>JARGCV010000589.1:6327500-8950000 GCA_034064705.1 Bothrops alternatus
TCACTTTAGCGAAGACTTGCATTTTGACAATACGCTCCAATCCGGACAAGAAACGGCCTCCGAAGATCCTCCCCAGGGAGAGAAGTGAAGCAAAGACAGCTGCTGGTAAAATTAGCAGCTGATCGCCGTAATCGCGGTCCCGCGATTTGAAGCTGAGCGAAAAGATCGTGAGCCTCTTGGAAGGCAAAAGAAGCCCCAAGGGGCTAGTACCCGATAGGGCCAAGAGGCCAAGTGGGGAGGGAGCGGGCCCTGTGAGAGCCGAGCAAGAGCTCAAATCCTTAATGAGGTATAGTGTCTCAAGTCAGCCAAAACCACTGTAAACGATATAAATTTGGAAAAATAAACCAAATAGAGTAAAATTTGAAGAAAAAAATACCAATTGATTTAAAAATACAAAAATTTATCTGGGAGTCAATTTCCTGCGTCCTACTGAGCCTAAGACTCAGCAAGGTAGGTAATGCATACAGTGCAAGGCTTCTGGGTTCTTTCCAATTCCTATATGCCTGAGAATTGGTTTGTGTGCAGGCACATGTAGACATAGTTTTTTCTTCAGGGACTAATCAAGGTGTTTATAAATGCTGCCTGTACCTGGGTGTATATGCGTATGTAAAAGACAGGTGCACACACAATTCTTTTGTGCATATATATGTGTGAGTTTCTACATAAAGAAGGACAGGGCAGATTGCATACACTCTAATCTAGATCACACTACTAGGATGGGATGGGAACTTAGAATGGAATAGACCAGTGGTGGTGAACCTATGGTCCAGGTGCCAGAGGCGGCACTCTGAGCCCTCTCTGTGGGCACACGTGCCGTTGCCTCAGCCTCGCTTCCCCCCACGACCCCCTCCTCTCCAGCAGCCCCCCTGAAGGAGAGTCGCCCCTGAGCGTGGCCCATGCAGAGCAGCGCAGCCAAGGACATGGCAGCCAGGCAGCGTAGACAAAACTCTGCCCTCACATCCCATTGTGCACAGCTGATGCTGCAGGGCGCGGGCAGAGGGCTTGACCGCCACAGCACTGCTGGGCTGCCTGGGCGATCTGCGGCGGACCCTGGAGGCGGTGAGTGGCTCTGCAGGCAGGCAGGGCAGGGGGTGGGGTGGAGTGGGGGTGGGGCAGGTGATGGAGTGAGGGCGGGGCCAGTTTTTGGGCACTTGGTCTCTAAAAGGTTCACCATCACTGGAATAGACAATGGTATTTGACACTGTTGCCTTTCCCATAAGATGCACTGGGGAAATGTTGTTTCCTGCCCGATTAATTAAGTTCAAGCTTTCTTTTGCTGACTTCTCTTATCATACTAAATTTGGTCCTATTCAGTTTTGTTTTTAGAAAATTATCTTGCTGATGAACAAACTGACAGACTAAGAACAACTGCAACACTCTAACACACACAGGCCTAATATATGTTGTCGCTTGCAAAATTCAGACAGAAAAACAGAAACGGACAGATTTATTTTGACTGGAATTAAATAGACTTAAAAGTACTCTGGCTCAACTGGTCAATGGATTATAGGGGTTTCTCCAAACTATAGTAAGAAAGGGAATTTAAAAATAATAAACATTAAATGAAGCAGGTAGATCAAAACAACTGCTCTCACATATCCAGGCGCTTTATGTAATAGGAAAATCACAAAACAATATACGTCAGCTAACTTGAATGGATCACCATAACAGTGTTTTTTCCTGGAAGGCTTCAATAATGGAACAAAAGGACAATAGACATGTTGTCTAACGCCAAAAAAGAACATACTGAGAAGAATAGAGGAGGGGTAACAACAGCATTCCTTAAAATTTTTTGTTTTCTCACTTTGTCAGGAAAATTGACAAGATTCCAAGGCCTACATAAAAAGAGTGAACATTGGATTTTATTTTAGCATCCAAACAAAGTACCGTACTCTTTCAGGCGGTTTTTATTATACAGCACTATACCAATAAACAGCAACTCATTTATACGTACCCAAGGGCAAAGTTAATTTTATGTTTATTTAGTAGTTTTCATTGTAATGTAGACAGGATTATTGTTTGTGGGGAAATATGCAGCTTTTATATGAGTTAAAAAAGTGTATGTGACTGCTTCTAGAATAACCTTCACAACAAAAAGCACAAAGTGGTCAAAGCATGTGCAGAAAAGCTTGCTTTCCCACCACTTATGAAGGGAACAAAACTGCAAACCAACATGCAGAACAAGGACTATGATAGAAGTATAGTCATAAGATATTCCCACATTTTTCTAGTGAAGGGGGCATTGTATTTTTGTCTACTACCGTGATATCACTTTTGATATTTTTTTTTTCTTGGTTAACCCATTAAGAGTGATTTTTCAATTACATATTTCTCAAAGCTTTTGTCAAGCTATTTTTATAACATAGAAAACAGTAGTGATCGTTATCCGGCAAACTAACAAAGATATCTGCAAAATAATAAAAGCTGTATTGAGAATTATGTAATCAACTTTTATTCTTGTTTGATTTGCAGGATTTCTCCTTTCTTTTAAGGGGAGCCAAGTGTCAACGTTGTGACAAACTGAACTGAAGTCATTTTTCATTTTGTCTTCATTGCCACAGTTTAGTTTAGAGATTTTAGATAAAGGAAGGTGAGGGGGATGTTAAGTTTCTCAGTTAGCCATAACAATAACAAGGTCAGTCCTGATAAGAGTTTTGGCAGGCTGAGAAGCTGGGAGGAGAGGCCAGGTTTTTTGAAATAATTGGTGAATGTGATTTATGACAGCAATTTGGGGTGGGAATTGCAACTTGATACTTTGTAGCCTAAGGGAGGGGATTTTAGTCTTGGGTTCACCTTTGTATGTGCCAATATCTTGTTTCCTAAATAAAATGTTCTTTAAGGAAGAAATCCTTGCCTTGAAGTTCTTTTAAATGGTTTCATCTATCAGAACCATGACATAGCCATTTTATGTTGTTTGAAATTTAAAACGATAGATTAAAACAGTTGACCGCAATTTTTGGGGCACCAGGGATCAGTTCTGAGGGAGGGGATTTTAGTCTTGGGTTCACCTTTGTATGTGCCAATATCTTGTTTCCTAAATAAAATGTTCTTTAAGGAAGAAATCCTTGCCTTGAAGTTCTTTTAAATGGTTTCATCTATCAGAACCATGACATAGCCATTTTATGTTGTTTGAAATTTAAAACGATAGATTAAAACAGTTGACCGCAATTTTTGGGGCACCAGGGATCAGTTCTGAGGAGAGAAGTTTTTCCGTGGACCGGAGGGGGCATGGTTTTGTGTACTGTATGCATCCCCTGGATGGGGCATCGCTTGTTTGTGTGGCACAGTTTCTGGCATGCCGCAGACCGGTGCCGGTCCATGGACCGTGGGCTGGGGACCCCTGAACTAAAATACATTTGGTGTTGTGTAACAACCCTAAAAGAGGCATCAAAATTGTAACATGTATTGAAAAAAATGTCTATTTTATTTTTGTTAATCTTAAATCCAGTACCTAGAATAGGACAGAAAACCTGACGCCCTCAAATTTTTTGGACCCCATTTTTCAAAAGATACTTACAAGACTGCCTCCTCCAACCAGAAATAACCTGTCCTGGGAGAAGGTATTGATACTGAAAAGGAATAGGCCAAGGCCACAAAGCACTATTTATTGACTGTAGCCCTGTTTTATGTTACCCTTTATCCCCAAAGTAGAATTGCCCCTTCTTTAGCAGCATTCTGGTAGATAGATATAAGGACTGAGTTCGTCTGGAGGACAACTGCCATAGTTGTCCTCCAGAAGAAGCTATTTAACTTGCCATAGATTATTGCTATTATTGCCATCTACGGTGGTTATTCTTATTGTGTTAAATTTTGATGATGGCTACAATAGAGTCTTTACTATTATTGCTGAGGATTATGTTTTCAGTGGTTTAATGGGTTTACATTATTACTACTGATATTTAAGTACTGGCTTCTTATAAACCACCAGGAGTCCTTGGCAGATTTAGTGGTATATTAGACAATGTGTATAACCTGTTGGATCATCCTCTGAGAACTATTTCTTTATTAAACAGAGAAACAGAATGCCTTTGAGTGGATTGCTATTGTTTTGGTTTTAAAATTAAAGAAGAAAGCTTCATTTTATTAAAGAAGAAAGATGCAGATGCTTTTCTTTTAACAATGGATGTTTTTGATGACAACATTTGTGGTTGATCTGCCATTCTTTAAGAATGCTCTAACGTTTTCACTTTTTTCTTCTTGGCTTAAAGTGACATACCATGCTGACCACGCTGAAATACTGGTTTTTCCAAATAAACCAGCACATTCTCCAGTTTGTCCTCACATTTTATGTATAGTGAGAGCAAAGCATGCCTGAAGGATGGCATCCTCACCTTCTGATAAATTAAGCGTAATTCTTGGAATCGTGACAATGTCATTCTTGAATGCACTGATCTTTACCTTTGTTATAACATGATACTTGTGAAATTCTTCCGTGATCATCCAGGTTCCATTGCAAAACCTTGGAAGATCCATGTTCCTTATTAAAATGATGGGAGATCTTATTTCCAATTCCGGTTTGTATGGTGGCAATCCAGAAAGCTCAATTGTATCAAGGAATTCTGCTGAAAAATGAGTAGCATTAGCTCCTTCATTGACAGCATTAAAGAAACAATATTCTTTCAACATTCCAGGGAACTATCTCATATATGTGGAATTGGTTTTTCCTAACATTTCATTAAGAGGACCAAGATAGAGGGTTTTGTGAATATTTCTACAGGATTGTCAAAAGTTGGGTGGATAAAATTAATACATTCTTCCATTGCAGAACCATATCTTCAGGTCATTCTACAGGTAGTCCTCAACTTGCAACTGAGTTTGAAATTGTGGTTGTAAGTCATTGAGGTCATAGGTTGAGGCATCATATGACTGGACCACATTTTTCAACATTTCAACATTTTTTGCTATGGTCATTAAGCAAATCATTTTCGCCAGTGGGCATTTTTTCTAGAAACCAGAAATAAATGTTCGAAACTGGCAAAAAATGTTACATGTCATGGTCACATATTACGAGACTACAAATGACTGTACAGGTAAGCCAGCTGCCAAGCACCCAAAATGTGATTACATGACCACAATAGAAGAATGGCTACTGCAATTTCAAAAATGGATCATAAGAAACCCTGGGGTGGTCCTTCATAACTTCAAAAAGTTGCTAAGGTATAAGCCAAATATTACCTGTATTTCATCATTTTGATTTTTGTCTTCTCCCATATCCAATATAAAATTAGAATATCTTTGTTCTCAAACACATATTTTTCTTCAATTGAAACTTGACAAAGCTTCTCCATAAGTATGAGTTTTTTGATGCATGAATTCTCCACATCAGCATCATTTCCTGTTTTCACAACTGGCAGAAGCTGACAGAAATCACAACAAATGGTTAAAGTTCACCCAAAGGCGTAATTCTTGCCACATATATTGTGAAGAGCCCAGCCTATGGTTTCAAAGCTCTCCCTCCTGACCATGGGGCTCTCATCCCAGACAATAAGTCTCACATGTTAAAGCAAACCTACAGTATTGGAGGTTTTTTTCAACGTTAAAAAGAGCATTTTCATTTACTTTGAGGAGTAACTAGAATCATGAATGTGCTGTCCTACCAGCATGCATCAATGCTGCTGCAATAATAGATACTATAGCAATAACAATTATCCAGAGGTTGCAAATTGCCAGTTTCTCCAGGAAATAGGAATGCATAACAGTGAAGGCAAACATTGACATCAACATCATCAGAAATATTACATCAGGCAAGCCATGAATTTTGCCTCACTCTTTCTCTGTTAAGGTCTTGCTGTTGAAGGAGGGTATTGTCATGTTGAGGACCTCTTACACTAATTAGCATTTACCACATTTTCTCAAGTTGATTTTCTCTTTCCTCCTCCATCTTTTTTTATCCCCTTATTCTGTACCTTTCCTTGTGATTCTAGAGAGGTGCAGCCCTTTCCTTCCTCCATTCCTTTATCTCTCCTCCTCCTTGCTGCACCCTGCTGACTTTTGTTATCATCTCTTGACCATGATACCCTCCTCTCTCTCCACATGGAATAATTATGCTAACAATACGCTATTTTAATGTGCTTTTTAAAGCCATAATGTTGCACATTGCCATTCTCGCCTTAGAACAGTTTAGAATGCCTGATAGCTTCTTCAGTGTGTTGTGGGAAGCTACCGGTATCAGAGACATTTTTTTAAAAAGGATCATGTGTCCTCCTGAGGGCCAGGGTGGATCTGCTCTACCTGATCTCTAGCAGCCAAAGGAGGAGTTAGGCTACACTCAATTTCAGAATAGAAACAGTCAAAAAAATGAAACAGGATGAACAAGGACCAAAGTATAATGGCTAATGTATTTGACTGACACCAGAGAGATCACGTTTCTATTCCGTTCTGCTGCCACAGCAGTCACTTGGTGACTTTGAGATCAACCTACCTCATAGGTGGTTATAAAGAAATACAGGAAGATACAGCACTATATAGGTGCCTCGAGTTCCTGAACAAAGACAGATGTAGATATATGTGCATGTTTGTGTAGCAGAGAAAGGGCATATAAAGCAATAAAAATATCCGGGTCTTTCATCATGCACTTTAAAGCTGTTGCTTTTTTAAGAACCATATGATGAGTCAATGCCTTGTTGCTGGGTGGGGGAAGGGAACAGGGGACTGTGAGACTGTCACAGAACACTGAAAAGGAAGATCACATGAGCACAGCTGCTGCTATGCTGCTTGGCTGCTGGAGATCAGTAGCATTGAAGCAGCCACATTTTACCCAAATTTCATTCCCTTGGAAGTCATGGGTCTCAGATTCTGGAACATTCTGTAAGTTAGTCCATTTGAGATACCTTGATTCAAAAATTGTCACCCTGTGATGCACCATTTCACCCAGGTAAAAGTCATGACAATATTAGAAGTATATAAATACAATACAATACATAAATAAAGGCTGTCCCTTAACCATGCTAGCTACAGGAAGTATGTGAAGAGGAGTTGCTAATCCCTACCTTGCAAAAGTCTATATTAATAAATTTACTATACAATTTGGATAGCCTTTAAAAGTCCATTGAAAATGTCTCACCAGGAAAACCCTTTCCTTGAGAATGTGCCAACATTAATACTAGGCATGGATCCTCAAATAATGGCTTTTACCAATGACCACCTATGGTACGTTCTTCTTCTGATAATTTAAATGAGAATTTTCCCCAAACTGACTTTTTTTTTTTTGATGATCGTTTAAAGGCAATTTATTAGTCCTGAATGAAAAGAGGGAATCCAGGGCACAGAGTCATTTTATACGCCTTATAGTAGAAAAAGTACAAAACAAGACTTGATTGGATGGAACAAATCACCCTGCTCAGTTACGCCAGAGACATGGACAGTAACATCCCATAATATTAAGCATAACCATTGAAATGTCCATTGCATTAAAAGGAGAACGTTCATATGGGGAAAAGTGTCAAGAGTCAAATGAGGCTGTTACTAAAAGGTAAATTTCAACCACAGAGTTTCAGTTCGGCGTTTAACACAATCATTCCCCAGCATCTAGTAGACAAACTGGGCCTTTTGGGCTTAAACGCTCTTTGTGTAACTGGATTCTTGATTTTCTTACCAACAGGCTGCAATATGTGCAAGTTGGAACAAATGCCCCTAATACCATTTTCTTCAGCACAGGTTCTCCTCAGGGCTGCGTCCCACGTCCGCTGCTGTTCACCCTGTTCACCCATGACTGCTGTGCTAGGTTTGCCACCAACCATATTGTGAAGTTTGCAGATGATACAACAGTAGCGGGCCTTATTCATGATGACAATGAGGGCGCTTTCCGCAAGGAGGTTGAGGGGTTGTTGAACTGGTGTAAGGAAAACAGCCTAGTTTTAAATACCGGAAAAACCATAGAAATCATTGTCGATTTCAGAAAAGGCAGGCACAGCCACACTTCTCTATGCATTAATGATTCACCTGTGGAGATGGTTACCAGCATCAAATTCCTGGGTGTGCAGCTAATGAGTAAAATTACAGAGCCCTTGAAAAAGTGTGTAAAATCATTCAAATTCCACTGTTTGGCATTACAGAACAGCACAATCATTAAACCAAGTAGAGCAATAAAGTGAATAATAAAATGGTGCTGTACATAAGTTTCCTTACTCCTGAATGTTTGGGCTGAGAATATACGGTAGTATTCACTCATGTTGGCAAAAGATTGAGATGGCAATGAAGGGTAAGACTTCGCACCTTTCCTAATGAGCTGTAATTAGGTCTGTGATAAACATTCAAGTAGCTTCATTTATATGGTTTCTCTCCAGAATGGAGTCTTTGATGTCTGTAAAGGTTTCCCCTCTGACTGAAACTCTTTCCACACTCCAGACATTTATTTGCTTTTTCTCCTCTGTGAATGCTTTGATGTTTACGGAGACCTTGACTTTCAGTAAACTTCTTTCCACACTGGAGGCATTTACAGGTAGTCCCCCAGGTACGAGAGTTCATTTAGCCACTTTTAAAAAAAACCGAATTAATTAAATTAATTCAGGAAGGGTACTTACATTAGAAATTCAGAATTGCGACCAAAAAGGTCTGTCTAGCCATGTGACTTGGTTTCAGTCTCTCCTGAATGGATTCTTTGATGTCTATAAAGGTGTCCCCTCTGACTGAAGCTCTTTCCACACTCCAGGCATTTATGTGGTTTCTCTCCTGTGTGGATCTTTTGATGTGTATAAAGGTGTCCCCTCCGATTGAAGCGCTTTCCACACTCCAGGCATTTATGTGGTTTCTCTCCTGAGTGGATCCTTTGATGTCTATAAAGGTGTCCCCTCCGATTGAAGCTTTTTTCACACTCCAGACATTTATAAGGTTTTTCTCCTGAGTGGATCCTTTGATGTGTATAAAGGTGTCCCCTCAGACTGAAGCTCTTTCCACACTCCAGGCATATATATGGTTTCTCTCCAGTGTGGATTCTTTGATGTTGACGTAGGTGTTCACTCCAAGTAAAGCTCTTTCCACATTCTAGGCATTTGTATCGTTTTTCTCCAGTGTGAATCTTCTGATGTGTATAAAAGTTTTCCCTCCATCTGAAACTCTTTCCACACTCCAGGCATTTATATGGTTTCTCTCCTGAGTGAATTCTCTGATGTGCATAAAGGCTGCTCCTGTGACTGAAGCTCTTTCCACACTCCAGACATTTATTCGGTTTTTCTCCTGTGTGGATCCTTTGATGTGTATAAAGGTGTCCCCTCTCACTGAAGCTCTTTCCACACTCCAGACATTTATTCGGTTTTTCTCCTGTGTGGATCCTTTGATGTGTATAAAGGTGTCCCCTCTGACTGAAGCTCTTTCCACACTCTGGGCATTCATGCGGTTTCTCTCCTGAGTGGATTCTTTGATGTCTATAAAGGTGTCCCCTCCGATTGAATTGCTTTCCACACTCCAGACATTTATGCGATTTTTCTCCTGTGTGGATCCTTTGATGTGTATAAAGGTGTCCCCTCTGACTGAAGCTCTTTCCACACTCCATGCATTTATGCGGTTTCTCTCCAGTGTGGATTCTTTGGTGTGTATAAAGGTGTCCCCTCTGACTGAAGCTCTTTCCACACTCCATGCATTTAAATGGTTTTTCACCTGTGTGGATCCTTTGATGTCTATAAAGGTTTCCCCTCTGACTGAAACTCTTTCCACACTCCAGACATTTAAATGGTTTTTCACCTGTGTGGATTCTTAGATGGTTTTCAAGATCTCTATTTCTTTTGAAGGATTTTCCACATTCTGCACATTCATATTTCTTTCCTCCCTCCTGGATTCTCTGGGGACTCCCGAGTCTTCCGCCTCTTCTGAAGAACCCTCTGCCCTCCAGGCCCGTCTTGGGGCCTCCGCCCATTTCCTGCTCCCCGCTTCTCCCTCCAGGCGGCCTCCTTTCCCGGAGTCCCCTTCGGCTCATCCCTTCCGGGCCTTCCCCGCGTCTCCTCCCGGGGCTGCTCCGCGGGGCCTCCTCTCCTCTCGGGCGGCGCCTCCTTCCTTCCTTCCTTCCTTCCTCCGCCGGGCTCGCCCGTCCTCCTGCAGGGGCGAAGGGGGGGAGGAGAGGCGGCTCAATGCTTCGTCCCTTCCCGGAGGGGAGTCCCAGGCCCGCCCGGGGAGGAAAGCCGAAGCCTCCGCCTCTCAGTGGGACTTTCCGGGCAGCCCCAAACTGACTTTTTTAATTTCAAAGTGTATGTAAAGAGACATAATATATTTTGTATTGCAAAATAAGTACAGATAAGACCTTGACTTACAACCATTTATCAGTGATTGTTCAAAGTTACGGTAGCACTGAACAAAGGGACTTATTACTGGCCCCTGAAGTTACAGCCGTTTCAGCACCCCTGTGATCAAATGATCAAAATTTAAGCTCGGGCAGCCCACTCACACTTATGACTGCAGGGAACTTCAACTCCACCTATTTATTCATTTCCCACCCACCCCCCCAGTCCTGTGTGCCGTTTTGGTCTGGATACTCTGTGGCCCCTGCAACTTTAGCTGCAGTCTTCTTGCTCTTGCTGATAACCAAGCATGCCCAGCCTGACCCAACATGAGGCACCTGCGAGCAGCACAAGGCTGTCTGTAATCTACATGAGGTCATGCATGGTGAGTTCCTCACAAGACCTGGAGAAGGTGGTCTTACGTGGTTAGCAACTGCATCCTGAACGAGTGGGCATGCCTCATCAGCAGCAAGAGCAAGAAAAGAGTGAAGGTCAGCTAAAGCTGAGTGGTAAGGGCAACTGCAGCTGAGAATGGGCAGGGACAGCTGAATCTTCCCAGGCCAGCTGTGGTTTTGCACCAAACTGCTGGGGGTGTCTAAGGCTTCCTGGGTTGGCTGCAGCTTCAAACCATGCCATACTGTTGGGCTGTGGCTTAGGAGCTTCTTGCAGTTCCAGAGCCCTACTGTGCCAAATAACCCGAGCCACAGCATGGCAAGCTGCCCCAGAGTCATGGGATGAGCCCTTGGCTAAGGACCGGTGGAATTCAGTGGAAAGCAACAATGGTCAATTGACAGCAATAATGTGATTGCGGTTGCTCAGCGATGCAGTTACACTATATGACTGCATTGCTTAGTGACAGAAATTCCACTGTCTGTATTGCCAAAAACCAAAGTACAGCTATAATTAGGAAGAAAATAGCTAGTGCCTGGAAAAGATAATAAAGGTATGGGGATTTGCTTGCAAGTCAAATACAAACTTTTTAACTCAGGAATGTTTTAGATCTTTTGTAAATTTTAATATTTTAGTGAATTCTTACCAATCAAAACTGTACATTGACACGTAATTTATCACTCCGCACAACCTTTCTGTATTAAAGGCATGGCTAAACCTTTATATTAACAATATATGAGGAATCCCTATAGAGAATATTGAAGAATAATTAGCAAAGAAATTATATCAGTTATGAGCTCAGTTATTATGGGCTCAGATATCACATAATGCCAGTTATATTTACCAAGAAGTAAATGCTGAATATGTTGGTAAATAATTGCAAACAGGATTGTAAATTTGTGCCAGCTCCTGGCAGCAATCCAGACAGGAAACCAAAACCATGACTACTAATGCTCCCTTCACCGTAGGGCTACAGTAAGTTACAAGTCTGGAAGCACTTTTCCCTGCCCCTTCCCCTGCCTTTAGTTTCCAGAGAACTAGGGAAGGTTCCTTTTGATTTCTCCACCCCCACCCCACCCCCCATCCTTACTTTGGACTCCAATTTCTCTTTATCAGACCAGCTCTTCCTCTTCTCTTTCAAGGTATTTTCACAGCTCATTATGGTTTTTCCCTATGTATTGACTTTTTTTCCAAAATGTAATACATAGCAACATCCATGATGTCCCCTGAACATTATCTTTTAAATTATATCATGCTTTATAAGATTATTTAATCAAAGCTACTTTTTAATTGCTTTAATATACCAAAAAAAGTGGAGAAAACGAGGAAAAAACACAAAATGGGAAGAAAATATAGTAATATACTTACAGGAAATCATTACGCCTAGGTTTTAATACACAATTAAGCCTTGATTACAGGGAATAATATTGTTCAATCTTTCCACTCTGCTGACAGAGAGCCAGTTCATAAACTGGAAGCAAACATATATGATTCAAAACATGGAATTGCACTGTCTTTCTAAAATGAAAGATTAATGTTTTTTGTTTTGGTGTTTCCTCCCCCCCCCACTTAATAACATATAGCTTTTCAATTTGCTCAATTGTATTTTTAGTGACTTGGGTAACATATAAAGATATGATAAATGACATTAGTGGAAATAAATGAGGCAGCAGGGCTAATACAGCTGCTCTGAAATAAAAGAAAGTGAAGTGAAATTCAAACAATGTATTTGTGGATGAATATGGATTGCTGTACTTTTTTATTCATAAGGTGAAGCAAATAGAAATCAAGATAGATCATAAACTTAAATACTCATTCTGAAAAAAAACAATAAATCATAAACTTAATGAATTATGGCAATAATTCTTACTCTATAAAATTAAGAATACTTGATAGAAAGAAAGGAAATAATATTAAGAGACAATGCTACTGTCTACAATTCCTAAGCCCCAGTATGTAAGAGCTTGCCTCAAAGAGCAACCCTGAATAAAAAAAGCACTTCAGTTTTACTAATTTAAAACAATAATTCAAACCACTACATAAAATGTATGAACTATATATGAGAGGGAAAATACTGTATATAAACAAACTTCCCCGAACAAAATCTTCAGAGAACTATCTCTCTAAATGAAGTGGAAGGCTTGCTTAGTCAACTGTTTTATTTCAACTCTAACTAGTTAAATATTCTTAGGGCATAATGTTGATAAGTATCATATTGTTATATCATATGGTAAGCAAAATAATTTCCTAAGAATACAGAATTCTCATTTTTATCTACGGCTGCTAATAACCGCTGAGTTATATTCAGACTAAGTCAGTTATTTTTTACTCAGTTGAATATAAATGAGACCAAATCATTATCCTGATATCCACTGTTAATAATTTTTAACAGATGCACCTCCATTTTGGCTTCTCTGAGATAAGAGTTTTGATGTTGGAAAAACAAGGGTTGACAAAATTTATCTTATGATTTTTCAGGGCACTGCAAGGATCATAACACTACCTACCAAAGATGGTGGGTCAGGCCAAGGGAATGAATATAATTTTTCTGTTCTGAACCTATAATCAATCATTTTGACTGCCTGAGTCAAAGGTAAATTTGAATAATTTTATAAAGCCACTGCTTATTTAATTATGCTTAATACTTCATATGAAAGTGATTTTGTATCTGCATTATTCTTTTCCTTCTTTTTTCAGCTCCAGAATATATTTTTTGAGATTGGCATGCTAAAACAAATTAGAAAAGAGCAACCCAGAATTCTTAAATTATAACTTTAATTGATGTTTTAAAAATCCCTCAAAGTAGGTTTTTCCCATTTTTACTGCTTCAGCACACTAAATTGATTCTATTTTTGTGAACTAAAAAGATATATATATGTATGCATAAATCTATAGTTTAGAAATTGATTTAGCAATAAAAGAAAAGCTGTAACAATATTGGGGTTTTGCAAATGGTTCAAATCCGAACCATTTTAAACCACCTTATTTTGAGCATAAAACAGCTGCAATAACAATTTTTGAAGCTTGGGCTCAGAACTGGGATGTTTTAAACTTGAAACATTTTCATAGTGTTTGAAGTAGCCCATTTTGTATCTTTTATAAGCATTTGACAGATTAAGAAACAGCAAATTAAAAGGAGGAAGGTATGATCCATAAAACATAAGTTGCCCAACTGATCTGAAGTGCTTTTTTCACACCAAAAAGAGCTGTTTAGGGTTAATATTTCATTGTTTGTCAATAACTCTGCATGTGGATCAGGGGTGTCAAACTGCCGGCCTACGGGCTGGATGCATCATAGCAAAACCGCGCCCACCCCATTGCCGGCAATGGCAAAAAAGTCGTGATACATGGTGACACGTCACGTGATGTTGTGAGTTTGAAACCCCTGATATAGATGTTTCTCAATGTTAAGTTTTATGTTAGATACATACTTATAAGAGTCTCCCATTTTCTACTGATATTCCTAAGGAGATCTCTAAGTTTCTTATTCTCTGGCTTGTTAACCTCCATCCACTAATTTATAATCCTCTACTTCAGGGGTTCCCAACCCCTGATCTGCAGACTATTACCTGTCTGTGGCCTGTTGTGAATGGGCTGCACAAGTGGCGGGTGGGCTTACAAAGCTCCATTTGCGCAAACGGCAGGGACACATGCAAAATGACACACACACCCCGCGCCACTGCTGCCAGTCTGTGGAGCCAGAAAGGTTGGCGACCACTGCTCTATTTGATCCCATGAGTTATATGCTTTTCTATAAGGCAGTGATACAGGCAGTAACTTCTGGTTAAATGTGTATATCTACGGAAATTTTCTTATTATTTCTGATTTTTAAAGTTTTTTTAAAATTGGACAGAATGGCAGTGTTGCTAGTTTTACTAATAAATACAGTACAAATTCATACCATTTTCCCTAGGATTTTTGTTTTAAATTGTCAGTGTTTTGCTTCAGTCACCACTGTCTAAAACTTGCTTTAAAGGAACCACAAAAAAGAAAAGAAAGAAAATGTAGTAGCAATATTGGTAACGGTAGCTCAGGTGTAATTTTTCTTGTCATTCCTTTTATTACAAAGAGCAGAGAAACTTTCTGCACTTGAAAGCCACCCCTTTTATAATCAAGACCATAGAGACCTACTACAATTGGAATTCACCATTTCTGGAAGTTAGACTTCTCTTATGATCCCATAGATATCTTGATATAACCTTTTTCTTTACTTCCTTTTCCATTTAAATAGTTGACGAATAAAGAATGTAATCCTCAAAGAAAGTGCAGGTAGTCCTCAACTTAAGACTAGCTACTTAGTGACCATTAGAAGTGATGATTGACTCAAAAAAGGGGAGTTATGATCTGGATTCAAAGTTCTGACAATCGGTTTCCCTCTGTGGTCTCATGACCAAACTTTGGGTGCTTGGCAACACAGCTGCATTTACCGCATTTATGGCAGACTCTATTAGTAGAGTCCCATGGTCACATGACCATGTTTTACAACAGTTTTTGCTAGAAACCAGCTCTTGCTTCCATTTTTGGCAAAAACGTGTCCATAGCAAACTATTGGTCATAAAATTGGATCGGTCACATGGCTGATCCATTTTACAACTTATGACATATGACTGCTCCATTATGGTCATATGTCAAGGACTACCTGTAAATGGACTTTGTTAGACTGTTACACAGGAAATAAAATGGCAGCCCTCCCTCTGCTGTCCAGGGTGCTAGGGTCTGTATCTCTGTTGAGTAAGAGGAAAACTCATCCTGGTCTCCTTTATCTTAGGTTCCAAAGCTGAAGGAAGGTGGAACAACTAGTTCAGGGGTTCTCAACCTTGGCAACTTTAAGACTTGTGGACTTCAACTCCCAGAATTCCTCAGCCAGCAAAGCTGGCTGAGGAATTCTGGGAGTTGAAGTCCACAAGTCTTAAAGTTGCCAAGGTTGAGAACCCCTGTACTAATGCCTGGCTTACATACTATTCTAAGTCTTAATTTGATTTCTTGAGTTCACTACAATGCCTGTATTAATACACGTTAACTGTTTACATGGTAGCTCTTTTTACACATTAACTGTTTATGTAGTAACTCTTTTTTAAAAAGAAAAAAGAAAACGTTTGCTCGTTATCTCCTTATTCCATACACCCCACCATCAAAATCAGACCTGACTTGTCTAACAAACCAAGGCGACGCGTGTCTCTGGACTAAGGCTATAGATTCGAGGAAGGCCTGGAAACCTCTCGGACTGAGACTCCCTTGAAGAATCGCTTAAAGCTGTCAGGCTAAAGCCGTTCAAACCCTGTTCGGACAACGCCTTTCGAGCAACCCCTTTTAAAAGCTGAAAGGAGGCAGGGCGGATCCCGAGGATACGGCCGGATTGGGTCGGACTCATTTCCGCTGTGCCCGCCTGGGGGTAACGGAAGACCAGAAGCCACGAAACGCCCACCCGCCCGGGCCGCGGAGGAGCAGCCGGGACACACACAGCGAACAAAAGCCGCTCACAAGCAAAACAGGCCACCCGGTGCGGAGACCCCAGCGGCCCCTGACAGCCGCCCCGGCCGCCGCCTTTCCCCTCACTCTGCCCAAGACGCTCGGCGGGGCAGGCCCAGGCCCCACCCTCCGCCTCAGCCCGTTCTTCCTCCTTACCGAGCAGAAGCAGTTTCACCTCCTTGGATGCCTTTTCGCCGTCCTCGCGAAGGTTGCGGTCGATCATCCGACTTCGCTCGGCCGCCGCTTTATCTTCGGCGCTCAACGTGCAGCCCATCGCGGCAACAGGACGGGCGACTGGCAGCCCTGGCACTCCTCAACGGCCGCAGAAGTCGGGAGGGGAGGAAACCGAAGAGGCGGGGGGGAAGAGCAGCGCCACCGGAAACCGGCCTACTTCCCTCTTTCAAATCACAGCCGAAGAGAAGCGAATTGTCCTCTGGGAAGTGTAGTCAAAGCGCGGGTCTTGACTCACCGCCAAGCACGGGAAAGGGGTGACTTCTGGACACCCGCTGCGTTGGGCGCAGTGCATGGTGGGAGCTGCGGCACATGAAACAGTAAACAATACCTGAGTTTGAAGGCGGAACGTCTCGATTGGAACAAAACATTACATTTTGTTCCAAAAAAAAAACCAGGAGTTTAGCAATACCTTTTTCGGCTCATCCATGTTATTAAAAGGCATCAGTTTTCCTGAATTGCAGTGCACTTCACAACAGGTGCATACAGTGGCTAAGTGAACCGTAGCTCACCAAAGTTTATGCTTTTTTAAAATGGCTAGTTGAAAAACATGCTATTAGGCTCCTGGTTTTTGTTTTTGTTTTGGGGTTTTTTTTGCCACCATAGACTAAGATGGCTTTTCTCCTAACAATTTTTTTGTACCCCGATCCAAAGTCAGAGAAGCAAAGCAAGGATTTCGTTAAATGTTTGTTATTGTTAAGAACTTGTAACTGATATACAAATGCAGTCCTAAACTCATGCACAATAAATATTATAAAGTGCATCATCTTGAGATTTTAAAGGTATTTTACAAAAACACATCTGGGCTGCAAAAATCTGAATGACCACTAGAAGTTGTCAAAAGTTTTAGAGTTTTGGATATCTCCTGGTGGTAATCTAGTGATTGTTTGAATATTTTCAGCCTATATATGGCAGCTGTAAGCCTCCAGTCCTACTAAGGGTTTGATAGATTTCAGTCCAATGTGGAAAAAATACAAAATCCAACACAACATACTAAGATATAATGGGATTTATTTGGTTTTGGCTTAGATTTGATGGTCTTTGTCAAAACTCAGCTGTTAACATTTACAAAGCCAAAGAGAAGTTGAACCTTTATTTGGTTTTGGCTTAGATTTGATGGTCTTTGTCAAAACTCAGCTGTTAACATTTACAAAGCCAAAGAGAAGTTGAACCTATTGCCCAGGTGTTTTCCTCAGAGTGTTGGCAGATTCCCCTCAAAGGTTGAGGTCACTTTATACTAGAATCATAAACATAAATATTTATGTTCTTGTATACCTCAAACACCTTTTGAAGATCACATTCTTATTATATATACAACAGTGTGAAATCACAGCTGCCAGTGGGGTTAGCCTTCATACCTATCAGGTTCCTTCCTAGAATGTTGTAATGTATATCAGTGTAGTATTGGTGTGGATTCAAGCAGTGTGGCATTTTATAACTGACATGGAAATTTTGTCAATGCACAGATTTTTCTAAGCATCGTTCAAGATTTTTGGGTATGGTCCCAAGAGGTAACCACTGGGATCGCCATGGCCAGTTAACATCATAATCTTTTAACTTTGATTTTCAGATCTTAATACTTTGCAATCTTCTCCAGTTCTATGTTTTCTATTCTAGTGTAGCCTGGTATTGCCAATCAATTATCTACGCTTTCTTCTTTTCAACTATATGTTGAAATAATTTACAAAATAATAGTAATAATAATATTAAAATGTATATGGTGCCCAACAGCCAGTGACTCTGAAGTTTAAGTTCTGCTCATTCATAATAGTTTGTGCTTTCTGCCTCCTGGCATAATCACAAAAAGATTGAATTTTTTTTTCAGAAAAAGAAATTATCTACATGTCTTCCTATTCTTTTAACTGGACAGCTTCCCATTTTGAAAACTACAGTGCTAATTTTTGCAAAAAGCCAACAACATGAAGAGTGCTGATCTTCTAAATTTTAGGATTAGAGAAACTAATATCTGCTTATTATATTTTAACACCTTTGAGCTTTCGCAACCTTAAAACACAGGCTCTATTTATGGAAATTATTTATTTTCTTTTTCAAAAGGATATTTATTGCATAGATTTTAAAAGCAACTCGCAAAAGAAATAGTTTATTACTGCCATTTCACAATTTGGTTTCCAAATAGGGAAGTTATCTATACAAGTGTTGCCCTCTAGCGTCCTCTGTGAAGTATTTCTAAAGTATCAAACATAGGTGGATTTGATTGACAAGAAATAAGATGCAGAATATGTCCTACTTCCTTTAATGAAATATTTATTTCTGTAATATTGAAGTCAAGGAAAAGATCTCTGCAGAAATTATTTATTATCATATGATTTCTTTGTTAAAAGTAAATGCACATATGTTGATAACTTTGCTTAAAGACAAAAAAAAATATCCTTTTTCAAGCGATTGAAGCACTCCAGAGAGGTATAACAAGGACTGTGTTTCCATCTCTGTGTATTAGATATGCAATGTGGTGGAAGAGAAATTGTGAAACATCTATAAGGACACAAACTACCTTTATTAAACTGTTATTTCAAAAATGTGTGCAGGGACTCCTTGATTTACATTAGTAACCATCCAAAGTTACAATGGCGCTGAAAAAAAGAGACTTATGACCAATTCTAGCAATTATGACTGTTGCAGCATCCCCACAGTGTTGTGATAGAATTCGCACACTTGGCCACCTGGATGTATTTGTGATGGTTGCAGCATCCCAGGATCATGTGATCAGCATTTGTGACCTTCACAACCAGCATCCATCAAGGAAAGTCAATGGGGGAAGTCAGATTCACTTACCAACTACACAATTCACTTAAAAACTGCAGTGATCCACTTAACAACTGTGGCATAATAGGTCATAAAATCAGGCACAACTCACTTAACAATTGCCTTGATTAGCAATGAAACTTCTGGTCTCAACTGTGATCATAAGTCAAGGACTACCTATACAGCTACTGTAGGTTCTATCTATATTTTACCTGTTGAAGAAAAAGCAGAGGATTTTTCTGGATCATGTTCACAGACATTCTTTAGTGCCATACAGAGAGGCTGTGCATTTATTTGCTGCGGTAATTTTTAGGAAGAAGGGCTGCCCTGAAGCGGGAACTAATTTGAGAAAGAGACCTCCTTGCCACAAACATCACTAATTATAGAAAATTCTTAGGGACATTTGGGGTGTCAAAAAAGCCAGGATGGCAAGAAAGGTTGTAAAATGGGGCAAAACTCACTCAACAACTGGCCTGCTTAACAATGGAAACTTTGGGTTCGATTGTGGTGGTAAGTGGAGGACTACCTGTATGTAATGCTTAAAGCAATGCATGAACCAGATCATGGGCTTCATTTTACTAATGTAAATTCAATGCAATTAAAGTCATAGTTCTAATCTATTTTTGACATTGGCCAGAATCCGTCTACATTGAACCAAGTGGTTTATTTTATTTTGGCTTGGCGCAACAACAGAATCCAGCCACTGAGATCATCCATGGTTGTTTACTTTTAACTACAGAGGAAGCTTCCTGTGACTTCTTTAGATTTGTTGACTTCTTTAATAGTAAGACAATGTAATCCTTCAGAACAGGAGAATGTGGAACTGTAAAATGTATTCCTACCACATAGTCAGTTGTTCATCCAGTTATTGCTTCTACCTATCCCTGAGCCTTTTTGTAGCTCAGTCATGCCTAGTCCAAATAACAGGGAGCCCTCTCATTTATAATCCTACATGTCAAAGAGAGCCTTGATTAGAAGGTGGATGGAAGGAGTCCAGAGCAGAAGATAACAATTACTACAGGAGGGAGGGAAGAAATGAAGGAACAAACAAACGAAAGAAAGAGGAAAATGTTCAGAATAGTGATGTTTCTAACTGCAAAGGTTAGGAATGAGTTGATGGGGTGGGTGAGCAAGTACCATCCTGTATTAGTCAAAATTAAATGAAATTAATTGGATACTAATAGCAGCTGATTTTGTGTGTGGGTTTGCTTGAGCAACACGTTGGAGAGAAAGGGTTCCAATTGCCACGGTGTATTTATTAAATACTCCCCCATATACAAACATACACATTCTTCCTCAGCTGCTATATTCTGCATTTCACACATCGATAAATCAAGATTGTCAAGTGCAAAAAAGAAAAAAGAAACCTAGCTACAGCTCAGGCTTCGGTGAATGTGCTACTCTGATGTAGTTATCAGAGGCAGTGATATCGCTGTTCATGTGCTGCTCCAGGAACTCTGAGGTCTCTTCTGCAATTTGCCCTGGGATCCGGAAATCAATGGTAGCTTGGTCCCTTTTGGGGCTAGGCTGGGTAAGAGCATTTCTGGCCTCAGCGTGGCAACCTGTCCCTTGCAGGAATTGCAAGAAGTTCTCCTCAATTGAGCCTTCTCTGCTGGGTAACCTGAGATCCTCCTCTGGTGGTTGCTTGAAAAAACAGGTGAGGTGCTTGCTGAGCTCTCCTCTGATCTGTCGGTTGAGGCATCCATAGAAGAAAGGATTAGATGTGAAGCAAAAATAACCAATCCAAGTGACCACATTCTCCGTCTGCTGGCCAGGAAAATGGGAGCTCAGCACTGAGTAGAGATGGAAGGAGAAATAGGGCAACCAGCAGAAGAGAAATTGTCCCCCCACTGCTAGGAGGATGATAACAGCCTTTCCACCCCCAAACGTCCTCTGGGGGGTAGTTCGAGGGGCTCCTGAGCTAGTCACCATTGTGGATCTACTACTAAGAGATTCTGACCTTTGCCGTGGGGTATCCATCCAAGTGGGGAGTGGACCATGGTGCATAGCAGCTACTCTGGCCACTTTAAACATATTACAGTAGACCACCAAAATAATGGAGACCGGCAGGAGGAAGTAGAAAACAGCAAAGAAAATCACAAAAAACTTGCAGTAGGCACTTCGGCTCCACTGCAAGGAACAGGTCTGTCCATTGTAGGCTAGGGATCTACTGATACGGTCTTGGGAAAGCCATCCCAGAATGGGGATGATGGACATAACTACTGCCTTGATCCAGACACCAACCAGGACACAGACCACCAGGCTTACAGTCATTTTGACCTCATAGCGCATGGGATGCACCACATAGTAGTAGCGCTCTATATTAATAGCTGAGATTGAAAGGATACACATGGTGATGAAGCAAACACTCAGGAAGAGATAGGTATGACATATGGCATCCTCAAAGACTGTGCCATCAAAGAAAGTTGAGCTGGACAGCATGGCTAGAGGCATTAGGGTAATAGCAGCCAAAAGATCCACCAAGCAGAGGTGGAACACGAAGACAAACTTCCTCAGTGCTGGGGTTTTGATAATGACCGTCATAATTGCTACATTGCTCACAATAGCTGTCAAATCAATCAAAAGCATGAAGAAGAGACCCACAGACTCAGAGGCCACATCTCTGGGCTTGGTGTCTAGGCTAGAATTGAGAAGCATAGAACTTTGGGATGTCTGAAGCAGTTTTCTGATCCTGGAAGGATTCCGTACCCACGGGGTGGGAAGAGAAGGCTCCATGGAGATTAGCTCCTCCCTTTACAAGTCCATCATCCATCCTATTCTGGGTCCCCAGAAAGTAATCAGAGAGAATCAAGAGAGATGGTGGTGCACAAGCAGCCACTAGCCATATTGTTTGCCAACATTCCAGTCCAGACGGTCTTTGGGGCTACTTATACCTTCCAGTACCACTCAGTTCTCTGAGCCATTATAATTAGGGGCTATGCTTAATTCAGCAAATCTGTTTCATCTTGATTGTATGTCATAGGATATAATAGCATGGCAGTGTAGAAAATCCATGGGACCCGGTCTGATTATGAAGAATAGTCCCTTCCTTGCTAAGTGTATAAGGCTTTACTGCATCTTGCAACATGCTGTTTCCGAGGCAAATATTTGTACCTGAAAGAAATACATATATATTTACAGATTAAACACTGTGTCAACCAAAAGCTGTTCCACTGGCAGAGTTACATTTGGGGCTGACTGAAATGGGTAGTTTTGCTTTTAAAGCAGATTTTCCTTTTCAGGGGAGCTATTTGGATGGTCGCTGTGGAAGTCAGACCCTTTGAACTTTCTGGAAAATGATGAGGGTGGTCTGTTTCAGGGGACTTAACAGTGGATGTTCCCAAAAAAAGAGAGTGGGATTCTGAGTTCATCCCCCAGCCTACTGAGGGTTGAGTCCTAAATGAGCATGTGCATCTAACCATACATTTATCATGCATAAAAACAGAGTTTAAATTGAATTGTTTCTGAATATGAGATTTTTATTTTATTTTTATTTTATACGTTCCCATCCCATTTTTTCCCCCACGTTAATAATGTGAAGAATGCGGGAGATATCTCAGCAGTGAAAAGATGAGGTAGAAGAGAGTAGAAATCCCAGTGGGGATGATCACTAGCAACTGAGAGAGGAATATATTTAAAAGACAGAAGAGATATATAGCAGACCAGCATTCTATTTGGCTCTCTCCTCTTTTAGTCAGCTCTCTGAGGGTAATTACAACATGCTATGATTGCAGATGAAAGAGCTAGCCTTGTGTGCACTATAGAAGATGGGTAACTACTCTGAATAAAGTGTTGCAAACCTTTTTGAGTACAGCATTGTTGGAAATCAGCACTTACCCTCCTAGAGAAGGAAATATTTTGGGAGATATTAAAACAAGCAGAATATTATATTTCTCCAAAAGGAGTAATGGAGAAAAATCTTAGGCAGAAACCAGCCCCCAGTCTCCTTCCCCCAAGCAGGCCAGCTTTTAAAAATGCAGATTTGGGGCCACCTATTCATAAACAAAATGCCTTCAGTCATAGCCCCAGAGAAGATTTGAGGTGATGGGATTAGAAAAACAAAGACTCCAAGGACAGGAACATGACCTTTAGGACATAATAGGATTAACCCACCATCATTAGAATATCATAAGGACACACCCAAACATTGTACAGGAACATGAACAATCTCAAATACAAAGCCCAAAGAACGTATAAAAACCCACCCATTCCCAACTCCATTTTGTTAGCTGTCCCAGAACTGCATGCTGTTGCTCTTCTGCTCTTCAGTAAACAAACCTTCTTTCCAAATAGCCTCCATTTTTATTTCCAGTGCCTTAGCCTCCATTTTGTTTACTCCCAGCTTGGAACTGGACCTGAAGTTTTTTCTTTCAACAGCATCAATTATGACTGCAAGAATTGAGATCCATTAAATCTTACTGACCAGAAAACTTCTTCAAAGATGATAAAAGCCTTTTCCTGGGGTTTGGTTAACGATACACTATGTTTACTATTAGTATACAGCCCACTCTCCTAAACAAGCTGACTGTGGTGGACTCAACAGAATTCCATGATAAGCATTTTTAAAATGTATGTTGGGACTGTCCTTATTCAAGAAGCTTTAAATTTCATGTGATAGCCATAGGTTTGTTTCATCAAACAAAGAAATAAGGCAGGGAATATCCTTGACTTATTTTTTTTCCTTTAGACTTAGGGCAAATAGTTCAGATACTGCAAAGCAAGAGTTACAGTTGCTTGCTATCATAATGCAGCCATTATCTGGTGATGAATGTTAAGGGTCAGCTCTTAACATATTGTTCTCTTTTTATAGGAAAGGAATCGTTACAAAGACAGTTTGTCTCCACAGTCTTTGGAACCTCTTGAGTGAAGATCCTGTCAAGACCTTTGTTCTATGTAGTGGTGAAACAAAATGGACCACTAAGAAGATCATCTTAAGAGCCCTCTTAGTGTTCTGGAGCAAACTTTTCTGGGATAACACTGGGTAATAAAATGATATGAGAGATAGCTAGAAGGTGAATAGTAGCTTGCCATTAATTGATCATGTATATAATTTTGCTTTCCATTGCATCCTCGAGTAGTCACCCAAGGGAACTTTTTAGAGTGATTAAAAAGTTATATACCCTGTAAAACATGCTAGAGACTCCAAAATCTCCTGTGACAGATCTGCAAAGGCACTTTGATGATAAGTGTCATTCATCTTCATGCCAATTTTAACATGGTTTTAATATTGAGGTATAAAGTTCATCACTTGACTTAATCATATGGAACTATTTTCAACATCCGAGGCAGAAGACATGGACAAAATGCTAATATGTATCCTCTTGAATCCTGCCAGTCTTGATTTTTTTAAAAAAATCCAAAGAAGGGTGACTAAGTGGATCCACAGAGTGGTGAATATGTCTTTCTGTGATCTAGTGATAGCAGCTGGTTGTCTATCCTGTCCTAAATAAGCCCTTCCTAGGTCTAAGGATTATTCCAACCATTGCTGATACATATGTCCTTTGCTAAGGCAACATGCTTGAGAGAGTGATGTCAGTGTTGCTTTATATATTCTTAGAAGAAATTGATTACATTCTTTTAAATGAAATTTAGGCATGGTTGGGGACAGAATCAGCCTAAGTAACCTTGACAGATGATTTCCTGCAAGAGAAAGACAGAGGGAATATGAATATGATCCTGCTTTGTTTTTCAGTATGTAGTTTCGATCTCATTGATCAAGGTTATGCCTGTGAACTGGGAGTGCTGTATTATAGTGGTTCATTTCCTATTTTTAGTGTTGACCTCAGAAACTAGCTACTGCAGAGGTGTCAAACTCGCAACGTCAAGTGGCTGTCGCAACGTATCACAACTGTTTTTGCCATTGCTGGCAATGGGGCGGGCACGGTTTCGTTATGATGCATCCGGCCCGCGGGCCGGCAGTTTCACACTCCTGAGCTACTGTATGTGCTGCCTCAAGGTTTTATGTTGTCCAAAATAGTCATTAACATTAACATATTTTGAGATGTTGAGTTATCACTGTGCTGTGGATACTCAATTCTAGTTAGTTTCAAAAGTTATTCAAATCATTTTTTCAACTTTGCAAAAGCAAATAATTTTATTAGCTTTCATTAAAGGAACTCCACTTTTTCAGGTCTCCATCTGAGCTTGAAAAACAGGTGGAGCTGCTGTAAGAATAACTTAACTTTAATGAGTGGATTCTTTAAAACAACAATATCTCTTTATTTCAGGTTAGAAAAAAAAATCAGACTGCTTTAATATATAGGAAGGAAGTGATTCAGTCATGCCAGATCCAAAGTGCTTCTTCCAAAGTACACAGAGTCCTAATATAAACTATCTGAATAATAGACTGCATATTTTAAATTAGTATTTGGACAAGATGATGAGAGGGTTGAAGGCCAACAAACAAGACAGAAACTATCCAGGTAAATGATCCCTGGAAGTAGAGATTCTTCCTGTCCTAAATGGGATGTCACTTCTAGAGTTCCTAGATAGGGAAAGACAGTTTCTGTTGTTCATGTACTGGTCACCTCAAGTATAGATTACTGTAACTGTGTTTCATCCAAAAGTCGTAGTTGATGCAAAATATGGTGGTCACATATTTTGTGGGCAAAATACAAATGCAACTGCTGTTAGGAAGATTAGAAGGTGCTTCTTTATCACTTTTCCTTTCATTTTTACTATTTCTTTCTTTATATTTTTTTAAATTACTTATTATTTTTCTTTACTTTTCTTTTTTATTTCAAAATTTTGTTTCTTTGTAAAAAAAAATAATAAAAATTACACATGCACAAAATATAATTTCTATTTATGCTGTAAGCCGCCCTGAGTTCCCGGAATAGGGCGGCATAGAAATTTAATAAATAAATAAAAATAAATAATGGTCATGTTATTGAAGGAGACATGCAGATATTCATATATTATACCTCTGTTGAAGCAATTGTACTGGCTGCCAATTTTACATTTATTACAAGATCCAATCTGAGTCAGTCACCAGAACCAAAGGTTTATTTTTTCAAGCTTTTGGGCTCATGTTGGGAACTTCTCTCTCTCCAGAATATGTGCACTGGGCTGTTCTATATGTACTTATATGGTGCCTGGTTGTGTATAATTCTTAATTAGGTTGTTGGGGGTGGCTATTAAGTCATTATTTATTTATTAAAGTGATTTTTATTTATATCCCACCTTTATTATTTTTAGAAATAACTCTAAGTGGCAAACATCCAACACACCTTCCTCTTCCTATTTTCCCCACAACAACTTTGTGAGGTGAATTGGGCTGAGAGTGACTGGTCCAAGGTTATTTGGCTGGCTTTCATATAGCTAAGGAAGGACTTGAACTCACAGTCTCCTGCTTTCCTGCTTTTTTGGTTTAGCCGCAACTGGCTAGACCAATCTGGCTCTCAGTTAGCTCACAATCCAGATTCAATGTTTTACTTCTGCATAAAATAGTCTAAGTGATGCTTTTTCATGATAGATCTGGGTGAATCTACTTTACAAGGTTCTACCTTGACATGATCTCTGCATAATTTCCTTGCTGAAATCTATAAGGCACCAGCAGCTATATCACCAAGGAATCAATCTTTTCACCAAAACATTCACTAAGTCAATGTTACAGAGGAATTGGTCTTTTCCTTTTCCCCTTTTAATTAATGTGATTTGTATTGTTTTAATTTACAGCGTATGGTTACGTTTTTTTCCTTATTGAGAAATCACTTTTGAAGATAATTATGCAGAAAGCTAAATACTGTAGTACACAAATAGTAATGTGATTGCAAATATTTATATCTTAATAATCTGTTTGAGTTCAAATTACAGTTAAGTTAAACACTATTGCATAAAATATGCTAGCTATGTTTACACATAACATTAGAATATAAACCTTGGTGCATCGGCGGCAATGGCTATATTCGCAACATTGCCTTAAATCAATCAAAACACCCCCATTATGTGTTAGCAACATGTGTAATTCCAGCAAAGGCCCTGGGGACATGGGTTTCTTTTAAATGACAATGCTTTCAATACCACTTTCCCTAGAATAATTTCCATACAATTCCCTGTTTAGTTGATTGGGAGTTTCCTGCTCCACTGTGGAGTTTTTTTGGGAAAGCGTTAGGGAATTTTAGTATATTTCACAATTTACCTGGTTCAGTTTCCGATGATAGTACAGGTCGTACTTAATACCATTCATTCAGTGGCTGTTCAAAGTTACGATGATGCTGCAGCAGAACAAATGGTAGATATCAACAATGGAAGATTGAAATCCTCAAAGAGCAACAGCCTTGGGGACTCTATTGGCAACCAAGATCTTGCTAACTCATTATCTGTTGCCAAATGATCATGTAAGGATTTAATTTTCAGAATTTAGTAAAATCTTCCCCCTTTTAACTGCATCTATGTAAGCTGGCAGGCTGCAACAAGTGCTGCTAAAAATGCAATAGTTTCATGCTGTAAGTCTTGATTTAGAAACTTCAAGCCTCTGTCAGAATTTCCTTCAGCAATTTTCTCTTTCTTTCAGATTGTTATTGAAGGATGAATGAATTTTTCTCGGTTGTAAGGATTTTCTTAATGTACCTTCGCAATTCTGAGAAGGCCAAACCAGTCAACGGGTTTTGCATATAATATTTCAGTAAAATGATCCTCTCAAAGATACAATGGAGCCCGGCAGAAAATTGAAAAAGAGAAAATCCTCTATCTCTTTGCTCATTAGTGCCTTTATGTTTGTAAGAAAAATATCACATTTTTTTTAAAGGGAAAGGATTTGATTTTGTGTGTTCCAAATTATGGAACTTGGTTGCAAAGGCTATATTTTAACTTTGGTACATTATGGTATATGGTAATGGAAGATGACTAGCAGGATCCAAGAAGTATAAAAACAAAATAAATTAAGAGAGATGAGATTTCAGTCCAACTGATGTGAAAGGCTTTTTTAATCATTCCAGATAAACTCCTGCCAGGGATTTCTGATCTAAGAGATTCTTGTTCTCCATACACTCACAATGTCCACCTGGAACATGACAAGATAAAAGCTGCCTTGTCTTCCTATTGATTCAGTATTAGCTAGGAGTGATCCCCTTGGATTCCAGAAATAAAGATTTCCCTGCTCTTTTGACCTGGAGGTCCCATTGACTGATACACAACAAGGCATAGAAGCATTTCTGAAATCCAATTTCCAGAAGAAGATGTAATTCAGAACAAACTAATTATGGGGCACACATACAGCTTACTTACATTTATTGTTTGAAGCCAACTGAACGCCAGGAAATTAGAAGAAATGAGTAAGTCACTATGATGAAATTATGGTCAGGCTGATATCCCCAGTGAGAATGATACCAATATATACATCTGCAATTAGAGGACATAGCGTGGATAGTGCAAGTTAGCTGATTAACCATAGCACAAACTTCTGCCACAGACTTGTTAATTATTATGGGCCTGAGGCCTTTGCACAATATCCTGAAAGTTGCATTCTAAAAAGTGGCTGGGCCAGGAACCTAGACCATGTTTGAGAGGGTACCTAGAGATTTAAGGTGTAAAATGAGTAATTTAAATTCCAGTAAGGCTTAAGGTTCTAATTTTGCTTCTTAATTATTGCCTTCTCCAATCCTCCAATAGAAAAACGGGCCAATGTTTTTGGCCTCACCTATTCTTGGCATTCCTGCTCTGTCATGTTAGTTCCCAAGCAGAGTAGTGAGACTATGCAACTTAGCATGACTAGCAGGCAAAACAACACCTCTTACAAGAATAGACAGCTTTGGTGCATGAGATAATGCGGACTTTCTTTTCTACTTGATCCTCCCATGCATTTGGGTTGCTTATGGCCCATATCAAACCTGAAGAATCTGCAGAGGGCACAACTTACCCACTTGAGTTGCTCTGAAGCAGACAACTTCTGACCGGTCATCTTGCTTTCAAGAAGGTCCATGCTGCTGTCCTGGAAATATCCCTTTCCACTCCAGTTCAACAAATATGTTTGGAGTACAGCACTGGTGGGAAGTAAAACAAAACAAAACAAAAGCAAAGTGTGTCTATCTATGACATCAGCTTGGCCCTGGATAATATTAGCTTATTCAATCTTATTTGGCTCCACCCCATTTCTTCTGGCCCAGTGGCCAAAATCTAGTCAGGTCTAGCAGTATCCCTAAATGGAGCAGAAATCGATTCTGGTCTCTGGTTGGACTCTCTGGCACTCTTCTGGGACTTCCCAAAAGTCACTATTTGAGCGCTTATTTAGATGTTTCCCCAATGTAGCTTCTTCCTTTCTCCATCTCTTCACCCAAAACTCTCAATCAAGCAGCTCTTTTTATAGACAGGGATGGAAGCAGGGACATTCTCCTTATTCCCCCCGGCAGCTCTACCTCCAACTTCTCCCTCATCTCACCAGATGAAGATGATTTCTTTCATTTAGTGTTCCTTCAAAAGAAACAAAGACCCACAAAGTATTTATCTTTTCTATGAACAGGAGAGTTTTTCCTCATTCCCTATATTTCATAATTCCTCATGAACAAATATATGCTCCTTGATTATTTATTTACAAATCAAAACTATAGCCCATCCCACTCATAACAAGGCATACAGTCAAAAACAATCCAGACCAGAAGAAGGCGTAACCAGGAATGAAAATACAACACATATAAATACAAATTTCCCACAGTGTCACGTTCTTTCTAACCTGAGGAAAAACTCAAGTCTTCAAAGCCAGGGCTTAAAGAAGGGCAGGACTGGGGGAATTCAATTATCCAGGTGACACAGAGGACAGATGCCATGACAGAGAAGATATGCCACCCATCTCTTCTCAGATGGGCTCATTTTAAAGATGGGACCCAGAGCATGCCACTGTTAGACTTCACTGGATGGTTCCAATACTATAGCCTCCAACTGCTGAACATTCTTACTGGCAACTCTCCTCATCTATCAGCAGTCGTACATATAAGGTAAATAACGGTCTTCAAGAAACACCCACTCTCACATACAAGCTCAAATCCTGTTCACATGGATTTCTTCCACTGTCCTGCCTCCAGCCTTGTGAGAAAAAGAGTCCCCCAAAAGCTGTACTTTCGATTCTTTCTTCTGCTCCTTTCCATCTGAAATGAATGGACACCTCCTGCCCTGGCTGAAATGCCATTACTCTTGCCTACTGTTCCTGCTCAAGAAACCTTACCCCAGGTGGCTACTACTGCCGGTGTAGTAATTGGAGACCAGCAGTAAAGAAGCAGGCCTCAGTTTATGTCAGAAGGGAGAAGAATAAGTATCCTGAATGGAGAAAGGAATAGAACAGGTTGGTCTTGTTCATTTCTTTGCTCTACTGCTAGAAAAAATTTGCTCCCAGCATCACATGCAAAAGGAATCCTCCCCAAATAGCTTATGCTCTCATTGCTCTCTTCATGGTCCTGTACTTATCTCTGCCTCAGCATCTTTGGGAGAATGGGCTGGCTACTAACCTACAGAAAGCATATACACACAATCACCTGGATGATGGGAAAGCACTAGCAATATTCTACCCCAGATGCCTGCAAGTTACTGTCCGGCCACAACTGACTTGCCTCTCTGCTCCCAGTTCCAGTTCATACCTTCCCTGTGTAGACTTCCAGCATACTGGATATCTCCTGCTTCTCTTCCACTGTAACTGATGCACAGATCCACTGCAGTGAAGGGTGAGAGGCAGCCAGGAGAGTCTGGGGAGAGTCTCAGCTTCTGGGTCCTAGATGCCTCCTGATTTCCAATCCAGTCCAGTAATTTCTCCTGTGCACAGCCCAGTATGCTACAAGTGGTAGGGCAAGAAAAATGTCAGCCCTTAAAACAAAGACATCTTCAGGATGATTAAACCACTCTGATCCAGCTCTAAAACATCAGGAATTAAATGAAGAGAATGTTGATTAAAAGACTTCTGTGAAGTTTACCTCCATTTACTTTCTTCCAGATTTCAGAATCAAGATTTCCCTTCTCTTTTGAAAAGATCAAGGAAAAGCATAACAAAATAATAATAATAATAATAATAAATGGTAAAAACGTGAAAATAGCTTGCTCTATAAAACCCAAGGTTTTCCATATGGGGGAACTAGCTGGAGCTTTTTAAAAAAAGGCTCTGAGTTTTGTTTTTTTACTGTTTCCTACCATAATAAGCAGGACTGGTTGCGACTTCCCTTTCTGCCCCACAGAAGGGCTCCAGCCTCCCATATCTCTGTGTGAAATAAACATGCAATTGGTAGTCCCTTCTAGGTTACAGCTGCTGCTTCCTGACAGCAGTTCACACAAGTACAGCCCTGCATCAAGCTAAACCAGGTCAATAGTTAAGTGCCTTTAAATTACCACATTTCTTCCAGTCACGACTGGGCCATGCTGGCTGAACAAAGCAAGCATCTGAAAAGCTTTAGAGATAGCTTCCCTCCCCCCTTTTTGTGTTGCCTTTGTGTATTTCTAGCACAGTGGAATATGGCAACACCTTCAATCGGAGGTCTGCAGCCTTGACAATTTTTAGACTTGTAGCTATGCTGGCTGAGGAATTCTGGGAGCTGAAATCCACAAGTCTAAAAGTTGTCAAGGTTGCAGACCCCTGCCTTAAATCAGCTAGAGAACTGTATGACCCAGTTTCTCCAGTTCAGCTGGCTTCAAATAGATATTCCCTAATCTCTCTCACTTCTCATGCCTTTTGGAAAAGCTATGCCCCCCCCATTTGAAACTTGTATGCTTCCCCCCATACTGCACAATGTCAAGCAATCTTTATAAACCTAATGTCCCCTTTGTAAGAAAGATGGCTTTTGTTTTTATATAATGTTTTTTTTTAACTTTGGGAGGCTGCTCAGAGTTGTTTTGGATAGTTTAGAACAAGGGTCCCCAACCCCTGGTCCGTGGATTGGTACCGGGCTGCAGCATGCCAGCAACCAGTCCACAGAAACAAGCAAAGCTCCACCCATGAGATGCAGGCAGCACACAAAACCATGCCCCTACCGGTGTGCGGAAAAACCTCTCTCCATGGAACCAGTTCCTGGTGCCCAAAAGGTTGGGGACCTCTGGTCTAGAAGGCCAATAAGTAAATAAATCATAGGAATTGAAATCCTAGACATCTGGAGGACCAGCTTGAAGAAATTGGCTTCTTTCCAGGGAAGGCCTCAGACAGAGTTGCATCTATAATAAAAGTTAAATAAAAATGAAATGACAGTTGACTGCTTTGATTTCAGTTGAAAGCAGAGAAATTACTCAGATATGTTATTAGAAATTGCAGGGGGTTTAAGGTCATATTATGGTACCATCAGATTAATTCAATTCAAAGATGAATTATTAACGTATTTAAAAAGTAATGTTATTCTATCAATGACTGCTTTTCATCCAATGCAGGTTAATAACAATGATTGCACTAATTTGTACTAGTTTGCACAGAGCAGTTGGTTGTCCAGATACACAACCAGTGCTTTTTTTGTTAAAAAAAAAAAAGGTGCCAGAACTCACACATGTCATACAACCCGCCTTGCCTACCCAACAAGGTTCCATCCAAAAAAGGTGCCGGAACTCCATTCTGGGCGTTCTATGACAAAAAAAAAAAGCCCTGTATACAACTAACCATATATATATATATATTAGGACAGGTTTGTTTCCTGACTCATACTAGAATCAATGCTCATGAAACTTTCAATTTTGGAAATGTACAGCAATATGGCCTCCTTCCATGATTTGAGCACAGCACAAAACACCAAACCACCTCGTAATACAGAATTTACCATATCAGTTAAGAGGCAAGGTGTTGATGGGTCATGAAACAAGTACAGGGTGCAACTCATATTATTATAGCAGATGTGGGACCCTGTAGGGGATGGCAAATGATCTGATTTGCATTATTGCATCATGTGACTGACATTCTTCTCATCATTGCCCCCACTTTGAAACTCTTTCACGAGGTCCTGAAGACCTGGTTTTCCCAACAGGCCTGGAGAACCTACAGTGGGATAGAGCCCATCAAGTGGTTTATTTAATTGACTGATTGTTATCACCCAACAGTAGGGTGGGGTGGGGTGGGGTTGTTGCTTTTCATTGTTTTTTTTTAAATTATTTTATTAAAACCATCAACATTAAACATAAGTTCATATTAAAAGGCAATCATCATATATCCTGCAATACAACCCGTAAATTCGTCTCAGTAGTAGTGCAATCTTTTATGATCCCTAACAAAAGATCCTGAGGTAGAAATTCAGTATCCTGAGGTAGAAATTCAGTACGCTTTCCCAATATTAAAGCAGTCAACATTAAATCTGGGCTCATATTAATAAGCTGTCCTCATAAGACCTGAAAATACAGCTCTTATATATGGTCTATCTACATTCATACAATCAGCATTGAACATGCAATCATAGTATGCATCAATCTTCATAGCACCTGGTATACATCACTAAGTGTTAATCTTTATAAACGTCTGGTTTGGGAAGCATTTTTCACTCCTCACATCAAGCCTCAACTATACGCCTGTTACAATTTATTTGATTGGTGTTTCTCTTTTCTATAGTCTATCCACAGTTTCTAGTCTATAACATATTATTCATCTCAGTATTAGTACAATCTTTTATGATCCTTAACCAAAAATCCTGAGGTAAAAGTTTAATAACCTGAGGTAAATCTTGTATATGGTTTATCTACTATATCTAGTCTATCACATATTGTTCATTCACACTTCTGAATTAACTTCGTCTCAGTAATAGTGCAATCTTTTATATTGGGTTTTATCTCTGTCAGTCATCCAGAATCACTGAGTCAGTCGGGCAGCCACATAAATTTTCTTAAATAAATAAATTGTGATTATGTCATGCACCATAACAAAAAAAAATCACCCTGCAAATGTTGAGAAGGATGTGATTTGTGGCTTCTAGAGGACCTCTGGGATGGCAGACCTTCACATAGACACTTAGAAGCAGAAGGCAGAAGGAACAGAACAATCTTTCAGGTCATCAAGACTTAGTTTTCCTACTGCAAGACTTATATCTTAAAATATAAGAGAGTACCTCTGAACACTTGAGAAATAATTGCACTTTTGTATCTTAAAAGCATCACTTGACCTAACATTCAAAGCAAGTGGTGCAATACAGATAGATTTCAACCTCAGAAACACTAATTTTAGAACGAAATGTATAGCAGTATGATCGTAGCCTATTTACCTAAAGGTAAGGATTACAATGTAAAGCTTTCAGAGCAGGGCAATGTTTATCTTCTGTCAGAAACACTTTACTTAGGCTCAGCAGACTTTCCCAGACAATACTCACAACACTGTGTGATAAATATAGCTTTGTTTCTCACGCAAATCTCACGACTTCTTGGGAAGCTACAATTTAGTTCTTAATATATATAGCAGAGGTACAGCTTGTTGGATTTCCTCATCAGAAGCGCTTATTCATATGATTAGTACAGGGGTAGGCAACCTTGGCTCTTTTATGAAGAGCTGGCTCAGGAATTCTGGCAGTTGAAATCCACGAGTCATAAAAGAGCCAAGGTTGCCTACCCCTGGATTAGTATATCGAGGCCTTGTTTCTCAAGGCTCAGCAGGAACTCACAATGAGTCTAAAACATGGGGTGGAGTTTAAATATGGAACACCAGTCTGTTTTTTCCTAAGGGCTTTCTCTCAGCATGTCGTGCAAGCACAGACACCGTATTGCCTACTAATGGCAAGATAAACAAGTCACATCTACAAAATAGGATGCAACCGATCAAAACTCATTCTGCCACACTCTTAAGCGATCAATCCTGGGCTGGTTTCCTCTCCATTACAGTGTACTGCTTTCTTATTTCCTGGATCTTGGTTTGCTGATGGAGAAATAGGTCCCATCTGTTTTGACTTTAACCATTCTGGAGACTGGAAGAAAGACAATGATAATGGAACGTTACGGGCCTTTTCCTGGTGTTGAGTTGAATTGCTCTCGGGAGTTGACAGAAAACAATAGTGGCATGGTCCCTATTACCAGTCTCTGTCTCACACCTTACACCACTGTTCCCAGTCACTGCAATCAATTTCCTTCTATTAATGTGGGCTATCATATCTCAGATTTTATCCACCTTCTTGCTGCCCTTGGACAGTGTCAGAATACTGGGGGAAACACTACATTGACATTAGTACGGCTAAGAATGTCACAAGCTTGGGAGGGGGGGCATTGCAGACATGTAGCTAAGGCATGGAGAAAGCAATTGATTGAACTGATATGGAATGACCCATCCTTCTCCTGACCTCTTGATTCCTTACAACTAAGAAAGAAAAAAGGTAGGGCAAAGAGTAATTACTATTGTTATTGATGGCCTGCAAGTGTAGCAAATCCCACTTTTAAAGACCTTATAGTTGCAAGTGAACAGCTTGCTGATCCATCAGCCGTGGTTAACAAACTTCCATAACTGTGTTGAATAATTTGGGGTTCCAATTCGAGCTGGGATTGCATAAGAATAAATAAAAATGAAATCCAGACAGCTGTGAGGAAAGGAGAAATATTTATTCCCAAAAGCAAAGGGGTCTGCTTTGGGGGCAGCTGCAAAGAAATGGGGTACAATGAGATTGTTTTATAGGGGAGCTTGTCCTAAATTGGAAATGCATACATGGTGATTCTAGAATGACACTTGAGGTGTGTGTGTGTGTGTATACAGTGTAGGTATATGTCATCTATGATGTTTATTCTTGTGAACATGCAGTTCCGCTAGAAGACCAATTTAATTAACCCTATTGTGTTTACAAAACTTATCCTTTGATATATGGATTAGGTCTAGGTAATTTATTTGGGGGGGGAGGTTGAGGAAGTTTGATTAAAACATTTCCCCCCATTTGCTATTTTGCTTGATTAACTTAGTTTCAGCATGACTGTCAATTATCTAGTGAAGACGCTGATTCTCAGTGCATTGTGGATTCTGTTAATGTTGTAAGGGAAGATGGAAACAGTATAAAGAATAAAATATATTTTGATATAAAATAGAATATTTTATATATTCTATTTTATAATACTAGAATACCATGTCACTTTGTAGCTTATCATAACGATTTGATTCACCCAACATATTAAGACATAGTTTGACTTTTAGCTTAGCCATGCTTTCTATTTTTGCAGAGATAGATTTGTATCTATTTTGCCAACTCCGTATCTAATGAATGATGCAGTAGCCATCAATGGCAAATTGCATTTTGAACTACATTTCTCTTAATTAATTCATAACAAAGTTATTTCTACTTCACAGAGAAGTCTGTTGTGGATTATTTCAGTTAGATAGTTAGATTTATACAAATAAATAAATAAATAAATAAATAAATAAATAAATAAATAAATAAATAAATAAATAAATAAATAAATAAATAAATAAATAATGTGATGGTAACAAATATGCCAGTTCCTCCATTTATCAGAATAGGTGAATCAGCTTGTTTTTCCTCACTCTATCCTTGTCAAATTTTAGAAGACAGACAACTCAAAGTAGTCAAATTCTAAAGAATGCTGTTGTGATTGTAGCTGACTTTCAGGCTTAAATACACAAACCACCTATTCAGAGTAAGGGTTAGCTTTGATCACCCGTAGACTTAGATTTCTTCCTCTGCTATACAGAAAAGCTTTGAACAACAAGCAACGGTCAGGTGGATTTTTTTTTTCTTTAGAAGCTTCTTTCGATATGTTATAATGAAGTCAAACTTTTCATAGTTTTGACAGAGTGCTTCATTTGTAGAGGACCAAGACTTTGTAATATAATCAGAGAAATTTCTATTAAGTAATGTGCAGGTAGTAATATACTGTAATCTGAACAGTTCTCCAATTTATCTCCTCAAGCACTGAAGGTTGATATTTTTAAATTAAAAAGATGGATGCTATTTGTCTTTTATATGATTGGTATAATCCAGTGGTGGCAAACCTATGACACGAGTGTCAGAGGCGGCACTTGGAGCCCTCTCTGTGGGCACACATGCTGTTGCCCCAGCCTTGCCTCCTCACCAGCAGCCTCCCTATAGGAGAGTTGCCCCTGAGCGTGGCCCACACTGAGCAGCGCAGCCAAGAACATGGTAGCCAGGCAGTGTAGACAAGACTCTGCCCTCACACCCCAATGCGCGCAGTTGATGCTGCAGGGCGTGGGCAGAGGGCATGGCTGCCATGGTGCTGCTGGGCTGCCTGGGCGATCTGTGGCGGGCCCTGGAGGTGGTAAGTGGCCCTGCGGGCAGGCAGGGTAGGGTGGAGTGTGGGCGGGGCAGGGGTGGGGCAGGGGGCGGGGGTGGGGCGGGGCAGGGGCAGGGCCAGTTTTGGGGCACTCGGTCTCTAAAAGGTTCGCCATCACTGGTATAATCCTCTAGTCACATGCTTCTAGCTATATAGCCAGGAAGTAGCAGTATACAAATTACTAGACAACGTATGACCCGCTGGATCATCCTTTGAGAGAAAGGGAGTTCGGATGTCCCCCCTTCTCTTTTCACACAGAATAATTAGGCGAATGATATATTTTTACCCCAATGCTGCATAGTGCTCCTATCTCCTCAGAAAAGTGTTTATAACATATACCTGCAGAGATGCTGCAACAGGCAGGACTTTGCAAATAAAACTGGTCTGAACATGGATTTTTTGTATGCATTCTTTAAGTTAGCAAATTTGAGGAACCTTGATTCAAAAAGTGTTGTAGCATAATGCACAGGGAAGGGAAATGAATTCTGACTTCCTACCAGTTTCTCCATTGACTTTGTTTGTAGGAAGCTGACAGAGAGTATTGGAAATCACAATCACATAACCCGGGGACCCTGCATGAACTTCATGGAAATTTCAATTCCATAGGAGTAATGAGTCCTGAATTTTTTTATACTTTCTTTAAGTTAGCAGATTTTAGATACCTTGAATCAAACATTGTATTGATATAATGCACTAACTAATGGGCTAACCAAAGGGGACAAACAGACAGGAAAGTTTTAGTAAATAGATTTCAACTTTTACTTTTTTTAGTGAGAGTCAATTTGGGGTTGTGATTTAGGCTGTAATCTAGAAACTGGGAGACTGTGAGTTTTAGTCTCTCTAATGATCACTTGATTTTTGAAGCCCTGTTCTGGTTGCTTTAACACACTTATTTTATTTGAAATTTGAAATTATAGTTTGTAATTTATATTACAAATTAAACTCCCATGAAAAATTATTGGATATATCCCTATTCAACTAAGGCTCATCTTATATTGTTACTCCAATATTTTTAAGAATGCTCAGTAACAAATATGTATTTCCCCGCAGTTTTAGCTATCTCTGCTATAACAGGTTAACTGATCAGAAATTATAAAGCATTTTTAAACAATTTGTGGGGGGCAGTGTTTTTATGTTTTATAAATATATCATTTTTTTCTGAAACAGCTCTTTAAAGCAGCTTTCAATCCAAAATTAAATCAATCTTCCAGTTTTAGCAATGCAAAAGACATAAACAGCCAGTTTGCCATTGTGCCCACAGTAAAAAAAAATGACAATAATCTTATCTTATCTAGTTAAAGCACCAGCCTAAAAACAAGGAGACCATGAGGTTTAGTCTTGCCTTAGCCACAAAGTTAGTTGAGTGATATTGGGCCAGTCACTCTCTCTCTCAGCCCTAGGAAGCAGGCAATGGCAAACCATATCTGAAATCTTGCTAAGAAAATTACAAAGATTTGTCCAGAAGTCAACACTGACTTAAAGGCACCAAAAATAAATAAATAAATGATTAAGATTTTAAAAGTTAATGTGTAAAAAAAGAGTGGTTGAACCTATTGAGGAAATTAAGGGATAGCCAATGATGCTGAAATTGTATCTGATAAAATATGATTCCAATGCATCACATTAATAATGACTGGTTGCTCCATACTGAATCCACCAAAGTTTCCAATGCTTTCAAAGGAAAATTCATGTTAAGCACCTTCCAGTTATCATTTACAGCCAGGTAAGGTGCCATCTTGCAGTGTGATACTTTCGTATTATGTTCTCTGTCTCCGGAGACTCATGATGTTTCATCCAGAAGTTGCAATCCTATTCGCCATTTGTACTGCTTTAAAGAATCAGCCACATGGCATCATCTAATACAGTGGTTCTTAACCTGTTTTGAACGAATTGCCCCCTTGAGCCAATGAGGAAGTTGTCATCGCCCCCCTCCCCCAACATAACCTCTCAATCACAACATAGGAAATAATTCTTCAATTTATGGAAACACTTTTTTTGTTTTCTTTAAAATTGTCATCAGGACATATCGATGCAAATAATTTATTTCCAGTCTTTTTCCCACATCTCAACTGTGTGAAAAATTTTGGTGCCACCCGTCACTTTATTCCCAAACTTCGTGATACATGTATTTCATTATTATCTTATTTATTCAAGACACTTAAATGTAATGACCACTGAAAACAAAACACTGGGAGCCGCAAAATCCTTTTGACATCTAAAATGAAGATAACACTGCATATATCCTTTTTTACCTTTATTAGATATATATATATCTTCAGTGTTATCTTCATTTTAGATGTCAAAAGTCTCTCTCTTTCTCTCTCTCTCTCTCTCTCTCTCTCTCTCTCTCTCTCTCTCTCTCTCCCTCCTTCCCTCTCCCTCTTTCTGCCCTTGGTCTGCCAGTCCTCTTGCCCCACCAGTGTGTGTGTGTGTGTGTGTGTGAGAGGGGGCACTTGCGCTTTCTCTCTCTCTCTTTCCTCTCTCTTTCTCTCTCTCTTTTTCTCTTTTCCCTCTCCCTGTCTCTTTCTCTCTTTCCTCTTCCTCCCTCTTCCCTTCTTTCTCCAGGTGAGGAGAGAGAGAGAGAGAGAGAAAACCAAAGGCAGAGGGCACCGAAGGGGCAGGGAGGGGGACAGGAGGCAGCAGAAGACCCCCTGTCACTGCTAGAGGCACCAAGCTCTGCTGCCCGCCGAGCCTGCGGGGAAGCCCCGGCTCACGGTCACGTTGGCAGGCCGTCCCCGCAAGGGGGCAAATCCGCATGAGAGAGAGAGAGAGAGAGAGAGAGAGAGAGAGAGAGAGAGAGAGAGAGAGAGAGAGAGAGAGAGAGAGAGAGAGAGAAAAGCACAAGTGCCTCTCTCTGTCTCTGTCTCTCTCTGCAAATGGTAGAGGAGGCTCGGAGTCTCAGGGGAAGGCTCAAAAGTGTCCCCAAAACTTCTCGCTCCATCGCCCCCATATCACCCCCTTTTCGTTCCTTCGCCCCGCATCGCCCCTTTTCATTCCATTGCCCCCCTGAAAAATGAAATTGACCCCTGGGGGGCGGTATCGCTCAGGTTAAGAACCACTGGTCTAAAAGGCCTTGGATAGTGGCATGGTAGCAGACACTTGGCTTCAGCCACCTGTCTAGTACCGTAGCAACTGAGATTTAGGTCACCTATCTAGTAGCTCTGAGCTCCAGATGGCTATGCAGGCTGCAGCTATTGCCCCATTGTCGGCTGTGTTGGCAAGACTAATTATTTCAAAGTATTTCACTCCAGTCTGTGTAAGACTACTGTATCCGTGCTGTGAGAAATTGAAGGTTTTAATTAATTTTCTGTATCTCTTTGCTACTCTGTTGGCTGGACTTTTACAGACAGCTCTAAACTACTAGGTTTAATATATAGAGACAACTTGCTGGCCAGCCTACCCACACTTAGTTCCTAAAGAAATTAGACCACCAGTAAGCAATTCATCAATGTTCATAGAACACAATTTTCATCAGACACAAATATGAAACTAAGAAAGCAAACCAAATAAAACAATGTAATTGAAGAACTGAATTACTGATTGGAAACCATTAAAAATCTCCTCCCACCAGCAGCCCAAACCATCACTCCCTTCCTGCAGAGAAAGGCAAAAAACCCAAAATAACTTAATTATGACTGTAAAAGGGCCAGTACTTGCCACTTCCATGAAGAGACAACCTGTTAGCCAAAGCCATCTAGAATTCAACAACTCATGGCTTAATATACAGATTATGTAAACCCACAATGAATATTGTACATTTATATGTTTTTTAAATTTTAAGGCTGTAAACCGCCCCGAGTCCTTCGGGAGAGGGGCGGTATAGAAATTTAATAAATAATAATAATAATAATAATAACAAAATATCTTGGAAGCTCCTGAATGCAGCGATGGTGATTTCTAATACTTGGGTAGGCTGAAAATGAGGAGCAAAACATCTGCTAAATGTGAAAGACCTTTCCAACTGCAGTCTGAAAAGTAGTTGAGGGAGCAAAAATTTAAAAGCAGGAATGCTTCTTTCTGCTATAGATAGCAATAACAATAGCAATAGCACTTAGACCAGCGGTTCTCAACCTATGGGTCGCGCCCCCATTTGAGGTCGAACGACTGTTTCGCAGGGGTCACCGGACACCGCGGTGCGCCATTTTTTTTGCCCATCGCACGCGCGCCGTGCATGCGCAGTTCGGCCCATCGCGTGTGCGCCGCGCATGCGCAGATCGGCCCGTCGCACGCTGCGTATGCACGGATCGGCCCGTCGTGCCACGCATGCGCGGTTCAGCCCGTCACGCGTGCATGCGCGGCGCGGGTCGGGGTCGCGCCGCGCATGGGCGGCGCAAGTGGGGTCTCAACCTGAAAAAGGTTGAGAACCACTGACTTAGACTTATATACCACTTTATAGCCCTCTCTAAGGGCTTACAAAGTCAGCATATTGCCTCCAACAATCTGGGTCCTCGTTTTACTGACCTCAGAACGAGGGAAGGCTGAGTAAACCTTGAGCCGTTCAGAATCTGCAATACTGCATTCTAGCCACTGCCCCACCACAGATCCACTGGTTTCATCTCTCCACAGGCTATGAAGCAGCTGGTATATCATTTGTTTTCCCTCAATTTTTTCTAATTTTTGCAATCATCCTTAGCATTGGAGAATAACTTTCTCATTGTTTCTAGTATAGTGTAAATCCTGGAGAACCACAGGATTTTTTATTATTATTATTATTATTATTATTATTATTATTATTATTATTATTATTATTATTATTATTATTATTTATTTGACTTCTATGTCGCCCTATTCCGGAGAACTCAGGGCGGCTCACAACATAATAGAAATCAACATTTAAAAATACATGTATATAAAACCTCTTAATTTAAAAAAAACCAATCATTCAACATACACACAGACATACACTGGCTTGGGGCAAGATGTTAACTGCCCCAGGCCTGCCGGCAGAGGTGTGTTTTAAGTAATTTACGAAAGGCGGAGAGGGTGGGGGCGACACGGATCTCTGGGGGAAGTTGGTTCCAGAGGGTCGTGGCCGCAACAGAGAAGGCTCTTCCCCTAGGCCCCGCCAGGTGACACTGTCTGGCTGACGGGACCTGGAAAAGGCCGACTCTGTGGGCCCTAACCGGCCGCTGGGATTCATGGGGCAGCAGACGGTCCCGTAAGTTTTAATTTAATATTTAATATTTTAGGTGCTGCAATGGATTCAAGTGAATTAAGATATAGAAAGTTAGGGATATTTCTAGTCAAGAATTAGGCACCGGTCATCTAGTTCTCTGGGAATCCACAATGTTTCCAGTAACATTAATCTTTTATTTAAGATAATATGGCTTCACGGAGCTTCAGGGTAGTTCACTTCAGCATTTGCAAAAGCTCCTGCCTCTCCTTTCCTCATTTTTCTTCTTTTAAAAATAATTTGTATTAGAACATTTAAAAACAATAATAAAAATTACAACAAATTAGAACAGAAAAGTAAAAAAAAAAAAGAAATAACAGTAAAGTGCAAGAGTGCAGTCAGAAAAGAGAAAAAGAAAAAAGAAAAAGAAAGATATAAAGAAAGATATAGAGACATAAAGAAGTGGGTTCCAATGTTCTTCACAGTGGTTATAAGTACAATTATATTTTGACCTCTTTCTCTAAAGTTACATCATGACTGACTTCTTTCTAATATCCAATCTTGCATAACCATCAAAATCCTAAATCAGGGGTAGGCAACCTCGGCTCTTTTATGACTCATGGATTTCAACTCCCAGCTTAGCTGACTCAGGAATTCTGGGAGTTGAAGTCCATGAGTCATAAAAGAGCCGAGGTTGCCTACCCCGTCCTAAATTATGTTCATTTTTTTTTATTTTTGCACAAAAAAATCCATAAAGGGTTTTCAGTCACAATCAATGTAGATATCGTCTTTTCTTTACTCAAAGAAGTCAGTTTATCCATCTCAGCAAGATCTGTCAGGCTTACCAACCATTCCTCCATACTGGGAAGTGCCAATTCCTTCCAAATTTGTGCATAATAACCTTGTCATATTAATCATATATTGAAATAATCTTCCATGACTCTTTTCCAACTGTCAGTCCTAAAAGGAAAAGGCCTGGCTTCAATATAATTTTTTAAAAATAAAAAAATAAAAAACCCTATGTTTCATTGTATATGAATCCACTTTTTTTTAGCTTTTGTATATGTTCATCAAGCGCGATAGAGTGTCATACACATTTCCAACATATATTTGAAGTGCCTTTATACATTCCAGATAATTTCTTTGGCCTCCTGTTCCAACAGTACATTATTTTATAAAAACTCTCCTTAAGATCACAATGGAATGTATATTTTAACCCTTTAACTAAATATTTTCCCATTGATTCATCTTTGGGTAACAACCAAAATTCTTAGCCCCACTTTATCATACGTTCTTTGACCTGTTCTTCCTCTGTTTCAAAATACAGGCAGTCCTCGACTTATGACCACAACTGAGCCCCAAATTTCTGATGTTAAGTGAGACATCTGTTAAGTGAGTTTTCCCTCATTTTACCATATTTCTTGTCACAGTTATTAAGTGAATCACTGCAGTTGTTAAGTGAATCACAGCATCTGTTAAATGAATTACTGCAGTCCTTAAGTAAGTTAACAATACTGTTGTTGTTAAGTGAATCTGGTTTCCCCATGGACTTTGCTTGCAAAAGGTGATCACATGACCCCAGGACACAGCAACAGCCATAAATATGAACCAGTTGCCAAATATCTTAATTTTAATCACGTGACCATGGGGATGCTGCAATTGTCATAAGGGTGAAAAACGGTCATAAGTCACTTTTTTGAGTGCCGTTGTAACTTTGAAAGGTCACTAAATGAACTAAGTTGAGACCTACCTTTACCTTTTTTCAGATTTCTAATAATCCATGTATTTAGACTTGGGGAAGAAAGCTTAGCAGTTTTTGCTTCTCCCTGGTACAGGGTTAAGCAACCTTGGCTCTTTTATGACTCATGGACTTCAATTCCCAGAATTCCTGCCATGCTGGCTCAGGAATTCTAGGAGTTGAAGTCCACGAGTCATAAAAGAGCCAAGGTTGCCTACCCCTGCCCTAGTAGGTCGTCCTGTGAACTACAATACAATGATTATCATCTTGTAAATACACACCATTAAGTAAGGAAACAAAAGTAGGGCAAACACGGTCTACTTCCATTTGCATAAACTGTGGGTAGCTTTGCGAGGTTAATTAAATTATATTCATTAATCTATCATCATTTCTACCAAGGCTCATCTTGAATAAAAATCAATCCCATTTGTTTTTCTCACGTTACCTGTGTCATGTGCAGTTCCTATTAATGTGGCAGGAAAAAAAAAGTTTTAAAATGGTACTTGCATTCTGACAGAGAAGTCTTTGATTTTCCATTACTAGCCAATATGCATCAAACTAAAGAATTGTGTGTGAAAATGTCTTGTTTATGTTGCTTTCAGATTAGAAGCCCCAAAGCAAAAGGAGGATTACATTAAAAAAAAAATTGCAAGAATGGGGGTTTATGAGGGGAGTTTTGCTCCTGTCCCCTAGCAATCCTGTCCCAATCAATGCCATATTCTAAACCAGGGGTAGTCAACCTTGGTTCTTTTATGACTCGTGGACTTCAACTCCCAGAATTCCTGCCATGCTGGCTCAGGAATTCTGGGAGTTGAAGTCCACGAGTCATAAAAGAGCCAAGGTTGACTACCCCTGTTCTAAACTATTCTCAGGTACTTCTTATACTCTTACAAATCTAGTTTTTACAGCCACACAAAGGCTATTGACTTGTTTTCTGTTTGAGTTTTAGTGGAAATCATGTTTCTCTGGAGGATAAATTCTGTGCCCAATACAATGATTTTGCTGCCCATTTTCTTTTATGCATTTTGGCTGAAAGATGCTTTCCTCTACAAAGTGCTGGCAAGAAATGAATCTTCCCCATGCAAAATATGCTTCTGCCACTAAGCTATTAGCCCCTCCCTTAGGGATATATGTTGCTATTTAGGGAAGTAAGCGGCTGTTTATTTTTATCTGTCCCTTCTTTTCTCCTGCATCATCTACTTTCATTGCAGGCTGACAAAAATAGTATCAAGCAGAAGATGCTGCCAGTTTCCCCGCAGCAATAGCCAGACCCTGAAAGCTGCATTTTCAGCCTCTCATCCGCCATATCTTTGCACATTGTTAGACATTTAGCAGCTGCTGACTCTGTTGAAGTCGGGCTGAGTGCCTTCTAATCTTTTATAACTCTCAAGAGAGTCTTGGTTAACTGAGGATCTCAGACTGGAGAAGACAATGCATATTCATGGTGCAGCCGCTACTGGTCACGTGTACCTATTGCTAGGTTACAAGGATCCAAAAATAAATCCTTCAGTTTAGATTAGACCTTAGATGAACTGTTTCCACCACTGTGGAAAAGACCAGAAAGCTAGTTATAGCATGGATATTAATGAGGAAGAAAAGACAAGGCAGAGCAATAGTGAGGAAAGCCTCTGATGGGTAAAGAGAGGGTTCTCCCTGATTCGGGAAACCTCCTTTGGGGGCACATATTTCCCTATGATGCAGACATTGTTCACACAGTTGCTCCTGATTTGCTCTCATCATCACTGCAGAGGGCAGCAGAACTCAGCACTGTCACACCATCTTGGAAGTAGGACAGATTTGCACCATAAGGTTGATGTACTCGTGTTTAGTACCTTGTTAATTGCCCAGTTGGATACCATCCTTTGAATCAGACTATTTCCACCATCAAGGACTTTGACATTAGATCCGATCCAAAAAGTATTTGGCATGTGTTGTAATATATGAGAAGTGTTCCAACAAAGGAAACACAGCAGTCAACATAGGAAACTAGTTGTGCATCCCCTGCTGATCCTATGTTAATCTCTCTCACTGTATCTTCATGTGTAATCCATAAGAAAAATATGTGAAAGTACATGGTTCCACAAACTATTTCTTTTGTTCCAAATTAGAGGGCATAGTTGGAATAGCCCATATATGTGGGCTATTCTCCACAATGCTCATTCTTTTCAAATTGCAGATCAAAATGTTTAACTTTTGAAAGGAAAACCATGCTAAACCTTACTTGATGACTGATTAAAACAAGACAGCCATTCTTTCTTTCAAGGAAGTTGTGGCCATCTCCCCAAATGTTTGTTCTTGAATTCCAAGGGTGTTTGTAACGACCACAAGATGCCTTTAGGCTGGAAGAATCACGATCTTCACATTCTTCTGCTGATTTTCTTCAACACTTTGGGGGGGGGAAGTTTGGTTTAAAAAAATGGCTAGGGATTTGTGAGCCAACCAATGTCCCATTTTGTTATCTTCTGGAATTGGTCTAGATTAATTTAATTCTAGAAGGCAACCATGCTTTTTAATTAAGCTCTACTATCATCATACCCTCCCAAAGAAACCTCTAGAAAGCTTATCAAAATGATTATTTAAAATATTGCTTTGTTGATAAGTTAGTTAAAGCCAGACAATAAATTGAACCCTTAAGATTATTTGAATGGATCAAAAGCTACACACACACACACACTTTTTTCTTCTAAATAAGAAATATGAAGAGCCAAAAGGTAGCCTCATTCCAGATTTCCATCTTTTGCCCATTATAGAGTCAGAATGTATTTATTTAATGTAGGGAAAGAAGCAATATTATTGTACTGTTATCTATGAACAGATGAAATACTTGATTCCAGCAGTATAAGAAATATTTATCCGGTATATTTGTGTTTGCTCAACCTGTTGATCATCTTCTGGCCTTCTATACACTGGTTTTAGAATTGATTCAAAAATAATGTTTCATTTTAAATTCTGTCTGTGGATCTAATTCTTCTCAACTAATGGTTCCGTTGTAAAAGTTGAGTGTATGTAAATGCAAGTAGTCCTTGACTAACAACCACAAGTGAGCTAAAATTTCTGTTGTTGAGACATTTGTTAAGAGAGTTTTGCCCCATTTTATGACATTTCTTGTCACAGTTGTTAAGTGAATCGCTGTAGTTGTTAAGTAAGTTACTTAACAACTCTTAAGTGAATCACTGCAGTTGTTAAGTTAGTTAACAACACTGTTGTTGTTAAGTGAATCTGGCTTCCCCATGGACTTTGCTTGCCAGAAGTTCGCAAAAGGTGATCACATGATCCCGGGACACAGCAACAGCCATAAATATGAACCAGTTGCCAAATATCTTAATTTTAATCACGTGACCGTGATTGTTGCTGTAATTGTCATAAGTGTGAAAAACGATCATAAGCCACTTTTTTGTTGTAACTTTGAACGATCACTAAATGAACTGTTGTAAGTCAAGGACTTCCTGTGTACATGTAAAGGAGTATGTACAATCACCACGCCACACTCACATGGTTGTGTCTTCCAGAATTCTCTGATTGAGGGTTTCTTTGAGACGAATTTTGATGTCATTCCTTCTACTTCAAGCTTTGCACTTGTTTACTGGTATATGTATTGCAATACATGTTGTTGGCTAAGTTTATCCAAGTAACTATTTGAAATGATATGAAAAACTGAATAAAATTGAATCAGTTGTTGTTATTGCTGGTGATCAGGTTTTTGAGAAAAACTCAAAATGGAGACAGCTACTTTGGACAGCAATGTATAGTTTTGTTGTCAAGTGTGTATTGTCTTTTTTTTTTTTTCCTTGTAGCCACTTCATACAGAGTTGCACTCAGTGATTGAAAATGTGTTTCTACATCAAACAGAGTCAAACAGCTTTTTCATGCAATTAGGAACCAATTTATTCAAAGACATCTGGACAAAAGCATAGGAAAGGCTGATACTCGGGACCTAAAAAGGAGATGGAAAGTAAGTTCCAGGGGAAGGGTAAGTATACACATTCAGAGACATTGTGGGGCACATGGAGAATCTTCACCTCCATTGAAAAAATTTCAGTACTGCTTTCAAAGGCTTTTAATAAAACTTATTACCAGCCAGTTTCATTTCAGAGAATGAACTATGAAATATTTTTCAGCTTGGCACATTGGCTGAGCCTGAACAGAGAGGGAGAACACAGAGCAAGAAACCTCACATGGGTACACAAACACACAAACACAAAGTTGTGTGATTTGCATTATTTGTGATCCTGAGACTGGCTGCCTATGGTCACGTTACTGGCAAAGGTAATAGTGGAGATGGCAGAATCACGGCCTCAAGGGACTTGGCTGCTGCTTGGTGAATCCAGGGCAGCTCAGGAGCTCCTAGTCTCTATGGCAACTATGGACCTGCCTCAGGTAATATAGAGGTCAGTACATATTGGGCACTAGGTCTGTGTTTTGTCTTGGGGCAGTTACAGTGCAATCTACTATGTGAGGTTATTAGTATCACTTCATTACTATGGAGAGATCATTCTTTGGACGCCTTCTGATTTGCTAATAGCCAGTGCTTTTTTGTAAAAAAAAAAAAAAAAGGTGCTGGAACTCACACATGTCATACAACCCGCCTTGCCTACCTTACAAGCTTCCATCCAAAAAATGGTGCTGGAACTCCGTTCTGGGCATTCTATGAAAAAAAAAAAGCCCTGCTAATACCACACCCAAGCAAGGAGACCCATCCTGCTGATTAGCCTATCCCAGTTGACTGATGGACTCTTGGGTTTTCCATGACGATCTGATGGTGATTCAACTGAGGCCTTGGTAGGCAGGTGATGAGGCCCTGGACTAAATTGCTGCTATGCAGCTCCTATCTGTGCACCAATCCCAGGATGCACCTTGGTTTTCTGGGAGTTCCACTAAAGTGCCACTCTGAAGTTTACTGAGTGAAATTTATTTTAAAAATAGTAAAAATAAAGCATTTAGGATTGTTGTTCTCATTCACAAGCTAGAAGAGTTAATGCTTGTTCTCTATGCCTTAACAACAATTCCCTCACTTTCCAGATTGTTACTTGAGAAATCTATTCATACCTTCCATAAAGCTACATTACAGATAAATGGGTTTGAACCCATTTAAAACCGGGAGTTACTACCAAGAAATTCCAGACACTGCATCTAGGAAGAGAATAGATGGACCTCTGACAAAATTTTATTTTTTAAGATTGTTCAGGGAAAGTCATCAATAGTTTAGTTAGACTGAAAAAGATATAGTTAACTTAGAATTCTTTGAAAGCTGTGTGTAGTACAGCTTTCTCAAATTCTCTTGAAGGGACCTGCGGACAAGTTAAAGACATACAGAATTATATACAAACTATATTTCTCAAAAAATAGAAAAAGAGGCTTGGCATAACCATTTTCAAAGAAACCATCATGTAACTGAGACAGTTTGTCCCTGAGAAATGCAGTCCCTTACAATTTATCTTGGTATGGGGAAGTAAGAGAGAATAATGAAGAAGAAAACCCTGTGGCTACTGTATACATTTGTTCTTTAAAATTCAGCAGCAGCCACATTTCAGTGTTTTCGTATCATTGGAAATATTCATCATCCAAGACTTTATTGACATTATGAATACATAAGGTGCAGTACTTTGCCCCAGTCTAAGAAGGATCTGCTTAATGATATAATCAGTAACTCCAGGAAGAGCGGTCAATAATCTATTTCTTGCTGAGGTGAAAAACCTTTGTCGAGACTAGGCTTCTCCAACTTGATGTCCTAGATCTGTTAAGATTTCAATTCCCAAAAAGTTTGGCTTGAAATTAAAATCCCAACCCATCTGAAGGTTACAGAAGACTATCCAAGGCTGTAGTCTGTCAAAATGCAGGGGAAGAGAAGGAAACAGAGAAATTACACAAAAGTTCAGCACAGAAATTTGATGCAGTGTTTCTCAACCTTGACAATTTTAAGGCATGTGGACTTCAACTCCCAGAATTCTACAGCCAGCATTGCTGGAATTCTGGGAGTTGAAGTCCACATGCCTTAAAATTGTCAAGGTTGAGAAACACTGAGCTAGAGCTATCTTTGGACCACAAGGGGAAGATTGGAGGAAAGGACCAGAGCTTCCTCACTGTCAACCTGCATGTTTAGTTCATTTTATGAGATGTTCACCTCATAACAATTGGAAGATATAAGAAAAGTAATAGAAGGGGATTAGAAGATCTCACTAGGAAGAAGTTCTTTCCAGGTAGGCTAGGATTTTGAGTTGCATTTATGGCATTGTTTTTATAGGAGGGAGTATCAGTCATATGAACCCTGATGAGTAGAATGCATCCAGGATTGGGGCAGCTTGGGCTCAGGGTTATGGTCTTTGTGGGAATTCCCAAAGCTATCTTTCTCACTGGAGGAGTCATTTGCAGCATTCTGTGGGAGTAAATGAATGATGGATCTTTTTACTTGTGGAGGGTCTCCTAGCACTTAACATCTGTTGTTTCCAAGGCAACTGACGAATACATCTCATGGCAATAAGGCCAGTTCTGGCCATTAATAGCACTACTTGGCAACATGCCCCACGCCTCTTATTTGCTGTTTTGATATGCATGCTATCTTTGATCTCTGCTGGGGGAAGGGGTAGGAACAGCAGGGAAAGGGGGATTCCTTTTCTAACACAGCAGACTTTTACCCCCAACAGAATCTGCAAGCTCAGGCCACTGGAAGCAAGGCAGAAGCAGCTGAAAAATGTGACTGTTAATTGGCAGCTCCAATGTAGCAGGTATGACACTGCGTTCTATTTCTCACTACCACATGCTCACTTTGTAAAAGGGAAAATCAAGCACTGGTTTTGACTGGAGCACTAGGAGCCCACCATGGAAGCTGGATCTGGTTTTTTCCACTGTTTTCATTCTCCCTCCTACCTATCTCTAGCTAGCTATCGTATCTCTATCAACTGTCTTTCTCTATCACAGTGGTTCTCAACCTTTCTCAGGTTGAGACCCCACTTGTCCCGCCCATGCGCGCCGTGACCCTGACCCGTGCGCGTGCGCACGCCGGAAAAAAAATAAAAAAATTTTAAAAAACAAAAAAAACAAAAACAAAATGGCGGCCGCGATGGGCGGATCCATGCATGTGTGGATTGGCCCGTCGCACACACCGCACACGCACGCATCCGCCCATCGCGGTCCGCCATTTTGTTTTTTTATTATTTTTTATTATTTTTTTTAATTTTTTTTATTTTTTTTTATTTTTTTTTTCGGTGTGACGGGCGGATCTGTGCGTGCGCGGCGCGCGTGCGCCAAAAAAAAATAAAAAAATTTTTTAAAAAATTTAAAAAATTAAAAAAAAATTAAAAAAAATAAAAATAAAAAAAACAAAATGGCGGCCGGCGGTGCCCGGCAACCCCCGCAAAATGTTCGCACGACCCCAAATGGGGTCGCGACCCCAAGGTTGAGAACCACTGCTCTATCATCTATCTATCTATCTATCTATCCTATCTATCTAAACAGTCACTCATCTGAGATGGTATAGGTTCTCCTGCTTGAGCAGGGGGCTGGACTAGAAGACCTCCAAGGTCCCTTCCAAATTCTATTCTATTCTATTCTATTCTATTCTATTCTATTCTATTCTATTCTATTCTATTCTATTCTATTCTATTCTATTCTAATTATCTCTCAATCCACTGACTTCCTTCCCTTTCCTCTTCTGCCCATCAGTAGAAAGTGGGGAGGGGGGAACACTGTCAGTTACTACAAGTAGGACTCAACTTACAACAGTTTGTTTAGTGACCATTTAAAGTTACAACGGTACTGAAAAAGTGACATGATCATTTTTCACAGCTACAACCATCGCAGCATCCTTATGGATACACAATCAAAATTCAGACACTTGGCAACTGACACCTCTTTATGGTGCTTGCAGTGTCCCGGGGCCATGTTGTTATCACCTTTTGTGACCTTCTAACAAGCAAAATGAATGGGGAAGCCACATTCACTTAGCAACTGTGTTACTAACTTAACAACTGCAGTGATTCACTTAACAACTGTGGCAAGAAAGGTCATAAAATGGGGCAAAACCCACTTAATAAATGTCTCACTTAGGAACAGAAATTTTGGGCTCAATTACGGTCATAAGTCGAGGAGAACCCGCAGCAATGTATAGGGTGAGTCTCTTAAAACTTTTCACTATTTCTATGTCCTTCCCAACTCACATCTGCTACATCCCATTCTGCTGTAACCTAAGCTTGGTCAAGTTTATAAAACAAAATCAGAATCTTGAAGGGAAATCATAAGCAGCACTTTTATGTAAAATTTCCCTTCCTTTCTTTATATAGGCAATAAATGCCAACTTAGAGATTTTTCTGTAAACAGTCAGTTTTATCATCTTAGTGTTATGCTTTTTTGGCTTTCACATTATTTCACTGCCACATTATTTTGCAGTTACACCAGTTATCTGTAATGCCATTCCACTATTTCACTCTTCTTGGAAAAACAACAGAGTAGAAATAACTCCAGAGAGGAGAGAAGCATGTCTGTCATTATTGAAAAACTAGTTAGTCCTGCAGGGCCGTTCAAATGAAACTGACCAGTGGAAAGGCATTATAGGAGGGGGAGAGTGATTGAAAATGACAAACACAGGAAAAAATGGCCAATCACCAACATACCCATTATTTTGTGGTCAATAAAATCAGAAAAAGTGGGGCAACTTAATCTCAATAAGCATTTTAAAATATTTTTAAAATTACAGAGTGAGGAATTACCCATTTTCTCCTCCAAATGCAATAGTGGAAGCTTCCTTTTCTCTCCTCTACCTTATTAGGAGCTTGGAAAGAAATTAGCATCAAAAACAAAAGTGTCAGCAGAAAGATGTGGAGAAAAATTAGAAAACAAAGTTCCAAGAGAGCAAATGCTGAGAGACAAATAGGTATGGTGGAGGGTAATTAGTGACTGGAAAAGGGGTGCCTCCCAAAAAATACACCTCTATCACACCCACTATTGGTTTCATGACAGGGCAATGAGTGATAGGGCATAGCAAGTGTCATGGCTTAATGTCCAAATGAAAAGGAAAGTACTACTTTTATACCAATGCAGCTAATGAAGTCTTAAAAACTGTCAGATCCATTGGAGGGTTGGGGGACAAGATACAGGGAATATTGTGTGGCCAAGGAAGGGATGTGGTGCTTTGTGATACAAAGTGGTGGGATTCAGCCAGTTCACACCACTTTGGCATAACCAGTAGCTAATTTTTTGTTCCCCAGGCCCAGAATGGACTTCTGGAAGCGGCATCCACACAGAGAACTGGTTGTTCACATATTTGAATCCCACCACTGGCTCAAGTGGAAATGAAGGCAGAACCATTATCTCCACACTCTGACTGCGCCCTAGAAGATGGAAAGAAGAGACATGCAGCTATTTGGATTCAAAGTAGAAAAGATTGTAGTGCCCTGTCCCTTATGTCAGTGACTCTCCTCTCCTGAAGAAGGATGAGAATTCAATATATTATGACCAAGGCTGCAAGAAAAAACGGTGGGTGGGTGGGTAGGGGGGGACTGGGGCATAGCTTTCAAAAGACTTGCACCAGGGTTTTTGAGATTTCTTGTCTTGCAGTTGATTCACCAAGCCACATGGGGGTAGCATTGCTGTAGTTTACAAAGCCTGCACCTACAGCCTGTCAGTGGAATTTATTTATAGGAAAGCAAATGTTAAATAAATTGCTTCTATATACGGTACTTCTCTGCCATTTAGTCTTTCTGGAATACAATAGGATAAATGAGGTCTATATCAGTGTTCCCTTATCAACACATTGTTCCTCCTGGTATACATATGTGTCTTTGCAACTGGCTGAAGTCTAGTTAGATCTTGGCCCCTTTAAAAAATAAAATAAAATGTAATTTAAGCACTATTAGGTCAGAGCCAAGTTGATATTAGTATATATATATACCAAAACTGAGCTATGAAACTTATTTGGGGGAGCCCTGGCTGATTTCAATGTATGGGGAAGCTTTCATTTATCAGAAACCTGACTAGGGAAATAATTCAAATTACTAGTGAGATGATTTCCTCCTAAACTTTACTCATCAGGCTAAAACTGTGTATTACTTACTTGGGATTAAAGCGCATGAAACTCAGCAGGAATTATTTCTGAGAAAGCAAGTGTAGGATGGCATTACTATTGTGGTTCCTCCTTTGAACAGACTTGCATATGTGATTATTTACCTTAGGAATAGCACAAAGTACCCATATATACAAAGATACCCATCACACTTCAGGGTAAACAACATTATATAGAAAAGGAGTAAAGGCATGATATAAGAAAAGGAAATATAGCTAAATCTAGTTTATACTAACACCATTCACTAAACTTCTCCATACCTTTTTATCTTAGTAACCCATTCTTGTTTTGATTATATCCATGCCTTCCTTTTTTTGGAGACTCATTAAATCCACATATTTTCCTTTCTCAGTCCATTCATTCTTCCTTCATATAATCTTTCTTCATTCATATTCTCTATGTGATCAAACTATCTCAACTTACTATGTTCCTTTTATAGACATCACCACACTATCATAGGATCTTGCTACTTTCATTTGGGCATGTGTGTGTTGCTCTTTTTTTTCCTTCTTAGAATTTTCCACAAGTATGCAGGAACTGCTTTTCAAATCAACCAGCAGCAGGAATTGAACAACTGCCTTTTCACCTGAACTTGATGTTCTGGGCTGAGAGAGAGTGACTGGCCCAAAGTCATCCAGCCAGAGGCAGGTCTTGCATTACAATGCTGTGACTGTGGTGCTTTTGTCAGTCACACACACACACACCATTCTTGTTTCCTCCAATGGATACTGAAGGTCCCTCACTTTTACATTAAATCCAGATTTATTGATCACCCATTCATTCTTGACCCTATCTCTTCTTATTTTATCACACACATTTCTAAAGTATCCAATTCCCACTCCATTCCTTTTATATTTTGACTAACATACCCAACTTTTCACAAAACAAAGTTCTCATATGTATCCATATTTGCTTTGCCCAAACATATATTCTTTGCTAGATTACAGTTCCCTCTACTTTTTTAGCAATATATGGACGTCTTAACATTCCCCCATTTATTTCCCTATCCTTAGTAAATAAACTACCAACATATATACATAAGAACATAAGAAGAGCCATGCTGAATCAGGCCAATAGCAGATAACATTCAAAAGTGGTTCAGACAGATGCCTCCCAATTCACTGAACTATAAGAAGGAAGAGAAAGTTCTGTACAATACAACCAGATTTGCAAGATACTGTTATTATAGCCAACCTCAATAAAACAGATTGTGCAGTTTATTTCCTGGTCTGATCCATCTAGTGGAGTTGACATATACACACATTTAAGTTGCATAGTTACTCCATGAGAAAAGTACAAATTTATTTCAACATCTCTCCAGTTATATCATCTGCAGCTACAGCTTTACCATTTGTCAACATTCTCTTAGTAGTTATGACTTCTTTTTCATAATTGGTTTCTAGATATCAGGATTTAGAAGCAGTTTGGTCTAGTGGTTAAGGCATCAAGCTAGAAACTGGGAGAATGTGAGTTCTAGTCCCATTTTAGGCATGAAGAATCAGCTGGGTGAATTTGGGCCAGTCATTCTTTTTCAGCCTAACCCACCTCAAAGAGCTGTTGTTGGAAAAACAGAAGGAAGAAGGAATATTAGATATATTGGTCATCTTGAGTTATTTAAAAAAACAATAATAAAGGTGGGATAAAAATCAAATAAATAAATTGCATAGCATTAGTTTCAATTCAACATATCACTGTCACTCCTATACAAATCTCTAAAATGTTCCTCCTGGCATTTGCTCACTTTAGTTTCATGTTTAGTCTTTTTTCAGCCATATTCAAAATATTTTTTATATTAATTTTTCTCTATGTCTTTTTCACATTCTCATTTTTTGCTGTATTTCTTTTCCTACATGTGAGGTTTTTTTTAACCTCATCTACAGCATACTAAAAAGCAGAGACATCACCCTGCCAACAAAAGTACGTATAGTCAAGGCCATGGTTTTCCGAGTTGCAATGTATGGCTGTGAAAGTTGGACCATAAGAAAGGCTGAGTGCAAAAGAATTGAGGCCTTTGAATTATGGAGCTGGAGAAGACTCCTGCGAGGCCCCTGGACTGCAAGGTGATCAAACTGGTCAGTCGTAGAGGAGATCAACCCTGACTGCTCTTTAGAAGGCCAGATCCTGAAGTTGAAACTCAAGTACTTTGGTCACCTAATGAGAAGGAAGGACTCACTGGAGAAGAGCATAATGCTGGGAAAAATTGAGGGCGATAGAAGAATGGGACGACAGAGAATGAGGTGGCTGGATGGAGTCACTGAAGCAGTAGGCATGAGCTTAAATGGACTCCAGAAGATGGTAGAGGACAGGAAGGCCTGGAGGAACATTGTCCATGGGGTTGCGATAGGTCGGACATGACTTCGCAATGAACAACAACAACACAGACTTGTTTAGTTCATCATTCCACCAAACCGTGTTTCTTTCATACTTCCCTGTGGATTAGCTCCACACACTTCTGTGGCACTCTTTAACATTATTTTTGTCAAGCACTGGGGAAATCAGAAAATCCAGGCAGTTCAAATGGGTATAAAGATTTATTGCAAGCTTAAGCTCTCTACAAAAATCTGAACACTAATGGTCAAAGTAAATTGGCAGTAAATAAGAGTCAAAGGAATTCAAGGTGGGCTGGACATAGATCTCTTGTGGGGCAAAGGAACTCATGACTGATGACATGTTTGACCCCTCCCTCCAGCTCAACCTGGTCATCTCCTACAGTTCTTTTTACTGTGTTCTAAGCACATACAACATTCTGTATGTCAACTGTCCAGTTGGCAAATCCAGAGAAAAAAACTCCTGGGACATTATTTTACCAAGAGTATAAAACTTTAAGGAATAAACCACATTAACACAAAAGAAGCAAAGAGAGCTCTGGATTTCCCAAGCAAAAATAAGCCTAGTTAATCACCCCTTTCCCTATGGACCACCCACAGTCCATTATGTCCACCAATCACTTCTGTTCATTTTGTTATGGGAATCAGCCAACCATGCTGGGACATCTGTTCAGTGTGTCCTTGAGATGGAAGCAATGTCTCACGAGAGCCAATGGGTGCTTGGATACCATTCTCCCCATCCTTGCATTCCATTCCACCCCCTTCCTTTTTCTGTCAAGCTGCAAGCAAAGCAAAATGTAAGTGAAAGTGCGAGTCTTGACACTGTCATTACATCTGTTTTCCATTCATTCTGTCAGGAGATTAATGTACTTTCTACTACTTTTTCATAGACGACTTGTATCTTCTTCTCCTACAATCACCCTAATTTTATTCTTGTTTCTTTAATTTCCTTTCTTTTCTCCCAGCCCATTTCTCCCCAACATCCACTATCAAAAAATGGTCAGTCCCATTTCAAAATCTCTCACTGCCCTTCATTCAGGAGAGCTGATTAGAATCCAAAAACAAAAATCCTGTTTATATTATTACTTATAATTGAAGACAATAGTATGCATGCCCAAGTGTGTAAGGAAATGTCATAGCATGAAGCAAAGCAAATATTTTACATTAAGTACAGAGAAATATGGAGGTAAGCTTGAAGAAAATAGAGAGAAGTCATTGGGAAAACATTAAAACTTTACTAAGGAAAACAGGAAGACATGAGAAAGAAACTCAAGATTGTCCCATCTCTTGACTCCCTTTGGTATAAGTGGGAGGTATGGAAAAATGCTTTCAGACTTTCAGATTCTGTTATTATAACCTATATCAATAAAGTAGAGTTCCAGTATTTCTTGTGCTGTCTATTTTCTAGCTTGATCTGCCTTGAAAATCTGACACCAAGCTTTAGTAAATCATGACATCACAGCATTTAATTTAAATATGCTAGCAGATCTTGATATTTCTGGCAATGCTTCTGTATACCTGTATCTCACATAGAAAATGTTTTTCTCTTTTTTTCCAAGTCTTTTCCAGTATTCTAATAGTAAAGAGTTTTTGTCTATAAAGCTGTAAATAAGGGAGTAAAAAGGTATTATCATGGCAGCTTCGTATATAGACAAGGCAGTTAGATGGATTGATCCCAGACTGGTCCACAAGATTTTTCAAAAAATGTTCTTTCATGAGAGAGAGAGAAAAAATAAAAATTTAACAGTTGGATGATATTTTGATTAGAATGCCATACACGATTGTAAGCTTTCAAGTGCTGCAGAACTCTTCATTAGTTTAGCTGGTGCAAAAAGGAAGGTGATGGACAGGAAATCCCTCCAAATGACCTTAGAATTATGACTGAGATCAACAGCTCAAGGTCATTTTCAAGGTGGAATGTGCAGAATGAATGCATTATGATAAATTATGAATTCTGACATTTTAACTAGTGACTGTGACCCTTTTAACTTTGTTACTGATTATACCGTCCCTGATTTCTCATTTAAATATCAGAACCTAAAGTAACAGTATGGCTTACTCATGCTGATGAAATGTGGATATATGGAGTAGATTTTTCCTCCTCACTGTATTTTCCATCTTGAAAAAAAAATTGGATGAATAGAGAAGACAAATCTCTCTAAAGACGAGGGCCAAATCTGTCCAAAATTGGTTACAATTGAATTTAGAATTTGAGCAATTCTGTTTGACAGGCTACTTTCTGTATCTCACAGATAAAATCCAGTGTTTAAGCCAATGTTGGTAAACTTCATTAGAAAGCTATTCTTCCAGAATCAGCAGATACATATGAGATCTGCAGACAAGCTGGGTTAAAAGTTGATCTTTTCTTCTCTCAGGCTTCTTGGGAAATCATTTCGTTTGGTGAACTTATAATATCCCAGTATGACACTGAGCCTTGAAGAAGCAATCTGGATTTTGCTAAGTATGTTGCCTAGCTGCAATCTGTTACAATGGACTGCTTGCCCTAGCAACATCTTGATTCTGTTGTGTCCTCTTGACATAGACTTCATCTCTTCCCAGTTGAAGAGCAAGACATCCTTATGTTACTCTTAGCTGGCCAAGCTTAAAAGTAGCATACTGTATTCTCTCGGATTCAAATACTCCGTGTCTATAAAATCTGCTAGGCTTTGTCATCAATTACTTTGGAAGGCAGGTAAATAATTACAGTGATTTGAAACAAAGGCAATAGAACCAGAATGGAGACAACACACCTGAAGCTTGTATAGTTTTCATGTCAGTCAAGAATGGATTGGCACCAGACTCAGAAGAGGAGAAAGTCCATAGAAAGTACAAGAGAATATTAGTTTGGCATGGTTTACAATTAACTAACCATAGTTGCTTTAAGAAACCACAACTGAAACTTTGTATCTTTGGGGGGGTGTTATTGTATCTTGACTCCTGGCAACAGTCTGGACTGGTCCCTGCAGTTTTCTTGGTAACATTTCAGAAGTGGTTTGCCTTTGCTTCTTCCTAGGACTGAGAGAATCACCCAGCTGGTTATTGCTCTAAGGCAGGATTAGAACCTACAAACTCCTGGATTTTATCCTGGACCTTTAAGCACTACACCAGGGGTCTGCAACCTTGACAACTTTAAGACTTGTAGACTTCAGCTCCCAGAATTCCTCAGCCAGCATAGCTGAAGTTCACAAGTCTTAAAGTTGTCAAGGTTGCAGATCCTTGCGCTACACCAAACTGACTCTTGGCCAATTAAGCAAATTGTGATTTGCTTAACAATAGTGCCAGAAAAGGTTGTAAAATTGGGCAGAGTCAAGTTTTTTTATTTTTTATTTATTATTAAATTTCTATACCGCCCCTCTCCCAAAGGACTCGGGGCGGTGTACAGCCTTAAAATTTAAAAAAAACGTATTAATGTACAAAATTAAAATATTTAAAAATAAATTAAACAAATTAGGCCATGAAATCCCATATAAAACCCAATATGTGCGAATCCTAAAATCCTAAAAATTACACAATCCCCCTAAAACATTTTCACCCAGTTGGAGCTGGAACCTCTATGCCAGGCCGGCCTGTTGAAAAAGGAAAGTTTTCAGTTCCCGATGGAAGAAGCGTAAGTCCGTCATCGTACGGAGTTCGGGGGGGAGCTCGTTCCATAGCGTGGGAGCTCCCACAGAGAAGGCTCTCCCCCTGGGGGTCACTAGTCGACATTGTCTGGCCGACGGCACCTTGAGGAGGCCCTCTCTGTGGGAGGGTGGTGATGCCTCATTTAACCATTACAGCAGTTAAGAAAGAATTTTCTGGTTCCAGTTGTGGTCAGGTAGTCCTCATATTATGGCCACAGTCGGAACCATAAAAACACATTCTTAAGTGCTGCAATCGTTAAATGAGGCATCACTTGACCGCACCCAATTTCACAACCTTTTCTGGCACTATTGTTAAGCAAATCACAATGGCAGTTAAACCAAACATCACATGATCATCATGATATGTGATCTTCCCTGCTGGCTTCCTCACTGATTTTGCTTGTTGGAAGCCAATTAGGAAGGTTACAAATCAGTTGACCCTAAGAAGAGGCAACTGTTGTAAATCTGAGCTGGTTACTGAGCATGTGAATCACAATCCCATGACACAGAGACACTGCAGTGATTGTAAGTGCAGGAACTGGTCATTAGTAACTTTTTAAAAGTGCCATCATGACTTAGAACCATTGTTAAATGAATGGTCATAATTTGAAGTCTACCGACGCTGGCTGAGGAATTCTGGGAGTTGAAGTCCACAAGTCATAAAAGGGCCAAGTTTGAAGACCCCTGACTTATCCTATGAAGATTATAAATTCTTTTCTTTGTTACATGTTGCACATTGAATATTTTAATGGAATTAGTAATTATGGATAGTCTCTCTAACGCAGCCAGCAATAAACTCTACCAGAAGCAACTTTGCTCCTGAAATGTTTTGCCCTGTTTTATTTCTCAGAAGAAGAGAGCCATGCCCTGTCCTTTCCTCTCTGTTTCTCTCTTGTCTTGATCCACAATCATGGCTGATCTTCATAGTGCTGCCAGCATCAGTCTGTGCCATGAGCAGACTCACTGCACGCCAGGGCTGCAATTTGCTGGAGCAGCTGGTGTTTAATTAACACTCAGCAGAGCCAGAGAGACTGAGCTGGCAGCACTATGTTGGAAAAGCAGCTCCCCTCCTGAACCAGATATCCCACCCACCCCAACTACCCTTGCCTCTCTTCAGCTACTTTTTTTAAAATAAGTTTTATTAGATTTTTAAAAATTACAATCTTTAGAGTTTAGTAAACAACATGTTGTCTGGGTTTACAAATTTAACATTAACTTCTTCAATATAAATCTATTCAGTACTGCACAATCTAGTATTTCTTCCCCATATTTTTTCCATTTCCCCCTCATTAGACAATTACAATTCTTGGTACTATTGATGTATACAAAATTAGATATAGACATCTTCATCATATTTTACTAATATGACAGCATATCTAGTGTCAAATACCAATGATATATTATTTTATAAGATTATAATTTTGTATAAATTTCAACCTTTTATTCCACATATTCTCCCATTGATTCCACTGTATATTACAGGGGTGTCAAACTACCGTCCTGCAGTCTGGTTGCAACATACGGAGGCCGCACCCACCCTAGCTCCGGCAATGCAAAAAAAGTCGTGATGCGTCATAACACGTCATGTGATGTGGCGAGTTTGATACCCGTGGTACATTATATCCAATTTTGCCCATTTTATCATAGCATCTTTAACTTGTTCAATCTATTCCATTTTCAGAAAAGGTTTGTACACCTTAAAAATAATATGATCATCATTAGTGCACAATTTCACATCAAATTCAATGCTATCATTTCCAAACTCATAATTATTCTTATCATATTTAAATATTTCCATTAGCTCAACATAGGAGAACTACTGACATATATAACCTTCACATTCCAGGTCTTCTCTTGTTTTTAACTTAAATTCTCCTTGAGAAAAAGTCATCAGTATAATGAAGCACTTCACTGTGCCTCAATCCGTAGCGGGTCCATCACGGTAGCCTAATTAAGGAAGCATGCGGCCATGCAGGTTCCTTTGGGGTGAAGCGACCAAGACAAAAGGTTGCCTCCCCTTTTTATTACCTTTCACAGTGGGTGGTTTTACACAAAGCATCACAAGGTTACAAACAGCCAATGACAAAGTTACACCTGTAGCCAGTAGTTTTAAAATCATGGTACAACCTTCCTCCACCTATCAGCCCCTCCTTACTTTTATCTTCGTCTCCTCCCTCATTTCCTGTTGTTTCCAAGCCTCATCGTCTTTTGTTTCAAGACTGATTTTTCACATTCCTTATGACAGTTTCTTTTTCCCCGCCTATGCTCCGTCCAGCTCGTACACGATCCTAGGGCATAGGCCATCATATCAACAGTATAAGTTAATCATTTTTGTTTGACTATCATTTTTTTAGAGTGACAACCATAAAGGGATTTTAGAAGACAATCTTGCCTTATACTTGTTCAATATGGCACATATAATGATTTTTTAAATCTACATTAGCCCTACCACAAATAGCCCTACCAGCCAAATCTTAAATCATGTCCTTCCAAATCCAATGAACAACTATTTCCAAAAGTCCTCACTCTTTCATCCATACTAAACAACAAGCAGTGGGATACAATTTCAAATCTGGTACTTCTATAACTTAGTATATTATAAGAGTGCATCCAACTGTGATTTATTCAATTAATAAATGGTTAAGTAAACTTTGATTTAGTATAATGTGTGAGCAAGTTATAAATTGGTCTGAAAACTGAACTGTCGAATGCTTGTTGAAAAACAGGACTGGATCCTGGATCGGCTGAATACCCATATTGCTTTATTCTTGTTTGATTTAAGCATAGTTTATTAAATGTCATTATGCTTCACACATTGTGCTAATTCAGAGTTTTTTAAACTTGCCAACTTTAAGATGCGTGGACTTCAACTCTCAGAATTACCCAGCCAGCATGCAAGCAGATGAATAGATACCGCATATAAACATGTGGAAAGATTACAGTGTTTCATGTTTTGCCGTACGCTCTGTGATGTAGCATGATCTCATGCCAGCCACGTGATCTTGGAAATGTCCACCGACAATGCTATCTATCTCTTTGGCATCTTTCTTTAAAGGCAATGTTGGACTACCATCCTATCTAGCAGGCTCCCTCCGCACCCTTTCTTATCTGAAGAGGCAATTAAACTGTCAAGAGTATCAGCCATTCACCCTGTAACTTCCAGAAGAGCATGATGAAATATGAAGTCATAACCATCTTTCTGAAATAGCATGAAGATTATTGTTACAAACCAGACATTATCTGCCATCAATTCTCAATAGAAGGCTGGAAGTGCTATTGCTTAGGGCAGAAACTGCATATATTTTCTGAAAGCTTTCTTCATGTGAAATTGACAACAAACAAAAGTTCCCAACACATCCTCCATTAACTATTTAAGGCTTTATCATATTCTGGATTCTAACCAAGTGTGCATCCTTCTAACCACTGTAGCCACTAGAGGTCAGAATCTGATTATTTTTCTGTTTACTTCAAACTTGATCCTTAATTCTAAAAGCAAAGTTTCAGTTTTGATGAAATGCAGCTGATGAATTGCTTAGAAATAGCTATAGCTTGAACCAAGAAGTCACCAAAGTGAATGGTTCTTGGAGATTAACTAGATGGGATTGCAAGAACACCATGATTTATCTTCACATCTACTGAACTTCTTGGTTTGTGAATCAGTGCCTGTATGAAACCAATCACTGTACACTCTAGTAATCTCTCTCTATATATTAGCATATTCATAAACGTTTTAGGAAATTTATCTGTAAATTTCATATCTATGTTACAGCTTATCTGGAGCTGGTCTGGTCATTACTAAACTGCCAAAGAAAAACGATAGGAAAAGCTTCCCAAAATTTGGACTTTTAAAATATTTTTGTTGGATTGGGGTTTAAGGCACTCATTTCAATTGCTACAACTCCCAACCACTTTTGGAATGCAGTCCTCAACAATACCATATAAATCTGGTATTGGTCTGGAAACCAGAGAAACTGCACATTCATAAGAAGAGCCAATTTGCCTGTTCTTTTCTTATGAAGCAACCCAGGGAATACTTTGCACTGCCAAAAGGGGCATCCAGAATATAGAAACATTAGGTTATATTTTCTCTTTCTTGCCATCTCTAAGTAATTCTGTTACATTCTGTTCCTTCCACAACAAAGATAAGAATAAATGATAAGAGAGAAGCAGAGTGCTGGTGCTATGCTACTATATAACAGAAGTCCATATTTGGTGCCTGAGAAATTATTCTTGCTAAAAAACAAACCCTCTTTTTTCCATGATGTTCTACTGCACAGAGTTGCACAGCCCCCAACAGAAATGGTGCACAATCTGGGGCTTCTCCTGGACTCACATTTCCTAGTGAAAAAGCAGGTGGAAGCCATGGCCAGAACAGACATTTGTTAGCTTAAGAAGGTTCTCCAGTTGTGCCCTGTCCTGGATCAGGAGCCAAGGAAAGACAGTGACATTTGCCTTTGTTATTTATATTAAATTACTATAATTTGCTTTGCATGGGGTTGCCCCTGAAGATGAGTCAGAAGCTGCAGCTGGTACTGAATGTAGCTACTGCCTGTTGCCCAAGATTTAACGAAATAATACCTATTTTGCCAGTTCTACATTGGTTGTCAATAAGTGAATCAAGTGCCATAAAGCCCTAATACAGGTTGGGCTACTGCTAAGAGACTGTTTCTTTCAAGTCAAGATTACCTGCCCCACAAGTTCTAACAGAGGTTGCTTTGGGTGTCCATCCGACAACGACCAGCAGGATTGGAACTCAGACTAAAACCTTCTCTCTGGAACAGCATGAATCTTGAAGTCAGGTCAACCCTACTCTTTTGACATTTTGGAAACTGGAGAAGACAGTTTTCAGATGGGAGGGTTTTAATCAGATGGTTTTTTTTAAAAAAATATTTTTATCTTGTATTTTAATGTATATTTTTAACTTTTTAAAAACCACCTAGAGTTCCTCCGTAGAAAGTATAGACATACTTTCTACATATTGACGTATTGACCGTATATTAATAAAAAAGATTCATTTAAAAGGATGTTTCCATAAGCATGCTCTCTCAACATCAGCAGTATGGAGAGAGTAATTAAATCTACTGGCAGCCATCTATGTCACCAAGAGGCCTTGGTGCTCAATAGAATGAATTGTGGTGCAGGCTTCCTTCCTCACCTTTTGGAGTGACAGTTTCTGCTGACTCTTGAGGCTTCCAGTTTCAGCTATTTCACCAACAATGTAGTATTCTGAGTTGCTTATAAACAGTTGGCAAATTTACTTCAGATACTGAGTGATACCCTCAGCAATATCAATGAAAAGAGAAGAGTGACAATAATTTGGTTCCTTGATGTATTTAGCCTTTCAATATTTTGAATATTAATATTTAAAAATCTCCAAAGAGGGTGCATAATTATGTGCAGCAGAGTGATTTTGTACCACATCACAAATCGAAGAGGAGGAGAAGCATGTATATCAGTTTTGGGAGCTGATGTGTAAGAACCTGTGCAGAATTCAGTGCACGTCACAAAATCCACACTGCAGTTCAGTCCATATTTTTACACTGTACATCAATGACACAGCACAAGAGATAATCTAAGAAAAACACTCATCTTAAATACATTTTACAAAGTTAGAAAATCCTTATTAGATCCTTGTATTACTTAATCCCTGCAGGCCAGGAACCATGTGGAATGATGATACAGCATCACAAGTAAAATGCACTCAGCTGGTTCTGTTCTTTCAAGCTGAAGCCACAATGGGACTGGCTCTGTTACCAAAGTCTTGGCTTCAGGAACTCAAAATCTTATACAAGTACCTACTAGCTTAGTACCTCTGATTTTTCTCAAGATACTCTTTCTCCATGGATTACACTAACTAGTCTTCATACCAGCTTTGGAATTCAGATGCCCAGCGGGATGGAGGAGAAAATATTGCCTTATGTGGCTGCACTGAGGATTGTGCCTGACTGCTAATTGAGAAAGATCATATTGGGGAACATTCTCCTATGACAATGGACCAAGCAATGCAAGGAAAACAGTGGAAGGATGGAGCTTACATACTCTTTTTATAAAGTGGTTTCAGAGATTTCCAGAATGGTTTATTTTCCAGCTCTAAGTTCAATTAGCAAGGTAACAAGAGGAAGAGAAAGTGTTACAACCTAACAGCAAAACCCAAACTTGCAGATATTTACACTGAATACACAATTAATCAGATCTTTCCCGGAATCTAATTTGCTTTCGCAACATATTTCTTCATGGTTGAGATAACGGAGGAGAAAGGGGGGAATAGAGATCTATTTAGAAAAATATTTTATCCTGGTTGTGGTATTCTGTAAAATATTTTAGATTTTCTGTAAAGAAAACAAGACAGATTTAAAGAGTCTATCAGTTATAAACTAACCAAATAAGAAAGCTTTTGATTAGCACAAATATTTTCATTGTACTGTTTAAATGTCTGGGTATTTTAATCTCTCTTAAGAACAACAGAGAAGGAAAGAGGAAGAAGGGAAGAGAAAAGAAGCAAATTTAAATGCCAATATTTTTAAAGTTTTTGCTAAAGTTATAGCTGATTAGATTATAGGTCTAGGAGACATGGAACTTAAACTTGAATATGTTTCAACTGATTGAGTATGGACTTTGCTGTTCACCCACAAATGAATATAAGTGGGATGAAATCTGCACTGCAGAAATGGCCATGCAACCCATCTTTCATTCAAATATGTGGGAGTAAAAATGGACACAGTGCAAGTGGGAAGCCTCAAGATGTTTAGGTTCTACCCTGTCTTTTCTTTGGATGCTTCTGAAAATCAGGGCAGGCACAGAGCTAAGTTAGTAAAGGTAGAGGCACTTGATAGCCATAGTAGTCACCCTATAGTATAATCAGATGCTCCTTTCTAGTTGTAAAGGGCAAAATTAGGTTTATGCTATTTTTTACCACTGCTATGTAACCTTTAGAATAGATGGTATATAATCTGTAACTTTCCTTTTTAGGAGCTCTTTTGCATTCCTTTGTCCAGGAGCCCACTGATCACTGTAAGTGTGGATGCCAATAAAAGATATTTTGTTGCATTTATCTCCAAACATTTTGGTTCTTTAAGTTGGCATTTTTGGGAGGGAGGGAGGAAGAAAAGGAATGAAATCTCCTTGGAGTCAGACTTTATTACTGGGGACTTATGAAAAATATCGCTTCTTGGCAACACTATGAAAATGCTTTTTCGTGTGTTCCTCCAGGATGTGAATCTGTATCAGTCAAGATTGGATTTCCATTGCCCAATGACCCAGGAAAAATGCAGTCACTAAAAGAATAAAGGCAAGATACCTTGTTATTGAGTGGCTTTTGTTGTGTGTGTGTGTGTGTGTGTGTGTGTTTGTGTGTGTGTCTGTCTATCTGTCTATGTCTTCGAGTCATTATTGACTCCTGGAAATCCATGGATTATTCCCTTTTCTTGGCAAGATCTATTGCTATTGCCTTCTTCCTAGAGCTGAGAAGGTGTGATTATCCAAAGTCACCTAGCTGGCTTTGTGCCTAAGGTGGGACTAGTACAATCTCCTGGTTTCTACCCAGTGCTTTAACCACTATACCAAACTGGCTCTCTAAAATTGACTGAGTCAGAACAATTCTGAAAAGAGATGATTTGGCTGATATGAAGGTAAGAACCTAACATGCTAAACCATAATATGGTTTCTGGCTTAGTGCAATCTCTATTTCAGCTGCTTTGTCTTATATGCCACCAGTTACGGCATAATTTGTCATTGCAACCAGGGTGGTTTAACAAACCATCATTAATATTATAGTGTCTCAAAATACATGAATCCTGCCTATGTATGCTTCTGCAGACAAGGAAGAATGAATGAGATAGCTGGATATATTTTTTCAGATATCAGACCAGACGACTGGTTAGCAAACAGGAATATCCAAGGAATAAAAATGCAAACTGTAATGGGAGAGATGCACCTTTCAAATGAAGGAAAGATGGTTGGAAGGTGACTCTTCTTCTCAACTTGGCAACTCTAAAAATTCCCCAGCCAGGTCTGAAATCCATAGATCTTAGAATTGCCAAGACTGAGAAACACTGCTTTATGCAGTTTCTGGCTACAAGCAGAAAGAAGGAAGAATAATAGACAAGATTTTTTTTCCTCCCTGTTTTCAAATGCATGACTGCATTATAGCCTTGAGAAGGGAGCCAAACATGGATGAGAGAGAAGACACTTGAGGGCAATGTTTCTCAACCTGGGCCACTTCACATGTACGTTTATTATTTTTTTTAATTTGAAATGCCCAGAATGTTCTGGAAAAGATGTGTCTGCTCTTGTATTTTTTTTCCAAAACATGCATTGATGGGGGGGTCAGCTCAAATCTACAGAGCCTTCTAACTGAATTCAGTGGAACAAAGAAACCCCCACAATCTGAGGCATCACAGACGAGGTGGACAACCATGCCTGTCCGTCAGATCAATTGCTGTCAAAGCTTTGATAACACCCCAGAGCTGCTGCCGCTGCCTCTCGCTGCTTGTACAAAGTACGGTAGGCTGGAAATGGAGCTGATTTGAACGAGCTTCCCCTGGGGAAGGCGGGAGGTCCAGGGCGAGTAAACCAGCTGCCTATTCCACCCCAAACAGAGCGCTCCCCTTCACGCCACATTCACCTTCGGGCGCTCCTCTCCACCAGCCGCCGCTCCGTCAGTCGTGGGGGGGGGGAGAGAGAAATCGCTTTTTTTTTCCCGCCCCCTCCTCCTCCTCCTCCCCGCCCCGCCCCGCCCGCTCCGCGCAGCTGCCGGGAAATCCGTGCCAGAGGAGACGACGCCGCCCTTCCCACAGCGGGGAGGCACCCGCCGAGCTGTGAGGAAAGCTGTCAAGAGAGCGCCGAGAAGCAGCTGAGGGGGGAAGCACGGCAGCCACGCTCGGTGGAGGGGAGGGCGCTCGTTTCTGCAGCTGCCGAGTCTCCAACCAGCAATTACGCCCCGTCACTCAGTTCTCAGGAGGGGAAAAAAAAATGGTGCAAAGAACCAGGCTAAATGGGGTGGGAGGGGCGGGCGGGGGGGGGAAAAGCTTTGGGGAAAGGCTGTCAAGATAGCCAAAAGGGGAAGGGCGAGAATTCCTGGCGTCGCCTTTCCAAGAGGCACCAGCGGAGAAGGTCACCAGTACTGTGGGGAAGGACTGAGGCAAAGGCAACCCTTCTCCTAGGTTTGCATCAGGAGAGGTACAAAGGTGGTCCCCTCCTCCATGGTGGGACCACAACGTTGGGACATTTGGGGAGGAGGGGTTAAGGGCCAAACGGGTGGCTTCTCTTGCACCCATTTAAGCCACTTATTTAAATCTAAGGACACAGCCACATATTTTGTTTGCAGGATGGAAAAGCACCCCACTCCCTATTAAAGACATGACTGCAGGGTGACTGCAATCCACGCCCACCTCTGTCTGTCGCGCACAAACAAGCAAAGCCCCATCCCAGGGATGCAGGCAGCATACAAAACCACGCCCCCTCCGGTCCACGGAAAAACCTCTCTCCACGTAACCAGTTCCTGGTGCCCAAAAGGTTGAGGATCTCTGTTTTAGGGCCATTGTTTCCACTGGCACAAGCTGGGCTGAGCGGTCACTTTGCTCTTTCAAGCCATCAGACTGCTGCATATCCTTCTAAAGCAAGGGTCTTCAAACGTGGCCCTTTTATGACTTGTGGACTTCAACTCCCAGAATTCCTCAGCCAGGCACGCTGGCTGAGGAATTCTGGGAGTTGAAGTCCACAAGTCATAAAAGGGCCACGTTTGAAGACCTCTGTTCCAAAGCAATGTTTCTCAAGCTCAACATATTAAGATGGGTGAACTCAACTCCCAGATTTCCCCAGCCAGCATGAAAGAGTCCACCCATCTTAAATTTGCTGAGCCTAAACTAAGTTCAGGGGTGAGGTCTGCTTTCCTGCTGTTGGCCACTTGAGGCAATCGCAGGTAGGCCCTCAGGTCTCTGACCATTGAATATTTCAGAGTCATTGGCTCTGCTGTCATATCCAAAACCATCCTTCCCATTTCTGTTCCCCCAAAAAAGAAGAGTAGAAGCTGATAGCCAAAAAAACTAGGGAAAGTTTGAAAGGTGAGGGAGAAGCTGATCTGCTGCTGACAGTTCTCTGATCCCATGATAATCATCCTGGAATCAGAGAACTGGCAGCCATTCTGTCCCATTTCTTTCCCCCTTCTCTTGTAGGAGCAGCATGGAGAAAGAGGGAAGGGGGCTTTTGGGCAACAGAAGACCTAACTTTCATCTTGGAAGGTCTACTGTGCCACATCTGCCTACGTGGCTTATATGATGCAGCATCAATGATAGTTTAAGTAGGAGGTTTCTTAAACATCAGATATTGTCTTCGGAAAAGGACAAGGGGATTGTACACCATAAGGAAAATAGTTTTTCAGGAAATAAGAGAAATTATATGTGATTTACAGGTTAGATAATATGCAATGGGAGGTACACTAATTCCAGTTTGAAAGCAAAAAAAAAAATTCATAGGCTTGCCAACCATTTGGATATGGATAATCGAGTTCTGCCAGATTATAAGAGGAGAGGAGAGGATACCAGATTTAAGAGGACTGGACTAAGGTGTTGGGTCCATGCCATCATTTTCAAACTTTGAGGGTTTTACCTTTACAGATTAATTTCAAGAAAGCTGAAAAAGAGCATTCACATATACTTTTTTGTCTGCATCTGAAATGCTTGTCTTATTTAGTCTCATTGAGAGAAGCAAAGCATTTGACTAGACTATGCTAGATGTTATAATGCTGTATATTTCTAGCTGAGTCAGTCTTATAGGAATGAACTAAGGCAGCATTTCCAAACCACAGATATATTAGAGTACAACTTCTATTATTGCCAGTCAGCATGATGAGTATAGTTTTATAAGAAAAAGAAAACAAAACAATTTAACTCTGCTATTGGTGAAACAAAGTACTTCATTAACCTTTAAATGATTAATGTAACTAATTAATTAAACTTTGTAGCTTTGGTTATTTGTGTAGGTTCTTCTTTTCTCATAAATTAGTTCAGCTTGGTATTTTTGTCACTGCATGCTAACTTTTTCTATCTAACGTAGCAGCTGAATTTCTATATTCGAACAGTCATTCTTGACCTGATCTTCGTTATGGTTAGCAATAGAGAAACAACTCTCTTTATGTCCAGTTGGGGGTACGAAGAGGGTCATTATGCCTGTTATGTCCTGGGACGGCAGGCACAGGCTGTAGCGATTGGCCCGGGCAGACCATGTGGATGCCTGGGACAAGAAAGCCTTTGCAATGATTGGCCAGCAAGGTATTGTGCAGGGGGGCTATAAAAGGGGGCCGCACCATTTTAAAACCTGTTCTGTTGGTGTTTGCAGTAAAGGAGAACTGTTGGAACTCGTTGCTTCGTCTCAATGCCTCTTTTCCTGAAACAGAACATTGGCAACGAAGGTGGGATGCCTGCAAGGAAAACAGATTAAGAAGCCAAGCTGACTCACCACAGGGGGGCTTGCAGCTCAGAGAAGTATGGCTCCTGGAGATTGACTTAACCTGCCAGCACTGAGACGCTGGAGGTGAGCTCAGAAAAGGGGGCCCCTTCTCAATCCTTGCAGCAAGAGGCGTGGACGAAGTTCCTGGGCTGAAACGATGGCAAAGATAGGCTGGCTTTCAGAATTTGACACAGCTCACCCAGAACGCTGGAGCTCGTACGTGGCCCGGGTGGAGAACTACCTCCGGGTGAATCAAATTCATGAAGATGACCTCAAAGCTGCCACACTGCTGTGTGTGTGTGGGCAAGAGACCTTCGAGATTGCGGAGAATCTGGTCGCCCCAGCACCACTGGAATCCATCACCTACACAGAATTGAAGAGGATGCTTCGAGAGCATTTTGGACCCAAGCTCTCAGTGATTGCCTGGTGACATGCATTTGAGCAGGGGGACCAGAGGCCTGGTGAGTCTGCAGCAGAGTTTGTTGCGGCCTTGCGACAAGCAGCTAGGCCCTGCGAATTCAAAGACTTGGAGGAGAGACTGAGGGATCAGCTGGTCTGTGGCCTGCGAAGCCAGGAATTGCAGCAGAAGCTCTTCGCGAAGGAAGGTCTCACGTTCCAAGATGCCCTGAGGGAAGTTCCAGCCGAAGAAGCAGCAGGTGGAGCTGTGAAGGCCTTGCGGTTCTCCAAGCCCCCTCAAGTTCCAGCCACCGTCCATCAAGAGGTTGCTCATAAAGAATCCGAACAGGATCCAGAATTGGAAGTGGACCGGCTGCATCAGTCTCCAGAGAGAAGGCCTCATGGAGGGAAAGCCCAGCCAGCATCATCCCCTCGGTGCATCGGGTGTGGAGGCCGCCATCACCGCGCAGACTGCCGTTTTTGCTCCGCCATCTGCAGGGCCTGTGGGAGGCAAGGCCACATTGCCTCCGTCTGTTTGGGTCGCCAGGAGGAAAGTTACCCAGAAGAATTGCCTCAGAAAGGTACCAGGGTCCCCAGCCAGAATAGGGTGGGCTTCTGCGTGTCACATAGGAGCGTTTTTAGAACGGGGGTCCACAGGCCACTTAGGAAGAAGCTTCACATCAACGTGAAGTTGCAAGGGGTCCCCTTGTCGATGGAGCTAGACACTGGGTCTACTCTATCGATCATCTCCCTAGATACTTTTAACAAGGTCTGCAGCAGAAGCGGCCTACAGGTGAAACTTAGGCCATTAAACCTCATCCTCATAGATTTCCAAAATTCCAGAGTCAAAGTGCAGCATAGGAATTTTGAGGGGCTACTGGATGTAGTTGTGGTTGGGGGAGACCGTACGAGTCTCATTGGACTCGACTGGTTTCAGGCCCTGGGAATTCAGGTGACTGGAATACACAGCGTGCAAACAACAGGCCTGGCTGGGGTCTGCAAGTTCTGTTTAGTCCAGAACTTGGCTCCTACAAAGGCCCTCCTATTTCTCTGAGGCTAGACCCAGCCATAGCCCCCATTAGGTGCCCTTTGCCTTAAAGGGTAAAATAGATGCAGAGCTGGATAAACTGATTCAGCAGGGTATCTTAGAGCCTGTGGACAGTAGTCCATGGGAAACGCCCATAATTACGCCACTGAAGGCCAATGGTGAAGTCCGAATCTGTGCGGACTACAAGTGCACGCTTAACAAAGCGCTGCAGCAGCATTCGTACCCAGTACCAGTGGTCAGTCACATTCTAGCCTCCCTCAAGGTGGGCCAGATCTTTGCTAAGCTTGACCTGGCTCAGGCCTATCAACAATTGCCAGGAGGAAACGGCCGAGGCCCAAACTATAGTGACTCACAGGGAGCATTCAAGGTAAAAAGATTGCAATTTGGAGTAAACGTGGCCCCTGGCATCTTCCAGAGTGTAATGGAGCGAACACTCCGAAATATCCCTGGCATTTGCCCGTACTTTGACAATGTCCTCATCGCTGGGGACTCAGCTGACAATTTAGCCGAAAGGCTGAGAGCCATTTTGCTACGTTTCTGCCAAGCGGGGCTGAAGCTTAAGCAAGACAAGTGCAAGATCGGGGTTACCTCCACGGAATTTCTAGGATTCCACATTGATGCTTAGGACATCCACCCTGCTGAATCCAAGCTGCAAGCAATTCAGCAGGCCCCAAGTCCCAAATCCAAGGGCAAACTTCAGGCCTTTCTGGGACTGCTAAATTTTTACCACTCATTCCTTCCTCACAAGGCTGCAGTGGCTGAGCCGTTACACTGGCTCTTGGACAAACAGTCCCCATGGCAGTGGACACAAGCACATGAAAAGAGCTTCAAAGAGGTCAAGGCCTTGCTCTCTTCAAATGCAGTCTTCGCGCACTTCAATGAGAACTTGCCAGTCTGCATCGCCTGTGATGCGTCCCCTTATGGGATTGGGGCTGTGTTAAGTCACTTGAAGGCTGATGGAACGCAAGTCCCAATAGCATACTACTCTAGAACCCTATCATCAGCTGAACACAATTATGCACAGATAGATAGGGAAGCCTTAGCCATAGTGGCTGGCATAAAGAAGTTCCATGACTTCGTATATGGCCGCCACTTCACGGTCTTTACAGACCATAAGCCACTGCTGGGGTTGTTCACAACGAACAAACAAACCCCACACATAATATCCCCAAGAATGCTGAGGTGGTCTATCTTCCTGTCTGCATATGACCATACACTGGTTCACAAGCCAGGCAAAGAAATGGGTCATGCAGATGGTCTCAGCAGGTTGCCATTACAGCAGATAGAGGCAGATCCAGCACCTGCCAATAGCATCCTGTCTATTCAGGACTTGCCTGAATCTCCCCTACGTGCTAGGGATGTGGCTGCAGAAGCAGCCACCGATCACACGCTAACACGTGTGCTGACTTGGGCGTTGTCTGGATGGCCTGACACATGTCCAGGCTCAGAATTCCAGAGCTTCTGGCAGAGGAAGCACGAGATTTCCACCTTCAAGGGGTGTGTCCTATGGGGTAGCCGGGTAGTAATCCCAATCTCATTGAGGACTAGAGTCCTGCAGTCTCTGCATGAGGGACATCTGGGAATAGTCCAGATGAAGGCGTTAGCACGCAGCCATCTTTGGTGGCCTGGGCTCGACAAAGACATTGAGGCCCAGGTCCATGGGTACACTGTTTGTCAACAGTCAAGGCCAGAGATGCCCCAGGCCCCAGTTCATAGGTGGGAGGAGACTCATATCCCATGGTCGAGGGTCCATATTGACTACACTGGGGCAATTTCAGGGGCAATTCTTCTTAATTCTTGTGGACAGCCATTCCAAGTGGCTAGAGGTCATGCCTGTCTCCTCCACTACCACTGCTAGGACCATCCAGGTGCTGAGAGGGATCTTCGCCACACATGGACTTCCAGATGTCCTTGTCTCCGACAACGGGCCCTAATTCATGTCATTTGAGTTCAAGGCATTCCTCCAGGCCAACGTGATCCGGCATGCCACATCTGCACCATTCCATCCAGTTTCCAATGGCCAGGCTGAACAAATGGTGCGCACAACCAAGGATGCCTCAAAGAGGATCACTCACGGGATCTGGCATCACAGGTTAGTGGACTTTCTTCTGTGCCACCACACCACACCTTGCACAGTTACTGGAAAGATCCCAGCTGAACTCCGCTGGGGTCGCTGCCTCATCACGAAACTGGATAGATTGCACCCAGACCGGGTGGCTTCACAGGTGTCACAGCCGTGGGCATCTAGGAGACTACAATTGGGAGATCCAGTCTGGGCAAGGAACTATGGACCAGGACATCTCTGGGTCACAGCAGTGGTATGCAAGGTCTCTGGGCCACTGTCATACGAAGTGGCCTTGGATGATGGTCGTGTGGTCCAACGTCACATTGACCAACTACGCTGGAGGCTTCCCAGCAACTCTTCCGCTCCTAGCTCTGCTCTCGGGGGGGGGGAGGAGGACCACAATTACGATTGTGGACCACGGTCTCTCCAACATCTCCAGACTTCAGCTATTGCTCCAAACAGGGAGTCCACAGAAAGGGGGTTCGCCATGGAGGCAGCTCCGGCCTCTGGCACTCAGGCCACTCCAGCTGCTGGCCTAGGGCTCAAGGGACAGTGCTCCCAAGAGGAGTCCATTGTGGACTTGGGGAATTCCACCCCACCACTGGACTTGGGGAATTCCACCCCCCCAAAGAACCCTGGCTTGGATTTAGCAGATCCAGCCAGTCAGCAGCTGGGTGGGTCCCCTGGGTCTTTGGAGCAACAAAGTGCTGGTCTGCCTAGCCTGGCAGGTGAGCTAGCAGGCCAGGCACACACACCGGCCATGAAAAGGTCCTCCAGAGGTCCTCCCAAATACTTACAAGACTATGTACGGTCCTTGTCAGTTCATGGGCAGGCCTAGTAGTCTGGGTTAAGTAATGTAGCTCAAGGGGAGTGGGGAGCATGGCGATAGCAAGACTGTAGTGTTGTGTATATATAGATGCAACGTAAGCAGTGTAATGGAGTGTTGGAGTATTTAAAATAATAAGTGTGCCTTATTATTTTAGCCAAGGGGGGAGGGGTGTTATGTCCTGGGCCGGCAGGCACAGGCTGCAGCGATTGGCCCGGGCAGACCATGTGGATGCCCGGGACAAGAAAGGCTGCTCTCAGCTTTTGCAATGATTGGCCAGCAAGGTATTGTGCAGGGGGGCTATAAAAGGGGGCTGCACCATTTTAAAACCTGTTCTGTTGGTGTTTGCAATAAAGGAGACTGTTGGAACTCGTTGCTTCGTCTCAATGCCTCCTTTCCTGAAACAGAACAATGCCCCTCTTTCTTTCCAGTAATTCTGGGCCCAATTGTTGTTTCTCGGCTCCTGTTTTGTAGTCTCCTTTGAAGGAAGACCCCCCCCTCTTCAGATAGAATAAGAAATCTGGGGGCAGGAAGAAAATTTAATCACAATAGTTTAAATCTTTCCAAAGTAGAAATAAGCCCTCCCCCAAAAAAGAATTAATCAAATCACGAGTCCTTTTTAAATTAAAACAAACACCCTGTCTAGCTCATTTTCAGAACCCACAGCCTCAGACAACCCAAGTGCAAACAAACAGCTACAAAGTATCAACTTGAACGAACATTGAAGATAAGCTTAACCACAGACCAGCTACCGGCAATTAAGACTGACAGGATTAGAACAGAAACACAGAAAAATACATAAAATTAATGAAACACATCAGATTCTTTCCTGAGACAGGGATTAACTTTTAACCTTTTTCCTAAACAAGATTGGATAAAGAAACTAGCTCATCAGTAGGCACTGTTCCACGAATTAGGAATGACAGTTTGAAAAGTCAGAAATTCAACAAAATTGACAATTTTGAAAATCCTGGAAAGGTATAAAGGCACACATTTGGAGACCACTCTTTCTAGCTAGCCAAGAAATTTTGCTGAATGTCACTCATCTTAATTTCTTGCCATTAAAAAACTTATTTCCAGCAGCTCTGCTTCAATTCAATTATTTCTCCAAAGCGCTGATCGTTGCATCCGGGCTGGAAGAATTCCCAAGGGAGGGGCTCTTTCCACACCTTCAAGTCAAACTTCTGGACACATCAGACAGATGGTAACAATAATGAAGTGGGGTTTTTTCTTGGATGTTCTTTGAATTTTATTATTATTTTTTTCTGGGAACCCCTAACCCACAGTTTCAGGGATGGGGACAACATGGGTGCATAGCAGAGTGACACAAGCACTTTTTATAAATGCATGGTGATGTTGTTCAAATGTGTGTAAAGGACAGAATTTACATTTTGATAACTTACATTTCTTCATTCTGATCAGTGTTGGATTGTATCAATGTCTCTAGGTCTATCCAAGTACTAACCAATTCTAATTTTTCCACATAGATAAGGTACCCTACTCTCATGGCACGAGTAAGAGTCTCCACTTAGAGCAGGGGTTCTCAACCTGGGGGTCGCGACCCCATTTCGGGTCGAACGACCATTTCACGGGGGTCGCCAAACAACGCAGTCTGCCATTTTCCCCCCCTTTTCCTTAGCTGTGCTACTCCCTCTTATTCTATTGACTTTTGAAAGCCAATAGAATAGACTCTCTTGAATAGAGTCTAATTCTATTGGTTTTCAAAAGCCAATAGGAATTGTCCAGGCTGTCTCCGCCCTGCTGAGCCCGCCAAAAGTCCCAGTCTGCAAACGGTGCTGCAAGTTGTCTGCAGTGAAGGCGAGCTCTCCGGAAGTTTCCACCCCTCCCTGCTGAGCAACTACTAAAACTGTAAGTAAAAGAGGGCCAGGGGTGGGAGGTGGGAGGCCGGCAGGTGCAGGGAGGGTTTTTGGCGCGCCTGGGGCCCGGCGGGTGGCTTACCTCCCTTGGGCTGGGCCAGCTGGTGGCCCAGCCCGTGGTTACCCTGTGCCATCGCTGCCGCGGCCGCCCAGGAGTGCCTGGGCCTGCCTACCGCCACCCCAAATGGGCGGCAGCGAAGGCAAGGCTAGCGGGGCAGCGGCGGGCGCAGAGAGGGTTTTTGGTGTGTGTGGGGCCCGGCGGGTGTCTTACCTTCCTTGGGCTGGGCCAGCTGGTGGCCCAGCCTGTGGTCGACCTGCACCGTCGCCACCGCGGCCGCCCAGGAACACCTGAGCACCTGGGCCTGCCTGCCGCCGCCCCGAACGGGTGGCGGCCTACGCCTCAGCCGGCGCAGGGGGCAGCACCACGCATGCACGGTGCAGGGGGTAGCACCGTGCATGTGCGGCGCAGGTCGGGGTCGCACCACGCATGCGCGGCGGAGGTTGGGGTCGCCACCTGAAAAAGGTTGAGAACCGCTGACTTAGAGCACTAAACAGGATTTCAAGTCATGCAGAAGACTGTAATTGGGGAGAAACTAGAAGTCATTCAACCCGTTGAGTACGGTTTGCCAGCCAGCTACATGGAGGGTTGCTATATCTCATGATGCCATGGGCTATAGTATCAGAACAGTATACTCTTGGACGCTCATCAGTGACAAGGAGATCACAGGAAAGAGGACAGCCTAAAATCAATCCACTGAAGAAAAAAATAGCAACTCCAGTGTTCTCTCAAGAAAACCAAAGGGACATTCACAACTATGAAAATATCAGCCTGACATTGGAAATTGAGCCCCCAAGGCAGAGAGTATTCCAGAAGCTATTTCGGAAAATCAAAAGGCAAGTACATTCATCCCTGTTACTTACAAAGTGGCTGGATTAAACCTAAAAAGATATTCATCTGCTGATGTGATCAGAATTCAGTGCTTTATACCATTGTTATGTGCAATGTCAAAATCATGAACCAAGGCAAACTTGAGGTTCTTGGAGCAGAAATGGCAAAATTCAATTCTGTCATTTTTGGAAACAGCACATTGAAATGGATTGGAATTGGGTCATCATACATTTCTGGCAGCCATTTCTTAACATCTGGAATAATATCTTTTCCCCAATATCTCAACAGGATTGCTTTTAGTTATACCTAATTCCAATAAAACAATCAGATTCCAAAGGTTTGATATGTAGCTCAACATCACATTAACATATTTAATGTTTACATATTTTTCCCACAAATCTAGTTACATACTTTAGCAAACTTTTCCAAAAAGATATCAAATGATTACATATTCATAACATAAGGGTCAGTAAACCCTCAAAAATTTTTACATCTCCAACTTAAAAAATCTGATGTCCATCCTTTCAAATACATTATTTCAGGAATCCAGTACACCCTAATTTTTAAATCAAATTCAATCTCTGATCTATACATTGTTGTTAGTTGTGAAGTCGTGTCCAACCCATCGCAACCCCATGGACAATGTTCCTCCAGGTCTTCGTGTCCTCTATCATCTTCTGGAGTCCATTTAAGCTCATTCCTACTGCTTCAGTGACTCCATCCAGCCACCTCATTCTCTGTCGTTCCCTTCTTCTATTGCCCTCAATCTTTCCCAGTATTAGGCTCTTCTCCAGTGAGTCCTTCCTTCTCACTAGGTGGCCAAAGTATTTGAGTTTCAACTTCAGGATCTGGCCTTCTAAAGAGCAGTCTATACATACCATTTTTATATTTAAGAACATTAATCAAAGATTCCATTTCTTTAGTCCATATTTTGAATGGTTTTTTATTACATTTTCTGTCTTTATTGCATTTCTATATTACCTGACTCCCAACTACATAAAAATGCATGCAAAACAGATAAAAAGAATTAAGAGACAAAAAAGTGAAAGAATAAAAGATGTCAAGAATGACAAAACCCAGAGATGTCAAAAGGAAAATGGAATATAATCCAAAGGCAGCTTAATCATGCTCATCAAGACCTGGATGAAGAGCCCAGTCTTCAAGGTCCTTCAAAACACAAAAAAGATGGGGGCCCTCTGGATCTTAGGAGAACCCTTATTCCAGAGGCCAGGTGTTGCTACAGAGAAAGCTGCTTTTGGGATTCCAAACGATGATATTGTTTAATTGAAGGAATCCAAAGCATGCCAACCCTCCTGGGCCCAATTGGTCAGACAGATAATATGGCAGACTGGCAATCCCTCAAGTAACCTGGTCCCATGCCATGGTTAGTTTTATCAGTAATGATCGGCACCCTGAATCACACTCAGAAACAAATAGGAGACCAGTGCAGCTCATAAAAGAGAAGTGTTACATGGGCATACTGAGACATGCCCATCACTGCCTGTGCTGCTGCAGTATGGAACAGTTGAAGCTTCCAAGCGGTTTTCAAGGGCAGCCCCATGTAGAACTTATTATATAAGTACCCTGAGATAAACAGAGTAGGGCCTCTTAATCTAGGCCCTCCCAAATTACAGGAGGAGAAATACTTGTTTTATGATTTTTTAAAATTTTTTATCACAGCAGCAAGTCTGAAAGAACTAAATATACAGTTATCAATCCTTACAGCTTTGACCCATTATTGTGGGGCAAAGATTTAGGAATCATAGAATCATAGAATCGTAGAGTTGGAGGGGACCTCCCGGGTCATCGAGTCCAACACCCTGCTCGAGGCAGGATTCCCTAAACCACCCCAGATAGATGGCCGTCCAGTCTCTGCTTGAAGACCTCCATCGAAGGGGAGCTCACCACCTCCTGTGGCAACCCGTTCCACTGGTTGATCACCCTCACTGTCAGAATTTTTTTTCTAACATCTAATCTGAATCTTTTCCCCTGCAGTTTCATCCCATTGTTTCTAGTCCTTCCTTGAGCAAGTGAGAACAGGGCTGATCCCTCTGCACTGTGACAGCCCTTCAGGTATTTGTAGACAGCTATCATGTCTCCTCTCAGTCTTCTTTTCTGTAGACTAAACATTCCTAATTCCTTTAACCGTTCCTCATAGGACATGGTTTGTAGACCGTTCACCATCTTGGTAGCTCTCCTTTGAACCTGCTCCAGTTTGTCAGTGTCTTCCTTGAACGGGGGTGACCAGAACTGGACACAGTACTCCAGGTGAGGTCGGACCAAGGTAGAGTAGAGGGGAATAATAACTTCACGTGATCTGGACTCTATGCTTCTCTTGATACACCCCAGGATCGTGTTTGCCTTTTTTGCAGCTGCTTCACACTGTTGCCTCATGTTCAATCGATGATCCACTAGGACACCGAGGTCCTTTTCACATGTACTGCTGCTCAGCTGGATTCCTCCCATACTATATGTGCTTTTTTCATTTTTCTTTCCCAGATGTAGTATTTTTTCATTTTTCCTTGTTAAATACCATTTTATTAGTTGCAGCCCATTGTTCGAGTTTCTCTAAATCTTTTTGAATCCTTTCTCTCTCTGCTCTGGTGTTTGCAATCCCTCCTAGCTTTGTATCATCTGCAAATTTGATCAGTTTCCCCTCAATTCCCTTATCCAAATCATTTATTTGGATAAAGGAACATTATGAAATCTGGAGATTCCTTACCTAGAAATCACTTTTGTGAAAGCAGTTCCAGGAATGTTTAGAAGCACTCAAGGCTATAGTATTTTCCCACTTTGTCAGCTAGACAGCAGCAATTAATATTACTTTCTTTGAAGAGCATTTGACAGAAGGCCTCAATTGCTCTCTAACATATTGCCTGTTTAGGTTGCCCTCATTTCCTTGATGCCTATCCAACTTTCATCATCTTCACTTCTTTGCTAAAAGAATAAAGCTGCGTAGTGAATGCTACTTGAAAAACAAAAAAATTGTACCCTTTTTTTTATCAACACTGTTTTACCCAGCAGGATTCTGAGGCAACTGACAGGCAACCAAATAAGGATGCGGTACTGCCATGGCAACCGACTCCATAGAAGAGTGGTGTCACAAAATTGTTGCTTAAGATGGGATTGAGGGCCAATTAAAAAAAAGTGTCTGAGGCACTGACTATTTATTAAAGGGATAGTAAACTATTATGTGATTTGTTTAAAAATGCTTTATGTTCTACAAGTTCTATTTCTCCAGAACAGGTAAATGATGATGATGAGGTCATCCCAGCCCTGACATAGCTACTGGACCTGTTACCTGAAAACAAGGCAAATAAACACATCTCATACAAACTGCATTGCTGCAAGAGGTTCCAATGTTCTTCTAATGTAGAGGAACAACCACAAAAAACAGTCCTCTTGAGACAGAAATACCAGGGCAGGAATAAGATGGAATAGATTGATGAGCCTACAATGAAATGTTCTATGAAGGACTTTCTCTGATCTGGCATCCCCAATATACATTAGGTGATAACAAGTTCAAGCTCATCTTTATTATAACTCAAAGATAACCATATTAACAAATGAGATTAATACAATCCTGTTAGAGGATTAAAGGGTTAAAGAGCAATCTCTCCTATAAGAAGTCAACATGTTCCAGCAGATGTTGGAATTTAGACAGATTCAGCCCAACACATCTGGAGAGTACAAGGTTGGAGGTGATTGCTCTGACCCATTCAGACCCATTCTAGGCAGTCTGGATTGGAGTTAGAAAAAGCAGAGAGGGGGAAGGGGGGCATTGCTCCCTATAGTTTTTCCCTTCCACAATTTTTTTATTTATGCATGCATACCTTAAAAATTTGTCAAGCTTGTTGATACCTTCCTCATGTTTCTCAGTAGTCTGATTTTATCTACATAATCACAATATTCAGTAATTATCTAGTATTAGTATGGATTTTAAAATTAATACTGCAATTATGTACAGCAACTTAAAACATACACAGATACGTATACTACTGTATATATACAACTACTAAATTTTTTTTTTTTGCTTAAAGTTGGTTTAGTCTCTTTGTTCAGAAAATATTAAGCATAATTCGACACTCATAAATAATGAGAATCTAATGATCTGATGGCAAAGCGAGGTATAAAGAGATCTGATATGGAGACTTAGTATAGTAATAGTAATAAATAGTAATAATACAGAACAATCCAAATATAGTTAACACTGGAAATTCATCTGGGTTGCTTTTGAATGTCACATGGATTGAAATGTTAATTTATCACTTTAGTTGCATTGTTCTCAGTTTCAGAGACTTAAAACATTGCTAATCAAGCAAATTTTATACTATTGTTACACAAGGAATGTAGGTAAGCAATTTCTATTAATTCCTGTTTCTATATTCCTTGATCTTTCTAGACAGATCTTTCACATCTATCTGAGAAGGGTTTAATCCTGGATGTTACTTTGCTCTTTGAACTACTAAATTTTGATACACTTCGAATGGCATGTAAGCCTTAAAAATAAACCAGTAATACTTCAATATGTTTTTATGTTTCTGCTGTTTCTTGGCTCTGAAGAATGCAGTCAGGGGGGCTTTGATTTTTTCTAACCTCTGAACAACTGTAGGATGGGTCTACTGGATCAGTAAGATTACAAGGAGCTATTGCTCAGCATAAGAAGGAGAAACGGAAAACAGAAGATAGAAGTAAGATTCACAGACACAACAGAGAGACAAAAAGAAAATCTAATCAGAGATATGAAGCAGAAAGACAACAGTAACTGCTAGGTAGCATCAGGACTCTGCCAATGGGAAAAGGAGCAGAATGAGCAGGAACAAAGATGAAAGAGACCTTGTATAATGCAGGTAGTGGAAACATGGATGAAAAATAGATGGATAATATGTTAATTCATAACTGAGCTAAACCTGGTACACCCAACTCCATATTCATCTTATAGTCTAACAGAGCTTCCTGGATATGAAAAACTGCCTTAGCAGGATATGATTGATAATGAAGAAGCAACAGTGCTCATTTTTACAGTTCCTCTGATCCACAATTTCTTCACAGCAAGTATTTACCTATTTAGTTTAAAATTAATGCTATGAAACTTATTAACCCTCGCTTACAACTGGAATAAGATTTAAAGTGGAAAAATGTACAGCAGGCAAAAAGTTAAAGACTCCTTTGTACCATTTTTACTTCATCATCTTATGTCCTTTCAAAACAACTCATAAAATATATAAAGAAACTCAGGGTTTCTCTGGATCTTAAAAATAATGCAAGCATTGGTTTTAGATATTGGAGACCATACCAATTCTTCTTGAGGAATGCTATACTTTCACCAAGTTATTCACGGTAGATCTTTTAAGAGCTGGACATTCACAACAGTTACAAGAGATGCTGATCACCTTACATTCTAAATATTCACTGCACAGCTAGAAACTCAGGGAACCTTAAGGATACATGGAGAAATTTTCACTACTACCTATCCAAATTGCATAACTTGCTTTCTGCTACTGCTTTGGATGCCTGATGTGTAGGTGTTTGTTTGTTGTTTGTTTTTTTGAAATACAATATAAGTAAGGTCATATAAAGGTCATATAAAGCCTTCTTCTAATTTCTAAGATCTTGAAGAAGCAGTTAGTTTGGACCACCAACAAAATCAATTTGTCCCTTTCCTGATAACCTCATATACAGAGGTGGTGAAAGGGAGGGGGGAATAGAATAGAATAGAATAGAATAGAATAGAATAGAATAGAATAGAATAGAATAGAATAGAATAGAATAGAATAGAATAGAACAGTGGTTCTCAACCTTTTTTAGGTTGAGTCCCCACTTTGCGCCGGCCATGCACGCTGCGACCCTGACCTGTGGGCGGGCGCCGAACTGCACATGCGCAGAACCGGCGGGCCCGCCGGCTCCAGACCAGGCCGGCCTCGCCTCCGGCAGGCACACAGAGGAGCGGTCCGGAGCAGGCGGGCACAAAGCTGCCTCCTTCCCACTCCGCCACGTCCCAGGCCCGGCCTCAAACTCGCCCTCCGGCAGCCGGCCAAGCGGTCGGGGCAGCCGGACCTTGAGGCGGGCCTGCACTTCACCGAGGCCAGCTCGGCTGTGGCGAGAGGCACCCGGCGGCCGCCTCCGGCCCCCAAGTCCGCGCTACGGACTGGCATCCAGGTCGCAGCGCTGCGCCTGCCAGGCTCGTCTGGGACACCCGCGCCTTCCGCAGGGCCGGCAGCGGCTGCAGGTAGGTAGGCGGGCGGCAGGACTGGGGACCGGCTCCTTCCCCGGCTCGGCCTCCCCCCACGCCCGGCTCCTTCCCCGGCTCGGCCTCCCCCCACGCCCGGCTCCTTCCCCGGCTCGGCCTCCCCCCACGCCCGGCTCCTTCCCCGGCTCGGCCTCCCCCCACGCCCGGCTCCTTCCCCGGCTCGGCCTCCCCCCACGCCCGGCTCCTTCCCCGGCTCGGCCTCCCCCCACGCCCGGCTCCTTCCCCGGCTCGGCCTCCCCCCACGCCCGGCTCCTTCCCCGGCTCGGCCTCCCCCCACGCCCGGCTCCTTCCCCGGCTCGGCCTCCCCCCACGCCCGGCTGGGCGCCTTACCGCCTGCTTCGGCCGCCGCCGCCAACCGAGGGAGGGAGCTGGCCGTGCGGTCGCTGCCGGCCCTGCGGAAGGCGTGGGAGTCCCGGACGAGCCTGGCAGACGGAGCGCTGGGACCTGGACGCCAGTCTGTAGTGCGGACTTGGGGGCCGGAGGCGGCCGCTGGGCGTCTCTCGCCACAGCCGAGCCGGTCTCGTTGAAGTGCAGGCCCGCCTCGATGTCCGGCTGCCCCGACCGCTTGGCCGGCTGCCAGAGGGTGAGTTGGAGGCCGGGCCTGGGACGTGGCAGAGCGGAGCGGGAAGGAGGCAGCTTTGCGCCCGCCTGCTCCGGACCACTCCTCCGTGTGCCTGCCGGAGTTTTGCGCATGCGTGTGCGGATCGGGTCGTCGTGCGCGCCGCACATGCGCAGTTCGGCCCGTCGCATGCACGCGACGGGCCGAACTGCGCATGCACCGGCCAAAAAAAAAATTAAAAAAATTAAAAACAAAATGGCGGCCCGCAGTGTTCGGCGACCCCCGCGAAATGGTCTCGCGACCCCAAATGGGGTCGCGACCCCAAGGTTGAGAACCGCTGGAAGAGAATAGAATAGAATAGAATAGAATAGAATAGAATAGAATAGAATAGAATAGAATAGAATAGAATAGAATAGAATAGAATAGAATAGAATAGAATAGAATAGAATAAGAAAAAGAAAAAGAGACTGAAATTGAAAGGTCCAAAAGAGAAGAAAGATGGCCCCAAACCAAAACGACACCTGGGTAACTCCTCATGCTTTTGGTTCTGTTCTTACCCGTTGCTTGCTCTAACCTATTTTACCTCTGCCTCTGCCCACTGCCCACTGCTAGTTTCCTGCACCTCCGTATGATGATCTCCAAAGGTAGTAGCCCTTCAAACAGAAATACCCAATCAATATTATTGATAGCTAGGAAAATGAGATTTTTTAAAAATAAAAAGCCATCAGAAGCATGTGGTATACATAATAGTTTTGCCAGGTTGGGGAAGAGTGGTTTAAAGAGTTATGGCTGCTTTTCTTTAGGTATCTTTTTTATTTCTTAAAAGTTTCATGCGGCCATATATTTCCAAAATGCAGCATGTGGTTATATAATCCTTTGGCTTCATATATTCTAAAAACACTATGTAATTAAAATATCTATAGAGCTGGCTCAGGAATTCTGAGAGTTGAAGTCCACGAGTCATAAAAGAGCCAAGGTTGCCTACCCTTGGACTAGAAGGTAAGTACAGCAGCAGCAATCAAACCACATCTCTAGTGTGCCTTTGAGACTTTAGCACAGCCTTCTGTAAAAACTGGTTCCTTCTAGATGCCTTATTTATTATTTATTTATTTGATTTGACTTCTATGCCGCCCTATTCCGGAGAACTCAGGGCGGCTCACAACATAAATAGAAATCACAAGTTAAAATACATATATAAAAACCCCTAAGTTAAGAGAAAACCAATCATTCAACAACATACACACAAACATACACTGGCTAGGGGCAAGATGTTAACTGCCTCAGGCCTGCTGGCAGAGGTGTGTTTTAAGCAGTTTACGAAAGGCGGAGAGGGTGGGGGCGACACGGATCTCCGGGGGAAGTTGGTTCCAGAGGGCTGGGGCCGCAAACAGAGAAGGCTTTTCCCCTAGGCCCCGCCAGGCGACACTGTCTGGCTGACGGGACCTGGAGAAGGCCGACTCTGTGGGCCCTAACCGGCCGCTGGGATTCATGGGGCAGCAGACGGTCCCGTAAGTAACCTGGTCCGATGCCATGTAGGGCTTTATAGGTCATAACCAACACTTTGAATTGAGTTCAGAGACCAATTGGCAGCCAATGCAGCTCGCGGAGTGATGCCGAAATGTGGGCATTTCTGGGCAAGCCCAACACTGCTCCCGCGGCCGCCTTGAATTACAACTCTCATAATTTGCAACCTGGGGATGGGCTTGTTAACTGAAGCTTATAGAAACTGTGATCCAACCTAGTTGGAGAGAACCAAGTTACAGAAATTGCTTCAGCGTATCAAATGAGAATGCACCAATCTTTAGAGATGCACAGCACTCCACGTAGTATCCCAGCTCTGTGGCAGATCTTCTTGCTCCAGCTGAGTGGTGATCAGGGAGATAATTATCTCACTGTTGTTTATTCTGTGCTCTAATCAGAAGCCTGCTGATAATATAACAGAATGAACAACACACCAAGTAAGAATCCCAAGGGATTTCTTTGGTACCCAAACAGTTTAGAAAGCATAAAAAATATCTAAGGAGCTGGAACTGAACCCCAAAACTGGTGAAGGTGAGGGACAACTCGGGCTTTGAAAATCATATAACATACCAGTCCTAAGCTTCCTACATTACATTCATCCTCAGAGATGAATTTAGTCAATTCAGATGAATGGCTTTTTTATCTGTTTGTTCTGCTTCACTGGAAGCAAATTGTCTCATTCAGGCAAGCTTTAAGGAGGAAAAAAATGACACATTGAATTGTAGAAAGGGTGACCTTGAAAGAGGAGGACAGGGGGGGTGGACTGAGAAAGAAGGACAGGGAAAAAGAAAAGGGAAACAGAAATAAGCATGCCCAGAAAATAGGAGATCCTAATGAAAGGAATAAATATAAAATGAAATGGTGGAGACATGCAAAATGAATTGAGAGGGGAGGAAAGGACACAATCCAGTTTGAGGACAGATATAATTAAAAAGAAAAGGGGAAATTCTGTGAAAGATGAAAACAATAAGGAGAAGGAATACAAAAGGAGTCAGGGAACAAATCTGGGGCAAGAACCGAAGACAAAATAACAGAAAGAGGAAAATGTTTGCAGGAGAGAAAAGATGATGAGACTTCAGAGATTAGATCAAAACTTCTCCACACAGGAAGCGTTTAAACAGAAGCATTTCTTAAATCCAAAAATCATTATCATCTCCCTGCTTTCCATGCATACACACTAATATAACTTTGCTGGGTTCACCTCTAAAAAAAACATATTTTGGGGCTCTTTTGAGGACAATGGGGTGCTCCATGTGCTCCCTGCCTTAATAGGACATTCGGCCTAACAGCTTTGACTAATCTCTTTGAAACACTGTATACACAAATTACATTTTGCTGAGATTCTTGTGAGTTTTTTCAAACTCAAGAACTCCATAAGGACTTGCAGGTCTCAAGTCATTGACACGATTCCATAGGAAAAAAAGGAAAATATATTCAGATTGGGACATCACTTTTGTTTATGCTGGCTGGGGAAATCTGGTCCACACAAGCTTAAAGTAACCAAGGTTAAGAAACACTGTTATTTAATCAATTTATATGGCCATCCACTTGGAAGAGGGATTCTGGCTGGCTAATGTGACATTAAAAACAGTAGTCAGCAATGGCAACAACAACAACAGTCAAAACATTTGTTCAACCAACATCCCCTCAAGCTTTAAGGGGGAAAAGGAATCTTGACTTGAGATACTGGGAATTTTATTACTGTCTATGTGTGGCTAAACAAGACATCGACATGCACTGGAAACATATTTTTTCCTGCCATGTCTTCATGATACGATCTTCAACTTACCTTCAGCTCATGAGTGAAACTAGCTTAAAATCTCCTTTTAATAAGTAAGATTACAGCCTCCTCCCTCTCCTTATTTTAACACAATGCACAGAAAACTTGAAGACTGTAACATTTATTAGGCTTTGCCATCCATTATTTTGCTGGGAGCCCACCAGTGTGGAAAGGTCAGAGATATATGACTCAGCCTACCTGCAAATAATCTTAGCTTTTCAGCTAAAGGTTTATTTCAAAATATTCATTTCAATTTTTACTGCTTCTTATTTGTCAAATACATCTACTGTTACATGTGTTGGATTTTAACTCCCATTCTCACCAGTAGGTTGGTTGTTCTAGCTCAGTGTATCTGGAAGACAACGAGTTGGAGAAAGCTAGCCTAATATTATCCTCCTTCTAATGTCATATTTACAGCTAAAAATAGGGGGAAAAGTCAAGGATAAAAGTTACATATAAGGGAAGCAGAAAAAAGAGAGAGAGGAGCAAAGCGGTGAAAGCAAAATGCTTTACTTAACAGCAAAAGCACTTAAGGAAATCAATCCTTCAGCAGACTGGCAGCTAGTGAAAAAATTCACATGAATCTAAATGAGCAGCTTTGCTCTTTATTCTCCTCAAATTGCTGCCTTTTCTTATTCTCCCAACCTCTTAGTTTGTAAGGGTTCATCATTGCATGTTAATTTCATACACTTTTGGTCAGAGAAATAGTACTTCTGCTGTGAAAGCTCATTGCCAACTACCATAATTTAGTATGCACACTGCTCACTCCCTTGGTCGATGCAAGGTTGCTGGGACCATTATAACATTAAAAACTGAGTAATGTTAAATGATGCCTTTCTGATTGCAAGAAAACCGTCTAAAAATCTCATCCTCATCACTTGATAAACAAAAAATGGCCTTGACTATGATATGCATTCAGTTAAGCAATCCAAGGTTTCCTGATGCTGCTCATTTCAAACTGCAAATTATGTGTTTGGATATTCCACATATCCAAAAAAAATCTCTGTGCACAAAGATGACTGGAACTTCAGGGGAAAAGCCAATTAGAACCCTCTTGACATGCTATTTTAGCAGAGGCAATGTGTTTGACATGCAGTCATAAAGATTATAATTCTTGTGAGAAAGTATCTGAGGTTGCCTCAGGATTTCTAAATTGGTATTTCAGATGCACATAATGCTTTCCTCTTTTCTTTGTTACTTATTCTGGAAATGTCACCTTTTCCCCTTCACCACCTCCACGCCATGCTATTGCCAGGACTTTTTTTTTGGACATTTCCTAAATGATTATATTTATCTGTTGTTCTACAGTGCCCCATTAAGATTATGGTTCAATTTTCTGCCTGTAACATTACCTTGTTGTTATTTAATAGTACCTTATTAATTTTTAATCTGTGGCTTAGAAAAGCATCAACAGCTAAAAAAAATCAGATAAAACATATTATAGCAGACCTACAGCTTCATTCAATACAGGTAGAATATTGTCTTCTTGGCCAAATTAAATAATCCATCAACAGCATCTTCATCTTATGTGGATGGAGTTTTAGTTTTTTATTCCTTGTCCATTCCAATCTTTAGCATGTCAACATCTCATCTGTATTAGAAGAAAATAATAGTTATATCAGCAAAATGGTTACACCTCATGCCAAATGTTCTTAAGATCTAAATCAGTATACTAAAAGTAACAGTGTTTTGGGAGTGACAACTATATTCAGTCTTGAAATTAGGTACTTGTGAACATATTCACAAGTATATGCAAGCAGTATATTAAAAAAATTAAATCAATTTAAATTAACAATACATTAAATGACAGTTCAGTTAAACTGGTTTAATACAAGGAATATATTTAATCCCCTTGCATTTAATAAATTATCCCTTCTGTCACATTATATTTTATAACTCATTGGTAACCTTCAACAGCAATAGCATTTAAACCTCCAGTTGTTTAGCCCCAATGTATATGTTAAATATGTGGGCAAAAGAATGTCCTGAAGAATGCCACAGACAGTGAAAATGTAATAGGCAGTGAATCAGTGCAGAATGAGATAAAAATAAAACAATTTCACCAATAATTTCCATTATGGACAGTTAGGTATGTGCCAAAATTGAGTAATTTCACTGAATTCAAACAAATTATTTCCATTTTTCATAGGACAGTATCTGATCAAGATTTTGATTTAGGGAAAGCTGGACATCAGAGTAAAAAGTCCAGTGAAATTCATGTCAAGTGAATGTGGGATTCATCGTGCAGAACTCATTTCTTCCATTTGCTCAACTGATTATGAGTACAGAGGTTCTGAGAAACATTTTGGGCCCTCCAATTTTAATTCTCAAAAGATAGCAAGCTTGCATAGGGCAAAACTTACCCATTATTCTTAATGGGACTCAGCCCTCCACTGTAATATAGTCTCTTCAACCATCCTTCCAATGGATATTTCACTTAACAATATTTCATGGTCTCCATCAAGAGTTGAGGTCAGTTTAAGGATGTCTTTATGTTTCATGCATAGCAGTGTCAGTAAATAGCACTTGCAAAACACACAGAGTTATCCATCTAGTAGGTTAATCTAGCACTTGCTCAGCAGAGCTCCCCAGCCCCTATCTGCCATACATTTAACTGTACAGGCGCTATTAATTTTTCAGACATTTGACTGTGAACATCTGCAAGGAAAGCAGAGATTAAAGGATTTTGTAGAGAGAACAGTCTTTGCCTCCTTGCTAAATAATACTTTGGAGATCACTAGGTGATTAAATTAATCACCATCTAGCATGAATCCACAATACTAGAATAACAATTTAATATCTATATTTTAAGAACCTGGAAGACATCAGTTCTTAACCTTGCATATTGTTCAATTTCCCCAGAGAGAACCTTAGATCCAATTGTGCTTAGAAATGTGGAGAAAGGATCACAAAGAAGTCTGATTCATTCTCCTATTTATAAAAGAATTTCTGAAGACACTAAAGCAATACCTAATATTACAAGGCTCATTGAGGAAATTGTAAATCCTCAGCAGAATGTCCCCCAAGGAATTGTTATATTTATTATGCATTAGTCAGGATCATGACATGAAACACTGTAGTAAAAACAGCAATGAGATGAGCTTTCTAAAAGGCTTGGAAAAACAAAACCTGGGACTAGGAAAACCTAAGAAATGCTTTTATTTTTACAATCTCTGGGATTCTCTCAGCCAGGCTGATGCCTCCTCCTTATTACTCACTGGAATTCTATAGCTAGAATTTTAACGGTATGCATTAGCTGGATTTTTTGTAGGAAGTTGATGAAACTTCAAGCAAGCTACATAGCAGGTAATTCTCCATCACAATTGTATTTTTGACAAGCACAGGTACACAAAATAGATCTTGACAAAGGAAAAGGTTGGACATGGTCAGAGCAAATGATAAATTAGGTATGAGAAACATTGGGAAATCTGATATAAATGGTAGAATACAAAGCTTCCTTCTATCTAATGTATATGAGGTCCCTTCCATGGACAAGAGCTGTGCTTATTCTAAATCGGGGGTCTTCAAACTTGGCCCTTTCATGACTTGTGGACTTCAACTGCCAGAATTCCTCAGCCAGGCATGCTGGCTGAGAAATTCTGGGAGTTGAAGTCCACAAGTCATAAAAGGGCCAAGTTTGAAGACCCCTGTGCTAAATCAAAACTGTATTCTATATCCCTACACAATGCAGGAGGCTTGTAAAGTGTTTTTGCAAGTTGAAATAATTAACTTCAAGTTCAGTTGCAGAATGAGTCATTTTCTATTGGCAGAAACTCTTAGCTCTTTCTGCTTCCCATCTCCTCAGGGTTCATTTCCTGAAAGTCAAGGGGTCATTGTGCCTTGCCCTACCACTCTATTTTGCTGCTCCCCTACACAGTGATCAATTTTGTTTTTGTTGCTTTTTTCTTTGACACGAAACAAACATGATGATGCAACACTGATGATGCAGGAGTGAGAGGTTAGCTAGAGCACCAGATTTGATATTCTCCTATTGGCCAGTGGAAAGGACAGCCAGTATGTCCAGAAAAAATAATTCAGCAACATGGTATGGACTGTTTCAGGATGGTACTGTAATACTGCATATGATTTGTAAGTTTTGAAGAGATGAACATTGAAACCGTGTGGTATTTCCTCAAGAATCAATAAAATGAAATTTATGCCCTAGCAAGTATGAGGGCCAACACCATTAACTTTGCTTAATGAAGTCTTGAATAAACATTTATGTTATGATTTAACCATAACAAGATGACTCAGCATATGGACTTGAACTTGGTAAAATAGGATAAGCATTTGCAATCTATATTACTACTACTACTACTACTACTACTACTACTACTACTACTACTACTACTAATAATAATAATAATAATAATAATAATAATAATAATAATAATAAAGTTGGAAGGGACCTTGGAGGTCATCTAGTCCAACCCCCTGCTCAGGCAGGAAACCCTATACCATTTCAGACAAATGGCTGTCCAGTCTCTTCTTAAAAACTTCCAGTGTTGGAGCATTTACCGCTTCTGGGGGCAGGTTGTTCCACTGATTAATTGTTCTCACTGTCAGGAAGTTTCTCCTTAGTTCTAGGTTGCTTCTCTCCTTGATTAGTTTCCACCCGTTGCTTCTTGTCCTGCCTTCAGGCGCTTTGGAAAATAGCTTGATTCCCTCTTCTTTGTGGCAGCCCCTGAGATATTGGAATACTGCTATCATGTCCCCCCTCATCCTTCTCTTCATTAAACTAGACATACCCAATTCCAGCAACCGTTCCTTATATGTTTTAGCCTCCAGTCCTTTAATCATCTTTGTTGCTCTTCTCTGTACTCTTTCCAGAGTCTCAACATCTTTTTTACATCATGGTGACCAAAACTGGATGCAGTATTCCAAGTGTGGCCTTACCAAGGCATTGTAAAGTGGTATTAATATTTCACGTGATCTTGATTCTATCCCTCTGTTAATGCAGCCTAGCATTGTGTTGGCCTTTTTGGCAGCTCCAGCACACTGCTGGCTCATATTTAGGTGATTGTCTACTAGGACTTCGAGGTCCCTCTCACAGTTACTACTATTGAGCAAGGTGCCACCTATGCTGTACTTGTGCATTTGGTTTTTCTTGCCTAAATGTAGAACCTTGCTTTTTTCACCATTGAATTTCATTTTGTTAGATAGCGCCCAGTGTTCAAGTCTGTCCAGATCCTTCTGTATCTTAAGCCTGTCTTCTGGAGTGTTGGCTACTCCTGCCAGCTTGGTGTCGTCTGCAAATTTGATGATTTCCCCATCTATCCCTTCGTCCAAATTGTTGATGAAGATGTTGAAGAGCACTGGGCCCAGAACAGAGCCCTGGGGCACCCCACTACACACTTTCCTCCATGTAGATGCGGTTCCATTGAGTACGGCCGGTCAGCCAGCTACGGATCCATCTGGTGGTGATTCTGTCTACCCCACATTTTTCTATCTTATCAAGTAGTAGGTTGTGATCTACTTTATCAAATGCCTTACTGAAGTCGAAGTAAATTATGTCCACAGCATTCCTCTGATCCACTAATTTTGTCACTTGGTCAAAGAATGCAATAAGATTTGTCTGGCATGATCTATTTTTGACAAACCCATGTTGGCTTTTAGTAATGACTTTGTTTGCCTCTAGGTGTTCATTGATTCGTTGTTTGATTATCTTTTCCAGGATCTTCCCAGGTATTGAGGTCAGGCTGATAGGTCTGTAATTTCCTGGATCCATTTTTTTTCCTTTTTTGAGGATGGGAACTACATCAGCTCTTTTCCAGTCCTCTGGTAGTTCCCCTGTGCTCCAGGATCTTTGAAAAATATAGTTCAGTGGTTCCGAGATCACATCTGCCAGTTCCTTGAGAACCTTGGGGTGTAATCCATCTGGTCCTGGCGATTTGAACTCATCTAGGCTGGACAGGTACTCATCATTTTCTTGCCTATCTTGTGTTTCTATTCTGTTTTTTATGGCACTATTTTTGATAGGTTGGTCTGTTTTTTCCCTTTGTGTGAAGACATATGCAAAAAATGAGTTAAATAGTTCTGCTTTCTCCCTGTTGCTTGTCACCTTCTTGCCACTTTCACCTACTAATGGACCAATCATTTCCTTCACTTTTTTCTTGTTTTTTACATGTTGAAAGAAGCTTTTTAAGTTATTTTTGACTTTGGTCGCAAGCCTTAGTTCATTTTGAGCCTTGGCTTTCCTCACTTCATCTTTGCAGGCTCGGGCTATTTGCTGATATTCTGACTTAGTTATGTGTCCCTCTTTCCACTTTCTATACTTGTCCTTTTTATCTTTCAATTTGTCAGAGAGTTCTTTATGCAGCCATGCTGGTTTCTTTTGAGAGCTGTTCTTTTTCCTCTTTGTTGGTATTGTGCTAGACTGTGCTTTTATTATCTCATTTTTCAAAATTTCCCAAGCTTCTTGAGTTGTTTTCCCCTTGAGGATTCTCATCCATGGAATCCTTCCCAAGCCCTCTCTAAGTTTATTGAAATTAGCTTTCTTGAAGTCCAAGACTATAGTTTGACTGTGTTCTATTGCTTATGCTTCCATAATGTTGAATTCCAGTATTGCATGATCACTTCCTCCCAGGGTTCCTATGGCTTCAACACCTTCTATCATTTCATCTCTGTTAGTGAGAATTAGATCCAAAATAGCTAATCCCCTAGTTTCCTTCTCTACTTTTTGGGAGACAAAGTTGTCTGCTAGGTTTGCCAGGAACCTGTTTGATCTTCCACTTGGTGCAGAGTTTGTCTCCCAGTTGATGTCAGGGTCGTTAAAGTCCCCCATTACTATTGTGATGTGCTTCCTACATACCTTAGTTAGCTGACTAGCAAAAAGTTCATCTATTTCCTCTGTTTGGTTGGGTGGTCTGTAGTATACACCTATGGCAATGTCATTCCCCCCCCCTTTTATATTGACCCAAATGCATTCAAGACAATTTTTATCATTGTTGTGCTCTATTTCTGTAGAGATGTAGTTATTTCTTATATAGAGAGCAACTCCACCTCCTCTTTTATCTGGTCTGTTTCTTTTAAATAATTTAAATCCCTCTAGCTGTGTGTTCCATGTGTGGGTTTCATCCCACCATGTTTCCGTAATGGCAACAATATCATATCTGCCCTCATTAACCTGAATTTCTAGTTCACCCTGTTTGCTGTTCATACTCTGTGCATTGGTGTATAAACATTTGAGTCCTTTGTGAGTGGCCCTGTGTTTACTTTCTACATAACCTGTGTGGCGCCTGAGTTCCCCTATTGTCTTACCACCTATTTGGTTAGTGCACTTTGTGTGGCACTCGCTATTAGAGGCTTCATTTTGCTTGATAGCAAGGTTGGTATTCTTGTCCACACACACATCTATGCTACATGCACTGATAGCCCTATAATTTTTAGATTGCCGGGAACAGGGTTGTTCCATATTAATTAACTCACTGTCCCCGCAGTTTAGTTAAAATGATTACATTTTAGTTCATTGACAGCATCCATTAGAGTGAGCTCAGGCTATATCTAAATCCTTAATTGACTCCACTATATACTAAAACTGGATGATAGTTTTCCCATCAAATATTAAAATAAGCACAGTAATTTACAGGTTGAATCCACTAAATTACAAGGTAGCGACAACATTTGAAGAACCCTGGGGATTGCATCCAAGGGCAGCCTATGGCCTTGGGACTTAATTTGTGCACTTCTGATATGGATGGTTAGCGATAGCAAGAAGGCTGTTTGCTAATACAGTGTTATTCACATGATTGGAGAGCATAAGCAAAAAAATCTGCTTCCTGTTCAAAGGAACTGACTGTAGGAAATATTGATGTAAAAAATAGGGAGTGAAGAGCCCAAGAGAGCAAGTAATGGCTATAAGCCACCGTAGATAAAACTTAAATGGGGTTGGAGGTAAGCCTTCGTCTCACCAATGCAAACTTTACAGGTGAGTTAAAAATGGAAAATCCAGTTTTGGCATCATTTGTGAAATAATGTTTATCCTTAATCCTCCTCTGTATCTAATCTGCATGGAAATCGTTTGCGCAACATACTAAAGCCAAAAAGCTCCGTTTGGCTGAATAGCCTGCTCTGAAACAGCCTTTTAAATAACCCATCTCCTCTATGCTGACTGAGAATTGTGGGAATCAAAATCCAAATATAGCTGGAGGGAACCAAGTTAATGAATACTGACCTAGAAGTAGTTGATCAACAGTCTTGTTTGGCAGAGTTTTATTCCTCCCTGGAAAGCAAACTTTTGAAGCCAGGCAAGAGTCTGGTGATAATAAGGAATACCTTTCAGCACCTGAGCTGGCAAAAACCTTTATGACACTGGTCCAGCTTTCCACAATCCCCTCCAGAGGACCTGGGATTACAATCCCCTTAATTCAGAATTTTCAACTAGGTCAGGTAAGATCCCTAAAACATATGGTAGGAATGGAAACAGCAGAACCTCAGTTACTTCAAAATACAGTGGCTGAAAATCTGATTGGATATGTAGGTGGGAGCATATTATCTGCATGCCACATCAGCTATATAATTTGCTTTTCAGCTGGATTTCATCTCATTTCAGGATGCTAAGTTTGCCATTATAGCATCAGAACATGGAAGTCATATTTCCCTACTTGAACTTGCCAAACAGCTCTAAAGCAGGATCCCCACTAGTGACTTATAGTATTTCCTAGAGTCATCTAACCATCGTTGTGCTGACAAAACAGTAATGAGAGACTTTTTACCCACTTTCTGGGTAAGAGAGAAAAGATTAATAGGGAAGTCCCTGCTTCATAGTACTTTGCTATTGGAGATACAATAGCTATGAAGCATCCTCCATGAATTCCATCAGATGGTGTTTGCTGAGGCAGATAACATGATTTCATCACTAGTGATTTGTAACATCTATCATTATTAACTATCACTGTGGCAATATAAAGCACCATTATCCTGGCAGTGGGTGAACAGAAGACTTGACTGATTTAAAATTGGATCATTTTGGATAGGATAGCAACAAATGATAACATTTGTTCTTTGCCATTCCCCCAAGACATTGGCTTTTTCATTCCCAGCCCATGACTGAGGCAGCTTATGCCATCCTTAGTTGTACCAACATTTTCTTCCTTAGGTCAATAGCATCCAAGAGCAGTTGCAAGATGTGTACAATCTGTTACACTTTGCTACTCCTTAGTCTTGGAGCAGAGCACTGGTTCCTGGGCATTTTAGACTGATGTGCGCAGGCCCCCTTCCTCTGGGTTCTGGATTGTTTTGTGAACTACCATTCTGCTGTTGTCTCCCTAACATGCTAGATGCAGTAGCGCTGTGCTGGTGAGAGAAATCCAAAGTACAGTGTGAGAGGTCAGAAGTCTGATCTTTTATCTGTTGCTTAGTTTTATTCAACACAGGTTTTAATGGGTTTTAGGAACCTAGAAATTATATAGAGAGGCAAGGGGATCCATGGAATATGGCCATGATGGTGCAGTGGAAGCTCTGCCTGAGTTTTTTATGCCAGTCACGTGCCATAAGTTCACACTATAATGGCCACAACTTGATTTTTTTTAACCATGTCCTTGGACACCCCAGTATGAGTATATGAAGTGCTGCAACCAGCCATGTTCTTTTCCAAGATGTTTTTCCCAGCTGTTGACATACAAAAGAGGGAGGAGAGCGGTTATGGCAGAATCCACCAATTGCTTCCCTTATCATGTCCCAAAAGTCAGCACCGTCCAAGTGGTGAGTCAAAACTGAAGCAATGTTGGCAAGAAAGAAGTCAGACAGGATCAGATTTAATGCTGGTAGAGCTTTACATCACCTTAAGATGAACAGAGAAGACCTCAGCAGTGGAGAAACATCTTAGATACAGATGGGGGGTTAAAAGGTTTGGTTTATTCTACTGTTTCATTTAGTTTTAAGAGTACTGCCCATTTTTTAATATTCAGATAGAAAGATGAGTAAAAATTCTCAAGGTTGATATACTGTATCAAGTGGAACAACTGTAATTTCCACCGTAAAAGCCATGCAACTATTCATCATTCTAGCCATTGTCTATCCACTGCTGGATGAAGGCCTCTTCCACATGTTTCCAACCAATACGGTCCTGAGCTTTGTTTTGCCAATTGCCAAGATGTTATCGATCCATCTTGTTCAGTGTTTCTCAACCTTGACAATTTTAAGGCATGTGGACTTCAACTCCCAGAATTCCACAGCCAGCAATGCTGGCTGTGGAATTCTGGGAGTTGAAGTCCACATGCCTTAAAATTGTCAAGGTTGAGAAACACTGTTTTAGGTCTCTTTCGTGGATGCTTTTTATCAAGTGGGATCTATTCTATGACTGCCTTGGTCCACCTGCCATCAGCTCTTCTTCTTGCTGTGTGACCAGCCCATTTCCATTTCAATTCTTTTATTCTCTTGATGATATTGTATACTTTTGTTTGCTCTCTAATCCTTGTGTGGGTCTTTCTATCTTGCGTTGTAATGCCAAGCATATATCTTTCCATGGCTCTTTGCACCACTCTTAACTTTTGTATCCATGCCAAGTGTCCATGATTCACTGGCATATGTTAGAGCAGGCAGCTCAAACTTTTCTCTTTAGGCATAGGGAGAGGTTGCTCTTGAAAATTATGCTCATCTTGCCAAATGCCTGCCAACCACGTCTAACATGCCACTCAATTTCCTTTATTGTATCACCTTCCACTGAGATCTGTTGACCAAGGTATATGTAAGTGGTCTACTACATCATTCGGTCTATGTATTTAGGCAATCCTCCCTTTTCAATTTTCGGGTAAGGGCAAGACTTTAAATGGCTTCATACTCCTGAAGTGGAGCAAAAGTTAGAATTAACGCGCGTTGGAGGTCAAAGAAATGCCTCTGGAAACCGATCCCAAGCATCTTTTGAATGGCGCCACCTGTCCGACCTTGAGATCCACCCTTTCGTTTTTCTCGATATATTTTTTTCCCCTTAAGTTTCCCACTCCGAGCTTTTCCCGCGTTGAGAGCGCGCTCGCGAAGATGCTGCTGCGAAGGCACTTCTCTTCCCCTCCCCACCCACCCAGGGAGATCTGCCGATCGCAGGGAATCCGGAAAAGGACTAGTTAAAAACTCGCCTGCCTTCAATTGGCTCGAGGGCGCCCATCGAACCCTACGAACCCGAACGTTATCTGAGGCAGCGATTTTTGACTGGTCGGTCCGCTCGCCCGTCCCGCCCTTAAGCCCCCGCCTCACGAATGTCGCTTGTCATCAAAACAATAACAAGAGACAATTGGCGCGAAGGAAGCCAGGCTCTTTTCCCGAAGGAGGCTTTTTCTCGCCGAGCAAGCCAGCCCAGCCCAGCCCAGCCTCGGGAAGCCCAGGGCCGCCGGCGGACACTCTCCCTTGGCCCTGACGAGAAGAGCCTTCAGAGCCGAAGTCGGGGCTTGCGCCAGTCGCCGGCTTCTAGCAGGGAGGCGAAGGGAGGGTCCACAACGCAGCCAGGGCGCCGTTTCGGCAACCTTTCCCATTCCCCCGGGAGCCTCCCGTTAGGACCGGAGTCCCTGGGCTGCAGTGTGGAGGAGCTTCCAGGCTGCCCAAGTGCCGGCGGGGCGTCTCTGCGTGTGCGTGTGTTGGGGGCTCGCTCCCTAGGACTGCTTCGCCAGCCTCCTCCTCTTCCTCCTCCTCCGTTGACAGGCTGTGGGTGGGTGTGAGCGTGAGCGTGCTAGGAGCTAGTGTGCAAGACCAGCGCACTCCCAGGACGCGCGCACATGCGCGCGCAGCCTGCCTGCCCGTCTTTCCTGCTACCAGTCAACCAGCCTGGATTAACCTTTCCGGCTCTCACCGGGTCTTTTTGCTCTGGGGACCGCTCCGTCCCACCGGAAGCCTGCTCAGCACTCTCCAGCCTCTCCCCACCAGCAATCCCGGCTAGAGCCCCGTCAGCCCTCTTGGTCGCGCGGGACAGCTCTCGGCAGCCTCCGTTGCCAAGCCCGCCGGAGAGAACTGGCAGCCGCTTCGGACTCCTTCGGAACCAGAGCTGCCCTTCTCCGGCTTCCTCGGCAGCCCGCCCCCCCCCCTTGCTCCTTTCTGCGACGGCAGGAGGCCGCATGAGAAGCCAGCGCTGCGGGAACCGACCCGCCGGGATGGGCTGAGCGGCGGAGGAAGAGGAGCTCGTTCGCCGGTGAGTGAATGAGCGGTTGGCGCTGCCGCTTGGGGGACTGTTGGTGCAATGCAACACCGCGTGGCCGGCTGCAGGGCTTGGCCGACAGGCTGAGGAGGGGAAGAGCGGACGTAAAAGCGCGAGCCGGGGGTGGACTTGTCCACGAGAGGCATCTTTTCCCCAACCGGGCTGGAGGAAGCGGGCGACGAGGGCTTGGCCTTCGCCGTCCTCCGGATCGCGCTTGGCAGCAGGCGGAACCTGCCTGTCCTGCTCGGGGGATGAGCCCAGCGGGTCCTCTGCCCCCTCGGCCTCGTTCCCGTCCTCTGCTTAGCGTGCTGGCAAACCCCGGATCTTGCCAGCGCCGGGGGGACCCCGTCCCAGTGCCCTCACTGCTACCTCCATGGTTCCTGCCCCTCCATCTCTTCTCCAGAACCGGACCCTGACTCTTCCTCTTTGAGCCTTACAATGTGGTTTCAGGATGCTCCGGTGTCCCGCCAATGTCTCGCTCTGAGCTTTAAAGCATCTTGGCTGCTGGTGCTATTGAGTTTGGGCACTGGACGGCAAGGGGGGTTGGCACTGAATTGCCCCAAGAATTGTGTGTGTGCCAGCAACATCATCAGCTGCTCCAAAGCCGACCTGAAAGTCTTCCCTCACCACCTTCCTCATTACGCTACTGTCCTGGACTTTAGCTACAATCAGCTGACCCACCTTCGAGCAGAGTGGACCCCTATCCAGCTCTCTCATCTCCATTCGCTGTTCCTCAGCCACAATGGCCTTTTCTTCATCTCCACCGAGGCCTTCAGCAACGTCCCCCACCTGAAATACTTGGATCTCTCCTCCAACGCCATTGATATGCTGGGAGAGAACATCTTCAGTAAACTGACTGAGCTGGAGGTGCTCCTCCTATATAGCAACAAGATCTCCAAGATTGACCGCTCAGCTTTTGATGATATGTCCAACCTGCAGAAACTGTACCTTAGCCATAATGAGATCTCCCGCTTCCCCCTGGAGCTGGTAAAAAAAGGAGACGCCAAGCTTCCCGAATTGGCACTGCTGGACCTTTCTTTCAACAAGATCAAGAGCCTGCAGGTGAAGGAGGTCAGAAGGCTCCCGGCCTGGATGAAGAACGGCCTCTATGTTCACAGCAACCCTCTCAGCTGCCACTGTGACCTTTACAACCTTTTCACCCACTGGCAGAAACGGCAGCTAAGCTCAGCTGTGGACTTTGAGGAAGAGCTCCAGTGCTTGGATCAGACCAAGAATAAAAACATCACAATTTCCAACCTGTATGATCCAGAGGGCATGAACTGCAGTGCCTTCAAGGAGAAAGCCCTAGAGTTCCACCGTGGGGACACAGTAACCATCAATTGTGATACCAGGCAACGAGAAGTGACAGTTAAGGAATGGGTGACACCCCGGTACGAGAACGTTCAACAAGAGGATGATAATAACTCCATTACTCTGCTGCCAAATGGAAGCCTTTTGATAAGTAATATCAGCATAGAGGATATGGGTCTGTATACCTGTCATGCAGTAAGCCAGGTGTTCAATGAGACCCTTTATGTACAAGTCACAGTCCATAACTTTACCCTTCATGGAGCCCCAGACATGTTCAACACAGCCTATACCACACTAGTGGGCTGTATCCTGAGCGTCATTCTTGTGCTCATCTATCTTTATCTGACTCCATGCCGTTGCTGTTGCCGCAGCAATGAGAAGCAGGCTAACCAACAAGAGGACAGTATCAACTCTTCAGTGCTCAGCACCACTCCGAATCACAATGCTGAAGTGACTGGGGACAAGGAAGGATTAAATCGGAACACAGTGCCAAGCAGAGCCCAAGGCCAGAATGGCAAATGCAAACCCACTAACTCCCCCAAACATGCACCCAAAGGAATCCAGAAGGTAGAGAGAAAATTGTCAGATCCAGATTCAGTCAGCTCAGTCTTCTCTGACACTCCCATTGTGGGGCCCTCACCAAATGAAGGTGGGAGAGGAAGCAGTAGGGACAAGGCAGGGACTGAATTAGTTGGACTGCTGTGATCATTCAGGCTATGAAAGGAAAGAATAGGAACAGATCCACATCTTTATCAAGTCAGGCACTATACTATAATCTGCCACAGTCTGTAATAGCATTCCTGTTTGGTTCCCTTCTTGTCATGTCCAGTGTTGAAAACCTGATGTCTCAACTTACTCTCCAGCAGTTTCTGAGCCTTCTGTTTTTTGTTTTTTTTGGGGGGGAGGGGGGAATGTGATCTTTTGGTTCCTTTGCATTGCAAACATCTCACTGACAAAACATGAATAGTCGAGAGTATTAACTAGATTTTCTGCATCCTGTTACTGCATTTGTATTCCCCTCCTTGGGGGATTTTGCTCCCAAATATCCATACAAGTATGAAATTCAGATAAGGTCTGTTCACCTATTGCAGCCAGAATGTTGTGTGTCATTTTATAATACGGCCATAAGCCTTCAGAAGTATCTGCTCCTCAGAGGGATAAAATGAGCTTAGGAATCATATTTTAGCTATTTCTCATGCAAATTAAATTAAATCATATTATCCCCTATAGCTCCAGCTATAGTAGTAGTCCTAAGTAGCCAAGACATTGTGAAAAATAGTTGTTGTTTTTTTGTTAACTATTGCTCAAACATTTTTTTTTAAGCAGCAAATGAACATTTACACTATACCAGATTTCTCAGGGCATAACTCAAAATATTTTCTAGCAAGCAAGCCTGTTTTGCGTGTTGTGCCAGTGAAAAAAGATGAAAAAAATGGATATATAGCAGTGAAAATGGATATGATGCTCTCTCTTCCTCTCTCCCATCAAGAGCTTAGTGAAAAGGGAATTAAATCCAAAGATTTTAGACTTCAGAGCATCAAAGTGCAAGAAAGAACCAACAGCCTTGGGAACTGGTAAGCTGGAATTCTGCATCCCTATCTTGCTTTCTCTAAAATGCAGCAACAACAAGAACACAACATGGCTGGATGCAGATCTACTGCCTTCCCCTTTCAGCATTGGCAGCTTAATAGTTAGATTCCAGTTACAGATTATGGTCAAATTACATCAGATTTTAGCACATCTCCTCATCCTTTCAGAACTTCAGCAAGACTATGGCAGGCTATGTAGCTCCAGAACTATTTAATGCCTCATCATCTTCATCTCATGTTCATTTAGGAGGCCAAACATGTTCCAGATGTTTGGGGGCAAGGGGAAATTTTTGTGAGCCATTCTGTTTTAGCAGGAGCCATGCAACACACCTTTGTAATATGTAGATAGGATAAATTCTAGCTGAAGAGCTTTTTCTGAAAGCTGCTTCTACAGATTTTGAACATCCTCCTAAAACAAACAACATTCAGCCTGACACTTATCTAACTCTTTGATTATTTTTTTAAAAAATCCTTCCTCCCTATGTTTAGATTGGCTTTTCCTCCCAAGGGGTGGAATACAGAAATAACAAAGATATAAGAAGATTGCTTTCACAATATTGTGATGCTTCAGTCCACACTCTCTTTATGGGGTGAAATCATCCAAGCTAAGAACGTATCTTGCTCCTAATACCATTTCTCAGGTTCCCCCCCCCAAAAAAAACCCTGAATGTTGCCTATCCTTGCCAGTTCAGAGTGTTCCCTTTATTATAGATGGACTTGGGAAGCCTATGGAATCATAAGAAGGAATTCATTAAAGGAACATTCCTTAACATACTGCAAAGAATTTCATTTGCTCTGGATTCAGAATCTATTGCTAGTTACAAATTATTGGTTGTTTTTGGATAGAGAAGGACAGAAGAATATAATAGACATGTATAACATAATAAGCCATAGAGTGTTTTGCACAAAGCTGTGAATGGATCCAGTTACGGCCCTTAAAGACCAAACAGCCATAGCAAGTGTGATCATAGTACCAAGGCTCTGCCATCGGTTTATATGGGAACTAATCTAGGGCTGCTGGAGCTCAAAGTGATCCTTAAACCAGAAAAGCTAATTCCCTCACTTTATCTATTTAGAAATATATCTTAAGTCACACTTAGCTTCTGGTGATTTCATGGATATGTCCATTCTTTTTGGCAACCATATGAAAATGGTTTCCATTGCTTTTGCCACAATGTTTTTTTTTTAACTTCTCATCTAACTTAAAGTTCTAGGAGTTCCTAGTAATCTCCCATCCAAGTACTAACCAGGTCCAGTTGTGTTTTCAAGATAAATCAAGATTCGCTAAGTGCTGACATCTACTATAAACTTTCACCGATTATTTCTGGGATTACCCAAGAAGTAATTTCTTTATTAGTATATTAGGAGGAATGAAACCTCAAAAGAAATAGGCCATCAAAAAAACATATCTGCAGACTCACAAAAGGGTTGGGTTAGGAAAGGATGATTTTTATTAAAAAAAAAAGAGCAAGTGAATGAAAAGAATTGCATGGGTGATGGTGAGCACAGAGAAAGTTTAGTAATAATGAACTAGAAATGACCAATTTTTGTAAATCTGTTTATGTGGAATCTTGGCAATTTTCATGTTCAGGATTTCCTCTCTTCTGGATTTTGCAGTAGGCTAATTTCCTAAAATTCCCAGAAGATTAGAAGTTACTTAAAAGCAAGATAAGAACAGATTAAAGACTAATGCTATGGAAGGAAAGAAGAAGAAAGAAGAACCTTGTTTTTTGTCATGTTATGACTTAATTTAATTTATTGGAATACATCCCATTCAGAAGGAATTTAGGAGTGGGAGAGCTCCCTTGGTACCTAATTGTCATATGTATGGAAAAAGTTTTGTAGCCTGAATGCCATAGATCTAAGTTAAGAAATGATTAAAATGCAGAAATATATAACACGGGAGCACAGCTTAATCTCAGTGTAATAACCTTTGCACAAATATTTGCACTGGATACATCCATACCAGTTCTATCACATTCAGAATATACGTTATCCCATTTGATGGAAGGGATGCTTTAAGTATTCTCTACTTTGCCTGGCCACTGGGATTTTTTAGAATCACAAGACAAAGATTTTCCTTGCCCTGGTGTCTCAGCTCCATTAACTAGAAATACCAGGGACCGAATGAGGGGCTTTTATGTTCCTAAACAGCCGTTCAGCCTCCAATTTTGATTGAATATTGCTGAATGAAGGCAGAATGAAAGCCAGGACTAAAGTGAGAAGGTAAAAACAGCCCATAGATGTTTCCTGATGCATTTGTGTGCAAGTATGAATTTGCATGTGTGGGTGTCCACACTTTTAATCCCTGCTCTAGCTCTCAATATTTGCTAGAAAAAGTACTTAGGCAGGACTGTCATTTCTAACCATTTTTTTAGGAAAATATACATCAACCGATAGGGTTTTCTTGCATGAAAACTTTGATTTAGCAAAATTAAAATAGCCATATACACCTTACTATTGTTGGAGTACGTCCTCTTGATGTCTTCCTGGTAAGCTTGATCCACCAAAGAGATCACAAAAACTACTTTAAGAAACCAAACGTTCCTTTACTACATAAGATGAGCGTGATCCTCCCAGTGGTGAATTTTATCCTGCAAAAAAGAGAAATTCATCAGGCTGTGAGGCAGAAAGTTTTAGACACCAACATATGTAATGTGGACAGTATTTAAGTAAAATGACCAGTAGAACAGCATGTGATATTAAAAAATGGAGCTCATTACTGTTCTCTCCTACAGCCTCTTGGTTCAAGCATCACTTGTTATCACTAGCAGTAAATAAGCAAAAGGAAGTAGGTCATTTTTCCACCTCATAACCTTGGTTATGATATCAGTATATAGAAAGTAGTACTTCCTCCTATCTCCTCTGTGGTTAATCTTGTTTTGATGTTGATTCCTGTACCATTAACTCTAACCTGGAGGTAATACTTAGTAATCCCTACCTAGTATTTGTAATCGGAATGTATCAAGGATACTGACTTCAAATAAAATTAGTTCTATATTATTTAAATTTTCTCACACTAACCAGAAAATGATTCGGAACCAAAGAGTGGAAACAGCTATCCTCTTACTGTATGTCCAGATCAACCCAGCTTCATTTTCCCTGCTTGGTTGAACATAGATGATTTAGAAGAGAAAGCTGACTCACCAATGGATAAAATACTATACAGATAATTGCTAAGTGGCTTTTTACAGTACTCTGCCTGTATGGGTAGGAAAAGAAATCACCTACAAGATTTTCCTGTGTAAACTATTGGGCTAAAGGAAGGATCTACCCACATTTCAAGTAGTGTCAGAACTTTTTGTCTCATCAACTCTCCTGCTTGTACCTATTGTCTGTGTGCAGTCTAAATACAATTTGTCTCTATATTACAGTGGCAGAAAAGGACACTCCCCTTCAGCACTTTGTTTCGTACCCAAAGGATCATATATATATATATATATATTGGAAATACAGATCTATTATGGCTGAGGCATCTGGAGTTACTTTTTAATAGCAGCAAATGTTTGGTGCTAACTGCAAAGAATCCATTTCTCTCTTGGCTGAACTTTCTGGCTTGTTGAACAAGAGAGAGTAGCTAGATTTGTACATCACACTAAGCCATAATGAAGTTGCTCTTGTTTTGGTTTAGCACGGTGTTTCTCAACCTTGACAATTTTAAGGCATGTGGACTTCAATTCCCAGAATTCCACAGCCAGCATTGCTGGCTGTGGAATTCTGGGAGCTGAAGCCCACATGCCTTAAAATTGCCAAGGTTGAGAAACACTGGTTTAGCATATTGTATAAATCCAGCCACTGCTTTGTAAACCATGGGTTTTGGCTCAGAAGGTCAACCACTATGGTTTATTTAGTAAGCGATGGTTAAACAAACCAAGATGTGTAGCATGATCTGTGAACTTATGTTAGCACATTATCTCCAAATCCATAATCTGTCCTATGCTCCTAAAAGCAAGCAAAAAATAAACAGTCTTTACCCACTTAGTTTGACCTTCTTGCTTGCTCAATAGTGGTTACTCTCTTTAAGAGTCTGCTAAATTGTAGCAATGTTAAGCTTTTTCAGATTTATGTTATTTATACCTGCACTTCGAAAACCTTGTTTTATTTGCTACTTCCTTTGTGCCATCAGAAAAAAAATATTCCATAAAAATTGAAGAATGGACTTCAAAGATAAATGTCTTTTTCTGAGATCAATTGTGCATACAACCTGCTATGAAATGTTGATGAGGTCAAAGCAAGGGTATCAAGTCAATTGATCTAATAGGCTGCACAGAACTACTTAATTTTCATTTTAAAAGAGAGCCAGTGGATGAACTTTCCTTTTTTGACACTTAAGTCAAGACTTATGTATCACAAATGTTGAAGAAAGCTGCAAGCATGACTTAGCAAAATAAAGGTATGCCTGGTGCTCAGAATTTGGAAGGAAACATTCCAAATACAAATCTTTTAAAAATTGTACATCTAAAACAAGTTTAAGGCAGGGGTTCCCAATCTTGGCACGTTTAAGACATGTGGACTTCAACATCCAGAATTTCCCAGCCAACCGTGCTGACTGGAGAATTCTGGGAGTTGAAGTCTACACGTCTTAAAGTTACTAAGTTTGGTAAATCCTGATTTAAGATTAAGTGCAGATTAAATTTGTACCAGTGTCTGAGAAAGATTGGGGTATTGCCTCTACCGAACAATAGGATGAGATCACAGATACTTCAACCAAGCAAAATCCCATCTCCTATTTTGTGACTTGCAGGTCAAGCAAAAGTGTTTTAAGTTTGCTGGAATGCTTACCCATGTCAGGCAACAATAAAAATCCTGCAAAGGAGTTGGATTGGATTTCTTTGTTAGGTAGTTTGTACCTTCTAACATAGAAATATGTGAAAATAAAACATATTTTGCTAATAGGCACTCCAGGATCTTCTGCTTTTTCATGTTCAACATGGTAAGCTACAAATTGAATATGTTCACAATTATATCAAAAGCTTAATAATGGTTGTAAGACTTGGTCACATATTTTCAGAGAAATTTTACTAGACACCGGTTCATAATATAGCTTACAATTGCAACCTATAATGTTTTTTTTTAAAGCAGCCTATTAAAATGATTGCAGGTTTGGTTTGGCTAATTTCCAAAGTTAATGGTATAATAATATAAAGCAGTCAAAATTCACCATCTATTAGGACTAAAATGAAGATTATTAGATATATATTTGGATGCAATGGATTTACATCTCATGCAGCAATACCAGGTGGATTACAATACTTAGTGTGGATTTAGAAAGTTGTATGAATCTGTTATGTTTCACACGCGGAGCAAACCTAACTCTATGTGACAGAACACATGTTCATTCAATGTGTATGCTAATGGTTCCGTTCACATCTTATCTAGATAGGAATTTTTGCACTTGGAATGACTTCTGCTTCAGGTCTGTGAGATCTATTACCAATGTTTGTAGACCAGAAATGTAATTGGTAAAGCAACTCTATTACACTACACTCCCCACATAAAGAAGCATATGTTCAATCAGTGCTAATTGCATGAGTGGTTTTGTGTTCTGCCACCTCATTTTTCTGGTAAAGATTATCATATATAGCTGTGATATGAATATCTAGCAACCACTAGGTGTCAGGAGAGAGATATGGCAAAACTCTTTGCTGCCATCTATGGTCTTCTGGAATTGTCAGGTCCAGAGATGAAATAACCTATGCATCATTTATGGTTGTAAAAGCAAACAGACTTACTTACAATACTTCTCTCATCCCCTTTAGAGCATCCATTGAATTTTCTGCCTGTCTTAGGTAGCCATTCACTATACCAAACTGTACACAAACATGGGAAGGTAATAGGCAAAATAGTACCACTACCGGTAGTAGAACACACGGTATTTAAAAAGAAACTAGGTTAGCAATTTCCTTGAGAGTTTCCTCTGAATCTTAGTGCTTACCAAACTGACACACTTGCTTCACTAAGTTGTTCCTGGTGAGCTGGATAATTGCTATATTCCTTGGGGTCATTTTTACTTTTGCACTATGGAACCATTGCTCATTGATTGCTTGGTATATCATTGATGAAATCTGTATTTACGACTTTGCCTGCCAGCCAGCCTTCCGATAGATCAGTGGGTAATGCTGAAGTTTTCAGGATTTTAGAACTAGCATGCACTTTAACCCAAATTTACATCTACCGGTAGGAACTCCCTGTTGTGTGAACACAGTCACAGTGTCTTCAATAAATTTACTGTTCAATAGGAACAGTTCCAACAAACGTTCATGTGTTCATATATCATTGCATAAACTTGGTGATGATAACGGTGATTTGGAACTTCTACAATTATTTTTTGCTAGCTTGTAACATTTTTTTATTCCAGCATTTGGTTTAGGAGTTGACTGAGGATTATATGCCACTTAGTCTACTCTTAGCAACCAAGTAGATAGATGTTTCTCCAGGATGGCCTGCCCCCAACCTGGTCCATACAGCACCAACTGCTGCTGTACTTGAGTCCATCCTTGCTGCTGGTAATCCTTTTCTTCTTTTCCACCTTTCTCAGCATTGCAGACTTTTCAAGAGAGCAAACTCTTTGCATAACATATCCACAGTATGAACTTTTGAGATTACGTATTTGTAATCCAAATGAGAACTCTGGGTTGATTGTTCTAGAATTTACTGGTTTTCTTTGCTATCTTGGGATTCTCAGGAGTCTTCTCCAATACCACAGTTCAAAAACATTACTATCCACTATATCCTGTTTCTTCAAAGTCCAACTTTGGCTTCTGTACAGCATCACAAGGAAAACTGTTGCCTCAGTGACTCTGGTCTTTCTAGGTCAAGACACATTGTGGCATCTGAATGTCTTTTCCAAAGCCTTTCGTCACTACTCTATGGCGTATTTTCTTGATTAAAAGCCTTGATTAAAGTATGTTTAAAAAGCATTGCAACATGGCCAGTAATGTGATTCCATTAAATCAGGGGTCTTCAAACTTGTCCCTTTTATGACTTGTGGACTTCAACTCCCAGAATTCCTCAGAAATTCTGGGAGTTGAAGTCCACAAGTCATAAAAGGGACAAGTTTGAAGACCCCTGCATTAAATTCTCAACAATTGTGGATACTCGATTTGCATCATAGTTTGTACTTGCCTTATTCAGGCTGATTCCACCTGGGAAAGGCGGTAGCCTTTCCTCCCCTCTTACTACTCAAAAGTTGACAATAGTAGCTTCCAGCCAGCAAAAGCATTCCAAAGGTCAGACCAGCTCTCTTACTGTGTCCATTATGGAAATCCTCGCAGCATAGATGCGAGGCATTAAAAGAGCTTTAGAGCCATCTCTAAATGAATGGAGTAACACATTTCAATTAATACATTAAAAACTCATTTATCCATTCTGCCTGAAGGCCGAATAGTAAAGCCTTGCAAAGATTAATACCCAAACCTCTTGCCTCAACAATCAAATAAGTGCTTGCCTTTGGAGAGTACACATCAGGATCATGTTGCATCTAAAAACCTGCTAGCTAACAGTGGGTTTATAATCTTGTAATTCAGAGAGATCCAGCTCAGTTGTCACAAAGCTATTACATTAGCAATAATCCTTTCCACTAATGATAATTTTTTAATGCCATTAGTGGCTTTTGAATACTATGGACAGTCTTAACACCTCCAAGGTTAGAGTAATCCCTGAAATACTAAAATGTGAAAAAAAATATTTGTGCAAAACAGGAGAGCTCTGCATCTGTGTATCTTTTAGTTTTAACTTTGGTTGTCCAGAATACATGTATAAGTTGGGTTCACACTAGTGCTGGATTGACAAAACATAATTCTTTGTTCATATGGTTTATTATGCCCAAATTAACTGTATCATGACTTAACTACAATGGCTAGTTCCCACAACTAAGAACTCTAACCTACCCACCACATTTTAGCCCATATTGTATGAACCCAGCCTATGTGCTACATACACCCTATTTCTCCATACAGTTTCAGGGAGGCAACACAAATGCAGGATTAGATTTCTTTGATAGGAGCCCATTGGAGCATTATTGGCAGTGTATACTATTTGCATTTATTTGCAGGTATATAGGCAGAATGTAGAAGGAGAAACAACTTTAACCATTGGACAGATCATCCATGTCCAAAGCCTCTAGAGCAGGGGTAGTCAACCTTGGCTCTTTTATGACTCGTGGACTTCAACTCCCAGAATTCCTGAGCCAGCATGGCTGGCTCATGAATTCTGGGAGTTGAAGTCCACGAGTCATAAAAGAGCCAAGGTTGACTACCCCTGCTCTAGAGGGACATTGTCCTTCCACACCCAAGGAATGTGTCAAACTGACATGGTTATGACCTATCTATTTTTCCATGGTACCATGACATTTTCCTCCATTCTAGAAAGCCAAACCAAGTATCTGCAAACTGAATGAAACAAAACCCACTGACAATGCTTTTGCAGTGATTCCTCTGGCAATCTGGGATGGGAAAGCATTCAGTTGGCAGGGACTCCTGTTTCACCCTAGGTTCTGTTTCTGGGATTTCCCCACTTCCAGGAAATCAAAGTATGACAGTTTAGCTTCTTCCCTCCATCCTTTCTATTCATGATACCTTATGCAATAAAAAAATAGTAATTTAGGTACCACAGATATTTGCTTGTTTTTACTGCAAAAGACTAATATAGATAATCCATGAGAAATAAAATAATATGTTTTGTCATAATGTTGCCTGAGAAGGAGTTCTGGAGAACTCAGAAGCTTGCCTGTTCTTTTTGTGCATGTCTCTTGATCCTAGTAAAAGTATTACCCAAATATGATGTTGAATTTAGTTAACATCTCACTCAGAATCACAAAAACTACACATCACAAGCAAAAGTCTGTCTGGTAACATATTGCAGAGATAAACTGAGATGATACACTGTAATAAAATAAGGAAAATGAATGATCTCTTCCTGTAGTGGCAAAATGAGTTGATTCATATATGGTGGATATGTTACTTCAGAGCTTAACACTAATTTTGTCTCCCCTTGGGTGGCACTAGTGCTCCAAAATCCCCACCTATAGTAATGTGGCTGTTGATCAGCTGGCAAAAAAAATACTGAACAAGAAGCTCCTATATATGGTCTGTCAACAGCAAAATCCTAACTCCACTGAATTCTTTCAAACAAAACACATTAAGATGCAGATGATTTTAAAAAAACAACAACAAGTTCTTAAGACGGCAAATAGAACTGCTTAGCATGTTCATCACATTTGTTCCCAAAGGAGCAGTAAGAAACAGTTACTTTGAAAGATTGCAAATGGGGGAATCTAGAAAAATGCCACTTTAACAAGCAGAAACAAGTGAAGATTTTGCATTTCATTAAGCATTTATCTGAAATTTATAATTATACATTTCACTCCTCATTTTTTTGAGTAAACTGCCTTGAGGAACCTTTGCCTTAAAAATTGTCATCGTCATCATCATCCATCATCATTTTTATGCCAGAAAACAATTTCTTTAGTAATCCATAGAATCCCACTGCTTTCAGTAATGCTTTTTTGGGAAGGGGGGGGGGAAATTGCCTTTGATTTTTACTGTCAAATATCCAAGCAAAGTACTGCAACTGACAAGAGCCAATTATTTTTTTCTCCTTGAAGAACATATACAGATGCTGATGAAGTACACATTAAGACATATTATTCATTTTCATGCATATTCTGACTAGCCTCTGCTTAAGATAGCTTGCATTAATAGTGTAAATAGTAAAAAATAAGGCAAAGAACAGAAGCTTTTTGCTGTTCCTCACAAAGTCTCTTTGAACAGAGGCTGACTTATTTAGAAGGAATACTCTCCATTAGTAGACACAGTATTCTGACTTTTCAAAAATAATTCTGGATATATGCTTCCAAAGAACAGAAATGTATGTGGCATATGTAAGTTTATTCATTTGACATATCAAGCATAATTGTTTGGCACATGAATGTGCATATGTCATCAATTTACTCCTATTTTAGGTAGACTATAAACTCTAGACCTAAAATGGTGTTTTGGGGGAATTCAATAAAATGATAAATGCAGAGCAGGACACTTATGTGCACAATCAAACTTTTCTGTTAATGCACGGTGTAAATTAGGGTAGGTGCACACTCAAAACACCCGGAATCTGCTTAGTTCCTCTCACAGATTCAGACAGAACCATTGCTTTCCATTGGTGAAATAGATGGCATTCAGCAGAATCCTTGTACAATTAAAGTTCAGAAACTATGGCATTTTGTTTTAATAAGATGTGTTCACTTTGACTTTTAAGTGCAGCTAAAATATCTCTTTCATCCAAGGCACTGGAGACATGACAGTAGTATTCTAGCATTTGAGGGGCTGCCACAGAGAAGAGGGATTCAACTTGTTTTCCATAGCACCAGAAGGCAAGACAAGAAACAATGGATGGAAACTAATCAAGGAGAGAAGCAACCTGGAATTAAGGACAAACTGTGAGGACAATTAACTAGTGGAACAGCTTGCCTTCAGATGTTTTGGGTGCTTCATCATGGGAGGTTTTTAAGAAGAGACTGGACAGCTATTTGTTGGAAATGGTATAGGGTTTCCTGCTTGAATAGGGGGTTGGACTAGAAGATCTCCAAGGTCCCTTCTAGCTCTATTCTTGTTGATTGCATTACCATTTAAAATATGCTTTATTTCCTATACATTGTATTATACACTGTACAAGTAACTTGTTCCTGCTAAAGGAGCGATTGGCCAGAGGTTAAACTAATCCTTGGCTTGAGCGGGACTTGAATACAGGTATTCCAAAAGTGTGGTGAGTGGTTCTCTGAAACGCGATCCTGTGTTTTGTTCCTCTCAAAGGTGTAAGCCAAACATTGGGAGGCAGCACCAGAAAAAAAAAAGCCGTCTCTTTTAAGCTTTATGCAAGATAAAATAATGTGACACTGCAAAAAAGAAGACTGATCCGATTGGGATAGAAAGCAAGCCAAAAGGTCCTTGTCAGGAAACGGGACGGCAGTGTCTGCAGCTCGCTTTGAAAGGAAGGCAAAGCAACACAGAGGCCAAGTGCTGCTTTGCTCTCTGCCCCTCCCCCCACTTCTTTCCATCTGTGCAGGAATGAAAGCAAAACAGGACTTCTTTGCGATTTAAAAAAAAAAAAAAAACCAAAACAAATTCCTTCAAGTGCTATTCAGGGAGTCTCCCAGGCTGATGAAAGGCAGCCAGCTCAGACAAGGCAGAGTGAAAGATCAGAATCACAGAGGCCTCCCGATCTCACAGCTTTAATACAAAGCTAAATGGCTGAAAGGAAGCTAATGGGCAAGCCCCAGTAGTTGATGGGAAAGGCCCTTTTTACTGCCATTGTCTAGCCATCTGTCACTGCATCCACTCCGGATAACTTGCCAGCCGGTTCAGTTGAAATCCCAGCTGACATCTCGCTAGGCAAGGCAGCTGCAAGGCAGTCTGATTCCATGGATACTGAGAGAGAGAAAATAGCAGCTTGTTCTTTGTTTGGGAAGAGGAGTGACAGTGGGGATGCAGAGGAAGAGACCTTTCTGGGTGCTTGAGAAAGATGATTGTATAATGAACCTTAAGGCTGAAACCTTATACATACTAATCCAGGAATAAGAGCTACAGAATTCAACTGGGCTAGCAGCATCCAGAAGCACCATCCCTTTAGCAACTGGTACCCAGGTTCTAAGTCTGTGAAAAACAAAGGGCTCTTGTTATTTAGAACAAATAACTTCAAGAAGAAATGTAAATAGATCAAAGAACCTTGAGCCCATAGAGCATTTTCACACCAGACTATTTAGTGGCTCTGCAATGGATTCTCTCTATAAGGCCATTCTCATAGAGGAATAGATTGTAGTTCCACACAGTCACCAGCCTTGCCTCTTTGCTGGACTTTCCCACTACTGAGTCAATGTCTTTTTGGATGTTCTCTGGCCCTTCAATAGACCAGGAAGACTAAGGAAGAATGGCCATCAAACTGGCTGGTGGAGGTACAGGAAAACGGATGCTCAGTCTAACCAGTGCTTTGCTCCTGTCCTCCTTGCAGCTTTTTCCTTTTGCAATGAAGAAAACAGTGAACCAAACTGGAAGAGCTTCAAAGACATCCCAAGCAGTTCTGAAGTGGGAAGAAGAAAGTAAACCAGGTAGAGACATGAGATGAGCCCGGAGTTCCCACCAATAAAAAGCCACCCATTCTTTTCTCCACAGAAAACTCTTTGAAACAATGTTCTGGGAACATTTTCTTTGGAGGGTCTGAACCTAACGGTAGCATGACTGTTTCTCAAGGCCGACAGAAAGGCCAGAGATGGGGAAAGGGGGGCCTGGAAAAGTGATTTCATTTGCAATAAAGTCTGTCTTCTGGCAGGCCTAATAGCAACTGGAATACGTCATGAAAGTGCATTTTTAATTGCACTTAAGGGAAAAGAAAGGCGAATAGGACCGACCTTCTATTAACCTTACTAACCACTAAAAAAAAGGCTAAAATGTGTTTTGAAATTCTCTGCATTTTGTCTGTGGTTGGTAAAACTTTAGTGGATTGTTAGATAATGGATCCAGTCATTATGATGACCTAATTTTTATTAGAGAAGTGTGGATTTGACCTAGTGATACTAAATGGACTTTGTGATCAATATTTTAGGTAACATTTCCTCCTCATAAGATCTCTTCTGAGTCATCTGTATGAATGCAAGATCTTTAACCAACAAACAAAATGCTGTTTTAATAGACTTAAAACAGTGAATGACAGGACATTCAGAGTAACCTTTTAAATGAATACATAGTAAAGGGAAAAGAACATGGAATCTTCTTTCCAGTTTTCAACTGATTAATTTGATATTGCTTTATGATATACTCTTAATATGCAAAAAAAAGGCCAATTAAATCATTACTGCCTCCACAGTTGGTTGGTCTGTTAGGGTGTATATGTTTATAGTTGTATATTTAATATGAAATATGTGAAAATGATTTTTATATTTATATTATTTTAGTTATTCTAATAAATGAATATTTCTTTTAGTGTCAGCTGTTAACATTTTTGCTAAGCATAAACTTTATAGAAAAATATTGAAAAAATAGCCCACTCTTTATTAAATATTACCCAAATATTACCCGAGAATTATTGCTATTGCTTCTATGATTAACAATTCCTGTTAATTGTAGGGTAACAAAAATAGTATTCTTGTACCTTGAGTTTTTATAATATAATTCATTCAATATATTTGCATGCCAGTTCCCAATTTTATAAAATTCAAAGTAATTTATAATTAAAATATAAACAACAATCAATCAAACAAAACAGCATAAGCTGATACATTCAATTTAAAAATGAAAGGAAAAGGGAAGATGAGAAACAAGATCGAAGCCATAATGCAACATTTACTGAGGAAAGATCTTAATCATTTCTTGTAAGTGCCAAATGAATTTCTGAAAATATAGTATTCCAGAATGAAGGACAGGACTGGTTTTCTGTGGATTTTGGCACTAGCAGGAAGATTTCCCCAGAAGAATTTCCCAATCAACTTGATCTATAGCAGCAAAGGCAATATGTTGCACCTGCCCATGCAGTGACAAGGAAATTGCATCTGTTTATCATGTATCATTACAGTGCAAATTCTACAGGGATACTAGGTTAACTTATATTGTTCCCCTAATATGTAAATCCCCATGAAAGCCAGACACTTTCTATGTGAATCGGATTCTAGAAGATTTGAAATCCTTCATTACTTGTTTAGTAGCCAAATTCTGCGTGGCCACAATGAAAATAAGGCAAAACTGATCTCAGGAATAACCCATTTTGCTTTATTGACCATTTCAGATTTAATATACAGGTTCTTTAAGTTTTTAGATGATGTGCATTTTTACTCCACAGATTATATTTCAGACTTATCCTTGCACAGTTTATTAACGGGTATTTGGATGGATGACCCCTAAAAAAATCTCAGAACTGTAGGTTATTCTGGAAAATCATCTTGGAAGAACAAAGGAACAAACCATATTCATGCTGTTTCCAAGAAATCAGCAAGGATATGTCCACATAGACATCAGGAATTGTGCTGTGCTCAGGAGGAATTTGTGCCTATCACGAAAAATAAAAATAAAAAACCCTTACAGAATAATTCTTCCATCCACTACATAGTAATAAAAAAAAGTTACTGTGGTCCTTCTTTCTCATATTCACATATTTCACTACTTGCTTTGGGCGATTTTTGCAACTGAATTTTACTGTGCATAAATTATGAATTAAAATGTGTTTGATTCACTATTCACCAAATTACATTTCTATCAAAGAGTTCTGCTTAACAACTTTGAAAGCTCAAACTTTTTCTTGTGTAAGCCAAATTAAAGATACATCAATCAATTTCTGATGTCTGGAATCTAAATTACCTTTCACAACATTATAGGAATTGGAGATTTGGAATTTATAAACATTATCCTTTGCAACTGGAATCTATCTAGGATTTTAAAGAGTCCAACAAGAGAAAACCATAGCAAAATCATTTTACATATGCAGGTATTCCTGGAAGCTGAATAGACTGGAAAAACATTTCACATTTAGATGACTTGGTAATTACATGTGATTTGGATGCATCTAAATTAAATTAAAACTATTTTGTTTACTTTTTGTAAGCTTTTTCATTGCTGCTTGGGAAAGTACATTTCTGCCTTTTATATATCTATATTTAACACTGGTTTGCAAGAAACCCTTTTGAGAAGACTGCCTATCTTTTACTTATTCCCTATAATTGTAAATGGTCCAGGAAGGGATATTCATTTAAAATTGTTAATTGTTTATTAAATTGTACAATACTTGTCCTTTATTACTGTACACAGTAAACTTAATTTGGTACTCTGTCTCTTGGCTTATGTTTAATGCTGCTGAATTTCATATGACTATATTCAAAGCTGTATCACTGAAATGCTGACAATTTATTCATATGCACATCTTTATTAAAATTCTTTTATTGAGAGTGAAAAAAAAACCCGAATCAGTTCTACCTTGGATTCATGTTGCATTCTTTTGTTAAGGAAAAAAAAAATAAAGATCTGCAGATCAATAGAGCATGAAGCTTCTCCATGCAGTTAAATGCTTAATTGGATTCTGGAAGATATCTGAGAAGACACTTTAAAGAGCCTACTTCCGGCCTGTAAGTATAAACAGTGGTGTACATTGCTGTGTACTGTAACTACTCTTTTCCATTCATCTGGAGCAGGGGTTCTCAACCTTGGCAACTTTAAGACTTGTGGACTTCAACTCCCAGAATTGCTGGCTGAGGAATTCTGGGAATTGAAGTCCACAAGTCTTAAAGTTGCCAAGGTTGAGAACCCCTGATGGAGTAAAGGGTCTGTTACAATGAACTATAGTGCAGAGTTGATGTATAAACCTACCGGTATGTTAGTTCAAGCTGCAATATAGGGATAACAACAAGGGATAACATGGCAAGATTTCTGTAAAATACTTTCTTAGTTTCAATCCAACCTGAAGGAAGGGTCTAAAGCTTCCAGATTGAGCATACTTTTCTTGGAACTAGCTTTGAACATGTATTATTGAATATGAGTTAGGCTGAAGGATTCTTCTAAGTTACTTTTCTAAAAGTTACATCTCCAACTATTATTTGAAAATAAGTTAAATGGTCACATAAAATGTTTGCCTCCAATAAAGCTAGAGCTAAAGGTTTTTCTCTTTTTGCTATCTTTTTTGTTCTTTGGGATGTAGAGAATATATGGATTTATTATATGCCATCAAGTCATTTGTGATTCCTGGTAACTACTTAGGTTTTCTCCAGGATGTCCTGCTCTTCCCTTTCCTCCCAGCTTTTCCAGCAGAGCATTTCCTAGAGGTATACATGAGTGATGAAAATTGTACTCCTGGTTTCTAGGTTTACTTTAATAGTTTAATGAAGAGAAGGACGAGGGGGGGACATCACAGCAGTGTTCCAATATCTCAGGGGCTGCCACAAAGAAGAGGGAGTCAAGCTATTCTCCAAAGCGCCTGAAGGCAGGACAAGAAGCAACGGATGGAAATTATTATTATTATTATTATTATTATTTAATTGAAGTATAACTCCATTATGTTGCCTGTTTTACAAAAGAGTTACATTAAATTAATTTCCCCTTTTGGCCTCCAAGTAACAGAAAGAGAAGACAAGAACTGACACAGAATGGAGTTGCTCCCACAGCAACATTTGCACCACTATCAAGTTGTTTTTTTATTAACACGGCTGAGCATGTGGTGGTAAAGGTGAAATAATTGGAACGAGTCTTAATCTTCTCCAACTTTGGTTTCAGTGGCCTTGAGCCTGATTAGCCTACCATTTAAAATATATAATCAAAGGCAGGCAGGGGTGGTGAGTGTGTTTCTGATAGTTATTTATTATTGTTAACGTCAGCCATTATCCTAGACAACCATCCTAAATTGACCATCTGGGATAACAAGCCTAAATGGAAAGTGATTGGCATACCAGCCATAGTTCATCTTGTTCTCTGGTGAGGCATTCATGAGATTCACTTACTATATTATATGAATATGCTGATAGTGAACGCTGCTGGGGCAAGTTCATTAATCAAAATACAAATCATTTACTTGGAATACAAACAATAATAGTGATTGGAACTGGCAGTCGTGAATTTATCATCAGCTACTTTTTCCAAACTTGAACCTTTTAGATGTCTTTCACGCCTGTTGCAATGAGAATTATATTCCAAGATATCTGAACAGTGCTAGGTTCAGGAAGTTTGTTGTAAATTATAAATTAAACAGAATACACTGTTTGTAGATATACGTAAGATTTAACACAAGTTAAGCAATATCTCACTGTAATTGCATTAGGATGTAGAGCCAGCAGAATAGCTACTTTCTATGCCCTAAATTATTTTTACCTGGCCCTCCCCAATAATAAAGAATAGTACTGTCTTTAGAGGAAGACTTGCAAATGGCTCCCCCTTGTGGATTATTAATCCTCAACTAAAACACTAGGTGGTACTTCCGATCTCTTGAATTGAGAAATTAAAAAGATTACAGTAATCCATTTAGTGACATGATTATCCCTTATCCAAACATTCATTTCACAGAATCAGTGCTATATTTTTGGCTCACAATTTTAGTGAAGTGGAGAAACTGCCATGTACTCTGGATCCCTTGGGCACAGAATAGCCTGTCATTGGTGGGAGAAAATGCTGTTTCCCCCAAAGCTGCTTCAGTAAAAACTGGTTGGAGAACATTTCACATGCAGGCAGCTTTTACCAGCAATTTTTAAAGCATGAGCCTGCCATGTTGGGAACCAGACCATAACAACGTGTAGGGGGCAACACTCACATAGTCTCTCAGTCAAAAAAAGCAGGAGGACCAATTTGGTGCTTTCTATCTAGATAGTTTGGTTTTGTTCTCCATAATTGCCAGTTAAATGTCATTATGAGAGCTGAATCCCAACACAGCTGGAAGGAAATAGATCACAGAGAGTGGATTTGGGCATTGCCAGAACTCCCACATTTTGTAAACTGGTCATAATTGATAGACTAATGCAGTGGTTCTCAACCTTCCTAATGCCGCAACCCTTTAATACAGTTCCTCATGTTGTGGTGACCCCCAACCATAAAATTATTTTTGTTGCTACTTCATAACTGTGATTTTGCTACTGTTATGAATCGTAATGTAAATATCTGATATGCAGGATGCATTTTCATTAAACATAATTAAAGCATAGTGATTAATCACAAAAACAAACTGGGTTTGAAGATAAGCAGTAAGATGGAAAGAAAATTAAGCAATGAAACTGAGAGTTCCTGGATTAGGATTTATTACACCATCACATTAAAAATAAAAATATTTCCAATCTTGTCGGAAAAACAGTGGATTCACTCCTACTGATAATATTATTTAGATCAGGGCTTTTCAACCTTTTCACCGATTGTACCACTTTTAGAATATGGCAACATTCGAGTACCACCAGTCACCTAGCGAGGTGTCAAAAACTTGACCAAAAAAAATTGGAAAAAAGTGATAAAGTACAGTAGTCCTTGACTTACAGCAGTTTGCTTAGTGACTGTTCAAAGTTATAATGGCACTGAAAAAAGTGACTTATGACCATTTTTCACACTTATGACCGTTGCAACATCCCCAGGGTCATGTGATTTACATTTCGATGCTTGGCAACTGATTCATATTTATGATGGTCACATTGTTCCAGGATCATGTGATCACCTTTTGCAACCTTCTGACAAGCAAAGTTAGTTGGGAAACCAGATTCACTTAACAACCATGTTACTAATTTAATCTCTCTCTTCCTCTTTCTCTCTCCCTCTCTGTCTCCCTCTTTCTTTCTCTCTCTCCCTCTCTTTCTCTCCTCTTCTATTTCTCTCTCCCTTTCTTTCTCTCTATCTCCCTTTATTTTTTCTCTCCCTCTTTCTCTCTCCCTTTCTCTCTCCCTTTCTCTCTCCCTCTCTCCTTCTTTCTCTCTCCCTTTCTCTCTCCCTATCTCTCCCTCCCTTTCTCTCTCCCTCCCTCTCTTTCTCTCTCCCTCTCTGTATTTCTCTCCCTCTCTTCCTTTCTTTTTCCCTTTGTCTTTCTCTCCCTCCCTCTCCCTTTCTCTCTCCCTATTTTTCTCTCCCTCTCTTTCTCCATCTTTCTCGCTCTTTCTCCCTCCCTCTCTTCCTCCTTCCCTTCCTCCCACCCTCCCTCCCTCCCTCCCTCTCCCTCTCTCTCTCTCTGATTGGGGATCGATTTGGAGGCGCAAAGGGGAGGGGAGCGGCTGAGGGCTGCCCATGTGACTTTGAAGTGGCCACCTTTGGAAGCACCAAGGCTACTCCAGCCAGGCTCGAGCCAGGCAGAGTGGGCAATGGGAGAGGAGTGGGTCAATCACCTTACCGGCAGCCGGGACTCCGGTGTGCCTTCACTGGGCCTACAGTATCAGGAGCCCCGCAAGGAGGCAAGCCGGCATGAAGAGCCAAACCCTTTCTGCAAGGGAGGGATGCGTTGAGGGAGCCAGCCAATCACGGGACATAGATTCTGACGGACAGCTGGCTTGAGCCAATGAGGTGCCAGAGGACTGGGAGCCATAGTTGAAGGCTGAAACGCCTTCAGCTGTAACTGCTCACACGTGTTTGTGTGTGTGTGAGTGCACTGGCCCAGATCAATGTTGGTTTCCAGGTGATAGGCGCTTCTTCAGGGCTCAGCAGATGCACCGGGATCAATGCCGCTTCCCAGGAGATTGGTGCTTCTTCGGGGCTCAGGAGAAGCACCAGGATCAGCTCCAGAAGAAGTGCCAATCAGGCAGAAAGGGGCGCTGATCCTGGCACTTCCCCTGAGCTCTCCCGGCCTCGGAGGAGCACCATTTAGGTGGAAAGGGGCCGAGCTCTTCCGGCCTCGGAGAAGCACCGATCAGACAGAAAGGAGCGCTAATCCTGGCGCTTCCCTGGAACTCTCCCAGCCTCGGAGAAGTACCGATCAGGCGGAAAGGGGTGCTGATCCTGGCGCTTCCCCTGAGCTCTCCCAGCCTCGGAGGAGCGCCAATTAGGTGGAAAGGGGCCAAGCTCTCCCGGCCTCGGAGAAGCACCGATCAGGCAGAAAGGGGTGCTGATCCTGGTGCTTCCCCTGAGCTCTCCCGGCCTCAGAGAAGTGCCGATCAGGCAGAAAGGGGCCAAGCTCTCCCGGCCTCGGAGAAGTGCTGATCAGGCGGAAAGGGGCCGAGCTCTCCCAGCCTCGGAGAAGCACCGATCAGGCAGAAAGGGGCGCTGATCCTGGCACTTCCCCTGACCTCTCCCAGCCTTGGAGAAGCGCCGATCAGGCGGAAAGGGGCCGAGCTCTCCTGGCCTTGGAGAAGCACTGATCAGGCGGAAAGGGGCGTTGATCCTGGCGCTTCCCCTGAGCTCTCCCGGTCTAGGAGAAGCACCGATCAGGCAGAAAGGGGCGCTGATCCTGGCGCTTCCCCTGAGCCTTGCCAGCAGGACGTGCGCCTCTCAGTGTCGTACGGTTTTCAACATTTCGCTTGAAGCAGGGATGGAAAAAGAGAGAAGAGCCCCACTCGTCACGAACTGAGAGCAGATAGTTATTGGCATCATGGCTCAAGGTGCGTGATGAGGGAAATAATATGATTAACACTGCACGCGCGTGCACACACACACACACACACACACACACAGCACTTGTCTTCCACCACATTTTATTCACGTCAATCTTTTTTTTTCTTCGTAATATTGAGAGTTGAAAATAGCGACTCTACACAAACACACACACAAACACGCAAGCGGGCACGCCCCCTCTCTTCATTCAGTTCCTTTCCTTGGCTCTTTCACTGTGCGTTTCTGAGGTGGCGGCAGCAGCTTTGGCAGTGTCTCGGTTCCTAAGACCATCAGAAATATGTGTTTTCCGATGGTCTTAGGCAACCCCTGTGAAAGGGTCGTTCGACCCCCAAAGGGGTCATGACGCACAGGTTGAGAACCGCTGGACTAATGGTACACGTGGTTTTTCTGTTCATCTTGTTCCACAGTTAACAAATAATCAGCCAATAATATAGGCTTTAGTGATATTTATTTCCATATTGTAATAACACATCTTTGTTTCAAAGCAAACAGTTAACAAGAGAATGTTTGTGAGGCAAACGGTCATCAACTTAGTATGTTTTGTCCTAGCATTTCAAATAAACATCACTTAAAATAAATCATTCAAACTCAAACAATAATTTTTTATGCTTATTCTCCAAGTTCTGACAGGTTGCTACTAGATAGAGGTTTTTTGGTTTTGGTTTTATATTACAGTATAATTACTTTTCTAGTGTTTATTCCAGAATTGCAAAAGAACCCACATTTTTTTTAATATGTTTTAAGAAACTAATGCATCTATTCACATTAATGGCAACTATGCCAATCTACTAACCTCAAATGGTCTTGTTCCTTACTCATTTATAACATTTGTATTTTTGTGCTCTGTAACAATGAAGCAAACCATCATTTGCAAGGAAGTAATCAATAATGCATTTCATGAGGTCAGCTCAGGAAGGACAGTATATAAAGAAACTGAATCATTGCTTTCTAGGGGGAAAACCTCATCTATTAAGGATTCATTACTGCTTCATCAAGCTGATTTTTAAATGAGAAAATATGCTGGTGGGTTATATATGCAAATAAAATCTAATGATAAAATCATAAAACTGGAAGGGACTATCTAATGTAGGTGCAACACGCATTCATATTGGAATTCAGATTAAGGTGCTGTCTAGTCCAGGGTTTCTCAACCTTGGCAACTTTAAGACTTGTGGACTTCAACTCCCAGAATTCCTCAGCGAGCCTGAGGAATTCTGGGAGTTGAAGTCTACAAGTCTTAAAATTGTCAAGGTTGGAGACCCCTGGTCTAGTCTACTTGAGCCCATCGGACGAACAGGAGGCTACCTCTGTTCCAATTAGGTTCCATTGTTGTATGATTCCTTCTGCAAGGAAACTTTCCCTATCATTCAATGGTCTTTGACTGTTTTCCTATAACTTAAACCCATTATGTCACAGCCATCTCTTGGCCTCTTTTGTCTATGTTTTCTCTTCAGGAACTTGAAAAACTTTAGCTAAATAATAAAGGTAGGAAACAAGCAAACAAACAATAGGTGGATGAAAATGCCAAATCCAGTCTAAACATCTGGCTGACTGTGCGACCATTACAAAAGAAAGCAAAGATACGGTAGTAATGGACCCCTTGGAAGTAGTCCCAAAGTAACTGGAGTGCCACTTGAACACCATCAGCACTGACAAAATCACCACCAGTCAATTGCAAAAAGCAGTTTTATTTGGAACAGCTTACATCCTGCGACAATGCCTTTTATAGCATCAAACAACCTCTGCCTAGCCCAGGTCCTTAGAAAGGATTTGATAGGTGAATAAAAATGCTAGATCCAGTTTAAACATCTGGCTGATTTTGCAGCCAAACATAAATATCCCTTCCTCATCATTCTTACCAATGTTCTTCTCAAAATCATTCTTCTAATGATTTCAATCTCTTTTTATTAAACTTACCTTCCAAGTCTCTATTTATCCTTGCTGCCCATCTTCACACTTGTTTTGTTTTTAGAAACTAGAAACTACAATAGAATAGAGCTGGAAGGGACCTTGGAGGTCTTCCAGTCCATCCCCCTGCTCAAGCAGGAGAACCTATACCATTTCAGACAAGTGGCTGGCCAGTCTCTTCTTAAAAGCCTCCAGTGATGAAGCAACCACAATTTCTCAAGGCAAGCTGTTCCACTGGTTAATTGTTCTCACTGTTAGGAAGTTTCTCCTTAATTCTAGGTTGCTTCTCCTCTTGATTAGTTTCCACCCATTGTTTCTTGTCCTACCCTCTGGTGCTTTGGAAAATAAGTTGACTCTCTCTTCTTTGTGGCAGCTCCTCAGATACTGGAATACTGCTATCGTGTCACCCCTATTTCTTCTTTTCTCTAGACAAGCCAAACCCCAAACTTGCATTTTTGCCTGAATTATTAACATATGATTCTCAAAACTGGGCACAAATATTCAAGTGATATCTGGCCAATGTAGAGCAGACTAGAACTGGGAAATGATGCTTCTGTTGATGCAGGCTAATTTGTGCTTGTGTGCTTTGCAGCCACTTCATTCTGCTGGATCTCATGCAGCATGCAACCAACTCTTACTTCAAAATCTTTCTCACACATACGGTTTGCAGGCCAGGAACCCTTTGCTTCCTAAGTGCATGATTTGCCATTTATAAAGCAAATTTAATTGTATTACATTTAGCCTTTCTAATTTACCAAGACCATTTTAAGTTTTGTTTTTGTCTTTTGGGCTATTAATGATTCTGTCTAATTTTGTATCATCTGCTACAGAAATGTGTACTCCTGTCAACACATCATTCATTAGCATCAATCAACAATTTAACAGCGATGATCAAGCTGAATCTATACAAGTAGATAGTTTTATTTTCTGGGAAAGGTGAACATGGGATGGGAAATGCAGATAAACAGGCCAAGAGATATGTTACTGTAAATGCAAAACTACTAATTCTGAAAATTTATGGGGGATCCTGGCCTTTTGAAGTAAAAGGATTACCCTGTCACCAGTATTAATTAAAAAAAAAGGGAAATTGGTGATAAGAGGGAACTTCTCTACCAAACAAAATTATGAAGCTGATGTCACTGCATTGTATTAGCGACTTCTAAAGATGGTAATATGTTGATTGCAGCAAAAAAAAAATGTTGCCAGACCCTGGATGGATGAAGAGAGTTTCATATTAAAAGACTCATGTGAAAGTAGCCTAAAAAGGCAGAAAGGAAGAAAGAGAGAATGCTATAAACTTGAATTTTAGCCTTTGGTAAGATAAAATGTGTCTAAAAGTAGCAAACATTTTGATTTTTACAGGAAGCTTTTGCTGCTGGGGTCTGCTGTAGAGAAGGGATCCAGGCACCATCTTCCTGCTGAGGTCTCATGTTTACCTGATGTTATTTTTGTCATTTTTCCAATCACCAAAAATTCATCAAGAAGGAAATTATAGAGTGTTTATTTAATCTATTTATGTAGCCACCCAATCACAAGCAATCCAGGAGGGCGTACTGGAATAGCTAGAGTATTTGATGATAAACAGCAATGGGGACTCTGCATTCCAGACTTATGGCTTGGGTGTTCACAAACAAGATTGATTGTGAATGGGTTTGGTATTTCAAATTCTAAGCCTCTTTCCTACAGAAAAAAATCACTCAATTACACGCATCTACACATGTGCACAGCCACTCACATACCATCTATGTGCCCAGCAAATAATTGAGACAACAGAGTTGGTATTATATAGATTTACATTGTCAATATATGAAGATTCGGTTACAGAGATGTTTCCTTGAGGTTAATTGGAAAACTAAACAAGTGAATGTGTGAAACAAGAAAAGCAAAAATTCAGAACAAGACAGCTAGGAAAAGACCCACTGAACATTAATACCCAATATAGAAGTATTAAATACTGTGATTTAAAACTTCCAAGAAGAAAAACACCTAGAAAGTAAGCTCTCCCTAGTGCAGTTCATTTGTAATTTTCACTTGCTTTGCTTTTAAAGTACAGGTAGTCCTCAACGTATGACTGCAATTGAGTCCAACATTTTGTTGCTAAGCAAGACATTTGTTAAGTAATTTGCTCCTTTTACAACTTTTCTTGCCACAGTTGTTAAGTGAATCACTGAAGTTGTTAAATTAGTAACATGGTTGTTAAGTGAATCTGGCTTTCCCCATTGACATTGCTTGTCAGAAGGTCACAGAAGGTGATCACATGACCCCTGGGCACTGCGACCATCATAAATATGAGCCAGCTGCCAACCATCTGAATTTTGATGGCCATGGGAGATACCGCAAAGGTTGCAAGTGTGAAAAATAGCCATAAGTCATGTCAACATCGTTGTAACTTTGAATGGTCACTGAACACTCTGCTGTAAGTCAAGGGCTATCTGTACCATAACCTACCTTTCCAGACTTTTTTGCAGCTACTTTCCATTTTCCATTCCAGAGTCCTGCCAGGCCAATGGTACAGCAAATCAGATTGTGCTGCTGCGATTTCCGCAAGCTACCGTAACTCAGAACATCAAACCATATTGCCAGATGCAAGCGAGGACAATAGACCAGTGGTGGCGAACCTATGGCACGGGTGCCAGAGGCGGCACTCAGAGCCCTCTCTGTGGGCACGTGCGCCGTCGCCCCAGTCCTAGGCCTTCAGCTGGGTTTTATAAAACCTTTTTGCTTTAGGCCTCCGCCGCCATGTGCAAAAAAAAAGGTTCAATCAATCAGTCAATTTTAACTTCTTGCGGGGAAAAAAAAATATTGCAAAGTTGGTATTGATTGATTGAACTTTTTAGTCCCACCCATTCTGCCGTTACCACCGCAGCCATGCCCACCCAATGGACCACACCCACCCGGCACCCGACGATGCATAAGTGGGTTTTGGGTTGCAGTCTGGGCACTCAGTCTCTAAAAGGTTCGCCATCACTGGAATAGACTTTCCCTATTCATGGGTGTCAAACTCACCAGGTCACGTGATGTGGCGTGTCGTATCGCGACTCTTTTTGTACTGCCGGCAATGGGGTGGGTGTGGCTTCGGTATGATGGAACTCTCCTGCGGGCCAACAGTTTGACACCCCTGCAATTGGTGCCTTCCAGAAATTCTTATCATACTGAACAATCCCCTATAATTCTGAGTGCTACAGTCCCAGCAAATTTAGAAGACAAACCGTTTGGGAAGACTGCAATAGAAAGATATGGTATGTTAGCCATGCAGTAAGAACAAAACATAAAATTACCGGTATGTGATTTTCTCAAAGCAAAATATCTGAATTACATTCAACACAATTTTACTGTCAAAGTATTGCTATATTACACGAAAAACATGAGAACACACAAACATCTTCTGCATGACTTTGAATTTTCTTCAAATCTTCTGTTTCTGATTCATTGCTCTCAAGTAACTGCTTTAAAAAATCTGCATGACAATCACAGCTGCAAGTAGTGAGGGGGGAAAACAAGATGCAAGACCACAGTTGCAAAATGTACTCTTTATGACCAATCTATAAGCATTGTAGGTGCCCACTTAATAAAGACATGTTCAGAGAAACATGTCACTCTGTGGGGATCATACTTTACATTCTAACGGGTGGAAAGGCGATATTTATCTTAGCCTGATACTGTAATGAAATCAAATGACAAGGAAACAAGGATAGTTGAGGCAGAGGATAGAAGGAAAAAAAAATCTGGCAATATAAAACAATGGAAAAAGTACAGGAGCCATAGTATTGAGGCAGCAGCAATCCCAGGACAGTTCAGGGATGCCCTGATCACACTTGTGGATGACCTGTGGCAGAGCTGGGATGGGGGGCACAACAAGAATGGTTTTTCTTGATCTCTTAGCAGGTTTTGATACTATAGGTCTCGGTATCCTTCTGGACTGACTATGGGGAGTAGAAGGAGACATGGTATTAGGGTGCAATAATTCTCCTTTCTCCATGGCTGGTGTCAGTTAATGCTGGTAAGAAGAAGTATAGGGAGCCATGGAGAAGCCATCCAGATGCCATTAAAACAACAAAAGAGCAGAAATTTGTTGTTATTCATTGTGACCTAGGAAAGTATTAGAAACAGACTCAGACTGGATCTCTCCTGACTTCCTGGGGTATGAGGAGGAGGAAAGGGAAAACAGTCAGACGTGCAAGATTCTCTTATTCTAACCTGTGGCAGTAAAGTATAATTCTGCTATTCCTGTTAAATCAGTTTCGTGATCTGTATACTCATACAGCTGCCAAGAAGAGACAGGTCAAACCCAATGACCTGATGGTGAGATACCACAATGCTTGATGCTCTGACCCTTTTAATTTTATACCTACATGAGGCTTCTGAGTCAGGACATCCATCCATTTGGAGTCAGGTATTATCATCAGTATGCTAATGATACCTATATATCTGATCCCCAATGTTGAAGTCATGTTTTAGTACCTAGAGGTTGTGAAGATCTGGATGTGGAAAAACAAGCTCAGACGGGTTTCTGCTACCTGTCCTGTCCTGTCTGGGTCTAATATGCCAGCTCCTGCTTGAAGAACAAATGGTAGCTTGGCCAGGAAGCTTTTTGCACAGGTTCACCTTCTATGTCAATTGCACATTTTCTTGAGCCAAGAGAGTTTTTTAATTGTCACTAATGCCGCAGTTACATTTTGGCTGAACATTTGCAATGTTGTTTACCTACGGAAACCTTGAAAACCAGTCAAAAGCTATAGTTTTTAGAGAAGAAGCAATGATTGGTGAGCGATCCCATGTATCAACCAGGTTCTAAGAGTTTCAATGGTTAATAGTTGGTCCTAGCTGCAATTCAATGTGTTACTTTTCATCTTTAAAGCCCTATATGACACAGGGCCTTGTAATTTAAGGAAGCATCTGTCCTTGGTTTCTGCTGGTCCTGGATGGCTTGGGTCTCTTCCTGGTTCTATCAATTAAGTAATGTCATCTAGCCCAGGAGATGAGCTTTCTCATTTGTAGCACATACTCTGAAATAGTGTTTCCCCACTTCTAAGATTCACATGGAAAAAGCCTAGTGTTGGTGATTGTGGGCCCTCTTGTCTGTTTTTATTTCTGGATAGAAGAGAGAATTGGCTATTGTTCTCCTCCAGATGGTGCAATATTTTTTGTTTTATTGTTTTAAATGCTAAGTCGCTTCTGCAGCCTGGTTGCAAGCAGCTCATGGCCTACTAGTGGGCCATGGGCCAGGGCTTTGAGATCCCTGTGATAAGCCGTGTATTTGTTGGAACTGAGCATCTTAGAAATGTAAAATATAAATATACCAAAAACATTTTCAGTTTGAGGGTGGATACTGAGTAAATTGCATATTGCAGCCCTCTTTGATTCTGAGGTACTGCTGTGCAGGAACTCCCCCCCCCATGAAATCATTGCCCTGTAGTTACTTATTAATAATACTTTAATTGCCCAATGAGTTTAAAAGGCCATAAACCCTTCATGTTTGTGGCAGGAGAAAGTGATACAAGTACAGCTCTATAACTGATCAAATAGACCACTTCAGTTTTTCTCTCTCTCTCTCTCTCTTTTTAATGAACCAGGTGTGGTCATGCTTCTTTTTTAAAAAAAATGGGTTTGTGGAGCTACATAGTTGGAAATCAGGCTAAAATGTATCCCCCCCCAATCTTATCAACCAAGAAGAAACCATATATTTCTTGTCCAAATATTTTAACTTTTATGGGGAAGGACATAGGTGGTAGTGAAAAATGTTCACAACTTACTCTGTAGCAGCTTTGAAGACACTCTCAGTAATATTATAATTTCACCAGATCAGGTCTAGAATTTAAGTGGGTAGAAACCTTAGTTTACAGATACCTAGAAGTCTGGAAAAATTGTATATCTTCAGGATAATAGACAGGGATGTGTCATTTGATAAGCAGAATAAGCCTACGGAGTGGGCTAAAGGGAAAAATAACTACTGCAAATTGGTCCCTGATCTACTTAGTGAAGGACCTATGTGGTGAAAGTAATAGATACTGCTGTAAGCTTCAGTACTTCTTTATCACTCACTATTCAAGAAGAAAGCAAATTGGCAACTATGGCCACCCTGGGCTTCAGAGAGAACAGCATTGTGGATTCAAGCATGAGGACCAGTTAAAAATGCATGTTGACTTATCAGTGAGCTAGAAAGAAAAATGACACGATGCAGTCGGCAGAAATGACAACGCTGACTGTTTTAATTAAAAAGAAGAACCTATCTAGATTTGTTTCTATTTGGAAACCGCTTCTGGACTTTTTGGTCAAAACTGAACAAACTTTGATTTTAGGATTTGATGATTAGAATGACTTTGTTATAGAAATGGATTGAAACATTTAGAAATGTAAAGCAAAAGGTTGTGGTAATTTTTTTTTTTTGTATTTTCCTATACTGAACAAACTCTGAAGTCATTCTTTCTTTCTCTAACTTTTGTTTCTTTTTATATTTTTTTCTTGTAATAAACTTTAATGAAACATTTTTTTAAAAAAAATCTTTTTTTAAAACGTTTTATTATATTGGTAACATTGCCAGTATAATTGCATTATAATCCCTTGCCTGATGTTCTGTAGATCTGCTGAATTGCAATTTCTTTCATTCCCTCTAGCATGTCCATACCCGATCAACCAATAGAACAAAAGAAGCAGAATGCATAGAAAATCAAATGTGAATGTAATAAAGATCATAATAAAAAGAGAACACACAAGTAATCGCCTTGAAGTGTTGATTCCTGGGTGTCCTCCTGAGATCACATCTCAAACATATTGTCTCTTCTTTGACAAACAAGTTCTAAAAGTCTGGTTCACAATTACCAGGACTGGACAGAAGATCAATCCCAAGCATAAATACCAAGCCACGCCTTTGACCTGGGCCTGAAACCAGTCAGAACAAATGCCCAGTACTACGGTGAAAGTGGCCAGCAAGTAAACTATCAGTCCATACACAACATGGTACCTCCGGAGCTGAGCTATTAATGAAATCCTTAGCAGCTGTGGAAAGAGTAGGCACAATCCACACAGGACTTGCCCATAGATGGCCAATATTGTCAGAAGACCCAGGATGCTGTGCCAGGAGATGAAGTGTGGGAGTTCGCTCCGGTTCTTGCTGGAGATAATGAAGACCAAGCCCAAGGTGGCAGCCAGGAGACCCAGCACTTGCACAATCCAATGCAGCTGCACTTTTACTTTGTGGGAGCAGAAGAAAAGAGAGCCCTCTGGAGCAAAGATCAGGATGGCTTCCGTCAGACAGAGGCAGAACTGAGAACACAGGAACCCATTAATAACAAGGCTATTCCTACTTAAAAGTAACAAGTGAGGTCAAATATATATATACACATATATATTTGTTTTCGCGGGTGTTTGTATCTAGGTCTTTGGTTATTCGGGTTTTCTCCCGCGTCACGAAGCCGAAAACACCAGTCTGAAGATGACGAATGGGACTTCGTCGAAACGTCGCCAAGACACTTCCAATTTGACGCGGGAGAAAACCCGAATAACCAAAGATCTACATATATATATCAATAATATCATTAAAAATATTGGTTAGGGGTCATAAAAGATTGTACTAATACTGAGATGCATAATATATGATAGACTAGGAACTGTGGATAGACTATAGAAAAGAGAAACACCGAGCAAATAAATTGTAACAGGCGTTTAGTTGAGGCTTGATGTGCGGAGTGAAAAATGATTACCAAACCAGACGATTATAAAGATTAATACTTAGTGATGTATATCAGGTGCTATGATGATTGATGCATACTATGATTTTATGTTCAATGCTGATTGTTTTAATAAAAGAATTTTTTCATTAAAAAAATATCATTAAAAATGCGATTCCTGGGTATATATTTTTTATTTTTATTTTATTTTATTTTATTTTTATTTTTTATTTTTTTATTTTTTTTATTTTTAAATATTTCTCTGATTTGGACTTAGACTGTGACCGATGTTTTATATATGTTGTAAGCCGCTCCAAGTCTTCGGAAAGGAGTAGCATATAAGTCCAAATAATAAATAAATAATAAATAAATAAATATTCATACTACAAAAACGGACCAAACATGAATACATAAGTCTCTCTCATTGACTAGCATTAAGCCCTGACGATGTCGGTAGTTTTCCGACGAAAGCTTGGTAATTTATTAAACTTTTTCTAGTTTAAAATTTTTCCTGGTGTTCATGTTTGGTCTGTTTTTGTAGTATATATATAGAAAAAGCAGTTAAAAAACAGTCAACTAATCTGAAGTGACACGAGAGGGGAAAAAAAAGTACTACGGTATTCACGTAAAGAATAAGGGTGAGTTTCCCTCAAGTCAAGTTCAACTCTTGGTGATTTCATAGACATGGTTATGCAGTTTTCTGGGCACTTGTAACCAATGGTTTGCTTTTTTAAAAGATTCTTTTTAAAATCTTGTTTATACTGATTTTATAAATAATTCAAGGGGGCAAACATACTAATACTCCTTCCTCCTCCTATTTTCCTTACATCCACAACTCTGTGAGGTGAGCTAGACTTGAGAGACAGTGACGGGCCCAAAGTCACCCAGCCTGAGGCAAGATGAGAACTGTTTCCTGGTTTCTAGCTTGGTACTATCATACCAAATTTTTTTTTCTGATTTCTTAAAAAAAACTTCCTAACCTAGTTTACAGTGCTGGGATTTCCTGGTCATCTCTTATACAAGCACTAATCAGTCTCTCCTTCCTTATTGTCAGACAAGGACTGCTGCCTAGCTGGGCCCTGGCTGTTTAGACTGGGGATGGTACTGAGTAAACTCACTTAAGTTTCATTAGTGAGTATCTACAAAAACTGGAGAGGATGGAATAAAGGCTGATCTTGGAAGGGTTCCTTCTCTGTTATTCTATGCCAGGGGTAGGCAACCTTGGCTCTTTTATGACTCGTGGAGTTGAAGTCCACGAGTCATAAAAGAGCCAAGGTTGCCTACCCCTGTTCTATGCTGTCAGGGCCCCTTGGGAAGCCTTCCCAGCATGCCAGCAGAAGCAAGAAAAAGCGGGAACATCACCTTCCCTTTCTCTTTCTCCCCAGGGGATCTGCGGTTTGCACCTTAATCAGACATGTGCTGTACAGGTAGTCCTCGACTTACAACATTCGTTTAGTGACCGTTACAACATACAACAGCACGGGGGGGAAAGTGACTTATGACCGTTTTTTCACAGTTACGACCATTTCAGCATCCCCCCCCATGGTCACATGATCAAAATTCGGATGCTTGGCAGCTGGTTCATACTTATGACACTTGCGGTGTCTTGGGGGAATCACATGATCACCTTTTGTGACCTTCTTTCTGACAAGCAAAGTGAATGGGGAAGCCCGGTTCACTTAACAACCGTGCTACTAACGTAACAACTGCAGTGGTTCACTTAACAACTCTGGCAAGAAAGGTCATAAAATGGGGCAAAACTCACTGTCTCAATTAGCAACAGAAATCTTGGGCTCAATGGTGATTGTAAATAAAGGACTACCTGTATTTTGGACTTCAAAGGTAACGTTTGGGCTTTGAAAAAAGTGCTGGGCAAAAGCCAGGCAGAGCCAGGAACCCTACCAACTATATTTGATTTAATTTTAACTACTTAGAATTAACATAAATATTCCCCATATATTTAACGAGGAGGGGGATATAATCTAGGGAGAGGACATACATAATCTAAAATGCTGCATTTTAAAGAGAAAGAATTTGGAGTGATAAAAAGAAATGGCAAAGCTTTCTTTTAAAAAAACATTTACCATTCTGCTTCAGCAGCTAAATGTTCAGTTTTTATAGGACAGAAACTGTTTTAAGATTCTTCAGACAAACCACACCCATTATGACTGTATTGTTCTTGTTGGATGATTCAAATATTATTCAGCAGGTGCCTAGGATACAATACTTGCCTGAATGAAAACACACATGTCTACAGAGGTGTGCGTGTTGAAAGTGTGCTGTCATCTGCAAAAGAAGGGCAAAAGGGCTTTCTGCCTCTGTAAAAGGCAACCTGTATACAGCCTTACTATTTGTGCTTATTTTCTCATAAATAAAGCCTAGGAAAAATGAACAATCCTGGGATATATACTGAATAAGAAGAGAACAACTTACTGTAATTGACATGAACACTGGGTGCCAGGAAAATAAACCTGGAAGGAAGAGAGAAAAAGGAAGACTATTCAAGCTTTAGCAAACCAATCTAAAAATAAACCTGACTGCACCAGCCAATTTGATCCCTGGAAACCGTAACAGAGGAAATCTAATCTTATGCGTTTGTATGTTGCTGTTTCTGCTGTTTTTATACTTGGTTTTGTTATCTGGTTTTTATGATTTATTTATGGTTTGCCTCTCTCAGTCATGTGCTAAGTGGGGCAGATATAAAATCAAATCAAATCAATAAATGTATTATATAAAGTTGTGACTGCAGTCAAACAAGTGAGAGACATCTTTGTACCTTAGCTATGGAAGATTCTGGAGAACAGCCTATGGCTTTCTCAAAATGGTCTATATCAGGGGTTCTCAACCTTGGCAACTTTAAGACTTGTGGACTTCAACTCCCAGAATTCCTCAGCCAGCAAAGCTGGCTGAGGAATTCTGGGAGCTGAAGTCCACAAGTCTTAAAGTTGCCAAGGTTGAAAACCCCTGGTCTATATGAAAACTATATGCTTTCTGATTTCAGGAAGTGTAATTTTTTTCCCCTAGTTATAACATTTACAACATTGTCTTGCAGTGTTTCAAACATTTTAGCAAGGACAGAGAGCAGGGTAGGCTAAACTGAAGGATCTAAAACGCTTGGGGAGAATCAAAGAATCCAAGGATAATGCAGCATTTCCACTGCCTAAAAAGATAATCCATTCCTCTCTAAATACTCCTTTTTTTAGCCTTTTAGCAAACCCTGCCTACGACATTTTCAAGATTTGCTCCACAAATATTTTATATATTTATTTTTAATAAAGGGAACAGAATTTGGAGCACTAGAGCTAAAAATGAAACCATATTTCACATAGCATGGAGCTGTTAGCCCCCAAATCCCTGTTTTTCTTTCATACAAATCTCTTAGATGCAGCAACCTTTAGTATATACATCCTCATATTCAACATCTGGACACAGCATATTTCACACTGTTCCTCTGAAACAAGAGAAAAAAAGATGATTCCTTTATCTAGAGAAAAAGTGACTGTTTTCGGGTTTTATTGCAGTTTTAATGTTTTCCCCACAATTTCTGCAGGTTCTCTAAATGTATTAAGTCTCCACCCAGATGCTTTTCCTACTGCTAAGTTAAAGTGCTATTCACCCATTCTTTAGGCAACAGAAAACCAGCAAGAAATGTTCCACCCTCCTTGCCAATCCCTATCCCTGCCTCTATTGTGTCTCCCAAATCTCCTGATTTTGCATGCTCAGTGCATGGTATGCAAAGCAATTACTTCAATCTTCTAGCTTTGCTATCCTCCCTCTTTTGCATGTCAATAGCTGGGGGCAAAAACATCTGCCAATCAAGCCACTGCATCAGCAATAGCATAAATAGAGCAGTAGGATTATGTATGTCAACTCTATATTGTTTCTTGACCATCCCACCCTACCCCCACTTACACCCAATTCTAAATTAGGGAACAATTGGTTCCGACAATAATTTGCAAATGCAACCCTTATTTTGTGCATGCTGATGTACAAGTGGCACCCCTGGTACATTTTTCCAAATATACATACCTGCAAGTACTATTGGTTATCACAATCCCCAGGCCTCATATTTTGCTAAAGCTGTAAGCAGCTTTAAAGTGCAGGGCCATTTTAATATGTCTAGCATTAGTTACATGTTATGTACTATTTTTATGTTTGGGGAAGAAAGTACTGGATGCATTTGGGACCCAGAGAGTCCCCCTCTTCTGAATTTCCAACACTGCCTCTGATTATGCAGTCAGCCAATTGTTCTAAACCAGGGGTCCCCAACCCACGGGCCGTGGACCAGTACCAGGCCACGGCATGCCAGCAACCGGGCCGCACAAACAAGCAAAGCCCCATCCGCGAGATGCAGGCAGCACACAAAACCACACATCCTCTGGTCCGTAGAAAAACCTCTCTTCACGGAACCGGTCCTTGGTGCCCAAAAGGTTGGGGACCTCTGTTCTAAACTTTTACTTTTATTTTATTTATTTGGCAAGTGTGGTTAGACACACAAATAACTTCTGTCTGGGTACAGAAGCACTAGGTGTACTTGCAGCACAACTGAATATAATAATACTAAAGTGTACAACCAATAAACCGGAAAAGTAAAAAGTAATAAAAGGGATAAATAATAATACTGCAGCCACACCTTAAGGGTTAATATACATATACATTAGACAAAAAAACCCCTTAGTACACTAAATTATACTACACATCAGATGTGTGAATCCAGGCAAGTGCTGTCCAGTTGCCCATCATTATCCTTTTGCTGTTGGGCCAACCAGGCCAAAGTGCTACACATTGTTTGTTGTCTATAACTAAGAAATATGAAGGAATGTGAACAAAGCACAGCACAAGAAAACAGCAAAAAGTGGCCAAAGCATTTTCCATTTAACATGGGGGCATCCTTATTTCAGTATTTCAGCCTTGTGCTAAACTAGTAACAGAATCAAAGCATTTACAGTACTATTGATTGAGCTGTCTAGAGTTACTGCATGATTCTGACAGCTCTCTAGCACTGTTTTTTAGGATGGTAACAATAAAATAGCTGTCTTTGGTAAAGCACAGTATTTCTCAAGCTTGGCAACTTAAAGATATGTGGACTTCAGTTCCCAGAATTCCATAGCCAGCATAATATAGAAGAAAGGCCCTGCTCATTCTCAAAAGCCACTAACCCTACTTGCTACTGACATGGTTTTGCCTTCAATGTAATAGCAAAGCATTACTGTGCAGATGTTACCAATTGTTACTGATGCTGCCAGCTTCTAAGGCAGCGGTTCTCAACCTTTTTCAGGCCGCGACCCCGACCTGCACCGCGCATGCGCGGCGCAACGGCCCGCATCGCGCATGCGTGGTGCTACCCCACACATGCGCGGTGCTGCCCCCTACGCCGGCCGAGGGGAAAAGGGGAAAAAATGGTGGGCTGCGTTGTTTGGCGACCCCCGTGAAATGGTCGTTCGACCCCAAATGGGGTCACGACCCACAGGTTGAGAACCGCTGTTCTAAGGGAAAACCTATTGTCTCAATCAAGGATTAGGGATGAGATGAAGGCAATGGCATGCAATCAGGTCAATTTCTCCCCACCCCAAATAATTTTGCCATGGTATTTTGTATCATGTTTAGGTACAAGAGAGGAAATTTATCCACACACAGACACTTCCTTCATCTTTTTGTCACATATAAGACTCTGACACCCTCTCTTTATCATTTAAAAGCCTTATTAGAAGATATAGAACATTTAAAACTCGGACCACCCATTTTCTGAATAGCTTTTATCCCAGAGCTATAATTGCACTTAATAATGAACTAAAGGGCCACCATCAGTGAACTGTTGGATAGTACTACTTGGTCTGTTGGGTGGATGCTGGGTGGTTTGGGGGTGGGGAATTGTGGTGGGTGGGAGTGTGTTTGGGGATTATGTGTGGGACCTGGTCTTTGAGTGTCATGTAAATTTCGTTGTATGTATATACTGTGTATACATACACAATGACAATAAAGTTATTATTATTATTATTATTATTATTATTATTATTATTATTATTATTATTATTATTATTATTATAGCTCGAAGCATAGCAAGCAAGCAGAATTGTAAAGAAGTCTTGTTACCCAAATCAGCCTGGGGCATCCATGGGTGGAGGGGCAGGGGGAAGGCCAAAAGGTCAAGATAGCAACTGTGACTATGTGATCAAAGCCCCACTCCTCTTTTATGTGTGAGACAGCCTCCCCCGTGCTTGGGTGCTATGGGAGAGGTGATTTATTGTCCACCCTTCAAGGTAAACCAGACTAAGAAACCCAAGCTATGAATGTTAATACATCTTTTATAAGTTTATACTAACAGAATCTTGTAAATCAAATATACCTCTCTCTCCTTCCCTTTATCTGCAAAACAACTACGGTAGGGAGGGTCAAGCCTGAGATGCTTTCTCAAATTGCATTTCTGCTTCAGATTCAAGTTTATTTTGTCTGACTGATGTCTTGGTTGTGGCTCTTCCTCCGGGTTTTCAAGCTTACTCTTACAGCCCATAACATTTATGCACACTTCTCTTGGTCTTCCTGAATCCCTCTAGAAATATGGTTGCCCCAGCTTCTGAAGCCGTGCTGCACAGGTCTGATGTGTCTCCCATGGTACATCTGCCATATGACGCTTCAGCCTTGATGACTACTGAACATAGTTGATACTCTTGAGCCAAAAGGCAGGAAGCCCTTGACACCTATTCAGTAGGCTTCACCTGGAAAAGGGAAGTAGCTCTTTAGGCAGCCTCCAAATTTACTTCTCCTTCTTCTCTTTTTATCTCCACCCTACACTGGTGGGCAACTGAAGTATGAAAGAATTTTGGGCGGAGTTAAATAACACTGATTTCTTGCTACCAATGAATGACTTTAAAAGTCAGTGGTCTGGGATGATAGGACATGTATTACTTCATTGGGCTCTAGTGGCCAACTGTAGTAGGGCAAACCCCAAACCTTCTTCAAAACGATTCACTGCTCACCCCAACTTGTCTGGCAAAGATCAATAACCATAGCTTTTGAGGTAGAACAAGGAAAGAGGGGTGTCGGCTGCCTTCACAATAGCCAGGGACAAATTAATATCAGGCATTCAATGTTCTTTAACATATACAACTTAGTTATTCTTCATGCCAAGGAAAGCAGAGTATGAGAATAAACGGGGGGGGGGAGTGCAGACCTCAAAGTCCCCTCTCCTTGTCAAGCTGGTTTCACCCATCTCCATTCATCATTTAGGCGTGTGCACAGTCACACCTTCAAGTCAGTACTAACTCCTGGCTACTGCTTGGACAAGTCCCAGCAGGTTTCTTGACAAGATTTCACAAAGGGCTAGCGATTGCCTACTTTCCTAGGGCTGTGACAGAATTACTAGTCCAAGGTCACCTAGCTGGCTTTGTGCATAAAATGGACCTAGAACTCACAGTCTCCAGGTTTCTAAATTGGTGCCTTAATCACTACACCAACCTCATTTTTAATCTTTTTAAGTCAATCTACCTCTCACTGAAACATCATCAAGGATCCACTATCTTGGGTCAAGATCACAGCAGCGACAGGATTTGGGTGATTTTTCTTTTTGTAGGGCTAAGAATTTCAGAAATTGAAGAGATCTTCTGATGTTACCTTTACCAAAATGCCCCTTTCATAACAACAGAATATATTTTCAATTTGTGCAGGGAATTGCCGGCGGGGGGGGAGAGGGAGGAGGGAAGGAAGGTAAAAGGACTACAGCTCTGTGCCAAATCCTCTACCAACTGAAAAAACAGTACTTTTCAGACAAAACTAATTGCAGGGCAAATAGAATGCCTAGGCTAGGGGTAGGCAACCTTGGCTCTTTTATGACTCGTGGACTTCAACTCCCAGAGTCATAAAAGAGCCAAGGTTGCCTACCCCTGGCCTAGGTTCAAGGCTGGAGGCATTTCACTGAATGCCTGTCCCAGGTTCCTGTCTTCCAGTGAATACATTCCAGAGCCACTGAACACATTTAATCTTAATGGGTTTTCTATGAAGCATCGATTCTTCAAATTTTCTCTTTTGAGGGGCAACTCTTCTAAGTCTACTAACATTTCTAGGCAATACAACAGTGCTCAGCGATTTTTGATTCCAGTGGCTGAAGAAGGAGGAGTGATCAGAAGACTGCAAGAGGTAGAACAACGAATCGATGGAATCTGTCTGTTTCTTTCACACATCTCGTTCAATCCAAGATTTTTCTTCTTCTTCTGTAGTAGGGAGAGAGAAGCCTGTAAGAGCCTTGAACTGTACTTAATGCAGTACATTTATACTTAATGTACTTAATAAAGTATAAATGTACTGCATTAAGTACATTTCAAAGCTCATACCGCTGTGTTTCCACTCTTAAAATGGTAGTTAAATCATACCAATTTTTGGTAGTTAAATTGTAGACATTAAGTTGCAACAACCACTGGAGAGGGCCATGAATCTGTCAGTTGGGGAAAAAAGAGATTTTGGACTATGTAGCATTGTCGTATGGATCGCTCCATAACAACAAAACAATTTATTATAATCACTTTAACAAAAATCAGATTTAGGAGAACTGAATCAGTCTACTCTAGAAGGAGGATACAGCAATTCAGAAATATAGAGGGAAATTTTGCATATTGAAATACTGTATCATTTGCTCCTCAACAAATACAATGTACTAACTCAACTGTTAGCCAAATCTTTGGAGCAAATTTTAGTTCTTTTGTACAGGTGTATTGAAATACATGGAGGAATACTCCACATAAAACTTAGAAATTAAACTTGGTAGAAAATTCATAGACTGCATGACAGAGCAGAGGCAAGGGAACAACTGAGCCTTCCACAATATGGTTCAGTATTTTAAATAATCAAATGAATCAATATTTTTCATTCAACAAAATTAGAATAGCAAAATCCTATGGTAGTATTCTGAGATTTCCCATGCCTTTTCTTCTATTGGGCTGCTGCCTTTAATGGGATTTCACAAAAAGAAACACTCTGCTGTGCTACTTCTATATCGCATCTTTCCCCTCCCACCCCCAAATCTTAAGACAGGCTCTGAAATACAATGAGCATACCAGCCCTGTTGATTTCAGCAGAAATACATTAAGCAGGTTAGACCCAATCTGTTCCATTTAAAAGTGCTCAACTCTGCTGAATCACGCCTAGTTATAGCAGATATAAGATAACTTTCATACACCAATGGCTCTACACATAAAAGAAACAGAAACAATCCAGCGTTGTAGTGTCCATTGTATGAAATTCACTAGTGCTGTTGGATTCTGAAATAAGAAACATCTCTTATATGCCAGAGAGCTGTCAAGTTTTAAAATAAGGCAGTCATCCAACCATGTTTTTCAAAATCAGCCAAAGCTGACTACGTGGTACCACCTATAATAAGCTGGCCACAAGGGAACAAGCATTATATGGCCTTATAAGTCAGTTTACACCTAATTCCCGCATACAACATTCATTTAGGCTCTATACTTTATTTCTTAGCACATGTATCTAGCTTGTCATGAAAGACACATGGCACATCACATGGGCAAACCAGTGTAGCTTGCACTTTACCTGGAGCTTTTCATCTAGGAAATTATGACAATTGAAATAGTCCAAGCTGTCATTAGGTAATTTTGATGTATATATCTATTCTCATATTGCATGTTCCAAACACAGGTTTAACAGTTCTTTAAATCACTTACACAGTACAAAAACGTATGGTTCCAATCTGGAGAAAGTTAAAAGTTTGGTTCAGATGAAGTAATTATGCAATACTTGGAACATGTATACCTTTGTTTTGGATAAATTGCCACAAATGAGAGTTGCAGCCACACAAGACACTAAATTACAAACCAGTAACTTGTACAGTATCATTAACCTATTAACATCTTTGTTCTTTACTTTCTTGCTTTGGATGAACTTCCTGAATGATCCTTTTTTGTGTGTGCCAGCTCTCACTCTCTTGGAATAGTAAGTAATCTAAATGGTCAACCATCCATTAAATTCAACCTGATTCTATCTTGCCTTTCAACGCTCATAATTCCCAAACATCATCTAGCTGTCACCAAAGCACCGTATGATTCCATTACTATGAGACAAGTAGGCAATGAAAATCATTTAATTGGAACAGTTGCCCTGCAACTTTCCCTCCATATCATAATACTTAGCTAATTGTAACAGTATCTACCAATCATAGGAAGAGTCTCACTTCTCGTTTCCCTAGTTCAGAGTCCAAGACATTTCAAAACATCAGTGTTAACCTGTAGTTGAAAAAAATATTGTACAGTACAATACGTCTAGGTAATTAACTAAAAAATGAAAGTATATTTAACCAGTATGTCCCCCTAAATAATGTATATTATGGAACTGAACAGTCATCAGATATCTTTTTACCTTTTTTGCACATGTCCAAGATTGTTTCATTAGCATTTCTCTTTATGTTAAAATACCAATATCCTACAAATGTTTAAAAAGGCTTCCTTCACCATCTCTATGTACAGTCGGGCAAGAGAAGCCAATTTTCCTAAGTTAAGCGGTAGAGAATTCTCTCTCTGCTCATCAGCTATTTTTTATACACTGTAGTGTAATATATTCCACTCTTTCTCACCAAAGCATAAAGCAAAAAAAAAAAAAGATGAACTAAAAACCAAAAGCCAACATCTGGAGAAGAAAAAAACCAACATGAACAGGCAGCGATGTTCCCAAAAAAGCTTCTTGCTTCGGTTATGGGACTGTAGACCAGGGGTTCTCAACCTTGGCAACTTTAAGACTTGTGGACTTCAATTACCAGAATTCCTCAGCCAGCAAAGCTGGCTGAGGAATTCTGGGAATTGAAGTCCACAAGTCTTAAAGTTGCTAAGGTTGAGAACCCCTGCGTGTAGACAGATTTTCACAGGTTTTCTCCATGGTTGAAAGCTTCCTAGTTACCGTAACAAACGCTTTACCCTTTGTAACTCTCCCGCTTACCGTGTAATTCTTCCCCCACTGCTTTGGGGACATTTCCCCCCCCCCTAATTTCTGGCTCGTGCCACCGAATGGGAGGCGACCGGACAGCCTGATATTTGCTGCTTAAGGGCAATTCTTAAGCTCATATGTGAATAAATAAAAAGTTGAGGACAAGTCATTCAGCCACGGTATTAGTTGGGCTCTCCCGCTGCCGCATCGTAAGCTGCTGAACCAATTGCCCCAGGAGCGACCCAAGCACGGAGAGGCTACCCCAGGACGACCCAGAGGCTTCCCATGAAAGAAAGAAGAGCCTTTTGGGGAGAAAGGGACGACCTGCCGCTTCAGGGAAAGAGTCCCCAGCGAGGATTACCCTGTGCTGGGAGTAACCGGAAGCAGAGGGGTCACTCACTAGTGCCAGGCCTGGAGAGCAGCAGCAGAAAGATGGCCATCCCCCAAGCCGCCGGGTGGGCCAGGGCCCCGCAGCCGCGCCGCAGCCAAGCATACACGCGGCAGCCCGCGGGGGCGTCCGGCATGACGAAAGCGTCTCTCTCTCCCCGCCTTCTCCTCCGGCTTTTATTCTAAGGAAGGGAAAGGCTGGGTGTGGGTTGCCGCCGGCTGCCACGCACAAAGCACCTGTTGGGAGGGACGTAGCCCGGGAGAAAAGGCGAGCAGAGCTTCCCGGGCGAGGGAACGTGGGAGACGTTGCTGGGCGGCTTTCGCTCAATCCCGCTTCCCCAGTCTCTTCTTACGTGACGGCCAACACAGCTTCTTGCCGCCTTTTTAAGGATTCACGTGGTTTGTTTGGAAATCGCCAGGCCCGAGTAATCTTTCGGCCGTAACGTAACGTGTGGAGAAATTGATCGAGAACGAGGGAGTTTGAACGCAGTGCCCGCTATCGCCTCACCCAAGCCACGTTCTCAGGACCCACTTGCCCATGGTTAAGCCTAATTACTGAGATGGGCATTCTCACCTTACATGTCATGAGCTAAAATAGAATGAGTTGGTTTGGGTTACACCGGATGTTTAAAATACATTGAAGAGGGCAATGGGTCAATCAGATGAGTTGTAAACCTTCTATAGCGCAATGAGATTCCATGAACCCAACCTACCATGGCTTGGAGTTAGGGTGACCATCATTCCCTCTTTAATATTCTATAACATCTCTCTTCAAGCTACACTTTTTAAGAAAGATGTTGCCAATTCCAAAAATTGGGATTATTCTGGAGTTTTCTTACCTGATACTTCTAAACATCAGTTTCATAATTTTCCAGGATATAAGGTCAAACTACCCTGGGTACGTCCAGATGTGTATCTATATTTTCTTACACACCAGCAGGGAGCACATGTATCTTCTCTTCCCTCAACGTCATGATATGGATAAAGCTACATGGAAAGCAACCATCTATATTCTTCCTGCTGTTTTGAAAACACTAGGTCAGAGGTTCCCAACCCCCAGTCTGTAGACCAGTACTGGGGCTGCGGCATGCCAGCAAGCAGGCCGCACAAACAAACAAAGGCCCATCTGTGGGATGCAGGCAGCACACAAAGTCACACACCCTCCGGTCCGTGGAAAAACCTCTCTCCATGGAACTGGCCCCTGGTGCCCAAAAGTTTGGGGACCTCTGCACTAGGTCACTTTTCTGTGCCTGAGAAATAGTGAAACGGGGGTATAGATTTGTCTGAAAAGATCAGTTCTGCCATTACAAATGACCAAGTGAGACTTATCTAACTTTTTACTCCAAAATTCAGTGAAACAAGGCAGAAGCCACATTACCAGTTAAATGGCCAGTTGTATATACCACTGCATTGTAAGTGTGTATACTCAGTGTTTCTGGGTTCTCCTCCTTCAAGTTACATTTCCAATATTACCTGGCACCTTCCACAACTTCGGAAAACTGAGGTGTTTCTTGCTTTTGAAATTTAGCATCTCTGCTCACCCATCTTTCTCTACAAATGCCAGTTACTTCATCTCTTAATCAGAGATGTTTGCTGTCATTTAAGCTGTCTTCAGTATCTAGAACTTTAAGCAGCAAAGGAGTGCTCTTTTACCCTGGGTTTCTCAGGTACAAACCCCTGATTAGTTAAGGTTCAATAAGATATCGATTCCTCAAATTCTTACATATGTTTTCTGCAGCTCAAGAATTGGACTTATTGTAGAGTAAAAAATTTCTCATTGCTGGGCTAAGCCATTGCCACAGGAAAATCCACGTAATGTTTTGGCCCAGCCCTCTTGTTGCTAAGCTAAAGGTATGCATAAGAGAAGTATTCATTTTCCTTTAGCAAATAATGTGCACTACTCTAGAGCACAGCGTTTCAACCAGTGGTACGGGTACCACCTGTGGTACATTGGCACCTGGCAGGTGGTATGCGAGCATCCTAGAAAAGTAGCGGGGAGGGGAACGAGCTGAACCAGTGGCAGCACCGCATAGGCCTGAGCGAGAGACGGCTGGAGCTGCAGGGCTGTCAGGGCTCAGCAGAAGCACCAGGATCAGTGCCGCTTTCCAGTTGATCGGCACTTCTTCGGGACTGTCAGAGCTCAGTGGAAGCGCCAGGATCAGCGCCAGGCACCAGCTGGAGCTCGGCGCTGATCCTGGTGCTTCTGCTGAGCCCCGAAGAAGCACCAATCAGCTGGAATGTTGCCTTATCTCCAGGGTCTTGTGATTTACATTCAGATGCTTGGCAACTGATTCATATTTATGACGGTCAGTGTCCCAGGGTCATGTGAAGTGACCAAAACCTGCTGCAATCACCCATCAGATGGGGGGGAATAAAAATCATACCCACCCCACCCCCTCTGCCAATCCTCAACAGAAATGCTCACAACAATGGAAACCTCGGACAGGAGGAAGAGCGCCGCCAGGTGGGCAGGCAGGTGTCTTGCTCGGCTGTGGCTTGGGGTGACACTTTTTTCAGTGCCATTGTAACCTCGAACAGTCACTAAGCAAACTGTTGTAAGTCGAGGACTACCTGTACTTTCACTTTTTTCTTTTTGGGGGGGTCATCAAGTTTTTGACACCTTGCTAGGCGACTGGTGCTACTCAGATGTTGCCATCTGCTAAAAGTGGTACAATGGGTGAAAAGGTTGAAAAGCCCTGCTCTAGAGGCATCCAGAGCCACTGAATCCTCTATATTTTTCAAACCAACTTCCTTCCTATACTGAACCACAACCTCTATGGTGCTGGCTAAATTTATTGCTAAAGTTTGATAAAGGAACCTAGATGGGGAAACCTGGAGTATAAAGGTAGACTGATTAACAGAATTGTAAGTCAAGTGCCATAGAAAAACACTAAAGCAAACATTTGGCTTAATTTGTATGAAAACAATTCTTGTGCATTTACGTACTTGGTGGGGAAATAAACAATTTCTATGGCGATTACCTGAAGTGTGCATGCTTATCCCTGCTCTCCTCATTTTTATCTTCAAGACTTAAGCCAGGGGTTCTCAACCTTGGCAACTTTAAGACTTGTGGACTTCAACTCCCAGAATTCCTCAGCCAGCAAAGCTGGCTGAGGAATTCTGGGAGTTGAAGTCCACAAGTCTTAAAGTTGCCAAGGTTGAGAACCCCTGGCTTAAGCCAATAGCCAAGACTTAACATTAGAGAAGGAGCAAAGGCAACCCTGCCTTTTTCTCATCTAAAATACTTTTGCTTTCAAACCAAGAATAGGGATGAAAATTGTGCTTTCAGTCATTATTGCGCTGATACAGCAATCATATATATGCTATGCTAGAAACATGGTTTTTGTTCTGCTTTAAAAGCAAATAGTACTTAGAGCCAAAGAGAGAAGGAGGCTGGGTCAAGATACAATTTGAAGCAGGGAGAGAAAAGAATGATGAAAGTACATCAAGAAAATGGGCATTTGCCAATATAATTATTACTTGCCAAGTTGTACTAATAACCTCTTGGCACATGCAGGAAGATGACCAAATATTATTATACCTTGCCAAAGCCTGTAATCCTATTTTTTGTATGGGATCCCTGCTTCTGTACCCCTTCTGTCATTATATAGTTGGGAAGGGAATCCTGCATTTTTGTCAGTATCCTTTGATTCGGTTTTTGTTTTTCTTTCTTTGTTTTTCTCTTTTCACTTTGTTATTTATCTGTCTCTGTGTCTGTCTGTCTGTCTATCTATGCAAAATCACCACAACACCCAAAAAGAACAATCACAGTCTTCAGGTATTTTAGAGGGGCTTTTTTCTTTAAAAAAATACTATAAAGTTATAAAAAGCAAAGAGACTTCAAATTGGATCCATGGACAGAGTTCTCAGACTGCTGGCTTCTGCAGTATGCAGGCACTTGCTGTTAATGTGCTTTTGACTGTCAAGAGAAGAAAGAAGAGAGTGTCAGTGCAGAATATGGCAGTTCATGTCATACCAACCACAGAAAATGTATCTATTGTGGCTAGTGTGTAGCCATGCTCCTTTGAAATGACCAAAGGACATGCAGCTATATTAATTAATAACCTTTCATGAAAGTGTAATGGACTTTGCATATGTTGTCAGACTACCATGTAAACAAGATCCTAGCTGAAAAAAAGTTGGATTAGGTATCAAATAAACATGCTCCCCATTAAACCCTCTACAGCAAGTGCATAAATTAGACTATAGTATAATAAGGAAATGCTTCCTTAATGCCCATAATTAGAGGTTCATAGTAATCCAAAGTGACACTAAAACCTCACATCATACTCTAGCAAGCAACCAGTTATTTCCACATAGATCCTCCATATGACTGCAAAAACATTTGAAAGATGGAATCACACAATGATACATTTTTCCTGGCCACTTGCTTAACCAAGGGGACTTAAACTGAACGGGAAGGAAATGTTGAACATACAGTATATGAAATTCTGAGTGTAGGAGGATGTGTTTAACTAATACAAAAAGGAGTGAGCCTGGGTAGCTGGGCAGATGTTTTTCTGACTTGTATATACTGAACCTCCAAGTCACTAGTGGCTGGAATCCCACTCAGAGAACATCAGGAGCTATCACAACAACTGCAGCTTAATTTTTCAGGAACAAAGTTTTAATATGAAATCTCTACTGGATTTAATTTATATTTCCATGACAAATGAAATAAAGTAACTCAACACAGAAAGAAACCCTATCTCTTCTTGAGCTGGCGGCTAGGAATTGTTTTAACATAGCACACTATAACTACAGTTGGTGGCATAATATACTTAATAAATATATAATTCAGCATTTGGGAACTCTGGCTGGTGAGTACCAAGCAGAGTTGGATTACATGATCCTCAAATTTCTGACTTCAACAATAAGGAATGTGCAGATCCTTTTTACTTTTAAAGTCAATACTATACCAGCATTTCCTCAAATCAGTTATCCAAAGGTAAGATTAATCCAAGTATCATTTCAAAATACCTATATCTGTTTGATCTTTCATAAAAAGTTTTAGAAGCAGATTTTTTTGTTGTTCATAAATTGTTCACACAATTTTGCTCACACCCGGCCATAAAACTACCAATATTAGCTGAATTCAGAGGTCTTGAATTCTCAGCTGTCTTTCTCCCGAAAGCAAACTTACAGCTCTTTGAGTTTCAGAAAAGAGAGGTCTGTGCCTAGCAGAAACAGAAACATCAAAAGGGCTGCTGATCATCAGCTGGAGTTTCATTCCCCATTCCACTCAGCTCTGATAAATGTAACAATTTGCAACATTGCACTAACATCTATCCGTGTGTCCAGAGGCTTGATTTCAGCAAGTTGTTATGAAATATAAATTATACTGGAGACAGAAATGTAGTCTATAAATTAATGGTTCATTACTAATGTTTTGTGCAGTCTCTTTTCTTCAGTCTCTTTTCTTCTCTTTTAGGATTCGCACATATTGGGTTTTATATGGGGATTTTATGGCCTAATTTGTTTAATTTATTTTTAATTATTTTAATTCTGTATATTTATATGTTTTTTAAATTTTAAGGCTGTACACCGCCCCGAGTCCTTCGGGAGAGGTGCGGTATAGAAATTTAATAATAAAAAAATAAAGTTATGTTTCCAGGAAAATGTATAATCTGATCTCCTTATCAAAACCTAATTATTCCAATATATGTGTGTGTGTGTGTGTATGTATGTATCTGTGTGTATGTGTGTGTGTGTAAATGTATGTATGTATGTATGTATGTCTTTGGTTGTTCGGGTTTTCTCCCGCGTAGAATCTGAGGTGTCTTGGCGACGTTTCGACGAAGTCCCATTCGTCATCTTCAGGCTGGTGCTTTCGGCTTTGTGCTTCTAGGAGCATATATATCCTGTCCCTTCCAAGAGCTCTTAGCTGCCATTTTGCTTCCACCCATTCCTCAGCATGACAGCAACTAAATGGAAGAACATTCAGCAGAAAAAGCTGCTTTTCTCTTTCACGTGATGAAAAAACTGCATTTGTGAACTGCTGTTACTTATACAACTCTTATGGTCAAGCAATCCTGTTAGGAAATAGAACTGGATCTTTAGCACATGCTAAAGTCTGCGTAAAACTGAAGAGCAGAATAAGAAAGGTGGGAGTGCTTGTTTCACACATCACAGCTCAGGTTTGTTTAATCATGATTGTTGAAATGCAATGCCAAGCCACAAACTGTTTTACAAATAACTAAGGACGAACCAGAACTGAAGCACACTTAAACTTAGTATGATTTGTGATTTCAGTCATTATGTCTCTGTGTCCTGTCCTTCAAAGTTGTGCAGAAATAAAACAAAGTTTCATGTGGTTTGAAAGCTAGTATTCCAGTTATTAGCCACAGTAGCCTTCCCCTGTATTTATTATTTAAAATAAATAGTGCTCCTGAGAATTTAATAAGTAGATTTCCCCAGCAATAAAATTAGTTTCCATGATCATTTGACTTTTCAGTAATTGTAAACTGACTTACTCTAACAATGTTGCTGAATTTCTTTTTAATTTTAAAAAAGCACAACTATTCAAAAATATTTGCTATTGAGTGGTACAGAAATTTTAAAAATATTTCAACAATAACCCCAAAAATAACATTGCTTAAAAATCCTATTCTTACCATGAGAAAATAAACATACACACTTATCTGCCTCATGTCCTTATTTCTCAAAAATATTGATCATTTCATGACTAATTGACTAATTAACCAAATAAAGCTTACTATACTAATAAAAAATACAGACTTGAAATGGTGACCATTCATTGGTGTTCAGTTTTAGTGTATTATTTTTCAAATATGTAACAATGCAGGAATCATTCTATCAGGAAGATAGGTGGCATATAAATAAATATATGCAAACACATCAGAGAAAATACCACATTTGAATACTTTAAATAGCACTACAGCAGAACCTAAATGGTATCTATCTATTTCAATACTGATTTTGTTTTACGGTGTTATACCCAGGGCTTTTTTTCTCATAGAACGCCCAGAACGTAGTTCCGGCACCTTTTTTGGATGGAACCTTGTAGGGTAGGCAAGGCGGGTTGTATGACGTGTGTGAGTTCCGGCACCTTTTTTTTTTTTTTTTTTTAGAAAATAAGCACTGGTTATACCTGTTTACATTTATGAAGTAGTCAGCCTTGTAATGGCAGAATGCAGACTGCAAATAAAGTTGATGAACGCAAAAAGAAAGACAGTACAGCTCTCCCAAGATGGAAGAAAATTCAGCCATACACCTACAATGTCCAAGACAAGAGCTTACCTTCATTGTGTTCTGCTTTTCCTCAAAGGAGACAACTGGCTTCTTCCTTCTGATTGAGCCACCCAAATCAGATGAGGAACAAGGCGGCATGGATGAGGGCAAATGCTTGGTCTTCGCTGGCTTACAATAGGTGGCTGAATTCTTGCGTCTCTTGGCCTCTTCATCTGAGATGCAATTGGTCAGCAGTGTTTTTGGACCATTCAATGAGGAGGCCTGGTTCTCCAGTGATGAGGCTTTGACTGGCATGTGGCCAGGTGCCCTGCAATCCAGATGGTTGACTCTCTTGACCCTGGCCCCGGAAGAGACTGTCCCATTCAGGGAAAGGTTGGAGGAAGCCACCACAGATGTCTTGGCCTTGGCAGATGGATGGGACACCTGGCAGCCAACCGCTTTGTTCTTGCCCAGATCAAGGAAACACGTTTGTTTATAAGGTGGACTAGCAGGGACACTGGGAGATAGTTTGCGCTTCCGAGCTAAGGCTTCTGGCTCCACATTACCAGCCATCTCCTTGGCTTTGGAGGACTTGCTGGCCTTGTTCGAAGGCAACTTGCTGAATGATGGTGATGGGGTGTTGGCTGGGAGTGGGGACGTGATGGATTGGCTTCCACCCATGCAGTCTGACTGGCTACAGGCAGCTGCAGCATGGGGCGAACCAACTGCATAGTTCACACTATGGTGGTTACGGTTGTCCCTGGATGCCATTGTCACTGAAGTTGCCCAGGATACAGAGGTCCTGCTTGGGATACTGTGGCTGCAAACCAGGGAAGAATTGTAATTTGGGAATGTATTGGATGTAGAGAATCCCAAAAGCATTGGAGATGATGTGGAAACTGGATGATCAGCAGCTGGAGGAATCCTTCTGGATGGGACAAAGCAAGAAAACAAGAGTTAAGAAGCAAAGCTTGGCTGGAAGGGACCTTGGTGGTCATCTAGTCCAATCCCCTGTTCAGAGAAGGTGCCTTCATTCTATACTAGACGAACAAAACATCTTTATTACTTTCTTTGTTGCCTTTTTCTTTTTCTTTCTTTCTTTTCTTTTTTCTTTCTTTCTTTTTTCTTTCCTTTTTTTTCATTATGCTCTGTTTTTTCATATAGTATTTCCAAATTATACAGGATCTCTGTTCTCCTTCAGGTTCAAACCCTTTTCCCTCCCATCTATTTGCTTTCAAATTCTAAAGGACAAATGCCTGCAAATACATGTATCTTCTCCATGTCTCTCAGCCTCTTCCCCTGCTAGGCTCACTCATTGTTCAGATAGGTTTTCTCTCTGTGAAGGATATAGTATCATCAAACCTGGTAATCCAGTGCCATCTACTGGAGAATCCCCCCCCCCTCCCAAACAGCAGAGACTCAACAAATATTTCTACAGGCACTCATTCAGAGCGACTGATGACGAAGCAGAGAAATAAAAGCTAAAACACATGACTACCTCCTATCAAACATATGTATGACGTGTAAAAGTAAGCCTACCTATTAGAATACAATAAATATTTAACTGATCCCTATTTGTTTCCAAGGAGCCAGATATCCTTTTTATTTTCAGATGCCATTTCTGTCAAAGAGATACAAAACTAAAAAAAACAAAACACAATTCCAGTGTTGCTTGGGATGAAAATGTAAAACTCTCTTCAGAAATGACACCTCTCTCAAGTTTTCGCAATGATGACAGAGTGTAAAAACTCTCAGTCTGTATGAATGATGAATGGCTTGTGGAACAATATGCTATATGAAAATCCACCAAGCTTCTGTTGTTGCTTGGGCTTTTTTTTGATAGCCCTAGGTAAATACAATTTCTCAGTTTTCTGACAACTGTTTTAGATGCCTTTTAATCGTTGTACATTTTACCATTGCTATTTTTTAAATTTTATTTTTCCTTTGTTATAGTGATTTTATTCTGTTTTTTACCGACCTGTTTCACTGTAACTATTATATGTCTTTAAACCATAACTATACAGAAAACTTAGTAGTCTTAAAAAGAAATGAACAGATAGATATAATTGAATTTTCAAGAATAAGGAGGGTCTGTGCTGTTTTTGCAGTTTTCCCATTTTTTCTTCTTCTTGTGCATTACAGGCCCAACCTCTAAACATTTCTAGTGTTTGCTAGAATTTTGTTTAAGAGTACAAATTTAGTAATACAATTTTATATCAGCCCTCAGAATTTGTTAGGTGAAATACAAACTACGTAAATAAATAAATCAGGACTGGTTTTAGGAAATATGCAAGATTATATTCTGACTTAGGACTGACTTCTTACATATGAGACATCATAATTCTCTTCCACTGCATGCCCAAATTCATGTATATGACTGCACAAAGGCAGAAGCACATTCCAATTATTTCCCCAATTGGTTTGGCATTGTCCTAGGGTAACTTACTTCCACATGTGCGAGCTAAGATGTCTCTCCAGCATGGAACTGAGTGCAGAGCAAAACCGATCCAGCCGTCGACTGAACACATAACACCCTGGGCTCACCAATCTGCTTCCAAAAGTGCAGAACTGTTGTGGTGGGGGAGGATTAATGGAAGGATGAAAGTGTTAGAAACTCAAAATCATGCGAAGAGCACACTCCCAAATTCTACAGTGACAAGTAGGAGACCCAGTTTATATCAAGGAAGTTATTCATTCTATCCTCTATTTCTTCAGCTAATGAGAAAGAGAGACTAAGTCTATCATCTTAATTTCCAAGAACGATTAATTTTGTGTGGATTCAACCCACAGCAGCTTTGCATTTGTTAACCCCAATATTCAAGCTCTGGTTGACTGAATTAAAGGAACTATTAATCGCAAAGCCAAGAGGAGTTCCTTTTCTTTGGAGAGTTACTTCCTGCCCTTCAAAACACTAGCCTAGATAGACTAAAGGCTTGACATATTGATTTAATTTACACAATTGTGCTAAGCGTTATTGAACAAGTATAATGTCTGGATTTAGAGATCAAAACACAAACAAAACAAACACATCACATTATGACTTACAGTGATATGTGAACCCAGGCATTGGAAGACCATATCACAGCTTCACAGGTATGACATTCCATTCCACTATAGCTCCACTTTTAACATTTGCCAAATTTCTCTCATCAGAGCCACACAGCACAAAGAAAAAGAGCAGGTTGGGTCTCGGTCTGTCACTTACTGCCTGGGGATGGGGTCGTCGTGTTGCATAATAGCAATCTAACTTGCGGGAATCATCTGTGGCATCATCCTCACTCTCCTCACTTGTCACCCTCCCCGTGCTCTTTGATGCTGAGAAACGGTAGAGACGGCTGTCAATTTCGCTAGAAGATATAGGCACGTCATCAGGGTCACTCTCTGAGGAAATCCCAGACCTGAAAGCAGCAGAAAGAGGATAAGAGCTGAGCTTTCCGAGAACTGAATATCCAGAAGCTATGTCAGATACCATCATATGCTCCCTCATCTCGACTGTGTGTTACCTGGAAAGTGCACAGTGGGAATATGCTTGCTTCGTTTGACAAGAAGTAGAAACATTGGTCAGAACCAAGGAAGTCTGTGACATGGAAGAGAAGTCCTGCAACAGCCGTTCAGTAGTTATGTCTTTCCTCACTGGGCTCTTGTCTTTGGGAGATTCGCCTTTCTTGGTGCTGGCCTTCAGTTCAGCCACTAACACATCAAAGTCCTTTGTGCGGCCTTGCACCTCTCGACGCTGATGTACAGAATGGATCTGGAGCACAGGCAAGAGAGATATGTTAGATTTATCAGCTGGCTGGTGGAAAAGCAAGCTCAGAGAGAGGATGTGATGACAGGCCATTTTCAAATAAATAATATCCCACATAAAACCCATGAGTTGTATAATCTTAGGGAAAAAGTGTGTGACATTTCTCTAGTGAACATTTTAACAAGTCTCTGAGAGACTAGCACTGAAGCAGAGGTTATGGTTAGAAAATCATTATTTATATAGGAGTAGACAATCTTTTCTTGGGGTGAGGAACACATTTGATCCTTTAATGGGCTCCCAGGAGGCCATACTCCAGGGATTGGTTGAAACTGGAATCAAAACGAAGACAAAGCCAAATTTAATGTGATTCAATTAAAACATCAACTGCACCCTATGTTTAATAATTTTCCATTTCTGTCATATTAGACATGACAGTTCAGTAGCATATTTTGGAAGAGTTCTTAATCCAAATCCAAGACTTGCTGGGAATATATATGGCTTCTGACCTTCTGCTTTATTGTTACAAAGCAGAGAAATATTATATACTGTTGCACATACTGTAATATTATTCACAAAGCTAACTTATCCAAAGCTATGTTAAAGAGATATTGCACCTCTTATATATTTGTTATATGTTATGTTATGTTATATGTTATGCTTTCTTATGTTGTTATGTTAGGAATAAGCAACAGTAAGACAAAGAAGGTACAGTATGAACTAAGAAAAATATAACACATATCTAATAAAGGAGAATATTTGTAGCTCAGGGTTGACATGAGGAGTCCTTGGTGCTCTCTGAGCTTGCTTGTTTTCTTGCAGACATTTCATTACCCAAACTAGGTAACATCATCAGTGCTAGTAAGGAGTGTCATTTGCTGTCAGTTTATATTCTGGTGGCTTGCCCTGTCAGCATTGGTGGTGGTGGTCTTAGAGATTCTTTTAGTGCGGCTGTTTGCTGTTGGGTCTTTGGCAATTTCTTGATTGGGGTATTGTTTACTTGATTGTTAGTCTGATGTTAACCTTGGAGTTAATCTATGCTGATCTGGGTGCTGATTGCTGGTGGAGCGTGCTGCAGTCTTTTTGTTCCTGTTTGGGCTGGGTGATAGTCCCTTTTGCATATTGATGTTGTTAAGGTCATTTATCTTTATTGATGGCTGATTTGTCAGAGTGACAAGCTTCTAGAAATTCCCTGGCATTTTTGGACTTGGCTTGGTGACATTATCCCAATGTCTGCAAGAAAACAAGCAAGCTCAGAGAACACCAAGAACCCCTCATACACATATCTAGTTTATACCAGTAACATTCACAATGTGTCTTCTATCCTTGCAAACTATCCTTCCTTGCTTCCTTGCTTCCACCATATCCATATACCATCTATACATTATTTTGGTCTTTTAACTTTCTCACATTTTTCTTTTTGAGGCTCTTTTCCACCCAGAACTTTCTTAGTTTTTGCCTTTGTCTTAATCTATTTGCTCTTCCTTTATGTATTACTTTCAACTCAATCCTCCTTCATTCTATCTGATCAAGCCACCATAGTGCATATTTTTTGGACTGGTTAGTGCCTTGAATATTTATTTATTTCAAACTCAGCATGCATTCATTCTCAACTCCGTTATGTTCTTGTTTCACCCTATGCCCTTCTTAAACACCCCACTCAACTTTTTTATATTTTTCTCCTGAAATAGCTAACACTCATTTCCATATAACCATTCAGGTAGAAGCATGCATTTATTCCTAGCCATTTTCACTTCTTCCAACAAGCGTTCATTCCTCATACAAAATACACAGTGCCCACTATGTTTCTATCAGTATTTACACATCCTAAAATCTCTCAGTCCATTTCCCCATCTTTAATAAACATCCTACCAAGGTCACAAACCCATCTACTTGTTCTAGTTTTTCCCCCATTTATGTATAAGTTAAAATCATTCACTCAGTTTCCTTGTCAAATATAATTGCCCCATTCACACTGCTCCCTGTATCATACACTCTAACATTCTCTGCAAATTATTCCGTTCTCAGTTAACACAGCATCATCTGCATATAAAAGTACATGTATATTCATGTGCCCAAACCAACCCTCGTCTAACATCATTGCAAGCATTCCTTATACATTTATCCATAAATACATTAAGCAATCTAGAGATGTCCTGTATCCTTGTCTTACCTCCACAATGTTGAATCATTCTCCAAGCATAATATTTATTTTAACACATGCTTTGTTTCCATCTTATACCTCTCTTATCACCATCAGTAATTAATCTTCTACTCTATATTTTCACAATGCATTTCATCATTCAAGCTGATTCACTTTATCATGTATTTTATCTAAATCAGTAAATGAAGTCTGAATATCACTACTTGTAGGCTGACCATATCTTCCTTGATTCCTTCGGGATGGTAGGCAGGACCATGAGTGATGCAGTGAGACTGTCAATATTTCACAGAAGAAGGACATAGTGCTACTACCCTTGTAGGAGACAGTGGTGAACCCTTTACTGAAGAAGCCCTCCTCAGATCCAACCTAGTTTGATAACTTCTACCCAGTCTCCAACCTTCCTCTTTCTAGGGAAGGTTGTTGAGAAAGTGTTTGAGAATTTGTTACTGAAGATCCTAGAGAAAATGAATAACCTGGACCATTTTTGGTTTCGAGTCAGGTCTAGTCAGGGGACAGAAACAGTACTTGCCACTCTGGTAGAAAAACTACATGTAGATCAAGACTAAGAAGGACATTACTCTTTCTCTTCTCCCTCTTGATGGTGTTCAGTACTATTAGCCACAGTATCCTCCTTGACAACTTGCAATGGTTGTGAGTTGAGAGCACTATCATTCAGGATTTCTGCTTCTACTTGAATAGGTAGTTCTAGTTGGTAATCAGAGCAATAACAATTGATCCCTAGAGAACTCCAATATATTTTCTAGGCCTTAATTTTTCCCTTTAAATTATTTAACCTTTACACGAAACTGCTAAGGAAAGTTATCCATTGATTTGGGCTGAGATGTCATCAATATGTGGATGACAGCCAGCATATATTGCCATCTTTTAGGACCAGGTTGGAGAGATTCTAAACTGACTACAGGTTGTAAAGATCTGTCGGCCTCCTCATGAAATAAATCAGATAGAAATCATAACCAGATGACTTAATTCTACTTTATTGTAAAGCTACATTGACAGAATCTTTCTCCTCCCATCTCCTTTACAACCTTAGAAATTAGGGACAATCCCTTCTGAGACTCTTGCCTTGCCCACTATCCAGCCACAGGCTATGCTGTCTCTTATCTACCATTCCCTTGGCAGTCCATCTTTGCCCAGTCTCCCAAGGTCTTTCCCACATACCAGCAAAGATTTCTTCAGAAGGGGCAGATCACAGGGTTTTTCCCCCCCCCCCAGAGACATTGAACTTTGTGTCAACATAGCTGGAGAGTACTAAGCTATTAGAACTAATAGTCAATAACAGACTTTTCTCCTGTCAGAGCCATATATCACAGGACTCTACTTGTTGCATGATCATAGCCTATATAGAGTAAGGGCCATTTGAAGAAACACTTTCTTCAAACTGTCCTGGGTTCTCTTATGACAATACTTGCTCATTCTTCTCATTTCAATTGCCCCCCTATAAGGTAAAGAGTTTCAATTAGCATCAGTTTCACAGCGTGCAATTTAATTTCCAGAATTCCCCAGCCAACATACTGCTTCAGTGAATTTCAGTGAAATGCACTGGTTCTAGGAAAGGGCTTCTAACTTTTATGGAATAAGGGTTATACTGTAATAAAGGTGTGTGCAGCATTTTTACTAAAATATTACCCCTCCTGTTTATTGAGTAAATTCTAAATTCTGATCAGGAAGAGACCCTATTTCTTTTTCCTTTTCTTTTAATCTGACTTTGCTAATAAGCCCTGAATAGACACACAATGTGTGGTTATTGAGCAAGGGGATGATGGAATCTATTAACTGCTGAATACAAGAGAATGAGAAGACTAGTGTAGTAGAGTGTTGAACTGGAAGTGGAAGTGGATCAACATTACCCCTTGATCATGGAGATCACTGAGTGACTTTAGACCACTTGTTTGGATACAAGTACTAAATAAAACTACTCCCACCATAATTCCTTTTTTTCCAGCCCAACCAAACCTATATTGCTGTGACAATAAAAAGAGGAGTGAGCTTCATATCTATTTACTTGAAGTTCTTGGAAGAAAGACAGGATGTAAATGTAATACATAAATACATAAATACATAAATAAATGAATAAATAAAATGCAGGCTGTTTGTCTATTGCCAGGTAGATTTGGGGAGAAGCTTTTTAAGCAAGAGTGGTTCAAGAATGAAACCAATTACTGGGGAGCGACTGAAAACTCACTTTTGCTGGAAATTTTCAAAACAAAAACTAGATTGTCATCTGTTAGTTGTGGATGTCTTGCGCTTAGATACTGCCCCCAACATGGAATTGGACTAGTTAAGTTCAACTCTATGTTTCCTTGATTAGTGTCTTCTGACTCAATGATAATGCTGTAAAGTTTTGTCACACTTGGCACACCCAAGTCTTCTTGCAAATAGGAATAGTCTTTTATCCAAAAACTAGCTTATACCCAACTGTCTTAATACAAAATTGGGCAGCCTAGGAACTTGAATATGGCTGCAAGGCAACACTGTTATTCAAAACTGACACATTTGTAGAGAACCGGCTATGTTAAAAACAGCCTTTGTGCCCTCTAGACATGATGGAACCAGCAATGTCTGAAGGGGAAGATGTTTAAAAAAGTAATGGTGGTTGTGATCACACACAATCAAAGCACGTCTGCATCAACACTGCATACACATACAGAGTGGAAGGGCTTTGATTCCATGGCTGAGACTATCATTTTGATTCTTTTTATTTCCCATATGAATATCCCTGCTGGCACTCTAATAAGACATCTCTGCTGTTCCAATGGGCAGATAAAGCAATTATTTGCATGGAGATGCAGACACTTAAAGATGCCCAGGCTAGACTGCCATTAAAAACAAAGGAGGACAGCCTCTTGAAAAGAAAAAAAACCTATCCCGCCAGAAAGTATGAGAGCAGCAGTCATAAAGGCAACTTTCTGCACAGCACTTCTCAACTCTCCAACCGCTGCAGGAAGCAGGCCTTCCATTGCACAGTGTCTTACCTTGCAGGTCAGTAACCGAGTACACACTTTCTTGGTTTCAGGATTCACCACACCACACTGGCGGTTTAAGTCACATTCTTTCCCTGTGGGAACAAACACAGAGTTAGATGCCAAGGCATCAAAGAGTGCAGTCAAAGAGTCACATTCCTGCTGGTCCAGTGACAAGTCTCCCCTCCCAATAACCCCTTTCCCTTTGATTTGTTAAGGCAGCCCCCTTATTGAAAATGCAGTACAAGAAGTCCTCAACTTACGACCACAATTGAGCCCAACATTTCTGTTGCTAAGTGAGAAAGTTGTTAAAGTGAGTTTTGTCCCATTTTACGACCTTTCTTGCCACAGCTGTTAAGTGAATCACTGCAGTTGTTAAGTTAGTAACACGCTTGTTAAGTGAATTTAGCTTCTCCATTGACTTTGCTTGGCAGGAGGTCGCGAAAGTTGATCACGTGACCCCCGGAACACTGCAACCGTCACAAATAGGAGTCAGTTGCCAAGTGTCTGAATTTTGATCACGTGACACAGGGATGCTGCAATAGTTGCAAGTGTGAAAAACAGTCATAAGTCACTTTTTTCAATGCCATTGCAACTGTGATTTGTCACTAAAGGAACTGTTGTAAGTCGAGGACTACCTGTATTTCAAAAACAAAACAAAACAACCATTGTTCACTTTTTGCTGTCAGAGGTGCATTAAATACAATTCTTTATGTAAATGAATGGCATGTCTCATTTTGTATTTTGTATATTTATTTTCCCGCTGATCTTTTTTTTATTTTGTGGGTCAGCCTACACGGAGTCATATCTTTTGGGCACAATTGGTGTGACATCTTTTTTGACTTGGCCCAGAATTGTGATCATATGGCATTAGCTGAAAAGAGAAATCCTTTGAGGGTTGGAGAAGACCATACTCTTTCCCCCCCAAAGTCACTTATTCTAGCTGCTAAGCAGCTCACATCACATATCCTTCACATAATCCTATAATCCCAGTGCTTAAAAGTGAGCTGATACATGTAGTATTTCCCTCCCTTCCCATCCATTCAGGTGCTTTTGGGACAAATGCTCAACCTCATGGAATTAAACCAGACAAACTGGTTTTGCACAGTAGATACACTGGTTTTGCAAAAAACTCCAAAGTGGTTATGATACACACCCTTTTTCTTTTGACAAAGGATGAAGTGAGAAAGGTGATAAATATACATGGAAAGAGGCTTCTAATCTGCCATCTTAGAAGCCTTATTCCCTCCCTTCAGGATTACTAAGGAAGCAAAAAGTCGCAAAGAACTTTCTTTCAACTTTGCCCTATGACCTCGGTAGCAACCCACTCTTCCTTACAGATGAAATGAGGAATGGATTTATGGGAAATGTTTTGCTTAGGAAATACAGCTACCAAACTAACTTTCTTTTTTACAATACCAGCCATTCCCGATGGTTTGACTATTTATTACATGGCCTCCAGCCAGAAGATTACACAATGAGAAATGTAAGACTTACGAGATATTTTCTTCAGAGATTTTACAGCACCCGATTCTTTCTCACTCAGGCTAGAAGCATTCGCCAGTTTCCTGTTCAAGGTGTCAGCTGTTATTATGGAGGTGCTGCCAGCTTTGGCTGATGTCAGAAGTTCTTTTGGTGACGTCAGTAAGGAAGGTTTGCCTAGAGCCTCTTTTGAGTTAACCGAAGACTGTTTGGGAATGGCAGTGTCAAAAAGCAGAGGGGGAGCCTTGATTCCATCCCCATCTGACTTTGGAAGGCTGGAGATCTTCTCTAGATTTACTACAGGCACGAACAAGCTGGAGGACAAAACAGCACACATTGTTTTGAGGTTGATGTCATAGGCAATCTTCTGAACTGTATTTCATCTAAATTCCCAAAGAAAGTAATTTGGAGGCCTTGTAAAGACCCTCATGATGGTTGGCGTTCTACACCAGCAGATTCTTGCAGCAGCTTCATTCACAAAGCTGCCTTCGTCGTGTATTAGCATTATATTTATGAATAAAAAAGAAGCATGTAATCATTGCATGAGAAGGCTGCCCAAATAGAAAGGATACAGGAGAAAGTAGAAGAAGCAAAGACACGAAAATGAAGCTCAGCTTCCAGGGATGGTAAAACAAGAATCTGTGAAAAGTGGGAAGTACCAACATTGATAACTTCATGAATGATTCCAGCACCTAGCAACAGTCTTCTAGATCACTTTCAGCCCTCAAACGACCAAGCCAAGAAAATCACTTTAGAACATTTGTCATCATACCTCACCTTTTAGTAAATACACTCCATTTTAAATACCGGTACACTAACTAAACATTTGCCATCACACCTCACTTGTTAGTAAATATGCTCCATTTCAGTAAATACACTCTGAAACCAAAATGGGGTCATCTGAACCCAAGGGAGCAATCATATCTTCTCACTAGATTTCAAAAAAATTCCAAACACTGTTATCTTGCTAATGGAATTCAACCGTAATCATTAAGCTTCCATTTATAAGGCAGAAAACAGATTGATTATTGTTTTGATTGTACATTTTAACTGCTGCGTGCTAGCTTTTCCATATGTTACATTTCCATTAGCATTTGTAGTTAAATAAAATTCATTAGTTAATAGAAAGGAGTAACAGGAATATCAAAATGGCATGAAGGGAGTATTCCTTTTTTGCATCATTAATAACTGGTTTATTTATTGCTCTGATTTCTTTTGGAGTTGCACTAAGTCAATGTTTAAAAAATCATCTTTTGGGGAACTATCTGTGGCAAATGGGACTATAAATGTGTATAAAACTAAGAATGTGTAAAATGTTTTGTCTGATCTATTTCAATCTCAGAACATTCTAATCAGGTGTGAAACTCTCAAGTGCAAAATGAGCTGTTTTGAACACTTCAGAAGTGTTTCACACTCAAAGCATAAAGAGTTCACAGGGAATAGAATAGAATAGAATAGAATAGAATAGAATAGAATAGAATAGAATAGAATAGAATAGAATAGAATAGAATAGAATAGAATAGAATAGAATAGAATAGAATAGAATAGAATAGAATAGAATAACAAATCTTCAAAGAAAAAAAATCTTACTCTTATATTTACATGAAATATTAACCTTAGAGAGCAATATAGATGAACCCTAGAAGTGCTTGAAAACTTCCTGTGTTATCTCATGAAATATTTAAGTTTTATTCTATATTCATTTGTTAATTCGTTTGTTTGTTCATTTGTTCATTCAATTTCTATAGCTGAGTAGTTCAATTTCTACAGCTATCCTAAAGGGGACTGTTTTCTCTTTCTTACTGCACTTCAGCCAACCAACGCATAGCTAGGATTGTTTCCTTCAAAGTATGCCTGAGCTGAGATCTTCTCAAAGAGAATGGTTGGATTTATTACTCACAAAGAACCCCAGCCAGACCCTCTTACCATAGGTTGTCCTTCGGCATCTTGTCTGTCTTCTCTGGCATATGCTGGGTTTGATTAAAGAAACTCTGGGATTTTTCCCTCCATGATTTGGTGGATCCATGACTGCCACTAACAATGGGCCGCCCATTGACAGCATGGCACTTCTGCAAATTGGATGATGGCTGCACCCGACCACAGAGTTTGCTGAGAGGTCCATGACGTCTCTCTATGTGGGAATAACAATGCCGTTAGCCAGAAAGCTTGGCTAGCTAGTGAAGGAGCCTGTGAGGCAGCAACCAGACTGCAAATTGCAGGTCTGCCTTGGGTATGAAGTGGGATAGGTACAACAGTAACCCAGGGTCTTTAAAAAGCATGTTTTCCATAATTAACCCCTGTTACTCTATTATAAATACGTTATGATTCCCAATCTCTTTTATCAGCCATTAACAGAATAGTTCTCCTCCCAAAGCTACTCGGGGATAAAAATAATGCAAACAACATTAAAAAAATGTAATAGATACTTTAGCCTGATCAGTCACTTCCCAGTCAAAACTGAATCCGTTGATCACAACAGGCCAACTAAGTCAGAGAGAGCTTATGCAATTCTGTATTTTATTCCAGTCAAAAATTATTTAGTTTCCACTGCAAAATTCTGGATCTTTCCTTTTCTAATCTACTCATCATCCCACCTGCAGACTTGATTTTATATATACAATAGTGCCCCAGGAAAGACCTTTTGTTACTAAATTTGAATTTTCACCCAGACCCTTTAGAGCCAAAGTACATGACAACATCTAGAACTGAGTCTGGAGCTCCCAAAATTCAGAGGCACATTTGTACAAGTCTCCAGTTTACCAAATCACATTTAAAGTCTCTCCCTGTTCCACAGTATAACACTTTGCTACTATTATATTGTGTTTTCAAGTCACTTCTTATCTTGACTTCTGATTAGTATACGGTTAAATCCATATTGTTTTCCTAACATTTTTTTTAAAGAAGACAGATACCATTGCTTCTTTCCCCAGGGCAGAAAGAGAATGAGAGCCCCAAGGTCGCCCAGCTGGCTTCATCCTAAGGCAGGACTAGAATTCATAGTCTCCCAGTTTTAAGTCCGGTGCTTTTAACCACTGCACCAAGTTGGCTCTTTTTGCTGGCAACCCTCAAAGTGCGCCTTCCCAAATTGTCCCAGATAGTTTTGTCAGAGCTGTGAGATGGAAAAGAGGTTACTCTCTCTTTCCTGTTTGACAGGGAAGCATAGTCAATAGCTGTGTATAGCCATCCATGGGACAACAGAAGACAAACCCTATACATATTTCTTTGTGTGGCTACCACTAGCAACATATACGGGATTATTCTGTCCCTCTAGGCATGATTCATAAAGCCTAGGGGATAAATACATAACAGAAATAAACATGGTATTTCTTCCTTCATGTAATTCAAAGTGATATATGTGGTAGGTCCATTGAAACACTGAGCAGATCCAACCTATCTTGCTTCAGAAAGGATACTGCCATCATGTGACTTCTGGTCACATTCTGGATACCTCTGTCAGTCTATTCACCCATTTGCCTCTTCTTTGCCAACAGGCTAAATTACAACTTGCCAAGTCGCCAGAGGGCTTCTAATTTTGACCCTTCACTTGGCTTGCCCCAACTCTGAACAGATTTTGGTAGTGAGCAAAGAGATTTTGATAATCCTCATGAAATGATTACTTCCCCTCATCTCCCTTCAGGCAACAATCCAGCTTTGGATAAAGGTAAGTAATTCACAGATGACTGCTAAAGGAAATTTCTTACATTTAATTTCCATAGCTGAATTTTGAGATCACAAAAGGAAAAACAGCTAAAAAATGGCCAAACATAATTTTATTTAGAATTTGGTAGGAGGCAGCAATACCAGCTGGGAAGGAGAGGAGCTGTAATGCCACTTGCAAAGCATTAGACAGAAAAGGGTCAATCGGGTGTACAATTCAAGCAAAGTACTACTCTAGCAAATAATGTCTTTTACCATTAAGGACGGTTCTATTAGATGCACATAATTATTCATATATCTTTCATACATATATTGCAGAAGTTATGAAGACATGCAGGTCTGGCCACTTTTTAGCTGCCTCCCAACCTTGGGGTGTAAGTAGCAAAATATCATCTCGGGAATGACCCTAATATGATCAGAACGTATCCTTTGTTTCCTGACTACCCGTGTTTCCCCTAAAGCAAGACAGGGTCACACTTTCTTTTTATCCCCAAAAGCCCCACTATGTCTACTTTCGGGGTACGGCTTATATTGATTGGAAAACAATTGTCAGTTTTATTTTAAGTATTTTAAGTATTTAAGTATTTTAAGCAGGAGGCGGAAGTGGGCAGGAGTAATATGTCTTACTTTCGTGGTACGGCTTATATTAGCCGACCCCCTGAAAACCCCGATACGTCTTACAATCGGGGGTGTCTTACTATCGGGGAAACAGGGTACTATCTTACCAGCCATCTCCTTGCTCACTGAGAAGCAATCCTAAGAAAGAGGAACTTCCCTAATTTGCAGGGAGGAAACCAAAAAGAGGGCCTTTCACTCTAGGCACCACCATCACCACCTCCATCCCCAGGCAGCAGCACTACTCCCAAGCACTCCCTGAGAGGCTACAGACATTCAATTGGCATGTTGGCTGCCTAGCTTACCGCAGTGCTTCTGAAAGGCTTGAGGTTTGACCACTTGGCCACAGTGGTTACACACCACCAGGTAGAACTCATCATGAGCTGGGCAATGACCAAAGATAGACATGTCTGAAAGGACAAGAGATGCGAGTGATGAGAGCACACTCAGGGAAGAGGCCCATGTCACCCTCTCAATTTTGCAGTCTAATTTTGAGCAAACCTATGAGCAAAATGAGATGCTCAACCTATCTTGAAAGCGCAGGTTTAAGTCGGGAGAGCCTTAGCTGAGCTACAGCTATTTAACACCCCACACCACTCAACTCGCTGATGGAAATGGTAAGAAGTGGTAATTCAGCAACACCTGGACAACCACAGAGTCCCTCCCCCCTCTTGACTTAAAAGAACAGAGAGTGAGACACGGAGCTGAGAAGAAAAAGCTGTATTTTTGTCACAATTATTTCATACACTAGCATTTCTTGGGATTCTTTGTATGAGTACAAAGATGGAACAGACAATGCTTGCAAGGTACATTGTTCAGTTATAATCAATAGTTGTTTATATCACGTCAGGCCACTGGTCCAGCTAGCCAAATGGTCTTGGCTGTAACTGGCTAGTCATCCCACAACAACAGGAGTTGCAAGAGCTGGATAGCAGAGCCCATACTGTACTCTGTTGCTCAGTAATAGAAGCACCAAATTCTTAATTGAAAGACTATATGATCAGTAGCTTAAAGAGACATTCCCCAACTCATCACCTCTCAGTTTTGACTATCCTGATAATATCAGCCAATGATCATGTATATGGAAGATATTAGGTTGAAAAAAGACAGATCTAATGCTTGAGCACCAAACTAGGCATTCCAATCTGCATGCAATTATTTTATAGGTTACTAACATTTAGGCTGATATTTTCACAGGCAGCTGTTCAATTTAGAAAACTGCCAGTGAGTGATGTGGCCTCCATATCTATTCTGGAGATTGCCTCTCCCTGCTAATGTGGGCACACATGTTAAAAAACAAAACAAATGGCTATCATATGGCAAAGGGGGTTCTCACTTGCTGTCCTGTGCTCTGTAACGTTGGCAGCAAGTAGCCCCACCTCCTAGCACAGCTGGGGCAGCAAAAATGGAAAACAAAGAGTCACAGACAAGCTAGAAAGCAATGAAAAGACCTAGGGCAGCAGGGCAGGAAAGAGAGGAAAGCTGCCAAAGAGGAGGGAGGGACAAGGCCCAACTAACTGCAGACTATCCAAGGGCTTGGCTGGTTCAAAGTGATTGCAAAAGTCAGACAAAGCACAGCAGAGGTTCATCTGAACGTTCTGGCTTGGGCGTCCAATATAATTCACATTTCCAAAGGTCTGCTGGAGAAGCAAAAGGGGCTGTATGAAGAGTTTGGGGTATGAACAATCTCATCTGGAGAAATGATTTCAGTTCCTGATGTCATGGCTGATGTCAACATTCTTACCTTCTAGCGGGACTTTAATCTGTATCTGTATCCTTCCCTACTCTAGTAAAGAACAGAAATTCTTTAGAAACACATGTGTACACAAACACACACACACCAAATAGAAAGAGAAAGCTGTCTGATCTCTTGGCAGAGTACAGGCAGTTGGTGACTCAGGACATACTTTTCCAACTATTAATATTAAGAGAGATTGGATTTGGATGAGTTAGATTTGATTTTATCTCTTCTAGCATGAGTTCTAGCATAGTTTTCATTTAATAACATTTTTTTTGGAATGTACTGGTTAAAATATTGAATTGATGGACAGAGTATGATTGATATTTGAGGTCAGAAAAGAACAGTCTGAGAACATATTGGGCCCTTCCATGCGGCTTTGACTCATTTGCATGAGTCATCTGGAGTCTCTATAAGTCTGTTTAACTTCAGTTGAAGAAATGGCTGAGATCGTATAATATGAATATAAGGGAAACTATGGACAAATGATCTTTAGACAAAATATAGTGGGAAGTCAGAGGCTTTTGCTTGGGGCTCATGAAACTTCATCTTATTAGAAGCCATAGAGATGGAACCATAACAAAAGAGACTTTGAAACTAAACAAAGTATGGCTATAGAATCTGAATAGTTTAGGTTATCTCAAATCTCTGGAAAGATCATATTAAGTGTTTGGTCAATAGAAGAGCTATAGAGACAAGATGGGAAGATTCAAGGCAAAAATCTACAAACCGATTCAGATATCAAGGAAGATATATCTTCAAGACTAAGCTTCCCCTATATTGATTTCCTAATAAATTATAGGAGCATTCCTCCTTTTTATCCTAAGCTATGGCAAGGTTCATGCCATAATTAGGAAAAATCCATCATTTTTTAAATGGGTAAAACATCAACACTCCCTGAAATACAAGAATATAATCTTGGAATAGGACACTTTTACCACTGTTGCCATCCATGATGTAGCAAAGCAGAAAATGCCAGTATCAAAGCATTTGTTCAGGATTTGTTCTATGCATTCTAACTCTTTCCTTCTCCACAAAGAGAAAGTAGAGTTGGTTGTCATAATGCAGCAAACCCTATTGTGGCCCTCACTCAGAGTCATTATGGACATCTTACTGCTTCATGGGCAAACAAACCCAGACTCAATCCCGACAAGACAGAGTGGCTATGGACTCTGCCTCCCAAGGATAATTCTAACTGTCCGTCCATTACACTGGGGGGAGAAGTTTTATCCCCGTCGGAGAGGGTTCGCAACTTGGGTGTCCTCCTCGATCCACAGCTAAGTTTAGAATACCATCTTTCGGCTGTGGCGAGGGGGGCGTTCGCCCAGGTTCGCCTGGTGCGCCAGTTGTGGCCCTATTTGGACCGGGAGTCACTCCTCACACTCACCCATGCCCTTGTCTCTTCGAGATTCGACTACTGTAATGCTCTCTACATGGGGCAACCTTTGAAGAATGTCCGGAGACTACAAGTAGTCCAGAATGCGGCCGCGCGAGCTGTCTTGGGTCTCCCAAGACATGCTCATATCACTCCAGCTCTCCGCGAGCTGCACTGGCTACCTATTGGTCTCCGAACACAATTCAAAGTGTTGGTTATGACCTATAAAGCCCTTTATGGCAATGGACCAGGATACTTGCGGGACCATCTTCTGCCTCATAAATCCCAGCGACCGGTTAGGGCGCATAGGGTTGGCCTCCTACGAGTCCCGTCTGTTAGACAATGTCATCTGGCGGGGCCTAGGGCAAGGGCCTTCTCCGTTGCTGCCCCAGCCCTCTGGAACCAGCTTCCCTCAGAGGTTCGTATTGCTCCCTCCCTCCTAGCTTTCCGGAAACTCCTGAAGACGCATCTATGCCGACAGGCTTGGGGCGTATGAGCTGTGCTCTGCCCCTGGGCCCTAGGAGTGTCCTGCCATCAGTGACTGTCAGCTGATTGTGTTTGTATGTGGTGTGAATGAAATTAATTTTTAAATTTTTATTATATTATTGTATTGTTGTTGTGAGCCGCCCTGGGTCTTCGGAGAAGGGCGGCATATAAATTTGATTAAACTTGAAACTTCTGTTTGCAGAATTGAAAAATCTGTATATAGGCTAAATTAAGGATCACCTGCTGTATAAAAATGCAGTAATTACCATTCCAGACAGTGGAGTATACAATATTTATAGCTATATTCATCCCTTTCTTTTTGTAGAGCATTTACAAATCCACAGGTTTGGAGTTTGAGCAAAGGTCTCTACAGCGCATGTTTCACCAGAGAATTTGAGGTCTTCTTACCTTCTTTAATGAGGGTCATTGCATCAATCTTCTTTCTCACATTCCTACTGTTTTCTTCCAGATCGGACACTAGGCAAATAAAAAAAATTGTTTCCATCAGTCAAAATTAAATCTACTGAAGATATATTATCTGTCAATGCTAACAAGAATTTATGGCTTCCTGATACATTAGAATGGACACTTCCTACCCCTTAAAGTTCAGCTCAAAGCATGCTCAATTAGAATTACTTCATACTATATAGTAAGGCTTACTAGAGTATGCATGGTTATGTCAGTAGGTTGAATAGGCTTATAACATATTTCAAGACAAATAAGTAGCAAAAGGAACTTCCATCTCATTTACACATCACACCTTCTCAAACTTGCCATGGAGCACTCTGCAATTACATTGTGTCCTAGTACTGTACTGAAGAAATCCATCTGCAAACAGGTAACACAATATCTCTATTACATTTGCAATTGAATAGTTTTTTTTAATTAGCCCCCTCCCCTTCAAAAGTACGGTATATGAAATTGATTTGATGAAAATTATTACATTTGTCTGCCACCTTGCCTCCAAATGAGCAGGGGACTGTGCAAGAGTTGCCTTATTTTTATCTTCGTAACAACCCTGTGCAAAAGGTAAGGCTAGTTTGCCCAGGGCCACCCTGAGCTTTATCGAAGATAAGGAGTTAATTTAATAACAGCAATAATCATAGCAGTTCTTAAAGTTGCCAAGAAAATAAGGGTCCCTAAGAATCAGCTCTGCTAATACAGCAGATGTTCTTCAGCTTCTGCGAGCTTATAGTAGTGGACTTGCTGAATCTCAGACTTCACTGCCTGCTGTTTCAGCAGAATTGCTCTGCCAATCTATATAAATCAAGAGGTGTGTGGAAGACAGTGACAATCATACAGCTCCACCCATGAAGGCTTTGCAAATTATAACAATGTGGCCATAGGGGAAGAACATGATTTGATCATCTCCTGTGGTAAGGCTTCATTTGAAAATTATTTTCTTTTTCATTTCACTTTCAAATAGTCATCATCCACCAGTATTCAACAAGCAGGTATGTAAAATGAATATGAAAGAGGTATGTTTGTATCACATGAAACAATAATATGTGTATATAATCTATGCACTTTTTAGGATAAGTATCTCTATTCTCCTAGCAGTCAAACCAGGCTTCAAAAATAGATGCCTTAAGATGGACTTCAAAATGGAATTCCCAAATTTCAAGGCAAATAAATGCTGCTGGATTTTAGCCCATGGAATCAAAATTTCGCTGATATTGAATTACAGTGGTGCCATGTTATAAGCCAGAATACTCTGGTTTCATGACAGTGGAAACATTTTCTTACCACACTGTGCATGTAGTTGTACTAATATGTCATCTCCTATCCAATCCCCACATGTACATGAGGAATCAAAAAAATGAATTTAGGACTACTCTTTCTTCTGCTATTTCCCACCTGGGAATCTCTTTGCACTATAGAGACAGTCATGAAATGCCTATAAGTATTTAGCAATGCAGGTAAGATTCAATGATGTGACTTCAAATTAACAGTGTGAATGTGTCACAGAGATGGTCATCAGGACCAGACTCCTGACATTTACTAAGACATAATGCTCTGTATCTAATACATTTCACACCACTTGCTGCATTCACAAAGATAAGAAGTATCTGTTAAAATGCATCAATTGCGTCAACATCAAAACAGAAGAAAGAAATTCAAAATAGTTTTTTTTTTAAAAAAAAAATCACAGGATTAGGGCAAAAGATGGATGCTAAATAAGTAAATAAAACACTCTGACAGAGAGCTGCGAGCAAGGGAAATTTATAACTTGCTTCTAAATCCTTGAAAATACAGGAGCCATTACACAAACTCTGCTGGATATGGAAGTACATCAGATATTACATGAAGAAACTAACTCTATCAAGATAATGGAGGGGGAAGGGAGAAGCTCAACAATATAAAAAGCATCACCAGGGACAGCTCCTCAGACTCTCCCGCCCCTTCTGGAGTCTGCTGTTAGGTTGCACTTGAGAAAGTCAGAGAGGCTAAAGGCAATGCTCCCAAATGATTCCAAGGACAAAAATCACCAGAGGCCAAGATCTCCATCCACCATGTTCATATACTTCCAACCTGTCCCTCTCACAAGGGAAGGCAAACACAGCAAAGGACACAACAGAATGGAGGAGGAGGAGCATGGAGACACTGAATCAGGATGTCAGGGATCAGGTTGGTAAGAGAGGAAAGCAAAGGCAAGGAAATTCTAGTGGGTAATAATTTAGTGCCCAAGTCAACAGAGCAGAAGAAGCTTGCTCCAGAAGACAGACGGAAGGTGCAAGGAATGTGAAACAGATGGATGGGCGGGGATCAGTTTCAATGGCCAAGGCAAAGATCTGAATAAAATGGAATAACTTGAGGAGAAGGAAATCCAGAGAAGCAGCAGAGCTGGAGGTAAAGCCAACACAGATCTCTGAAAACACTTTAGAAGAGCTGGTTGAGAATCAGCTATAAGGGGATTGAAAGAATAAAATCAATGCGAAATATTAGCTGGCTGAATTTAAAGGGCAAATGTGAACATTTAGAGAAAGAAAAAGCAGCATGTCTAGAGTGACCCAGGAGAGAATTCAAAATCAGCAAGGTATTTTGTGGCTTGTAAGTGCCACAGGAGCATATCGAAGCATGGAATGCTATTCTGGAGAAAGTAGAAAAAGTGATTGTAAAAGAATCAGAAGAAAGAATATTCAAATAAACTGGGGAAAATTAAAGCAGGGCTCAAAGATCCTAATGGGAATTTATATAGACTGTTTCATACATAAATGTGGACTCAAAAACAGTAAAGATCAAAAGTCAGGGGGAATCGTGTGAATAGGGCATAACTACAGTACCCTCATGTTAGACGGAATCAAAGCAAAGGACAGAACTACCTAACTCTCTGTGTGGAAACTACGGGGAACAAAGATTCTGATCGACACCAAGATGATCACAGTATGTTCGCCTAATTTACATCAGGTTCGACAGAGGAATCCGTTCTTGGAATTCGGGAGATCTTGGGAAACCTGGTTTTGCAAAAAGAAGCATTCATCAAGCAAGAAATTCCACGGCGCTAGGACCCGGCGGCTCCTTTGTTTAGGGCGGGCGAAGGGAGGGAGGGAGGAAGCTCGTCGACGGCGGCGGCGGCGGCAGAAACGGCGACTGAGAAGTGTCCCTACTTCCCCCCCGCCGCTCCTCGCTGCCTAAGGGTTAACGAGCGGGATAGGCGCGCTCACCTGTCTCGGTAGTAGGCGGCCCAACTCTTTCCACCCAAGCACTCCAGCTCTGCCCCGCGAAGTCATCGAGATTCGGCAGCCGCCGATCCACAGCAGCCATTGCTACTGCTGCTACTACCGCCGCGCGTCCACGCACCGCCATCACCGCACGGGAACGCGCAGCCCTCCCCGCCGGCGGCGGCATTTTGCGCATGTGCACCCTGCTCCTTGCACCACGGGAAATGTAGTTCCCGAGCTCGTGGCGATTTTCCTGTGCGCATGCCAAGGAAAGCGATGGAAACGAGAGGGACATGCTCGCTCATCCTTTCCACAGTTGTCCGTCCACCCCAGCATCCTACCTCGGCCTATAATTTTTAAGTAGTTTCCATTTTGGGGGAGAAAAGCTCCTACGTTTATGACATCCGTGCAGTAGAAATCTTGTTCTAAGAAATAAGCACACGAGTAGACTCGATCTAAGGTCTATGACAGCTAGGATTGCGAGATAGTAACCATCTCCAGGCGGAAAGAAACACGTTTCTCCCATTCGTCTGTCCTGATCCGAGATTGAAGCAATATGAAGGAGTGAGAAAACTACTCTGTCCTTCCTTTCCCCATCTTTTCTATATATATATATATTTTACCAATGCAATCTTTTTCTTCTAAAGCAACGTCAGCATATGATACATCTTTTCCTCATGGTATAGCATGACAATCTACTGGTCATTTTTACTGTCCTGTGTGGCACCTTTTTCTAGCATAAAGGAATCCCTTTTGAGATGGAGCGACTGTTCCCCGTATTACAAGACAGGATATAATCGACAGACTCAGTACTGTACTGTAAATCCGTTCTCTAATCATTTCAGCTGTAGAGGTGATTTTGTTTGGTTGTTGCATTCATCATTCTGCCACAACCCAAGATTTCATTCAGATTAAGTCACTATAATTTCAAATTTTATCAATATATATTACATTATAAATATATGCTTTACACTTAATTATTCTGAATCTCTTTTACCATCTCATTACCCATTTATCCAGTCTGGAGAGAATTTTTAGAAATACTTTAAAGTCCAATTGGGTATGCCATTTTTTATTCTCCTAAACTATCCACCAAGTTTTTTGCTGTTCATCTCTGTTCTAAATACTTTAGGAACAAATTACATAATACAAGTAGTCCTCGACTTAACAATAGTGAGTGTTTGAAGATACACCAGCACTGAAAAAGTGACATATGACTGTTTTTCACACTAACCGTTGCAGCATCCCCATGATCACGTGATCAACATTCAGATGCTTGGGAACTGACTCATATTTATGATGGTTGTAGTGTCCCGGGATCATGTGATACCCTTTTGTGACCTTCTGACAAGCAAAGTCAATGAGGAAGTCAGATTCACTTCACAACCGTGTTAATAACTTAACAACTGCAGTGATTCACTTAACAACTGTGGGAAGCAAGGTCGTAAAATGGGGCAAAATTCACTAAATCGCTTAGGAACAGAAATTTTGGACTCAATTGTGGTCGTAAGTCTAGGGCTACCTGTAAGTAGTCTTCTAGTGAGAGCCAGTTGGGAGTGGTGGTTAAAACACCGGCCAGAAACTCAGACCCTGAGTTTTAGTCCTGTCTTAGACACAAATTCAGCTGGATGGCTTTGGGTCAGTCATTCTTTCTTAGCCTTAAGAAGCACACAGTGGTAAGCTACTTCCCAAATCTTGCCAAAAAAACTGCAGGGATTTTTCCAGGCGGTCACTGGGAATCAAGACTAAGCTGACTTGATGGCACAAAAAAAAAGTCTGAGGGGTAGATAAAATTTTTATATGTAAAAAAGGAGAGACACTCCATAAAAACATAACATTTTATATTCCAAAGTAGCAAATCCTAATATTTGCTATACTATACAGTACTATTAATAGTTAAATGCAATACAGATTTCTAAATAGTCCCACAAATGAAAGTCTCTGCAGTAGAATAGTTGTTCAAATATAGAAGGAATTGTGCAACCAATTAATTTCTTAAATATGTGAAAATCTCCTACCCAAAAGAGAGCTGCTACTATACGTGAAGACACCTTGAGGAATAAATTGAATTGAAGATAACAATTACAGTTATTACCTGACCCTCCCTTTTTTAAATAATTGCTTCCATTCTGCCACTATGAAAAAGTTACGCTCAATAAGATCTAGAACATTCTTCAATATAGGTATCTACAGGATATACAACAATTTCCCACGCAATGTTTCCATTGCCGCAAGTCACTCACTGCACCCAGCAAGCTAAATCAAAATAGGACAGCCAATTATATTGCAAGAACTCAAGAGAGGTGGGGAGGATAGAGAAGCAATGAAGATGACCTCAGATAAAGGCCCTCATTAGCACTTCCAACCTTAATACATTTGCTTTGAAGTTGGACGTTTAAATGGAACTTATTTTAGTCTCAATTATGTGGAATTGCAGCCTGAGTGTCTGCCAAGTAAGGCTTGCAAGTGCTGAAATCACCATTCCCCTTCATCCGGTGTGGGGAAGAGTCTGTTCTTCAGAGAAACAGTCCAAGTAGGCTATTCTTGAGAGCGCTAGAGCTCAGCTGGTCTGCATCTTCTGTCACAGTGACAAAAAGCTCCCTTGGGCTTGAAAAGAATTGCAAGCTAGGAAGCCCTTGAATCTCTAGAAGCTTTTCCGTTGCTATACAAATGCCCTCTCTCCATTTGTGGATCAATATCCTGTGTGCCAGCCAGCATCCTCCTGTCCAGCCTTTACAGTAAATTCATCCATCATTTTGCTCTTTCCTAATGAATATTTTCTCCCTTTAAAAGCTGTTGCTAAAATCTCCAAACAGCAGTATTTCTCCTTCAGGATGTCACTCTGCTTGCGGTGAGTTTTAATAATAGGATTTGCTTCTACCTTTGCTCAAAAGAAATCTCCCTTTCTGAAACCCACCCTGCACAACCTTTATTGCAATTGTTGGAGATATAATAACACCAACGCATTTCTGATACATTTCTCCTATGCTATTTGGTGCAGTTATGAAACTAAAATGGGAAGTAGCAACATTACTTTATGAAGAAGGCTTTCTGGCTTCCTTGAGAAAGGGACCATTCTGGAGTTTCACCATCTTGTCTAGTTAAAAAATGACAGTTTTATATTTTGTGTTATTCTGTTAAATTAGAATTAGAATTCTATTCTCTTAACAGAATCTGTTAAAGATACTGGAATTGGTACAAACGTTCATTTCATTTACCTGCGGTGATGACTGCACTAAAGCTGCAGGCAGTACCAGGAGTCACATCCCCTGAGAGAGCAGTCTGCTATTTTTCTGGCACCAGGGATCGGTTTTGGAAGAAAAGTTGTCTTCCAGGGACCGGGATGGTATTGATTTTGCATGCAACCTAGATCCCACACATGTGCAGATGAAGCTTCACTGGCTTGCGCAGGCTCAATTCCTAACAGGCCATGGACCAGTACCAATACTGGGTACAGACCCAGTGGTTGGGGATCCCAGCCTTAAGAGATACTTTCCAAGTGTTAGTCGAACATTAGGAAATAACCAATGATTAAAAGCCAGATTAATAAACAAACCTACATTAGCATCTGTAAGCTGGTATAGACCTTCCTTTACTGATGATGAAAAGATAAAAGATAAAACATTGGAGTTTGTTAATTCGGGAAGAAAAATATCATTCAGAGATTTGATAGTTTATGAAATGATGATAAGTAAATAAAGTATGTGAGTATAAGTCATTACTCGCCCCCCCCTTAATATTAAAATTAATGGTTGGTTAGTGAAATTGATAACTCATTTTGGACTATAGAAAATACTTTTTCAGACAGAACCTAGCAAATTTCTAAGATTTCTTCCCAGAAAAGGTGCAATGAACAGATTTAAAAGGGGATTAAGTAAAAGAATGAAATATATTGAGCAGTATTTTATTAAACAGTAATAGCATCTGTTACCGAGAATGAACTGTCATTTTATGCACTGTTCATAAAGTTCACTGAAGCCTCTAAACAACCACTTTTGAGAAGAAGCAATTGGAACAATTACATCTCTAGTATTATGTACCACCACCCTTCTGTTTGGATAGGATAGGATAGGATAGGATAGGATAGGATAGGAGAGGAGAGGAGAGGAGAGGAGAGGAGAGGAGAGGAGAGGAGAGGAGAGGAGAGGAGACTTTATTTGGCCAGATGTGATTAGATACACACGGAATTTGTCTCTGGTGCAGAAACTCTCAGTGTACATGCAAAGCAACAGAGTAATAATCATAATAATGATACCAATAAGAGGGGGTAGTAGACAAGATGAGAAGGATAAATAATAATAATAAAACAATAAAAACAACAACAATAATAATAATGATGATGATGATGATGTCATACAACATGGGTGAATATACTTAGAAATAAGACAATACTGTAAGGATTAGGTGTTCAGCAGAGTGATGGCATGAAGGGGAAAAACAGTCCCTATGTCTAGTTGTTTTGGCATGCAGTGCCCTACAGCAGCGTCCTGAGGGGAGAAGTTGAAACAGTTTATGTCAGGATGTGAGGTGTCTGTAGATATTTTCTGTTTTTATGTAATGCCCAGTAACCCCAGCAGGCTCCCCAGCACATTACAGGGTAGGTGAGAGAGTTCCTGATTAGACTCTTCTCATCTGCAGTCTGAAATTCTCTTTACAGAAGACTTTGGAAACCTCAGTGTAGAATTCAAGTGCCAGTCTTTAACTGGAGCCTGCAAGTTGGCATATATTACCCACTGTGACTTTGACTTTATCTCAGTAGGTGGCAGTAATTTGCAAACCTTCAAGATTCAGAAATCAAGAGGGGTTGGACCCTATTACTGTCTGAGTGTCAAAACACCAGGAATGAGAGAGACAGCTGTAGACTAAATAGGAAAACAACCTGGAAGATTATGGCAAATTCTTTTATATTGTTCCCAAGAAAATGACATAGACAAGTTCATGTAATCACAGGAATCAAGCCTGACCTGAGGTATCTCTCTTCTTTTTAACTTCTTATTTCTTACAGATTTTACCCATGTGTTATAAGGTTAAATTCAAATCAATAGGTTTGATCTTTAAAGGCCAACTCAAATGGCCTTTTAAAAAAATCAAACTGGGCTGAGTATTGTTGCTATTTGGATGATAGATCACCCAGGAAATCCTAGGGCTATGAACTACATTGGAAAGTTTTGTAAAAATCCTGGGGGGGGGGGGAAGCAATGCTCAACTACTTGCCTGTTGTGGCTAATAAACTACATGGATAGTAGGCATTGAGTTTAAGCAGGGATCCAAGTTGTTTCACGATCAACTTCCCAACTTGCCACATAAACTGATCCAGGAACCAGGACTGACTTCTTGGACCTTTCTGATCTGCTGCTGCTAAATGGACAGCTTTTCTGGAATAGCATCCTTGGAAGTGTTTGCTACCTTCCTTGCTGCTTTTGTAATCATTTTAGAGAAAATTCTGGATGACATATTCAAAGAAGGCTTTAATACTGCTTTTGCCTGCTTTTCTATATATCATTATTTCATTTTGCTAGTTGTCATGACTCTACATTTCTTTAATAAATATTAGAAATAACATAACTAAATCCAGTTAGTTATGTTAAACATTCAGGACAACTAAGGAGATTTCTAGCCGGACAGTAGGCATACATTTCTGGATAATTAGGACAGTTAACTGATCGTGAAGAAAAGTATAGCGTTTCAAATACTTTTTAAAAAAATCCATCTTGTATCTGCCTTTGAAAAACAATAGTTTTGCGTATCCGTTCTACATAAATACATCTTTCTTATCTTTTTATGTTAAGGAAGTGTCATAAATTACAACCAAAATTACATTCAGAATAAATTGTTTAGGGTTAATTAGAAAAAATATGGTAAGAGTGCAGTTCTAATTCCTTGTTTCTGATGACTAGAGAGAGGATCTAGGTAGGATTTAGCTGTTTTCAGGGTAGAAATAAAGGAGCTCTCTGCACTGGAGGGCCCTCTTGTGCCTAGGTGCTTGAAATACACAGAACAAGGAACGTTATGGGTAATCAATGCACTGAAGGGAGTTTGGCTGTCCTCTTCCCCCTCCTGCTTACTGTGACCGAATGTGACTCAGCTAAGATACTGAATCTTTTGCTTATTGTCCTCAACCCAGTACTCTCCAGATACATACAGTGTGAATACACTCCCAATATTTTTAAATGCCATATGAGGATAAAGCATACGGTCTGCCAAAATGAAAAGTGTGAAAAACATATTCTCAGTATTTTGTGCATATTTTTGCAAAGTTCGCTTTATACTATACCTTAACAAGAAGGTTCTAGTAACCTAAAACTTAGTGGAAACAAAAGCCCCACTGTACAGCCTCTGTATTGTGCTTTGAGTTATTATTAATGTAGATTACATGGTCGTATTATATCTGAAATGTTCTGAAACTGCTATCTGTATTTCTAAGTTTTCCTTTTACTAAAGAGAACACTTCAAAATTTTATCAACATAGTTATTTTTCATGACCAAAGGTATTAGTATGCAATTATGAAAAGCAAAAACTGAAATGCATTGGGCAATTCTTATTGGACCAAGTTGGTTTAAAACATGAGAGTTGCTATTGTCAAGAACTTGGAATGACAGTGGAATTTCTCTCCCCCCCCCATTAATTTGGTAAGCTTTACAGCATGCCGTTGTGCGTAGAGGTCTTCACTTCATAATGATTAGCTAATTCAGTTAGCTGACCAGTTGTCTTTTGAGTGAGGAATATAGTTTATCAAACTGAATGTAGACATTTGATTAGGGAGGCCGAACTTAAGATCCAGTTCAATTATGGATGCAGCTGTGGACTGTGACATCAATACAATCTTAATCTTGGCTCTTAAATGGGAATAGAGCTGACTTAATACAATAAATATCAGAACACCTCTCTCATCACAGTGCCAGCAGTGGCTCTTTTTCCTCAGTTGATCCAACAGTTGCTTCCCTTGATGTCACCAAATCAGAATCAGTCTGGGTGGGGAAATTTTTCAGACTTCCATGAAAACACAGGAAGTAGATAATGCATCATATGGCAGTGAATCTGACAATATGCATGACATGCCTTGTTACAAATAATGGAAAGTGGCATCTTCAGCAGCATCTATATATGTTTTGATTTTAAATAAATAAAGAGCATGTTGTTTTTAGCATTTTTTAAAATGCAAAATAGGACTTTTCTTCACTTACCTGAATATGTTTGAGGTTATTAATCTCCAACTTTCCACATCCCTATCTTCCCTTTTCCACACTGTTTTCAACAAGGTAAAAAGGGATTTATGCCTATGTTTTAAAAAATCAATACAATTTTTTGCTTTCCAATATTTTATGTTATTTTATTTTGTTGAGGTATCTTGCAGAATGAAAGGTCAAAGCCCCCAACACTCATGAAATTCCATGGATGATTTTGGCCTTCTCTTTCTATTTCCTCACAAAACATTGTTTTAAGATCAGAATGGAAAAGCCTCCCAAGTACATCTCAATACAGTTCTTTTTTCAATGCCTTTTACATATATGCTTTGGATAGATTAATGCAGTGATAGTGGTAAAGAGAGCAAGAAAAGGCTTCATTATAAACTAGAGACAAGAGGGCAGACTGCAATCAACTGCAAGCCTATTCAATCAGTGGTTTATTATTATTATTATGGCTGCCATAAGGTTAGCCAGATATTTAGACTGGATTTGTTATTTTTATCCAGTTTTATGTTGGAATAAATAATCCTATCTTTCAGATAAAACACAAAGCCATGTTTTAAGTTCCTCAAATGTTCTGGACATGGTGAAATATGTTTAATTTGAAGAGAAGAATACAACAACAATTTGAGAGCACTCTTCTAATATTTCAGAGATTATCAATTAGAAGGCAGCAAATATTTAACTCAGTTGCCATAAAAAAGGTATATTTTTAGTTGCACATTGTTCTATTAAATTAGGTAAAAATGAAACAAATGACTCAGAGGATAGGTGGTTAGAAATTGGGCAACCTAAATAGATGCTCTTGTTCTGAATATTTTCGGCATTGTACCAAAATTTCAACTTGATGCTTTACAAGTATTTGACTATTTATGGAGTACACATGTATTCTACATAGAATAATTACTATTCAGTTAGGCATCTCAACCAATCACACTAAATGCACACAATGAGTACAGATCACATTGGGAATCTTTTTCACCCTTTCCACTTTGTAACCACAACATAACAGAGAAAATATATAACATAGGCAATAGTTTGACTACAAAATCACTTGCAAATTTTTGACAAAACAATTTTTTGTTGTTTGCCCATCATATATTATAAGTTTAAAAGTCAGAAGAAACCACATACTGACAAGTATGTGTATGTGAATATTTGTAAAGCTTGGCATATGCTACACCAGGGGTAGGCAACCTTGACTCTTTCATGACTCGTGGACTTCAACTCCCAGAATCCCTGAGCCAGCATGGCTCAGCTTGGAAACTCTCCCTTTCCCCTCAGCATGGCTGGCTCAGGAATTCTGGGAGTTGAAGTCCACGAGTCATAAAAGAGCCAAGGTTGCCTACCCCTGTGCTACACCAAATAAAAAGATCCAAAACAATGTTTATGTCAATTAATCCCTAGAAAACAGCCAGTTTAGTAACATACAGTAGTCTTTAAGGCAATTATATTTAGGAACTAGATTGGACATAGATCAAAGCAAAACTGTAAGCATACAGAAAGGCTATAGTCCTTCAAAGTGAACTCTCAAAATATTTTATAAGAACAATACTAACAATCACTAGGAGAGTAAAAATATGCAATTTCATGTCATTAGAAGAGTAAAATGCCTGAGAAAGTAGGCAGAACTGATGCCCCGTATTCAATAATAAGCTATTGGTTGCTCCACTTTCAATAGAAATGTTTATTTTTCCAGGACAGAGAAGATAAGACATCATGAGCATCTTAGTTACACATCATTAACCACCATTTGCTAGATTGAATTTGTAGAAATGCTATGCTTCAACTTTCAAAAATCCAAAGGCAGCAAAAGCAGTGGCCCTTCATTTTTTCCTAGCATGTGTCATGTCCAAGATACAGCCTAAAAACAGCTGAGTCAGTCATCTAGAATGACTTTGGATTCAATGTAATGGGTGTATCTGCACCTGCTGCCTGGTCAGCTGTTATACAGCTCTCTTCTGTGTTGGGTATAGAAGAAATGCCAAATGTAACACAACTGTATTTATTTCAAATATAGAAGAAACCATATTTTAAGTCAGAAAGAAAGAAATTTGCAGAATTTGCATGACCAATGGCATGCAATTATCATATACTTTTTAAGAATATTTACTGCCAAATGGGCAGCATGCACCATACTTGTTCCTGCTTACAGTATCAATTTACGAAGTATTGTTCAATATTTGCATAAATGTCAGATCAATTGATATAAAATGGCAACACTTAGTAGCGTGACATTGATTTTTATTAATTGAGGACCTTGGACAAATCTTTGCAAAGGTAGCAAGTAATCTGTAGGATCCAGAGGAAATAATCAAAGATATAAACAAGATGAAAGACACACATATCTAACTACATTTGTAGGTTCAGTGTTTCAGAAAAATGAGTGATTATGTAGAGACACTATTAGCTAGAAGCTATTAGTCTAAATATGGACTAATCTGTTGATAGAAGCACACATAATGATTGACTACCAGAGAAATTCATTCTTAAAAGATAGTCTATCAGTTTTCTTTTTGTTTATAGTAACCCTTTTCTTCTTAAAAAAAAAAACAAAACAGGACACTGCAGAGCCAGTAGGAGACTACATATTGTAGTTTCAATGCCAAAATGCCACAGGATTTCCTAAAAACTATTATTGTGGTGAAGAAATATCAGAAATAAAAATCCAGGAAGAAAATGAAGTTTACAAAAAATACAAAGGACGCCTGCTTAATATGAAGGTCCCACACCTAACAAAGCACCAGTATTAGTAATATTAAGATTTATTCTCCGTTTGCTGATAAAAGAAGATGTGGAAATAAGGGAAAATCCAAGACCAAACAAAATCTAATATAATAGACTTAATTCAACAGAGAAAATACTCATCCTTCCATACTCTGGCATCCCCCACCTTCCTAAAAATTATTCCCTCCCCCCATTTAAGTGTAGGTCTATGGAATAAGAGATTTAAGGATTGAGCAGTGGAAATAGCTTGAGAATAGTTGATATTCTCAAAAGCAAGTTGTTTCTAATAAAAAAGATGGAGGAAAGGAAAAGGTTGATTTATTATACTACTCTTAATTTCTGGCAGTCTTGTTCTCTACCTAAGAAACATCCAAATATGCTAAACACTTCCTTAAGAATTTCTCAGAGCAACTTGGATGATTAGGGTGGCTCATGTCATCATCAAATGTCCCAAAGATGCTTTTTCAAGAGGCAACTGGACTTTCTTGTTTTTCTTTGAAGATGAAGATGAAGCTTCTTGGATGAGAAGCAAAATGTCCTCAAAGAAAAGCAAAGAAAGTCCAATTGCCTCTTGAAAATGGATGACTGAAGATCTTCATAGACATAAGCCAGCAGAAGGATGTTGCTAATTGCGGCCAAATGGGAGTTAAAATTGAGATATGAATTAGTATACATTAGTCGACTGATAATCAATTCCAAAAAGGAAGCATTAACAACTGCCATTACAGAGGATTTAAAGGCCATTGCTAAGTTATGAGAAAACAAAGATTCTGAACAATATCATAAGTTATATATATAAAAAAATCCATCTGCACTCTGCATGTTTCTCAGCCAAGCTTGGGCTGTCTTAAGTTCAGGTGAATGGAATTTGTTTGCATTCTCAAAAAAGTTCATATGGTGAAATGTTTTAAAATAAAATAAAATTTCAAGAAGATTTTGAAACAGATGTCAAATTCTAGAGCGCTGAAACTATTCCAACGAAAGCTACTTTTGGATGGTCAATATTTGTGTGCAATCTAGGGATAGCAAAACCAGCTCACATTGGCAAGGATTATCCTTTGTGGCTCGAAAAGAACAATGAGGACTTTCTCTTATTTCAATTTGTTTAAGAAAACCCTTTCCCATATTTGCCATGCAAGTCTGAACAAGACACCTGTGTGCAAACAGTATCTTAAGTTGTAATCAATTATATTTAATAAAAGCAAAAATATGTTTAGAATATGTATACTCTGTAATACAAAATGAGAAATGTAACACACTTCTTCCTGCCTTCAAATGTAAAAGGTAAAAAAATATTGTTTTTATTTTATTTTGCTGCGCAGCTAAGAGGCAAGTTACTGTTTCTACATCTACCATATTATAGCTACAAAGTAGACATATGTTCTCCTTAAGGCACTTAGATATTCCACGTTCTGTGGTTCTAATTATTTGGTTTTCTCTATGTTCATATTCAACTCTACTGGCTTCATTTTTTAAAAAAAATGATAAAAGTCATCAGTAAAGACATATTGCCATACGTCCTAAGATAGGTGACTAATGTGAAAATGTACAGTAGCGTACGCTTATAAAAAATCCAAATAAAGAAGAGTTTTGTTGTAACTATGAGCAGTCTATGTTTCTATGACCACAAGAGAACCAACGATTGCAGCTGGAGAGAGGCCTCCCATTTCAGTCACAAAGGGAAGCCAATATGACTGCTGAACAGTAGCAAAAATGGCAGAGGAGACATATTTTCTGCACGGAGGCACAATGGGATGCATGTTCTTGATTTGGGAAGGGTGGGGGGAAGAAGGCTTCAATGGGGTGGGGTTTCCTTACTGCTTATCAACAGCCCCTTGTTCAGCAGAACTTTCCTTGTTGGCGGTCTGTGCATGCCACGGGGTTTCCTTAAAAACAAACCAGCAATTTCCAGCCCAGAGTATAAAGTTGACAAAACCAAACAGCTGAGAAAGAAAAGGAGAAGTGCATAGTTAATACAAAGCAGATATTGGTGAACACTGAGCACTTATATAAGGTCAGTTGTTCTCTTGTTCAGTTTTTCACAATGATTAAAGAACAGAAAAACAACAGTCTTCTGCTGGTTTACACATGTTCATCATGTGCAGTAGCATTACTTTCTCGTACTTATGTTTGTGAGATTCAAAGTCACAGAAGAACATAATTTTGAAATTGGCACGCCCATTACAAAATTATACTACCTTGACTGAATATTATGTATTTGTCTGCTCTTTATCCACTGAACAATCAAATCAGTAGAAGATAATGCTCAAGTAAGAGGAACTGCTAATACTCCTCAATTTCAATAATAATGATTGTATTCAGCAGAACATAAACCCCACCCAGTTTGGGGTCAGGGTATGCTTCCTTGTGAACCTTACAATAAGCAGGGAAACAGATCTCTCTTTTTCTCCTGCCTTGGAGGGTAGTTGTTGTTGTTAACTGCAAAGTCGTGTCTGACCCATCGCAACCCCATGGACAATGTTCCTCCAGGTCTTCCTGTCCTCTACCATCTTCTGGAGTCCATTTAAGCTCACGCCTACTGCTTCAGTGACTCCATCCAGCCGCCTCATTCTCTGTCGTCCCCTTCTTCTATTGCCCTCAATCTTTCTCAGCATTAGGCTCTTCTCCAGTGAGTCCTTCCTTCTCATTAGGTGAGCAAAGTATTTGAGTTTCAACTTCAGGAGGATAGTAGTGAATCTTAAATCCTTCCCAAGGTATACGGTAAACATATTCGGAAGGATGTTAAAAACATACCTCTCCCAAGTAACATTTTTACTGTTGTTTTTATTGGGCATATTCATATTGATGGCTAAGGTTCTACAAGTAATTTCTATTGCGTGAGTTTTATTTTAAACACACTACTGTTTTTCAGTATTTCCTTTTAAAAGTTAAAAGACCATGTTTTAAACTGTAATATTTTAGATATACGTTCTCACGTTTGTATGCTTATGCTGTTCTTTATTCTTTAATCACTGTGATTTGCCTTTCTCTTTATTAGCAGCTGCTTGTTGAGCAAATTGAAAGGGAAGTTTCTGTTTATAAACAAAACAGTGTTTGCTCACCCTTTTTCATGACATAATTTCAGAGTCACTGCAGAATAAGTCTTAATACCCTGTAGGTGATCAGATTGGTTTTGATTTAGTGAAAGAAATGGAATGGTACCATATTGACCATAGTGCAGCTAAAGTCCCCATCCTCTCCTACCCAATCACTACAACATTACTTCCAGGCAACTCTTACCACAGAGATGTTGGCCAAACCCATAGAAGGAGTGGCCCCAGCATTGCACACTGCGTTTTTGAACTGACACACTGACATGGCTGCAATAAGGCTGGAAGGCCGTGTTGCTCCTTTCACGTCTGATAGACCTTTGCCCCAAGCTGAAAATGCCACTAGCCAAAAGAAGGTAAATGAGACAGACACACAGAAGTCCTGAATGAAGGGGGAAAAGATAGAGATAGAGAGAGAGAGAGTCATGGTTGGTATACTTCATGACAGTAGCTCCATTCTGCTACATCCTTTCATCCAAAATATTCATGCCCAAATTGGGGGCAGACCATTTATTTTAATCAGGTAGCTTTTTATGTCACATTATTTTTAGGCTAACGATGTCCACTCCTCTCCATGGTAGGCAAGGTACACATGCTGCACCTAGTCATAATATAGTTTGTTTGCTGCTGCCTCTGCTGTTATTGGTTTATAAACCAACTGTGGCTTATTCAACAAATCATGGATAAGCAAATCCAGGCTAAGCACCTCGCATGAATCAGGTGATAATACTGTTGCATAGGTTGATTCTTCTTATGCTACTGCTCCAAGGTCAAGAAAAATACAAAACAGAGAGGGCAGGACTTCCCAACTGGATTCAGGTAGTCCTCACTTAGCAACCACAATTGGGACTGGAATCTCAGACATTGAGTGAAACAGTTGTTAAGCAAGTCATCCCATGACCTGAAGACCTGGTTTTGTCTGGGGACCAAATGGGGGAGTTCGACACTGGAAGTGACTGCTAGACTCCCACCTCCCTCCCCCTTGCTCTCTGTTTTCTACCCATCCATCTTTTTAGTTATCATATTAATGTTTTATTCTTGTTGTGTTCCATTGTCATTATTTATTTCATTGTTCTACTATTTTACATCTATTCCCTCTGCATTCCTTTCCTTTTCTCCCTTTTTATTATTGTAAGCTGCCTCGAGTAGCCCCATGGCGAGATAGGCGGCAAACACTTTAACAAATAAATAAATAAAAGCACTGCTTCATTCAACAACTTTGGCACTCCCAGTTGTGGTAATTAAGCAATCTTGTGGTTATTAAGTGGACCTAGTTAAGGAGCATGGGTTACCTTGGGGCTGGGGGAGACCCTGGGAGATCCATTGTAGGCTCTGCACAAATGTGTCTCCACTCAGGAGCTGAAATCCTCCCTATTGAAATCCAAGCAGGATTTTCAGCCTCTGAGCAGAGAGATACTCATACCGTATGCAGACAGCAGTGAGCCTCCTAGGCCCTTTCCTCTACCTCCCTGAGACACCCACGCCCCTTGCTTTACGGTGCTTCCTCTCCACTCAGGACCTGAAATCCTGCTTGGATTTTGGCTCCCTCTTGTCTTTGAGAGCTAGCTGAAAGAGCTCCCTGCTAAAGGATTTCAGCTCCATGCAAGCAGGCATGAAGGATTTCAGCTCTGTGCATGCAGGCTCTTTCAGCTAGCTCTCAGAGGAGAGAGGGAGTTCTTTTGGCAAGCGGCAGCATCCTGCAACCTTTCCTTCTTCTTCCCCATTGAAGATTGCAAATGGTGATCACATTATTGCATAGCACTTGGCAACTGGTTGTAAATGTGAACAGGTTGTCAAGCAATCAGACTGCAATTATAGGATCCTCTGTGTGTGTGTGTGTGTGTGTGTGTGTGTGTGATGTTTTGCAATGAGGCCAATATTAATTTGAACCCTGATTAAACAAGGACTACTTGTAAATATACAAGTGGAGCCTTGTACACTTTTTCTCAGATTTCATATTCAGAAATGATCAAGTTTTTAATGGAGTGTGGGAAGAATCCAGAGAAAGAAATATTTGGGGAATATTAAAAAGGCAGAATATATTTCTCTAAAGGAATAATGGAGAGGATCTTTTAAAAAGGCAGAAACTTCTCCCTCCCACCCCAGCCAAAAAACTCAGCAGAAACCTGCTTTTAGAAATGCAGATGTAATAATCCATTCAGGAAGGTTGGAGCCAGGAAGCTAGAAATTGATGAGATTAGGAAGACAAAGACCCTTAAAATCTATATACCCCACCCAAACTCTAAAAGACATGACCTTTGGAAACATAATAGTATTAAGTACCCACCAATACCAAAAGAGCACACTCAGACTCAGGTCAAAGTACATGACACAGGTTGGGTAGTAAATTTGAATATATAAGATATAAAGGTGATTATTGGGGAAATTGAAGTTCATCACATAATACCTTATCAGCATAGTTCTTTCATGAAGAAGTAGACATGCACCCTTACCCTGTATATCTCCTGCAATTACATAGGCCATTCAATAGAGAAAATAGATACATGCCCTGATACATGTGTAGAAGTCAATGGAAATATACCAATTCTTTCATTACAGAGAAAGAAGAACCAGCCATTTATACAAGTTAAGCCAAAGAACAGTTAAATCAAATCTGAGAGATATGGGAAAATATTTACAAATGTATACACAGCAAGAAAAACAATTTTAAAAAGTTTTTTCCCTCAAGTATTCTCCCTCGCGCCATACATACCAATTAGCTGTAAAATAACAATTTGCAGCCGCTGAAGGCTTTCAATTCCTCCCCCCCCCAGTAAAGCCACCTTCTCTCATCTTGGGGTACAACTCTGTCGTGTTGGCATTTCCTGTCTAGAACAAAAGCTTTCCCAGCAAGCAGGATCTTCTGGGGCACCATATAATGGAAATGAGTGGGAGAAGAAAAGTGCAAAGCCATGTTAACTATTTCTATCCCAGAATAAGTGGTCTCTAGTTGCCTATCATGACAGAGAAGACCTAATTATGGTGTCCTGTAATATTAAAGGAAACACTTAGACCTTATGCAAGCCTATCTATATAACTTACAGAGTTGCCAAGGTTGGTATATCTAATAAATGTGGATGTGAGAAAGGAAATTAAAAAAGGAAATACAAAGCCTCAAACAGGAATAGGAAACAACCTCAAGAGCCCCAGAAGGTATAAAAAAACACCACTCCCAGCAACATGTGGTCAGCTTTCCCAGAGCCATGCTTCTGTCTGGCTTTGCTCTTCAATAAACTCCAACCTTCTTTCTAAAGCAGTCTCCATTTTGTTTATTCCCAGCTTGGACTGGACCCTGATGAAGATTTTTCTTTCAACAGGAGTTTACTTTGTGTTTGTATAGAACTGGTTCTACGATGCAGGACTTGAAATCTAAAGAGTGAAAACCAAACTTGAGATCTTACCGCAAAAGGTAGCTTCTTATTCTCCTTATAGAGGGAGTGAAATCGTAGATATACTGCAAGAGCTGCCATAGTATATAGAAAAGTAAAAACACCCAAGGTCACGAAGAATTCAGCTGGTGCAGAAAAATCTCCCATGAGATGCAGCACTCTTTTAGCAGTCGATCCTTCGATACAATCTGGCATATCAAATGGGATTTTATACAACCTGGTCAAATTGAAAATGAAAGCAAGAGAAACAGTTTAAATGTAATTTGAGTACTTAGCACAGAAGAATTAGGCTACAGGATATCTCTAACATCTAGAAATCTGCATAGGGGGAAATATATTTGCTTCATTCCCACCTTTGTTAAAATGTATTTTGCAGGTTTTAAACATTTTTCTTAGAGTCAAAAATAAAAAATCCTGAACAGCAAACTTTTAAAAAACAGCTGTCTGAAAGAAACTTCTGAACAATGGTTTGGCTCCAGATTTTATGGGACTGCCTCATGTCCTATCCAATTCTGTTTATTGTACACCCATCTAGGACTTTATGATAAATCAAGCTTTCTTGCCAATAACCACACTAATAAAATGGCAGATTCTCTCAAACCCCATCACCAATTGTAATAAATGAGAATTAAAAAGTAGCTAAGCCTTCTTTGAAAAAGATTATCAGAATTAACGAGTTAAAGAGATGTTATTTTAAAATTTTCAATTTATGTAAGGAGAAACCCTTCTGGAGTAAGCAATGTTATATAAAGTGTAAAAAAAGATTTTTAAAAAGTCAAAAAAAAGGTACGAGTTAAGAAAAAAATACAGCTAAATCTAGTTTCTCAATGCATCTTTATAACTTTCTGTACTTGCAAACTCTCCTTGCTTCCAACACATCCATGTATCACATCATGGATTGCCTTATTCTATTTCCATATTATTTTTTGCATTACTCTTATTGAACATGCATTTTGGAAAAATTATAAAGGAGAAGCATTTGTCTGAGATGCTTCTGTTGCAAACCATAATTTATGGGTTTGCTGTAATGGTAGTTTAACTAATGACAGTCCATGTACAGAATTTGTTGCAATGAAGATACATCTATGAGAAAAGAGGTTTTATATCCTTGGCAACCATGCCTAACATAATTCTGAATTCAAGAGACAAAAGGGCCTCAAAGGATGGGGAGGGAGGAATCTATTCCACCTAAAATGTTTTTCAACCCATATACAATTCATTAAGATACTGTATTTTGTTTTGAACCGTCCCTGCCAGTACCACAACAGCCCTTCCCATTTGTTCCCCTTCTTGTCAAAGGCATTTTAAAATACTTCACAGACATGCCTCTATTTATAGCTATCAGATGTTGGCAGGGAGGGAAAGATGAACACAGATATAAGCATGTTAGATCTTTCATGCACTGATTTCATTCCAACTTAGATCTTGTTTCTGTTTATCCAAAAGCCTTGTGAGGGCACCTGTAATGTACAAAGTTTTCATTGTGCTGATTTGTGCTCCAGAAAAATATAATCTTTTACCTGATCTGGCATACTAAAAAGAAGATAAGGATATTATCCACACTCCAGTGCTGCCTCTTGTTTTTGGCAAGGGCATGGATCACCAAGGCCACCAAGTCTGATAACTAAGGTTTAGATAAAGAACTGCTGATATTTTTTTACTGGTTTATATACCCCTCAATAAATGACAGCTGTAATAGGTCAGGGGCTGCTTTTAAGTTTGTAACAATTTTTTTTTCCTTTTCCTCTTGAAGCAAATCAGAGTTCTCAAAATGCTTTATTCTATTTCTGGCTACACAGCAGTTTCCTACGCAGCTGGTAACCTGCTGTAACAAAGCTCACCTGGAAGTGAGAGGAAAGGAAAAATGGAAACAACAGTTCAGGAGTGTTGTACCATAATTATTATTGTAATTTAATTCAGATGATACAACTCTGCTACACACTCTGATTTGCCAGGGGTTAATCCACAGACTACAGCCATGTGCATAAAGTGCATAAATTCAACTGACATCTGCTAAACTCCTCAATGAAAATTGCCCTCGGGAAGTGGTGCTCTCAAAGTTTTAGACTATATTATTTTTATCCAGCTCTCCCCCACATATCATTTGAAATACAATTTAATATATTTGAACCACGGTGGGAGGTGGGGCAGAAAGGAATCAAACTACTCCCAAAACCACATGCTGAGATACAAGTGCAAGACAGCTGGGACCTCCACCTGCCATTCTTGGAGATGATGCCGATTTGGAAACAAGGTACCCAGCTGGAAACAGAATTCTCACCTCATCTGGTTGTCTCTAACCAAGCTATTTCAGACATGGGCCCTTTTTAAATAGGGGCATGGGTGGAGGCTGATGATAATGCTTGTCTGAATATGTCTGTAATGAGGATAAACTCCTATTGGAGATTCTGATATCTTGGGAGAAGGAAGGGTTCATTTCTACCTGTCAGAACTGAACAGATACATCCCCAAACAAAATAACAGATGGCATACTTCTAGAAATAAGGGCCCCGAAAATAATACATTTGGGTTAACCTCTTCACCTACAAAGTTTTCTGAAGATCACAGTATTTTCTCCCACTGCAGGTCAATGCATTTTCTAATTCACTGTTAGTGTTGTGTAACAAGAATTTTCTCACATGGGAATGTCCCTTTTAAGCCTTGAATTTAAAACATTTGTCTCCAGAAGGTGGTAGCACATGTTTGAACCTGGAAGCTAAGCAAAATTAGGCCTAATGGATACTTGGATATCCATCTTCATTAAACTAGACATACCCAATTCCAGCAGCCTTTCCTTATATGCTTTAGCCTCCAGTCCCCTAATCATCTTTGTTGCTTTTCTCTGTACTCTTTCTAGAGTCTCAACATCTTTTTTATATTGTGGTGACCAAAACTGGATGCAATATTCCAAGTGTGGCTTTACCAAGGCATTATAAAATTAACACTTCATGTGATTTTCATTCTATCCGTGTTAATGTAGCCTAGCACTGTGTTGGCTTTTTTTTGGCAACTGCAGCACACTGCTGGCTCATATTTAACTGACTGTCCAGTAGGACTCCGAGATCCCTTTCACAGTTACTATTATTGAGCAAGGTACCTCTTACACTGTACCTGTCCATTTGGTTTTTCTTGCCTAAATGTAGAACCTTACTTTTTTACTATTGAATTTCATTTTGTTAGATAGCGCTCAATGTTCAAGTCTGTGAAGATCCTCCTGTATCTTAAGCCTGTTTTCTGGAGTGTTGGCTATTCCTGCCAGATTGCTGTCATCTGCAAATTTGATGAGTTCCCCATCTATCCCCTCGTCCAAATCATTGAAGATGTTGAAGAGCACTGGGCCCTGGACAGAGTCCTGGGGCACCCCACTACACACTTCCCTCCATGTAGATGTGGTTCCATTTAGGACCACATGCTGAGTACGGCCGCTCAGCCAGCTACGAATCCATCTGGTGGTGATGCTGTCTAACCCACATTTTTCTATCTTATCAAGTAGTAGGTTGTGGTTTACTTTATCAAATGCCTTACTGAAGTCCAAATAAATTATATCCACAGCATTCCTTTGGTCCACTAGTTTTGTCACCATAAAGGACTACCAGAGCTTCCCAGGGCTATAGACTAGACTGGAAAATTAAAATAAAACAACATTTTATTTTAACAAATTAAAATAAAAGAAATTAGAAAGTTACCAATTGCAAAATTTTTATTATTGTTGCTAAGAAAACTACATGGTCACAGCCATGTAACAAATGAATCATTTTAATAACCATGAGGCCACCAGAACAAGTTTGATTTGAAGATAGACTTAATCTTTACAGTCTACATGGTTGGGAATAGATTTATTATTTGAATAGTAAAAGAAAGAAAGGGAGAGAGGTATGGCACAGCTTTCTCCCATGCATCCCATTGTGAAATCAAAGAACAAAAATATCTTCTTAACTATAACTTCTGTTCAACAGTCCACAAGGCTTACATAGCTTTATGTAGGCTAAGGAATCAGAAAGGCTAACTCCTTTGTCCAAATTATTGTTTTTAGGAAAGAATTTGCCTTTGAATTTACAAAAAATAATATCCAATATATGGAATGTAGCTTATTTATAGTATACAAATCACTGAATCTCTTTTTCAATCATCAAAGATCCAATAGCCACTTGGCTGACCACTGTGTCTAAACAATGGGTCAGAAGTGGTTTCTATTGTGGCATGCATACACTAGTTTCTTAGATGAATTATATTTTTCTGCACGAATAGACTCCAAATCTCTGAACAAGTGAGAAAAAGAATAGGGATTCAGAGCTCTATAAAATCTGCTCTGTGCAATCAAGGCACAATTGGCCTTGGTTCCTGAGTAGTAATACTCTATGCTACATGACAAGTCACTTTAAAAACAAAAAAAAATTCTCAGAAGTGATCTGAGAAATTGGAGGCATTTAAAAAAACAAACTCAAAAGGGGAAAAAAACATAGCATACCCAAACTAAAATGCTTAAGTGAGTTTTCCGGATGTAACACCCTGCAGAGCAGTTTCCAGTCATCCTTGTAATAATGATACAATTCTTTCACTGCTTAATTCGATTTATTTTGAATCAGTAGTTAAGAGATTTAAGGCAATTCCAGAGGAATAGCTTGAAAAATAGCCTGCAATATTGAGCAATTATAGTTAAAGAATTACTTGTCATGGAAAAGGTTTTAAGGACCTCTTCATTAAAAAAAAAACCCTAAGAAATATAACTTAACCATTTCCCCTTTATCAGAGGCTATTGCCAACAAGTGTTTAATTTCACATTATATCTTCCATATCTGTACTCAGTCAGCTTTTCATTTACCTGAAAGGATATCCAAACTGCACAGTAATAGCAGTTGTCTCCTTAGGGGGCTTGGTGCATTTCACAGTAGCCCCTGTTTCTGCACTGAAAGAACCACAGGCTCCAAAGGCAAAAATGGCAAAGAGCTGAAGAAAAAGGGGAGAGGAGTTTAAGATTAAATCTGTTAACAATCAATAGGAAGAAAAAAAAAACCTCTCTAAACAAGACAACATATTTACCAACTCCTGTGAACAATCCCAAGACCGCAGAAATTGCAGACAACTATCAAGGTTTAAAATGCCCCCAAAGTGTTTTAATAAAACCACATCAATCAGCAATGCACCTCAACCATTGAAGAAACAATTTGCAAGCAATACACAAATCTGATCATTTTTTAAAAAAAAAAAGCTGCATATTTTCTTGGATACATTAAAAAAATCATGAAAGAAAGAAAAGAAATAGCTTGCTGGAAGCCAACATTGCAGAAAAATATCCAGGTTTATACTCAACTTCTATCAGAGAATAAACATCAAATTAAAAAAAAAAGCAAGATGCCTTGCTGTTTTTCCGGATAATAAGCAATATTAGAATCCTTAAATATAACTAATAGCTTTAAAAAATGCATCTTTTAGAAAAGTAACTGAAATAATTCTATCAGCTTCAATAGAAAGCTAAATGGTTGGCTAAAGTTTGACCCTAAATATGGGACAAACAGCAATTATGCCACATAAATATTATTTTGTTTCAATATCAATTGCCCGGAGCTACATAAAACCAATCCCCACCCAAAAAGTGAAATCCACAGTATAAGAATGTGCTTGAAGCTGATAGACTTATTCATATTTAACACATCATTCCATTCAGAGATATGCAGGACATCAGCAAAGTTCAGCAAAAGCTGTAGAAAAAGTCAAGACTAATCGTATATAAAAGCAAATGCTAGTTTTAGAAGAAACCAAAATTAAATTTGTCTGCTCTTGCTATGTATAGACTTCACTTATGATCATATCAGCATTGCCTAGCTTATCTCCCTTTGCATAGGCAAGAGAAAATATGAAGTTTCAACTAAGGAAAATTGTCGGTTTTGAATTGAGCCATATACAACGAAGCACTGAATATCAAAGAAAAGCTAAATTAAGAGGATTTTTCAAGCACCATGGTAGAGCAGATAAAAGTGAATGGGGGGGGGAATGCCAGTTGAATAAAAAAACTGTTTCATTTACACATTACGCTCAACTCTCTCACACATATGCACATATACCAACATGGGTCATGCAAAGAACTGATCAGACATCTTTGGTAAGTTCAACTTTCTGGTAACACAGCTATGGCACAAAAGAGCCTAAATCAGACATTGGTCCCTGGTTTGGAAGACTAACATTCACCCAAAACTGAACTAACCAAAATTCAACTATTCAGTTATTATAACAAATGTTTCACTGCACTCCCTTAGGGGTTTCCATAAGCTCAGCTAGGAAAATTGATGAAAGCTAGCAGATGTGCTGCTTAAATACCATTATGACTGAAGAACTTCAGAATTAGTTGTGTCTATATAAATGCAGGGAAAAGTGAGTGATACAAGAAAGAGGGTAAAAGAAAGAAGTAAAGGAAAGGCTTTGTCATGATATTCAGCAATTAGATGGAACTAAAAGTAACAGCTGGAACAAAATCATAATATAAACAGCTCAGAAAAAAAGCTACTATATTCTACAGCAACAGAACTTTTATATCTCCCAGGCTCTCATTTGTTCCTGTCCTAATAAACCAGCTACAGATAGCCCTCGACTTACAGCCACAATGGAACCCAAAATGTTTGTTGCTAAGTGAAGCAGTTGTTAAGTGAGTTTTGGTCATGTTATGACTTTTCTTATCACGGGGGTTAAGTGAATCATTGCAGTTGTTAAGTTAGTAACACAGTTAGTAAGCGAATCTGGCTTCCCCGTTGATTTTGCTTGGCAGGAGGTTGCAAAAGGTGATTCCCATGACCTTCCGGGACACTGCAACCATTCTAAATACGAGTCATTTATTTGCCAAGCGTCTGAATTTTGATCATGTGACCCTGGGGATACTGCAAGGGTGGCGAGAGTGAAAAACAGTCAGCGGTCACTTTTCCCAGTGTTGTTGTAACTTCGAATGGTCACTAAACAAATTGTTGTAAGTTGAGGACTACCTGTGTCTTGATTTAATAAAACTTATCCAGAAATGTTTACTGGCAGCCAATACCGACTTTGCTTTCATGAGCTCCACTACATGAAATCTGTAATTAGTTATCTGCAATTCCAGATTTCGCCTAACAGCTAATGATGGCACTGGGGTTCTCAACACTACTTGTGCACCAGGGGGAAAAATCAAGCTCCAGCTCTGAGCAGTAATGAGTTGCCCTAAAGCAACTGTTGAAGTGCTGACTTCTATGAATTTAGAGCCAGCTCTATATTTTCTATCTGTATAGACCAGTGATGGCGAACCTTTTAGAGACCGAGTGCCCAAAAACCGCCCTGCCCCCACCTGCAGGGCCACCCCCCACCTCCACGACTCACCGCAGATCGCCCAGACGGCCCAGCAGCGCCATGTGGCCATGCCCTCCACCTGCGCCCTGCAGCATCATCTGCATGTGATGGGGCTTGAGGGCGGAGTCTTGTCCCCACTGCCCGGCTGCCATGTCCTTGGCTGTGCTGCTCCACACAGACCGCACCCAGGGCCCACTCTCCTCTGGGGGGCTGCTGGTGAGGAGAGGGCCGCGGGAGGAGGCAGTTCTGGGGCAATGGCGCGTGTGCCCACAGAGAGGGGTCTGAGTGCCCCCTCTGGCACGCATGCTATAAGTTCACCACCACTGGTATAGACAAAAGAGACTAGACTGGGAAAGTACCACACTGATACCAGGATTGTTTTACTAGATGTGAAAGATATAATTGAGAATAAGCTTCTGTGTAGAAAAGGAAATGCCGTACTCAGAAAATAACAGATACCGGTAATCCTCGACTTACAACAGCTTGTTTAGTGAACATTCAAAGTTACAACAGAACTGAAAAATGTGACTTATGACCATTTTTCAGAGTTGCAACCTTTGTAGCATCCCCCAGAGTCATGTGATGCTTGGCCACTGGTTCATATTTATGGCCTTTGGTATGTCCCAAGATCATGGGATTCCCCTTTTACAACCTTCCAACAAGCAAAGTCATGGAGATGCTCGCTTCACTTAACAACCAGGTTACTAACATATCAACTGCAATCATTCACTTAATAACTGTGGCAAGAAAAGTCGTTAAATGGGGCAAAACTCACTTAACAAACGTCTCACTTAACAGAAATTTTGGCCTCAATTGCGTTCATAAGTCGAGGAGTACCTGTACTATCTGTACCACTGCAGGTAGCCTGTGCAGCCATATATTATGAAAAATATCTCTGTGTACTCAAGGCAAGAAAACATGAAATATCTGGGTTTTTCAGTAGTTCAGTTTTTCAGTAGTTAACACATCCCCCGTAGTTAAGACATTATCATTGAATAAAATGAACAACTCTGGTAGGACAAAGGAATCCTTTCAAGACACAGTCACTATGTGGCCAGTTTCCTATGACTTTTACTAAGGTGATTTATCATTAGAACTTTCTTGCTTTTTGAAACATATGCTAATTTTAGCCTACGCTCTAAAATGGAAACGTCTTGAGATGATTGATATAACTGCTGTATCACAAAGCTAAAAAGTGGAAAGAGATCTGAATATGCTTAGTGAATCTAAAGGTCTTGTCAGGCAGCAACAAAGCATAATAAAAAATACAAAGTGTCAATTGTAGACTGTGAAAGAACCCTATGCACACATTTGAAACAATGAAAGAAGACACAACTACTGATACTGCATATCTAAGAAGAGTAACGTCTTCTTGTGCCATTCGTCATTAGACATTAGAGCTACATTATTCTTACGATCCAGGGCTTTAACCAGTCATTCAATGCACAAAATTGCCATGACCAGGATCTTCATATAGCAATGCAAATATTGCTGTCCTCAAGCCATGCATCATGCAAAGACAAGTCCTTGCAGTTACTAGGGGACCCACTTGCATTATCTTTAAAGTACTTAAGATGTGTTTTCACAGAAGTTTAAACTCATCCAAATCTGCTGCACACTTAAATAGAAAGCTGTTAGCTTAGGTTTTTTTTCCTTACCAATCAGTTCTTCCCGGATTCTTTTCAGAGTCTGAACAAGTATTGAACGTGCTTTGTGCAATTACACAAATTGGAATCATTAACCATATGGTTTTGACAAAATGTATTCTTCACGTTTAAGTAGTACCACTATTGTCTAAAGACAGAACAAATGGCAGTAGAGCATAACAGTGCTATATATGAATGTTTATAATATAAAACAAGATTATTATTATTATTATTTTTAAAAAAGGAAGTGGGTTTTCTTTCTTTTCTTTTTTTAAGAAATAGAGAGTTGATTTGGGTCCTTTAAGGCTTATTCGTTTTTTTCCCCTCTCACTTTTGCTTTAAAATGGGTAGAAATCTGAAAATGTTCCTAGTGATCAAATTGAAATGCTCCTCTCCCGTGGAAACAGACACACAAAAATACAGCCCTGGAGTGAAGTCTCCTAGCGCTGGGTCTGTGCTGTGGACTAAATAAATCCAGAGTTTCTAATCTCCTCTTGGGAATGCTGAGAAGAGAGAGAATTTGTGAGCTCAGGGACAAGTTAAGGCGTGGTATGTGCAGAATCAGAGCTCCAAAAAGGTTAAGCCCGCCTGAGTGAAATGTGAGCGCAGCTCTCCACTGTTCCCATACATACCCCAGTCCATAAATCCAGACTCCTTGCACATAGAAGGTCTGCCAGAGAAGGCACTCCCTCCAGCAAAACCGGCTCCTGCACACAGCCCAGGTCCAATTTCCCAGCCTCGTGTGGCCCCTTCCCTTGATGCAACTTCACCAAGGCAACAGTTTTAGGGCACTATCATTCTTCCCTTCCGTTCCTTCGGGACGAGGGGGGGGGGCAGGAGGGAGGCAAAAGCGGAAAAGTTGCACACGAAAGAGCAAACTTACCCACTCCAGCACCTTAATGAATCCCAGGGGCTCCTCCAGGCGGCCCCAACGTATCCCCCCAAACAGCTGGGCCTGGCAAGGAAAGCAAAAAAGAGGAGAGGGGGAGAAACAAGGGCAGGGATTTCAGGTCAGCCAGGAGGGAAAGCCAAGGAGGGGAGGGAGACTTAGGAAAGGGCGTCAGAAAGTGAGGGACAGTCAGAGAGAGAGAGAGAGAGAGAGAGAGAAAGAACAATGCGGGGAGAGGCGGGGAGAAAACGGCAAGCAAAGGAGCCCTACCACCAGGTTGGAAGACTCCTTGTCCGCCGCCGTTGCCTGGGCTCTGGATTCCGACATGCTCTGAGAAGAGCTGGTCGCCGGGTCGAGATCGGCTTCCTTGCCTCTCTGGCGAGTGGGCGGGGGAGTGATCCAGGCGAGAGTAGCCCCGGCTGGAGTTGGCGGCGTGGGCGGCGGCTGCTCCTTCCTCCACGGAGCTGCGGCGAAAAAAAAGCCCCGTCGGAACTCCTGTCAAACTCGCAAGAGAGAGGGAGGGCGTTACGCGACCGCAGGCGGCCGGGCTCGCCTCCTGCGCGCGCTGGGCTCCCGGCTGAAGCCGCTGAGGGCGGTGCTCCTGCCGCCGGCCCCGCCTTCGTTCGAAGGGGCGGACGGCCGAGGCGCCCGGCGGTTTCTCGCTCTCCGCGGCAGAAGGCAGGTCGCACCTCGCTCGCTCGCTCTGCAGCGGCGGGTAAGGATGTAAGTAATGGGACCGCGGTAGTTGCTGGCGGAGGGAACGTCTGTTTCGAGCATTGTAGTGCTGGGAGGCGCAGACAGAGCTCGGCCAATGCACTAAGAGGTGGGGGGGGGAGGAAGGGCGTCGTTTTCTTTCTTTTAATGGAAGCAAATGCATATCAAGTTTGAAAGGCTGCAGGCTTCTTCTAAGCGAGCATTTCGCAGATTTCGACGCTGTTTGTAAAATTAAATTAACCCTTGCAAACACAGATTGGTTGATGGGAAGATGCCTTTCTTCCATTTGATATCAAATGGGGCTGCTCGTGCTGTCTGCCAGGTGTTGCAGATTTGATTTTATTATAGTCTTGTGTCCCCCAGAAACGGGGAGATCCAGTTGTAAAGGTTTGAGCTTGGATGAATTTCATTGTCTTGCTAAGGTCTCTAGCAGCATAAATGTACAATTCTAATTTTTCCCCCCACATAGGAAGACAATTATTTCCCATTCTTAAATTGTTCCTGTCAAACTTAGGCATATCATTTACACAAGGATCATTTATAGTTAGATCCTGCTTCAAACAGCTTATTACTTAATATCTAAATATTTTTTTTCCTATTTCAATCCCTTAATTAATTTGTGTGTGCTCTCCACAATGCAGAGGCATTTTGTCCTGTGAATTATTTCTCTTTGAAATTCAACTAGTGGCTGAAGTGTTTACTGTAGTCTGCTAAGTGTTATTGACTCCCCTCCTATTTTAGTATTTTATACTGTTCCTTCCTCTCAAATTTGGCATGATGAACAGTATAAAATGTTTTAAATAAATTTGGACTGTCTTCACACTTAATAATTCATAAAAGTTTTATTCTTACATATTTCCATCATTTCCATCACATAAAGTCACTGAGAGTACAGTCCAATGCTGAATACTTGAATACTGTTGGGTCCAGCAGTAGGCCTTATTCCCAAGTATTTTGCATTGGATTGCAGTCCCAGTTTCTATTGTAGAAAGAGAAACATGAGCAATACAGGAAGTCCTAGTTTAGTGACTGCCTTGTTTAGTGACTGCAGTTATGGTGATGAAAAAGTAGCTTTATGACCAATCCTTGCATTTACAACTTTTGCAGTTCTGTAAAGCAAAGCAAAGGGTTAGGTTAGGTAAGATCACAAGAACATTTTTATTTTCTTTTAGTGGCTGCTTTGCTTAATGACCAAGTTGCCAGTCACAATTGTATTGGTAGTTGCTAAACAAGAACTACTTGTATGCTGAAACTGTAGGGCATGTTTGGAGAGAACATGCTTTGTGAAAAGTGCTCCCTTTGATTTCAAGGCATCTCATGGTTCATCAATAGAATTTCACTTTGAGAACAGTAAAGGCATATGAGGGGCTGGAGCTTGGTGCCCCCATACCTTATATCTGTTATGATATACAGTATGTAAAACTAAAGTAAATCAGGAGATGTGAACATAAAGGAAACCATTAGATCTTTACAGGACATGATTTAGTCTGTAGTAGAGCTCTCTAAACTCTTACAGTCTCAAACTCTGAGCACTCTTTCAGGACATTACAATACAGATTCATTTTGACTATGCAAAACAATTTATGAAGGCAAATATCTGCAAAGGAATTATGTTTGATGTTTAGATAATGATAGTGATGTCTTGGTAATTGATAAAACTTATTTTTCATTCAGTTGAGGCAATATTATTAATGTGGATGTTACACTTTCTTAACCCCAAAATCCTGTTGAAGTTAATAGCAATATCACTTTTCTTGCTCCAGATCCAGAGCTGATGTAGATGGTGCTTTAGAAGAATACAGGATAAGCATGCTTCTTCCCTTTGTTATCCCCACTCCCATCCTATCCACAATTCCCTCACTTTGTAACCCTTTTACTGACAGTGAAATGTTTTTCTGGCATATCAGAGATATTCTGTGGGTTCAATAATAATTTATGTTTGGCCTGATAGTGGTGTTTCTACCCAATCTATATAGTTTTTTAGCTAGTTCTTGAGCATCAGACTGCATTAGACTATCTTTTGGCAATTAACTTCATAATATCATGAAATTCAACTTAACAAAGATTTAAAAACTGTCCCCCAAAACAAAATAATTTCCTAAAGATCAGTAGTGGCTCCATATTATAATCTTCCATCAAGGAGAAGCTTTCCATTAGGAATGCCTTTGTTAAAGTTAGTCCACAGGAAATTAATATTCAAAGGATAATCCTGTCTCAATAAGCAAGATAAATTCAGAGCTCATAAAATACTGTCCATTCAGGCTTTAAGCATTAAAACTAGAAATGTGCATTATGTCTGGAACCTTATTTTTAGCTCGTAACATTTACTCATGTTATATGTCCTATGCCACTTGCTATGTTTTAAGCCAGATACATTTCCTAATAGTTTACAGACCTGATATACAATGATATATTTGTGCAATTATTAAGTTTATAAACATGTAATTTAGAAGAAATATTTCCTTTTATTAAAAAAACTCTTCATATTTTCTTTAATTTTGTGCTTAATGTAGTGCACGAGCAAAGCTAATGTAGAGTTCTTGGTCCTCTCAGAGCTAGGTGGTTTGCTTGCATGTGTTTCATTACCCAACTGCTTGCACTGATGATGTTATCTAGTTGGGTAATGAAACATCTTCAAACAAACAGCCAAGTTCTGAGAGCACCAAGAACCCCACAGTTCAATCCTGAGCTATACATATTTTTTTCTATTAAAGCCATTAAAACTATTAAAGCCAATATTAAGCTCTACCTACTAAGTTGTGATTGGCTATTATTTTTATTTTTCCAGATCTCTCTAAACTGACTAGTAGTATACTTTATTGGCTCTTTTATCTTCTCATCTGCTATTTTAAATTATTTATTTTACAGTACTGATGCTAGTATTTTATTCTGATCCTCAAAAGTTATTGTCAGCTATTCTGGGAATGTACTCCAGGAGTGAAATATAAATGCTCTAATTACAATACATAAATTAGCATGTAGGCCCCATATTATAGGTGTTATGTTCACACATATTAAGCACAGCTGTTAAACTACAATATAAATAGTATGAGATTAAAATATTAAGATGAATAGGAATTAGTTCTACCCATTTTCACATCTGGAAGGATACCTGTATGCTTTCTCTAGTTATCCTTGTATTCAGCACTGTACAATGCTGAGTGCAGTTTCAGAAATCATACATATGGTCCTTATTTCTAGAAGTCAGTATTCAGTTGGGGGATTTAGGGACATACAAGTCTATTCCTTATGTAGTTCCTTAGCCAAGAAAGGTATCAGTACTTCTGTGATAGTTCTCCTTTGCTTGAATTTTTTTGTTTAGCTTTTAATCGCCATACAGATGAATAAGTGACTCTGAAGTACTGCTATTTTCTATCCCAGGTGATAGAATGATGGTATTAATGTGATACAATTTTCTAGGTAAAATAATTTAAATGAAAGTAGATTAGATAAGTATATAGATTTCCAATGTGCATTTGATCTACTGTTTAGCTGATGCAATATTAAGAAACGCATCTTTTTCCGGCAAGTCCCATAAGTATGAATAGTTTATGTTTATTTTATCTAAAAACTATTTTTTGATAATAAATTGATATTCACAAAGTATTTGGGGAGAATAAAATTGCATTTTAGTACAAAAGTTAAATTATAATGTCTAGATATGCAAGTATAAATTCCAAGCAATTCCCATAATATCTTTGCAAATTTTGTCACAGTATTTTTTGAATTAAATGGAAAAAAAATGTATTTAACTATCAGACCAAAATATTAACCAAAGAAGAAAACAGTGTCTAGAATGCTTTTTAAAAGTCCATATTTTAGCAACATTATTCATCTTTGTAGAGGTTGGTAGAGTTTGCAAAATATACCACAATTCAGCAATTTTCAAAAAAATACAGGCAAATAAAATTACTAGTTCTGTTTTGTCATTTATTAGGATACTCACCAGGCCTGTTTCCAAAAGATGTTATTTCTTCCATATTGCCAGCTCATGTCATCCTTTAAAAGAACAGCAGCTTCAAAGCAGAATTTGTTTGCCAAGTTTATCTTGATCACTTTCAGAGATTCCTTGTAGCAACAATTATGGATTGTCTTCCATATTTTTAAGAATCCCACTTTTTAAAGTTGTGCTAATAAAAAATAAGGTGTTCAGACTGTGATTATTTCATGTTACTGTTTAGAATATATTTCATCCAAGCTTTATTCATTTATTAATAAGAATTAATAAGTATTCATTAATAAAATCTCAGAAAGTTGTGGTATTTTATCTTTTTAAGTTAAATGATATTAGAAATAAAAAAGCAGTTTGAACATTTGCAAAGATGAGGTTGAATTTAGTCATTGCTGTAACTTGTTTTAACTAACAGTGTAAACAGGAAGTTGCTATTCATTTCCCAGGAAACCTTTGAAGATAAGATGTGAACTACTACCGGTACTAACAAAGCAGGTTTCTCATCACATACTGATGTACATGAAAATATATTTTATGTAGCAACACTTTTTGTTTCTGCTAAAATTATTTTACTTTTTAAATTAGATGCTTTGAAAAATTACATAAAATAATTCTCTAAGTAGGATTTACAGTAATCCTGTTAGCAATATAATACCTTATAAACAGCACACCATAGGGGGGAAGTTGTGTGATTCCCCACACATGTATCAGATTTGTCTCAGTGCAGATATTAATTCTCTAGAGCAGGTGTGTCCAACCATGGCCTACAGGCTGCATGCAGGCTCTGGATAGCTAGCAATGTAGCCCCACAAGATCATAAACTTTTAACATTATGTCATTTAGATACATTAACTACATTATATATTTTATTTGTGCCCCAAAACAATTCCTCTTCACTCAATGTGGCCCAGACAAGCCAAAAGGTTGGACACCCATGCTCTATAGCTTTTCCTGAATTTTCATGTGCAGATTTAACCTTATACATACTTATCCTGACTCAATGGGCCTTGTTTAGTAATAGACGGATATAGGTTAATATTTCAGACATTAATAAAAATTGATTAACAACTTTCCATTAAATATGGAGCTGATTGTGATATACACAGTGTCAAACCATGTTTATCAAAGGAGAATTGTTTGATAAGTTATAGTTAGGTAAAAGTAATTACATAGTCAAATCCTTTATCATTCTTTTAACAGAATAAAGAATTTTATGAGCACATTAACAATTTTAACACAGTATAATACAATAAACTATGCCAATGGTTAAGTGGTAACAATCACACTTGAAATGGTAATCTGAAACTATTCCAGGGTCACTCCTGCTGGACACATATCCTGGTTTGACCAGGATTGTTCTGTTTTTTTGCTCTATTGCAGGCTTAAAAAAAACACTTCCTGGCAAATAGGACTGTACAACTTATCAGTCTGCATGACAGATTCATCCCATCTGTCATAACTTACTTCCCCTTTGCCTGTGCAATTTACCACAGTCAAAGGGTGAGGGTGTTTAAATGCGTGTGTCCCTCTCTTTAGAGAAGCATGGGATTAGCAGTCTACCCAAATACCTGCACGCAGGGAGGTAAGCTTTGAAACAGTACTAAGATTCACACTCCCTGGCTGCTGATCATGATCTTTATCCTGGCTTGTCTGCTTGAAAATATGGTAAGCCTAAATGTTACCAAAATTGAATAGTATTTTTACCTGTCACACAAGCTCAGGCCTTGTTTGCTTTATTCCCAGACTTTCCTTGCACCCATTCCTACAAACCCACATTTACTTTACTTCAGGAATTATGAAGGCTTTCCTATCTTCTTGTGTGGATCTGTAGGCTCTCCCTCATCCAAAAGGATAATCTGTCATCACCAAAAGGCCAAAGCCACCCTGCATCCAAGTGCTTTTCTTTCATTTTTGTGAAGTGAAAAAATAGGCCCAAACCAAGCCTTGAACTTTTCAAACACAAATTCACAATCCTGCACTCTACACTGAGTCCCAAACAGGACTTTCCCAAAAGAAACTCCTTCTCCTAAGGAAGTCTTCTTGCCCCATATTGTTTGGTAATAGTGTTGTGATTATTTCAGCTTCAGAACGCCAGATGTATTTGTTGTGATGAACATTAAGTATGGGTGTCCATAAGAAGGGAACAAGGCAGGGCAAATGACATAAAACATACTGTGATGTTATAACAATGTCTAGGACATGACTGTGGTTTCTACCAAATACCTGTGAATGAGATCATTTTCATCAGCCCGCTGGACAAAAGGGTTTTTACCACTAGATGGTAGCAAAGAGATGCCCCAACTATTTGCTACTACCGGTATCTAGTTGTCATTCGGATTTTTACAATCTAGATCTATTTTGTAGTACTTATTATTTTACTGGAAAATTCGTTCATTACTCTTGACCCGAAGCAAAGGAAATAGCCAAAATAATAAGAGATACGGTAGATATTTCATTTATTTATATTTTTAATCTACCATATAATAAATATACTGTGTGCAGTTAATGCTTTTAAACAATAACTGGAAGTTGAGAACAGGCCAAGCTGTATTTATGCCAGTTTATTTCAGTTATAGAAATTACAGTAGAGACAAGACAAATGACTTTCAGATTGTATGTTGATTACAGCACTTGTCTGCTCTGCTCTCATGATTAAAATACATTCTAGCAGAACAGTGACATATTGGTAAAGTCAGAATGCTGTGTCCTCTTTTGATGGGTAATTAAAAAACATTGATAGGATAATGGGTAGGGTGACTCAAAGGTTGTTATTATGTTCTGATTTTAATCTGTGGATGTTAAATGAGAATTTCCAAACCTAGGTAAGCAGCAATTATTTTTTACTGGCCACTTTGTTTCTTCTTTATCTTGTTATCCTATGCTAATTATGTTTTCTTTTTTATTGCAAATATTAAAATATTCTGGAAATGCTGTTTTAAACAAAACAAAAAACCCTATAGAATTGATTTTGAAAGCCATTCAGGGTCTCTCTGATCTTCCTTCATCTGTTATTCTTTGTTTTCTGAATCATGTGTGAAGTATCTTTAAATAATGCAAAAATATGAAATAAATTGAAATTTTGCTTTCTTGGTGTAGATTCTTAAATACAGCAAATTCACAGATGTTAATAAGAAAATTGTGACTTGAATATTCAAGTACATTATCATAAGGTTTTTCATTTTTCCAATGAAAAAGAAATATGTGAGACTGTTACACAAAAGATGTTTTTATTTTAAAAAGCTTAGTTACCAATATATTTTTCCTCATTCTACAGTACTCCTGTTCACATAAGCATTTGAGGCACAAGGACAATTGCTTGCCTCATTGCATTCTTCTCTACCTAGCGACTTTTCTGCATTTGACTCAGTGGTGGGATTCAAATATGTGAACAACCGGTTGTGTGGATGCCGCTTCCGGAAGTCCATTCTGGGCCTGGGCAACAAAAAATTAATTACCAGTTCTGTCGAAGTGGTGTGAACCGGCTGAATCCCACCACTTATTTGACTGGAACTTGCATTATCTGCCAGCTAGAATGGCTGATCTTCGTGCTGGATGGAAATCATGTGAATTATAGCCCAATTTTTGTGCAGGTCAACAGATAGTGATGATTAAAAGATGCTTGCTTGGATGTTGAGTATGGTAATAGCAAAATCACAAGCCAAAATCCTACCTTTTATTCCTTGCTGATATATTTCTTTGGAGGGTTATTTGTAACCTGAGGAAAGAGCAACTTTGAAAAGTAAGGAAATGTAATTGAGATTGCATCTGTCTATGCTAAACCATTCTGGGTATTTAAAGCTAAAATTAGTCTATTACAATTTCTTGGATAATTACTATATATCTCAAGATAAAGATGATACTGCATAGATTTTACATACTTTCCAGGGCATTTTTATTTTATTCAGAGAAAAAACAAGGAAGGACATATAGAACTGGACATACTCCAGTTCTTTCTCTGGGACTTTCTGAAAAGCAGTGTTTGGCTTTTTCTTAATGCAGAACATTAAATGTTTGGTAGATGCAATCAGCAGCATAAGATTTTATTATAGACTTCTATGTGATGTAATCTGAAACTCACTTGTGAATCGCCTTCTTTTAAATCACTCTTTAAGCCTTGGGCTTTACACCTCCGATATATTTCCTTATGTGATAGAACAGAGTCCCCTAGCCCTACTCTACTTATGGCTGGCTCAGCATTCCTCCCTCCTATATTTAGGGAACTAGAGCCATGAAATTAATGCCTGCATAAAAATAGTTTGTTTTAAGTTTTGCAAATTGGTCTCAATATAGTCCTTGTAGGAAGATGACCTACGCAAAACATTGATCAAATAGTTCAATGTGCCTCTTGCAGGGACCATACAAAATACACAAACATGTCTGTACTACCAGAAAGATCTAAGAGCATTATGAACCTGAACTTGAAGGTGTTGTCTGGATTTCAAAATAGTAGAAACGAAACTAATAGAAAATATACCATCCTCTGGCCAGCCCAATTCCAAAATGTTCAAGAATGAGGTTTATGATTATGGCTATGTACTTCCTTGGTAGTAAGTCATGCTGAATGTAAGCTTTGATACTCAGCAAATATTTATATTACCATAGTAGGCTACAAAGCAGTTGTTTCCAAATTGTAGCTTGGTGGCAGATGAAATCATTTTATTCAAGTGACGGGATGCTCCCACATGAGACTTACAGTCACATTGTGTCAAACACAGAATTGAACAAAAGAACTTGGTCATGTTATTTTCTTTTTATGAACCGCTTGTTATTCCCATTAGTTCTTCTGCTTCTCCCCCTCCATTAAAGAAGGAAAGGCACAATAGTTTCACATTCTTTTCAAAAAGTAATGCTAGGAATAGTTCTCTGTAAAAATCCTCAAACAAGTGCAGTTCCTCCTATTTGTATAGTATTGGTGAGATCTCTGGAATAATCCATTTTATGACCACCTGGGCCAATCATTCTCTTTCTGCACCTTATCTTATAGAATTGTTATAGGGGGAAAACAGGAAAATGCCACTCTGGGTTTCTGAGTGAATAACAGTATATAAATCTAAATAATACATGTTCACAGAAATATAGATACATGGATTCTGCAAAAAGCTCTACCTAGACAACTGAATCAAAGTATCTACAATTTCAGATGACACCTCTCCAATTTAAGCTTTGGACATTTTCAGCTTGTCTTTTTAAGGAAGCAGTAGTGATATTTTACCATGTCGTTTTCTGACCCATGCAATGCACTCCTGTGAAATGTAGGGCCCTTATTCATGAGGCCTCAATATTGTGCACAATATCCTACCATCAGGGGTCAATAGTTTTCTGCTGCTAAGGTCTATTTTGTATTAGTGTTCTTGGCAACCAAGCACAGCTGTCAGCAAAGCCTTGATGTAATGCCATTATAGAAGGCAGAGAGTGGAGGTTTTAGTTAATTTCCTGCCATATGGAGAGATTTGTGGGACTTATACTTTCACTGATGTATTAAGCTTATGAAAACATCTTTTTCTCCCTGCTTCCTGCTAATTTTTGATATTTTTCCAACAAATTTGAGTGCTGTAAATGGGCTCCAAGGACTGCAAAAGAGAAAGAGAGCGCACCCATGGTCAACAAGCAGGGTGGCTCATTTCTGCCCACCTATGTAAGGGTTATACAATGTTCAGCCCAAAGCTTTTATTTGGCTTCCACATTGCTTCTCAGCTATCTCCAGTTTTTAGTAATTAAGGTAAAGTACGCATCTTGGGTTTTTTGAATGAATGTAGGAAAGGGAAAAAGATTTCAGAAAAACACCTTTGCTATAAAAATTTATAATTTCAGTTTTGCTCCATCCAGCTCCATCTACCTTGCTCTCCCACCTTATGGCTATTAATCTAAAAAAACCCAAACCCCTGCATTACTCTACACAAATGTTTGAAGCCTTAAACTAGAATTTTGTTTAGACAATAGCGTATAGGAATGATTACCAGGGACTACTTTGCTGTATACTTCAACACCAGCCTCTTTCCCTTTCCCTTTCTTTTTAAAAAAGCAAGAGCTATTTTAAAGAGGGAGTTAACAATTTACAACTCTTAAGAAAATAGGAGGACTGTTCATGGGATTTTGGAAGGTAAGTAGTGACATTCAGGAAAAGGCTTATCTTATAGGAAACAAGAGCTTCCCCACTGCATACTCAGTTTGAAGGTTTTTGACAAGCACAAGGTTATGCAGCTGAAATATGTGGAAACATGCAAAATTTGATCAGTAATATTTTGGTGTGACAATTGTTTATTTTACTATTGCTTTTCTCATCAGGATGTCACCTTTGAGACTTGTTTTGGAGGTATCTTCTGCACAGGTAATCTTTATTAGAAACTTGTTTAGCAATTGTTTGCAGTTACGTTGGTCTGTAAAGCAAAGGAAAGATAAAATAAGATCAAAAGAGCATAGTTTTACTTAGCAACTGCTTCGTTTAATGGCCAAGTTGCCAACTGTGGTCATGAGCAAGGATTACACGTAGTTCTTTTTGCTTTATAGCACCCTTGGTCCCTTCTTCGGTCAATTGCTTTGACACATCAGAACACCAAAGTATTGCTTGTCTCATTAGCTTGGTTTAAGCCATCATTTAACTGTCATATGACATATAACATGAATTGAAACCAATTTGGAACGGATGAAACACAATATTGTCCTTCAACAATATATAGGCTCCAGTCCGGGGAGATAGTCCATTCATTAATACTTTGAATATATTGGTCTCTCCCCCTCCTCCAAATGCTGCGTATTTTCAGAGTCGTCCTGATAAGCGGATCTTACCTGAATACTGAATCTCAATACAGGGTTAATGGGTAACCGTGACACGGGTGAGAGTACGTCGTGTAGGACTTGTGTCTAAATATTAAAAATCATGAGCTGGTCCAAGTTTCACGCTTTAGTATCGCTGCCGACAATTTTAGGTAAAGATCGCCGCACTTTTTTTGCCCCCGTTAAATATTTAACTGTTAAATTATTTATTTATTTACCAAAATAACGAGTCATAACGGAAAGGGAGGCGAGGAAGGGGAAGACGCTGCGATCCACTCTCGGAGAAACAGAACGAAACTCATCAAATCCCCCCTGCATCACTTCGTTCGTTCTCAAACCTTTAGAAGGGCGGGATTGATATCCCCCGTAGACCATGGCAACCGTTAGCCAATCCCGGCTTGGTTACGAACCTTTCCAGGGCCAATTGCACGATGGCATTGTAAGCTCCCGCTTCGGAGCTCTATTGGCTGGTAAGCACGCGAGGCGTACGGCGTCGACTTTGACGCATGCGCGGTGTGGAGTGGCGGATGAAACCGGGTCCTCTGCTGACAGGGCCATAGCCGTCTCCGGACTAAAGTCGAGGCTCGAACGTGAAACCTCCGCGTCCGGCGCGCGCATCTCTTTCCCCTGGTGCTGCTGCTGTTGCCAGCATGTTCCTCACTCGCTCAGAATACGACAGGTAAGTCCAGGCAGGACAAGCGGAAGCGAGGCCTGGTTTGGCCGGGGCTGAGTCACTGCAGAAAGGCCTTGCTTTCCGACCGACTCGCCCAAAGGCTTCGGAAGGAGCTGAAGCGACCTCCCTCCGCAAGCTCGCCGGCCTCTGCTCAAGGATCTCTAGTGGGGGTTATGGGCGCTTTTGGCTTTTTTCTTCGGTCGGACCTCGTGCCTAAGTATGCCTGGGAATGGAGAACAGTTTGCCCGCGCGGAAAAAAAGCCCGTCTTTGCATTTGCGGTCCACAGTTTGGAGCGTAAAGCGCTCCTCGTACGAAGTTTCCCCTCTTGTGTTGTCCCGCGAAAGCTTTTCGCCGGCGGAAACTTAAAATTGAAGTGCAAAATTTAAGCACTCTGGCGGTAAAGAGATTTTATGTGTATTTGAAACAGTAACTGTTTAAAAAAAGTTTCCAATTACGTTTATTCTGAATACTTAGTTTCAGTTTGCTCGTTCTTTGTAGGGTGCTTGTTCATAGATTTTCGATTTGCCTTAGCTATGTCTGCTCGTTACTGGATAAAAGAAAATAGGAGGGATTGTGACATTTCTCAAGTTTATTAGTCAGAAATCGGACTATTCCGATCCTTTTGAATACTTTTGCTACCGGTAATTCATTAAAGTATTCTTATTCGCAGCAGACTGGGCCTAATTGTGTTGTGAAATTACTGTGTATTCAAGGCCAGTACATTTCCTTAGTCATAATGGTGATCCTCAAACTTTTGCTTTCGGTTATGCTTATCAGTGATTGGACCAGCTCACTGAAATCAAGTATGGTAATACTTCATTGTTGAATAAACTACTACACAGTAGAAAAACTATGCACAGATATATTTTTAGAATGATACTTATGCAAACTAATACATGGACAGCCAAATAAACTTTGCCAAGTACTTTTGGCAATACGGCGTGATATTTATCAAGAAGAAAAAATTTAATTTGGTGGTGACTTTAATAAATCATTTCATACATTTAGTTTTTGCTCACATTTTGCAATATCTTAAACTCTCAGTCCCTATTGTCACTGTTTTGTTTCAAGTCATGTATTGACTTAACAAACTTCTTAAAATTGGGATATCTTTATATTCTTGAGAAAATAAAAAATTTCCGAGAAGTTTGGAGTTTAAAACTTACTAGACTTTAGTCCGGAGACTAAACGTTGTCCCCCTATATTAGTGGATTTTTTTTGCTATGAAATGTAAGATATTTAAGATATGAAAACTGAATAGCTGCTACAACAAATAATACATACCTGTAGTTGCCAGGTCTGGAAACTGTTATATCTTTCATGAATTTATCCTGTTTTTCTCTGAAAACACCTTTGTTGGTTATTTGCAACAAGTCTAGTTCAGCTAGAAAAATATTTTGTCTTTCTGTCTTTACTTGAAATCAAACTGTATTGCATAAGTCTGATTCAAAATCTAAATTCTAGTAAATGTTCAATGTGACTCTTGATTTTTTCCTTTCTTTTGTAGAGGCGTGAACACTTTTTCACCAGAAGGAAGATTATTCCAAGTGGAATATGCCATTGAAGCTATCAAAGTACGTTTGAAACTATTATGCAAAAACTGTTTCATAGAACTGGATGGACTGGAATGGGGGAATCTCAGAACAGTGAATGAAGATTGAGAATAGTGTTTGAGCAATACTATCCAATTCTTCTACACTTTCTTTGAAGTAATGCTGAGGTAGCTTTTGCGCAGTCATAATAATTGTCCTACTTTCCTTGGTTGAGACTGGCAGTGTTGCGTGTCATATTCTTTAATTTACCCAGTTGCATCTAATGGAATCTCTGTGAAATGTTAAACTAATGTAAATAACTGGGATAATGTGATGGGTCCTGTTGAAAAATGCTCAGGAATCAGTTGTTTTTAACATTTTGTACACAATATTTTGAATTCAGTTTCATAAGAAAAAGCTACTTATATTTCTTTATATCTGAACATGGTATGGTTACTGAAACAAAGAGAAAAATCATTTCCTAATTTGATTATATTGCTTGATTTTAGTAAGCAATTTAATATGCCGCAACAGGAACATCAAGTTATATTGCATTGAGAACCAGTCTGCTGTAGTGAGTACAGTGTGGACTAGGATTACGGTGATATAAGTTCGTGTTGTTACTAAACCATGGAGGTTCACTGTGTGACTTTGGGCCAAACAGTGCAGCCTAACTCATGGTTGTAAGGGGAAACATTAAGAGGGATTGCTTTATACATAACCTGAGCTTCATAATTCAGAAGAAACATTTAAAAGATGGGATAATAATAGTAACTACTGGAGGCTTTGAAATTCCTGCAAGGGTTCTTGTGGTTAGAGGAAATGTTATCTTTTCAGTGTATTGCGTGTTAGTTTTCTTTGCATGCTTCTTGTTCTGTCATAGCATCCCCATGGTCACATGAAAAAAAAATGTGGGTACTTGGCAATTGGCATGTATTTAGAACAGTTGCAGCATCCTGGGGTCACGTGTTAACCATTTCTGACCATCCCAGGTGCCTTCTGACAAGCAGAGACAGTGGGGGAAGCCAGATTTGCTTAATGAATGTGTGATTTGCTTAATAACTGTGGCAAAAAGTCGTAAAATCAGGCGTAGCTCACTTAACAAATGCCTTTCCTAGCAGTGGAAATTCTGGTCCCAATTACGGTTGTAGTGTTGACTACAGTCACAATGGACTACCTGTGGGGTTATTATTTTTGGCATGGAGATAGTGCTATCATTTTGCACTGAATATAACTAAATTCAGCTTTCCTTATTCTGAACATAGCTGCACATGAATGATTAGTATAATAATGATTAGTATAATAATAATAGTAGACAATCTTTAAGCATTCCATTAGACTTTCCCAAATGGGCCAAATGTAGCAGATTTAAGTGTGGGGATGTCTTAGAACCATTTGAAAAATGCCTACGGATTAGCAGGAAAGTTATCATGTCCTGGTCTACTTTTATTGCCCGAGAGCTTGGGTTGGAGTACACAATGTTTTGAATTGGCTAGTCCGTGTCAGAATTGTAGACCCCCCCCTATATATCTGTAAAAAAAGAGGGGGGGAAAGCAAATATTCTGCTGTTTGTATGCAGCTTAGTATACTACCGGTAAGTATTGACTCATCAGTGCCTACAAGTTTAATTAACGATATGTACGTAGTTCCTTGTTAGAGCTACCAATGAAGAAGAAGGACCAAGGACCCCTTGTTAGAGCTGCGTGTCTCTCTGAGAAATTGATGACAAACATGATTGACTATAGACTATTCATAGCTGGTATTATGAGCATCTTATCTGTTGTTTCAAAGTCATAATGATTTAAACTAATGCATGCTATTCATTAATATTTAAAAATATGCTTATTTTAAAATAGTTTGTATCTGTTCTATAGGGCCTTTTTCAGAGCCAAGCCAGGTCCTTATTGTTCTGAAGATAATTGAGTTTAACATTAAAAAATAACAGTTGCAAAGACTAATACCTAATATTGTATGTTATGTTCTATGATGATTGCTTCTTAATATGATCTTATGTTTAATGATGATTGCTTTAATATTGAAAAAGAGGATTGAATTTCCACCTCAGGTTATTGAATTTCTACCTCAGGATTTTTTGTTAGGGATCATAAAAGATAAAATGTAACAGGTGTATAGTTGAGGCTTGAAGTGAGGAGTGAAGAATGTTTACCAAGTCAGACGCTTACAAAGACTAATACTTAGAGTTGTATTACAGGTTCTATAATGATTGCTTCTTAATGTGATCCTATGTTTAATGCCGATTGTTTTAATAAAAAAATTTATATATAAAAAAAGAAAAAAATAACAGTTGCAAATATCTGAAGCAAATTACATAGCTATGAGAAGATGCATGATATATTTTTATACAAAATGATCTTGGGGATTTCTTGAATGGGATGAACTTAATCATATAAGGGCTTGGCATGACTTATTGTATGTATTAAAAAAGAATTGATTATCAGATCACGGAATGGGACAACTTGCTGTGACCAGTTCGTTGTGGCCGGTTCACCACTGCCAAGTCGCCTCTGCCAACAAGTCACTGTAGGACATCTCCACACAGCCAATTTGCCACGGGGACAATTCTCTGCAGGCGGCTGGAGGGAAAGCTGGGTGGCTGGGCAAGTGAGCAGATTTGCAGAGTGGCAGCAGTGACCAGGGGCGTCCTATTCTCACACATACCGCTGCTGCCGGCACTGCTGCCACCAAGCTCCAGGCTGAAGAAGCCTGGAACAGCAGGGTGGGGCAGGCAATGGAGAAGGATTGGTGTGGGGGGGCATCCCATTTTCACATCCCCTGCTGTTGCTGCTGCAAGGTCCTGGAGCTCATAGTGGTGGGGTGGGTGAAAATAGGATGTGCCCAGCTGCCACCCACCCAGCACACTGCCAAACTGCCTGAACTCCGTCACCATTGCTGAACGGGTCAAATTTCAAACAGCAAATAGTAGCAGCAGCAGCAGGGTGTGTGAAAATGGGATGTACTGGCCTCTGAGACCACTCTGCACTCTCCCCGTTCACTTACTTGTCTGCCTGTCCGGCTCTCCCTCCAGTGGGAAGCCAACGGTCTGCCCACCTGTTTGCCTGCCCACCCAGCTCTCCCTCTGGCCGGCTATGGCAAATTGTCCCTGCGGTGAGTTGGCCGTGTAAAGTCCTGTAGCAACTTGGCAGTGATTTGGCAGAGATGGCTTGGTGAGCCAGCTGTGCCAAGTTGTCGTAGACCCATCAGATCAATAGGTACAGTTAGTGCAGTTTGTCAAATGTCACATATTGGCTTAGGATGAGAGACTAGTAATAGTGAATGAATGGTAAAAACGTTTTTCTCCCTGATCCATGATAATCAAAGATGGTCCAATTATTAGCATACCTGCAATTTGAGAACAAAACATTGATTTAAATGTTTCCTCTCCAAAGCTGCCCTTTCTCCTTATTTTATATAAACGTAATGTTGAGGGAGTTGTTTGAGAGGGTTTTGCCATTATTTGCCATGATGTATCTGTTATTGCACAATATGACCCTATAGAAACAGTTTAAGAACTTCTGTGAAGATCTAGAATCAAAATTCAACAAGTTCAGACGTGACATCCCTGCGTAAATGAAAATATGCTCTAAATTTTCCCTCGCCTCTTTGCATTCTGGATTTTGGTTGCATCCAGCATACATCCTATTTGTTTAATACTCTTCTGAAATTCTGCATCTGACTATCATAGACTGTACATACTGAGTATTTCTTAGATTGTATAAAACAAATCCACAGTTTTTAAAAAGTGTTTAAAATGGTTTTTTTTATTATTTTTGTTAGCTTGGTTCCACAGCAATTGGAATCCAGACATCAGAAGGAGTTTGTCTGGCTGTGGAGAAGAGGATTACTTCCCCACTTATGGAGCCAAGCAGTATTGAGAAAATTGTAGAAATTGATTCTCATATAGGTAAGAATGAAAGCTAATTCTTAAGAAAATTCCGCAGTGTAATTGCAATATGGATATGATTAAAATTCTTTCTTTGGTGGTCTAATTCCTATAATATGAGCTTATATGTAGACTTCCTTTGGTGTGAAATTAATATTTGCAAGTAATGATCATTGGGTTTCTGGGCTCGAAATCAGCACAACATAGAATTAAATGTAGAAATCAGAAGCAACTTGCTTCTATATGACCTCTCTAATAAAAGTTTGTCTCCAAATATAGAAATTGGAGAGCTGGGAATTGCAGTGTGTGCTCTTGATCCCCAGCCAACTCCTCTGTTGGAAGCTCATTGATTGACCTCTAATGTTAGCTTGTCCTCTGTACTTGAGACCATTTTTTTAAATATATAATCACATACACACCTCTGATAAGAATTGGAATTGGAGTTCACTTATATCTGCCATTCTCTGTGCTTAACATTAATGTTAACTATTTTAATATAGCCGTGAACAATGGTATTGTCTAACAAAGTTAATTTGATGTTCAACTTTTACAATTTTTAGGAGTATCAATATGTATGTGGATGGATGATTAAAAGTGCATTGTTTATTTGAATGTTCGTCAGTCATTGGTGTCTCACACGGATCAGTGCTGAGGCTGGTACTTTTCAATTTGTATCTCCCTTTTTTCAGGTTGTGCAATGAGTGGCTTGATAGCTGATGCAAAGACATTAATTGACAAAGCAAGAGTTGAGACACAGGTAAAACTCAAAATACTGATCTTTGTGCATCTTGCTTTTCTCCCACATCTTTTTTTTTGTAAGAAAATTTAGTTATTCACTCAGATTTAAAACAAATATGGCAGCAGAACTGCAGAAAACAAATTAAATTTCATGTGAAAAGAATATGTAGAATTCAAGATGGATATGCGAAGGTGAAAATAAGATTCCATTACTGTACATCCCTCATTCTTTTTTGTCACTAATTATTTACAATTACATGAATATTAGAAGAACGCGTGATGTCAGAAAATGCTCTACTATCACGGCTTTCAGATGGCTCTCTCTGAACTGAGTTTGACAACATTTTAATAGTCTTATTTCTCTTTTAAAATTCTCTATCCAATAAAGAAAAAGAACATGTAAAACTTAGGGAATAGGTATATTTAGGGCACAGGCAAAACTGTTTTCCAAATAATCTTTAACTTCATAATTTCAGGACCCTGCTTGCCATGGATGTGTGATTAAATTGAAAATGTGTTTCAGTGAATGATTTCCATAATCTTTGCAAGTTACATTCTTGGATCAAGGAGCTCTTTCAAATCATGCTTAACAGTACATAAATCATTTTTCTGTGAGTGGTTTCTGCACAGATGGCAAAATATTTAAGCTACTCAACTATGGAATATTGATTATATGATTGTGGTTGTGAGATTAGCTTCCTTTCATGTAATAAGCTACAGTCTGCATAGGAATTGCTCATGGTAGAATACTTCTCATGTAGTTGGAAGCATTTAAAAAAACTTTAAGCTTGAATTGAAAATACAGACAGTATTATTCATAGCACATATCTATTCTAAAGGGAGTAGCAAATTAGCCATGAATCATAACATCTTGCCCCTTATTGTGTATTCTTTGTGCCACATTGCAGTTGGTTTGCATGATAGATAATCTTTTGTGCATTTCTTCCTATGGTTGTAATTTTGGCTTAAGTTTATTTGGATGCAGATTCTATATGTACTGAAGAAGTGTATCTTTCATGAAAAGAGATATAGATGTCTCTTTTTATCATCTCAGAATCACTGGTTTACATACAATGAAATCATGACTGTGGAAAGCGTGACACAAGCTGTGTCCAACTTAGCGTTACAGTTTGGAGAAGAAGATGCTGATCCAGGTGCAATGGTATGTATGTCAATTATTTGTTAAATGTCTATTGTTGACAATTGCATTATTCAGTTAGTGGGTCATTAAATGCCTGATCCTTCTATGATTTCATTCTAGTCGAGGCCATTTGGTGTGGCGTTACTTTTTGGAGGAGTCGATGAAAAAGGACCTCAACTGTAAGTTGGGTTTTTGTTTCTTCACTCTCATTATTTATGTGTTTAAATCCAGACTACTTATCACTGCTGAGTTAGAAGACAGAGTACCATAGAGTTCTACATAATCAACTTAGAAATCAAGGAGATTGTCAGTAGATGAAGACTGGATTGGGTGGTACAAATTAACTTTTACAATCTTATAGGACAGGGGTCTTCAAACTTGGCCCTTTTATGACTTGTGGACTTCAACTCCCAGAATTCCGCAGCCATAATTCCACAAGTCATAAAAGGGCCAAGTTTGAAGACCCCTGTTATAGGAGCTTCCAAACTCTCTTGTGCTTGTATCTGTCACCATTATTAAAGATACAAAGATACTGCCCAAAAAGCAAAGGTGTATACATTTTCATAGGAAAAGCTATATTAATAATTATAATCCAAAGATTTTTCAATGTTTGCAAGGACATGGGTATAAAAATATGATAAATTTGATTTTGATATGAGGGTACAAACTGCTTGTATCATTAAGGTTGAAAGACAAAAAATTCAATGATTCTTCTATAGATACATGCCCCAAAAGCAATTTGAATGGCACTTTGTACAGAATATAACTTCTGTATAAATATAAAACCCCTAATAATGCAAAATTCAATGAAAATAAAGAGAAGGAGTAAGTTTCCTTTCTTGTTTCAGAAGAACTGGCAGACTCCAAGTAATCTAATATCTGTAATCTTCTGTGGCATTCCTTAGGTGGTGTTTAAGGGAGTCCTTGTAACTAGAAGCACTTCAAAGTTCCAAGCACATTTTAAAGGAGAATGCTGTTCTAAATTTCATAGTGGAAGCAGCTCAGCTAAGAGTGCAAGAAATGCTTGAGAATGAGGAAGGGAAAGCTATTAACCATCTCCAAAAGGAAAAATAATCCAAAATTGTAAAATAACATTAAACTTTTATGTCTGCAGTTTTTTTTTAAATAATTGTGGTCATTAACCAGCAGAGTTTACTTTATACAAACAAAAAACATTTGACAGGCAGCACACTATCTAAATGCATTTAGATTGCATTAATAAACTCAGTTTTCTTTCATCTTTAGGCTGTCTTTTTTCATCTTATCTTCAATTTTTTCTTCACTAATTAAACAGTTTCATGATAAGAGGAAATGATAGTTGACACCAACTATTCAATAACAAAATGTTCTTTGTTAAAACAAGCATATGAGAAATGGTACTTATTGCACCATAAAGATGTATTTTAAAGAACATGAACTATTAAGTTTGTAAAATGTTTTATCAGTTGCTGAAATTTATTAAATGGCTGCAAGAAAATAAGGTAATTTATTTCAATTCTGAACCATTCCTAAAGATTTTTTTTTAACCATCAATGTATTTCTATAAGAATTCAGTTATGCCTATAGAGATTTCGGTTCACACAGTTATATTACTGCCTTCCGTGCCATCATATTTATTAATTTAGTTTAATGTGCTTGTGGACCAATCATTGAGCTGCTAGATAAAAATCCAGCAACCTGTTTTTCAATAGATAGTGTTTATAAAATCATTAATATGGTTTGTAGAATTATAGGTGTGCAAGTAATTGCATGAGCTCTAAGAACTTAAATCCTAAAGAGAGCTTCAAAAATCTGAAAAGTGCAAAAAATAGCAAGGAGATTAAATTCATAGGAGTCTTTTAGAAGAAAGGAAGGGCAGTGATACTTGCTTATTCACACTATATGCTTGGCCAAAGGGGGGGGGGAGTTGGCTATAAAAAGTGTAAAACTAATTTCTGCAGCACAATCTTGGTCATTTTAATAAGTGAAAGGACAAATCTAACTTTAGTCTTACGTTTTTTAGACAACAGATAAATAGAGATTGATATGATTTGATTGTGTGAGAGAGAAAAAGGGGGAGAGGGAGAAAGCTAGAAGGAGAGAGAAGGAGAATTTAATACAGGTGGTATTTTTGTGGCTATTAAAAGAATAGGAAACATCATAAACATTTGCATCCAAAGTGTCCTTTTTTCTTTCGTATTGAAGCATTTCTTATCTGGCTGAGTATATGATGCCTTCTTGGCAGATTCTCATTTAAAAGAAAGCCAAGGCAAATGAATCTAATTCACCATGCAATATTGTCTGGCTCTATGCCATGTAGTAGAACTGTGGCTATCCCTACTAGTGTCCCAAATTTGTTGGATGTAATCATTTGATTATGATATGCACATGTGTGCCTACACAATCTGTCTCTAGTCAAATATAACTCATAGAGTAAAACTTCAGACTTTATCAGTGATCTGCATAGCTCTTGATGGTTTATTCATTTTCCTATCTTTTATTTATGCATGTAGATTTCATATGGATCCTTCTGGGACTTTTGTACAGTGTGATGCAAGAGCAATTGGATCAGCTTCAGAAGGTGCACAAAGCTCACTGCAAGAGATTTATCATAAGGTGAAAATCCATTTTATTTGGCCTTGCTCCTTGATGTAAGCAGAGAGATAAAGAAACTAAGTGTGACTTTTATTGTAGCAGTATCCACAAGATCCTGTGTTTGGTTTTAAAACAGTTGTAACTTTAATACAGTGTTCTAGAATCACCTGAGTTATCTTTATGCTTGTCATCAATATACTTTAAGCAATTTGAAAAGTGTCATTACCTATGGCATTTTGAATATTTTTTCAACATATTTATAGGCTTCTGGTATCTAAATTGGTTTTGGATCTGAGAAGTTCACAGGAGTAGAACTTTTTATAGAAATATCATGAAAAGAAATTTTGAGATATTTTAAATTAAATCTGCTTTCTTGACTAACAAGTCAAATTAGTAATTTAATCTCATGCCTAAACAAGAGCTTGTATTATCTTTAGATAAATATAACATGTTAGTTATGATATGAATGATTGAAACCTGAAGTTCTCAATCATAAAAATATTTTGCAATGGTGAACTGCATCCAATTGTTGAGACAGATTTCTATGAATACTTTTCCATAAAAGAATTGAGATTTATGTAAATTCAGTTTAGGCTAGCATGTGGAATAAGAGCACTGTCTGGTCAGTTTTATATATATCATTTTGTATAATGGCTTACTTTAGCATTTGTATAATTTAAGAAAATTATCCAATCAATGTGATAACTACGGCAATCTGGTGTCTATCATATCAGCCTTAAGTTTCATAATTTCTCTCACAGTCAATGACATTGAAAGAGGCAATTAAGTCGTCCCTTATAATTCTAAAACAAGTTATGGAAGAAAAGCTGAATGCAACTAACATTGAGGTATGTTAACCCATTTATTAAACATAGTTTTCAAACTATGTCCACGTTAAAGGAATTTCATCACAGATATTGAAGTAACTTAGATTTGCTATGGATCGTATATTATGTGACAATTATTTTGGGGTAGGATTTTAGGATCCTAGAAGTTGCATATTTCACTCTGCTGCGTCAGTGTTGATATTCCTGAGATTAGATTGTTGATATCTTTGTAATGAAATAGTGACCCATATACTTAGCTTCTTAACATCTGCATGGCAATGGAAAGATACTTTACTGCCATAGTAGCAAAAAATTAATGTGATGTGAATAAACACAGTACTTAAAATCTTAAAAACTAATACTAGTGACTCAAGTTCCATCTAATTCAGGAATGTTAAACTGGTGGCCCGCAGGCTGGATGCATCACGTGCAGGCCATGCCCACCCTGGCTCCGTAAAGGCAAAAAACATTGCGATACATCACGTGACGCGATCAAGTTTGACACCCGTGATCTAATTCAATGTTCTATTATAGTGGTCCCAAATCTTTGGGGCACCAGGGACCAGTTCCGTGGAGAGAGGTTTTTCCGTGGACTGGAAGAGGCATGGTTTTATGTGCTACCTGCATTCCGCATATGGAGCTTTGCTTGTTTGTGCGGCCCAGTTTTTAGCATGCTGCGGACCGGTGCAGGTCCACAGACCTGGGGTTGGGGACCCCTGTTCTACTAACTAGACAATTAGATAGGAACGTGGATAGGTGCCTAACTTAAAAACAGAAAACTTTCTGCTCCCCAACAGCTGGAATTGAGAGATGTACTGCTTTGATATAAAGAAATGCCATATAATTGTTTTTGATGAATTAAGGTTGAGGACATCCAAACACGGTCAGGGTAAGAAACTCAGGAGCTAGAGCATACAGTGGGGCAAAAAAGTATTTTTTTTTATAAATATTTTTATTGGTTTTTTATAAGATTTTTAACAAAAAATGAAATAACAGTTCAACTGTAAACAATTATATACATATACAATTCGCAAACAATCAAACAAAACTGCTCGGTACCCCCTCCCCACCACATCCTTCTAAAACAAAACTAACCCACTCTTCTTCCCTCTAACAACCTACTTAAACCTTTCTCCAATTCCATCCTCTCCTCCCACCTACACTCTCCCTCATACCTTCTTCCTACCTGCCTGACTTTCACTCCTCCCTCTTCTTCCAACCAATGTGGTGCCCGGAGGCCACCCGAGCAACCCCTTACCACCTAAAAAGAGAGAAAAAAAACCTCCCCAAAACAGTTGAAAAAATATAAAATAACTATTATTAAAACCCTCCCCCCTCCCCCCCCAGGCTTCCCAAAGTGAATACAGGGTAAATACGCAAGAAACCCCCCTAAACTACTTATACGTAATTATTTAACTATAAAACAAATATAATTCCTTCAATTGATATTTCTTCTGTATATAATCTATCCATTTTTTCCAGTCCATCAAAAATTGTTCATTTGAGTGGTCTTTCAAATATGCAGATATCTTTGCCATTTCAGCCAAATTCATAACTTTTAATGTCCATTCTTCAATAGATGGTGTTTCCGATGTCTTCCAATATTGACCCACCAACAGTCTTGCCGCCGTAATCAAGTTCAAAATCAATTTAGTCTCTACGGTGGTACAGTCTTTTATAATACCTAATAAAAATAACTGTGGTGAAAATTCAATACGCTTTTTCAATATATTTTGGAGAATCCACCATATTTTTATCCAAAAAGCCTTAATTGTCTGTAATTGTCATCATAGGTAGACCTCAACTATGAGAGACAAAATGAGAAAACAAATCCAGACAATCACATTGTCTGATTTGGAAAGAATTTATTTGCAAATTATGGCGGAAAATAAGTATGTGGCCACCTACAAACAAGCAAGATTTCTGGCTCTCACAGACCTGTAACTTCTTCTTTAAGAGGCTCCTCTGTCCTCCACTTATTACCTGTATTAATGGCACCTGTTTGAACTTGTTATCAGTATAAAAGACACCTGTCCACAACCTCAGTCACACTCCAAACTCCACTATGGTGAAGACCAAAGAGCTGTCGAAGGACACCAGAAACAAAATTGTAGACCTGCACCAGGCTGAAAGACTGAATCTGCAATAGGCAAGCAGCTTGGTGTGAAGAAATCAACTGTGGGAGCAATAATTAGAAAATGGAAGACATACAAGACCACTGATAATCTCCCTCGATCTGGGGCTCCACACAAGAACCACACGGGGGGACCTAGTGAATGACCTGCAGAGAGCTGGGACCAACGTAACAAAGGCAACCATCAGTAACACACTATGCCGCCAGGGACTCAGATCCTGCAGTGCCAGATGTGTCCCCCTGCTTAAGCCAGTACATGTCCGGGCCCGTCTGAAGTTTGCTAGAGAGCATTTGGATGATCCAAAAGAGGATTGGGAGAATGTCATATGGTCAGATGAAATCAAAGTAGAACTGTTTGGTAGAAACACAACTCGTCGTGTTTGGAGGAGAGAGAATGCTGAGTTGCAGCCAAAGAACACCATACCTACTGTGAAGCATGGGGGTGGCAACATCATGCTTTGGGGCTGTTTCTCTGCAAAGGAACCAGGACGACTGATCCGTGTACAGGAAAGAATGAATGGGGCCATGTATTGTGAGATTTTGAGTGCAAACCTCTTTCCATCAGCAAGGGCATTGAAGATGAAACGTGGCTGGGTCTTTCAGCATGACAATGATCCCAAACACACTGCCTGGGCAACGAAGGAGTGGCTTCGTAAGAAGCATTTCAAGGTCCTGGAGTGGCCTAGCCAGTCTCCAGATCTCAACCCCATAGAAAACCTTTGGAGGGAGTTGAAAGTCCGTGTTACCCAGCGACAGCCCCAAAACATCACTGCTCTAGAGGAGACGTGCATGGAGGAATGGGCCAACATACCAGCAACAGTGTGTGCCAACCTTGTGAAGACTTACAGAAAACGTTTGACCTCTTGTCATTGCCAACAAAGGATATATAACAAAGTATTGAGATGAACTTTTGATATTGACCACATACTTATTTTCCACCATAATTTGCAAATAAATTCTTTCCAAATCAGACAATGTGATTGTCTGGATTTGTTTTCTCATTTTGTCTCTCATAGTTGAGGTCTACCTATGATGACAATTACAGACCTCTCTCATCTTTTTAAGTGGGAGAACTTGCACAATTGGTGGCTGCCTCAATACTTTTTTGCCCCACTGTATTGACGCTATGGAACAAGGCTGTGGGGTCTAGTGCCCTTAGGTGATCTTTAAAAAAAAAACATATCAGATCTTATTCAAACATGGATAGTATATCAGTTGGAAATGCCAAGGCTGAAGGTTAAACTGGGAAGTCAAAGAACCTTTCCAAAGAATATATTGGAAAACCACTTCAGTAAAGCTGCCAAGTAGCTTTATTGCAACGGTTTTTGGGAAATTGGATGTATGCAATGTTGAATGCGGCCACTGAGGGTAGCCTTAAGACCAACAAAAATTAAGTGAATTGCATAAAGGTGTCAGGAAATTACTAAAGAGGAGGGAGTTGGAACTAAAATGCTGTGATTACACTGTACAACGTAAGCTTAACGTAGTGGTCTCTCTCCAAAACAGAATTATGTCTTTTGATATAACACAACAGATGGAATATTTGGGTTCTAGGAGATTTTTATTGGTGGATTCTTGATTGGCACCCAAATCTTCTCAGTACTATACCTTCTACCACCACCCCTTCCCCCCCCCACTGATTATCTATATATTGGCTTGTTTCTTGCCATGATGATCTTTAAACATTAGATTACCAATGCATTTCTGTCAACCTGCCCTCCCAGTCCCTGGTCTTCTAGTACTTTCCCTCTCTTCCATTCCTTCCCTTCCCTCAGTCACCATGCTGACATTGCTGCATGGTATTTTTGCAGAAGATAAATGAAAACAACAACAACACACCACTGTGCTGACCCCCCTCCCATCTTTCCAGCATATTTTCTTACCTCCCTCTTTTGCCTTTTCTCAGTCAGTGCACTATTATAGTGTCAATGCCTGTTCCATACCAAGATGGTCTCAGCAGTAAAGAAGAGTCTCCCAATGCAATTTATTTCGCCAGCCTGGTGCTTCCCAGTGCCTGGTGCTTCCTTTCTCCCCTCCTCTTATCTCAGTTGCTGATACTTGCACTACCATTGCCAAGCAGACCCCTCAGCTCCCACTCTTACTCACCACTCAGTTCTGCCCAGAAGAGTTTTATTTACTTTCCACAAAAACTGTCCTGTGCTTATTCCATATATGGACCATATATCTGAAACATGCATATTTTGGTTTAGGCACAGACTATCACAGATCAGCTTGTTTTAGGCAGTAAGAGCTGGCACAGCGCTACTTTTCCTCTAGGTTTTATGGAGCAAAGAGGAACTTGTATGGCCCGTACTCAAGTTTTGCTTGAATAGTGTGGATAAAAATCTTTGTTTGCCCTAATGAAGCCAAACTTAAGCAGAGGTAGTAGAGCTTTCATAATTTCTTCTTTTCTCTGAAGAAATGGAGCATGTTAGAAATGACTTGGTTTTTTAGAAATGTATTAGGGTAGAAAGATTTGCAAGCCAAAAGTATTCAGACAGTCAAATAGTATTATCTGTTTAACATGCAGTAATCAATCTCCTGTATGTCAAGGACTGCTACTTTCTAATGTGAATAAGTATTTATAACTTGCCTTTGCTGTCCTTGCAGCTTGCAACAGTGCAACCTGGGAAGAAGTTCCACATGTACACAAAAGAAGAACTTGAAGATGTCATCAAAGATATTTGATGAGAGGAGGAACTCTCCAACTGCCTCATTCCCTGATCACAGCAAACTGAAACTTCAGTTTTTTTCCAGTGCCCGTAACTTTATTTCAGCAGCACGTATGCCTGCTCTTAAAGGCGCAAAGATTTTTTTACAGTTTCTGTACATAAAGATCTTCAACAAGAGGAAACTAGAATAAATCATTTTGTTATTCTTATGTCACTAATTCTTTAATAAAGTTCTGAGGTGGGAGGAATGCTTAAAATTAGTAGTGTTAGAGTAGATGCATCTTCAAATGTTTCTTCCTCATACATCAAATTTGGCTTTCTCAGGGATGCATACAAGAGAGAGGAATAATTGCCTCTCTTCCATGCACAAACATATTTTCAGTACTTTTATTATTTAGTACAGATAGTCCTTGACTTACAGCAGTTCATTTGGTGACCGTTTGAAGTTACAATGTTAATGGCATTGAAAAAAGCGACGTAATGACTGTTTTTCGCACAACCATTGCAGCACCCCATGGTCATGTGATTAAAATTAGACACTTGACAACTGACTCATATTTATGATGGTTGCAGTGTCACCTTTCATAACCTGACAAGCAAAATCAGCGGGGAGGAGCCAGATTCACTTAATAACTGTTACTAGCGTAACAATTGCAGTGATTCATTTAACAACTGTGGCAAGAAAGGTGGTAAAATGAGGCAAAACTCACTTAACAATTTTGGGCTAAATTATGGTCGTAAGCTGAGGACTACCTGATGTTTTAATAGGATAGATGAACATCTTAAAGCTCCAGCTAGCTGCAGGTTTTATTCAGTTTTTAAGTATGTAATGTACTTCGATCCTCGTCGCAGGGACCACGTTGCTGGTTGTGGAAGGCTGAATAGAAACAGAGTCATTGGGATTAAAGCAGCAGTAAATCATTATAAAAGAGAAAGCAGATCCCTTGAGACAATATTTCAGGCCTTTATAGTCTCCTTTTCAAACTGGAAGGTTACCTCCCAAAATTCAGTACAGCTTCAACCACTGTACATACAGTTATAAGTACTGTATATTACTTCCCTTATGTTGCCTTACTGCTGGTATCTGGTGTCTTTCTAATATTACCAGTAGGCTAAACTTTCTTCCTTTTCTGGATGGCATGATAGTAACCAAACTCCCAGACATGTGGCCTTCAAAAGTCATTCCTGGAGCTCCCATTTTTAGCTTTTTACCTAGCTCCCTCCTCTGGAACATGAGATAATCAGGCAGTATATTCAAGCAAATGAAACAGTTCTGATTACCTTCTTGATATGTAATGATTTATTCAGTTATTTACAACAAAGGTAAAACTCCAAAATAAAACCTAGAGGAAAAAAATAGATAAAAAGAAACAAGATTGAATTTCTTAACCATTTGTCTATAAATATACATATTTGTTACAATGCCGAGGTGGATGTGTGGTATGGAGGTGTGATGATTTTGAGGGCTTTGGCTACGTTAGAGGTAATGTATGGACATTAGATGGGGTCTCGGAGGGATTGGCTTCCAGAAGTGACTTGGGGCAAAGTGCAGGCCAGCATAAAAAAATGGGAGAGGAGGCAGCAGCATGAGCAGCAGCAGCAGAGAAAAACTCTATTTGCATCTTCCCAGGCATTGGACAGAAGGTATAGTGTAGGCAGTGGATTTGTACTGTTGTTTCCATCCAGAGCTGTACTTAAACTGAAGACACAGCAGGTAGCAAGCCACAGAATCTGGTAGCATTGCAGATCTGTTGTTCTTGACTCAACTGATTGGCAGGGCAAGATGGAATCACCCAGATTATTGTTCCACATTCTCCTTAAATAAAGGAGGCAATGGAAGTAGAGGGAGACACTATTTTTTTTTATAAAGTGGACAGTTATTCAGCAGATGGTCAATATAAAAAGTTGATTAATTTTCACTGGCCTGCCTTTTAAATTAATTTTAACTTAATGCCTTGACTTTTTAAAAATCAATCTGGGAAAAGTAGAAGTTGCAGCCTGAAACACAAACCTTTAGGCAGGATAAGATATTCCAAGATTTCAAAACCTGATTTGTTTAAATTTTCCCCAGCCATTTGAAAGCGTAAGGGCTGCATCATTGTTGTTTGCTACCATCTGGTGGCATGTTGGTAAAATAATCATTGTGGTTATGCTGCATGCCCTCATTCAGAGATACTCAAATCTTCTACGGTAGGTGCTCTGTTTGGTGTCCATTTGATAAGTCTGGAAATTACTTAAGATCAGCTATCCATAAAGTGAAAATAGAAATACCTGAAGCACAGACTACATGAAGGAGACGTTATTCTAGCAAAAAAAAAAAAAAGATAAATTAAAATACATCTGAGCCAGTTTGGTCTAGTGCAGGGGTTCTCAACCTTGGCAAGTTTAAGACTTGTGGACTTTAATTCAGCTGGCTGAGGAATTCTGGGAGTTGAAGTCCACAAGTCTTAAAGTTGCCAAGGTTGAGAACCCCTGGTCTAGTGGTTAAGTTTGGTCAGACTAGAACCCAGAAGACTGCAAGTTCTAATCCTGCCTTAGGCATGAAGCCCATTAGGTGACCTTGTGCCAGTCACTTTCACAGCTCTAGAAGGACGCAGTGACAAACTACTTCCAAAATCTTGCCAAGAAAACTGTAGTGACTAATCCAGTCACTAGGAGTCAACACTGATTTCAAGGCACCAAAAAAATAAAGTAAATTTGTCTTTTAGACCAGAGGTGCCCAACCTTTTGGACTGGTTCCGTGGAGAGAGGTTTTTCCGTGGACTGGAGGGTACATGTTTTTGTGCTGCCTGCATCTTGTGGATGGGGCTTTGCTTGTTTGTGCGGACCGGTTGCTGACATGCTGCAAACTGGGGGTTGGGGACCATTGTTTTAGACTCTAACTCCTTAATGCATTTTCCAGCCATTTGCCTAAAATATGGTTACAGTAACTAGAAGCAAGGAGGTTCTGATGACTAACTGGAACATTGTTGAAACTGTTATAGGTACACAATTATGCTTTAGAAAATGCTCTTAAACTTTGAATAAACGTGGACCACTTTTTGCCAGTCAAAACATTATATTACAAGGAGGATGAGACAATGATCTAATGCCATCCAAGTGATAACAGGTGGAGTTTTAGAGAGCTGGGGAGATACTCTTTAATTATGCATAGAAGGAATTAGGATGCTTGTACATTCTTTTTACATAAAATTTGTAGGCTATTTAATGCCACTTCTTAATATAATGAAAAATCCAAAATCCATAACAGATGTATTATTTCTGACCTTTGGGAGCATGTTCCAATATGTGGTGCTCCGGGATTACTTCCAGAAGTTAGTAGTTTTAATGAGCAATAAATAGAAAAGTTGCCTGAGCATTGACTATTCTTGGAATTCTGGGAGTTGAAGTTCATATCCACTGAAAAACATCCTATTGGAAAATATTAATATAAAGCGTAAGTTAAATAAGACCCTGGGTGAAAAGGGACCTACTCTCCATTCTGCAATGGGACTGTGTGTTTGAAAAATGCGGTAAAGGATGGAACTGGTTCTTCCAGAATACAAAATGCTTCCTTTTTGGCAACTAATTCCCCCTTGATTTGTATAAAAAAATCCTCCTGGCACTTAAGACAAAGGCTTTTTTATATTTTGCTTTTAGCACGCTTGTTAGTACCAGCTACAGTGTGATAGTCTCATGATTTCTCTAAAGGCTTTCCCCCCTAGTTTAATCTATGAAGAAGTAGCACCTAACTTTTGTTGATGGAAGCCACCCCAAAAGTAAGATCTTTAGTCTTAGTCCAGGAGATATGAGAAATTAAATATTCATCTGTTATCTTAGCTTTAGACTCAATCTTCTTCACTTCAAATACATTTTGTGCAAGACTGCTAACCTTTATGGTACTACTTATGTTCTTATGCCTGTTCACCATTTCAGGTAGATTGGACTTTTGTGATACTTCATGTGGATCAAATTCTGGAGCTGCATATTGCAACTTTCAAAATGCCCACCCAACATAATCAAATAACAATCCCAATACCTCTACAGCATGCCAATTGGAAGAAAAAAACGCTTAAGTTTTATTAACTGCTACATCTGAATATTTGAAAGTTTACCATTTGCAAAGTTGATTTTTTAGCTACATGGTAGCCTGCAGTTCATTTGGTTTAATGGCCCAAGTGCAGCTTTAAACAGTGGATGGGAGTTACGGAAGTTGAAGTCCAAACTATTTAGAGGACACTAAGTTTCAGACATTTGCAATGAAACAATCAAGCTCAGAGAGCAGCAAGGACCTCACAGTTCAAACCTGAGACACAATATTCTCTTCCATTAGTAACACTAAGTTGTGTTTTTCTTTAATATTCTAGTTTATTAGGATATTTTTTTCTCACTCTTAACCCTGCTCAAATATATTGTTTCTCCTCCCTACTCATGATTCCTACTGTATACATGATTGCTACAACTTGTGGTTCTTGTTGCATGATATTATCTTTTTTCCCCCCACTCTTTCCTGCCAAGTTTCATGTTGCAATTTCTCTACATGCTAGCTTAGTTTCCTGTTAACCTTTTCATGCACATGCACATTACAGCATTGTTCCAAGTGCAAATAATCATAAATTCATTACTAACATGCTAAAATGGCTATGTAATCATGGGTCCTCTGTTATAATTAATCAACTTGGCTATTTATGATTTTGGGGCTGTCCTTACTTCCATTTTTGTTTCTGTTTAATTTTCTAATTAATTCACTAGGATCCTCAAGTTGGTCTAAAAAAATACAGTAACATTTGGGCTGCATCTACATTTTGCACATATTGCATTGATTTAGGATGCAATATTCCCTTTCCCTTAAGAATGTTAATAATGATAGGCCCAGTACTCTTCAATATCTTCATAAACCATTTAGATGAGGGGATAGAAAGGGAACTCATCAAATTTTCAGATGAGATCAACACTCCAGATCAGTGGTCTCCAACCTTTCTAGCACCAGGGACCAGTTTCATGGAAGACAATTTTTTCACAGACTGGGGAGGGGGGGAGGTTTCATATGCAACCCAGATCCCTCGCAGGCATACATGAAGCTTTGCTTGCCTGCCGCTTGCATGGTCTGGTTTCTAACAGGCCACGGACCAGAACCAGTCCGTGGCCCAGGGTTCGGGGACCCCGCTCTAGATCAGTGATTCTTAACCTGGGCAATATTGCCCCCCAGGGGGCGATTTCGTTTTTCAGGGGGGTGATGGAACGAAAAGGGGCGATAGAATGAAAAAGGGGTGATATGGGGGCAATGGGGCGAGAAGTTTTGGGGACACTTTTGAGCTTTCCCCTGTGGCTCCGAGCTTCCTCCGCCATTTGCAGAGAGAGACAGAGACAGAGAGGCACTTGTGCTTCTCTCTCTCTCTCTCTCATGCAGATTTGTCCCTTGCAGGGCTCCTGATTGGCTCTGCGCCCGGGTGAAGCGCGGCCAGGAAGTCCCTTTCCCTGGCTGGCCCCATCCGAGATGCACATGGCTGGGGAACCGCGCAGGGAAGCCCTGGGATCCCCGCTGGGAGCAGCCCGCCAGAGCCTCAGCTGAGTGGGCCAGCCTTCCCGCAAGCCGCGGCCCTGATGGAGAGTAGCCCCTGCGATCCCCAGCCACGGGACCGTTGGGCCAGCTGGCTGGGAAGGTGTGCCAGAGTCCTGGCTGCTTTGTTGGCGAAGAATGTGAAGTGAACAGAAGATGGGGGGGAGAGAAAGGGAGGGGGGAGGTATTTTCCAACCAGCAGCAGAAGAGCCCCGTCCATACCCGCGGGAGCGCCTCCTCCTGGGGCCTGGCGCCGGCTTCCTTGCCCCCTCCTCCTTCCCTTCTTCCTCCTGCTGCCCCCTGGGCGGCAGTCCCGGCTGGGCCGGTGGCCGGCAGGGGCATCACTCCCTGGGTGATGCTGGTGGGTTGCGGATCGCCACGTGGTGCGGAGCGGCCCTAGCTCCTCCAGCACAACGGACCTACTGGCAGCACAGGAGGCTCCAGCATTGGTCCTGGCGGGAGGCGGATCATTGTCCCGGTTCCGACCGAGGATGCTGGTGGTGCGGGAGAAGGTTTGGTGATGCAGCTGACGGGGGCGTTCCACAGATGCCCCACAACTTAAGCCCGGGGACACTGGTGGCATGAGGGGAGGCTTGGCGATGCAGCCGATGGGAGGGGAATTCTGCAGATGCCCCATGGTCCTGACGTGAGCCCGGGGATGCCAGCAGCATGTGGGACGGCCTGCCAATGTGACCATGAGCCGGGGCGTCCCTGCAGGCGTGGCACGCAGCGGAGCTGGATGCCTCCAGTGGCAACAGAGGGTCTTCTGCTGCCTCCTGCCCCCCTCCCCATCCCTTCGGTGCCCTCTGCCTTTCGTTCTCTCTTTGTCTCTCTCTCTCTCTCTCTCTCATCACCTGGAGAAAGAAGGGGGGAGGGAGGGAGAGGAAAGAGAGAAAGAGAGAGGGAGAGGGGAAAGAGAAAAAGAGAGAAAGAGAGAGGAAAGAGAGAAGCGCAAGCGCCTCTCTCTCTCTCTCTCTCTCTCTCTCTCTCTCTCTCTCTCTCTCTCTCTCTCACACACACACACACACACACACACACACACACACACACACACACTGAGTGGGGGAAGAGGACTGGCAGACCAAGGGCAGAAGGAGAGAGGGAGGGAGGGAGGGAGAAAGAGAGATCCTTTTGACATCTAAAATGAAGATAACATTGAAGATATATATATATATATATATATATATATATATATATATATATATATATATATATATATATATATATATATATATATATATATATATAATAAAGGTAAAAAAGGATATATGCAGTGTTATCTTCATTTTACCGTAGTTGTCAAAAGGGTTTTGCGGCTCCCAGTGTTTTGTTTTCGGTGGGAAATGGGTCCAAGTGGCTCTTTGAATGTTTTGGGTTGCTTACCCCTGCTCTACCCATACAGTGGTGTGCCATTTGCCAGAATGGGCAGTGATGGAGGGGGGAGCGCTTCTTTTGAAACATCGCATGCTGTTTTGTGTGTCTCTTTGTATTGTACTTTTTTAGCATGCACTCCAGTTCAATATTATATTTTCTTTGTGTCTTTTTAATCCTTTTTACAATGTCCATAACTATATATACTTTCCTCGAATCTTAATTTAGTTTCAGAGTTTTCTCCTTGAAATTCTTAGTTCCTGCATTGCGGTTTGTTCTTATGCCCTTTTTATATTTCTTTTTGCATCTTAAATTTCACTTGTAATTCAATCATTAAATGTTACTGTTTTTCTTTTCGGGCATTTCACTTTCTTGCAATTGCATTTTGTTTTCAGTGGTCACTACATTTAAGTGTCTTGAATAAATAAGATAATGAAGTACATGTATCATGAAATTTGGGAATAAAGTGACGGGTGGCACGAAAACTTTTCACACAGTTGAGATATGGGAAAAAGACTGGAAATAAATTATTTGCATCATATGTCCTGATCACAATTTTAAAGAAAACAAAAAAAGTGTTTGCATAAATTGAACAATTGTTTCCTATGTTGTGATTGAGAGGTTATGTTGGGGGAGGGGGGCGATGATAACTTCCCCATTGGCTCAAGGGGGCGATTCGTTCAAAAAGGTTAAGAACCACTGCTCTAGATGATAGGCTCAAGATACAGAAGGATATTGACAGACTTGAATACTTGACCCTATCTAACAAAATGAAATTAAATGGTGAGAATAGTAAGGTTCTACATTTAGGCAAGATAAAACAAGTGCACACGTACAACTTGAGCAAGAAAGACCTCCAAAGTCCCTTCCAACTCTGTTATTCAGTCTCTCACTTGTTTATCTTTTTCAGTCTGAAGATTTATAATTTGTTCTGGTTTATAGCTTTGAGAATACATTTTTATTTTGTATGTAACCTTAAAACTTTAACTTGCCTTTAGTATGAATGAGGTGAGAGCATGTATATTATTCATTTTGTGCATTTCACTATTCATTTTGTGCAATTCTTTGGATTGCAGCTAGGTTCCTTGTTTTTCAAATGCAGATATAAACGAGACCATAATTTGTCACCTTACTAGGAGATAAATTTCTTAAATAGGTTTAGATTATAAGCACGTGTACAGTATGTCAGAATTTAGCAATCCTATTGTGCTACAGGGCAGATACTGGCTTTTGCAGCTCATTACGTAAGATGCATTTTAGCATTAATCATTAGAGTAGAAAAATATTATTACATTAGGAGGGTGATGTTATCACACTTTTTTTTAAGTATGTCCTGCCTCAGATCTTTTCAATGGCTGCTTATATTTTGATACAGTACAGTTTTATATGGTGTAGCACTAAGAATTGTACTATATGCAAATTCTAAACAGCAGACATAATGAATCGTATCTCCTTCTTTGGATGAAAAAAATATCAGTTTTTTTTAGGAAAAATATAAATACCAACTTGACTTGTTACTAGTATCATAATTTCTGATCTACAGGGCGCACATACAAGGCAATAGGAAGTGCAGATCAGCCAAGTAATTAATCGCTCGTTGATCTGGTGTACTAATGATTCTCAAGATATTTCTTGTATGAAGAAAAATAGTATTTATCCAGATTCTCAGAGAAAATCTGTTTGCTTTTGTTGGAAATATAGTAATAAGACTTTAAAAGACTGAATAAAGATTATCTGTTAAATATCAAAAAGATCATGGATGGTGGCAAGCTGTTTGTTGCATCTGATATGTAGTGTCCTTAAAAAACAAGGAAGTAATATTTTCTGCATAAGAAAATGTCCCAGACTTTCATTTGGTATTCAAAATTAATGAAGACCTTTTGAGTTCTCTGTAATTCATGCAAGAGATCAAACAAAGAAAGAAGTAAAACAGGAAGAGAAAGAAAGGTGGCAACGTTTGAAACTACATGTAAATTTTTTGTAGAGGTAAATTACAGAGGTCTTTGCATTAATCTGTGACAACTGCTGCACATTTTAGATCACTCCCAAGAATAAGGGCCTAACCCTTTTTCCTTGGTAAAATAAAAGTGGTTTATCATTGTCTTCAGGAGTTCCACCCAACCACCCTGATTACTTGCGTAGTTTACAGCAATGTTTCTCAACTTCAGCAATTTTAAACTGCATGGATTTCAATATTCAGCATGCTAGTTGGGGAATGATATATAGGGTCTCCTGTTTGAGCAGGGGGTTGGACTAGAAGATCTCCAAGGTCCCTTCCAACTCTATTTATTCTGTTATTCTGAATTATGGGAGTGGAAGTCCATAAACCTAAAGTTGTTGAGGTCGAGAAATACTAGTTTAAAGCTTCCTGGAGGTGTCCATCCACTACTTACCAACTGCTTAATTTCTTCATGGGCCGTAAGTACCCCTTAATAATTTTGCCGCATATTAAATGATTCTCTAAAGATCTGCAGAAACAACCCAGGATCATTTATAATATTGCAAGGATAATTGCTATCTTGGTCAGCTTTTAACCTCTACATCGCCAATGAGGAAAACGCTTGATAGGAGAAAGTGCCCGGTTCGATCCGACCGCACACAATGGACGAAAGCTGGCTCTAATCCAGGGGTTCTCAACCTTGGCAACTTTAAGACTTGTGGACTTCAACTCCCAGAATTCCTCAGCCAGCTTTGCTGGCTGAGGAATTCTGGGAGTTGAAGTCCACAAGTCTTAAAGTTGCCAAGGTTGAGAACCCCTGCTCTAATCGCTACCCTTAGAAAAAAAAGGACAAAAACAAAAGTTGGCGTCGCATCTTAGCAACAGGAGTAAAGTCTCGTGAAGCCTTAAATTACTCGGGGAATCTGAAAGAAGGAAACGCTTGAAGAAAATCAACCAATGAGCAAAGTTCTCTTCAAAGTGGGGTGATATTGACCAGCCGGTTCATTTAAAGGGAGGAGGCTTGGAATAGAAATAGCCAATGGCCGCTGGCCGGTGGGATGAAGTGTCCACTGTGCCGAGATCGGCAATTCAGCGAGCCACTTAAAAAGCAGAATGGAAAAGAAGCTTCAAGGAGAGGTTGGCTGGCGGCTGAAAGACGAACAGATTGACGTGTGCTGCAGCCAATGGCTTTTGTATACCTGTTCGGCGCAGCCCAATGAGGCGTTCGCTGCTCGGGCGGCAGGTGAGCAGTTCCCCGAGCACGGGCAGGAGTTTGGTGATAGGGAGAGTGGATAGAAATGTTGTTGTCGCCGTCCTTGGTGCACGCAGGGCTGCTCCTGCTCCTGGCGGCTCCGCTCCACGGCCGAGATATCCGGTTCGGGGCGAAGGCTCTGCGGGTCCGGCGGGGGTTACGCGGTGGGGCTGAGACGGAGACTGGATGCGGCCCGCAAGACAAGGGTTTCGGCAAGGAGGTGCTTGACAACAACACTCACAAGGTGAGAGCAGGTCGAATGGCGAGCTTGGGGCACTGATGGGGCTGATAGCGCTGCTGCCTCCGCCATGGCTTGTGATGTAGAGCGGTGGGTTTTTGACTTTGGAAAACCGAACTTCCCGCTGGAATGAGAGAGAATTGAGGCAACGTCCGGGCGCGATCTCTCAGCAATACGCGAGTGTCGCTTTGGTGCCTTTAAGTGGGTCCTCTGAACATGGGCAAAATGCTTTTTGAGAACCAACAGCTGGATGAGCTTCCCTGGTTCGCTCTGTTTATCTTGGACTGAGGACAGATCAAGTAGCATGACACTCAAGCAGATTGTTTTCTTTCATCCTTAGGCAACACGACACCTAGTTTGTGTTTAGGTATAAAGGTGGACTGTGATGCATATGTGGTAAGACAGCCACACCTTTAGATGACAAGGGAGCTGAATGATCTGGTAGGCTAGTTAGAGGGAGTTAGGCATAAAGTCCATATCTCTTTTTTTCTTTCCTCCTGAGCAAAAGGCTAGGCTGATAATCACCGCTGTAATTAGAAAAATAGTGTGAAAGGTGCACAGTTTCGCTTCACAGAATAGCAGCCCCAAAACCGGTTTGGAGCTTTTGAAAATAAAGGAATAGCTTAGCTGGTCAGTTTTTCTTCTTTTGGTTGATTCTGTGTGTCTAAACATTGATGACATTCATAAAATGTAAAGGTTGCCTAGAGCATACTAAATTCTTAACCGGTCTCTGCTTTGGATATTAAAAGTAATGCATACTGATTCTGAGATTAGCATTTGTATGATCAAGGCATCCTACAATAGCAGGGCTAGAAATTACTAGCTTGATTAAAATAAAAAGTCAATTCCTATGGAACAAAGAGTCATCAGTGATGCAATTAAATCTTAGATTATTGTATTGAGGTCCTTAATCCCATCATTACACCAAGCTTTCTCAATGCCCTATTGTCCTGATGCTATCTGGAAATATGAAAGTTTAATGCATTTGGTAGGCACCCTTTTAGAAAAAAAAAAAGTTCTGTCAAGATAATGTGACAGTTGGACACTGGAATGGCCCTTGACAGAAAGTAAACTACTGAAGGTCTGAGAATAGGATTTGGGTATCCTGTTTGTCAATCCAAAAGATCTAAGGCTATTCTATTTTTATGTGTAGCAAGCAGTACTGCTAGGCATTTGTAACATGATTGAAATGGAATGGAATAATCATGTGTATCAACTACTGAACACTCAAATGTGCCAGCATTGGTCTCAAGTAAAGAAAATTCAAAACCTCAAGGGAAGTTTTTTAGTTACATTTAAGTTGATAACTCAGACCATTTCCTCATCTTTCTACCCTATTCAATTAAATATCTTCAGTTTTCATTATTTTCATTTAGTATGGACATTTTGTTAAACGTTTCCTCTTTTTAAAAACCATTTTTAGATGATTCTCATTTTTTTAAAACATACCTACAGTGAATGTTTATTTCCTATTTTTTTCTACTTTTCTTTGGTAGGCCTATTTTCCTTCCTTATTAATTCTATTCCTTATTTGTTCCCAGTATTTTGTAACTTTGATATTTCTGATATGTATAACATGATCTAACTTGATGGCTTTCTTGATGTATTTTAATGTTAGATAATTTGAATCCATGCATTCACATGTCTGCATTGCCTTTCCATTCCTGTTTCCTTGTTTGTATTTGCCTTGCTTAAAATAAAAAAACCCAAAGTAGGTCTACATTTTACTTCTGATTTATGGAAAACAAATTTGTAGGCATCTTAGTGATAATAGCCACATACTATTTCTAAATATAAGTAACAAAGGCCAAAACCAGTTCTTAAGAAAGAAAACCAGTTTGCATGCTAAATCTTTTCTCCATCTGTCAGTATTCTGCAACAGCTCTTTCCTGTGGTAATAGTTTTGATTTCTGTTGTGTTATTTTGGAATTACATTGTTGCTTGCTTTTAAAATAAAATTCTAAAATGAGAATAATGAAAATCCTCAGAATTGAGCTCTTCATAAGTATATATTTACCTTGAAAAAATACTGTTCCCATTCCTGATTACTCTTACATTTATTCTTTACTTATGCTGTCCATATGGCTGATGCTGTTTTTGTGTGTGTTATTACTCTTATATATGACAAAGTAGAAAGAGCAGTTTTGTTCTGCCAGGGATTACTATAAATTCTCAGCTGATATTTTGCTAAATCCAAGTCTTATCAGTTTTGTCAACACGTAGGCCTGAAAGCGCTGTTAAATGCAGATTGCCTCCGTTGAATCTAGTTCTAAAAAGTAATGTTCTTCTGACATGCTGTTTATTGTGTTCTTTCTCAGTAGAGATTGTGTTGCTTTTGTATTTTGTGTAATATCTGATGTATTATTACCGTTAAATATATGATGCATAGTATTGGTATTAATTTATCTGATTGTAATTTGCCTCAACGTGCTTTGTCATAACTGCTTTAGAGCCAATATAGTACCTTACTGGATTTTCAAAGAGATGTACATGTTAATATTTAAACACTTTTATAGGGAAAATAATTATTATAAGAAGCAGAAATGTGAATTTTTCTGAAAATTTTCTTATGTAAATGAATGTGATTCTAATCAATATATTCATCTTAATATCCATAGTCAATGGTATTGATTATTGTATTGTAATTTGGAGGGTTTTTTTCTAGTTAAATCAGAATATTGCATGTGTGTGACAGTCTAAAAACCCTAATAAATAACTATGGATCACCTGATCCCCCATTGGTGAACCAGAGTTGATAAGATTTCCCACTCATTATACATGCCTGTGTTTCATTCTTTTCTGTTCCCATTCTCTGGACTTAGTTCTGAATGTATCTTTTAAGATATGTGTAAAAAAAGAGTAGTATCAGGCAATCTGTATCCTTATGTATAATTCAATGACACTTTGCTTTTTCACCTTCCCCCCCCCCTTGTCCATGAATTGTACTTTTTTTATTTGAGTTTTGTAACAAATCAATGTTTTATATGTCTTTTGAGTATCCTATCTCAATCTGCATGTTTGTGTATTCACTTGCCAGCATCTAAACAGAAGGATGCCTCCATCCCACCTTCCCTCAAAGTCTGGCTTTTTCTAGTTATGTTTTTAGAGAGCTCAAAGAAGGAAGTCAGGCGAAACATTCATTGCATACTCTTGCTGACCAAGCTGGAGATCTGGCCTTAATAGAAAGGGAGAACCTGACCAACTGGTAAGACAATAGGCCTGCAGTTATAATGTTTTCTTTAGGCTATTTGTGGTGTACGTTTCACAGTGTGGGAATTATGTCACAGGTAATTTACCAACTTGTTTAATGTTTCTTTTCCTAGTTTCCTGGTTTGGGGGAACTTAGGGGTTTATATTCAAAATATCCAACTATCCATTAAAATACGTGTCATGGGTACTACAGATTTTTTTCCCTAATATGAAGATAATTCAGAACAAGATTTGGCTGATCTTAGAAAAGCTTAGCTGGATCAGACCTGCTCAATATTAAACAAGAGTTCATTAAGAAATCTTAGAGTTATAAGCTTAGACCGAGAAGTTGAAAAATATTGTGAAAGAAAACAGCAACAAACCACATCCATATTATTGCCAAGAAAGCTTTGTTGAGTAGTCACCAGTAGTAGACTAAAAGACAAAAAATAATTTGAATTAGTCTGTATCCAGTCTGTATGTATTAGACTGCAATTCCTATTGTCTTGTAGGAAGGCCCCCTCCGCAGATTAAAATATTCTTTATTCTTAATATTAAAAAGAGGCAGAATACTATATTTCCCCAAAGGAGAAATGGAGAAAAATCTTAACAAAGGCAGAAAGCAGCCCCAGTCTTTCTTAATAGCCTCAAGCAGAAGCCTCAAGTCTTTAGAGCTGGATATTTTGTACCTATTAAGAAAGACTGGGCCAATCTATTCATAAACAAAACACCTTCAGCCTCCTCAGCTGATAGGATTAAGAATTTACATTCCCCTACCCAAATTCTAAAGACAGAACATGACTTTTAGGACATAATAGGATTAATCCACCACTATTGGTACAAGGCTCACTACATTGCACAACCCCCTAGAGCATCTCAATCAGAACCCTATAAAGATCCATCCACTCTCTTAGCCATTTTGTCAGCTGTCCCAAAACTGCATGCTGTTGCTGTTTCTGCTCATCAGTAAACAAGAATCTTTTTTCCTAAGCAGTCAGCCTCCATTTTTTTCTCCGGGCTTGGAACTGGACCTGATTTTTCTTTCAACAGTCTCTTACCATTAACCATACTGTGTGGATCTGGTGGGATTATTTGGAGATCTGTACCTACCCTATTTTATCTTCTCCTTTCATATATTCCTGCTTTTCCCCTGTTTGCCCTAAAATTTCATTGATATTAAAGTGTCTGCTTTCAGTAGAGCTTTGGAAGTTGGAAATCATTCCTTGTTATCTGATATATCTCAGATATTCAGTTTACAGTTATTATAAGCTTCTAAAAGTCATTTTTGTTTTATTTATTTTTGCTGGAACGGAAAGGAATTGAGATCTTGGTTAAATTCCATCGGCCACTGAACTGTGAAATATTTGGATACTTGCTTGCCAGCCTTTTGCCTTTAGCTTACACAAGGGTTATTTTTTGTCTTTTAGTGCAAAGCTTATATGATAAAAGAACCTCATAAGAACTTGATGTCTCAGCTTGTGAAAGAATGTGGAATTGTTTGCTGGTAGTGTCTGTTTTGTTGTTGTCATCTGTAATAGAATAGGCAGTGCCTGTTGGAGACTAAAAAGCTAACAATGGCTTTCAACAATGTTCTTACAAACTTTTTCCACATTTAAAAAGTAATAGTTAAAATTATATCTGAACCTCATGATACTTTCTCAAACCTATTTTTATCAGCTAACTAGGACTCTTCTTCCAAATAGATACTTAAAAGTGCAGCCAAGTAAAAAGAAAAAGAAGGAAAAAATAAATTTAAAAAAAAAATAGAAAAAGATTACAAGCTGTGCAAAATTAAAGAATTTTTAATTAACTATAGTTCTGTTTATATGTTTATATGTTTAAAGATGATCTTATATCAGTGTACTACTTTAAAACTTGTTATCAATAATTAGGAAAGGCAACCAATATGTTATGAATAATCAGAATGAACAATTAATAGCAATTTGGGCTGAATCTGATAGCGTCTATAGTTATTATAACAAGTAAGCAAAATCTTTTTTAAAAAGTCTTATGCTAAAGGAAACTCAAACTTCAGATGTAGTTTAAGTCCATGTCCAGAATTATAGTCTATAAATGGTTTCTATTTTCTGAATTAAGTTTAAACTCAGTATCAGATTTATTTGATTTGTTTTAATATAGGATTATATATGACACTAAGGCACATTCCGTATCTTGGGAATCTATATTGGAGCTATCCTTGCTGGGGTATGAAATGTACACTTTCCCAACAAGGGCTAAGCCAAATCTAGGGAAACATAAAGGTAATTTGGGATAGGACATTTAGACCTTGCATCTACCATAAAGCTATAATTAGTACATAATATTTATTTAAGTAACGATGTCACACTTATTTTTTATCAGCTGTCTTCTTTTGGAAGAGTACTTCAGAGTAGTGTCTACAGTGGTTAAATGTGTTTTCTATACAAGGAACTTATGAAAGGTGATGCCTAGGTATTTAAAAGAGAGACATTGCTCTATTTGTTGGGCATCTATATTTGGCAGTGCTACCACCAACTCATAATTTATCCCCAAAATTTCCCTTCCTGATTTAGCCAATATCTTCTAAGATCCATTGCAGTAAAAGAAATAAGAACCATAATTGACATAATTAAAACTGAATTTTTCTATCTACTAAGTGGAATAGGGAGTTAATTTCTTTTCCTCTGAATATTTTTTTTAGCATTTTCCTATTGTCTTTCATTAACCAGCTATGGTAGATTGTTTTAAAAGAATACTTTTCTAAATCATAGGCAATTCCATGAAAATGGGTGTATTTCAAAAAGAATACAAATGTGTATGCGGGTATCAGTTTCAGTCCCATTATCAATAACAACTCTTGAAACTATTTTAAATATTCGTTATTTTTTTGGGAATGTTATGGTGATCGTCTAAATGGGCATGGTGATACAAAGTGCCAGTGTCCAGTATCATTGTCATAAGATTTTTTCTGGGCCTCTACAGTCCCCAAGGCAATAAAAAAAATAATAAATAAAAACAGGATGTCATTGTTTTATTTAAACAGTAAGTAGTTTATTATTTAGCTAACTTGGAAAATACAGAAGTAAGGAAATGTGGTATGTGTTGTCTTTGTTTTTGCTTTAAAACAAAAAAAAATTGTCTTTTTAAAAATGTGTATTTAGTGATTGTTGTGGCTTCTGGAATTCTCTCAGGAGAAGCCACTCTTTGTTCCTCATTAATTATCTTCTAAAAGTTGAGGATTCTTTTTAGCAGTGCCGCCTTTACTATTTTATTATTTTACATATTTTTATTACTGCTGTTGTGTTTTTATGTTTTTGTTGTGGCTCGTTGTGAGGTGTCAGAGGGTAGTTGGGAATCATTTCTGTACCATTGATTTATTGCATTACATGTGGTGATATTGTTTGCAAGAAATACACTATTGAGAAGAATGAATTACAATGCTAATACCGTAGTTATATATAGATGTTCTTTATATTTAGATGTGTAGGCAACCCTGAAAAAAAACACCTGTTTTTTTAATCTTAAGCCAGCATGATATCACTTTTAGTAAAAAGGGCAATATATAATTTCTGGCTCGGCAAGCTGGTAAGACCAGATTTTCAGGGTTTGAATGCATTTCTAGGAGTGCTAACCTTTCCCTGCCCTTTTTCTAGGTAGGACAAGAAAGGTTTAAATGGTTAGATACTGTGTTTTTATTTACTTTGCTATGGAAGATGGTAAGAAGAACTACATATTTCAGAAAGTACATATTACACTGAAAAGGGGTGAAAGTTGTTCAATTTCAAGGGCTCCCCCCATTTTAATAGGGGAGGAAATTTCAGGGATTTAATACAAAATGAGTGTGTAAGCCTTCCAATCTTTTCTCTCTGCAAAATACATGTTGCATTGCACTACCGTATTTTGATTGTATAGTATCATTGGTTCTTGAGGCTTCAGAAATAGGGCTGAGGGCCCTACTCCTGGAATAAGTGATGCTGAAGAGGTTGTTCCCCTATTTTCCTCTTGGGTTATTTCTTGAGTGCCACAATGTTGGAAGTAAATTAATAATGTCTTCTCTGATATGGGTTCTTTGCTGTTTCCATTCTGGCCCTAATGGGAAGCTATTATGGAAGAATTCTGGTAAGTCATCTATAGCAGTGGTTCTCAACCTGTCTCAGGTTGAGACCCCACTTGCCCCGCCCATGCGCACTGTGACCCTGACCCGGGCGCGCGCGCCGAAAACTTTGTTTTGTTTTGTTTTTTTAATTTTTTTAAAAAAAAAAAATATTTTTTCGGCGCGACGGGCGGATCTGCGCATGCGCGGCGCGCGCGCGCCAAAAAAACAAAAACAAACAAAAATAAATAAATAAAATGGCGGCCCGCGGTGTCCGGCGACCCCCGCGAAATGGTCGTGTGACCCCAAATGGGGTCGCGACCCCAAGGTTGAGAACAGCTGATCTATAGTGTCTTACTTATAGCGAAGTCGGTGTTTATTGCCCCTAACTGTGTAAAGGCGGAACAGCTTTTTCTTGTAGTCAGAGCACCCATGTTCTAGATTTCTCTTATTTTGGGAATAGACAGATTAGTCCTAGTTGCTTTACTTAGATAATGAGAGAACTAACTCTCACAATTATTTTCAGTCTTCCTGAAGTCAGATCGCAGAAAGCATTATTAATGCTGATATGCCCAATTTCTCATCCCCTTCAGGCTCTATATTATAAATTGTGAATACTGCTCACTATTATTACTGTTAGCATGCTGAATGTCACCTCACTTGAGATATTGGCAGTTCTACCGGTATAATTTGTTATTGTTAATATAATTTGTTAATTTGAGGAAAAGGTTGGTCTAGCAATGTTGCAGATTAATTATAACGCTTTGGGCACCTGGGAAACTATATCCTACTTCGCAGTAATCTCATATATGTGGTTAAATAGGTGGTTATGACATTGCCATAAGTGCATTCCTTTCAGTTTGTACTATTCCTCCTGCTTAATTGTGGATGCTAAACATCATCAGAACTTATAAATTACAGTTCTCCAGATGACAAATATGCTCTGGCGGTGACATCTGAATGATTCAGTGGTAATTGAACTGCGTTAAGTCAAGACCCAGGAAGAGGCTGTGATCCTGCTATTTACTGTAGTCTTCCAGAAAGATTGTGACACCGAAGTGCTAATGACACCAATTTGTGACACTAATTTGTTAACTTTATAGTAATTCTGGCAAAATAAAGTGCTAAGCTATGCTTTTCACTCTTGTTGAATGCTAAATGAGTTATTAATAGTGAGGAATCTCAAGTAAGCGATTTTGATTTTGAATATTTGTTTTACTGAAAATCTGAAATTCCCCAGCTGTTTCCGGCTAACATATCATTACTGCTGCATTTTAGGATGGCAGCTTCTCATGTAATCCTTCATATTATTGCTAAGGTAGCAGTGATACAGGTGCAGTGTTTTCATAGCTATAACATGCAGATATAGATGATATATGCTGTTTGGTGCTAGTAATTGTGCTACTATGTACTATATTACACAATTTAATCTTGAGTCTATTATTTTAAAGCATTATTGTTTGATTAATTTTTGGTATTCATGTGGAAGAAATGAGAAACTGGGGCATTAAACTATGACATCTATGAGTAATAGAGAATCTTTCAGAGTTGCATACAGAAGGATTGCTATCCTTGCAGCAGTATGATAGTAATGTGATTAAAAACAATTTAATTCCAAGCAAATATGAACCTCTTAAATCAGCTGTGGCTAGATATTATTGGATCTGCTATGCTTTGGATCTACTATGCATGTAACTATATCAATACATGTATAGTCAAATAACAAATGCAATACCAAATTTAGGGGCAGATAGTGAAGATCTTGTGATACATGTTGTGGTTGGGTACAGTGAGGAAATTAGTTCAAGAAAACGTAAGCATAAAGAGAAAACATTATTAGTATTCCACAGATATTTATAGAAAGAAAAAAAATGGCTAATACATCTTTTAACTTGATCTGTGAACTGGCAGTGTAGTCAAATGATTATTAATACTAGTGACAAAACAGGGATGGGAAATGTGATTTGTTGAAGAAGATGCGGAAAAATTGCTAGAATAATGATAGGGTGTTGGTTGAAGACCTGCTGTAAGTGTACAGCAGATGGCTAGTCAGTTTTTGTTTGAATACTTACGGAAAGGCGAATCTACCCACTTCCCCAGCTAGTGGTTTCTGTTGTTGGAACGGCTCTTGTCATTATGGTGTTCAATTGAATTCTTATTATCTTGCAATGTAAACTGACTGTCATGTGTTCTAGAACAATGCTGAGCAAATCTATTTTGTTTTCTACATGGATCCTTCACATATTTCAGAGACTCCCCACATTACATTTTTGCCAGTCAGTAAACAAACCCAACACTTCCAACTGTTCCTCCTGGGTTTTTCCCCCTTTTTTCCTTTTTATTTTTCAAAACACACAAAACAAAATATTGACGAAACACTGAAGTGCACTTACAAAAATTGAAACAAATATCTTGTTTTCATTCCATGAATATATTTGTCAGTATCCTTCCTAAGCTGCAGCGCCAAGAACTTGGCAATGTATTGTAGATGTAATCTGAACAATGCAAAATAGAGAGGGGGAAAGTGGTGGTGGTTCTGTTGATCTCAACCCGTTCCTTCTGGAAAATGCAGTCTAGGATTGTTTTGAGTTTTTCTGTGTACGCATCATATTCTTGGCTCATGCTTAGCTTGTGCTTCATCAAGCTATACAATAATTTTCTCATGTGCTGCTACCCAGTATGGTATCCCCTATTCCAGTGATGGTGAATGCCAGAAGTGACACTCAGAACCTTCTCTGTGGGCACGCGTGCTGTTGCCCCAGCCCCGCCTCCCCTTGTGGCCCCATCCTCACCAGCAGCCCCCCTGGAGGAGAGTTGCCCCTGGGCGTGGCCCGTGCAGAGCAGTGCAGCCAAGGACATGGCAGCCAGGCAGTGGGGACAAGTCTCCATTCTCGCACCCCTTAGCGTGCAGTTGATGCTGCAGGCATAGCCGCCATGGTGCTGCTGGGCTGCCTGGGCGATCTGCAGTGGGCCGTGGAGGCAGTGAGTGGCCCTGCAGGTGGGCGGGGCAGGGGTAGGGGGCAGAGCGGCAGGGAGGGGCTAGTTTTGGGGCACTCGGTCTCTAAAAGGTTCGCCATCACTGCACTATTCAGTGTACATAACTTTAATTTTTCCTACCCAAATTAGGATGTTTGTTCTACTGAAATTAATTTGCTAGTTTATGCCTATTGTTGCTGCCTGAATCACCTGAATAGTGATACTGTTCTACAAGATGTTTGCTATCCTTCCTTATCTTTGTGCTGTCAAGAAATTTGATAAATCCAATTTTAACCCCTTATCTAATTTAAAAGTATATTGAATAGCACAGGCTTGAGGAGAACTCTGCGGTATACAGCTCAACTCTCTTTCAACTTTGATGAAGAGCTATTCACATAAACTTGTTGGATATGATTATTTAACTATTTTATAGTTGAATCTATCTGTTTTTCATTTTCTATTTGTTTTCCTTTTTAATTCTTCCTGGTTCTTGTGCATCTATAATGATTTTGCAAATTGCCCTCCCTTATAGTATGCAGTTGTAGTTCCACTATCTTAATTTTGAGAACTCCTCAATCCTCTAACTTAAAGCACCTTCATGGATATTATTCAACTGATTTTTAAAAGTTTCCCTGCAGCATCTTCAATAAAATACCACAAAAAACAGCAAAACTAAAACGACAAACATCATCAAGTCTAGCATGGCAGTGATGTTAAAGCCTATAATCTCAGAGTGGAAGTTTGTAATGTATACGGTTTTAATAAATGAATATAAACTAAGAAATACTCTCGCGTCTGCAAACTAACAAGGCAGGGGAATTTTCTAATAGATTCAGTTAAAATCAGTCTTTTAATTGGATTGTGTAATACACGGGTAGGCAACCCGCGGCTCCGGAGCCGCATGCGGCTCTTTCAACCATCTCCTGCTGCTCCCTGTCCTCAGCCACCATGTGCAGTTTGAAAAAAAAGTTTGAATTGATTGGTTGAACTTCTTTGATTTGTGGGACTGCCCACAAACCTCTTTCCTTCTTTGTACTTCACTTGGTGGCCTCCCTGGTAAGGAGCAGCGGGTGGCCGGTCTCGGGGTGCCTCTTCCCTACCCGGCAGGTCTCCCCTCGCCCTGCTCCGCTGCCGCCTCTGTTAGTTGGGGGGTCGCCGGGGGGTCTTCCGGAGCTTCCCCTCTCTACCTGCGCCTTTTTTGCCATCTCAGGGGAAGCAGATTCCCCCGTGGCGCCTGCCTGGCCCTTTACACACCTGCTGCGTGGTCCACTTGGCCGTCCTCCCACAGCCGCTGCTGCCGGTCGCGCTGAGAGAGGCGGTGGCGAGTGGGCAACCGTGCCACTTCGCCGTCCTCCCGCTGCCACTGCCACTGCAGGAGAAGGAGACCTTGGGCTGTGACGGCGGCGGGGCCAACCGGGACGTCCCCACGGCTGCATTCTCCATTGCCGGCGCAGCTGCCCATGGTGCACCCAGCCTTGGTACCCTCCTCTTAGGACGGCAAAGTGGCTGAGGACGCGGCAGGGGTGGCAGCTGGGCCGGGCCGCCGCCACCAGAGCCGCTGCTCCCGTCCTGCTCCCCCTCCCTGCCCATTCGGCCAAGGACATGGGGGCCAGTCCGTGCCACCACCACCGGAGCCGCTGCTCCCGTCCTGCTCCGGACCTTCGGTTTTCTCGGCTTGCCAACAAGGCTTGCAAACTTGGCTCCTGCCAGGGAAGCTCCTTCCCCGAAGCATGCAATTGCTCAGAGCCCGTCCGAAAAGGTGCTGCTTCCCTGGCAGGAGCTGAGTTTGCAAGCCTTGTTGGCAAGCTGAGAAAACCGAAGGCCCGGAGGGTTCCCTCCTGCTTTCGGGGTTTTTCTCGCCTGCCCGCCCGGGTGGAGAGCCTGTGCCTTCTCTTCTCCTGTGGCTGGGGAAAGAGGGCCAGCCCCGAGCCTGTCCTGTCCCGCTCCCCTGTCAGCCGAGGACCAGGCACTGCAGCTCCGCAGCAGGAGGGAATCCTCCGGACCTTCGGTTTTCTCGGCTTGCAAACGAGGCTTGCAAACTCAGCTCCTGCCAGGGAAACAGCACCTTTTCGGATGGGCTCTGAGCAATTGCATGCTTCGGGGAAGGAGCACGGAGGCCTGCAAGCAGGCAGGCAGACACTGGGCAGCACGAACTAAGTGGCGAGCAAAACCCTGAAAGGTTTGCAAAGAAGAAGTGAAAGCCGGTCCAGCTGGTCGTCGGGGTGCGGAACTGGGCTGCGGATGCCAGGCCTTGCTCACCGGCAACGCTGGAGCTTCCCACACCAACCAGCAGGTCTCCTTTGCCGCTCCGCTGGGACCCCCGGCTTCTGGCTGCGTGGCTGCCTCCCTCCGGAGCTGTCTTTCCCCCACAGGGCATGCGCCACCGGCGTCTTCTCTTTGTAAAGGAATGCAAAAAGTTTCAGGGTTTCACTCACCCGCCCGGGTGGAGACCAGAGTTGGCGGCTCTAACATCCTATCGTTGACTGCAATCCTATCGACCTGTTTTGTGCAACCGATTGCAAGCCAAGTGCTGCCTGGTTCTGAATTAATAGCTTGGGGGGGGCCGAAGCCCACTGAACTGCGTGATCCCAATGACCCAGCTGACTTTGCAGGAGCCTCCATCGGATTGGAACTTTCCTGTCCGATTGAGCTTAGTTTAGGCAGGGCTGTTCTTAGCATGGGGTTCACATGTTAGTTAGTGGGGCTGACTAGTTCTCTGGCAAGGGTGCCGCGCTCCAGCCTTCCTCCAAAGCGCCGTCCTCGGAGGGGTAGTCCAAGGCACCACTTTCAGCCAGCTCCTTTGGCGCGGCCCCAATTCTGTTCCGGGGAAACTAGGGCGGGGTGGAGTGGGTCAGCGCTGCCTATTTCAGTCACGTGGAGGGCTATGTAAACACCACCAGATGGCTCTGCAGTTGCCACTGCAACCGCCGGGGGTGATGAGCAGGCTGTTGCTCCCGCGGTCGCCTTCCCCCGCTATGGAAGATAGCCTGATCCGCGCCTTTGGGGGCCTCAGCCTCCAGCAGCTCTGCCTTACCCAAGGCAAGCCCCCCCCGCTTGCTGGTTCAGCAAAGGGGAGAGAGCAGTCTTTTCCAAGGGGAGGAGAAGCCAGGCAGAGCTGGACGCGGGCAGGGCCGGTCGCCTTAGGCTCCACTCTTCAATCAAGCTCCGGTATGTGTGTGCGCATGCGCGCGCGCATGCACACATTTTGCAGCTCCCAGTTTTTTTTTTTTTTTTTGGGAAACGGGTCCAAGTGGCTCTTTCACCATTTTAGGTTGCCGACCCCTGGTGTAATACATCAGCAAACTGCAGGTATTGCAATATGGCAGCCATACATCTGAAGAAATTTGAAGAACTAAGCACTTGAGATTCAACATGATTAGGAGTTTTCCAACTTTCTCTAAAATGTATTTGTCATGTAATTCTACTCATTATGCAGTCCATAACTGTTGATATGCAGTTACTTGCAACATGTTTCAAATTCTAATGTACATTTTGTGGAACTAACAGTAAATGCTTAACTATGTTTCTGCAGCTTGAGTATAAGCACAAGGCTTTCATTAAATTCTGATTTTGACCAGAAACAGAGTAGATGGATTCTTACCTTGTTTCTGAGCTACCAGCTCTCATTCTGTATGCAGCAGAATGCTAGCTTGACTTGTACTGAAATATGTAAATATTTTATATATTTGTAGAGTCTATTGGAGTTAGGCAACTAATAAAATTGCTTTGTAAAAATTAATGGTGGACAGAAAACATAATTTATGTTGTGTGTCCTGAACATAGCTAATGCTAAAGATTCAGAAGATATACTTTTTTTTATCTTGTACAATTATGGCCTGTATATGACCTGTATATTGCAGTTTCTTAAAATGAATTTCACTGTAAGGTTGCAAAAACATTTCAGCACATTGAGATTATTTTTCTATACAGGTGGCCCTCAACTTACAGCCATTTGTTTAGTGACTGTTTGAACTTAACAAGGGCACTGAAAAAAGTGACTTATGACTGTTTTTCACTTTTATGACCATGGCAGCATCCCCATGTCACGTGCTCAAAATTCAGATGTTTGGCAACTGGCATGTATTTATGACTGTTGTATTGTCCCGAGATCACCTTTTGTGACCTTCTGACAAACAAAGCCAGGCTCTCTTAACAATTATATTACTAGCTTAAGAACTGCAATGATTCACTTAACAACTGTGGCAAGAAAGGTCATAAAATGGAGCAAAACTAACTTAGCAACTGTTTTGCTTAACAACAGAAATTGTGCTCATGAGCTGTGGGCTACTTGAACTTCCTTCCAAGGAAGGTGCCTTTAATTTTAAGACACACCCAAAGAAATATACAGAAGGAAAATGAATATAAACAGAAATCTGTGCCATGTCCAGCTTACGATTTTAACTCTGTCAACTGTTCAATTGTCAGTTGAAATAAATGTATAAATGTTCGAAATAAATGTTGTATAGCAACCATCAGTTGATATAAAATTGCTCAGAATTTAAGCAGCGAACTCTCCATATATTTATGAACGTGGAGTTTATAAATGTTACTTAGTACCTTAATGTGAGATACAGTCTACCTACACAGACACAGGTAGACTGTACCTAAATATGTTTTATAAATATAATTTATAAGAAGGCCCTAAGAAATACAGAAATCAAGAAAATGGATGGAATCAACTTCCATAATAATTCTGTCAAAAATGCTTATGAGCAACATAAAAAAAGTCCTTCCTTATTAGAAACCAACTAATATATCAGGAAATGCACGCATTACTAAATATATACAAAGAAATAGCAATAAAAGCTATTAAGAACTAACAAAATTACTTCAGTTGCCTAGTATGCAGCTTTGTCTTGGAGTAAGAAGTCTCAGTCTCTAATAAAAGATTACAGTGCTCTGAAAATGAGGGCTAATGTGAAAGAAACTGCAAAGTGATTCAGAGCTGAGCTGTTCTGAAGAAAGTAGGAGGATTCAGATTAACTGTCCTATAGGATTCCGGTCTACTTCTTGGACTGCTGTATCAAGAACTGACCAGTGCTGATCAAAATTTCTTTTTTTTTTAACATAATTTTTATTATTTTTTTAAAATTTTTACAAAAAAGACACATAATAATAGCTCAACCGAAAACTAACATATACCACATTTTCCAAACAATTAATATAACTGCTCGGCACCCCCACCACCACATCCCCCTATCCCTAACCACCCTCCTTCCTCTTACCATCTACCTACTTTCCTCTACCTTCACTCCTCCTCTACTTCTCCACCCACCATCTCTACCCCCACTCTCTCCCTCCTCTTACCAACTTCCTACTTACCTCTACCTTCACTCCTCCTTCACTCCTCTTCTTCTCACCAGATGTGGTGCCAAGAGGCCACCCGAGCAACCCCTTAATATATATTCTTACATATTCTTACATATCGCCAACCCCGATTACAGTTGAGAAAAACATAATGTATAAATTATGAATACCCTCCCACCCCCCCTCCCCGACTTCCCAAAGTGAATACAGGGTAAAGACACAAGAAAACCCACTAAACTACTTATTATATAAATCCAACATATAAATATTTAACTATATGCTAAATATAATTTCTTCAATTGATATTTCCCTTGTATATAATCTATCCATTTTTTCCAGTCCATCATAAATTTTTCATTTGAGTGATCCTTCAGATATGCGGATATCTTGGCCATTTCTGCCATATTTATAACTTTTAATGTCCATTCTTCAATAGATGGTAATTCAGACGTCTTCCAATATTGTCCCACCAGTAATCTTGCTGCAGTAATCAAGTTCAAAATCAACTTAGTCTCTATGGTGGTACAGTCTTTTATGATACCAAGCAAAAACAACTGTGGTGAAAATTCAGTACGCTTTTTCAATATATTTTGAAGAATCCACCATATTTTTATCCAAAAAGCCTTGATTTTTTTACAAGTCCACCAAACATGAAAATAAGTAGCGTCCATAGATTCACATCTCCAACACTTGGGTTGCATATATGAATGCAGAAATTATTTTGAACATTTATACATTCATTCCAACTGACAATTGAACAGTTGACAGAGTTAAAATCATAATACTGTCAAAGTGAAGTTATCATTGTGAGGCCAAAAAGGAACCACAGTCTTTTTATTAATAAAATGCTAGGAAGTAACTTTCTAATGCTGTTGACATAAAAGAGTTGAGTGTAACCTTGGAAAATAGAATGGGTGATTATTATAGAATTAGAACTATAGGCTCTTATAAAAGTACAAAAATTAGGAGAAAAACTTGCGACCAAATTATTCAGTACCTAGATTTTCATATTCAAAACCAAAAAGCATTCTATGAAGCCAAAATGGCTCTAAAGCCAAAATGTTACACAATTCTCTGGAGAATTCAGATTAGTCAATAATTCTTGAAGAAGAGTTGGCTGTCACAAGGATTCCTGTGTGGGAACCCAGCATCAAATCTATCCTCAGCCATGGAAACTTTGTTAGCTGACTTTGGGCCTATCAATTTCAACTCAATACAGGTAGTCTTCAACTTATATCAGTTTGTTTAGTGACCGTTCAGAGTTACTAATGGCATTGATAAAAGTGACTTATGACCAGTTTTCACACTTACGACCATTGTAGCATCCCCATGATCATATAATCAAAATTCTGATGGTTGGCAACTGGCATGTATTTATGACGGTTGTAGTGTCCCTGGGTCACGTGATCCCCTTCTGTGACCACCTGACAAGCAAAGTCAGCGGGGAAGCCAGATTTACTTAATAATAGTTTGACTAATTTACCAGCCACAGTGATTCACTTAACAACTGTAGCAAGAAAGGTTGTAAAACTGGCAAACTCACTGAACAAATGCTTCACTTAGCAACAATTTTGGGCTCACTTGAGGTCATAAGTCATAAGTCATTGTCTCACTTGTGGTCATAAGTCTGTATATATCATGGGATTGGGTGGTTTTTTTTAAAAAAAAAGTAAATTGCTTTGAGTTACTGAAGGAAATATAGAATTAAATGCTTGGGATAATAACAATAACAATAACAATAATAATAATAATAATAAAAGGTAGGAGTGGAATGCTGCAAGTACATCAGACAGTTGAAGAAAAAATGGCTTTGGAGGAATATCTGAAGGACAATGATGAAGATGCACTGAAATTAGTATATCAGGAAGGCTTACTGACTATTGGAGAGACCAAACTGGCCTACAAGAAAGACCAAATGAAGAACAGAATAGAGGCATGGGAAGACAAAGCACTACATGGCCAATATGTTAAAAAAATAACTGGGAAAGCAGATAATAACAAGACCTGGCAATGGCTAAGAGCAGGAAAATTGAAGAAAGAGACCGAGGGACTAATTCTGGCTGCACAAGACCAAGCCTTAAGGACAAATGCATATAAAGTCAAAATTGAGAAGACAGCAACAGACAGTAAGTGCCGCCTATGCAAAGAAGCTGAAGAAACAGTGGACCACCTGGTAAGCTGCTGCAAGAAGATCGCACAGACTGACTACAAGCAGCAGCATGACAAAGTAGCAACAATGGTGTATTGGAAGATCTGCAAGAAATATCATTTGCCTACAAGCAAGAACTAGTGGGATCATAAAATAGAGAAAGTCATAGAAAATGATAAAATTAAACTGCTCTGGGACTTCAGAATTCAAACAGACAAGCACCTGCAACATAACACCCCAGACTTAACAATTGCCGATAAGAAAGACAAAAAAGTCTGGATAGTGGAGACAGCAGAATAGACGAGAAAGAACTGGAGAAGATAACAAAATACAAAGACCTACAAATAGAAATAGAAAGACTGTGGCAAAAGCAAGCAAGGGTAATACCAATAGTAAATAGGTGCCTTGGGTGCAATCCCAAAACAACTGGAGCACCATTTGAACACCATTGGCATTGACAAATTCACTATTAGTCAATTGCAAAAGGCGGCCTTACTAGGAACTGCTTCCATCCTGCGATGATATTTGTAATACCATCAAACATCCACATCTGCCTATCCCAGGTCCTGGGTAAGGACTCGATAGGTAGACAAAATGCCAAATCCAGTCTGAACATTTGACTGACTGTGCGATGATCCATAATAATAATAATAATAATAATAATTTATTATTATTATTATTATTATTATTATTACCGTGGAGGTCATCTAGTCCAACCCCCTGCTCAGACAGGAAACCCTATACCATTACAGACAAATGGCTGTCCAGTCTCTTCTTAAAAACTTCCAGTGTTGGAACATTCACCGCTTCTGGAGGCAGGTTGTTCCACTGGTTTGGTTAATTGTTCTAACTATCAGGAAGTTTCTCCTTAGTTCTAGGTTGCTTCTCTCCTTGATCAGTTTCCATCCGTTGCTTCTTGTCCTGCCTTCAGGCACCTTGGAGAATAACTTGACTCCCTCTTCTTTGTGGCAGCCCCTGAGATATTGGAACACTGCTATCATGTCCCCCCTCATCCTTCTCTTCATTAAACTAGACATACCCAATTCCAGCAACCGTTTCTTATATGCTTTAGCCTCCAGTCCCCTAATCATCTTTGTTGCTCTTCTCTGTACTCTTTTTAGAGTCTCAATATCTTTTTTACATCGTGGTGACCAAAACTGGATGCAGTTTTGTTGTTAAGTAATATATTATTACGTAATATGGACAATACAGTTCATTGGATCTCCAGTGGAGCTACCCAGCAGTTTAAGATTTTTTAAAAGCTTTGTTTCAAGTCACAAGTAATAACTCTTGGTTTTCTCTTCATTTTTCTCTCTTCCTTGCTCCTGTTTAACTTGTTCTTCCCCCAAATGCTTTCATCTAGTTTTACAGCTGCTTCTAAATTTTAACTCTACCAGTAGGCTGATATTTAGCAACAAAGCTAAAAATATATTTGAATTAGATATCAGCTTTTAGAATAGTTCAGGAGAAGCATTTATATTACTCCTTCTGTGCCTTTATTGAAGAAGCTGTCTGTTACACAAATAGTTCTTAGCAACCTCCTTCAGACTGGTTGTTAATTACAGTTATGTTTCCACAGCCAAGAGTAATTTAACCCTATAGTATCAGTTTTCTCGATTTTATATACCTGTATAGTTATAACACAGTGTTTGCGTCTTCCTTAAACTGTTATGAAACACATGGCTAGTTACAATTATAATATGACTATAATTTTTATTTGTGCAGCATTCAGTGTATAGTGTTCAGGAAAGCAGCATCAAAATGAGACTGTGTTTTGCAGCATTTCTTGTACCATCTCCTTCCCCCAGGGAACCAACAATTGCACCTGGATTCCTGAGGATGAAGTACTTTGTTTGGCTTTCTGAACTGTAATTGTTCTGCCAATGTTGCATTGTTAGTGTGCTTTTATTTTTCTTAATCGGAAGTAATAAATATGCCTGGGAAGCTTTTATCTCATATATTTGGAGATTCAGGGATTGTGTGTTTCCTATTGATTCTTACACTGATCTTGGTTGATCAGTAGTATGTTTTCTACTTTATAACAGTGTTTGAATTGTGATATTTCTGAACTCAGGTGCTTACAGAGCTATAAAGAAAACATTGCAGGCTTTGTAGAAAAATTAGCGATTTGAATTTGTTTTTGTGTTTGTTTTTCTTTCTGGAGTAACATTAACATATATCTTTAGGCAAACAACAGTATGGTTCGTTTGTATCTTTGGAACATTAAGAGTGTTGTGCCTTATGCAACATACAAGATTATTGTTATGGCTGTGAACCTACTGAGCAGGTGTTGGCACAGCCTTCAGGGAATATAAATAAGAGAAATTTGGACTACTGTTGTATATTACACAGAGTTCTCTAATGCCATATTCTGATTATGTATTGTGGCAGTTTTTAAAGACAGATGCATACTGTAACGATGGATGGTTGGCCTATTTAATTTATTTTTAGCTTACAGTTGCTCTGCCCAAATCATTTTTTAAGCCATCTTGGAAGAGAATGGGAAATGTAAGGAGCCTTTTTTATTTTATTCCAACTTGGGTTAAAAAAATGTTTGAGGGATCTGATCTTGTACTTCTGTTAATTAAGACTGCCTTAATTCTAATACCAAAAAAGGGGAGAAAAAAAACCATGGAGAGAACAGTATTTGCATCAAGTTGGAAAGAGCTGTTTAGAGTAATACTAGTAATAGTGTTAAATGATACTTTATGAATAAATGTTAATTCTGGGAATCTATTAGTCTCAGCAATCTTTTCTCAGTTTAGGGCAATTCTGAATTATTTTTAGAGCTGGATTTTGTACCAAGAATATTTAAATAATTCTGCAAAATAAAACAAGTATGGAAAGGAAGTAGTAATGTTCTATGCTACAGCAAGAATTGCTTTTGTAACTGTGGTTTGGCATTACTACCACCTGGGTATAGCTAACTGAAGTACTGGCTAACAACAGTGTGTGTGTGTGTGTGTGTGTGTGTATGTGTAAAACATATAGCGTGTGTGTGTGTGTGTGTGTGTATGTATTCATTTTTTTGAGAGTGGGCATCAGACCTTCATTTCTTAATGTGTGCCAGTGTGTTCACAGAAATAAGTGACAATAAAGATTATCTTATCTTTAACTTGCTCAGACTTCACTTGTAGGAAAGAATGTACCGGTAATTCAATGAAGTGACATACTAGAAGAAGGTTTTTGAGATTTTACATCAATAGACTTAGATCTAAGACATCTGTGATATTTGATTCTGGTCAGACTTCATTTGCAGGAAAGATACACTGACAATGCCTTAAAAGATGATTATACTGTTATCAAATCAGCTTATAGGTGAAGGTAAACAGGGTTAATTCTGGTGAGTATGTTGAAATAGGGGTACCTAGGTACTCCAGAAAAGTATCCTGGAAGAATGCAGTCACTAAGAATCAAACTCATCTTAATGACAACTTGATCTTTATATTAAGAAAAGAGAATTGTTGGTCACGCTGGATGCATTTCCAGCAACGTACCTCCTTCATATAGCTTGACAGACTTCAGTAGTTCTACCGTAGTTGTAAGTAAATTTACATGAACTCTCTTGCAATTTTCCTACTTCTGCTAATCAACAAAAATCTAGTAATATTTCAAGATGAAAAACGGAAATGAAAATAAATTTGTTATAATAGTAAGCAGCAAATACCTTTAAGCATCCAAACTAACTTAATTTCTACTTTTCTCTTAAGTATGATGCAGTCCCTCCTTCAAATCTCCATAGGGAATGAAATCCAAACCAAAGTCTCTAGAGCATGGATGTCCAAATTGTTGGCTTACTTTGGCCACATTGAGTGAAGAGGAATTGTCCTGGGCCACATTTAAAATTTATAATATAGTTATTGTATGTAAATCACACAGTAATGTTAAACAGTTACAATTTAGTGTGCTGCCTTACTAGCTGTCCGGGGCTGCATGTGACCGTGGGTTGCGCACACATGCTCTAGAGCAGGGGTAGGCAACCTTGGCTCTTTTATGACTCGTGGACGTCAACTCTCAGAATTCCTGAGCCTGCTATGGATTATAACCATTAAATTTAACATGCAAGAAGATTGTGAGGAATATGGTATCCAGAAACAAGTTTCTAGCTCTCTTGGAAGAAAATGAAAGGGCTATTTGTTGAATAATGTCAGCAACAGGAGCAGGGACTAAAATGTATTTGCAATTGTCTTTACAGCGTATCTTCAATGACCTCAGTGGCTCAGTGTCCCTTTCCTGGATTGGAGATAGCACTGGAGTAAGTAATACTTGGTTGAGCAGATATTTTAAGTATTCAGAAAAAGCAAAAGTATAATATATGAAATAATTCCATGCCGTGAGTTGGTTTTGAACTTTCAAATAAAGATGCTTTTGCCTTAGCCTTCCCAAATAAAAAAGAATTATAGCATTTTTGCCTGGTAGGTGGTAAGAAGTTATTCTCTACAGCTGCAAGCTATTCTGGTTCTTCTTTTAAATATTGCCATCTTACTCATGAACAAAGAACTCTTGTGGGTGTTTTGTTGTGTAAATGAAGTGACTCACAGGTTTGGTAAGTAACATCTATCTACTCATTCAGGGTTGCAGTGATAATTGATGAAGCCTTGTTGATGTGAAGAAAAAAACCACACATTTCTTAATATCCTACACAGAGCTGCTGCTTGTTCATCTCATGCTGAAAGAGAATGGTGCAATTTCAGAGCATTTTTTTATATGTATAATTTTGAGCCAATTCTTAGACACAATTAAGATTATCCATTGTACAGTGTACGGCAGGTGACAGTAGCAGGACGGAATGGGACAACTCACCATAACCAACTCGCCACAGCCAATTCACCATGACCAACTCACAGTGGGACAACTCGCTGCAGGACAATTTAACAATTTGATTATTTAAAATAAAAAAAAATTAATTTTTGCCATTCACATTTCATTCTGTCCCTCCTTTTGCATCCTTTCCTTAATCATTCTATTCCACCATTTCTTTGATATTAATGTAACTCTAGCTCTACAGCAAGTTGCCCCATGGTGAGTTGGCCATGGTGAATTGCCCCATGACGAGTTGGCCACTGCAAGTTGGCTACGGTGAGTTGACCATAACAAGTTGGCCATGGGGAGTTGTCATAGACCCGTAGCAGAAGGGGCCATATAAATTGTCAGCTAACTTCATTGGTGGTTGGATTTAATCAAGCATATTGGGAGAAGAATTAGGAGAAATGATATATATTTTTCCAGTTCTTCCTTTTAAACCAGGAAGAGACGTTTGGGAGGTGTCCAGCAGCAGATGATATATTTTTGCCAACTTCCTTTTCTCTCTTTCAAAAATAATGGAATCTTAAATTGAGTTATTTCTGTCTGCTTCTCATACTCCTTTATTTAAAATACTAATAGTATCAGTAACTTGGCCAATTTTCATCTCAAAATAAGGTGAGTAGAGTCAAACCTGATTAATATTTAGATAAGACTTTCTCCCACACAAAACAAAATATACATTCTTTTAAAAACTTAGAATAACTATAGGCGTTGCTCGGCCGCACCCCCTCCACCACATCCCCCTCTTCCTTCCTCCCTATCTCTTACTTCCCTCCCCCTCCCCTCTCTCCCTCCCTCATTCTCCACCCTCCTCTCCTACAACCTCCCTACTTCCCTTCACTCCTCACTCTCCACCCCCTCCAGATGTGGTCCAGAGGTAGTGCCTGAGCAACCCCTCTTATATCAGTAAATATATAATTCTTATATATTGTAAATATTACAGTTGAGTACATTGTTGCACCCCCCCCCAGCCCACCCACCCCAACTTCCCAAAGTGAATACAGGGTAAAACAAAAGAAAACCCACTAAATTGAACAAAATTATTATATAAATCCTAATAAAAATTTAACTGTATGCTAAATACAATTTCTTGGATTGATATTTCCCTTGAATATACTCTATCCATCTTTTCCAATCCAACATATATTTTTCATTTGAATGGTCTTTCAAATATGCAGATATTTTAGCCATTTCCGCCAAGTTTATAACTTTCAAAGTCCATTCTTCAATAGATGGTAATTCTGGCTTCTTCCAATATTGTCCCATCAACAGTCTCGCTGCTGTAATCAAGTTCAAAATTAAGTTCTTCTCCAGCACTGGGAGATGGAGAATCCACCCATGGGTTATGACTGTATTCCTGCCCTATCAAATCAAGTCATCCAAAGCTGCCACGCCCCCTTCCTGGACCTTATCCCCAGATTTGACTTGATTTCGCCCTGGAAGGACATGAAGCGTGGCTCCTAGGCAGATACAGGTTTTCACTCATGGGTGGATTCTTACCAGTTTAGAAGAGCCTATTTAGAAGATAACTAGGTTAAGCAGAGGCTGGGAGCGTGCTCTCCTAGCCTCTCCACTAACATTGTTACCCATTAAGGAGTTTTTCCTCTCTTCCCCTCTTCCTCCCTCCTTCATTCATCAGGCAGCCGGCTGAAGGGAACACACAAACGTAAGTACCCTTCGGTGGGCGCGGGGGAGGGCGGAAGGGGGGGGCGAAGGGGAGGGGGGTCCCCTCACCCTTCGCCAGTCGCGTCCCCCCCTCCGTACAAGGATCGCGGGGGGCTAAATTCGGCGCCGATCAGCTGATCGGCGCCCCGGGCACCGCGTGGGCCTTGGGATCGGCTCCGAACGCGGAGCGCCCAAGGAGAAGCCGACCAGCCTCGGCGACCACGCGGGCCGAACAACAGGGCCGGCGCCGACCAGCTGATCGGCGCCGGAGAGCTGAGAGGCCGCAGCGCGCCGGCGTTTTCACTCGGTGGCCGGCGCGGCCGTTTGCACGCCGACCAGCTGTTCGGCGGCCGCGGGGCCCGAATTTTTAAAAAAAAAAAAAAAAAAAAAAAAGAAGCCGGCGCCGACCAGCTGATCGGCGCCGGAGAGCTGGGCGGCGGCTAGCGCGCCGGCGTTTTCGGGTGGCCGGCGCGGCCGTTTACGCGCCGACCAGCTGTTCAAGGACAAAGGAGGCCGGCGCGGACCATCTGATCGGCGCCGGAGCTGCGGCCGCTGCCGCGCGGTCTCCGGAAGGCCGGAGCTGGGCAGCTGATCGGCGCTGGGGCAGCCGCGGCCATTGCCCACGTGGCCGGCGGCCGGAACAAAGCCGGCGCCGATCGCCGGTGCCGGTCAGCTGGGCGGCGCTAGGCGGCGACGACTGGGGCTGGGCCGGCGCCGATCGGCTGTGCGGTGCTGGGTGAACGGCCGAACAAGCCGGTGGCGGCCAGCTGCGCGGCGCTGGGGTGACCCGCGGCCTTGCAGCACGTGGTTGGCGGCTGGAACAAAGCCAGCGCCGATCAGCTGTGCGGCCGAGGATCGCGCGGTCGCAGCGGGATCAAAGCCAGCCCCGGCCACAGTTCAAGCTCTACCACAGTCCAAGCCCTACCTAGGGAGTTCCACACTAGCTAGGCCACCTCAAACTCCCATCCCAAACCTGGTGTCTCCCATTGTCCGTTCTTAGCTCCCTGGCCTTTGGCCCCTCTGGATCTTAGGTCCTCTCGGAGTCCAGGCACCCCCATCAGCGTGCCTGTCGTTATCCGAGCATCTGGCCGGACCCTTAGATCTTGGCTCCACCCGAGTCCAGGCACCAACATTAGCGTGCCTGGCGTTATACGAGCAACCCCACGTGGATCCCAGGCGCCCCCCCCACAGTGGGCCTGTGGCATCCAAGGGTTCCTCTACCGGACTGCAGGCGCCCCTCATAGTGTGCCTGCCCCATCCGTGCACAGCCGTAGTGGGTCCCCAACTGTGCGGGCAGTGTGTCGCCCTTACCCATTCTTAGGCTGCCCCTGGGTTCCAGGGGCCCCTCCCGCGCACCTGCGACAACCCAGGGGGCTATAGCTCCTAGATACCCGGGACCCCCCTATCGCGCCCCGGCGATATCGGAGCATGGAAGAGGCTACCTCGCCTTCTTCAGGAGCCCCGCCGTCCTCATCAGGTCAACCTGGTCTGGAAGGCAGTAGCAGGTCGGCAGCCAAATCTAGCGTTAGATCTGCCACTATGACCTCTAAGAGAGCAGACAGACAGGACAAGAGGAGACACCAGGCATTGGAAAGGGAGTTTTCCAAGGCGCAGAAGAAAGCAAAATTAGCGCCGGAATCGTCCTTGGGAACGTCCACAGACGACCCCCAGCCCACGGGCAACGAGCAAGCGACCCTCCCAAACGAGGACCGGCTGGCTCTGCTTATCGCCCAGGCGGTGGAGCGCGCTCTAGAGGCCAGAACGCAGGTTCCTGCGACTCGCAAGCGCAGTCCACACCGAGAATCGAGGGCGCTCGATAACCCCACATCCCCCTCAACCTCTCAGGCCTCGGAGGAATCATACATAGAGGAGGAAATGGCGGAACAGGGGGTGCCAATGTCTGACGAAGAGGAGGACCCACCGGAGGTACCCGCCTCCAAAGGGTTATTCAACCCCTCTTCCTTCCTGACCTTGCTACGCAAGGCCGCATCCACGGCACACCTGGGGCCCGAAACCCCAGCGGCAACGGTTTCCGACCCACAGGAAACTGATGCAGAGGCACACCCTAGCTTCGTGGAACCGGTCACGACCAAGCATCACATCCCCTGTCCCGCCATGTTCCTAAAAGCAATCAAGGCACAGTGGAAATCACCGGCCTCCCTTCCCACACCAAGCAGTACCGACAAAAAGCTGTTCGGGGTGGCACCAAAGTTGGAGGAGGCCCTGGAGGTACCTACAGTGGACGAGCCCCTAGCACCCCTAGTGTCGTCCACCACCTTTTCAGGAGACCTCGCTGAAGCCCTCAAAGGTGAGGACCGCAAGGGCGAGGCCACGTTCCGCAGAACGCACCAAGCAACCGCTTGGGCGATCAGAGCGTCCACCTCCGCCTCATTCTTCATCAGGGCCGCCCACGGCTGGCTCCAGGAGCTCCAGGGTAAGATCCCTGCAGAGGACTTCCGCACACAACAGGACCTCAGTAAGATGGTGGCGGCCGCAGAGTACGCGGCAGACGCAACTCTCCAGGCCGCCCGGTTCTCATCCAGAGCTATGGCTTCCAACATCACTGGCAGACGTTTGCTCTGGCTGAAACATTGGCAGGCAGACGTTAGGTCCAAGTGGAAACTCGCAGCAGCACCATACCAAGGGGGAAAGTTGTTCGGGGACGCCCTGAACCCCTATACAACAGAGAACAAGGACAAACGCAAGGTCCTAAAGCACGTTTTTAGGAGAGTGGATAGACGCCCTGGAGCCTACCCACGGCGGCAGCCCTTTCGGGCCGGAGCCAGGTACAACCAGTACCAGACATCTCAGGCCTTCCCGGCCAGGCAGGACAGGCAGGACAGGCAGGACAGACAGGCAGACAGGCAAAGCCCCAGACCAAGACAACAGCCGCAGGGCAAGCGGCCCTTTCGAGGCTCCAACAGGCCCTTCCGACGATCAAAATGACACCTCATCAGGACCTCCCATCGGGGGCAGACTCTCCCTGTTCGTCCACCAGTGGGAGGTCACCACCACAGACGCATGGGTTCTCAACACCATCCGCCAAGGCCTCTTCCTAGAATTCGTCTCCACCCCCCCAAACAGGTTCCTCCCTTGCCCAAACCCTCGCAACCGAATAAGACGGAGGTTAATGGACGAGGCAGTAGACCATTTACTCCACATACGGGCCGTGGAACCGGTTCCGCTGGACCAGAGAGGTCAGGGATTCTATTCCATCCTTTTCGTAGTCCAAAAGGCATCAGGGGGATGGAGAGCCATACTAGACCTCAAGGGACTAAATTATCACTTGGCATACCACAAATTCAAGATGCAAACACTCCGATCAATCTTGGGAAGCATCAGAAAGGGAGACCTCCTGACATCTGTCGATCTCACGGAGGCGTACCTCCACATCCCAATCTCTCTGGCCCACCGACGGTTCCTCCGGTTCGCCTACAGGGGGCGCCACTTCCAGTACAGGGCGCTCCCATTCGGCCTGTCCTCCGCCCCAAGGGTCTTCACCAAGATCCTGGCAGCTCTAGCAGCCAGTCTACGGATGGTGCCGATCAGAGTCCAGTGCTACCTGGACGACATTCTAATTCAGTCCGCGTCCACCCAGGCCGCCGAGTCGGACCTGCAGACGGTGGTAGGACTACTCCAAAGCCACGGGTTCTCCGTAAACTTTCCCAAAAGTCACCTAATTCCCTCAACAAGGTTGCTCCACCTCGGCGCCATCATAGACACCGTAGAGTGCCGGGTCTACCTATCCCAGGAACGCCGGGAAAGCATAAGGAGCTTGATCCTCCAGATTCTCAGGAGTCGATCAGTAGCGTTGGCCAGCCTATCCCAACTGCTAGGGAAGATGATTTCGGCCATCGCAATAGTGCCTTGGGCCAGGCTTCACTCCAGGGAACTTCAATGGTTCCTGTTGCCTTTCCAGAAGCAAAATCTCAGCGCCTCACCACAGAGAGTTCGTCTCCCGCCAAAGGTACTACATTCCCTCAGATGGTGGCTATCACCAGCCATAAGCAAAGGGTCAGACTTCAGGGAGCCGGACCGCATAGTACTCACAACGGACGCCAGCCTCTTCGGCTGGGGAGCACACATACAGTCACAGTGGGCACAGGGCCGGTGGTCCAGCGCGGACCTCCGCCACAGCATCAATTGGCTCGAGTTACGGGCCATCCACCTGGCCCTCCGTCACTTCCAGGATCAAGTGGCACGACAACACGTCCTGGTCCTCACCGACAACGTGACAGCCAAGGCTCACGTAAACCGTCAGGGGGGCACTCGGTCCCAGAACCTCATGGCAGAGGCTCTCCTCCTGGGGATCTGGGCAGAACACAACCTAGCTTCCATCAGGGCCGACCACATATCAGGGGAAACGAACACTCAGGCCGACTTCCTGAGCAGAACAATAGTAGACCACTCAGAGTGGCGACTTCACCCGAGGATCTTCAAAGAGATCTGCCACCGATTCGGCTTGCCACAGGTGGACCTCTTTGCTTCCCCACACAACGCCCAGCTGCCCCGATTCTTTTCCCGTTTCCACGACAGGAGGGCGGAACAAACAGACGCCCTCCGGAGTCCGTGGCCACAGGGCCTTCTTTACGCCTTCCCCCCCCTGCCCCTCCTCCCGGCAGTGATACGCAAGATCATCAGGGAACGGGCAGTGGCACTCCTAGTGGCCCCCCATTGGCCAAGGAGACCATGGTTCGCCGACCTGATGAGTCTCTCCCGGACGGAACCCTGGAGAATTCCCCCGGAACGGGTGGCACTCAGTCAGGGAGCCATTCACCACCCAGATCCCCAGTGGCTCCAGTTAGCCGCCTGGCACTTGAGCGCTCGATCCTGACGGAGGAACTCTGTTCCCCGGGGGTCATAGCAATAATACAGACCTCCCGCCGTCCTTCCACCAACCGCATCTATGATGCCTCGTGGAAAAACTTCCAATTGTGGTGCTCCAGGCGGCGGCTGTCGCTTGGGGAGCTCACAATCGCCCATATCCTGGACTACTTGCTAGCCGGATTCAACAGGGGCTTGGCCCCAAACACACTGCGCAGACAAGTGGCAGCCCTGGCAACGGTACTCACATGCGACTCCGCAGAGACCCTGAGTCGCCATCCCCGTATCAGGTCCTTCTTAAAAGGAGCCTCCAATGCCAGACCACCCACGGTACACAGGTACCCCTCATGGGAGCTACCACGGGTACTCCAGGCCCTCACGCAGCGGCCCTTCGAACCCCTAGCGACATGCGACGTGCGCTACCTGTCCCACAAGGTGGCGTTCCTAGTGGCGATCACATCCGCACGACGCATCTCCGAATTAGCTGCGCTCTCAGTCAGGGGAGACTTGTGCGTCTTCCATCAGGATAGGGTGACCCTGCGCCTGGACCCCACCTTCATCCCGAAGGTAAATTCCCTATTCCATAGGTCGCAGGACATAGTACTACCGGATTTTTGCCCCAATCCGTCTAACGATAGGGAGCGACAGTGGCACAGCCTCGACGTACGTAGGGCGCTAAAGCGCTACATTGCCCGTACAGCGGAATTCCGTAGGTCCGAGGCTCTGTTCATATCGTTCCACCCCTCTTATAGGGGTCAGAAGGCACACTCCTCCACAATTGGCAGGTGGATCAGGGCGTGCATAGCCGGGGCGTATCAGGCGGAAGCCTTGCCAGTCCCAAGAGGGATCACGGCACACTCCACACGAAGTGCAGCTACCTCCACGGCCTGGGACACACAGGCATCCATCGAGGAGGTATGCAGGGCAGCCACATGGACTACACCAGTCCCGTTCATTAGAAACTACAAGATCGATAAGTTTGCCTCGGCCGAAGGCGCCTTTGGCCGGAGAATTATCCAACAGGTTATTCGCCAAAGTGCCACACCGGACCAGTCTATTGCCCACCCTTAGGGACAGTAGGCTTTGGTAGGTCCCATGGGTGGATTCTCCATCTCCCAGTGCTGGAGAAGGGGCGTTGTCTTACCTGAACGCCTTTCTCAGCACGGAGATGGAGAAGCCACCCCCACCCTGGTAGGCTAGATAGGCCTAGGATTAGCATAATAGAAGGAGCCACGATGCCGCACAGTCATTCAAGGGCTACGCTCGCGTCAAACCTGGGGATAAGGTCCAGGAAGGGGGCGTGGCAGCTTTGGATGACTTGATTTGATAGGGCAGGAATACAGTCATAACCCATGGGTGGCTTCTCCATCTCCGTGCTGAGAAAGGCGTTCAGGTAAGACAACGCCCCGTCTCTGTGGTGGTGCAATCTTTTGTAATACCTAATAAAAACAGCTGTGGTGAAAATTCAATACATTTTTTCAAAATATTTTGAAATATCCACCATATTTTTATCCAGAATGCCTTAATTTTTCTACAAGTCCACCATACATGAAAATAAGTAGCATCCATACTTTCACATCTCCAGCACTTAGGTTGTAAATTAGGGTACATACATGATAATTTTTTCAGATCCAAATGCCATCTATAAAACATTTTATAAAAATTTTCTCTTAAATGTTGCGCTTGTGTGAATTTTACATTTTTCACCCAGATCCTCTCCCAAATTTCCATCATGATTGGTTGTCCAAAATTTTGTCCCCACTTTATCATACAGTCCTTAACTAATTCAGTTTCGGAATCAATCTCTATCAATACATTATACAATCTTTTAATATGCATTGACCTTTGGTCTCTAATTTGTTTAATTAAGTTTTCATCTATTTGAGATAAACCCATCTTCAAATCTTTTTTCCATCTAGTCTGCAATTGTAAATATTGAAACCAAGTAAGGACTATTCCTTCATCTCTTAAAATGTTCAAGGACTTCAATAATAAAAGATTCCCTTCTTTAATTAGGAGTTTCTCGTAAGGCACTACATCTTGTAATTGTACTCTATTTATATTCTCTATTGCGTGTCTGGGAACCGTCCAAAAAGGAATCTTATCATTTAATTTATACTGGTACTTTTTCCAAACACGCAGCAGAGCATTTCTCAATAGGTGCTCTTTGAAACTCCTATCCACCTTTTTATCATAGACTAAATATGCATGCCAAACATATAATAAACCATACCCTTCAATATTCAATATTCTATCATTAGTTAAATTGACCCAATCACTTATCGCTACTAAAACAGCAGCGTGATAATATAACTTAAAATTAGGCATTTTCAACCCACTTCTTTCCCTTGTATCCTGAATGATTTTTAATTTGACCCTCGGTTTCTTACCATTCCAAATAAGTCTATTAATACCCTTCTGCCACTCCTCCAAGTTCGCATCCTTTTTGAGTATAGGTAACATTTGAAAAAGAAATAAAATTTTTGGCAATACATTCATTTTAACTGCTGCTATCCTACCCAACATAGATAATTGTAATTTCTTCCATTTCTCCAATTCTATTTGTGTCTTGTTCCACAAAACTTCATAATTATTTTTATATAACTTCCCGTTAGAGCAGTGGTTCTCAACCTTTTTCAGGTTGAGACCCCACTTGCGCCGCCCATGCGCGCCGCGACCCCGACCCGGGGGCGCGCGCAACGGGCAGATCCACGCATGCACGGGGCGCGCGCAATGAAAAAAAAATAAAAAAATTAAAAAACCAAAATGGCAGACCGCGACGGGCCGATCCGCGCATGCGCGGTGCGTGCGCGATGGCCCGATCCGCGCATGCGCGGGGTGCGTGCGACAAAAAATAAAAAATTTTTAAAAATGGCGGATCGCGACGGTCCAATCCGTGCATGCGCGGGGCGCGCGCGACAAAAAAAATAAAAAAAATAAAATAAATAAAATAAAAAACAAAATGGCGGACCGCGACGGCCCGATCCGCGCATGCGTGGGGCACGCACGACGAAAAAAACCACCAAAAAGCCCCCCAAAAAATGGTGGACCACGACGGGCCAATCTGCGTATGCGAGGCGCACGCGCAATGAAAAAAAAAATAAAATTTTTTTAAAAAAACAAAAAAAAACAACAAATGGCAGACCGCGGTGTCCAGCGACCTCCGCAAAACGGTCATTCGACCCCAAATGGGGTCACGACCCATAGGTTGAGAACCACTGCGTTAGAGGCTTCAATATCAATTCCTAAATATTTAATTTTCTTAACTATCTCACATCCTGTTATTCTTTCCAGTTCCTGTTTTAAATTAATATTTAGATTTTATCTAACATCTTTGTCTTAGATATATTTAATTTAAACCCTGATACCCTACCATAATTTTTAATTATCTCCATCAATCTATTAGCTGACTGTATTGGTTGAGTCAGTGTCACAACCAAATCATCAGCAAAAGCAAAAGTCTATAATCTTGTTGTCTAATCTGTATACCTTTTAAATCATCTGCTGATCTTATCCTATTCAATAAAACCTCTAGAGTTAAAACAAAGAGCAAAGGGGATAATGGACATCCCTGTCTGGTACCTTTCTCTATATTAAATGAATCTGTTAGGTCCCCATTGACAATAATCTGTCCTGTTTGTTTCTGATAAATTATTAATAGAATTAATAAACTGATCCCCCATTTCCATCCTAACAATCAATTTTTTCAAAAATAACCAATTCAGTCTATCAAATGCTTTTTCCGTGTCCAAAAACATAAGAACTGCGGGCACCTGAATGTGCTTTTCCAAATATTCTATTATATTAATAAGTTGTCTAACATTAGTTTTCATCTGCCTCCCTTGTAAAAAGCCGGTTTGGTCAGTATGAATTGTTTGTTGTAAAACTGTCATTAATCTATTAGCCATAACTTTTGCAAAAATCTTATAATCTATATTCAACAATGAAATAGGTCTAAAATTCTCTGGTTGAGCATTATCTCTTCCCTCTTTGGGAATTAAAGAAACATAGGCTGTTTTCCATGAAGGTGGAACCTGACCCCCCTTTTGTATGTTAACAAACAAGTCTCTAAGAGGTTCCACCATTTCCATTTGAAAATACTTATAATAAACCGCCATTAACCCATCAGTCCCCGGGGGTTTTCCCATTTTCAATTGTTTAATCACTGAAATTATTTCTTCTGATGTAATCAATGTATTTAATCTATCTCTTTGTTCATTGTTAAGTACTACCGTATTACATTTTCCTTTTGCAAAAAAATATCTATCTCATTCTCTTGTATCTTCTCTTCAGCATATAACCTAGAATAAAATTCTAAAAAAGCTTTCTTAATAATTTCTTGTTGAAACACCTCTTTCCCTTTATACTCTATTTTTTCAATTATTCGGGATTTTTGTTTTTTCCTTAATGTATAGGCCAACTATCTGCCAGGCTTATTAGAATTAAAAAAACGTATTGTGTTTTGCATATTGTATATTCCTAGCAACTTGGTCAGCCATCAATAAATCAAATTGTTTCCGTAGGACCTTAATCCCCTCTTTAATATTTTTGTCATCTGGTCTCTTTAATCATCTGGTCTCTTTGTATTAAGTTGAGTTGTATTTAACTTGATTTTTTTTTGTTCACAATTGTAAAACCAATAAAATATTTATAATAAAAAAATATTTAGATAAGAAACTCCCCCGAGAAAGCCCCGGGACGGGGCTCGCGGTAAATTTAAAATATTTAAGTACCGCGAAAGGGAGCGACAAGGAGAGACGATCGGATTGAAGAGGAACTCCAGATCTCTCAAGAAAAGTGAAGCTCGCCGCTGGAAAGTCCCTGGAAACCGCGAACAGAGCCGCTGAAGCTGGCGGCGGCCGGGCGGCCGGGCAGCAGCCCCGAAACGCCACGCTGCGAGAGCAAGGGAATTGGCGAGAGAGGAGTGAAAAAGCAGGAAGGGGACACAGGCTCGCCGCTGGGGGGGGGCCTGCCGGACTGAAGAGGACGCCCCCGGACGAGCTAGAGGGAAGGAGAAACGGCGAGAGAGCAACGGAGGAGGCCTGGCGAGGCAATCAGCTGCGGAGGCGAACGGAGCCGGAAAGAAGCCAACAGGAGAGGAGGCGAGCAGCGTGAGTAACAGCAGCAAAGACTACCTACGTGAGAGGAGAGGGCCGGGCACTGAGAACAAAGGAGGAGGCAAGCGGAGCTGGCGGAGAGCAGCATCGAAAAGAAGGAGGCGGCAAAGAAGCAGACAACGGGGGAAGACCCAGGCAGAAGGACTGGTGAGTGTTAACCCACACGCTGCACCCCAGACCCACCAGAAAGGGAGCCCCAGGGACTCAGAAGAGGGCAGGAATTACCTGGGAAGAAGGTGGGAGGAAGAAGAAAGCTGGAAGGCACCCTGAAGCGCTATAAAGGAAAGGCAGAAGGGATCTGCAAACACAGGCTGACAGAAGACAGGAGAAAGTGACCTGGGCAAGAAAGCAGAGAAAGAAGGGCAAGAAAGAGCCAGAAAAGAACAAAGAGAAGGAACAGGCTGGCAGAGGGGAGTGAAGAGGAAGCCAAGGCAAAGGCACTGAATAGGCTCCCTGAACACAGAACTGCCTGAATATAGGCTCTTACCCCAACACTGCCTAAACCCTGAAGCCTCCCCCCTTGAAAGGCTAGACTACTGGATCATCATCAGATCACAACCTAGTGTCCAATTTGGTCCAGATTGGAAACCAAAACAGTGCCAGGACAACAGGAGGACAACCTCAAGATGGCCTCCAAACAGACCAAACTGACAGAAACGATGGGAGTTGTATCCTCCCATGCCCAGCCTACTAAACCACCAGGAAGCACCTTACCCACCCCCACACCCTCCCATCCAACGGCAGATCCCCAGACCCATCAATGCACACAAGCCAGCTCAACAGCACACATAATACAAGAATTAAAGGAAGTAATAGGGATGCTGGTAGTGAGGATGGAAGGGATGGAAAAAAAGATGGAGGAAAATTGCAAAGAATTAAAACAAATGCTGATGGACCAGGGTAGGGAGCTGGAGAGAAAGTGGGAAGAGCAGCGCAGGGCGATGACCGCAGACCTGGTCCAAATGAAGGAGGAGATGCAAGCACACTACAAGGGCATAAGGGAGGAAATGGAGAAAAACTTCCAGGAGATCAGGGAGAAGGTGGACAAGCAGATGGACGAAAGGGAGAACCATGTAGAGGGACAGATAGCAGAACTGAAAAGGGTGGCTCAAGACCAGTCCACCATGATCCAATACTGGCAGATGGCGTCTGCGATCAGGTTTAGAGGCTGGAAAGAGGAACCAAACGAAGCCCAAGGAGACCTTGGAACCTTTGTAGAGGCCCTGGCAACATTTCTGGGAAAGAGCACCACAGAGATCGTTGGGCAATTCGACAGAATATACAGAGTGGGCGCACGGAAGGCAACAGACAGGCGTCGGCCAAGGGACGTGGTTATCCATTTTATGACGCAGGGATTCCGGAACCTCATCTCAGCCACATCTTACAACAAGAGATTATACATAGAGGGGCAGGAAGTGAAAGTACTGAAAGAGATCCCCCCAACGATGCTGCAAGACAGAAAGGACTACCAATTTTTGGTCGACGAACTGAGATCACGCGCCATGAGATTTCGATGGGAAGCCCCAACGGGGATGTCACTTTTCTATAAGAATAAAAGATGCTACCTGAACTCGGTCCAGAAAGCCAGAGAATTTCTTGCAAAGGAACTGACGGCAGGTGGGCCTCAACACATCACGAGAGAAGAAGCAGAAGGGTCACGGGGACGCGGAAGAGACCGAGAACAACGAGCAAACCACCCAGAAATACAGACCGACGCAGCAGCAAGAGAAAGGAAAGGACCAACTCGAGACACGACGACACAGAGAACAGAAAGCAACAACAACAAGGAAACAGGACAGACGGCAGATAGCAGAATACTACGATCCACTACCAAACGCACAGAGCAGCAAGGCACGACCCCTCTACACAACATGAGCACCAACCTGGATACCATGGGAACGAGACCAAAGAAGAACACAAGAGATAAAACAGAAGCGGTCTTGCAAGAGTATTCTGAAACCGACAATGGCAACTAATTACTTGACGTGGAACGTTAACGGACTAAATTCCCCACAGAAAAGGAGAAAGATATTTCATTATCTGTTTCAAGGAAGAAACGACATAATTTGCCTACAAGAAACACACATCAGAACAGCAGACCAGAAATACTTAATCAACAACAGACTAGGTACACATTTTGTCGCAGCGGCGCCACGAAAGTAGAACGGGATTGTTATATACATGAAGAAACATGTAATAGCCAAGCTAATAGAGTCAGACTCCCAGGGTAGATACCTAGCAATCGAAGTGACACAGGATGACAAGAAAATTCTAGTGATGGGCATATATGCACCAAATCAACAACAAGGAAAATTCTACAAAAAGATACACAAGAAGTTAACACAACTCAACTACAAATCATGTATTATTCTGGGAGATTGGAACGGGGTCATAGAGATTGCCCTAGACAAGAAGAAAACAAAACCTAACCCACAGAAGCACTCCAAGTTGCCTAAATCTTTCTTCGACATGAAGGAAGACCTTGTACTGACAGACGTCTGGAGGGAACGGCACGGCAAAGAGCAAGAATTCACCTTTTTCTCCGACAGACATCAGTCATTCTCCAGAATTGACTTTATATTAACATCAAGCGACCTGTTAGTTTGTCTAAACGCGGTGAAAATCCTGCCCAAAGTGCTAACAGATCACAATCCGGTGAAGATGGAACTAAGACACGGCGTGAGACAGAAGAGATCCTGGAGAATTAATGAAAACCTGTTTAGACATGGAGAAAAGGTGGCGGAATGCAAAAATGCCATGAAGGAATTCTTCAGCATAAACATGAACAACGAAACACCGATAGAAATGATCTGGGACGCCAGCAAGGCGTACATGCGGGGGATTCTTATGGACATGAATAAAAGGCACCGTCGCCAACAAGAACGAAAAAGAAAAGAGCTAGAAGAGGAGATAAGCAAGAAAGAGAGGCTATTAATAAAAAGACCAGAAGACAAAATCACCAAAGAAGGAATTAAGATCTTAAGAAAGCAGTTTGACATGTTGATGGCAGACCAAGTTGCGAGGAGCATACAATATGCAAAACACAAGACATTCTGCAAGGCCAACAAACCGGGTCGATGGCTGGCCTACATCCTAAGAAAGAAACAGAAATCCCGCATAATTGAAAAGATAGAATATAAAGGCAAGGAGGAATTTCGACAAGTAACCATTAAGAAAGCCTTCACAGAATTCTACTCGAAGCTATACGCCGAGGAGAAGACACAGGACAAAGAGACAGAAACTTTTCTACAAAACGAAAAGATACAGGCAATCACCGATACACAGAGAGAGGCCCTGAATGCCGCAATCACAAAAGAGGAAATACACTCAGCAATCAAACAGCTGAAACCAGGAAAATCGCCAGGGACGGATGGGATAACAGCGACTTACTACAAGTGTCTCCAGGAAGAGATGTTAGAACCCCTTAGACAGCTATTTGTCAATATACAAGAAGGAGGCCAAGTTCCACCGTCCTGGAAAACAGCCTATATTTCATTAATCCCCAAGGAGGGGAAAGATACTACACAACCCGCAAACTACAGACCCATCTCACTACTTAACACGGACTACAAAATATTCACAAAAATTCTGGCCGATAGACTAATGACTGTACTACGAAAAACAATACACCCGGACCAAAGGGGATTTATACAAGGACGCCAGATGAAAACCAATGTGAGACAGCTGTTGAACATAATAGAGTACTTGGACAGGCACAAACAGGTACCAGCCGCCCTTATGTTTGTGGACGCAGAAAAAGCCTTCGACAGACTGAATTGGCCATTCCTGACGAACCTGATCCAGAAGATGAAAATGGGAGCACAGTTTCTCAACTCCATAAGGGCAATTTACCAGAAACAAACAGGCCAGATCATTGTGAACGGAGACCTAACAGACCCATTCAACATAGAGAGAGGCACGAGACAGGGATGCCCACTGTCACCCCTGCTATTTGTCCTAACACTGGAAATTTTACTGAACAGGATAAGAGCGGCAGAGGACGTACAGGGCATACAGATTAAACAGCAAGACTACAAACTATGTGCCTTTGCGGATGACCTGCTGGTGACAATGTCGCAACCAGCACAGTCAGCAAGGAAATTGATGGAGATAATGGAAGACTATGGTAGGGTGTCAGGCTTCAAAGTAAATATATCAAAAACAAAGGTGCTAGTCAAAAACCTAGACAACAAGGCAAAACGGAACCTTGAAAGAATAACGGGTTGTGAAATAGTCAAGAAAGTCAAATACTTAGGAGTGGAGATAGAATCAACAAATGCGAAATTATACAAGAATAACTACGAGGTCCTGTGGAATAAGATACAAACAGACCTGGAAAGGTGGAAATCACTACGTCTGTCCCTGCTGGGCAGGATAGCGGCAGTAAAGATGAACGTCTTACCCAGATTTTTATTTCTCTTTCAAATGCTACCCATACTCAAGAAGGATGCGGACTTAGACAACTGGCAGAAGGGCATCAACAGATTTATTTGGGACGGCAAGAGACCGAGGGTGAAACTAAAAATCATCCAAGACGCAAGGGAGAGAGGGGGACTCAAAATGCCTAATCTAAAGCTATACTACTATGCAGCGACGTTGGTGGCGGTGAGTGACTGGAACAACATGACAAATGATAGAATTCTGAATGTTGAGGGGCATGGTCTACTATTCGGCTGGCATGCATACTTAGTATACGACAAAAAGGCAGACAGGAACTTCAAGGAGAACCCACTACGAATCCCATTGTTATGGGTCTGGAAGAAATATAAGCATCTCCTACACGACAAGATTCCCATCTGGACGATCCCCGGACACGCAACAGGGGATATGAACACATCCCAAGGGCAAGAAGTGGTGCCCTACAGTGAACTTGTACTGGGAGAAGAAAATGGGTTCCTCTTGAAACCCCAAGCAACGCTAGCAAACAGAGGAATAGGAGGTACCTGGCTATCATATATACAACTGCAATCAAGGTGGCGTAAAGACAAGAAGAAGGGCTTCTCCCAGACCGACGAGAATCTAATTAAACAGATTAGAGAACAGGGGATCAGGCACATCAAACGAGTGTACAGCATTCTGATAGAAATGGACTCTGAAACCGAGCTAGTCAAGAACTGTATGATAAGGTGGGCACAAGACTTCGGACACTCTATCACCATGGACACGTGGGAGAAAATCTGGGTGAGAAATGTAGAATTCACGAAATCGCAACACTTAAGGGAAAACTTCTACAAGATGTTCTATAGATGGCACCTAGATCCGAAAAAAATATCACTCATCTACCCAGACTCCCAGCCCAAATGCTGGAGGTGTGGGGACGGGGAGGCTACTTACTTTCACATATGGTGGACATGCAGAAAAATCAAAGCATTCTGGAGGAAGATATGGTGGACACTCCAAACCATTTTTAAAAAGCGTATAGAATTTTTACCTCAGGTTTTTCTGCTAGGGATCACAAAGGATTTCGCTACCTCAGAGACAACCTTATTTCTGAACTTGATTACAGCAGCAAGATTGTTGGTGGGACAATACTGGAAGAATCCGGAAATACCGCCTATCGAAGAATGGACTGTGAAAGTAACAAATTTGGCGGAAATGGCGAAAATATCAGCATACTTGAAAAATCGCACCAATGAACAATTTTTGACGGACTGGAAACAGTGGACAGACTATATCCAAGAGAGACACCAATCAAACAGAATGCGGCTGGCGTTTAGCTGAGGCTCGATGGGAGGAGGGAGGAAGGGCTAGCAAATCAAATGTTTACAAAAACTAACACCCAATGTTGAATGTATACGTTCTATAACTAATGCCTCTTAACATATTCTTCTGACTAAGGTTTACTTTAATATTGTTAAAGTGGACTGAATCTCTATCTCAGGGTATGAAACTTCTACCTCAGGATCTTTGGTTAGGGACTATAAAAGATTGCGCTATTACTGAGACGAAGTTAATTAGAAGTGTGAATGAACAATATGTGATAGACTAGATGTAGTAGATAAACCATATACAAGATTTACCTCAGGTTATTAAACTTTTATCTTAGGATTTTTGGTTAAGGATCATAAAAGATTGTACTAATACTGAGATGAATAATGTGTTACAGACTAGGAACCGTGGATAGGTTATAGAAAAGAGAAACACCAATCAAATAAATTGTAACAGGTGTATAGTTGAGGGTTTATGTGAGGAATGAAAAATGCTTACCAAACCAGCCGTTTACAAAGATTAACACTTAGTGATGTATACCAGGTGCTATGAAGAATGGTACAAACTATGATTTCATGTTCAATGCTGTTTGTATGAATGTAGATAGACCATATACAAGAGCTGTATTTCCAGGTCTTATGAGGACAGTTTATTAATATGAGCCCAGAGTTAATGTTGATTGCTTTAATATTGGAAAAGCGTACTGAATTTCTACCTCAGGATACTGAATTTCTACCTCAGGACCTTTTGTTAGGGACCATAAAAGATTGCATTACCACTGAGACGAATGTACGAGTTGTATTGCAGGATATATGATGATTGCTTTTTAATATGAACTCATGTATAATGTTGATGGTTTTAATAAAATAATTTTAACAAAAAAAAGTCAATCAAAAAAAAAAAACTCCCCCCCTCCAATAATTCTGGAAGAACACAGCAGCAAGTCATCTTTGTGCCAGTGAAATGTATGGCCATGGCCATGGCCATGTAGTCACTGGGAGCTGAACTCAGCCCATTGGAATTGGATGACTAATAAATAAATGAACAAATACTAATCTGATGGAATCTTTCTCTTCACTTTCAATAAGTCTAATGCTCATTCAGGAATTTCACTGATGCTCAGCATAAGAGAACAGACCCATTTCTGGCATTGCTGAAAAGCAGACACTTCCAATTCATGATGTGTTAAGATTGGAAATATGTTTTGGGGAGGAGGGGACAAAATACCAAATTCTAAATATAATTATTAATGTCTTAATCTAATGAGTATACAGTCCAGGTATTTACACAGTTTCAATAATCAACGGGCAAGTGGACATTCCAGAATGAAGGTGTACAGTTTAAAATCTTTTATACTTGGCCAAATGAATGATCATATATTAGCTCTGATTCATAGCTCCATCAAAGCTATATAAATATTTTTTTTAAAGTATGACTCTACTGACAGTTTAAGTTCCTCTTTTGATTAAAGATTTGTATTTCTAGTGAGTAACTAGAAATAAGGGGGAAATTAGTTCCTATTGTGATATCGTACACTGAATAACTTAATATACTATAGCACAATTTAGAGTCTAATAATAGCTACTCTGCAAAGTTCTATCTAAGGAATTAGCTTAGGTGACATGTTATGAAGGTTTAAATAGATTATCCTTCCTCCAGCAAAGAAAAGGAGAAATAGGGTGATGGTTTATGATAGGAACTTAAGCATTAGATAACTATAATAACAAGGGTAGAATATTTTTTCATGAGATTATTTAATATAATAGAAAATTGTAATGTATAACTCCTAATTTTTGAAATGAACATGCAATAATTTCTAGGGAATTATTCAGCTAGCTGTATTAATTTTGATTTGGTTGATCTACCTTTTGAATAGTCGTATTGTATGAGTATGCTGAAATGTGGCTGAAGCCAGTTGAGCCTGACAGAAACCAATTGTTAGCCAGAACCTTTTAAAATAGACAGGGTTGTTTTCTTGGACTATCTGAGCTAAATAACTTTTCCACTTTCTGTTTCCAGGTTATTCTTGTGTTGACTACTTTCCAGCTTCCTCTAGTCATTGTGAGCTTTGGGCAGTCTAAATTATACCGAAGGTAAAGACTTTATAGTTGTCTATAGTTCTATGTAAATAGATATTTATTAATTTTTCTTTTTTTAAAAGTCAGCATTGCTTCTGTGCCTAATTGCTACAACAGCCTTCCCTGGTTCCATCCATGAAACGTTGGGTGACCTGTCCCTTTCAAAAGCTGCTTTCCTGTAAATATGTACAGTTTTCCATGCTTAACTTTAAACAATGGCAACATAAACCTGTTTTTGTTGAAATAGGAACATGTTGACCCTGGATGTTTTTATCTTAATAGATGATCAAATGTAATCCATCTCTTTCCTCTGCCTGTTGGAAATAGCTTCAGAAGCAGCCCCCTTTTTGATTACTAGTATAGTTAATAAAACGTTGAGATAAAGTGAAGGCCTCACCTACCAGTTAACATTTCATATAATTCATGCTAGAATTGCAGTCATTTATTTTTCCTCAGGTGGAAACAAGAAATATTGGTTAGACTTTTTCCTCCAATATTTGCTTTGGTGTGGCTGACTGCTCCTGCTTTTCCATTTTTCAGTTGTTAAGTAAAACAGGTTGCACCAGAGAGGTGAAGCCTGAGGAGGTAGTCCTTTTAGAAAGGAGTTGCTCCTGCCAAGGGTAGGAATACTACAGTACTTACAGTAGTAGTTTGCTCCCAACTTTAAGATTCCAACAGGCAGAAGAGGGATTTACGGACATGTGGTCAGTAAATTAAGATTTGCTGTGGAATCTGGAAAAGAAAGAACTGGGAAAGCTCCGTTGCTGAGACTGAGCAGTCTTTCTCAGTCTCAGCAATTTTAAGAGGTGTAGACTTCTATTCCCAAAATTCCCCAGCCAGTGCTGGGAGTTGAAGTTCACACCTCTTAAATTGTTGAGACTGAGAAACACTACTCCAGGACAGTGTTGAAACAGAATGTTTCAATGCAGTAGTGACTGTGGTAGATCCTTCTAGCCATGAGAGAGCACCAGTTTCGAAAACCCTTCTTTGACTGAATCATCAATACTGCTAATATCAAGCCAAATCAATTTAGAGGTTTAGTTGAAGGTGCCATTTATGATTATGGTCCCTACTTTTAGAATGGGTACATATTTATGGATTTTTAATAGCATTTTTTTTACAGTTTAATTGACTACTTGTTTTAATTTTTAATTGTGTTAACTATTTTGATGACTACCTGAAAATGAGAGGAATTTTACAATATGGGAGCTATTTTATATGATAAAGTGTAGTAGTTGTATCTGTGTAAAGGATAATTATCACTACAATCTGTTTTTTTAATATTTGTGCACATATATATATAAACATTATTATTGTGTACCTATTTCATCATGGAACTAAACCATGCCATAGAAAACCTCTTTAAGTGATTTTTACGTTGTTAACTTTTACATTTTTCCAGTTCTTTTTGGTATTTATTTTATTGCTTCAATAAGACAAATGATTACTTCAAGCTGTTTGGGTAATTTTTGTCCTTACTTTGTCTTTTTTTCCCTTTTATCTTAGTGAAGATTATGGGAAAACTTTCACAGATATTACAGACCTCATTAACAACACTTTCATCAGAACAGAATTTGGAATGGCTATTGGGCCAGAGAATTCAGGGAAGGTAGGAACAATTAGTTATTACTGTGCAGAGTAGGCGGTTTGTTAGCCCTATACTTTGTGATAAAATTGGAAGTCTTGAGATGAAGGGTCTAAAATGGCTGCATTTTAATAATTTAGCTTAGTATTGGAGAATAGATTTAAGATAGTACTTGAGTTGTTAACATGACTGGAACTATTTAAGTTTATTACTACCGTAGTTTTCCAGTGGTTGCTACTTGCCAAGGCATTCTAGATCATTGGTGCAAAAAACTGACAAGGTTCATCTCTGGCATATGATCATCTACTGAATAGCAATAGCACTTAGATTTATATACCGCTTCACAATGCTTTACAGCCCTCTCTAAGTGGTTTACAGAGTCAGCATATTGCCCCCATCAATCTGGGTCCTCATGGAATCGAACTCCTAGCAATGAGCAGAGTTACCTGCAATACTGCATTTTAATCACTGCTCCACCATGGTTCATGACCCTAATGAAGAGGTCCAAAAATATTGACTTTTTCTTGGATTTTAAAAGGTCAAAGGCAGGTTTGAGCAAACTGTGTTTCTTAAGCTTTTTTGGATTCCTACTTATCACTTTCCAAAAATCTGGGGTGCCCTTGACCTGAAGAAAATTGGGCAGCTCTGCAATGCAACCTCACAACCTTACTTGTTAGAGCAGGCTAGTATAATCTAATTCTTCTTTCCCCTTCTTGCTGCATATTGTCTTAAATAAACTGTATAGGACTTGTCTGTCATTAGTGGGGAGATAAGGTTATGGTTGTGGTTTCTCTAACTTGTACTGAATTTTAAATTACTGCCATTAGTTTGCTTCCAGAACTAAATAAATGTTTTTTCTCCCAACAGAATTTCATCCTACATTATTGAGGCTGTCCATGGATATAATATGGATAAGATTTTTCTTTCCCTGACATTTCTATCAGAGGGATAAGCAGGAATAGTTTAATTCTTTAGAGATTTCCTTAATGGGTTTCATAAAATCATTTGTGGCATAGCAAAGCCGTTCCATTTGTCATCACAAAGGCCATAAACCCAGTGTCTTGCATTAGAACAGTGGTTCTCAACCTTTCTGAGGTTGAGACCCCACTTGCCCCCCCCATGCGCGCCGCGACCCCGACCCGGGGTGCAAAAAAATTTTTTTAAAATTTTTTTTAAAAAACAAAAAAACAAAAACAAAATGGCGGCCGCGACGGGCGGATCTGCGCCTGCGTGGATTGGCCCGTCGCACGCGCCGCGCATGCGCGGATCCGCCCGTTGTGGTCCGCCATTTTGTTTTTATTTTATTTTATTTTATTTTTTTATTTTATTTTTTTAAATTTTTTTTAATTTTTTTTTTCCGGCGCGACGGGTGGATCTGAGCGTGCGCGGCGCGCGCGCGCCAAAAAAAATAAAAAAAATTTAAAAAAATTTTAAAAAAATTTAAAAAATAAAAATAAAAAAAACAAAATGGCAGCCGGCGGTGCCCGGCGACATTAGAATTTCTAATGCTACTTATGCTTACTTTTTTTCCCAGGGACTTATTTTGTCCTTTTAAAAACTATTCTAAATATGGATTCAAACATTCTAGTTTCAACAAACGATAAACTGGCAGTGTGGATGAGTTCCTGTGTGAACATTTGGGAGATGATTCTCATCTTTACTTTTCTAGGTCATACTGACTGGGGATAGATCTGGATCACACCATAGTGGAAGAATCTTCCGATCATCTGATTTTGCGAAGAATTTTGTACTAACAGATCTTCCTTTCCATCCTTTAACTCAAATAATTTATCACCCTCAGAATTCTGATTTGTTATTGACCCTTAGTACTGAGGTAAGATTTGGAGAAAGGGGATGGAGATTTCTTCATTGGTGTGGCAATTGAAATTGTGATCTTGTGATCTAATATTTGGGGGGGATGATTTTGAATGACATAGTCACACTTTCTATTTAGAAAAATATATGTTTTTACAGATGATTATTCGGATATTAGGACAGCATTGAATTAGGATAGCACTGAAAATTGTGATTATGACCTGTCCTCAGAGTTCTGACCATCTTTGCATTTATATTATTGCAATCTGGCCATTTGCTAACTGGCTTGCACGTATGACCCCGTGTTTACATGATTGTAATTTGCAACCTTTCCTGATAATTTCTTCTGAAGGTTAGTGGGGAAACCAGCAGGGAAAGTTACAAATCATTGGGTAATTCTGCAGAGATTGCTGTCACTAAGTGATGTGATCATGCTTTACATCTGTATTGAAATGCAGGTACCAACTGCTATTGGAAGTCAAGGGCTACCTATATTTATATTCTGCTTTTCCTTATGGAGCTCAAGGAAGTTCATATAAAGATTTTTCTTCATTTTGCCTTTATAACATCAGTTCCCTCAGGAAGGTGGGGCTAAAAAATAGTGATTGGTCTAGATCAAACGTGGACATTTTATGACCCGTGGGCCACATCTGGTCTATGGGCAGCCCCAGTCTGGCCTGTGCTACCAGCAGTGTCATCAGCAGGGCTGGGGTGTCATCAGTGTGTTGATGGGGGGGCAGTGTGTCAGTGCAGTGTTGGCAGTCTCGGCATCAGGGTGTCAACAATGAGGGATTGAGCAGCGATGGTAGGGGCCTTCAGAGCAAACCAAGTTTCTCATGTGGCTCCTTTGGAAAATGAATTGCCCACTCCTGGCCTAGATGAACAAGTCCTTTTCTTTGAGGACTGTAAAACATTATACATTTGATTAAAGTATGATTGAACTTCTTTAGCCAATTTAAATTGATAGGCTTATATTACATAAGCTTTGGTTGGTACAGAATAATAGGGCCCTATTTGGGAAAGGCTGGTTTTTCAGGAGTATATAAATCCTTTTTATTTCTAGAGTTTAACTAGTTTCTGGGCACATATCAAAGTGCTGGTTCTGGACTTTCAATGGTTCAACAGATCCATCAGGCTATTCTTTATGTTCTTTATGTTCAACAAATTTGACCTTTACTGAGGCCCTGTACTTTGCCTGCTAAGAGGGGCCTGTCTCTCCTCCTACTGAAATTCAGTTGCTATTGCAGATTATGTTGCTCTTCTCAATCTTACATTTGGCCTAGTGAGTTATTTTTCTTAATATAAAATGATTTTTAAGTGTTTCCTTTTTTTTTTGCTTTCTCTTAATCTTCATTTTTACATCAGCAATTTTAAATAAATTAGGTTACAGATTAACCTGTACACTATAAACATAAACATATATAACTTTACTATGGACTTTTTGTTTTGTTAAATGTCAATCACTTGAATATGATGAACCAATAATAAGCAACTCTTTCTAAATGTTCCAGGGTAGCTTGTGGATATCAAAGACATTTGGTGAGAAATGGAAAGAAATTCACAAAGATGTTTGCTTGGCCAAATGGTAAATTTCTTAATGAATGCTATCCAGGGAAAACTGATAGTTTAATATATATTAATGTAGCACAGGGATTCTCAACCTTGGCAACTTTAAGACTTGTGGACTTCAACTCCCAGAATTCCTCAGCCAGCAAAGCTGACTGAGGAATTCTGGGAGTTGAAGTCCACAAGTCTTAAAGTTGCCAAGGTTGAGAACCCCTGAGTAGCATAAATGTATATTGAACATGTGTGTGTGTGTGTGTGTGTGTGTGTGTGTGTGTGTATTTGCTAATTTTCATCTTGAGTATACCAGGGTAATTTAATGAGTAGATATAAAATAGCTAGAGAGATGACCACAGGCTGTCATAGGAAACCCAGATTTGGAACTAACATTTCCAAATAAAAGTATATTACGTAAATGAGAAAAACATTTGTATAAGACTTTGGGAAGTTGCTGCTTATTAGCATAGTGATAAACCAATGGTCTAATTTACATAGAAGTGAACTCCCTATTACAGTGTGACTGTTACTTTCAGTGATGCTTATCTGTAGATTTCATACAATCCTAATGCTTCTTCTGCCTCTTAACTTTCAAAAATCTTAGCTTGGTTTACTAATTAGATACAGTTTGTGACAACTCATCTCTGTATACATGAAGTTGCCCAAACTGATATCCTCCAGCTATCTTGAACTTCACCCCTCATAATTCTCCAGTCAATTTATTAAAAATTAAGAGAACTGAAATGTCCATATTTTTGGATTACATTACAGCATTCCTGAAACTGAATTTCAAAACAGCTGGAAAACTTACTCTATACCGAAACCAAAATAATACTTTCACACAATTCTGATTTTTGATTTAGTGGTTTGTATGTATTTAACTACACATAGTGTTATCACCTATCCCAGTGTAGTAAGAATCTGGTTAATTGTAGCTTATTTAATAAACCATAGTGAAGCCATAATTTAACATGATATATGAAGTCATCCTACAGAATTGAAGTCTCAATTGTTTAGTTAACCTTCTACCATTGCACTAATTATATTCTCTTGATCTATCCTAGGGGTTCTGGTGGAACCATCTTCTTTACTACCTACCTGAATGGCTCTTGTAGTAAGTAACCCTTAGTATAATAAACTATTTCAGTTTAGAGCTTTTTTTGCAGATTTTATCAATTCTTTTCTTTGAGTCCACAGCCTCAAGAAGTCTTGACCATAGCTTATTCATCTGCAGTTATTTTAATGTGGGAAAATCATATTCTGGCTATATCTATATATTTGTTTATCAATGTTTGGAATCTTTTCCCTGGGATCAACCCATAGAAAAGTGTAGTTATAAAAAGTCACTGTCTTGTGACTAAACGTTATGGGAAGTGTCAAAACCTCAGCTTGCTTGCTAGTGCTTAGGAGTTACAGTAGTTCCATTTCCCCCCCTCTTTTCTCTCTTTCTTTCTGCTGCTGATGCATTTCCAATTCACAGAACTTTTGCCTAGTAAATAGGTATTTACTGCCTTTATATGGCATGAAATTAACTTTTGATTATGATATTGAGGGACGTTTCAGAGGAGAGGAATTTGACGTATGACCCTTGGTTTTCACATATCCCCTTTTCCAAACTACTTATGAATAACACCTAAAGTTTATAACTATGAAGATAAGAACAATTATAAATCTGACTAGCCATATTGAAAAAAAAATACACCACTATTGTATTACTGAAACCATAATCAATGCAGCAATAATTAATTTTTCCTACTTTCCAATGACATATTGCATGAAATGTAACTTCTAGGACAGAGGAAATTTAAGTAGTTAATTTTTTTTAACCAAAAGGTGTAGAATTGAGCCTGTTCATGAGTGATGGCGAGCAATAAAAGAATCTTTTTATTACAATTAGATATAAAATACTGCTTATGGAATCCTATATATATAACATAACTATAAATATGAATCAACTAGGTTGCTGATGTAAAGAGGTCTTCACGTATTGAATCTGTTTTTTGAGGTAGTTTGGTTTTCCACCCTCATGTTTATGTGGATGTCTGCAAAATGGAAGTCTATGTATATAAATTCTTTCTTCAGATGCACATGTTCACTATGCAGGCTGGGTTCCTGCACAAGATTGGAATGAGATTAGCTGTTTCTTTAGCATGTCATGGAGGGAGCATGTCTGTTTCTAAATAGAGTGATCTGAATGCATCTATTTCTCTTCTGAAGAAACTGATATCGGATTATTGGAGTTAAAGAAAACTAAAGATTTTGGGAAGACATTCAAGACTATAGGAAACAACATTTACTCCTTTGGCCTAGGTGGTCGTTTTCTCTTTGCATCCGTGATGATAGAAAAAGTAAGAAAACTATTCTTGGGCTTCTTTTGAACTAAGACTTGATGTTCTTAGTTCACATCAGGCTCTTTTTTCTTTCCTCTAATGCAATGTTCCTAAACTGTTAGCCATTGAGTTGTTGCAAGAAGTCCACAACAAATAAGGTAAACAACAAACAAACAAACAAAAAACTATTCACAGGTCTTCCTCTGGTGCAGATGCTGATGGAAAAGTACTTTTCTAGTTGATGTGAATGGGAAGGAGACAAATATTCGACTGGCCTAAGAGAAAGATTGCAGAAATAACACCAGTCGATCTGGTCTCGTTCTTCCTCTTTCCTGGCCTGCGTCAGTATTTTTGTTCCTCCCAAGATATAAAACATCCATGAGTTTTCCCACTACAGCCCAAGTATCATGCTTGGCTATGAGGTCTGTAGATGTTGCTAGATGTTCTCACCTTATAACTAGTATCACTGTTCTTTATTGTCTGTAGACTGCTCTCCCTCACACAGCTAGCCTGTCATCTACCAGATCTTCCTACCCATCTGTTGCAGGTCCTTTTATATATATTTCTCCATCCATATATTTTGGCAGCGTTCAGCCTCAACCTCTAAGGTAGGAGTGTCAAACTCGCAATGTCATATGACATGTCGTGATGTATCACAACTTTTTTTCCATTGCCAGTAATGGGGCGGCATGATGCAGTTTGACACCCCTACTCTAAGGCCCCACCAATGGCTACTGCCACCCCTTTCAGATTCAGGAAGCAAAGGGTATTCTACAGAAGTTGAGAAGATACTCTCAGTACACACATATCATTTCCATCAGCAATAATTCCATCATCCCCATTGCCAAAGGCTCCTTTGTCCATGTAGTGGCCACCACCAAGCACACACTGGTACTTACTTGTCTGAACTGACCAGCCCTGAGGCCCAGTTGAACCCCAGAGGCCTTTAGCTTTACTTTGCCTGCCCCACTGTTTGCTATTTTTCTCAAAGGCAAGGCTGCTCTAATGTGTAAGTTCTTTGAAAGTTTATCATTGCTTAATAAACAGCAACATTTAAAAAAAATGTTATAAAAACAATATATCCTTGTAAACATTTTCTAGTTGTTTCATATTATGGACAGCTTCCTCATAAATGAATATGAATATAGAGAAAAATATTTTTGCTTTATCTAGACTAATACAAGAAGAATCCATGTGTCACTAGATGAAGGTGAAACATGGAACATGGCTCAACTTCCTTCAGTTGGACAAGAACAATTTTACTCTATTTTGGCAGCAAATGATGACATGGTGTTTATGCATGTAGATGAACCTGGAGGTGAGAGGAATACAAAATGGGTGATGTATCATTCAGTATATCCAAATTTTGCTTTGATTATGCTTACATAATTTCATTTTAAAAGAAAAATGGTTCTCTAAATTGTTATTATTATATAGGGACAAAGATTTTACCTGAGACAAAAATGTTTGAATTGCACATTTAGTAAATAGATTTCCGCTAGATTTACAAATTGTTGTTTTGAAAATCTGTTCTCAGTGTCAGTATAATGTATATAAACTTCTTGACAACTTTCTTTTCCATGCTAGTTTAAACAAATACGTTGTATGAACATGTTTTTACTTAGGTAGACTTCATCTGGTTCTTCATTTAGTGTACTATTACTGCAATAGGTTTTAGGCTGATCTGAAATACAGATTGCATGCAGGAGCTTTCTAGTAACTTACAGTTTGTTGGTGAATTATGATACAACTTAAAACCACCTTCTGTAAAATGCTGTTTCTCATCTTTCAATTTGCTGTTTCTTTTCCAGATACTGGACATGGAACAATTTACACCTCTGATGATCAAGGCATCATATACTCCAAGTCCCTGGAAAGGCATCTCTATACTACCACTGGGGGAGAGACAGATTTCACCAATATAACCTCCCTACGAGGCAGCTACATTACCAGTGTGCTTTCAGAGGGTGGGTTTTCATTTTTCAAATTTCTTTAATTGTCGCTGAAAGTTTATAGGATTGCTGAATTCTTCTAAGAAAATGGTTAAAATATTTGGATACATTTGGAAGATGTTCTTGTGGAACACTTTTATAAAACTTCATAATTAATTACCGGTAGCTCTTTGGCTGTCATTGTTTATGCCATATTGACTAGAACTATTCAGTTTCTGCCGAAAGTTGAAACTTTTTACATTACTTCTGTAAAGTAAGAAGATAAAATTAATATGTGCCAAATAGTGATGGAAGGCAAGCAATTTCTGTAGATGGCGATCAAACGTTTTAATCAGAGTGGAAATGTCAAGCTACAATGTAAAACTTTGAAATTCTATATGGAAATTATGTTTTATTCAAACCAAAAAAATAACACTTCTACATAGGAACTGGTGTTTGAAACTTTGAGGTCAAACTACATATATTGGCCCAATTGCTTCTAAGCATAGGGATGATTATTATATCATAAGTAACACAGACAGGACAAGCTGTGTTTCTATCTTGTTTCCTTCCCCATTTGCTGAGAAATGAATGATTAGGTGCCAATTTAAATCAGTATATATAAAGTGCTTTTTCATACAATGTAAGTCCCTGAAAAGAATCTATAGTCTGTTGCTATTATAAACTTGTAAAAAGAAATTACTGAAGGAAGATTATTCTTTCTTGCATGACACTAATGGGTGGTTTGCTTGTTGGTTGGTTTCCTTATCTACTTATTTTCCTGAATAAATTTCAGATGTTGTTTTCTGCTTTAGTTTAATTAAAGTGTAATCTGCCTTTGAAAAATAAAAATTGATTGGTTGCTAAAGAAAAAGTTTTTTAGTAACTTTTTGTAAAAGTTCATGGTTCTTTGATGCTTGGAATAATAGCTGTTGCATAACCTGGAAACAAACAAACAAAAAACCCCAACAAATTTTTAGATTTTCTGAGGATATTGTATGGATTATAGTATATTAGACGAAGTTATGGATTTTTTCTTTTTCCTCCTTTAATCAGATAATTCCATTCAGTCTGTGATTACCTTTGATGAAGGAGGGGAATGGATCCACTTGAGGAAACCAGAAAATGCTAAGTGTGACTCAACAGCCAAAAATAAAGAAAAGGTTTGTTTTTTAATGTATTAGCAAAAATGAGATGTGAACTCAATCAGTGTTGACAAGCAAAAGAAGTATGTACGGTAGGTCCAAGCTAATTTTTACTGAGATCAAGGAAACATGTTAAGATGTTACATGAACAAAATTGATGTATTAAACAGCCTTTGGGATTGTTCAGTTGGAAGTTGACTTGTGTGGTTGTTTTAATTCATATGCAAGACAGATTAATGCCTAGAATTTGAGATAAAATTAAAGTTAAAAATATTATTAGGAACATTTTGCAAGGAAAGTAGAATGCTGAAAAAATGTATAGTGAGTGGAGTTTAATTTAGCCAAGAGAAGAAAATGTAAAATTGTCAAACCTATAAAAATAAAAAGTTGCGTGTACCATGTGGGTTCTGAATGAATTGCTTCACTTTTGAGATTTCGATTCTTAAATGAATGAATGAATGAACCTTTATTATCAAAGTATAACATGAATACAGTGAAATTGGCTGAGCCTCCCTCCGTGCCCCCCCCAACTCACAGTGACTACAAACCCCCAACTTGTTACACCCTGTGAGCTAATTGCACAGCACGCCGGCCTCACGAGTCTATCATGCATAAAATTATGTCCCATTCAAGAGCCTGACAGCCCATGGATAGAAGCTGTTCTTCAGCCTGTTAGTCTGCCCTGACTTTGCATTAGTAAAATTTTTCTATATTGGCAGATGCATTGAGACGAGTAATGATGCTAGCTTTGCATTTAATGAAATCATATCCATGATGCACTTGTATTTTGTCTCTCATTCTTGTTTGGATTATCTTATATTTACAGTGCAACCTTCACATTCATGCATCCTATAGCATCTCCCAGAAGCTGAATGTACCTATGGCACCTCTGACTGAACCAAATGCTGTTGGAATTATTATTTCTCATGGTAATGAATTAATCTTATGCACACACAATATGCAATGAAATAATGTGCAAGAGCAGAGACTTTTCTTGTGATCCTTCACTACCTTTAGATTGCTTTTTCTCCCTGCTTAATTAGGAGAGATACACTGTGAAGGATGTGAGAGACTGTGGGCTTGACAAAGAAATACATGTGGTAGGTCTTCGTGAGAAAATTGATATAATTGCCATTTATGGCGCTTTATGTTGCAGGAAGTGTTGGAGATGCTATCTCAATAACAAACCCAGATGTTTATATTTCGGATGATGGTGGCTACACCTGGACACGGACACTTGAAGGTCCCCATCACTATGCAATCTTGGACTCTGGAGGCATCATTGTGGCTGTTGAACAAATTCATTTGGTCAAAGAGATTAAGTACGCAAGAGTTTTGCTAATATTCATTTAGTAGGAGAACATAAGTTCTCTGTTTGGTTCTCAGCCTCCACATCACTGGTTACAGAAGTTCAAAGACATTGTTTTCCTGGTATAATGTCAAATTGGATCGCTCTGAAATTAGAACATATGAACTATATAACAATGGACAAGAGCCAGCTTTAGATAAAAAGGATTACAACAGAATTTGTAATCTTATTTCAAAAATAAACTCCAGAACAAGGGGCTTAATTTGAAGTTAATATACATGGAATTATATCCAAGAAAAAAGCTTAGGAAAAAGGGTGCAAAGAAGAAAGGCAATCATAGTTGAGCATATAGTTTGGGGTAATACAGGTAGTCCTGGGCTTACAATTTAGTTGAGTCCAAAATTACAGCTGTAAGTCATGCTGATCATTAACTGGGATCACTGTCATCACAATCACTAAGTAACCACTGTGGTCTTTAAACAAACTCATTGTGTGCAATGACCACTTTTGCTGGAAACCCAAAATAAACATTGGTTTATGGCAAAAACCGTAAATTGCAGTTATGTGACTTTGGGATGCTGCAAATGGCTGTAAATGCAGGGCAGTAGCCAAGCACTCAAAGTGTGATCACATGACTGGTGGGGAGGGAAGGAGGTGCTGGAACTTTGAATCCGGATCATAAGAAATTTCTTACAGCTTCGACCAGTTGCTCAGTGACTGGTCATTAAGAGAGAACTACCTGTAATCTCTTGTGAAGACATGAATTGTTGAGGAAAAAAGGAAAAAAAATCTTATTTTTTTAACCATCTCCTCCCCACCCCCTGCCCCCCCAAAAACCCCCAGAGGTGAGGACAAGGTTGTTTTATGTATATGCTTGGGTTTCTTTTTCCTGTATGATTCCACATTTTTTTTCGGCTTAATAAAATGAGTCATCTTGTTAGGGACTGTTGTTAAATTAACTGTCTGATCAGTTTAAATAGATCTGGGTCATGATTCGAAACCAAATTTCTAATAATTATTTATTTTAGGTTCTCAACAGATGAAGGACAGTGCTGGCACAGCTATGTTTTCAGTAAGGAGCCTATCTTTTTCACTGGTTTGGCCTCAGAACCCGGAGCAAAATCAATGAATGTTAGCATCTGGGGATTTCAGGAGAACTTCTTATCTCACCAGTGGATCTCATATACCATTGATTTCCAAGATCTCCTCAGCAGAGACTGTGAGTGATCTTATTCCTTACAGAAATATCAGCAGCCACACACACTATTACGGCTTTATGAATCAGAAGAGCAACTGAGGCAGAACATCTTGTATAGGCTGCGATGTTATTCTGATGTGATTTGGTACCTTTCAAATTAGAATACAGGTAGTTCTTGCTTAGCAACCAGTTGTTCAGTGAGTGTTCCAAGTTGCGACAGCACTGAACGAGTTGTACTTACAACTTGGTCCTCAAAATTCCGGCCCTTCCAGTATCCCCACAGTTATGTAATCATGATTTGGGCAATTGACAATCAGCTTGAATTTAATGACAGCTGTATTATCTCACAGTCACATAATCACCATCCAGAATCTTTCCTGTTGGCTTCCCACATGCAAAGTCAGTGGGGAAACTGGCAAGAACAGTCATGTGCTGCTCTAAGTTTCTCTCCGCCTTCCTGAGCATTGTGCCAAACTCTGCTCCCCTCAGCCTCCCTGAGCTCTTACCACACCATGCCTTCCTCTGCTCAGCCTCCATGCACGCCTAACATGCTTTCCTTTCCTCAGCTTCCCTGCGCTTGCACTGTCTCTCCATCCCTCAGCTTTCACAACACAGTAGCCCACTTGCCCAACTTGCATGTGACCTGCATCTCCCCCACCTCCCAGCGGCACCCATTTGAGACTATATTTATGATGCCAGCTGCAGATCTCCAATCCCTAATATTTTCAGAGCTGGGCAAGATAATTTTAAAATGCCTATTTAATTCTGTAAAATCTCTGAATTTTTCAAAAACAGTTGAAGAATTTGAGCAAGTTTTTGGGTCAACGTAAGAGCACAGATAAATACTCCAGCTATTTCTATATGTAATTCTACAAAACATTTCCTCCATCTTTGTTCTCTTAAATTGATTGTACAGGGGAGCAGGGATGTCTCCCTTCATTCCTTTTTGTTGATTGGTGTATATTGCAAATGCAGGGCCCATGAGATGTAGCTTTGCAAACTCTCAGCTGGAAAAACTACACAATTCCCTTAGGGTCCCATAATACCCGAGTGTAACACTTTGTGAAGAATTGAAAATTGTCAGGAAAAACACGTATTACTCTTTCTAGTTTCTTTTGGAAATCTTAGAAATCTGGCCATTATTCTTTCCTCAGGTGAAGAAAAGGACTATACAAAGTGGTTGGCTCATTCCAGCAATCCCAGTAATCCCACAGATGGATGCATACTGGGCTACAAGGAAGAATATAGACGCCTTCGCAAATCATCTGTTTGTAAAAATGGCCGGGACTACATTGTGACCAAGCAGCCATCTGTCTGCATTTGCACATTAGATGACTTTCTTTGGTACGCTAAAAATCAAGAATCTGGTAGCACCTTTTTCAGTTAACACATTTTACTACAAGGCATAAGCTTTCATAAGTTGCTTTTGGAAACTCCATTAGATGCTTAGAATGGCATTTTTCTTTCTTGGTCTTTTTTTAAATGTTATGAAATGGTTAGAGCTATTACTTTTTTCCGTCTTTATTTTTCCACTAGAGCTTACCTATAGGCAGTAATAATGGCACAGTATTTGCTCAATATTTTCAGTTGTATCATGTGGCTGAACTGTACCATAGACATTGTGTGCCTTCTTAGTCCCCCACCCCCTTCCTCTGGGATTGCTCCCAGGTCAGGCCCCATTTTTCTGCTTCCTTTGTTCTACTCCACTGGATCGGAATTCTCTGTCAATTTTCTTATTGCCATTTTCAAGTCTCTTCTATTTTCTCAGACTGTGACAGCAGAATCCAGCTCCATTGTCATTAGGGAAGTTGATCTGTCTCACTGGTGACCTATTACACGTCACGTCAGACATTAGACAATGTCTTGATTTACATAGAGCAGTAAAATATGCTTTGTTTTAAGCACCGATTGATGAACAAATCATAGTGGCCTAGTTCTGATCTAATTGCAAAGCTGCTGCAAAGATTTCTGATTTGCATTGTTAATGAAAGTAGAAACCAGTCATCTTAGGTAAGTTTGTTGGGAGGATCAGGATAAAGCTTCCTCTCAGCAGACTTATTGTTTACCTGTTATATGAGGGGAATCTTGATGATCATTCAAGAACTGTACAGTGCTGTTGTTGAATATCGTACTCCCAAAACGGCAACAGGAGAAGCCCAAATATGTGCTTTAACCTGGATTTAATAGAATTTGTTTAAGCTTTCTTCTACCACTCTGAACTTCCTGGAAAATTAGCAAACTTGCTTGGCCAGTAATTTTTATCATTGCATTGCATGAACTATCTGTGTTATTTCCTTTTTTCGAGCAGTTGGTTGGAACTTCAGTAGAATCATGAGATATTAAAACGGGAACATGCTTCCCCCAAGGCAATCAGGAGCCATCGCTGTACATTTCTTAGTAAATCTTCCATCCCTACAAATTGTATAGGCTCATATTTGTCTAAAGTAGGACTAGACAACCTAATGCCCTAAGCCATCATGGCTAACAGTAAGAGATTTTGAGAGTTGTAATCCAAAATATGGAAGGCAACAAGTTACCTGCACCAAACTAAAACTTGCTACCTAATGACCTGTCCATGAAAAAATGGAACCCAATGATGTCCAGAACAGTACCATTCAGAGTATGTCCTACCACATGGCCAAATACAGGTAGTCCTCAACTTATGACCACAATGGAGCCCAAAGTTTGCTAAGCAAAACATTTGTTAAGTCGGTTTTACCTGTTTTATGACCTTTCCTGCCAGAGTTGTTAAGTGAATCATAGCAGTTGTTAGCGACACGGTTGTTAAGTGAATCTGGCTTCCCAATTGACTTTGCTTGTTAGAAAGTTACAAAAGGTAATCCCATAACCCTGGAACACTGCATCATAAATCATAAATATGAGTCAGTTGCCAAATGTCTGAATTTTGATCACATGACCATGGGGATGCTGCAGTAGCCATAAGGGTAAAAAAAACAGCTATGAGTCACTTTTTTCAGTGCCATTGTAACTTTTGACCAAATCACTAAAAAAGAGCCAGGGTGGCACAGTGGTTAGAATGCACTATTTCAAGCTAACTCACTGCTCACTGAGAGGAGTTTGGTTCTGACCGGCTCAAGGTTGACTCAGCCTTCCATCTTTCTGAGGTCAGTAAAATGGGGATCCAGATTGTTTGGGGGGGGGCAATATGGTGGCTCTGTGAACTGCTTAGAGAGGGCTGTAAAGCGGTATATAAGTCTAAGTGCTATTGCTATTGCTAAATGAGCTGTTGTAAGTGGAGGACTACCTGTATAGTTCAGGATAGCCTAGTGTTTGAAACCCTGAATAAATCCCAAGAAAGTAAGATATGCATAAGCAATGAAGTGGGATGATGTCATCAGTCTGGAAACCTACCATATAGTAAGCTCAAGTAGAGAAACGATTGGTCCGTGGAGTTAACAATGCAAGTAGTTACCGTATTCTTATGAGCCACTCTGGCACCTTCCCCCTGCCCGGCAACAGCCATCACTGGCCCCACAGCACTCATGCCATCCTTATCTGCTTACTAGCCTGTTTGCAAAGCACCTGGGACTCGCTTAATGAACAATTCTCATTTAATGGCAGCATCGAAGAGTGCTGGGATCGCCTGCTGCTAAGCAATGTGGTCACATGACATTGCGCTTTGCCAGCACATTGCTCAGCGCTGATAATTCCAGTCCCAATTACGATTGTTAGCCCAAGAACTCTCTGTAATTCAGGTGAATCTTCATTTTGCTCTGGTCATTTCTGCCGAAAGGCAAACATTCAAAACTCCTAGGGTTATTAAGCAGGACACTTTGTTGGGAGTGAAGTCATTATAAACTGAAGCAACTATGACTTTTTGTCCCCAGACCAGTATGGCAAAGAGAACAGGGACAATTTCACCTCATCTTTTCCACCAACCAGATCTCTGTAATACGCGTTAGGTAAGGTCAATAGTGCTCAGCCAGATGATCCTGAATGTTATCATAATTTTATTGTTTTCTAATCTGGCATTCAGGAATACCATCTTCATACTGAGTTGGGAAGGCACCATCAAATAGAAGGCTATAGCTGAGAGACTAACAGAAATCAGGAACACCTGTCATTTCTGTATCTTCCTCTGCTTGCTCTGCTTGCACTGCCTGCCACCGAAAGACCTTTCATTATTTATTTTGAAAGGGTATGCATGCACGTGTGTGTATATGTGTGTGTATGTATGCATCACATTCATGATAAAGCATCTTAATAATCACCTGTCCCCTCTGCAGATATTTATATAACCACGAATATCATGATAACAGTCAAAATATTTACGCTCTTCTTTACACACATAAGCTAAATATCAGTAATTATTTGTGTAAACGTGCATATATATTTCAGATGAAGTCAGTGGCTTTTCTTTCTATGTATTTGTTTATTTATTCTTCCCCTAGTGATTTTGGCTATTTCCGCCCAGAAAATCAGTCTGAATGTGTGGAGCAGCCAGAGCTGAAGGGTCATGACTTGGAATTCTGCTTGCATGGGAAGCAAGAGCTATTAAAGACCAGCGGGTAATTTTCTTGTAAGATTCTAATACATCAGCAGCAGCATGCAAATTGATGTCCTTAGCCAGCAAGAGAAATTGGAAGATGGCCTTAGGGTTGTGGATCCTTTTATAAAATAAATATGTTTTAAACCGTTGGGTCTTTTAGGGTCCCATAATCTCCTGATTTAGATGTTACATTGACCCAAAAGTTTTATTGATGAAATATTTTGAGAACACAGAGCTTGATAAGAACATTCATTGGTTGTATGCCATCATATTAAATACCATTTTGAAGGGCCACTCCGAAAATAAGGCTGATTGTAGGGGAGTGTTTTAGAGCTCGAGATAACTTAAGGTTAATCAGACAAATAAATAGCCTTCAACTTCCCTGTTCTGAACTGGCACTGACATAGATAGCTGATCTTTGCTGGCTTGAGATGCTCTTACTCATTAAAAGAAAATTTAATGAATGAAGAGAAGGACAAGGAGTGACATGATAGCAGTGTTCCAATATCTCAGGGGCAGCCACGAAGAAGAGGGAGTCAAACTATTCTCCAAAGCACCTGAAGGCAGGACAAGAAGAAATGGATGGAAACTAATCAAGGAGAGAAGCAACCTAGAACTAAGGAGAAATTTCCTGACAGTTAGGACAATTAATCAGTGGAACAACCTGCCTCCAGAAGTTGTGAATGCTCCAAAACTGGACATTTTAAAGAAGAGATTGGATAACCATTTGTCTGAAATGGCATAGGGTTTCCTGCCTGAGCAGGGGGTTCGACTAGAAGACCTCCAAGGTCCCTTCCAACTTTATTATTGTTATTGTTATTATTATATCTCCAATTACTCTATTAAAACTGTTTTCAATTTTCAGATATCGGAAGATTCCAGGGGACAAATGTGTAGGTGGGAAGAATCCCAAACGTAAAGAGATAGATCTGAAGCAAAAGTGCACAAGCAACTACCTGAAGTTAAGCCCCTCGGTAGGCTACGCAAAAAAGTGAAAAGAAAAAAAATCTGCTGGTGGATAAGGGAAAACATTCTAACATAATCCAAAAAGAAGGAGAATGCCCAAGAAGTATTTTTCATAAATTTTCATTCATTTTTCTGATACTACTAACCTCGATTTTGTGCAGTCATTGTGATAAATGAGCTTCGGAAACCAGCTGCTGAGACCAGCTGCTTTGCAGACTAGCTGCTGATTAGCATTTTGAGGGAGGGAATCTGATTGCAAAGGGCTTCACCTTTTTCAAATTTCTTTTTTTTTTTTTGCTTTTCCAAATCTGTGCCGCATTCAAGACAGGAGTGCAGAGGCCCTTTTGGTAAGGAGCAATTGAGAGATGCTAGAAAGATCATTAGAGAAGCACTTTGTAACTATAATGGTCTTGTGTCTAATAATGTGTTACTTAAAGCTTTAGACAGCTTTCTGCTTTCTTCCTACAGAAGCCTTCTTCTAACTCTACTCCAGTCATCCTGGCTATAATTGCCTTGATGCTCATCACTGCTGTCGCTGGAGTAGTCATCATTAAGAAATACGTCTGTGGGGGAAGGTGAGCCTCAGAGGGGAGAATGACAAATAGAGCTGTAAGGGAAAAAATGCCATCTTTGTTACAAAGATGTGGAAGCAACAGAATGAGACTGAAATGTATTGGCAGCAATGTCATCCTTATATGAGGAGAAACAAGACATGTGTTCCTATAAACTGAGTGTTAGTGATACTGCTAAACTCTCTCCTTTTTTTTTTTTGTCTCCAAAGCAGTCATTGATTTTGTTTGTTTCCAGAATTGGGTTTTGTGATTGAATGAAAGCAGTGGGGGGGGGGGGCGAAAGGTAGCCTCTGGGCCCTTTGAGCCAGCTGATTGTTCCAGATATGAGGCTATGCTGCTGTGAATATTCTAGAAGAATCTGCTTTTAGATTTAGAACAATGAGAGACATGAAATGGGAGGGGGGCATTGAGAATCATGAGCAGCTGGGGGGGGGGAGGAAGAGAGGGTGTTTTTTTTTAAGCCGACAAGCTTGCATAGACAAAATCAGAGCAGTGACAACATTCACTTTTATTTGCCTGACCAAACCCCATAAGAGGTTCACCCAGAGTGGGAATAAAGCCCAGATCAGATTTTCGGAAAGTCTGGCGATCTGTCAGAATCATCCACCAGTCACTGAAATGTTGTCTAGTTGTATAAGGGGTGGGGATGGAGGATTGCTTATCATTTAGAGAGAAATTGGGATCACAGAATTGGAGAACCACTAATATAATGAGAATCGCTGTTTACTTCTAGGCTTAGTAACTTCTCTGACCACTGTTCCAGTTTCTGTCATTTTGAAGGCTCTATTCCTTCCACTTTTTACAGCTTATTGTTACTGTAAAACAGCTTACTGAAGAAATTGAGATTAATAATAGCAACCGATATATTAAGACCTTCAAGAGATCTCTATTTTAACTTCTCTTTAAAGGAGACTGAACTGATATAATCAAATGTACAATAGTTCTTTCATCAGTGTTTTTCATTTTCCTAGATTTCTGGTTCACCGGTATTCTGTCCTGCAGCAACATGCAGAAGCAAATGGCTTTGAAGGACTTGACGTACCTGGTGCCGGTAAAACTGGCTACCATGATGATTCTGATGAGGCAAGTGACTGTGCCCCTAAACATGGCAGTCCTGGTTAACTAAGAACCTGACAACTGTGAATTGTTTTTCTGTATTGTTTAGCATATGTCAGTATAAAAAGGCAATACGATTTCTGAGATAATGGGGGCAAGAACTGTTTTAAGAGACTGGCTAGCTTTACATTTACCACAGCCAGCTTCAGAAGAATTCTTAATTCAAAATATTAGTTTATAATGTTTTTTTTCTTTCTTTTTCTGCTTAGGATTTGTTGGAGTAGTGATGGTCTCACTAGGATTGCACACTTCTTAAGTTTGGCTGCTGCTACAGAAGGGCATGAATGCCAACAGTCCATTTTACTTCTGGATGCCTTTCCCGTATCTGAGAAAGTCTATATTCCTTTTGCTTCTATCAAATGTCTAAAACCAACAGAGTTGCAAGAACTGCATTAGATTTTTAAGGGGGAGGGCAAGGTTCTCTAACTCTGATAAATGAAGAAGGAAAGCTGTTTAATTTAAATATAATTTTATTTTAATCAGATTTCTCCAGCTCTAGAAGGAGAACTAATAGGATTGTGAAATAAGGATTTCACTAAATATTAGCATTACTAGGTACAATGTACTATGCTGCTGGAAGAAACTCCCAAATCCCCAAATGGGAAACATACTGCACTCCAACACTGTGATAAAATTGCATTGAAGCTCTTTAGCACAACAACACTCCTAGCAAACAGAGCAATGAGATGCTGGGCAGAGATTGTGGGTAACCAGCATCACAATGGGCTGTGTGCCAAAATGCATTTTATTTTTGTTTTATCTAAAATGTAATCAAATCGGTAGATGTGTACTGTGTAACATAAGGATGACTCCAAGGCTTGAAATACGTCTGCAGCCCAACATCCTATGATTCCAAGGAACTGAACTGTGAAATTAGCATGTGTACTGCCATACATTCAAAAACAAACTGCACAGCTCTCGATGGGAAAGAGATGTTTGTTTTTAAAAAATCTAAAAAAATAAGCAGTACAGACGTGTTAGAAGTAAGAGTTATTTAAATTGTTTAGGTATCAAATTAAGTACATTATATCAGCTTCTTGAAGAAAACCTGTTATTTGCAGCAGCACTATGAAGGTTTCAATATTTTCCTTTTCACTGTTTTCTTGAAAGCAATATATTGGTGCTTGCCACTTCGGCACCATTTTACTATTGTGGATTTATGAGCCTCTTTAAATCAGTATAGTTAAACTGTTGTAATAACCTTGTGAAATCATATGATTGGTTTTCCGAAAGTAATAGAAATGGACTCTTCACAATATTTAATTCAAACTGTCTTGATGTCTAGATAGAAACTGATTCTACTAGAAAACCAGTTGACCAGTTAAAAGCACTCCAGGCCAATAGGCAAACTTTGAATTTTATGTGGGTATTCTTCTGTTTCCCCAATGGGGCGACTCCATCGCTTCCCTCCTGCAATTTCTACTCCGGGAGGTTCTTTAATCCTCCAAAATATATTTGGGTGCATGTTGGGATGGAAGGAAAGGAATATATTTCAATACATTCAGCAATTGACTGAATGTTTCAGTCAATTGTGGAAAGACAATTGGGTAAATCCAATTCTAACAATGGTGAGTTTTTTTCCACTGACGCTGGAGAGAAGAGCTGCAGTGTATAGACAGTAGTACATGGTTACTGAAATTGAAATTTGAGGTTTTCCCTGCTTAAATTTGGGGAAAACATTGGGGGAGGATTCTTAGTTTTAAAAATATTTTAAGACTATTTTAGGGATTCCAATACAGATACCATGTGCTTGCTTCAAAATATTAGAAAACCGTTTCCAGGTTCAGCTGTTACATCCAGAGTGATAACTAAGCTGCCAAACACTGAGCAATATTGCCCACCTCATTTATAAAACAAATGGAATCCTTTTATTTGCACTCCAAAGGAATGTTCATAAACATTAACCTTAGTTTTTGATGTTTTTTATTTGTCCTTTCATTAAAGGATTACACCCATAAGAAAATACTCTTGTTTCAGATATAATTTTGGTTTCTTTCAAAATAATGAATTGTGACTGACTTTTCCTCATTTGAGAATTGGGCTTGGCAAGTAGAACTATTTAAAAAAAATGGAAAAGAACCTTTTTTTCCAGGTCAGTTCTACATCTGGATCTCAGGGTGTTTTGCATGAAGATGTTCACTCATCTATTTCCTTCTTTCAGTCTTATCTGGAAAAGGATCATACCAGCAAAAAATATCCATTCAAGGTCTGTGCATGAGACTTGACTTCTTCTCTACCAATCTGGTACTTGAGATATACTTCTAAAGGTTATGATGCTTGAGATGCTGCTATCACAGCATTGGAAATCATAGTTGTTGGGTGGGAGAGTATGCAAAGACTCTGGACTGACTAAAAATGGAGGAAATTGAGCTTATATTGCACTAAACTGGGTAATTACAAATAACACCAATGTTATATGTTACACGATCTCATCCTGGTCTAGCATACACATTCCTTTTTGCAAATGACCCATCGTCAGCATTCTTTGGTGATTAATTGCTTAATATTTGTCTCATCATTCATTTTCATTTCATTTCATCTTCACACAGACCCTAAGAGTAAGCTTGATCTGTTTGAGATGCAGTTAGCTTGTCACTGGTGACTTGCATCAGACCAGTTAGGATTTGTTAGCTGTTCAAAAGCTAGCTGGTACTTCAATATAGATCAGGCTACTAAAGTTATAATGCTTTCCAACTCTCCTTTGATAGCAATAAAATGAGAGTGAGAAGCCTGAAAGCAAGTGGTTGTCTTGAATTTGTCCCCCATCCCTCTCAATTCTTTTGCCCTTACTGTGGTTTCTAGTCCTTTTTCTTCCTTGGTACCATTGCATGATATAATGATGCCCAGGGTAGTAATCTTTCCAGTTTGTTGATCCCTAATGAAAAAAATAAATGCACCAACAGGAATACTCATAAGACAAGAGAAAGGGCAGGAAGAAATGTCTGTTCCTGGAAGACCTGTTCCACATAAAACTCCCATCTTTTGCTTATAGTATTGGATAGTACACAAGCATACCTGATATATCAGTAGCGTGTACAGTGCAATGATATCTCTTACAGCTCATGGTTACCAGTTCTTGAACTAAAATATAGTCCTTTATTTCACTCTAAAACTATTTAAACATACTTGTGCAGAAACCCCCTGTGTAGAATCAGATTGCTCCACTAAATTGGATGTGATGACTGAAATCTGGTACTGGAAATATAAGAGAAAACCTATCATAGATCTTCTCCAGCACAATGTGTATGTAATAAGTGATTACTTCCTCTTTCTAGTATATGTCAAATTTCCCTGTGTATTAAGGCATCTCTGACAGGCTTAGAAACCTTGTTACCGGATATTTATCTCTCTCAGGCCAGGGACCTCTTCCTTTGCCTCATTTCTATTGGCCTTTTCTTCTCAAAGTAGAGTACATTGACTGACACAGTGACAACATTCCAATAAACTAAAATCTGCCCAATAAATCAGGGGCTTACGACTGCTACACATCTGCGCTGCGCAGTGGTAGTCTTCCTCCCATAGTGTTGAATATGTAGATAATGTGACATATTTCTCACTGTTTTGTAAGTGTTGCCCAAGCAACATAGCAACCATGGCAGTGTTGCCATTGCATGCGCTTTGAAGCATAATTGTCTTCCTAATGTGCCTGCAAGGCAGACCATTCTTGTTCCATACCATCTGTGGGATGGCTACAGAATGCTATGTAGCCAAAAGCCATTGTTAATAGCACTCCTCTATACAGAATTTCCTAAGATGTACAGTCTGAGGCAACATGAAAAAGATAACAAAAAGGAGCTATGTATAGAGTTTTGTAAATATGCCTGGCTATATTATAAATTTGTACTGGTATTTTTCTGTATATTTGCAATATTTGGGTTAGAATTAATAAATGGGCTTTTATTTGGCTTTTATGTTGTCCACCTTTACTCTTGAGTATCAAAGCTCCTATAGGATTATGTTTACAACTAAGCATTATTAAGCTCATGTTTTCAGACTTCCTGCACAATATTCTGGTTTTGTATAAATGAAAGAGGTCTAGTTTCTATCCCTGGTTTGCCTTTAATTGACTGCTTCTTACTCTCTCAACCATTGTGCTCTTCTGTACAGTAACTTGACCAATTCTTTGATTTCCCCTGTGAATAGTCTGCAAGACCTCTATTAGAAAGGTTAGATCTCTTTCTTTTGTTTCATGGAAGAAGCTCAAGGCTCAAGACTTTTTTTTTTTTTTAAACTATGCTTCAAGCTAAACAGGTCATGAATAAGAATGAATGGGAGAGCACTGGGGCATCTGTCATGGTGCTCTGTCATCCATCAAGAAATTGCCAATTCTTTAATGCAGTGTTTTTCAATCACAGCAATGTTAAGATGTATGGACTTCAGTTCCCTAGCCTGGAAAGGAACAACCCGCTGTGGGACATCTCGCCCCAGCACAGTTCAGCAAATGTAAAAGTTAAGTTAATTTCAACGGAACTGAGGCCAGTAATAATAAATTCAATCAAGAAATACAAGAGTTACAATAATTTCGATGAAAATGTGGTCACCAATATAAAAGGCACACACATACGCACACACATGCACACACAGCCAGTACGCTTCCATTCTGGGAGCGGAAAGTTGAGGTTGAACAAAACGTTCATGTTTTATGCTGTTCAGATCTTAAGAGGCATAAAGTTATTTCTGAATCGATTAAATGCAGAAACCTATTTTAAGAGCAAGCAACCTGGTTTCAGACTCTTAAATAGAGATGAGAGAAGACCGTGATATTTTTAGGCTTTTCAAAACAACAACAACCTGGTTTCAGAATGTATGTCTAGCTATATAGGCATATGTAGCTTAGGGAAGCAATGGAACCATTCTTACCACACTGATTAACTGGTTATAAGTGGAGTAAGCAAGCATTAAAATCTGACATTTTGGATGGAACAGTAACTTTTTATTTTCTTTGACTATTTTAAAGCGTAATGCTCCCATCCAGCATCTTTGGATTGAAATTTTGTCTTGTCTCCTTCCCAATAAAAAACTGCAGTTTTATCAGAGTTTCCCTTTCACATCCATGTTTGCCCATCTTCCTCACATGTCTGATAGGACTTTTACTTTAAATATATTTCATATCTAGATTTGGTGATGGATCTGGTTCTATTTCATCTCTGATCTTAGCTAATTTTCTGAATTTTTTTGCTGGAGATGAAATTTGGTCTCCTGGCATCAGTTTTAGCATTTCGGTTGAAATTGTTTTTGCTCACTGACCTTGGCAAAATGAATTTTTCAAACTTTCATTGCTGGAGATGAAATATGGCAGTGGTGGTGAACCTGTGGCCCTCTCTGTGAGCACGCGCACCGTCGCCCCAGTCCTAGGCCTTCAGCTGGGTTTTATAAAACCTTTTCACTGTAGGACTCCACCGCTGTCTGCAAAAAAAAAAGGTTCAATCAATTTCAACTTTTCGCGGGGAAAAAAAGATCTTGCAAAGTTGGAATAGATTGATTGAACTTTTTACTCCCTCCCAGTCTGCCATTACCACCACAGCCATTCCCAGCCAATGGGCCACACCCACCCAATTGGACACACCCAGCCAATGGGCCACACCCACCCGGCACTCGACAATGCATAAGTGGGTTTTGGGTTGCAGTTTGGGCACTCAGTCTCTAAAAGGTTTGCCATCACTGAAATATGGTCTATTTTCTAAAAAGCAACCAATACCATTTTAAGCATGAAATTTAGCCACAAATCTTCTTCCAGCATCTGTTTTAGCATTTGAGTTGAAAAAAATGTTGGCCACCAAGCCTCTGGCATTCCGGACCATGGCAACACGAATATCCTGAGTTTTCATCACTGGAGACGAAATATGGCCGATTTTTAGAAAAAGCAACCAATTTTTAATCATGAGAGGCAGGATAACAACAAAAAGAATCCAGAAAAATGCATTTCAAAAAAGTTATAAATTGACTTGTAGGCCTCCCACATCCCTGACCTTGGCCACACAATTTTTAAGCATGAAATTTAACCACGAATCTGATCCTGGTATCCACTTTAGCATTTGGATTGAAAGAAATTTTGGGCTCCCAATCTCCCATGTCACTAATTCTGCCATCACCAATTTTCCAAATTTTCGTTGCTGGGGGCCAAATAGTCGATTTCTTTTTTTAAAAAGGCTACCAATATTCCATTTTAAAGCATGATATTTAATGACAAATCTTGTCCCAGCATACGTTTTGAAAAAATATTTGGCCTTCAGGTCTCCCGCATCCCTTACATTGGCAACACGAATTTTCTGAATTTTCATCGGTGGAGACAAAATATGGTTGATTTTTTAAAAAACAACCAACAACATTTTTAAGCATCAAATTCAACCCTGAAACTTGACATCTGCTTTAGCATTTCAGTTGAAGAAATTTTTAGCCTCCTGACCTCCCGTGTCTTTAACCTTGGCAACATGAATTTTCTGAATTTTCGTTGCTGGGGACTAAATATAATTGATTTTTTTTAACAAGGTTACCAATACCATTTTTTTAGCATGAAATTTAATGACGAATCTAGTATGGGTATCTGTTTTAGTATTTCAGTTGAAAAACCTTCTGGCCTCCTGGCCTCCCACATCTCTGACCTTGGCAACAAAAATTTTCTGAATTGTCACTGGGGAACAAATATAGTCAATTTTTAAATCTGGTCCCAGCATCCATTTTAGCATTTCGGTTGAAAATTTTTTTAGCCTCTCGGTCTCCCATGTGACTGACCTTGGCAACACAAATTATCCGAATTTTTTGTCACTGGAGACAAAATATGTTCAATTTTTTTAGGTTACAAAATCGCTATATGATGATTTAGGACCTTGTTGATCCAAGTGACTAACAGAACTGAACAAATGACACTGGAATTTTGGAAAAAAACCTGCAGCCTTTAGTATTTTATCTATTCTTGACATAAGCTGTCTGCCTTGGATCTGATCAAAGCAGAATAATAGAACAGCACTCAGTGAAATTGTGTAATTATCATTTCCCCCCTCCTCTGAAAAGCTTTACAGTACTTGCCATTTCAATCAAAATAAATTCAAGTAGTTCCAGCGCATTAATTCAGCTCTCCTTCAAATGTGTTGTCTTTTATCGTCACCAATAAGTGCTGAAATTATTTCTGCTTCTCTCAACAAAATTACAGCCTTCAGGAAGTGCTATAGTGAGTTTTTGGGACCTACTGACGAAGACTTGAGGATATATTTCCATGATGACTTTTTTCTTGTTAAACTATCAAAACTCAAAAAACCAAGTCCACATCAGTACTTCTCATTAGCATAAAATGACAACTCTGTAAAATGTTTGTGGAAAGATCTGAAGCCTGGAGTCATTACAAACAGAATGGGGGAGATGGATCTTCTGAATTTAGGAACATTATTCTTCCCCCTCAAAAGAGCAGCATCTTTGGCTGTTTCCTAGTCAGCACAAATATTCCTCTTATTGTTTACAGGATGCTAAGTTGTATGGTACACAATTATATTGGTGGCTTAAGTCGTTTTGCCTTTCTTAAAAGAAAACCTACAGTAGTACTGCTCCCATCTTGATGTAGTACTTAAAAATCAATATTAATGCTCTGACCCAATGAGAGGGCTATTGAGAGAGCTTTGTTTCATGTTTTTTTCTGAACACTTTTAAAGCCCTAGGAAAAATCCTTAAATTTCATACCCTCAGGAGCTGCTCGGTGCTTATAGTCCATCAAGATACAACTTTTCTTCATCCCCACAACTGCCTTTCTGCAGTTATTTTCCACCTGAGAGTTTTAATTGCAGCACTTAAGTTGTGCTGCTCCTGAATGCTGCTTCCTTTGTCCTTCCCTGCAACCCTTTTATTCAGCAATGCATTTGTGAAAGACATTATTCCATCTTTTTCCTAAAAACTGGTGCACGAATCTTATCTCTCTCATACACAATGGGATTCAAGCAGGAAGGCAGGCTGGATCAGCAAAGATCTGCTTTAACGTGTTTAGATTTGCCCAGAACATGCAGCCTGCACAAGAAAAATACGAAGCGGTAAAGAGGATATGGGAGAAAACTGGAGATTTAGTGTCATATACATTAATTGATAACATGAAATGTTAAAAAAGATATGGAGGAAAATGGAGTGAACCATGAAGATTAGATGTTAAGGTACCTTATATATCTATGTTGTTATAGGTAATGTGCCTGGAATTAAAAGGAAAGCAAGATAAATAGCAAGAATAGGTTCTTATTTCTAAGCATAAACAATATGACAAGGCATGGAATGTTCAAGGATGTAATATTTTAGAGGTTTCCAAACATCTCCCTCTAGTTTTTATAGAAGAAATGTATTTTCCTGATTTCATTTTAAAAATCAGAATTAGCTAAAAGGAAGAATGTACAGAGCTTGATGTGGATTTCAGTGAAGATGATTTATTTCACATATGCTAAGGCAAATTTTGATACATGCAAAATAAAGAAGCAAGTCCCAAAGTGATATCCTAGTTGGAATTATATCTAATAACAGTTGAAAACATCAGATTACTAAATGTCAGATGCAAACCCGTCGGATGATTCTTGTTGCCTACATAGGATTTTTACTGTATTGATGAGATATGTGATTTTACAAGCTAAAATCTACACTCCCATGGAAATTGCCTGCAATTGTGTAATGGAATACACAATTATTAAATTTTTATATTAACCTTTGGGTGATGAAATAACAAATATGAGAGAGAATACAGACCAAGAGATTACTTACACAGAGGTCAGCTAAGTACCTCATCCCTTTCCTGGATGTCATTTAGTGGCACCAAGTTGTTTTTGGAGTCTTTGTCAAGCAAGGACCAAGTTGTTTTTGGAGTCTTTGTCAAGTAGGACCCATACTATTGTTGGAGATGGTGATGCCAATAGCAAACTAACACAACTCTATTGATTTTTGAACCATCAAGGATGATCACCTTTGAAAAATGACTCCTTACATTCCAGTTGGAAAACCCATTCCAATTTCCAGAAGGTGAAATGCATGGATGAACCTACAAATGAGCTGCCTGCTTGTGCAAATGATGGGTGGTGCTGACAGGCAAGTTTCCTTGATAATAACTGTCAGCACAAGTCAGCATTCCCATCTGGTGGTGTGTATGTGGGTGTGCACCTTTTGTGGCTTGAAAATAATATAAATAGAGGTAGTGAAAAGTGAAGGCAACTCATGACGAAATTGCTCCTGAACGATGCAGCATAACTTGCCCATCACTTGGCTTTCTTCTGGTCTAGGCACCAGCAGTGAGGTAAGAGCTATTGCTTCAAAAGACCCAGGAAACAAACTGAGTTACTCATTTTCAGGTTAATACTAATGGAATTGGTGAACATTGTTTTTGCTAAAAATGTGATGCATTAGAACTAAAAGGTGGTAGAAGTTGTAGAAACAAGTTTAGAATAGATGTCATGTTGCCCCATTTGGATTACCTCATATTACAAACAATGCATTTCTTGACAGAAAAAATAGGGATACCACACACAATGGTCTATTGTGTGTTATAATTAAATACTGACATTTTATACTCCACATACATTTGCTGGACTCAAGGCTCTGAATATAGTATGCGGGAATTTACTTCTTGTTCCATGATGGCAGATATAAAAATGACAGAAGATATAATTTAAGAATGATGCAAGAATAAAATTTAAGTTCTTAACGTTTGACTAAAATCTAATTCTTTAGGGATATAATTACACATAGGCTCCTATGGATGTTTGACATTTGGTATGATGAAATCCATTAACCACGCACCCTATTTCTAGGCTCCAGAGCACATTCCCAACTTTATCTTCTTGCATGAGCACCTGTAAAAGCTTCTTTTTATTGGAGCCAAACAGTGGGTGAAATTATGAGACCTACCCTAATAGTTTTATTGGAGGAATTGAAAAGTGACAGTCATTTTTCCATGTTGCATTTACCACTTTGTTGCAGAAATTGGAGTTGGAATGGCTCTGTATAAAGCCCTATGACCTCAAATCACCCTAGCTGTAGTTACAGAAGGAAGGAAATCCAAGGAATGATTGGACACACTAGGTAGGTTTTAGTATGAAATATCTGAAGAGCTATCATGCAGAAGACAGAACAGAATTGTTCAATGTTATTTCAGAACAAGAAATTGGGTTTAAATAACATAGTATATTTTAGTTGGATATTGGAAAAAGAATCCTGATGTAAAAAGCTATTCAACAGAAGAACAGATTGCCTTGTGAGGTTATTGAATCTGTTTCTTTGGAGATGTTTTAACAAAAGCTGGAGTGTCATTAGTCAAAGATGCTGTAGTGATAGATTGCAGGGAGTGGGGCTGTATTTCTAAGACCAATCCAATCCATTCTATGATGATATACTCTATTTATGAAATTAGATTTTTTTTCTCTTCAAGTTCTTTATTCAATTTTCATTGACACATAAATGCAAAATGTTCAGGGAGTGCATACAAGCCAAATTGGAATGTACAACAGATCTTAAAGTGAAAAATAACCTATATATCATAATTAAAATAACTGAAGAAATATTGTAGAGTAGAGCAAGAGACAGAAATGAAACAGGTAAAAGAACTCTTGGAAAATTCGGTACTTTGAAATACAATTTCACTACTGAAATTATCCCACGTTCTCTTGTTTTGGGTTCAGTTCATTGTCACATTTTTTGTTTTCAGAAGAAGAAGGAAAGCTAAATTATTGCTAAGCCGTGTAGCAGATCAGACCTCCTGCAACTATGGCTTCAAATTCCAGTTCAAGGAACTACACCGGCTCTAGCTTGAGTGAACATTTCCTGTCCTACAGCAAGACAGTGTTTGTTGTTTTTTATACTGTCTTCTTCCTCTTGGGCATTCCAGGAAACATCTTGCTGCTCTCTGTACTCATCAGAGGTCTCCAAAGAAAAAGTGGCAGCCACATCTCACGCTTGACTGATCTTCTCTACATCAACATAGTAGCTCTTGATCTCTTCTTCTTCCTCTACAGCCTCCTGGTGATGGTTGGCAATTCCATTTTCAAGAAGCGGCGTTTGAATAACCTGTTATGTATCACTAATCACAGCTTGTGCTTATGGATCTCCTTTGCCGACTTCTATAGCATGTTGGCTATTTCTCTCCTCCGCTATACTGCTATAATCCATCCAATGCGAGTGATATCCATTTCCCTAAAGCAAATAGTTAGTGTTTGTGTGTTAATTTGTATTGTTTGTCTTTTGTTCACCACTCCTGTTTGGATTCATTATAAAATTAACCCCCTGGAGAATTTTGTGGAAGGGGAAGGGGAAATATTTTGTGTGAACCCAATGGAAAACAAAGACATGACCTTTTATTTAAGACTCCTGGGAGGCATGGGATTCTTGCCTCCCATGTTGTTGATGATGATCTGCTACTCAAGGATCATCTTCACCCTAAGGATGAGGAGAGTACTATCCATTCATACAGCTGCTACCTTGCATATTAATTGGCGAGCTACAGTGATGATTTTGGTCAACTTGATGGTACTTGTGATCATGTGGCTTCCATATTGGCTAGTGATTTTCTTCATCAGGTATGAAGAGTTGTTAAACACAGCTTGTAAGTATATAGCGTATCACCTGACATTCTTCCTGGCCTTTGCAAATCGCTGCATTAATCCATTTATCTGTTTTTGTCTCTCCTTCCAATTCCGAGCTAGACTGAAGAATCTCTTTCAGAGGGTAAGGAAGAGACAGAATTGGCTAAGCACCATCCACCTGGGTAGGATAAATACTTTGGATAGCTCATCATAAGGCTTATGTTCTATAGGCTGTGATTACCAAAGACATGGGACTACAATATTATTGCCAAGCTGAAAATTTCCTATGAAGCATTCACAAGAGCCAACGTAATTTGCACCAATTTTAAAATATTTACTTGGTTTCTTCATCTGAAAAGACAATAGTTCTAGGGATGTTTTTAGTTTATTGCAGTTCTAGTTGCTTTATTCCCTAAAATATCTGAAGGAATAATTGCCTTTTAATTTCATTATTGTTCCTAAATATGGCTTCTTTTTGGGCCATGTTATTCAACCAATGACATATTTTACTGCATCTGGAGACAGCTGCTCAGTTTGAATGTCTCTAGACAGTTTTCTTCCTGCCTGAACGACAGATTGCTGCTTTTGCTTTGTTTATTTCTGAGTTGTTTGTGTACCTTTAATTGGATACTGATTCATTCCCAAGGAATATTACATGTTTGTTCACTTCAAATGGTTCTAGTTGCAACAACAGAAGAAGGTCTCTCGAGGCAACGTTAATTGCACAGAAGCTTCTGCACTGGGAATTAAGAGTCTATGGAATAACCTTTAATATTTGAGTTAAGAAATCCAGTGCCTTGCCAAATAGGCTAATGAGATCTCAGGAAGAAAGTTTCTCTGCAGTCATCCCTTAAGAGTCATAATTTCAGCCACTATTGTGAAAATGGGGAACCAGCATCTCTTCAAACCTACAGTTATTCAGCTTACCCCTAAGACTATTCACCCTTACATTCACTTCTCCACTTCACATTATTCAAATTGCCCAGCTCCTGATGAAAAAGATTGCCTAGGTATACTTGTCTTTTGTTGTTACTGCCTCACACTGACACACGCTCTGTTCATAGAAAAGCCATTTCTAAATCTGTCCTCTTTGATTCTGGTTATAGCCAGTAATGGAATGAAAATCTAAGAAAAAAGAGTTTATTCACTCCTGAGAAATACAGCTACCACCTCTACCTAAAGCTTCTTAATGTGAACTATGATGCTTTAAAAATGTCTGTATCCTTCATAGGTTTATATGACTTCTTCCATCTATCTTGGTGACAAAGAAGCAGTAGCCTATGCCTAATTCAAGGAGAGTGGAAAATGGCAATAGCTTGTACAGGGAATAAGACAGAAGGGGTTCTAATCTGGAGAAGGCTGGGATGACACATCTAGATTTTTTTGAAACAGTAATGTTATTGAAAATTACAGTACGGCAGTAAAAACTGATACAAATTAAAAAGAGAGGAAAAAAGAAGATACAGAAGATACAGAAAAGAAAAAAGAACTTTAAAAAATTAGAATATATGGCAGTAAAGAAAAAGAAAAGAAATATACAGTATAAAGAAGTGACTTCCCTCTTTATCAAAACAACTAAATAATTTTAGTAACTGATCATTGTGGGGTTAAAGTGAGGATTGGTAGGGTGTGTTGGGGGTACATGAGAGGCTTCACGGGAGGCAGGGAGGGTGTGTGTATGTGTAGGGTGAAGCATAGATCAGGAAGGGTGTGTGGATGTGCACAGAGTGTGTGAGAGATGCCAGGTGGGTCAGGGAGGATGCCTAAGAGTGAGACGGGAGTGTGTGGAGGCACAAAAAGTGCCATGTGGGTCAGGGTGGACATATGGGGATACAGAGCAGGTCAGGAAAGGTGCATGGGATAGGGGAGTGACCAGCAGAGTGTGCAGAGGGGCTGGGGGAGGTTGTGTGGGTAAGGAAGGTTCAACAGAGCAACTTCCCTGCTGGCTCTTAAGGGAAGCTGGCAGAGAGTGTGGGTAATTATGATGGAGTTTACACTCCCTGCTAATTTTCCTCCCTGAAGAAGAGCCAGGTTTCTGGACATTTCCAAAAGTCCATGAGAGTGGAGGCTGCCTCATCTTTGGGAGGGAGAATGTTCCCAAGGGAAGGTGCAACAGCAGGGAAGGCACTTCTCACACACTTTGTGCACATTCACATGCCCTTCCTGATCTATGCTTCACCCCCCCACACACACACCCTCCCTGCCCCCTGTGAAGTCTCTCATACAATACCGCCCCCGCAGTCAAAATTCTTTAACTGGCATGGTCTGCAACATACCTTCCCTGCCTGACTGGATAGAATGGACTACGGTAATGGGGCAAAGTCAGTACTGCAGATAACCTGACCCCATGTCAGGCAGGGCTTTAAAGATCATAACCAAAACTTTGACCTGGATCCAGAAGTAAATTGGCACCAATGCAGCTTGCGCAGCAGAGGTTGCCTGAACTGTCCTTGGCGGTGCCCAATATTGCTCATGTGATCACATTCTCTACCAGCTGAACTTCTGGATACTTTTCGAGAGTAAGTAGAGCACATTATAAAGTCCAATGACTGGGAAATGACCAGGCCATGCGTGACCAAGTGGAGAGTCTCCCTATCCAGGAAGAGCTGAAACTGGTATGCAATACAAAGTTGAGCAAAGGCCCTCCTAATTATCTGCCACCTGCTCTTCAAACTAGAGCTGGGAGTTCAGGAGAACCCCCGGATTGTGCACTGGGTCTGTCTGGGGTAGTGCAATTCCAACCAAGACCAATAAATTCCCAGATGCAGCGAAGCCTCCAGGCAATGCAAAATAACACAGCATCTGAGACTGAGTTTAGAAATGGTTTTCCATTGCCTCCTTCCTAGGGCTGAAAGAAAGAGACTGACCCAAGGTCACCCAACTGGCTTTGTGCCTAAGGCAGGACTGGAACTCACACTATCCTTGTTTGTAGCCTGATACTTTAACCAATATACCAAGCTGTCTTGAAGATCTGTTGATCTTTGCTATTTCTGAATTAATCCAGTTACTGTAATTTAGGAGGAGGCTGGCAGGCCATTTAGAAATAAACATCCAGTTGAACCTTGTGTTGCATCCTGTTTGTGTTCATAGTTTTTATCTCACAGATACAGTGATTTACCTCTCTGCCACCTCCAGCTTTCCACAGACTCCTACGTGTTTTGTAGTTTCCCATTTATCAGCTCTGTTTCTGCATTTTGTTTCTGCATAAATTGGTAGCTTTTTTAGTAAAAACTTTAGCAATGTAACAAAAGAAAAAACTGAGACTTGGTTTTGTGCTCAATGCGTGATGCGATCATGATACATTTTAATATTACCCGTTAATTTCTTATAATTCCTGACATATACACGTCCACATATTATTTCCACATTCTGAAAGATACAAGGTAGACCATATATTTAGGAAAACAGAATCAGAAGTACGATCCATGAGAACAATCAAGGAAACCAATTGTCAAATAACATCGTTTGCAACATAGTTTATAAATCTTGTCCACAGGGCAGAGTGGGCTGTAATTAATTTATTCTGTTGATGAGGCTCTGCCAATATATTGATAGACATTCCATCCTGCTCATAACTGGAATTGCAGTCCAGCCCAACTGTGATTGTGCAGTTGAACCCCTGCCCCCTTATTTACATGCGTTACATGGGTGACACACAGAAAGGTAGTGAGGCTTAAATTATGTGATTGCAACTGCCATCTTGACTTTTTAAAGCGCTTCCTCCCCTTTCACATTTCCTTTCAAGAAAGGCTATTGAAGAGAAGAATTGGAGGGATATGATAAGTGTCTTCTGGTACTTGAGGAGCTGTCACAAAGAGGGGATTGACTAATTGTCTAAGGCAGGACAAGAAGTAATGGGTGGAAGCTTGTCAGAGAGAGACCCAAACTTAAGACGTAAGGAGACATTTTCTGACAGTAAGCACAATTAATCAATGGAATAGCTTGCCTCCTGGGGTTGTGGGTGCTTCATCCCTAGGGGTTTTTAAAAATAGACTGGACAACCATTTGACTGGGATGATATAAGACTCTTTCCTTGAGCAGGGGGTTGGACTAGAAGCCCTCCGATGTCCCTTCCAAAACTATGATTCTATGATTCAATCTAAGGCTAATCTACCCAAGCTATCAGCATTAGAAAAGAAAATTGTTCATTGAGTTGGCCCCTAGATGTCGCTGCTGCATTTTAGAAAAGTTTCTTAATAAAATAGTGTTAGAAGTAAGTCTTCATCCTGGTTCATCCAAGCCAGGGACAAATAAGCAACATGGCGACTGCTTTGGGAAGAAGGTTACAGTTTATTGAAGAAGCAGAAAGGTGGTCCTTACAAGAAACAGCAGAGGAGAGGAAAGAGGAGTTGAGCACATGGGCAGTAGGTTTTTATACCCCCTCTAGCCTTTTGTTTGGAATAGTTTCCTGTTCCTGTGGCATGAACCTTGAGGCTATTTCTGAGTGTTTGTCTAGGCCTTGATATCTGTGGTTTAATCCTGTTATCATATCCTGCTTCCCAGGTGATGGGGCTAATGACTCCTAGAGTTTGGGTGGGGCATGCAGATTTTCTCTTTGTCTTCTTGATTGCTCTGGCTTCAACTTTCTGATGGTTTTACATCTGCACTTGTATGGGGCTAGCTCTTGCTTGGGGCAGAGAGATAGATTTGGGGCCAGGTTTGGTTTTAAAAAATTCTTTTGAGGAAAAATATATTTTTCTGCCCTTTTAATATTTCCTTCTCTGGGCTAACTTCCCTCAATAGGAATGCAAGCCAGAGTTCTGAGCACAAAGCAGCACTTTTAATCTTAATGTTAAATTATTGTTCTCTGAACATAAGTTGCCAATGCTTAAAAGTATTAATGGTGACCTCTCTGCAAGGAGTTCTGATGGCAATGAGCTTTCAGTGGTTATCTCAATAGTCAAAGAATTGGAAAAAAAAATCAAATGAAAATATAAACCAATTATTTCAGCAAGATGGAAGTTTCTGATAAATGAATAATACATCTGAATATTACCAGATTGGTACAAAAGCTGGACATCATGATTTAAAAAAAAATCTGATTAGTAGAATAGATCAGGAGTCCCCGACCTCTGGTCTGTGGGCTGGCATCAGGCCGCAGCATGCCAGAAACTGGGCCGTGCAAACAAGCAAAGCCCCATATGTGGGATTCAGGCAGTACATGAAACCAGGCCCCCTCTGGTCCGTGGAAAAGCCTCTCTCCACAGAACCGGTCCCTGGTGCTCAAAAGGTTGGGGACCTCTGGAATAGATGGCAATATGATAGATTACCTTCTTTATTGTTTATCTCCTACTTCTAGAAGAAGTGGGATGCAGAGACAAATCTATTGGGGATAAAAACAATTATTCCTATATAAACTCCCTGACTCATAAATATGATAATATTGGTTGTATTCCCTTGACATACTGAAATTTTGTTGAATAAACCACAATTATCTGGGTTCACACCACACATTAAGCTACAGACCTTGCTTTAGAAAACATTCTTTTGGGTTCATGCAACATACTGAGCTACAAGCAAATGTCCTTTGTATTGAACCCTGGCTTGTGGCACTCATTTACTTGCCATGAGATAGGAAGATTGGAATAACATTAGAGTTACAACCACCTCTGATCTCTGAGCTGGCTAAGAGTTGTGCCTTTCCATCACTTCTTTTGGCAACTGTGGTTCCCTTTTTCCTAAGCAGCAGGAGCCCTCTTTATTGTATGAACCTCTGAATGGATTCCAAAAACGTATACATAACTATCTGCAGCTGCCGTGTGAATATCCTTATCATAGCTTTCTTACTGTTTGTAAAGCTGGATATGTTCTTTCTTATCTGAGTGAGCATCAGAGACAATGACTGAGTTGTCTTGTGCTTTCATTCCATTCAAGACCCCGTGAATGCCACCTTAAAGATTCTGACCAGAAAACTGACTCCCTAGACCAGTGGTTCTCAACCTTTTTCAGGTTGAGACCCCACTTGCCCCGCCCATGTGCGGTGTGACCCTGGCGCGCGCGCGACGGAAAAAAAAACACAAAACAAAATGGCGGACTGCGACGGGCCGATCCGCGCATGCACAGCGCGCACGCGACGGCCCAAACCGTTCATGCGCGGCGCGCGCGCCCAAAAAAAAACAAAAAAAACCCCCAAAAAACCCAAAATGGCAGACCGCGGCGGCCCGATCCGCGCATGCGCGGTGCGCGCACGACGGCCCAAACCGCATGTGCGCGTACGTGATGAAAAAAACAAAACAAAAAAAACACCCAAAAAAATATGGCGGACCGCAACGGGCCGATCCACGCATGCGTGGCGCGCGTGCGACGGCCCAAACCGCGCGTGTGCGGCACGACGAAAAAAACAAAAAACAAACAAAAAAAACCCCCCAACAAAATGGCGGACCGCGACGGCCCAATCCATGCATGCGCGGCGCGCGTGCATGCGACGGCCCGATCCGCGCATGCGCGGTGCGCGCGCGACGAAAAAAACAAAAACAAAACAAAAACAAAACAAAACAAAATGGCGGATCGCGGTGTCCGGCGACCCCCGCGAAACAGTCGTTCGACCCCAAATGGGGTCGCGACCCATAGGTTGAGAACCGCTGCCCTAGACATATGTCCAAGCCTCTCCGTCTGTCTCCCTTCAAAAAAGATTAGACTGTGGTTCTCTCAAATTGAGTTGGGAGGAGAACTAATGATTTTAATTTAATAGCTGAAACTTGAGCAATCAGTATTGCCATTTAACAGTACCAGACCACAGCCACAACTCTAAAGATTCCAGCATGATCAGCTCAGTAGTCTTTTCCCCCCCTCTGCGAAGAGCATGAATGCTGCAGAGATGCACAACTAAGGACAGCTGGAGGCGCTTACTGTTTTCCTCAGTGAAAGCATCGTTGTGGCATCCCACCACAAGCCTCACCCATTTCATACCTGGGTGCAATGTCATGAGGCACCTACAAAAGAGGCAGGACTTGTGACACTGCCATTGTCCTCAACTCCCTTATCAACTCCCTTATGTCTGATCAGGTGAACCCTGCCTGCATCTGCTGTATTTACATCAGTAGTTTATGGAGAAATCTTTCTTCCCCAAAAGTTCAGACAGGAAAGAGCTAAAGGAATTGTCCTCTGACAATCAAATCTAAGAAATCCATCAAGGTAGCAGTCAGAGACCATCAAAGTCCAGGAAAATCAAACTCTCAGCCACTCACCAGGCATGGAAAAGTTCTCATCTCTCAGTGAGTTTCTAAGAAAGGAGAAGAGCAGGCTCCATTTTGTCTTTGTTGTGGTTTTTCCCTCCTGGAAGGAGTGAAACATCTTTTCTCAGGCTACCTCTAAGTCATACTCAGTTTGGGACTGAAGAGCCTGGAAATATACACAACATTCTGGAAACTAATAGAAGCTAGATGTGAATTAGAATTTTGATTTTATTTTCTGGAAAACTATCTTTGAGGGTGGTGCCTTTGTTATCCTATCACCTAGAGTGCTTTCCCATATTCTTTCTATGGGTACTCCTGACTGAGGGCCATACAATGCAAGAAAAACCGTTCAGAGTCATTGTTACTTTTGCTTTCGTCTTCAAATCTTGTTGTTTCACCTAGATCAGTGGTTCTCAACCTTTTTAATGCCGCGACCCCCAACCGGTCATAAGTCGAGGACTACCCAACCGGTCGTAAGTTGAGGGCTTTCCCTGCCCAGGAGCACTGCGCATGCGTGGTGCCGCCCCCTGCGCTGGCCGAGGTGTAGCTGGCAAGGGGCAGCGACAGCGCAGGGCGAACCACCGGCTGGGCCACCAGCTAGCCCAGCCCAAGGGAGGTAAGGCACCCGCCGGGCCCCACGCGCGCCAGCAACCCTCCCTGCGCCCACCAGCCTCCCACCTCCCATCCCTGGCCCTCTTTTACTTACATTTTTAGTAGTTGCTCAGCAGGGAGGGATGGAAACTTCCAGACAGCTCGCCTTCGCTGCAGACAACTTGCAGCACCGTTTGCAGATTGGGACTTTTGGCGGGCTCAGCAGGGCAGAGACACCCTGGACAATTCCTATTGGCTTTTGAATTCCTATTGGCTCTATTCAAGAGAGTCTATTCTATTGGCTTTCAAAAGCCAATAGAATAAGAGGGAGTAGCACAGCTAAGGAAAAGGGGGGGAAATGGCGGACTGCGTTGTTTGGCGACCCCCGTGAAATGATCATTCGACCCCAAATGGAGTCGCGACCCACAGGTTGAGAACCGCTGACCTAGGTATACGGAACAAAGGGCTCCATTCTCATTGAATCTCTCTGCCCAGCTAAATTACTGTCTACAAGGCAGATGCATCCCCTTCTTTCTCTTGAGTAAACCAATACAGATGGCCATCAGAGGGCAGCAGAGAGAGACAAACAAATTGCTACTATACTTTTTTGTTGCCCCCTGCATTCACTGACTCTCACCCATTGGCAGCCTCTTCCCTCACCTCAAGTGGTCAATCAAATTTATGTCAAATATAGTTTTAAAAAGCTGTGTTGAAATGGAGATGATGGAATAGCATATGCACATGCACCTATAATCTTCGCCAAACACTGTTCTCTCCTACTTTACAATACTTTAAAATACAGTCAGCAATGTTTATTTAAGCAGGGCATCCTTGCTGTTTGCCAATGCTTATTTAGTGGCCCACAGTGGCAGACAGTATGAGAAAAACCTCACTGGGTGAATCTGTTATTTATTTTTCTTCATTCCCCCTCACCCTTGCATATTTGGATGGGTTTTGCTACTTCCTGCTGCTTTTAATTCAACAAATCCTCTCTTGTTTTACTGTCTCTCGCCTCCAAACACAAAAAAATGCTTTCATAATTTCAAAAACTCCGTTGGGATTGCAACCTGCCGGATAGTTGTCCTCTTGTTTGTACCCTGCCCGCATCTATTTTGCCATTTATGAAATATTTATACAAACACATTATACCCGTAAAACGCTCATCAGTTAATTCTTTGGCATCCCTCCCTCTTGAGAGCTAGTTTTCAGTTAAATGCTAGATTTCTGCTTGTAAGTACGTTTAATATTTCAAATTGGTTCAGGTCTGTGGGGCAGATTAACATCATGTGTTTTAATTAAAAGTACACTCTTACAAATTGGGTTGGAAGCGGTGACACATTGTCTTCTCCCAGAATGTTTTATTTCAACTCCCTTGCATTGCAAGGGAGCTCACAGAATGTGGTCAGAAAAGTCAAGATGGCAGCCATGATTGTGATCAAAGCTCTGTCAGTTTTTTCTGTACATCATAACATTGTCTAATATCTTGGGGGCGGGGGAATAGTAGTTTCTCATCCAAGTGCTAATCCAGTCTGACTTTGCTTAATTTTCAGAGGTCAGCCAAGGCCAGCTGGGAACTGCACAAGGCGTAGGTGTTGCTTAATAGTTTCATACTGATGCATTTTCCTATAAATGTTTAATATTTCTTAAGTATTTTCCCACAACATTTAATATGTTCAGCTTTATGTGTGGTTCAAATTCTCCTTATTCAGTTTTAGTAAGCTAGTTATTTTTAAGGGCCTTAATTATGATTTCTTTGCCTTCTCTACCTTCATTCAATATTACAGATTCTGAATCAGTGCTTTCAACTTGTGGGTAACAAGCATCAGTATGTATAGATGTCTAAAACACAGTGGTTGTTAATAGTTTTTATGTGATGATAAATATTGGCTAGTTTATATAATTGAAGTTGGCAGGCTGAAAAGCTGCATGTTTATGCAGATTAGAATTCGTACTTCGAGTGAACTCATGAACTCATGGAGCTATTTTGGGGCTGTTCATCTCATATGACCAGTTGAAACCCTGTCTCAGGTTGGAAATGTGCTAAAAGACTAAGGGCAACACGTAGATTCCCTTGGATTCTGATCTCCTTTCCTGAATCCTATGCAAGACATGGATTCTCTGGGACCTTTCCAAGCTGAAAATTCCCATTCAAAGATTCAGTCTGGAAAACTGCAGATTCCCTCATCTGAGATCAGAACATGCTTTGTATGATCCAAGATCAGAGAAATCTTAATCTGGATGTTTATTTTTACCACCATAGTGACAAGTAGCAGGTTTGTTTATTTTGTTCTAAACAACTCAATTGAGTATAAATATAAACATCCAAAAGTTTGGAAAACCAAAATTGCAGCCAATCATCTAACCAAACTATCTCAGCTTCCCAAGCAGCCGATTTGTTTCAAACTCAATGCAAATGACTGTTTGCGTTAATGATGCTTCTTGTTTATGTACCTATTTTTGCCTTAAAAATGTGTGGATGATCTTGCTCATTTGACCCCTCTTTGTTGAGTTCTAAGGGAGAGAGGGATTTTTTAGTGTTAACCCTACTTTCCTTGAAAGCCAGTATTGGCATAGTAGTTAGGGCAACCAGGAGACTGTGAGTTCTAGTCCCATCTTAGGCAGTAAGTCAGCTGAGTGACCTTGAGCCAGTCACTCCCTCTCAGCCCTAGGAAGCCAGCAACTTCTGAAATCTTGCCAAGAAAACAGTTGCCAGCAGCCAACACAAAGACAAAAAATAAATACTTCCCTCTGTAGCATAAGCTCATCTGGCACGAAAATCGATTTTTTTTTTTTTGCGTGCCAGGCTCAAGTTCTTTTTTCTTCTTCTTTAAAATCTGTAAGCCTATTTTGATTCCAATGCCATTTGGAGGATATTATTTTAGTTTCAGTACTGTACTGAGGGATTTTAATTCTTAGTCTGTATTGTATTAGTATTATGGGGGATTTGTGTTACTTCATTACTAGTTAGTGTACTGCTCTTCACATTGTTCTACTGCTAGGTTTAGACCAAGGGTCTAAATGTTGGCAATTTTAAGACTGGTGGACCTCAATTCTTGAGAATTCCTCAGCCAGCCTGGCTGAGGAATTCTGGGAGTTGAAGTCCATAAGTCTTAAAATTGCCAACTTTAGAGATCCCTGGTTTAGAGAACTACCATCTTCTAGATTTTTGCTACACTGTATTACACTATCATTCTGGAATGAGTGTCTGAAACGACGAGTTTAAGCAATATGTAAAATGCCACTTTAACAATGAAGGGGGGGGACAGGTTCCATGGATTCTCCTCATAAAACTGTACTATGGATCAAGGCTTTCCTTGGTACTCTACATCAGGCTACAACAAGGTGATATCCATTTGATTCTGCTTTCTCAACAAGAGCTCCTGATTCCACCCTGAAAGACATTTCTTGAGTCATCTTAACATTTTAGAGCAAGTGAGATCCAGAAAGGAGCTTTGTGTGAAATGATTTATGTGTATTGCGTTGACTAAGTGCAAAGAGATTGTATCATGTAAAATACCAGATTGGGAGGCCGATACCCTATAAGTATAAATGCCCAGCACTCTACAGGGAGAGAATATAGAATCTTTTTTACATAATTCCACTTGCTGCATTTCAAATCTTTGTTTTTCTTATTCTTTCATGTTCTTTATTTTAATACCAGTCTTCCACGGTGCCTAATTTTCTTCTCGATGCCAGCAATATGTATGTCTGTGCTTTTTACACAGTGAATTAGCATGTTGCAAAGCCATAATAACAAGGGAAGTTTTTCATGAACAGAAACACAGCACTTTGCAGGCAGCCAGAGCCCTTTTGAATGTTATTGCACACTCATCTGTGTGAATTCGGTAGTGTCAGTTGTCCTAGACATATCATATTGATCACAAAACCTCTCAGTGATTTAAAGTTTACACTGAACAACCTCAAAAGTGTTTAAGAATGTTGTTATACAACATGAATTTCCAAGCCCTAAGATTTTAATTTACTAGGGGGATAAAGTAAAGATAAATGTTTCCCCTTTCCAATCATGTCCACTTCTAGGGGTGGTACTCATCACCTTCTTAGCTGAGGGAGCCAGTATTGTCTGAATGCATTTTTGTGGTCACGTGGCCACCATGACTAAATGTCAAGGTACACGGAATGTTGTTACCTTTCCACTGAAGTGGTACCTATCTACTTGCATTTGCAGGCTTCCAAATCACTAGGTTGGCAAAGGCTGGGGCAAGTAATGAGAGCTCATCCCATTGCACAGTGCCCGGGTCTTGAACCTGGGCTGTCAGCTTTCCAGCTGACAAGCTCAATGCCTTTAACTGCTGAGCCTTACCTGGAGGATAAGAAACTCTAAATTCAAACTGTCTCACATCAGGATCTCTCTTCACCATTGTCTAGGACAGGGGTAGGCAACTTCGGCTCTTTTATGACTCGTGGACTTCAAATCCCAGAATTCCTGAGCCAGCAGAATTCTGGGAGTTGAAGTCCACGAGTCATAAAAGAGCTGAGGTTGCCTACCCCTGGTCTAGGACTTTGTCTTTACCAGTTCTACTTTTAAGGAAAAATAGCAATACTGCCCTTCGTTAAGAATACATTACAGGTCATAACCAATATTACCCAGTAAATAGCTACAGTTAAGACTTAAAATCTTATGCAAAACCTTTCCGATTTGAACAATTGCTATTTCCAAATGCTCCATTTTGGGTTGAACACGGCAGCTTCCAGCTTCAATCACTTGTTTTGCATTCAAAAGAGGCTATTTGGGTAATTCTGAGGTATTTCAAGCTTGAGACTGATGTTTTCAGTTTTGGAAAACTTTCAAGTCCACACCATCTCATTTGAAATTCAAAATTGTTTCTAGTTTCAAATACTACTAAGTGCTGTATCTTATTCTCGTGCTGTTTCAGGCACATTCAAAATCTATTAGTCAACACAAATTGTGTCAAAAGGGCCTTTCTTTACATGTATTTCCTATAAAGATAGAAAAAAGTTACAAACTGAGCCTATCTGTCCTGATTTCAGACCATTTAAATCCTGCCTCCAGGTTTAATCTAATTATAATAATTGAACAGCTGTAGTCAATATCTGCTCTTAGTAACCACCAGTGTACCTAGTTTAAAGCTACTGTACTGTATTGTTATGTCCAGGTTGCCACTCATTGATTTATGTTATTAGGTATATTTTAATTACTGTTCGGATGAATGCACAAATATTTATTCTTTCAGAATTTGTTCAGAGATTTTGTACATATGCTTGTAACAATGAGGAAAAAAATATCAGTAATGATTATGTCTCCAAATATTTTCTACCATAATCTGCTTCTTTTCGGTATATGCAATATAACCCCACTGTCTCTCCTGAAATGTTTTTTCAAACTTGTCTTCTCCAATTTTGCAATCGGCATCTAATAACCTTAACAAATTATGCTTGCTTCCATGCTATTTAAATAAAAGGAATCATTTATTTCAATTTAAGGCAATCCAATAGAAACCATATTACATCAAACAATCAACATAGAATATATATTGTAGCATAAAAGAGATAAAAGTCATTGCCATGCAAATAAAAAGAGCTATGAATGGAGAAAGAAATATAGATAGGTGAAAACATGCTGGGTGGCTGTAAGAGTTAGGTAAATAGATGATATTTTGATTTGGGCAATAAGACTGCATGTTCAACAGCCTTACTTCATGTCTTCAGAAGATTACCTAAAAAAAGATCGTCACTGTTTCCATTACAACTTAGAGCTATTCTATGGGGCTGAGATTCAGCAGTTTTGCCCACCTAAAAAGCTGACTTTTATGTCAGATATCTTTCTCTTGCAAACATTGCATCTTTACTCAATGGAGTACCAATTTGCATGATGTAGGTTTTCTTGCTCTTCCACTCACACACGTGAGGACAAGATTGTTCTGACATGCTTCACCATGCTTTTACGAAGATGCAGTACAGAGAACTGCAGAGTAAACAATATCCACCAGTTGCACTTTTACTGTCAGCCATGCACAAATAGAAGATGCGTTACAACCAACATGCACAGACATTCTGCTCATTCAGTATTTGGGCCATGATACCTCCCACTGTCTCCTTTGGAAGCTTTTCATTCTGAAAAGGAGAGGGAGGGCGAGAGAAATCTCCGTATAGTGCTAAGACAAAGAAATTAATTTATTTTGAGGGTTGGAAGACCATATAGCTGTGCAAGTAACATTTTGGGGAGTATAATTCACAGCAAGAGCAAAGTGAAAAATAGAACTCTCGTTCATTGTAAATAGTTCAGGCTTTCTCCCTGAGATTATTATCATTCAGCATATGGGCTGGGTAGTTTTATACAATAATTCTAGCCTCAGTCCAAGAATTTCTAGCTGAAAATAATTTCACCAACTAGTTGGGGGTCAACAGAGGATCTGGACCGAGCAGATTGTCAGTCATTATCAGCTGCTGAAATCCAGCAATTTTTAGTAAGCACCAAAAGAACCCCAGTACTGAACTCTGGAATTTTTTTTTTTTTAAAAATGTTGACTAGTTTATGGGTAAGACAACCACTAGCATAGAATGGGTATTATAAAGATAAGTGGCAAAGTAAAACCACTAAGACAGCCATAAACTGGATCCAATATAGCCGAAATGGTAAGAAAGGACACTGCATATCTCTTCTCCTAATTCTGTATCACATCTCTGTTGGTGCAATAATGTAATCCATAAAGGCATCTTTGATCCACAGGTAGGGATTTCTTCTTTCATTCCACTCTCTGGGTTAATCTGCTTTGTTCCAATTTACCTGATAGTTATACCTGTGGGAAATTACCTGAAAGACATCATATCTAGTAACAATTAGGACACCGGGCTTCTACAGAGTTTTGCAATATCCTGTTGTTATTTCTACTTACAGTGGAACTTGTCTTATTTCATTTTAAACAGAGGAACTTCTGGACCATAACTGTCATGGACCAACTGGTTAATATGATCTCACATGTTAAGCATGCAAACTCCTTTGTCCCTCACATCAGTGGAGCAAAAAAAAAAATATAGCTCTCACTATTCTTTCTGTGACCCTCATGACCCAGTAGAGCAAGAGGGCCCAAGTCCTTGAATTTTCTTTTACATTGGGGACAAAATAATGCCTTAAACCTTGATGTTTATAGCACCCATGTGGCATTATTCCTTATGTTCCCTGAATCTTCTCCCAAAGTAGGTCCTGGGTCCACCCACTTTGGAAGTATGTGCTGTGCAAAGACCAACATGGCTGATGGGCTATCAAGGATGCACACTCTTGCCGTACAAATTGGAAGAGCTGAATGATGTTCCAGTATATAGAGTCTGAGAACACCTGAGATGTTAACTACCTTTAGTCGAGTGAATGTCTATGGAGATTCTCAGTCATCCAGGTCATGGTTGTCTCAAAGGTGCTTTTTCATGAGGCAACTGAACTTTGTTTTTATTTGAAGACGTTTCGCTTCTCATCCAAGACACTTCTTCAACATCGTCAAAATTGAACAGCCCTCTTTCAACAGAGGGGGAGGGGTACAACATCATCTATCTCCATCTACAGCACAGTCCTTTCAGCGGTTCCAAGAAGGCTCCACTTGCACCTCTCAGGTGATCTTGAAGACACAGATAAACCTTCAAGTGGCCTCAGCGACTCGCTAAAAGAATGCAAATGACCAGCTGTCTGCAAGGAATATAAATCCTTCCATTCCCCACTATCCAGTTAGAGCTGAAGAAGCTTCTTGGATGAGAAGCGAAACGTCTTCAAAGAAAAACAAGAAAGTCCAGTTGCCTCCTGAAAAAGCACCTTTGAGACTACCTTTAGTTAAATTTTGATTAACCCTACTAAACAAATTAATTGTAGAACAAGAAGTGCCTTGCAACTTGTATCACTTGTATTATCACTCTGAAGGAGACAGCTGGGCATAATTGCTTGGCTGCTGCTTAAAAACACTTTCACTCTCCTATAATTGTGCAAAATACCAGCCAGCTGCCATGCAAATCTTATTAACAGATCAGAAAGATTCAAAGAGTGAGTTCTTGAAGTAGACCTTCTTTGAACTTCTACAGAGCAGCCAGTTAAAAGGGGTGGTGGTGGAATATTTGAAATGCTGCAAATAATTAAGCAAAGTAGTACATCCTTTGCCAAATGAGAATCAACATTTGGAAAGTGGAGGCTTCACCGTAATTTTTTTAACTGGCCTATATAATCAATGTGCTCAAGTCCTCAGAAGCTTCAATTCTTGCACTTAACCCTGAGAAGGAACATAGCATAATCTTTGATTTCATTTCTGATCTCTGTCTTTCTCCTTCCTACCTTCTGGGAATAATGTAGGTACCATCATTGGAGAGGGAACTGTTCCCTAGCTAGCTCTCCTACGGAAAGAGAACATCAACTACCAGAGTGGTTGTATAATTAGATAATAATCGCAATGCAAAAATTGGGTCTGGAGAGCTGGAAGGAGTCTCAAGATGGGCAAACAATTATGAGTAAGAGGAAGTTTACCTGCTGCCATTGAGGGAATTATTCATGAGCAGAATCCAAATAGCCTTTCCTTCTGGTCTTAGTGATAGGACTGGAATATCTGCCTGCATAAGTATAATGGGGCTCATGGGAGTCTCCATCCCTGCAGCCATTCATCAGGGATGATGTGAGGATTTCTGCCTAAATGATCTGCTGTCTGCAAGGAATATAAAACCTTCCACTTCCCACCATCCAGTCAGAGCTGAAGAAACTTCCATGAGAAGCGAAACCTCTTCAAAGAAAAACAAGAAAGCCCAGTTGCCTCTTGAAAAAGCACTTTTGGGATGCTTTAAGGCAGGTGGTTGAAGACCTCCATGATCCCTTCAAACTCTTATGATTTTACTTTCTTCCGGAAAAGAATGGAACTGCTGAGAAATTGCTGGAACTCTGTACTGGGTTGCATTTGCAAATTATGAAGTTTGGACAGTTTTATGTTTTCATGTGGCAGCTCTCATTTGCTCTGAATGAGCAGACTGTTGTTAATGTTTTATATTGCTAACCTGATAGGCAAAACCACAATAAGGTATTCAAACAAATCAGGCTCAGTTTTAATTTTCTTCTCTGATGTTCCAAATTCGTCATTAATGCCCCAAACAGAAATGTTAGATATTAAAGGCAAGAGAGAAATTAGTTTCCAGGTAGATACTGGAAACCAGAGCTTTAGAAAAATTTAAAAAGGGACTTAAGGGAGGCATTAAGACCTACTAATTAACAATCCAAGCCTGCACAAATATTGCCAAAGCAGATTTACAAACAATAAAGGGAATTGGGCAAGCTAGGGATGGGGTTTAGTACAAGAACTAGTAGCAGCATCAACATGACATCAAACAGATACTCAATCACAATAGTTAGCCTGCCAAGTCAATCCAGAAGTTGAGCTGTTACAAAGGAAAGACAGAAGGCCTAATATGTGGCAGGCAGATGATACACAGGCTATAAAAATTCCCAATAATTCAAAACTTCTCAAAGCTGGAAGGAGGAGGGGAAAGGGATGCTTGGAAGATTTATGGAAATCCATCACACATACCATAAGCAAAAGTACTCATGTAACTTCCTGAAGGCAAACTAGACTCCATCTTGGTTACTTTCCTGAAAGGAAATGAGGATGCTTACCAATGATTGAGTGTGTCCTTTTTAAAAAATACCCCCTCCCATTTTTGCTGTTTCCCAAATGGAAATGTCTACGAGTTAAACATATTGTTGCGTCAACATTTCAGCATAAACAGTTCTCAATATGAACTTTTTGGAAAGAGAACACTGTGGATTTTCTCATTCTGGTGTGATACTGCCTGGATCTCGGGCCCCAGAAAACAGATAGGCAGACACCAAAGAGTGACCGGTGTTTCGACGCCTCTCTCTCTAAAATTGCTCTTTTCTTTGCCCGATCTTCAGATTTCGGTTTGAAGGGTGTGGCTTGAGGGGGAGTAAGGAGGTGGAGCTGGATTAGGCTTGATGCCACGCCCCTTCATGTAGGAGATGAACTGATCTGGAATCTCAGCCAGCACATCCTTAGCCAGCCGTGCCATACTCAAGACGTGGTTTCCTGTGCGGTCAATGTAATCACGGAATGGTACAAACTGAGAGAGAGATATCAACATACATATTTTTATAATCATTTATTTTTCAGTTTAGACAGCATCACAAAATAATGTAAAAGGTAATCATGTATTTAAATACTCCAGCTACTTATTGTGCCCAAACCTTCCAGCTGAAACACTTCAATAGAGACATAATTTGTTAGAGAATTCACTAATCTTAGATAAATTAAAATAAGTGGCCAGGCTATGCTATTAAGGCCAACATAATGGCCAAGGCCTTAATGTCCCCATAATTATTAAATTATCTTTAAAATACTAGGCTCGGAAAGAACAACTTAGGGGGCTATACAAGAATGGGGAGTTACTCAGTTATGTTAGTTTGATAAAGGTATTTTTGTTGCTGGCCATGTCTATAACAATAATCCTTGAGTGAGCATTCCCATGTCATGCTTGCAAATTCAAAATCTGCTTCAGTCTCAAAAGGCTATCTAACTCTGTTTAATTCCTCTTTGTGTGTATAGAAAAATTAGGAGTACAAGAACTGCTTTATACCACAACAAATCTTTGTCTATCAACTCTCCACTGTTCCATGTAGGCAACTTTTATATCATGTATTAAACTTGGAAGTTTCTCTATGTAAACATACACTCTCCCAATCAGCTCTTATCCTGAGAGTTGTTTTCTTTCCATAGTGATCCAAAACTAGAATGTTTCCATGTCCGTTAGACTGAGTAGGCTGGGGGAAACTATTTACTCAGAGCTTGCCAGATTTTGTTCAGACAACTTGCAAGGTGGCTATTGTTGCTCACACACAATCTGAGATTTAAATGTTCTAAAAATTTTAGAAAAATCTCACTGAGAAACCACGTGGTTTCAAGATGTTGCTAGTGAATGTGCACAATAAAGCGATATTGTTCTCTTCTAAATACCTGGACAATGTCACGTTCAGCAGTCCTTCCACGAGATGTGATCCGAACATCATCTCCATCTAATTCCACCATTGCTGTTCATTGGAGGAAGGGGAAATGAATGTTTATCAACTATTAAAAGTTCAATGGGAATAAGACAGTGAAGAGGCAAAAGCTCCAAAAATTTGCTTGTGCCACAAACGATTGATTAATGACTGGGGGGGGAAAACGTGTAAAAAATAGCATTACTCTTTTCTTTCAAAAAGTTGAACTGGAATCATATACTGAATATTCTCTTTGCATGTTGCAACTTGCTTTTCTTAATGAGCCAATTCAGGTCCCATTTTTCTCCACAAAGTATAATTAAGTCATTACACTTTACCTGTTGAATTGTGTTATTCAGATTTTCAGCAAATGATAGTTCTTGCACAGATGACTATCAATTCAAGGCTTAACAGTTGTTAATTGAAAGCTCAAGCAAATACATGACAAATTTTAACAGCTGCTTTACCTTAATTGCTGTATATATATTTTGACAAATCATATTTCATTAAAAGAAGCTAGGATGGCTGTTCAGATCTTTAACCACAGAAATGTATATCTGCTAATTGCTCTAATTTATTTAGAAATTTTTATTTTCAATATTCATAATCAAAGTATTGGATGGCAAGAATTTAAGACTCATGTTGCACATTACATACATTACAGAGGTAATATATTTGCAGATCCCAAAATATCTTTCCCAAAGATCTGATAATGGAATAAGCTGCTTAAAGAGTTGGCAATAATCTATATATTGGTTTATTTAAGTAAGGTTTGTTTTAATACATTATTGTGTTTATATTCCACCTTTTCTCTGGGAACTAAAGATTATACATGGGGAACTCTCCTAACCTGATTCTCACAGTAATAGACTTGTAAAATAGGTTGATCAAGAATAAAACTGGCCTAAAGACATTCAGTGAGTTCTGTGCTCACATGAAGATATGAAGTGCAGTCAAGTCTAATGTTGTGTGAAACCAATTTCTGTCTTGCTATGTTTATGGGCATTGCAATGCTGATTGCCACTATTACAGAAAGTCATGATGACATCATGTATGCCACAATGGATGGCATCATGTAAATGATGGAAAAGTCCCAACTTGTTCATCTGTGTAATGATATCATGATGCATATGATGTCACCTGCCCCACCTCCGTAATGAATACCCATGGCTGTTGATTAAGTGGAGAACTGAATTTATATTAGACTAGTATAGCCTTATTATTCTCATATTTCCTATCTCATATTGGAGACAAGGTACACAACATAGATTCTTACCATCAAATTCAGCCTGTCCAACACCCACAATTATTATAGACATTGGAAATCTGGCAGCCTGAGGACCAGCAGGAAACAAGTAAAAATAGAGAAGGACATGCAAAATGGAGATGGGAAGAAGAAACAAAGAAAGAGCCTGAATTAACAGACAACTACAAAATAATACGGAGAAACCTGAATTAAATAAATCCAGAAGTCCACTCCCTCCCTTCATGCAATCAACTTGCTGGCTGTACTCAATTCATCATAATGTCTTCACTGCTTGGCTCCACAGCCCTCTGTATGTTTATTTATTTATATTTATTTATTAAATTTACATGCCATTCATCTCACTATATGTAATTCATCTGGGTGGCTTACAGCATGATAAAAAGATAATACAAAAGGATTAATAATTGAGAAAGATTAAATAAAGACTAAAAATCAAGAGATGGAAGTTATTGAAGGAGTAAAAAAAAGATTTCTAATGATACACTGTGTTCTCTAATCTGCCTGAGCTTGTCCTTAACATGCTGTCCTGTTATCAAATTATCTAACTCCTTTTTCTTCCACTTCAGCAATCAGTGACTGTTTTTGCTGTTAAATGCAGAAGTGGCAATAATCAGTGCTCTTTGCTATAACAGATCTCTAGCAATGTTGAACAATGGACTGCAGCAACAATTTAATCAGGAGCACACTCATCACTCATCAGCACTGGAATCAAAAACAGAGCACATGGCAGTGTCTTAATGGCTGGAAACAGAAGGGTGGGGGCAGATGGTGCACAGAAGCAAACACTTGCATAACAAGAAGCTTCATTTATTTATAAGGTCCAGCTAATCTTCAAATCCCCTCTGGGAAACCTGAGTTCAAGGTTCATTGAAGCCATGGGAAGAGTAGCTTCGGGCAAGTGATTTTTCTTCTTCCTTCCCATTATTTGTGGGAAAAGCCTGCAGTGACCTCTTTCATTTGTCCCACAGCACACTGAGGACCACATCCTGGGCAGGGCCAGGATACATTTGGGGTGAGGTGGTTTGAAAGAGTGAAAAGAATGCTTTAAACCAGGGGTAGGCAACCTTGGCTCTTTTATGACTCATGATGGACTTCAACTCCCAGAATTCCTGAGCCGGCATGGCTCAGCTTGGAAACCTTTCCCTTTCCCCTCAGCGTGGCTGGCTCAGGAATTCTGGGAGTTGAAGTCCACAAGTCATAAGAGAGCCAAGGTTGCCTACCCCTGCTTTAAATGTTTGCTTACACTTCCTACTTGACTAAACCTCCTAAAACTGATCCAAACCCCAACCAAAATAATAAAAAAAAGGGGCTGTGTGTTTAGATCAGCGGTTCTCAACCTGTGGGTCGCGACCCCATTTGGGGTCAAACGACCATTTCACGGGGGTCGCCAAACAACGCAGTCCGCCATTTTTTCCCCTCGGCCGGCACAGGGGGCAGCACCGCGCATGCGCGATGCGGGCCATCATGCGCGCGCCGCGCATGCGTGATGCGGGCCGTCACGCCGCACATGCGCTGCTCAGGTCGGGGTCGCGGCCTGAAAAAAGGTTGAGAACAGCTGGTTTAGATCTTCTCCATGATGCAGTCCTCAAAAGGAAGGCTAGCAGGCCTTTTTCTTTTTCTCTTGCTGTATGATTTAAGGCTGACTGCTGTTTATCTGCTTTGGCACCCCATGGATTAGATGAGGCTAAATATTTGCTAAAATAAAGTGTGGGGAATCTGTGGGCTTCCAGCCTTCATTGAATAGCAGCCTCGGCTAGCATGGCCACAAAAGTGGAGGTTGTAACTGAGCATCATCTGGAGGGCTACAGATTTTCCCCTCCCGGTGAAAGGATTACCAATACGATCATGTAATGCACCGAGCACTTCGTGGCACAATGCACACAATATTTAAGAGCTAATGCATTGAGTATGGACTTAGCTCGATGTCCATCCATTTTGGCTTGTAAACCCTGGTTTCTTTCTTGTAGGCTGGCATTATGTATGAGTGAGGCATATGAATGATAAGAAGTGGCCTCAGGAGGACCTTGTTGCTTTTGTTCGAATAAAGAAAGAGACAAGCTCGATCTCTTTGGGGCCTGCGTAACATCACAACGCATGTAAGAAAGGGGAAAGGCTATGATACCACAAGGCTGCTTTTGTCAAGAGTGACCTATTTTGCCCCTTCTTGTGGATGCCGCTGATTCTGAATCTGATTGGAAATGCTGCATTAATAACAGGAACCAAAAAACCAGTTGCCTGGGAAAAAGAATATGGACACAAAATGACAAAATTGGAAAGGGCTGTTTAGTACCGAGTCCAAGCCTTGCTCAATACAGGAATTCAAATGAAAGCATTCCCAACCAATGCCTTTCCTGCCTCTGTGCTTCCTCAGGGTTTCCCATATTTAGTAAAAGAGGCAGCGCCTATGATTCCTGTTAGGGAACATTCAGTAGATTTACAATAGGGAAAACGGGAATATGCTACGGCTGCAAGATTATACCTCTTACTGTGGCTAGCAGTAAATTCCAGGCGCTCAGCTTACTAATATGCTATGTTGCAGAACTGAAGCCCTTTTTTCCCATCCCACCCAGCACATATAAGAATATGTCTGTCATTTGACAAAGCTGAAATCAGACTGCTACATTCCCCACGTGAGCTACTCACATTGACAATTGCTTCTTTTGTCTGAGCCATGTCTGATATCACACCATCCGTAATGATGAGCAAAATGAAATACTGGGAGCCATCCTGCACAGCTGAGGCATATCTGATTTGGGAGGAAATAATATTGAATACGATAAGATATAGTTTCCCAGTGGACCTCTGAACCCTGAACTGAACACAAATGGTGAAGTTAACTGCATCAAATTGTAATCCTACAAGCATTAGTGGAAACCATTCATTTCTCAAAAAAAGGTGTCCATTGCACTTTTACTTGTAACTGTACAGGTCAGGAGGGTCTGTAGGATTCTGGGTATTATGAGAGGGATTTGCTTATGTTAAGTGTATGGGTAACGCGTTGAGGTTGATGGATGGGCTTGTGGCATATTAGGATGGATATAAGGAAGGAAATGTTCTTTGCTTCCAGGATAATGCAGTGCAAAACAGACTAGGACTTCGATAGGCAGGGGAAGAGTGGGGTGCAGATGTGATATTATGTGAAATGCTCGCATTGATGAAGAGCATTTGGATATAGTTAGATTGCAAGTGCCTTTGTGTGGAATTAAGTAACAAAGACAAGCTTGGGTCTATACAGTCCATCTAAACACCAACGCTCTATTAATTCCTGGATGTTGTCTTAGGATTGGTGTTGGAGTTCCCCAGATTTCATGGGTGATTTCAGCCCTACATATCCTGGGGGGACAGTCCATATAGCTTGTGTATCCCAAGACAATCATGGGCTTGTTAGATGAAAATGGGGAAACAACAGGTATGAGTGGGCATGTTCGACTTGGTCTTTCTTTAGAAGCAGATGAGATGTCAAACTGAAATGATACCTACCCTGGTCATAGTTAATTCTCTTGCCTATCAGACTGCCTATCTTGATGTTGTGAACCTCCATATGTCCCAATTGTTTTGGGGAATGCAGATTAGCTTCCCATAAGTGTACATGTGCATCTATGACCACCTCCAATTCAGAGTTGTTTTCCTTTTTTGTGAATATGAATATGGGATATGTTCTGTCACTTGGCTATGTTCCCTTCTGTATTGCAATCCTAATAAATACAACATGCAAATCCATTGAAACTGTCAGTTTATGGGATTTCTGGCTTGTAAAAACAAGTGGCATGAATTTGTGTGCCTGCTTTATGGCAAGAAGCTTTCAAAGTCATGCTTTATAAAGTACTTTATACTTGTATGAACCTACCCAGCGACGTGGTTAACCACTGGTGCAAAGTTAGTTGGGCCATAGAGCTGCACAGTCTTGAGACTCTGGTGATAGGCTTCAAGGATTCCTTCTATTCCACTACAGTGAGGATTGTCACTGTTGCCATTCTGCAACAGAAAAGTGGAGACAAAACTAAAGGCAATCTCCAGGCAGTGACTGCATCTTAACAATCTTCCTTTGGCTGCCTGAATCCTTCCATCTGTCTCTAAACACCCTTTCATCTAATAATGTGCCACAACAAAGCGAAAAATAACAGGCAGGAGGATGGTTACCTATGAATAACAGTTTTTTTTAAAAAAGACCCTTAAAAGAAAGAGCATATGACTCCTCCAGATCAGGTTTTTACTGAGACAGATTAGGAGTTTTATCTTTGTGGTTCTCTACGGCAGCTTTGATCTATGACTGGCTGTATTTCTTGCCACATGTATCTTATCTCTCTCCCTGCACGTTAGATCACACAACATGCATGCATTTTTGCATGTGGAATATGAAAAGACAAACTACTGCTAGCTATCTCTAAGTAATGCATGCATCCTTAGATTTATCATGAAGGACACCCTCCTTGTTGGAAGCACAGATTAAGCAGATGCAACTGAAGCTGCCTCTCAGGGGTTTAAAGGGATAGCAATGGTAGTGAAGACATTTTTTCTTGGGTTGAGGGTTCCTGCTGATTTTACAGATGGGTCAACATTTAAAAGGGCCCCAGATAACATTGCTTCTTTTGTTATTATAACCCTCAAGGCTTATAACTCAGGAGTAGGCAATCTTTGACTTCCAAATGCTGCTATAGTACTTAGCTGAGCTTGCTAAAAAATGTAGTGAGGAAGATCTGGGGGTCCATAGGGCTTTTTATAAATAAATCCCATGCTCCTTGAAAAGCCAGGCCATGGCCAAGGAAAGCAGGACTACACAGTAGTCATTTTATCCAGGAGCAAGGAGAAATAAACAGGGTAGAAAAGGGGGCTTATTCCCTAGTCAGTGTGATTAGGATTGCAGCTTAAAAGATCCATTGAGTCTACTGTCAATTAAACAAATTCTCTGCCAACAGGATTATATGGCATTTTTGCTCTCTCCAGAAAAGGCATCTCAGAATGTGACACATTGGACTCCTCAGTCTGGCACTTGATCTGATCTGAAACAAAGCGTCCCCCAGGAGCTGTTTTTGAATGCTGGTGTGACTCAAAAGGAAGTGTCAGTACCAAAGGGAACTCATGAGACACACGCCCGTCAGGGGGAATCTTGGCTCCAAACCCAAGCGCCGGGAACATTTTATCACTGTCATAGTCCTGGATGATCTCCCCAACAGCCTTCAGTGCCATGGCGTATGCATTGAGCTGGTATGGATTCATGTAATGAAGGGAGGTAGACTGAGAAGGATTGCCTGCAGAAAATAGAGAGAGAAAGAGGAAGAATCCAAAGGAGGGAGAAGGAGAAGGAACAGAAGTGAATTCACTGCCTGGGAGCCAGCTGCATTGATGAAGTTTGCTTAAAGTAAAAAAAAACAAAACAAAACCCTTATCTGGAATGCTGTAATTGGGAACCTCTCCGTGAGGAGCTTCACCTGATGCTACCTTATTTTTCAGAACCGGCAGTCATGACATTTTTATCCTCTCAAGCACTTCAGTGGTTGGTATTTGAAGTACTGAAAGGATGTTATATTTTAAATACAGAAATTGGAATTTGCATTGCTATTTGAATTAGTATTGAATCTGTTATTCATTTGTATTGTTCTAGTATACCTGCTCAACATTATGCAGGGCCATGTACAAATGCTCTAAACCAGTGATGGCGAACCTTTTAGAGACTGAGTGCCCAAAACCCACCACCCCCACTCCTGTCCCCGCTCCGCCCTGCCCGCTGGGCCACCCATCACCTCCACGACCCGCCACAAATCACCTAGGCAGCCCAGCAGCGCCATGGTGGCCACACCCTCCGCCCGTGTCCCACAGCATCATCTGCGTGCGATGGGGCGTAAGGGCGAAGTCTTGTCCCACTGCTTGGCTACCATGTCCTTGGCTGCGCTGCTTTGCGTGGGCCGTGCCCGGGGGTGACTCTCCTCCAGGGGGGTTGCTGGTGAGGAGGGGGCCGTGGGAGGAGGCGGGGTTGGGACGCCGGTGCGTGTGCCCACACAGAGGGCTCCGAGTGCCACCTCTGGCACGCGTGCCATAGGTTCGCCACCACTGCTCTAAACAATTAAAACACATCAAGCCAATTATACACTCCTTATATACTTGAACTGTCATAAATCTCTACAGTAATCTGCAGTTATGTTTAGAGTTGCCTTTAGACAATGCCAAGTAAAATCTATACAGTGCAGTTATTCTATTGTTTTTATACTGCTAACTTTCTATGGCAAGGAAAAAAAAGATAATAGAAGCACAGGAAGATATATAAGGCCTAGAAGTTAGAAGAGGTAGTAACTGTCATTACTGTACAGGTAGTTCTAGACTTACAACAGTTCATTTAGTGACTGTTCAAAGTTAAAATCTCACTGAAAAAGGTGACTTATGACCATTTTTCTCACTTATGACCATTGCAGCATCCCCACGGAGGCTTGATCACAATTTGGATGCTTGGCACCTGGTTCATATTTATGACGGTTGCACTGTCTCCGGGTCATGTGATCATCATGCAACCTACTGACAAGCAAAGTCAATTGAGAAGCCAGATTCACTTAACAACTGTGTTACTAACTTAACAACAGCACTGATTCACTTAACAACTGTGGCAAGAAAGGTCATAAAATGGGGCAAAACTCACTTAACAAATGTCTCACTTAGCAACGTAAGTTTTGGGCTCCATTGGGGTCATAAGTTGAGGACTACCTCTATCTGGACATCTAATGAAATTTCATGAAAGAGACAGCAGGTGGCATAATAAGTCTTATCTTGCTATATTGAAATACTCTTGAATCTGCTTAAGAATTCAGAGATCTTATCTACAAGTACAGGCAGACGTGCATTGTGTGCATGTACAAAAGAGAGCATTAGCTTGTTTATGCAGCTAAAATAAGGAAAGTTCTTGGCAATGATTTTCCAAGGCACATATTCGCACCCTTTACATTCGTATATGCATCACCAGTCTTGCTCACCTCTTCTAATTTTGTCACTGAAACCAGTTCACAAAAACCAACACAACAGGAGACCACATTTCTGTCTAGAGTGAATTGAGGCTGATTTTTAAAGCAAAAAGTGATGAGAGAAGCTAATTTTTCCTTTTTCTTTATTATCTCATCACACCTTTCTATGGTTCCTAGCTGAAGTTTGTTTCCAGAATGAAATATTTTGCTTTATCATTTGATATTGAATTTGGTGATAAGATGCCATCCACATTTACAGGGCAGGCAATGCAATCTGACCTTATGTTACAAAGCTCAGAATTAAAAAAGAATCAGCTTCAGAAGTTTCCATGGGTTTAGAAGAGGTATTAGATAGTTTTTCTGGGGTCCCCTTAGGTTATGATCTAATGAATGGTAGCTGCAATATGCTCAGGGTTAAGATTTAATGACTTTAATAAAAGTATAATGATCCAATTTTATTTTTAAATACTGATAAATTGTATAAGCAAATAACACATTAAATATATAGCATACTAACAACAAAGAATAAATCAAAACTTACCATTGGAAGCTGTGAAATCAATGGCCACTGTGAAATTGATCTGTGTCCTAGAAAAAAAAATCACAGTATCTTCATTTAGGCTATATAATTGTACAATCTACAACTGTAAATTATTTAGTCCATAACTTTTGAGAGAAATGAAATCCAGAGTTGTTTGAAACTCTACTTCCTCAATTCTACTTCCTTTTTCCTTCTAGTATTATTCTTATGCCAAGAATTAATTAGAATAAGATTTAATTTTTTAATCTCTTTCCCTAAAGAGATCTCAAAGAAGAGCCAAAAAGGCAGATGGTGCTGTTATAAGCTTACAATGTTTCTCATATATGGCTGACATGCTGTTTGTGTGCCATTAATGTCACTCTTATTTATTTATATAAAAAGAATACTTACAGGAAGTTCATACTGGAATTTCTCATTGAGGAAAATCATACAAACCAGAATTGTAATGATGATGACATTAGACTGGTTAGGGTACAGAATGAGCTGAGATTGGTGAACAATGTAAAACAAAAAACAAAAGTGTCCTCAGATATGATCAGAATAAGAGTAAGAGAAGAAAGAATCAGTATGCCAGCTGGTTATTTAGGATGTAAGATGCTAACAGATAAGAAATAAAATAGAACTACTCAACTCTTATTTTGGTTCTATCTTTTCCAATGGAAAAACATATATTCCAAACAACAACAATGAAAACTGCTGTATGGTCCCATTCGGAGGGACCAGGAAGTGAAGCTTGAGATAGGTAATGTTCTATTTTGTGTGTTGGTAAGACATTGAGACGAGGCAGGAGTAACAACAGTTGCTTCTTTATTTAATCTCCAACAGAACAACACAAAATGGCGCGGATCCCTTTTATACCCCCTTGCAGGGAGTAGCATCAGCCAATCAATGCAACGTATCTTTCCCGCCTTGCGCATGCGCAATAGGCTGGAGACAGCTTGTCTGGCCCGGGCAGCCACGTGGTCTGCCCGGGTCTCTCTGCAGCTTCCTGCACCTGCTGTGTCAATCACAGCCCAGGACATAACAGGTAATATGAGGAACACTAGAGGAAATGCTTTCTAGGATACTGAAGGAAATTGCTGATAGCCTAAACACAGATTGTGGGAATGCTGCAAACGTAATCCAGAATGGCTGTAATGGCATTTATGACAGCAAGTGTCTTAGACTTAAAGAAAACTAACTTCAACAAACTTAGAGAAAGCTTAGGAAGGATTCCATGGATGGAAATCTTAAAGGGGAAAACAATTCAAGATGCTTGGGAAACTCTGAAAAATGAGATTATAAAAGCTCAGTCTAACACAATACCATTAAGAAAGAAAAATAAGAGACCTTAGATGAAATCAGCATGGTTGCCTAAAGAACTCTCTGGTAAACTGAGAGACAAAAAGGACAAGCATAAAAGATGGACAGAGGGACGCATCACTAGAACAGAATACCAGCAAATAGCCCTAATCTGTAAGGATGAAGTCAGGAAAGCTAAAGTTCAGAATCAACTAAGACTTCCAACAAATGCCAAAAATAATAATAAAATTTTCTTTCAACATGTAAAAGACAAGAAAAAAGTCAAGGAAACAATTGGTCCACCAATGAGAGAAGATGGCAAGGAGGTGAGGGAGAAAGCAGAACTGCTTAATCAATTCTTTGCATCTATTTTTACACAAAAGGAAAAAAACAGACCAACCTTTCAAAAGCATTATAGTAGAAGACAGACTAGGAATACAAGTCCAAGTTGACAAGAAAAATGATAAGAGAACACCTAGCCACTCTAGCCAAATTCAAATCACCAGGATCAGATGTATTACATCCCAGAGTTCTAAAGGAGCTGACAGATGTGATCTTGGAACCACTGGACCAAATCTTTCAAAGCTCGTGGAATACTGAGAAAATGCCAGAGGACTGGAAATGGAGCTTCAAAAGGGGAAAAAAATGGATCCAGGAAACCACAGACCAATCAGCCTGACATTGACACCTAGGAAAATCCTGGAAAAGATAATCAAGCAATGGATCTGCAAACACCTAGAAGTGAGCAAAGCTATTATTAAAAACCAACATAGGTTAGTTAAAAACGGATCATGCCAGATAAACTTAACTGCCTTCTTTAATAAAGTGACTAAATTAGTGGATAAGAGAAATGCTGTAGACATTGTTTATTTAGACTTTAATAAGACTTTTGACAAAGTAGACCATAGCCTAAGATAGAATAATATAGAAGGATTTGCAACTGGATGGCCAGTCACATTCAACAGGTGGTCCTCAATCGAACTATATTTAAATGGAGGGAAATATGCAATAGGGTACCTCAGGAATCTGTCTAGGCCCAGCACTCTTCAACATATTCATAAATGACTTAGATGAGGAGATAAAAGGGGAATTTTATTAAATTTGCAGAGAACACCAAACTGGGAGGAATAGTCAACACTTTCAATGATAGACTCAAGATACAGAAGGATTTTGACAGACCTGAACACTGGGCCCTATCCAATAGAATGCAATTCAGTGGTGAGAAATGTAAGGCAAGAAAGTAAGGCAAGTAAGGTAAGAAAAGCAATATGCACAGGTGTAGAATAGGTGGTACCTGGCTCAACAGTAGTAACTGTGGGAGGAATCCTAGATGACAACCACTTATGTATGAGCCAGCGGTGTACCACAGCTGCCAGAAAAGCCAATACAGTCCTAGATTTCATCAACAGAGGGATAGTATCAAGATCCTGTGATGGGATAGTACCACTTTATACTGCACTAATAAGATCACTTGGAATACTGCATCCATTTTTGATGACTATGATACAAAAAAGATGTAGAGGTCTAGAAAGAGTGCAGAGAAGAGAAACAAGGATTATTAGGGGTCTACAGGCTAAGCTGTATTATGAACGGTTGTGGGATCTAAGTACAGCATGTCTAGTCTAGTGAAAAGAAAAACTAGGGGTGACATACGGTAATAGCAATCTTCCAATACTTTAGGGAATGTCATAGAGAAGAGAGGTCAACCTATTCTCCAAAGCATCTGAGGATAGGACAAGAAGTAGTGGATGAAAATTTGGCGAAGAAAATCCAACCTAAAATTAAGGATAAATTTCCTGACAGTGACAACAATTAATCAGTGGAATGGCTTGCCACCAGAAGTTGAGGGTACTCCAACACTGGAGAGTTTCAAGAAGAGACTGGACAACCATTGTCTGGAATAGTGTAGAGTCTCCTGCTTGAGCAGAAGTTTGTACTAGAACAGAGTTCCCCAACCTTTCCATCTTGGCAGCCTGGAAGAAAAGGGAGCAGCACGGAAATGTGCGTGCATGGGGCTCTGTACGCATATGTGCAAATGGGCGTGTGCACAATGGCGGGGCTAGCATGCGTATGCATGTGCAAAGAGGCCACACATACAACCATGGTGCACGAGCTGGCACCCACGCGCATCCGCAGATGGGCATCTAGTGCCCATGCAGTGGTGCTATTGTGAGTGGGGCAGGGCTCACCAGCTATTCCCGGGGAGTACCGGGCTGCGGACCATAGGTTGGGGACCCCTGAACTAGAAGACCTCTAAAGTTTCTTCCAACTTGGTTATTCTATACTTTATTCTATTCTATGCCCTGCTGAAAGTTTCACCCCAGAGAGAAGAAAGAAGGGAGGCTTTCTCAATGGTTGTCCTCAATAAGCAATCTCCTGAGATGGACTTGACCCTATTCTTCTGGTATTCAGCAAGGCATTGAAAGACATTTCTAAAAGACATTTAACATCTACCTATGCATGTTGGGTGGCCTTCAGTTACATTTAAAATAATTGTATGATTTAAATTAAAATGTTGACAGGTTTTTATGGCAGCTTTTTGTATAAGTATATAAATCCCACAAAACAGTGGCCTAAAATGCTGTGAAATGAAATAAAGTGAAGACGTGTTTCATTGCTGCCAGTACCAGATACTAATAACTATATAATAACTATATAATAATAACTCTTTGTCCCTCCATGAGTTCTTATGAATCAGCACAATTCTCAGCTCCAGAGCCTATCTAGGTGAACAGGGAATAAGGGTTTAAAGGACAGTGAGCATTAGTGCTATTAAAATGGATGATTGAAAAAGCTGTCTGCAGACATTTCTCTGGCAGCCTTCTTAGATGAGATTCCAAATCTGTCATCTCCACCCTCCACCAAAAGCAATTGCTCCCATGACAGGTCTTCCCTTCAAATGTCATACAAGCTTTCAATGAAAGAATGCAGCTGTCAGTAGGAGATAACATTTTAAAATGCCTGGTGGAAAGACAGAGACCAGGTTGAGGGGAAAGGCTTCTTTGTTTTGCTGCTCTGGAAATACATCCAAATTAGATCTAGCATTGCCCAGGGATGTACTTTTAACTCTAGAAAAGAGCACTAAGGTGTAACTATCTGGGGCTTTGCGAAACTGAGAACCCCATTGTTCCATTTCTTCAATTGATAATGTTTGAATTTTCCTAAATACTCAGAAGCTCAAAAGCCACATGGGGTGGCTTAAGGACACTCCCCATTTGTGTTTATTTCCGTATTACCTCTGAGCCTGGAGATGTGGTAAATCCAATAACTAATAAAGGAAATCTATAAAATGTAAAATCAAAGTTATATTAAAAAAAATCTCCTGCATACAGAGCAAATTGGTCTCCAGCCCTTAAGCACTAACCTTTCACACAGCTTGCTGAGTTCAAAACAAACTTCATAATAATCAATTATGGTTGGTCACACAGCCAATTGATTAGACTGAATTTGGCATTTTTATCTACCTATTGAGTCCTTCAAAAACCTAGGATAAGCAGATGTTGTTTGATGGTGTTAAATGTATCATTGCAAGATATATTGTATTGTATTGGGTTTTTAAATATCGGGCCAAATTATTTAATTTATTTTTAATAATTTTAATTTTTGTATGTTGTCGTTTTAATTGGGCTGTACACCGCCCCGAGTCCTTCGGGAGGGGGGCGGTATAAAAATCATAAAATAAAATAAAAAAATATAAGCTGTTTCAAGTACAGCTGTCTTCTGCAATTGACTGATGATGATTTTGTCCATGCTGATGATGTTTATGTTGTGCTCCAGTTGTTTTGGGATTGCATCCAGAAACCTATCCTTATTGGTACTATCTTTGCAATGACACTGGAACTGCTGGCCAGAAATGGTCTGCGCACGGGTGATTCAAATCTGGCTCCGTGAGAAGGAGTGAATACCTGTTGCTTGATCCCGAGCTCCTGCCCCCTCCCCCAGTGATTCAAAAGCTTGCAACATTACAAGTAGATACCACTTCAGTGGGAGAAAAACGTAGCTGTGTTTGTATGTGGGGACAGCGGAAGCTGGCACTGGACCAGGCCGGATGTGAGGCATCGTGACACAAGGTAAAGAAGCCCAGAAGAAGCCAGCATCCTGAGCGCTGCTAGTTAACTGGTATAAAGTAAACCGGTATGTCCCTGCAGAACAGTAAGGATAGGCATGCAAGCGATGAACAGAATGAACTAGCAATTTAGGCTGTCAGGACTGCAGTGCGTCCAGCATTGTGTAGATTTCCCTGACGTTGTATGCCACACGCTAAATAAATGCTTTCTTTTGTCACAGTCGTTCTACTTCTATTTGTAGGACAATTTATTTTGTGATTTTCTCGTTATTATTTAATTATTAGTAACTATTCAGGATAATGTTTGAACCAGGATAGTAAGAAATCATTAGACAAGCTTGGCAGAGGAACCCTGCTGGGAAGCTCACTTGACTTCTACCAAAAAAGAAAATAGATGGTCAAGGAAAAGAAGGAATAATTAGTAAGATGTTAAACTAAGTACCTTTCTCCTGAAATGAGAGGACCCTAAGGAAAAATTGGTCAATAAGAGGAAGCATGTTGAATTACTAACATGAAAAAGGTAATAGGATAATGAGCTTCAAGAAAAAGAATAAAACAAACTTACTAATATATTTCAGAGAATGTATGCTAGTTACCAAAAATCAGTTAATATTGAATAACTCTAAGAAGTCTCTTCACCTTCAATGAATCTACATCTTTTAGGATTCCTTCTGAGAAATTGATAATGGGTTAGCAACCTGTTGGTTGTTAAGTGCTCTGAATGTGCTTAGATATGCTGTGAGCCGCTCCGAGTCCTCGGAGAGGAGCGGCATACAAATCCAAATAATAATAATAATAATTGATTTCTAGACTCTAGTACTTCTCAAAAGCCACAAACTGACCTCTGATGGATTCTTTAGTGATTGGATATTTGCATATGGAGAATGTGGGATTTTTGTGGGCCAAAATGGCCGGTAGATACATCAGCTAAAATACTCTTGGCTGCAAACAATGAGCCCGCTGCCCAATGTCTAACAAAAGCCAGCCCTCAGCAATATATAGAAAACAACAACAACCAAGCAGTTACAGACTTGGGGAACTGTAAGGGTTGCAGAAATTCAGAACACCTATGCAGATGCCACTTGAAAAGTAGAGGACTGCAGAACAGCCCGATCAAGACTTTGCTTCCTAGTAAAATGATGACTGCTAGGTATTATTTAGGGAAGGGAGCATTTTTAACAATGCATCATTTTGTTGCAGTATCCTTCACATTGCCTAATCCAGATGCATTACAATAAAATAAAATATGGTTAGCATTTTAAACTAAACAATTTGTACAGATAATCCTCAACTTACAACAGTTCATTTAGTGACCGTTCAAACGGCATTGAAAAAAGCGTCCTGTGACCGTTTTTCACACTTACGACCAGATGCTTGGCAACTGGTTCATGTTTATGATGGTTGCAGTGTCCTGGGGTCACGTGATTATCTTTTGAGACCTTCTGGCAAGCAAAGTCAACAGGGAATCCAGATTCACTGAACAATCATATTACTAACATAGTAAATGCAATGATTCACTTAACAACTGTGGCAGGAAAAGTTGTAAAGTGGGGCAAAACTCACTTAACAAATGTTTCACTTAGCAACATAAATCTGGGTCTCAGTTGCGGTTGTAACTCGAGGAATACTTGCTCGAGTTGTTACTAAATAAGTTAGTGACCCTTCAGGCAGAGCACATCTCCAAATTTTGCAATACCAGTTTTCTCAACACCAAAATGTGCACCCTAGGAAAGACCACCTACTAAAGGCATTTGCTAGGAAAAGTTGCAGTGTTGTAAATGGATGGGAAAAGTGATGCCTGGGAAAACTGAACAAAAGAGACATTTGAGTAACTATATGAAAAATCACATGGACTGAATATAAAAAGATTTTTCTTATGAGAACTGGCTGTGATGACTCAGTATTTGGCAGGCAAAAGGGATTCTGACTGAGACAAAAGTATATCGGTAAAATAAAATCTCTCCAAGGTGTTTGAGCTTCTTTCTTCAAAATGACTTTGGACTTTTAGAGGCTTTTCTTCATTTTTTTTCCGGTTAAAGCTTGCAAGAGAAATAGGAAATAATAAAGCTAACATTATGTAAGATGAACACAGAAAATGGTAATAACTAAGCCTCTCCTAATTTACCTTATTCCTCATTTGTTTTACCTGTCTTCAATCTTTTATTAGCTTATGCTTTAAGATTCTACCCCAAATGCTTTATCTAAGGTAAGTTGTTCTTCTTAGATCTAATAAATTAGGCACTGGACCAAAAGCTCTGTATTACTTCATTTTATACTGTCCCAAATATAAAAATATTTTCCTGCTTTTGTTTGCATATTTTGACACTAATTTTATATCGTGAAGTCCAGTAACGTTAAACTAAAAACACCTTTTAGCAGGCATTCTCTATGCATGGCAAAAATTAGATCCAAACCTGTGTGTTTTTAGCAGCTTTCTTTATGTTCTTGTGTAACAGTTCCACTTTCTAAAAAATAGATAATCTGCTCACCACAGTTGGGCATGGATTTCGGATCTTCTGTACCCAACAATTTTCTTTCCAGTGTTCATTTGAATAATTTATCAGTAATTCAATGTCTGATGGTGCAAATAAGCACAATTTAAATCAGGAGGCAGAGCCATTTGTTACACTGACATAATTAGGGGAATCTATCTGCTTCTCTTTCCATTTTATTATCATAAAATCCCATGCGCTAAGCTTTTTGAAAAGAGGATGGACAAAATGTGATAATAAATATGACATTATACAGAAGTATCTGATACATGACCTTGTCCAGGTGTTTAATTGTATGAATGGCAGGCATATGTTAAGTTTTAAATCCTAAATAGCTCAATGGCTGCTCTTCTGTGGCATTTTAGAGTTGTTTATTTGGCAAGAAAATAGCACATAATTAGCTTGTGCAGCATCTTTCCTGATCAGTTCTACTAGTAGTCACTCTGATATAAGCTAAACCTATTGAAATAAAACGGAAAGTGTAATTTTATCAGGAGATTACAGGTAGCCATTGACTTACAACTGTAATGGAGCCTGACCCAATTTTATGACTTTTTTGTGGCAGCCTTGAAGTGGATTAATATGGTTGTTAAGTAAATATGTGGCCATTAAGTGAACACCATGGTTGTTAAGTGAACACACTGTTCACTAGGGAGCACTTGTGCTGAAAACCAGAAGAAAATGCTGTTTTTTGGCAAAAACATTGTAAATTGTGGTCACATGACTGTGGGATGCTGCAAATGATCATAAATGCAAGCTGGTTGCTGAGCACTCAGAATGTGGTCATGTAACCACAGGGGAGCACAGTCACCAGAACGTTGGAACCAAGTTGTGAGTACTTTTTGGGGGGGGGGGATCTGTTGTAACTTCAAACAGTCACTAAGCAACCCAAAGTAAGTCAAGGACTGCCTGTATACTATTTGGGCATTCTCAAAGTAGAAGGGGCGTTGTCTTACCTGAACGCCTTTTCTCAGCACGGAGATGGAGAATCCACCAATGGGTGTAGACTGTATTCCTGCCCAATCAGATCAAGTCAGCCAAAGTTGCCACGCCCGTCCTGGACCATAGAAATCCCAGTCTTGACGCGAGCGTAGCCATTGATTGACAGCAAGACGTTGTGGCTCATGAAACTAAAACTGACCCTAGGCCTGATGACCTATATGGGTGGGAGTGGATTCTCCATCTCCGTGCTGAGAAAAGGCGTTCAGGTAAGACAACGCCCCCTTCTCCAGCACTTGGAGATGGAGAATCCACGGATGGGACGTACCAAAGCCTACTGTCCCTGAGGGTGGGTAGTAGACTGGTCCGATGTGGCACTTTGATGTAAAACCTGTTGGAGAACTCTCCTACCGAAGGAAGCCTCTGCCGAGGCAAACCTATCAATCTTGTAATGTTGTATGAAAGGAGATGGTGAAGACCATGTAGCCGCCCTGCAAACGTCCTCGATGGACGCCTGAGTGGCCCATGCGGCAGAGGTGGCTGAACTCCTTGTAGAGTGATCCGTGATCCGTTGTGGAGTTGGCAATGATTCAGCTTGATATGCCCCTGCAATGCATGCTTGAATCCACCTGTCTATGGTGGAAGAGGAAACCTTCCGCCCCTTGAAGGAAGAATGGAAGGATACAAAGAGGGCTTCCAATTTGCGGAAAGCTGCCGTCCGTGAAATATAGTATCTAAGTGCCCTGCGTACATCCAGGCTATGCCATTGCAGTTCCAGCACATGTGTTGGGTTGGGACAAAAATCTGGCAGCACTATTTCCTGGGACCTATGGAACAGAGAGTTGACCTTTGGGATAAAGGTAGGGTCTAGTCAAAGGACTACACGATCCTGATGGAAAATACACAGATCATCCATCATTGAAAGCTGAAGTGGCCGCCCTAATGGCCCATGCAGCCGCCTGGTGTGTCCTGCGATAGGTAAGTTCGCACTTACGATCCTCTGCCTTGAGAGCCTCCGAGACATCGCCGGGAATGGCAGTGGGAGATACTAGGGGCCCAAATGGCTCATCCACCGCAGGCACCTCCAGTGCCTCCTCCAAGTCCTTAGCCACATTGTATAACTTTTTATCAGTGTTCCCTGGGAGAGGAACTGAAGCAGGAGATGTCCATTGTTTCCTTATTGCCTTCAAGAACATGGAAGGACAAGGGATGCGATGCTGAGTAGTCACCGGTTCAGTAAAGTTAGGATCCGCCTCCGATTCAGGGGAGGCGATGGTTGTTGATTTGGAAGGATCAGGACCTAAATGGGCCGTGGACGTGGCCTTGCGGAGCAATGTGACAAAGAAGGACAGATTGAAGAGACCACTGAAGGACGGGGCCTCTGGGGAAGGCTCCTCCTCCTCAGACATTGGGATCTCTTGCTCAATGTCATGTGTCTGAATGGATGAACCCTCAGAGCAGGTAGACCCAGATGGGGAAGATGGGGCATAATAGGTCAGAGGTACCTCTTGGCGCGTAGTTGTATAGGGGGCAGTTCCTGAACCAGAAGCCTGAGCCCTGGCATCAAGAGCGCAGTCAACCACCTGTGCTATCAGGAAAGCAAGGTGATCCTCCGTAGGGAAAATGGGTTCAGTTGGCCAGAGCCCGGCCGCAGTAGGAGTGAATGTCGCCTCTGGGGCTCCATGATGAGCCTTTGAAGTCATGGGTTGGGAAACCGGAGGAATTGCGCCACTCGCACTCTGTGCAGGGGAATGAAATGACTCCCCTGTCGACCATATGCCCAGGGGAGAGGTTGGTTGTCCTAATGGTAGGTCCAAGGTCAACCCCTCCGCCTAGGAGGTCTCTATCCTGGCCCTCTTTTGAGCCTTGGAAAATTCCTTTTCCAGCGCTTGGTGTCTCCGGCTGGCCTGCTTTACTGACCTCTTTGAAGCCTTGGTGGTAGTTTTGTCCTTGCTTTTGGCCGCAGGCTTGTCTGCGCTCACCAGGCCAGGAGAAGTATGGGCCATTGAGGCCGATGAGGATGGTAGAGTGCCCTTTGAGGTAGACATAAACTCCTCCATTCTCTGATGCTACAGGAGGACGATGGGGGGCCCCTGAGATGCAGAAAGTATATGCACTGGGTAAGGACAGATGCACTAGTGGGGGCGCCTGGAACCCAGATTTTCCTGCGTGAATAAGAACAGGCGCACAATAGGGGACGCCTGGAACCCAGCGATATCAATGCACTGATAAGAACAGACGCACTACAGGGGGCACCTGGAATCTGGCTAGGGTTGTTGTGGATAAGAACAGACGCACTATGGGGTATGCCTGGAATCCAATTAATTTGTTAATGAGAGACTGAATTCAAATTCAAGATGAGTCAGTGTGAGTAAGGAAAGACCAGAAGACACCAAGCTTGAAAAGGCCAACAAGTGTGCAGACAAGAAGAGAACCTGAAATGATGTGAATTAGTGCAGGGAAGATCCAATTAGGACCCCAACCTTGTCCAAAGAGGAGTCAGGGAACAATGTTCAACCAGAAGTGACTGAAGTGAATGTAGGAGTGCTGCCTATTAAACAAGATGGCAGCCGCCACAAAATGGTGGTCATTTCAACTACGGAGAACTTGAAGTGCTTCTCCTAATCACCTGGGTGAGTTCACCAACCCCAATAATAACAACTTTGTTAAACAATAAGGTTGGTGGTGAGGAGGAAGGAGCCCCTTCGCAATTGAGCGGAGTCGGAGAATGCTGGGACCATGAGGTCCAAGATGGTGGCCGCTCAAAACTAACGTTCGAACTTGCCCGGGTCGGAGTGAAAACGGAGGCAAAGAGCCTGCTGTGAATCACCAGCACCCCCTTTAAAGGCGATCTGCGCCTCCAGCCTCATAAAAAAACTCCGGTTTGGATATTTGACCCTTTTCGGCCGCCTAACAGCTGTTCTGCGGTAGCTGTTAGGCGCGTGGCGTGCCTGCTTGCAAATGGGGATGATCGGAGAGCCCGGGCTTGCTAATAAAAAAGAGAGTAACCGTGGGTGCCTGAGCTGCAGCCGCAGCTTCAATAGGCTCTTTTTGGCTGTCCGAGATCCTCAAAAGAACGAAGGGAGAAACTCCCCCCCCACCTACTTAAGGGATTGGAGCTGCAGCCGCAGACTCCGAGCTAAAACGGCTGGGGACTAACTGCCTTTAGTCCACCCGGTAAGCTTGTTTAGGAAAAAAAAGGGGGGAGGGTTAGGTCTTTTGGGAAGAAAATTGGGGAGAAGGGCAGAAGAAGAGAAAAAAAAGGAAGGAGTCCCTTCCTGCACGCTCAGTCTTTGCCTTTCTCCCCCCCCAATCAGGAATTTGTTGTAAATTTGGTATTTTAATAATATTCCTGAATCTAGATCGAATTGTGAAAAAAAGGGCCAAATTTGTGCTGAATGCAGCACTGCTAAGCAATTGAAAACGGAAAATCCACCAATGGAGGACTATACCTGCCTAAGAGCCAAACTTGCCATCTGTCCTGGGCAAGATCAAGTCAAGACTGGGATCTCTATGGTCCAGGACGGGCGTAGCAACTTTGGTTGACTTGATCTGATTGGGCAGGAATACAGTCTACACCCATTGGTGGATTCTCCATCGCCAGTGCTGGAGAAGAAGTCCAATTACCACCACTAGCTAAAATTAAACTCTTGTTTGTCTAGTCCAGACATGTCAAACATAAGGTCTGCGGGCAGCCAGTTCCAGCCCATAGAGCCGCCCTGACAGCAAGAGACCGGCCCCAGCTCCTCGGCCCACCCCAACTTGGCTGGGTGCCCCCTAGGTGCACACACAAGAGGCAGCGAGCACATGGCGGCTGGCAGCCCCTCAGCCACCCATCAGATCCTGCAGCCCATGCAGTACAGGTGGGTCCAAGCGCCACGGCTGACAGGCCAGACCACCAAGCGACAGGTGGAGGCAGAGGCACGGGGGGGAAGCATGCTATCTGACCCACCAGAAGCGCCAGGCAGCCAGCTGCCCACCCACCCCACCTAGCCGTGGCAGGTGCAGGCAAGCAAAGATAGACGGTGGGTCTGAGTGCCATGGCTGCCAGGCCAACCCTCCAAGCAGCAGACAGAGGCAGGGGGGAAGGCACACAAAGACTGCCATGCTGTGGCCCCTGCCCCCTCAGCCTCCGTCTTCCAACTTTGTCCTCCAGCTCTGCTGCACACACTGGACGAGTATCCCATCTGCCTGATTGCCCTGGCAAATATGAAGGGGAGGAAGCACTCCGTCCCCAAGAGGTAGCCGGGACTTCCATCCCTGCTTCACCTGAGCCCAGCCTTGGAGCTGCCCCACATTGCAGCTGGGCATCCCCTGGGAAGTGGTGCCGGCTTCATGGGGTCATGAGGTCCGGGCTTCCTGGGAGCTTGAGGCCTGCCCTCCACCACTCAGGGCCCTGGGCAGTCCAGGCTGCCATCCAGGGGGCCCCCCACAGCAGGGGAGGGAAGGCAAGACTCCTGCAATGGACCAGGCTCCAGTGCCCACCTCAGTCCCTCCTCCTCTTCTGGAGACCTCCGGATCTCCCCATAGCCCTGCCCAGCCCCCCATAGGTGACCCCCCAACACAAGTGACATTGAGCAGGCCATGCCCATTCAGTTGGCCATGCCCACTCAGCCCCCCAAGGGCAACCACAATGCTGATGTGGCCCTCAAAATCGAGTTTGACATTATGCCACCAGCCCAGTGCTTCAGTTGTATCCATCTTTATCATCCACCTCTAATCCTACAACATAGTTTTACAATGAAATGTAAGAATCACCTGTTGCCATGGTGGCAAACCTATGGCACGCGTGCCACAGGCGGCATGCAGAGCCCTCTCTGTGGGCACACCCATCGCCCCAGTCCTAGGCCTTCAGCTGGGTTTTATAAAACCCTTTTGCTTTAGGCCTCCACCACCGTGTGCAAAAAAAAAGGTTCAATCAATCAATCAATTTCAACTTTTCACGAAGAAAAAAAAGATCTTGCAAAGTTGGAATTGATTGATTGAACTTTTTAGTCCCACCCAGTCTGCCATTACCACTGCAGCCGCGCCCACCCAATGGGCCATGCCCACCCAATGGACCACACCCACCCAATGGGTCACACCCAATGGGTCACACCCAATGGGTCACACCCACCCAGCACCCAACGATACATAACTGGGTTGCAGTTTGGGCACTCGGTCTCTAAAAGGTTCGCCATCACTGACCTATTGCATTCCCATGTCATGTCAAACGAGGATAATAAACCATTACTGCAACAACAATCATGTTGGTGCAATAGCTGGATCCCTTCTGTTTGCTTCTTCTCTTTGGAGAAATGAAGCAAAGAGAGTTTTATATGGGAGCCGTCTTTTGATCTTGGGACCACAACTCCAGTGATGCCAATGATGTGATCAGAGGGACCAGGGATAAAAAAATCTTAGCCTGCTTGTTTTCTTTTGTGTGTGGTGGATTGGGTTGGAAATAGGAGCATTTCACAATACTACAACTTTATCCTTGCATTCCCATCTCTATTTCTGTTTTTTCAGCTGAAAATCTTTGGCCATTTCGATGCTATCTTTTGGCAGCATGATTTGGATCTATCTTCTGAGGATTTTGGAGAATTTTAACAGGACATGTTTCGCTTCCTGGAGACTTGGGGAACGTTCCCGCTGTTTCTTTAGATATTTTCATACCTAAAATCATACAACTAAATATTATCATTTTGACACTCTGTTTTGGCAGGAGAAATCTTTGGACGTTTTAGAGGCTATAAATGGGGTGCCAGACTTACTAAATCTGTAGCAGGCTGTAGCTTGCCACTGAGGAACATTTGAACCTAAAATTAATATTATGCATTCTCAAACAAATCACAATTCATAAACCTTCCTTTATAGCTTTTAAAAGTAATCCAGTTTTATCTGGGCATTTTAACCCTAATTCTGAGGCTGGGGTTAATCATACCGTACTATGCCTTCTTCAAGACCTTGAAAACGAAAGAGCAAAATAACACTAGTCATTTGCATAATTTACTCTATTTATTTGTTTTGGCTGAAATACAATTCCACTTTAATTAGGCCACAGCAAGCACAGGTTGGTAGGAATACGTGGCCTAGCAGTCTTTCCCATGATGTCTGGGTTAGGTCTCCGTGTTTCAGTAAGACAGACCACTTACCCTCCTTTGATGTAATCTAGAAACGTATGTTCTGATTCTGTGGCAAATGACAGCAATGTGACCTTGAAAAGGAAGAAACAGGATGTATGTCACATAAGGACTCATGAAATAATTGTCACTGGGGCAGGAGCATCTGTTGCTAATGATGATTTGCAGTCATGTCCAAGGCCATCCCACCTTCAGTTTACTGCCAGTTCAATAGGTTACCACACCCCTGTTTTTTAAGATTATCAGATTTGGGTTGCAAAAATCCAGAAGAAATATTTATTTCTTTACTGAAGATTGGAACTCAGACTTACAAGACCAGTCATAGCAGTTGCCTAGTAAAGTTTCACTCTTTAGGTGGAGAATCTCTCAAAAGTATCATGACCGTATGTTTTGTTTTGTTTTTGTTTTTGAAAAATCTAATGGACAAACCTGAACAGAGGGCAAATCTGAAAGACGTACACAAGGAAAAAAAATAATTGCTTATAATTCTATTTTACAAAGGAAAATTCAAGAACTTTTCTGCTTTATAAAAATGCATATTCTAATAAAAAATATCTAAAGTCAAACAGTATATGTAAATTTGTTTTAAAAAGATAATTCAATGTTCATATTTTTCACACAAATGTGAATTAAATGTGCATTAAACGGTATCATTTCTGCAGTAAAACTTAAATGACCGAAATAAAGGTCAAAAGTGACTTTTTGAAAAATAAAATCTAAAGGATAACTTTTTAAAATAAAGGGTGTTCTTTATAATCAAAATCATATGGTCACTGTACTCATAAGGAACAGAGTGAGTTAGATCATTTGATTAAAGAGCATCGTTATTAACAGTGGCTTACCAGTTTTTCAAACAGGAATCTCTCTGGGTCCATAAGTTCATACTGGGAACTAAAGCTCAGACTTTGTGTATGGGATCTACTACTATGGCTCTTCCTTATATATCTAACAATTTAATCATTTTCTCCTATGGACAAGGAACAAAGAGCAAGCTACCATAATATATCATGCCAGAGGCATCAGCCAGATTTAACAATTACCAACAAAATAATCTGGATTTATCTGGCAAATGTATCAATCAGCCCACATGCCTGCATTTTTCTTTGCATGCAGGAATTAACATTAATTCAAAATACTTTCTACATTTACTCTGTGTTGAAATATTTATCAGTTCTGTCTGCCTTTGATTCAAATCAGATTGCACTATTGTCTACTATTTTAATTGTGGAATCCTGGATACAGGATTGAAAGCCACCTGTTTTTATTGGCCCTTCCTCTTGCTGGTATTTGTATAATACAACTGCTGGGGAAAACAACAGTGATGGTCATGCATTATTTGCTGTTTAGTTTACATCAATATATGCAATTTGCTGTCTATTTTCTATTGTTGCAGCTCAAATAAAAAAGAAATCCCAACTTCAAAATTACTCAGATAACATGTTGGGGAAGTATTTTAATACATCAAGTACATCTATACTAATGTTACTCACTGTTCCTGAATTAGAGTATTTCTTTTTCTTCATTTTCTTTTTGGGATTTACCACCTGAGAGAAAGAAAGAAAAGAAAAATTATGCTAAACATCTCTGTGAGACGTCTGCAACGTATACTAGAAGCAGTAGATGCCCTCCTGGTGTTTATACTAATTCCATCTCTAGAAATGACAGTTTGTAGAGGGCTATTGGAAAACAAAATAAAAGATGTGATACGGACCCCAAGGAGTTGACAAATTCTATTTAAACAAAAAGGAAGTCTAAGACTGAAGAGGCAAGTGGGAAAGGAGGCTCAGAGAACAAAATGTGGGTATGCTGTAAACAACTTCATTTGCAAATCATCTGGCTTCTGCTTTAGTTTTATATATGCTAGGGTTCTATTTCAGCAATGCAGAGAGCAGGGACTTATGCTAAAGCCTCCCACAAACAAACGAATGAACACTTTTAAAAAGCAGTATGAAGAATTCAGCTTTTCTTGTTCTTCTCCTTGCAGCTATCCCACAAGATGCTCATTATTATTCATCATGTACCAATGAGAATGAAAACTGCAACACCAGTTAAACTACTACAGGCAAGGAGATGGTGAAGCTTTGCCTCCTGAGGTCCAAAACAGATCAACACATCTGTTACAGTAAACAGATCTTTCTAAACAGGCAAATGATGTTATCTTAATCCAGGTTAATCTTAATTAGTATAGACTCCTTTTCCATGACACATACAAAAATAAGATTTTCTTTTAATATGACACCAAAACCAATTTATAATGTTATAATGTTGTGAACCAGGTATCTTTTAAGGAGTTGGGGAGGGGGGTTGTATTAGTGTGGAGGTATTTTACCATAATACCAATGGAATTTAAACTGGTTTTTCATCTTAAATAAAAGCTTCTTTGTACAAATAAAATAAAATAATAAAATAAGTACGGTAGTAGGTGTAATTCCTAGCATGCCAAATATGAAATATGAATTAAATCAGTATATGCGCTATTCCATTGCGTTGGGATGAACTTGGTACCTATGACTATCCAGTCTTTTATCCCACCTACACCGACTAGATTTTGCAATGTTTTTATGCCATGACCTTCCCCGACCCCAGATTTTAATCTTATCACACCAGACACCCATAATATCTGACAATGCACTCTGCATCAAGCACATGACAGCCAACACATGCTGCAGTATCACTCTTTCCTCCATCATGGGCTGCCATAATCAAGTTACATGTGTGCCACACTGCCTGACAAAAATATAGCGTTAGTACAGAATAAAAATTCTTCTTCTTCTTCTATCTTTTTTTATCTTAATCAAAGGAATATTTACCAAGCAGTTGTCCTGCTAATGTTTAGACAACACCTATTAAATCTTAGCAGCTAGTACTGCAGCTGCATAATACTTGGGAATGAGGTTAAAGTGCCCTGCTTATCCTCTTCTCAAAGCCAGTAAAAAGTAAAGAAAAAAAGTGTATAATTTATTCATATTAGGAAACTCAGATTTCCTTGCTAAAATGTTTGAGCTATTCTGGAGCAAAAGTTTCATTTTTAGCATGACGTACACACTAGCTGCCCTGAGTTTTCGGAATAGGGCGGCATAGAAATCGAAACAAACAAATAAATAAAATAAATAGACTGCTACCATCTCAGCAGTTAAAGCTGGAGGCCATGCAGTCCTTCTGCTTCATTCAACAGATCATCAAGCTATTGGAATTATTAGATGCTCTGATGCAAGACTCAACATTCAAATAAACTGGGTGTTTCCTTCTGTTTCAAATCATAAATGTCTCCTGGGATATAATCCATGAAAATGTGGTTATGAAATAGAAAATTATTTTAAAGAAAAGAAACTGAAAATACAAAGTATACTATGTAATCTAGTATTGTAAATGACCACAGGAAGTGTACAAATCTGACTTCTTTGAAATAGAAGATTATTGAAGTATGACAGTTTTAAGTTTAAAATAAAATATTTCTGAATTATGCTCTAATTCCGATCAAATTATAAATTAACCATTCTGAGATAATTTTCTACTTAATATACAATATTTCAATAAATGAGAATAGACTTGGAAACTTTAAGAGAAATCCAGTTCTGAAGGATCTTTAGAAAGAAATTTGAAAATAAAGTTTCCACCATAATTTTTTATACCCATTTATGACACAGCTGTATTTGGAATTTGTATGTGTTAGACCATTCACTGCATATTCATTTGAAAGGGGCGATTTTGCAAGCCACCTTGGTGCCAGCAAAATATCCCTCTTCAAAGCATTAAAATGGATGCAAGCTTTAAAAGGTTTATGTGGCCACTTTGAAGGCTTACTGCAGCATAGATACATCCATGTGGTCACCTCACTTCACTGAAAATCTCAGTAGGTCACAGTCTGCATACAAATGCACACATACAGACAACTGGGAAAAGACTTAAAGCTTTTACATGAAACTTTTAAATAATATGACTTTTCCAAAACTATGCTTCATTCATATCTGTGAATGTTTTTTTGAAGCGCTCATTTCCAAAGTTTTATACAGGTTTATTAAAGGTATAGCAGATTAGTGGGAGAGTCAAGGCTAATCAATGGAAGTACCCTTCATAATGTATAGAATCTCTGTAGAATTCACTAATCCATAAATAACAGTGGCTGGGTAATTTTAAATGGGGATAGGGAAAATGAAAGGAAGTATTGTGAATGGGCAGGCTAAAATATGGCATTCATAAGTGACCAAACTCATGTCAGACAGTTAATTCACATCCACAAGTGAACCATGATTCTTGGCCACATTTAAAATTAAACTGAGTCCCTCTCTCTTCTAAAGACAAAAAGGATTTTTTTCAAGCACAGTGTGTAGCTGAACAAGGGAAAAGGGATGAAAAAGATTGAGAGTGCATTACTTCTTCAAGACTCTCTGATTAGACTCCCCCAAAACTGGAGGATGCAGAAAACTACTATTTAGATATTTCTGTTGAAATACATAAAGGTCCAGCTAGAAAACTCTGCTTGTTTTTTTCTTCTTTTCTTTTTCTGCATGGAAAAGAATAAAAAATTGGGGTAAACCCAGTTTTCTAAACTATGCAGAAAAATAATATTAATTTTTGCTGCTTAATTTAGAAAATTGAGATTATTTAATTTTTTGTTCATATATCAGGGGCATGAAGAGTGAATATTTTCTTTAGGATCTTCTTAAAAATTATATATTCATCTGGAATTTTTGTATTCTCCCTTTCAAGAGTTTGCTGGAATGCCTTCTGTTTATTTGTAGCAGGTCCACCCCATTTTGTGTCCTACCTTCTTTTGATTTTTCTATGGATTTTTGTTTTAGTTGGTGATCCTGATTAAGGCAACTCTGTAACTCTTTTTTTTAGAACATTAAACATGTGTAATTTAAACCTTAACGTTCAAAAGGAGTGTTGTAGTTTATCTCCTTCTCATAATAAGATTTGATTTTGTCTATATCTTGTGAGATTTGTCCATATACCAAGCAAGGACTGAAATCTTTTAGCCATATGCCTCTAAGCTACACACTCAGGCGCTTGTGTCATAGGAAATATTCTATTTTATTTTTAACCTTTTAATAGCTAGAAAGGGAACAAAACGTTTGAAAATCCCATATTTCTCATATATTGGGATGGGAAGCCACCCAGAGTATTGTAAACAAAAAAAGGGCAGCTATGTAAATGTTATGAATGAATGAATGAATGAATGAATGAATGAATGAATGAATGAATGAATGAATAACACAGAAAGGTTACAGGAAGTGTGTCAAGTAGGGAATTGGGTGATGGCAACAGGTACCAGTACTAGTTAGTAACTATTTGAAAGCAAGACATTAGGCCAAAGTGTGAAGACCTGGATGATTTCTGGGAGAAAAAGTTTGAAATATTCAGCTTTCCATTGAATGGGTTCAGCTAGTTCCATTATAAAAAGATAACACAATAAGTATCTACTAACCATACATTTTCTAGAAGCTCTTGCTAAATTTTAACAACCAGCAATCTCAGCCAGCATAGCCAGTAGTGAGGGTTACAAGGGCTACAGTTAAGCAATATTTGGAGAATCACAAGTTTTCCTATTAATGGCTTAAATATAATCTTATATATGGGTTCCTTCATTCCTTTGAAAGGAAATAAGAATATCAGATTTGATTTTATGGCCATTTGCCAAAGAGAATGTCTTTTCATTATTATGAAAAACAGAAATGTAAATTCTTTTTCCAATTTCATGGCATTCTGTCCTGTAGAAGAGCAGAGTTTGTGAATTATATAAACTATGCAAATTTCTCATCTCTGTTTTCTTCTTCTCCTACCCATTTTTCCCTTACTGAGGAGAGAAACTAGATTCTTTGAGAGGAGCAGCTGGGATCTCCCTGTGCGTATTCAGGCCAGTCATATGAGAAACTGTCCTAGAACTGTCACATTAGATACTATTATAACAGGACTACTGAGCATAAGACATTAATATGCAAAAAATTATTGGTAATAACGGGAACCCCAGAGTCTAAACTAACTGGCCACATATGTAGGCATGCACACTGCTGCAACTCTGTTTTTCAGCTTCACATGGATTTTGTCATCTGTTGGTGAAGTCAGATCTTCAATTCAAGCAGAAACGCACCAACAATGCCTTTACAACTAGAACGAGTGACAGGCCACAAACTCTATCGGGCTGAGATCACATGTCATGCCAAGATGTGATTTTTAAATCATGTTTTATTAAAAAAAATAATGGTTGAATTTACATTTAATATTAAATTGTTCATCATTGTTTACAAGGTACAATGGCAGGATTCAACTAATAGCTCACCATATGTAGAGAGCATGGAAGGTGACCCTGGCAGAGACACTGAAAAACTGTTACCTAGGTAAAAGGGGCTAAAACATTTTTAAGTCCGGAACATTCAGCTAACATTCAGAAGTGGCTCAGGCAGATACTAGGCCTCTTGAATTCACTGAACTGTAGGAAGGAAGTACAGCACACTTAGCATGTGCAATATTCTATTGTAGCAATCACTTTCAATAAAAGCAGTTTTTGTCATCTTGCAGAGTTGATTTCATGTTCTGGTCTGCTTAAGTGGGGCTGGCATTGTGTGAACTCAGTCAAATCTAGTTCCAGCCTCTTGGCACTTGTTCAGCGCTATTTAAAGCTCAATATTAACTTTACATGTCAGTAGTCTCAAGAGGTATGTAGATAAGCACGGGCATCTGTGCACATCATGACACTATCACATAAATTATGCCAATTATATAACATCATCAGAGCTTTTACCAAATGCTGTACAGATAAGGGAAATTTATATTCTTCAACTTGGAAATAGTTTTTGAGGAAAACCTTTTCCCACAGACTCCTGTAATAACCTATATATTATCTCATAAGAATGCTTGTGCATAGCATGGAATTCAGGAGAGAATTACACAGTTTTTCACAGTGGAACAAGTGATGACCTCCCCACACCTCTCCCACATACCCCTTCCCTCATGTTATGCATTTTATTCATCAGTGACCCAGGGTCAGAAGATGAGCCCTGAAGTTGCCAAGCTTGCCAAGGACAGTAAATTATTCAAGGTGGTGAAACTACAATTTGACAAAAGCCAAAGCAACCCCCTCAAACTGGATTAGGAAAACAGAGTTCTTTGCCAGATCTACAGGTAGCCTAAGCTCTAATGATTCAACAGGAAAGAGATATTTTGGTTGTGGTGGATAGTTTAAATAAAAAAAAATCATCTCAGCATGCAGTCGCAGAAATAAAAAAGGCAAACGCTGTGTTTGGGAAGATTAGGAAATAGGTTAAAAATAGAACAGCAAGTGTTATAATGCTTTTATATAACTCAGTGGTGAGAGTGCAACTGAACTGTTGCATAAATCTCTGGTAGTCCCATTCTAAACAATGGGACGTTCAGGCTGAAAAGTCTGAAAGAGTTTAGATCAGAAAAAGAATCGTAAATGGGGAAACATCACCGAGAAACTTTACAATATCTGACAAAAAATGTATAAAAGTCATAAAAGAGGAAAGAATCCACATTCATTTCTAAAGCTCCCGAACAAATTGGAACAGAAGATTAGCAAAAGCTATATACATTTCAAGGCATAGAGTTAATATCTTTCAAATGGCTTTCCCTAAAGGAGAAATAGGGCAGACAGACTGGTAATCATATAGCTGAAGTGGATAATAGTCAAGCTTCCAATTCACTCTAATTATGATACTGCACACAATCTGGCTGAAATTACTTCTCTCCACTCTCATACTGGTAATCCCTTATTTATGTTTTTATTGAGATTTGAAATTAGCACAGTACAGTGGTTGGCAATGCCCTATCAGTGGTTTTGTACTACAACTGGGCATACTAAATCAGTTGTACACCATGATCTGCTTAGCTCTAGAGCAGATATACCTCTTAGCAAGGCTTTTTTTTTTCATAGAACCCCCAGAACGGAGTTCCGGCACCTTTTTTGGATGGAACCTTGTAGGGCAGGCAAGGCGGCTTGTATGGCACCTTTTTTTTTTTTTTTTTTAAGAAAAAAAGCATTGCCTCTTAGTATTTTAGTAGCAAAAGGGGTTTAGTGTAAAGATATAAGCCAGGCTCGAAAGTTATTTTTAATTTTTAAACTAATGTATTTTCATCTAAAATAACAGGTGTATACTCCATGTGAACATCTGACTGTAAATATTCGATTTGCATCTACTTATAGGATTGTGAAAGCTGCTAATATAGTATGGAGAAGCAATGGTCTGAAACTGGTCTAAATAGGAAATTTTGGGAGAATTTGAAAAGTTTGTTTCTCCCAACTGAAAAATGGGGAAAAATTGCTTCTATAAATACAAGGAATGCGTACATATATTTTTAGGGGCCAAGTTCAATATATAGGGCAGAAAATTTCCTTTGTTTTAGGCCAACAACTCTGGAGGCACCACATTTAGAAAACGTGGTTAATGTACCAGGATAAACAGTTAATAATAATAATAATAATAATAATAATAATAATAATAATAATAATAATAATAATAAAGTTGGAAGGGACTTTGGAGGTCATCTAGCCCCTGCTTAGGCAGGAAACCCTATACCATTTCAGACAAATGGCTGTCCAGTCTCTTCTTAAAAACTTCACTGCTTCTGGAGGCAGGTTGTTCCACTGGTTAATTGTTCTAACTGTCAGGAAGTTTCTCCTTAGTTCTAGGTTGCTTCTCTCCTTGCTTAGTTTCCATCCGTTGCTTCTTGTCCTGCCTTCAGGAGCCTTGGAAAATAGCTTGACTCCCTCTTCTTTGTGGCAGCCCCTGAGATATTGGAACACTGCTATCATGTCCCCCCTCATCCTTCTCTTCATTAAACTAGACATACCCAATTCCAGCAGCCGTTCCTTATATGCTTTAGCCTCCAGTCCCCTAATCATCTTTGTTGCTCTTCTCTGTACTCTTTTTAGAGTCTCAATATCTTTTTTGCATCGTGGTGACCAAAACTGGATGCAGTATTCCAAGCATGGCCTTATCAAGGCATTGTAAAGTGGTATTAACACTTCACATGATCTTGATTCTACCCCTCTGTTAATGCAGCCTAGCACTGTGTTGGCCTTTTTGGCAGCTGTAGCACAGTGCTGGCTCATATTTAGGTGACTGTCCAGTAGGACTCCAAGGTCCCTCTCACAGTTACTGCTATTGAGCAAGGTACCCCCTATACTATTCCTGTGCATTTGGTTTTTCTTGCCTAAATGTAGAACCTTGTTTTTTTCACCATTGAATTTCATTTTGTTAGATAGTGCCCAGTGTTCAAGTCTATCCAGATTCTTCTGTATCTTAAGCCTGTCTTCTGGAGTATTGGCTATTCCTGCCAACTTGGTGTCATCTGCAAATTTGATGAGTTCCCCATCTATCCCCTCTTCCAAATCGTTGATATAGATGTTGAAGAGCACTGGGCCCAGAACAGAGCCCTGGGGCACCCCACTACACACTTCCCTTTATGTAGATGCGGTTCCATTGAGGACCACACTCTGAGTACGGCCGGTCAGCCAGCTACGGATCCATCTGGTGGTGATGCTGTCCACCCCACATTTTTCTATCTTGGCAAGTAGTAGGTTGTGATCTACTTTATCAAATGCCTTACTGAAGTCCAAGTAAATTATGTCCACTGCATTCCTCTGATCCACTAATTTTGTCACTTGGTTAAAGAATGCAATAAGATTTGTCTGGCATGATCTATTTTTGACAAACTCATGTTGGCTTTTAGTAATGACTTTATTTGCCTCTAGGTGTTCGGTGGTTTGTTGTTTGATTATCTTTTCCAGGATCTTCCCAGGTATTGAGGTCAGGCTGATAGGTCTGTAATTTCCTGGGTCCATTTTTTTTCCTTTTTTGTAGATGGGAACTACACCAGCTCTTTTCCAGTCCTCTGGTAGTTCCCCTGTGCTCCAGGATCTTTGAAAAATATAGTTCAGTGGTTCTGAGATCACATCTGCCAGTTCCTTGAGAACCTTGGGGTGTAATCCATCTGGTCCTGGCGATTTGAACTAGTCTAGGCTGGACAGGTGCTCACTTACCAATTTCTTGCCTATCTTAATTTGTGTTTCTATTCTGTTTTTTATGGCACTATTTTTGATAGGTTGGTCTGTTTTTTTCCCTTTATGTAAAGACAGATGCAAAAAATGAGTTAAATAGTCCTGCTTTTTCCCTGTTGCTTGTCACCTTCTTGCCACTTTCACCCACTAATGGACCAATCATTTCCTTCACTTTTTTCTTGTTTTTTACATGTTGAAAGAAGCTTTTTTTGTTATCTTTGACTTTGGTCGCAAGCCTTAGTTCATTTTGAGTCTTGGCTTTCCTCACTTCATCTTTGGAGGCTCGAGCTATTTGCTGATATTCTGCCTTAGTTATGTGCCCCTCTTTCCACTTTCTATACTTGTCCTTTTTATCTTTCAATTTGTCAGAGTTCTTTATGCAGCCATGCTGGTTTCTTTTGTGAGCTGTTATTTTTCCTCTTTGTTGGTATTGTGCTAGACTGGGCTTTTATTATCTCATTTTTCAAAATTTCCCAAGCTTCTTGACTTGTTTTCCCCTTGAGGATTCTCATCCATGGAATCCTTCCCAAGCCCTCTCTAAGTTTATTGAAATTAGCTCTCTTGAAGTCCAAGACTCTAGTTTCACTGTGTTCTATTGCTTGTGTTTCCATAATGTTGAATTCCAGTATTGCATGATCACTTCCTCCCAGGGTTCCTATGGCTTCAACATCTTCTATCATTTCATCTCTGTTAGTGAGAATTAGACCCAAAATGACTAATCCCCTAGTTCCCTTCTCTACTTTTTGGGAGACAAAGTTGTCTGCTAGGTTTGCCAGGAACCTGTTTGATCTTCCACTTGGTGCAGAGTTTGTCTCCCAGTTGATGTCAGGGTAGTTAAAGTCCCCCATTACTATTGTGATGTGCTTCCTACATACCTTAGTTAGCTGACTAGCAAAAAGTTCATCTATTTCCTCTGTTTGGTTGGGTGGCCTGTTGTATACACCTATAGCAATGTCATTTCCCCCCCCTTTTATATTGACCCAAATGCATTCAAGAATGCATTCAAGTTCATTCCTTGCTGAATGTTACCTGTCTTATGTAGACCAGAATTTGGCCAATAGCCTTTAGAAAATACTGAAGATATATAGCAATATGAAATATAACTCCATTGGCTTAGAGCCTCAATATTTCAGGAGTATAGATGGTTTTTGAAAGATTTATACTTAGAATTTTTTTTCCCTAACAGAGGAGAAAATTATATTGATACATGATGCATTGAAAAGGAAAGGGTGTTGTAGTCTAAAACAAATCTTAAAAATAGACTGATTGTGAGAGGTAAAACAGTATTTCTACCTGTGTTGGGATTAGAATCTTATTCAACAAGAGAGAAGAATTCCTGCTACTGCTCCAGGAATCAAAGGAATCAATTGTAACTATAAAAACTGTTCTACAATATCAATAAAAGCCAGTTTGGTGTAGTAGTTAAGGCACCAGGCTAGAAACAGGGAGACTGTGAATTCTAGTTCCACCTTAAGCACAAAGCTGGCTTTGTAATCTTGGACCAGTTTCTCTCAGCCCTGGAAAGAAGGCAGAGGCAAATCACTTCAGAAAAACCTTGCCAGGAAAATGGCAGGAACTTGTCCAGCCACTCTCAGAAAATTGGCACAATTGAACAGAATAGAAAAAAAAGGAAAGAATGTTAATAGATCACCCTTCCACAGTCTGATTCTTTCTTTGCAATTGCCATCATTTCCAGTCTGCATTATTCCCAGTCAGAAATCACACTGGCAAGGTTAATGGGTGTTGAAGTTCAAAAGTTTTGGAGGCTTTGAACTGAGAAAGGATGAAATGAAACCTTAATGGGACAGTGTTTTCTGACAGGGGCAGCAATAGTATTATGAACTTTGAAGCAACTGCCTCCAGCTGAAAGTCATGAAAGAGATGGAAATTATTCTTATTTGCTTTCTATTTTATCTGCTTGGGAGAAAGATAATCTTTGACCTTTTCTCCCCTTACAGTAATAAAGTATTTTACCAGACTTCGGGCATCACTTCCTATAACTTGGATAGCTAAAGGGTACCTACCATTTGCTGTTCAATTATTATTTATTAAGATATTTTAGATCACAGTCTGCAGAAACCTTATTGAATTAATAGTGGTCTTATGTAACTCCCACTCATTTTAATTAAAATTAAGCTGGGATTTTCTAACACAACCTTCCCCAACCAGCTGCCCAACAAATGTGTTGAGCTGAAGCCCTTTTACAAAATAGGGAGTATAGGACTAGTCCAATGTATCTTGAGAACACTAAACTGAAGAACTGATACTCTAGTGCAGTGGTTCTCAACCTTTTTCAGGTTGAGACCCCACTTGCCCCGCCCATGTGTGGTGTGAACCGGCTCGCGCGTGCGGCGCGTCGGGCCAATCCGTGCATGCATGGCGCGCGCGCGACGAAAAAAAACAAAATGGCAGACCGCGACAGGTCGATCCGCGCGTGCGCGGCGCGTGCATGACGAAAAACAAAAACAAAAACAAACAAACAAAAAATGGCAGACCGCGACGGGCCAATCTGCGCATGCGCCGCGCACGCGTGACAAAAAACAAAACAAAACAAAACAAAATGGCGGACCGTGACGGGCCAATCCGCGCATGTGCGGCGCGATGGCCCAAACCACCCATGCGCGGCGCGTGCATGACGAAAAACAAAAACAAACAAACAAAAAAAATGGCGGACCGCGACGGGCCGATCCGCGCATGCGCGGCGCGCGCGTGATGAAAAAAAACAAACAAAAAAACAAAATGGCGGATCACGGTGTCTGGCGACCCCCGCGAAACGGTCGTTCGACCCCAAATGGGGTCGCGACCCATAGGTTGAGAACTGCTGCTCTAGTGGAACTCCCCCCTCCCAGATTTATGGTTTCGGAAAGGTCTAGGGAGAATGTCATAAAGCCAGGAAAAAGTAGCATAATTCATCATGAAGATGGGCGAAGTTGATAAATGACGCCTTGAATTTGAGGAGGGGGGATTTTTGCTTAAGTTAAGCCTATGTTAAAACTTACACTGCCATTTCCTACAATTTCACACCTTAAATGACAAGAAACCATACAGCTTAATTTGGTTATTTTGATGGGAAAGATTGTAATAAGTACAAAAATGTGGTTCAAGGAGAGCATGTTAGTATTGAGAATAGAATAGAACAGAACAGAACAGAACAGAATATTGTTTATTGGCCAAATATGATTGGACACATAAAGAATTTGTCTCCAGTGCATAAGTTCACATATAAACAGCAAGTAATAGGTTATAGATTATAAATTATAGTGATAAATCATAGTTACAATCATTAATCATAAGTTACAAACAATAATGAATAAATCATAAGAAACCAATAGGAGAAGATAGTAGAAAAGATGAGAAAATATGAGAAATGAGACAGTGCTCTGGGAATTAAGTGTTCAGCAGAGTGATGGCATTGGGGGGGAAACCCATGGTTTTAATCAAAGCAGCACAGAATGCAGGGGTCTTAATAGACTGAACCACTTGTGTCATAAAGTCTGGCTGCTAGCTCAAGGCAAGAATTCGTTAAACCATTTCAACCATTCTTTTTTAAGTCATCCATCAATATCAATTAACTTTGGATGCTGATATTAAGGGGCACCTGTAGAAGCTACTCACCTCATAGACATTAAACTGGCTTTGTCCTCGTGCCAGTTCTCTATAGCTGGTTGTAAACTCTCCAATGAAATCATGACTGTTAAAAGAAAATAGGATTGTGAGAGGTGATATACAACAAAGATTCCTATTTCTTTATACCTTGGTCCAGATGAGGAATAACAAAACATCATAGCCAATCAGTGGTAACTCTGCCTTTTCCTTACTTCCTTAATTTGTAGATACTGGTCCAACTACCAGTATATGGAGTTCTAGGTTACTTTTCATTCTTCCCCATCATTTACTTAGACACTTTATTAAAGTTGATTCATAAAGCCTTTACAAATCTAGGGGCTGTGAGATATGTTTGGATTGATAATTCTCATCATTCTCAACATCACAGCTAGAATTCTAGACTGGGGTAGTAAGCCTTTTCTCTTTTCTCTTTAGTAAGTCTTTTCTCTTCAAGCATGCTGCACGCGTTTTCTGCATTTTATTTTCATTTAATTTTTATCAATGTAGGTTTTATTTTTATTTTTTAAAAATGACTAAATGCAAGGAACTAAATGCTACTTACCTGCCATCTCGATCCCAGTCATACACTTCTACTTTTATGGTTCTGCAAAAGATGACATTAGTGGTCAAGTTGCAATTCCTATTACAGTTTTCTTCTGAGAAAACCACTGACATGAAAAAGTGTCAAGTTGTGCATTAGAGATAGTATTTTTTTTTTCTTTTTAAGAAAGCTGAACAAGTAAGTCAAGTGGGATTTAGGGGATACTGTATTAAGACTATTCCAGCTACCCTAAACAGGACAAAATCTCCTAAGTAGGCCTACAACTGCCCTTCTAGCCTTTTCTGGATAAGCCTCTTGGAACCAATGTATTAAATAAGCACGTGTTTACATCAAAGGCAATCATTAAAAGCTTAATTAAGACAAGGCAGAGGATCCCCCCCTCTTTTTCAAAAAGGGCAGTGGAGTTAATTTTCTTAATGAAGGGGTTTATTGCATTCTTTGGTAGGGTCTTCCCACTTGAAATTAATCACACAGTTTGGGAGTTCTCTTGGTCCTAGCTTGTTAATTAATGTTCAGATAACAGCTCTGGCCAAAAGGTTTCAGATGTGGAAAGGCAACAAAGTTACCCCCTTTCAAAAGAGGAAATGAAAATAAAACAGCATCATTAGCAATATGCATCTAGGCAGAAATCAAATAATTTTCTTTTAAACCCAGGCTATCTACGTAGTCTGTGTCTTTGGATCACTTTCCTGCTAATACGTAAAACTGGAAAATTATTTTTTGGTGTTCCAAGGTGAATAGGTGCAAATTAGTCAGCACATGTGATGTATCATTTTTGTGATAGCACCCCAAAATACTCAAAAGAAACATTCTCTCTCTCTCTGAAGGTTTGATTTCCTGTCTTTTTTTAGCCTTTTCTGGCAGGTGAAGACAACTTCAGACAGAATTTTGAACAGCTCTGGCATTTCACATTGCATTCCAATTCTCAACTTTTAGTTACATGTGATTTCTTTGCCTCTATTATCAGCTAATTATTTCTGTTTTCCTGTGTTTTTGTAATGTTTTAGTTACTTATATGTTTCTCTGTGAGATTGAAGGGTGAGATATACATTATTGTATTAAATGCATATAAATTGTTGTTTGTCTTTAAAGTATGAGGAAGAAGGGAGATTTCCACACATGTATTTTATCTATTTTGTCTGGGTTACATTGGAAAGATGTGAACCATTTAAATGTTACTAAACAGACAGGCTTCTAAGACAAAATTTGCCAATGGCTGGTTGATATTATTTAACCCCAACAGTTTAATATATGCCTTACAAGGATGCCAGAGGTATTTGTTGTTCCCAAGTAGGCAATGGGGACACTGGCACTTTTACCCTTAACTCCAATGTAATTTTCAATGTCAGGCACTGGTTATTCTCAGTAAATACTCCAGCCTAGTGGCTTCTTAAACTCTTGTTAGCAAAATGACAGAGATTAAATTGCCTGTGGCTGTATGTATGCTGACAGGTGACATTTGAATTCTCAGAGGCACAGGAATGAGTGGAGATGTCAGACCAGACTTGAGTTCCATTCGGAGCTCATTTGCAGAGACTCTGCCACATCCCCTCACCCTTGCCCGCTTCTGTGACTTGAGAATTGCTTTCTCAATATTTTCAGTGCTTCTTGAAGTCAACCAAACTTCCAAACTATTGCACACACCAGCAATTTAAAGAAAAGGCTCATGTTTATAAAAACAAAGCAAAACAGAAGAATGGCAAACAATCCCAATATTTCAACTAGATCAGGGGTCGGGTCTTCAACCCCCAGTCCGCGGACTGACACTGGTCCACAGCATGCCAGCAAGTGGGCCGCACAAACAAGCAAAGCTCCATCCTCAGGATGCAGGCAGTATTCAAAACCACACCCCCACTGGTCCGCAGAAAAATCTTTCTCTATGGCACCGGTCCCTGGTGCCCAAAAGGTTGAGGACCTCTGAACTAGATTATAATAGACGAGCAGAGATGGGCAACAATGAAAAAAAATCATTCTTGAAAAAGGTAAAACTTTAACGAGTATTCACTGAAGTCAATAAACACAACTGATAATAAGTATTCTATCATTCTGTGAACTAAGAGAGATCTCACACACAAATGCCCTGAAAATGGCAAGTCACACCCTGGAAATAACATTCAAGAAGAGTGTCCTTTTACAGCATTGAGTGCCTGGAGACTGATTCCAAGGTTTTTCATACAATTACTGCATTCTACAAAATGTGCTCAAAGTGATTGATACTTGAGTTTTATTCCCTTCCCAAAAATGGAGAATAATCCTTTCTAAAAAAAAAAACAAAAAAACAAGCCTGAGGTGATTTTGTTGGTAAACAACAATTCAGAGAGATCAAGTGAAGAATTTGCTGAGCTCCACTAAAGCAGTGTTTCTCAACCTTGACAATTTTAAATTGTCAAGGTTGAGAAACACTGCACTAAAGACCGTTTTCTAAGCAGTCAAGGTGGGGTTGGCAACCTTTTCTTGGGTTGCTTACTAAATGCATATGTGTGTACTTTTGAGTGTAGAAATCTGGGGAGATTTTGAAGAAAATAATACTGTGAATAGTGTAGAATGCAGAGATTTGAATTATGTTCAATACATTTGACCCTGGACAGATAAAATAAAACCTTCAGAAAATCAGGAATTCAGATGTACCTTTGTTTATTCTTAATTTTCCTGATATATTTTGCTGGCAAATTTCACAACCAAATCTTAAGACAAACCAAATTCACTTATATTGTTATTCCCCTTCAATTTTTCAACGTTGACTGAAAACTTGCCATTTGATTTTTATTGCTAGCATAAACCATTCCCTTAGTAGCATTCTATAAGTAAAGTTAGCAGTACTGCAACTGGAAAACAAAGTGCCCTTGGTAAATACAAAAGCTCCGACTGTCCCAAAACCTGAAATAAAAGCAATCCAAGTATAAACACTGATTTTTGAGGGAAAATAGTAAGATGAGTCCCTGGGAATTGGGCAGCATATATATTTAATAAACTATTATGGGGATGGAACATGAGTAAGGCGATTGTCACATAGCTGGGACTTAAAAGACATCCAGGTTTCACTTATATCCAAGCTTTTTGCATAGGATCTCAAGGGATTTGCATTGCACAACTTCCTATTTTCCCCATACTACTTTATGAAGTAGGTTGGGTTGAGAATAACTTTCAATGAGCTTTCATGGCTGAGGGGGAACTACAATTTAAATCCCCAGCTTCAGTATCTTAACCGTAAAAAGTATTCACTGGTTCTCTGGACCTGCCTATGGAAACTCTTCAATTTCTTTTTCCCAGTGTTATATCTACAGTTGGTCCTTGAAGTCATGATGAAAAGTGGCTCATAACCAATCCTTGCATTTACAATGGTTGCGGCATCCCTGCAGTCACATGATCATTATCCAGATGCTTGGCATCTGGCTTGCACTTAACAACAACTGGTTGCAGCATCCTACAGTCATATGATTGCCATTTGTGACTTTCCCAGTTGGCTTCCAACAAGCACAATCAAAGGGGAAGCTCGCAAGAGACTGCAAGTTGCAGGTGATTCAGTTAATGACTACAGCAAAAAGCTCATAATTTTCTGGTCCTTATTGTGACTGTAAGTCAAGGACTACATATACTAACACCCGAATTTACTCTTTTTGCTGTTTTCTCCCATTTTTTTTCTCTTTGCAGGTTGTTGAGTTTTCCCCCAATCAGTAAGTCTCTTAGAGGGTGGTAAATGGTTAAAGAATGGAAAGCAAATGAGAATAAAAGGCTTTCAGATTAGATAAGTATGCAAAAGAGGGTCTATCAAGAAACTGCATCAGGATTGGTTGATAAATCACCAAGATTTTTGATGATTCCAATTTACTCAAGTTGATAACATCAAAATAGGATTAGAGAGAGCTTTCAAAATATCCCTCCCCTTTCCCTCTGTTGAATGGGCTTTAAATTGAAAATCCAGTTCAATGTAAACAAGTGCAAAGCAATGGCAACCTCTTGCAACACTTCCTGCCCTCAGATTTCATATATACAAAAGTGGGGGCTGAGTTGGCAGTAACTGATCAGAAAAGATCAAGAAAGGGAACTTGGAATCAACAGTTCCATGAAAATGTCAACCCACATTAATTCTTGAAATCATTAGGAAGGAAACAGAAAACTGCCAACTTGTGTCCTCAAGAAGCCTTGGGCTGAGGCAGCACTAAAAATAACCATCTAGTTCTATTTACTGCACCTCAAAAAGGATATTATAAAGCTGGAAAATAATATAAGAAAAGCAGTCAATATTATAAAGAACCCAAGGAGCAATTACAAGCACAATGAAGGAAACCACAATCATGGGGATCAGCATATATAATTTTCACTTTACACAAAAGGGAATGATCTGGAAAAACCAGTCATAAAGATGTTTGGGTTGAACTACTAGACTATTATTTTTATAACAACATTAGGCATGGGAAATAAGATGATGATATATACCATTTTATATTGTATAGAAAATATGATAGTTTCTCCAACAATATTAGATCCCAAAGTGATCTAATTAATATTACCACTGGAGGAATTCAAGACTTTCCTCAATAAAAGGAAGTAATTATTTATCCAACGAATAGTTTTCTGTTATCATATATGCCTACTGGCATTGAATTAACTGGTTTTCAAAGGGAAGAAAACAATTCATGGAGGATTGGGCAATGAATAGCTACATATGTTAATGCATTCACAGATCGTTTCCTTGAACAACAGGGAGTTACTACAACAGTGGAAGAGGAACAATAGTGGAAGAGAGCATCATCCCTATATTTTGTTTGTGAGCTTTTAGGATACCTTTGGTTGTAACACAAAATGCTAAGATAGGGGAGCCTTTAGCCTCAAGCCTGGCAGTGTGATTGTGTTGCTCTGGTTACAGATTACAGAGGAACAGATTTCAGAGCATGGCACACCGGAGAACATGCCAAATAAAGGTATCTTTAATTCCTCCTACTTTTATAAATGTCGACTCTTCAGATAGCAAGGATTTGTAGCAGCTTTATAATTCATCCACTGGACTAGGAAAAGGTTAATATTTTAAAGTATACTTTCAATCAGGAAACAGAATGAGACTATTGCGTCTGTTGTCTTGATCTGTGACTAGCTTGGTCCCAATGTCATACGTTTCCATAGCAACAAAAGCTAAAAATATACCATCTAAAATGGGGGAAAGGCCCACGCAGCAGTCAAAACAAACTAAATAAAGATCAAATTGCAATCATAATGAGGAAAAAGTAATTTTAATAATTTCTCTGGACTTGTTCAGGAGGTGATGAAACAAGATGGAAGAAAACAACAGATTCTGGGGATAGAAAGCTTGCAGTTCAGTTAACCACTGTGGAAAAGAGTGTGTTGGAAAATGGGATTCCTCAGGCCACATTTCCATATGAGTGTGATGAAGTGAAAAAGCTTTTTACTTCTCCAATAATGATTTTGGTTTAAGATATCTGGCATTGTGCATCAGACAGTGGTCCAGATTAGGAGCCTCATATGGTCCAGATTCAATGACTGAACAGATTACAAATATAATTATAAGTAAACCCATACTTATATACACAGAGTGACATATACATATGCTTTACTTTAGCAAATAGTTAAAAATGAGTCCACTTGTACTTTTTATAGCTCTGGTGTAATGTATCAAACAGCAGAAGGCAGAAAAATTTAAATTTAAGATGAAAAAGTATTGGCTGTTAAAAGTAAACTTTGGTGATAATGTTACAATACTTAAGGATAATATCATAATATAGGCCACCCAAAAGCTATCTTGATATTTGTTATCTTAATTATTGATAAGAGCAATATGAAGAAACCTGAAAATTTGTTTCATGGTCAAGAGAACAAGGAAAATATTGAGCTTTATGTTCAAATGGGATATTCCTTGTTTGAAAAGAATCATATTATTCCACTGTCGTATATTTGTTTCGCAGGAATAATAAAGACTTATTTTGCAGCGTTGTTATAAAGATGACAGTAAATCAGTGGAATTTTTTCAACTTCCTAAACTATTCCATGCAACCACATACGTCCAGTTAAGTATCAGACTTAATGTATCAACTTACAAAGACTCACATTCAAGTCAAAACAATAACAACTGTACCTTATAGGAAACTGATAGCCTAAGTTAATATCCTTATGACAAAGTATAAAAAAGTATACTGGGAAACAAACAAAAACTGAAGCTGTTGTTCTTAAGCTCCCCACAATGAGGTAGCTCAAGGAATGTCCACCAGTTTCTACATTTTTCCAAACTCTACTTTGGAATTGCAACTGGAAGCCTAAGATGAAGCAACTTTTTATCAAGATATTGTCCCAAAACAGATCACTTTAGCTGAGGCAACATTACCAAACAGGTAATGTTCACATGTGCTTAACTATTTGTGTCTCTCTACACACACATGTATACATATACAACATACACTAAATTGCAAGTATGGTAATCAGGTAAACAGCTTTTCAAGCTCTGTTCTCACCTCATGGATGTAGCCACTGACATGAATTAGTAAGCCACAACAAATTCTGAATTCCTCCAAGAGAAGGGAATGAAGAGGGATAGAATTGCTGAGCTGGTGACAATAATTAAGGCTGATCAAGACCTCAAAGAGTCTCTCATTTCTGCTCTAAGCAAAACAGGATAGGGATCAGGCAGCATCAAGAACGGGCTTAATAAAATAGCCTGCTACGTTTATAGTACTATTATTCTAGCCTATCATTTGGGAATTACCTTTTATCTCAAGCAGGAATAATATTAGTGATGCCAGTTTCATTTTTCATAAACTTGTAGCTAGAAAATTAGAGGCATGATTTCTATACGTGCAGGAAGATTGCATAGACTTTGTGATGACTTTGATCTACATCTTATCAAAGCACAGTATCAGGATCCTTTATTTCTATTCTTGGAGGATGTACACTTAATTAGCAAATAAAATAAAGAAATACAAGTAAGCCTTGATAAACTTCTATGATCTGTATTAAAAGTATAACAATGATATTTGGACTAACAGCATTTTCTTTTAATTTATTATTTTCATATAGCTAAGAAATTTCCTTTGTGTGTACTATAAAGGCTTCAACTGAATGCACACATCCTATTTTTTCCAAGTGAGGCTTATTTCCAATAAGAACATACAGGACTGCAACTTTCAAGAGTTTACTTTGGAATCATATGTACATATAGCAATGAAGAACTGTAAAAAGAATTGGGGACAGGAACCAACCTGCTGCATAGGCTTCTGCAGCCAATAGGGGGTCAAAGTTCTCCTCCTATGCCATCCTTCCTTCACATTTCTATGCCTAGCACTTGAAAGGTTTATAAATATATGATTGCTAATTACTTCATTAGTGTAATGTGTAGTTCTGTTTTCTGTGTGGGCTCATATTTCTAAAGGCTGTTTACCTCCTGGGAAATACAACCACAAAGATCTAATTCAGATGGCTTTTGTGAGACGATTGTGATTAAATATTTTGCCTGGTTAAACAAGCATTCCTTCAGTAGTGCCAGCATTTTTCCATGATACTATGACAATATCATGGAAAAATGCTGGCACTACTGGAGGAATGTTCTGAGCTACAGCTTTGGATGGAAACTTTGGCATGAACCCAGAAACCTCCCCTGACAAATATTCTGATTTATTTTCTTTTAGTAAATATTTCAAGATTGCATGTTTGTTTAGCACTTTATGGCTGAATTCATACAGCACATTTACACAATGATACCTGAGCCATGATTTATTCAATTCACTCAATGTTCTAATTCTCATAAATCACTTAATTAGAGGCTATCCACATAGGGTGGATTCACCCAACATGTGCCTGGTTAATCTGTGATCTTTTGAGTCATGAGAACCCAGCTTAAGGGTGAATGCTGGCTAAAGAAATTCAAATCAGGTATTCCCAGTCTGACTCTCACCTTTATCATGAATACACCAGGTAAATTTAGCAAGCCACTTTCAGTTATGATGCACCTATCCAAAACAGTAGTAGATAATATTACTAATGGTCTAATTTAATGGCTTGTTGCTAGAATCACAACCAAATAATGTAATTTATGTTCTAAAGATGTTTGAAACTTCTTAAAAATATTCATCATCATTTCTAATAATTTAACAATAGTGCGTAAGGGAGGGAGATGGGCAGCTAAGAAAAATATAAAAATATCAATAAATAGAACTCATAAAGGGTGGGAGCAGAACACATTCTTCTCCTGGCTTCTTATGCTCCACTGATTTAATTTGCCCCTCCTATCAACTCTGCTAATAGGAAAAGTGTCTCAAAACACAAGGTAGAGAGAAAGGAACTTAATATGTATTAGGAAACTTAGATCTATGTTTGCCTCTTCCCAGGAGCTCAGGGTGATGTACATAGCATTGCATCCTATGGTTAAGGTTGCATGTGAAAATAGTATAGCAGGCCTGAGCTGGTAATCAACAGAAAATATGCTGATAAAAGCTACGGTTAATGCATAGTTTTCAAACAAACACAGATGCAGAGATTCAATTGTGATATAGGAAATCATCAAGCTGAGTGAAGAGTACATTGCCCTGATAATGGAGCCAATCATCCTGGGGTGCTCTTGAGGACATCCCTCATCAGCAAGACTCTCATTCCTGAATTGAAACAGACCTTTGCTGTGGACTGACAGCAGTGGCAGATTTTATCAATGTAGTAATAATCTATTGCCAATGCTTCTCCCAACAAACATTTTCTACTTTTTGTGTTCATTCCCATCCATTCATCACTCCCTAAGTACATTTCAGTTCCATCTGTGAAGCCGGGGAAACAGCCTTCCCAAGGGAGCCCTCCCAGCTGCTCCCCCCTTTTGTCTTTTCACTAATGCTGACAGAATAACAGCTCCCTAATTTAGAACAGCTCTGAGGACTGTCAGTGTTTTTTAAACCCCCTTAAGAATCTTAAGGGAGGAAAAGTCTTTTGTATCACTAAATTCCTGGATGTGACAGCTTCTGCCATGTTTGGTGCATTCATGCAGCCATGGAAGTTGTTGAGTTTAATATTTAAAGTATTTAGATATTAATATGAAATATTAAATATGTATGTTCTGCCCTTCTATACCTACAATAAAATGAACCCCAGTCTGGGGACAAGTCTTACCTATCCAAACTATCTTTGCAGGAGGTTCCTTGTCCCCCATTAATTCTTTCTACAACCGGGTCTAATAAATTCATCCTCAGCTTTCTTTGTGGATTAAGTCAAAGTCCAAGGTTGCTAATGGGTGCTTACAGGTAACTCTAGTACATTTTGAGCATGTATGACAGGCTTTCATTTTCATTTAAAAACAGGCTTTCATTTTCATTTAAAATACCTAGCCAACTTTGACTGATCTAGAAATCTAAGCATGGCTGGCTCTATTTTGTCCCAGATGGCTGAGGAACATCTGGAACAGGGGTTCTCAACCTTGGCAACTTTAAGACTTGTGGACTTCAACTCCCAGAATTCCTCAGCCAGCAAAGCTGGCTGAGGAATTCTGGGAGTTGAAGTCCACAAGTCTTAAAGTTGCCAAGGTTGAGAACCCCTGATCTGGAAAGTCTAGGGATATAGGCTAAACTGAAGGGGGCTGTTTGTAATTCATTTCTTCTAACCTGATCTTTTCCAAACGGGTCCCACTAGGTATGTTGGGATTACCTCCAGCTATTCTCGGAACTAGGAACCATGAGGGTAATTTGGTGGACACCAATTCTAACATCACTTTTAATGAACAAACCATACCGGATGTTAACTCTAATTCTATGAAACTTGTACCTGTCATAATCTCCATTGCACAAGGCTCGCACAGGGATAGCGAATGACTGCCATACTGGATTCAGAGTGTTCTTCACCACTTCAGTTTTATGACAGATGGTAAATCTACCAAGATACAGAAGGTCCATTTAGTTATAAGTTAATTCTCAGAAACTGAAGAATGCCTTGGGCATTAGACAACAATAGAGAAGAAAGAAAAATCTCATTGTTTTTATTTTTGAAATATGCTTCTCCAAGCCACCATGGACATTGAAAATTGGACTGGGTTGGATCAAGATAAAAATGGATTACTTTAATAGCTGTAGGCATTCTCTAAGCACTTGCAGCAGAAATAAGCACCAGTTTCATGCAATATTAGCTAACATTCTTCAGAGGATATAAATATTTTCTATTAAAACCATACTTTTATTAGCACAAGTAGTGGAATATCCATTCCCACAGAGACAAAACTTGCTGAAAGCAGAACTATATTGGGAACCAGTTTGAAAGCAATAACCAGCAAGATATGGCAATATCTCTAGAAAGGAGAAGCTCATATTTTTTCAAACAAGGGAGGGGGAGGTTTTTTCCCCAGGCAGAGTCTGTGTTTTTAAGAAATAATCTGCTGGGAGCCATGTTCCAGTAATAACCAGAGCCAAAATTGGACAGATCACTCTTTTCTTCTTCTCTTTTTCTATTAGCTCAACTTTCCATAATATCCATCTTTCCTCCCATCCAACCTATTTTTGGAAAGACAGATCACTCTTGCTACCGACTTAAAATGAGCCTTTTGCAAAAAATCCTCTGATGGCATGTTAAAGGCTACATGAATCACAGAATACATGAATTACCCAAATCTAGCATTCTGACCATCCTTACTGTAATTTGGTTGGGACATTTCAATGAGAAAGCGTTTGCCTAGAACAGTGGTCCAGACTACCAAACCTATCAGATTTTGATTCTGGGAATGTGGATCTCCATCCTGCTCACACAAAAAATATTAGGTCTGAGCCTGGGAATTTGGATGCAAGCCAATATTTTATTTCAGCAGTAGCCTTGCACTTTGAAAATTGAGGAAAATGTTCACAATTTCAAGGAGATCTGACTTTCAGTTGCCTATTTAATTATTCAGAATTGTCAGCTAGGGAATTGTCTTGTTGTTAGCTAATTTTTGCCCAGACCTTTTTTCTATTAAACACAACATCTCATTTCACATCTTACTGGCTTAGTGAACACCTTCAGGAATATTCATAAATCATTTTTTTAAAAATGATCCTGAAAGTTGAAAACTTAGCATATTTAGCACAGTCTTTTTATTTTCTCCTCAAATCAGTTTTTTACTTGAGCTGATCCAAAAAACTCTTTTCAACTCACAAGAAAAGTTTGTTCAATTGACATGGTATGATCATGCATAAGAACAGGTAAAACTTCAATCACACAATCATAGCCATCATCTTGATTTTTTTTTACCATATCCTATAGATCAGCGGTTCTCAACCTGTGGGTCGCGACCCCATTTGGGGTCGAACGACCATTTCACGGGGGTCGCCAAACAACGCAATCCGCCATTTTCCCCCTTTTCCTTAGCTGTGCTACTTCCTCTTATTCTATTGGCTTTCGAAAGCCAATAGAATGGACTCTCTTGAATAGAGTCTAATTCTATTGGCTTTCAAAAGCCAATAGGAATTGTCCAGGCTGTCTCTGCCCTGCTGAGCCCGCCAAAAGTCCCAGTCTGCAAACGGTGCTGCAAGTTGTCTGCAGCGAAGGCAAGCTGTCTGGACGTTTCCACCCCTCCCTGCTGAGCAACTACTAAAACTGTAAGTAAAAGAGGGCCAGGGGTGGGAGGTGGGAAGCCGGCGGACGCAGGGAGGGTTTTAGACACGCGTGGGGCCCAGCGGGTTTTTTACCTCCCTTGGGCTGGGCCAGCTGGTGGCCCAGCCCGTGGTCGCCCTGCACCGTCGCTACCATGGCCGCCCAGGAGCACCTCGGACTGCCTGCCGCCGCCCCAAATGGGCGGCAGCGAAAGTAAGGCTAGTGGGGCAGTGGCGGGTGCAGGGAAGGTTTTTGGTGCATGTGGGGCCCGGCGGGTTTTTTACCTCCCTAGGGCTGGGCCAACTGGTGGCCCAGCCCATGGTCGCCCTGTGCTGTCGCTGCCGCAGCCGCCCAGGAGCGCCTGGGCCTGCCTGCCGCCGCCCCAAATGGGCGGCAGTGAAGGTAAGGCTAGCGGGGCAGCAGCAGGTGCAGGGAGGGTTTTTGGCACGCGTGGGGCCCGGTGGGTGTCTTACCTCCCTTGGGCTGGGCCAGCTGGTGGCCCAGCCCGTGGTCGCCCTGCACCGTCGCTACCATGGCCGCCCAGGAGCACCTGGGACTGCCTGCCGCCGCCCCAAATGGGCGGCAGCGAAAGTAAGGCTAGTGGGGCAGTGGCGGGTGCAGGGAAGGTTTTTGGTGCATGTGGGGCCCGGCGGGTTTTTTACCTCCCTAGGGCTGGGCCAACTGGTGGCCCAGCCCATGGTCGCCCTGTGCTGTCGCTGCCGCAGCCGCCCAGGAGCGCCTGGGCCTGCCTGCCGCCGCCCCAAATGGGCGGCAGTGAAGGTAAGGCTAGCGGGGCAGCAGCAGGTGCAGGGAGGGTTTTTGGCACGCGTGGGGCCCGGTGGGTGTCTTACCTCCCTTGGGCTGGGCCAGCTGGTGGCCCAGCCCGTGGTCGCCCTGCACCGTTGCCGACTGCGGCCGCCCAGGAGCACCTGGGCCTGCGTGCCGCCTCCCCAAATGGGCGGCGGCCTATGCCTCGGCCGGCACAGGGGGCAGCAGAGTGCATGCGCGGCGCAGGGGTAGCACCACACATGTGTGGGGCAGGGGGTAGCACCACGCATGTGCGGCGCTTGACAGGTCGGGGTCACGGCCTGAAAAAGGTTGAGAACCGCTGCTATAGATCCCATAATTCTTAAGACTGCAAAACTGGAAGAATGCTAAAAAAAATTTATCCATCCTGAGTTTAATAGTCAATGCCTCTCTCACTCAAGCTTTTCTTTGATATTATTGCAGAATGATGATCTTTTCAATTAAACAAAATGACTGTATTTTTGGAATGTGAGGTAAAGAACATTTAAGAAGAAGGAACCCGTTGTTTTAGTGTCAAGCCAGATTACATATGGCTACAATAATTTTGTCTGTGATATGCATTAGCCTGGATATGCATTATATGAAGCTTTTAAAAGATTGCTTACTAAGCAAAGCCTGAACAAGGAGCAGCAACCAGCTACACTGATTGACCTAAACAAAAACCTGTTGGATCTGACTGGCATTTGAAAGAGTGATCATCAGAAAATGCAGACTTATAATCCAGACTGAGAAATCACAAACAAAATTCCAAAATGACCAGCAAGTTGTTCACTGTGTGCTAGTGAAGAGTCAGTTAAAATTGGAACGAATCTATTCCCAGAAAAACAACCACTTGTACTCACGTTCCATCTTCATTACTTCTGAAGAATACCATGAAAGGGTCTGATTTCCCAAAGAAGTCTTTCTTGTCCAGCTTGTTGGCACAGAACTGCATTGTGGCTACATCCTTGGAATTGGAAGAAGAAAATATATTGTCTAACAGCATTGTTGTTGAGCGAACAGAGCAATTTTTAAGAAGTTATACTGGAAAGTGGTACAGTAAAGTACCACACATAAACATAACAGAGTTTGCAATCGGCCCAATAGGAAATAGCAAAAAAAAAAAAAGACTCATCGTGGAAAGAAATTCTAATCCAGTGTGTAACTGAAAGGACTACAATAGCATGAGCAAGGTTTGAAAAATCTGGGAAAGCTATCAGTTTGGCATCAAACAAGGATACTGCACCTACAACTAAGACTTTTTACTCATAGACCTTGGTAGTCGGGTATTTTCTTTCCCCATCTGTCTCTGGAACGTGCACTGAAGCATGTTAAACTGAACTCTTTACAGAACAGTTACAGCTTGCCAATGATTTTCGTAGTAGATAAATCATCCACTACACTTTTTGACTTCCTGGCATTTAAATCAATCCAGACCCTTAGGATTATAATGGAACTAGCTGCTTCCGTGAGTTAGAAAAATACAAACAACTTTATATATTTACCAATCAGCGTCATTGCTGCTCTGTGATCATGCACACAAAAATCTTGTAAGGATTGGCATTCCATAAATACAATAAACTTGCTAAAATATTCCCCCTAATTCTTCTATAAGTTGCATTTTCACTTGCAAGAACGTGTGGATTTTATGTACAATTTCCCCTGCTCTGCATTTTATGCATATTTTTCCTAATATAGATGAAGCTCTTCTGGATAACTCCTAGATCCTCCATACATTGCTGCTAAATCAGGTCTCCCTAATTAATCTCTTTCCTATTTGCCATAGTTCAACATCATCCTGTGGATTAGGTCCAATGCTCAATCTTATCAAAGTAGTTTCGAACTGTGATTTTGTGCTCTGAGATATTCCTCAATTAGCTCTGTATCAGATTTGATAAGCGTGCCTTCCATTGCATTTCTAGGCCATTTATCTAGATACTGAATAGCAGGAGGCCAAGGATAGAGTCCTGGGGAATCTCACTCAATCCTTCCCACCGGGATAATACAGAACTATTCACAAGCCCCCTTTGGATGTGATTGTTCAACCAGTTACAAATCTAACAGACCACAGTATCATCTAGCCTAGCGGTGTCAAAACTCAATTTCATTGAGGGCCGCATCAGCACTGTGGTTGCCCTCAGGGGGGCGGGGGGCAGGGGGTGTGCATCCTACTGGGTGGGCGTGAATGGAGTGGGTATAGCCTACTGGGTGGGCATGGCCAGCTCTACATCATTCGCATCAAGGGTGCCTGTGGGGGCCTGGGCAAGAGTAGGACAGATTTGAGGGTCTCTGACAGAAGGGGGTGGGATTGGGGCAAGCGCCAAGGCATGGCCCATTTCTTCATTCCTCACAAAGGGTGACACCTCTCCAGCATGCACACAGGGGGCGGGGCCGACACAGCAGGGGCTGGTTCCTCGCTGTTTCTAGACGGCCTTGTGGAGCTAAGACTGAATGCATTTCAGCATAGATGGCCACCACAAAATTGTACATTGGCTCCCGGCCGGCCTGAGCCAGGGCCAAGGCAGCGGGGGCCGTTCCCTCACTGTTTCCAGGATGGCTTCGCGGGCCACATGAAACCACTTTGCGGGCCGCATCCGGCCCACGGGCCTTGTGTTTGACATGTCTGATCTAGCCCATATTTATCCTTCCTGTCCACAAAAATATCATGAACGTCCTTGACAAATGCTTTTCCGAGATCAAAATATATTACATCCACAGTGCATCCTCAGTCTTTTAAACTATTCATGTTCCATGAATAGAGGAAAGACCAGATCACTATTTTTCTACTTGGCAACTTGAAGATATGTGAATTTCAACTCCCAAAATTGAATTGAATACATCTTCAAGTTGGAACAGAAAGACAACACACAACTAACCATCACAGTTAGCTCCTGATAATGGTAACATTCTTTTTTAAATGCTCATAGCCACACTGCTTGACAATTTATTTAGCAAAGATGCTAAATAATAGGTACATATTTTTCCAGGTGCTCCCTCTACCATTTTGTATATTGGTTGCTCTTATCTAGCCTTCCAGCACCACCAGGAGGTTTCAAAGAACACAATCAGTTGGCAGGAGTTCATGTATAATACATTTTTTTTTATTTCATGCTTGCCAGGACAAACCATTTGGCTTGAACTATCTGCAGATACCCTATAAGATATTGCTGTGTTAAGGAAATAATAGCCTTGCTGTTGTAAGCCAAATGTTTCAAGCTGTAAACCACTGAAGATCACACTGTGTCTTGAAGTGTCATGTTTGAGATGAAAAGTCGGTTTGATGAGACTTTTTCCACCAGTAGGGAAGCATGAAAGGAGGCCAGAAGAGATTAGTACCCCACTAATCAATCCTTTTTGATTGCAACTCAAGACATTTTTGTCTGCAAAATTCTCTGCCAGTGCTGCTGGAGGCAGACAGCAGTGGTTATTTTCCAGGAGAAAATGAGCGAATCACTGTGTATGGACACTGAATTTTTCCAAAAGTACCACTTTAACTGGGAGAAAAAGAGGAATAGAGCATGCAGGATAAAATAAAAAAAAAGCCATGCTGTCTTTACCTTTTTGAGGAGTGGTTATTACGTGGTAAGGCATTTCTGATTTTCTGGGTTTTTAAAAATTTTTATTTACTAATCTGACTTCATAGTTTATAAACAAATACCTAGGATTGCTTGAAGCTTAAAGTGAAGAAAAAAAACAACAACCACAGATCAGAAATGTAAATTGTAGAGTTCAAAAGAAGCAAAAATCCAAGCAGGTTTGACTTATGAGAACATGAGCAAGCTTCCTTATCTCTGCTTGTGGTACATGTTTTCATGCTTCCTAAGAGAGTTTGGAAAGCATTAAGAAATGGAATACCACTGTTATTTCTGTTTAATGTACCTTGCAAATCATACAGGAAAATGCATAAGGAATAAAGCACTGAACTTGGACAACAGGCTAACAAATAACATTAATATAAGATATATCTCCAGAGTTCATGCCTCAGGACCAATGGTATATGAATAAATACCCAAAATGCCAAGAATACCCAAAATGCATCTTTCCATTTAAGAAAGCTGCATTTCAACCTAAAAATATCCTTGGGGATTAGAGATGGAAGGGAATCTTTATTAATTTGCATTTGGAGATAAATGTAATAAAATTACCCTTCCTAAATCAATATGGAACTGGAATCCAATTATCGAATGGTATTAACATTTCTCAGAATGTTGCAGTACAATCTCCTGCACAAAAAAATTATATGAAAAATGTGTGTTTCAGGGGGATATGCATATGTAAAACAGATGTAAGGGAAACTCATTATGTACAGTAAATTAGCAAATAATCAGACCATGTCCCATGGAAATACCCTTGCCTTGTGGATGTGCTCACTGAAAACAAAAGATGTCCTTGGGAAGGGCATTGGAGTGAATCCTTAGGACTACTGGCTCTCCAGTATAATGGCTTCTTCACTGACAGTGTTTGAATCAATTAATCTTGATGCATCACATGGACTTCAGTGGATGAAGCATCTTGGAACATTATTTAGTTTCCTTGGCAGGTGCAACACAGCAGTTTCTTGTCCATATGACTGACTTCCTTTTCCAAGCTATAGTCATGAGTAAATCTTTGACGTTAGAGTGAAGTTAGTAAGCCACGGGCAGGGAGATATGGCCCTGGGTGAAGAAGCAGAGCCATCTCCTGCTTCTAATCATCTTCTTTGTGCAAGCGAAAGAGTTAAGCTAACTTCTAGCATAGGCTGCAGGACCGCTGATATAAAGCTAATTGCTTAGATCTCGGTTTGTTGTGATGGAAAGGGGAGTTAAATTCCCTTTACAGCACAACAGATGGGCTGCTTTGAATGCATTCAAGCGTACCCCTGAAATTCTGAGTGGATCTTATGTCAAAAGTAGCATGCAATAGCAAGGCTGTGTGTTTTGTGAGTTGAAAGAGTAAATACAAACATGCAAACCTTTCCACATACTTTAGATAGTAAACAGGGTGTGTGTATAAGCATTCAAGCACAAAAAAAAAACAATAGAGATAAAATACAACATGATACAATTCACCCATTTCCACAGGTATACACACAAAATACTTTTACATGGGTGAGAAAGTGCTGATCTGCATGCATGATTTGAAGTGCTGATCTGCATGCATGAATATGTCTGAGGACAAAGAATTGTACAAACATGTGTAGGAGAGAAATTAGGATTTTATTCCTCCTATAGACGTCAGACTTGTGGGCGAGATGAGGTGAGATAGTGATATTGTTTGTGTTAACTTCTGTATGTGGGAGAAAAAGAGACTGAAAATATCTGCTTTGCTGGAGTTTAGATAGGCTGATGCTTTTCTAGAAACAGCCATTGGTTTACTTTGCTCTCTTTGGTTGTAAAGAGATAGTGAACCTTTACTGGCCCAGCAATACTTGACTCTTGGGATCACCCAAGCATAGTCTCTTTCTCTTCTTTGTCACCAACACAACTCAGTCATAACTCGTAAAGCTCCAAATGCTCTGAACCTTTTCTGTGGAAGAAAGCATGCTTTTCTTCTGTCTGTAGCAAAAACAAACTTCAGAGCATTTTTTAAGGTCAATTTACTGTAAAGGAAATAGGCTGTGAAAAAAAAAATCCACAGCAGCTTTCCCCTGACGGGATAGACTCCAAATACATATTCAGCCTGACTAGTTAGAGTGAAAAGAGTGAAACTCTGCCTTTTATGATGTGCGTCCACTGAGAATAATTGTTCCAAGTTGATCTTGTGAGCTTCATAGCCAAGTAGAGAATGAAATCTTGTCCCTTCTATACCTAATGCAGCACTCCAACACAATCTGTGTGCCTGTGCCTTCGAGACAACACTGATTCCTCGCAATGGCTTGGACTAGTAGTTTTTGTGACAAGATTGCAAAGTAGTTTGACTTTGAAGCCTTCCTAGGGCTGAGAGAGAATGACTGGCCAAAAATCACCCAGCTGGTTTTGTGCTGAAAATGGCTGTAGAACTCATGGTCTGCTGGTTTCTTGTTTAGTGCCTTAACTGTTACACCTAAAGGGTTCTCTATTGCCTGTCTGTAATGCAGCTCACTATATGTCTCCTACATCTTACAGATATTATTTCATCCAGATGAAGAATGGCTCGACATGAAACTTTTGTTCAATATTGGCCATATCACAGCAGGCCCATTTAACATACAGTAACTCTAATATGAGCTCTACTAGCTCCCAGGGACTTCTGGGTATAATCTAAGGTGCTGACTCTTAGCTTTGAAGCTCTACATGGCATGAATCCCAATTACTTGCAGGATTGTCTATTCCTAATATTGTCTATCTGTCCCACCAGACATGATGAATTGGACGTGCATTGGTTCCCCTTGATGAAGTAGTGTCATTGTTGGGACCTAAGGAGTGTGCCTTCTCTGTCATGGGGGCAACCATATGGAATAACCACTTCCTCCCTTTTAGATGGCCTAACCATGTGGTCTTCCAGAAGATTTAAAGACTTGCCTTTTCTGCCCTGGGCATTGGAGCTAGGATGTTAGTAAAGTCTGTGTGCGTATATGTTTATTATGTGATTAGGATATTTTTTGTTGGAACCTCAATTATACTGAGGTTTGTTGTGTGTGTGTGTGTGTGTATGTTTTGTTTGCCACTCAGGCACTTATATAAAGTTGTCAAAAAATAGCCTAACTAAATAAACATAATACAAAGAAAAAAAACAGAAAGCAGGACTCCCCCCCCCCAAAAAAGATATTCATGTTGTAATTTCCAGTGCCATGATAACTTGGGATACGAAGTTACACAACTCTATCCCAGATTTATATCTGTTTCTCCTCAAATACCGTTAGGTATGAGGCCCATAACCTTCCTCGGTCCATTGTTTTAAGATATTCATCAATTTTTGGTGAGCATCCATTATTATCTTTTAAACAACACAAATTTGAGCTCTTTAGTTTTCAGCTATAAGCATTCTTTTGGTACTAATGTTGACTGTAATCTTGGTTCATGTTCCCATAATTATGATGAGAAATGTTCAGTTAACAATTACAGTAATTTCCCTTTTTGAGAAGTAGGGTGAAATATCTTGCTGCAGCCTTATGACTCCCTGGAGCTGCCCAGCTTACTTTTCTGCATATGATTGACTTCTGCTGATCTATTAGTGAGGGTTCATCTGATTTACTTCTGCATGGTACATCCTGCTGAGAGTTTTACTCATATTGCTGGCTACTATCAAAGTATTTAGCTAGGAAAGTATGTTATATTTCATTTAGAACTAGAAGATGGGCTTTTTCTGCTATAGCCCTGCCTTGTAGAATATTCTCTACTTGAAGATTAGAAGAGACCCAACGCTGTTGGCTTTTCGCAAAGCTTTAAAAACCTGTCTGTGTACCCAGACCTGGGGCTTGGAATGTGTTAAGTGTTCTGTTACTTGCCTTTACTATTAGTTGATTAACTATGATGGCTGCTGTTTATACTTATCTATTTTGTAGATGTTGTTCATTGTTTCTACAGTTTTTAAAAATGTTTTAAGTATTTTATAATTTTATAATTGTAAACTGTCCAGAGTCACTTGATTGAATCGAGTGGCTATAGAAATTGAATAAATAAGTAAATTTCAATGGTTTTACTAAATGCCCACAGGTCTGTACGTATACGTACAGCTAGCATTTCCCCCCAGAAGGGGAAGAGATCTCCAGTGTGCTAGTACTGCAGTTGTGTGGGTCAGGACATATAATAAAAGCATTTAAGAGTAGCAGGTTTTAGATGGAATTTGCTTAAATATATACCTTATGTGTGGTTCTGCATCACAAAAAAATAATATCAGAGTCTCTCATTATCTTTCACAACATGATATCTCTGATTCCGATGCAGCATAGCATATCTGTGTAACTTTAATAGAACAATTTTCTAGACCATCAGGGACTCCCTAGCACTGGGGCTTTTGAATTCAAAGGCATCTTTTCTTCTTTTGACAAGCTTTTTGAAAGCAAAGACATGAACAGAAATTCAAAGAGAAAAGAATGACTCACCCTACAGTTGCCCAGTTCTTCAGCTGACAGAATGATGGTGCCACATTTTTTCCCTGGAATTCCTCTATAATAAGAGAGAAAATAGTTTATAAAGTGTGTAGAAAAGGGAGGAAAGAGACAGTTTGGCTGATGTTTCCATCCATCTTTGCCCCCAGTATAGAATAATGTCAATTTTGTTTTTCTGTTCCATTTGCAGTGTCTCTTTTTATGAAACTCCAAAATGTCAGCATTAAGTCTGAATTTTCCAAACCTGTAACTTCTTTTCTACATTCTGCAATGGAGTAGAAAGAAGAAGAGATAGCTTTGAGGGACAGGCTAAAGAGCCACTACCATGGCAAAGGCCAGATAGAGGATGAGTCAAGGGCTGGAATGTAATACAAGTAAACAAACCCATCCTTTGCATGAAGATACAGGGAGGGAGGGGGGAAGCATGTTCAGACTTGCACAAATCTATCATTAGGGCTGACAATACTGTGTTTTGATTAAGGCTTTGATCAACACACTTTCAATGCAGTTCCATGAAGCATAAAGGTGCCCTGTGTTTGGTGCTGTGTGAAAACATCCTGTGAAATCAGCCCCAGACAATCTCTGATGAATGTGTGTGCATGCATAGAAGATATATTTGCCAAAGCAGAGCAGCTGGGCTAAGCAAGTTGGCCCGCACAGAGGTGAAATGCTTGACCTTTCCCCTGTCAAGGGACTGTGAAAGTAACAAACTTGGCAGAAATGGCGAAAATATCGGCATACTTGAAAGATCGCTCAAATGAACAATATTTGACAGACTGGAAACAGTGGATAGACTATATCCAAGAGAAACACCAATCAAACAAAATGCATCTGGCGTTTAGCTGAGGCTCGACGTGAAGAGGGAAGAATGCTTACCAAATCAAATGTTTACAAAAACTAACACCTAATGTTGTATGTATATGTTCTATGACGAATGCCTCTTAACATGATCTTATGTCTAATGTTGTTTGCTTAAATATGGATAAAGTGGATTGAATTTCTACCTCAGGTTAGGAAACTTCTACCTCAGGACTTTAAAAGATTGCACTAGTACTGAGACAAAGTTAATGCAGAAGCGTGAATGAACAATATGTGATAGACTAGATATAGTAGATAAACCATATACAAGATTTACCTCAGGTTATTAAACTTTTACCTCAGGATTTTTGGTTAGGGATCATAAAAGATTGTACTAATACTGAGATGAATAATATGTGATAGACTAGAAACTGTGGATAGACTATAAAAAAGAGAAACACCAATCAAATAAATTGTAACAGGCGTATAGTTGAGGCTTGATGTGAGGAGTGAAAAATGTTTACCAAACCAGACGTTTATAAAGATTAATACTTAGTGATGTATATCAGGTGCTATGATGATCGATGCATACTATGATTTTATGTTCAATGTTGATTGTTTTAATAAAAGAATTTTTTATAATTAAAAAAAAAAGATAGTGCATTAAAGCCCAAAGCTCCATTTCCATCAAGTGAAGCAGGACCACATAACACAGGGGTCCAGACGCGTCACTAGGAAACTGGGCCCACCCCATTGCCAGCAATGGGGAAAAAGCTCTGATACATTGCGCAACGTCACAAGATGTCACATGTTTGACATGTCTGACATAACACAATTTTGGTTTAACTACTGAGTGCCTGTGTTAGATGGAGATAGTAGGCTTTATACATAGTAATAAGCATGTTCTTTCATGCTCTATTTATTAATTATTTTACTGTTGTATGGTTTGGATTCCCTTATGAATGTCTCAGTAACCCTGTACATCTTACAGGGAACTCTGATAGGTGGATTAAATTAACCAAAATATCCAAAGTGTGTAGCTTTTTCAAGCATCAGACTTATTCTTAGCCTCTCTTTAAAATACTGGAGCCATTTCTAGGGGTTTTAATTAATCTACTATTGATGGTTGACTTTATGTGTGTGTTTCTATGTGGAATTGGTTGTTGGCTTGCTGCAAGCTATCATTTTGCTGACAGCTGACATTGTAAAAGTATCTTAAATATTACAAATTAAAATAAGTTCTTTCAAACATCGAATATTTATTTGAATGCTCATATCAAGTTGACTATTGAGAGACATAACTCAAGGTAGAACAAAGCTAAGAAGAAAAGCGGTTTACCTGAAACCCCTTTTTTCTTTTTAAAAAAGTGTCAGTTTTATGATTTTGTCCATTTAATTCCACACAGACAGATGATGTCTTGGATAATGATGGTTCAAAATGGATTTAATCTTCAGAGCTGATGACAAGTCTATTTGTTCATGGAGTATGGAAATTAGAAGTATGACAGTGAATAACTAATATGATCTTTCAAATATAAATCACATAAAGCCCTAAATTATATCAGAAGGATTACCCTACTTATGATTTCTATTATTTTCATTCATCAATAGATGAAGAAAGGATTGGTTTAGAAAAATGATATGGTTATACATACAGATTCAACTAATAATAAATGGAAATATGAAAATATTCTATTTCTTATTCTATGTGGCGATTGATGCCTAATTGATGCCCTCCCACAGAGAGGGCCTCCTCAGGGTGCCATCGGCTAAGCAGTGTCGGCTGGTGGCGCCCAGGGGGAGAGCCTTTTCTGTGGGGGCACCGACGATGTGGAACGAGCTCCCCCCAGAACTCCGGATGTGTCATGATCTCCGCACCTTCAGAAGAGAATTGAAGACTCATCTCTTCAATCAAGCTGGCCTGGCCTAGATCTCCTCGGGTTTTAAAATTTTTAAACAAGGCTGTTCGGGTTTTAGAATTGGGTTTTTAACAGGTTTTAGTAACAGCCTTGTATTAATTTAATTTAATTTATTTTTAAATATTTATTGTTATTATATGTTTTTTATTGGGTTGTAAACCGCCCCGAGTCCTACGGGAGAGGGGCGGTATAGAAATTTAATAAACTAAACTAACTAACTAAACTAATGATCACAGCTCCAAATTCTAAACTCTCTTCATAGTCAAAGTCAGAACTAAAGTGGTCAGTGTGAATAATTTGCATTACTTTCATAGGCAAGGTTTGATTTTAAATATCATCTCCCAATGGCAAATGGAGTAAGGTAATGGAGTGGTGGACTCAAAATCCTGGTTTGCGGTAATGGCCACCAACTGTGGTGAGTTTTTCCCATGTATCAATTTGAACGTGGCCCAGCAGGTGGCAGCACATAGCCAGATTTGGTTGATCTCAAATCACTTTTGAAGAACTGGATGCAATTAATTCTTGGATGGGAGACCACTAAGGTCCCAGGCAAGATTGAGAAGTCAAAACATTCCTTGAAGGAAACAATCAGTTCTACAGTCAGAAACTACCTGGAGCTGTCCATGGTAACATGATCTTAACCAAAACAAGCCAACTCTAGTATTATGTGCTGGCTGATGCAATAGATATTGCAGTAATCTTTGCTACGATTTTGGATATTATTCCTTATAGGTTGTTATTGTTTACTTTCCGCCTTATATTTCATCTATGTTCCCTTTTACCACCACTTTTCTTTAAAGGGCATCTTTCAGTCTGGAGCTGTCCAATTTCCTCAGAGAGATGGGGAGAGCCTTTTTGCTCATTCATTCATATTACAGGGCTGCCACTTGCCGTGTGTGTGTGTGCGTGTATTAAATTTGTGTTATATTTCCATATCATAGAAAACACTGTCATACAGTTGTAGGGTTGTAGTTGGACATGTCATGTATTTGAAGGGAAGCAAGTATCAATCAGCCTGTCCACACATATCAGCAATGGTGACTTCCAGTTGGGATGGGATAACTCGGAGCAGCCATGTTTAATTCACCAGGGCTAATTCACCAGGGCCAACCCGCTGTGGGACAGCTCATTGCAGGACAATTAAGCAATTCAATTATTAAAAATAATTAAAACATTATTTAATTGTTGTCATTCACATTTTATTTTGTCCCTCCTTTGGCATCCTTTCTCTAATGCAGTGTTTCTCAACCTTGACAATTTTAAGGCATGTGGACTTCAACTCCCAGAATTCCACAGCCAGCATTGCTGGCTGTGGAATTCTGGGAGTTGAAGTCCACATGCCTTAAAATTGTCAAGGTTGAGAAACACTGCTCTAATGATTCTATTCCACTATTCCTTCAATATTAGTGTGACTCTTGTCCCATGGTGAGTTGTTCCGTGACAAGTTGGCCATGGCGAGTTTTTCCCAGAAAGGTTCAAGAGATATTCATGTTTGTTTACTATATTTCAGCTTTCTGTTGCAGATTTAAGAAAAAAAGAACAATTCAAGACCACAAGGAATTCTAAATCAGGCATAGAATAAATTTTGTTAATGTTATTGTCTGGCAAAAGCACTCACCTCTGAATTTTTTTTTAAACAACACATATCTAGTTTCCTGATTATAAGAATTGGCTACATGCTTATCAATCCACATATTTGCTAAAAATGTGTGATTATCCAGGTGATTTTGTGAACACACATGATATACTTAAATACAGATGACTCGATATTCAAGATCCAAGCTCAATCAAGACCCACACTGGATGTTATATTCAGGAAGGAGGAGAAGAAGCCCAACAGATTTGGCACTACCTGCTTTGAATATTAAATAGGAATGGTGATATTGCCTTCCCCTTCTCTCCACAGTTTATCAGTTGAGTTGTTATGGGAATAAATGAGGCAAGAGTTGTTGAATTCTCACTAAAAATGAAAAGAATGATAGAAAGAGCCAACAGTAATAGGCTGAGTTTGCCAAGATCACATCTGAGCTGTTGTGGACTTGATCACAATAATGATAACTGAGTTCTATTACATTATGTTGTTGCATGTAAATTCTCCATCAAAGCATAAATGAAGCACTCCATCAGCAAAATTAGATTACTTTGATTTTGATCAATATTATTGCTAGGATAACCCACTGTAGGATTTTTTTTTAAAAAAAATTAAGTAGATATATCATAATTTGGTAAGAAAGATTTAGTTCCTCATGCACTTTATATTGATATTTTGAATGGGTGGAATGCACCAACCCTTCTCTGTTTTCTAATCTGCAGGAAAGCTTAAATATGACTTACCCATTGGAGACAGATGGCATAGGCTTCCCAGTTTTGGAATGCAACGTAAATGCTCCCATCCTGAAAAAAAGAATAAAAAAGATTTAAAATTATAATTTATTTATGTTATTTAATATATATGTCTGCATATCTCACATAAGTCACTCTGTGGGTGAATACAATTAAATATGTTAATATACTAATGCAAAATGAACATAAAAACAGTATATGCGAATAAAACAATAATGCAGTATTAATTTCCACAAGTACCATTTCTACTCTTTTCATTCCATAACACCCTGCATGATTTCTTTTCCCCCATTCTCAACTAATGCTTTATCATAACCCAGGGCTGGTTGGTTTTCTCATTTTGCACAGAGCACTGAAGTAATAAAACATTCAGCAATGAGATAACATACAATTCAACACTATAAATCAGAAATTGTCAGCTTCTTTTGAACCAAAAGGCATTTCTAACATCTGAAGGGCCCGTCATGGGTGCTCTGATAAAATGACAGCTGCAAAATGCTGAATTATCAAATGTGAATTACAGATAGTCCTCAACTTTCGACCTCAGTTGAGCCCAAAATTTATGTTGCTAAGTGAGAAATTTGTTAAGTGAATTTTGCCCCATTTTATGACTTTTCTTGGCACAGTTGTTAAGTGAATCGCTGCAGTTGTTAGTGACACAGTTGTAGAGTGAAACTAGCTTTCCCATTGACTTTGCTTGTCAGAAGGTCGAAAAAGTGACCACATGACCCCGGGACAGTGCAACCCTCATAAATGTGGGTCAGTTGCCAAGCATCCAAATTTAAATCACATGACTGTGGGGATGCTACAATGGTCAGAAGTGTGAAAAATGGTCATAAGTCAACTTTTTAGTGCCATCGTAACTCCAAACGGTCACTAAATGAACTGTTGTAAGTCAAGGACCACCTGTACTCAATTTATATCTTGTCATCCTTTCACTTCTCTCCTTCCACCCCACCCTCCTAAAAATACTTCCTTCCACCTTCCTTCCAAAGTATCCACCATTTTTATTTTTCAAGAATGCCTGTAGGAATTTTGCAGGATCAGAGACACCTCAGAAATAAATAAAAAAATCATACTTAGATGTGAATTTTTCTAATCAAAAGGGTAAAAAAAATGAGTTGGTGAACCTGATGCTGACCACATTACTCCCATTCATAAATATTCCCAGATGAAATACAAACATAAACATTTGTATTCTTTGGCAATATCTTCACTATGCATTGACCTAACTGAGATTCATTGGAATAGGAAAGTAGGAAACATCTGTTTAATTGTGATGTTTCCTACTTTCAAAAACCATCCATATTCTATCCTTGATAATCACTTAAAACTCTTCTACCCCATCTATCTTGGCTTGACATTTTGACATTGAACTTTCTTACCATTCTTGAGTCTATCAGCTGCATTGTGCCTATGTTTTATGTTATAAAACTAATCACATTTACTGATTATTGTCATTAGCAATTTTGGATGTGGGCTTGATTAAGTGATACAATGCAACATTCCACTTTAAAGGCAGTCTGAGGTTGTCTCTGTGTAAATTAATGCAGTGCATGTGTGTGAAATATTCTCTCAGGCTATATGGCTCAATAAGCCAAAAACTAACAATATAGGCTAGATTCATTCACAATTCCAGGATAAACTGTGGTTAGCTAGGTTATTTAATGTGTTATTGAATAAACCAACATCAAGCCACATACATCAAAGACTCAGTTCAGTGTAAGTAATTGAAATTGTAAAGTGAGTGATATAGAAGTGCAAAAATTGATAAAAACATTTGACAACAAACAACATGAGCCCCTGAAAGGATAAACAGAAATTCCAGTAAGATTTGGGGATGTTGTTTGAACACGAGCTGAACTCATCAACTGCAACAGAAATCCAGAAGTGAATTTCTCTTATGAAGTTCCCAATAACATCTCCCGGTATGCAGTTATATGATGAATGAGGAAGGAGACTCTTCTGGCCATGATGCCCTGAGTCCTGTTTCTGTTCACTCGCCTGTCCCGATTCTCCTTCTTTACAAAGATCCCCCTGAGATCACATGCAGCACAGAGATATGATAATTGTAGAATCTGCACGGCTGCCAATGCTTAATACACAGCATGACCTTGACAAAAGGTCTCAGCTCTAGAATATAAGTTAGCAATGCTGGGCATTTTCCAGACAGCAGGCACCTAATGTTGCCAGTCACATTATACCATTCAGCTTTTCTGTATTCCTCTCTTTAATGAATTTCTTATAGAAGAAAAAGTAGATAAATGCTATAATGGCACTTCCATCTCCCCATTAAAATTCTGCAAGGCATGACAAATTAGACAGTAAAAACCCTTGCAAGAAGCACCCCTAGTCCTTATGAGTATGGGTGGGGAGAAAACCACTACAATAGGGCCTGAATTTCTCCCTCCAGCATCTCCCCTGAGAGCAACAATGATACCTTCTAAATTTCCTTGGCATGGGGCCATAGCTACAGAGACAGTGACTAATTTCTTTCTTTTGTTGATATAATTTCCCTGACAATATTTATAGAACTTGACTGAGGTTTCCTCATCCTCTCCTGGAATGTTCAACAGTTGAAGAGTCTTCTCTCTGGCTGCTTCTGCCCATACATTCAGTTGAATGGGAGGCAATTGGGAAAAAATAGCTTCTACAGTCAGTGGGAGTGTCTTCCATCCCTTTTATTCATTAGCAGGATTGGTTCAGTAAATAGCATTGCATTGAACTGATAGAAACAAGCTGTCTTCTAATGGTCAATTTGATCAATAGGTATTAGGTACTATTGGATAGGTACTATCTGGTAGGTGGCAGTCTCTTCAGCAGAGGTCTTCAAACTTGGTCCTTTTATGACTCGTGGACTTCAACTCCCAGAATTCCTCAGCCAGCATGTCCACAAGTCGTAAAAGGGCCAAGTTTGAAGACCCCTGCTGTACAGCTAGCGATTAGGAACCTGTGCCTTTGGTTCATTAGATTCATAAACTGTACTTTCTCCAGGCGCTCAAGACATACATAGTATTTCTCCTTCCCCAACTTTATACCCACAATAGCAACCCTTTAAGGTAGGCTAAGCTGAGATAATGCCTGCCCCAAAGTCACTTAATGAACTTCCATAGCTAAGGGCAGACTTGAATTTGGATCTCCCTAGTCTCGCGATTATTTCATGCAATCTGCAAAACTATCCAGCTGTTTTATTTCTTCACTTCTCTATTGTTCTGCTCCTTCTACATCCGGTGGCATAACCTAGTGCTCAATGTTTCCTTTTTATTCTCTCTCTCTCTCTCTCTCTCTCTCTCTCTCTCTCTCTCTCTCTCTCTCTCTCTCTCTGCAGTTTGAAAGTTTGGGGTTATGCAGGGATGGTAGCATGAAGCATCACTACTGTTTGTTTTATGCATAATGTCAAGCAGGCCTTGCCATCTTGGTGTCCTTCAGATATGCTGAATTATAACTCTTCAGAATTCCCAGCCCACCTGACCAGTGGAAGTATTGATTTCCAACACATCTGGATAACACCAAATTGTGGACATGCTCTGAATGAAAGCTTTGTAAGCTTTAAGTCCATATGTTCTTCCCATCCTATTTCTGGCAGGGCAATGAGATGGAGAATAGAAGAAGGAATTCCTTTTGTACAAATGCTCTAAAGGTTTATGTAGCAGAAGTTATGGTTTGTTCAGACATATCATTAATTTTTGCCTAAATAAACAAATCTTCTTCAACTTGGGCATCTTTCAAATGTGGGGACTTCAAATCCAGGAATTTATTCTAACGGCAATAGAAAATTTCAGAAGCTGAAGTCCACAGATCAGAGTGCAGTCAGTTATCTGATTCCAAGCCCAACAATGAGGAACTCAAGTTAGATGTATCTCAGGTGCCACAATGACTGGTAGACAGCCTCGCAAAATAAGCAATGTGGCTTTCTCCATATGATGCTAATCCATTTTTAGCAATAAGGGAGCAAATTCACCAAGGTTAGTTCCTGTTACTGAGCCTCAGAGAGGCTTTTAGAGTCTCTTATTAAGATTGTGAACACCATGCTGCCTGAGCGATGGTAGTGGTACACTAGCAGAGATGACAGATTGCCCTAGCTGCAGTTACTTGACAGTGAAGCGCGGGAACCTTTCTCCTACCAGCTGGAGAGCACTGACTAACAAATTGCAGAGACAAAGGACATGGCTTTGCCAGCTGCCATTTCTCTAGCAAAAACTGAAAATTTATCCAGACTTCTTCAGTAGCACTTAAGGAACTGGTGAGAAAATGATTGCTGTACTGAACATCTCCCCAATTACTTACATCAACTTTCCTCAGACAGATGCCCTCCAAGTAGGGTGAACTTCAACCCCCATAATCATCCAGCCAGACTACGGAAAGTTGCCCTACACTGTACACTGGGATAAACGATTCTACTTGGGAAAGAAAATTCTGCCCGCATTGTTGCAAATTTGTACATATTAAGCATCTGGTGAACTGTACACGCAGAAGCAAGATCAAGGAAGCTCATCTTATGTACAGCCAGACTTCCTGAAGAACTGGGCTCAGGAAAGAAGAAAGGAACAGGTTCTGAAACAGTAAAGCAGGAAAATGGCTAATTCTAGAAGAGGGAAAAGGAAAGAAACAGATTTGCAGAAGATATAAAAAAAACAATTTCAGGTGCAATAAAGATAACCTATGTGAAAATGGTTTGCCAGAATCTTTCTAGGCTTCCTTTCTCACAGACTGTGCTGATAAGATGAATTTAATAAGCCAAGACAGAGGAAATCAGTCACAGCTTCCCTTTTTGCAGATCAGCAAACTGGAACAAAGATTCCTGATAATGCACTCAATGCTTTCCAATTTCCAATGGTCACCATAAAAATCAGCACCCCATCACTATGGAAGTAAGATGGAAGGGACAGCAAAGAATTATTCCTTATTGTAACTGGAATTTTCCCTGCTTGCCCCACTTTTTTTATTGAGTCAGTGGAGGATTAAGGGCTGCTTCCTTCAGCTGTTTCTCTCTCATACATAAACAGATTGTTTAAGAAATCGTTTTCTGAATTTCATACCCTTTCCTCATTTTGGCCACAGTGATAGCCTGGATTCTGTCTCAGCCATCATTAAAACAATGCCTGATCAGTGAATTTCCCTGCTTCATTCTCCTACCGGTCCCAGAAAAAACATGGGCTAATTTCTTTTATGGCTCTTCCAGTTGCTTGGGCTAAAATGAAAAACTTGGCAAAATCTTGTCAATTCTGTTTGGGAGAAAGGGAAGGAAGGAAGGCCAGCACTTCACCAACCAACCTTTGAACCTGTAAAAAAAAATGAAAGAACCCCACACATCCAAAGTTTGGCTTTTCAAGGGAGGTATTCCTATGCAAAACAGGTATTGAAACCCTGGTAGTGCAGTGGTCAGAATGCAGTATTGCAGACTAACTCTGCTCAAAGTCTGGAGTCTGATCCTGATTGGCTCAGGGTTGACTCAGCCTTCCATCCTTCCAAGGTTGGTAAAATGAAGACCCAGATTTTTGGAAGTAACATACTGACACTGTAAATCTCCCAGAGAGTGCTGTAAAGCACTATGGAGCGGTATATAAGTCTAAGTGCTATTGCTACTGAAGGCAGAGAGCAGGCACATGGAAAAATATTCCCCAGAGCACCCGCAGCCAATTGGAACAGACACATTTGTACACAATGGAATGAAGAATAGCAGATCAACCAGATAGCTCTACTTGCACCAGAAGAAGACCATAAATATCTCTGATGGTGGCTGATTGTCCAGCAGCCTAGGGCATGTCGAGAACACCATCCACTTCTACCATTTGACACAATAGATAGCCCATCCTGATGCTGGAGCAAGCATAAATTGTGAATCAGCCCTAAGCAGCCTTTATTGTATGAAATAAATATGAAGTTCAGAGAGACTTCAAGAAGGTTTTGTTTGTCTCCTATTGAAAGGTTCAAGATTCAGTAGTATGTCAAGATCTGGCTTGCATGAAGAAGAAAATATAAAGAATCTAAACTTCTGCACTAGAAAGAGCTAATGAAGGAGATCCCATAGCATCGTATTTCGTATGGGAACCAGCTACAGAAGCAAGCAGAATTGTATCCCTTTTTCTGATTGTTCCAAAGAGGAGCTGACAGATTGATTCCATGTCTACCCTCCTCCTCAATACATCCCGCAAAATAGACCTGAGGTTGACCTGTGCCCCCATCCCACATGGCCCTTTTGTAGCCTTGATGAATACGGCTTCTTTCCCTTTGAATGATGGGAGGCACCATTCTTTCACTAGTAAATCTGAATTCTGTGGACCTGAACATTGCACAGGGCAGCAATCAGGTTATAAACAAGGAAAGCTGTGAAGAATTATCTGCATAATGAAACTGAGATTCCCATAACAAATAACTACTAAGCTGTGTTTTGTATGTGTATGTTGTTGTTGCGAAAGAGGGGGGAGGAGAGAAATGAACAGTTGGATGGATGAATTTAAAGGATGGCTGAAGAAGATTGGACCATTTGCTCCACACTTTCAAAAATTTCATTAAAGAAAGAAACTTAAAAAATAATAATCTCATGGGAAATAATCTTGAATTAACTTAGCCCAAACCATACTTAAGAAATCTGCTGCCTTCAGGGCATCATTTTATTAGTAAAGCCTGTTGGAATTATATTGAGAAACATAATTTGTGGTGGGGGAGCCATTTTCACTACCAGCATGTCTTCTGTTGTTGTCAGAAGAGGGCCAAATGAAAAAATAAAATCCACTGAGCACCCACAATAAGTAAAAGACCTCCAGGCCATCCAGCTTCTTTTGTGGAGATGTTCTGAGCTTCTGATCTGATACCAAACACCAGGCCAGGAGCTGAACAGCCTCCTAATTCCAAAGCCTCCTAATTCTTAAATGATAATAATTAAATGCAACCCAGAAAAATGTACAATATTGTTTTCCCCTAAGGAGGATGGAACTTAAGTGTTATTGCTTCATCTTCCCAAGTCAATGGGACTTCTGTGATGAGAGTTGCAAATTAGCACACCGACTTCCTTGTCCTGTGATGCCCTCTCACTTTTACTGAAGCAAGCAGCAGACAGATGTTTGGAATCAGAGATCCAAGCAGGTCTTCACAGGCCATCCAGGTCTTCCAAATTGTACAATTTTATTACGCCAGATTTTTGGAGTGAAACATGAGGGAACAGGAGCACTGACAGGAGAAAATGTGCTTGAAAGGCCTGCTCACAGCTCCAGGAAATCTAAACAGAACTATAAACTGTGCCAATATAGTCAGCTCTTTTGCTTCTTATTAAATCAATACTGCTGTGATTTTGCTTTGAGAAACCTCAGCCTCCCAGCTATGGCTCTTATGGAGCCATCAAACAGTCCATGCTGAGAACAGACTGATTGGGCCCAATGAACTGGGAAGTAAAGGACATTGGTCTACACTGGTCCCTTGGAAGGCTGCTTCTAATATCATCTATTCATTAGGATCCACAAGACATTCCTATGAATGAGAGACTTAAGAATCCATAGACTTCAAGATACAGCAACAAGTTCCAGATGGTACAGGTGACTCAGCTGACACTATTTTTTTTCTTTATTAGATTTGTAGAGGGGCATACTGCCCTTTAGACAGACACTCACTCATGCTCTGGTCACACTCATGATTGGATAACTACATGAGGCTGTATTGAATGCCATCCAGAAGCTACAGTTGGTTCAGAATTTGGCAGTGTGGGCAGCAATGGGAATATTGCGTTATGAGCCGATTACCAGTTGGCTTCTGGGTGGCTATCATGGCAGAACTCCTATCTTTCCAAGGGATCACTTATTTCTGATTAATTCGGGCTATCCAGTGAGATCTGGCAGAGCAAATGCGCTCCAGGTCTCATTGATTAAACCGTGTCATCTTGCAGAACTCAGGAGGAATGGTTTCTCTGTTGCGATACCTGCAAAATCCCCCCTTGCCTGGAGGTCCGTACATTTCTCACATTTTTGAAAATCATTAAAAACTTGGCTGTCTCCCAGCCTTTGGAAACTGTAGCTGTGGAGTCTCTACAAGCTGGATTTTTCTTTTCTTTTCTATTATTAAATGAGTCTTTTGGTCAGCTATTTTTTCTGTATGGGTTGTTTTCTTTTTTTTATTGTAAACCACACAAAGTTGCTAAAATACCTGATTTTGAGCTGAATTAATTAAATGATTTAATTAAGTTTTTCTCTCATAATAGCAACTCAGTGAAGTAGCCTGGTCTGAGAGAGAATAACTGATCCTAAGTAATCTAAGGAGATTCTAATGGCATTAGGTGGACCTCTATGGTTGATACTTTCTATGATCCTAATTCAAGACTTTCACCAATATACTAAACTGACTTTAGAACACCTGAGAGCAATTGCTTATGTAATCCACTAAGACAAGGGTAGGTAACCTTGGCTCTTCTATGACTCGTGAACTTCCAACTCCCAGAATTCCTGAGCCAGCCATGCTGGCTGAGGAATTCTGGGAGTTGGAAGTTCACGAGTCATAAAAGAGTCAAGGTTGCCTACGCCTGCACTAAGATATATCCATCACTGGGTAGATGTTTCTTTTTTTAAAATGTAACAAATGTATATAGTGTATAGTGTACAGCATTGACTGGTACAGTTATTTTCAGCTTAGAGCAGGATGACTAGACCATAAATCAGCATATCTTGTATTCCTAGAAGTGGGTAACTTGGGGGTGGCACTCCATAAGATTATCCACGAGCTATAACAAAAACTAACTTTCATTTGATATACGTTCATTTGCCTATTTGACTAAAATACAGCTATTAAAATCATTATTCAAATATATTGCTATGCATACATAGGTATATTATATTTGGCCATACAAAAATCTTTATAGATTCTGTGGGGGGAGGGGCACAGCCAAAATGTTTGGAAGCTGCAGGTAGCTTGATCATCTCAAGTTGAGGGTCTTTGGTTTTAAAGCCATTGGTAATGAAATCTGAAAAGGGAGAGAAAAGAATGTCTGCAATAGATTTTATGGTCATTGTTACCAAGATTTCCAGTATATAACTGGATCACTCAAGGCATATAAATCCTTCCTAACTTACAGCCCTCAGGAGCACTAGCTGGAATTTTAGTGGAAAGGTGGAGAAAAGAAACAAAAATACTGATTTTATCCAGTAATTTAGAAGTGTTAGGAAGAAGGTTTTAGGACACAGAAAAAGCATCAGTGCTTCAGAAGATCAACTTCAATGAGCTACTCTATTTCTGAACTGAACTATTTTAATAATAATGCCCAAAATTGTTGCATGGATAATTGTTATTATTTTGCAAGCTGTGCTGCTACCAGAACACAGTTTGCATAATAACAGAATGGACAGTTTAGTTTCACTAAATGTCTATGGAGATTCTCAGTCATCCAGGTCATGGTTGTCCCAAAGGTGCTTTTTCAGGAGGCAACTGGACTTTGTTTTTTCTTTGAAGATTTTCGCTTCTCATCCAAGAAGCTTCTTCAGCTCTAACTGGATGGTGGGGAATAGAAGGATTTATATTCCTTGCAGACAGCTGGTCATTTGCATTCTTTTAAAGACAAACAAGAAAGTCCAGTTGCCTCTTTAGTTTCAGCAGCTACCTGAAGAACCCAGCTTTGGTCCTCAAAAGGATTTGGATTATGAGAATGATCTACAAAGAGGAAAACCATCTGGTGATGCTGCAGTTCCAAAATACAATCATGCATCCATTCTATACATGTGCCATATTGCTCACCAAATGTATTCCTCCTTCCTGTAACTTGCATTTTTACTAGTCATTTCTACCTGGCTGCCAGTTAATTATGTTGGAACTAAAGCTCAAGAATAATTTGAGGACACTGGAGAGTCCAGAAACATTTGGAAACTCTTCCCAAAGATGTGTGGGGCATGCTTAGGCACTACTGGAAGGAAAACTCTACCTTGCATTGATGAGGGTATGAAATAGTCAGGAGATATGAACTAATTATTACATTCTGAAGTACTTCAGGAAAACCAATTCTTGATGAAGGGGACTTCTATATTTTAAAGAAAACTGCTTGGAGACCATGTGCTGTAGCTCACCTGCAAATCTTAGGCTTGCAAAAAGACAATGTATCTTGAGCACACTTCCAAAAAGCTCAGAAACAAATCCCTTAATAAAAATATATGTTCTTAGCCCCATCAGGTCTTAATGCTTGTACAGCTCATTTTTACACCTGATCTTTTGTGTTTTAAATTTGATAATTGTACATAGCAAAGCCCTCTTTTGTGAACTTCTTTCCACAGTATTTATTGTGTTCAGAATCAAGAGCTCTCTGCTTCTCTTTATGTTTTTTCCCCTATCTGCTGCTTCTCCAGAGAGAAGCCTTGGGCTTTGGCTTGTTTCCAACAGCAATGATAATTAATTCCACAGTGGGCTTCTGTAACGCCCCCACCACTTGTACATGCTGCTTTGCACCTTGCATTTACCCTCCCATGGTGCATCTGAATTAATAAGCTGCTTCTCAAAAAGACAGCAGAGAGCTTCTCTTTTTCACTATATGTATCTCTCCTTTTCAATTATGGCTGGCAATTGCAAGAAGAGTGTTGGCACCTGCTTCCTTCCGGAGACTCTGGAGCTGTTTTCAGACAACGAGGAAAAAGGTGTCATTTGCTGGGCCTGGAAGCTGCATGCATACTGCTGCATTAGTGACATTTTGCACTCATATCAACATCTTCTCAGCAAGGATTTGATGAGATTTTACTTAGCCCAGTGGTTCTCAACCTTTTTCATGTTGAGACCCCACTTGCCCCGCCCATGCGCGGTGCGACCCTGGCGCGCGTGCGCACACGCGTGTGCGCCAGGCCGATCCGCGCATGCACGGCGCGCGCGACAAAAAAAAACCAAAATCAAAACCAAAAAACGAAATGGCGGACCACGACGGGCCAATCCACGCATGCACGGCGCGCGTGCGACGGCTTGAACTGCGCATGCGCGGCGCGCGCGTGACAAAAAAACAAACAAAAAAAACAAAACAAAAAAACAAAATGGCAGACTGCGACGGCCCGATCCGCGCATGCGCGGCACGCGCGCGACAGCCCAATCCGCGCATGTGCGGCGCACGACGGTCCGACCCGCACTTGCACGGCGTGCGCGCGACGGCCCGATCCGCGCATGCGCGGCGCGCGCGACGAAAAAAAAACAAAATGGCGGACTGTGATGTGCCGATCTGCGCATGCGCGGCACACGCGCGCGGCGGCCTGAACTATGCACGCGCGCGACAAAAAAACAAAAAAAACATAAAATGGCGGACCGCGGTGTCCGGCGACCCCCGCGAAACAGTTGTTCGACCCCAAATGGGGTCACGACCCATAGGTTGAGAACCGCTGACTTAGCCCAAGAAGTTGGGATCTTCCGCAAGGATCTCTGCTGAGTGGAGAACGATAATGTGTCCATAACAAAATCATTATACAAATGCTATGAATTGAGCATTTGCATCAAACATCAGGATATCATTACATAATAGAAGCATTTGCACAATGATGTCATGTTGCGTATGTAATTTTGGCATTGTTATGGTTTGCCTTGGATGTCAGTGATCCCACTTTGCTTCTCCTAAAAATACCAGTGGCTCTGACCCAACATATTGGTATTATGAAGGACTCATTATGATATTCCTGAGCTGGCAACTGACAGTTCCCTAGATGTTGTCAATCCCAGAAAACATGATCAATTGTGGAAGATGTAGCCTAAAATCTTGGCAGGCCTTGCTGTATCCTGTTTTCCTAAGGGATTCTGAGTTCAAATTTTTAAAGACACTGTACAACAGCAAAAACTCCATCCAGTGAAGATGGTCTTTAACCACTGCAGCACGTTGATATGATGCATGGTAGCAATAGGTAGCAAGTGCAGAATGCTATGTGTTCAATACTTTGTATTATATTTATTTATTAAGCAAAGTTCTGACTGTCCTTCAAATTTAACAGCTCCCAATTTGCAAAACAAATTAAAAAGGATCCACAGTAAAATCAATCAAATCTAAAAATAAATCCATAATTCCAGCAAGCAATGAAACCAAAGAGAAGCATCAGGAGTGCAATCAAAACAGATCATCAGAATAAGCAAAGCAAGCAGCAAAAGTAAATTGCTTAAGGCTACACCAGATATGTGTGTACTTGTTTCGGAATACTGCCCGTATCTTAAAATGTGGCCCACAATCCAGATTACATGCAGCAGGATAACTTACCTTTCTTTACACTGTTTTCTCCCAGCAATGGCTCCATCTTACTTCTGCCTCACATTTAAAAATAATCTACTACGAGTAGTTCCCAATTGATAGCCATTCAAGTAGCAATGGTTCAAAATGGTACCGAAAAAAGTGACTTACACTTATGACCACTGCACATCCCCACGATTCAAAATTCAAGTCCTCGGCAACCGGCAAGTATTTATGATGGTTGCAGCAGTCCATGTAATCCCCATTTGAGACCTTCCCAGCCAGCTTCCATGAAGCAAAGCCAACGGGGGAAACCAGTGTCATTTTAATGACCGTTATGATTCACTTAACGATTGATTAACAACAGTGGCAAAACAAGATTGTAAAATTGGCGCAACTCACTTAATAACCACCTTTGCTTAGCAATGGAAAATTTGGTTCCAATCCTAAGTCAAGGACTACCTTGATCTTAAGAAACCATGTTTCCTATAAACCACCGTTCAACATATTTAGATGCCACTGCAAAGAGCAATTTGTTGTAAACCACGTAGCCATCGTTTTCATGCCTCTCTTCCTTTTCTTTTGGGAGATCATAAGCCCCAGCTTCCTTTTAATGTTCTAGCTACAGAAGGAGATGGTATACAGTTTAAAACGTGCCAAAAATTACATAATAATAATAGTAAAGTTGGAAGGGACCTTGGAGGTCATCTAGTCCAACCCCCTGCTCAGGCAGGAAACCCTATACCATTTCAGACAAATGGATGTCCAGTTTCTTCTTAAAAATGTCCAGTGTTGGAGCATTCACAGCTTCTGGAGGCAGGTTGTTCCACTGGTTAATTGTTCTAACTGTCAGGACGTTTCTCCTTAGTTCTAGGTTGCTTCTCTCCTTGCTTAGTTTCCACCCGTTGCTTCTTGTTCTGCCTTCAGGCGCCTTGGAAAATAGCTTGACTCCCTCTTCTTTGTGGCAGCCCCTGAGATATTAGAACACTGCTATCATGTCCCCCCTTGTCCTTTTCATCATTAAACTAAACTAGCTGGAATTAGCTGCAAATCCATTTGACCTATAGAATCAGCACTAAAAATAATTTTTCAAAACTGGAGTGCTATACTGAATTTAAAAAAACATGAGTTTTCTCTACAAAATGAAGAAAAAGTAGCTAACAGAGCTAGTTCTAAAACAAGGTAATGCAGATGGTAAATTCAGTAAAAAGCAGATGTCCTTGAGATGAATATTAATGCATCTGAGAGGGAATATAAAAAGTTATAAAGTATGCAAATTACATATACGAGAAATAGGAGAAAAGATTCAAGATATAGACTTTTTCTGAGGTTCATATATATGAACCCAAATTCACTAGAGATAAAAATAGACTTTTGTATTTACTATTTTTAAACATGTTTAAATGACTAAATTATTTTGGTGACTTTATTTTCAGTGTGTTTAGGTTTAGAAGAAAATATTACATGCTGACTTTCACAAACCTGAGAAGAATTTATGACATGTGGTCTTTTTATCTGGCTTTCCTTCATGCATCAGTGACCCACTATTTATGTAATTCCATGCTCATCTAAGGAGAGCATCAGGTTGGGGAAAGCTGACATAGATATAACAACGAACGGGAAAGAAGCTAATATCTGGTTGCTGGTTTTATCCAAAGTTAAATTAATCTTTAGACTACCTTTTTGATAGGATTTATCTAAAAATCTCATTCTATGCCTTATGCATCACTAGGTGTGATAGAATGAACCCATTGCAGAATAAGAAGAAAAGCTGGAAGGCCCACTAAAGGCATCACAGTTGACATTGACTAGACACTCACATCAAAGGCTTCTCCAAGCGACTTCCTGGTGATCCGACAATCTCCCCCAGAGTGCAGAATGTTTGACCAAGGAAATCCTGATGAAAGAAATTGATATGAATATTATGAAATTTTCCTCCTAGCAGGGCTTTCCCCTCCTTCTAAAGCTTCTAGAGACTGAAGGTAAGACATTATTAAAAACTCAACTTCTGTTCTGGTTAATTTATGGAGAAGAACAGTCCTTCAATCAACTCATGTAGCTCCTTTCTACAGTTCTCACAACAGAAGTTTGGAATGTATGAATCTGGCCACAATACATGCTTTAATATGTACTGAGTTAAAAACATGGCTGGATTTAAAAAAATCAGGCTGGTGGAAAGATAGTAGCATCAGGATAATTGCATGAAACAAGGACATTATATATCAGGCTCAGTGCCTAGTCCAGGAGTGTCAAACTGCCGGCCCACAGGCCAGATGCATCATAGTGAAGCTGCGCCCACCCCATTGCCGGCAATGGCAAAAAAAATCACGATACGTCACGACTCATCACATGACATTGCGAGTTTGACACCCCTGGCCTAGTCAATGTCTGTCCAGGTGTAATAGGTGCTTCAGCCTCTGGCATCCTTGATTCTGTTCCGTAGATCCAGAATGCAGCATAGTTGAGATCATTTTGACTGTCATATTCTCATAAATTAAATCTGCTAGTAATGTTAGTAAAACAGAAGATTTAAAAAATAGGCTGGTATTTTTTTATCCAGCATAACTTGACTAATATCTGTTTCGCAAAATCATACCAATTTATTATAATTTACACTGTCACCCCATAAGCCTACGCTTTGCAATGAGTACCTATCAAAATTACTTATACATGTTTTAAGTAGTTAGCAAAAAAAACTGAGATTCACTATACACTTTTATGGAGTTTTTTACTTACTTGAAATGTAAAACATTATAGTAATTCAGGATAAAGTAACAGAATGAACCAAAGTATGTGCAGAACGGACAGAAATAAAATGCAGTTTTAGCAATATTTTACATCTTAGAAAAACCTTTATTCAAAGGATTACAGTGCATAGACTGCATTCTGAAAGACCCAGTCCCCCATAAGCATCAAAGTTCCTGCAGTACATGTATATGGCATTTGTGGTACCACACAACTAAATACAATATTTTGAAATGAGTCTATTAAAATAGTTTTTAAAAATAATCTTTTTGTTTGTTGTTCTTACATAAGTTTTTATAGATTTTGAAGCAAGAAGATTGAAATTTGAATTTTTCTCCCCATTTTTAATGGAAGATGACCAAGATTTTAGGATTCTTGAGGGAGATCTCTAGACGCGATTGGCAAAATCTTTTTGTGATTTGTCAATTTTGCAATGTTTCAGCCATTTTAAATAATCTCACATAAAAGTGTATTAAATAATTTTGGGGCATCTGCAAGTATATGTGATGCTGCCTGGATTTGAAACAATTGTAACTCCATAGCAATCTAGCTTAGTATCTTTAGTTTAGTCAAGCTGGTAGCAAACATCTCTGCCAGTATTCCTAGCCAACTGCATTAAATCACAATTGGTGTAATTATCCAATGCATAATAGTTAAATAGATTAAGCCAATATCAGGAAGCTTCACATGGTAAACTAAATCTGTAAAGAAGTTTAACTTAATAAGTAACATGCTCCTGTCCAATTCATAATTACACTTGGCTCCCATTCTTAATGGGAGTGACTTATGAAACCTGGATGACTCAGTCCATGGTTTATTTAGAGTTAAATGTGAACCAAGTTTATGTGAACTGGTTTATTTATTTCTGGAAAAACAGAACGAGAAGCTAAGAGAAAAACATAATTTTAGACTCTAGCTTGTAAGAGAAGAACAAATCAGAAATCTTGATTTGCACACAACTCTAAACAAAACACAGATAGTGATCCAGGCTTATTTGTGGCACTCTCAATGAAAGATACAGCTAACTGGAAGCAACCAAAAGCCTGTAGAGCATCTATCATATGAGTGATCAATCAAGGGGTGTTTTTTTTTACAATTCTGGCTTATTGCATTACATGAATATGATGTACTGAATTATAGGCAAAAAATGGATCAAAGAGTAAGTATCTCAAGAATACCATGTAAATGAAGAAGAAAATATATACTTAGCTTACATGTTTGGATAGGTCAGGACTCTTGGAATCCACATCATAACTGCAGGGAAGAAGAAGCAGAGATCACACACTGCATTTCAATCATATAAAATCTTGGTATTTCTCTTTTGCAAAACCTACACAACAGGGACATTGTACAATATTTATGAAGAAGGAAACAGGTTGGAGAGCAAGATTTTGACTTCTTCCGCATGGGTTTCTAAGATTAGGTTTTTGCTGTTACAGCAGAATCCTTTTCCCTGTCCGTTACTTAAAATAGTATTCTCCAATTATTTATAGACTTCATCTCCCATATCCATATCCAAAAGGTAATATTACTAGATTATGCCAGCTGAAGTTGAAGGCATCTGGAAGAAGTAGATTAGAAAAAATGGCAAATCAAACAAAGGGAAATAAGAGTACAGCTGATGGAATATGACAAGGATTGAATGCTGTAAGAACTATTAATATCCCTGGATTGATGTCGATGACGATTCTCAGTCATCCAGGTAGAGTTGTCTAGAAGTTGAGTCATGGCAACTGGACTTCTTTTCTTGTTGGTTTAAAATGTTTCACTTATCCAAGTAGCTTCTTCAATCTGAGCACGTTGGTTAGGAGAACTCCATATATGTCCTCCAGGGAGGTTTCATTTCTCACCTAATCTGGATAGGTTCTTGGGATGTAAAAGTTCCAACTCCTAAATCCTTTATCCTATGTGTGTCTTTAAGTATGGACTCCCTGGTGAACCTGTGAAGTGGTCTTGGTCTTCTTGGAGATTGATGACAGAGCAGGATAAAAAACGGAGGACAGGCTGTTTTCTGAGGCCTCTACTCCTATCTCCTGACTGATGTTGAGAAATTCTGAGCTATCGTTCTATATTAACAACAAATTATCTAGACACGTAATACTTTTCACGTAATTCCATTATCTTTTTAATTATCAAATGCTATTAAATGTGACTCATTTAACAAATAGAGGATGCCTATAGACTTCCAAATATCTCCTGGAGGACCCTGAGTTTGGGAAACTTTCAGAAGCTAAGCACTGGATGTGTTCTGGGATGAATCTTTCTTTGTTTATATTGCATTGTTCTATATGAAGTAGGTAGAACTGGGAATTTCCCTGAAAACTCAGACCTCTTATGGTCACTAAGGTAGAAAAGAGGATATTGAGAAATAGATGGAAACTAATCAAGGAGAGAAGCAACCTAGAACTAAGGAGAAACTTCCTGACAGTTAGAACACTTAATCAGTGGAACAACCTGCCTCCAGAAGCTGTGAATGCTCCAACACCGGAAGTTTTTAAGAAGAGACTGGACAGCCATTTGTCTGAAATGATATAGGATTTCCTGCCTGAGCAGGGGGTTGGACTAAATCACCTCCAAGGCCCCTTCAAACATCGTCGTCATCAACATCATCATCATGTAATAATATTGAAAAATTTAACCACATTCATCATTTGCAGTAATGTTTACTATTATTATTATTATTATTATTATTATTATTATTTTAGCAATAGTTCATATATATTTACTAAGACTTAAACAATGCCAAGGCGTTTTTGCACAAGATAGGAAGGCATCATTTGTAAGAGTCCAAATTTGAGAACTTATCTGTAAGGTATTCATTGTTTCCCCCCCCCTTCTATGCTGTTGAATGCATGAATACAAAAATCCTTTTTTCGTACAATTTTTTCCTCTTCTGTTTATAACTATACTTTTGAAGCTAAGTTCAATACTACAGAATGAATAGATTAACTCCTTTGTTAACAGTGGATGCTACAATACTGACAAATCTTTGGCCTATAGGCTATAAAGTATACAACCTTTGAGACCTCATCTGGAACAATCTGTTTTCCTTAAATGATGCCAAGCAATAGACAATATTAGATAATTGGTGGATGTAATTGATATGCAATTAGATACATTGGATTAGATGGCACTTGTTTCATTGACTATCAAGAAAGTTTTTGATATGGTGCAGATTAACTTTGTAGATGTTTTGGCTATACAAGTAGTCCTTGACTTACAACCATTCATTTAGTGACCATTCAAAGTTACAATGGCACTGAAAAAAGTGACGTATGACCATTTTTCATACTTATGACCATTGCAGCATCCTTACGGTCAATATGATCAACATTTGGATGCTTGTCAACTGGTTCATATTTATGACGGTTGCAGTGTCCCGGGGTCATGTGATAACCTTTTGCAACCCTCTGACAAGCAAAGTCTGTGCAGAAGCCAGATTCATTTAACCATGTTACTAACTTAACCACTTCAGTGGTTCACTTAACAGCGTGGCAAGAAAGGTCGTAAAATGGGGCAAAATTCACTTAACAACTATCTTGCTTAACAACAGAAATTTTGGGCTTGATTGTACTAGCAAATCCAAGGCTACCTATATTTGGTTTTCCCTTCAAATTTTAAAAATTGGAGTAAAGTGTGGTTCTCTAGCCCATAATAAGGTTTATCGCAACTGGAATTATTCCTTTACCTATTAGAATACTGTGAGGAATTCATCATGAGTGTTTATTTTAATACTTTTCTTTTCTTTTACTTTTATTTAATGTGATGTTGGAGCTATTGGCCTCTACATAAATATCTAAGAATATTCCAGGTACCAGATTAGTGGAAATGGAACGTTGTGAAAGAAAGATCTGCATTCGGAAGGAGTAAAAAACTCTTAAGGGAGGAGAAAAAAAATCAATTAGAACCCAAAGAGAGGAAAAGTGTGAGAAAGAAACTCAAAAGAACCCTGTCTTGATTTTGATTGGTATAAAAGTGTGGTAGAAAAAAAAATTTGGACAGGTTTTCAATATTTTGTTATGCTACCCTACAACAATAAAGAGCACTCCTAAAGAGAAATCCCTGCTGCCCCTGTTTCCTCACCTTGCCAACCCTGAAGGGATAATAAATATAAATTATTATTACATGCTGATGAGACTGTATCCTTTGCTGAGAACTACTAATGTTCTTAACCAATATTTATGGATTCCATTTATAGTACAATACTTTGGTAAACATTTTCAAGTTGCTCCATTAATCAGGAGAGATCTAATATACTGTTTACTGGTTCTAAAGTTTCAATGAATATTTGAAAAAATGTAGTTTCATATTTTGTATGAATTCATTTACATATCTTGGAATAATTATTCCTAGATTTCTTTGTTGAACTAGGTTAATAGTTCCCACTTGCTTATCTCAGATTAATACTGATATAAACAAACAGTGTAAAATCTCCAGGCATCTATGGGGAAGAATAAATATCAATATAAAAGTAAGTCCAAAGTTGATGTATATTATTAGAGGGAATCCTATGTTAATATTTGTAAAGTGTTTTAACTAGATTGATAGAATACTGGAAAACTTTCATGCTGTTGTCAGACTCATAGATTTACTATATCAGAATTACTTTTCTCTGAATATGGGAATTTTAATTTGTCAATTTTCAATTATACCATTGGGCATATATTGTGACCTATACTGCTTTTGGAATTCAACTGATTTATTTCAAAAACTATTTTGGGAAGAGTTAGAAAGCTATTATCTTGCCTACCTATATTTTGGCAACATTTTGATTTCTGTTTTAATTGGTTTTCTCACATTAAACGTTTCAAGATTTATATATTGGGGAGGAAATTTAAATCTGATCCAATTCTCATGAGAAATTGACATTATGGAAAAATCTAACCTGAAGATGGCTGGTAAAGAATTATTGTGGAAATCATGGACAAAAAAAGGTAACAATATTTGAACCCGGTTATTGTTAATAATTTCTTCAAAAACACTCAATGTTTGTCAAAAATACACCCCATTTTGGATTATCTAAGACTGTTTGATCATTGCTTATTGGATTAAAGTATCATTTGGAGGTGTATTGGGTCTGAAGAAATAGTTATTTCTGAACTTCCTAAACTACTGATGTCATTGGAAATGTTCTCAAAGTTGCTAAATCTATAGTTAATTTATATATAAGTGAAATGATGTATTAAGATAGATATGGGGTAATTTGGAGATAATTTAGAGTAATGAGTTGGAATATTCTGTCTTAAGAAATCAATGGGCTAATATTTTATTAATTGTTAAATTAGTATGTAGTGATTTGTCAATAAAACAGCAGAATATTTCCTATGTCTAGCACAGGGCCCAAAGGATATCTAGCAAGGGTTATATTTCAACATCTGCATGATGCACGGGGAACAGGTCAGAAGAAAATTAAGACACCTACATTTGGGTCTATTTTACACTGACATTATATAAGTTTAATGTCAGCATAAAATAGACCCAAATATAGGTGTCTTAATTTCCTTCTGACATGCTCCCCTTATATCATTCAGATGTTGAAACATAACCCTATACTAATGATATTAGTATGACATTGGGGGAAAAATGAAGATAAAAATGCAATGCATTATATTCACAAAATTTGGAACCTGCTGAAAAGTGAAAACTCTGCCTTTCATGTGCATAGAATTATTGCTGCCCTTGGAGCTCAGAATAAAGAGACACCCCCCCCCTTTGGATCTCATTGCACATGTTATTGTTATTGTTTTCAGAGCACCCCCAAAGCACTGGCATACTGTATTCTTCACAGAATCTCACCAATTATGGGATACAGCCAAATGGATGTCTTATAGATGCACACTGATATTCCCTTCACATGCTCAGTCTCTAGAAGATCAAGAAATATATCACTCACAGATCAAAGCGCAAATTCTGCTTCTCTTCAAAAAAGTAATCAAGGATGAACTTCCGCACAAAGTCAGGGTTCAAGGTGTTGTCAATGACTTCAGTCCTGCCAAACTGAAAAGGGAAAGGGAACCAAATGAGTGTGACAAGTCTAGTAGCATTATAACAATTAGCAAGAAGATTTGAAAAAAAAAACACCAGTATTTTATCACACTCCAAACTGATCCTGAGATGAAGGCTAGGCTGGATACATTTAAATAAGAAGTAACATTAAATATCTTTGTTTTATGCTTCTTACACACTTCATCAATTGCCTCCTTCTAGGCTTAAGAGCAGGAAATAATTCTTTCATCTCCTAGTCCCCAGAGTGAGCAACTTTCAGATGTGCTGACTTCAACTTCTACCGGTAGCATGCTGAGAAATAGCCACAACGACTGGGGAGAGGCTTCTTTCAGAGATCTGGTAACTTACAAATAGTTCAGAAATTGGGCTGAGTGCCATGGTTTGCCTAGTTCCTGCTTCAGGATAAAGATTTTAGTCTTGGCAGGTAAAAAGAAACAACATCAACAGAAGAGATGAAAGAGGGAGCATGGACTTTCCCTCCCTTCTTATCAAAAATCTTTTCCTTTAATGGCATGGCTCTTTTGCATTTTACATGCGATGGTCAAGATTTAGTTATTAAAGCTGGATGTACTAGCACTGCTGTTTCCAGTTATGCAGCACTGCAGATAATTAACATGAATGCAGAAACAGGTAGAATATGCATCAATTAGTTCAGAAAAGAATGCAACACAAGAAAGCAAAACAAGAAACAGTATTTAATTGATTGAGGTTCAGCCGAATTACTGTTTTTATAATATTTCAATTATCAAAATCTGTGCCACCTCCAGCATGTCAGAATGTCTCAGCTTGGCAGCCAAAGTTGTTTGATTTGTTTCCAGAAAGCTAGAACTCTGCCAAGCCAGCAGGCACATTTGGAAGAAATGCTCCACATTTAGGTGCAAGTTAGAGACACTATAGTAAGTGACGCACACAGAAAGCAGCACACAGTTACATAGGCACAGCTGGGGAGATAGGGCAAAATATAACGGTGAAATCAGCAAAGGGGAGGAGAAAAAAAATCACTTGCGAAGACAGAAGCTTGTTGTATCAAGAATTGCTAATTTCCTCCTTGCATCACAACAACTGGTAGTCGCCTTGAGACAAAGCTAGCCTAGTGAGAATATCTGAAGGCTATATGACTAAGTCCTCCAAGTGCTTCAATTACTCAGATATTAATTAGAAGCGTCATTCCTCAGGGGTTCACACAACAAAGGGGTGAATTTCCAGAACCTCCACCTAACACACTCTGGACGTAGAGGAATTTCAGGTGTGTATATCAAATGGCAGCAGAGATGTTCAAGGCCAAGGGAGAATGGAGCAAATCCAGCTAGCAAAGATGAGGGGATCTGAAATTGCATTCCCATAAAAGGGGAATTCTAGGTTTCTTTAAAAGGCAAAGAAAAGTTAAGTAAAAATACTGAAACAGGATTTTTGTTTGTCTTTACATACTTCATGCTGAATTGCCAGCTATCCTCTTGCCTTCTGTGATGAAATGTGATGCCAGAAACAAAGAGGGGGGGGGGGAAATAAAGAGTTTGATTAGGCTTTTGATGAGTATTTGTCACACAGAGGACTCTCAGGATTTTGCATCCTCAAGCCAGCCTCCCAAAGGGAAAAAGTCCACAAGTGGGAGCAAGAAAATGGGATACCAGCTTTAAATTGGTGTCATCTAAAAAGCCATAAGAGAAAGTATTGTTGATGAAATAAAGAGAATGTACTCTAGAAAACTGAGCAAAGAGCAGATAATAATCATTCAAAAACATTCAGGGCAGAACTTAAGCTATAACTGTGTGAGTGAAACAGTAAAGGACAGCCTCTAATTCTGCTATTAAGCTCAATATGTCCATCAGGCTGCAGTCACCTGAATATTTTTAAGGATGATGCAAATGCTTATACAGAAAGGAAGAGAATATTCACTCACGAATGAAGGCAAATATACATGTCCCAGGATAATGTTGCAGGATCCAATTTGGATGACCAAGACCAGAGCTCTAGTCTTCTGACTTTTCGGACTTGTGCAGAAGCCCATTTTCAGGGAATTTCTCCCTCACCCGAATGTGAAAGGGACACATTTTGGTGGGAGAAGTTCCCTGAGGATGGACTCCAGCACAAATCTGAAAGCTCAGAAGACTAAACCTCTGGTCCCGGTGATCCAAACTGGATCCCACAGAATGTTCACTCTTAAAGAACACAAGATAAAAACCTGATATGGCTAGCACTGCTTAGATGCAGTATTTTTATAAACGATGTTGGTGAAGAATGAGAAGACTTGGGTTCAAGACACCTTTAGCTGCGGTTACTGAGTGATGTTGGGTTGATATCTTTTAGCCCAGTCTTTCAGTTTTGATGTAGTGGGGGGAAATTGGAGGTAGGTCTTGTTACACTGAGTCCTTTAAGGAAAGGTAGGATATAAAATATAGCAAAAAAATAAATTGAGTAAAGACTTTATGCCCCCTCTGAATGCCAGTAGTTCTCATAATGCCATCAAGGGAAAGAATTGGGGGTTACCATTTAAGATAACTTGCAGTTGGAGTGCAAACAGTGATTCCAAGAAGAGCTGATTCATGAACCAAAGTGCTCCTGGGACAATGAATTAGTCAAATAAAGCCAGAATGTCAAAAACAATCATATAGTCCCACAACATTGTATTAATAGTGTTCCAGTATCTCAGGGGCTGCCACAAAGAAGAGGGAGTCAAGCTATTTTCCAAGGCGCCTGAAGGCAGGACAAGAAGCAACGGGTGGAAACTAAGCAAGGAGAGAAGCAACCTAGAACTAAGGAGAAACTTCCTGACAGTTAGAACAATTAACCAGTGGAACAACCTGCCTCCAGAAGCGGTGAATGTTCCAACACTGGACGTTTTTAAGAAGAAACTGGACAGCCATTTGTCCAAAATGGTATAGGGTTTCCTACCTGAGCAGGGGGTTGGACTAGATGACCTCCAAGGTCCCTTCCAACGTTATCATCATCATCATCATTATTATTAAATGTGCAAGTGTCTATAGAAGATTTTAGCATTCCTGGCCAACACAAGTAGGAACTTCTTCAGGTTTATGCATGACAATATGTATATATATTGATGGGAAGTCTGCAAATCTAATTTTTCCCTACCCACAATATGCAATACTGTGAAATAAGAGGCAGATAAATAGTGCAAAATTAACTGTGCTGGCAAAGCATTTTGGTCCTTAGTCCATCATATTCCAGCACAGGCTAGAATCCTCTTTAGCTTATTTGTATAATTTATGCTGGCAGATGCCTCAATAATAGGAGTACAGCCGAGCACTTATCTTTTATGACCATTTGAAGAGCAAAGGAGAGGAAGTAAAATAAATGGAAACAAGAGCAAGTTATAAATTTGTGTTAAGAAGATATACCAGGCATGCTATTTACACATGTGGTCTGGGTTATTTATTATGTGCCGTAAAAAATGTCATCCTGTTAGTTTCCTTCAAAAAAAAAAATTACCTCTATGTTTTAGAATGAACTTTCCAACTATGCCCAGACACAGTTTACAATACAAGGCTTATCAGAGCTCAAAATATAACACGGTGCCAACATGATCACCAAGAACTTCTCTGATTCCCCTTCCCCTGATTTGTGCATTAAAAAAAAAACATTCGTTAATATGTTCGTAGTTTACATTAAGACTTCTGTTTAACTTCACCTTCAAGAGCGCATATGGACCCCAAATCTGTTCCATTGCTTTTTTTTTTAGAAAATAAATATTAGACATGGCTGCTGTTTCAAATCTGTATCCACCTGCCCACAAAAAGGATGAAGGTAAAGCAGAGATACAAGTTTGTATGATGGCGAACTAGAAGGAATGGCAGGTAGAATTCTGGTGCCATTTTGGAATTGGGCAAACGCTGCCCTGCAGGGCTTTCCAAAACTCCAAATGTGTTGAAAATCCCAGTTTCCAAAAATGCCAAATGTGCCCACCAGCCTCAACTTGCCCTAGAGCAGGGGTTCTCAACCTTGGCAACTTTAAGACTTGTGGACTTCAACTCCCAGAATTCCTCAGCCAGAAAAGAGTTGAAGTCCACAAGTCTTAAAGTTGCCAGGGTTGAGAACCCCTGTCCTAGAGAATCAAGAGCTACAAGTTAGGAGTTGGGTAGTGCAAGAAAGTTGCTTTAGAATGATATTCCTTAAGCTGGTGTTTCTCAAACTTTTAATTTTTAAGATGTGATTTCAACTTCTGGACATCCCCAGCCAGCCAGGGAGTTGAAGCCCATCCATTTTAAAGTTGCCATGTTTGAGAAACACTGCCTAAACAGCTGCCTACCAGATTTTTAAAGACTGTAACCTCTTGAATTAGGGTTATATTAGCTCGGGCATACCTGAATAAGCGTTTTATTGGGAAAGGTGGGTCAAAAACAACTTTCTTACATTATTACAAATTTAACCCTAACCCTAATAAGGCTGCAAGAGAGGTTGATATTCCAATGTGAGACAGCTAATAATAGGGACAGGGCCTTTGTTCCAAGTTTTGGAACAATTTTCCCAGATAGGTATATTTACTAGGATTCTTCTTCTTCTTCTTTTGTAAAGTTCTTGTGTAATTCAGGCAATTTAAGCTTTTATGTTTTAAAAAGTATAAATTTAATGTGATTGTTATGAGCTTTGATTTTTAATGTATTTTTTATTTTTTCTAATACAGTTTTTATTAAAAGATTTTACATATATAATAAGTACTTTCAAATAAAGATGTAGTAAATGTGAAAAGGAAAAAGGAAAGAAAGGTAAAAAGAGAGGGTGTTAAATATGCTGTAATAAAGAAGTTCAAAACTGATACATACATGACTATGGGCATGTGGACATATATGACATGTGGCTCCAATAGATCCCAGGAGCAACATCAGAGCTCTCTGCCTTTCTCGCGTTCCCCTTCACCATTTTGTTTAGCAAAGAATCCACGTTGATTTATTCAAAATATTTACACTTTGTTGACTGAAGAAGTAGCTAAACACAATATATAATTAAAACTAATTTCCATACAGTTGGTGTGCTTGCCATACAGAGATGCTGAACTTCATTACAGTAACTGAGTCACTTTCAGTATGCATCTGTTAGCAGGAAAACACAGAGCTTAAAATAATAATAATATGGGATGATTTTAGCAAATCCCCCAAAGGATCATGTTGCTATGGACTGAGCATCTGTTCTTTTTGGGAAGGCAGAGGCACAGTGTGTTGGTTTGAGGCTAATTTCTGCAGTTTTAAGCTCAATGCTATTGGGCATCCTACTAGGGGCAGGTGACTGGATCTAAGCTTGAACTGCAGTATGGTTCACTACCCAGTTACAATTTCTATGACTGCAGTGAAAATAAAAACACCCTTGAGTCAAGTTTGATTCCTGATGACTTCACAGATCTAACCATGTATTTTTCTTAGCAACAATGGTTTTCTACTGCCAATGCTTTTTTCACAGAGTTGGGGTTTGCAGGAGAAGGGAACCCCCCCCCCCAATTTTGCCTACAGATCAATTTTGCTTATGGTTCCCAGGTGGTCTCCTTTCTGAGTCCTAAATAGGCTTGACCCTCGTTAGTTCCTGAGCAGAGACTAGGTCGGCCAAGTGCTGCTATCTGCAGAGAAAAATAAAGTAAATTGATTCCACTTAGAGGGTTAATATTACTTACTTCTTCTTCAAAAAAGGTTAAACCTGTCAGTTTGGCATTCAGATTCCACGAAGCACCCTATTCTATTAAGATGAGTAGAGATGAATTCAGATGATCTGTGACTTCTATAAATGCTACTGACAGAACCTTGGAATTGTCCTCAGAGTGAACTTTTTCAGATCTACAAGCTGCCACGTATCTAGCTAACCATAATGTATAAGCCAGCCTTGCCCAACATGAAACCTCCAGATGATTAGAACCAAAAGTCTCTGCTGATCTGGTCAGTGGAATTCAAGAATTATGGGAACTGCAAGGCTAATCAGATCTAGGAAGACTTTGACAAATTGTTACCCTACTCACATTGAAGAACCAAGCATTAAATGAAACTTTAAGGAAGTAATGAAACATGATCCCTTAAAGACAATTCTCCCCCTCTCTCCCTCAACCAAAGTATTTTCCAGAAGCTTTCCAGGGAAGGAAAGGCTTAAGTTTCCCCCATCACAATTGCTATGACAGTCCCTCCTACCCACCAACTGCTATTTGCAATTTAAAAATATCTACCTTCAATACAGACGCATTGAATATCACATTTAGTTCAACTCTTATTAAGAGGTAACAAATGATCAGTTGGGTTCAGTCCATACGAGGGAAGGACTCTTCCCCCTCTCTGACTTTATATGAAAAACAAGTACAAATACCTTCACTCTTCTAACTATGGAGATATTTATGTTTAGCCATCTGGTTAGGCTAAGAGCAAAACTCACTACCAACAATCATGCCTAATATCTAAGGTAGTTTTTTATTCCTTCTATACCACATGCCCACAATCCCAAGTATTGCCTTTGATTTGAGGCATTCCCCCATCCTTGCACTAAAAATATTATCTTCATAATATCCAGTCTCATAGACATTAATACCACCACCACCACCTCTCTTCTCTATTTCTCACACTCACAATACCCAACCTGTGTAGCTCAGTATGACTCCCCTGTTTACCTAGCAGCTTCCAAAAGGAGATCTCAAATGTCCAGGGAAATATGAGAAGAGGTTCTCTCTAACCTTTGTTTCATATAGCCCAAATCATACCATTAGTTTGGAAACAAAGGCCAATGAGAGATTTTCTTCCTCCCAGATATTCCAGATATCAAACTGGTATAATATCTCAGGCATCCCCAGTCACCTTAAACTTCAATTGGCTTCTTTCTATGATTCGGGACAGTGTTTCTCAAACTTAGCATCTTTTGTAGGGGAATTCTGTGAGCTGAAATCCACGCATCTTAAAGTTGATAAGGCTGAGAAACACTGATCTACAGTAGGAGCACTTCTGAACTACTGCAGTGACAAGCAAATTGTTCTGTATGTTTGCTTATAACTGGGGGCTGTAATTAAGCCAGGGGCATTTGTTCAGGTATTGAACAAGCTCAGTTTCCTAGTTCATTCTCCATGTCTTCTCTTGATAGTTACCACCTTTTCAATTTTCCCCCCAAGCTTTTTAAATCCTCTGTTGGGAAGTGAGTTGCTGGGGACTGACAAAGAATAGCAATATACACAGATTAGCTATATGGCAGTTGGAAGGGGGAAAAATAAGGACAAAATAAGCCTGAAATGTTATTTTCAAATACGAACCAATATTTTAGGGAACTATGTCTGTGATGAGTTATAATATTAATAACCATTTCATTTTAGTAATCTATGTCCACAGCAGAGAAATGCAAAAAGCCATAAAACATCCAGACAAGCAGCAGATGAATTGTTCAGTGTTGTGTGGGGGAAGGCTGCATTTAATAATTAAAGTTAATTCTATACCAATGGAACTTTGTATTTTAACGGAAGCATAAAATGGACTGAATTCTCAACTTAGGAAAACGATGGCAATTCAGCTTTGCAGTATTCTATATGAATCAAAGGGAATAAATGTGGCTCTAAGAGAAATAACAAGAGAAGATGATCTGCCTGAAAGATGTCTACCTTTCAGCTAATTTTGCCCATGTACATGTTGGAGAATCAAGAGATAATTTTTTTTCTGGATCATATCATTCCAGAGAAAAAGTCTCTCTCTCTCTCTCTCTCTCTCTCTCTCTCTCTCTCTCTCTCTCTCTCTCTCTCTCTCTCTCTCTCTCTCTCTCTCTCTCTCCCTCCCTCCCTCCCTCCCTCTCTCTCTCTCTGGAGGAAAGGAAAAGGAAAAGAGCAAAGGGGGAAGGGGAAAGAGGGGGAAAGAGGAAAGGAAAAGGAATCTATCTACGGTATGAAAATACGTTTCAAGTCATGATTTTATTAGTGCAGAATCAAATAACATATAACTCAGGGAATCCAACACATATTCAGATACAGGGCAAGTGCATACTGAATTTTTATCTATGACTAATATGGGGGAAAAAATACAGCACTTGATTTTGGTTGTCCAAAGCACAGCAATGAAAGAACAAACACAGAGCAACTGGACAAAGACAGCACTTTGGCTCTAGGAAAGAGAAAAGATCCCAGAAGGCAGTTTCCACTGGGAAATTGCCCACTTTAATATTCCAGAGGAAATGCAGCAAAGTGGTCTTGAGCCCATAGTTCATCAGCTCAACTGCTCAATCAGCAGTGTTGAGGAGATACCCTGATTTCAGCTACAGAGATTTTGTATCTTTGTATCTGTTGTATATTTCTATTACGAAAGAAGGATGGGGGAGGCCGGGCTGAATTTACCCAAATTCACATTTGCAGTGAGATCTGAACCAGGGACTTCTTGGTTAAACACCTTGTACTTTTGCTCTCTGTTACTACTTTAACTCTTAGTAGAAACAGTATCCGGTGATATGGTCTAATAATTACACAGATTGTGACACCAATTTTGAGAGACAATTGTCAGTTGGGGAAAAATGCTGGATGACTAGCTTACTGCCAACAGCCAGAAAGATTCTTTTGGGACTTGGGAATTTGATAACGATAAGAAAAGACACACATGCTCATTCTTTGATTACAACTGTTCGCTCCAAATTCGCTAGAGAAGCTTTCTCTAACCATATGCACTTCGTATGTGTTATACTAGTTCCAATCACCCCTAGCCAATAATGACTAAGGATGGTGACAGCTATGTCAAAAATATCTAGATTACTTCAAGTCTGGAAAAGCCATAGCAACTGATCTAAAACAATCACAATAAGGCACATCCAACAGAGATGTATCTGTTCCACTTTTGAAGTTTAGCTTGGTAAAATGAGAGAATCCCAAGATAAAAATGGGTCACATAGCCCCCATATTGCTTATTGTCCTGATGCAAAAGGAACAGAAAAGTGAACCTTGCCCTTAAAAGTACTCCTAAAAGAATGGTAAATTCTTTTGAAATGGGTAAATGACAGACTAGAGAGGAGTCCACATTCGAAGAAGCAAGCTTTTTCCCAAAACGAGGGACTCCAGATGCATTGCCTTTACTGGCTGAGAATTCTGGGGTCCAAAATCTTTAGAAAACAACATTACAAAGTCTGACCAGATCGGTTCCTTTGCCAACTGTGATGTAATTGCTAAGCCAGCCTTAAATGCTTATAGAAAAATCTTGGGGCCCTTTTTCTTCTGCAGAAATAATGGAATTGCTCCTGAGAAACAAATAACAAAACCTCAGTGGTGCTGTTTCCAAATAGTTTATTTCATAGAACAGAGAGGTTCTCTCCTTACTGGAAGTCTTTATAGAAAGCACTCACGGGAGTGCAACAGCCACGTAACTGAGCAAAACAGAGATAGACTTCAACATTATTGGAATGGAATGGTGGGGTGGGAGAGCACCATCTGCTCTTTTTCATATTGTGGCAACATCAACACATTCCCTTCTCGCTATTCTACAAAAAGTAACTACATTGGCAATCAGCAACATTATTGAGGCCTCTCCCATTCCTTTGTAAAATGGGGTAGGAAATTCATTTCTTATAACAGCCATTACATAGAACTGCATGCTTCCAGGAATGCATGATTCATAAACCTGTGTTTTAAATAAAACATAGTCATCAGGAAAAGAGTATTGTATGACTCTAAAAATAGGTTAATTTACTAATCAAATAAGTCTATGTGAAGCTAGCTTTAAAGTGCAGAACAGGCCTTCAACGTGGAGCTATGTCACTTCCCTCTCTGTACCTTAAATGGAGAAGCAATATTTTATTTATTTATTCTATTACTTTTTACCCCATCTTGCTCACAGAGCTTGAAATTAAGCCACTTCAGGATATTAATTTCATAACAAAATGCAAAACAATAATGATTCACTAAAGCAAGCTAAGTCCTTAAATAAAAGGAAAAGCAGTAGAAAATTAGTTAGGCTCATTCCCCAGTGCAATATGGCAGGCATATCCCTACTAAACATCTTGCCCTCCTGCAGGGGCACCAAGTCACTTGGGCAGCTCAGCTATTCATGAGCTGGGGGAGAGGAAAGACCTCAGGGAACAGATATCCATGGATATCCTCTCATCAGGAAAATTGTTATCCACAAGTTCCACAGTCCTCAGGGGTCTGCAAACTGCTAAATTACTCAACAGTACACAATCGTGTGTAAGTGGCCGTCTCTTGCAATGATGGCTTTGATAAGTGCCAAGAACAATTTACAGATCCAAAAGTAAAATATCTACAGGTTTCTTCTCCATGATTTGGGGGGGAGGGGGAAAGAAAAACCTGTGAAGAAAATCAGGAGGCTTGTAAACAGAAAGGATAATTATTTGGACCCTTCAGTACAATTTGCATTTAACGACAAGTGGGGGGGCAAGTACCTTTATCATCCACGTCTTTCCCACTCATAATGTTACATCATGGAGCCAAAGAAATAATGCATAGGATTCCCTCCAGCACCCACACAGCAGCAGTTGTGTGTGAAAATATGTAAAAGTAGGAAGAGAGTAGTAGGAGGACTTATTTTTAAAAGCAACAAGTTTGTGTTTCAGGGAGACGACAGGAGTGGAAACCTGCCCACCCATCTGTGGCTTCTATCCCTTCTGTTTCTCATTCTAGGTTACTTTTTCTCCTCTGGCATTTCAATCTCAGACATGACCTAGCAGAAAGTAAAGTGAGAGTCTGCAGAATAAATAATAACCCACAAAAGTTGATGGAGTTTTGCTTTTTTCCCTCTCTTTTATGTCTAAAATTCAGCCCCTTAATTCATCTTCCTATGTGGCTGCTATGTGCTGGGTTTCAACACCCAGAGTTACTTTTCTCATGTCCCACTTTGGCCTTAATTTCTGTCCTTCTGCATCACACTTCCAATTCTACCCATATTCTCTTTCACATCAATTGGATGAATTGGAACCTTTCCATCAGCCTATGCAGCTTTATGCCAGCTACGTCAATACCATATTAAAGTTTTTCTCAACCTTGGCCACTTGAAGACGTCTGGACTTCAACTCCCAGAATTCCCCAGCCAGCCCTGCTGGCTGGGGAATTTTGGGAGTTGAAGTCCTGACGTCTTCAAGTGGCCAAGGTTGAGAAACACTGCTTATTTGTGCTCTGCTAGCATAAGGGAATGTAAAAGTAATCCAATGGACATATACTAAGTGTGAGTGAAGCTTTCTGAGTGAAGTTTTCACACCCTTCAGTGGTGCCACAAGTGACCACTCTGATCAACAGGTAAACAAGGCATCTCATCCATTTTTAACCAACAATTTTCATCAAATGCCTTTAACCTAGTCTGCTTTTCAGATGATAAAGAAGCACACACACACAAAAAAAGATTGAGGCACAAGGCAAGAATGGGATTTGCAAGAATTGTAAGAGGCAGGAAAGCAGAATGAAATCAGGAGACACTATCTGCTGGAGTCACTACTTTTCTGACACACAACATTTTCCATTAACACACAAGTTACATACCTCTCTCCACTGTTTGGTCTCTATGCCCTGAGTATACAGCACACACACTGTAAAGAGGGGGAAAAAAATCACAAGTTACTAAGCCACAGGCACAAAGAAAAGAATTTAGCCCTAGTGTCACATAGCACAGACTGTATTAGGCAGACTTCACAAGCTTCTGCTAGATGAAAAGCTAAACACAATTACTGAAGTTTGATCCCCCACTGATGAGATTGGAGAGGGGGGGGAGAGGACTGGATTCCTGAAAATTGTAAAGCTGTGGTGCATTATTTCTTTTTTTACCCTTTTTTTCTTTTAAAAGATTATTTCTATGAACCCAAAAATAGCATCTAAACTTCTTTTTCCTTTTTGCTATTAATGAAAAGCATTTCCCTGCAAGCTCAAAAAGGCAAGAATGGGGTGGATTCTAGGTCTAGGTTATAATGGAAAACTGGAATGGAAACTAATTGCAACAAATGCTAGAACTTGTGATTTGATTAGGCCTTATATTCAAATCACATCTAAAGAGCACATTTTGAACTGTGTGACATCTTAAACATTCACCATCTCTTTTTTTTTTGTATTTGTGTTTGATCTTCATAATAATCTTATAAGGTAAACTGACTGCCAGAAACTGGTTAGGCAAATATTTCAACTCAGCATCCTAACCCCTGTCCCATCAGCTCAAAAGAATGGATCCTTTACTTTTACATCTCAGCTCCATTAATCTGAGTAACATAAATTTCATGAGTATGATTGATTGCTATTGTCTTCCCACATAATGGAATAACACAAGAGTTATTTGCCTTAGCTTATATGAGGAAAAAGAAAGGCTCTTTTGGAATCAGAAGTTGTATCACATTCAACTGGGAACTACCACATGCCAAGGCAAGTCCTATACTAAAATTAGTGTCACTAGAACTCTTGTCAGAAAGAACAAAAAACACTGCAGCTTAATTCCATCCAAATTCATTAGATTCAGTGGGTTTACTCTGTTGAATAAAACTAGACTCTCCTTGGCAAGATGGGTAGCATAGAAGTTTAATAAATAAACAAACATGGAAAATTCAGATTTAATCCCCAGTTCCTCAATAACAATAAAAAACCTTCAACAGATGATTTAGGATTCACTGTCTTCTCTCAGCTTAAGCTATATATTTTTTGTGAAAACTTCTCAGCTTAACCTATTTTTTGTGAAGATAATACAAAGTAGGGGGAGGAGACATTGAGTTCCTAGAATAAAAATAGAATATAAATAAAAGGAATAACTAAACCAATAGCTTTTGGGTTGTAGCCTTAATTTATTGTCCAAATCCATAAAGAGAAACTTCTGCCATGTTTCTTTAATTCCAGTTTTGGGTTGGACCCTTCCTACAACAAACATTTTGTTTTCTTGCTTCCCCTTCTGTATAAATAGCAATGAAGCAGCTGGGCTGTAAAGCAGAAAAAGGGCCACAGGAGAGGTGCTCCTTCTACTGAGAGGTGGATACTTGCTTCTATAAATCAAATACTTTCAACAAAATGATAAAAGTGACAAGAGACTCAATGTGGTCTACTGGTTAAGGCAGTGGTTCTCAACCTTTTTCAGGTTGAGACCCCACTTGCGCCACCCATGCGCGGCGCAACCCCGACCCGCGCGCATGCGCCAAGCTGATCTGCGCATGCGCAGCGCGTGACAAAAAAATGGCGGACTGTGACGGGCCGATCTGCGCACGTGCAGCGCGCGTGCGACGGCCCAAACTGTGCATGTGCGGCGCGCGCGCGATGAAAAAAAAAACCAAAATGGCAGACTGCGACGGGCCAATCCGTGCATGCGTGGCGGCGTGTGATGGGCCGATCCGCACATGCGCGTCGCGCGCGTGACGGAAAAAAAACAAACAAAATGGCGGACCGCGATGGGCCGATCTGCGCATGCGCGGCGCGTGCGCACCAAAAAAACACAAAAAAACAAAATGGCGAACTGCGGTGTCTGGCGACCCCCGCAAAACGGTCGTTCGACCCCAAATGGGGTCGCAACCCATAGGTTGAGAACGGCTGGGTTAAGGCACCATCCTAGAAACAAGGAAATTGTGAGTTCTATTCCCAATTTAGGCAGGAAAGACCACTCTTTATTTCTCAGCCCAATTCCCCTCGTGTGTGTGTGTGTGTGGGGGAAATAAGAAGACAACGAATATTAGGTATGTTTTGCTGCCTCTAGTTATTTATACAAATAATAAAGGCAAGATAAAAAAGCAACATCACAAGGTTGTACATGACGTGCATTTTAAAAAAAATAACTCGAATTGGGACACAGTGATGCTGCTTTTACCATCTGATCTCCTTGTGGCTACCCCTATCAAAGCCTACTCTACCACTATGCTAAATGCAGAATCAGAGAACTGTAGCTCTTTCATGATTTAGCAAAGAAACCACAGAAAACCAAACAAGATTTTTAAATTACCCAGTAATGTATTTCACTAATATATTTGGCTCACTTTCAATTGCTCCCCATTACTAAAGCATAGCAAAAAATGTAAAAATGATTAATGAGACTTTAATGAAGAGAAGCTGCCAGAGAGCAAATGATGTCCCACTAAGCTTTTTTTTTTCATGTTCTGCTGATCATGTCTTTTATCTGACTAAGGATTTATACATACTAGTTGTAATCTCAGTGCTAATCAAAGAAACTAGAACTTCACAAATTGAATATGCAACAACGTGCTACAGTGCAAAATACTACTGTTCAGAAATCTAGATTGTCACAACATCTTCCATGACATTTCCTAGCTACTCCATATTATCCCCACTGTGCTAATTACATTCTAAACCACAAAGTTTGGCCAATCTTTGCTGCAGAAGTGGTGTTGGGGAACCATGGCCCCATTATAATTTATGAGCTTCAACTACCAGAATTCCTAAGCCAGCATGGCTGGCTCAGGAATTCTGGGAGTTGAAGTCCACAAGTCATAAAAGGGCCATCATTCCCCACTCCTGCTTTACTGGGTTCTGTGAGTTGTCTCCGTTCCCAGTGGCATCCATTAGTAGACATAATTTTAAAAATCTAACTTATTCTGGCATTTCTGACAACTTTTCTCATATACCTAATATTATACCGTGTTCTTTCTGTTTATTCTGGCACTCAAGGTGGTTTAGGTTAAGGTTCTCCAAAACCAGTTATTTCCCTGCGTCATGCATACAGATGGTGCTTATTTTGCACACATAAGTATCAGACTAGGAGAGTCAGTTAATATATATTAGCAATCAATGCACCGTTAACCTTCATTCTGTTGGGGGAAAGGATGATGTAGAACTAAAATAAAAATAAAATAAAAACACTGGACAGCACATATCTCAGAAATATAGGCAATGCAATTATTCAAGCCAACGAATTGAGGGCCAGAGATAATAAACTATTAATTCTGGTTTTCAAATGTGCTTGAAATATATACCAGGAGAAGAATTATATATACTGTATAATCTAACTTAGAGACTTATGCTGGGTGTAATAATTGCTATGTAGGCATGAATATCTACCTTTCAGAACTGTTTCTGTTTAATACAAAGGAGAAACTCGCTCTATGCTCATTTTATACATTCAAAGCGAATCACCTGACTGGTGAAAACTGCAATCATCCACACACTTAATACATTTCTGTGCATTTACTAAATCCCAGTAATTATTATTATGTTTCCCAGATTTAAATTAATGGTTCTTAAAAATATTCAAGTTGGGTTTTATTTTGCCCTAAAATTGTAATTTGCACACATTTGCAATATAGACCCCATATGCTGGGGACAAGAAATTTTGTGAACAAAGCCCGAATACTGTAATCAAAACTCATCTTGAAGAAAAGTTCATGCAACACTTACGTACATGGGTCAGACTTGGAGAATGTATCTTTATCCAAAAGATTCCTGGGGGGTGGAGGGGAGGAAAAAATAGAAAGGATTATGTAGGACCTGGATAGATGTATTTTCAGTTCAGAAATGGAAATGACAAAAACCTCCCTGGTTTTTTTTTGGGGGGGGGGGTTGCACTGATTCTCAACTGATTTTTTAAAACAATAATATTAAGTGTTTTGTTTTCCAAATAATTATACACACCCAGAAATGATTGAACTCTGCTGAAATTGACAAGGCAGCTATCAGAAGTAACCTAGGGAATTAGAGCTGAAGAATCAGATCAAATAATGCAATAAATAAATACACCAAAGCCAAGAAGAATGGGTTTCTCAGACAAACTCTCCATTCAAACAAGGTATCTTTTAGCTTACAATGACTCAGTAGCCATGCTGAGTCGCAGGCAAATCTATAGGCTGAGAACATTTGATTGCCCAAGGAGATACTCCAAATCATACTTATTGTGCTTGGCATACAGAACAACTGTAACAGAATGGCTATTTCTAGCTTATATGCTTCTTAACATTAGCCAAGCATTTTCTAATTCACTATTGCTTATGAACAAGTTTTCTCTCTTCAGAAACAACACTTTCTTTCAATCTATTTAGTATTTCATATTATCTCCCAGGACCAATTTAATCAGCTTCCCTTAATTGGCACTTTTCAGATAAGCTGGAATACAGCTCTAATAATTTCAATTAATATTGCTTTTACCCATTATGGCCAGGGAAGATGAAAGCTGAAATCTAACATATTTGCAGAACACCAATCCAAATGATGGCCAAAGTGTAGGTATCAATAGCAAAGCACATGCAAATGAACACAGCTGGAGGAAACATCACTAACATAATGTTAAACTAGTTACTTTGTTAAATGAGCCAGCACTGAAAGCACATTAGTTAAGATGTTTGGTTTCCTTTCTGCTTTAGCGTTTATTCTCTAAAAAGAATATGTCAAGGAATTATACCAAATTTCACTGTAATTTAGAATTCATTAATTCATTTTTAATGGAAATTAACATATCTCAATCTTCAAAATTGTTACTTGTGACCCTCTAGAGCCCACACAAAAACTTTAATCAGCCTGAACCAATATGCTTAGTAATCATTCAAGAATAGTTTAAGCCAGGGCTTTTCAACCAGTGGTATGGGTACCACCCGTGGTAAATTGGCACCTGGCAGGTGGTACGCAACCATCCCAGAAAAGTGGGAGGGGGAGGGGAATGAGCTGAACCGGTGGCAGCACCTCACAAGCCTGAGCAAGAGATGGCTGGAGCTGCAGGGGTGTCAGGGCTCAGCGGAAGCACCAAGACCAGTGCTTCTTCGGGGCTGTCAGGGCTCAGCAGAAGCGCCAGGATCAGCACCAGGTTCCAACTGGAGCTCGGAGCTGATCCTGGTGCTTCTGCTGAGCCCAGAAGAAGCGTCGATCAGCTGGAATGTTGCAGCCTCTCCTGGGTCTTGTGATTTTCATTCAGATGCTTGGCAACTGATTCATATTTATGACAGTCACAGTGTCCCATGGTCATGTGAAGTGACCAAAACCTGCTGCAACCACCCAGCAGATGGGGGGAATAAAAACCAAACGCCCCCCACCCCAGCCCCACTGCCAATCCTCAACAGAAATGCTCACAACAATGAAAACCTTGGACAGGAGGAAGAGCACAGCCAGGTGGGCAGGCAGGTGTCTTGCTCGGTTGTGGCTTGGGGGGCACTTTTTTCAGTGCCATTGTAACTTCAAACAGTCACTAAGCAAACTGTTGTAAGTCGAGGACTACCTGTACTTCATCACTTTTTTCCCTTTTTTTTTTGGTCATCATGTTTTTGACACCTTGCTAGGCGACTGGTGGTACTCGGATGTTGCCATACCCTAAAAGTGGTACAATGGGTGAAAAGGTTGAAAAGCCCTGGTTTAAGCAACAGCTTCATATTGTGTTGCCTTGAATCATTCTGAAAGTAGAACAGAAAGAAAAAATTATCTAGCCAGGTAAGAAATTATGTTGCTTTGGCACTTTGCACCAATATCATTACTGTCCAATTCAGATTGTCCTTTTCACAGTAAATAAAGTCATAACTGATTCACAAATTCTTGATGTTGATGATGGCTAAAAATAGACTGTAACGATTATATTTTCACAAGTTAGTATCTTGATAACTGATGGCATAAAAAAATGTAAAAATTATTTCTTTCTTTAAACTTAGAAGGCATTTTTATTCTCTGCCAGGTGGTGTAATCTTTCATAAAGTTGTCATAAATCTCACAATACTAAGATTTTGTCTTGGGAAACTTCCTAACAACTTTACTTCCTTCAATAATTTGCCTATTTTCAAATAAAAATTCTAATAATAACTACAACAGTGTTTCTCAATCTTGACAATTTTAAGGCATGTGGACTTCAACTCCCAGAATTCCACAGCCAGCAATGCTGGCTGTGGAATTCTGGGAGTTGAAGTCCACATGCCTTAAAATTGTCACGGTTGAGAAACACTGAACTACAGTATTGTAACTTTTCGAAGAGCTGTCCAGCACTTGCAAGTGCTGAATACAGTATGAAAACATTACAATAAGACATGACAGTGTCTTATTCCAATGTTTTCAGACTATATTCGGCACTGCAAGTGCTGGACAGCTCTTAGAAAAGTTACAATACTTGTTATTAGGATTTTTATTTGAAAATAGGCAAATTATTGAAGGAAGTAAAGTTCATTAAAGTGTATAGGATTCTTTGCTGATGTGATTAAATTTTAGATTCTACGCTAATGGTATATTGTGCCATCAGTGAATAGCAGAAATAATGAAGGATTAGAAAGAGCTTGATAGCATTTCAGTTTCAGATCCAGGCCTTTCAATAGCTTATCTTTGAAGCACGCAAGAACACCAATTAAATGTAAGAAGATACACAGACTGAATGCAGAGGGAGCTTGTTTCAAGTCCTTGGCACACTTTTTCCCAGAAGCAATCTTTCACTCCATTAAAGACAAACAAACTTCAGAGATCACAGCAGGTCAGGCTGTTGCATTTGGGCAAAGGAGGAGGCAGCTCTTGAGTTGAAAGAACTGGGCAGATAAGTAACCAGGGCAATCAAATAAGACCTATCTTTTTCCTATGTGATTCCCACCTTCCTCAGTGTGGAGTGCTCTAAACGTTTTGGGGATACAATTTCCAGAATTTATAGCCAGCATGGCTGAAATCCTGGGGTTTGTAATTTCAACTCTTCTAGAAGACACCATGATGATGAAGCCCAAGGCAAGGTGGGAATGCAAAGCGCAGTAGAAGATACATCAGTCATATTGGGGAGATGAATATTCAGCGTCAGGTACAAGAAACTACTGGAAATAACTACCAAGTGAGTCACCCATTATTATTCATTCTTAAGACTCAAATATTTAGCATCTAGAGAATAAGTATTTATCCTCTTTTTCTAGGAAGTGATACCCAGCTACTAACCAAGAAAGCTTACCTCCTCTTTTAAATTTTTTTTTTAAAAAAAATCATAATCAAGGGGAAAGGGGGCCTGTTCAGTAAGATGAGATAAAGCTAACAAGGGTTTCTGGATCACAACAGCTGACTCTCCAGGAGTGCAAATAGAAGAATACAGACTAGAAAGGTTAGGTTTGCATATCTCTATGTGTGTATGTGGTGTGTGTGTGTGTGTGTGCGTGTGTGTATGTGAAGAGCTATGAAGTGATATCCCAGAACTTACTGCAGAGAATTGGTCCCTTCTTTGATTTTTCCTACTTAAGCTGTACATTTGATCTCACCGAAACTTGCAAGCAAATAACATAGACAGTATAAAGAAGTAGGATGATTTCTAACTAATGCCCCAGATACTCTTTTCCACATGACCCCTGGCATTCTCTGCAGTGATTGAAGGTAGGGGACTTTGTGGGTCAGACACTTAAAAGAGCTCTGCTTTTTCCCTGGAGAATCCTAGGACTTTCAATTATAATCCACTTTCATTGAACAAGATGCCCTATCCCTTACTGACAAGCTGCACTCAATGCCTGGCTATTATGTACAGAAACAGGAAAATGTTGTAGGCGGCTGCTATGTATTACTCGAATGACCCATAAATCAAGAGAAAGGCACAAATCAAGAGGAAAAAAAAATAAGCCATGTCACTTCTCTTTTGCATTAAGAATATGGCTACTCTACAAGCAGATTTTTAAATACCAGAAAGTGTGGGGCAAAGAAAGGCACTGGAAAAAGAAGCCCACATAAATAAAAAGGACCACAATTAGATATATAACAATTTCAGTATTTGGGGATCCATTTATCCTACTGTTACTAAAGTTGGCTTAATAACCCTCAGCACTGCCAGCCGCTGACAGAATAAGGCAGTGATGGCGAACCTTTTAGAGACCGAGTGCCCAAACTGCAACCCAAAAGCCACTTATGCATCGTCGGGTGCCGGATGGGTGTGGCCCATTGGGTGGGTCTGGCTGTGGTGATAACAGCAGACTGGGTGAGACTAAAAAAGTTCAATCAATCAATTCCAACTTTGCAAGATCTTTTTTTTTCCTGTGAGAAGTTGAAATTGACTGATTGATTGAACCTTTTTTTTTTTTGTATACAGCGGCGGAGGCCTAAAGCGAAAAGGTTTTATAAAACCCAGCTGAAGGCCTAGGACTGGGGTGAGAGGCACGTGCCCACCGAAAGGGCTCTGAGTGCCACCTCTGGCACCCGTGCCATAGGTTCGCCACCACTGGAATAAGGCATTACATTTGTCAGATTTAACACTCGGGCTTGCAGGAAATCATAGATTTCTAGATCCTCAGCTCTTAATTCAGTTCTTGGCGAGACTTGACAGACGCCTCCAAGACACAGTACAACTAGTTTAGAATTTTTACTGCAGACAAAAAAAGAAGCCCTAACAGAAGAGTTGATTGCTTATAGTACAGCAAGAATTCAGAGACTTTATAAATCTATGCTAGCACATTTAAAATTTCTTCTTTCTACCTTTCCAAGATAATGGACAGTTGGCAGGTCCCTGATTGGCCTTTGGCACCTGATTTGAGGGTCATAAACATAATAGAAAGCAGTCGGGTAATGTTTTATGCTATCAAGGAAGAATTTTCCGCTGAGCTTACAAAATTACTTGACAGGCCTTAAGCATTTTGAGCAATCCCTTTCTACTCTGTCTCTGGCACTAAAATGTTCTAGGCTAGTGCCACTGTCTAGAGATCTTTTTTATCCTGATGATTCTTGGAAAGTTCAGAATTCTACTATGAAGGTTTCCCACCCCACTTCTCAGGAGTTTGGCCACGTTATACTACGTAAGTTGTGCCTTAAACCGGTCTACCAGATCTGGGCGGTAAAATTTCAGAAGACCACCAGATAGTAGCAAAGAGATATAGAAAGCTCTAATGCTTTGTTGCCACCTACTGGTAATCCAGACATTGTAGCCCCAGGTCTGCAACCCCATCTAAGTGTTAACTTCAATGGAAAAACTCTTGGCCAGGTTTTCCTCTTCTACCCCCATGAATATTCATAGCTTTTAAAATCATGCTATTGCTCCCTGGTCATTTTCATTACTTAGAATCATGTTGGGTGTGTTCCTTCCAACTTCGCTATTTATTACAAAAAAGATGATGACCTGATGAAGTTAAAATCTTGCAAAAGGTTCATTCCTTCCCAATGCTATTTCCTTTTCCCTTTTTTGTTTTCACCATTCTCATCCTCCTTAAAGCATATGATCTGATGGCATTATTAATAAAATTATGGGCCCCTGTATAGTGAAGCCCATTAGATGGAATTTTAAATTTTAAAACCTGGGAAGACAAAGAGAGTGATGGGAAATAAAATCAAGAAGGGCAGCATCTCATTCAATCATGTGACAAATGCAACCAAGTAACCAACCAAAAAAATCTTTTCATCAAAGCTGGAAAAAAATGAACACGAAGTTGGGTAAGTCATTTTGCTCAGATTTAATTACCTTTAATGTCAAGTTTAAAAACAACGTGAATGAATGTTTAATTTAAAAATACTCTTATATGTTTCTAAAACTGACTGAAATTTTATAGGTTATGTTTTGCCGGGTAAATTATACATATGCACCTTTGGGACACTAAGAAACTAGCTGGAAGAATCTGTTTCCTACAATCCTCCATGCCATCCCTGGTGGAAATTGCTTGGGAAACGTGGGAGTTGAAACCTCAATACTGCAGGCAAGCATCAAGTAAGACATGTAGAAAGGAGCAGGGCTTTAGTTACACAGTCATGGCTGCCAATGTCACTTTTTTAAATTCTCCCCTGAAGACATACCCTTGTGGGGAAGGCTGAAGCTAAACAGGTTTCTTATAGCACTACAATAGGGTTGCATAAATACTATCCTGAAAAGCAGTGAGCTCTGATTACATTTTGTATTCATCACACTATTCAAGAACATCACAGCCTGTAATTAGCATCTTAAATTTCTCATTCTAACTCTATTTGCAGACCATAACTGTGAGATACTGTTTTAACCAGTGATGCTTGGTTTCCAACTCAGTTTATCCTCCTGGTTTTCTGCTTAACTTTGCATTCTGAGAGAGAGGAGGCTCGTGCCCTGATAAAAGCATCTTCCCAAGATAATCAGTTTTTGTTCTGAATGCAATATTGCTGAAATCTCAGTATAATTGCCTATTTCTCGTTGGTTAACTCAAGACCCTTCAACCCACCAAATACCTTCTGTTTTGTTACAAATAAAATACCTCATCCAGCTTTTCAACTTTCTGACACCCAAGTGCAGGAGAAAGAGTTGTTTTATTCTCTCTCATGGCTTTGTACATTTCTAAGGGGAGTCATTGTTGCTTTGCTAATTGCTTTATTATTCATTCTGGCTGTTTACTCCTTGTCATTTTTAAAACTCATGCTTCTATGTTAATGCATGTTAATGCATAAGCAAAGACAGAACTGGCAGGGTATGCTTGGCTCTAGAGTAGTTGTTTCTTGACATAACAAGACCTCCACTTGTGCAACCTGATTACTTTCCTTTTCCAACACGGTGCAAACTCAGGACTGGGGTGGGGAAGGAGAGTTTTGAGCTGATTTAGCAAGCCTTTCCTTATGTTCTTAAATTTATTCAAATAATATTAAAAATGGCAAACAGTAGTAGCTATGTTGTACATGAGAAAAACAATTCAAAACCCATAAAAGCGGTACACTTATTATTTCCAAATCACTGCAGCCCTTTGGACTTTCAGGAATTTTTTATCTAGTCAAATAGTTGGTGGAAGGAAGAAGTGTGTCCGATCAATGAAGCACATTACATTATTCAATGGAGACCCTGTAGAAGGAGAGCTGTGTCAGATTATGGCAGCAATAAATAAATAAATCAGAAGGAGTCTGATTATTCAGTGGTGTGATAAATAGCCTCCAACCAGGCAACTTAGTTTTATGAAACAGAGAGCAGTGTTAGGTTCCATTAGCAGCTCTCTTAAAGCTTACTGAGAAGAAAGAAAGAAAGAAAGAAAATGTTTGGAAACTTTCCATTTTTGGAAATAGAAAATCTGGCTGTTAAAATCAGAATTACAGGACCACCTTCTCCCAGATCCTAATAACACTGGCCTGACTCAAGTAAAGGAGACACCACATGCAGGAAACTCAGAAACCTTCCTTGTCATATATGGTTCTGTTCCTCTGGAATAACTGCTTCCAGACATCAGAATAGTCCCTTCCTGTCCGACTTTTTAAAAGTTCGGGATTTTAAAAATGTAAGGTTTATTCGAGAACAAGCATAATAGGAAGTGCTGCTCTGTTACTCTTGCTTGCTAACCAGCAAATGCTTACCGTTATGTCCAAATCAAGTTTATGGTTTGGTGGGAAAGCTATAAATTAGGAATCCTACTGTGTTTCTCGTTCCTATTTCCGCTTGTCAAAAAAAAAAAAAAAAGAACCCTGTATATTTCTTGAACTTACTAAGATGAGGTGGTCCACAATTCCAACTTGGTCTTTGGGGACCCCTGGTTCAACTTCAAATGATAAAAAATGTTTTTAAATGATAAAAATGTTTGAAAATGATAAACGTGTCTTTTTTAAAAATCCTTGCAACAATTGGAATTAAAGAGATGCTTTCACAAAAAAAAAAAAAGGCTGTAAAATTGTGGCTGTTTCATCGGGACATCGAAACTGGAATGCAGCTGCTCCTCACTCTGGTCAAGAGTAGGATTTTAATTGTTGGTCCATTCCCATTATTTTTCTTTCTTCTTCTTTTCCTACTGATGTGGTCTGTCAATATTATTTATATGTTTGTTTGCTTGTTTTTAATCTGAATATGGAAATTGTACACCACCCCAAGTTGGCTTTAAATCTGTAAACAAATAAAATTGGTTCCATTAGCTTTGAAACTTGATCGAGAAAATCTGATTCTGTAAGATGTTTTTTAAAAAATTACACTAGCTGGCTAGTTTAGAGGCTTATCATGCATACAGAGTTTGCATTGGTGCCACACAGATATCATCATTCCAAAAGTAGATTTGCCAACCAAAAAGAGAGCATATGGAAAGACAAATAGAGCTGAGTTACTGAGCAGACAAGCCATCCAGGCAAGACTTAACCATTTGTCTTCTTTTTTGTAGCCAATAAATACTAATTAAAAACATGGTGGTTTTTTCCCCTACAAATTGTTCATATATCACAAAGAATCAACACTAAAAATTCCATGGAAATTTTTGTGACAAGTCACTTCTGTAAGTAAAAAAAAAGAACTTCAGCAAGACTGCACAGTTCTTTCCTCCTTGTCATAAATATTATTGTTTACTTCACTTATTACACGTAATTGCTATTATATGAGATTGAGGCTTGGTACAATGAGTGACTATAATTACATAATAATTTTATCCCTGCACATTTTATCACTGTTTTTTTCCAAGCTCTTTTCCTATCTCTAAATCAACAGACGATCAAAATGGGAGAAGTTATAAAGGAGGAAAAACTGAACATTGGCTAGAAAAGAAAAACAAACCTTACAATTTTTTTTTCAACATGACTGACTTTGGCTTGGTTTTGGCTTAGTCAATAAAACATGCTAAATTAGGTGAGGCCTATTGTGATATGTGAATGAGTGCCACTTCGCACATTAGAAAATTCAGAGATGGTTGTGAATTTTATGTTGAAATGTCCAGCAAATGTACATATTTTATAAATGCAAAATATAAAACTTGCTTGCCCTGAGACTCTATAATCATAATCTACTCATAATTTTTAATGCCATCATTTGTTAGACTCTCTCTAGAATTCTTCCACTTGAAACAGTTCCTGATCCTCATTCATCAATCTGCAATTAGGTTTTATAATTTAATCAAGGGGTCCCCAACCCCCGGTCCATGGCCGCGGCATGCCAGTAAACAGTCCACACAAGCAAGCAAAGCCCCATCCGTAGGATGCAGGCAGCACATAAACCCACGCACTCTTCAGTCCATGGAAAAACCTTTCTCCACGGAACCGGTCCCTGGTGCCCAAAAGCTTGGGGACCTCTGATTTAACCCAATGGGAAATTTTAAAAACAGTTCAGAAAATGGCCATTTTAAGTGGGAGCACTGTAGTTTTTCCTGCAATGTTGTCTCTCCTTTAAGAGGAAAATAGAAAGTTAAAAGCTTCAACAGACCCTTTCCTTGCTGTACAAAACGAAGTTGCTAAAACCTCTCTCTGCAAATTGCCAAAACATCCATAGAAACATTATGATTAATTGTAGACGAATCACAGCTCAGAGGTAGAGATCCTGATTTGCAGCTTTAGGACTCATGTTCAGTCAATGGCGTCTCCACTTTAGATCCAGAAAAACGTACTGCTCTGATACCTTGGATAAGTTGCTGGCTGTGACTGTAAATAATACTCTAATGGAACTATTCAACTAACAATAAAAGCAGCCACTCTGTAACTGACTATAGGTAAGTCGAGAACAGTCTTAATCTAGGCTACTAGATTAAAATGAATTTGAACTTCATCTAATGCCCAGCTGGGAAGCAGACCTAGGATTGGATCTTTTCGGTGCATGGATGGGAGACCCCAGAACATTGGTGGCAAACCTATGGCATACATGCCAGAGGCGGCACTCGGAGCCCTCTCTGTGGGCATGCGCGCTGTTGCCCCAGCCCCGCCTCCCATCACAGCCCCCTGGAGGAGAGTCGCCCCCGGCCTGCACGGAGTAGCACAGCCAAGGACATAGCCAGGCAGCATGGACAAGACTTCGCCCTCACGCCCCATAGTGTGCAGATGATGCTGCAGGGTGTGGGCAGAGGGCATGGCTGCCATGGTGCTGCAGGGCTGCCATGGCGACCAGCTGCAGCGGGCCATGGAGGTGGTGCATGGCCCTGCAGACAGGCGGGTCAGGGGGCAGAGCAGGCAGGGCGGGAGGTGGAGTGGGGGGTGGTTTTGGGGCACTCAATCTCTAAAAGGTTCACCATCACTGCCCCAGAAGATCCTAGTGATGTAAGCTAGACTCAGTAAAGGAGAAAATGTTCTAGAAGAAGGAACTGAATACTCTTTCTGTCCTACTTTCACAAAAACTGCCTGGATGGTGTCAGGAGTTGGGCTTGACTCAAATGGCATAACAATCTTAATGAAGGCATGTATCTATATAACAAGAGGTGGGGGTTGGAAAAGAAATGAAGAACAGCATTTGATTCAGGAGCAATGATCACGAGAATACTAAAGTATAAACTAGGGATATTCTTCAGTCACAGGATTTATTTTGACAAACTGAGCATGGTGAATGAGTCCAGGAAAGTTTCTATTTCATCTCATCTTATAAAAGCCACAGAAGAAAATTTTAACATTAATTCATTCCAACTTTCCATGAGAAAGAGGCCACCATCAAGAGCCATGAATTCAGAAGGATTCACTAGAGAAGCAATATTATGGGATTGTTCTACAGCTGATATCAAATAGCTGGCTGTGGAATTCTGGGAGTTGAAGTCCACATGCCTTAAAATTGTCAAAGTTGAGAAACACTGAGCTAGAAGGCCAAAGATTCTTCAAGCCTCTTTGATTACATCAACCTGTCCTTCCTCCAAGAAATCCATATGGCTCTGTACATGTAGGTGGCCCGTAAAAGCCATAATTTAATTTAATTAATTTAGGTATTGCCCAACTCCAGAATTGCTTCTATGTTGCTCAGAACATAATAAAGAAAATAAAATACAATATAATTGAACCAAATAGAGTAAGGACAAGAGAAAACAATTGCCTTCACTGCTGCTTTCTAGATCAGTTGAAACCACCAAGTGAACTTCAAGGTATATGTAGTCCCATATACAACACAATGCAGTAGTTGACCCTTGAGGTGATTAGGGCATGAACCACTGTCTGAAGGGCCTCCTGATCCAAGAAAGCATGCAACTAGGGTACTGATGGAGACCTTCTTGAAGACAGCACAAAGACCTTCTTGAAGACAGCACAAGCAAGAGCTCAAGTTAGAAAGATGAGTCCAAGAAGACCCCCAGATTGTTCACTACCCTTGAATAAAGAAGTACAATCTCATTCAAGGTTAAATTTGGAACTTCCTCAGAACTAGGTGACATTAATATCCACAGCTTTTCAGTCTTTGTAGAACTTAGAGGATTCCTCCCCATTCGGGTAGGTAAGCATTGGGACAGGACTTTGATAGAGGCACTTAGTTGGTCTGAGGTTAAAAGATATAACTGATTATCATCATCATGATACTGAACCAGCAGATAATTTCACCCTTTGTTTCATGTATATGTTGAAGATGAATAGAAAGAGCATTAAGCCCTGTGGAATACCACAAAGGAGGGACCTGGAGAGTGACCTCTCCATCCCCGACCATCACTAATGCAAACAGAAGCTGAAGAGAGGAAAAGAAATTTTGCAAGATGTTGCCTTCAATTTCCAACTGGCCCAGAGCCAGTCTAGAAGGATACTGTGGTTGATGTACTGAAAGCAGCTGAGAAATCAAGAAGCACAAGGATAGATCACCTCTATCCCAGCTTTGCCAAAAGTCTTCAACAAGCATAACCAAGATTGTCTCTGTCCTGAATCCAGTCCTGAAACCTGACTGAAACAAGTTGAGATAATCTGCTTCCTCCGGGGTTCTAAACATGGCAATCCAACCAACTTCTCAACAAGGAGAAGTCCCATCATTCAAGACCACTAGTTCTAAGGGACAATATTAGAAATGTATTGGATATATTTAAAACAACATAATGAAAAGCAAGCAGCACTGATTTTTCCTGATGTAGAAAAGGCCGTTGAAATTTGATCTGGACTTTTTTGTTTAAAACTTGGGAAGATACAGGCTTTGGTGAGAATTTTATCAAATGGGTAACATGGATTTATACTTCACAAAAGGCACAGATAGTTGTGAATGGCGAATTACCAAAACCCTGGAGATACAGAAAGGGATCAGGCAAGGATGCCCTTTGTTACCACTGCCATTTATTTTAGCTGCGAAAGTATTGAATATAAGGCAAGATGAGATTATTACTGAAGTGAAGATTATAAAAGAAACTTACACTTTAAAGGTTTGTTACTAATGACCTTGTGATTATTTTGGAAGATCCTCTGGAAGGAATAGAAATATTAATCAAAAAATCATGTTGGGGTTATTAGCTGGCTTTAACATTAATAACCAAAAGACAAAGGTATTAGTAAGAAATATGAACATCAAAAAGCAAATGGAATTGATGGAAAAATGGTTTTTAAGATTGAGAAAAGGTTAAATACTTTGGTATTACTATAACTAACATGAATTGTATGTTATACCAGAATAATTATGTTAAAACGTGGAATAAAATCAAGAGGAACATGTTAAGATAGGAGAAACTACAATTGTCATTGTTTGGGAGAGGTTTTTTTTATTTCAAACAATGCCTATAATGACAACTGATGTACCATTTAAACAATGGCAGAAAGATATATCTAATTTTTAATGGCAAGGAGAAAGAACTAAGAGTTAAATATAAAATGCTTCACGGAAGACTGGAAAGGCACAATATGAGGTTTAAAGATTATGGTTTTTCTATGGTATAATAAAGTTAAGATTAATATAGATTTTAAGATTCAGAATATTAGAAGTATCATATTGCTTCTGGTTCCGGTCGCGGCATTGCTAGTCGAGCGGTGAGATTGATCTCCTCGCTGACTAGTTTTCCCTCCATCGGCGGACCCTTATGCGGGTCCAAAGTCGCCCTGGAGGGCGCGACTTTCCTACAAGGAGGCAGCGTTCCGGCAGCTGAGGAGCGGCGGCTCCTCCAGCTGTCCGGACGGAACTCCGAGGGCCGATGGAGAAGAAGATCAGCCAATAAAATGGCTGATCACTCTGCCGCAAGAAACCACAAGTCCAAAGAACATCTAAGCTTCAGACCCACCGTGGTGAATCTGGGTGAGACCTTTCCTTTTTTCCCCCTCTCTTTGGTTTTTTTTTGTTTGTTTGTTTGTTGCCTGTAAGAGTTGTGTTGGAAAGATTTCCCTAGCTCGGAAAGGCAGCTTTTACTCGTTGGGGAAGAAAGGCGAACAAAGGAACAAAGTAAAGTTTTAGAAATTACGTTGCTTTTTTGATATAAGTACTCTGGGGTATCGGAAAAACTTTTTTTACGAACTTTATTATTAGCCAATGGTTTTGTTTTTTTTTGAGTAAAGAAAGAAGAATGAAAAGTGAAATGACTTTTGGGGGGGAAATGGATTTATTTACTTTTTTAGCTTTCTGAGGACATCTACTGGTTAAAAAGTAATATTGCAATTGGAGAGGAGATGATCTTTTTATATGAAAGTTAACTGGATGTTTGAATTTTTTTTCTAAAATGGAGCTGTATTCACATTTAAATTGCAAACTTATTCTGGAGAAAATTTATGAGACTAAAGAGGAAATATGTGCTACAATGAAAGAGCTTACTACAGAACTAAGAGCCAGAATCTCTTCCTCAAACTTTAAAACTGACTTTCAGACTGCACCTGATTCTTCTATTAAACAGACTCTACAAAAAGAGGACCTAACTGAAAACAAAGAGAAATTGACTCTGCCTTATATGCAACTCAGTTATGGCGTTGAGAATCAGGAAAAGCAAAGATTGGGACTTGGAACTCTAAAGCAACGAGACTTTATGCAAAAAAAAAAGCAGAAGGCCAATTCAGAGGTCAAGATGGTTCTCACTGATTCTAAAGATATTACAAGCAATAAAGAGAGACTTATCTGTTGGAAAGGAAGCTTTGCTACGGAAACCTACTTGGCATTTGAAAAAACCCAGAATAAGATTTTTTTAAAAAAATGAAAGTTAAAGTTTTGAGTAATGGACTAAAGGCAATCTAGAACTATGGACTGATTTAAGGACCAAGATTATAAGTTAGATGTAAGAAAAATGGGATTAATGGAAGATATAAAATCTAGATATATGGAAATTACTGATGATTTACTTGTTTGATGATTAATGAATTGAAATATCTTAAAGTTTGATGTTATCTTGTTAGCTTAAAGTTGATTGATGGTTTATATAGCTTTAGGACAGATTAATACTTTAGTTTAAAAAAAGAGATATAAGAGAAAAAAGGAGTGACTAATGAAATACATATTAAATCCTTTAAGAATGTATTTGTTCTTTTTTCTTTTCTTTTTTTCTTTTTTTTGTTTAGGATAATAGGGTTATTTGTAAGAAAATTATTATGTAATCTTGAACTAACTTAATAAGATGATTTCTGCTTGATAAGATTGATGTTATTGGTTATGACAATTTAATTGGATATGAGCTGAATTATGTTTAATGGATTGAAAAATTTAAGATTTGATTTTAGCTGTTAGCTATAAGAGATTGATTAGTTGATAGATTAGATATATATATAGGATAGATTAATGTTTTAGTTTAATTAAGGGATATTAGTGGAAGAAGAGTTAAATAAAATTTACAATAAAAACTAAGGTACCAGAATATATTTGGAAGGAATACCCGAACTGATAGAGCTTGTATTTAAAGTTAATTTGATTATGGTTGTATAAATTTTTTAAAGTATTAGAAACAGGTATAGGTTGACTAAATTTAAACCAGACTGAACTATTCTAAATAAACTATGTTGGTTAAGGGGAAAGAGAGGGAATACCAGAGGTATTGACTGAAGTATGTATAAATGTTTTGCTTTTGGATGATTGTTTACCCTAACACCATGGTGTGCTTTGAGCATTTTGTTGTTAAAATTAGAAAACCAATAAAATTTTTGCAAAAAAAAAAAAGAAGTATCATATTAAGAATGTGGAACAGATATAAGTCCAGACTGTGCCTGAAAACACCTTTACGAGTTTCAGCATAAGAAGCATTTTATAAAAAAGAAACAGTAGGTAAAGAAAAATGGTTATCCTCTCGAGAGTTGCTAGAACAAGTACAGGGAGAATAAAAGATGAAAAAAGAAAAAAACCGAACTTATGATTTATGGTTTTGAATATTAGAAAAGATAACTCACGGAAAGAAGGAAACTTTGATGTAACCTTAGAGAGGGAGGGTGAAACTTAAATGCATTTATAACTGGGTGTCAAAAAGATCAGTTGCTTCTTTATTTCTTTTCTATTTCTTTTTCTATTTTCTTTCTTATTTATTCAAATTCTTTATTTTTTTCTTTTATTTATTTATTTTATTTTTGCTATTTCTATACCGCCCCTCTCCCAAAGGACTCGGAGCGGTGTACAGCCCAAAGTTAAAAACATCAAATATTTGTATTGTTTTTATCATTAAAAATTTCTTCAGTAAAAAAAATTGTATTTAAAAAAAGACTACTTGGTCCAAGGTTGGCCTCTTGAGAAAGGGATGTAGCATTGCCTCTTTCAAGGCTAGAGGCATTACTCCTCCCTCAAAGAAGCTGACACCACAGCATGGACCCACATACAGGTCATCTTCCTGGCTGCTTTCATGATTCAGTAGGGATCTGTATCCAACGAACAGGTGGCCAGGCTTACAGCACAGAGAATTCTGTATCATGTTCAAACTCATCCCAGATCAGACCATAAGATTGCGTTCCAGACACCTCACCTGGATCTGTCCAGGTCGAGTCCAGGTTTGAGCAGACCTGAGCAATGTTATCCACTAAATATCCAAAATAATCTTCACAACAGCCCTGCAGATGGTTCTAGACCTGGTCACTGACTAGTAGGGATGGGATCACCCTAAATAAGGTTGTTGTACTGCTATCAGTGAACTACAGTTAAGGGTAGAGAAATATGGATTTTTTTAAAAGATTTTTTTAAACCCACCTTTATTACTTTTATAAATAACTAAAGCAGTGAACATACCTAATATTCCTCTCTCCTTCTATTTTATCCAGAACAACAATTCTGTGAGATGACTTGAGCTGAGAGAAAGTGACTGGCCCAAAGTCATCCATCTAGTTTTCATGCCTAAGGCAGGACTAGAACTCAGTTTCCTAGTTTCTAGCTTGGTGCCTTAACCACTAAACCAAACTGGTTTTGCTGCCCTTATTGCAATGAGGCAATTCCTAATATCATCTATAAACAGTGGTGGGATTCAGCCAGTTTGCGCCAGTTCGGCAGAACCGGTAGCTAATTTTTTGTTGCCCAGCCCAGAATGGACTTCCAGAAGCGGCATCCACACAGAGAACCGGTTGTTCACATATTTGAATCCCACCACTGTCTATAACAGTGTTTCTCGGACTTCCGGTGGCTCCGCCGGCGCCACTAGAGTCTCCTCTGTGAGGCTCCGTTCTCTGGGTATGTAAAGCTGCAAAAAACAGCGAACACCAGCTGTTTTTTGCGGTGAAAAATCCCCTCTTCGGGCGAAGAAGAGGTGTAGAGCATTGGGAACAACAAGGGTTGAGCTCCTCTGAAATCCCTGAAGTTTTCAGGGATAAAGAGTGCGAGCTCCCCATAGCTCCTGAAGACGCTCCTGCCCAGAGACGCTTCTGTCATCGGACAGAAAAAGACGCCGCGACCGCTTCTGCTTTTTAAAAATAGAACACAAGAGAGACTGCTTGCAGACTGAGTGAATACAGGAGTTCTTATTGGATTGCAAGTATTTTTTATTGTTTTTCTGGCTATATATTTCTAACTGCTACATTCAACATAATGCATTCAAAATGGCGTATAGCTTTCACTACTTTTACTACTTTCACTGCTAAAGGAAAGTGTTTGAAAGTGAAAGTGAATTCTCCATTTTTTCCCTCTTTGTTCTCGTAATTGAAGCTAGAGAGACGGCTGTAAAAATTGGATTAAAGCCAGAGCGACTGTTTTAAAATTTAAAATGGATTGGAATTTACATTTTAATGTCAAACCTATTTTGGACCGCATTGATAAATTTAAAGAAGAAACGATTGCAATACTGAAAGAGACTAATGCAGAAATATTAAAACTCTTTTTTCCAAATGAAATTGATTTGCAACCGTCTGTTGAACATTTTATACAACAATCTAAACAAGAAGAAGACAGTATTGAGAATAAAGAGAATAATTGGGAATGGATCTTGCTTGATAAACAGTTTATCTACGGAGTGGAGGAAGAGGATTTGTTCCAAGACAGGAGGGGATGGTTATTCCTCTCAGACAAGCAGCAAGAAGAAGATTTAATTGAGAAAAAAGAGAAAGTGATCCAGTTTAAGAAGCAATTTATCTATGGTACTGAGGACCAGGAAAAGCAAAGACAGAGATCTGAAATGTTACCTCAACGAAAGTCTATGGTTAAGAGAAATAGAGGACTAATGCAAAGGTTAAGATGGTTTATATGGACTCAAATGATATTGCAAGTAAAAAAGAGAGACTTATTATTTGGAAGGGAGGCCTCGTTATGGAGATCTACCTGGCAAAAGAAAAAACCCAGAGTACGATTGAAGGAGTGAAACTTAAAATTTTACATAAGGAATTATGGGTAATTTAAAACTATGGACTGAATCAAGGACTAAGATTATGAGTAAGATATAAGAGAAGATGACTAATGGAAGATATAATATTAAGGTTATGAGTAAGACGTAAAAGAAGATGATTAATGGAAGATAAAATTAAATTGAAGAAGAATGTACTTGTTTTGAAATGATCTAGGTTTGACATTAGATTGACTGATTGATGGGATAGATATGCATTATGGGATTTGATAAGGTTGAAGGACTCTAAGTTAGAAATGGATTAAATAGATTGTATTTGTTATTTAGGTTTATTTGACATATGAGAAAGCCCAGAAGTCGATTGAAGAAGTGAAATTTAAAATTAAGTGTAAGGAATTAAGGCCAATCTAAGATTATGGGCTGAATTTATGAGTAAGATGTAAGAGAGGATGTTTAATGGAAGATATACTAAATTGACTAAGAATATAATTTTTTCTATTTTTTTAACTGAGGGGTTTACTGATATTATTTGTTTATTTTTTTTTCAAAAAGATGATTTATTTATTTGATGTTTAATGGTTTGAAATGATTGTTTAGAATGTTAAAAGAGATGGATTATTGAAAGATATATATTAAACTTGATTGTTTGGGTGATTCTATATAACCTCTCAATGAATTGAAGTGATGGACTGATTCTTAGATTGATGGTTTAGATATGTAAATGAATATTAATATTCTTAACAAGATGATATGTTTGTTTTGTTTAGTGGATTGAAATGATTTAAGGTTTGACATTAGATGGAATGATTGAGGGATTAGATATATATTAGAACTGATAAGGTTGAATAAATGTTAGATAGAGATTGTATTTAGTATATAGTTTAAAATTCTCGTTAGGATTATATAATAATTTTGTTTGAAGTAGTGGGGGTTTTTTTTTTGTTTTACCCTGTACTCACTCTGGGAAGTCAGGGGGGGGCTAGGGAGGGTTTATAATTTTATATACTATGTTTTTTCAACTGCAATTAGGGTTGATGCAAGAATGTGTAATTATTGTTATTAAGGGGTTGTTCAGGTGGCCTCTGGGCACCACATCTGAAGGAAAGAGGAAGGAGGAGTGAAGGCTGATGTAAGTAGAAAGTTGATAAGAAGGGGGAAGAAAAGGGATAGTTGGGTGGAGTAGAAGGAGGGAGATAGAGAAGGAGGGAGGAGAGTAGGTAGTTAGATGGTAAGTGAGGGGGGAAGGTTAGGGTCAGGGGGATGTGGTGATGGGGGTACCGAGCAGCAATGTTAATTGTTTGGAAAATATGGTTTATGATTATTCTCAGTTGAGTTATTACTAGTAGATGTATTGAAATAAGTACATATGTTATGTTTATGGATGATTTTGAAATATGTATTTATGTTCTGATTATGTTTATTGTTTACTTTAATATTATGATCTGATTTGAGTATTTTTCTTTTGTTAAAAATTAAAAAACCAATAAAAAATTAAAAAAAACAGTGTTTCTCAACCTTGACAATTTTAAGGCATGTGGACTTCAACTCCCAGAATTCCACAGCCAGCATTGGTCCACGTGCCTTAAAATTGGCAAGGTTGAGAAAAACTTGTCTATAATGATATATAACATGTTTCATGACATCTCTTACCCTCCCCTCTTGCCTTCCACAGCTGTCCATGGCTACATGTTATCATCACCCTCTTTATAACTCCACAAGATGGATTAAACCACCCAAGGTTTCATGACAAAGCAAGACTACCAAAATTCAAGTCTCCCAAATGTGACACTTACATTCTACTTTATTTCCTGTTTATTTTGAATGCTTTTCAAGAAGCTTAAGTCCAAGAAAGCCAGGATCTGTGATTAATTGGGATCACCAAATATATTCAGAAAACTAAAAATATTCTGGGATGAAATTTTTTCTACGCAGCTAGGTATTCTTATTTCTGCATTTACTAATGCTAAGCAACCAGAACCATCCCCTCCTACTGGCTTTACAACTGAAATACTCTTCATGCTGGAATAGTAGCTACACTAATAAAACACCAAGAAAGCACATTTCAAGTTATATGTTTTGTCTTGACAGCACATGTGGTCCTATGCAATGGATGGAAGGGATTAATATCTCTTGAAGAATGCAGAGAGAAATTTGAGTATCCTTGGAGAATTCTGTTTAAATGCTTCTGATGCCAAAAGCTGGCACAGAAATTAGCCCCTTCCTTTTAATATTTCCTTGTGTTAAAAAAAAACAAAACCCCAATCGGACTTCTGATGTGTTTTTCAATTGTAAAGAGATGGTAATTCCGAAAGCAGAGCCCTCGTAACATGCTTGGCATTCTCAATTGCTCCAGGAAAACACAATCTGGGACATTATCATAGGGTAAATCATCCTGCTTTCATCCAGATTCCTTTGTACTAAAGAGAAAGAACCTTAGACTGGATAATTTGTCAGGCATCCCATAGGCATGCTAGGATCTCAACCTTTTGCTTCCTTTCAGAAACCAAACAACTTGAAAGAGGACCGAAACTGTGCTTATTACTCCCTCAAGGACTCCTCAGTTAATGAGACTCTCCCTTTAGTCAAGCATTTTCTCCTGTAACAGTGCTTTCAGTCTATCTTCATCTGTGCCATGCAGCCCAGTATAAGCAGGAGCCATGACTTAATATATCACATGGAAATGAAGACTGGAAGTCTTGGGAACAAAAGAAAACTCATTAAAAAAAAGTAAAACAGCAGCAGAAAAGCATTGCAGAGGACTTTCAGAATAGAGTAAGCTTATAGAAAAGCTGGGCATTCTTTTAACCTTCCAGAATAACCCCCAACTAGTCCTCCATCATCTTGTCAATGATCTGTAGAGAAGCAGGAAAGCACAATAAGCTGAAGCTCAAGACATATGTTGTATGAGCGATTTATGTATAGAGTACCACCACTACTTGTCCTTAAGCAAGATAAAGTTCAGGAGATCTTTCCTCTATTATTAATCATTATGGATTGCTAAGATCTAGTAGGATCTTCTTTTTCATCACCAGGCTAACCAATCTATTTGCTATACTAATTCCTTTGTGCTTTCCCTCTCCCTAAGTGGCCAGAGTATCTGTAGTAATAAGAAATGAAACTTGTCAACTGGTAAGAACAGTTGGTGACAAAATCAGATGCCCCTCTATATTTAATCCAAGTCTGACCCATGAAGATTACAAATACAAGAAATAATCAAGTTCCAAGGGAAGTATATCCTTTGTTTGTTTCACAGAAATATTATTGCACTGAGTTCTATGATTCTCCTTGAAATGTCCAAAAATTAAACTCAGGTAACTTTTCTAAATAGTGTCAGCCCTAAAGTAGATCAAGTCAGGAAACAAACTCCACAAGAAATACTGAAACTTTATGTTATTGATATAGGCCAGGGGTAGGCAACCTCGGCTCTTTTATGACTCGTGGACTTCAACTCCCAGAATTCCTGAGCCAGCTGTGCTGGCTCAGGAATTCTGGGAGTTGAAGTCCACGAGTCATAAAAGAGCCGGGGTTGCCTACCCCTGATATAGGCTATAATAACAGAATCTTAAAAGCCTGGAAGTATTTTCTCTCTCTCTCTCCCTCTCTCTTATACCAAAGAAAGTTAAGGTGAAGACAGCTTACAGGGTTGCTGCAAAAATTAAGAGCTAGATAATGCATCTGAAGTGCTTTGAAATAAATATATCAGAGGATTTACAAATGCTAAGCATCAAAATGCCCTCTGATACCTCCCTTGAGGAAAAGAAAAGAAAATCAAAAAAATTGAGCGATGCAAACTTTATGGATTTTCAACAAACTGATGGGTTGGGGTTGTTGTTTTTTTTTGTGGAAAAGGTGCTCTTCCAATTTAAAAATGTAAATCCGAGTTTAATGAATTATGGAGACAGCAGATTTCCGCATCTAATCCTGTATTTTAATTCTGAAATTTGTAACCCATGTCTCCTCTATTCAAAAACAATACACGTTAATAAAAATGGCAAAAGTGGTCATTTAAACATAAGATGTTTGCTCTGCACTTCCTTAACCTATTAAAAACAGCAAGAAATACACACACACACACACACACACACAAGCATAGTGTATATTTCAGGTGCTCCTACAAAGTCCCATCAGAGCTTATCTTGTTCACACAAATTTATGAGTATAAAAAGAAGTAGGCACAGGGGAAAATCCCTGTTCTGCATCATATCTTACATAATGCGGGAGATACTATCAGGCTAGCCTTGTAAGCATTCCCTTGCCAGCATTCCCAGCAAGATGTCAGCTGAAAATGTCCAGGAATACATAAGCCAGACATGAAGATGTTGACCTTGAGTTATTTTATAGTTATTCTCTCTCTTTCTCTCCTACCATCCAGAGGTCATCTAGATTTTTGCATCTCACTATTTGTTTTCAGTAAAGATGACCCAAACAAATGTACAAAATATGCTAAATGTGCAAAATATTCTAATAGATTATTTCTGTTTTCACTAGAAAATGGTTCCCAAAACTGTCTGCTGCTTAGATTCTGACCAACTTGGAGAATCAGAGATACTAAGTGCAAAAGATATATAAGTAACATCTCATCCCTGGGACACTTTCAACTACACTAATCAGTGCCCTGACCCTATCAGATGGGCATTTACAGTTGCACATTCTAAAAGCTAAAAAAGCTGTGAGACCACATTTAATCAATACAAAACTGGAAGCAGCAATATAATCACAATATAACCAAGTTCTAAGCAGAACACAGAGGGCGTGCCAAAACAACTGACTTCTGCTTTTACGTGTGTTAAAAGGCCAAGCACTGAGTTTATTTGCCACTACAGGAATGAACTGTTATTTTAGGGCTCCTAAATCAAATATAATTTATCACTGCTATCTATTATGACTGTGGATTATACATTCTAGGCTGGAATTTACATTCATAGCCTCTCTCTGTTGAATTTTGCATTTTTATTATATTATAATAATATTGAATAGATTAGCTGCACATTCTCATCTTGGCTTCTCCTGCGATCTGTTCTCCTCTTTTACTCTCATGGACGTAGGACCAACTACAGAATAAATGCTGTAGAAAGAAATTCTTAGGAATTTTAGGCACTCTTAGGAATATGAGAAAAATCTTGCATAGCCCATCACATGCAGCTAGGACATCCATATTTAATTTCAATGGATCCATATTTAATTTCAATGTTTATTACTATATAATAAACAAACCCATGCATATACTTTTATTTTAGCTAATAGTTTAGCAGCTCATAGCAGCACTTGGGATTTTTTAAAAAAATATATTGCTACACTTTCGTTAAGATGAATCTCTTGGGGTTTTATATTGCACAGCATTTATGTCTACAGTATTTCATTCTCTGAGGCAAAAAGTGTCTTCCTTTCCTTTTCTTAGAGCACAATTCTGTTGCATTTAAAATGGGCAAAAAAAATCATATCAAAAGACTACCAAGTTGATTTAGCACTGGACAGCCTTCAGACAATCAAATTACTAATACATTTCTACATCAAGGCTTGTAAAGCCTATCTGAACTAGATGTGAGTAAGAAGAATGACAATAGCTTTAGCAATAGTTCACCATTTGGAGTTCTTCCTACTCTACTGTACTATTTTTGTGGCTAGTTCCAGAGATCTATGAAGAGATAAACTGAAAGTCACTTTCTCACTAAAATTATCATACATTCTTGTTTCAAGCATACAATATTTATCCATTTTTATTTTCCTGATAGTGATTTGCATAAAATTTTAGTCCGCGATAGCTGTAATATATGTACAGAGACTTGTTTAAGGGTATTTCTGTGATTTTGCAGACACCTTTCTTTTTAAGCATGTCTGCATGATGATTCTAACACTGTTCATTTTGAGGCATTTCCTGACTTTCACTCAGATTTAGGCTAAGAAACGAAGCCTTTTAACCTTTTCTTCCCCAAATCCTTTGTTTCATTGATCAATGATTAAACGTTCTTTCTTGGAGACTTTCTAAATTTGATTCACTAATATTCTTATCCAAATCATATAAATGGTTTCCTCTGGCTTTAATATTAGAGAAGGAAAGAAAAAAAAACTGTCCACAATCTTCAACCTGGGCACCTTCCAGATCCAGAAAACTTCAACTCTCAGAATTGTCAGTAATAGCCAGATTATCTGAGGAGTTATAAGAAATGAAGTCCATAAATCTTGGAGGTGCCCTGACTGGGGAAAAAAAATTCTTCTCATGTTTTTAAAAAACTTCATCATGATTCCTTTTTCCTTAATTGAAAAGCTCCAAAGATTGCAGTCTTCTCTCACAGGAAAAGTGCCCTCGCTTCTTAATCCTTTAGTTGTTCTTGCCTGCATCTTTTACAGTTCTGCAATAAGATTGTTGACAATGATTACAACTGCACACAATATTCCAAGTACAACTATATCATAAATTTATATATTGAATTATATAACCCTCCCACAGACTGTATTGGTGAAGTTGCAGATAAACTACCATATTTTGCCATCTTTAATTATAGGACCCAATTAGACAACCATTTTGACTGAAAGGTTTTAAAGAAACTGGAAAAAATCATAGAACTGCTACAGTTTTATTGTCCATATTTCCTAAAATATATAAATAAAATCAATACAAGTACCTGATTCAGTTGTTAGCTGCCAGGAATGCTAACATTAAATACTGAAATGTAAGATAGATCTTTCAGTGAATAGGTGATATTTAAATTGTGAGAAAGTGTTTTACCTCTCTTTTCCTAGTGATTTATTTTTAATATGTCAATAATGCCTATGGATTCATTTTCTGCCATCTCCATTTGCCTCAAGTCTTCATAGTCTCCCCTTGAAAAAGGATGCGTAGGCATGGATCTGTTTTAAAACCTTTTCAGGTTTTAAAAGAACTGAAGCACATGGAAGAGACAATTATCTAAAAGGATACCTTGGAACAAACAGCAGGGCCATGGGGGCCACAAAACTCCATTAGGTACTCACTGATGACAGATAAATGAATGGGAGTTTTTAAATTTGCTATTAGGAAAGGGGTTACTAAGGAGACACTCACTCCAACTTGTTTTGTTTTTCAGATAATAATGAGGAAGGGGAACAATTACAAACTGAAAAGCCAATGCAGGTTTTCAGGATAAAGTGATAAGTTAAACAATATAACAAGATATTAATCTCTGATACTATTCACCAGGGGTTCTGAAACTGTTCGAATATGAAATTCATCAATTGCTCATATCTACTCTGTAATTCTGCACAGCTTCAATCTTCATATCAAAGAATCAACAAGCATATAATGCCACACAAATATTTTAGCAAAGTTCCGGTGCAAATGCTGGGATAGGGAAGAGACAATCAAAACCAAATAGATGGAAGTGCTTAAAAAAAGTAAAGGCATATTCAGGAAACCCACAGTACTGTGCACTGGCAGAGCACATCCATCCAAAGTCAGGTATCTTGTCCGTAATATAAACTCCTGGGGCAGATCTGGGAAAATATCTTCCTATACCTCTGGGAGCTGTCAGAAGCCAAAACAATCAATAATGGACTACATCTCAGAGGTTTTCCATATGGGTAATACAATATAGCTGAATTATGGAAAAAGATTATCAGGCTTTCAATATCTGCCCCCTTTTAACAGGGCTGAAAATGTTTGGCAGACAGCTTCTTTATGCACTTAATGAGCTGAGGGGTGGGGGGTGAGGGCAAAAGCTCCAAATAGGTGATGCAAAATGAATGGACCATGACATGCAACAGGATGGAACTAAATCTATCTGGATTTGGGGCAGGGTTGGATAAAGGAAGGAAGGAAGGAAGGAAGGAAGGAAGGAAAGAAAGAAAGAAAGAAAGAAAGAAAGAAAGAAAGAAAGAAAGAAAGAAAGAAAGAAAGAAAGAAATTTTATCTAGTTTTATTTTATAGTACTATTTTTCATGGGCTTCCTGTTTCAAAATGACAGAATTGTTAAATTCAGCGGTGCAGTCAGGGATTTTAAAGAATACATAAACAGAGACAGAAAGAATCTGGAAATTTTGTGTGGCTGTGAAACCACAAAAGGCTTAACCCTGCTTTAACAGTTGCACAGAAGGAATGATTATCAGTACTTTTTCCCAATTCAGATTGATGCAGGTTTGAATGAAACACCTTGCCTTCATAAGCATGGAAGCTGAAGGATCCTCAGTGCTAAAGAAGAAGCGTTGGACTTACCTGAACGCATTTTCTCAGCATGGGGGGATGGAGAATCCACCAATGGGTTGTGTCAGCCTGCTACCCAATCACAGACTAGGTCCGAAATTTAGCTCCGCCTCCTGGCTTCCTTCCCCAGTTTTTGACAGGCGAAGCTCCTCATCAGGTCGGACCGTGTAGCTCCCTCTCAGTGTCCTGTAAGAGAATTCCTGCCTAGACAAATTAGAGGAGGCCGTGGATTCTCCATCCCCCCATGCTGAGAAAATGCGTTCAGGTAAGTCCAACGCTTCTTCTCCAGCATGGGTGGATTCCGAATCCACCAATGGGACGTACCCAAGCCCTCATGAGTCCCCTTGGGTGGGAGTCTAGGCTATCTCTTACTAGGACTCCACTATCTGCTGCAGGGCCCTCCTGCCAAACGAACCCTCAGCTGCAGCAAATTGGTCTATCTTGTAGTTCCTAACAAAGGAGGACGGAGAGGCCCACGTGGCCGCTCTGCAAATTTCCTCCAGCGGTGCCTGCGTGCGCCAAGCTGCCGATGTGGCCGCGCTCCTTGTGGAGTGAGCTGTGATGTTGCTTGGTACCTGCAGTTCCAATGACTCATAGGCCTTGGCTATGCATGCCCTGATCCATCTCCCAATGGTCGAAGAGGATACCTTCAGGCCCCTGGAAGAAGGATGATAGGAGACGAATAGCGCCTCTGATCTCCTGAAGGTTGCTGTTCTGTTAACATAGTGACGCAGAGCCCTGCGCACATCTAATGTGTGCCACTGTCTCTCCAGACGGTGTGTGGGATTTGGGCAAAAGTCCGGGAGGATCAGTTCCTGAGCCCTGTGGAACCATGTGTTGACCTTGGGAATGAAGGTTGGGTCAAGCCGCAGAGTCACCCTGCCCTCTGCGAACGTGAGCAGGTCCGGACGGACCGACAGGGCCCCCAACTCGGAAATCCGTCTCGCCGAGGTGATTGCCACAAGGAAAGCCACCTTCAGCGTCAGAAAACGGAGTGAGCTGGTTCCCAGTGGTTCGAACAGAGCCTCAGTTAGGGCCTGTAGTACCTTGTGTAAATCCCAGGATGGGAAATGGTGAACTGCTGGAGGCCGTCTTGTGGCGGCCCCTTTTAGGAATGCGCTCACCGCTGGGTGCTGAGACAGGGTTCCCCGATCCTCACAGACCAGGACCGTCTGTAGGGCTGCTACCTGTCTACGGATGGTGTTGGTCGCTAGCCCCCTGTTCATGCCCTCCCACAGATACTGGAGGATATCCGGAATGGTAACTGACAGGGGGTCTAACCCCCGCCTGCTGCACCAGGAGGAAAAATTCCTCCAGGTGGCGTCATATATCCTATTGGTAGAGGGCCGACGGGCATCCTGGATGACCGAGATGACTTCCTCTGAGAAGGCCTGCCTGCTCAGACCCTCCCGCTCAAGTGCCAGGCAGCTAGTTGGAGCCATTGTGGATCTGGATGCTGGCCAGTCCTGCTTAATCCAAGAAAACTTTCTTCCTACGGAGCTACCGAGAAGAGCTGTTCTTGAGCTTCAGACTAGGAAAAAACTGGGGAAGGAAGCCAGGAGGCGGAGCTAAATTTCGGACCTAGTCTGTGATTGGGTAGCAGGCTGACACAACCCATTGGTGGATTCGGAATCCACCCATGCTGGAGAATTGATCATCTTTGTACTCAAAGCTTTTCAGAACCTCTGACTGCCTTTGTGCCATGCAACGAACCACAAACTTCTTAACCCACAAAGCTTGATATATACTGTCCAAACTCGCCCCTTTAAGTTTGTGGTTCACTGTGTCTGCAAATTAGGTGAACTGAGTAAATGCAGGGAAAATGCGAGATGTGTGAATGTGGCAACTGGGATTCTCTGGTTTAAATGCTTAATCTAGTTCATCAACTCTTGTATGTTATTTCAGCTGGGATATCAATTGCTCCCTATAGCTTTCTAAATCAAGAACTCTGTTTGGATCATAGAACATAAATTGTCCCAGGCTCCCTTGAAATTGCCATTTACTTTTTTTTTAAAGTGCAGGTTAAATACATTCTCACAATTAACTGCCACTTCTAATTTGGCTCCCCGAAACAGACACAAAAATCTTAGCAGGTGTGGGAATCCTGCTAAGATGAAGAGTGGGCTTGTCTGTAGCTAACAATATCTGAGCTAGTGCTTAGTTACAGAACAGCCGAGCAATGCCTTCTTGCTTAAAGGGAATTCTGTACATGCATTTTACACTTCCAGAGGGTATATACTCTCCTTAAAACATCTGGGCTGAAGACAATCAGTAAAGTGGTAGCAAAATACAAGACTTCTGCTCAACTTCATTATCCATGTATGGAACCCTAGACCAGGGCTTTTCAACCAGTGGTACGAGTACCATCTGTGGTACATTGGCACCTGGCAGGTGGTACACAACCATCCTACAAAAGTGGCAGCAGGGGAGGGGAATGAGCTGAACCGGTGGCAGCACCGCACAAGCCTGAGCGAGAGATGGCTGGAGATGCAGAGCTATCAGGGCTCAGCGGAAGCGCCAGGATCAGCGCCAGGCTCTAAGCTGGAGCTCGGCGCTGATCCTGGTGCTTCTGCTGAGCCCAGACAAAGTGCCGATCAGCTGGAATGTTGCAGCCTCTCCTGGGTCTTGTGATTTACATTCAGATGCTTGGCAACTGATTCATATTTATGACGGTCACAGTGTCCCAGGGTCATGTGAAGTGACCAAAACCTGCTACAACCACCCAGCAGACAGGGGGAATAAAAACCAAACACCCCCACCCCACCCCCGCTGCCAATCCTCAACAGAAATGCTCACAACAATGAAAACCTCAGACAGGAAGAGTGCAGCCGGGCGGGCAGGCAGGTATCTTGCTCAGCTGTGGCTTGGGGGGCACTTTTTTCAGTGCCATTGTAACTTTGAACAGTCACTAAGCAAACTGTTGTAAGTTGAGGACTACCTTACTTTATCATTTTTTTCCTTTTTTTGTGGTCATCAAGTTTTTGACACCTTGCTAGGCGACTGGTTGTACTCGGATACTGCCATCTCCTAAAAGTGGTACAAAAGGTGAAAAGGTTGAAAAGCCCTGCCCTAGACTTAGCCAATTGTTGAAAAGACCCTAGAATATACTAATTGGATTCTTCACCATAGCTAACTGTATCTCATATCTACACACGAACTGTAGTACAATGTAAATGCCATCAGTTTACCCAAACATGAATGAATTCTCATTGCTGTAAACCAGTGCTCCCAACTTTTGGGGCACCAGGGAGAGAGGTTTTTCCGTAGAACGGAGACGGCACGGTTCCCTGTGCTGCCTGCATTCCCTGGATGAGGTTTTGCTTGCTGGATGAGGTGGCCCGATTTCTGGCATGCCATAGCCCAGTGCCGGTCCACAGACTGGGGGTTGGGGACCCCTGCTGTAACCCTAATTCAAGCTCTGAAATTGAATGCAAATTCATGTAGTAAAATGGCAGCTTGTACATTTGCAGTTCCACTGTGGGCATAAAGTTAAATGCTGGAGGATGTTTGCAACCAAATAGCTTCACGCTATGATGCAATTCTTTAGGGAAGGCAATTTGGAAGTTGCCAACTTGCTCTTACAATAACTTAGAATTTATGGCTGTAGGGCTACAGCTGAGGTCAACATATAGTTAAGCAACCAAAGGGATTTTACTAGTGACACTAAAGCTACATTGTCTGAGCTTTTCTGTGATATGTGATGGTAGTCCAGTGAATTTTAGTTTTAAGCAGCATAGGAAGATTCAGTTTCTGAAAATTGCAGTGGGTGGACAGAACATGGGTGCACTTTTATATGGATCCTACCTTGAAATGTATCAGATATTGAATGTTACTCTTCTGCAGGAAAGGACAATGATATATGCATTTAGATAGCCGTATAACTTGAACAAATGGACAATTAAATTGTTGTGGGTGTCTCACGACTGGATGATGACATATCAGAGGGGGAGGAAGCACAAGCAGGCCCCTCTGGGTATTTCCCCCCCCCCCGGCAGCCGAATCAGATAATGAGGAGTTTTGTATGCATTCTGAATCAGACTCTCCAAATGATGAGTCAGATTTAGAGCAAGAAGATAAATGGATTGATCCGAGGTTCCGAAGGTTTGATAAGCGAAGGTGTCAGTTAACTGGAAAAAGGAAGTAATGGGGGGAAGTGACGTATCGGACACTATATTAGAGGGGGGAAGTAGACTACGCCCTTGTTACGAGCAACGTTTATCAATGAGAGGTTTGGAAACTTTTGCAATGCTTTGAAAGTCTGATGTTTTGACAACCTAGCGAAGGATAATGAGGTCTCGGACAATGTGATAAAGACAGAGTGAGTAATTGGAAAGTTTGGAAGGAGTTTGTTGTAATCTAAATGTAAATAATGAGTCTTGGATGTTTCTGCCAGCAAAATGTCAGCAGCTTGCTTTGAAATGAATCCTTTTGAAATGTGTTTAATAAATCTCTTAAAGACATATTTACGTGGATTTTAATGAGTTGAGAGAGGCCAGACATAACAGATTGCTCGTAACCCCCCAATAAAGCAAAAAAGAAGAAAATTAGTCCGAGCTTTCAGTGACGTCATGGAGCAACTCTTTGCGGATAACCCGGCTCTGCATCAATTAGTGCAAGCTCTCCAGCAACAAATTGGCAATTTGCAACAGCAGGTTCAGCAAGCTGCCGGAGCCCCAGCTCCAGCCCCCCCTCCCAGACGAAGCAGATGCTATTTAGCCTTGCCTGATAAGTTTACTGGAGAGCGTAATAAATTTCCAGCTTTTTTAAACCAATGCAAAACATTCATTGCCTCAGCCCCAGCAGATTTCCAGCTCGATGAAACGAAAGTAGCGTTCATCTTAAGTTTACTCTCTGGGCCAGCTGCTGATTGGTCGTCTCCTCTGATAGACGGACAAGATCCTGTCCTGAGCAATTATGCAGGATTCTGCCAGCTGATGGAAAGAGAATTTGTTGACCCCCTTCGTAGACAAAATGCCACCCGGCGGATACGCGAGCTATGTCAAGGATCGCGCTGCGTAGCGGAATATATATCAGATTTTCGCCGCCTAGCTCAAGAAATTAATTGGAATGATGAGGCTCTCATGGAAATCTTTCTAGATGGTCTGTCTTCCCAGATCTTGAATGGATTGAAAGTTACTGAAATACCCGCAACCCTGGATGCATTATACCAACATTGTTTGGCTATTGAAGCGCGAACGCAAGCCATGGATGCCCGCCTGGACAAACAGATGGTTCCAGTCACCGGAAGTGCCAAGCCAGTTCCTGCACCACGCAGAGGATTCCAGACCCTACCTATCGCTCCACCCATCCCGGCACCCAGACGTATTTTCCAAACAGGGCCAGCTTACACTGAGAGGCGCCCTGCACCCATGACCAGAGATGAGCCCATGGATCTTGGTGCAGCCAGATCTCGTTTGACCGAGGCTGAGAAGGCAAGATGGAGAGCTGAGGGCTTGTGCCTGTACTGTGGAGAGATGGGTCACTTCGTCATGGCCTGCCCCCAGAAAAGACGTGGTACGGCAGGTCCTACTCCTGTTCCAGCTCGGCCTCCCACTCAGCAGTTTCAAGCCACCTTGCCGGGAAACGGCCAGAGCCCGGCCTAATGGAAACATTGGGTCGGGCAGGCGCCAAACCCAGTTCCAGTTCCGCAGACGACGACCCCGGTCCTCCAAGACATCTGATCCTAGCAACCAATATACTTCTGGGAAATCATGCCCAGGGCATTCCGGCCCACGCCTTGGTGGATTCTGGAGCCACCACCAATTTCATGAATGAAGCTTTCGCTCGTCAGCATGCCATACCTTTGTGCTCCGTGAAGCCGCCTATGTTGGTTGAGACAATCGATGGTCGTGAGTTGTTATCTGGACCGATCAAGTTTATGACCCAGCCCATACGCCTGGTCATAGGACAACATGAAGAAGCCATCCAATTCTATGTTACCAAGGGACTTCATTTCCCCTTAGTTCTCGGCCTAGCCTGGTTGAGAACCCATGATCCTTGTGTGGTGTGGTCCCAGAACTTTGTTTCATTTCCCAGTTTGCAATGCGTAGACCACGTACGCCAAGTTTGTGCAGCCCAGCTACCATCCCACCCTGACATCACCTTGCCGGCCGACCTAGCGGACTTTGCAGATATATTCAATGAGAAAGAGGCAGACCAATTGCCTCCGCATAGACCATATGACTGTGCCATTGATTTGCTGCCAAATGCCAAACTTCCAAGGGGACGCCTTTACTCCTTGTCAGAACCCGAGTTGGCCGCATTAAAAGACTTTGTGGACAAAAACCTGGCCAGAGGTTTCATTCGTCCCTCTTCCTCGCCTTTGTCAGCTCCTGTGTTATTCGTGAAGAAGAAAACCGGAGATTTACGCCTATGCTGTGACTATCGCAAGCTCAATGCCATCACGGTGCGCAACCGGTACCCTCTGCCTTTGATTCCTGATCTCATGGACCGTCTCCGATCAGCGGCCATCTTCACCAAGATAGATTTAAGGGGTGCTTACAACCTGGTTCGCATTCGAGAGGGGGACGAGTGGAAGACCGCGTTTGGAACCAGGTATGGTCATTTTGAGTATACCGTTATGCCCGTTGGACTCACCAATGCTCCGGCCGTCTTTCAACATTTCATGAATGACATCTTCCGGGATTTATTAGATCAATTTGTGGTGGTTTACCTCGATGACATCCTGATTTACTCCCCGTCACGAGCAACTCATCTTCAGCATCTCCGGCGAGTATTGCAACGCTTGAGAGAGCATCACCTTTACGCCAAGTTAGAGAAATGTCAATTCTATCAAACCACCATTGAGTTTCTGGGACATGTGATTTCTCCACAAGGCATCGCCATGGATCCTGGCAAGGTTGAGGCCTTGCAAACCTGGCAACCACCATGTAAAGCAAAAGATGTCCAAAGACTTTTGGGATTTGCGAACTATTACAGGATATTCATTCCGAGATTTTCTGCTTTGACTGCGCCCCTTACTAGACTGTTACGGAAAGGCGTTAAGTTCCAGTGGGGCGATGCCGAGCAACAAGCGTTTCAGACCCTCAAAAAAGCTTTTGTTCAGGAACCCATTCTCAAGTATCCAGATCCTTGTCGTCCCTTTGTAGTGGAGGCTGACGCCTCAGATGTTGCGGTAGGGGCCGTGCTACTTCAAACACGCCAAGATGGCGGCCCCCTGTTCCCATGTGCTTATTACTCCAGGAAACTGACTCCCTCCGAACGCCATTATACCATTTGGGAAAAGGAACTATTGGCCATCAAGACTGCTTTTGAGACCTGGAGACACCATCTGGAAGGAGCCCGCTACCAAGTTGAAGTTCGGACTGACCATAAAAACTTGGAATTTTGCAATCTGCCAGGAAATTAAATCAACGTCAAATCCGTTGGTCTTTGTTCTTCGCTCGATTCAACTTCAAAGTCACCTACATTCCGAAAGGGTACAACAAAAGAGCAGATGCCCTGTCCCGTAAACCTGAGTATCTACAGATCAAGGATCCCTTACCGCTTCGAACCATTCTGCCTATCAAATCGATCGCAGCCCTGCATGATCCGGTAGATCTACGACGACAGATTCGGGAAGCGCAACAACTAGATGAATTTGCAATACGGAAGAGACAAGAGGTGGGTCCCGACTCACCTTGGACCTTGTCCGAGGGACTATTACGCTTCCGCAACCTGTTATATGTTCCAGCAGGCCCACTCCGGGGTCTCATCCTGACTCAATGCCATGATAACCCTGCGGCAGGTCATTTTGGTTTCTTTAAGACTCTTCACTTAGTGTCTCGGACTTTTTGGTGGCCCAGACTTCGCCATGATGTGCAATCCTATGTGAATTCCTGTGTACGGTGCCGTCAGGCAAAACATGCCACAGGAGCCCCTCCGGGATTATTACAGCCTTTACCCACGCCAGAGAGACCCTGGGGAGCTATTTCCATGGACTTCTTGACTTGTCTACCTGTTTCTGCCGGCTACACCGTTGTCTTTGTAGTAGTGGACATGCTGACTAAAATGGCACATTTCATTCCTTGCCGAAGAATACCGACAGCCAAGGTCACTGCTCAGCTGTTCATTCAACATATCTTCCGGCTACACGGTTTGCCTGACAAAATAGTGTCCGACCGAGGAACCCAGTTCACCTCGGAGTTCTGGAGAGAACTCATGTCTGCGCTTCAAGTCCAAGTTAATCTAGCCTCCACGCATCACCCAGAGACTGATGGGGGTACAGAGAAAGTGATTGGCATTCTGGAGCAGTATTTGCGTTGTTTCATCAACGACCAACAGAACGATTGGTCCAAATATCTCTCCGTGGCCGAATTCGCTTTCAACAACTCTCAGCACACTTCCACTCAGACCACTCCGTTTTTTGCCAACTACGGATATCATCCCAGATTTTTCCCGCTCACGCTCCTCGATTCTCCAGTTCCAGTTGCAGAGGACTATTTAACCGAACTGCAGTCAGTCCACGAGATGGTTAAGCAGCACTTGACTAAGGCCAAGGAAGACTACAAGCGGGTTGCTGACCGCTCGCGTCGCGACACACCGCCGTTAGCTGTTGGAGATCGGGTTTGGCTCTCCACCAAGTACTTGTTTCCAGGGAGAATTCACCGCAAGCTTGATCAACGTTTCCTGGGTCCTTTTCCTGTGGAGACGGTCATCAATCCGGTGACCTATCGTTTGACTTTGCCTAGGTCTTTTCGTGTACATCCCGTGTTTCATCGCTCCTTGCTTGTTCCTGTCAACCCTGATTCTCCGCTTCGACCTCCTGATCCGGGCCCGACAGCTCGCCGTGCTCAAGTTCCTGTTTCCCGGTTGGAGGTGTCCGGCATCCGAGATTCCCGATGGCTCGACGACCGCTTCCAATATTTGGTTGATTGGACCGGGGGTGGGCCCGCCGCTGGCTCTTGGGTAGATGCTCAGGATATTGAGGCTCCTGAGTTAAAGCGGGATTTTCATACTGCATTTCCCTCCAAACCACATCCCTTCCGACGGCCCCCGGGGGAGGGGCCTGCGGGGGGGGATAGTGTTGTGGGTGTCTCACGACTGGATGATGACATATCAGAGGGGGAGGAAGCACAAGCAGGCCCCTCTGGGTATTTCCCCCCCCCGGCAGCCGAATCAGATAATGAGGAGTTTTGTATGCATTCTGAATCAGACTCTCCAAATGATGAGTCAGATTTAGAGCAAGAAGATAAATGGATTGATCCGAGGTTCCGAAGGTTTGATAAGCGAAGGTGTCAGTTAACTGGAAAAAGGAAGTAATGGGGGGAAGTGACGTATCGGACACTATATTAGAGGGGGGAAGTAGACTACGCCCTTGTTACGAGCAACGTTTATCAATGAGAGGTTTGGAAACTTTTGCAATGCTTTGAAAGTCTGATGTTTTGACAACCTAGCGAAGGATAATGAGGTCTCGGACAATGTGATAAAGACAGAGTGAGTAATTGGAAAGTTTGGAAGGAGTTTGTTGTAATCTAAAGGTAAATAATGAGTCTTGGATGTTTCTGCCAGCAAAATGTCAGCAGCTTGCTTTGAAATGGATCCTTTTGAAATGTGTTTAATAAATCTCTTAAAGACATATTTACGTGGATTTTAATGAGTTGAGAGAGGCCAGACATAACATAAATATTCTTTATTATTGATGGACTGCTCCTGTTCCATTCATAGGCCATCTAAGTTGGCTAAAGGTAAAAATAAAACATTAAAATGTTGTAATTATATTTATAATCACAATTCAAACTGAAAAGGTTTAGCTTAAGAGGAAGAACTTCCTTTCCTAAAGTAGAGGATGGGCCTGGTCCTGTTTAGAGTTAGTGGGGAAAAAGGAGATACTCAAACTGTTTCAGAAAGTCGCATTTTAAACCATAGCAAAAACTGTGAGGATCTACTCATGATCACTAATGTTGCTTTACATTGCTTTTTTTTAATAGCTATTTTGGATATTTTTAATTTGATTGTTAGCTATCCAGAATTATGTGTCAAAATGGTGGTCATACAAATTTAATAAATAAAATGACTGTGTCCACACAGCATATTAAATCAAAACAACCGAAACGGGAATGTAACATAAGTATTTGAAAACATGTGCTATGTTTTAAAATGATAGATGAAGTTGGTCAACTGTGCTGATTCAACAAACCACCTTAATTCAGCCCCCAGATAGGCAGTGAAGCAGAGGCACAATCACCTCATGGTGTTGAATATAGTCTTACTGCCCTATTCAGAAGAGTTCTCTCCATTTGAAAGCAGGGCAAGGATGGTTGAATGAATGTGGGTGACTCAGGATGGAAAGCATTCGTTCCATTTTGTTCAAATTATTAAACACCTTGACTGCACTTGATTCAATCCACTGCTTACTTCATAATGACCCTGCTAACTATACCCAATTAGCCAACACCTAGAAAAGCAATACTTCAGACTGAATGTAAGATCCAAGATGTCATACTCCTTAAAGAATTTCAATGCAAGGGGGAAAATTAGAACTACTCACAAGTTCCTACACTATTTGGAATGTTTTCATTAACAAACTAACAGGCCGAGGTCCTGAGTCACAAAAGTATAGCACAAACATTATGATGTTTGCTTTTGTCAGTGCAAATAGAGGTACTGAAGTTGTCAAATGGATTAGGCAGCTCTGATTAGCTAAAGAAATTCTTTGGCCTGCTGCTTTAAAAATACTCTGAATCCAATCTGTCTGCAAAAGAATTCTTCCACTTCTGTCTGTGGAAAAAAGAATTACAAAAACTGCATGTACGGAATGTATTTGGGTCAAGATAAAAATGGTTGAATATTAGCATTGAAATGGGATTTCTTTTTCCAAATCAATTAACTAGCAGGGAAAAGGATGTTTCTTCTATGGTATGTAGATGTACACTTTCACATGGAATATATCACATATACAATGCATAATCTTACAGTGACTTCTCTGTCCCTACTGCACTGTCTTGTCTCAATTTCTCATCCTCTTTTCCCATGGAACCTGACTAGTCTGGTTGTATGAAGCATCCATTCATTCCCTCACCTGAAACCCAACCAAAATATCATAAAAACAGTATGCAAGCTTTTAGTTTATCTAGGGTTCTTCATCAGCTGAGATAACAAAGCAAGCAGGTTGAGTCTGTTCATTCTTTCATGACTTTTTCTGTTTGTCCGAATGAATAGTGCCAGAGTGTAGACTTTGCTTGATGGTTGGTGACAATTCCCTTTCCTTTGTAAATTTCACATTAAATCAATAGATTTCTACCCATGTTGTTAGGAAGGTGTCCTATGGAACTCAACAACAGTTATTTCCAAAATGGTGTGTACCAAACTGACCTTCCCATAAGATACCTTATACAGCAGAGGTATTTAGAGGGATGTAAAAGGTTGGAAGATTACATCAACACAGCTCTCTTCCTGCCTCAAGAGCCAGCAGAAGCCACTCTGCCCCAGGGTCTGCTCTTTTTACTCTGCAACCAGAAGGTTCTGTGCTGTGCTCTTCTCTGCACAGCTTGAATGCACAACACTCAAACCGAGATGTTCTCTCAGCTGAAGTTCCAGCCCTGTCAAACAGTATCCACTCTGTGAAAATCCTCCTCAATCCTCTAATTGACATGCACAATCATTATTAACACACACACACACACCCATTTGTTTTCTTTCCCACTATAATGCCAACTGATTTTTTTAAAAAAATATTTCAATTTATCAGCTGCTTGCCTATTTATTATATTGACCAAAGATGGCAGCAAGCACTTGGGATTTTATATCTCTTGGCTGCTCTCTAGTGGTTATCTGGATTTGGACAGTCATTAGATAAGTACCGTGGAATAAGTGGAGTTCAGTAAAGGGGAAGCTCTGGGCATCCCTGTAAGTAATGTAAATTGCCCAAAGAACATTATGGGAAAAGAAGAAATAAGGAAGTGGTAATCCTGGTGGCAGTAGCTATTGGGAAGGACATTCCCAGCCAGGCAGGCTTTACAGGAACAAGAGATGAGTTATTTCTGTAATATTTCCAGTTATATGCCAAGGATATCCTAGTCGATTTCAGGGCTTTACATTCTCTTGGGTAACCAGACAACCAACTCCTTTAAAAGGGGGAGAGAGGGCAAGTGGCTATGGTAGCCAGGGTTCTGATCTCCCTCACAACTGAGGGATAGAAATACAGGTCAGAAACCAGATGGAAGAGAATGGTCTCACAGGAAACTAGAAGAATCAATTGCCAACACACATCATGTCACTTCAGCACATTCTACAATGCCAGCACACAGCTTCTGAAGTAAGAGAGCACAGAAGAAAAAAAAACACTTCCCAAGAGGAGCATCCAAGACATTCCCAGGTTGCCTCAGCCATGGCTAGACAATGTCATACCGGTGACAGCATACAGAAATATTCTCTGCAAACAGATAGTGGCCCTCTTCACCCAAGGTTGCTGTGTAGATCTGCCCAAAACATGGGAATTTGTGACATGGATTGTTTTGGATTTATCACTATGAAATACAATTATGAGAACCTGTTATCTATTCTATGATGCAATTTATAAGATGATCTTGGATAATATATGCAAAAACATCAATTCTGGTTAAACTGCAAACCACAAACCATATTCAGTATTTGCAGATATTTAAAAAATCTGGGGTTCTTAATTGCTCCAAAGAGAGATATTTAGGCTGCAAAATATCTTACTTATTGTTTATATTTTGTTCCTGACTCTTATCCAAGCACTGATGATATTACCTAGTTTGGATAATCTGCAAGAAAACAAGCAACCTCATTTCAACCCTGAGATACAAATATTCCTTTTCATTCTTATGCCGTCTTTCTTCTAAGTCAGCGTTTCTCAACATCAACGTTAAACTGCCTGGACTTCAACTTCCAGAATTCACCAGCTTAGCACTTTTCCAGGGAAATGTTGGAAGTTGATTTCAAACATCTTAAAATTGCTGAAGTTGAGAGCTTCACTCAGAACATTTGAGACCCATTTCACCATTTTTTTAACAGCAGCAGTCCTGTGAGGTAGGTTGAGTCAAAGGACACCAACTAGCGCAGGGGTTCTCAACCTTGGCAACTTTAAGACTTGTGGACTTCAACTCCTAGAATTCCTCAGCCAGCAAAGCTGGCTGAGGAATTCTGGGAGTTGAAGTCCACAAGTCTTAAAGTTGCCAAGGTTGAGAACCCCTGAGCTAGCGATCTAAAGTCACTTAGTAAGCTTCCATGACTGGAATGGGGAGTGGCTAATATCCAAGTCTTTCCAGTCCTCAGCAACTTGTCTTATACCAACTTCCACCTATCCACCCATTCCTCCACCTCAAAACTGTGTGAAATAGTTCAGTATTAGCTCTCCAAGCAGAAATACTCCATATGTTTTCCACAAGCCCTAGATCCATGTCAGTTAGTGAATTTGTAATACTCCCTGGAATTTTAAAGTGCTTTAAAGTTAATTTGTATAACAGTAGACTTCTGGTATTACAAAAGCCATTTTTATTCAGCATACTGTAATAAAAAAAATGCCTTAATGCAGGTTTAATAGCTCAGGAGTTTTTATTCTTCCCCAAATAGATCCTTATTTCATTATTTGTGAATAGGTCGTCTCTCACAGTTCATTACACAGCACAATCTAGGTAAAATATTCCCTTGAATTAAGTTTGTTGGAGCCACACAGGCAATCTTTCTTAACATATGAAACTGTTCAAAACCAGTTCATGTAACTCAGAGCTCCTTCATCTCATTGGAAGCAACTTTCCAGATCTTTCCTGGCCTTGCTGGCTGAGAGACAAGAATACAAGTAGGGCCTTCTTGAGATCAGGAGAATTCATTTTTAATTGAACCTACAGGCTTTCCCTTTTTCACATGCAGCTGTTCCAGCAGAATAAGTGCAACACTAAAAATAATGGGGCACTTAGACAAAGCAGGTCTTCAGGATCTAGCTCTTACCATGAAAACCTATCCCCAAAGATTGATTGACAAAGTTGATCCCCAAAAGTTGATAAGAGTAGCATAGCACAGCACAGCACAGCACAGCACAGCACAGCACAGCACAGCACAGCACAGCACAGCACAGCATAGAACCTTGGAGGTCTAATAGACCAACTACGTGCCCAAGCAGGAGAACCTATACCATTTCAGACAAGTGGCTGTCCAGTCTTTTCTTTAAAACCTCCAGTGATGAAATTTCTGAAAGCAAGCTGTTCCACTGGATAATTGTCCTCGCTGTTAGGAAGTTTCTCCTTAATTCCAGGTTGCTTCTCTCTTTGGTCCAACCATTGTTTCTTGTCCTGCCCTCCGGTGCTTTGGAGAACAGTTTGACGCCCTCTTCTTTGTGGCAGCCCCTCAAATACTGGAATATTGCTATCATGTCTCCCGTTTCTTCAAGTCCTGCAGCCCTTCTTCATATATTTTCGTCTCCAGGCCCTTGATCATTTTAGTTGCTCTTCTCTGAACTTTTTCCAAAGTCTCAACATCTTTTTTGTAGTATGATGACCAAAATTTTCCCTATCCCCCATGAACTGCATGGCTATGACCTATAATATGGGAGGCTGGCTTCACTTTTATTTGGAACAGAATAGTCACTCCTGGAAACTTTAATCCAGGGGTTCTCAACCTTGGCAACTTTAAGACTTGTGGACTTCAACTCCCAGAATTCCTCAGCCAGCAAAGCTGGCTGAGGAATTCTGGGAGTTGAAGTCCACAAGTCTTAAAGTTACCAAGGTTGAGAACCCCTGCTTTAATCAGTCACACCAAGTTGCACATCCAGGGGGTTAATTAAGGCCCGGCTTCCGTTCGTACTTCTACAGGTGAGATCTTCCCGAACCTACGAGCCCCGCCCCCTACCTGCCAGCTCCCCGAGACCACGGGCTCGTCCTGGAACTTGCGCACGTGCGTGCCATCTCCTTCTTCTTATTTGTGAACCAGGAGAATGCGGCGGCGGGGGGGGGAGGGAGAGGGAGAAGAGAGGGTCGATCACAACGAGCCTTCGAACCTGACCCCCTCCGCAAACAGAGCGATATCCGAGCTCGCCGCTAAGCGCGAGAAGGGCTCCCCCGACCTCGTTTCGTAGGGTTGTTGTTGTTGGTTTTTTTTTTCCTCCCTCAAGTTCCCAAGCCGCTTCCCAAGCAGCCAACCGCGCAAGCTAAAAGGTTTGCCGAGGCAGGAAAACTTCGAACTGGCGGCAAAGAGCCGCCACCCCCCCCCCCACCTCGCGTGCCACGTTCGTGGCAGCTAACGCGCCGGGAAACTTGCCGCTCTCTTACTTCCAACTGAGCCGCGCCCCCCCCTCCCCATCCTCCTCATCCGCCAACCCCACCCATTCCTCGACGACCCCGGCGGCGGCCTCCCTTTACCTGCAGGAGACCGTGACCTCCACTTTGGTGGCAGGGATGGTGCCCGTGAGAGGGTCGAAGTCCTGCACCGACGCCATGTCCTCGAGTGTGTCCAGAACGTCCTCCTCCATGGGAGAGCCACGGGGAGAGAGGCGCCTCTCAACAAGTCGCCGAGCGCCGGCTAGCCGGAGAGAGACCAATCCGCCACTGAGCCCTAATCGTAGCCCCGGCCCAGCGGGCGGGCGGGCGGCAGAGCAGGCGCGCTCCCCCGGGTTCCCTTGGCGGTCCGTGTTCCTTCGCTCAAGCGCCGCTGTGACCCACGCACCAGCCGGGCATAAAGCGCTGGGCGCCGCGGCGGCGAGAAGCCGAGCTCGGAGAGCTCATTGGAGGTGGCGCGCACTCTCTCTCGCCACGCACGAACGAAAAGGGGCTTTCTTTCCCCCCCAAGTCCCCCGAGGGAGATTGCAGGGAAGCTCCACCTCCTTCGGAAGAAAAACTCCGGGGCGCCTCAGCCCAGCGCTGCTCCTACGGCAAACAGGGGGAACCCCCCCCAGCCCGATCCCCCGCGGGAACCTCTTTCTGCGCCGGTGCCCCGGGGGAGCGTCAGCCTCGGAGCCACGGGAGGGCTGGAAGGAGCCTTCGCAACCGCCGGGCAGCCGCTTAAGCGCGCGGGGATTTGGATCCGCGCTTCTCCAGGGGCGGAGAGCGAAGGCTCTTTGTCTCCGTGCAGGTGCCTGTATCATGGCGTGCGTCTGGCTTAGGAGTTGCAACCTTCTCCAAACCGGGGGGGGGGGGCAGAGTCCTAGTCCGAGGCAGCTGGAGGGCACCCGGCGTATTTCCCTGGCATTTAAAAGTAGGCGAACTAGCGAAGTGTCCTATGTGGTGCGATTTGAAGGAGACCTTGAATCAGAGACTGAGCTGGGGCCAGGAAGAAAAAGGGGAATGAGTGTGGTGATTGTGAGAAGGAATGCATGCATTCCGTACATGTGTGTTCTTAAAGACAGCCACACACACTACTCATACATGAGCTAAGCAGACCTGGACAAAGCCCAAGGATTCATGTATAGGACATAATCAGCTTTCTCACGGGTAAAAGCTTTGGGAAGTATGACGGTGGTAGAGATAAATCATAGACAAGGCCATTGGGAGAAGCCCATGCTGTTGGTATGAAGAGCAGGAGGCACTTATGCTAAACTCTACAATAGTCTAGAGTGGTTGGATGTGCCTCCAGGGTATGTGGATGTTTTGTTTTCCTTTTTTCTTGTTAAACATCTTAAAACAAGTAATTATACTTTCCAACCATCTGGCTACACTATGCAAGAAAGAGCTATCCAGCACCATCCAGACTAAATGATTGTCAGAAAGCAAGAAATAAATTTAATATGCAAGAGAAATATCAAGACCACACATCAGTTCAATATACATTTCATGATGAATATGTAGAAATTTGTTAAGAAGTGTTTGCCCGTTTTGGAGATGCCAAAACACAGAGAGATGGCCAAGGCCAAGGGTGGAGCCTGAGATCTCAGCCACAAAATCTTGCAAAACCTTCAAATTAATGTGTGAAGCTCAATCCCGCTTCTGTTTTAGGATAAACAGAATCAGAATCAGAGCACTTCTTGATACAAACCCCATCCTCTTCCTATCCCAGAAGCTTCTGTTTGCATGCTTGCCATTTATATTATTATCTTGTTTCTGGGCAACAAAAAAAGAGTAATATTATTTGTTTATGAGACTTATATGGCGGTCTGTTTTATGGGCCATAACTCTGGGTGGCTCACAGCAGTGATAACATAAAAAATAACAAATAATAAAAATAATAAAAACCAACTTCCCCCCCCCCACCAAGAAAAGCAAAACAACTTTTAAACAACTCTTTTCAACCCATTAAAAAAAAACACATTAGAGTCACTTGGGGGGTGGTTGTCACTCTTTAATACACATTCCTAATTTCTCCAGCTCACACCTATATACATACTCATCCACATTCCAAGCATACATATAACCATTGGTGTTGGGAAATCTGCCCCTTGTGGCTTCTGCTAGGCACAGTTAGGACCTACCATCTCAAGAGGATGGGGTTTTATATCAAGAAGCGCTTTGATTGAGAGTGTGGAGAAAAATGTTCTGTTATTTTTCTTGCTCCAGATAAGCAAGTAGATATACCGTACTAGAAAAAAGCAACAGGATAAAGATTGAGCATATTCCAATTCTCTGACTCCACCTTTCTATTTATTATAATATTAGGTCATATTTTTCATGTTTGTTCACATTAGTCTAATGTAACCAAACAGCAGCCTGTGAAAAAAAATAAAGTTTGTGAGTGATATAAGCAATATTCATCTGTCCAACCCACAATCACAAAGAAAATGCCTTAAGCATATATTTGACCTAAATAGTTGAAAACAATTTCATGCAAGACAGGATTTTTTATAAAGGGCTGGTTAGTAAAGGAGTGTATTTTCAACATTTTGCAGCTAAATTGTCATTTATTATTTTTAAAAGATTATTTGAGAATTTGTTTAGTTTTTCTTGCTTTGCTGTACATACTGCTTAGATTTTTTTTAATATTGCTGAATAGCACCACAAAAGTCAGAAATGTAAATGTGTAACTTTTTTCTATTAGAAATTATCTACCACATGTTTATATAATTCATATTTTGTTAAATTTCAGTATAAAATAAAACTAACACGAACTGGCTATCAAGGAATGTTGATTATACTGGCAACAAAAATAACACCCACTGTCATGTCATCATGACTGTAATAATAAATTTTCATCTTTTCGCCAAAAATTTCAAGTGAGGGAAAAAATTACCAAGGTTTCATCTATGTCGAATATAATCCAAAAAAGTGACCTGAAGGTGCTTTTTCAAAAGACAATTGGCTTTTTTCCCCCTTGAAGACGTTTTGTTTCTCATTCAAGAAGCTTCTTCAGGATTGTATGATAAAGTGGGGACAAAATTTTGGACAACCTATTATGATGGAAACGTGGGAGAGAATTTGGGTGGAAAATGTAAGATTTACACAAGCGCAACATTTAAGAGAGAATTTTTACAAAATGTTTTATAGATGGCATCTAGATCCGAAAAAACTATCATATATATACCCTGACCTCCAATCTAAATGTTGGAGATGTGAAAGTATGGATGCTACTTATTTTCATGTATGGTGGACCTGTAGAAAAATTAAAGCTTTTTGGAGAAAAATATGGTGGGCTCTTCAGAACATTTTGAAAAAGCGTATTGAATTTCTACCTCAGTTGTTTTTGTTAGGTATTACAAAAGACTGCACCACCTTGGAGACGAACTTAATTTTGAATTTGATCACAGCAGCAAGACTGTTAGTGGGACAATACTGGAAGAAACCAGAATTACCATCTATTGAAGAATGGACCTTGAAAGTCATAAATTTGGCAGAAATGGCCAAAATATCTGCATATTTGAAGGACCATTCAAATGAAAAATATATGTTGGACTGGAAAAAATGGATAGATTACATACAAGGGAAATATCAATCTAAGAAACTGTATCTAGCCTATAGTTAAATGTTTTATATGCTGATTGAAAAATGTTTACAAGTAGAAAATGATTGTATTAAGTTGAGTTGCGCTCAACCTGATTTCTTCTTTGTTTCCTCTGTTTACATTGACAAATATATAATTAATAAAAATTATAAAAATTTAAAAAAAAGAAGAAGCTTCTTCAGTTTAACAGAACTGAACTGAACTGAAGAAGCTTCTTAGATGAGAAGTATTCAATGAAAAACAAAGAAAGCCCAGTTGCCTTTTGAAAAAGCACCTTTGGGACAACCATGACCTAGATGACCGAGGATCTCTATAGACATTCTCCCATTGTATAGTATGTCTCTTAGGAGCAGTGTTTCTTAGCTGAGGCAACTTGTTGTTTAAACATAATCCCAGAGCAAATGAATTAATTCACAATTTTTGGATAGAGCATTTGCTTATTCAGTAGTATATGAATCAACTGGTGTAGTGAGAGATTGGGCAGTTATCTTCTGTCCATAAGCTATCTTACTATTTTTTCATTTCACATTTATGTCTCTTCAGTCATTTAACTCCAAGCAGCCTAAGCAAAGGAAAATTAAAAAGTTTCAAAATTATCAAATATACCAAATAATATTATCAACATATGTTCAATATCTTAATAATAGTACAATAAAAGTCCTCACATAATAGCAAGTAACTGGCTTCATCCCAAAGATGTTACATCTCTCATTCTCACATTGGTGTCTTCCTCCAGTTTTAAAACCACACTCTTCTTCCAGTCCAGCTTCCCTCAATATATATTCTACATATAGGCTGAATAAATAAGAGTATCTTATCTCACTCCTTTGCCAACCTGGAGTCACCCTGCTTCACCATGTTCTACCTGTACTGCTTCTTACTGACTGCGTACAGGCTTTGCATGAAGATAATACGATATTCTAGAATTTCCATTTTTCTAAGTGCATTTCACAGCTAAATATGATTGACACAATCAAAGACATTTCTATAATCAGTGAAGCTCATACTGAATTCTTTTTGGTATTCTTTGGTGTTCTCAATTATTTAGTGTGCCTTCGAATTTGTTGGCATAGCTTGGTTAGAACTTGATTTCTTTCTCTTGCTTCTATAACTATTCCATCAATTCCTGTAGCCTTCTGACTTGGTGACGGCCAGAGTGCTAATCTAATTTCATTTTCTAGTACTAGGAGTACTTGTAAGTGAGTTATCTTGGATTTGACATTTTTACTGTACAGAATTTCAGTGTACTCCTCCCATGTTTACTTAATCTTCTTTGAATCAATTATAGTATTATCTGTCAATTGACATCTTTTATTACAACATTTCAAACAATTCAATCTTTTGAAAGACTTTCCTTGTTTTTCTAAATCTATTTCCATCTTTGATGTCTTATGGATGTTATTGTAGTATTGCTTCTTGTGTCTTCTAATGGTTCTCTGAAAATCTTGATTAAACACTTTCCTGAGATCTTTGTCTTTCTTGGCTTTGGCTTCTCTTCTTGGCAATCTCAACCATTTTTTCTGATATCGAGTTTGCTATCTTCTGTTTCTCCATTTTTGGCAGTCTCCTTTCACATTCACAACTTCCTTTAAATACATTTCACACTTCCCCTGTTTCTCTATCAGTGAGGTTCAGTATTTCAAAACAATTTTTGATGTTCTCCTTGAAAGTAGTAGGTATTGTATATGCCCAAGATCATATTTTGGAAACTGGTTGGCTTCCTTTTTTCTTCTTTAGCTTAACTTAGAACCTGCATGTGAGCAGTTTGTGATCTGTTCCGGTCAACTTCCACCCCAAGAAACATATGTGGTGATTCTTTTGTGGCACACAATTTGCCACAAAAGAGCCAAACTGTCTTTACTCTCTTTCTCTCACAAATATCTAGATTGAGTTTACTCTTATTCCTCTGGAATGCACTGCTTTCCTCCTGGAAATCCAGACTACTACATTCCATCACATTTCCACAGTCAGCACCTGGCCATGTCTTTGATGCTGTAATTGGGCACCTCCAACTCATTTTTGCAATAATATAGTCGCTTTGATTTCTATGTACTGAAGATGTCTATCCATACAGACATTCTTCCTATTTGTCTGAAAACAATGTTAGCAATGAAGAATCATTGTGTTGACAGAAATTGATAAATTGTTCTCCCGCTTCATTTCTGTTTCCTGAGTCATATGATCCAATTACATTTGCCTTCTTAATATTTCTAACTTTGGCATTCCAGTTTCCATTGATAATCAGCACATCTTTTTGTATTCTGTTAGTTTCAAACTGAACTTAATCATAAAACTCATCAACCTCCTCTTCTCCTGTGGATGGAGCATAAACTTGGACAATCATCCTGCTAAATAGTTGTCCACAAAAACCAATTAATTTTATTCATTTATTGACTGTATTGTAGAAGTACTGTTCTTACTATACATTTCTGAGCTATAAAAGAAATGCTATTCCCTCTTTATTTTTCATGTCCTAAGTAATAAACAATATGATCTTCTGACTGAAAGTGTCAATCAACTGATGCCTTAATTTCAAGTGTAACTGATTCATTTCACCTTCCGTTGTGTTGGTCTTTCCCATGATCATGGTACTTACATTCCCACTGTAATTTTATCTTTACAACTTTGGGTTTTCTTTTTCTGCATGGCAAATATCAGCAACTAGATATACTAGGCTTGAATCTAGCCACGTCATAAACACCGTTAGTATCATGAAAAACCTTCAGCTCTTTCTCAGAAGCATATTGAATGCCATCTGATCTGAGGGACCCATCATTTGGCACTGTATTGTCAATTATTTTATAAAATATGGTTTTCTTGGTAAACTGCAAGAATTGTATGCCATGCCTTTTCCTGCACAGGACAAAATGATTCCTTTGTTATTATCACTGGAGTTATCATCCCCTTCCAACATTTCCCTTTATCACTGCTGCCCTGTATATGTATTTGCTTTAGCTGGGCAGTAGGGTAACTTTCACTTGGATTACTCTACTGGGAGTATGAATTCCTGGAGTTTCATCCCTCCCAGCAGAGTGAGGCAATATAACTTGCTTGGATAGGGGACTAAAGACAGAATTTTTATTAAATTGTCTGTGGAGACTAAATGTGTTGGAAATAGAAAATAATGTACAGGTAGTCCTTGATTTATGATTGTAACTGGGACTGGATTTCCACTGGTAAGTCATTATGGTCATAAGCTGAGGCGCCCACAACCTGATTTTTTTCTTTGCAACAGTCATTAAGTAAATCATGACGGTTAAGTGAATCTGCAGTTATTAAGCATTCTTCCAAATGGACAGTTGTTGCTGGAAGCTGGTAGAAAAATACCACATGATTGTGGCACTCTGCAACAGTCCATAAAGGTGAGCTAGTAATAGTACTTAGCACTTAGACTTATATACTGCTTCATAGTGCTTTACATCCCTCTCTAAGCACTTTATAGAATCAGCATATTGCCCCCAAACAATCTGGGTCCTCATTTTACCAACCTCGGAAGGATGGGAGGCTGAGTCAACCTTGAGCCGGTAAGGATCAAACTGGTGGCAGTCAGTAGAATTAGCTCAGTTGCCAAAGGTCTCAAACGCAGTCATGTGACCCTGGGGGGGGGGAAATGACATTTTACAAAGGCTAGAAGTGCTTTATTTCTGGCCTTTGTGAAACAAAACACTTGTTCCTGTGCTATTTGTAATTTCATTAAGCAGCTGATTATAAAAAATTACACTTGTAAAGTATTTATAAACTTACTCTTAAGGTAACACGAATGCTTCATTTAAAGCTGAGTAATGACATTGTTATTGATGCAAGAGTATGTGCTGATTAATTAATTTGTAATTGCTACTCTACTTAAAAAATGTGGTTGTCATTCCATGGATTACAGAAATTAGTAAAATAATTAATTAGAATTGGTAGTTTTATATATTATAAAAATGTATAAAATCTCTCATTGAATTCTATAATCATTCCTCTAAGATTACTGAAAAAGTTGAAAAAAAACATCAGAAAAGAATACTTTTCCTTTAGCCCTGTCATAAGTCTCCCCTTTGTTTTACAATAATCATTCAGTGCATTGGATATGAGTTATATTAGACAAATAAGTACTTTCAAAGCATAATTTGTGATCTTCAGGGTGCTATTTTAAGAAAGAGAGATTGTCTTCTGCATTGTCTCCTATCCCTCGTAAAAACAGCTTGGATATACAGGAGACTGATTTTCCAAAAAATACTGTATATGAGTTCATGCAGATCTATTCCAGCCTGGTTAGAAATGTTTCACTGCCCTATATCCTGAGAATATAGTTATAGATGAAGTGTTTTGCTTACTTTTCTAATGTATTCCTTCCATGTAGTAAATAGAAAACACTGTTGCTATCCCAATATACATAGCAGGAAACAAAAATTAATTCACATGCTTCGTAGATCCAGACTTATCTCCCATAATCCAGGAAGTAAAAAAGGGTACATGTTGTATAATTTTTGTGTTATGGTAAAATGGATAAATGATTTTTATGTGGGATTTACTCTCATGTTTGTTGCATTATTCCAACATGAAATGAGGATAATGATGACAGCAGTGATACTATGCATAGCAAAATGATAAGACTTCTATCCAACCAGTGTTATCTTTTCTTAAGATGAAGAAGTTTTTTATTCACCTTACGAACAGCAAATATGAGTAAAATGGAAGCAAGACAACAAAAGGTTCTTTGCTGATTAAGAAGTCTGCGGGTCTTGACTGAATCTGAAAAGCTTTATCTTGGAAGATTCCAGTAAGAGGAATAAAAGATTCCTCTTGTAAGCATTTAAGAAGACACAAAACCACACAATGCATTAATTCTGAGGTCATATCCGCATGATCAGGACAATATTTTCATCATAATTAGATCATTTTTTTATTAAGTATTTTTGAAAACCATGTCAAGGCAACTGTGAGTGACTAATCATCCTTTATTCAAAAAGCAATATTATGGTTTCTCAAAAGGAAAGGTCACAAGTTATACATGCAAAACAGGATCATTAACTGAACTTTCTATTGGCTTGACCAAGAAGAGTGAAGAGTACATTCAGGATGGGTCCTGAAGGTCTAAATAAGCAAAGCTGGATCACTGGCAGGACCCATTTTTACTCTGCCTAGGCCAGGGGTCGGGAACTTTGGCTCTTTTATGACTTGTGGATTTCAGCTCCCAGAATTCCTGAGTCAGCATGGCTGATTCAGGAATTCTGGGTATTGAAGTCCACAAGTCATAAAAGAGCCGAAGTTCCCGATCCCTGGCCTAGGCCAACTGTCAGCCAACATTATCCAAGCAAAGTTTAGAGTGGGTTCTAATGGGGCTCCAACTTTGTATCTTCAAGAGTTAGAGCATCTGTATCTGGAATGACTGTCAGGACTGCTCCCATTTTTCTTAAAGAAACCAAGGTTGGAGCAAGGCTTGAAAACGTATACACATAAAACTGGATCACAGGCAGAACTTACTCCCCTTGTGCCTGGATAACTGGCAGCAAAGTCAAGATTGTTTTCAGCTCTGTTACAAAGACCAAATATTGATCCCCAAAACCAGAACCAGAAATGAGAGTTATCTCAAAAATAAAGCCCAGTATTAGATAGGTTTGTTATTATAGAAATGGCTAGTTTATACTATTATGTAAAAGTAAAAAGTTGAGGTTTGATGTTATCTTATTCTACTGCACCAAAGGTAGTCAGAAGTCAATGCCTTTCGTTTCTTTTTCCTCTTTTTCCTACACTTTTCCCTCCCCTATTTTTCTTACTATTTTGCTTTGTACTTCTGTATTTTATGTTATAAACTAATAAAAAAAATAAAGCTCAGTTTTCTAGAACTATAGAAAAGTAAACAAACTCACTTTTAAATGTGTTTTATTGTTCACTTCCATTGAAAGCCTTTATTTATGCAGTTGCAATCTTCTTTATTTGTTATATAAATTAAAAATTATTAAAATAATTATTCTCAGCCAATCCTAACTGCAATGAAACCATTTGTTTTATTAGTATCACACAAATTCATTTATCATTTTAGCACACCACAATATCACAAAGAATGAGAAGCTGTATTTTAGGGATATAATATGCCGATCTCTTTGTAATGTCAACAATTTTCAAATTAATAAGCTTTTCTAATAAAAGTTATTATTTTCTATTATAAATTCATCAGTGTATTACTTTATCTTGGATCTTCATTAAATATGTATACTGTGCTGATGAATATTTCTTGTTTGTATTTCATAAAAAGTTTAGTTTTGATAAACAAATTATTGCGCATTATCAGTTTATTGGTGTATGTCAGCTTGATTTAGAATCAATTTCCTGGTCAGCAGGAAATTCTTTGTTAAATCGACTTCAATGTAAGTTTATTCCTATATAATATGGTTAACCAACATTTTGTAAAGTGCTGAACCATTGGCCCAAGTATAAATAATACCCTGAATTTTACCTGGCCTTATTTCCAGAGGAGCAATGAAATTATAGCCTAAAATTAATTATAGTAATTGAAAAACACTTTTTTGGATTGTCTACGGATATTCTCAATCATCCAAGTCATGGTTGTCCCAAAATTGTTTTTCAAAAGGAAACTGAACTTACTTTATTTGTCCTTGAAGATGTTTTCTTTCTCATCCAAGAAGCTTCTTGGTGCTGGGGTAATCAAACATCTTAAAACAAGACATATGTACATAATATAATCAATACATCAAATATTCCCTCTCTTTTCCCCTCAAATAGCATAGTATATTTAGAATATCCAATTCTAGCTTAATTGTATTCAACTTGAGCCTGTTTTTAAGCTTCATCAATTTCTACCATAATCAGATTAACTTTAAATAAGAACATTTTCAGTTCAAATATCCCTTCCACATATGTTCTACTTTTTTAATTTTATCAAAATCTTATTCGTTTCTTCTTCCATTAATCTCCCTTATTTAGAGTAAAATATTAATCTATCCTATACCTATCAAGTCTATCAGCTGATCCATCTCTTCAAGCTAAAGAAAATAATATCATACCTTAAATCATGTCATTCCATTGAGCAAAGTTTAAGTCTCCAGTTAATTATCATAACTAATAACATCCATATCATCAGAAAATCATATCATCGTATTAAATTTCAATTAACTATTAGTACTTCAAATCTGAAGCCTCTCTTCAGTTTTCATCATTCCATTACGTCATAATTTTCATAGAAATAAACCTAACATTCTAAAAGGAACAATTTAGTATTCTAAATTGTCTTTAATCCCTTATACAGAAAAATATCTCCTCATTAAACAAACATATTAGTCTATCCTAGACACATCTAAATGTATATATTTATCAAACTGTTCTCCGAATATCTAATCGTTCGCTTAATCAATCTCTTTAAGTTAACAAATTAATATCAGATCTTAAATCATTTCAATATGTAATTAACATTCAATTAATTATTGATTCAGACCAACTGTAAGACATCTTTTTACTTCAAACTCAAAATTTCAGTCCTTAGATCAGTCCATAGTTCTAGGTTGCCTTTAATCCAATTTAAGAAATTTTAATTTTCATTTTTAAATCTTATTCTAGTTTTCCTCTTTTGCCAAATGGGTTTCCATAACAGGACTTCCCTTCCAGATAATAGGTCTCTTTTTATTGCTTCTAGTATCACTTGATTTGATATAAACCATCTTGATCTCTGATTTAATCCTCTGTTTCTCTTGTCCGTAAAGCCTCATTGCTTCAGAAGTCCAAAGTTCGGTCTTTGCTTTTCCTGGTCTTGCTTGTAAGGCAAAATAAGATTCTCCTTATCCTCAGTTAAAACCTCTTCTTGTATAATCTGTTTTGTAGAGTAGTCAAGTGTAATCAAGTTTTAAAGTAGAAATTCTGGCTCTTAATTCTGCAGTAGCCTCTTTTATTGTGGTACATATTTCTTCTTTAGCCTCATAGATCTTTTCCAGTATGAGTTTACAGTTTAAATGTGACTGAGGCTTCTCCATTTTAGCAATAGTTGAAGAAAAATCCTTTTCCTTTTTAGTGAAGGTTACAGTTGGACAGTTGAACATTATCCACCCCCACAGATCACACAGCTGGCTCAAATTATCTTTTTTCTTGAAAAACAGTTTGAAGGCCAGAGCTGTCTCATCTCCAAATAAACAATCCAATATTAAATTTTGACCAGTAGGTGTCCGCAGTGAGCTACAAAGACTTCTTCAAACACCATTTTTTCCTTTTTTCTATCTTTAAAGGGAGAATAGAAAAAGAAATACTCTGCCGATATAATACCGCTCCAAAAAGCACAAAAAGTTTTTTCTACCTCACAATGTAAGTAGGAATAGAATATAGTCTTTAAATAAATAAATGAATACTTATTTATTTTTTCTGTCCTTTTTGTAAAACGCGTTTGTTCCCACGATTACTAAAGCCACTTTCTCCAGACGGGGAAATAATAGCACAAACAGCTTCTACAGGCAAAAACAGCAGTGGTGTGAAGAGGAACAAAGGGGATCTCACCCGGATCATCTGCGGTGGGTCGTTAATGCTTAGATGATGATGTGACTTCGGCTGGTGCAGCAGGGTGATCGGCAGGCCGATCTTTGCTCCGTTGGCCCTAAGGAGAAGCTGGAGACTCGGGGGAAGCTGCTGCCCTCCCCTATCTACCAGCTGGCCTCCTCCTCGGTGGTCGCCCCTCCAGGGCAACTTTCAACCCCCTAGGGGGTCTACCGGCGAAGGAAACTCTGGACGGCCTGGAGAGAAGTTTCCAGGCGTGACCGGCATCGCCACATTCTGGAACCGGAAGTCCCGGCACCTTGATGGATTTTCAAAGTTTTAAAAGAAATTTTTGAAAATTTGATGTTTGGTCCATGTTGAGTTGAATCGTCCTGTCAAGCGTAGCAGGTCAGCAGCAAAATCATTAAAACAGTGCATGCAGGCTGGTTGTGTGTTGAGTCCAATGTATGCGTACTTCGTCTGCGCTGATTGTGATGGCGCTGCTTGGTTTGTGGCCCTGTTCGGCTTGTGATTGGTCATGTGGTCGTGCGCTGAGTATTTACTGCTGGCGGCGACCATTATGTTTCGTTACACAACTGACATGTGTGGGTGTGCATACAGTGATTGACTATGTGCAAAAGGTAAATAATTTCTTTATTTTAAAAAAATTGTTGGTGAATTGAAATTTTTTTTAATTTTTAGTATAAAATTTACTATGAACATTTGCCTTAAATACAATAAATTAAATTTATGTTAAGAACTGAATATATATATTTTTAAATAAAAGATTAACAAGAGGTGAGTTCCAGCACCTTTTTTCTTACAAAAAAAAGCACTGGAGATTATATTGTAGAAAACCTTGCTTTTCCCTCCTCTCTTTACAGCCTGTTTGCTTAGAGACGATCTCTCCTGAGCCTCTTGCTTTTCCTATTATGCAGCTGTGAGTTATATTCCCCCATATCTGACTGTTCCCTAGGCAGCACCTCTGCACCTGGTCTCCTTAGGTCAGGGGTTCTCAACCTTGGCAACTTTAAGACTTGTGGACTTCAACTCCCAGAATTCCTCAGCCAGCAAAGGAATTCTGGGAGTTGAAGTCCACAAGTCTTAAAGTTGCCAAGGTTGAGAACCCCTGCCTTAGGTCATTCCTACATACTATTACAGAGTTCCAAGAATCTGGGACAGCATTCCTCCACGCAGTATGTGATAACATAAAACGATGGGCCATATTTCAACATGAGAAGCATTTTTGAACAGACAGCATATATGCTGCTATGAATCTCCTTGAAATACAGTGATGCCTTGGGAATGGATGCTGTATCTTATTTCCTACTATTACTGTACCCTGACTTCAAAAAGATATTTTGTAAAAACCCATTTCTTAACATCTAACTAAGAAACTGTGATAGAACATTGCTTGCAAAGAGAATAACAGATGTTTATCAGTCTACATTCCTCTTGGATTACAGGCAGGCCTTGCTTACAATCATTCATTAGTGGTTGTTTGAAGTTACACTGACTTACGATAGTTTTTCACACTTAACGATCATTGCAGCATCCCCAGGGTCAGTATCAAAATTTGAGCTTTTGGCAACTGGCTCTCTCTCCCAGGTCATGTGACCACTATTTGTAACTCCCACCTGGCTTCCAACAAGCAAAGTCCTTGGGAGAAGCCAGATTCGCATAATAAGTGCAAGTTATTCACTTAACAACTGGCAAAACAGATTGTAAAATGGGGCACAACTCACTTAACAACTGTCTTGTAATGGAAATTTTGGGCTCAGTTGTGGTTGTAACTGGAGAATTGCCTCTATTGTTGATTTACCCCTGACTATGTAAACAGGAGGCCAATTAAATCTTGTAAATCGTGTGTAAAAGGTATTTAGGAAAACTGGCATTTTGAAATAATCATTTTTTAAAAAAGCAAAATACATTTGCATGATAAGACTTAAAATTGATAATATAAAGTACAACATTCGGCTGATTAAAAACATGAAAAGATTCAATTTAGTGCATATAGACACTTTCAAAGAAATGTTTTTCAATTTTTTTACCAACTTTTCTATATTGTGATGACATGCATTGCATTTCCATTTCACATCACCAGTTGTTCTGGAAACAAATGTATTCAACTTTGATTAGGTGTTTTTCCACAAAACCTGTTTAACAAAAGAATAGTAATTAAAATTCTCAGTTCAAATACAGATTATAAAGGGTTTTTAAATATCACTTCCTAAAATAGTCTATTGAGTCACATTCAGATGAACTCTCTTTTTTTCCTTTCCATATTCAGTCAGAATACATAACTACATGCTCGATGACATTGATGCTTTAGAATGATTACCTGGGAGAGAATTTTATTATCGTATCAAGTACTATGCTAATAAGTCAGGAGGTTCTGCAATAATTTAATATTTATGCCTTCATGGCCGGGGAGCAAGCTATTTGAGGGATCGCCTCTCCCCCATCACCTTAGATTAGATCTAATTATTAAATCTGGCAGAAAAGGCATGCTGTGGATACCATCAGCTAGGGACCGATATTTGGTGATTCCCAGAAGTTTCTTGTCTTCTGTGGTGCCCACCTTATGGCACATCCTTCATCCTGAAATTAGATTGGCTCCATCCCTTTTGACATTCCAGAAGTCCCTCAAGAACTGGTTATGTAAGCAGACCAGTGGATCACTCTCCCAGGGAACCAGAGATATGTTCAGATCACTAGGTGCCCATTCTTCGCTAAAGATTTGTATTTTTTATATTTTATATATGCTTTTATAATACTTTTAATTTAGATTTTATATTATACATATACATATCTATCTATCTTCTTGTTTTTATACTTGTTGTTTCATTGTGGTATGCCACTCAGAGTTGCATTCTGTAAGATGAGTGGCTATACAGATTTGACTAAATAAATCATTTAGATGGTTATTGTGCCACATGTCCTACTTGTTATTCTTCATTTTGTTATAACCAGTTATGCTTGCTCCATTACAAATGGACAACAGCTCATGGCTTGCTCCAAACTATCATATTGTACTTTTAATTCAGCAAAAGTTGCTAGGACCGTGTTTAGGATGCTCGAATGTATAATTGTCAGAGATTAGCAGATAAACCATTCTGGTTAATCTAGGGCTACCTATTGTACATTTAATAGAATGTGAGAAGAAGCATCAGGTTCACACTCTATATTGAATGTTAAATATTTATGTTGGCCTTTTATATACAATATTGTTGAGCCTAGATTATTAATCAGAATTTGCTAAAGAAGTCATAGGTTGTCTGGTCACAAATAATACTAAAATGTATACATTGAATTAAACAAAAAATGAGAAACCATAGAATAGAAATAAAAATAGAAATATAGAAATAGAAATAGAAAAACAGAGTTGGAAGGTGCCTTGGAGGTCTTCTAGTCCAACCCACTGCTTAGGCAAGAAACCTATACCATTTCAGACAAATGGTTGTCCAGTCTCTTCTTAAAAACTTCCAGTGTTGGAGCATTCACAACTTCTGGAGGCAGGTTGTTCCACTGATTAATTGTTTTAACTGTCAGGAAATTTCTTCTTAGTTCTAGGTTGCTTCTCTCCTTGATTAGTTTCCATCCATTGCTCTTGTCCTGCCTTCAGGTGCTTTGGAGAATAGCTTGACTCCCTCTTCTTTGTGGCAACCCCTGAGATATTGGAACACTGCTATCGTGTCACCCCTAGTCCTTCTTTTCAGTATGGTATAGTATTGTTTCTGAACCAAGCAAATAGGTATATCCATACTTGGAAGATCTCTGTGGCTGACCTCAAAAAGAATGAATGGCTTTTCAAATGGAAGATGCCCTGACCCAGTCATATATTATGGTGTGCATTCTCTATTTGAGAAAAACTAGTAACGCAGACCTGTGTGAAATGGACTGGTTCAATAGCACAGCTCTAAGCAGTTATAAGTTCCATCTGTTACAGAAGAAACCAATGAGCCCATCTTGGTGTGATCACAAAGGTAAAATTGCATTGGATGCTTCAAGAAAAGAACTGGGAGAAAAGGTTACCCTGAGCAATTTTGATGGCTTTTGAAAGAGAACACAAAAAATACCAGGATCCTAGGAATAAAATTGTTGGAGTGGGGAAATCCTTAGAATCCTTTTGAAAACAAAAGATTTAATAACAGGAGTACAGTCACCCAGGCCAGGAATAAACAAGAAAGCAACAGCAGTGGAATCATAGCAGCTATTTCATCCCATTTGTTCCTTTACTCAATTGTCTATACAATCTTTCTAGCAGTAGAAACTACACATAGGTAGTCACGTGCCTGCATATAGTTAAGGACTCTGAAAATAAGGTAGTCTCGGTGAATTGCCTGGAATATCTGGTACAAGTAAACTTCTTATACTTCATAGGTTAGAGTGAGGATCCGTTGCACCTATTTTTATTGCAGGGAAGTATGAGATTACTGTAGAAAGCAAAGTGTCCATAAGAAAAGCACTATTACATCTGGGCTGCAGCAATCCCAACAACCACAAAATGACATAGAATCACAAGGCTGCAAGGGACCTTGGAGGACTTCTAATACAAACCCTGGCTCAGGGCAGGAGAACTTATACCACCTCAGACAAATGGTTGTCTAGTCTATTTTGAAAATCTCCAGTGATTGAGTACCCACAATTCCAGGAAGCAAGCTGTTACCTTGATTGTTGTCACTGTCAGGCAATTTCTCTTTAGTTCTGTGTTGGATCTCCCTTTGACAAGCTTCTTGTCCTGCCCTCAGGTTCTTTGGAAAAATAAGTCAATCCCCTCTTCTCTGTGACAGCCCCTCAGATACTGGAAGACAGCTATCATATCACCCTTTCTCTTTGTTAGGCTAGACATACTAGTTCCCTCAACCATTAATCATACAATTTAACCCCCAGACCCCTTATCATCTTTGTTGCTCTTTGCACACTTTCTAAGGGTCTCAGCGTCTTTATTGTATCATGGTGACCAGAACTGGATGTACTATTCCAAGTGTGGCCTAACTAGTGCAGTATAAAGGAGTACTATCACTTCTATCATAGAGACTTTTCTCTCTGCTGCCACCTTAGCATCAGAGGCACCCCATTCAAAACAGCTAAAGTAGTTGGTGCCATTCTTTGCTTCCCCAGTAAAAAGCATTTTCACAACAAACTGTCTAATTCTTTTCCTCCTTGAACACTCACTGGGCCACATTTATGGTGAAGATAACTGAACAGTGGCTTAGATAGCAATAGAAATTTATATTCATTTTAAAATATTAATAAATATTATTTTAATGTAAAATTTTAATAAATTATATAAGGTAGTGATATATGGCATGATTATTAATTATTATCTCCCATGACAAAGATGCTAAAAGAAGGGTATCTAATTCTGCAGTATTCAAGAGCAAGTGAGAAGTTTGAAACTCGGATGAATTTTTCTGGCATAAAACTAAGAACCTCAATGTTTCTACTTCAAATCTGTCAACATGTCAAGTAATTTCCAATATTTGTAAAGCGTCATTGAGGAGGTTGCCCACTGTATTTTATTTAGTGAGATGCAGTTTCTTTCTGCTATAACAAACCGTCTGTTTCTAAATACTTGATCCAGTGTCCCCATCTTGTGAAATGCATATTAATTCATGATTGTCTTTGGCAAGGGAGAGATAGGTACCTATTTGTGTGCCACCTACTAAATGAAAATAATTTGTAATAGAAAATAACATTCAGGTATCTAAAATTCCTGGCAATTTTCAGCTGGATAAATATTGCTGGTGGGTCTACAGCCTGAGTTTCTTGTGGAATATGAGATTAACCTACTGCTGCAACAAAACTCACAAAGCCCAAGCAACATGCAAGGGCTCTACCGATGCAAAGGGATCAGTGTGTTTGCAAAATCAGGAAAAGCAATGGTCAGATGATGATGATCATAATTATTTCTTATTTTCCACGGAGCTGGGCAAAATTTCAAACAACTCTAAAATGATTGATGGACATCCAGTGCATCTGCAGCTTTTCAAGCCAAAAGATAGGCATTTCCAGCATCTGGAAGGAGACATGGTAGGAATTTTTAAATAATTTCTTTTGTTTTATTGCAAACAGTTCTAAGAACCAGACTATATGCCACATTAACTGCACAGATGCAATTAATGGGCTTTATTTTTGAAGTGTAGAAAGTGGGAGCTTGCTTAGTATTCAGAAACCTAAGAGCTCTTTCTCTTCTCAGGAGAGACCTGATGAAAATCACTTTTCCCTCAACTCTGCTCACAGGTCCCCAAGCCAGACTCTTTCATGAACCCCAAAGATGCCCCTTCCTTGCAATCGGCTTACAAGAGTTATCCTTTGATTAAGGGGTTCTTTCTGTTCCTTTCTTCTGATCCCCCACCCCACCCCCAGAAAAAGAAACACAGCAGTATTCTTTAGTGGTGCATTGCTTTCTTATGACAATTTCAAAGCTTCCCAATGGCTCTGAGTGCCCCACATTGCAAGTGAGAATAATACGCGTCTAATGTTCCGAAGTAATTCCTTAATGCAGATATGGACATTTTTTGCCTTTTCACTGAAGGTTTTTTTCCCCCTGCATCTCTTTTTACTTTGAGTCCTCCAGTCTTTTTCTAACCTTTAACTCCTCACTGCCTTTTAATTGGCTTCACAGTGAGGATAGGAGGAGCAAGGCAAAGAGTGCTGCTGGGCACCTAAATTTAGTTCATTTTTATGCAAGGTGTATCTCCTTGTCACTCTCTCTGCCAATTGTGGTTGACATTTTCTGCCAGAGAAAGAAGATTAAATGCAGAGGATGGAGGGAATCAGCCTTTTCTGCAGCTGCCCCTGTATTTTGCATGATTGTCTATGCTGGGGCAACAATAGTTTAAAAGAGAAGTCTAACATTTCAAGATGTTTCTTGTCTATTATATTCCTTCTGCCAACCAGACCTGTTCACAGCATATACTTTGTAGTAATTCTCTTATCATAGCCGAGCCAAAATACAGACACTCATTGATAATTCTGATGCTATATTATTCTTAGTCAAGCCTTGGGCAATTGCAGATTAACTGAGTGACAATTTGACAGTCTTGCCAAATACACACAAATTCTCAAAGAGCCAGAATGCCCTGTGCAGCAGATGGAAAATTGAATAATTCTAGCCTTCTGAAACAGCAAAAATCTACAAATAGGGGCATTTCACATGTATTACAGTTGCATTACCCATAATATTGACTTGGGTAAAGTTAAGATTGAGCTTCTCCTGTTTGAAAGGCTGCAGTGTCAAACATCTGTAACCCAAGGATCAGGGTCCATAAGGAACCTGTACTTTAAACCTAATCCCAGAGCTCCAATCAGCATGGCAGAACTGAACTGATTTTAAATCTAATTTAACATAATTGCATTTGTATAGGAGGATTTAGGCACAGGAAATTATAGGGCGCATCTGTGTCAGCTGTTTACCTGTGGTGTTGATTTGAAGCACTTGTAAGATGCACCTGGCTTGAAAAATCTGTGCCAGGCTTCCAGATTTGTATGGCCATGTTATTGTAACACCATACTAAACTAAGGAAAAGATTTTTTTTCCTCAATAACTACCTGCCAATGTGCAACATTTCTGCAAAAATTAACCATTCTGATTATTGTTTTTATTTTCATCTTGTTTTCCTGATTTGCCTCTCTTTGCTTTGTCCCCTTGCCTTTCTGAGGGAAACTTTGGCAGCATTGACTGTTTTGGTATGGGGGTGGGGGGTGGGTGAAATCTATTTTTTTTAGCACTTGGTTTCATTTAGAGTTTTTCACTACCTCAGAATACCTGAGATTTACCAAATTTTAGAAATCCACATCTGAATTATGTATATACACGTCACCCTTGATTTTTATATCTAAATTTACTACCAAGTAACATGTGAAAACTTTGGAGAGGCATGGACTGCTGCAGAGGGAGTTTATCTCCTATTATAATTATGGTTAACAAGGTAATATCTGTGACATGAATTAGATCATGTGAAAGTTCTTATCTCAGCATTTGCCTCTTTGCAATTCTTCAGGGCACAGCTGGAAAAGGCATGATGCTTGCATTCATTTAGGACCATTAGTTCTTCTTCATTTCTGTCAGCCCCACTAGGTAAACCAGAGCAGGAAGGCTAAAACTGATATTGGCTGTAATAACAGAATCTCACAAGTCCAATTATGCTCTGCCTTCTTCTGCTATTTACAGTTCATTGAATTAGGCAGCTTTCTGTCTAAGCCTCTTTCAGATCTTACCTGGCTACTGTAACTTGAAATATGTTTTACCCCCTCATTGCACTGATCAGAGGGCTTGCATATCTCCATCAAAGTCATCTTCCTAACTCTCTACAATTTCCTTTTGTAGCAACTTAGGCATAGTGGTGTTCTGTTCTCTAAACTGGACAATGATCTTCTTGAATGCACCCTTATTTGTTCAGGAGGTCCATTGAATCTTTGGAAAGATTTTTAGATAGGAGGCTGAAAGAAAGAGGAGAATAACAAGAAAACTTTCTGCAAAAATGGAACTGTTTCTCTATAGTGCTGGGTCCCATTCTTTACTTCTTGCTGCATGTGTCAACTTCAGTTTTTGATTTTCAGTAGTGAATAGTCATAAATTTTATTCCTAACATGGCTTGCTAATGCATTCCTTTTTCCTGCTTATCCAATAAGATACATCCTTTTCCTTAATTTTAAATTCTTTTCTCATTCTTTTTTAAAATCCTCCTTTAGGACTATCTAAACAACAGCTTAATTTGTTGTCACCATGCATGCCACTTCATTACCTACTCTGGACAAGCTGATACCTGTCAGGAAATATCTTCCAAATGGTGGCACATCTCTTTCTGCTGATGTCATTCCGTGACAAATCTGACCATACTTGCTCAACAGCAGAACTCTAATTTTTTGTGCACAAAATAGCCAGAAACATTTCAGCAAACTGCTTTAAGATAAATAAACTACCCAGTATGATCTATTAATAGCCTTGAAAAAGAAATATAAGTACTGCAGTTTTTTATTCCCATCAAAAAGTCCTTGTTCTAGATGTGGAAATGCCTTGAAAAACTGGAACAAGGATGTTTGCTGGGCTGAAAACTCTGCTTTTCTGTGTGAATTGGCAATTAAGTGTTGGCAATGAAACAATTCCATTTCCTGTAAGACATTGTCACTATGAAGCTAACAAGAGGCAATTATAATTATAGGGTAATTTGCACTCAGTTAAAAACCTAGTGGTAAGCCTTAGGGCTCTATTATAAAGAAATTGATTATATAATACCAATGCACAAATAAAATAGATTTCTTTTGTAGTATTACCCCCTCAGAGGCTATCAAAGCCCATGCCCTCCCAGTCCCTGCTCTCCTCCGTTGTGCTCTGCAACTGTGTTCTCAAGGTGTTGGTAAAGTGTCCTTTCTAGCAGAAGCTCACGCGAAGTGAGGAGGTGGCAGACTCTCATCGTCAAAGGGGGGGGGGGGGCTTTCAGGAACAAAGATGACCAGCCCCTAGCCCCGATAGTCAATGTGTGACGGTGTTTAACAGCCCCAGGCAGTCATAGCAACAATAATCAATGATTTCACAGCGACTGTTTGGAAACAAGTGGGGTGGGGAAAACCCCAGCTTCAGGCAGCGATAGAAACACGAACGAAGGTAGTCAGCGTTCTGCAGTAACAGCTCGCCCCACAAGGGCAACTCCCCACAATGTCTATAACTTGCACAGATAATAATAATCAAAGTTCAGATGGCTGCTGGTCTCCAAAGCAGTAACGACCAGCCTCTCCTCTTCTGTCGTCGCTCACAGTCTCAGGTTTCATCGGTGTCAAAAACCCCTCCCCCCTTTCCTTTATTGTTAAAATCTGAATTTAGCAACCCCAGCAACTTTCTCTCTCCTCACTCTTTCTCTTGCCTCCTCTCAGGATATTCCCCCTGCGAAAGAAAGCAATAAAATTCCACCTTCTCACTCTCTCTCACTTTCTCCTTCCCTCTCCTTCACAGAAAGGGATCAGATAAAACCTCAAATCCCTCTTCAACTTCACCTGGTCTCCCTCCGACACCAGCAACAGCAACCACCCCCACCGCTCCTTTCCTCTTTTTCTTTCCTTCCGCCTGATCCACACCAGCCACGCCCAAAACCAGCAGCAGATGTCCGAGCTTCCCTCTCCCTGGGCAGGCTCCTGCAAAACCTGTCAGCCAGCCCCACTACACACTCCCCCCTCCACCTAAGTAGTTTCTTTGGTTCCCCCAAAGAATAGGGAACTTTCTGCTAAGCATCTATATCAGCGGTTCTCAACCTATGGGTCGCGACCCCATTTGGGGTTGAACGACTGTTTCGCGGGGGTCACTGGACACCGCGGTCTGTCATTTTTTAAATTTTTTTTTGCCCGTCGCGCGTGTACCACGCATGCGCGGTTTGGGCCGTCGCGTGCGTGCCATGCACGCACGGTTTGGGCCGTCACGCACGCGCTGTGCATGCGCGGATCAGCCCGTCATGCCGCACATGCGCAGTTCAGGCCGTCGTGCGCGCGCTGTGCATGCGCGGTTCGGGCCGTCGTGCGTGCATGCGCGGATCGGGCCGTCGCACGCGTGGCGCAGGTTGGGGTCGCACCGCGCATGGGCGACGCAAGTGGGGTCTCAACCTGAAAAAGGTTGAGAACCACTGATCTATATTATCCAGGAGCGAATCAACCTTCATTACACAGTAAGCATCACTCTCTCTCTCTATGCTATGGCCCGGGGCATCATACGTTAATTTCTTCACACGCGTTACACCAGCCTTGGTCTCTGCACTCGTCCCCTCGTAACTCCCCATCCCCGGAAGTACCTGAGACTGGCGATTCCTCCTCTAATGCTGGTGATCGCGGACCATGTGAAGTATCTCGATCCATCTCTAATGCTCCCCTAACTCTGTGATCTCCGGGGTCAACGACCCCTTCTGTCCCAATAATCCCCCATATCTGTGGTATTTGAATAAATCATGATTGACTGGATTCTCAAACAGATTGAATCACAAACCTGCTTTGCAACCTGCAACTACTGGGTTCACATACTATTTAAGCTAAGGGATGGACAAGTCATTTCTGTTCTGAGGGTTGCACTTGACTTTGAAATGGATGTGGGGACTGCCCTTCAAACATTTGGCAGGTAGGGACTAAATATAACATCATTTATATGGAATTAAAAATAAATATACTTAATATGATTGCTTTCCAATCATGTATTTAACATTTAGTAATCTTGTACCCCCTTTAAGCTAGAATCATGTACATGATATCTTTGTTCATTGAGGGAACCAATGACTAAGATAAAGAAACTTATATTACAGCCTCTTACAGCTTAAGGTTATGCTGCACCTTAAGCATAAAATCTGAGAGGCAAAAACAGTATTTCTTAAAGACGGGATATGAAAGTTGGAACGTTAGAATTGGAAATATGGTACTGATTGGGGATTTAAAAAAAAACATTACCACATTCCTCCAATATCATTATTTGATCCACACTCCTTCCTAGAAATACCTTTTGCTTTGGGAAACATACTGTACATCAAGAATAAGAAACCTGTGACTATTCAGACTACAGCTCCCTGGTTGAAGATATTGGAAGCTGCACCGTATCAATATCTGAAGGGTGTAGATTCCCATTCCTGCTGTAACCATTACACAAATGCTATCTTTGGGAGGAAGGAACACATTCAAGGGTGGGAAATGGTTTTCAGAACAAAAAAAATCTGCACAGATGGGCATTTTTTTTTAAAAAAAAAGTGCCTTGTGAAGTGCGTTAAGTCTAAAGGAGGAGAAAGACAGAAACTGTTGGCCAAAACAGGCAATTTCAGATGATGCTTCTGCAGGCTTGGAAAAGTTGCTAAGGCATCACTAATCCCAGAAAACAGTTCATTACAGTCTTTCCAGTTTCCCTGCCTTAGGGCAGGCGCCTGTGCCTGAATATTTTATATCTGTCTTAAATATTACAGCCTTTGCTGGGATTTGTGTACCGTACTAATAATTAAAGAAGAAAAACAGACAAATCACCACCACCATCGCTCTCAAAAAGCCCTTCAGTTTCCCAAATCTCATTTTTTTTTTTCTGGTTCAGTCCAATTGAATTGGGCTATTTTCTAAACACTGAATTGTGCCTCTAATCTGGTTGCTGTTTTGTTATATGTGGTACTATTCTTTGTCTTCCTGATCTCCCTAATCAAATCAGCAAATTTTCAGCAAAGCTAACATTCCTTAACTTTGAATTAGCATGATCACCTATTGAATCTTTTAATTGTATATTTTCTTGATTCATCGGGGATTTCCCAATCCACTTCAAGTGTCAGTTTATGCAGGGATGTAGAACATAATGGTAGAACTAAAGCAAGATGAGAGTGAAGTAAAAATGCAAAGGTGCAATCAGAATAGAAGCAATAGGCAAGAAATGAAAGCAATCCTGAAAACAGTGCAGATGCAGAAGTGTCTATCTGGAACAACTGACAGAATGTAATAGGACAGGATGATCTGGCTTGCAATAATACGCTGATGTCCTTTTCCAGTAAGTGTTGATCTTTCTTGGTTAATGAGAGTTTTCTGTCTGTTGAAGGGTAGCAGGTAGGAAGCTTAAGACAATTCTCCCAGTAATTTGTTTACAAGAGATCTTCTCAGAATGCATAGAACTAAATCTGGGTTCCAAGATAGAAGAATCCTATCTCAGAATTAGATCAGTTACTAGAAGGTCTTCAGTACTTACTCGAGGCTTCATTTTCCCAATGTATCAGATCCTAGGACCTAGGTGAAGATATAGATGTGTGTTGACAAAGAAAATATCTGTCCTCTTCATATTCCTTACTAAGTGCTGTATGGCAATGTTTCTCAACCTTCTCCACAAATTTATAATGTAGGAACTTCAACTCCCAGAATTCCCCAACTAATATGCCAGAATTTCTTGGGAGTTGAAATCTACACCTCTTAAAGTGCCCTGTGAACTGCAAAAGTTCACACATGCCAAGGTTTACATACTCTACTCTGAACAAAGGACATATCTACATTCTTAATTCTGTGTGGAAACTTAACATTTCTTATTGATTAGTTTTGCCTACCTAGATGGCTTTTTACCTTTTCTTATTTCTTACTCAATAGTGATTAATACTGTTTCGTGGATCTTAACTTAACATTAATCAAGTTAATCCAAGTGGACCACCACTTAAGTATGAGCCATCAATGTGCTGCAGTTGCCAAAAAAAAATCCAATGCAGTCCTAGGAACAGTGGAATAGCATCAAGAATGTAAGAAGTGATAATATCACTTTACACTGCACTAGTGAGGCCACACTTGGAATAGTGCAATACATTTCTGGTCACAACAATACAAAAAAGATGCTGAGACCCCACAAAATGCAAGAGCAACAAAGATGATAAAGTGTCTTGAGGCTAAACCATATCATGAACGGTTGAGAGAATTAGGCACCAAGCTAGAAAGGAAGAAGACTCTTAAGCCTTCTGCTCATAGAACAATAGCGGGGCTGAGGAATTCTGGGAGTTGAAGACCACAAGTCTTAAAGTTGCTAAGTTTGGAGACCCCTTCTCTAGACCATGTTTATCCTGTTTTGGATGTAGACTCCTAAGAGGTGGTTCACAGATGGTAAAAGACAAAATCTCAGAATATGGTACAGAGTGTTTTTAACTTTTAAACTGGATTCTCCTCTAATACAGCTGCTTTTTTTTTTGGTGAGGAATACATCGTGGAATGTATATGAATGAGACACACACGTACACACTAACAGTTTCTCTATTATGAACCATATTTGAATGCATTAATTATATAAGTAAGCAGTAGAAAATGAATAACAGTATAAATGCAGATGTTGGGAGGAGCCAGAGTTTTGAATTTCTTTCTTCTATTAATTGCAGACTGTGTGATAAAACCAGGACATGGCAATTTTAGGACTAAGTTTTATTCATGAAAATAAATACATAATTGCTTCTGAAACATGTTTTCTTCCCCAGGGCAAAGGATGACATCAAACATTTAAGCAGCTCACAGATTTAGAAAACAAGGGAGGCATAATTTTAGGCATAATTATTTACAAGTATGTTCCATACCAATGCAATGGTAAAAAAAGATTTATTTAAAAGAAATACAATGCAATATTTTGTGAAAATATGCTTTCGATTTTAAAGCAGAAACAATGTGATGGGCTTGCTCAGCCCATTACTCAGCTTCCCAGATTTTGCATTCTGCAATTTGACTTTGTTTAGAACTCCTGCTTGCTCTCTGTTTAATCTCAACCCTGTAACAATTTGGAATACCCCAGTTCTTGAGAACTACACAGTATATACATGGTTTCGTGTATTTTCCCTTAATCTTTCAGAGCAGAGCAGGGTCTCTTCTCATCTCTTGCAAACTGAAATGAAAAATGGGCAAGAGAAACTGGAATAGAATGCATTCTCCTACCAGTTGTATAGCAGTGGATTTTAAAAAGGGTGTCTGTCTCGTTGTGCCCTGAAACTGTTGGACAAACGATGTCTGATATTGCGGAGAAGCGCTTGTCTAAATGAACTAGAAGTCTGATGCAGTATAGAGTTTCTCTAAGCATTCTTAAATCACATCACATTTTTTATATCAAAAATCTCAGACCAATCAACCGCCTCGGTTACTAGGCAGCAGCTTTTTCATAGTCACCCTAAGATGTTTTCAGGTGTGCTTGTCTTCCTTTTCACAAATCACTACAGATTAATCATTAGAAGATATTAATGTCGACACCTGGAACTTGGGTCTTGCCAATTAATCATAGCAAAAAAATGTATCCACCAGAAGAAGGCAAGGCTAAGAGAAAAATAAAAAACAGATTTCAGAATAAAATAACTTCCAGATTATGCATGCACATCTCATTATCAAAGCCAAGAGTTTTTCCAATTAGATTGTGATGGTGGCAAAATTATGGCATTGTGTTTAAGTATTATGTACTATACTAGTGAGCCTTTTATATAGCATAATTGCATAAATTGACTGAGAACTGTGTTTACTCAGATGCATTTCTGCTAAATCCTACTGGGACTTTATTTTTCATTTTTCAAAAACTGGTTGAAAAACTATTGAATATTTTAGAAAATTGAGAAATATTATGTTTATGTAAGTAAGTAATCCAAATACAGAAAACAGCCAGCTAATATTAGGTGAAATCTATATACTATGAATATATTTGAAAGGCATTTCATTACGTGACACTTTGCTTAGCAGTTTTTTAAAGAAATTAGAGTGTAATCTGAAGATCTTGCATATGCTTTTAAAAATACCAAGTCTCATTTTACCATTTAACTGCTTCAATCTTTTGAATAATTCAAGAATGATTCTATTACTTCCAATTTTTACTTTCAGTGCCATATTTCTATAAGGTGGCTCTATCTCGCCACCTTATGGCCATTAGTAATCTCTTCAATCATTTCTCTACAGTCAGTTTAGAATACTTGTGGAATACTGCCCCCTTTAGTTTAACTAAAATGGTGCAGTATCAACATATGAACAAAACAAAACAGGAAAAGAGCAAAGGGTTTGTTTTCCAGATATGTGTTTACCAGTCCAAAAAATGTTCATATCGTGCAAACATCTACCTTTTGAACAATCATCATAATCAAGGTAGTTTTCTATACATCCTGCATTTTATTTTCCCCTAACTTTACTTACATTTTCTTAATTCTTCATGACAGTTCAATTTAGAGGTTACGTGTGTATTCATATGAATTTGCATATGCATGTCTGCCATTAGCATAATATTCCATCTATGGAATATTCTCTCTATGGAGACTAAAAAAGTCTTTGCTGCCATAAATTTATGAAAGCAGAGGCAAGTCTATATAAAGATCAAATATTAATGCAAACTAATGCATTATAGATGACATACTAATCTGACACCAAAAAGTGCCATTAGAGATTGACTGAATAAACTACTTAGCTAGTCTTTAAAAAGTAACAACCAAATGTGTAACTTGCTAAGTTACTAATAAACTGAGATTTAGGCTGTGTTAAACCAATCATTGTCAAAAACATCCAATGTTTTCTCAGATTCCTATTATTTGTTTTGTACTGGAAGTACAAATCTTTTTTTTAGGTGTTAAGACTATGGAAATCTGTAGGTATGAACTTAAAGAAATACAGATGAATGACATTATGGAGATAAACATAGAATAGATATGTACAAATATGGAAGTATTTTATTTGCAGCACTAAACTATTAATCATGGTAAAAACAAGAAGAAAATGTATTTGATAAAACACACTTTATTCAAACAGTGTATCGTAAGTTTTCATGTCCTTGACTTTGAGAGATATAAAATGAGACCAAGAGTTAAATTACCATCATTATAAATGATTTGGTCCCAACTTTTATATTTTATAAATGACATTTTATATCATTACATAATAAACAAACGGTAACAAATCAACTTATTTCTACTTGGAACATTCTAATCTTACTTCCAGAGTCATATGGACCCTGCACTAGGTTAACAGGTATTTATGATGACTTGTAAAATAATACATGTTGCCTGAATACTTCTGGGCATTTAAAATTTTATGTTTATTTATGCATGTGATTTACTACATTCCAAATGAAACATAAATAGACGACAAAATTATGCTATCAACAACACTTATCACACCTTGATGGCATTTATCCCTGACAAATAGTTCATGAATCTCTTGATTATTTAGCTTTAATAAAAAGGTTAACAATGAATCCTGAAGAAAGTTTTAGTAGAGATTACTTTGCAGTGGCTGGCAGATATCTCTTGGCACACAGCAGTTTTTTTTTTTTTTGGAAGAGTCTCTATGTAACAATTTTATGATTCCAGTCTAGCCAGATGGAAAAACTTTCAAAAGCTTTACATCATCCACTGGACGATCTTGCGCATTTGTTTCCATCATACCGACTCTGTTGACTATCCCAATTCCCTGGCAAACACGACCAAAGATAGTGTGCTTGCCATCAAGCCACTGGGTTGGTGCTAGTGTAATAAAGAACTGGCTTCCATTTGTATCTGGACCTGCATTTGCCATAGCAAGGATTCCTGCACCTTAAGAAGGAAAAAAATATTACTAGTTTATCATTTCTAAGTTACCTGTAACAAATATGCAAACAAAACAAATGGTAGCACCCTGTTGTATCTTTGTGGCACATCATTCCTTCACCGGTATCAAAATTCATAGTCAAATCAACAGAATTTTTGAGATAATAGGACTGCCCATGGATTTCAGATGGCTTTTACACTTATACCAACTATTAAAATATGGATTGAAGCTCAGGAGTTGTTAAATGGATATCTTTCCGTGACTTTAGAGCTATTATATGCAACAACTTCATTAAGATGCCACTGACAAAGATAACATACATGCCTATTCCGGATCTGAAGTACATTTCCCATTTCTTACTCAGATGCCTGTGCATCTCTACTGACTAATAACTGGCATCCATAAACCCTTGTAATACTACGGTAGATCCCACCACTTTTAGAGTTTCTCTATAACTATTTTCTGGACTCATCCCCTAAACCTAGACTTAAAAGATGAAAAGATTTTTATCAGGCATCTGGTCCATGAAACTTTGGGATTAGGGTTTTCACAATACAGAATAACGCTAAAAGGAATCCAACTTCTTCCCTTGCTAGCAATGATGAAGTGATAGGAGGAGGGCACTGCGTATCTACAGTGACGGGAAGGCTAAGCAAATGACAAATGTTCAACCTTAGTCAGACTCAACAGGACCAAATTAGTATTTAGATGAGTTGGAGGTGATTACATTAGTACTTTGATGAAAATTCTTGACTGTAATCTAGACTGGGAAATTGAAAAAAAAACCCACAGAAGACTTTCATAAACTACTCTTGTAATTTACCAAAAAAAATCTGCATAGATATGTCCATATAGTCACCAACAATTGAATGCATCTCAAAACAGTTTTTACCTTTTCATCCCTTCCAGGCAGATAATTATTTTGGAGCACTAGTTTCCCTCCCTGGATCAGGCAGCTTTCCAGACTTTCATGCTTTTGTCACCTCATGGCTCAATTACTGCAATGAGGTCTACACGTCCTTGAAGACCATTTAGGAACTTCAAATGGTACAGAATGCAGAGATGCAAATAAAGATGGGCTTGCCTTGGCATGCCCACATGACCTCCCTCCTACACACACTGAACTAGCGGCCAGGTGTGATTCAAAGTGCTAATAAAGCTACAGGGCATATGGCCGGGTTATCTGAAGGACTGCTTATCCACAAAAATTTATACCCAGCCAGATTAAACAGTGTCATCTATCAAGACTCCAGGAAAGGTAACTTCTCTCAGTGGTACCTATCCTTTGGAATGACATCCTCTCAAGAAATGCATTCTGAAAGCCTTTGAAAATCTGACTATTTTCTTAGGCGGTGGGGTAGGTTGGCTGGACTTGTGCATTATCTGGATTGCCATCTATAACTATTTTGTAATATTTTAATATTTATTTTTTTCTGTATTATTTTTTATTTTTATTTTGTGAGCCACCCAGTTAGTTCAAGTCAAGCAAATAAAACATCTGTAAAAAATAAACAATTTTAAAAGAAATTATAACAAAAAAAACTATTAATTCGATTTGAGCACCATTAGTATAAATTTGGCCATCAGTAACTAATTGGGGGGATAATAATGTCAGATGTGTCTTTAAAGTACAATCTTACCCAATTGATTTGACTTCAGATAATGAAGCATTTATATAGAGCATATAAATCCTTTTAAAGGATTACCTACCCGTAAATTTCAATTCTGGGTGGAGTTCATCTTCAAACTGCTTGCCATAGATAGATGCTCCTCCTCTTCCTACCACAATAATGATTAAACAAATTAAACTGAAAAAGCCAAAACAGAAACTACTTCCTGCAAGTTTGTGTTTCTGGGATACCTAGATTTAATGAGACTGGAGGAATTTGAGGAAAAGCTGAAATGGACAGACTGCAGCCATCTTAATATCACATTTACATTATACATTAGTTTCTATTAGCAGTATTTAAAAAGTGTATTTTGATTGTGTTCTTACCAGTTCCTGTTGGATCACCTCCCTGGATCATGAAATCTTTGATTATCCTATGAAACTTTGTGCCATTGTAATAGCCTCGCCTAGACAGCTCAGCAAAATTTTTGCAAGTTTTGGGTGCATGTTTCCAATATAGCTCCAAAACCATGAGCCCCATGCTGCAAATAGAGAAAATTCTTATGCTATTTAATATCTAATAAAATATTAAGATGAAAAAACACAATATGATATAATCAATATGGCACTTTCATATCTCACAGTGGACTTTGAAGCAGAATAATAGAAAAGCTTCTGATGCTTTTGAACTTTGGTGTTGGAGAAGAGTCCTGAGAATCCCATGCATAGCCACGAAAACAAACAAATGCACCATCAAACTGACTCTAGAGTTCTCACTCAGGGAACGCATTATCCTACTCGGACATATTATGTGAAGACTTAACTCTCTGGTTGTAATGGGAAAGATGGCAAGTAAACAATAGGATGGACTCAATTACAGTGGCGATGAATGCATCTTTGGAAGACCTGAAAGATCACACTGGGGACAGATCGTCGTGGATAAAATTTGTCGTTTGAATTTAAGATATGTGGACCTCAATTCCCAGAATTCCTCAGCCAGAAACACTGGGATATCAGCACCTCTCAACTCTTTCCAAAAAGCAGCTTTTAGGAAACTTAACCGGAATCGGTCTACCCGACTGCAATGGTTCCCACAAGACGTTTTCTAAGAGATTTTCTTTAGTTCGTGCTAAGACCAAACCTGGAACCTTCCCTCTATCATGCTACCGAACGCCTTCTCACACCTACGTGGTTTCCATTGAAACAGTCGGCGGCTGCCAAGTGTCCGGAGGCACCGCAGCCATGCTTCCTTTGTCAGCCGCTGGGGGGAAACAAATTTTGGCGTCACACTTCCGGTACTACCGACTACGTCGTCCCCTTGCAAAAGAAAGCCGAAAGGGGGCGTTGCTGATGGGAGCCCGCCTGCCTTGGGCCAATCGCTATAAAGGGATGCAGAACACTATTGTGACGGAGTTAAAAGGGGGAAATTCGAATTTGCTTTTGGCTTTTTTTTTTTTGGCTGTTTGTAGGAGCGGAGGAACTTTGCGGTGAGAGCGTGGGGGAGATAGTAACTCTGGAGGCGGGGATGGATTGCATGTTGCATGGAGGGATGGATAGATTTTCGCATGAAAGGGGCAAAATGAAGCTGCACTTCCTAGCATTTAGGTGAGTTTAGGAACGAAATAGCGCATGCGTGTAAAATATTGAATAGAGGCTCGATTTGCATCTTGCTCTTGTTTGCAAATTAAACACCCGTCTTTAGCTCTTTTATTCGGGAGCTAAAACTTGCAACACTGAACATATCGGGGAATCAACCCCGCTCTCTGAGCAGAGTGAGATTTTCATCCAAGCAAAGTAAAATTGCGTCCTGCTTGCCTTCCCCCCTTGATCCCTTGTCCTTGATTCTTGTAAACTGTTTTGTTTTGTTTTTAACGGGTAAGGCAAAGGAGGTCTCTGTTTCTTCCAAGAAGCATAAGACTACTGCTCAAAATGACTACACTTTAGTTACTATAGTCAGAGGATGGTCAAAGGACTTCAGTCCTAATCATAGGATACACGAAACAAGCCAAACGGGCATGGATATGATGGCTTCATTCTTGCCTGAAATGAACTGGCCAGCTCTACGCTGTTTGGAAGCTCACTGGTTCTACTGAGTTCAATCGTGCTGATACAAAAGCTGCTCCGGGGTGGTTCGACATCGTTTATTGTCAGTGTTCTTGAATAATTAGAGTAAAAAATGTTGATTTTTATATTTAAATCGAGGAGAAAAGCTGCATAATTTTCACCTGCCTCCAGAAGCGGTGAATGCTCCAACACTGGAAGTTTTTAAGAAGAGACTGGACAGCCATTTGTCCGAAATGGTATAGGATTACCTGCCTGAGCATGGGGTGGGACTAGATGACCTCCAAGGTCCCTTCCAGCTTTATTATTACTTATTACTACTTCATAAGCAAACCACATTCATAGGTTAACTTTTCTACAGCTGCAACCTTACATTTTTCAATATTATAGTATTTATTTTTGTCTTTTTTTTTCTGGACTACTAATATTTACAGCAGTGGTTCTCAACCTTCCTAATGCCGCGACCCTTTAATACAGTTCCTCATGTTGTGGTAACCCCCAACCATAAAATGATTTTCGTTGCTACTTCATAACTGTAATTTTGCTACTGTTATGAATATTAATGTAAATATCTGATATGCAGGGTGTATTTTCATTGTTACAAATTGAACATAATTAAAGCATAGTGATTAATCACAAAAACAATATAGCAATGCTTGCTGGAGAAGCTTACTCTTGCTCAAAAATGTTGGGAGGGAGGGAAGGGAAGGAAGGAAGATTGAAGGGGGAAGGAAGGAAGGAAGGAGAGAGATTGAAGTGGAAGGGATGGAGATGGAAGGAAAGAAGGAAGGAAGGAAGATTGAAGGGGACAGGAAGGAGATGGAGAAGGAAGGAGATTGAAGGGGAAGGAAGGAGAGAGATTGAAGGGGAAGGGATGGAGATGGAAGGAAGGAAGGAAGATTGAAGGGGAAAGGATTGATCGATCTTTGGAAAGTCATGTGTTTCCAGATGGTGATGAACTGCAACTCCCAGCATTCCCCACTCTTCCACAGTGCTTTTTAGGGCTGCTGGGGATGGTAGTCCAGTAAGGTCTGGAGACACACACAGATGCCCTCTGATGGCGAGGGAGGCGGGCCAGGCAGCGCGGGGGAGGCTCCGGCGCGGCGCGGAGGACGGCCGGGGGCGGAGCACGGCCGGGCAACCAGGAGGTGTGGGGATCGGCTCGGCACCGCAGCTCAGCTCAGCCAGCAGCAGCAGCAGCAGCAGCAGTGTGTTGCCCGAGCAGGGCGGGAAGAGAGGGGGTGGTGGTGGCAAGTCATGAAAGCAGCGTCCACACGTTCAGGTGCAAACGCCTTGGACCGTTTGACTCCCCCACCCCTTTATTTACTGATCTGCCACAAGCTTGTGCAAACAAGCCCCGAGGAATTCTGAACAAGCGGTCGTTTAAAAAAAAAAAAGCTTTCAGCAACGAGGCAGAAAGGGGAACTGGCTCATGGCTTTTTTTCCCCCTTTCTCGGCGACTGGGAAGGCAGTCTCTTTCCTCTCTCTTTCTCCCTTTCCTCTTTCTCTTTTTCTGTTTCCTCCCTCTTTCTTTCTCTCTTTCCTCTCTCTCTTTCCTCTTTCTCTGTTTCCTCCCTTTTTCTCTCTCTCTCTCTCTTTCCTTTTTCTTTTCCTCTGTTTCTCTTTCCTCTCTTTCTCGCTCTTACGGCAGTATGTCAGGGGTCCCCACCGCCCCTGGCCTCTGCGTGTCCTCAGCTGAACGGGGAGGGGGAGCAGGATGGGAGGCAGCAGCGGTAGCACGGCAGCATCATCAGGGTTCCTTGCCGCCACCCTGCCACATCCTCAGCCGAACAGGTGGGGAGGAGGAGCAGGACGGAAGGCAGCGGCGGTAGCACGGCAGCATCATCGGGGTTCCTCGCTGCCGCCCCGGCTGCCGCCCCACAGCATCCTCAACCAAAGGGGCAGGGAGGAAGAGCAGGACGGGAGGCAGCGGCTCCGGTGGCAGCACGGCAGCATCGTTAGGGTTTCTCGCCCCCGGCCCGGCCGCCGTGTCCTCAGCCGAATGGGCAGGAAGGGGGAGCAGGACGGGAGCGGCTCCGGCAGCAGCGCAGCATCGTCGGGGTCCCTGCCGCCCCCAGCCCGGCTGCCACCCCCGCTGGGACTCTGCGCTGCCGGGCCTCACCCTCCGCCCATCGATGGAGCCGCGGTGGAGGCAGCGCCCACCCAAGCCACCTGGGGGGGCAGCAGGAGGAAGGAGAGGAGGGCGAGGAAGCAGTCGCCCTAGCCGGGACTCCGCGCTGCCTGGCCTGGCCCTTCGCCCATCCAATGGAGCTGCGGTGGGGGCTGGTGCCGCACGGCCCCTACCAGCCCCTCTGCCAGCTCGGCTGCTCCCCCCAGGCACCCCTCTTGCCCCAGCGCCTGCCCGAGCCGCTTTGGGGGCAGCAAGAGGAAGAAGGGGAGGAGGAAGGGGAGGGCAAGGAAGCCAGTGCCGGCCCCAAGAGGCAGCTCTCCTCTCCTACCTTTGCTGAATCTCCTTCCTTCCCAGCAGCCTGGATTCCGGCGCGCCTTCCCAGCCAGCAGGTCCAATGGTCGGGCTGGCTGGGGATCGCAGGGGCTGGTCTCCCTTGGGCTGCAGCTTTCGGGAGGGCTGGCCCGCTCAGCGGAGCCTCCATTGGGCTGCTCCCAGCAGGGATCCCGGGGCTTCCCCGGGCGGCTCCAAGCCACGAGACCCTGGCCGCGCTTCTCCCAGAGGGTGGGGCACCCGGGCGCAGGGCCAATCAGGAGCCCTGCAGGAGGTAAGTCCGCCTGAGAGAGAGAAGGGAAGCGGAAGTGCCTCTCTGTCTCTCTCTTTGCAAATGGCGGAGGAGGCCATGCGGAGACAGATGTGAGGCGGTGTCTCGGTTCTTAAGACCATCGGAAATGTGTTTTCCGATGGTTTTAGGCGACCCCTGTAAAAGGATCATTCGACCCCCAAAGGGGTCGCGACCCACAGGTTGAGAACCGCTGGTTTACAGCGTTTGTTTCATGTATCTCTTATCATGCCCATCAGATCTCTAAAACATACCTTTCAGTATTTCTTCAGTTTCATCCCAGAGCATTTCATACCCAATTCCAAAACTGTTTCATTCAAACATTTCTATATTTGCTAATCTGAATTGGTCCTTGCTCTCTTTGATTACATTCCTATCCATTGTGTTTTTCTTTATATACAAATTATAGAGTTTTTTTATTCTCATTTCTTGAAGCACTCTTTTCCATGTATTTTTTCTCATATGCAGTTTTTTTTCACCACATTTCACCAAACAGCCTTTTCCAATCTGCCGTTAGTGAGATTTCAATAACTTCTCTAGCATTTGTTGAGCAGACTTTTTTCAAACTGTAACTTTGCAGAATATGTTATCAATAACAACTACTGTAATTTTTAAAATAAAAATAGTAGATGTCAAGTTTACAGTTGCTGTTAGATTAGTAAACAAGATGGTTTTGCATGATCAAACCAGGATTAAACTGTTTGCCTGAAAACCTGGAATCTGAATGCCAATAATCTGAAGACAGCAACTTTCTGTGTTCCCATCTAGTTCAGTTATTTTTCTAATATGTAAAAATAGCAGAACACATCTCCCTTAACATTCAAGATGTATTTAACTGTTATCTTCCCCCTTCAGTTATTTAATAGTATCCTGAGATGATTGCTAGAAAGCATGGAATCATCGAAGGGTGAGTACAGAAAGTCAGTGTCTATGCATTTAAATATATGCATGAAATTGTTCTACACCATATCCAAGGTCATTTGGACTAGAAACATTACAACTTGTCTTCTTGGTAAAAAAAAAAAATCCCCTTTCAGGATGGTGTAGAAACTTTTTAACACTGTGTAATACTTAGTGTGAAGCTTTCTGTATGAAATTATGAAGAATTGTAAGTTTACTTAGGTAGATTTCATTTGTTTTAACTATGCCTAACTATTCATAATTGTCTAGGTCAGGTTCCACTATAACATGTATAATTCTCAGAACATATTAAAATTATTAATAGCAGAATAATGAATAGATGATTTTAATTCTCCGTTTTCCCACTAATTTTCCATGTGATTTGGTGCACAGAAATTAACATCTTTTGTTTCCATGGAGTTTATAAGGACTTTAAGTAGCTTGTTCTTGGGAATATCCTTCACTACAAACTATAAATAATAACTCTCTCTCTTCTTGCTTAGAACTGTTAAGATGCCTAGGTAATATTTGTGATGATGGTAAAGATTAAATATCCAGATTAATACTTCTAATGATTATTTCTTATTTTTCAGATATAAAATTTATTACTGATGAGACACTGGATTTTGAACTATTTTCTCCTTTGGATGGGTATGACTGATAGTTCACTACTGACAATTCATAGAAGCTATCACATAAATAATTAGCAAGTGTGTGAAGTTGATAAGCAAGTATTCTAACATCTGCTTGATGCAGATGTTGGCAGTGAAGACAGATGTTTCTTCATAAAACTCTATTAACGTCTCCTGCATTATTTCATTTACCTAGTCCTAATCTTCCTGTAATTCCAGTTTCTTCCATTTCTCTAAATTTTGCATTCCAATCATCCTTTTGCAATTTGTCATAGAATTCGTCAGTGGCTTCCATCAATGTGTCTATAGTTGGTGCATATCCTTGTTGACACTGATGTTCACTATATGTCCTCCTAATTCGGAAATATATTATCTTGTCATTTATCAAGTTATAGATAAACACATACTCAATTATATCCTTTTTAAAGTATCAGTGATACTACGTTCCTTTGTATGGTCTCATGAGCTCAATATATAATATCTTGTGATTAGAAGAACCAATTCTGATTCACTTAGTGCATTTAATAAGTTGAGCTATTTTTAAAACATGCAGTATAGTACATTTCATTTCTACTTTAAAAATGTCAGATTTCCTTTGGATCATTGTTCTTTATATTCCATGTTCCAACTTAGTACATCCTTATAAAGTGAAAAATTCTTCGACAGTACAGCTGATCAGTGATCAGGCTTACTTATAAAGTCATATTGTCTTTTCCAGATGTATTGATGAAATTCAGCTGTTTTTTTTTAAATTACAAGAGAAATGCCTTCTAAATTGTTGGTCTCATAATCTAGAACAGTGGTTCTCAACCTTTTTCAGGTTGAGACCCCACTTGCGCCGCCCATGCGCGCCGCGACCCCGACCCGTGGTCCGCCATTTTGTTTTTTTTTGTTTTTTTAAATTTTTTTATATTTTTTTTCGTCGCACGCGCGCTGCGCATGCGCGGTTCGGGTCGGCGCACGTGCGCGCCACGCATGCGCGGATCAGCCCGTCACGGTCCACCATTTTGATTTTTTGATTTTTGATTTTTTTGTCGCGCACCGCGCATGCGCGGATCAGCCCGTCGCGGTCCGCTTTTTTTATTTTTTTATTTTTTTTCATCGCGTGTGCGCTGCGCATGCGCGGATTGGCCCGTTGCACGCGCACGCGCACGCGACTAAAAAAACCAAAAAAGATAAAAAAACGAAAAAACAAAATGGCGGACCGCGGTGTCCGGTGACCCCCGGGAAACGTTCGTTCGACCCCAAATGGGGTCGCGACCCATAGGTTGAGAACCACTGATCTAGAACCAAATTTATCTAAATGTCCATGGAGCTTCCTTGGCCACAATAAAGTAGTGGCTTGCCATTATCTTCTTCTGGGATTCATTTTGGAATTCGTTCCCTAGATGCTGTAGCTTTCTTAACATCTGTCGAGCTCCACTTACCTTCATTCCTATTGAATCACTCATACATTATTCCTCATCTTTCTGATATTATCATTGTCAGGATCTTTCAAACTATTAAAATCCCTTGGAGAATGAAAGTGAAAAGCCCAGTGCAAACATTTTGCTCAAGTGTGCACAAATCAAGATCTTAGTGGATCAAATAAATTATTTAGGAGAAAAAAAAATGATTCTAATTTGTTGTCCATTCCTTATGTTGAAAGATTATATATCTAATCCCTAATATATTTCCAATGCATTTTTAAATAAAAAATAACAGTTGAAAATGCTAATACTGACAAGCTTTATTGGTTTTGTACAAAAGCCAAATACTTTGAAATCTGGCCAGATGGGAGCTATTTTATTAGGTGACCTTCTTATATTCCTTTTTTTTACATGCCTCTCATAACAAGTCTACAATAATAAAAATATGGAACTTTATTTTGAGTTACATGGCTGTTTCCTTGAATGTGTAAATGTGTTTCATTTTTCTCTCTCAGCATTGATTGCTGTTATAGACAAGAGGGAGAGTCTATAACTTGTCCCCTTGAACTCAATGACAAGAGTGTGGAAGAAGCAGTTGAGCTGAACATCTTTTTGGAGAAGAATGATGGAAGGGCCAGAGAGCCAATTCCCCAGTGGAGTCCCCTGACTCCAATGAAGCTGGAGGAGGTCATGAAAGAAGCTAACTTGCTGGCTATGCAGCTTGAGAAATGTCAGCTCCTGGAAAAGCAGAATATCAGTTCTGAAACAAAGTTTGAGACGGTTCTAGAACATGAGCTTTTACCCCCAATCAGATTCTTGTGTGCAGAGACTGCGAATCCCCAGAACTCCCGAAGAAAGACTTTCAATGTGAAAAACAGTCCTCTGAAAGCTCTGCTCCCAACAGTGGAACCAGTTTCTTGCTTGGCTCAAGGTTCCCCCAAAGCTTTGCTTTCCAAAGGTAGAAGTCCTTCTTCCCACCTGGTGGACTTGCCTAGTCCCAGAAGACTCCAAAATACATCTTATGTGTGCAGCACTGATGTTCCCCAAGCTAAGCTCTCTGAACCCAAGGCCTTGGTGACAATGACATCTGGCAATAAAAAGGTATGGTGGCAGGACAGAAGCTCATAAATAAGGCATATAGATTGCAAAGATTGTGCTTAGGGAACCATTGGTTTTGAGTCTGATTTCTTCCTAAGCTTGTGCTTATTATACTTAGTCAGCCTCTCCCAACAGCCTTTCGACTCTGTTAAGAGTTTCAGCTCTCAAAACCTCAGCAACTGACCTCCTAGACTGCTTAGACTTGTACAGATTGCAATGTCAGGTTCGCTAACTGAAAATGTTTGTAGATGTTGCACACATGATGACTTTTTTTTAAAATGAAAACACTGTGTAATCCCCCTTCCCCACCCCTAAATCTCTGGATTGCTAGACACAAAGAACTATGGGGTTTGTTTCTTTTTAGTATTTTAAACTGAGATAGTACGGTTGCGGCTCTTTTTCCCCCACATTGCAGTAGTACACAAAGATCCTTTCAAGTAGCTCTGCATGGTATTTACTAGCATTATCTTCCTATTACCATATAATAAAGATGATGCAATAGTTGATTACATGGATTGTTACAATATGTAGCATTTCTTTACCAATTTCTCCAAGTACTTTTTATGGTAATCTATTCCCTAGCCCTATAAAAGATAATTCAGCTTTAATCATTTCCATTTTGCAAAATTGAATCTGAAAATTCAGTATTGGGAAAGAAAATTCCCAACCTGATATCTTCTTTCTCTACCCAGCACCCTCTTATTTGAATAAAAGTATAACAGAGTTGGAATGGACCCTGGAGGTCTTCTAGTCCACCCCCCTGCTCAAGCAGGACACTCTGTATCATTTCAGACAAATGGTTGTCCAATTTCTTCTTAAAAACCTCCAGTGATGGAGCATCCACAATGTCTAAAGGCAAGCCATTCCACTGATTAATTGTTCTGTCAGGAAATTTCTCCTTGTTTTTAGGATGCTTTTCTCCTTGACTAGTTTCCATACAAGAACATGGATGGAACATCCAGAACAAGCTTCTTGTTTTCCCTTCAGGTGCTTTGGAAAATAGGTTGACCGCCTCTTCTTTTGTGGCAGCCCCTTAGATATTGGAACACTTGCTATTATGTCATCTCTAGTCCTTCTTTTCATTAAACTGGATGTACCCAATTCCTGTAACCGTTCTTCATATTTTTAGCTTCCAGTCCCCTAATCATTCTTGTAGCTCTTCTCTGCATTCTTTCCAGAGCCTCTACATATTTTACTATCGTGGGGAGCAAAACTGGATGCCATATTCCAAGTGTGGCCTTACCAAATTATACATTATATTCTCTGCTTTGAGTTTAGATTCCCATAGTTGCCTTATGTTTCAGAAATCTCAAGGAAGCCCTACTATTTTAGAAGCATCTTTTGGAGCAGATCAAAATGAATAGAGAGTAGTAGCTATTACTCTTAAAACAAGAATGTATCTCTGTGTATAAAATCTAGTGTAGTATATAAAGTCATGATCGTGGGATTCTGGAAATGCAGAACTTTACATTACAGTCAAAGTCATTAGATTTTTGAGAGAGAGTTATATACACATTTAAGAAAAATACTTGCTTCACTTTGCACTAAATGTATAGTAAAAGGTGAGAGGGACAGAGATGCCTACTGTACTCTTTCAAAACCTTAGGATTTTACCGAGAATCTATGCCAGTCAACTTTAGATTTGTATGAAAATTGTTAGCTATTGAAGATTGCTAATGGCAGGAGTAGCTAAGCTGCATTCCCCAAGTAGTTCATCTTGTGACTCCTGTAGTTCCTTTTATCAAATAGCTTGCTAAGTTTTTCACCATCCCAAGGCATAATATAATCAAAGTTCAATGTATGTCCTAAAATAGGTGTGCTATGTTAAACCAAAAAAAAAACGTATCTGCGTACTACCTTGGAGAGTTGATAGGAATCCAAAACCTGGCTCTACTAATATATGGCCTTGCCCACAGCGTATCATTGCTTCACCCATGTGCCTCTCAGGTTCCCCCTTCTAAATGGGAACTACAGCTCTTGGCCAGATGTTTCCCTGTCTTTTTATATCCACCTTATAAGTTACAACTTTCTTATAGAAGACAGTTCTGTGTGTAGTCCATTTGGAAAAAGATGCTCTGATAAACATGTTTAGACAACCACCTAAATTTTTGTTCACTTAAAGTCATGTACTTTTTGGTTCTGTCGAATCTGCCCACTTGCTTTTAACTTAGTCACATGTTTACTGATTTTTTTTTTGCTTTTTAAAAGCTGCTACTCTGCTTTGAGGACCATACTTCTTCAAATGGGATCTGTATCGCCATATTTTGGATTTTTTTTTCATAGAAAATCTGTGTAAAAATGTTTAGCCAACTTTCTACAGAATAGTAGCTCTGTTCAAAAGCTGCAGCTGTTTTATTTCTACCTTAAGCTTCAGGCAACTATCAGGAACAGCAGGACAGATAAAGCACTTGTCCTCCCCACTACCACAAAAGACCAGGAGCCATTGCTGCGTTTGAAACCTCTCTCTCAAACCAGCATAAGGAAAATGCTGAGGAAGACAGAAGCTTCTGCTAAAAATGTTTCTGATCAAGGTTCACAGGTACAGTATTTCCAACAGAAGAGCTGGGGGTAGAGGGGGGAACTGGGCAGATAGTTAGGAATGTACATCACTGCATAAAAGCCGTATGTATAGAGAACCACTCTGGCATGGTTCTCCAGGCTGAAAGGATGCCTAGCCTATCTTTGTTCGTATCAATGCAAGTTAAGGCTATAAACATATCAAAAAACATGCATGTAAGTTGTACAATCTCTTCAGAGATATATTCATCCATGGAAGGGTGGGTGTGCATGTGTGCCTATAGAACCATATTTGTTTTCCATGCACAACAGGGAAGCTTCTGAATCTTATGGAGCACCAGCCATCTTTGTGATAGCGTAGCACAATCCTATAAAATGTAATTTCCTCTGGAATCTTGCTGTGGATATATTTGCAGGTTTCCTCTAACAAAGAGACAGTGCTTGCTGCACAAGTGAAAAAAAAGCCAACTCCTCAGTTGCGTCTCTTGCGGACCAGCCCTGTGAAAAAAATTCCAGTTGCTCCAGAAAAGAGAACACCTCTCCAGAAGACAAATGCAAGTAAGTTAGACTCTGTTACTTGTATTTTGCCTTATCCCCTGATCACGTTTCACGAAAATCTTGGCAAGATTTCACAATCTTGCCATTGCCTGCTTCCTAGCACTGAGTGACTGGCCCAAAGTCACTCAGCTGACTTTATGCCTAAAGTGAACTAGAACCCATAGTCTCCTACATGGCAATAATAATAAATTAGTTAAGAAGTTTTTTTTAGCTTTTCATTCTGTGTCTTCACTAGATTGAAAACTTATTGACCCATCATTAATGTCTGATTCTCTAGCTGATAAGCAAACTGGTATTACTCTTAATTCGAATCTTTAGATCCCACACATTTTCCCCTTTCACTATGAATTGCCTTTGTTTATTGCTCTATTCCTTACTGTGTGTCTGCTGAATGTCCATAGCACAGCGACTTAGACAAAGTACTCTTGAAAATCCATATAAACAATGAATCTACCTATAACCTACACATCCTTTTACATTTAAAGAGTTAGATAGGATCCAGTCACTATGTCTAGAAACATTTTGCTGATTTGCCATTAAATCGGGTTTTTTTCTTTCATCACAGGTCAGGTGAAAACTATGAGAGGCAATGGCCCCAAAACACAAACCATCTCCAAGCCTCGTGGTGGTTCTTGTCAGATTCAAACAAGACACACTGCCACATCTGCACTGGCAAGCCAACTTCCAGTGCCAAAACCAATCAATCATACTGCTGCTGTTTTAGGCAGGTATGCCACTCCTGGGAAATCCAGCCAGTTTAAACCACTGATTTCAGAAACATCTGGTGGGCAAAGATCCATTAAACCAACTGCTATGGTTGGGAAGAAAGGTGAGTGAATGCACAGAGATGCTAGAAAGCTTTGCAATTCTGTTGAAATATATTGTTAGAAAAACTATACACTGGGATAAGATTGTCCTCAATGCCATTTCATCTATTAAAATGGTAGACGTGCGACGTCAGATTGTCTTCTTAGGTAAGAAACAAGTTCTTCATCTACCTTAATCTACACGTAACATGAAATAAGCCATCTGGTCTTGTTTAGATATGCCTAGTAAGGTAGTCCTCAACTTACAACCATTCATTTAATGACACTGAAAACAGTGACTTGCAAGTACCCTCATGGCCATGTGATCAACATTTGGATGCTTGACAACTGGCATGTATTTATAATACCGGTAACTGCACTGTCCTGGGATTATGTAATCACCATTTGTAACCTTTCCAGCCAGTTTCTGACGAACAAAGTCAAGGGGGCAAAAGTCACAACTGTCTTGCGTAACAATGAAAATTTTGGCTTCAGTTTTACAGGACTACCTGTAAAAACCAAAATAAATAGGAGCAGCGAGGTGTAATCATTACATCGTTTCTCACTGATGGTAAACCACAATTCTTTCTCATCCTGAAGTACATAAGAACATAAGAAGAGCCATGCTGAATCATGCTGGATATTGGACTACATAAGCTGGTTTATAGGTTATTTACTTTGTGTTTCCTTTAGCAGCACATACACTAAAGTTGGAATAATAAAGAGAATATTAGCATGACCGATGTACAAGGAAGATACAGAATTCCTATACTCTGGATACCAAGACAGTCATGTGTGTTAAACACACACACACAAAAAAAAAGCCTGTCAGCCTAGAAGGTCCTTGAATTTCGGAGAAGATACCTTACAGCATGTCACATACATGCCTTTTTTTTTGACTTGTGGACAAAATGGACTTGACCATGAGTCTTGAACGTAACCTGTTCATAAGTAGAGCACTGTCTGTATAAGAGAAATCCTCTGGTGACCCATTCTTCTTGCACACTTCTACAGTTACATTTCTGTATAGTGTTTTCCCTTCCCTAATCTGCATGTTGTCTGATATGTGGACTTCATCTCCCAGAATTCTCAGCAATGGACACAACTGGTGGCACTCAGGTTGCCATATTGAATCAAAGTGGGCTGCCAGATTTTTGCTGACAACCCTGCTCAATATATAGAGAGGGAGGTTAAACCTTTTTCAAACAATGGATTTCCCCCACAAGAATAACATAGGATTAGAGTTCTGGCTGATTTAGTTTTCTCTGCTCAGTTTCCAGTCAAGAATTGTCTGACTTTTTTGGGAGCATAAGTTTCCTCTGTGCTGGAATTATAAAATAAATAATGAAACACAATTACTTCTCTTTTCCCTCTCTCCACTTCCCTCCACAGCTGCATGTCAGAAGCCAGTCTCACCTGGCACTTTTCAGAACAGCAGGATGAGACTGCCAAAGACGACAACTTCTAGCAGTTCAAAATGAGGGGCTGGATTCCTGGGTTTTGAAGCCACGTAAGTGCCCTACTTCACCAATGTCAATGGAAAAACATTGGCTCTCTAAGACAAGTCTGAGGGGAGAAAGTCAACCCACGTGCTGGTGAGAGATTGTCTGCAGTGCTCTTCTGTCAAATGTTCTGGGTATTGAGTGCTTGTGGATCTGATGATTAGCAGCTGAAATTCTATCCACATTGTTTATAAAAACAAAATCCCCGTCCTTGGATTTTAAAAAGGACATTAGTGATTGCTCTAAATAATGGAATAAATTTGAGGTGTATGTAAAAAGTACAATACAAATTAATATTGAGTGCATACTGATTTCAAGCATTTGTAGACCTGTCCTAACTACCTGCTCCATCTGTCCTTTAAGATAATACTACTAGCCAATGCTCTAATCTTGGGAGCGAGCCCGAAAGAACTGATAATCTTGGACGATGCCTTCCTTTTGAAGATAAAGCTGCTTTCCTAGAAGCTCCTGGAATCCCTTCTTTCAAGAGAACTTTCAAAGCTTGCATTGTGCTTCTCCTCTAACGTTATCACACTCTGGGTTTGTGGTTTGAGGATCTGGAGTAAGGAAGCACTGCCAGTTCTTGTCCTATCATTACATTCCTTAGATTTGTAAACGAAACTTTTTGAGGGCTCAAAGTTTCTTTGAGCTGCAGCCTGTGAAGCTTTGCTGAGCCATTGCTGAAAGGGAGAAGTTCAGCTCAAGCAGCAGAGACTCTCCTGACTTTTTAATGGTTGCTTTAGCTTAAAACTTTATTAGATAAAAAAAACAGCCTTACTGGAACTCAGTGGAATATTTAGTCTCTTATAAGGTACACTAACCACTCTACAGCATTGAGCTGTGAAGAAGCATTATGTAATATTGAATAATATATGCACTGTTGATCATTTTGATATTACTTTAAAAGTAAACACTAGTAATTGTTTCTTTTGATTAAACTTATTCGAAAGTAAGAAACCTTTTGATTCTTATTGTGTGAAAGACTACACAACTCTCATTTCAAACCCTTTTATCTTTTCATTCTTATTCCATACCTCCTTTTTATATTAAACTGAGGATGGTCAGTGGTAGTGCTATTAATCCACAGATTTCCTGTGCTATTAACCTAAACAGAGGTTAAAAAAAAATTAACTTACTCTGTTATGGAGTTGCTAAAGATTTATCCCAAAACATAAATCACACTCATTAAATAGCATTTTTACACTGCTCTTTTTTAGGACATTTGTGGCTTAGATGATGGAAAAGCAGCACACAGTGCTGAAAATACCTTTGCTTTTGAGCCAGTTTCATACTATTTAGACCTACAGTATATAAATGCAAAAAAATACTTCTAAGCTGTTGCAGTGGAATTCTTAGAAGCCCCGTTTTGAACAGATCTACCTCCCTGCCTTCATTATCCATCTACTTAATCAAATTTGCAACAATCTAACACAAGAGGAAAAATGCCTTGAACAAAAAATCTTCAGCTCCTTCCTATTCTAAATTAAATGGTGCTTCCCTAATGGACAATAAAACTTTAAGTGAAGGAAGTTGCGACTATTTAAGCAATCTCTGCACAAGTGGTGTAATAATGTGTTAAGCATCTCAATACTCTTCATTTCAAGACTATATAGTGACAGGACCCTATTCAAAGACTGCAGAGTGATTCCTTGATAAATGGACATTCTTCCTCCAGCAGATACCAAGGAATAGAAGATGAATTCCTTGCAGCTTAAGGAGTTGCAACAGTGAAGTTAATCCTTATGTCTTGCACAAGATTGAAGGACAAAATGCTGTATCCATTCTGCCACTATATTCATGAATGTTGTATCGCTGTTTTCTAATTTCTGGGGAAAAAATGTGCCTTTCTAATAAAAACACACATCTGCATAACAATTTGTAGCAAAACCAACTCCTTGAGTAATTATTGCCGCTTGGTGACCAGTGCTCACTCGGGGGTAAGAGAACCAATACTGTTAATTCCTTTTCAGTAACAAGCTTGACTTTTGTCCCATTTTGATATCGTTAATGTAATGTCTCCAGATAGATAGACCAGGTACATTGTTCAGACAAAAACTGAATGAATTACAAAACCCGCAGTGAACCATCGTATTTCTGCAAAGATTAAGGGTTTCTCAAAATCAGTAAATCATTATCAGAAGAGCTGGGGGTCATTTTTCTATATATTTGAAAGAGAAGAAATCTAGATTCTCTTTTATAATGCCTCTGCCCAGTAGCAAGGAAACTTAATCGCTTCAACTCTTTCTATTGAATTCAGGTTCTTGGTCTTCCCTTTCCCTACTCAGTGTTCTAGTAGAGATAGACAAAGCACTGAAATAGAACCACCTACATGGAACTATGGTTTTATTATTTAGGAAAAGGGGTGAACTCTATTATATTTACATTAAGAACCCTCCCTACACACTTGAGATATTTAACCAAAGGAAAAGCCTGTAACCCATCAAGAATTAAGAGAAAAAATATTGTTCCTCCCAAAAAATTAAATCATAATTCTTCCTGTGCTTTCCCCTCTCATCAAACTGGGCTTCTTAAGGAAAAGTAAGGTTTGCTTCCCTGGCAATATTCCACCAACTTCAACAGCTGCTTGTCAAGCGAAATCCAAAGACTATCGTTTCCAATTCAGTAGATGAGGCTGTGACACGAACGCATTTATTTCTTGAATTTCTGCATGCATCACAGCTACTCAAGACTATGGAAACAGCTGTACATGGCTTCAGCTGAGTACTGCTGGAAATGACTTTACTAGCTAGTGAAGAGGAAAAAGATGGGTTGGATCAATGGAAATTCGCACTAGAAGACAAGAACCTTGAACCTACAATGGCATATGCTTAGGTCTGGACAATGGCGGTGGCGATTTATTGCCTAGAAAATGAAAGGTGTGCTCAGTTGTAAATATATGCATATACATCTTTAAAAAATAATAAATTAAAAAGCAGACATGTCAAATACATCCTTTCCACAGTTAAAACAGCTAATTAGCTCTTTATAGACAGCAGAGGGACACTTAAAAATTAATTAGCTGCAGTGATGAAGCAGAAGCTGGAACTCTTCACATCAAGCTCCCCATTACAAGACAGTTTCTCAGTTTTTAATACAGTTAAGGTTTAACACTTCCTTGGTCATGAATGGAGTGGCATACCTCCCCTTCCGTTTCTGTCCCACCTGCCACAGGAATAGGTGGAAAAAAACTCTTTTCCCTGGAAGTTGCTGCTGCTGTAGAGAGCTTAGTTTGAATCCTTTACTACCACTGCTTTCAAGTTTTTTTCAATTAATGGATTTGCCATATAAGAAATATTTTGCATAGGAAGTTATTGTAGGCTAGTTTGTGCATTTGACTTACAGTCTAAAAACTCAGCATTTAGAGGTACTTGCGATTCGGATGATGGAGCAGGTAACCAGTGCTTTTTGTCTGGTAGAAATCTAATACTTTCAATGGTTTCAGAGAAGCCAAAATGTAGTAAGTGAAGATGGTTTTTAATAAGGAAAAATTTCCAAGGCTTCATTTGTTTGATAGCTGCCTTAATGGAGCCCTGACATAAAATAGAATGCAATGTTGCTTGGAGAAGAATGTAATGTCATGTTTTTATGAAGGAATGGGGCTTTATGGAAGACACCGTAGAAATGCCATTGATCTTTCCGTCCAACCTTCTTTCAGCATACCAAAACAAAAATAAATATATTCAGGAATAAATTAGCCTCTATCTTAACAGGTGGCAATTTGAGAGGGAGCCTTTTTTGTTTGCCTCTCCTTATCCAGGAGTAAGACATCTGTAACCCTCCAAATACAGCTAACAATCCCCAGCTTTTATCATCTGGGTTGGGGATACCTGTAACTTAGTTACATCTGAAAGGCCTCCTGTCCTAGTGACTTTTTCTTCTGATTTACTTACTCTAATGCAGGAGTGTCAAACTGCCAGCCTGCGGGCCGGATGCGTCATGCTGAAACCGTGCCCACCCCATTGCCGGCAATGGAAAAAAAGCCGCGATACGTCGCGACACATCATGTAACGTTGTGAGTTTGATACCCCTGCTCTAATACCTTTGCATTTCAAGTTGGCCTTCCCCAGTCAATACCTTTCAGATGTATTGGACTACATTCAACAACCCCCAATTTGCATGACCACTGGATTATACTGGTTCTGGACAATGGGACTTGCAGCTCAGACACATCTGAACAGCAACGGGTTGAGAAAAGCTATTATAGATATGGGATAGCCAAAAGTGTGTCCCATTTCCTGCATTTGGAAGCATCACTTACCATTTTGCATTCACCTGTGAATCATGAGGGAAAACGCTTCCAGGGCAACAAGGGAAGTCCTGTGGGTTTTAAATACTCCCTCCTGCTGCAATAACTTCAACAAGCCATATATTAGGATGCCAAAGCAGTTCCTGCCCAGTTGAATCTTATTTCCATATGTATCTCCACTTTGCTTCAGTATGAGCAGTGCAAATTGACCAGAATGGAACTGTAGCAAATGGCTCTTTTTTTGTACAGGCTTTTTTGGGTGGAGGAGGGGGGGGTTGTGTCTCCTTTCACTTAACCAGCTAAAGTCAAATGGGTCAGAAGGAACACTCAGTGGAAATAACACAGTAGTAGATCATATGCTAAAGAAGCTGGTCTTTATCCCCTTTGACCTACTGGAATGGGACAACTAGCCACTGCCAACTCATTACAGCCAATTTGCCATGGCCAACTCACTACGGCCAACTTGCTGTGGGATAACTGGCCAACTCCCCACAGGACAACTTGCTGCAGGACAATTCAACAGTTCAATTTATTTAAAATAATTACAAAATTATTTTAATTTTTGTCAATTCACATTTCATTTTGTCCCTCCTTTGGCATCCTTTCTTTAATGATTCTATTTCTTCGATACTAGTGTAACTCTTGTCCTGCGGTGAGTTGTCCCTTGGCAAATTATCCCATGGCGAGTTGGCTATGGCGAATTGGCTGTGATGCGTTGGCTGTGGCAAGTTGTAGACCCGCGACCTACTTAGCGTTGTAGATGCCACTGCAGTGCCAAGTTGACCTTATACAGATTTCAGAGAATCACATTCTATGTGTCAAAACATTCCAAGAAAGGTTTTGGCGTTGGCAAATACAGAGGCCACAAAAGGCTAAAGAGTCATGAGCAATATTACTGGAGGTGTTGAAAAGAAAAGCCTACGTAATTTTCTTTCTTTGACAAGCCAGGCCATGACAACAGTCAAGTCTCAATTAACCCCTTATTGTGCAAACCTTGGCTAAGTCAGTAAAGCGCATCAGATTCTGCAGCCAGCTAACAAGATTTAACATTGCTATAAAGCATGACCCCCAAGGGCTTTTCAGCTATTTAAATTAGAACTCCTTCAGCAATGGTCAAATGAAAAATAAAAATAAAAACACATCAAAGTAACAGTGCCTTCACCCTCCCCAAGCTGCCCCCCTCTTCCCACTCTCCCTTAGCAGAAAAGTCTCTTTTCCCGGTGAACATTATAAAAAAAAGTACTTTCCAAAAGGACCAACATGAAAAATCCCCATTATGAGCAGGCATCAGGCTTGGCTGAGTGTAGAAAAAAATGAAGGCTTCTGAGGCAGAAAGGCAGCAACCTATTGGCATGAGAGCCAGGTGCTTTTGGGAGACATCAAGGCAGCGTTCCTGCTCCAGCCACGGTAGCAACAGGGGGACACGTGCTGACTGGCTGGGAGGAGCGGGAGGCGGGACTTTTTTCTTTTTTGTCATTTTCTACGAAAATAATTGCAGCGTGGACTGATGGCTCAGCAGGCCACATCTGTGGTGCTCAACACCTTATGGGCTGCCTCTTGGAGCATTCTGATGGGGCCAAGTTACTGGAATGGTGAGCTGAGCTTGGAGAAGTGGCTGTCAAACAAAGCAGTTAAGAAAGTAACTGATCCAAGGAGGAACGTTTCCATTGATGCCAGTGGATAGGCTGGTCCTGTGTCCCTGATCCCACTGCAATCTGAAGCACCAAGGCTGGAGTAAGCAACTTGCCAGAGAAGAACAAGATCCCCAGCTGACGCTAAACTGTACAATCCATGAATGTAGGCAGCATGATAGCGATGAACATCCTGGGGAAATGGCTCTGGGTCTGGAACAAGCCTACTATTTCAACATTTTTTTTTTTTTAAAGCTTTCCTTAGGCCAGAAAAGTGCAGGTGGCACTAGTGCTGCCCTGCAGAAGAGCAATGTACTTTTACAGCATTCTGGAAAAGTTATTTGGATGATGAATTTCTTTCCTATTCTATAATTGCTTAGTATGGCAAAACCAAGATGTCAGACTCCTATTTTCTGTGTGTGCCGGTGAGCCCAAGACTGAACTGCACCCTGGATTAAATATGCTTCAACTGCACCTTGAAAGATGTGTTTAGATGCACGCTGCTGGATCAGAAAAAAAGCATGACCGTGGCCCCTTGACACACATATATTGCAGAGGGAAGACGGTTGTGCCCTCCAGATTCAACACAAAGGTTCTTAAGGAATGTCTAGCATACAGTAGGTCTCACATGCGTCCTCTGCACAGCCAGGTCTGCTAGACCCTCCAGCTTCAATTTAAAAGGTGCTATTTCCCTCCGTCCAAGGAGAAGCCCAGTATGGTGTCCGCCAAAACTGGGCTGATCCTGGGTTGTTACTCAGGTCAAAACTTACAGTTCTTGGTGGCTCCTACTTGCAGCCATCTTCAAGCACACTGGCCCCTAGCTCCACCCCATTGTCAAATATGCAATGAAAGCATCTGCACAATAATACATGTCCACATGGTGGCTGCTGAGGCTCCCCCAGGCCAATTTTGATAACGAAAAAATATATATATTCCAGACACGCAGCACTTCCAGACTGGGCAACAAAGCATGAAAATCCCTGAAGACGTGGAGGTGGTCAAGTTTATGTTCTTTCAGTCCATTTTAGAATGATCCAAAGTGCATCTGTTCAACAAGGTCCGCCTCCTGGAACCTGGTGTTCCCCCCAGGGGGTGGGGGGCAGGTCACTTTTCATTTGGCACGACATACAGTGGGTCCAGCTCCCTGGGCCAGGCCGGGCTGACAGAGACAACATTCCTCGCTGTGGTTTGAGAGCAATCCTGGCTCCCAGACTGGCCAAACGTGTGTGAGAGACAAAGTCTGGTGCATGCGACATCAGATTGAGGTTTCATCGCTCCTGCTCAGTGATCAAACACAAAGCGAGACAGGACAGGGGGAACACAAACACATGAGTGTGGTCATGAGCAGGTTTGAGCAAAGCACCCCCCCTGGGGCTCATGTGTTAATGGAGGAAATTAAAAAACAGAAATCTGGGCGATTGAAGCGAGAGGTGAGAGAACAAGAAACAGAGAAGGGAGGAGAGGAGGAGGAAAGGGGGTTAGTGCAAGAGAGCTCAGGAGGAGGTTAGAACAGGATAGCATCCCCCAATTCCCCCTTCACAGTGCTGAATAGGTTGGCTGAGTCCCCCAGCATCTCACAGGAGCAGCTCAGTATTTCTCAGGGACGTTAAATCTGACACGCTCCTCTGGCCCTTGGGATAAGGTAACCCTGGGCTTCCCTTAAAAAGTTCCCTTTCCCGCCTAAAGTCCACAAAGGAGGAGATGGCTGCATCCTGCCATTCAGATGTTGAGCTATATCCAGATGCAGCTAAGGGGTTATATTTTCTCCAAGAATGGGAACCCTCCCCTCAGTGGAATAGTAAAGGATTTTTAAAACGCAAACATCAGGAAGAATCTACAGGGACTATAAGGCACAGCCTGGGAATAAAGGAGGATGGGACAACTATGAAATATAACAAAATATCAGCCCGAAAGATCGAAAGCACCAGATCCGGCGTGGACAAGAGGCTTCACGCAGGCAGCACGTTGTCACACGCAAACCACCAAGGACAGGCGAGCAAGGAGAAGGCTCAGCCATACTCACTCGGAGCCCGAAGAGTCCTCGTCCACTGTGCCAGTCTTTATGCTCATGGTGATAGGTGTAAGGCCATTGAGCTGCTCCTGTAGGGTCTGTCGGGGTCGGGGTATCCCACCTCCACGGCTGCCATCACTCCCCGAAGAACCATGCAAGGATACCATCCCTGAGCGGCAGCTGGAGAGCTTGTTATGGATGCGCTGGATGCTGCTCTTCTCACTGATGGGTGGCAGGTATTTTTTCTTTAAAATGCCTGAGGGCAAAAGATTCAGAGTAAAACAAACAAACAAACCATTCCTTGCCACAGTCAGGAAACCAAGGCCAAAGGATCTGACTACTTGTCTTTATGGACAGAGGTGCGGGCTTGGTGATGTTCTACTTGTAAAAAACAAAAGGCAGAGCTGGGTCCCATTTTCATCTATAACAGGGGTTCTCAACCTTGGCAACTTTAAGACTTGTGGACTTCAACTCCCAGAATTCCTCAGCCAGCTTTGCTGGCTGAGGAATTCTGGGAGTTGAAGTCCACAAGTCTTAAAGTTGCCAAGGCTGAGAACCCCTGATCTATAACCTTAAAGGCACCCAGGATCTAGTCCACTTGGTAAATTAAAACAGTCTTGAAATTAATGACTAAGACTATCTGGTTTTATATATTTCCTTCATCATATTATCACATCCCATGGTCTTAGGCCCATCTGGTAGCAAGACCTTAAAAGAGATCAGATTTTTTTTTTGTCTCAGTTATAAACTGGTAACTTGGAGAATCTTCATCCCAGTGCAGTCTTTAACTTTACAAGAATTGCCATTGCCAGATTATCTGTATTTATGTATATAAATTCTTATAAATTAGTATTGTGGAGCTTTCTCAACGAAGGCTGCAATGATACATTACTTTTACCCAAAGAGAGCTAGTTTTATTAACAGAAAAAAATAAGCCTAACTAATATTGTATCCTTTAATACTGTTATGTTCCCAGTGCTTTCTCTAGGCTCAATCTTATTTCTAACAAAGAATGACACACAATTAGATTTGTCGATTAACGGGTTATTAAAAGATTATGTCCTATAAAGCTAAATTCTGTACTATTGTATCAAACCTGAGAAAAATGCTTATTTGCAAAACATTTTTTACATTTTTCTGTTTTCTTCCGGTCATACAGAAAGGCAAAAAATTATTTCTCTTAATTCCACATACACGTATTCCATATTTATCTGGTCTGAGAGACTTAAGATGTTGAATTCACTCCTGAATATTAAGAGCAATTGCAAAATGCAACTTGGTATTTGGTATAACCCAAGAGAAAACTGCTAGGGTAAAACAGACCAGTCGGCATTACAGTTCCCAGAATCTAACTTTTTACCTTTCTGGGGCTGAGCAGTGGGGTGAGGCAGTGAGCCCAAGATGCCCTCTCCATTCTCTCTGGCCAACTCCTCTGTCAGTCCCAGCCGGTCATTCTTACCCATTGGTTCTACCCGCAGCGACTCTGAGGCAGGGTGGCCATCGCTCTCACTGGCAGTGGTTACAAAGTCACCCGGCCAATAAGGGTTTCCAGGTCCAGAGATGTTATCTACTGAGAAAGCAGAAGATTGTGGATTAGAATGTCCCTCTATCTGCTCTCCTGACTTTTCAACAGCTGCATTAAAGAACGTAACAAAAGCTACTGCCCAGAGAGATGTAACCAATATAAAAATACATGACCGGACCAGAGAAAAATTATACTGAAGGAGGAGTTTTGTCCTATATTCACTATTCTGGAGTACCATCTTAGCGAGCAAGCTCTGCAGGGGTTTCTTCTCTCCCTTTGTCACATAATTACATCTTTATATCACCTCTTGTTAGCAGCTCTTTATAGCTTGAAAACATACAAGGAGAAGAGACATCAATGCCACTGTTCAGGATTAAGGTAAATTACAGTTTTAAATTGACAGGGAAGAACTAACAATAAAGTAGTTTACAGGAAGAAATAAACTTTCTCTGGTCGCAACTGAGATTATATCTGTTTTATCTCAATTGACAACTTTGCATAGTTTTAAAGCATCTGCAACTTACAGCAGCTGAACTTGATTACACACCTTACTAAAGCTTTAAAATTCCCTGGAATCACTATAGCAATGGTCTCTACCACACAGTCACAGACATTCTAGAATGATGAAGATGAGTGGAAACATCTTTGTAATCTGGATAAAGTCTGATCTAGTGTTAGCTCCATCCTTCCTCCTTTAGGGAAATATTCCTGGAATAGCCCAAAACCATCTCTAGCATTACCCTTTGGAGCGCTGAGTGCTGGCAGTTTCTCATTGTTAGGACACAGTAAGTTCTCCCAGCAGGGTTCCTTGGGAAATTCTTCATCCTCTTCACTGTCTGAGGAATGAGTGGAAGCAAAGGAACCACTCTGGTCATCCTCCAGAGAGAGGTCACTGTCTGAATCAGTATCACGTTCTGTGCCCAAAAAGTGCAGAGAGAAAGACAAATAGTAATCAGTCTGTATTAATAGTGCACCCATTCTTCACTCAACTGTTCTACGGTCTCAAATCATAACAAAACATATCCCCTAAGCGGATAGAAGAGGTGTCTGCTTAGGACAGCGGTTCTCAACCTTTATCAGGCCGAGACCCCACCTGCGCCGCCCATGCGCGGCGCGACCCTGACCTACGCCACGCATGCGCGGCGCGACGGCCCGCATCACGCATGCATGGCGCGACGGCCCGAACCGCACATGCATGGCGTGCACACGACGGCCCGCATCGCGCATGCACGGCACAACGGCCTGAACCACGCATGCGCGGCGTGCGCGACGGCCCGAACCGCGCATGCACAACGCAACGGCCTGAACCACGCATGCGCGGTGCGCGCGCGATGGCCCGAACCACGCATGCGCGGCGCGTGTGCGACGGCTGAGGGGAAATGGGGAAAAAATGGCGGACTGCGGTGTTTGGCGACCCCCGTGAAACGGTCGTTCGACCCCAAATGGGGTCGCGACCCACAGGTTGAGAACCACTGGCTTAGGACATACCACTTGATTCTCATACCAAGTACTTAAATGGTCTCAGTTGGTGATTTAAGAACCATCTATACATGGGCCAGATGCGTCATGCCGAAACCATGCCCACCCCATTGCCGGCTTATTCCCCAAATCTATTACTGTATTAGAACGTCTTCAGTTCAACTAAGAATACAACACACATCATCACTATTAAAAAAAACAACTGGCTCCTGACTTTTGAGTCTTTCCCCACTGGTACCTAGTCATAACAAATGCATGCGTGGGGAGGAAAGGGCGAAGATTGCTATGTCTACATGATGTTACCATCGCTATGTTTCCAACCCATGAGTGAAACGGACTTATGTTATTTTTAGCTATACCAGTGTAAATGCAGTGTTTCCTTCCTTACTCTTCCACAATATAAAGACAATCTCAAGTTGTACAAAATTTGTTGGCTTTGTCTCCCAGGACCTTGGCAAGAAGTGACTAGTTGCATAGGCAGTAGAGGATAAGGATCAGTAATGCAGACACCAAATTCCATGTTGTCATTTTCTGACAACACCATAATGGGTGAACAGCACTTCAGTTCTGTAGGGAAAATCCTTGTGTTCTGTGTCACTCTTCGGTGGAAGAGACAGCATATTATCACTTTCAATTCCCTGTTTTCAAGGATCAATTACATGAAAATTTTCCTGCATCTAAGCAACGCACCAGGAATCAAGCTCAATTTGAAGGTAGCTTTACTTCTTACCCTTTTACTTATTTGTGCCCTACCTTTTATTACTTTTTACAAATAACTCAAGATAGTGAATATTCACCCTTCCTCTTCCTATTTTCCCCTCAACAATAGCTCTGTAAGGTGAGTTGTGTTGAGAGAGAGGGACTGGCCCAAAGTCACCAACTGGTGTTCATGGATAAAGCAGGACTAGAACTCATGATCTCTTGCTTTCTAGCCTGGTGCCTTAACCTCTAGACCAAACTGGTTATCCAAGGGTGATCTTATTGGCTGTGGCAGCTTTTGTTTTATCAGTTTCTAAAGTCCAGGCTAATTTTTTAGTTTCCCAACAATTTGGGAGACTAACAAATCAGAATTATACATCTTCTCACACAACAAATTGTCTCCTTTCTAACCTGTAGTACCCACCCCAAGCCCCCTTTCTATTATAACTGACTAAATTCACTGAAGGGCAATGGGCTGTCTGCCTTGCCTTACTTATTCCACAAGACTGTTGTGTAGATAAATACAAATTCTTTAACTATGAAGCGTGAAAATAAAAATTTCATAAGGAGTGGGATAGTGTCTATGGGGGAAAAAAGGCAAGTATTCCTCTACAGACACAGGAAGATCCATATCATAATGGCCTGGTTCTCAATTTCTGTATGCAAACAAAGACAGTACTCATTTTAATTTGCCTTTCTCTTTTAGGGTAAATCAATTTTAGCACAACAAAAGAAATGGAGATTTGCTGTGCAATTCTATGAAGATATCCATGAGTTCCATGGGATTTACAGAAATGCTATGTAATATACTAAGCTGCAACTTTAGGGATCTACTACATCCTCAGCCCTAGCACATATTTAACTTTGACTAGACTCTGAGAAACATGAGGAGGAGGAATTGTCAATTTCTTGTTCACATGTAATCACCATAGCTGTCCAAAATCATGGAGCATTTAAAGAAGTGGAGGGGGGGGGAAACAAGAAAAGGACTACATGGAAATGAGAAATACTATATGTAGCTTTAAGAAGCAAATTATAGGGCTATCAACTGAAGCCAATTCATAGGCCCAGGGATGTAGACAGTTCTGTCCAGAACTTGTCCAATTCTCTTCCTCTCACCATTGTTCTGATCCTTGTCCTCCAAGAACAAAGAACTGGGATCTGCAGGCCCAATGTGTACCTGGCTGTTGTTCAAACCAGATTCCTCCCTGTGAAGAGAAAATAAAGAATTTGATAGCTGCCAAGGCTCCACAATAAAGACAGCAAGACCTATACTATGGGGGCAGGGAAAGAATTAGACCTTCTTTACATTAGCATTACCTGAGCACAAAAGGGATGTAGCTGTGTTGACTCTTGCCTGAGCGGACAGTGCTATGCAAGGAACCAGTGGAGTCCCCAAATGGTGTGTGGTACAATTGCCCATCCACATAGGTATTGTTGCAAATATAAGCCTGTTGAGATCAGAATAATATGGGAGAGATCAATTAATAGCAGCAGAGAGGCAACAACTAACTAACTTGGTGAGTCTCTTCAATATTTTTTTTTTTTTTGTTCATCAATTGGACTAAAGATCTGAGTGTTTTTCGTTGGCACAGATCTCAGTTCTGGACCTCATATCTTTCACTATGCCAGCTTTGTGTCATCTAGCTGACCATTCATCTCTTTTATATTAGATGTCTCTTTTCTCAATGCTAGCAGTGTGTGTCTTCTCACAGGTATTCGTTCACTAGCTGTTCTTTGGAATCTGTTGCCAAAAACTCATCTTTGCTATAAGAAAGCAGACCATCTTTTTTCCTGTTATATTCTGGATATAAACACTCAGCAGATGATCTGAAAGCAAGATATAGAATATTATGCACGCCATCTGTTCCAAGAAACACAAAATTCGGAGGTGAATCTTAGCTTTTGTGAAATTACTCAGTTTTAAGTGATGTAGATGGTTGTGAAAAGATGTGGGTGCTTAGGCGATCAAGCCTGGAGATTGTACATAATTTGGCTTCAGTGTCCTACATCATTTTGGGGCCTTCCATAATACCAATAGTAGGAGAATCAGTTAGGCAAAACACGAAAATGTATACACGTTTGCTTCATTGCCAGTGGCTTCATTGTCATTTCTTAATGCAAAATATGACTCAAAATTCTGAACTGGAGCAAAATGCCAATTCCAGGTCAAAGTTTTGTTTATTTTGCCTTTGAAGATCAGTATCAAATTCTGCAACAACATACCCACAGTTTTCTACTCAAAGGGGTTATTGGCCCTCAGCGAGAATAGGAAAGAAAGCGCCTTGAGATACTCACTGCTGTCAAGGTAGATTTGGTAGTGAGTGTAGGATCAGTGCTGTGCTTCTTTCCACAAATAGATCTGAGAGCCCTCCTCACTTCTTTGCATAAGATGACACAGAGGAGAAAAATTAAGGGTCCCTATGGAACAATGAGAGAATAAGCAATGAATGGCAACCTCACGGCTTCCAAGCTTCAAGATGTTTATTTGTTTCTTAGACTTATATCTTGTTCTTCCTTCAAGAACTCAAGACAGCTTCCATGGAGATCTCTTCACTGTATCTTCACAACAGCAATTCTGTGAAACAGGTTGTGCTAAGAGAGAGAAAATGACTAGTCTAAAGTTATCAGGGTATTTCCATAGTAAAGGGGTTCTTGAACCTGAGTCTCCCTAATACTAGTCCAGCAATTTAACCATTGCACCACACTGGGTTTCCAAAACATTATAGTAGGGGAAAGCCAGTAGCCTAATTTGCAGACCTTGCTTTCTTTTTTCAATCCTATGTGGTTTTCAATCCTATCCTCTTATTATTTTTGTTCCATATATTTCTATGCTGAGAATAACTGCTGCTTTTATTAATAAGACTTGCTCTGGTAGATGTTACCTTGGGGGGGGGGAAACAGTAGTTGTAAAAAAGAAAAATGTCATTTTTGCATGTTTCCATTATGACCTAGAGAGCTATATTTTTGGTAAAAATCCTACTTTAAATCATCATTTCCTAATTATTTAGTGAAACAGATCTCTGACCGAACAGTAGAGTATGAACTTGTTTGAAATCTATACACATTCAAGTATTTGGAGCAACAGAGAGAAGTAAAATAACTATTTCTATATATAGTAATAGAAATTAAAATCCTGTTGTCCCATAGGATTATAACACTTTAAGAGCCAAAGAGTTCAAGATATAAGAACTGATTTTCTTCAAAGGTTTAAAACATCTGGTCAAAGTGCTGTGTAAGTGCTGTTTATATCTCCCAGTACACCTCTAGAATTCTTTCATCCTTTAAAAGACTCCCAACCCACTAAAAAAATCTACCTCTTCTTCCCCTGCTAATTGGAAAGTGCTTGACATGCCTGATATAGCGTCATGATCAATTCATGCTGTCGCATGAAACCCAGTGACCGGTTAGGGCCCACAGGGTCGGCCTTCTCCAGGTCCCGTCAGCCAGACAGTGTCGCCTGGCGGGGCCTAGGGGAAGAGCCTTCTCTGTTGCGGCCCCGGCCCTCTGGAATCAACTCCCCCCAGAGGTCCGTATTGCCCCCACCCTCTCCGCCTTTCGCAAACTGTTAAAGACACATCTTTGCCGGCAGGCCTGGGGCAGTTGACACCTTGCCCCAGCCAGTGTATGTTTGTTGTAAGTATGTTTCGGATGATTGGTTTTAATTTAGGGGTTTTAAAATGTATTTGATTTCTATATGCTACTGATTATGTTGTAAGCTGCCCTGAGTTTTCGGAATAGGGCGGCATAGAAATCGAAACAAATAAATAAATAAATAAATAAAATCTGCATGGTCCTTGCTCCAATTGCCAACAGAGGTCAATCACAGTCTAAATGCCACATGAAATTCTAAAAAAATAATAATAATAATTTTGGCCTGATTCTTCAATTTATATTACTGTATGAAATTGAGATAAATGAGTTCTTGGAGAAAAGGGAAAGTGGTGAAAAAAAATGAATTGGGGGGCTTGATAAAACAGCTCAGTATTATTGAGCAAATGTGAGTGATTTGGGGAGATTCCATACCAACGTGTGCTATATTCCGATACCCAAATTACCTGGAAGCAGTTGAAGCCCACAAAGAGATAGTGGAAGAGGATGGCATCACTGTTAATGGATAGCAGAGCCAGTAACCAGGTGACACTCATTATCAGCAAAGAGATGAAGCCCGACCGTAGACCGGAGCTACAATAGAGAAAGAGCATAGTCAATGTGGTCTCTCCCACACAACAAGCCCCAGGTCTCATGGGTGAAATATTACTTATGAATAAGCTCCTGATTCTCTTGGCTGACCCTGGAGCATGGCCTCCACTAACTTTGCAATACTACTTAGCTTTGTACCTATGTAGGACTGATCCCACAATTCGAACAAAAATATTGGAAGCATTGACTATTAGGATACATAAGTGCTACGTCAGAAAATGGGAAGCAGGAGAAAGAACAACTTAGTAGGGTGAAATAAGATGGAGACAATAATAAGGGTGATAACTCAGAGGAAAGGCACATAGTACCAAAAAAGTAGAGATCACAATGCAGGGACATGGAAGAATAAATACACATAATAGGTGTAAAGAGTAGTTGTGCGTGAACAATGCCAGACTCACACTGTCCCCTTCTTCTCAAAACCCTGCTGTTGAGCCACACATGTGGCCTTGGTGGCCAGGACATAGAGGAAGACACTCATCTATAGAATGAAAGACAGAAAAGATTAATACTAGATTTCTCTCTGGCTAATAGCGCATCCTCCCAAACCTGGAATATTTTAAATACTGTATCAGCCCCTCTTCCTTGGCAGTGCCCTTTCCTTGGTCTTGCAAAGATCAGTTCTATTTTATAAGTTTTATAACAATTGTATGACTGATTGGGAAACTCAGATAATCCATCATCTGAGGTTCCTGTTGGAGCAAGGGAAGAGCTGCAGTGCTTCTCAGCCTTCCACTGCATCTTCAGTCAGTTGAGCAAGAAGATTGTTTTCCAAGTTCTTCAGGGTGTTTTTGTTGGAAAAATAAAATGGCAGAACTAGGCAGTCTTGACACACTGGGTAAATAAAACTAAACCCTAATGTGAAAAGTAATAGTTGCCATGTCCATCCTAAAGAAAAAAAAACCTCTTTTTTCTCATGCATTTATAATTTACACCTCATGTAAACCACGAGTAACCTTATGGAACCAGACAGCTGCCCCCAGTTTGAGAAATGGGGGTCTTTTGCCTTTCCTCCCCATATTCCCTTGCTTCTCTACTCACTGCAACAGCAAAAGCAATGGGACCAGCAAAGCTCCAAATCAGGGTATCATAAATGGAGAGCCAACAAAAGTCTGGGTTCCCATACCCTTCAGGATCCAGGCCCACAGCAAGTCCTAAGGAGAGTACCACACAAAACAATCAGTAAAGAGAAAACTCTATTCTACAGCATGCTGGAATTGAACTAACAGTGACAGGACATTATTAAGGTATTGGTTATCACCTTTAAAGCCCTTCATGGCATAGGTCCAGGCTTCTTGAGAAACAGTCTCATCCGGATGGGACTGGCCCACCCCACCTGTGCCAGCACAGTGGGCATACTGAGGATCCCGTCAGCCAAGGAATTTTGGCTGGTGGGATCTGGAAGAGCCTTCTCTACCATGGTTCTTGTCCTGTTGAACATCCTACCCCGAGATGAGGTTGACCCCCCACCCTCATGACGTTACATAAGAGCCTTAAGACCCTGGTTCTGCCAGGTGGCTTGGGGGGATCAATGGGGGAGCTTCACATTGGAGGTGGTTGACTAATTAAAACCTAATCCTGCCTCCCCTTCCCCCCATGTATCTGTCTCCCTCCTTCACCATCTTGTGTTAATGATTTTACCCTCTGTGTTATTTTATAATTGATTATTTTAATGTTTTTATGTTTTAAGCCTCCAGGGTCATTGGACACGAGATGGGCAGCAAATTAAATTTTATAATAAATAAAAAATAATTAATTTAAAAAGTCCAATACACTCCAGCCCTATGTTTAGGCTAGGCCAGTTATATCCTGCTTAAATTGATTCAATTACCTGTTATAAGGCTAGCAGAGAAAGGAACCGCTTTATTTTAATAAAATAAGCTATTTTCTTTTGAATGGAATAAGGTTCACAAAGGGTAGAATGGCCTCAGAATGTCCATGCCGGTATACCAGATTTTATGATGTTTAGTGCGGGCCTCACCTGTGATGAATGCTGGCACACCCCATCCAACCATATAATAGAAGCGCATAGGGCCATAGTTGATGTCTCGCACTTCACTCAGCATGCGGTAAATATGCAAAGCTTCTAGCAACGCCCAGGCAAAGGCACACATGTACAGAAAGTGCAACAGGATGGCAATGACAGTACAGGCAAACTATCATGGAAGGAGACAAAGGAGCAGGATTAGAAACCTGTTCCCAATGTGCACAAAACCCAAAATGTAATGAACCATTTCACTATATACTCAGAATTCAGATAGGATATTTCCCTGTCTTTGATTCACATTTTCAGGAGCTGCTGCTATTAATTTAAGGCAGTTTTCTTGGCATCTCAAAGGCACCCAAACAAAGAAGGATGCACAGATGCCGGATAACCCTGTGTGATTTGTTGGGGAGGAGTGGGGTATCATTAGCCACAGATAGAAATTGTTGTATTGATACTTAATACTACATGTGACAGTGTCTATGAACTTGATCTTTTTAGCAGAGTTCCCTGACTTTTCTCTCCCACCCATACAGATGCTTACTGGCAGGTCAGCCTGGTTGATGCCCAGTAGGAAGACGAGTTCAGAAAAAAATAGTGCAATGACTAGGTTCTTGCGGATGCTTTGTTGGTTAGATCGCAGAGTTCGCAATCCAGCCAGGAAGAGGAAAGTAAGCAGGAGGCTGCCCAATGTCACAGCAATGGAGATATATGTGATCGTCTTCAGGGGTAGGATCTCACCATTCTGGGAGGAACAGACAATTTGTTAATGGATACCCATGCATCTTATTATTTGGTCTCCCTAAAAGCAAGAGCAATTTGACTGTGGAATCAATTATTTCCCTTTACTAAATGTGTTCAAACAGAGGCTAAAAAGCTATTTGTCTTTGAGTTCCAGCAGTGAGGAGGGGCCATACATGATGGCCCAAATACCTGTTCTCAGCCTTAGGAGTCTACCATCCTTAAGAAGCCAAAGCCTGACTTCTGCTACTATGTTATGCTCTCTTCAAAATTCCCCCTTGACCTATTCTCCTGTTCTCAAAGTAGGGTCCTTGTTTTTCTCACCTCTCTGCGGGAAATATCCATCAGCACAGCAAAGCTCGTCATATGGTTACACTGGCAGCTGACATGGGTTTCATTCCTGAAGACAACCTCACAGCCTTTAGCTGACCAGCCACCAGTCCCACTGACCCTGAAAAACAGCAGAGTCAAGATGGAGCTGTCAGCCTGAGGAACCCCACTCCCAATATCTATTGCTCCCTCCGTGTTCATTATATGGCAATCCCAGACATTTTGCCTGGGAAATAAATCTCACAGGATGGAGTGATTCCAGAAAACACAAATGGGTTTGGTCCGCTCCTCAGTTTCCAACATCCGAAATTGCACAGTGATGGGTTTCTCAAGGGCGCGTTGCATCAATGCGTCATTATCATGGATGCTGATGCTCACCACTGGGGTGTTGATGATAGGACGCTTGGGGACTCTGTGATGACAACAGGGCATTTATTTATTCATATATTCATCCATCCATCCATCTATCCATTCATTCAATTTCTATAGCTGCTCAACTCAGCCAAGTGACTCTAGGCGGCTTACAATTCTAAAATTAATTAATAATTAAAAAGCATTAAAATAATAAAAACATCCACACAAAGTACAAACAGCAGCCATGATGATTAATCAAAGCCAAATGACAGGCCCCTTAACACACAGATCAATAAAATATATTTACTTAAATCAGTGTTTCCCTCCTGTAAAGTTGAATTCTGATTACCTTCCTTCTCCCATTTAGTGTCTTCAGAATTTGACAGGTCTTCAAATAAAATAAAATCTCTTTCAAATCAAGCTTAACTCTTGGAGATTTAATGATTACACAAATATCCTTTTTTTTTTAGCAATACTATAGATGGAGGTTCGCAATTGCTTTAGAGGATATTTTTTCAATTTCCCAATCTTGGTGTTCCTTAGTGGTCTCTCATTCAAGTACTAGCCAGGATATGTCCTGCTTAGTTTCTAAAACTAGGCAAAGTCAGCCAGGCAAATAACAACAACCATTATTTGTAACAATAGCTATTGGAACAACCTTTTCAATAAACAACATGGAGAATTGGAATAAAACACAAACATTGTGTATCTAAACATTTCTACACCCTCTACTAATACATTTTCTGCATTGAGGTATGATGCAGGCATTACCTTAGACTCCTTTTATCTGTGTCATACTGCTCTGGAAGCAGACTTGCCAGGTTGCGGTAGATGATCACACTAGCAATGGCCTGGCCCTCACTTAGATCTGGATGTCTCTTCTGTCTTGTCATAAGGGCAGATTCTTCTTCCTGATTGGTGCCTGGCAAATGCTTGGCACTGGCCACCGAAGATTCTGAAAAGTGAACATGAAACATGGAGCCACATTTTATTTTGCTAGAGCAACAGGGTAACAAGGTTTCACTAATATTTGTTTCCAATATTTGTAGTCTGCTTGTTTGGGAAAACAAAAAAAGAACCTGAAGGGCATGAACAGGTAACATTTTTTTCAGGAGATAGTGGAGATTTTCAAGAAAAGATTGGACAACAATTTGTTCAAGATGGTATAAGATCTCCTGCCCTGGAGTTGGATGAGAAGATCTCCAAGATCCTTTCCAACCTTATGACTTTATGTCTATGTCTATGTTTTATGAACTTATGTCACCATTAGACCACCATGACATAAGACCACCATTCCCTTCTAACAAGTGATTAGAAGCTGTCTGCATACTAGGGCCATCCCAATTCTCCTGGTTTATCTGCTACTTGAAACTACAACTTTGTTGCTCTTGCCTTGCTCCTTCCTTGCCTGGCCCAATAAAGACAATATTAAATTACTCCTGACATCATTTTGATCTACTATGCCAACTCCACTATTGTTCTTTTTAGATTGGCGATTTTGATAATATCCATAGTCCTATTTGTCAGGGCCTAAAGTTGTCCCTCATGACAAATATATCCTCTTCTCATTCCCTTATACATAGGAAATAAGAATTTTTGGAACTGACATGCTGTGTAACAGGAAAGGAAATATTAACAAGACTTCCTTCTTTTGGTCTCTGTTTTCCACTTCAGCTTCCCATTGGTAGCCTTCCTTTACAAGGAAAGATAATAGAAACTCATCTTCATGTGTAATTTAGTCTTGTTCACAGTATTCAGCACTGAACTACATTGACCCATCCAGGAAACTATGAAAAAATAAATTGCTATGTTTGCTACATAACACACGAAGTTTATTTGTCAGAACACATGGTGGTAAGGGTAGAACCAGTGGTGGGATTCAAATATGTGAACAACCGGTTCTCTGTGTGGATGCCACTTCCATTCTGGGCCTGGGCAACAAAAAATTAGCTACCGGTTCTGTTGAATTGTTGTGAACTGGCTGAATCCCACCATAGGATAGAATGAATAGGTTTCCACATTGCACTAAGCCATAATGTAATTTATTTTAGTGTACTGCCAATTCTGCTGTATTCAGTGAAACTTGGTAAATATTCTACAGCTTAGCTTACTAAATAAACCCAGTCAATTAAGAACTTTGGAAGTGTCATATAAGACTTCAGGAAAAGGCTAATTGGCTAAAGAAAAGATCTAATCAGGCCAATCTTGTGTATTCTGACCAATAGGCAAGGTATTATAAATGATATGTTTCTGTGTTAATGCTTCTCTAACACTCATACTCCAGATAAAAGAACTGGTTGTATTGCCAAAGAAGAATTGTATCAATCAATTCCTCTTTTTTTTCCAATACAGGAATTTTCACCCCCATGTCCAAAACTCACGTTTGCCTTCTGGAGCCTTGAACACACTTTCAGGCAGGATGACAGTAGTTTCTATGTCTGCAGGTTTCTCACCGCGTAGTGTCTCATAGTGGGGCAATTTGGCACCAGCAAAGTTCATTTTCTCTAGTCTCACCACCGAAATAACTGTCAATGTAAGATACAAATAGATAGAGACCCACATATGCACACACGAGCCATGATGCTTCAAGCCAACTGAGTGGCAGTGTCCAGTTGGACTCTTTTATTTATAATTTTCACTCAGACATGGATGTTTTTATGTCCCTTTCATTTATCTCCACATACTGTCATAAGTCCTAACTATATCCCCAGACCAAAGCAACGAATGCATTAGTTTTCAAATTATCTCATAATGGCAATAATGAAACATTATTTCCAGAATATGTCCACTCATCATCAATTGATGCAATGACATATTTTTGCCCAGGGCAGGGAAAGACACTCATAATAAAAAATAATTTTGTTGTGGTGGTAGTTGCTTAATTACTATGTTAAATGAATTAATGGAGGAATCACAAGGCAATGCATTGTGCAATGCCACCACACCAGTATACCCTAGACTAGCAACAATTCCTGGAGGTGCTGTGTCTCACAGTATGGCTAACACGGACTCACAACCCACTTAGCTATGCTAATATGATTTGTGAATGGGGGAAATCACAGGCCCATAATTAGCCATTAATTAAATGAAATTAAGAAACCTCATTTCAGCTCCCTATCATTAATTTTCAAATAATATTCTAGGTGTATCTTGGAATTATTGGACATTTATGGGGATATGATAGGAAAAGAGCTATAATGCCCGTTTAAAAAGTTCAGTACTGTGTTCAATGTTTAGTTAAATAATTAATTTAAATCCTTTTGATAAATTGTATTTCTACCACAATTTCTTAGCATTTAGGTAGTGTTTAGAGCAAATTATAGTTGATTATTCAACTTATAGAAATTGGTAGCGTCATTTTAAAAGAAATAGCTTCTTACTCCTAAATTTGCAAGAAACTACCTTTTCCAAGATGGAACCTGTCAAAAAACAAATGTGTGCTTCAGCTGTATAAATATAAGCACAAGCTACCTTTTTCATTGAATTAACTGAAATCCCATAGGCCAGCTTGAAAAACATCACTTAACATCTATGCAGATTAACCCCAAGAATGAGTGGGGAGAGGAATAGTCCAAGGCACCTGCTTGTGGCCTTACAATTAGTGATCCCTCTACTAAACCACCTAGTTTTGACCTGCTTCTTTTTATCTGGTCGAAATTGAACAGAGTTAGGTGTGATACTGGAAGACGTTCCTGGGCCTTGTATCAGTGGGGATGGAAAGATTCCCCTTGTTGGGACAGAGGTGCTGATATGCATATTGTGCAAAGTTGTCCATGACATGGGTTCTCTGGTTTCCTAGAAGATCTGCATGAAGAAATGCCAGAGGCAATTGCCTAGATAGCTGAATTGGACATCCAGTTATGAGGTCACTGCCATACCCCCTAGAAGAGTTACTTTTCATTACATGGAGAGTATATGTATATTTACTTCTCTTCTATCATGTTCTCATGACACACTAAATAATAATAACAACAACAACAATAACAACAACACAAATATTGCAGTTTCCTCTGTCAACAATACTGAATAACTCAGGCCATAGCTATCAAACATCAAAAACATCTGTCAGACTATCCCACCTCCTTTACATGGATGATTTGAAGCTGTATGGAAAAACATTATCTGAAATAGAATCACTGCTCAACACTGTCTGTATATATAGCCAAGACATTGCAGTGGAATTTGGCTTGGACAAATGTGCCACACTTACTATCAAACAAGGAAAAACAGTGAAAACTGAAAGAATCAAGATGCCCCACGAAAATAATATTAAGAGTCTGGATGAGGAAGATTACTATAAATACTTGGGTATCCTTCAAGCTGACAACATCAAGCACACTGAAGTCAAGAAAAAGATTAGAGGTGAATACATCAAGAAAATGAAGAAGATCTTAAAGTCCAAACTCAATGGAGGAAATACCATGAAGGCAATCAACAATTGGGCAATTCCAGTCATTAGATACACAGCTGGAATAATGGACTGGACTCAAGCAGAACTAAAAGCAATGGATAGGAAGACCATAAAAATAATGACAATGAATCATGCCCTTCATCCACGCAGTGACATTGACAGACTCTATCTACCAAGGCAAATAGGTGGGCGTGGAATGTTACAAGTATATCAGATGGTTGAAGAAGAAAAAATGGCTTTGGAAGAATATCTGAAGGACAATGATGAAGATGCACTGAAGTTAGTATATCAGAAAGGCTTGCTGACTACTGGAGAAACCAAACTGGCCTACAAGAAAGACCAAATGAAGAACAGAACAGAGGCATGGGAAGACAAAGCATTACATGGCCAGTACATTAAAAAGATAGTTTGGAAAGCAGATAATAACAAGACCTGGCAATGGCTAAGAGCAGGAAAGTTGAAGAAAGAGACCGAGGGACTAATTCTGGCTGCACAAGACCAAGCCTTAAGGACAAATTCATACAAAGTCAAAATTGAGAAGACAGCAACAGACAGTAAGTGCTGCCTATGCAAAGAAGCTGAAGAAACAGTGGACCACCTGGTAAGCTGCTGCAAGAAGATCGCACAGACTGACTACAAGCAGCAGCATGACAAAGTAGCAACAATGGTGCATTTGAAGATCTGCAAGAAATATCATTTGCCTACAAGCAAGAACTGGTGGGACCATAAAATAGAGAAAGTCATAGAAAATGAAAATGTTAAATTGCTCTAGGACTTTAGAATTCAAACAGACAAGCACCTGCCACATAACACCCAGGACTTAACAATTGTAAATAAGAAAGATAAAAAAAGTCTGGATAGTGGATGTGGCAGTGCCTGGAGACAGAGAGAAGATAACAAAATACAAAGACCTACAAATAGAAATAGAACGACCGTGGCAAAGGCAAGCAAGGGTAGTACCAATAGTAATAGGCACCTTGGGTGCAATCCCAAAACAACTGGAGCACCTCTTGGACACCACTGGCATTGACAAATTTGCCATCAGTCAATTGCAAAAGGTGGCCTTACTAAGAACAGCTTCCATCCTGTAACTGTAATACCATCAATTCAAACATCCACATTTGTCTATCCCAGGTCCTTGGTAAGGACTCAATAGGTAGACAAAAATGCCAAATCCAGTCTGAACATCTGGCTGACTGTGTGCTGATTAATAATAATAATAATAATAATAATAATAATAATAATAATAATAATAATAATAATAATAATCTCTTTCATTTATCATTGTTATTATTCACATGCAGATTAATCTACTGCAAGTACAGTGGTACCTTGGTACTCATTCTTAATTGGTTGTGGGAGGAGTGATGAGTAGCAAAAACAATGAGTACCAAACAAATTTTTCCCATAAAAAATAATGTAATGAGTCACAGAGCAGCTGACATGAACAAGTTCTAGCTTGTGTATTGAGTACCAAATGAACAATGAATACTGGGGGAAAAAACCATGTCAAAATGTGTTGAGTATCAAACTCGATGAGTTTCAAAGCAGTTGAGTACTAACATACCACTATATAATTATCTAAAATACATAGAATTGAACAACTATTATTTTGCTAATTAAGAGACCTTATTATTATTATACTCTCACCAATGTTGGGTGTGATGATGGTGAATGGGTTCAAGTATGTCTTGCGCATGTTCTGGGCCAGAATGCTTGCATAGTCCTCAAAGTGTCTGAGTAACTGCGCTGTGCCACCTTCTGCCTGTTGGATCAGTTCCCAGTGACGCTTGTTGCTGATGTCCAATAAAGCACTGCCTACCTTAAGCAAATTCTGCAGGACACAAAAAAAGAATATAAGACAGCTAGGAGTAGCTTCTGAGGACAAAGCTAAAGTAACAGCTTGCTTCAAGGGGCAAGGCTGGGATCCTGTTGCATTTACAGGAAGGCCAAAGAGTTACAAGAATCCATGGCAAAAGGATATTCATTGCTGATAGTTTTTGCAGGGAACATTTTACAATGTGTGTGCCTTTTAACAAACCACATTTATTAAGAAAATAATCTTCACTGGAGAACTAACTTAGGCTTTGTGTTATATAGAATGCTCTGTGGCATTTATTTTTATTGATTTTATTTTTATTTAAAACACCTGTAATCAGATTTTAATCATTTAGGATGAAGAATAATTTGTCAGTTGTCATTCTGCTTCCCTTGAGAGATGCAACAGAATATCTGCCAGTTTTCTTCCACTAAGCCACGTAGTGCTCTACATATTCCCAGACTCTAAAGCAGGGGTCCCCAACCCCCAGTGTGTGGACTGGCATGCCAGAAACCGGGCCATGCAAACAAGCAAAGCCCCATCCGTGGGATGCAGGCAGCATGTGAAATCATGCCCCCTCTGGTCCACGAAAAAACTTCTCTCCACAAAACGGTCCCTGGTGCCCAAAAGGTTAGGGGGCACTGCTCTAAAGAGTAGACCAGCCTAGTATCATCAGATCAGATCAACGTCTGGTATCACCAAAGAAACCCTGGTGTCAAACCTGCTTGCTTGCTTAAAAAGTGTGTGCTGCTGACAAGAGTTTCTACTTCATATAAACCTGAGCTGATGGGCTTACCTCAGTGAAGTGAACATCCTGGGTAGCAGCCAAGCCAAAGCCTTCTTGGTTGCTTTCATGCTTCAGAAGCTGAGCTAAGAGCTGAAAAGCTACTTTGACATCACTGCCAAAGAAGCTCTCAGTGTTTTGTGTAGCGTTGCGAAGCTGGAGAGCTACCCGCTGAGACTGCTCTGTATCCAAAAATGATTCATTCCGCAGCAATCTTTCTGCCTGTTCACAGGAAAGATTAAGATATTCTGCAAAAGTTCTTCAACAAAACAAGGTAAATTAACCAAACACAGATTCTACTGGACAACAATTTTTTTCAAAAGTTTTGCTTTCTGAAAAAACTTTTGGTGATTATGATAGACCCCTTCAAACTGAGCACAAATATAATTTCAGAATGACTGTACCACGTAGTCTTGAAAAATATGAAATTAACTTTTAATTATTATTATAATGTATTTAACTGCATAAAGATTCTGACATGCTGCAAGAGGTCTAAAATTTTGCTGCTGATTTTCATTTGTAGTCAGTGTCTGATGCACCTTGTTGCAATGTCCAACAGTTGTCAGTCAGCACTGATGGAGTCCAGTGGTCCTAATACCATTTTTTTATTTTGACAATGTCCTGGTGAAACCTTTTACCACGTTCATCGTTGACAGATCTTTGGGAAAGAAGTGTAAATGCAAAAAATGAATCTTCAGTGACACATTGCACTTCATGGTGTTGTATGCTATAAGAAGTTTGTCAACCAACTGAATGTAGTTTGGTGCTTTGTAGTTGCCAAGAAAAATCTCAATTATATCCTTAAATGCTTTCCATCATAGAATTTCAGAATTCTGAAAATCTCTTTCTTCAAGTTATAGTCCCAGAGCTAAAAAAAATAACCTGAAAATGTGAGGATTATACTACCTGAAGTAGCCAAAAATAAAAATGATGGAAACCTTATCGGTTACAGGCAGCAGCTACCAGCACTTAAAGAAAAGCAACTCATGAAAAGATAGTTTGTTTAAGCAATCTCTCCGCTCTGTGAAGAGGAAAAAAAGGGAAAAAATGGGCCAGGCACATGATAACATGTACTAACTGATTGAGAGAGAGATACACTGTGAAAGTTGTAAATACGTCTTCTCACAAAGTTGTTTTTTTAGCACCACTGTAACTTCAGATGTAACTTTAAACCTTCCGAGAGTCTCTTCTTAAGAGATGGGTGGCATACAAATTTAATAAGTAAAAAATAAATAAAAATGGTTAATGTATGAAGCAATTGGCAATCTAGGTCTCCTTGTCCTTCGTTAAAAGACAATTCATATTGCCATTCCATTCATCAATCCAGACAATAAGGGGAAGTGATCCTGAGAAAGCTGCTGTCTTTCTATTTTTACAATAATGCAGGTTCAGTCTCCACAAGTTCATTGTGAAACAATTTACAAAGAGAGTCAATATTTCCTCCCTGGCTTATAGTCAAGGAATGGTAATTGGCAGGACTGGGAATTCTATGAATGAAACCAACTTGAGTAAGGACAAAGAGCCATATCAAACAGCCATTGCTTTTGAGAATTTTGATGAAATAAAAATAAACTATTTGCATTTATAGAAGGGACTAAATCCATAGATTCCTGGCTTTGCTCTGGACCAGGAAAAATGAAAGATAAGTACTTACAAAGTCCTTGAGAGTAGCAAAAGTCAGTGAGGTGCAGTTGAAGAGATTGGGTGCCAGCCAGCCCTTGTGTTCATCACAGTGCCGTACAGCAGTCCCTGTGGAGAGGAGGAGGAGGAGGAGGAGGAGGAGGAGGAGGAGGAGGAGGAGGAGGAGAAGAATAGTTTATGGGAAAAGTGGCCACAATGTGAAACTTAGCTCACAAAACCAAATATTACGAAATATTAGCTTGCTCAGGTTTTCCTTCCTTCCTTCCTTCCTTCCTTCCTTCCTTCCTTCCTTCCTTCCTTCCTTCCCTCCCTCCCTCCCTCTTTCTCTTTCTTTCCTTCTTTCTTTCTTTTCTTTCTTTTTTTCTTATTGAAACATTTTAAACATATGTCTCTCAAACAGAGAGAAGAATTGGATTATACTTGTATTTTCCTTTTTATAATGTGGAATATTCTTTTCCAGACACAAATCAAATTGGCATGATGCTAAGAGGAGAGTATGGCTGACACAAAAAGTGCTCCAAGCAGAGAGAAAAACTCTGTAACATACACTGTAATGTTTACTCCATATCCAAGATTTTTTTTTTAATGATGAGGGCTAGAAAACAATAGGATACCTATTTGACAAAGACTACTTTCTTTGGCCACCTATAACAAATCGTCAATGAAGTAGGATAACTAAATAATCCTTTATCTGGAAGCATCTAAAGACCATCTAATAACTCAATTGATTACTATATGTACATGACTGCATTCTTAAAGATATTTCATTACCTACAGATCCCCGAGGACAAGGTGCAGCTGCAGGCAAACCAAAGCGGGTGCGTGGCCACCAAATATCAGCTTCAATGGCACGTGGGCAACTATCATAATTCACTGCAAGAAAAAATATTAAGAATCTGTGTGTAGTAATTTACCCTATACAACCTCAGAGTGTTCTTTTCAGCAAGCATATTTAAAAGGGAAGGTAATCAAGACTTAATATTTTTACAAATACTTGCTTTGGAAATAAATTGCATATAGAAATCAGAGGGTAAGAATGCACTCTGGTCATATAGAAAAAAACAATTCACCCCCAAGAAATTCAATTTGTATGAATCACATGAATCAATGCGATAGTTGCATTTAATGGCTGGGCGCTTTATAGTTCAGAAAATTGGTGAACAAAAGTAAGGGCTGATAAAGCAAACTTTCCTTTGAATCAAGCTTGACTTTGTCTTCTGTTAACTTTACAGATATATCCATGTACACTTTTTCTGAAGTAGCACAAAGGTGGTCTGTGATTGCTTTCTTCCAAGATTTGTTTATCCGCCCCCCAATCTTGTCTATTGCTAGGGTTTCCTGGTGGCCTACCATTCATATCCCAATCAATTGTAACCCTACTGCTTTCTTTGGGATCAGCTAAGGTTGCAGTCTGCAGTAGACAAATGTGACCTAATCCAAAGTGCTTCAGTTATGCTTCCTGCCCATGGAGTATTTCTGACCTTCACAACCACTGATGGTAACTTCTGCAAAAGGATTGTCACAGCGGTCGCAGCGGCGCCCAATGACACCTGGCTTGCAGGAGCACTGCCCAGTTTCAGATTCACAGGTGCGAGACAATGAGCCGGTATGGTAGCAGTCACAGAGGAAACATGAGGCACTATCTACTGGATGGTAGTGATTTTCCTGTAGAATAGCAGAGAGAGACCTCTGTCCATTTTTTTATTTGTCATAATAATCATATATGAATCATACCTCTTGGCCAAGCCAAGACCTTTACCAGATATATTGTTTCCAATTAAACTTTCAACAGTTTGCTTGCACACTCAATAAGGACAGGATTTTCTAAGATACTATCAAGATTTCTATCAAATATGTCAAATCCAACTCTGTATTACTTTGAGTGACCATATGCACATGTCATACCAAGTAATGGTTAAGCATGATGCTTATGAGAAGCAACAAGCACCAGCACACTCTGCCTTTACTGCCTCTGCATTATTGGGAGCAAGTCAGAAGCATTTGATTTCCATTAACAGTGTTATCTGGAGGGAAAATCTGTGGCTAATATTATGGCTAGATTCAAATAATGTTCAGACAATTTTTTATGAATATTGATTGTTAAAACTAATTATAAGGATGTTGAACCAATATTTATTTAATGTTTACCTCATCAAATTCCTCAAGCTGAAGATAACTCACATAAAATCATATAAAAGCAAACAAATAAAATAGCTGGTATAATAAAAAACATAATTATTGGTCTGGGAAACAGCAAATTAATAGTTGGAAAAAAGCAAAATACGTTGTATACACAAAGATATTCAATTTTTTGTCTGGTGTGTCATAACTTTTCTTTTTGTTAAAGCTATTGAAGGCCAAATGTTTAATAGCCAAGCTATTAAAACAATGAATAGCAATAAAATATCAATTCAGATACAGAAACTATTTCTACCCTTAACAAGATAAATAATCCAAAACTCACCTTGCAGTGGCATTCTCCATTAGTTTTGTTGCAGTCAGGGTCAAATCCTTTATCAACATCACAGTTGCAGGGGCCACATATAGGATGCCCCCACCATCCCCGGGGACAGGGCTGAGCGAACCTAACAATGAAAACACAAGGCCTGTTGTAAGTACCTGTCAAATATAATAGAAGGTTATAGTAACTTCTTCATTACAAATTATGGTATTGTTTTTTCTAAGATCTTCCATTCCTTTGCGTATGACGGCTTTCATAATTTACAAGTCTTCAGTAAAGAGATAATAACTAAAGATATGTTGGGATTTTTTTTTTCAGATTTCCACAATTTGCTATATTGATTTGTATTACAAATCACATTATTTGAAGTAATCTCCATGGCTGGCATGCACACATGCATCAATCATGTATGTTAATTATGTATAGTATATACACTGTATATGCAAGTCAATGTCACTACATTCATGCCTCTCCCATACATGAACTGTTGTTACACATACATTTAGGTTGACCTTTTATTTGCACATTTACATCCAGATGCAAATGCCTAAGATTTCTATTAATATCTGCAATATGCATCCAGCACTTCCGCATTTCAATTCTGTAAATACTGAAAAAGTACCAACCCACACTTACAGACAAATAACCACAAATGTAAATGAACTTTCACAGACTCACTTGTTCTCGCAGTATGGTCCAAAATAGCTGTCGGGACATTCACAGGTGTAGCCATGGGACGAGCTGGGCTTGCGGACACATATGGCTTGATGCTCACAAGGATTAAAGGAACAGACGTTGGCACAGCTGTCTCCATAGTAACCTGAGCACCACAGGAAGATTTCTGGGTATAACTCTGGCAATAATCTCCAACCTGAGACTAAAAGATAGCCCAGCCAAGCAAGAGATTCTGGGATAATCATTCTCCAATCACAACCGAGCTAAAGGCTACGTGTGGGAGGGGTGGCTGGAAAGATAGAAACCAACATGGCTCCTATCCTGTCTGGTCTGTCTGCTCTGTTATAGAGACCTTTGTGCTTACTCATCCACCTACTTTTATTTTAACTTTTTAATAAAACAATGAAAAGCTGAAATAGGCTTTAAAAAAACAACAACAATCCCTAGCAAGAATATTGGCTTCTGGCCCAACCTGAGTCTGAAGTACTAAATAATGAAATAAAAATTGTTTATTTCTGGTAGTTGTTATGTTTTGTATATTATCCTAATCAAGTGCAATGCCTAAATATTACTACTGTGAATTATGTAAATATAGTTCATGTTATTTCAATCATTATGCTAAGATAACAATCTTAATTTTGGGGTATATTAGTTATTTAATTAAGGAAACTGTCAAAAACAAACTATATAAGGATTAAAGGAAACAGCATGGAAAGTCCATATATATTGTACAGATGAACTAAAGTAAGAAAGAATAGTCAAAACACAGTAAATTTATAACGTATCTTTCAGAATAAATCATAATAAATTATTAAAACTTTATTATCAGTGCTTTAATAGCACTATTTTAAGCTCTGATTCAGGTATTACACAACTAAAAATAATGCTTTGAATACGATCTAGGTATTATTTACAACAGCTAAGCCCATTTACATATCATACATGGCAAATACTTGGTGCCCTCCAGATATGTTGGACTATACCAGGGGTGTCAAACTCGCAATGTCACGTGACGTGTTGTGACATATCACAACTTTTTTTGCCATTCCTGGCATTGGGGTGGGCACGGTTTTGCTATGATGCATCCGGCCTGCGGGCTGGCAGTTTGACACCGCTGGACTATACCTAAACACTAGGCAGCATGGTTAGAGCTGTTTTAGAGGATTTTTTAAAAATATATGTATATATTAAATTTATATGGTAACCCATTTCATGGTATGTAACTCCAGGCAGCCTAAGAACCGTAATAAGGAGTCTTCTACACCATTATAATCACACTATTCCTTCCACTAACCTGGATCACAACTGCATGAATAACTATCCCAATCATCATTGCAGTAGCTATTGAGAGGACAGGGACTGGAGTCACAAGGGTCTGGGATACTGCAGCCATATTCCACATTCACTTTCTCAGCCTGGTTTACATTCAAGGTGATAGCGTTGCCTGACATTTCACCTATCCTTACACCCTGGAGGATCCAAGCAAAAAAAAACAAAAAACAAGGAAGGACATCAACTCTTAGATAAATAGATGATTCTTCTGTACATTCATTCCTTGCTTTACAGCCTCTTTAAACCAACCAACTTTTAGGAACCCAAAAGAAAATATAAATATCATTTAAATAAATAAGCCACCTATGAGATCTGCAGCCCCTAGATGGTGCTGCATTGCTTAAAATAAACAGAGTTTATACTTGACACATCTGCATAAATAGAGTTTGTTCCAGTATTCATCAAATTTAAGATGCTATATACTCAGCCTACATTCATAAACAAGAAATACGGAGCGGGCATGACTATTAAGTGGGAAAAGTGAAAAACAGTACAGAGATAGAATTGTGAATTGTATGCCACAGGTAGTCCTCAACTTACAACAGTTTGTTTAGTGATGGTTCAAAGTTACAATGAAACTGAAAAAAATGATTTTCAACTTTCACACTTATGACCATTGCAGCATCCCCATGGTCATGTGATCAAAATTCAGATGCTTGGCAACTGACTCAGTTTTATGACAATTGCAGTCTGATCACCTTCTGACAAGCAAAGTCAATTGGAAAACCAGATTCATTTAGCAACCATGCTACTGACTTAACAACTGCAGTGATTTACTTAACAACTGTGGCAAGAAAGGTCGTAAAATGGGGCAAAACTCCTTCAGCAAATGTCTCACTTAGCAACAGAAAATTTGGGCTCAATTGTGGTCGTAAGTCAAGGACTACCTGTATATGTTGTTGCTCTTGTTTAAGATCTGCATCAAGTAGATATAGCCTAGGACCTAGAAGCATGCTTGCTTCATTCATGGTATGCCCAATAACATCCAAAAGGGCCATCAAGGTATATTCTTCACCCACTCACCTGCATGCAACCACGGAATCCATGCTGCAGGTTTCCCTTTTCCCCCAGCACAGCACCGATACTCAAACTCCGCATTTTTAGTCCACGAAGTTCGCTACTAATATTGGCCATCACCTGGAGGATAGGCAGGCAAAGCAAACATCATTTTTCCTTAATTTCTTGATGAGGCCACAGTACTTATTTGCATAATACAGATCAGATGTTATAAACCATCAGGACAGTCATGAAAGCCAAGAAGAAGTGGACTGGAATAAATTATTAAGATAGCTGTAGACTGACACGGAAGTATTTTATTGAATTAATTAACTATAAATCAAAATCAATAGAAAAAGAGCCTAAGTGTAAGGCTAGTCAAAGAGATTAGTGACAAAGTGTATTGGAATACTAGGAATCAATTTAGATCCATCCCACAGATAGCTTCATTTCCCTGGATGAAATTATGCTACAAGTGTTACATTCAAGCTTTAGGAAATACACAGAATGATGTTCTATAAATGCCAAATTAGCTGACCAATCAGATTGAGTTCTAATGCGCACTGTACCTGGTGCAAACCATAATCAAAAGCCATTATGGCTAACCACTGGGCTTCTGGATTATCCCAGCTGCTATGCAGCTCCAATTGTAGGTGATGCCAGTCACCATCATTCACTTTCACCTGGTGTAGCCTCAAAGCTGAAATTTGGCTGTTGGCTCGGTACACAGTCATCAGCACAGTGCCTTCATTTAACTGAGCAAAGAAATAAGAACAGAATGAGTTTAGTTTTGAGCCAGGTTTTCACTGCAGAAGGCACTACCCCTCTCCATCCATCATAGGGGGCTTGAAAATAATGAAACAAGTACATAGCATCAAAGAAAGTCATGAGGCTTCTGATGATACAAAGGATCTAGAAACCACATCTCACCAACCTTTGTGCTGCTTCTGTACAGCAGGAGACTCTAGAAAGTACACAGTTCCATTCCTGCTCGTAAGAGATACATGGAGAAGATAACTCCCTTTGCGGTTTGCTGCCACTGCAAGTGGAATGGAAAGCCTCTGGGAGAAAATAGACCCTTCTCCACACTTTAAAATCCTCCCATCATCTGAAACAGTGCTCCAGAATATACTGTACATATTTTACCCATAAATGTTGGTGGGATAATCTTCAGAATGCTGGGAGGCTCCATGGGCTGCAAGATGCCCACCCCTGTTGTAACACACAGCAGTTTTCTCTAGGCCACTAATCTGTAAGAGAATAATAAAGTGTTGCCTACTCACCCAAAGTGTGATGGTTGAATGCTGTCCTGCTGCAGCACGGAGGAGGACGCCATTGCTCTGCCTAGTACGAAACATAAGTCCAATGTGCCATGGAAGTGTGATGATCAATGCCAAATTGCTCCAAGTCACCAGACTGTTGCCCAAAAAACGCTGAGGACTTGCCATGTCTTCCCAAAGGAAAAAAAAGTTCAACAAGAGTATAAAATATTGCACACCAGACTCTCTCTGTGTGTGTGTGTGTGTGTGTGTGTGTGTGTGGTAGGTGGACTATTCTTATATATACTCATAACATTTTTAAAAAAATAATGTCCCTTCAACATTTTGGGTTGGAAGTATTTAACAATTCCAGCCAACTTCTAATCAATGATCTGATGACAATTTAAAAAAAAATCCTTAAAAAGTAAGTACCATATGGAGAAGCAGAAGAGAATTCAGTATTATCATCCTGCATTAGATAGGGAGGTTTATGGGGGTCCATTCTTTCTCTCCATTTTCTTGTCGTACAAATGGATATAGGAAGGACCATACCCACCCTTGCTGAGGCTGGAGATAACAAATGAGGGCGTTTGAACCCATTCCAATAGAGGGGCCTTCTGGTAACTACAAGATCGTGTTCATATTAGCATTTCTGGCAACTATATATAATTGGCTTGCCATTGCCTTCTACAGTGTGTATGTGTATATTTATGCACATGTAATAAAAAGAGCGAGAAAAAGAATTTTAATATCCTTTTTGTAGTTCTGTTATAAAAGGTTCAAGAAGAGATAAGATGATTTACTCAGTTTCTGCTGGATTGCTAGAGTTTCCTCTATTGGTTTCTTGATTGCTGAAAATGTGAGAACCAATACACTCACTTTGTAATTATCAACATTTCTATTTATTAACATGGGGAAGGATATTGACAAGGAGGCGAGGGACCAATTATAGAAGATCCTATGGGAAATGGCTTATGCAGATCCCTTCCAGTCAGGATTCAGGCTCCAGCAAGGAAAAGAAATGACACTTCTTTTTGGAAATGAGCTATTTTAGAAATCTGGATGGGTAGAGTGCACTTTTCTTGGCTCGTTTGGATCTTTCAATGGCATTCAACAATATAAACCATGGTACTTTTTTGGACTGCTTGCAAGGGCTAGAAGTTGGGAGCATCAGGTTACCATGGTTCTCTCCTATCTAAGCAAATGGTTTTAGTTGACTGGGGTAGCATTAAGCCCTTGGTTGCCCTAATGTGTCGTACTATTGAGTTTTGTGCTTTCCTTGTATTATTTAACATTTATATAAAATCTTGGGAGAGGCATCCATTGATTTAGGTGGGGTGTCACCACCCCACCTAACCAGTTATATGTCACCCTACAGATGCCATGCCCTGGAGGGAACAAGGCATACTCAGATTGAGCATTAGCTAATGGAGTTGTTTTATGTTAATAAATATCTAGACAGTCCAGAAACTGGTCCCAAGGTTTATTTTTAATAAGGTTTTTCTCCCTCCCAAAGAGATGATTTGTAATTAGGGATCCTTCTGTACTTGTGGCTCTTGTTCAAACAAGAGGCAGAAGCCATGGTCATAGGTGGCTTTGCCTCGCTTTGCCTAGTTATGATCCTACCTGGATCAGGATGCCCTTACAATGGAATCATGCCCCCGGATCACCACTTGCCCCCAGATCACCACTCTAGGCGGGATTGCCTTTAGAGTTGATTCAAAAGCTGCAGCTGGTACAGAATGAGGTGGCCAGGTTGGTGTCAGGACAGCCCAATGCTACACAATAATACTGCATTGATTGTTATTAGGTTTTTAAGTCCAATAAGAGTGTTAATTATCACATATAAATCTCTACATGGTGTAGCATCAAGACATATTAGACATTGTCTTATCAGAATTGTTTCTAAACATCCTGTCCAAATATCGAGGAAGGATCCATTTTTTATTTGTCACATTGATATTACAATCTATAGAAAGCCAAGCAATTCAGAATTGTACTTTTTATATATATATATATCTATATATGTATATTGTACTTATTGTCACCATTGGTCTGAAATGCACAGTCACCAACAGACCTGTAATGTAAGTTTCCAGCAAAAGAGAAAAACCTCCCCTAAAAGACTAGAAATAAATTTGTAACCCCCCCCCAAAAAAGTACTCTTACTCTTATAAAGTGTAGGAATATAGGTGAGATAACAGCTTTCTCTGTGATCACCCCCATTGTTTGGATCATTTTCTGTGTGGAGGTATACCTGGCATTTTCCTTTTTCTTTTTATTCCACAAGGCACTTAAGACCATTTCATTCCATTGTGGCTCTAGTTCTGATTGAACCTGGGCAACCATTTTTTTGTATACTTTTTTCACTCCTTGTTATAACTAACCAGACATGTGGGAGCTACCACCCTAAACTGAAGGGCCTAAACTGCTGCCATTTTTGCTAATTTGTACTGGGTGACATAACCACTTTAGAAGAAACTATATTTAAGAGAATTGTATTCTGCAGCTAAGTAAATAACAGCTCTATTTTACTTGGATCCCCAGGTATTTGCAAGAACCGATCAGCACATCCTATTCTCATATATATAAAACATATTAGTACTACAAGTCCCAGTCCAAGAATTTCTAGATTAGCATTCCCACCTTTTCTTCGGTTGCTTCTAATAATTAGAATAGTATATTTTCTGTTTTCTTGGAGCTAGACAAGGTGTAACTTCCTGATATAGTTCCTGGCAATTAGCACATATGTCATTCCTTAAAAGCACCTTCTTTAGCAGCTTCCATCTTTTACCTTGCTTGCAGTCCTTGCCTCCAAAACCCAGGGGGCATTCACAGCTGAAAGTATTCCACTGGTTGACGCAAGTTCCACCATTATGACATGTGTTGCTATCACAAAAATTCTTCTTAGCAGAGCAGCCTGAAAAGAGAATGTAAGAATGCACTGGGAAGGACAGTAATAGAAAATTCTCCCGGGATTAGGAAAGTGTTTGCTGAATTTGCTACCGAGTAATGAATGAAAGTCATGAATGAAAATCATTCCTATGGATATGTTATACTGCAGACAATGGCTAGGGCCTGCTCAGGTGTTCTCAATAGGTAGTTTGCCAATTTCCATCCACAGAAACCCCACTATTTGAGCAAACTTTCAATTTCCTCCTGAATTCATCATACCAGGCAAAGTTCCATTATTTGCAATGAAGTCAGCCAGGTCTACATCTTGATTATCAATCAGGAAGTCTCTCATGCAACCTATAAAATGCCGATTCCGTACTGGGAAACTCTCAGGAAGGTCAGGAATGCCACCCAGTAACAAGGGACCTGTCAAATCCAAGGATCTGTAAAGTCAAATTAGAGTTATTCAAGAGAAAAACATGATCAAGGAAAAAAATATCTGCCTGAGAAAGTTGTTCTAACCTAAACATGTATTAAGCTGGCATCAATCACACATTATATTAAAAGAGTAGACGGGTAACCTCAAAGTCACTATGGATCCAATTAATAGTAGAGGGTTATAGTTGAAGTTTGAGATTTTAGCAAATCACTATATTCCTGTATGTAAAAATGCAGGAGCAGAAGATAGTGGGGAAGACTAAGGAATATATCATCACCACCTCAAATGTCCTGCCCTGAATATAATCTTCACTTCTCAGAATTTTCAGCAATAGCCAAACTGATGGGATATTTGGGAGTAGAAGTCTGCTCATTCATCCAAAAGGCACTCAGGTTAAGGAAGGCTAGCAGAATAGCGGAGTAGTGAAAAAAAGTAATTTGGAACATACAGTAAGTAGTATTAGTTCTCGTGACTATTACAGGCTTATGTACTGTATATGCATCCATGCAATGTGTCAAAATACCAGCTTCCTATCTCGGTGAATACCAGCACATTAAAGTGGATGACCAATAAAATCTATAGTACTTCACTTTGATATAGGGTGAAGTTGAGCCAGGGAAATTAACAAAGTTAATTGTAGCCCCACGGCTTATCTTTCTGACAGCCATTTCCCCACTGAATGACTCCTGTAAAGTCAGTCTGCTTTCACCCATCACTATTCCCTACTTATTATATTACAAGCTCATCAGATGAAATTAATAGTGCTTGTAAAAAATCTCACTTCTTTGTGCCTGATTGTGTCCCTTGAGCTGAACAGGAATAATTTCCTAGAATAGAGCCAAATTTCAAGGCCACTGAAGTGTCACAGTCGTCTACGGTCACCACAGCTACTTTCTCATCTGAAGGCCCCTGTGGAATTCCAGACGTCCCCACGATAGGCTGTAAAAAGAAAGCAGAATTCTGTTATAAAACTTCAGGTAAGCCAATTAATAATTATGACAAAAAATTTTGATGGGTAAGTGCAGAATATTGACCAAAACCTACTGAACAATGCAAATGCTCTCATACAGCTGCTTCCAAATTAGGATGAATCTAGTAAAAAGGCCCATTTCTAACTTGCACTTTGCATACTCTCTATGCACTCCTCTACAACTGACTCCAGATGCATTCTCCCCATGATAAATCGGCTTCTTTCAAAGCTTTTTTGATTCCACATTTATTTGTCTGAACCTGGAGCAAAGTTAGCCTTTTTCCTGCAAAATGATAGGGCCTGTGAACAATTTGGTTTTCTACTGACTTCGCTCTTCTTTCACAACACCTGTCAGCTCCTGGCCATAACTAAATATTTCTCAGCATCCATTTCCTTAACTATCCTAAGAAAGGAATTTAAACAACCCTATCAGGCAACTCAATCTAAATCCTTCTGTTCATTTCCTAGTGAATGTCACTATATGTGAAAAAGAAAGCTTCCTCTGTTTCTATAAGTTCTCAGGGAACACTCTTAACACTTGTAGTCAGTTTCACAATCACTGCAAAAAATTTCCTGGCTAGGTTTTCTGTTTAAATACTTGGATGTAATTCAAGTGAGCCATTACTCTCTCTCCTATCAAACACATGAAAACCCTCAAACATACCTGTAGAAGATGTAAACCACAAATCACAACTAGGGTTGGCTCTATTATGATAAATATCAAATTGCAAAGATACTACCATGCCACCAGTTATGTGTATAATGAAGAGTCTATTTCCCCAGAGTAGCTGGAAAATACTGTCCAATAAAATGCAATTACAGAAATAGACAATGCACCACTGAGTGGATTGCACAGGCTAATTCAAAAGGGAGAAGAGGGAGAAATGGAAAATTTAAGGGAAAAACACAATGTACCATAAAAGACCACTCTGTTTTGTATATATCAACTTTCTAGCAGCATATCTAATACAGGGTTTTTAATTGTAGCAGAAGAAACTGTTGTTCTCACAGCAGGCCAATTTCTTTCCCTCCAAAACAGTTAAACGTTTATTGCAAATAGTCAAATGCACCTACAACGTGTACTGAAAAAGGAAAAGTGGGGTGCTAGCATCTTCTTTCCACTTTCTTTCCATGTGTTGTACAAAGATGAGGTTTTTATTCTACCAAGAGACAGGATGCTATTTGATCCCAGTTTTCATACTGGAGGCAGAACTGAATGTCTCATGATGTTCCTGTTTTCTGCATTTCCAGGCTAGAAGAAGTGAATGAACATGGTTGTGGTTGGCTTCAAACTGGATTGTCAGAGATTGAGGAGTGGAAACAGATTGAAATTTATGTGAAAGAGTCCTTCGTATATCTCAGACATACTTGCAGATTCAGTTAGATGGCACAGTTGTGCTTTACAGGGAAAAAATGTGCAGCATTCCTCTGCTAGCTGTGATGCTAGAAATCATGGGAAAACAGCTATGTTGGCAGCTTAACATCAATAGCCAAATACTTTCAGAGCATTCGCTAGAGTTTTGATACTTAGAACTCAACAAAGTGGTAAATGGGTGGAATTTTCCCCTGTTGTTTCACCACAGGTATTTATTTATGAAGCAGTGATTCTAATATGCACTAGCAATGATAAAGGCAGAACCAGGAGCTGAAACTTATTCTGATAAATGAATTTATGAACCAAGATGAAAGCATTCTATATGTTTGCCTGGGGAGAATTTAATGATCTAATCTTTAGAAATAGATCCGGCAGACTAATATGATATCTTATCCTGAGCTATCAGCATGTACTGTCTTACCTAGTTCCATCTATCTATCAGAATCAGTAAACCCTAAGCCTTCTCTCTCTCTCTCTCTCTCTCTCTCTCTCTCTCTCTCTCTCTCTCTCTCTCTCTCTCTCTCTCTCTCTCTCTCTCTCTCTCTCTCTCTCTCTCTCTCTCTCTCTCTCCTCTCCTCTCCTCTCCTCTCCTCTCCTCTCCTCTTCCCTTCCTCTTCCCTCTCTTTTCATGAAGATGCCCTAACCATCTGGAGATGCCTGGAACTCAAACATATTACTTATATAAGTAAAGCATCAAGCAGACATCACACACATACACACACAAAAAGATTTTGCAGATTATAGGGGTATGATGGAATTTTTTTATCTTAATTATTAGTAAAAATCTTAGTATTTTTCTAGATCAGTTTTGTGCCAACATATATTGTCCCTTGCTATTCATGAGCAGTTTATTGCTAATGTATGTTGGACAAGTGAGAAAATCAAAGAATACCAAGAAAGAAGTTATGCACATGGTCCTCATTTAATGACCACTCATTCAGCAACTGTTTGGCCTTATGATGATGCTGAATTAGTGGTAGTTATACTCAGTCCTCAAAGTTCCAGCCATCGCATTCATGTCCCTGAGGAAGCATGAATGCAGTCTAGGCATTCAGTGGCTGCCTTACAATTACAACATTTCAGCATCCCAGAGTCAGGTGCCACCTTTCCTGTTGCCATTTGTGTCCTTCACTGTTGGATTCTGAAAGCGGAGTCAATGGGGATGCTGGCAGGAGGTTGCAAATGGTGACCACATCACATCCTATCCAATGACAAGTCAGGATTCACTTAACAACATCAACCAGAAGTACCGGAATTGCTGTCTCTAAACAGCACGGCTATGTGACACTGCTGTTTTATAACTGCATCACTTATTAACGGCAAATCCAGTTCCAACTGTTGTTGTTAACTGAGAACTATCTGTATGTGCTTCATTGACTGTAGGCCTTTGATTGTGTTGATCACGTCAAGTTGTGGAACATGCTTACAAAAACAGGAATCCCAGAACACCTCATTTCCTCTTGAGAAACCTGTATATAGGTCAAGAAATCACAGTATGAAGAGAACATGGCAAAACGCACTGGCTCTAGGTTGCCAAGTGAGTATGACAAGGCTGTATACTCTCCCTCAATTATTTAATCTATATGTTGAATATAAATTAAGGAAGGCTGGATTGGAAGAAGATTAGCTTGGTTCTAAAATTAAAGAGAAAAACATCAACAACCTGCATTGTGCTAATTACTCTAATAAAGTAAAGGAACAAGTCAAGAAATATGCTACAGACTAGCATTTGGTAGAACAGCGATGAAGGTCTTGTAAAAGATATTCAAATGTTGTGATGTTAGTCCAAAGTTCTCACTTGCGGTACAAATGGCTACGCTCCAAAACGTGATGTGAAGATATAGCTTTCTGAAGTAAGATCTAATGCTGGGGAAGGTAAAAGGGAAGAGAAGAGGATGATCAGCAGTACGTGGATGGACTCAGTTACAGCAACAATGGCTGCATCATTGGACCTGAAAGACTGGGTTAGAGACAGATCATTTTGGAGAAAATCTAACTATGTGTTCACTAAGAAATGACACCAACCTGAAGGCACATGATCAATTCACAAGCAGTATCCTTTGTGAAATTTGATTTTTTTTTCAGCTGCAGTGGGCAGAGATGTTGATTTTGTAAAATCTATGTATTGTTTGCCGGTAATCAGTAATCAAAGCCATGGATAGATACATGTCTGGGTGCAATGGAATATATTGTTAATAAACAGCATGTTATTTACAAATACAAACCAAATTTCTAATGAAACCCTCAGAATGGCATAAATATCTGCTTAAAGTCAAACCTTTAACAATTATGTGTTCCAGAATGAGAAGAACCAGAGTTGAGTCAAGTGATTAGCAGCTGCCTGCCACAGCAGAAATTATTTATACTTTTCAATTTCATACACTGTTATGAAATTATTTTTATTTCTATTTCTAATTTATTTGTTATGCAATTGCCTTTTTTGTTCATGGAAATTGCAGGAAGGGGAGGAGGGGAAACCAGATGATAACTTCCTTTAAGTAACCCCATCGCCATATGTTTGCATTATTTTTCCATTTTTATCCTTACCAAAACCAAATTCAGAAACAAAAAACACATCCAACTGCTGTCTAATGTGAAGACAGGCTGTGCTAGATTTCAGCTTAGAAACATATCCAGTTACACTAAGGGCCCTCAAAGCAATTCACACCCATTGTTTTGCAAAATGCCTATTGAACTGTCAGACTATGTAGAACAACTTGAAGGTGTACATTTTGTCTTATTAAATAAAAATAAAATCTTGTTATTAAGTATTCTCCCCACTTACACTTTTCATTTTATACACTGCTGGAGGGACAAAATATCTTACAAAGAGACTCTTGACAAGGTGCCTGTTTAGGAAAATGTGAACAGATAAGCGTCTACAAAATCAGGAAAGGAGTAATCATGACTTAACCAGAGATACCTGTTTTGGAAAACTGGGGAACAGATGAATGTCTCAGATTAAACATCTATTCATTTTTTCCCTTTCAGGAGAGAGTTACTAAAGCATATAGAAAAATTCAAATTAACACCATTTGCGGCCATCATTTCTAGGCTTGGAGATCACTCTTTGTTTCTGCTGTTGATCTTTTTTTTCCCTTCAGATACAAAATGTTGATCCTGCTTATGAGGATACATTTCAGATGGTAATTTAAATATCTCTTTAAAATATGGTACAAATTTTCCGGCTTCTTTTCATAAATGCATTAAAAAAAATAATCTCCACGAAGCATCCCTTTGCCTTTTAACTAATACAATGTGAGCTTTTCTTCTAGACTCTTGTCTCTTTCCCCTTTGTGTTCATCCACTCAGCTGGTCCATCCCGCACATTCCTTGTCCCTTGCAGGGAAAACCCATGGGTCACCAGTGGCAGTGGCAGTGCTGTGCAAAGGCCTGGACTATAGCAAATGAAGACCGATTCAAAGGCCTGGCTCAGGAAACAGGCCAGTTCCAGACAAAGGGAGCGAAGACAGCTACACGGGGGGGGGGGGGAGGGTGTGTGTGCCCATAGCAGCAGGTCACAGCACAGCACAGCACCAAGGGACTGGCAGGCAGCCCAAATCCTCCCTCTGCCTTTGAGTCACTTCTTCTCTCCAAACATGCAAAGACAAAATGGGAGAACAGAGAGGAAAGAACTCTGCTTAAGGTTCAGAGCATAGCCCCCATACTTCAGCCGCAGGCAGATTCAAGCAAACTCCTCAGAGTTGGAGCTAAGTCTAAATTTGCTTCAAGTACAATCTATGTGGTAACTTTTGCAAACAGCAAGCACATGGCAAAACAGAGACTTCAGTCTGAAAAATCTACAGAAGCGGGATTAGAAGAAGACTGCAACTGCCAATCCCCCTTTTGTGCAAGCAACAGAAGCTTTCAAGCTCCAGGTACACGTACCTGCTTTGGATAGCTGATACTCAGAGACAAGTTCCCCAATACAAAAGGCAACATATGCTGTTTTGCCCAGAGGCAGTTCTTGTTTGACTGTCACAGGTTATTAAACATGAAGCGCTTATGTCTCTGGGATAAGATTACAGTATTTTGGAATTACTGTAGCCTTAAAGATTTGTGAGCCTGGAAAACCAAACTTCTCCTTTCTGTCATTCAAACATTTTAATTGTATAGCGATGGGTCCTTAGCTAATCCACTGTGACAAATGACAAAGGAGCTCTTCTCTTTTTTCTGCAAGTCATTATTCCCAACCTTGTCCACTTCTGGAGGACATCAGACTGGTGAAAGTGCTTGATATTTGACCACAGAGAAAAAGAACTCATGGAAAGTAAAAGTAATCAGAGGATTGCCTCATTCAGACTCCAGGAAACCCAATACAAAAGAAAACAGGAGTTATAGGTATGAACTTCAGTTTCATACAAACTTTTATTGGGTGGTAGAAATACCAGGTAAACCATGAAAGCAAGCAGTGACTGCACCATGGCCTTTTAGAGCAGTGGTTCTCAACCTTTTTCAGGTTGAGACCCCACTTGCGCCGCCCATGCGCGGCGCGACCCCGACCCGCACATGCGCGGCGCGCACGCGATGGAAAAAAAACACACAAAAAAACAAAATGGCGGACCGCGACGGGCCGATCTGTGCATGCGCGGCGCGCACGCGACGGAAAAAAATGGCGGACCGCAATGGGCCGATCCGCGCATGCACAGCGCGCGCGCGATGGCCCGAACCGTGCATGCGCAGCGCGCGCGCAACAGCCCGAACCGTGCATGCGCGGCGCGCGCGTGACCCAAAAAAACAAAAAAACAAAAAAATGGCGGACCGCGGTGTCCGGCGACCCCCACGAAACGGTCGTTTGACCCCAAATGGGGTCGCGACCCATAGGTTGAGAACCGCTGTTTTAGAGGGAAGAAGCAACCGAACAACCCTTAGTTGCTCCTATTGTTAAGGAACTAAGAATGCAGTTTAACACATGATAAATGCAAATGCGGGCATTTTAGAAAAACATAGTCACTGCCACAAATGAGTATCTAAACCAGGAATGGTCAACTATGGCACCTTTATAGTTCTGTGGACTTCCTGGTCCAGGGATTCTGGGAATTGAAGTCCATAGGTCGTAAAGGTGCCATAGTTGCCTAACCCTGATTTAACTACTGCAGGTAGAGGAGGAAGCATTTCTCAATATAGGGTTCCTGATGGCTCTATAGGAAGAAAGCTCCAATTATCATTAAAAAAACCTTTCCTGCTCATACATATAGCAGCATCAAAATCACACATGCATGAGAGTAATCATCATTAGAATTCTAAGGGGGAATGGCATGTTGGGAGTTCCTTTTTAACCTACCCAAAAAATAGCCAACTGAAAATTGTTAGTGATGTTTATTTTCAGGAGAGTTCCAGTTTCAATGAATCCAAAATCTTCACATAAATATGTCCAAAGTATGATAATTTGAGTCTGGTCATCTATGCCTTTGAGTTAGAATTCTAGGTTTTGTTTAATTATTTTGTTTAATTATTATTGTTCATTTTCTTGGCTAGCCAGGGCATTCTCGGGAGTCTTCTCCAAAACCAAAGTTAAAAAGTATCACTGTTCTTTTTATCTTGCTTCTTCAAAGTCCAACTTTTGCTTCCATAGAATACCACAGGCCCTCTATGGCATAAGGAAAACATTGCCTGCACAATTCTAATATTTGTAAGTATACAAACATCATAGCATTTGAAAATATTTTTCAAGGCCTTCATGGCTACTCTCTCAAGCGTTAGTCTGCAGCAGACATGTCAAACTTGCGACATCACATGACGTCGTGAGACGTATTGGAACTTTTTCCCCATTGCTGGCAATGGGGTGGATGCGGTTTCCTCGTGGCACATCCGGCCCACAGGCCGGCAGTTTGACACCCCTGGTCTGCAGCATATTTCTTGAGTATTGGTTCCTTTACTGTTGATAGCTGAACCCCAAAGGCAGAAACTAACCGATACCTTCATTGTCAGGTTGATTCATGCTGTCATGAATTTGTTCTTTATTTTTAATCTTAGTCCCATTTTTTTCCCATCCACCTTCACTTTCATTATGAGAACTTGTTGATTCTTTGCCTCTTCACTTACCAGAGTAGCATCATCTGCATAGCATATAGGTTATTAATGTTTCTTACTCTGCTTTTATAGCCCTGCTCATCTTCTTCCAATCCATCTCTTCCCAATATATATTCTCCACATAAATCGAATAAGGAGAGAGTACATAGTATTGTCTCAGTTCTTTGCTAATTGGAGTCAGTGTGTTTTGCCACTTTCTGTCCATATTGTAGTTTTCTGATCTGTGTATAGATTTTACATGAATGCAACTATGTATTCAAGGATTCCATTTTTTTCTAAACATATTCCAGAAATAACTAAAACCAAAAACTATACTTGGGTATACTGTATCTTTCAGCTACAAGCCACAAAAAAACAATAGGGACTACTAGCGTATGAACAGCAATATGTTTTCTGTAGGTTTGCGAACAGGAGGACAGCGCTTTAGCTGAGCTACAGGGAAGAACCCTTAATCTCCTTTTATTGTCCTATTATTATTATTATTATTATTTATTTATTTATTAAATTTCTATACCGCCCCTCTCCCGAAGGACTCGGGGCGGTTTACAGCCTTAAAATTTAAAAAAACATATAAATGTACAAAATTAAAATATTTAAAAATAAATTAAACAAATTAGGCCATAAAATCTATAAAACCCAATATATACAAATCCTAAAATCCTAAAAATTACAAAAATCCTAAAAATTAGACAATCCCCCTAAAACATTTTCACCCGGTTGGAGCCGGAGCTTCTATGCCAGGCCGGCCTGTTGAAAAAGGAAAGTTTTCAGTTCCCGACGGAAGGTGCGTAAGTCCGTCATCGTACGGAGTTCGGGGGGGAGCTCGTTCCAAAATGTCCTAGTACAGTGGTGGCGAACCTAGGGCACGGGTGCCAGAGGCGGTACTCAGAGCCCTCTCTGTGGGCACATGCGTCATCGCCCCAGTCCTAGGCCTTCAGCTGGGTTTTATAAAACCTTTTTGCTTTAGGCCTCCGCCATGTGCAAAAAAAAAAAAAAGGTTCAGTCAATTTCAACTTCTCGCGGGAAAAGAAAAGTTCTTGCAAAGTTGGAATTGATTGATTGAAGTTTTTAGTCCAACCCAGTCTGCCATTACCACTGCAGCCATGAGTGTGGCCACACTCACCCAATTGGCCACACCCAGCCAATGGGCCACACCCATCTGGCACTCGACGATGCATAAGTGGGTTTTGGGTTGCAGTTTGGGCACTCAGTCTCTAAAAGGTTCGCCATCACTCTCCTAGTAGGATCATACTGTACTGTCTTTCTGCCTTCCATAATGTAGTCTTAGTATGTCTTACGTCTCTGTCAGTTCATGGATATTCTGCATCTTAGGTTTAGAAGGCGTGATTTTGTTTTCTATGAAAGTTCGCAAATCCTTCCATTCTTTTCACTGGCTAGAGGAAAATAGGAGTGAATTTTTCTACAGCTCTGCTATTTTTTGTTCCCATAAGTGTATATATGCACCCAGAAACACACACAATCTGTCATTAAACTAAGTAAGATGTACCAATAAGCCTCAAGGCAATCCCTAGGAGGACATGGAGCAAATATACTGAGAGCTGTTCTTTGGATCCACTTACTGACACAGACAATGGAGAAACTGAGAGCCAAGAAAGAAAACCAAGGTTAGCCACAGGTATGCAATGAGCTATCCCCCTCTTTCATTATAGGAATAGTCGGTAGAAATAGCAAATTTTGCTCTAATTGGAAAGCCTTCTGCTCAATACAAAGAAAGGGAAAAAAGAGCCTCGCTTCCTATGTGTCCTAGCTTCCAAAGCTAGGATAAAGAGACAGGGCACCTTCAACAATTAAGCAAGCTCTCACATGTTTGGACAAAGATTCACAGTGGTTTTTAATAAGCTGTATTTATTGCTCTGAAAGAAACAGCAGGATTATCTTATTACCACTTGACAGGCATGGCACTGAAACCCAGACTTGCTCACTTTATCAAGCACTATGAATACTGGAAGCTTAGCCACTCGTATTAATACTTAAAAGAGCACTTTTGTCAAATCTCTCCCCAACTTCTCCTCTGCTTGCAACAGTGTGCAGAAAAAAACAACACACCACAGTAACTACCAAAAGAACCAACAGTAAAAACTAACACATCTTGGTTTCCAGCCAGGATAAGCCAAGGATAACATATTTTTAGTTTGTGGGAGGAGGTCAGGAATAGAGTATCTCTCTATCTCCCACGTAATTTGCATGAAAGCATTTTTAAAAAAGTAATATTCTGACAATCCCTTGTGTCATAATTCACAGGATGCCTTTGATTCTTACAATGTAAGGTAGGAGGGAGAGTCACAGAGTTATTTCTACAAAAGAGCTTATGCAGGTTTGACTTGGTGTAATGAAATATTGTGATGCTTCAGCTCATGTTATGGAACTCTAGGTCAATACAACATGCTAACTACAACCATCTATGAAAGCACTTTTGATTCCAGTTTTGCTTTTTACCTTGTAACTTGTCAGGCACCTATCTTTTTAAAACAAGAGTGAAAATTTGGGAGGGGGGGGAGGAAGACATTGTTCTATGGCACTAGCTGGAGGCACTGGTAGCAAGCATCCTCCCACATTAGTTAGCAAGAGCTGTCTACTGGCACACGAGCACTGTGCCTGGGTGAAATACCCACAGGCAATCCAACTCATCAGTGCTGACACCTGTACAATATTCAGAAACATTCCCAGGAATGGGAGGAACAACTCCCATCCCAAATAAAGTGCTTTCAAATTAGAGCACGGAGACAAGCCAGATTCCTTTAAAACTCTTAATTTGTCACAAAAATGTGGTTCTGTTTTACTGCTACCTTTGACATCTGCATTTGATGGGGAAATGAAATAAGCACCGGTCAAACAAGAACAAATGCAGCTCACAACAACAGATGGCTAATTGTGTAGTCTAACATGACATTTATCCAGCACGATGTCAATGCTAAATAAGTGTCAAGATAAGTGTAGTGATTATCTGATCATTTTTTTGTGTGTGTAGCAGAAGTTCTTGCCTAACAGGTACTGTATTGATGCAATAGCATAAACATTAAGCAAATGAGAGGAATGTCTGTTAACTAGACTGGATCTTGGCATCAGAATTTTCATTCAAGCTCTGAAAGACTGGGGCCTTTTACAGTATCATTGTGAATCCATTTAGGAGTCTCAGTTCAACACAACATGTATAGCTGAATTAGTTTCTCTGTCCAAACCCTACAAAAGCATAATTATTAAAGCTGAACGTTTATTAAGTAAGTCAGAGTCATGAAAATAATTCAATAGGATGCTCTGGATCTGTTTCTTCACGATGCAACTGCTTAACATTATTTTTTTAAAATGGATTTTGCCTGTCTGATGCGATCCTCTAGGAAGTGGGTGCTTTAAATCCCAACTCGAGAGGTGCAAGAGACACGGACCTAGAGAACAACCTTACATGTCCCAACACAGTGGAACAACTTGCCCTTAGAGGTATCCCTGCCCTCTAGCTCTCAGCCTAGACCAGCGGTTCTCAACCTGTGGGTCGCGACCCCATTTCACGGGGGTCGCCAAGCACCGCAGTCCGCCATTTTTTTATTTATTTTTTTGGGTCAGCCATTTTTTTTCCTATCGCGATGCGGGCTGTCGCGCCGGGGGTGTGAGATGATATTCCAGGGCAGGGGGTGCAAAAACTTGGGTTTAGAAATTTCAAGATTATATTGTATATGCATAATTCATTGCCATTATTTCAAACTTTTGTAAGGGATGCGAGAATATATCAGAAGCGTTCTAGGGGTGCGGGATATAAAAAAGGTTGGGAATGAAGGCCATTCTCTTAAGGGACTTTTGATTCTGAATTTTAATGATGAAACAAGCTGCCAGGTTTAGTACAACCTTATTTTGATTTGGTTTTATTGTGAAAGGTTTGTGGATGTTATGATATTTTATGGAGTTTGATACTGTATAACTCCTCAGAATTTTGGGATTATATAAATAATTGCAACAAGCAAGTACATAAGGCTGCTTCAAAGCTATTCTTGAAGTTCTTTCAGCTTTTGCCAGGATAACCAGTGAGATGAAATGTCTGCTGCTTCCCTCCATTAGCGAACTCAGGAGAAATGTCTTCTGGACATGTAAATGCACATTTATAATGCTTTGGGAGAGACTTGAAGCAACCATGCTGAGCCTTTGAGTAGCCACGGCTCCTTTGTGGCTTCAATATGTAGTTCTACTTCAAATAATTTGCTTAGGGCTTTTCTAAAATGATTTTTCTTGATGCTTTCTCACATCACGTGGGCTGGTCTATGATCAAGGGTTTTGTATCTTTCAACTGATCATCAATTACAGCAGCGATTCCTGGATGAATTGGATCAGTGAATGAAAAATGCACTGACCCTAGAAAAGCAATGGTAATTCCCTAGGACAACAAGGAGACAGCACACAGGAATCTGGCTCCAAAACAATAACTATGAGAAGGATCTTGGAGTCCTAGTGGACGATGACTTAAATATAAGCCAGCAGTGTGCGGCGGCAGCCAAAAAAGCTAATACAATCCTTGGTTGTATAAACAGAGGCATAGAATCAAAATAGAATAGTATCGCTTTATAGAGCCTTAGTAAGACTACACCTGAAATACTACATCCAGTTTACAAAAGAAGATGTCAAGACTTTGGAAAAAGTGCAAAAAAGAGCAACTAAGATGATTAAAGGCCTGGAGACAGAAACATATGAAGAACGATTGCAGGAATTGGGTATGGCCAGTCTAGAGAAAAGTAGGACTAGGGGTGACATGATAGCAGTATTTCAGTATTTGAGGGTCTGCCATAAAGAAGAGGGGATCAACCTATTTTCCAAAGCACTTGAAGGCAAGACAAAAAAACAATGGATGGAAACTTATCAAGGAGAGAATCAACCTGGAATTAAGGAGAAATTTCCTAGCAGTGAGAACAATTAATCAGTGGAACAGCTTGTCTTCAGAAGTTGTGGGTGCTTAAAAGACTGGACAGCCACCTGTCTGAAATGGTATAGGTTCTCCTACTTGAGCAGGAGGTTGGACTAGAAGACCTCCAAGGTCCCTTCCAGCTCTATTCTGATTGGTTCTGATTGAACTATAGAGCACAGGAGGACTTCCCTATTGCTCCTTCCCCTCCCCCAGATTAGTATCACTCTCTCCATTCCGCTCCCACCCACCAGCCATCAATGCCATTGTATTCCCTTGGGCGGCCTTTTCAGGCCCCTGCTTATTAACTGAAGCAGGCTGTGACAATTGCACCAGCTGTTCACCTCTTCTTGCCCTCTGTCAGCGTCCTCCTATTTAGCGATTGGCTTCTTGGACTCAATCATGCTGGGACCACCACAGCTCTCTCTCTCTCCACTCCCCCCCACCACCACCACCATGCTTCTGTGTTTAGAGCACTATGAATACTAATAGCTGGGGATACCCAACAGCTTACAGGAACCGAACATTTTGAGGCAGCCATCATGACAATGACTCCACAATCAAAAGCTTCTTTTAGTTCTTGAATGTACCCTCTTCTTCCCCTAGCAGCAAGATCTCCAACTACAGATAATGACATGTTACCCAGGGGACACCAGTGGGAAAATTGGCATAAAATGAGCAGAATGCTTCAGAGATCCCAAGAGGATTGCTATGCTATTTCAACAGTAGGCCTGGTGCAGTTACAGCACAAAATAATCTTACCTTGTTATAATAGTGCAGGTGGACAGTGTGCCACTGTCCATCGCTCACACCTCCTGGGATGAATGGGGCAACTGTGCTTGTGGTTTCTCCTGAAGGAAAGATGAAACACCGCTCAGGTTTTAAAAATAAAATCTGGAGGAGAAAAAGAGTAATTCCCCCATCATTTTACAAAGATTCTGAGAAGCAGTGAGGGCACCAGAGTTATAGCATGCTGAGTGAAGGAGGTAAACTGGTAAAGAATATTGCTAAAGATTTAGAAAAATAAGGTACGGAAAGTAAAACCTAAGGCGGAATGTTTATAAACCAAAGTAAATTGACAGATATACTGGAGCGCAATCATACCTGCTGAGAAAGTAAGCTGAACTTGCTCTTGAACGATTTCCAATGCAACAAAATCATGCCGTTCATTGAAACGCCCATTGTAGAGGAGAAGACCATCCCGCTCCTTAGTGGCAAACCTGCCCAAAAAGAAGAGAAAGTCGAGCCTTATTCCAAGCATCCCAATGCCCACTGCAAGATGTTCATAAGAACTAAGGTGATTTGTAGGATGTGAATTTTTGTCTGGGCAGAAATCTTGCAGCTTCTAATGCAGCGGTTCTCAACCTATGGGTCGCGACCCCATTTGGGGTCGAACGACCATTTCGCGGGGGTCGCCGGACACTGCGGTCCACCATTTTTTCCCCCGTCGCACGCGCGCCGCGCATGTGCGGTTCGGCCCGCCACGCGCGCGCCACGCATGCACGGTTCGGCCCGTCGCGCCGTGCGTGCGCACCGCAGGTCGGGGTCACGCCGCGCATGGGCGGCGCAAGTGGGGTCTCAACCTGAAAAAGGTTGAGAACTGCTGTTCTAATGGTTTATGAAATGAAAAGAATTTAGAAAACCTCCCAGAATGGATTCCCATGCAAAGCAATATAAATTGTATCCTGAACTGTTATCACTGGATCCCATATACTTACACACAATTTTCCTCTGAAAACATTCACACAAAGAGAGAGTTCATATACAACATTCATAAATACACACAATTTGCCATGTAGAAATTTTGGGGACATCCTGCCTCTGAACAGAGGAATTGTTGGTTGCTAAGTGCCATGGTTTACCTAAGGAAGCAAGCTAGATTTAACAAAGGCATTCCTTTGTGATTAGACATGTAGTTCCTTCATACAAAGGAGTGCCCAAAAGGCTGGCTCAGCTGTGACTCATCCTGGAACTCCCCCACACTCCCCACCTCAACCCTCCATTCATTCACTTTAGTTGCATTGTGTGGCTGTATATAAATAAGGAATAAGAGTGAAGAAAGAGACAACGATAAACATGAAATAACAATTTCTCCAAGGTCAGTGGGAAACTCTTCAAGTTCTGGAAGCGATCAGCGATCAGCCATTTGAAATGGTTAATGCTGTGCTGGGAATATTATGAGAATTTGATTACTACTCCCAAAATCAAGACTACAGTGTCACATGATGTTACTGGGCACATAATGACAAGAAGTATCAAGTTTCAGTCATCGTTTTTAAAGGAAATTCCGAGATAGCCCAGGATATTTCAAGTCTTGAGGAAGAGGCCAGAAAGCACGGCATCCAGCTCAAGTTCAAGAAATGAGACAAGAAGAGTAAGATTTTTGTTAAGTCAAGCAAGAAACCGGGGTAACAGAAATAGGGATTAGTGGGAAAATTTATCCAATAACATCCAGAAAATGATATAGTTGTTTTGGAAGAAAATTACACCCTCACAACTTGGGGAAAAGTGCTCAGTATAAATTAAAAGGTTTTGCTAGCTACTGATTAAAGCTTTGGCCAAAAAAATCTAGAAACTGGGTTTTGCTTCATATATCACAACTTAATTTGTAGCCTCACACCTTCATCTATTCCTTATTTCATTAGATGGTTAGGAGGAGAAAATACACTAATGCAGTGGTTCTCAACCTGTGGCTCGCGACCTCATTTGGGGTCGAACGACCATTTCACGGGGGTCGCCAAACAACGCAGTCCGCCATTTTCCCCCTTTTCCTTAGCTGTGCTACTCCCTCTTATTCTATTGGCTTTTGAAAGCCAATAGAATAGACTCTCTTGAATAGAGTCTAATTCTATTGGCTTTCAAAAGCCAATAGGAATTGTCCAGGCTGTCTCTGCCCTGCTGAGCCCACCAAAAGTCCCAGTCTGCAAACGGTACTGCAAGTTGTCTGTAGCAAAAGCGAGCTGTCTGGAAGTTTCCACCCCTCCCTGCTGAGCAACTACTAAAAATGTAAGTAAAAGAGGGCCAGGGGTGGGAGGTGGGAGGCCGCGCCCAGCGGGTGACTTACCTCCCTTGGGCTGGGCCAGCTGGTGGCCCAGCCAGTGGTCGCCCTGCGCCATTGCTGCCCCTTGCCAGCTACGCCTCGGCCGGCGCAGGGGGCAGCACCAAGCATGTATGGTGCTCCCGGGCAGGGAAATAATCCTCGACTTACAACCGGTTGGGAAGTCCTCGACTTATGACCAGTTGGGGGTTGCGGCATTAAAAAGGTTGAGAACCACTGCACTAATGGGTTACTTCAGGAAATACAATGGGATGTTCAGTTGATTTACAGTACACTACTGCTTCTGGGTGATCTATAGTGAAACTTCCACTTTGTTAATGTAGCGGTCAGTTTTTCTGACAACATCAGCAAACACAAAATTCCAAAATATATATTTAGACAAAAGATTCAGATACTCATTAACTTCCATGTAATTATGAAATCAACCTCTACCAATCTATTTCAACTTCAGACTTGCTAGGATGCCATTTTTAGGTGCCTCTTTATTGCGTTACTAGTGGTGGAAGATTTTTAATTATTATTTTTTTTTGCAAAAGATTCTCCTTTCCAAGTTCATGATCATGTCTGCTTTAATGTAACTGCTGGGTCTCCAGAGCAAATTCAGCTGATCATCAGGCACTCAAAGGTTTCTTACTATGATTTAGTCTAAAGAAATGGAAATAAATCTTCAGAAAACCACTATAGTTAGGATGATCTTTTCTTTAATTAACTGCACACTGACATATTAATTGTCTATAGTCAGAATACTGGGTGTCTTTTTTTTTCTGCTTTCTACAATCTTCTGGTAGAACAAAGAACACCCATTTACTAAGTTTTAATTCTTATAGCTTCCTGGCACCAGATCAAAAATCTGGTAGAAAAAAGTCCCAACAAATAAGCTTAGAGGTGTCAAATTATTCCATCTTCTTTCTTCTGATAAATATAATGAGAATTATATCATTATTTCATGTAGGCTTTCATCAAAGTATGTTGCTTACTGCTACTCATTCCTAGAATGTACCATTTCTAATTGCAAATGGGAAAATAACGCATGAATGCTTCTCAATATAACAACTGGAATTACCTATGTATAAGTTGGGCAGCCATATAAATTTGTTTAATAAATAAATAAATATAAAACTTATAAAAATGAAAAGTATTCTCTTAATTTGTTATGATGAAAGCTAGTCTTCTCCTGATGTGCTATTATTCTCATTCTCACCTTCTGTATTTATTGGCAACTGTATATAGGCTGATTTATCCAAAAAAGACTAAAACACCATCCATACAAGTCAGTTAATATGTTTTGCATTTTAGCTGTCAGTGATACTTGTAGACTATTTCTGAGCATGGAAGCCTTTAAAGGCTCCCAATGACTTTAAAAACATAGATGTTAAGTAATAATGAATTTTTAAAATAAGCAGCAGCTCAGAAAAGTTAGAAAACACAAACTATATAAATTATGGGTCTTCATTAATTTCTACCACTTTGAATTCTACTTAGCTACTTTACACATTTCATGATTGATACTCATACATTGAAAAAGATACACAATGTTCTCTGTATAAAACTATACATCCACACCTTCATTTAAGATATTAGCTCTTAACTACTGGTTCTGAATGTTTCATTTGCGCTGCACAACCTTGTGAAGTAGGAAAGGTGTGCCTACTAATGAAATTAAGAAACCCACTCCTAAATTGCCATTCAGAAAATTGAAGGTGGTCAATTAATATCTTGACTGGCATAGGGAATCGGGAGTTGCTGCTGGTTAGCTAAAGCAACTTTTATAAATATTTTTAAAAACATAATTGGACATAGCCAACTGCCAATTACCAATTCTGCATGGCTGCAAGTTTTTCTTTTATTATTGCTACTTCAAATACACACTTGTCTATTCTTTAACAACAACATGTTTATTCCCCAACATTCATACTTAGAGTCAAAGGAGCAGAAGCACATTCTGTTCTGATACCTGCAAATAAACTTGTGCTCTTAAGTATCTCACTGGAATATGTGAAATTACACCTGCTCAGCATATTCTATTTTATTAAGGTTATTTAGTTCTGATCTAACAAGGACAAGAAGCAATGGATGGAAACTGATCAAGGAGAGAGGCAACCTAGAACTAAGGAGAAACTTCCTGACAGTTAGAACAATTAACCAGTGGAACAACCTGCCTCCAGAAGTGGTGAATGCTCCAACACTGGAAGTTTTTAAGAAGAGACTGGACAGCCATTGTCCGAAATGGTATAGAGTTTCCTGCCTGAGCACGGGGTTGGACTAGATCAGTGTTTCTCAACCTTGACAATTTTAAGGCATGTGGACTTCAACTCCCAGAATTCCACAGCCAGCAATGCTGGCTGTGGAATTCTGGGAGTTGAAGTCCACATGTCTTAAAATTGTCAAGGTTGAGAAACACTGGACTAGATGACCTCCAAGGTCCCTTCCAACTTTATTATTATTATTATTATTATTATTATTATTATTATTATTATTATTATTATTATTATTATTATTATTATTATTATTATTATTATGTGAAGGATAGAGACATTTTAAAACATATATTGGTAAAGGGGAAAAATGTGTACTTCATAACTGGTCAACTAATAGTAAACCCGTTAAATTTTTTTTAAAAAATCTAATTCCCTAGGTGAATTACTATACAGGTAGTCCTCAACTTATGACCACAACTGAGCCCAAAATTTCTGTTGTCAAGGGAGACATTTGTTAAGTGAATTTTACCCCATTTACAAACTTTCCTGCCACAGTTGTTAGGTGAATGAATGCAGTTGTTAAGTTAGCGCCAAGGTTAAGTGAATCTGGCTTCCCCATTGAATTTGCTTGTCAGAAGATCACAAAAGGTGATCACATGACCCCAGGACACTGCAACGGTCATGAATATGAGTCAGTTGCCAAGCATTCTTAATTCTGATCCCATGACCATGGGGATGCATCAGTGATCATAAGTGTGAAAAACTGTGATAAGTCACTTTTTCAGTACCTTTCTAACTTTGGACGGTCACTAAACGGTTGTAAATCGAGGACTATCTATAGCAGGGGTTCTCAACCTTGGCAACTTTAAGACTTGTGGACTTCAACTCCCAGAATTTGGGAGTTGAAGTCCACAAATCTTAAAGTTGCCAAGGTTGAGAACCCCTGATCTATAGGCAAGAATAGAAAGTTTCTCAAATCAGGCATCAACTATTCTTTTTTTTTTGTCTCTTACCACAATCTATTTTGCAGCGGTATCTGAAATCAACGCAGAGCCCCACGCAACAGGCTCTTCTACGTTACCAAGTGGCTGAATTATTGGAGCAACCCCTTCTGCAGCAGGTTGGGAAATGATAACTAACCCACAGAAACAGTGAACGGTGAGCCTGTCAGGGCTGAAAAATACAGTTCCCATCTGAGCAAAGCAGATCTTCCTTTCCCTTGTGACCACACACAGAATTGCTCTACTGGGTAGATTCGTTTTAGACTGTCAGCACTTGGCAGTTTCCCTCCATTTCTCTCCCCCCCCACACACATATACACAGTCCCAGAGGAAAAAGTGCGTGACAAATATACAGAGCAGAACTGGAGATCACTGACCCTTTGCTGGGGACAAAAAGGCTTTGGCTGGCTGGCTTCTTTGTGCTAGGCTAACAAAAAGGATGGAATTGGAATAATTATGGGTGGTAAGGCCAGGAAATGGGGAAGGCTCCATGATCTCATCAGAGGAGCTCAAGCAAATAACATCCTTACAACAAATAAAGTACTTATATGCCCATTTACACTGAAAGGACAAAGTGAGAAATGAGATACACAAATCCCCAAAATTTTGCTAGACTTTACTCTAATAAAAGTTCCTTTCTAGCTTAACACTATTGCTAAAATAGAAAGAGGAAGACATTTGACTATTCAACAGGTAGCGCAATGCATCTGAAAACTGAACTTCAGATTCAAGAAACTAAGCGGTCGATAAGGTCCAGATGCCTGTGATAGCTCTCAGCCTCCATATACATAAGCATACACAAATCTAGTATAGACAGCAATTGTTGGAAGTGGGGAGATACATAGTTCTCATTTGTTCAGAGATGGACCTATACAAGTGTAACACTATCAGTGCTTACTTATATAATTTCCTGCTGTGGGTAAGAGTAGATCAAGGAGATTCCCCTGACACTTATGGTATGTACAAGATTTTTTAATTTGTCTGACATAACTTTTCAAATCTCAGCATGAAAAAAACCATGCAGAAGATGAAGCAGAAGTTCGTATCAAAAGTTTTAAGACTACAATTTTAAATACATTTAAGAGGAGATGGTTCATCTGGACACATTACCATTTGCAAATGCTTAGCTCTGTAACATTATATTTGAAGAACTGGTTAATCACTTATACTTTTCTAATTATATTTTCTGTTTAAAATCTTTTTTCTCAGGGCTTCATATTCTGCCCATTTAAAAAAAAACTTTGAGAATGAAATAGATTATTTTAAAAAAACAGGGATAGTTATGAGGGTCACCCTGCTGGCTCATAGTCCAGAATGTCAGGAAAATTTAAGGAAGGACAAAATAATGTAAATATAAATGTAAGGCCATATTGGACTTCTCTTTTTCCTAAGCCAAGTACTTACGTGAGAACAATGGTGAAATGGAAGCGTTGACGCAGCCCTTTAAAAGTAAGGAAGGAGTGGCCTGGGAAATTGCGGGTACTCATCTGACAGTATGGCTTCTCATAGTCTCCAGAAAGGCAGTCACACTTGAAACCACCCACCAGCAGGTTGACACAGGTGCCACTGTTCTTGCAGACACCAGGGGTACAGCGGCCCAAGCGGGAATTCACTTCACAATTCTCTCCTGTAGCAGAAGCAAAGAATATCTATCAACCAACATGCATATTCTCCATATTTCTCAAAATTAGTTAACATTCAAAGCTACTCCAAGCCCAGTTGAATTTCTTCCCACAAATGCATTTGAAGCAAAGCATTTGGATTCGGTGGTATAATTATATATACTACTAGTAGTATTTATACCATTTATAGGCTACATCACTTGCCTTCAGGTTCAGGAAAAGTTGCCAGTGATGCATTGGGTACACCTGTGCAAAGATCCACTTGGCCACAGCTACCACCTGCTCTTTGAGCAGAAGCTGTGAGTTCCAATATAACCAAGTTGCACACCAGTTTTGAGTGGTGAAATGCAATCCCATCCAAGATCAATAATGAAAAATCCTCAGACCTAGATGACTCAAATATTTGCAGCTACTCAATCTTGTCAGAATTGAGCCTGCATCTGTTCCTCCTCATCCAGATATGCAGAGCCTCTAGACCAGCGGTTCTCAACCTGTGGGTCGGGACCCCATTTGGGGTCGAACGACCATTTCACGGGGGTCGCCAAACAATGCTGTCCGCCATATTTTCCCCCTTTTCCTTAGCTGTGCTACTCCCTCTTATTCTATTGGCTTTTGAAAGCCAATAGGAATGGTCCAGGCTGTCTCTGCCCTGCTGAGCCCACCAAAAGTCCCAGTCTGCAAACGGTGCTGCAAGTTTTCTGCAGCGAAGGCGAGCTGTCTGGAAGTTTCCACCCCTCCCTGCTGAGCAACTACTACAAATGTAAGTAAAAGAGGGCCAGGGGCGGGAGGTGGGAGGCCGGCGGGCGCAGGGAGGGTTGCTGGTGCGTGTGGGGCCCGGCGGGTGCCTTACCTCCCTTGGGCTGGGCCAGCTGGTGGCCCAGCCGGTGGTTGCCCTGCGCCATCGCTGCCCCTTGCCAGCTACGCCTCAGCCGGCACAGGGGGTGGCACCACGCATGCGCGGTGCTCCCGGGCAGGGAAATAGGCCTCGACTTACGACCGGTTGGGAAGTCCTCGACTTATGACCGGTTGGATAGTCCTCGACTTACGACCGGTTGGGGGTCGCGGCATTAAAAAGGTTGAGAACCACTGCTCTAGACACTGGAACATGACTTCAATGGCATTGCTTAGTCAATCTGGAACTGAGATGTATTATTGGATGTCATCATTGTTATGATATGACCCAAAGATCATCCAATGGTTTCATGTACATGTTAAACAGATGGGGGTAAGAGTGGTAACCCATAAGTAAAAGGCTGTAGGCTTCATGTCTCATTCATGTTAACATCTGGAACCAGCCACAAAGAAAAAAGAGACCCCCCCAAAAAAACCTTCCAGCCAGTGCAGAAGGATATTGTGATTAAAATGATTAAAGACATGAAGGCGCACAAGGAAAGATGCAGTACTCTCATCCTGGTTCACCACAGGTCATCAAAAAGCACACCCAATATTGTCTCCATATGTGATCCAGCCTGAAACTCAACTGAAATGGTTCAGATAATCCATCTTCTTAAATATCCTTGGATGCTAAAGCCCAATCTCCTTTTCCACAACCTTTCCTAAAAAGGGATGGTTGAAGGCTGGATGGAAATTGTCTCAAATCTTACTGTGGACACCCCATGGCTTCCTTTAAGGCCGAGGGCACAACTTTATTCCTCAAAAAAGTGGACATCACCATATTGACTCAATAACTACCATCGACCCACTTTTCAAAGCCAAGGGGAAATATTTTATTTTCCCAAGACTCTTAAACTCTAGTTTTATGCTACTTTCAGCTGTTCTTTTCTATTGCCTGTTTTGATACTGTTACAATTCTGATTGTTCATATTTGTGAGACTACAGAAATTATTTTAATGTAATTTAAGGTTCTGACTGTTCTTTTTGATTGTTCTACATAAGCAGAAAGACTAAAAAAAGTGAACGCTCATACACTCCCATGATATTAAACACTGGCCCTTTTTAAAATGATGTCCAATTTCTTAAGATAACTTAACATAACTCTGAAAATTAGCAATGGAATATCAAATTTCCACTTGATTCTCAGTTACCAGTTTTAGGCAAGTAGTGGTTGGGATTTCCCACCAATTAAGGCAGAAAATATTTGGCACAGATAAATAGTTAAATAATCAAAGTTATCATTTTAGCACTAGAACATAAGAGCAATCTCAGAAAATCTCTGGTCATATCATATAAACCACTTGCATGTTGGTGCAAGCTGAATTAAAACTTGATTAGAAAACCTAGCCCCAGCAAGTCTGATTCTCCAGAGTTTACTCTTCAATTTGCTTTAGTGAAAAATTTCATTAACCAAAAGATTTAATGTGGCAAATATCTTTGATATATTCTATCAATATGCATACAGCTGCTTTTGTTAATAATGGAACCTGCTAAACAATGGGATGTCTTCAACAAAATTATGTTCGCTTCCAAAGCATGTGTTATAAACAAGCAAATCTGTTCCCTGTATTATTAGCAATCTGAAGGAGTGATTTCAGACAGATTTATGTGAATATTTTTATTACTTTAACTCTATCTGTTATTCATTTCTCAATTTCTAGATAATGTAGAAAAGCTGAATTTACCAGGACTAGTCTTTGATGGATACAAATAAACTAAGCTGATAATTTAATGCCACTTTTTCTCAAGAATTTGTATACTGAATGCTCTTGTATTGGAAACAAAGAAAACCCAAGTTCTGATTTTAAAACATTTGCATTCGTTTGTTATAAATTTCAAGTAACCAAAGCCGCGATTCATCTAAACTAAATAGTTGAAACCCAGACATGTTTTTGTCCCCACCAGCTTTTTGTTTTACACCCTTCCTTTCAACCTTGTTTTCAGATTTCCTTGCTTATTTTTCATTACCTTCAAAGGTTTCTTCTGAATCCTAACCAGATTGCCAACCTTAGCTTCCCTCCTCTCTCATTTCTGTTTTAATTACTGGGTTCAGACAACAACAGTTTCATTAAGATCCATTGGAAGCTAACTGGCTTAGCCAAATGACCTATTTTACACAAACATTCCTCTATTTGAATGCTCCAGAATCCAGACTTTTAACTATCATTATTCCCAACCAAGGGAGCCAAGAGTGCTATGGTCCATGGTGCTGTGAAGAATTGGACACGGTTTAGTGATTGAACATCAATGACAACAACATTCCCAACCAGTATAGTCAATATAGCTACATCTCCTCACACATCTTGAGTATATAAGAATCTGTCCCTAATCTGTTCTTTCAGGTTTTCCGATGATAACTGGGTCTATCCATCTTGCAACTGATCTTTCTTTCTTCTCTTTCCTACCACCTTCTTACCTTGGAGCCTTTTCCTGGAATCTAGATCTTCATATAACATGTCTGAAGTAGGATAATTTGAGCCTAATCATTTGTTCTTCAATGCTTATCTCATAAAGCAATATAAAATTGGCTATTCTGATCTCAGGGACATATTTGCATAGGATCCTGCAGAGTTATATACTTTAGATTGAACTTACACATTTATACTTGGCAGTAGTTGTGAGTGCTCCAACTTTGGAGATTTTAAAGAAGAGATTGGGCAGCCTTTTGTCTGAAATGGTATAGGGTTTTCTGCTTGAGCAGGGGGCTGGTCTAGAAGACCTCCAAGGTCCCTTCCAATTCTGTTATTCTGTTTTTGCAAACAAGTATGCAAAGGTCTGAAGTCTTAGTGCCACTTCAAGAGGGGTTCCCAAAATAATTTTGTTAACTTGCAATCCAAGAAAATCCTCATGAAGATTTTCAAGATGCTTTGTCCTAAAATTGCAAGGCAAACGAAATGCATGTATCCAATTCTCCTCCAACACCACAAAAGCTAAGATTGTAGGAGTTCAAAAGTTCAGATAAGAGAAACACCAAACAAATAAAGTGTAACAGGAGTATAGTTGAGGCTAGACGCGAGGAGGGGAAAAAGGCCTACTAATTCAGACGTTTTCAAAGACTAATACTTAGTGTTGTATATCAGGTGCCATGATGATTGCTGCATAATATGTTTTTATGTTCAATGTTGATTGTTTTAATAAAAGAATTTTTATAGTGAAAAAAAAAAGTTCAGATTTCAAGAGGAAAAGCAAGCCAATGTTTTTCTGTAAGTCCTAGCCAAATAATGATAGAATGTATTAGAGGAGATTTGATCCTAATCATCTGAGCAACATTATGGGTTCTACCCCAACAATCGATAACGATTTTTATTTGTAAAAGTGTTATATTTTTTAAAAAAATAATAATAAAAAATATAATTTTGGAAGTTGTAGTCTTTCTCATTGGAACAAATTCTAGATAAATGAGCTCCCTTCTATGTATCTGACCTTTCTTTTTCCACTTTCTCTTTTTAAAAATCCAGCTCCATGGTTGTGGCAAAACATGCTAAAAACCTTACATCAGGAAATTATTCACATGGATGCAAATCTCTACTCAAAGATTTAAGGCTACAAAGAAAAAAAAACATCAACATGAACTCTAAACCCGTAACACGTAAATTGATGTGAATGCTGTGCTAATCATTATGAATAGCACGATTTTATGGCAGACAGAAAAGGCCCTGATTTATTACATATCAAAGCTCTGAAAGTTAAGAGACAAATCCTACTTTTTGAAGAAGCTGTATACTTTAAAGTGGATGAAATAAAAAGCAAATGTTCTACTGTATGTGAATGTATAAAGGTATGTTATGCATTTAAAAATTGACCAGTTAGATCTCATAACACAACTACGGCTATAGTTAAGACTAATAGGGCTGTGTAATGTTTCAGACATAATTCGGAAGAAGTGCTCTTTTTCTGAATCATTCTCAAATAACTGCATAATAGCAATAGCAACAACACTTAGACCAGCGGTTCTCAACCTGTGGGTCGCGACCCCATTTGGGGTCGAACGACCATTTCACGGGGGTCGCCAAACAACGCAGTCCGCCATTTTCCCCCCTTTTCCTTAGCTGTGCTACTCCCTCTTATTCTATTGGCTTTTGAAAGCCAATAGAATAGACTCTCTTGAATAGAGTCTAATTCTATTGGCTTTCAAAAGCCAATAGGAATTGTCCAGGCTGTCTCCGCCCTGCTGAGCCCAAAAGTCCCAGTCTGCAAATGGTGCTGCAAGTTGTCTACAGCGAAGGCAAGCTCTCCGGAAGTTTCCACCCCTCCCTGCTGAGCAACTACTAAAACTGTAAGTAAAAGAGGGCCAGGGGTGGGAGGTGGGAGGCTGGCGGGTGCAGGGAGAGTTTTTGGTGCACGTGGGGCCTGGCGGGTTTTTTACCTCCCTTGGGCTGGGCCAGCTGGTGGCCCAGCCCGTGGTTGCCCTGCGCCGTTGCTGCCGCGGCCGCCCAGGAGCGCCTGGGCCTGCCTGCTGCCGCCCCAAATGGGCAGCGGCCTACGCCTCGGCCAGCGCAGGGGGCAGCACCACGCATGCGCGGCGCAGGGGGTAGCACCACGCATGCGCGGCGCTTGACAGGTTGGGGTCGTGGCCTGAAAAAGGTTGATAACCACTGACTTAGACTTAATAATAGCAATAGCAATAGGACTTAGACCCGTCATAGTGCTTTTACAGCCCTTTCTAAACAGTTTACAGCAGGGGTGTCAAATTCAATTTCATTGAGGGCCGCATCAGCATTGCGGTTGCCCTTGGGGGGCAAGGTGAGTGTGGCCAGGGTGGGTGCGGCCTACTGGGTGTGGATGGAATGGGTGTGGCCTACTGGGTGGGCATGACCAGCTTTATATTGTTCGTGTCAAGGGTGCCTGTAGGGGCCTGGCCAGAAGTGGGACAGATCTGAGGGTCTCTGGCAGAAGAGGGTGGGACCGGGACAAGCGCCAACGCATGGTGCCTTTCTTCATTCCTCACAAAGGGTGACACCTCCCCAGCATGCACCCAGGGGGCAGGGCCAACATGGCAGGGGCTGGTTCCTCGCTGTTTCTGGATGTATTTCAGCATAGATGGCCGCCACAAAATTGTACATTGGCTCTCGGCCGTCCTGGGCCAGGGCCAAGGCAGCAGGGGCCGTTACCTCACTGTTTCCAGGATGGCTTTGTGGGCCACATGAAACCACTTTGCGGGCCACATCCAGACCCCGGGCCTTGTGTTTGACATGTCTGGTTTACAGAGTCAGCATTGTGGGAAGAATCCAGAAAAAGAAATATTTTGGAAAATATTAAAAAGGCAGAATATATTTCTCCAATGGAATAATGGAGAAGATCTTTAAAAGGCAGAAACTTCTCCCCTCCCCAGCCAAAAAACTCAGCAGAAACCAGTTTTTAGAAATGCAGATGTAATAATCCATTCAGGAAGGTTGGGGCCAGGAAGCTAGAAGCTATGAGATTAGGAAGACAAAGACCTCTAAAATCTACATATCCCACCCAAACTCTAAAAGACATGACCTTTGGGGACATAATAGGATTAATCCACTAATACCAAAAGAGCACACTCAAACTCAGGTCAAAGTACATGACACAGGAAATACAAAGCCTCAAACAGGAACAGGAAACAACCTCAGGAGCCCCAGAAGGTATAAAAACCCACCACTCCCAGCAACATGTGGTCAGATGCTTCAGAGCCTCATGTATTGCGGGTCTGCTTTTCAATAAACTCCAACCTTCTTTCTAAAGCATTTTGTTTATTTCCAGTTGGACTGGATCCTGATGATTTCTTTCAACAGCATATTGTCTCCAACAATCTGGCTCCTCATTTTACAGATCTCGGAAGGATGGAAGGCTGAGTCAACCTTCAGCCAGTCAGGATTGAACTCCTGGCAGTCGGCAGAATTAGCCTGCAATACTGCATTCTAACCACTTTCTTTCTTTATCTTTATCTTTATTTCGACTTATATGCCGCCCTTCTCCCCAGACTCAGGGCGGCTCACACTGCGCCACCATGGCTCATAACCGTAATAATCGGAGACACTGAAGTTTGAATATCTTTTATTAATGAATCGAACTGAATACTTTATTTAACCATGTGTGATTAGACACACAAGGAATTTGTCTGTGGTACAAAAGCACTCAGTGTACTTGCAAGGCAACAGAGAAAATAATAATAGTAGTAAATACCATTTGCCTGCAAGCAAGAACTGGTGGGACCATAAAATAGAGAAAATAATAGAAAATGAAGAAGCTAAAGTGCTCTGGGACTTTAGAATTCAAACAGATGGGCATTCACCACATAACACACCAGATTTAACAACTATCAATAAAAAAGACAAAAAAAATCTGGATAATGGACGTGGCAATACCTGGAGATAGCAGAATAGAAGAGAAGGTACTTGAAAAGAAAGAAAATACAACAACTTTGGCAAAACAAAGCAAGGGTAGCTACAGATGCCTTGGGAGCAATCCCAAAATAAGTGGAGCACCCTTGAACACCCTCGGCATTGACAAATTCACCATCAGTCAATTGCAAAAGGCAGTTTTACTCAGAATAACTTACATTCTGCAGCAATATCTCTAACACCATAAAACATCAACATCTGCCTGTCCCAGGTTTTTGGGAAGGACTTGATAGGTGGATAAAAATGACAAATCCAGACTGAACATCTGGCTGATTGTGCAATGGACCATAATAATAATAATACCAATAAAAGGAAAAAGTAAAGAAGATAATAAATATTACTACTACTAATAATAATACTAAGCCACGCTTTATAAGTTGATATACATACACATTAGACAGAACTGTGAGAATTAGGTGTTTAGCAGAGTGATATTATGATCTAGAAGATATTTATTATCTGTGTAAATTACTAGAATCTGTTCTTATAAAAATGTCCCTAGGCCTCCAGACAAAATTATGAAACTTCCTTGAAGTATAATTTGAACTGGAAAGAAGCCTTAAAGGGAGTTTCAAGAAGCTGTTCTAAAGATTTTTGGATATGGGAAGCAATAATTTGATGGGCTGCAGACACACCATTTTGCTGCTGGACTACACATCCCTGTCTGGTTTGTGAGGTAATTTAATAGAAACTTATTTCTATGTTATCCTGAAGTCACTTAGGAAACTGCAGGACAGGTTCAAATTTCTCCCTAGGAAAAAATGGGGCTGCTATAACTATACATAATAACAGGAATTTATGCTGAGGCCATATTACAAAGTGTAATGATCCCTCTGGCCATATTCTGTCTCTGACATATGCAGAAATAGGATAGGGAAGGGAGGGATTGGGTAGTTGTTATAAAATGGCTTACTGAATTTGTAGCTAAATCTAGCCTACTTTCTTGACCTTTATCCTCAACATAACCTTCACATAAGTCTTTTGACCATAATGAATATGAAATGTATTTTATCAAAAATATATAGAATTTTTCCTGCAATGTTGATCCCATTTTTCACACCCAAGCTAGAAATGTTAGTAATGCATGGTGAAAAAGGCATCACAAATTAATGTTGAAAAGTTCACTTTCACAAATGGCCCAACTTTGATTTAGGATTAATTTCCGAAGCACCAACTAGAATAAATTGTAAATAAATGTATTACATTTAATAAATGTAAGTTACCTAACTCTGAGAAATTTCTGAGCTTTTTTCTTCGGTTGCATTCAGCAAACCGAAGCATTTAAGAGGCCTTGGACATAGGGTTAAATGATACCTCATTATCCGTACACATGCCATAATTATGCTCTTAAGTGAGAAGCAGGTGTTTGCTTTAATAACATAATGTTAGGTAGCAGGCTTATGCCAAAAGCATGCTTGTTACTCTGTAATAAGAGCTAAAGTAGATGAGACACAATGAAATGCATTTTTGCATGTCTCATATAAAATAATGCAAATAATTTGATATATGTGAAAACTGTATTACAAAACAGAAGATAGAGAAGAAGGAGAAAGAGACAAAAGAAATTGCAAAGGGATCCAATCTAGAGCAAAATTCCAGTGAGTAATATTCTACGGTAGTAAAACTACTAGACTAGGATCAAGAGAGCCAGATTCAAATTTAGCTACAGCCATGGAAGCTCACTGACTGAGACAGTCAGTATTTTTTAGCACAAATTATATCACAGGATAGTTGTGGAGTGGGAAATGGAGAAGAAGATGATATGTATGCTACCTTCAGCTCATATATATATATGTGTGTGTGTGTGTGTGTGTGTGTGTGTGTGTGTGTGTGTGTATACAGGTAAAAAGAAAAAAAAGATTTCTTTCTCCCATATTTGGGTTGACAGGGTGCAATTAAAAAAGAAACACTCAATATAGATCTCTACCCTCCCTGATACAGCTGACAAAGTGAGAAAGAGCCTGTGGCCTAGAGGTTAATACAACTGCCTAACATGCATACAGCCCAGGTTCGAATCTCAGAAGGGTAAGTCTGGCTGATGAGAGTTAAGAAACTCGAAATAGCTATCCCAGTTCTCCCTTTATTCTTTGTTAGCAATCTAAAATTAAATATACATACATACATACATACACACACACACACACACACACACATATATATATCCGTGCTGAGAAAAGGTGTTCAGGTAAGACAATGCCCCCCTCTCTATATATATATAGAGAGAGGGGGGGTGTCTTACCTGAATGCTTTTTCTCAGCACAGAGATGGAGAATCCACCAATGGGTTTAGACTATATTCCTGCCCAATCAGATAAAGTCAGCCAAAGTTGCCACGCCTATCCTGGACCATAGAGATCCCAGTCTTGATGTGAGCGTAGCCATTGACTGACAGCAAGACATTGTGGCTCACTAAACTAAGACTAACCCTAGGCCTAAATGACCTATAAGGGTGGGAGTGGATTCTCCATCTCCATGCTGAGAAAAGGCGTTCAGGTAAGACAACGCCCCCTTCTCCAGCACTGGAGATGGAGAATCCACCAATGGGACATACTAAAGGCTACTGTCCCTGAGGGTGGGAAGTAGACCAGTCCAGTGTGGCACTTTGATGTACAACCTGTTGAAGAACCCTCCTGCCGAAGGCAGCCTCCGCCGAGGCAAACCTATCGACCTTGTAGTACTGTATGAAAGGAGATGGTGAGGACCATGTGGCCACTCTGCAGATGTCCTCAATGGATGCCTGAGTGGCCCAGGCCATGGAAGTAGCTGCACTCCTTGTAGATGGGGCTGTAACCCATGTAGGAACCAGCAATGACCCAGCTTGGTACGCCCTCGCAATGCACGTCCTAATCCACCTGCCAATTGTGGAAGAGGAAACCTTCCGACCCCTGGAGGAAGGATGGAAGGAGACGAAGAGGGCCTCTGATTTGCGGAAATTCCTCCGGAATTTCCCCTGAAATTGAACGGGACCTTCTAAGACCACGTGGTCCAAAATGGCGGCCGCGTGTGGAGTAGGCAGCTAAACCTGCCGAGGTCCAGGACTTTGGAAAGTAAGGCTGATGCAGAGGGAATACTCCCTTAGGTAAGAGGAAAGGTCCGCGTCTGGAGGATAGTGAGTGTGTCAAAACGGAGCTTTCCGTCCCTCCGATCAGCCGCTTAACAGCTGATTGGCATTGGCCTCTTGGCGCGCATGCGCCTCCGGCCGAGAAAGGGACGATCGTAGGGCCGTGAGCTGAAGAAAACAAACGGAGCCGACAGACTGAAGCCAGCGGTGAAATTGCAGCCGCAACTCCAAAAGACCCCAGAAACGTGGGATTCCCGAGGGAAGGCCTGAGCACGTCGCGAAAAGAAGCCTCCTCCACCGACGCTCTTAATCAGCCACCAGAGCTGAAGCCGCAAGCTCCGGTAGAAATGGAGTTGATTTAAGGTCAGCTGGGGATTAACAGCCATTAGTCCTCAGATGAAACCAACGAATTAGGGGCTGTGGGGGAGGTTATTTGCTGAGTTGGGTAGGGGGAGGAAAGGAAGGAGCCCCTCCCTTAGACAAAACTCAGTTCGTATTTCCCCCCAGATCAGGAATTGAGAAGAAATTCTGAAGTTCCTGAATGGGAAAGAAAGGGAAAATTTGCTAATGGGAAGCCAAATTCTATGCTGAATACAGCACTGCACAGCAAACGGGAAATGGAAAATCCACCAATATAGACTGTACCTGCCTAAGAGCCAAACTTGCACGTCTGTCCTGGGCGAGATCAAGTCAAGACTGGGATCTCTATGATCCAGGACAGGCATGGCAACTTTGGCTGACTTGATCTGACTGGGCAGGAATACAGTCTAAACCCATTGGTGGATTTCCATCTCCAGTGCTGGAGAAAGAGAGAGTATCAACCTTCAGTTCTTGAAGGAAAGGCAAGATCAAAATCTGTCCAATTAAAAAAAAAATCCTTACTCCTAGTCAAAGTTGAAACTTTGGATTCTATGGAACTTGGAACTTACCATGCAATCTACATTTCTATCCCCACTTCTCTTTCAGAGTAAGAAGACCACCACAAAGGAGTAAGGAAAGAACTAGTGTGGCACAGAGATTTCAGCTGGGTTGGGCCAGGAGATTTTGGTCCACCATCAGCCTAGGAAGCCTAGTGTGTGACTTTAGGCCAGTCAGACCCTCGGTAGAAACTACCTCACAGACTTGTTGTGGGGGTAAAGAGGTGATATAAACTCATACCAAATAAAAATATTAAAAAGTACCATACTAAGAAATAGTAAACCAAAGAAATTAAAGGCATGAGTTGAGAAAAGGAAATATTGCTAAAGCAAGTTTATTCCAACATTATCCACAATACTTCTCCATGCCTTTCTGCAAACTATTCTTCTTCCCACCATGTTCATTTGCTACATTGTACATTGCCTAAACTGCTCATCTCTTATTTGTTTCAGAATTTCATCATCTAACTTTATTCTCAATCATTCCCTTCTTTTCAACCCATTCCTCTATTTGTTTTTGGGGGTTTTTTGTATTTAGTTTTCTTTCATTCACTGTATACAAACAAAACACCTCAACATACTTTTCCCTGCTGGTCTTTCTTTTTGTAGTCAGTCCACAAATCTTGAGCCTATCTCTTCTTGTTTACCATACACACTTAAGTTCCCCTTCCCTTCAATTCTAATATAAAATCATTCTTTTCCCTGACATACCCAAATCTCATTTACGTTAACAAATTGAAAAAAGGACTCTTTTACACACAGCCCTTTTCACCTCTTCGACAAACATTCATTACTCACAACAGATTACATATGACCCTTGTACTGTTCTAACAGCATTTACCCATATTGAATTTTTTCCATCCATTTTGCCATCTTTAGTAAACACAATGCCAAGATTCAGTTCGTCTACTTGCTCTAATTTTCACCGTTTATATTTAACATGTACACTAATCGTTCACTCCTTTTCCTTGCCAAATGCAACTACATTGCTCTTTGATGCATTAATTTTCAGATCTAATATTCACCACAAATCATTCAGTTTCTCAGTCAACAAAAAACATTATTTTAATAAAAAAATACATGTGCAGTTCTCAACCAATAATCTACTAATGTAACTACAAGCATAGCATAATTTTTGCTTAATTACTTTGCTATATGCATGGGTTAATGATATTAATTGATGATGATTAATAATTAATCATTCATTATATTTATAAGACCCCAACTAAAAAAGACTCAAGATGGCATGCACAGTTAAAAATATTATAAGAACATAAAACCAAGTAGAGTTTGGGGGAGATAAACAAAAATGTCAACCATCCACGATTAATTATCATCAAAATAGATTCCATTGTACATTCTGTTCATAATCAAAACTACACTATTACTTTCCTATAGGTATTAATCAATTACATTCCATTAAATCAGACAATCTTTATTAGGGTCTGTACTACTCTTCCTGTTTCCCCTCATTTTAACATATTTGGCCACATGTCTATTTTTCTTTACTTTCATTTATACACATATGCTTTTTATCATTTATGCCCCTTTTACTCCAAATCTCAATCTTCTACACATTGTGATCACTTCCAGATGGGCCCATGGATGATCTGTGCCACTGATCATTTCTTTGTTCAAGCAAAACATAATGTTTTAATAAGCTGGACTAAGTGCAGACTAAGTTATCAACCCATAACACATGCAATGTTTCCTATTAACAGTATGAACAGTACAGGTCAGTTTTGCACATTCTGGCCAGTATGCCACATGCAATTTTACCCAAGTATGTTCATGCAAGCTAGAGTCTCTAACCTAGAGGGTATCTTACAAGTCAAGATACTGTTGCCCAAATCCAAATAAACTTGGAGATATATTCAATAGATTAACAGACTCAGATATCACGGAATCATCTTCTAAGATGATGATCTCCTAAAAGATGATTCTTTACATTATGTTTCATGGAAGCCTAGCATGTTTCATGAAACACAGTTCCATGATTGACTAAGGGGGGGGTGGGGAAATATCGTTTGAAGACAGCCAATTTTCCATCATTAGAGTTTGCCTCTTGATCATCAGCTTTGGGATTTATTTATTTATTTACTCATAGGTTTTACTGACCTAAAGGATGTTCCCAAGAAGTTTGTAAAATGGTGCATGGTAGTCATGGCAATGTTACACAATTTTGATTGCTGTATGTTCTGGAGACAAACTCTGCGGAATGTGGATCAAGAAATATAGCTACAGAAAGTGTGGAGATTTGTAAAGATTCAGCTCCCCGTGATATTTTAACAGCTGTATGTCCACTAAATTCATGATTTAAAATATGTCTGCGTCTTCTTCTCTTTCACGTGCGCCTTCTTTCTGCCTCTTTCCATTATCTAATCAAAGGGTTTCTTTCTCCATCCAGTTCCTCTCCATTACTCCAGCTTGTTCTTCATTCCATTATATGTACCGCAAATCCCTGCCATGCATACACATCCGTGTGTGTGCACACACATATACACACGCACATCTTCATCAAGATTTTTTTTAATAGATTTATTCCTAGCCTCTTTTTGATTCTTTACCCTAGTGACCAGCTTTGGTTGCCAAGGAAACAAATATTCTCCGAGTGCCCCTCCCCAATCTTGAGCAGACAAAGCCCCTATTCCACCTCCCCTGTCTGCCTCCCCTTCCTCCTCTACCTGCAGCCAATATTGCAGCCAAAAAGAAAAGAGCAGAAATAGATTTACACAGGGCAACCAACTCTCATTGCTCCTCTTCCCCAGCCCTTATCCTCAGCATCCGCCATAAGCACTAAACACAGAAATAGCTTTCCTACCAAGCATTTGGCTACAGGGACCTGCATTTCCTGGAACATACCTCAGCAAGAGTTTCTTCTTCTAGGGCAGGGGTAGCCAACCTTGGCTCTTTTATGACTCAGGGACTTCAGCTCCCAGAATTCCTGAGCCAGCTGTGCTGGCTCAGGAATTCTGGGAGTTGAAGTCCCCAAGTCATAAAAGAGCCAAGGTTGCCTACCTCTGTTCTAGGGAGTCCATCTATGACACAACCTTCAGGGGATGCTCCTGTTAACCCAAGCTTGTGTCGTCTATTCTATACAGACTGCTACAAAACAAATTCCTCTAAAACAGAAGACATCTTAAGACAAAATGTGGACTACAGAAGGTATGGATTGTTTCACCGGTGTTCACTCTAAGCAACATGAATCAATATGCTGCTAACATTACAATTCTTGTAATATAGTTTTCAGTATTAAATATGGCACCTGGATAGGATTAAACAGTTTGAAGCCCCCGCCCCCGGTGTGAGTTTCAATTAACATCGGCTGTAGTGATATGGATACAATGATACCCATTATAATGGCATTTAGGAAACTACATAAGTGAAATGAATACTGCCTAGAACTCACTAATGTCCACATTGATATCATGTATAGTTTTTAGTAATTCTGGATTTTATTATTTATGTACTATTATTTAACAAATAGCCTTCCTTGCCTTCCATGGAGAAAATAATACAATAAAGAAGCATGTTTATTATTAGAAAAATAATGGTTTTTGGGGGTTTTTTAACCCAGGGTAAAGCTATATATTACGATTATGATGTACAATATCCTGGTTCATGTTTCCAGAAAAACGAACAAAAATTGTGTCAAATCTGTAGTTGATCAGATCAAAAGAATAATTGGAAAATTAGCAGCCAAGAATAAAAAATACCAGGAGATGCCAGACATTATCTTTTTCCTAAAAAAAAAGGGATGCTACTTCTATAACCTACTCTGTTCTATTCTATTCTATAACCAGGAATGAAACAAACACAATCCTGTGATGTTTTTCTTGTAATTCTCCCTGATTCAACTAAACTGAGCCTCTTTTTGGTCTTCCTTTGCCTCATTCTCCTATTCCAAAACAATTGATTTATTTTATTGAATTTATTAAAATAGATTACACACAGAACCTGTTACACTTTTCTAATTTGCAATTCCACATTGCCATATATTCTTTAATAAGAATGAACTTATGGAAAATTTTAGCAGAAATGAATCGCTGGCGCAGATTGATGAAAATTGGTTCTAGGTCACGCCACATGAATTCATAAGAATTCATAAAAAATGAATTTTTTTCATACTAAATTCTCAGCAAATCATTTTAAAAACACATGAAAAATATGTGTACATCATACAGTGTTAGTATGTGTTTATTTCAATTCATTTGTTTTTCTATACAACTTACCAAATACAGAGATTTTGTTTTACATTACCCTTAATAAATATTTGTCTAAGCGACATAACATAATAAGCACATTTTCTATACTAAAAGTACATTAACTCTAACATTTATTTTAAATGTAACTTTCTGGACTGTTTTCACTACAATCAATCATACTTGGTGGATTATATCGGATGACGTTTTGACATGAACAGTTGGTTGATCAAAAATAGTTTTAGTCCCACTAACATCTTGAGGCTGCTAAATAAAAATCAGAATCCAATCTAATTCAGGACAAATTACAGTGTGGAATTTAGGGGTGTGGTGTCCTGCAATTATTCGGAGAAGATAATTCCGGGAAAATTCCACTGGTCATCAGATGGTTTGATGGAGTTTTGGTTAAGAGACCTGAAAAGCACTTGGGGAAAGTCATTGCTGAATGAGGAAACCCTTGAGGATGGTGAATAGCATGGAAGAGGGGATTTTTAAAAAATCATTCTTTTTTTTTTTATTAATTTTTTTATAATTTTAACAGGAAAAAAAACTAGTCATATCAAATCATAATATAAAAGTAAACAATCATCCATACACAAAATATAAATACATTTCAATACATCTAGTACTAATAACTCAACTGAAAATAATCATTCCAAACAATTAACATCACTGCTCGGCACCCCCACCACCACATCCCACCAACCCTATCCTTCCCCCTCACTTACCAACTGGCTACCTACCTTCTCCCTCCTTCTCTTCTTTCTACTTCCTTCTCTATCTCCATCCTCCTCTTCCCCCTTCTTATCAACTTACACTTACATCAACCTTCACTCCTCCTTCCTTTTTCCCCATCAGATGTGGAGCCCAGAGGACACCCGAGCAACCCCTTAATAACAGTAACAGTAATTATTTATTCCTCCTCCAACCCCAATTGCAGTTGAGAAAACATCATATATAAGATTATCAAGCCTCCCTAACCCCCCCCCCCGACTTCCCAGAGTGAATACAAGGTATAACAAAAGAAAACCCCACTATATCAAACAAAATAATTATATAATCTTAACAAGAATTTTAGACTATATAAAAAAAGAAAATATAATAATAATTATATTCTTATTCAATTCAATTTACCATAATATATCTTAATATATATCTTCATTTAAACATCCTCTCCTAAACCTTACTTATAATATTTATCTTTAATTCAATCCATAATCTTAAATTAACCTTAATTCCTTTAAACAATCAGCTCATCTTGTTAAGAATAGTATTTATCATTTACATCTAAACCACCAATCTAAGTCAAATCTAATACATTTAATTTGTAATAATATATCTTAATATATCTTAATATATCATTTAAACATCCTATCTTACAACTTACTTATAATCTTAATCTTTTTCCATTAAACATCCTTTCTTACATCTTACTTGTAAAATTAGTCTTAAATTCACCCCATGATCTTAGATTAACCTTAATACCTTACATTTATTAAATTTCATCTCTTCAATCGACTTCTGGGCTTTCTCATCTGACAATCAATTTATTCCATTTCTAATTTACATTCCTAAAATTTTAACAAATCACATAATGCTTATCTATCCCTTCAATCAATCAATTCAATATCAAACCTAGATCCTTTCAAAACAAATACATTCTTCATCAGTTTAGTTATGTCTTCCATTAATCATCTTCTCTTACATCTTACTCATAATCTTAGTCCTTAATTCAGTCCATAATATTAAATTACCCATAAACCCTTGCATACAATTTTAAATTTCATTTCAGTCGAACTCTAGGTTTTTTTTTCAGCCAAGTAGACCTCCGTAACGAGGCCTCCCTCGTTAATAATAAATCTCTCTTCTTTACTTCTTCACCTCCATAAGTAATTCGCATCTTGAACTGAATCAATGTCTCTTTTTTGTCAAATAAATCCTCTTCTTGCTGCTTATCAAAAAGGAATAACCAACCCTTCCTTTCTTGAAACAAGTCTTCTTCCTCCAGTCCATAAATAAACTGTTTATCAAACAAAATCCATCCTTTATTCTCTTTATACTCAGTACTGTATTCTTCTTTTTCTTGCTCTCCTTTTGATTTAGATTGTATTATAAGATGTTCAGCAATCAATTGTAAATCAATTCCATTTGAAAAAAGGGATCTAATTGATTGTTCTTGTTTTACTTCTTGATTAAATTGTATTATATAATGTTCAGCAGCCAATTGAAGATCAGTTTCATTTGAAAAAAATACTCCTTTATTGACTTCAATAATATCTTCTCTCAGCTCTAAGTTACAAACTTCTGACATAGCTTTAAAATCTTTTTTCTGTTCTGGCATCTTTTTATCCAGCTTGTTCTCCAGTTTATCCAGCTTATCATTTATTGAAGATAATGTAGCCATTACTGGAAATAATGCAACAGTTAAAGCATTCTGTAAGTCTTTCATTGTAAGCATTTCCGAAGGAGACTGTATAAGCTCTTGAGATTCTAAAAAAACCTTTGCCATTGCTGCCTTATATCTCATAGTCATAGTAGAAAGAAGAAGAAAAGAAAAAAAAGGAAAAAGTAGAAAAAAAGATTTTTAAAATTGCCAATTCCTCCCTTCTCAATTTCTTTTAAAATCCAATTTGCGTTATAATTTAGTAAATACATCAAGTCTAAATAGTCTCTCAAACAACACTTCAGAAAGAGAAGAGAAAATTCAGTTTCACTTTCCAGCAGATTCAATACTTTCGATTTCTTCACTTTCACTGAGTAAGTGAAAGCTTAAAGCAATCGCCATTTTGAAAGAATTATGTTGATTCAAGAAAGTTATAAGTAAAAAGGCATAAACAAAATAACAAAATACTTGCAATACTCAAAGGACTCTTGTATTCACTCCGTCTGTTTAAAAATCCTTATTGTTCTCTCTTCAAAGCAGAGGCGGTCGCGGCGTCTAATTCTGTCAGCCGACAGAAGCGTCTCTGAGCAGGAGCGTTTCAAGTGCCTGGGGAGCACACCTTCTCTGCCCCTAAAAACTTGTTCCAGGGGTCTTGGAAGGGCTCAACCCGGCTCTTGAAGCTCTACTCCCCTTCTTTGCCCGAAGAGGAGTTTTTTCGCCGCAACAAACAGCTGTTGAGCGCTGTTGTTGACGGCTATACTAACTCAGAGACCGGAGCCTCACGTTAGAGACTCCAGCGACGCCGGCGGAGCCACCGGAAGTCCTAAAAATCATTCTTGATAGAGGGAATTAACACCAGGGTGAGAAACTGCTACACATGCTGGGTAATGGGTGAGTTAACTCAACAACAGATGCCTTTATATTTCTTCTGGAAAAAATACTTCTGCAATTTATAAATTACACATTTCTTACTAGACTTGTAAAACAGAAGTAGTACATATGGAACCCCTATATCTAGCAAATGTCTTGCAGGATTTTTAAAAATATTTCTCAAATTCTAATCTATATTGAATCCTAAAACTATCTTGATTAGCAGCATAGGATAAAAGTCCAAACAAGGCCATATTTCAGGCTAACATTCTTTTGTGGACCACAATTGACCTTCCTAGCATAAGATGTTCTGAACTTTACTCTTAGCCCCTTGAATCTTCTGTTGTAAGAAATCATTTATAGCAACAATAGCTGATTTTGTGCCTTCTCGAAGTTTTGGGTGATAACATCAACAATTCTTTCACACTAGCCATCCTGTATAAAACTTATGGCAATTAGTCTTACATCTGAACAGCACCCAGCTGCCTTTTCTTAGAGTTGGATACTGTCCAAAGATCATGGGAGTTGTGGTTATCTAGACTGTGTTGCTGGGAAAGGCTGAGATAGGCTGTTAGGTCAATAGAAGCAACTCTTCTATTTTCTCACAAACGAAGGCAAATATTCTATTTCTGTTTTCTCTTATCAAGTTTGACATCTCCATCTTTCAGCATTCTAATCCCTCTTACTTACTTATAAATAACAAGCATAAATTAATTATAAAAGTCATTCTGAGCAATAAAAATGCCTTGGAGGAAATGATTACAATGATTCCAGGCAGAATGTCAACACTGGGATTTATCAAAGAACTAAGACAACAGCTTCCAAAGACTGCTAAGCAGCTCCCTAAGTGGGATCTGTCTTGCTGATTTCCCCCCAAATCAATACTTACCAGTGTAGCCTTCTTGGCACTCACAGGTATATCCTCCTTCACAGCTTTGGCAATGCCCATTATTTCCACATGGATTAGAGTAGCAAAGGTCAATCTCAGTTTCACAATAATCACCAGTAAAACCCAGCGGGCAACGGCAACGCAAACCATTGACAGGATGGATAGGACGGAAAAGAATAGTGTCGGAGGAAATGAAGGGTGCTGAGCTGTCAAACTTCAACACTGAGACACAGCGCATATAATTCTCACAGGGTTCCCGCAAACAAATATTATCATCAAAAGGCAAGACCCTCTGCTCCGAAATAGCAGCCAAGAGTGTCCGGTTGAGGTACAGTCGTTCTTGGAGATCTTCTGAAGGAATATAATGGCTCCCATGAATTCTATCAGGCAATTGCACTGACAGACTAACATTCAGGATTTGGGCAGCCTGAACATCTGTGTCATTTTGGATGTTGAAAAGGACAACATGATCACGGGGAGCAGATAGCACAGTTGCTACTCCTTCAAGAAAGAGAGCCAGCAGTGGTGAAAGGAAGCGTTCTTGGGACATGTTCTCCAGCCGCAAAGTGATACTGTTGGTCAGCATCTCATCTGTGATAATGGTCACTTGCAGCATGCATTGGGCAGCAACACTGTGGATCCCATCTATAGAAAACAGGAGAGAGAATAATTAGTTTCAATCTGCACTGAAGGGTGAGGAGGAGAATGTAGAAATCACCTTGTAATATTCATATTATTTTTCAGGCAACAATGCTTCTTTTTTATACAACAGACACATGGGTGAATGGGACTGGCATCTACCTTAATTTTTAAAAGGCAGGCTGCATAATTGTATAGTATTGTAGCATATAGTGAGGCACAATGGAAAGTATTTCACTGTACTCTTCAATATAGTGTCTAAACCAGTGGTTCTCAACCTGTGGGTCGTGACCCCATTTGGGGTCAAATGACGATTTCACGGGGGTCACCAAACACCGCAGTCCGCCATTTTTGGGGGGGGTCGGCCATTTTTTTTGGTCGGCCATTTTTTCCCCTTTGCCATGCGGGCCGTTGCGCCGCGCATGCGCGATGCGGGGCCGCCATATTTTTTTTTTGGTCAGCCTTTTTTTTTGGGTCGGCCATTTTTTCCCCTTTGCCATGCGGGCCGTCGCGCCACGCATGCGCGATGCGGGCCCGCCATTTTTTTTTTGGTCGGCCATTTTGGGGGGGTCGCGCCGTGCTTGCGCGGCGCGGGCCGGGGTCGAGCCCCGGAAAAGGTTGAGAACCGCTGGTCTAAACCAACACAGTAATTTATATGACACAGGGTAATCTGGATGAAGTCCATCCTCAACTATGGAAGCTCATGGTGGAACTTTGGGCTACTCACTCTCTCTCAGTCCAACCTACTTCACAGGGTTGTTTTGGGGATAAAGGAATGCTACTTCCTTGAGCACCAGAACAAAAGGTGGGATATAAATCTAATTAAAAAATAATCTGTACAATTGCCATAATACTATAGTACAGATTAACCTGAGTTCATCAAATATTTTATTCTACTTCTAATTACATGGATCACAGATGAACAATTGCACGTCTGCTGTGGGCAAGATCAAGTCGAAATCTGGGAAAATCAGGCCCAGGACAGGCGTGGCAAGTTTGGCTGACTTGATCTGATTGGGCATTAGTGGATTATCCATCTCCAGTGCTGGAGAAGAACAATGTGTGACCCTTTATCATTATCCCCAGATATTATTGTCTAGGTGTAGCTATACCGATTGCCAGTTTCATCCATTTTGGTGAAACTAGACGAGGTACTATTAAATATGCTTTGCTCACATCCAGGTTTGGATTATTGTAATATATTGTGTGTGGAGCTCTCACACATCTTAGTAGGCAAAATCTTTATAATCCCTCCCATGCTATTTATTGTTATGCAGAGATTCAAGGCATGTAGAAACAAATGCTAATTAAATATTTTATTGTTCTCTTTGTGAATGAAAAGCTTTACTCACTCATTCATTCATACAAGTATGTGCATACACTCTTATGCATACAAACCTACCCAACTCAAACTCTAGCTAGTTTAGAGTTCCAGTAGAATCAAGATGGGATACCTTTCATGTACAATACTTTATCTGATGGTTTAATGTTCTACATTTCCCACTCTTTTATAATTTTCACAAGGTTTGGCATGTCTGAGCTTGGAACTCTTACCATGCTTCCATATCTATGTGGATTCAGAAATACCAACAAGTTGAATATTTTTTTATTTTATTAGGTAATTCATTTTATCAGGCAATGACCAAGTAGCTTTCAATCTTATCACTTAAAGCTGGAATAGTTGCTAAAGAGGATGTCTACTTAGAAATTACAATGGTGAAAATCCATAGTTTCATGAAGACAAGAAATAGAAGACAAGCTTATTGGTCAAACTGAACTTCCTTCACATTAAGTAAGATTTGAGACATAGTCATTTTTCATTCTTAGGGCAGAAGCAGATTTTTTACAAAATACAGAGCTGACGCAACAGATATCTCCTCCTGCTATCTTTCTTGTAATACATTTTAAAAATGAACAAAATCAAGATGGCAGATTCTTAAAGCAAGAAGAACCAATTATACCACTTCACTCTGAGGTGTGGGTTGCTATTTGTACTATTTCCTTATTTGCATTTGCAAGTTATTTGCATATTTTTTTTAAAAAATCAAGACACCTGCTCCATCCTAACCTGGTGCCTGTCCGATGTTTATTTGACTGCTACAGCCCCAGCTACCAAAGCTGAAAGGATACAGCCCTTTCAAGGACTGTAATTCAATTATTTCCAATTCAATTATCACCTCATTCTTCTGCCTGTGTACGGACAAGACATGGGCATGATGTACAATGTGATAGCAACACTCTTCATGTTTCTTGATTAGGTGCTAGACATCAAAGATAAGAAAACAGAGAAAGCAATAGCAGGATGTCACACGTTATGTTGATTTGATGTCAAGATAGACACTTCTATCCCTTGCAGTGTCAGTTTACGGAATGCAGCTTTTGATTTGTAACTTTTGACTGAATATCTAAAACTCTTTTTTAAAAGTTCCAAGAAATGTTGGCTACTAATGCATCCCAGGACTAACTCAACCTCATATTTTCATATAGTATGTACAAATGCTTTTCCAATATACCCCAAATGTCTCAAATTGAAGGTCCACATAAAGTTCCCAAACCCACTGTGTATGTTCATGCCTTTGAGTAATTGTCGACTCCTGGCAATTGCCTAGACAAGTCCCTGCAGTTTTCTTGGCAAGTTTTCAGAAGTAGCTTGCCACTCTTTCTTCGTAGGGCTTAAAGCGAGTGTAATGGTATTGTATGTGGAAATAATCTTGGGAGACAGGGAAAAGACTCACAGCCAGGGGAATGGCTGGACAACTGGCAGCTTAGATGCAGAAGGAATGTTGTCATAGCAAATGTCACAGGTTGGACCCTCCCAGTTCCTTGGGCTATAAAGACAATGGGGAGAAAAGGACTTCCAGACTTGTAAGGTTAAAGTAACCTTACAATAAAATATAGCTAGTACACTTCTGGTGTGCTTTTTACTTGGACTACTTTATGAGGCTGACTAAGAATGACGGGCCCAAAGTCACCCAGCTGGCTTCATGTTGGAGGCAGAACTAGAATTCATGGTTTCACAGTTTCTATCCTGGTTCCTTAACCAATACACAAAACTGGCTCTCAAGCCCACTGTATCCATTTCTTTTTTTAAAAAAAGAATAGTTTGGGTCAGTTTTCACCATCTGCTATCACAATGAAATAGAAGTGACATCTAATAAGCTTTGCTACCATTTCAGTGTCTTCTAAGGAGATGCTGGTATGCCGATTTCCCAGTCTCACACCTTTGCATAGTACTATTTGCTGTATAGTAAATACTTTCTCTGCTGGTATTTTGGGCTTTAGCGATCCATTCCTATTATCCTAGTGCCAGGTCATTAATGGGGTTCCTTTTGTTGAAGGAACTGAAAAAGCCCACCCAATGATAGTGATCAGAATTATTAACATAAACCCAGTAAAAAGGAGAACAGGTTGCCCAAAACAAACAAAAGCAGGAAGGAAGCTGGCTCTGGTGTCTGCCAGTAGTTTGGCTCAAGCAAAGGGAAAGAGGAGAAAGGAAAAAAATGAGCTGCATGGTCAGGAAGCAGCAGCAGAAATTTTGTATCATCCTGTTGTTAGTCACAAGGGCAGACAGACACATAGGGAAGATAGACTGGTCATCAACAAACATGCATGGATAATAGTTCCATAGACAGACACAGACACAGAGAGAGGGAGGGAGGGAGGGATACTGTTCAATCAGGTCCAATTTTTTTCTGAGATATAGATGGGTAGTGCAATCTTCAGAATGATTTGTGGCATTCACTTTTAAAATAATAAATGTCTGTGATTTACGATGTCTATGAAATGTCACCACAATATAAAAAAAGATGTCGAGACTCTAGAAAGAGTGCAGAGAAAAGCAACAAAGATGATTAGGAGACTGGAGGCTAAAGCATATGAAGAATGGGTACAGAAATGGGGTATGTCTAGTTTAATGAAAAGAAGGACTATGAGTGACATGATAGCAGTGTTCCAATATCTCAGGGGCTGCCACAAAGAAGAGGGAGTCAATCTATTCTCCAAAGCACCAGAAAGCAGGGCAAAAAGCAGTGGATGGAAACTAATCAAGGAAAGAACCAACCTAGAACTAAGGAGAAATTAATTACTGGAACGACTTGCCTCCAGAGGTTATAAGTGATCCAACACTGGAAATTTTTAAGAAGAGATTGGACAATCATTTGTCTGAAATGGTATAATGTTTCCTGCTTGAGCAGGGTTGGACTAGAAAATCCCCAAGGTCCCTTGCAACTCTGTTATTCTGTTATTCCACCATGCTCTTCCTTGCAATTACAACCTCTATAATTTGTAAAGAAAAATAGATTCCTGGCAGTCACTTGGTTTTACTCCTAATTCATGTAATCTATGTTTTTCTCCTATTTCAGCATCTAACTTCTTCATAGTTGGGTCTTTTCTATTTGCTTCCATAATCATACAATACCCCACATAATAAAGCCAGTGCAATATAATTAGAATAAGAACAGGTACAAAAATTGAGTCAAAGATCTGATGAAATCAGGTTAATTTTGTCTTCAAGCAAACAAGAGAGCACCAAGCTCAAAGGGCACCAAGGATTCTACATTGCTAAACCATCCACAACCTGCATGTCTAAGAAATTATTCCCATACCCTATTAAACCATAATGAATGCAAAGTCATTTGCTGTCCCTCTCACGTGTACAGGCGCTTTCAACTCCAACTTACTGCTGGGCCTGGGGTGGGGGATGTTTCCAGTCTGGTTTTGTTTGATTTATTTTGCTTTCTAGTGTATGGAGCGACAAGAACAAAGAGCTGAACAAAATGCCAGCTTCACATTTACATAAAACAAGGAGAGGAGAGCTATCCAAGATAACTTTTACTTTGTCATCCTTATGGCTGACTTTTAAAAATGGCCACAGTACCCTAAACCTTATATTTCTTTCACCCACCCCCAGTCGTGCAAGGGGCTACAGCTGGTCCTTTCAGCCTTCCAGTTCAGACAAATGCTATCAATAATTAACTTTCTTAATCTGAGCAATGGTAGGAATCTACCGGTTGAGTAGCTCCCAAGAGTCAGGAGTGGTAAAACTCTCTGGCACCTCTACTTGGAAATTCCCTTGGGAAAGTGCCTCAGCCCCTCCTTCACATTTAGTTAGAGATACTTAAGGTATATTTGAGAACTAGTGCATATGTCCTAAGCCCAGCATATAAAGCAGAAGCCCTTAGTGCTGAATTAGAAGCAGTATGGCAAAAGTGGATTGTACTCACAATGCATGAAATGGAAGTTCCTTCCATAGACTCCTCAAGTTATCTCTTTATGGTTAGCAACCCTATGGGTTTTCAGACCTATATGCAAAATACCCCATACCTATATTTACTGAAGTACCCTTGCATTATAATTCTATACATGTCTACTCAGAAGTAAATTCTGTTAAATTTATAAAAGTCAAATGACAGGCATACCGGTCTATTAAAAAAAAATCCAAAATCTACAATAAGGCAATTAGTTTCACAGATCAAGCTTGAAATGGATTACCTAACTATATTTTATTATTCAATAAATCACAACTGACACACAATATTCTAAGGAACAGACAAATGAATGGCCTGGTATGATGTGTGATGCAGGCAATATTTTTACTAGTTCCCATTAAAATGTCACAAAATTGGTTTGAATTCATTGTGGTAAACTTTAGTTTGCTTTAATAAAACTATTGGTCTATTGTCCATTGAGTTCAAAGACACTCAATTCCTAGTAAGTGAATTAACTGTGTTTCCCATTTAATAGAGGACAGTCCTCTGTTCAATAATAACAGGACCCAATGTCAGAGACTGTTCACTTGCCCATCCCCAGTCAGTATCTGAAGAGCAAACAGACCACTAACTGCAATCTTCCCAATCATGTTAAGATTAATAATATTTCTATTTAAATTACAGTGTACTTATGAATCTGTTTACCTCTTTATTATTACAGTATACCCACACAGTAAACGGACACAGAATTGCAACTGTAGTTCAGAATTAAACAATGGCCCAGGTTTGCATTTACTAAACATTTCATCCAAAAATGAAAGGTAATGCTGCATTCGCTTCAGTAAGAAAAGGAATCCAGAGACTTTGGAGAACTTCAGAAAAAAAATGGTCACAGCCCCAATTCTACAACTACCGGTAGGAATGTGACAAAATTAAAGAATCCTACTATTCAGTCAAACAAAGGAATACAAAAGATTATAAAGCAGTGATGGCGAACCTTTTAGAGATCGAGTGCCCAAACTGCAACCCAAAACCCACTTATTTATCGCCGGGTGCCAGATGGGTGTGGCTCACTGGGTGGGCGTGAATGTGGTAGTCATGGCAGATTGGGTGGGTGTGGACAAGGTGGGCGTGATCACCTTGATGTTGCTCATGGGGAGGGACGCCTGTGGGGGCTGGGCAGGGTTGGGAGAGATCCAGGGGGTCTCTGGCAGGTGGGGCGGTGGGCAGGAGGCTCAAACTGCTGGGTGAGGCGAAGCAAGGCGAAGCAGGGCGGGGGTGCCATTGTCACAGGGCAAGGTCAGGCTGGGGCGGCTGCTACCTGACACCATTGGCCCCTGCACACAGAGACCAGCGAGCGCATGGGTCCTGGGATGCATCTGGCCATGTGGGACCTCGGCGAGTTAGTGGACGGCTGGTTGAAGAGGGACGGTTACCATCTTCAGGGCATGGCGCGCGTGCCCACAGAGAGGGCTCTGAGTGCCGCCTCTGGCACGCGTGCCATAGGTTCGCCACCACTGTTATAAAGGCTCCCACTTGTTAATTACATGATGCTGTCCATGAAATCAATGTTTGGGTTCTGACAAGGTGGTCAAAGCACATTCCAATACCATGGGAGGAACACTCCAAGTATAATATGGATGTAGGTATAACCACTTCGCTAAAAGCTGCTAGTAAAAATTCAAGAAGTAATGGCAGAAGGTAGATGATAAAGGAAGGTTATTATGTATAAGCCCGGATTTGCTACAATTCTATAAAAAAATTATATGGAATTATTATTTTTATTTAAACAATATGGAATGCTCCAAAGCAAAATAATAACTTCCAGAATTGTCTTCATTTCATAGAATGCTTCTGAAATTTACCTGGGCCCTTAGAAAATAAAAAATGCAATGTAATTTGCAACCCAATGCTTTCTTTGGAACTGTTCCCATCTATGCAGAAAGAAGGCAAATAAATGGAATGTGGTAGGAGGTATCCTGGGGCTAAAAGATACGGCAGGGAACTTCCTCATCAAGTTGCTTTCTAATAAAACAGAAATTTAAGTTTAGATACATCAACAACCACCAAGTTCAAACACTGTACGCATGCTATCTTGACTAAAAAGTTTAGGTATGTCCAAATTAAGCAGTCGCCCTCAATTTTGAAGGTGTCACCATACTTCACACAGTATATTTAGCTTTAATATTTTTGTTTCTGGATAGTTCAAACTTGATTCAGTTTCCACTCTAATAATTAAATTCCAGATGGTTGCTGTATAGATGCCCATTCCTAACCACTGTTTTCTCTTGTGACACATATGACTAGAAGTTAACGGCTCAACAGTAGAGCGAATGCAGAAACCTCACAACTTTATTATACTATATTGCTGCTTTCTCATAATTATCCTAAATAGACTTAAATGTCATATGCTGAAGAACACTAGCATGGGCATTCCTTTGAAACATAGGATAAAATTTGTAGACCTGTGTTTCTCAAGCTCAGCAACTGTAAGATGTTGCAACTTCAACTCCCAGAATTCTAGGATTTGAAGTCCACACATTCATTCATTCATTCATTCATTCATGTATTAAATGTATATGCCAGCCATGATTAGAAAATGTAAAAATAACGATAGTAAAAGACTAAAACAATAAAAATAAACAGTAGAAATGCAATAATATGAAATTAAAAAGATGAGCAGAGGGGGAGCAGGAAATGCAGGGGGAGGTGTGTCCAGCAAGTTAAACTTTAATTTTAATTTTAAACTTGCTGAGGTTGAGAAACTCTGGTCTAGACCAATATTACTTCTGAATTAGCTGTATCATATCCAAACATTTTTCCTTTCTTTCTTCATTTCCAATTATTACAAAAAGAAAATAATCAAAATAAAACATTCCCCCTTTGTCAGGGTTGATATACAGAAGGTAGAAGGTTAAGGCGTGGAAAGGAAATACTGGGATTGGAAGATTGGGATTAGCCAGCCAAAGACTAAGCAGGCCTTGGAATACAAGAATCTTGTTCAGATTCAGTTGTGTGGTAAAACATACTTGAGAGTTGCCTGAGGCAATGCTTTACATAGGGACAGCACTCAACAAGTTTTTACATTACTAAAAAACTTATTTGGACCACAAAAGTCTGCTTGAAAGTGTTCCAAGTGAGAGGGCAAAGTCCTTTCATCAGAAAACTACAAACTGGAAGCAGAGAAAATGACAGAAATACAATATGGAACCTGCAACTCCCAATATATGATGAAAGGATAATTTAAATATTTTGCCAGGGTACCACATTGTAAAGATCACTCTGAGAAAAATCAGAGGAAATGGTACATGCATTGGGCAAAAAAATGGCAGCTTTCTTCCTATACATGAATATACTTTATCTCACCAGTTTTGATTTATGGCATATTTTGGAACGCAGTAAGAGAAACAGAATCCAATAGAGACAAGCTCTCTTAAATAAGCTTTAAATAACTACAGTATTGTAAACATTATTTCAAAGATCCGGGGTTTCATAAGACACCAAGTTTCTTCAGCCTTCAGGATTTGTTGAAAATTATTGAAATTGAAATCCAGCATATTTGGAATAGAAAATCAACAAATGTAAGTCTTCGCTATTCCATACACCAATTCCACTTGCTCTGTATCTAAGGATTCCTTTGTTTGTGGAAGCACACCCCTTGTTTTACAATTGTATACACATGACCAACACTGCCTTTTAATAAGCAAATGCCACCAGTGAATTTTGCTGTGTGTAAACACTTCAACTATGTAATAACTATTCTGAGCAAAGGAGAATTAATTATAATGATCACACCTCCACCAATTGTAATTAAGCTCAATTGCCACCTAAAATTAGTCTTCCTGAATTATTTGATAAATATTTCTGAATAATTTAATGAACTTCTGTTTTACGAGGTAGAAGAAATTGAAACATCTTTCCGAATATAGAATATGGAAGATGCATTGCCTGGCTCACTATTTGCTTTACAGTTTTCTAATATGTCCCGGAAAGTGAACTAACATCCTTTCTGTTGAATGTTTAATGTTCTTAGCCACACGGGCCACACAAGAGGGAGATGGTCACATGGGAAAAACAAGGAAGAATTAATGTTACTGCTAGTGACTGCTAACTAGACACAGAAGCATTACTGCCTAAAGCCTTTGAATAAGGCAATCGTTTTTCACCTTCTCTATTGACTGTGCATGGGGAACATCAAAGATAGATCCACAATCAGTGTTTATAATAGTAACAATTACCAAATATCAATTCTTGTTTCATATGCATCAGACCTTAAAAATTGTTGAGCAGAAAACAGCTAATATGACCCTACCTTATTCTTTGGGTCTTGCAGTGACACAATTCATAGAAGCTTTTGTATTCAAATAACTTCCTCACAGAATTTTCTCCCTATTGTGCTCATTCCTAAGACTATAATATCTAGTGTGATACTCAATTCCTGAAATATGTGAACATAGTCTTCTTATCCTGAAGCACACCCTGAGCATTTATCTCCTCAAAGACCCTCATGATGCTATAGTTAATTTGTCTGCCAAAGTTAGTTGGTTGCCTGCCCGTGGGTCCAGTGCTCTGCTTTAAAAAAAAAACAAACCACAAGATTGGTTTCTGCTGAACTCTCTGCAGATGGAGACCCCGCTGCTGGGGAACAAAGGTGAATTTGAATTCTTCCCCACTATGTTACTCCTCCTTTCAGGGAAAGATTGCTGCTTCACTATCGCCTCAGCATCTCCATGGCAACCACTACTAACAAAGCATCTAGCAAAGCTGTACTTTTTCCCAGAGCCACAAAAAGCAAAAAAAAAAAAAAAAAAAAGGCATCATGGCAATGTTGTACTCCAACACATCCCATGTCCCTGACAAAGATCAGGTGCTCAGCTCAGAAACAGCAGGAGAACTGGAGGTCATTTGTCAACTGACACGGGAGCTCCATATGGACCTGCATGTTTAAGAAAAACATAGCACTCTTAAGGCTCTCTCGTTCTCAAATAGCAAATCTTTGGAGAACCATGTGGAGACTGGTCAATCACATACTTCATCCCTAGATAAAATAATGAATGATTTAACAGCTATGTCCCATCTGCACCCTTTGCCTCATAAAAGACGTAATATGGGGATCTCAAATAGATCAGTAGCATGTTCAACAGCTCAGGAGATCCATGACTGTGCTTGCTGGAATTAGCCCAACATGCCCCTCCAAGGGTTCAAGAACCTGGTCTAAGTCTCAGATACCAAACCATGGCTGAACAAATCTCTCTGCAGACACAAGCCAGCCTATCTAGAAGAGGAAATGGTGGGATTGCTAATGCTACCTAGAGTGCCAGATCTGTCAAGAAGGGGAGAGGATCCATTAGATGGGATATTATATTATTAACTAGATGTTTGAATATGGTGGAGAATAGATAATTGCTAGAAACAGAAGTTCTATCATAACTAGAAAGATAAAATTTGTAACTAGAATATTAGATTTTGGTATAAGAAGGGAAACAGGAAAAAGCTAAGAAGTTTGAATAAGGGAAGCTTTTGGTTACCCAAATATAACTTACTTTGAAATTATAAACAATAGAGACATTTTGAACACTGATGGGAAATTAAAATTTAAAAAAAAGCGAAAAGAGGATACTGATTGAACATATGGATATTAAGTGCAAATGCAATTAAGATATGTTTTGTTTAGAAAAGTTATCTAAAACTGACATTATTGATATTATGAGGAAAATGTAACAAAGATGTTGATATTCAATTGTATATTTATTAATAACAATAAGAATTGTATTTGCTTAGTGTGGGAAAATAGGTACTACCGGAAGAAGAGAGAAAACATTTGTAATATTGGATCTAGATTGAAGAAGTTAATATATACCACTGAATTACTAATGGACCCAGACAACACATTGTCTATTAAGTATCTGATTATAAAACTAGAAAATTAATAAAATATTCATAAAAAAGAAGGGAAGAGGAGAAGGGAAAAGGCCTTAATCTCCTATTTGCCCAGACCCTCCTGTTGCATGAATTGCTATATCTCTGCATGAAGTATATTGCCTTTAGAAGAACAAGGAAGAAACAAACAAAAAGAAACACCTTTGTTAGCCAGACCAACTTCTCTTTGTACTGAAACAAATGCAGGTTAATGTAGCTGAATTCTGCTATCAAGCAGGTTAGATAAACTGCAGGTCCTCAGCTACCTGAAGAATAAAGTACTGTATCAAATGTTTTAGCTATCTTAAGTAGAAAAATCCCACTCAGAATAAATTCAGAATACAAACATGATGTACTGCAATGCTTTTCCTGATAATATGATTGTCTTTAACCTCAAAATGAAACAGGTTTGGTGTAGTGCTTAAGGCATCAAACTAGAAACTAAGAGGCCATGACTTCTAGTCGTTTGTTGGGCACAAAACCAGCTAGGTCAGTGGTGGCGAACCTATGGCATGCGTGCCAGAGGCGGCACTCAGAGCCCTGTCTGTGGGCACGCGTGCCATGCCCCGGAGATGGTGAGGGACTGGCCCCCGCTGCCCCCACCCAGTCTGCCATGACCACTGCAGCCACGCCCACCCAGCACCCGGTGATAAATAAGTGGATTTTGGGTTGCAGTTTGGGCACTGAATCTTTAAAAGGTTCGCCATCACTGAACTAGGTTTTCTATCAGACTTAGGAAGAAGGCAATTGGAAACCACTTCTGAAAAACCTTGCCAGGAAAACTGCAGGGATTTGTCCGGTAACTCTCCAAGGATCGGACATGGTTTAACAGAAGGGGAAAACCCTCAAAACAGGATATCATGCAGATGATCCACACAACTAGTTTGCTCCACAGGAGCCACTGAAAATTTTTCCGGAGTAAGAATGCACGATGCCATCTCTATTTACCCTGCCCTCTGTGAAGGAAACTCATCATATTCCTGCTATGCATCAAATGTAGTACTTTGCAACCAGCACTGGCACAAGTGGTGCTGTTGCCTCCTGAACCTCAATTCATTGTAGACAAAGAGAATACCAAGTCATCACTGTGGTTGATGTGAAGGAAGGGGATAAAATCCAGAAACACTTATTTAAGCCTTTTTTTCTAGATGGCTTTTGCATAGGAGCTAGTGGCTGCCAGGGTGGATTTGATTTAAATCAAGTCGATTTAAATCATGATTTAAATCACTAGTAAAAAGGCTTGATTTAAATCAACTCAATTTAAATCATAATTTTTAAAGAGCAATAGTCATCTCTGACCCGCTGTTGACTCACTGACAGTCCCACTCATTTTAATGGGACGGCTGGTGATGCAGCAGTGACACAACAAGGTGAGGGACGTGGCGGGCAGCAGGTGAATGGATGCCCGCTAACAGGCACTGCCATGATGAATCTGAAATGACAGGTGCTCTTTAAATGTAAGGACTCATTCTTGCTGGTAATTAGAACCTTTAACACATTATTATTTGCAAACAAAGTGAAGGTTTCCTATTTAGAATAATAAGCTGTCAGGTTAGTAAAACAGTGATATCAGAAGCAATTTTAGGTTAATAGATTAATCACACATAGTTGGAGAACTACTCAAATTCTTTTATTTAATTAATACACTTAGAGCCTGTTACAAGTGCATTTCTCTTCAAACAATCATACAGTTTGTAGTGTACATAGATTTGCAAAACAATGGGATAAAGGAATATTCCTGAACTCTGTTTTATGATTTATCTCATGGTTACTGTGAAATTATGTGAATGCATCAATGCAGTGCATGTTATCTCAGTTTGCAGAGCTTGGATTCATTGAATGAGTTTACCAAAAATGTAAATAGTGCAGAATATACAGCCTTATGCTACATAATTAAGCTCCATTTTATGCTGAGTAAACTAAACTACTAATGTGTTTTAAATAGAAAAGTATATTTAGATAGATTTTTACTCCAAAAACATTTTATTAAAATAAATGTGATTTTAAAAAATCCAATTTAAATTTAAAAATCCGATATTTTTTTTAAAAATTAAAAATCGATTATTATTCACCCTGGTGGCTGCCATGCTGAAGAGCCATTCAAAAGTTAGAGGGCTTTCCTGAATTAAAAAAAAACATTTTTAATTAAATTAAATGTTTAATTAAAAACATTTGATACAGTACTTTATAAAAAACAGATTGGATAATTACCAATTGAGGATGCTGTAGAACCAGATTTCCCACATGGATAGGTGAATCATTCTGTCTTTTAAACTCTTTTAGCATTAAGACTCAAACAGAAACTATGCAAGTTTACTTAGAGCCCCTGTATTCATGAGGATTCTTCAAATGATTTCAAATGATTCTTCAAATGATTCTTCAAATGATTTTCAAACATCAAGTCACTGATGTTTGTTACTTCAACTGCACCCATAGAAATATTAAAGAAACTTTCCTGTGGCATCCTATAATTTTATCAGTTGATTGCAAGATTCTCTAAATAGTAAGACATCTGCTAATGTTATCCTTTACTGTCTTCTGTTTTGTGCCTTTTGTGATTTGGGCTCAGCACTCAAGCTGCAATGGCTGTGCTCCATTCTCTATGACAAGCAGCAAAAAGGATGTGTGAAGGTCATTTATCAAATGCTACCGTAGTTCTCAGCAAGTATCCAAACAATGGGCTAATGTGGGTCAGCAACCTAGCTAAATTCTACTCTACATAAGAATGGAAAATGAATGAGAATTATTTTCCATGTCTAACTATTTCATAGCTTTAGTTTAGAAGACTATTTTATAATACTAAAAATAAATTTCTATATATGAATTACAGATCAAAACTTCCCGTGGAATATAGGAAAATAGAATAAAAGTCATTACAGCATAGCAAAAACAATTTGTTAAAACAATTAGGCAGCAGTGTGTCTGATTTAATTAGTGAATTTGAGGTGCTTCCTCCAACTCGAAGAATTCCCTACTCAACATTATGTGAATTAAAGTCCACACATATACTCTGTTTTTAGAATGGTATACATTGCCTGTCTTCCCTTTTAAGCACTGAGACAGACAAGTATAGATATTAAAAGCCAATTTGGTGTAGTGATTAAACTGCTGGCCCACAAATAAGGAGACTATCTAGGCCTCCATTAAGCATGAAAATCAACTCGGTGGCTTTGGGCCAATTACTCTCGCTCAAACCAACCCACCTCCTAGGGTTATTGTGAGGGAAATAGGAGGCAGGAATGTTAGGTATGTTCACTGCCTGGAGTTATATATAAAATGGTGGGATTAAAAAAAATCGATTATTATGTCATATGGTTATTTATTTTATTGCATGACTTAGAGAGGAGAATTTTATTTTTTTATACAGAATATATCCTGCGTAGTATTTTTACTTATATTGACCAGGAGGCAGTAAATTACAGGTTTCATTCTATTTGGAACTTATGAAGCACATACTTTCATTGATCATACTTCCATGGGGTTCAAAGTTCTCTACTGAGAACTGAACGCACAAACTATGGTGCTGTAGCTAATTAAATATGCCTTCAATATTGCTGAGCACCAGTATCTGCAGAGCTTCTAAAACTAATGCACTCTACATAGCCCTCTAAAATGGCATAATCCACGGATTAAATTCCCAATACATTCTTTGAATCCCATAATAAAATTAATAGCTACATACACCTAATAAGTTACCAACAGAATAAAACCAGTCAGGTAGTGCCTCTGATGATGTGCATATTTAGAAAATGTCAGGCTGAAAAAAGATATAATCCTTGACTTATAGCATAACTGAGCCCAAAATTTCTGCTGTTAAACGAGACATTTGTGAAGTGAATTTTGCCCCATTTTACAACCTTTCTTGCCACAGCTGTTAAGTGAATCACTGCAGTCATTAAGTTAGTAACATGGTTGTTAAGTGAACCTGGCTTCCCCATTGACTATGCTTGTCAGAAGATCGCAAAAGGTGATCATACGATCACTTTAAGGACGCTATGACCATCATAGGAGTCAATTGCCAAGTGTCGGGATTTTGATCACGTGACCATGGGGATACTGCAATGGTCATAAGTGTGAAAAATATTCATAAGTCACTTTTTTCAGTGCCGTTGTAACTTTGAACCATCACTAAATGAACTGTTATACTTTAAAAGCACAAGTAGTGTTTATGGGCAATGAAGCTCATCAGATAAATATGTTTTCAGATCTCTAGACTAACCATTGTTTTTCAATAACAATGTACATCAAGAAAATTTGCAGATATCAGTCAAACTTTTGCATGCAATATGTCAATATGCGTCTAGAACAGATAACCCCGTCCCTTTAATTAAACCAGGAGCATTGGGTTATTTTAGTAGAGAAAAGCGAACGGAATTGATACCATGAACCTCTCTTTAGGCAGTGAAGTATTCTTAGAATCTAGTGACCGGGTTCTTCTGAATAGAAGGGGCTATGAAAAGCTTATTTGGACTGGGATCAATCATGAATGCAAACCTCTTCCAGGCTGCATAGTGTTTCTGGGCACATTTTTCAGCTCTGAGTCTTTGGCTCTCACTCTGCTTCTGATTCAACTCTAACAGCTGCCAATACTTAGTCTTGATACAATATACTATTGTTTTCATCATATGTATATATATGTATGTATGTATGTATGTATGTATGTATGTATGTATGTATGTGTGTGTGTATATATATATATATATATACATATATATATATATATATATTTGTTTTCTGAGGTTTTCGCGGGTGTTTGTATGTAGGTCTTTGGTTCTTCGGGTTTTCTCCCGCGTAGAATTTGAAGTGTCTTGGCGACGTTTCGACGAAGTCCCATTCGTCATCTTCAGGCTGGTGCTTTCGGCTTCGTGCTTCTAGGAGCAATGTGTGATTCAGGTTCAGGTCGCCGAGACACTTCAAATTCTATGTGGGAGAAAATCTGAAGAACCAAAGACCTACATGTGTGTGTGTGTGTGTGTGTGTGTGTGTGTGTGTGTGTGTGTATGTGTATATGTATACAGAGAGAGAGAGAGAGAGAGAGAGAGAGAGAGAGAGAGAGAGAGAGAGAGAGAGAGAGAGAGAGAGAGAGAGAGAGGGAGGGAGAGAGAGAGAGAAAGAATGTCCTTTATGCTTTATGAATCCTTTCCTTGTTCTCCATTAAGATCAGCAAACACTGTCCTCAGGGGTGCTATTCAAACAGCTAAGGGGCTCTTCAATCTGAAGATTTTATGCCTCAGATATTCCAGGCAGGAGGGGCTGATAATAATCTCTTCTCTCCAGGTGGGCACTTTTATGCACAGTATACTCTTGGCTTATTTGTTTGTGCCAGGTGAATAAATTACTATAAAAAATAAGGATTTTGAGTGGCAGGTGATAGATGATTAACACATGAGACATCGTGTAGAGGGGAAATTCAAGGCTGAGGAAACTGAACAGCTGCAGCCTGAGTTTTGGTGGCATAGGCACAGAATTATAAAGGGGCACAATCATCTGCATGCCTGAAGCCAAGCCTCCAACAGAAAAATCTGCATGTGGTTTTCTAACCGTTATTCATTGTTTGGTGAAGGGCAATAGCTGCTATGGCAACGGCTGGAGCCCAGATTTCCTTATCAGGCAGTGAAGGAAAAGGCATGCTCTCTCTCTCTCTCTCTCTCTCTCTCCTCTCTCTCTCTCTCTCTCTCTCTCTCTCTCTCTCTCTCTCCTCTCTCTCTCTCTCTCTCTCTCTCTCTCTCTCTCTCTCTCTCTCTCTCTCATGCTTTTAGACCGAGGTCCAGAGTAAAGCTTTGATGTGGAGGGAGAGAGCTCCCACCAGCACCTATAAAGCATCTCACACCTCAAAACGAACCAAGTTCCTCTTGGCTGCCTCTCTGAGCTTCCAAAAACTCTTTTTGCCAGTTGAATTTCCACTGAAAACCTGCAGAAAATTTATGGGCAGAGGCAGTGGTGGGATTCAAATATGTGCTGTGTGGATGCTACTTCCGGAAGTCCATGCTGGGCCTGGGCAATAAAAAATTAGCCACAGATTCTACTGAACTGGTGCAAACTGGCTGAATCCCACCACTGGACAGAGGGATCCTGCAAAGTGATCACAATGGTCAGACATCAATAATAGGCTACCAGAATACAGCAAAATTATAAATACTATTCTCTATTTTCTTCCTAGCGTTTTTTCTGCAAGTGCAGGGTTCGCTTTGTTTTTTTGGATCAACCAAGTTTTGATCCATTTGGTTGTGACAAAAACTGACCAACTAACATGTCACCTGAGCCTGAATACATGGGCTGAGAGAGAACAACTGATCCAAAGGCACCCAACCAGCTTTAGCAGGACTACAGCTCACAGTCTTCTGGCTTCTAGCCTGGTGCCTTAACCACTAGACCAAACTGACTCTCTGCCTGTTCTCTTATCACCTTTGTATAAATATGCTGCAGGCATCATACATCATCTTTAATCCCAGAGTTTTAGTAACTTCGTGGTAAACTTAGATCTTTCAATCAAATTCTATTTTGCAGTTAGGATCTAATTGCCTAAATTGTAATTGACTTTACTGATATAATAATAATAATAATAATAATAATAATAATAATAATAATAATAATAATAATAATAATAATAATAATAATAATAATAATAATAATAAAGTTGGAAGGTACCTTGGAGGTCATCTAGTCCAACCCCCTGCTCAGGCAGGAAACCCTACACCATTTCAGACAAATGGCTGTCCATTCTCTTCTTAAAAACTTCCAGTGTTGGAGCATTTACCACTTCTGGAGGCAGGTTATTCCACTGGTTAATTGTTCTAACTGTCAGGAAGTTTCTCCTTAGTTCCAGGTTGCTTCTCTCCTTGATTAGTTTCCATCCGTTGCTTCTTGTCCTGCCTTGAGGCACCTTGGAAAATAGCTTGACTTCCTCTTCTTTGTGGCAGCCCCTGAGATATTGGAACACTGCTATCATGTCCCCCCTCGTCCTTCTCTTCATTAAACTAGACATACCAATTCCAGCAGCCTTTCCTTATATGCCTCTAGTCCCCTAATCATCTTTGTTGCTCTTCTCTGTATTCTTTCTAGAGTCTTATATCACCTAAATATGCATTATATCACCTAAATAATCCCTTTTCCTTCTCCTTAAATTATGAAGGTTGATATTATTCAGAAATAATAGGTCTATGTAAAGAAATTGGCAGATTTGCTCTACAACTGGGGGATAACTAAATTTTGAAGTAAAGTCTTCATTTTTCTTATTGTGCACCTTTGGAGTGCTGGTCTTCTACAGTGCCATATACTAGAAAATTGTATACCACTAGCATCGTACTGATAAGTCAAGTTGCAGGTACAATCTTGTAACTGACTAAAGGCACTACAGTATGGGAATAGGGGTGACAACAGTTTGAGAAAAAAAATTCACTAGAAAAGTAAAACATGAAGTTCAGCAACCCTTTCTCCTTGAGAAATGGGTTACTTTTCTAGAATTTCATCCAACTGTTGGCAACCAGGAACTAGGAAGTGCCTTCCAGTTTAAAAGGAGTACCAGCAACTGAATCAATTAAGGTTGGTCCATAAATGCTTGATTTGGGACTGGACAAGCATAAATGGCAACAGCAGCACTCATAGGCAAGAAAACAAATTCTTTAAGTTATCCTTCAAAAAATAGTTATAATACCAAGTCAAGTCAGATAGGATTGGAAGCCAAACAGGCTAAGTTAAATATTAAATATTGTTGATAAAATATTATTGAAATACATGACATATAAAAGTTTGGATTCTCACACAAAGTATTATTACTGCTTTATAAAACCCTAGTAAGATCGCAGCCAATTTTGGTCACCGTATCGCATGAGAATTTGGAAAAAATTCAGAGAATAGCAACTAAGATGACCAAAGGCCTGGAGACTAAAACATACGAAGAACGGCTTCTGGACTTGGTTTGACTAGTCTAAAGAAAAGAAAAAATAAGGGGAACATGATAGCAGTGTTCCAGTATCTGAGGGGCTTCCACAAGGCAGAGAGGGCCAGGTTGTTCACCAAAGCACCAGAGGAAAGGACGAGAAACAATGGTTGGAAACTGATCAAAGAGAGAGGCAAGCTGGAATTAAGGAGAAATTTCCTGACAGTGAGTAAAAAGAGACTAGACATTCATCTGTCTGTGACGGTATAGGTTGTCCTGCTTGAACAGGGGGCTGGACTAGAAGACCTCCAAGGTCCCTTCCAGCTCTATTATTTTAGTTTGTAGAAAAGACAACGTTGATGGGTGCACTTTCTTCCAATTACCAAGTTGTATGAAGTCTAGGATGTTTTATTTACTCAATTATACATTTACAACAGAAGACAGCAAGCCTCAAACTTGTAGAACCAATTCTGTTTAGTGGCAATAACCCTCCAACCAAGATGAGACAGATGGAAGCCTACTTTTCTGAACTCCATGAAACTTCAGCTGGGATAGCTACATGAGCTATCCCGGTCTCAGACTAAAGCACACTAATTCACTCTGAAATCACTGGATTTGCATAAAGCTACTCCTTTTAATTTTTCTTCTCTGCTCTCTCACTACTAGAATCCATGAAATAGGAACTGGGTAATTTCTTTGCTTTGCATCCTACAATCTTCCACATCATAAACCACTTCCCTCCTACCGTAGTACTAAAATGGCATCATAGCCAGGAGATCCTTGAAAGGATAACTGATTAGCCATTCCTCCATTGTCATTCCTCCAATTTAGAGGTGGTATTAGAGGTGTATATAGTTACAAAGGTGGAACGGATGGTTTAAGTAAATTATCTAGTAGAGGCCAACTCCCAACTGCTACAGTAGGTTGCCTTGGATTGGAGGATCCTAGTAGTTGCCAAGCCTGCTCTAATATTTTCACATGCTAATCTCAATCCTGACACCCTTTAATTTATAAAAAAAAATCCTATTTCATGGTTCAAAATATCTGAACAGACACAACTCTAAACCAATTCAACCTAAGAAAGTAGAACATCATTGGGTTAAGATTATAGGGACTGGCAAAAATAATGACATGAGGAAAAAATCTAATAGGATAGCATATAAAGAAAGTGACTGTCCAGGATTAATAAGCAATAAAATGTGGGAGGAATAACTCTGCTGAATGGTCTACAATCATATTCAGGCTGGATAAATTCTAGCAATTTAAAGCATGTTTTTCTTTCCCTAGTTATCTCAATAACAATTCATGAAAAGTGTCTACATAGCCTTTCTTCCACTATAGAATCCTTTTTAATTATTTTATTGGTATTATATTTAAATAATAGAAGAAAAAGAAAAAGGAACAAAATCATAATGCAAATATTCCTTCCGAAATACATAAAAATACTTTTAAAACATGAAAAAATAGAGCAGAAAAAGGGAAAAAGAAACAAAGTATATTATTGTAACAGCAGCTATAATTCTAATTATTAAATTACATATGCTTATTCCTAATACATTTATATAATTATTCTTTTTAACCTACAGTATTTTGTATAAGTGAGTTCCATATTTCATTATACTTATTCAAAGTCGACATCTATAGGCAATCTGCTCATAGGTTATCCATAAAAAGTTTATGTCTATAGGCAACTGGCTTATATATTTTAGAATCTTTGACATGGTGTTATGACTTTGGCAAACTTGATTACAGTGAGTGGATCTACTGCTAAGTAGGGTTTTTACAAAGAAAATAAATGCTTTTCAGAGAAAATCATCTTCACCTGCTCAAAATGCAACACCTATGAGCATTGAACAACTAGAAAAGCAACATTGTTAAAAGAAACAGATATATAGAATGTAACCATAATCTAGTCTTTATTTATTTCCACTGACTTGTGAAAGCATTCTTTTTCAGCAGGTTTTTACCATATCAAGGCAATAATCAATCTCTATCCCTATACATTTTCATCTGACATGCCTTATTTGTGTCCTTCTTGTGTTGACTGCATATCTGTATATGTGCACGCAGACTTGTACTTTTGATTTCTGTGCTCCGAGTAATTCATTGCTAAGATTAGATCTGCTTTCAGCCAATTGAGAAAGCAGTGAGTTCCATCTCACTGACTGGCTAGTATGTGTTGTCTGAGCCTACAAGAATTTTTGGAAATAGCTGTTTTCCTGCACTTGAACAGAGTGAACAGTGACTGTGTGAATCCATGGTTCACTACAGCAAGCTAAATTATGGTCCAAACAAACACAATTATAAACTACATGATAAAACTGTTCTAATAGAGAAAAGATCCTCATGTATTCTCAGTGTTACATTAATATGAGCAGTAAGATTTTAAAATAATTATTTTGAAGTGTCCCTGTTATACAGGTGAGCCATTTTGCACTATAGTTTCCTAATTCAGTGTAATATAATAACTTGGCCATCGTTTTCTGAGCAAAAGTCATTAATATTGATCTCCATGCTCCTTTTAAGGAAAAAAAACAGGATTGTTCATGCAGATTTTGTGAAAACTAACTTTTATGTCATAATGTTCAGTTAAAACACTATTTGAAAAACGAACCGTTATAATTATTTATTTATTTAATTAATTTGACTTCTATGCCGCCCTATTCCGAAGAACTCAGGGCGGCTCACAACATAATAGAAATCACCAATAAAATACATGAATATAAAATATAAAAACCCCTAAGTTAAAAAAGAAAAAACAATCATTCCACAAACATACACACAAACATACACTGGCTAGGGGCAAGATGTTAGCTGCCCCAAGCCTGCCAGCAAAAGTGTGTTTTAAGCAGTTTACGAAAGGCGGAGAGGGTGGGGGTGACACGGATCTCCGGGGGAAGTTGGTTCCAGAGGGCCGGGGCCGCAACAGAGAATGCTCTTCCCCTAGGCCCCGCCAGGCGACACTGTCTGGCTGACGGGACCTGGAGAAGGCCGACTCTGTGGGCCCTAACCGGCCGCAGGGATTCATGAGGCAGCAGACGGTCCCGTAAATAACCTGGTCCGATGCCATGTAGGGCTTTATAGGTCATAACCAACACTTTGAATTGGGTTCGGAGACCAATTGGCAGCCAATGCAGCTCGCGGAGTGATGCTGAAATGTGGGCATTTCTGGGCAAGCCCAACACTGCTCGCGCGGCTGCATTCTGCATTACCTGAAGTCTCCAAACATTTTTCACAGGTAGCCCCATGTAGAGAGCATTGCAGTAGTCGAGCCTCGAGGTGATAAGGGCATGAGTGACTGTGAGAAGAGACTCCCGGTCCAAATAGGGCCGCAACTGGTGCACCAGGCGAACCTGGGCAAATGTCCTCCTCGCCACAGCCAAAAGATGATGTTCCGAATTTAGCTGTGGATCGAGGAGGATGCCCAAGTTGCGGACCTTCTCCGAGGGGGTCAAAAGCTCCCCCCCAGGCTGATGGATGGATATAAGTGGAGTAATACCTGTTATTTGGGTGATTCTTTAGGAATTACCAATCTGTTATCTGTCAATATGGCTGGATTTTCTTGGTTTATTGTTATGGCAGAAGAATAAAAAAAAATCCATTCTTTACTGCAAGTGACCAGCCCCAGAGTGCCAGCTGCATCTATTTCCAATAATGCCAGGGGCTTCCATCAGAGGCAACAATATCATTCAGCATGACTCTAAAGGTAGCCAAGAGCCATGGATATTATCAGTCCTCTAATCTAGCTACTGTGCAGTATCCCCCAGTCCCTATTTGCCTATCCCCCCCAAGCAGATGCGGTCTTTAGCCACCATGCTGAGAGTTTAATTGCTGAAACCCAGGGACAGCTGCTCTTACGCATCTCCAAATTTGTTTCCAGCAAGCAGGCCTATCATCTTCTATGCTATGAAGGGTGATATTAATGGGGGTTGAGGGGTGGATATGCAATGATACTCCTGGGACAAAGAATTTCATTCCCCCCAATATATATTTGAATCTCTCTCCATTGTTCTTCTGCAAAATTTGGGATAATCTAGAAAGCCTGACTGTTATTCTTATAAATAGGCAGGAAGAAAAAAATATACCTTTCCTTTTAGGAAGGTATAGGCTGAAATAATATGTATCCTGCATATTCTAGCATTTGTTGTTCTTATTTGGTGCAAACACTCTTTTAAGAGTCACAGTTAATATTTCAGTCTCAATAGCTTCACAACAATATTATATCAACATCAATGTTCCCGAAATGGGGTTGATAATCCAACAGATCTCAAGGATTTCAGGTTGACAAATTCTGGTCTATATCTGGAGACTTGCTGGTAATACTATGCTCACTTGAAATAGGATTTGTTTTTGAAAGAATCAATACTGTTTGGTATTTTCTATAGAAAAATGTGCTGTATGTTGGAGCTAAAGAAGGAGATACATACTGCAAAATATATTATAGACTAGGAACAAGAAAATAAGTGCAAGATTAATAACACTTTAATTATGAAGCTTGCAGAAAATTTAGTTACGTAAGAAAAATCTGATAGACACATAAATTAAATTGAAAGCATGTAATTTCTTTTACCAAACAAAAGGAGAGCAAATGTCAATATATAGAACCTACAGGAAAGCACATTCTCCAATTTAGGAAGATGTTGGTATTAACAATAATTAAGTCTTTTTATTAAAAAAAGTATACAATGGCTCAATAATATCCTTCATATGGTAAGGCAGAACAGGTCAACTGAGAATACCATTCTTGACACATCTGCAATCAATCCCCACATCTGCCACATATACTTCAATAGCAGAATCTGTCAGATTTGCCATTGGCATTTGGTAGATTCACTTCAAGCTGAGTTCCAACTACCCATCATTATTGCTCCCTGAAGGTAGATACCAGCAGCATCATATGCAAAATTTGGACCATAAATGTGGCTCCACAATTCCTACCAGAAACCTGGTAGAACAGGTGTGACTACAACAACCCAAGAAAGAAATAGACAAGTAATAACTAGTAAAAGTTATTGTTGAAGGAAAATAATTTTGAATGCTGGTCAGGCTAGACACTCTCTAAGACCGTAGAGAAAATAAACATTGCCAAATTCACACTCCTAACCAGAACTAACTCATTATGGATCATATACAGTTAAAACATCATACAATAACTCATCTGACTTTGCACAGAGGAAATGGCCATCTGGAGATGCTATAGAAGTAGAGAGTTAAACGTTTTGTAGTTGTAATCTATTCTCTTCTGAAGAAACAGAGACAAAGCCTTTTCTTCTAGATAAGACTAATAATGTAAGCCACCAAGTTTGTTCTAAGGGAAAGACGTCTTGCACCAAGTGGGAGACGTTACGTGAGTTGTGAGAGTAAGGATAATTTTTTCAGCAGTGGAGGTGGAATGAGCAAGGTACACCCTTGTAGGCTTTATTCAGTCTGACCAAATGTGCCATCACCTTGCACTTGCACCATCAATACTAGTTCTTCACTCGTATTCCAGTGATTTGGAATAGGCACAATTGGTACCATCTTAGACAAGGGCTATTCTAGTATACGCTCTGTCTACTTCCAGATCTGATTTTACAGTTGAAGCACTTGCAAGAAACTAACTATTTCCTACAGTTCCCCAGTAGAATACTATATCAGGGACAATGTAGACAATTAAATGGGAAGAAACTCCAATTGCCAGAGCCACCTGAAACACACAGGGTTCACTGATGCAGGAAAGAGCTTGCCAATGATGATGGTGGTAGGGAGGTGTATGAGCAAAAAGCCTTAGCAAAATAAAAGTCTTAGCAAATAGCACACAGAAAATAATAAACACCATGTACTCTAATCATCTAAAAAACCCTAGCCAAAACTGTTCTTAAAGAATTAATCCAGCCATATTTACTCCCACTAGATCCAACTATAGAGAGAGAGGACATAACACTAGGAAACCTATTTTAGCTAAATTATTTTATAGACAATGTTATATTTAATAGGATTAGGAACTCCAGGGATTTGGCATCAAAGACATCTAGAAAGCTCTAAAAAAAATATTCCTCACCTCTAATGGTTATCTGGATTTTTGCAGCCCAGATCTGGTAGCCCTAAGTAAGATGACTTGGTTGGCCAAACTGATTCTGAGCATGACCTTTCTGTTTGTGGCAAGCTTTTGGCAAGTTACAATTTTGTAGAGCATAATCAAAAGTATAAATATTCCTGTCACCGAAGAATTTTATCATTTGAACATTTGGAGCCTTAAGATTTTATAGTGGCCCTTTGCATGCCCTTGACATCATCATCAGCCTTTACTACCGGTATTAGCTATATGTTACTTATAAGTATCTCTCTGTTGATGCTTGCAGCCCTGCAGCCCTTGGAAAGCTCTGAATTGGGATAGTGACATTTAATTTAAGTTAATTGCTAGGCATTAGGCACCCTAATAAAGAGGCAATGTAGGAAAAGAAGATCATGTGGCTAATTAAAGAGGTTGTATCTTTAGCTCCCCTGACACAATTCTTCCACAGTATGCCAACCTGTGGCACAAATTTAGCAGAAGAGCAGCTTATTTGCCTGCTCAAGTAAAAATAGTCTCAAGGCAGGATAAAGACTAATAAACTTTCAGTGGCATAAATGTACATCATCAAGTTTTTCATGAGAACCGAAGTGGTAAATACAAACTATCCAAACTGCTTTATAGGATAACCAAGTAACTTCATGACAACTACACCAAATTCTTTTCTCCTCCTGCTTTCTAGCACTGACAGAAGAATGTCAATTCCTTCTTAGAAGTGTTCACAAAATTCACTCTCCTGGCATCTCATGCAATCTGTCCTGGCCACTAAAAAGCCATTTTGATGTTTTCACATTATTCAGAGTCTAGTCCAGGGGTTCTCAACCTTGGCAACTTTAAGACTTGTGGACTTCAACTCCCAGAATTGAAGTCCACAAGTCTTAAAGTTGCCAAGGTTGAGAACCCCTGGTCTAGTCATATATGAGACAAGTCAATCTTATTCGAGATTAATTTTGAGTGGTTGATTGATTTCAACAGAAAAGAGAGGAGGAGGAGATGTTTTTCTGGAAAATTGGCAACCTAAAGAGAAGGAGCTATTTTAGAATAAAGTCTATGGCAGTCAACTGGGGTAATGCAACAAGATTTTTGCATATTCTGCAATCTCTACCAATTCTACAATGTCTCTATCAAAAGAAACAAAAATGAGAGACTGGCAGCTGAATTTCTAAAAGGTGTCATCCATCCATTTGCACAACACTTATAAACTTAATCAAAGATTAGGGGTCAGCCTCAGTGATGTGTTTTTCATATGTGATTTTATTTCCTTTCTTAATTGCTATAATAATCTTAGCCATAGCTTCTCAATTGGGTAATGAGGAAAACTTGAACAAGGAGTAGAAGTTGGATAAAATAGCTTCATAACTTCCTTCTGGTCCCTACAATTATGTTCACATTGGTAAACCACAATTTGTTTTCAAAAAACTGTATTTTGTTATCCAAGCCACAATTGGCTGGATTCACACATCACATAAGCTATAAACTATAACTACAGCTAATATACCAGAATGGATATAACCATGACTTATGAAGTTATAAACTAGATTTTATTATAACCTAGTATATGTGATCCCAATCTATAAGCTGATACAAATTCAGATTAATATCTCCCACACCATAGCATACATAAACACACCTTACCTGATACAGAAATTCTCATGGTTGCCTCCAAAGGTCTATTGTTATCCAGGGCCCTGCTCAGACGTAGTTCTCCAGTACTGTGGTTCAAGAGAACAAGTTTCAATTCATTGCCTTGCTCAAAACTGTACGTAAGACTATCAGAAACATCAGGATCATAGGCTGGGATCCTGCCAATCACTCCAGTGGGGAAACTGCTGGACTTGTTGGTAATGTAGTTATTGAATATGATCTCAAAGTTCTTCAAGACTGGGATGTTGTCATTCTTATCCAGTAAGCGAACATGCACAGTAGCTCGGCTTACCAGTGGAGCTGAAGTAGCTTGGACTACTATGACATACTCAGACTTGGTCTCATAATCCAAATCCATCAGTGCTGTCAGCTCTCCTGAGAAAATATCAAGTTGGAACACCTCCGGAATATTACCTTCCACTATCTGGTACATAATTTGAGCATTGGTACCCTCATCTGGATCACTCGCAGTGATTCGGGACACCACTAAGCCTATTGGACTATTTTCTTCCACAAAGATGTCAAACTCATCATGCTCAAAGACAGGGGGGTTGTCATTGACATCAAGAACAGTGACATGGACATCAATTGGTGTCCTCATGGCCGGTACTCCTTTATCAACTGCGTATGCTCTAAGCTCATAGAGTGGAACATTTTCCCTGTCCAGTCTACGCAACGTCCTAACAATACCAGAGGTGGTTTCAATTATGAAGTCCCCATCACCATCATCTCCACCCTGAAAGGTATAGAACACTCTCCCATTCATTCCAGAGTCTCTATCTGTAGCAGAAACCTGCAGGACACTTGTGAAACCAGGTACATCCTCATAGACAGATCCTTGGTAATTATCCCTTAAAAACTGAGGCGCATTGTCATTTACATCATTAACTAGTATCTCTAGATAGGTGGTATCTGATTTCTGTGGGATGCCATTGTCACGAGCTGTAATTGCCAAAGTATAGGATACTTGGTCTTCATAATCCAATTCCATCTGAGTTGTCACAGCACCAGTATCTATATCAATTCTGAACTGAGGAATACTGTCTTCCATGAAGTAAGTGATACGAGCATTCTCCCCTGTGTCTTCATCTGTAGCACTGATAATCACTACAGTGGTACCCACTAGACTGTCCTCATTGATATTAACAGTGTAATGGGAGCTCTGGAACACTGGCCGATGTGTGTTGGCATCAGTTACATTAACAAAGACCTGAGCAGTGTCAAACCGAGTGCCATCAGAAGCTGTGATTGTAAGAAGGTACTGCCGCTCTAATTTATAATCCAAGGGTAGGGCCAGAGTGATGAGACCACCACCACTCTGGCTGGTGATGGAGAAACGATTGCGAGTATTCCCATTTGTGATCTGGTAGGTGATGACACTGTTGACATCCCGATCAATGGCCGAGACAATAAGAACACTGGTGCCCACAGCTGCATCTTCATTGAGACGCATGGTATATTCCCTTTGCGTGAATTCAGGATTGTTATCATTGACATCCAGAATGGTAATACTAACACTTGCTGAAGAAGTCATTGGAGGGTTACCGTGATCTCTGGCCTCAACCCCAAATTTATAGAAGTCCACAGCTTCACGATCCAAACCAGAAGCCACTACAATCCAGCCTGTGTTGTTATTGATAGTAAAAGGGAAATTGGGACTCATGTCAACCAGAGCATATTCTAGTCGGGCATTCTCCCCAGAATCTGCATCAATGGCTTGGATATGAATAACAGAATAGCCCACAGGTACATTTTCCAACACCGTGGACTGGAAAGGGGTGCTAACAAAAATAGGGGCGTTATCATTCACATCCAGTACCTGGATGGTCACCAGCCCACTGATGTTGGAAAGAGGAGGCCTTCCTCCATCTTGGGCCCTAATACGAAGAGTGTATTCCTTATTCATCTCATAATCAAGCTGGCTGACTACATCAATATTACCTATTTGGGCATCTATGTAAAATTGTCCCCGAGTGTTGCCACTCATTATGCTGTAATGCACCATAGCATTACTGCCTTTGTCCCTGTCTGTGGCATTTACCTGCAAGATGTGGGTGTTTGAGGCCACATTCTCCGGTACCTGTACAACATAACGTTTCTCACTGAACTGCGGCGAGTTGTCATTGTCATCCTCCACTGTAATATGAATTGTAGCCGTGCTGCTGCGCGGTCCTGGGTCTCGGCCCTGGTCATTGGCCTCCACGATCAGCTGATAGGATTCCACAGCTTCTCTGTCCACAAGGCCATTTGTGCGGATGACTCCAGACTTGGGGTCAATTTCAAAGATTCTGTTGACCCCATTACCATTCAAGATGCGGTACAGGATGTTGGCATTGGGGCTGGCATCGCCATCGGTTGCTCTCACCGTCAACACTTCGTAGCCAACCTCAAGGTTCTCCCTCATGCTCTCCTTATACTCCTGCTGCTCAAACACAGGATCATGATCGTTGGTGTCACTGACCGTGATTGTGAGCGTGGCCAGAGCCGTGCGACGTGGTGTGCCATGGTCTGTCGCTGTCACCCGGAACACATGGGTGCTTTTGGTTTCTCGATCCAGTTCTTCAGCTGTGGTGACGGCGCCTGTCTGGGGATCAATGGCAAAGAAGCTGTTTGAGCGGCTGTCAAAAAGCGCATCCATGGAGTAGTCCAAGAGGCCCGCATCCCCCTCATCAGGGTCCATGGCCCTCAGCAAGATCACAGGTGTGCCTGCCGGTCTGTTCTCCGGCACTGATACTTGGTAGGTGGGCATCTGGAACTGGGGGCTGGTGTTCACATCCCGCTTCCTTCTGCTGCCCCCCTCACCTTGGCAGCCACACCCCTCCAAGGGCCACAGCTTCTGCACCTCCTGCTGCGAAGAGCCCACAGCCAGCAGCCAGTGGACAAAGATCTCGGTCTTCTCATCACAGACTTGGCACCAGAGCCCCAACCGTAATGGGCGTCCCGGCCGGAGACACAGGGCTCGTGGGGGCAGGATCAGTTCTCCCTGGGGATGGAACGGCCCATGCTGGTCTCTAGCGTTGCCTGCGTTGCCGCCGCCGCCGCCGCCGCCGCCTTGCACCGTGCACCTTAGCTGGCAGCCGCCCCGCGAGCTAGCGGGCGGCAGAGGAATGTGGGTGCCTGATTTCAAGCACAGACTCCGGCTTCGCCCTCTGCGGAATCGGCCGCCCGGAACCGGGGCCAACAGAAGGTGGCTTAACAGCAACAGCTCTCCATCCTCGGCCGCCGCCGCCGCCGCCGCCGCCGAAGCACCATCGCACCGCGGCCCCAGCAGGTGCGCCCAGAGGCCGCGGGCCGCAGGCGAAACCCGGCAAAGCCACAGCGGCGGCGGCTCGGCGCAAGCAGGCGGTCGGCTCGGCGGTGACAGCGGCCGCTCAGGCAGCCGAGGGTCCCTGAAGGGGGCGCAGAGAGGGGGCGGTTCGGGGCCGTCGGCGCGGGAGCGGGGGATCCCTAGCGCCAGCAGTAGCAGCACAGCCCGGCCGGGGGCGCCGCCGCCGCCGCCGCCGCCGCCCATCTCCCACCGCCCGCAGCCCGGTCTTCGTTTTGTCCGTCCAGCGATCAGCAACTGCGCTTCATGCCAAATGCGAGGTCCGGGCCGATGCCCCCCCCTCCCTCTCCCCGGTCCACCCGATGAGCCCGAGCAGGTCCGCCGCCGCCGCCGCCGTTGCCTGCTCTCCCGCCGCAGCCAGCTAAGGTCTCGCCGCCTGCCAAGCAAGCCCGGCTCGGCTCCGCTGCGGCAGCAGCTCTGCGAGGCTCATTTCCATAGACCTGCGGCTCTTAAAGGAGCCGCGTCAGCTTCGCTGCTGAAAAGGCTGCTGCGCGGTGGGGCCTCCCCTCTGCACCGCCAGGTTCTCCTCTTGTGGGGCGAGCAACCTCAGGGCAAGAGGACTTCTGAACCGCCTCGCACCTGTTGTCGAATGGCTGTAATCCACGGCAAGCACAGAGCGTGCCCAGAGGATTCCGGTGCTTCCCTAAATACCTCAGACCAATCAAGGACTGTGTAATCGCAGCGGGAGGGCCTCCCAACACCACGCATTTCCTAGTTCAGGGGTAGGCAACCTCGGCTCTTTTATGACTCATGGACTTCAACTCCCAGAATTCCTGAGTCAGCTCTGCTGACTCAGGAATTCTGGGAGTTGAAGTCCATGAGTCATAAAAGAGCCGAGGTTGCCTACCCCTGAACTAGTTTCCTCACTTCTTGAGACCCGGGTTGAAAGGCAACGTTCAGGGCTCAGCCCTGGAATCCCAAAGAAGTCAGAAACAGTGCACCTGTAGAATGTGCTTTCCCTTCACCTGTTTCAGAATTAAGCAAGAATATTTCCAGGCAGAGTGCTGTAAATCCAAAGTGGTTGCCCCAAAATTATCAATGAAAGGATGTGAGGGGCAGGAAAAACATGGTAGGGGTGAGAAACGGAAGACTAACCGTAACCAAATGAAAGTGGAGTAATTTCACGAGAAAAGCCATTTTTTAAAAAAACACACACATACAAATAGAAGGGGAGAGGACTCCATTCCAGAGGATGGCGTTTAACGTTGACTATTTCTGGAAAAACTGTATTTAATCATTTTTATTGGCATAATCATTAGTTGTCAGTTATTATTAGCAAACATAGTCTTCTCAGACGGGCTTACTTGGTTTACTACTCTGAAAGAGGGAAAAAAATCTATATCTACATCACAATATAAGATAATACAACACTATCAATATCCCCATTCATCTTTTCCCCTTAAGCTATACTCCCCAAAGTTAATGCAGTGAAAGCCCCTTAATCATTGTGCTGTTTTCTACATCTTTCCCATCCCAAAACAATATTTTTGGGAGTATAGTAATAAAATTGTGCACATTATAGGAGAAGAGGAATGTTAATTGGTGGCAGAAATCAGGAAGAGCTGGATAGCAGCTCATGAAAACTTACGCCATTTAATAAAATTGGCTAGTTGGAAAAGATGTTATCAGACTCCTGAAAACTCTACACAGTATCTCAAGGCTACAACATCATAACTGTCTATGTGGGAACTACAATATTGGCAGTTTTTGTATTCTTTCCACGTGCATCCTCAGGTAAATTTGTATGGATTTCATTGTAGCCTATTTATTATTGTATACATTAAAGATTACACTACAGGGAGGTGTGGTGGCAAAAAATATAGGAACCCCTAATCTAATATAGCACAAGCATCAACAGTCTGTTATGAGACAAGCAGAATTTCCACCGATGACATAAAAATAAAGCAAATAGATTACATGTGAGATTTCAGTCATTAAGGTACATAGAAAACTGCCCCTTTGTGCCATATATCTCAGTATGATTCTTGCAGTTGTTGTAATGAATTACAAACAGTCTTGGAGATGCAGATGTTCAGCTAGTCTATATTGTAAAGCAGGGGTCCCCAACCCCCAGTTGGTGGACCGGCACTGGACCGCAGCACGCCAGCACCAGGTCCACACAAACAACCAAAGCATCATCCACGGGATGCAGTCAGCACACAAAACCATGCCCCCTCTGGTCTATGGAAAAAACCTCTCCCCATGTAACTGATCCCTGGTGCCCAAAAGGGTGGGGAACTCTGTTGTAAAGCATGCGGCCTTTCTTCATCGGTTGCCCTACAGATGTATTGGATCTGAATTTCTGTAATTCACAGGCAGTATGAATTGAGTCTTGCTATGATTCCCAGACCAGCAACAGCTACAAGCACTTTAGCATCTGAAGGAGGGCCCAGGAACACACCTTGTAGTAATGCATCGTATACTTCTCAAAACAATTTTGTCAGTTGCTCCTTTGAAATCTTTTACATGCATTCAGCACGTGAGTTCTGTTTTGCAAATGTAGGATGCTGTATGTGTGATATATGGAGAAATCACAAACATGTGATAGAACTCAAAATTTACCCCAAGCCATTCAAAATGGGGCAGGGAATCCTCTTGCCACAAAATTAATTGCATGTAATGATTTGTCATATCTCTTTCTTATGGTTAATACACAGCTACCTTTGCACGGCTATTATTTAGGAAAACTTAGTTGTTTGGCACAGTCATGAATGTACGAATGTTTTATATCAGACTGAAGGTCTATGGAGATTCTCAGTCATCCAGGTCATAATTATCCCAATTTTCACGAGGCAACTTGTTTTTCTTTGAAGATGTTTTGCTTCTTATCCAAGAAGCTTCTTCAGCTCTGACTGGATGGTGGGGAATGGAAAGATTATCTTTATATTATAAAAAAAAACCAAGAAAGTCCAGTTGCCTCATGAAAAAGCATCTTTGGGATATCTGACTGAAGACATTAGGTTTGATCATGGGACTATAGATCACTGGGGAAGTCTTGGGGATAGAGATGACTCCTAGGTGGCGGAAAACAGCAGAAAAGATGTGTGTGATAAAGCACTGGAACATGTTCAGAAGGAGCCAAAGAATATGCAACAAATAACATTGGACTAGTTCAGGAGTGCACAAATTTGGAGGCATAGAGGTGAAAAGAAAGTATGGACAAAAAGTGAGTAGAGCCTGAAAAAAACATTTTAATTAAATTAATATTACATTAAATTAATTACATATGATTAATAATTTTGTTTTTAATATCATACTAAACATTAAAACATGACATTTCAGGGCTCTAAGGACCACACCTGAGGCTTTCTGGGGCTATTCATGGCCTTGGGTCTCAAACTGTACATCTCTGCATTTGATGGATCATGTGCCTGGCCTGATCCAAATCAGCATTTGATCATCCTAAAAGCTAAGATTCTGCTTTCTAATCTGTAAGGCTATTTATTAGGTCAACTCTCACTCTTTTCTTGGAATCAAGGCCGTTGTTCTGGGGAAGGTCTCATTCAACCCACTGTTGTTTCATAGGGCTGGCCTGAAGCCTGAGCTCGAGTATCTGTTTAAGTGATAAATAGAGATAAGCAAAAATATTAAAACTATGCTGGACAGCAGCCTCAACTAGTACCCACATGCTCCCTCATTTTTCCAGTCTTCAAGAAGCTGGTCCAGCCAGCCCCAGTGGCTGATTGTCTGGATCCAAAATCAGAGCTAAGGGCTGGATTCTACATTTTCCTTCTATCTCATTCATCTTTTTTCCGTGTCACACCAACTTTTGCAGCACATCTTGCTTGTGTACATTTTTGTATCCATAAGAAACCACAAGGGCTGCTCCTAGAATAGTCTTTCTTAAAAGGGCAATGCCTCTAGCTTTTCCACAGCAACACTCATAGCAGGTGCATGTATGTATGAAAACTTTCAACTAGTGAGCTGGATAAATGCCATAATACCAGCACTATGTTTGTCATTTACATATTGGCAATATGTAATTAATGTTCCTGTTATTTACAGTTGTAAAACGTTTTTAAATCTGCAGTTCAATAATCTCTTTAGGTAGGTAGATAGATGATAGACAGACAGACAGGCAGGCAGACAGATAATGAACGTTGAAAGCCAATATAATATGAAGACATAGTTAAATCCTCCAAATGTCAGACACTGTCGCTTTAAAATTTGCAGCAAATGTTTTTCTCTTCTCCTGCTTTTAAATGTTTTCATTTATATATTTGTGCAATGGTTATTTGCTACATTAATTATCTTCCATTTTTTACACAATCCTATAAAATAGGTGACTGTACCAAAATCACCCAGGGAGCTTCCTCCAGATGTGAAGCTGGACTTCAAACTGGATTTCCTGGGTCCTAGTCCAAGGCTTTAACTATTACATTGCCATTGGCTTATGATTAATGCAATACATTATGATGGGACAAGGAGGAGGAAGAAGAGGAGGAGGAGGGGGAGTTGTTCATCTAATATGGTAGTAATTCATGCAAGGTATTTTTTAAATTAACATTTTCATCCAATTGCAAATGGGGGAACCTTGAAAATAGGTTGCAATTTGAAACACCCAACTGATTCACGTGGTACTTGAGAAAAGCATAAAAAACAGAATGTATCAGCTAGTATTACACACTAGTATATATAAAGGTTTAGCTTTCTCCAATCTGATGTCCAGTTTTTGACATTAAGTCTCTGCAAGTAGAGCTTGATTCCATAGATATGCCTGTGCAGTTTTCTTCACAAGTGATTTGCCACTGTTTTCTTATGGAATGATTCTTTTTACTTCTCAGTCTAATCTATAGCCGAGGTGTTCCCATCCAACTACTAACCAAGTAATCCAACTACTTAGTTCTTTCAAGCTTGGCAGTTTAGACATATGGAACCACAGTCTGTGATTGCACCTCAACTCCGATAAATTCCATCTAGCATTGTCAAAGACTGTATTAAAAAACAAAAAGAAACATTTTGTCAGGTATGGCGGCTACATGCTCAATTCCCATGAAGCCCGAGTGGAAATGCCAACTGATTTTCTTTATCAGCAGAGAAAACATTTAAAATGGCCTTTCTGAACAATAAATTTGTAAGATGATAATGTTCAATTTTGATCTTAAATATAGAAACATTTTGATACTATACTCCAATAAAAACACTGAGATCACTTAGCAGTCAATACTAATATATTATTAGTATATTTAGATTTTAATTTTTGAAAGAAATAAATAATAATATAATGAGGCCACAGAAGCAATATACAAACCATTTGCCACTTGTTTGGCATTGTACAAGCATACTGAGAGACTTCCGGTTCCGGTCACGAGGTCTGGAGCCCTTCTAGGAAAGCTCCAGACCGTGGCTTAACTTTTTGTAAAAATTTTGGGATACCGGGAGTGGGGAGCGCCGGAGAGTTAGGCGCACCCGAAGAGGACCCTCGGCGCATTCCAGAGAAGTGCAAATCGCCGCCGAGGGTCCCCCACAAACAACAAACGGAGCGGACGAAGCCGGCGGCGGCTGGACGGCCGGCCGGCGGGCCTGAAGAGGCCGGGAGGCCCCGAGATCGGAATTAGCTGGTGGGAGCAAACGACGGCAGCGACGAACAGCCTGGAGATGGACAGAAGCCGCCGGGAGAGCCTGCCGACCGAAGACGACCCCCAGACGAGCCTAAGGGGGCGAGGAAGAACGAGAGAGCAGAGGTGAGAGCCGGACGCAGGAATCGGAAGATGAGAGGGCCGGGGCAGCCGGACAAAAGGAGGAGGCCTCGGGCAGCGGAGAACGGGTGAGAGAGAGGCGAGAGCGACATCGGCAAGAGGGGCGAGGGCAACTGGGGGGGTCTCCCAACCTAGAAAGGGCCCCCAGAAGAGCCGAAGAGGGTGGAACAGCCGAGAGGGCAGCGGAGCGGCCTGAAGCGGCGGATAAGGACGGAGGCAACCAACGGAGCTGGAAGCAGGCAAGCTAGAACAATAGAGGGGAGGAGAGAAGAACTAAGAGGGAAGAGGCAAGAAAGCAGACGGCGGGAGAGGACACAAGAAAAGGGTATCCTGGGGGGGCAGAGGGACGGGGGAGAGATACCCCACACGCTGTGTCCCAGACCCCCCAGAACAGGAGCCCCAGGGATACTGAAGAGAGCAGAACCTACCAGGGAGGAAGGTGGGCGTAAGAGGAAAACTAAAAGGCATCCTGGGCTGCTGTGGAGGGAAGGCAGAAGGGGCCTGGAATCACAGACAGGCAGAGGCACTGAATAGACTCCCTGAACACAGACAGACCTTCCTGCCTATAGGCCCCTAGACCTGCACTGCCTGAACCCTGAAGCCCCCCCTCCCACTGAAAGGGCAGATTACTGGACCAGCACCAGATCACAGTCTAGTGCCTAACCTGGTCCAAGCTGGAAACCAAAACAGTGCCAGGACAACAGGAGGATAAGCTCAAGATGGCCTTGAAGTGTCAGACCACACTGACACAAACGAAGGGAGTTGTATCCTCCCCAGCCCAGCGTACTAAACCACCAGGACTTACTTTACCCACCCCCACACCCTCCCATCCAAATACAGGCCCCCAGACCCATCTCCTCCCACAGGCCAGCTCAACAACACACATGATACAAAAATTACAAGAGGTAATAGAAACGCTGGTTGAAAGGATGGATGGAATGGATAAAAAGTTGGTGGAAATGGACACAAAGATGGAGAGGAGGTGTGTAGAGGCAGAACAAAGGATGGAGAAAAGATGCAACGATATAAAACAAATGCTGAAAGACCAAGGTAGAGAGCTAGAGAGAAAATGGGAGGAGCAACGCAGGGCGATGGCCGCAGATCTGGAACAAATGAAGGAGGCAATGCAAGCACACTACAAAGGAATAGGGGAGGAATGGAGAAAAACTTCAAGGAAATCAGGGAGAAGGTGGACAAGCGAATGGAAAAAGTGGATAATCAAGTAGAGGGACAGACAGCAGAGATAGCAGAGATGAAAGGGGTGGCCCAAGACCAATCCTCCATGATACAGTACTGGCAACTGGCGTCCGCAATCAGGTTTAGAGGTTGGAAAGAGACACCAAACGAAACCCAAGGGGGCCTGCTCGGAACCTTCATAGAGGCCCTGGCAACATTTCTGGGAAAGCCAATCCCAGAGATCGCATGGCAATTCGACAGAATTTACAGAGTGGGCACACGGACGGCAACAAACAGGCGCCAACCAAGGGACGTGGTCATCCACTTTGCAACGCAGGGATTCCGGAACCTCATCTCAGTCACATCTTACAACAAGAGTTTATACATAGAGGGGCAAGAAGTGAAAGTACTGAAAGAGATTCCCCAGACGATGCTGCGAGACAGGAAGGAATACAAGTTCCTGGTCGACGAACTGAGATTATGCGCTCTGCGATACAGATGGGAAGCCCCTACGGGGATGACACTTTTCTATAAAAATAAAAGATACTGCCTGAACTTGGTCCAAAAAGCCAGAGACTTCCTTGCAAAGGAACTGACGTCGGATGGACTTCAATACACCACGAGAGAAGACGCAGAAGGGCCACCAGAATGACAGACCGATGCAGGAGCGAGAGAAAGGAAAGGACCAACTCGAGACACGACGACACAGAGAACAGGAAGCAACAACAACAAGGGAACAGGACAGATTGCAGAGGGCAGGATAACAAGATCCACCACCAAACACATGGAGCAACACGACACGATCCCTCTACGCAACTTGAGCACCAACTTGGATACCATGGGAACGAGACCAAAGAAGAACACAAGAGATAGAACAGAAGCGGTCTCGGAAGAGTATCCTGAAACCGACAACGACAACTAAATACTTGACATGGAACGTTAACGGACTAAATTCCCCACAGAAAAGGAGAAAGATATTTCATTATCTGTATCAAGGAAGAAATGACATAATCTGCCTACAAGAAACACACATCAGAGCAGCGGACCAGAAATACCTAATCAACAACAGACTAGGTACACATTTTGTCGCAGCAGCGCCACGAAAGAAGAACAGGCTTGTTATATACGTGAAGAAACATGTAATAGCTAAGCTAATAGAGTCGGATTTTCAGGGTAGATACCTAGCAATTGAAGTGACACAGGACGACAAGAAAATTCTAGTGATGGGCATATATGCACCAAATCAACAACAAGGAAAATTCTACAAAAAGATACACAAGAAGTTAACACAACTCAACTACAAATCATGTATTATTCTGGAAGATTGGAACGGGGTCATAGAGATTGCCCTAGACAAGAAGAAAACAAAACCTAACCCACAGAAGCACTCCAAGTTGCCTAAATCTTTCTTCGACATGAAGGAAGACCTTGTACTGACAGACGTCTGGAGGGAACGGCACGGCAAAGAGCAAGAATTCATTTTTTTCTCCGACAGGCACCAATTATTTTCCAGAATTGACTTCATCCTGGCATCTAGTGACTTGCTAGTCTGCCTAAACACTGTCTCAATCCTACCCAAAGTACTAACAGACCATAACCCAGTGGGGATGGAATTGAGATAGGATCGGAAATCGAGGAGATCCTGGCGAATTAATGAAAACCTGTTTAGACACGAGAAAGAGGTGGCTGAATGCAAAAGTGCCATGAAGGAATTCTTTAGTATAAATATGAACAACGAAACACCCATTGAAATGATTTGGGACGCTAGCAAGGCATTTATGCACGGGATCCTCATGAACATGAACGCCAGGCACCGACGCAAACAAGAACGAAAAAGAAAGGAACTAGAGGAGGAGATAAATAATTATTAATAAAAAGACCGGAGGACAAAGCCACAAAAGAAGGAATTAAGATACTAAGAAAACAATTTGACATGCTGATGGCGGATCAAGTAGCATGGAATATACAATATGCAAAACACAAGACATTCTGTAGCGCCAACAAACTGGGTCGGTGGCTGGCTTACACCATAAGAAAGAAACAGAAAGCCCGCATAATTGAAAAGATAGAGTACAAAGGCAAGGAAGAATTCAAACAGGAAACCATTAAGAAAGCGTTCACCGAGTTCTACTCAAAGCTATACGCCGAGGAGAAGATACAGGACAAAGAGATAGAAAAGTTTCTGCAAAACGAAAAATTAATGGTACTCACCGATACACAACGAGATGCCCTGAATGCCCCAATCACGATGGAGGAAATACACTCAGTGATCAAGCAACTAAAAAAAGGAAAATCACCCGGGACGGATGGGATAACGGCTATCTATTACAAGCATCTCCAAGAGGAAATGATAGAACCCCTCAGAAAGCTATTTGTCAACATACAAGAAGGAGGCCAAGTCCCACCCTCCTGGAAAACAGCCTACATTTCTCTAATCCCCAAAGAGGGAAAAGATAATGCACAACCGGCTAACTATAGGCCCATCTCACTATTGAACACAGACTACAAACTCTTCACAAAAGTTCTGGCCAGCAGATTAATGACTGTATTACAAAAAATAATTCACCCGGATCAAACGGGGTTTATACAAGGACGTCAGATGAAAACCAACGTAAGACAGCTGCTGAACATAATAGAGTACTTGGAAAGGCACAACCAGGTACCTGCAACCCTCATGTTTGTGGACGCAGAAAAAGCCTTTGACAGACTGAATTGGCCATTCCTGATGAACCTAGCCCGGGGGATGAAAATGGGAAAGCAGTTCCTCAACTCCATAACAGCAATCTACCAGAAACAAACGGGCCAGATCATCGTGAATGGCGAACTAACAGACCCATTCAATATAGAAAGAGGCACGAGACAAGGCTGTCCGCTGTCACCACTGCTATTTGTCTTAACGATGGAGATTCTGCTGAACAAGATAAGAGCAGCAGAAGACGTAAAGGGCATACAGATTGGAAAACAGGACTACAGACTGTGTGCCTTTGCAGACGACCTACTGGTGACAGTATCGCAAGCAGTACAATCAACAAGGAGTTTGATGGAGATAATGAAAGACTATGGCAAGGTATCAGGTTTTAAAGTTAATATATCAAAAACGAAGATGCTAGTTAAAAATCTAGACAACAAAGCAAAACAGGACTTGGAAAGAATAACGGGTTGTGAAATAGTTAAGAAAGTTAAATACCTGGGAGTGGAGATAGAAACAACGAATGCGAAATTATACAAAAATAACTACGAGGTGCTGTGGAGCAAGATACAAGCAGATCTGGAAAGGTGGAAAACACTACGGCTATCCTTGCTGGGCAGGATAGCAGCAGTAAAGATGAACGTCCTGCCAAGATTTCTATTTCTCTTCCAAATGCTACCCATACTCAAAAAGGATGAGGACTTGGACAATTGGCAGAGGGGCATCACCAGATTTATTTGGGATGACAAGAGACCGAGGGTGAAACTAAAAATTATCCAGGACACAAGGAAGAGAGGGGGACTAAAAATGCCTAATCTAAAGCTATACTACCGGTACTATGCAGCGACGTTGGTGGCGGTGAGTGACTGGATCAATATGACGAATGATAGAATACTGAATGTTGAAGGGCATGGTCTACTATTCGGCTGGCACGCATACTTAGTATACGACAAAAAGGCAGACAGGAACTTCAAGGAGAACCCACTACGAATCCCATTGTTATGGGTCTGGAAGAAATATAAACACCTCCTACATGACAAGATTCCCATCTGGACAATCCCCGGACACGCAATAGGGGATATAAACACATCCCAAGGGCAAGAAGTGGTGCCCTACAGTAAACTTGTACTGGGAGAAGAAAATGGGTTCTCCTTGAAACCCCAAGCAACGCTAGCAAACAAAGGAATAGGAGGTACCTGGCTATCATATATACAACTGCAATCAAGGTGGCATAAAGATAAGAAGAAGGGTTTCTCCCAGACCGACGAGAACCTAATTGAACAGATTAGAGAACAGGGGATCATGCACATCAAACGAGTGTACAGCATTCTGATAGAAATGGACTCTGAAACCGAGCTAGTCAAGAACTGCATGATAAAGTGGGAACAAGACTTTGGGCATTCTATCACCATGGACACGTGGGAGAAAATCTGGGTGAGAAATGTAGAATTTACGAAATCGCAACACTTAAGGGAAAACTTCTACAAGATGTTCTATAGGTGGCACCTCGACCCGAAAAAACTATCATTCATCTATCCAGACTCCCAGCCCAAATGCTGGAGGTGTGGTGACGGGGAGGCTACCTACTTTCATGTATGGTGGACATGCAGAAAAATCAAAGCCTTCTGGAGGAAGATATGGTGGACACTCCAAACCATTTTCAAAAAGCGTATTGAATTTCTACCTCAGGTGTTTTTGTTAGGGATAACAAAGGACTGCACTACCTCAGAGACGAGCTTATTTCTGAACTTGATCACAGCAGCCAGATTGTTGGTGGGACAATACTGGAAGAATCCAGAAATACCGCCTATGGAAGAATGGACTGTGAAAGTAACAAATTTGGCGGAAATGGCGAAAATATCGGCATACTTGAAAGATCGCTCAAATGAACAATATTTGACAGACTGGAAACAGTGGGTAGACTATATACAAGAGAAACACCAATCAAACAAAATGCACCTGGCGTTTAGTTGAGGCTCGACGTAAAGAGGGAAGAATGTTCACCAAATCAAATGTTTACAAAGACTAACACCTAATGTTGTATGTCTATGTTATATGACGAAAGCCTCTTAATATGATCTTATACTTAATGTTAGTTGCCTTAATAATGATAAAGCGGATTGAATTTCTGCCTCAGGTTATGAAACTTCTACCTCAGGATCCTTGGTTAGGGACTATAAAAGATTGCACTATTACTGAGACGAAGTTAATTCAGAAGCGCGAATGAACAATATGTGATAGACTAGATATAGTAGATAAACCATATACAAGATTTACCTCAGATTATTAAACTTTTACCTCAGGATTTTTGGTTAGGGACCATAAAAGATTGTACTAATACTGAGATGAATAATATGTGATAGACTAGAAACTGTGGATAGACTATAGATAGACTACAGAAAAGAAAAACACCAATCAAATAAATTGTAACAGGCGTCTAGTTGAGGCTTGATGTGAGGAGTGAAAAATGTTTACCAAACCAGACGTTTATAAAGATTAATACTTAGTGATGTATATCAGGTGCTATGATGATTGATGCATACTATGATTTTATGTTCAATGCTGATTGTATGAATGTAGATAGACCATATACAAGAGATGTATTTTCGGGTCTTATGAGGACAGCTTATTAATATGAACCCAGATTTAATGTTGATTGCTTTAATATTGGGAAAGCGTACTGAATTTCTACCTCAGGATACTGAATTTCTACCTCAGGATTTTTGGTTAGGGATCATAAAAGATTGTACTACCGTAATACTGAGATGAATAATATGTGATAGACTAGGAACTGTGGACAGACTATAGAAAAGAGAAAGACCAAGCAAATAAATTGTAACAGGCGTTTAGTTGAGGCTTGATGTGCGGAGTGAAAAATGTTTACCAAACCAGACGTTTATAAAGATTAATACTTAGTGATGTATATCAGGTGCTATGATGATTGATGCATACTATGATTTGATGTTCAATGCTGATTGTTTTAATAAAAGATTTTTTTCACTAAAAAAAAAAGCATACTCCACAGGTGTTTCTTCACAACAGTAACAATATGTTGAAAATGTGAATTCCTTGGCATTTTTCCATGAGAGCTAAGGAGACAGAGCATACTGTACCTCCCTTTACTACGTTTATTCTCAGAGCAGAGCAAACATTTAAAAATATTTTTTGGGTACATGATGGATCTAGGCATGCTGGCAAGCTTGCAAAAAAGTGTCTGAAAAATGTTTGGACAAATGTAACAGATTGTCTTTTCATCGGTGTTATTTATGGCTCAAACCCTTTAGATGAAGGTTGCTAGAATTGTGGATTTGAGGTTTGTTTTGCTTCTGTACATGTTTGTGTATCTACACGGAGGCTTTTAAAAAGTATGAACCCATGCCTGCCCACCCTTTGGTACATGTCACTTCAACAGGGCTTACTTTTAGATAACCCCATTCTATTCAATTTCCATCATGCTTAGAGATCAACAATTCTTGTACCAGCAACTTAGCAAACAAAAAGAAAATGAAGGAGTCACATTCCAGTGAGGTAGCTATGTTAGTCCTTTGCAACAAAATCAAACAATTTAGGTGAACCAGCTTCACAATATGGGGAAAAATGGAGTTCTGCCAAGTTTTATCTGCCGGCTGAGGAATTTTGGGAGTTGAAGTCCACACATCTTAAAATTGCCAACTATGAAAACATTGTGCTAAGAAGAATTGCCTTGCTATAAATACCTTAGTTTACAATGGAATTTTGACATCCAACTAATAAAGAACAAAACAACTGCAAAAACAAAAACAAATCCTGGCATTGATTTGGGTGTCTTGACCACATGGCTCTCTGCACTTTCACAGAGCAAAGCTGAAGGCAAATTATGGAAGGTCTCCCTTAAATACTTTAAAACTTCTGTCTCAATCATTAATGGCCAGGCCAAGTCATTTTCTTGCCAACCCCAATGAAACAGGCAGGCAGACAAGCCAGCCGGCAAGCAGGAACTATCAATGGATCCCAAGGATACAGTGAGGAATTTACCCACTCCTCCTAGTCTAAAGGGTGAAAACAAACAAGTTAGACACCGCCATTCAGAAGAAGAATGGCCATCAATTAATTATACCCTGGATTTAGGACCCATCCTGGAAGGATGTTAAAAGAATCTAGTACCATCAGGGAGACCAAGAAAGGGGGAATTGCCCTCAGACAACTTTTTTAAATTTCTAAAGGCATCTTGGGATCTGAGCTAAGGGTGTGAAGGGTTAAGATTAGACAAAGAATATAGGAAAATGGAACTATCAGGGAGACAGGGATATCGCCAGCTCCTGCCATCAGGTTACACCACAAGTGGAAAAAATCCAAAGCAATATTTCTAGGTAAAAATAAATAAATAAATCCAACTTCTCTAAGCAGGCTCCAGGTCCCTCTAGGTCAGGAGGCCAAAGGCCTCACGTGGATTTTGAATGGCATGTCAGGGGTTGCATTCCCCAAAGAAGAGGAATGAGACCAGGAGAAAAAAGCAATGTGATTTCATTTCATTTAGTTTTAATGAAACTACTTCTAAGGTTTGGCCGAGTGGCTAGATGTGATCTCAGATTGTTCACTACTCCAGATAACTCGTGATGGGAAATTCTGGAAGTCTCCAGTCACCAACTACATCTGGCAAAATGTACTGGAAAACCCTGATTGTAGCTAAAATATATATGCCCCCTCCCACATGCTACTACCTTCCTTTTTCATGTGGAACTCTACAACATAGAAACACACGTTGTGTCTGTGTGTGTGTGTGTGTGTGTGTGTGTTACTTCCTCCTTTGAAAGTATGTGATCTAATTTCTCCACATCCTGTTTAAAACAGAATTTGGGATAGATTGCAATCAGGGCAGGACTGTGGGACAAAACCATACAGCTTCACAGATCAGCATGATTCCCCAATCCCTGCAAACGCAGCAGAACTGTTCTACCATATATAAATGTCCTACTCATTACCTTATAAAGTGAGATTGGGGCGAGCTATAATCCACTACACTTGAAATCAAAATGTGGTAATAGTTCTCACAGTAAGTAACAAAGCCAAATGGGTTATAGAACTTCACAAAAAAAAGGAGCAAGAATTAGGTGATTTAATCTGTTCAAAATGTGCTTTAAACAATTTGCATTCCAGATGAGAACTTCCTTGGTGTTCTCTCCCTATTGTCAAACAGCTTTCCCATTATGGTAAACCCACTCTAAAACATTTAGACACAATTAATTTTAAACCATTAAAAAGTTATTTAAGCTTCCTGTATTACTCCAAGAATATTCCTAGAGGAAAGGCAAACTTTGCTGCTACCGTATGAATTCAAAAAACTGTTTCATCTTATACTTAATCTATAGATTACATGAGCCAGTAAAACTATTAATCAGGAAAATATCCACGCACCAGCATCTGTTAGAAGGAGCAGAGTATTTTTTTTTCTCCTTGAAATGATCAAACACAATATTTTAATGTTACAATAAAAATGTCAATTTTTCATGAATCCCAAAGAATTGTGTAATGATCTGTTTCAACTTTGTCACCAAATCAAGACTGGATTCTTTTAAAAATGGAAACTAGAAATCCCTCCAGTGTAGTCTGGTACACAAAACACAAATTAGAATAAATAACATGTTGCACTCAAGACAGTTGTTATCAGCACCAAAATTAAGTGGTGCTTACAATCTTTCTCCACAAAAATCCATCCCGTTATTCCACTTGTAAAAAGAGATGGGGAATTTCTCTCTCTGTTTGCTGCTATTATTAAACAATTGGAAGCCAAGCATCTTTGTCAATCTATTGCAAATCAATCAGAATCTGTGGAGGTGAGCTCCTTTCAACTGACCCAGATTCAAGAAGTTCTGCATTTAGCATTCTGACACTTTAAAAGCTGGCAGTTCTGGTCCAGGAGCATGATAATGACACTGGATCACTCATCACTGGGGAGAGGAAACTGTTCCATTACTGCTATTATTAGTGGGGCAGATCATACTATTGTGCTCAGAACATATATCCAGTGGGAAAACTAGATTCTGCCCTGGAAGAGTCAAATAACTGCAAATGCAATCCCAAATCATCGGCCATCAGTTGGTGGTGATGGCACTGGGTGGAAACAGTGCAGGAGAGGATACCAGACTTCCAAAACACTTGCCTAATTTGGAAACTTCAGGCAAGAAGCTAACAACAGAGTTTTAATAAGCAGGCAAAAGGTTGCTGCAAAGCAAAAAAAAAAAGCTCAGTTAAGCCAAGTCCTTTCTCTGCCTTAAAGAAGATGACTCTGTAACACAAGGCTTTTCAACCAGTGGTACGGGTACCACCTGTGGTACATTGCCACCTGGCAGGTGGTACGCGACCATCCTAGAAGTGGTAGTGGGGAAGGGGAATGAGCTGAACCGGTGGCAGCACCGCACAAGCCTGAGTGAGAAATGGCTGGAGCTGCAGGGCTGTCAGGGCTCAGCAGAAGCACCAGGATCAGCACCAGGATCCAGCTGGAGCTCGGCGCTGATCCTGGTGCTTCTGCTGAGCCCAGACAAAGTGCCGATCAGCTGGAAAGCAGCACTGATCCTGGTACTTCTGCTGAGCCCAGAAGAAGTGACGATCAGCTGGAATGTTGTAGCCTCTCCAGGGTCTTGTGATTTACATTAAGATGCTTGGCAAGTGATTCATATTTATGACGGTCACAGTGTCCCAGGGTCATGTGAAGTGACCAAAACCTGCTGCAACCACCCAGCAGACGGGGGGAATAAAAACGAAACACCCCCCACTCCACCCCCGCTGCCAATCCTCAACAGAAATGCTCACAACAATGAAAACCTCGGACAGGGGAAAGAGTGTTGTTGGGCAGGCAGGCAGGTGTCTTGCTCAGCTGTGGCTTGGGGGGGCACCTTTTTCAGTGCCACTGTAACTTCGAACAGTCACTAAGCGAACTGTTGTAAGTCGAGGGCTAACTGTACTTTATCACTTTTTTCCTTTTTGGGGAGGGGGGTCATCAGGTTTTTGACACCTTGCTAGGTGACTGGTGGTACTCAGATGTTGCCATATTCTAAAAGTGGTACAATGGGTGAAAAGGTTGAAAAGCCCTGCTGTAACAGACCCCTATCTCTGGAGAAAGTTTCTTGGCAGGAAGATTTGCAAGGAGTGTATACCAAGGCAAAGGGAGAGAAATGATTTGTATAAACAGGTCAAGAGCAAGACAGACAAATGTGGAAATGAGGCAATCTCAAGGTGACTGAGCGTGGTCCTGTGAAGTTGCGAAATCATCACATGCCAATTCTGGTCCCCCTTATGTACTGTTGGCTCTGCAGTGAAAACAAAGAACAGGATATGTCACCCCACTAGTGAGAGGACCAGCCAAAAGAGCATTACTGTAACATCTTTGTGATGGAAGGACAACTTCCATCAAGCTTTCAAACTTACTTCTTTCAGAGAGGCCAACTGGCATGTTTTTCTCCTCCCCAATCTTATTTTCATTCTGGATTGGCAATAAGAGAAAGGTGGCAGAGGATGGAACAACTTTTAAAGCACCAGGGGTAGCTGCCCCTGTAGTAGCATAAGCTTCTCAAGAATTATAGGCAGCCTCTGTGGGGCTCATACACCATGTAAGCCATCATGCAAGCAATCCTCTTTTAATGATGGTTCACAGACTTTTCAATGGTAATAAAGTAACTTTACAAGTAGTCCTAACATTCACAAACTTTGCAGGCCTGTAAAGCAAAGAAAAGCTGAAGTAAGATGATAAGCACAGTTGCAGTTTCACTTTGCAAGTACTTTACTTAATGACCTATTGCCACTCCCAATTGTGATTGGGATTACTTGTATTTATTTTGACCATACTTTGTTAATAAAGCAACAACACAGCAGCTTGATTCATAGGTCACACTACACCATAATCCATGATTTATAAACCTCATGGGTTAGGCTGAGTTAATTATTAGTAAACAAATTTATATAGTTGGCCATCTACCAGAGGCAACTTTGAGTGGCAAACAAGAATCAAAATCACAAAATAGTTAAATCAATTGAGCAAAGAAGAAAAAAAACACCAGAAAAAACAATGTGGAACTCTCAATAAAACTTCCATTCATCAACCATACCATGCTGACTCCATCAACATTCTGGCCCCAGTGCCTGTGGGTACAGCCAAGTCTTCTCAGATTTCATGAAGGCCAACAAGATCAAGTCTATCCATATCTGTTCCATTAGGCAGGTGCTACAACAGAGAAAGCACATTTCTGAGGCCCCACCAGACAACACTATTTCACTGAAGGGATTCAGAGAGCATATGCTCCCTGTCAGATCTAGTGTGGTAGGCAGAAACCATTAGGGATAGATGTTTCCACAAATAACCTGGCCCTATGCTATGAAGGGCTTAAAGGTGATGACCAGCACCCTGAATTGTACCTGGAAGCCCACCAGGAGCCAGTGCAGCTCACGTAGCAGTAATGCACACCATACTGCCCATGCCACTGCATTGTGGACCAGCTGCAATTCCAATGGATTTTCAAGGGCAGTTCCATGAACAGCAGGTTGCAATAGTTCAATTGGGAGGTAACTGAGGCATGAAGAAATGTGAGCTGTACCTTACAATCTAAGAAAAGGTACAACTAAAAGTGCATTTGCAAAGCAATGGCTGCCACTTGCTCTTTGGACAGGAGCCCAGACTCCAGGAGAACACCCAGATTGTGCACCAGCTCTGACTGGGTGTGTGTAACCCCAGCCAGAGTGAAAGAGGGCAAGCCATGAGATGCAGGTGGCCCAAAACCTCACAGCTATTTGGTCTTGTCATGGTTGAGTTGAAGCTGCTTCTTCCTATCCAGACCTGTATCACTTCCAGGCACTGGGAAAGTACCTTCACAGCATCACTTGGATGGCCCAGGGCAGAGATGTACAATTGAGTATCATCATACTGATTCTTGACCCTGTGCCAACATATCACCTCATCCAGTGGTTTCATGTAGATGTTAAATAGGAGTGGAGAGAGAGAAAGAAGCTCTGTGGCTCCCCACAAAGCAGAGCCTAGAGCTAAACCTTACGTGCCCCACCCAATCCCCCTGCCAACACAGACTTGAACTGGTCTTGGAGGAAGGAGAGCCACTGCCTATCTGGGCAAGAAGAATGCATTGATCAATGGTATTGAATGTCCCTGAGAGATCATTTAGGGACAGAATGGATCCATCATCCCCATTCTGAGCCACCAGAAGGCATCCACCAATGTGGTCAGATGCCAACTAAGTACTATATTTCCACCTGAAACCTGATTGTAACAGGTCCAGACAATCTGCTTCTCCAAATCCCTTTGAACTATAAACCTACCATTTTTTTCAACTATCTTCCCCAAAAAGAAAAGTTGCAGACTGGATGAAAAATGTTCAGTATTTCCAGGTTGAGGAATGATCTCTTGAGGAAGGAAGAGACTGCCACCTCCGTCAAGGCACACAGAACTGCTCCCTGCTGCAAAGAAGCATTTACCACTACTTGGACCCAGCTACATGTTACCTCCTAGGAGGCGTTGGTTAAGCAGGAAGGAAGTAGATTGGCCACAGATAGCAGAACTCAACCACCCAAGGATGTCGTCCACTTCCTTAGCAGTAGTCAAGTCAAACTGAGCCCAGATAACTGGATAAGACTCAGTTCCGGTCATTTCCACAAAACCAGCACAGACAAGTGACTTTAATCAACAGGTGTGTTTCACAATCCTCACAGTGGCTCCGCAAGGGCTCTCTCAAATCCTCTTTCCCAAGGAAGGATTGAATCATCCAAAATGTATGATCTTGATCCAAAAGCAAAGGAACCACAGTTAACTTGTACCCACACAGGTTTGTTCTAGTTATTCCCAGGTGCCTAAACAAAACCTGTAACAGCCATGGACAAGCAATGAGTCTAGTGATTGCAGTAATTTGAAAAGAAAAATTTGCATGCATTTGGCAAAGTGCCTACCTGGGAAGGATTGGATCTGCTAGTATGGGTGTAGAAGCAATTAGCTGGGTCTATACGGTTTAGGTGGCCGCCTCCTTAGCTAGAAGCCAGCAGAGATATTAAGGGTGTATTTGTTCTTTGAACTAATGAATAGTTTTATATTACTGATGAAGGAAGCTGAACAGGTATGTTGGAGCTGAGCACATTGTGTGGGGAGAGTGATCCAAAATGAATATAGGGTAATATACAGTATGCACGGACTGAATGTAGTCAGTTAATGTCCTAAGAGATTCCATGCAAGAAAACAAAAACTGACAGCTAAAAATGATTCTTAAGTTCTAATTTTGCTGTTAGAACAACTCATTTATTCCTAACAGAGTTAGTGCCACAGTAATCCTGCCAGCTGGGTTACGCAAAAGCAACCTACCCATATGGGATCTTACACATACAGTGATACATTGTTAAACCTACATATGAAAAGTCATCCAAATAGGTGTGTATGCTTGGTATGTTAAAATAAAATAAAATAAATAAATAATAAAATAAAATAAAATTAAAATGCTGCCTTGTTTAGAAAAGATATAGCAGTGAGATGGAACAATGGATTCTGAAACACTATGAGACAGAAACTTATTCTTTCGGACGCCATCCCAATTTTATGCCAGTCCAGGGGGAATGAAAGCAGGATGCATTTCTCACACTTCGAGACAGCCTCTAAGACAAAAAGGAATAAGTTTAGTGGAAACCTGTTCACTAGTTCTCAACATAAAAATACTGCCTGCTATGTCATGGCTTAGATTACCCTGTCCATCCAAAAGTTCCAGGGGTTCTCAACCTTGGCAACTTTAAGACTTGTGGACTTCAACTCCCAACCTGGCTGAGGAATTCTGGGAGTTGAAGTCCACAAGTCTTAAAGTTGCCAAGGTTGAGAACCCCTGATCGAAACCATCCACTGACAGAAATCAGGTGGTAAGTACAATATGATCTCTCTCTCTCTCTCTCTCTCTCTCTCTCTCTCTCTCTCTCTCTCTCTCTCTCTCTCTCTCTCTCTCTCTCTCTCTCTCTCTCTGTGTGTGTGTGTGTGTGTGTGTGTGTGTGTGTGTGTGTGTGTGTGTGTGTGTGAGAGAGAGAGAGAGAGAGGGGGGGGGAGATCAGTTTTCATCCCCTTTGCAAGTCCTAGCTTAGGCTGCTGCTTTACAAGCAGGTTCATGTCACTGGGATAAGAACGATGAAATTGCCTTCAGGGTTGTTCTTTTAAAATTGGCAGAAAAGCAGCTCGGTTGGGGGCAAGAGGACTGACGCTGTCTCCGCCTTGTAAGTCACCTAGACTAGGCTCAGTGCAAGACTCTATGCTTTTTCTTTCTCTTTGGAAGCAAGAAGATCGCCAAACTCAGATTCAGTGGGACCCCACCGTGGGTGATAAATTAACATACTTCCTTCCACTAACTACACGCATGCTTAGTTTTGTTCATTTAGATAGTTTCAGAAATTAGCTCCCTTTCCCAAAGCAGGAAGGATCTGTCGATCTAGTATTTGGGGAGTGGATGTGTGCAGTGGTGGGATTCAAATATGTGAACAATTAGTTCTCTGTGTGGATGATGCTTCCGGAAGTCCATTCTGGGCCTGGGTAACAAAAAAATTAGCTACCCATTCTGCCGAAGTGGTGCGAACTGGCTGAATCCCACCGCTGAATGTGTGTGATAATTTCTTTCCAGCCATTGTCCTTATGTTTGTGGATTCAGCCATCATTAGAGATGGTGAAATCCTATCCACCTCCTTTTCTGAATTCCAGCCCCCCCTCCAACAGGGTTGGAAGAACCAGGAATGGGAATTTCCAAGCCCGCTTTGCTTTTTGAATTACAAATGGGAGCCTCTCCAAGCTGCTCCTTTTGTTCTCCTTTCTATTTAGCATTATTCCTCAGTGTAGCTGATCAAAGAAAGCCAGGGACAAGTGCTCTCAGTCAGAGGGATGGAAAGCCAGTGGCCAATGAATGGCTACCCCTAGCTCTCTGGGTACCAGCTGCTCTTTCATGTGCAAAATAACTGGCCAAAACTTGGTTTAAAACCCAGCTACACAATTAATAAGATCAACCCCTCAAAGTGCACAAGCATTTAATGGGCCTTACAATGTACGGTAGTCTGAAAGAAACCCTCTCTCTCAAGCCAGCCTGCATATTCTCCTTCTCCATTAAATGTATCACAGCCTGCCTACTACTTTCCTAGCTAGATATCTTTTAGGAAGGCAAGTCAGAAATATTTCCATCAAAAGAAAAATGAGAAGCAAATGATACTGATTACCTTTTTTCTCCCACTTTTTTGCTTGTGGCACAAGGGCAAAAGCAGGACTGTAATAACTCCTAGGCTGGGAGCTGTGGCAAAACTTGTAATTGTGGAAAAGCGAGATCTAGATTACCATAATAACTGGCATTAAAGAAAGACTCTCTTCATCTCTCCACCAGATGAATCACACAAGTCAACCTGCCCGAAAATAACTACCTGTGATGAAAAAAATTCTCTTGAAGTGTGAAAGGGATTCTTCATATGACCAGTTGTTGCTTGTGCAAAGATTGCCTGTCCAAGTGTGGGAGGCCTCCACACTGAAAAAGCAGGTTTTGTTGTTTTTCTTGTTTCACGTTTTCAGTTAGTCACCACATATTTGTCTCTGAAACATCAGAAGTCCTGTGTTGGTTATCATTCAGGAAACCATCACCAAGGCCTGATTCTGAAGAACACAATTCTGTGGTAAAATCTCAGTGAAACAGGACCTTTCTAAGAAAATGGTCAGTGGATTTCACCGAGGAGAAAGATTAAGGAGACTTATGATCACAGTAGTCAAGTTGTCTCTAGAAGGTACAGTTGTCCACACGGACCAGCACAGGGTCCTGACTGACAAGCAAGCATAATACTGTAGCTTAATGTTTCTCAACCTCAGCAACTTTATGATGTGTGCACTTCAATTCCCATAAGTTCCCCAGCCCGCATAATGGAGATGAGATCAGTCCTAGATGCTTTTCAAAAAACATCTAAGATCTGTCTTTTCTTCTGTGAGTGGGGTAATGCTTGTATTGAAGTGGTTATTAATGCACCTGGGGTATTCTGATTTATGCACTCTTTTATATCCATTGCCTGTATGCATATCATATCTGTATCAGATACATACAAGGCTTATTACTGTGACTGGAGATGCATATGCCTTCAATTCCTCACATTGCATTTTCAGAGCGTGAGCTAAATGTTTTTGCTTTAGACCTACAGAGCTCATCCCAGACAGAACGCACGGTTTGAGTCCCCCATAATTCAAGCTGATGTCCATTGGAAATAGAACAGGGCAGAGGACAGAGCTTCTACGTACCTCGACTCTTTTTCAATAGGCTTCTATATTTTTTTAGACATTGTAGAAGAGCCATGTTAGTCTATAGCAGTGTTTTTCAATTGGCAACTTTGGCAACTTTAAGATGTATGGACCAACTTCCAGATGTGTGGGCTTCAACTTTCTCCAGCATGTTGGTTGGAAATTGAAGTCCACACTTCTTAAAAGTTGCTAAGGTTGACAAACACTGTACTAGCCAAAACTACCACCATGCATCTAATTGAGTGAGCTCTACTTCACAAAAGCTTAGGCTTTTTAATAAAATTAGTTAGTCCAAACAGGTGCAACAAAAAATCCTTTTAGCATTTTTAGTGGCGTGTGTTGGTATGTGTGTGCACTTGCATGATGTGTGGATTTCATTACATGCTTTCTTTCCAGATAGAGGCTAAAGTTGCTTTTAAATAGTAAAAAAATATATGCATAAAGTGTTCAGAAGTGACAATCAGCAACAGGCATAATCCTTGAAACCGTTTAAAAGCAACTATACCAAGAAGCATAATAGCAAAAGATTAAAAGCCAGGAAGGAAAATTGGAAGGAATGATTTTACTCTAAGGCATTATTGCCTCTCTTAGGCACTTGTGTGCCACAGTCATTATATTCTTAAGCTTAAATTAAATGAAACAAGGCTGTACTTTACCACTATCACCATTCTTTCTGTCACATGTTATGTCTTGCACTAAAGCAGGCATTAAAAATAATAGAAAGATATTGGTAATATTTCCTAATATTTAGAACTCATATACTGTATATCCTAAAAAGTTTCTCAGAGTGGGGAAAAAAACAGCCGAGGTTTTCTTGCTATATGACACTAATGTTGTCCCATGCAATTTTCTCTCTTCACTATAGAAAATAGAAATCAGCAACCTGAAGAATCCCCCCCTCCTTTAAAAAAGTAGATGAGATGCGGTGATGGCGTGATGGCGAGAACAACACTTTGGCCATCACCATAAATGGCAACAGAGGGAGCTTTTTATGGTTAGCAATAAGGATGAGGCATTACCAGATGCAGAGCAGATACAAGTTAGCAGCTGCTAACTGGGCAGGTGCAATTTCCTGATGTTCCAACCAATTACTTGTAAATTGTGTTGATGCTACTCATCAACCCATCACAAGAAAGAATAATTGTTGAGAGAACAAGATTCCCCCCCCTTTTGTCTCAATATTCAGAACCTAGCATTGCTGCTATTGGGCACAAAAGATAATTAAATGATTAAAAGGTGCTGCCAGTACTAATCTACTTATTCTACCTCTAGATTATACAAATGTGATACTTAAAGAATATTCTGCTAATGGCTGGACTGTGTTTAACAGCCACTGGGACCATCAAAGACATTTGCCAGTAACATAATTCCCTTGCTTGAATAAGCTCAACTCCTGAGGACTACATGGAGATGTCTAAGTAATTTTTAAGTTTGGTATTGCCTTCTTCCAATGAAGAGAATCACGCAGCCTGATTTACTTGTTGGTCCAGCTCACAGTGCTGAGATTTCCAAATTGTTGTCCATCAGAATCACTCTGTGAGTGAGATGGGCGGTCTCCAAATTTGATATATAAATAAAGTGTAACTTTGATCTGATCTTGCTTAACTTTTCTGAAATCAGTCAAAATTGATCAGATGCTGCCACCTGCTGAGGATCCTGCATGAGATAATGTCACAAATAACTTTTTTTTTTGGCTCCCAAGTGGGTTTCTATGGCAGACTATTAAGGTGACCAACTTTTTTACAATGAAAAGGAGGACACAAATAAATTGAAGAAAAAATATCGTAAATAAAAGAAACATTTTATTCATTGCAACAATAATACAGAATACACTATAATATGATAAATGCATAATAAAAACATTTGTAACAATAACATTTTATATTGTAATTATGCTTACATGCCGTGCCCCCGCCAGCACTGCAGCCCTGCCGTGTAGAGCGGGCCCCGTGGCTCCCATAGCATGGGGAGCAGCCGGCCACCGCCACCTTACACCCCCACCCTCAGCAGCCCCGTCGCCCCTGCCTCTTGCACCCGCAGCCATTATTGCCCTAGCAGGGCTGAAGATCAAGAGAAAGTTACCATGGGTTGCCGCTCCAGTCTCCTCCAGGTATCTTTGGGACTAACTAGGAGATGGTGTAGCTGGGTAGCAGGGAGGGGTGCAAAGTTCCTGTCAATTCGCCTTCGCTGCAGACAACTTACATGTGCAAAGTTTGCCAGCCAAGAGTGTTTTGGCGCGCTCAGCAGCAATTCCTATTGGCTTTCAAAAGGGGGAGTAGCACAGCTCATGCAAAAGTTGAAAAAAAAACATCAAAAAAAGGTGCTGGAACACCCTGAGCGTTCTATGAGAGGGGAAAAAAAGCCCTGCAGATTAGTCTTCAAATATTGAAAAGGAGGACATGTAGGAGGACACTTTTTGAGGGAGGACAGAACTCACAAAAGGAGGACTGTCCTCCCTAAAGGAGGACGGTTGGTCACCTTAAGACTATATGTTCCTGATGGTGCAGGATCAGCATTGCGTGATTATGATGAATTCTAACCAGTCCACTCTCTCCAGACAAGGAGAGATATGAGACCACTCATTTGCACTCTGAATAGCCACTCCCTGAGAGGAATGTGCAGGAATCAACTCGTAACTTGAGTGGCTGGATGAATTTCAATCAAACTCACAGCTGAAATGCAGCCTTTATGTACACAAAGTTGGCAAAACCCTCACTTTCTTAATCACTATCGGATGTAATCAATTTACAGCTAAAGAGTGATTTTCTGAGCAGGAGGATAAAAGAAATATACTTGGTGAATCTACTGTCATTCTTGATTAAAGGAGAGGAAAAAAGCTTTAAGAGGTTTAAATGTTTAACAAAAAGCTTAATAAGAATTAGTTAGTTAGTTAACAAAAAGCTTAATAAGAATTAGGAAGTTTAAGAGATAAAGGGGAACGGTAATTTTAAAGTTAAATTTTGGTGACAGTACTTTTGAAATTATCGGAATAGAATTAAATAAACAAGCCTGACAATTACCAGAAAAGTGGCCAAAACAGGAGAAGGGAGGAGGGGATCATTAGAACAACCTGCAGAAATAATATCAGAATTTCTTCAGAAAACGTATAGGGAATTAAGACAAATAGTCGTATGAAAGTTCAGATGTAGGAAAGGTTTGGGATGCAAAGACAGCTTCCATGTATTATTTTATACAGCATAATAGTGAACTCAAAAAGACAAGCTTCAAAAAAAAATCTATTTACAACCTGTTCTTGAGGTTATAATTGCCACATGCAGTCACACAATTGCATTTTAGGCACTTGGCAACCAGCTTGTATTTATGACTGGTTGGAGTGCCCATGGTCACATGACTGTGATTTGCAATAGTTTTTTTCACTTTTCTGCCAAAAAATGTCTATATGCTGTACTTAACAACCATGCAATTTGCTTAACCACTGCAGTGAACTTATGACGATTATAAAAATGGTAGTTAAAATCAAATCCAGTCACATGGTGCCTCAACTGATGAACACAGTTATGACAACTTATGACAGTAATTCCAGGCTCTATTGTAGTTTTAAGTGAAAACTACCTGTATGAACTTTGGAGATAATTTATTTATACTTCATATGTCTTAGCTGCCCTTTTCCCTCGGATTAAGACAGACTGATTTACATTTCAAGGAAAGCACAAATTGTCGATAAAGATCTATCAAAAACCTGTGATACAAAAATGGACAAGACAGAGATGTCTCCTCTATTTATCTTAATTCTGGAAATATTGAATAGATGAAAGAATTGTGGAAATAAGGATTAAAAAAGAAAGATAAGTTAAAGGTATTTGCAGATGACTTTATGCTTTATTTAGGAGAGGAATGATAGTTAAACAAAAATGGTTAACTTTTGCTAATGTACTGTCTTTCTCTCAAGGAGACCTTAAGTTAAAAGCAAGAGATTTGGGGTTAAGTTATATACTGTATATCATTGATTTTCTTATGCTCAACTAATGAAAAGATTTAAATTTGACAAGAATTATGATTTTGAATATGGTAAAACTGAGTCTGATGTGAAAATGTGTACAAATGATCACATTATTGCAAAAATGTACTAATTTACTGAAGATGGGAACTGAAGATGAATATGTCAGACTGTGACAAGATGGGCAACCAAATTCGGATGTATGATCTATGGGAGATTATGTAGAAGAAAAAGTAGAAATTCATGCTGAATTACCATCTTAGAGAGAACTTTTATGGAATTATGTATTGTTGGTATCTGACACCAGATAAGTTGTTAAAAATGTATAATGGAATTTCAAATATTTGTTGGAAATTAATCAAACTGAGGTTCTGTTCTTCTATCATTGGTGGCCATGTAAAAAAGGTAGAAAATATTGGGATCAAATTTGTATCTTTAGATTTTTAAAAGTAAATGTACAATTGAAATTAGGTTTTTCTTTTCAACCAAATTGAAAGATGCTGTAAATGATGTTTTTATATATGATAACAGCAGCAAGACTTCTATATAGACAGGTGGAAGAAATTATAAATACCTACATTGGAAGAATGGTTTCAAAAAACTGAGAGAATTGGCGGAGATGGTAAAATTGACAGCTCTGATTAAAGAAAAACTTAGACAAATTTATCTCTGCTTGGAAACCAAGTATGTATTTTTTGCAAAAAAAATGAGAGAAATGAAATTTTGACTTTGAGATTTGAAATAAAAATAATGTAGACTATTGTTAAGTTTAAAATTTGATGTATTTTTTTAATTTATGCCTATAGTAAAGGAAGTCAGAAGTCATTCTTTTTTTTTTTGCACTTTTATTTTGCTTTCTTTCAATTCTTTTTTTTTTCTTGACTTTTTAATTCTTACCAGTGGATTTTTTCCCCGAAATTCAATATTTAATGGCAAATTCTGTGTTTAGTCATCAATTAAACTCGAAATATCATTACCTTCCTCCATATGTTATTGAAAAAATAAAATTTCTTGAAAGCCAAAGTATAGTTAAATGAATTGGAACTTTATAGAAAACTCATTGTTTATAAAATCATATACGCCCATTTTTTACTATGTGATGACGAGATATATGTTTTTATAAACAATGAATTTTCTATAAAGTTCCCATTCCTTTAATTTCATAGTTCTACCTAAAAAGTTAAGATCAAGTGCTGGACATCTTCCGTCTTCTACCTCTCTTATGGTTTCAAGGGTAAGCTCTCCCTCAGACCATCAAATATAAGACTGGTGGCCTATAAATTTATTAAATAAACAGAAATACTACAATGTACAATATAAGAAAGTATATTGCCAATAGGAAAATACTAAAAATTCTTAATCTTGTAAGTTGCTGTAAGGCCACGTAAATTTCTGCAACTGCGAGAATTAAAAAGGGCTCCAAGATACATGGAAGAATTAACTAAAAAAGAACCAATTTCTTAAATCTTTGTTTTATTGACCGAGTCCCTCTAAATCAGAGAAAATCCTATGACGTCTCAAAAATCATGATGATAAAATTACACAAGTGCCTATATTTATTTCCTCTTTTGATATTTGCCTATACCCCTTACTTCAATATGCTGATTTTTTTTTTTTTTTTAAGCAAATGAACGTTATACAGTGTTTTGTTTCCTCCGCTTGAATTTGCAATTCTGGGCTTGGACAGAATTTTTTTCTCACATATAATTAACATAATTTAAAATGAGGTGGGGGGTGGGTGGGAAATCAACAGCTTTTGTCCTGCTTTTTACTTTCACAGTGTAAGAAAACACACATATAATCATAATGAGAAGTTTCATCTTCCTGTACTGGAGGGTAAAAACTGAGACAGAAAAAGTGACAGGTTCCTGACATAGGAAGGAGGAGACAAAAAGCAGCAACTAATCCCAAGGACCCTCAACCGCACCCCCTGCCCTCTTCAGCTTTAAGATCTCCGTAGGGCAACTCAGTGAGAGTAGCTGAGGTTTTGTCAGGGACTGTTCACATCCATGCTTTGCATCTTCCCTTCTAGGGCAAAGTCTCCACCAGCTGATTTCTTTTTGCCTCCTTCATGCTGTTTCTTTTGCTTCTTAGACAGTTCTTGATCTATAGGTGCAGGTTTCACAAATTTTATCATTTCCTTTAGACCTAGACAGAATAAAGAGTACATTAAATACTGATGGACAAACATGCCAAAATGGATTATCACCAAGCATCTTTCTTTCAGATCAGTATTTTCCCTTTCACACCACCCAAACCACAACATATAAAACTATTTCAAGTAGTTACTTTACTACCTAATACCAGCTGTTGAATAGTATAAAAGGTCAGGTGCAGCATCCAAGCTCACCCTTCTCTTTCCTAGCAAGTGTTACAAGTAGCTGAAAGGGAGAAAACCCTTAAGTGAAGCTTTCCTGCTCAGGCTTTCTTAGGCACCTTCTAGTTTGTTACTGACTTCCTTGGCTGCAAAATTAATACCAACAACTACAGCACAATGTCTAAAATATTCTGGTTCAGGAAACCTAGGGGAAAAAACGGATCTTTCTTAGTTTAATGTAGTAAAGAAACAACAGTTCAGGTCAGCCTCCCATAACTTACTGGCATCAGACATGTTGGGATTAATATTCTCAAGGATCACTCTTAAACAAGTAGTTCTTGGCTTATGATCACGGTGGAGCCCAAAAGTTCTGTTGCTGAGACATTTGTTAAGTGAGTTTTGCCCCATTTTACCTTTCTTGCCACAGCTGTCAGATGAATCACTGCAGTGGTTAAGTTAGTAATTCAGCTGTTGAATGAATCTGGCTTCCCCATTGATTTTGTTTGTCAGAAAAATCACAAAAGGTGGACCATAGGACTCTGGGATACTGCAACCCTCGTAAGTTTTGAGTCATTTGCCAAACATCTGGAGTTTGACTGTGGGGATGCCACAATAGTCATAAATGTGAAAAACGGTGATAAATCACTTCTTTTCAGTGCAACTGTAACTTTGAACAGTCATTAATCAAACTGTTGTTAAGTCGAGGACTACCTCTAGTATCAATTTAGCAGAAGATCAGCACACAAGTTTCACGGAATATAATTCCCTGCTCTAAGGACAGAGTTATGAGTTTTCAAAGGGAGACCCGAATCCGAAAGGAAAATAGACATTCGGGCAACAAAAGCAACGTTACAGAGGCTAAAAAGGAGGTAGGACGGGAGAATGAGCCTTGTTACCCAGTGGCATGAAATCCTTTAATTTGTCTGGTATAATGATTCCTTCCTCCGTCTGGTAGTTCTCCAGAATAGCACATATAGCTCTTGTTGTAGCACACATGGTGGCATTAAGCATATGTACAAATTCCACCTGTGAAAATAAAACTTGCTAAGTTTCATACATCTCCCAAGAAGCAAACATATTTTTCTAGAGACCTTACTTAATCTCCAGGATTTAGCTGTGATTTAAATAACTGCCCGCTATTTTTAAAATAATTTTATACTTAATTTTACACATTAAATCCAAAATCAAAAGATAAAAGAAAGTACTTTAAAATATGAAATATAGTAGTACAGAGAAAACATTGCCATTAAGAATATCTGGCTAGCAGACCATTCTGCAAAGAATTTTATTTACAAATGCCAAAGCTCTGTGTACACATATATATGTGATTTCATTCATTCATTCTAAACTTTATCGTAATATCAAAAACCAATGATAATCCAATGTTTTTTAAAATCTACAAATCTTAGTTTCTATCATCTTTAAAATATTGAATGATAATATTTTTATTTTTCCAAGTTAGCAATTCTACGGTTTATACACAGCTAGATGACAAAACTGGCAAATAGCCAACATTCAAATTGGACATGCATCTGTACATTTATTTCAGCCTTTCTAGACCATCTCTACCACAAGAATTTCAAATGATTATATTTGGAGTAGCTGCCCTTAAATGCTGGATGAAAAAACGTCATGCTATGGCAAAATTGCAGATTTTCTATAAAGAATAAAATATGTAAGCAGCTCCAAGAGAACCTTTTTGACTATAACACTAAAAAGTTACCGACAACTGTATAATGCTTCCAAAGTGCTTGAATAACACAACATACTTTATCCATCATCTTTTTGGTTTGGCCATAGCGTATCCGTAACCGACGTGCTTGGTAATCAGTGCAGTTTGAACAAGAAACAAGCTCACGGAAGGCTCCAGAACCTGGGAACCATGCTTCCAAATCCAGTTTCTTACTGGCAGCATGATTTAAGGAACCTATAATAGCAGGAGGCAGCATTTAGTGTAGTATTAGGCAAGAATCTCTTGGTCCTCTAAAAATGAAAATGTTAGGATGGCCAAGGATTTTCTTAAACACTTCGAGAAATTAATTTCTCACTTTGGAAAATTAATACTGATACACAACTACATATTTGAGAAGTCATAAAGCTTCTAATTTTATTAAAAGTTAATGATGAAATGTTGTGCATATATATTATGGAATCATCTCTCACAACTAGAAATTATTCTGAGAGAGAAGTACCTGAGACAATATTCACAATGTGATAAGGGATGCCCAGTGACTGGTAGAACTCTTCAGCAATGGAAATCATCTCATCAAATATTTCCCAAGATTTATTATCATGCGGTGATGCATAGACAAACTGCTCAATCTAAAAAAAAAGGTGGGAAATCAAACTATAAAATATTGAGACTCAGATTTTGTTCTGAGAGAACAGCTGTGAAACTAGTATATTATGAATATGAGGACTTATGAAAGTTAACTCATTTGAATGTTATGGAATCTGAAATTGCTCTTATGTTAATGAATTGACATTTAATAACATTATATATAAGCATGTTTAAATCAGCAATTTCTGTAACAAAAAATATGCTGCCCAAGAAAATATACCTTAACAAGCCACTCTAAAATTATTACCATTAAGCATGCCATTTAACTGAAATAAACTACTTTGCAAATATTATGATTAACAAACTCATACACAGAATCTGAAACACAAAATGCATTCTGTTTCATTCTTATTAAAATTGTTTTATTCTGTTAAAAAGCTTTGAGTTATATGTTCATCCCTCATATATTTTCCAAAGACACAGGCTCCTACCTGCCACTGAGTTAAAGAAGCATTTTCATTTCTTATTATAACATTGAATCCTGTGCAGACTGAGTACAAAGACAGAAGTCTCTGAGCATAGCTACAATTAAGAGGAACTGATGGAATTTTTAAATTAGACTTCTGCTCCAGTCTGTAAGTATGGGTCTCTAGGCAGGTTTGTCAAGTTAACTATTAAACATTCAAAACGTGTGCCATAAAAACAGAATGCAATCAATCAATCTGGATTAAAGATGGTAGCTATTGTTCTGGGGAATTAGCAACCAGTGCAGCTTGTAAAACAGAGATGTTAAATGGGCATACCAAGGCATACCCATTACTGCCCACTCTGCTGCATTCTAGACCATTTGAAAATTCAAGGGAAGCCCCGTGTATACTGCACTGCAGTAGTCAAACTGTGAGGTGACCTGAGCAACTGGCAGTCTGAAGGCATACCAATCTAGGTAAGAGTGCAACTGGCACACCAGATTAAGTTGGCCAAATACCTTCCTAGCCACAACTGCCACCTGCCTATTGAGCAACTTTGAGTCCAGAAAGACTCCCAAATTGTGCACCATCCTTGAATGGGGAAGAGCAATCCCATCCAAGGTCAACTCCCCAGATCTGGGTGGTCCAAACAATCACATGAACATATAGAAAATAATTTGGAAGCAAATAGGTTAAGAAATGTAACTGACCCAAGATCTTTACTGTAAGCACATGATATATTTGGATAACAGGATGCCATAATAGGGAACTAAGTATTCTGAGCTGAGGAAATAGGACCTCTTGTTAAATAAACATATTGAAGTCAAAGGAAATATGCAATCTACCTGCTAAGTGATCCCTCAGAACTCAACATACCATCATTTTCCACTATTAGTCTTAAATAAAGGAGAACAAAAACAAGTTTCTGGTCCGTTCCATAATGATCTAAATAAGCTCTGATGCTACTGAGCATAGCTTAGAAAGGCACAGAATTGGGGATCAGGGTGGGTGGGGCTAAATAACTGTTTTTAGGTTGGTTGAAGATCAACAACATATTCTATTTTGACATTTAAGGCTGACTGAATTCTATATTCAGCGGTGTTACTTGTATCCAATGATTAGGAATGACTCTTTTACCAAACCTTTTGTTTCAAAATATGTTCTTAAAACACAATTTTGACTTTCCCTTGTGGGTCTTGGAAACAGTAGTGAATGCATAAACAGCAATCGGTGCATTCTGGCCTTTCAAATTTTACCAACTTTTATAAAGTGAAGGCAGCCGCAAGGAAAAACTGCATATATTTTTTCACACCCTTCCCCCAAAACTAGATGGCATTACCTTTTCAAACTGATGTACTCGGAAAATGCCTCTGGTATCACGACCGTGAGAGCCTACTTCCTGGCGGAAGCAAGTAGAAAGCCCAGCATATTTGATGGGTAGATCTTCCGGCTTCAGCCATTCATCCCTGTGCAATGCTGCAATTGGCTGTTCAGATGTAGCAATTAGATATTTTTCATCAACGGTGTTATCATCACTCTTCTCACTGCCTTTTCCCAGGACCTAGGAAGAACTTTGGAAATCAGAAAACTGCAATAGCACACTGTTATTATATCTACAGACTTCCTACTTCAGATGAATGCAAGTTTAAATTAACTCAAGTTATGTGCATTACAAATATGTTTACACATTTAAAATATCGTTATTAAGACCATTAGTATAGAGACATGGGCCATCTCTTTTTGTTTGTCTTTAAACTTCTATTTATAGGAGGAACATTTCTTTTCCAACAGGAGGGTAAACATTTGAATTAAAAGTGATATACAGCTAATTATCCTATTGAAAGTTTTACCAGAATATGTGAAAAAATCCCATGACTCCATGGATAGTCTAATCACCCACTGAGATAGCAACAAAAAGATAGTCTAGAACAGGCATGTCAAACTCTGATGTCACGTGACATATCACAACTCCCCCCCCCCATTGCCGGCAATGAGGTGGACACGGTTTCGACATGATGCATCCGGCCCGTGGGCCGGCAGTTTGACATGCCCGGTCTAGAAGCTCACAGCCAGTGCTACAGAAATAGTACCGTTTTTCTCACATCTTACCTTGTACAGCTCTTCATCAAACTGACTTAGCTGGGCCACTTCCTGCATTACTTCTTTTCTCATGAAGAAGGGTGTATAAACAGGGGTGTATCCCTTGCTAAGCAGTGTCTGCAAAGCATACTGAATGAGGGCCTGCTCTAGAAAAACCAAAGGTCCCTACAACAAAATGGAAACAGATTTAACACCATGCTTTAAAAAGGCCTCAGGACCCTATATTCAGGTTGTCTTCTACAATTAAGAAGAAGATCTATTTATAGAAGCTTCATTCATCCAAGTTTACTTTAAATGCACGTGGGGATCATACTCACTCCCCCACCCTGAGATACTGTAGCTGAAGTGTAACTCCTCAAAGTCACAGCCAGGTGAGAGCTTTTGTGAGTTATATTAGCAAAAGCTGGAAGGAATTAGGTCTCCCACCTTTTATGAAGATGATAATCGTTACCTTAAGGAAGTATCCTCTACTTCCAGCTACAACAGCTCCTTTTTCTCCCTCGTAGCCATCTACCATGACAACCAGATCCACGTGAGAGTACTTCTTCCTTCCAGTGCAGTCTCCCCAAACTCTCTCTTCTTTATTATCCACATCCTACCAATTTGATAAAAAAGATACTTTGTGTGACTGAACTAACCAAGAAAAAGCGTATCTGTCCAAACAAAAACTAGACGTTTTGTTTATTCACAACGCAAAACTAGACGTTTTGTTTATTCACAACGCAACTTTGACTTCCATTTAATTGCACACTAACATTTAACAAACTGGCCAGGAGCCTTTCTGCGTTACACAGTTCTCTACGTGCATTGTGGTGAATGCTTCAAGTGCTATCAAGAGATGACAGATATTAGAATTTGGTCTAATATGAAAAGACGATGGGTACTCTGGGAAGTAAAAATTACATTCAATGATTCCTCTGTACTGGAGAATTCCTTATAAAGGAATTCCTTGTTGCTAATTTAGTCTCGTAAAAAGTACTAGTTTGCAATCCAAGTGATTACTTACAGTCTGATAACTACTAAAAATTCTAATGATGACCAATCCAACAGTTTATTATATTAAAACTGGTGTTGCTAGTCACTGGTTCTGCTGGCCATTCAACTACCTTCTGCTCACCCTTAAATTTACTTACCAGCTGCTATTGGGCTACAGAGCACAGGAAGAGGGACCAGTCTATTGGCTCTTTTGACTACTAATAAGAACTCTATCACTTTCAACAACGGACACCAGTGTGAACGTCATTCCATCTTTCTTATACTTTCTGGATCACGTTTTAGATTGTGAGGTCAATGGACCGTAGTGCCTTAACTTTACTTGACCTGTGGGCTACCTGGGTGCTTATTTTTGCCCAAAGAACAGAGTAAAATGGTCTAAATAAACAAAATGGAGTTGATCTTATGCCAGCCACACAGTTTGCTTCCCATTTATATTCCAAATAAGAATATGATTTAGCACATAGTTGGTACTTTTATATTTGTGGCTTTTTTCTTTGAAGAATGATATTATAATGCAAACCATATTAAATTCTCATTCTCCTCACCAGGGATTAGTCATGCCCACACTACTGCTGTGCAAAAAAACCCCTCAAATTAGATTCTCAAGATTGTTTCAAACTGACCATAACCAATCACAATGTATGTTTGCATGCAGGTCATGAAAATTGCTCCCACCTCATCATTGCTGATTGGCACAGAGGGATGAAGAAGATTTCCAATTTCTCTGAGATTTTCAAAGCGCTCTGCTTCCAGTTTCAAGCGTTCTTCATCACATTTTAGGACTGCTTCATCAATTAGGAGACGGATTTTCTTGATTTGGTTAACCTGAAGACTCTGAAGCACAAGAGAATGGCTGGCTGTGTCAGCATATCATAATGAGAGAAGATTTTGAAAAGAGGATTTTAAGAGGGCAGGGCTGTAACTGTATGTTCATCATATTTTAGCTGAAAGTTTATCATACCAAACATGAGGTTAAGAAAGGGGCTTGGCTTATATGAGGAAAATGTGATTAAAGGCTAATTTTGACATACTTTGAATAGTAATAATAGCATGACAATACAAGAGCTAATTGGTAAAATTACTAATCCAAGAATGAGAAAGATCAGTAGTAAGATGCAATAGCATGGATGCGTTCAGGAATACAGATAGGAAAGGCTTCTTCCAGAAGTCCCTCGTTTTATTTTCCACCTTCCCTGTCTTAATATGTCTTATGAATGAAACCACGCTGGTGTATAAGCCATGGTAGGTGGCTTAGCATATCATTCAAGCTCAGTAAATTGTTTATTTACTATCAAAAGTAAGCCAAAGGTTAGCATAATATGTGAATCAAAATAATATAGTTCAGCTCACAGTGCAAGAGAAATGGAAGAATACACCTAAAAAAATACTGAACTGTATTTTAAAGAAAAGCAAATAGCACAATAATGGAAATAAATTCAAGAATACATGAAGAACAGAAATCCATCAAGTTATACAAACATCCCTCTCCAAATTTAAATCATATAATGCAGCGGTTCTCAACCTTTTCCGGGGCTCGACCCCGGCCCGTGCCGTGCAAGCGCGGCGCGACCCCAGCCCACATCGCACATGCGCAACGGGGGTGCATCGCGCATGCGTGGCGTGATGGGGCGCATTGCGCATGCGTGGCGGGGCGCGTCGCGCATGCGCAGCGGGGCGCATCGCAAAGGGGAAAAAATGGCCGACTCCCCAAAAAAATGGCCGACCCAAAAAAAAAATGGCGGGCCTGCATCGCGCATGCGCGGCACGACGGCCGCATGGCAAAGGGGAAAAAATGGCCGACCAAAAAGAAATGGCCGACCAAAAAAAAAATGGCGGGCCTGCATCGCGCATGCGTGGCGCGATGGCCCACATCGCAAAGGGGAAAAAATGGCCGACCAAAAAAAAATGGCTGACCCCCCCCCAAAAAAATGGCCGACCCAAAAAAAAATGGCGGACTGCAGTGTTTGGCGACCCACAGGTTGAGAACCACTGATATAATGTTATCACTTTCTCAAATACAATGCATGCATTGAAAGTCACTGAATAACGGAATAAGAAATGAACTTACTGTTAAGATGTCTATTGTGAGTTCGTCAAGATTTTGTGCATGATCTGGTATGTTGTCACTGTTACCCACAGGTTCTTTCTTCTATAAATAAAAATGTTAATTTAAAAAAAAAAGGTCAGCAAAGAAAAAAATAATAGAAAAGATTATAGCTTTTAAGGCCCCTCTGAATTCCATTTCTAGATTTCCAGAAAAAAAATAGTTACCAAGACAAAGTATGAGCTGAACAATTATAAACTAGGCATTATATTTCATGAGGAAAAGGCAATATGCCTATTGACTAACTATATAAAACCCCAAGAAAAGAAAAATCCAAAGACTTTAAAATGATTGTTTGTTCTTACCCCCTCTCTCATTTCCATATTGCTTACATAATTCTCAGAAAAATATAGATGGGTTTATTTCAAACTTTTCAGGCCTTCGTATCTCAATTCTTACTAAATTACTTCACTTTTGCAAATTCTGCAGATTTGACAACTCTTAAAGCCTAATGAAAGCATATCATTTAGCATTATTTGCTGTAAACTCAATGGCTCTCATCTCTGTATTTATCAATAAATGAAGGGAAGACAACCAATTCTTTTTTAAAAAAGGTATTTCTAAGAATTAAGAATTTGTCAGTGCTAAGCATTGTTCCCCCTCATCTTCCTTTGTAAAATGGACTTCAAATGGTACCCAAATCATTCATACCAGATAAAATGAAGCAGTTCATCAAGTAGTTTCTGTTTCAGTTTGGAAAGAGATGGAGGGGAATCACTGTTTTTATTATTCGTAAAAATCACACTGAATTCCACTCAGCTGCTTCGGTATATTCATTTTCAAATGTTTAGTGTATGTCATGATCACAATTCAAGTGTGCCACTTTCCCCCACTGTTAGTTCATATACCACCCGCTAAGCTTAAATGTCTCTGCTAATCGAATAGTAGGAAATCTTTATTGGATTACCTAAGATTCTGCCCTGAGGACATATTATATCACTGCAAAGAGTTAGAGTTGTATTACCACACAAACATTGTTTTTTTCAGGGCCCTGTCTCTATGCATCAAGAGAGAAGGAACAACTATTCCTTCCCCTTAGGACAGCGGTTCTCAACCTTTTTCAGGCTGCGACCGACCTGCGCCACGCATGCGCGCCGCGACCCCGACCTGCACCGTGCATGCGCAGCGCGACGACCTGCACCACGCATGCGTGGCACTACCCCGCGCATGCGCGGTGCTGCCCCCTGCGCCAACCGAGGCGTAGGCCGCCGCCTGTTCGGGCCAGCGGCAAGCAAGCCCAGGTGCTCAGATGCTCCTGGGCGGCCGCGGCGGCGACGGTGCAGGGCGACCACGGGCTGGGCCACCAACTGGCCCAGCCCAAGGGAGGTAAGCCACTCGCCGGGCCCCACGCACGCCAAAAGCCTTCCCTGCGCCCGTCGCTGCCCCGCTAGCCTTGCCTTCGCTGCCGCCCGTTTGGGGCGGCGGCAGGCAGGCCCAGGCGCTCCTGGGCGGCCGCGGCAACGACGGCACAGGGTGACCACTGGCTGAGCCACCAGCTGGCCCAGCCCAAGGGAGGTAAGCCACCCGCCGGGCCCCACGCACACCAAAAACCCTCCCTGCGCCTGCCGGCCTCCCACCTCCCACCCCTGGCCCTCTTTTACTTACAGTTTTAGTAGTTGCTCAGCAGGGAGGGGTGGAAACTTCTGGAGAGCTCGCCTTCGCTGCAGACAACTTGCAGCACCGTTTGCAGACTGGGACTTTTGGCGGGCTCAGCAGGGTGGAGACAGCCTGGACAATTCCTATTGGCTTTTGAAAGCCAATAGAATTAGACTCTATTCAAGAGAGTCTATTCTATTGGCTTTCAAAAGCCAATAGAATAAGAGGGAGTAGCACAGCTAAGGAAAAGGGGAAAAAATGGCATAGCACAGCTAAGGAAAAGGGGGAAAAATGGCAGACTGTGTTGTTTGGCGACCCCCATGAAATGGTCGTTTGACCCCAAATGGGGTCGCGACCCACAGGTTGAGAACCGCTGCCTTAGGACATGGAGAAAGGGATCCATTCAGGAGAGGACCGCTAGCCATCAGCAGATAAAATGAAAAGCTTCACAGACTGCATTCATCTGATGGGAGTTTCCAATCCAACCTTTACAACTGCTTAGCAAATTAATCACATAATAATGTATAAAAGGTTGGATAAAGTAAACAAAACCAGAGCATGCAACTTCAATTTATTATGATTCTGTTCAATGAGGTCATAACATTTTTTGCTTTGAATAGAATGTACTGCACCTTCATTTTTTCTCCTATAGTTTTGCTGCACAAGTTCTTCAGTTTGTTCAGGTTGTCTGCCCGGAATCTGCCTAGAAGAAATGCACCAATTTTTTTTTTTACAAAACCTGACATTTAAAGGACAAACTTTCCAATGCAATGCTAAGTCCACCTTTACTATTAGTGGCAATTAAGTACATTCATCAAACAGATGGAAAAAAGTACTGCAGAAATATTAGAAAATTATATTTTCTAATAGAAGTGAAAAGCTCCTTCTGCACATAAAGTAAACAATAGAGATAGTTGATATGCAACAGTTCATTTAATTATCATTCAGTTACAATGGCACTGAAATAAATTGACTTATCACACTTACGACTATTGTAGCATCCCCATAGTCACATGATTTATATTTGGATGTTTGACAACCAGGGTGGATAATAATCAATTTTTTAAAATTTAAATCAGATTTTTTTTATTTTTATCATATTTATTTTAATAAAATGCTTTTGGAATAAAAAATCTATCTAAATATAGTTTTCTATTTAAGATACATTAATAATTTAGTTTATTCAGCATGAAATGGAGCTTAGTTATGTAGCATGAGGCTGTATATTCTGCAATATTTTTGGTAAATTCATTCAATGAATCCAAGCTCTGCAAGCTGAGATAACATGCACTTCATTGATGCATTCACACAATTTCACAGTAACCATGAGATAAATCATAAAACAGAGTTCAGGAATATTCCTTTATCCCATTGTTTTGCAAATCTATGTACACTACAACCCGTATGATTGTTTGAAAAGAAATTCACCTGTACCAGGTTCTAAGTGTTTTAATTAAATAAAAGAATTTGAGTAGTTCTCCAACTATGTGTGATTAACCTATTAACCTAAAATCGCTTTTGATATCACTATTTTACTAACCTGACAGCTTATTATTCTAAATAGGAAACCTTCATGTTGTTTGCAAATAATAATATTAAAGGTTCTAACTATCAGCAAGAACAAGTCCTTACATTTAAAGAGCACCTGTCATTTCAGATCCATCATGGCAGCGCCTGTTAGCGGGCATCCACTCACCTGTTGCCTGCCACGTCCCTCACCTTGTTGTGTCACTGCCGCATCACCAGTCATCCCATTAAAGTGAGTGGGACTGTCGGTGAGTCAACAGTGGGTCAGAGGAGGAGCCGCTGCAGGACATACATGACAGTTGCTCTTTAAAAATTATGATTTAAATCGAGTTGATTTAAATCAAGCCTTTTTACTAGTGATTTAAATCATGATTTAAATTGACTTGATTTAAATCAAATCCACCCTATTGACAACTGTTTCGTATTTATGACAGTTGCAGTGTCCCGGGATCATGTGATCATCTTTTGTGACCTTCTGACTAGCAAAGTCAATGGGGAAGCCAAATTCATTTAACAACCGTGTTACTAATTTAACTGCAGTGATTCACTCAACAAATGTGGCGAGAAAAGTCATACAATGGAGCAAAACTCACTTAACAAATTTCTCATTTAGCAATATAAATTCTCGGGTCAATTGTGGTCGTAAGTCGAGGACTACCTGTACTAATAACTAAAAAAACACATTGGCTTTTGCCTCACTTGCATCTGTTTTGCACATGCTTAGACATAAGACTGATAAAAGCCACTAAAGACTGGTAGCTAAACCTTACTTGCAAATGGACTACTATTTCTATTATGTGACTGTGGTATCTAGATTGAAGGATCCCAGATGTGCTGTGTGGCACATATACATCTCCCCTCCAACATCTTACATTAGAGCCTTTTACTTGTCTTTAAAAATATTCATTAAAATATTTCTATATTATGCATTTATAGAACCCCGAGATAGCTTAGAGATGAGTATAAAATGATGCATTTTCAAAGGACATCCAACCCCAAAATACAGGCCTTTTCTTTCTAAGAAATAAAGCAGCACTGCCAAAGAGAAAATGAAACTGTAAGACAGTTATTTCAGTATCCAGAAGTCATTTTCCAGGCTGATGACAAATACAGCAGGATTGCATCAGATTCAGATGCACCAGTACCTGAACTGTGTACACTACTGACAAATAGGGTAAATTTGCCAATTTAAAAAGCACTGCAATGCTGAAAAATAAGGCAAAGTCTACTCTGCAGTGGAGGGGGCTCACTGCACTTTACAATTTTGTCATTCTCATGACAAAATAATAAAAAAAAAATCTCTACAATTGTTCTTGTGGGATGCTTTTCCTTAGGATGACAGAGAAACTAGGGAATTCCAAGCAGAAACTGAATTCCCCCTCCCAAGCTTTCTGGTTTACTGTACTCTTTTGTTCACAACGTTTCACTTTAAATCTGTTTTCCCCCTAGACCTTCGAGATTTACAACAATATGGGCACACTCTATATTGCAAGATATCAGCTACTAAGGGACGCCTACCCCAATAAAGTTAAGATAGGAAGGAGATACTCTGTATTGGGGCGCGTTCACATGTAAGCAAAGAAAGCGTTAAGGGCAGCCCACGTGGACAAGATCAAAGCAGGGGTTCTCAACCTTGGCAACTTCAAGACTTGTGGACTTCAACTCCCAGAATTCCTCAGCCAGCTTTGCTGGCTGAGGAATTCTGGGAGTTGAAGTCCACAAGTCTTGAAGTTGCCAAGGTTGAGAACCCCTGAGATCAAAGGTTCCTAACCAGATTTCTTTTTGGGGGGGGGATCACAAGCCACACGGGAACACGCCAGCCCCTCCACTTCACGCGATGCTGCCACTGACATGACCATTAAAAATAATATGCGACCACCACCGTCCGGAAAATCGGCGGCCCTGATTTTGCTAGCAGATTCCTCCTTTCCACCACGGGACAAGCCAGATGGCTGTCAAGACGCTAAAAGCGGAAGGGAGGAGCAAGACACACGTATGAATGGGACGCTCAAGCAGACCGGCCAGCGCGCAGGAAGGCACGCGAAACCAACACAAGGCTGACGGAGCCGGGTCGGACAATGGCTCTTTTCCTCGCTTTCTGTCAAAAATGGGCCTCGACACCCCCCCTCCCCCCCCCACACACACACCGACACAACTGCTCACTCACATCTCCTCCAGGCCCCGTCGGCAGCCACCAGCGCGTCCACCAGAGCCGGGTCTTTGAAGCGCTTCAGCTGCATCTCTCGCACGAGCTCCGGGTCGCCGCCTTTATCAGCGCGGAAAAGGTCCAAGTCGAGCACCATGGCGGCGAAGGAGAGCCGCCGGGGCTGAGAGGAAAGAAACCGGAGCCCGAAGGGAGCCGCGGCGGCAAAACGCGAAGCGGGGAAGACGAGAGCAAAAGGGCGCCTGCGCAGTAGAGACGCAGAGGCAGAGAACTGCGCGCGCGCCTGAAAGAATTTCCCTGCCTGGGCGTGGTGAGGGAGCCGGGGCGCTCCCTGGCGTTTTCCAGAGCGCTGCTTCCTCGGCTCCCCTTGCCAAAACGCATCTGCCTACATAAATGAAACGAAAGGCGCTTTACAGGCGGCTTCACACTTTCTGTGGCGAAGGTTTAGACCCAGGGGTTCTCAACCTTGGCAACTTTAAGACTTGTGGACTTCAACTCCCAGAATTCCTCAGCCAGCAAAGCTGGCTGAGGAATTCTGGGAGTTGAAGTCCACAAGTCTTAAAGTTGCCAAGGTTGAGAACCCCTGGTTTTAGACAAAGCTTGGGGATGGACAAACTGAGGGATGGTTTCATGAAAGCTTATGAATCGCCCCGACCTCAAAACACTGCAACTCACACCATCTGCGCAAATAGCTTCTGGTGGCGAGTGTGGCCGGGCAAGCTGAATGGGTGGCACGCGGGTAAAACCCTTTACATTCTACATCTTTTCCCTTTTTCTGGGAGGTGTTTTATTGAATATAAAAGAATGTAACTGAGAAACCTTGGACTTTTATACTTTTAAGACTGTAACTGAAGCATTTTATAAAATCTCTACCACTATATAATAAATGTGTAAACTGAATCTGGGTTGCCAGACATTTTAATTGGGCATCACCCTCTGAAATCCACAGAAAGGACTAGGAAGGACAAACTGCAGTCTGGTCCGATGTTGCTGAGCTGTAACTCCCTGCTCGTCTGTATGCTGGCCAGGGCTGTTGCAAATAGACCAACCATCAGTTTGGTCTAAGGCTGCCTTTCGTTGGTTCCATGTACTTGAAAACAAATAGAGCATTGCTGTAGGTTTGGATAGAAACTGCTGTGCATATGGTTTCTCAGTATATTTCATCCCAAGTACTGCCACCGTGAGAATAATAGTATACCCATTCCAGTATCATTTTTCATGCAATTGATCCAAAAATGTACTATTAAAAAATAGGTTCCTAGCATATGTATAACGTTAAATATTATACAGAAAGGATTATTTCTGCGTATTCCATAGAATGGAAATTCAGTGGCTATTTCTCAGCTTTCCACAATCTAGCAGTTTCCCTTGCCAGATAAAGATGACAGGCTTATTAGTCCTGTGCATCTAAAGAGCAACAAATTGGAGAAATGTCTATGGAGATTCTCAATCATCCTGGTCATGTTTCTTTTTATCCAAGAAAGTCCAGTTGGATTTGTTTGCAAAAAGCACCTTTGGGCCAGCAAATTGGAGAATAGTGGAGTCAAAGTATATCTTCTGTTTTGGTTTTGTCTTTTTGCTCCTAGTTGTTCTCAAGTTATCTTCAAGTTGGGTTGATCAGAGCTGTGGAATAACAGATGCACTTTGCAAATAAAAGGCCCTAGCCATAGCATCTTCATTAAATAGGCCCAGAGAAACCTGAGATCCTACAGACCCATTATTAGATAGGATTGTAGGTGCAGAGCAGCTCCTGTTCTATTTTCTGTAGCTTGAATACTAAATAACATTATTATAAAAGTTGATTAAATAGAAATCAGAAACTTTTCTTGGTCTCTCTTTTTTTCAGTTCATCTAAAATGAACAAAAAGTGAAAGCCCACATCAAAAGTCATAAATGTACATTAGTTCTTAATCAAAAATCCACATGCAATGTTGTCTCCATAAATTACAAAATTGTATTGACCTTATAAATAGAACCCAGCCCATTATGCACATAGAACAAAATAAGCTTCAGTTTTATCATCACAAGGCTGAAAAGCTCCCCCACAGGTTTATAAGTGTAATTAAATCAATTTTATACAGCATTGCAAAAGTTGTCATATTTTTAAGAAATGTATCATATTGTAGTCCCTGAATAGCATTTTTATGATTCATCCAAGCTCTGAAAAGTCCTTGAAGATTACTATTGGAATAATAAAATATCTGAGATATTATTAATTATATATTAAAAAGATTACACTTTCTTCAAAACCCCCAAACATGTACAAAAATGTGGAAGCAAAAATCCCCTCAGCATAATAAACCACAACAATACAAAACAGTAATGCTGTTATGCTATTAAATAGACAAAAGTACTTTTCCTGTCTTACATGAATGAAATTTACAAACATGTGAATTACAATTGGGCCACATTCTCATAGATGACATAGCAGAAAATCTAGATGCTATACAGTAGTGTGTTCCCCAGCCTCTACAGTAGGTAACATTAAGTAAGACTAAATATACTTAACCAGTGGACAACACTCTAGCATTAGTATCTTTTGAGAAAATACTAGAAAAATATAAGAAAAGGGCATCTCTGAATCTTAAGAAGTATGGCTGCTCTTCAAGGTCCATTTCCATACTTCTGAAAAAAACCATTCCTATTGCTCACTGCTCTGCTATGGAGTAATTCAATGACTTGTTTTACTCATAGTAGAAAAGCCATAATGTGATTTATTTATTTATTTATTTTGCTTATATGATGTGTGGCTGCATCTAGTATGGCTTAGCATTTAGTATACACCAGACAATTATGGTTTGTTTAACAAACCACAATTAATGTTTACAAATTTTGATTTGGTATTATATTTATTATAAATGAGCCATTCATATATTTAATGGCTACTTATGCCATTAAATGGACCAAGACATTTTTCCTCGTTATGTTAAAACACATATTCAGCAAAATACTGTCACTGAATGTGATTGACTATGTTATGTTGCATACACAAATCCAAAGGAAAGCTTCAAGTGTGCAATTCTGTTTGGACTGCTGCTATCACTAAGCTTCCTATAAAGTTAGTTTTTGGCCTTTTTTTTAAAAAAAAGGTTACTTTCATAACACATCTAATTTTCCAAACTGAGAATAACAGATCATTTAGAAATGTAATAAATACATAATTTGTGAGAATAGCTTTACAGCCCTGTCCCCATTATTAGTGGAGCAGCCTCTTTCCCCTCTCGATCCTCTACAGTTACATTACTGAAACATCATGTTTCGATGATGTTGATAATATGAATGTTAAATTTAAGATTCTGAAATTATTTAGAAGTGATGCTCTGAAATGAGCAGATATACAGATCCACCACCTCTCCATGATTCATTAAAGTAGTTATCCAAAAGCTTTTCCCACAGCCGCACAAATGTAAGCAATCCTGCTTTAAGAAGTCCTACACTAGTGCTGTGTCTACATTCCCTTATGCTCCACAGCCTATTTTGAATTGATTAGAATACTGGCACTTCTGTTACTATATGTTTTAATACAAGTGATGATTTTTACTACATCAGTTGTTACTGTTTTGAATACGGTTTGAATTTAAGTGGTCTCCTTTCTTTTAAAAAGAAACAGAGGATGAAATTATCATAGGTATTTTCAACTTGGATAGGAAAAGCTTCATTGGGGCATATGGGCCCACTTGGATAGCTTTTTTTTTTTTTACTATGAACTGTACTGTATTCTAGCCAAATACCTGCCCTACCTTTCTTTATCCTTTGAGCTTCACTTGAAACTAAAAATAAATTTTCCTGTCCTGAGCAACAAGAAACTCTCCTAAGTTATTCTTATGACCACTGATAAATTTGTCCCATAACATCTTACTGTATTACACGAGCATAACCTTCCTATCCTCAGGCAAGCACTTTTGTATGGAAAAGATAGGATTTTTTTTTAAAAAAAACACCTGATGCTTTTCTTAGCACTAGTTTGATCAAACATACACACACACACACACACACACACACACACACACATAACTATCTTGTCTGTTCCAGAATACTTGGATGTTATTATAAATAAGTAAGAATATTCTCTAACATAAGCAGTTAGAAAAGAATCAGGAACTTGATGCCAAATTGATTTGGTAATACTAGACAAGACTTGCTTTTATCTATTGTTTAAATAACTAAAGTCCAGTTGGCAAAAACCAGTCAAGGTACTATGGCAGCCTTCCATTACAGGACACATTTTAGTCAATGTTATTATGCTGACAATCACTCTGGCTTGCAAGGTTTGTAACTACCCCATAAAATGAATTTGTCCTACCATATGTGTCCCTTGGGTGTTCCAAGACATGGTTGTACTACAGACGTTATCAAACAACTGGCAAGCCATAATAGATGCTACATTTACTTTACATATTGTGAATTGTATAGAATGTTTCAAACTATTGCAACTAACAACCGATTCATGCAGATCTGGTTGTACAGTTTCCTACTGGGTAGGAAAGCACAGTTGATAACTATACTCTCAGAGCAATTTCTGTCCTTCTCATCTCTATATCATTTCTAAGAGGCTGTCACAGTCTCAATTTTTTTCAATTACTGTCACAGCAAAAGCTATTAGACCTTTTAACTGTGAAGTATGCTGATCTTTAGGATTATAGTATTTTTCAGTTTTATCATGCATTAATACTTAAAGGCTATTTATAGAGTAAAAGCATTTAGCTTGTCTCATTTTAAAGTAATATTGGTTATCTCTCTTGAACTAATATAGCTATATCCCAATAAATATAATCCATTTCAAACAATATAACAGTCCTTTTCCTGTAAGAGCAACAATTTCTGCTAACTGCTTTGGCAAAAAATGGCTTAAACCAAGTTTCCCAAAAACTGTATCCCTCAAATGTGGTAGAATGCAACTCCCATTACTGTCAGCAGACGGGTCCTGCTTTACAGGCTGGGAGTGATAGTGGCTGTGGCTCCAATACATCTAAAAAGCATTTGAATAGAAAGGCTTGGTTAAACGTTTAAAAAATGGACTGTTAAAATCATTACAACTTTCAAAATATATTTAAAGTAGAATGTGGATAGCAATCTATACTATGGGGTGCTTTAAGTACATATTTGAAAAAGTACTGCATTCTTTTTACTCTAGTATTTGGACATTCAGAGGAATCTAAGGAGGATTTTTTTTTACTTGGAGGAAAGCCCTATTTAACTCAATGGGAGTTATTTCTGAGGTAGAGAAGTATACCGTCAAAAATGAACTTAGTTTTTGCATATTCCACCCTCATAGTTATTCTAACCTGCCAAAACAAACAAAGCAACAAAATCAGTCAATTTTAACTTGACACTTGCTAGTTATTAGATGTTGCCTGAATCCCAAAGCCCAAATGTTAACCCTTCCCAAGTATAATGGAGGAAATAATCTCTAGCTACCGGTAGTTGCTCTGAAAAATTCTGAAAGAGAATAATATGAAGGTAAAATCACAACAAAGTACCTGAACTCAAAATATTCATGTTATTTTGGGCCATTTTCACTGTGTTAACACTCACAAGTCTTCTAACATACAGTTGAAGGGAGTGAAGGTTGGTTTCCAAACATTTCATTACCAGGCTAGGTAACATCTTCAGCAGTGTTTAGTGCAGCGGTTCTCAACCTTTTCCGGGGCTCGACCCCAGCCCACATTGCGCATGCGCGGCGCGACGGGGCGCATTGCACATGCGTGATGGGGTGCATTGCGCATGCACGGCGCGACAGGGCACATCACGCATGCGCAGCGCGACGGGGCGCATCGCGCATGCACGACGCGATGGCCTGCATCGCAATAGGGGAAAAAATGGCCGACCAAAAAAAAAATATGGCGGACTGCGGTGCTTGGCGACCCCCGTGAAATGGTCGTTCAACCCCAAATGAGGTCGCGACCCACAGGTTGAGAACCGCTGGTTTAGTGGATGTCTGTGTCAGTGTTCTACTTATATAAGCACTTCAGGTGTGGGCGTGTCAAGTGAGGGTCTTGTGATGAGCCAGGTGTGAGTCATCAGAGAGAGGCTTGTGATGGGGAGGTACTTCAGGTCAGGGTCATTGGAGGGTGTGAATTAGTGGGTCAGCCCTTGTATAAGTGGAACACTGACACAGACATCCACTAAATACCGCTGAAGATGTTACCTAGCCTGGTAATGAAACATTTGGAAACCAACCCTCAAGCTTGGAGAGTGAACCTTCACTCTCATCCTACATCTGAGCTACAGATATTCACCACTATTGCATACAATTGAAGCTCATGTCAGCAGACCTTGTTTTCAGGTCTCCTGTATTGTTCTTTGTGGTCTTTAAGTATTCATTCAAAATAATTCATTGTTTAAGTCAGTTTCTATAATCCAATGACTTCCAGCTGTGTCCAACTGCAACCCCATTGTTCTCAGCCAGCCAATATCTTTGAAGCATGCCAGATTGGAGAAGTTCTTTAAAATTTAGAAGGCACTGAAAAAAGCAAGAAAACCAGAAAAGTCTTATATGACAGGAATCTGTTCTATAGGATAAGCTTTTCTGGGTGGAATCAGGGCAGGGAAATGGCCTGAAATATTAAGCAGACTCAGTAGTTTCTTACAAAGAGGGAGAATGGGTTTAAAATTTTGGTTTGCTATGCTAGAGGTTTTTCTTTATCGTTGCAGTCATTGTTATAACATTTACAACTCACAGAGTTTAGGAATGGTCTGGAATCCTAATCTGACTGAGTTGCATAATATGGCAGAAACCTTATGAGGCCATGGAGCTTCACATATGCTACTGTCATGATAGGCGCACCAGCAGCACAACTCCTTAACCACAATGCATTTTCCTGAAAGGTCATTAGCAAGGCAAATAACAGCATTTTTCAAGTCTTGGAAAAGGTTAATGCAGATATTTTTTCCTTTTTGTTTTAAAATAAAAGGACTGAAAATAGAAATAACTGCAGAATAGCCAGATATCCTGACAGGGAAAGATAGGCCTGCTTTGTTGAGGAGTCCTCAATAGTACAGTAAAATCTTTAGAGACAAATTGGATGTAACTGTTGTTGTACTAGCTTCCTTAGGAGGGATGTTTGTAGCAAGCTACAAAAAGCAGATAGAAAGTTTTACAGCACAATTCTAAACATTCTTCTTAACACAAAGACGTTTGGTGCAATAGGTCTTACTCAGAGAAGCAGTTTGTTTTAGCAGAATGACATGACTTTAAATCAATTTTACAGTTCTTTAGCTATTATAGAGAGAATGTGTGTAATGTCACTAGCTTTACTGCAGAAAATAATGTTTTGTGGGGATTTTTTTTCTTTATCACAAAAGAGTGACATACACGTATACATCCACACATAATTTTAAAAGCACAATTATATTTGGCACAGTTTGTTTTTGGAGAAATGTTAAAATGTTTGACTTAAAAAAGTACAGTAAGAAGCTGAAGTTAAAAGATATTCCAATAAGGCCACATGGCAAGTTCATCAAAGTGCCAGTATTAATCAAGGAGAACTCCCAAAGCATCCTCCATGAAAGGTGTGGGAGAGACAAATCACTTCTAAAGATCCATGTCGGTGGTGCCAGAGGAGGTCTTCAAGGGCACAGAATCAAAACCATCAGATGTTCTCTAAAGATAATACAAAAAGAAAATGTGAATAAAACTAGAATAAAATAAGATTTTGTATACTTTGTCATTCAGAATCCTATTTTTATAGGAATCAGGCCAAATGTTGCCATAATCCTTTATCAAGTGGCATGGAAAGGGCAAACAATGCAATCCTTATATTCACAGAACATGAGAACGGCTCCCGTAAGAACTGATGGCGAAACAAGTGTTTTAGGTATACCGGGACTATATCTTCCAGAGTTCCCAGGCAGCATACCAAAGCTCAAGCAAGCTGGGAATTCAATAAATGTAGTTTCCACACATTAGTGAGTCTAATATTTCTCTACCAGTTGCCTCCAATGTTCTTCTGAACATATTCCAACATGGGTGGAGCATTCAATAGCAACTGAAGACTCTCTGATTCTTACCAGAAACTTGCTTTTGATGTTTCTTTCCCAGATGTCCACACATGATTTTGCTTCTATTGGGAGGTATCAGTGCACTGGGGGCCAAAGAAGGGTCCATTTGAGGATGCTTGCAGTTAAGATACAGTTTAGCTGCTTGTGAATAGCACTGGATACTTCCCACAATCCCTTTTCTTGAGAGTGACAATGTTTTATTAAAACTTTTTTTTTTACAAATATTGAAAATGAAGCTGTTGTCAGTCCCAGATTTTAGTATGTTTTGATTTCTAAATACTCAGTCTTTAGTTTCTGTTTCTGCTGTTTTAAATGATCCCTATTACAATTTTTAATACAAATAAAGGAGCAAGCAACTGCTTTATATATAAAAAACAAGAAGAGCTAATTAAGAGTCAATTTAAAACTGCTGAGGAGAGAAATGAATGGGAAACACATAAGCAAAGGACTGCTTAACAGAAGTTGCTTTTGAAAGAAACAAGGTTTTTGCAGACTGAGGGCCTCAATTCTAGGCATTGTTGGAAATGCAGACTGGTAATATTTCTGAATAACCAAGATTTAGATATGGCCCATGAATGTGAATGGAGAACCCTACACTTGGATTGCAGAGGAACAGTTCTCAGCAGTGCTAAAGGTTCCTTGTGTGGAAGCAAATTCTGATGGATCTCAGGGCATTCAAATGAAGCATCTGGGATGGGAAGAATGTAAGAGCTTCTAAATATCTGCACACAGTGGTTAAAGGAGCTAGGCAATAAGATAGGACCAATGCCACTCTTTGCCAAGCCCTTCTTCAGTATTCATCTCACTAAGGCAGTGGTGGGATTCAAATATGTTAACAACCAGTTCTCTGTGTGGATGCCGCTTCCGGAAGTCCATTCTGGGCCTGGGCAACAAAAAAATAGCTACCGGTTCTGCTGAAGTGATGCGAACCCCCTGAATCCCACCACTGCACTAAGGGCCTTATACCAACAGTTATCTGTGCCATGAAATAACCATGAATAGGGTCATTACTTCAGAATGGATGAGAAGAAAAATTGAGGTAATGAGCAGTGAACATTTGTCTGTGCACACAAATGGCTTGCTAAATATTTAAGTCCATATTTTTGCTGAATTATCATTGGGGGCAAACCCAAAATACTCAAGTTTCCCTTTAGTCTCAAGAATTGGGGAGGAGGCTTTTTCATCTGCAGAATTAAATTCCAATGTCTTATTGCATTCATGGAATTTAAGCATCTAGAGCAGCGGTTCTCAACCTGTCCATTTGGGGTCAAACGACCATTTCACGGGGGTCGCCAAACAACGCAGTCTGCCATTTTTTTCCCTTTTCCCCTCGGCCGGCGCAGGAGGCAGCACCGCGCATGCGTGGGGTAGCACCGCGCATGCGTGATGCGGGCCATCATGCCGTGCCGCGCATGCGCGATGCAGGTCGGGGTCGCGACCTGAAAAAGGTTGAGAACCGCTGATCTAGAGCCAGGTTTCATCCTCTGCTTTGGTTCTCCAGTTAGTGGAGCGCCCAGGCTCTAATTCACCAAAGACGCATCTGAGCAAAAGGCCAGCAGGTAACATAAAATACTCATTAGTCCTATTCTGAAGAGTGTTAACAAGCAGTCACTTCTTCCAGAGACAGGCCAAGGCTCCACAATTTTTTCTGGGTTACATATATAATCCTGTACTTGCAATATGAGTTTGCAGTTTCCTGTGCAGCCTTCCTTATCCTGTCCCTTCCATCTACACTGCATTAAAAGTAATTCCAAGTTATCAGCCATGCTTACTGGGAGTTCTGAAGGTTGTAGTTCAACAATTATGGAGCGTAAGTTTGAAAAGATTGCGCTATTAGATGTCTTCAAATACACTATTTCCTCAAAAGGAAATAGAGATTGTGATATTCACCTCTAAGAACAGATAGTCTGTAACTTTAAAAGACAAATGCTATCCTTCCCCACAATATAGGCCTTCTATGTCCCACCCAGCGATCACAGACCGTGCTGTCGGGCTATCTAGCAACATTTGATTGTGGCACGCCCTCCGTCAGCTGGCCTGTTTTTACATGCATCTACATTTGATCTCCATCTACCTGGAAGATTCTTCCTCTTAGTTTATTGAGAACAGCCCTACACACAGAGTCCTGCCATGCCTGACTGTACTTAAGAGAAGCCTACAGGAAAACAAATAGTCACATTAGAAAATAAGCATTAAACAACAATGCACCATTAATTAGAATGTAAGTTTGAGCAATAGAAAACAGCAGTAAATGTGGAAAGGCTTTGAGGCTTGATGTTATTCACAGATTTATCCCAGAGAAATAGGGATGTCACTGCAATATTTTGCCAGATCTATAAGAACTATTATTTGTGATAATCTGCTGCATCTTAGAAACGTTAATGTATTTATTATTGGGATGGATGGGAAAATGCCCTTTTAACTTTTGCTACTCATTTCTGTTAGAAATACTAGCAGGGGAGAGAAGAACCACTCAAAACAATTCTATTGGGTTGACTCATGAGGCTTACACAGTATGCAGCCTATAGTAGCCAAGATCATTAATTACAAACAGCCACAATTTTTTTTTTTAAAAAATGGCTTCTACAAAAAGATATAGGCACATCCCGGGAATACTTCATACATTAGCTGAATTTAGAAAATGGTAATTCAGTGTGGACTCAAAAGTTAAACATAACAGATGAAACATCTGTCAGGGTCAGATAAACATTGGAATTAAATCAGAGGCCTCTGAACTTTCACTCTGGACAATTATACAAGCTACTTCTTCACCCCTTCCCATCCCAGCTTACTTTAGAAGTGAATGCCTTTATTTTTCCAAAGAGAGAATTCTTGCTTGTGAATAACAGGTCATCCTCTGCATCTTCCCCCTCCATGATGGCACAACTGTCAGCTGCAGGCAGTTCACCGTCCTTGGCACTAGCATTCATAACCAGCTTAGAGTATTTATACTCTAACCTAAAAAGAGACAGACATATAAGAATCAGATTATACTTGTAAAGCAGACTTGGGATTCTTTGCATCCTTCAGTTCCTCTATCAATGTCTTTTCCATTTCTCTTTTTAAACATGTTTTTTTTTAAACTAGGCTAACCTAGCCTTCCTTAAACCAGGTGATTCTCCTGACTTCTCCGGACATGAACTACCAGAATTCTCAGCAATGGCTAAATTAGGTGGAATAGGAAGGCCACACATCTGCAAAGCACTAAGATGGGAGAAGATAGTGCTGGTTTCTCTATTTCAAAGCAACACAAACATCAGTTAATATTAGAAATGTTAAAAAGGGTCTTTACTTTAAAAAAAATCATCTTTTTTGGAGAAACTAAGCAATATTCATTTGTTACAAATTTTCTAGGTTGTTTCAAATAAATAACTATATAAACAATTGATAGACTAACATAATACATATAATACTTTATATTAAATGCAAGTTTGTAATTGCTGAAATGTTAAAAAGCAAATAAAAACAAAAAAAAACAAAAAAACCCAATTAACATGCATGTAACTTTACACACTTTTACATGGCCATTATGCAAAATATTAACATTTGAAAGCTGACTTGCAGCTTTTGCTATTGTCTGTTGTGTTGTTCAAAATTGTCACCTGTTCTTTTTAATTGTAAATTTTTTTTTATTAAAGCAATCAACATTAATCATAATATCATATTAAGTCACCTGTTTTAAAAAATTAACTAGACAATGAGATGGGAGCTTTGTATAAAGTACCATAATAAAGAAAACCTTAGGTATGACAGAACCAGGTTCAGTGGATTTGGGATACAATGAACTTTTTGTTTTTCAAGGCAAAGTAACAGACAAGTTATTATTCAAACAATTTGTTATTAAATCTGAATGTTAATCACTTCTGTAAATGAAGTCCACATATCTATTCTATTTCTATCGGTTTATATCATTTGCATGCTCTATGCAAATGATATAAAGTCATTCTTGCATAAATATGTCATTACATAAATAATGGAAATGAGTAAAAGATATTATTTACTGTTTTAATGAAGTTTCAGTTTAAATGTATCGCCTCTGATCCCAACAGTCCGTTAAACTGAAGATTTCTTGTCACAGATGACAAGTGGAGTGAAATAACTTACTTTTGATTTTTCTTCCAGAAGTAGCAAGTCATGACGGTCAGCAGGACAGCAGTACAAGTCCCAGCTGAGATGCCCACCTTAAGCCAGAAGTCCATGGACTTGCAGATGCTGAATTTTTCTTCTGGAAGCAGGACGCCTCCGGCGCATAGCTTTGGCTTCCGCCATACATAGGTGGTTCGCTGTAGTGAGGAAAGCGGATCTGTCATAGCTTCAGTCTGATAAGCAGTAACACAGTTAAGGTCAATTGTCACAGCTGTACCCAGTGGTGGGATTCAGCTGGTTCTCACCACTTCGGCAGAACCGGTAGCTAATTTTTTGTTGCCTAGGCCCAGAAGCGGCATCCACCCAGAGAACCGGTTGTTCACATATATGAATCCCACCACTGGCTGTACCACTATTGTGTACTACAGGGATCTTGAAAGGACATGTTTAGGAACAATATCAGAGATTTATTACTGAAATGGCTGCTGAAATAGAGTATTGCAAGCCTTCCCTATCTGGCAGCATCCAGGTGTGCTGGAACATTTATCTCATTGTTCTCAGGCATGTTTCAGTCCAGTACTGACTGCCCCAGGTGGTTTGTAATTTGAATTCCTACGCATTTCTGTGAAAATCACTTGCCCTCTAAGTAAACATAGTTTGGATTTCCAGCAGATTTTTCCCCCTTTTCTTTCTCAGTTTGGGATCTCTCATTTTTACATGCATATTTACTGAAAGATTTAACAGAGCCCAGTAATCAATTAAATGTGATTTTAAATGTTGTATAGTGAGGAAAGCAGATCTGTCATAGCTTTAGCCTGATAAACAGTCATTATTTAATAAAATAGTAAACGTAGGAATGTTTCTTTGGGGAAAAAAAGATTAATTCAAATGTAATAAAGATAAAAGTTTTCCTGTCCAGTCTGATAGCATTTATTTATTTATATATATACTGGCTGCCCATCTTACCTCAGGGTAACATTTTGGTAACTCTATTATCAAATCAGATAAAGATCAATCTTCCAGTATTATATACTTATATTTTTTGGCTATCCCTCATGAGGAAAGGATCTACAATTCTTGATGTCTTGATAAATTTGGAATATTAGGAGTTTAATCATTAATAATTAGTTAATAAGCAGCATTTGCTCTAAAGTCTTGCTGACAATCCTGTGAGTTTCATCTTTAAATGTAGCAATAGTAGCATAAGTGCAAAAATCTGAATATTCCAATTCCTGAATTGAGTTTTTTAAAAACTTCATCAATTTTCAAAAACAGGAAATTAAAAGATAAACAGACAAGAAAGAAAAGGTTTAAGAAAAGAAAAAAAATCAAGAAAGAAAAAAGATGTGCAAAAGGAAAAGGAAAAAAGTAAATTAAATAGAAAAAGAATGACTTCCAACTTTCTTTGGTACTGGTGTCAATTAAAAAAAATCAAACTCTTACTCTTAGGTTAATATTGTTCTACATTATTTGTACAACCCCTTGTAGTTCTAATCATCAAATCCCCAAATCAGCATTTCTTTCAGTTTCTGGCAAAAAAAAAAATAAATCCAAATGAATTGACTCTTAAACAAAGTGATCCCAACATTTTATAATGTACGGGAAAAGTCTGATGGCCTCAGCCAATTTAATAAAAGAAGCCCCAGAGACTGAGCCCAAGTGTCTACCTGTATCCCTCTAATGCAGGCACTGATGATGGCATGGTAATCTTCTGCAGAACAGCGAGGACAGGCTTCAACTGACTCCCACAGGAAATGGAAAGTGCATCCATCACAGGTTCCATCAGGACACTTGCTATTTTGAAATTTTAAGAAACATCTTAAATAGAACCAAATAAAGACACACTTGTGCAGAGAACAGATCAAGAACTAGCTTTCGAAGGTTTCAGCAAAGGTAATTTTCCAGCCCTACCATCAAGTATCCCTTAAACTAGCTGCTGCCTAATGCTGCCCAGAAGAGTTGGGAATTCTGGAAGTTGCAGCTCCTCTCTGTCTTGAGGACATCAGATTAAGGAATTTTGTTTTAACCAATGATCAACATCATACCTCATGTACAGATTATGTAAGAGTTGCTGAATTTCAAAGCAGTTTAATCTGAACATTCTGATATATTTTATAGTTAAAGCATTTTTAGAAGTTCTTTTAAAAACTATAGCTACTGTGAAGAATACAGCACACCTTCTATATATAGCGTTGGAAATAGTTTGGGAGAGATCAAGTTGGTAAATGTGAACAAACAAACTGGATCTAAGACTGTGTACTGCCAAACTAGATATGCAACTTTAGCTCCAGAAACAGGAAAAACTTCTGTCTAAGATCCTGAGAGCTACTAGCGCTCACTGTTGACAGTATTAAGTTAAACTAAATGAACCCATTGTCTGAATCACTATAAGGCTATAGTCTGCTGGTAACCGCAGAAATTCTCTTAGTAGTACAAAACTTTTTGAGGATCATTCTTAAGGAATAACTTCAGAAGCTAGCTGAGCACTGTAATATTAAGAAATCCCACATTTCCAAGCAATCTTTTAAGAACAGGGAAGTTCCTTAAATCTTATAAAAGCATTACACTTGGCACTTCAGACAATATTTTATCTGCCTGAAGCAGAGGAAAGAGAGGAAAAAATAACATCGCAGTTGCTTGACATTACCTTGGTAAAGAGAGAGATCCAAACTCAAATTTTAGGGGATCACATCTCAGCCTAATGGTAGTTACTCTTCCATCATGGCATGTCTGGGTCACATCCTTGGATCTGCAGTTCAGAAAAGTCATTATCTTAAGAAAATCTAAACTAGGGTTCCCCAAAATGGTCAATATTGATCCCCCCAATATCCAAGGGTTCAGTGATCAGCTCCTCTTCCTCATTCCCTCTCCTCCTCCTCCTCTGACTCAAACAGAGTAGGCATTTATTATACAATTGTACAAACTTTAAGTCCATGTGCATAGTTTGGGGCAATCAATGCCCTCTCATTGTCAGTAAAAATACAAAGAATACATAGAAAATAACATTGCCAGTTCGTGAAATCACAAATCAGCTACCAGCCTTGGCTACCTCACTTTGTCAAATGCAGATAATTCAGCGCTAGCAGTAATACAGCATTTTCTGCTATGTTATTTCAAATCATGTTCTGGTTTGGAAAGTAAGATTTCACAAGCAATAAATTTGCCAAATTTCTCCAAGATGCTGAAATATTGCCAGGAATTTTTTGTCAGAAAAATACCATTTCCCCCCACAAAATATGGGGTTAAAACCTGATCATACCTTGTTTGGCAGTTCTTTAGCTTACCTATAAAAGAATATGACATCAGGTAAGTGCTCATTTTCAGCTGGGAAATAATCAGCATGAGAAGTTATGTTGTCCAGAGTGTGTTTTGTTGTTACTCCTAGAGATTAAATCCCAATCAGTAAAAAATACCACCACATAGGAAAGACAGAATACATTTTAAGGATACATTTTGTTCCCCAAAATATATTAAGTTAAAGGTTTTCTGCATCAGAAGGTAATCCCATCTTGTATTAATTACTGTAGTTGATACATTTGTTTTGTCCATAATTTATTTATTTTCCACAGTATATCATGTAGCTAATAATACGTGACCTGTCTTTGGCTACTTATTTGCCAGTTCCAAAATTTGTAGTATATTTCACAATAAAGGTCACATACTATTAGCTATGTGATATAATCTTAAAAAAGGAAGAAGCTGCGTTTTGTGTGTGTGTGTGTGTGTGTGTGTGTGTGTGTGTAAGGCATGATGAATGGTATGAGCCACAACTCTGCTTTTGTAAGAATGAGGAGAACTAAAGTGAAAAAGTGCCAACCTTATGATGACTTGGAGGAAGGAGCTGATATCCACAATGAGCAGGATGGTGGGGCCAAGTGTGGGAATGGCTCTACTACCGGTATGAGTGTGGCCAAAATATTCTGGTTTTTTTTCCCCCATCTGAATTTGAGAGGAGATTTTCTTTATTATTAAAAAAAATTAAACCATTAATAGTTGAGTCTGTGTCACAATTTTAACTAACTTTGTTCGGAGAGAAGCCTGGGCGGTGGTAAAAAGGGAATTAGTGAGCCTCAAGAAATTGTGGAGGAAAAATTCTGCAAAGAATTGTGGAGAGGTGATGGACACCTGGGGGTCTTTTTTAAAGAAAAAAAAAGGATCCTCCCACCTAATATTTTCTATAGAATGATTTTGTTCTTCTGTGCCAGTGATTAAAGTGATTCTGCCAATACTGGGTCAGGATTTGGCTCAGTACTATGAAGATCACCATCTGGCAACTGCTTTTGACTTCTGTTCAGTAAACAGGCTAACATTTTCAATGGCTCTCACCCACAAAGGTATCTGCCAGGTTCACAGGCTGAGAAGAGACCGTGGTTTTGTAACCCCTCACTTCAGAAGGAATCATGACGGACTGGCATACATAGGATGACGTTGACTTGGAGAACTCAGCGTCTTTGCCCAAAATATGAATATCTGTGACATTATCTATGCAGAGAGCAGTCTTCTTTCCCTTCAAGAAAAAAACAAAAAGAGACACCTGATAGCAACCATGCCTCTTATTGCTATTAAAAAGCGAGATGTTCTTTTTGAAATATTGTACAGGTAGTCCTCAAGTTACAACCATTCATTTAGTGACTGTTTTAAGTTACAACGGCACTGAAAAAAGTGGCTTATGACTTACGACTGTTTTTTTTTATTTTTGACCACTGCAGCATTCCCATAGTCATGTGATCAAAATTTGGATGTGTGGCAAGTGGCATCTATTTATGATAGCTACAGTGTCCCCGGGTCATGTGATCCTTTTGTGATCATCCGACAAGCAAAGTTAACGGGGAAATCAGATTCACTTAACAACCAACCATGATACTCTTAACAATTGCAGTGATTCATTTAACAACTGTGGAAGGAAAGGCCGTAAAATGGGGCAAAACGCATTTAACTGTCTTGCTTAGTGATGGAAATTTTGAGCTCAATTGTGATTGCAAGTTAAAGACTAGCTGTAATAAAAAAAAATATATGGGCATTGTGCTGCAAAATTGGGGTTCAAAAGATGTACAAGGAAGGAGACTCATGGACAAAGTTCTCGGTTCAAGAACTTCACCTTCCTGCATTAAGTAGTGCTGTCCAAAGGAGGGTCCCTATTGCATTTGCTTAAATGCAATAAAAATTAATACATGAAAATACACATATACTTACATAATTTCCACATAGACTGATGTTGAAATGATGAAAGTACTTCAGGCCTTTTGAAGTAAAGCTTGGCCCTCCTAAAAAGGATGTGCTGTTAGCCAGTCTGGAGAAATCATACTCCAGAGTCCTATCCTTCATGTTGATTGAGAAGTGACAGTCATTGTAACACAGAGAATGTATCTAAAGAAAAAAAAGAAAACATATCCATGTCCATGTGCCGCCTCCGTGTGCGGCACATGTCCATGTGCCGCCTCTATGTTGGTTGAGGCAGGCAGGATTCCCTTGAGTACCATTTGTTGGGGGTCAAGGGAAAGGGAGGGTTTTGCCTTCTCTTTCTGCTTAAGATCCCCATGTACAATTGGTGGGCCACTGTGTGACACAGAATGCTGGACTCGATGGGCTTTGGCCTGATTCAGCATGGCTCTTCTTATGTTCTTATGTTCTTATATCCCAGCAGAAGAATTTAGAAACTGTTGACTTTGTCAGTAATAATAGGACACTCAAGTGTTACTGAAATGTCTAATACCAGCTCCTGAATCCCTTAGTGTCCTGCTCAGACAAGCATTGCTTGCCCAAACAACAAGGATGATTATAGAAAACAGAACATCAGAGAGGAAGAACTTAACAGCTGTTGTGCTATTTCAGTTTTAGCAGGAAGTATCCACTTTTTTTGAAAGAATATAATTTTATTTGTATTAAAGAAAAATCTACAATGATTGAATAAAACAAAAATACATATAAATTATCTGATGATTTGTGGAGGATGAAATTAAATCTAATTTTCTTCCAAACTATTTATCATGCAATTCTTACAGATAGCATTTTACACTTTTATCTGAAAGACTGTGTTCATGGATTGACCAACCAATTTAGCACATTTGATTATTGCTCATTGCCTATCTAGGGCCACAAAAGCAGTATGAGGATTTTTTTTTTAAAAAAAGATCACAATGCTTTAATAACAGGATCAACATTTCAGATTCAGAATATTATATAAATTTATTGCCAACTGAGAGGTTGTACCACGTTCAGCACTGTATGCTGGAAGAAAGGAAAGACTATATTTTCAAAGAATATTCTGCTCTTTGTGTGTGCACAGTATACAACTGAAAAAGTAGCTCCAAGAGAAATCAGGTAGTATGGTTCTGCGGCTCCTACTACTGTTGAGCAAACCAGAATAGTTATTTTTGCTTAAGGCAAGTTTAGTTTGCTATTTTATGCACTGAACTTTGGACTTGGCACTCCAGCACCCACAGGGCCTTATCTGTCACAAATACCATCTTATGTCATGAGGATACAAAAAGTAAATGGCTAAAATCTTGCTTGTGCGCCAAAATTTTACAAGACCTGGAACGAAAAAGCTAAAATCTCCAATGAGTTTGGACTTTTAAAGTTAATTTTGATTATGTATTGAGCCTCTGTTCACTCTTGCAAAATCATGCAATGGCACATGCAAAGGTTTTATCTACTTACTTACTTACTTACTTACTTACTTACTTACTCACTTACTTACTTACTTATCATCTCACCAAAGGTGAATCTGGCCGATGCACAAAGATTGCTATCCTGGCTTGGCTCTTTGGGATATTAATGCTGACAAATTACATATATAGTCCTTGACTTACAACAGTTCATTAGTGATGATTCAAAGTTACAGCAGCACTTAAAATGATTTATGACCATTTTTCACACTTGCCGTTGTAGCATCCCCATGGCCATGTGATCAAAATTCAATTCATGGGATCACCCTTTGTAGCTTCTGACAAGCAAAGTCAATGGGGAAGCCAGATTCACTTACTGTGTTAGTAATTTAACAACTACAGTGATTCACTTAACAAATGTGGCAAGAAAGGTCATAAAATTGGGCAAAACTCACTTAACAAATGTCTCATTTACCAATAGAAATTTTGGGCTCAACTGCCATAAGTTGTGGACACTTTTACAGTATTTCTTAAAAATGTCATATTTATGTAATAAAATAGTAGATAGCTGATTTGGCCATCTGGAAAATTGTCAAAAGCATAGAATAGTATGTTCTCTATGTTATGTTGCAAGCTCTTTTATTATAACTGAAAAGGCCCATCATTTCCTGATTCAATAGATAGCAATTAGAAAGAAAAGAAGTCTCCACTCTAATGTGCATTGGGACATATTGATTGGAGACAGAACGAAGCTGCTGACATTCTTAAACCTCAGCTCTTCTCAGTGAATCTTGTTAAAGAGACTTTCTGAGAGTTGTGTTAGGAGAAGAATCATGCTTGGTTTCGAGCAGATGTTAAGAATCCGACAAATTGCTACTTCCTGGCAATATATCTGAACCTAATATTTTATTAGGATTTATTGCTCTGATATTACTTTCATTATTGTCAATTCCAATATTTGCACTCCTCATGTTGCCCTTTTGTTCAAATAATGATGTAGCTCCAGTTGTCACAGTACAGAAATTATGAACAGTAAAGAGGACAATATAGTACCTTGTTATTTTTTGTACCAGGGCCACAAGGGATGCAAGCTTGTTTGCCATAAGGTTGGTGAGCTTTCAGGTAAGTGTTTAATGGACATGGAGAACAACCACCGGATGTTTTGTCAATGTAGTGCCCATGAGGGCAGGAAGTACAGGATGAGCCAGAGGTTTCCAAAGCGCACTGCCGGCAATAAGAAGCGACACCTTCTATGACATTGCTCACATTAATGGAGTACAATCTGGCAACATCATTTGTGTATTTTCTTCCCTGGAAGAAAACATAAAAGTGTCACAAATGCCTTGAAGTAGCAAAAGTATTCAGTTATAGAGAAAGCAGGACAATTGCAGGAAATGCTGGGCAAGGTCCGAACTTTAATGACCCCTATTTCTAAGAATAAACCTAATTCTTGATGAGGCTCATTCCCTAAAAGGATATTTGAAGAACTAGTAAAAAACAGATTTCTCAGTCTTTACCGCTTCATCGTATGCTGTCCTCTGGAAGGCCCATGTGAAACTCGTGGTAGCATTCTTCTCAACAATGTATGTATAGGATTGTTTTCCCTTGGAGCCAATCCAGGTTTCTACAGGGGAATTGGTTCTAGAATTCATACCCTGTCAAAGATGAAATAGCATAAATCTATGAATAAACAATACACCTAAATAACTCTTGGTTTTAGATGTTGAATAGTAACTTACCACCATAAAATAAAGTTCACAATTCACACTGCATATGGTTTCAAAGACAAAAGTGATTTCTGCTATCTTCTTATTTTCAGAGTCTTCCATAACTGATTGTGGTGGACTGCAAATGAATAAGCAGAACTCATGAATTGCAGAAATAGCTATCAATCAGGGGTGTCAATCTGGTGGCCCACGGGCCGGATGCATCATGCACAGACCATGCCCATCCCCAGTTCCACAAAGGAAAAAAATGATACGTCATGATACATCACACGACACAATCTTTGACACCCACGCTATAGATGAAACATCTCAATTATTGCTGCTTACTTCAGTAACTAGGTAATCAGAATATTTACTTTAGAAACTAGGTAATCAGAATATCTATATTCAGTGGTGGGATTCAAATACCTGAACAACCGGTTCTCTGTGTGGACGTAGCTTCCGGAAGTCCGTTCTGGGCCTGGGCCTCCGTGGGCCAGAACGGACTTCCAGAAGTGGCGTCCACACACTTCTGGTGGGCTGTTCTGGGCCTGGGAGGCCTGCCCAGCTCAGAACAGGCTTCTGGAAGTTGCACCCACGCACTTCTGGAAATCTGTTCTGGGCCTTACGAAAAATGGATAGGGCTTCAGCTGGTTTCCTGAAGTCAACAAAAAAATTAGCCACTGAACCAGTGCAAACCGGCTGAATCCTACCACTACCTACATTCCATTTCAAATATATTCAGAAGAAGATATTCCAATGGAATCACACTTCAATCATACAGATGCATTGTAAGTATGATTCAATGTATAGCATACCAGTACACTCTATGCACATTTATTTGGTTGTGACAAAACAATACAAACTGCCTAGTTTTAAAATCACATTTTAAAATTCTGTTAAGAATCAGGTCAATTTTTCCTTCATTGTCTCCTTCTGCCATTTGTTATTAATCATTGTAAAGTAATGCAAGCAGAATACAAGGAGAAATTAAATTTGTTTATGCAGCTTTCTTGATAACAGTACAGCAGGAATTTACCACTGCATTCTTTTGGACCCTTTCTTTTGATTTTTCAAGTGTAGCATACAATCTTTGTATTTCACAGTAATTTTCCATCCAAGTTCTAACCAGATTCAACCATGCTTAGCTTTCAAGCCCAGGCATGGTTAGCCAAAAGCTACTATTGACTGAAGCTTACCTAGAAATTAAGCACATTGCTTAGATTAATGCTTTATCTGCACTTCCCACTTACCTATTACACCTGCTCACACTGCTTTACCAATGCATTTCCAATAAATAGTTTAATTTGGGCTAGTAACCTCACCTGAAGCCCGGAATCACTAATGTTAAAATCATGAAATCATTGTCAGAAGCTGCTGCAGCTGTGTAGATGTAGTCACCAGCCACTTCCCACCCTGAAAATAAAAATCAAGAATTAACCATATATATTTGAAGAAAGGTTATTATTTCCATTATGTAATCTCATATTTAATGTGTGCATTCCCTTCACAGAAACACAAGGAGTCTATTGCTTTGAACTTATTCCCATCCACTCCCTAACATTTTTAAACTAGTTTCTCTAGAAGCATTTGGATCACAATTTGAGAAGTTTTCCAGGGATCAGGGCTGCTACTAGCTGGGGAATTCTGGGGGTTCGAATCTCAACAAATCTGGAACGAAGAATTCAGATCATTGAAAGCTGTGATAACATAACAATGGAGTAGAGGTCAGTTGAGAATTGCATATTCATGGGGCTCCCAGGAGGGAAATAGAGAACTGAAGATGTTTCCATGAAAGTGGAGTTGACAACTGCAGTGAAAAATGCCCCTGAATAGACCCACTCTTCGAAACCTCTCTGAACAAGGGGAGGACAGGAGATTTCCCACATATGCTCCAGATAGCTGCTCTTTGCAAGGAGACTAGAGAACAGCGATCTCCAATTGCACATTAACTACTTTTAAATGATTAGAAACCTTTGGAACAACAATTTTGAGTCTGCCTTCAATTCTGAACAGAAGAAAATATTAATCATGTCTGCAGCTTAAGAATTTAAAATATGTGAAATTAACAGCAAAAAGCTAAATAAGGTTTTGAGCTTAGAAAGCTATAAATGGACTAAGGGTCCAGATAAAATTGGAATATTGTAACTTTTATAATAAAATTTTGGAATTAATTATAAAGAACACACAACTTCTCATGAGAAATAGATTCTGATTTTGTTTTTGTAAGATATAACAAAGTTAAGTAATTTCATAATTTCAAAAAGTGGACACTAGAGGGACTAAAGTTTTTAGGGAAAGATTTACTAGGCTGTAAAATGTAAAATGATGCAAAACATAACAACGAAAATACAGGAGACTTTTGAATAATACAATCAGAAAAGACTAGCCACAATATCAACATTATTGATAGTGATGTCTTCTTCTATGAACAGACTATGTCCAAAAGTTGTTATGTACAGACGTAGAACAATTTTTATCTGACTAGATAGAGATGGTTTCAAAAGTGGATTTACAACTGACAGACCAAGAGAATGACTTTGGAAAGGAAGTTTTCAAACTGAAAGAGGTATTCTAGATAAGAGATGAGATATAAGATGAAGAGGCAATGGTTTGTAAGCTGAAATTGGATGAAGAGTCACTAAATTTGTTTATATTTGTAGTGATCAAGATTGAAAGTCATTTATACATTTCTTTTTCCTTATTGTATTCTTGCTTTTCTCTTTCTTCTCTTTTTCTTGCTATAAAACTAAAAACAGAAAAATCAGGAGATTTAGAGATGCTGATTTCTGAGGTAGTCATTCAACTCCTGTAATATTTTATTTTCATCATATAGAAACACATGGTTAGAAAGGACTTTGGAAAATTTCTTCTCTAACCCTAGGGCTGTTGTAATTGTAATCTTTAATAAAATTACTATAAAAAATAAACTATCCATTCACATAAGAGTAAATAACGAGTCCAGGGTAGGTTCATGAACTGCCTGGGGGTGCAATTTAATAAAGACACACAGCACAACTAGGGCCTCTTGCATTATCCAAATGCATTAGGTAAAAAAACACATTGGGAGGATACCTGCCATTCTCTTATATTCAAAACTGATTCCACTGAGGACTGTAGTCTCCATATTAGCTGGCAGAGTGTTCCACCATTTATATTCAAAGCCTACCGCAGGCTCGGTGCCAACCGGGCAATTGGTACAACCTGAGAACCAAATTAAAAGAAAAAAACACCAAACACACATACAGTCAGGAAAAAAATTACTACTGCTACTGACAGTCTTTAATTGGTGCTATGGTTAACAGCACTTTCTGAAACAGTGGTAAATATAGTACAGCTATGATGGTGGCAGCCTTTAAAAAGAGTGCTTTTAAGAAGATCCACTAAACCAATGTTTGTCAAACTTGGCAACTTTAAGACATGCAGACTTTTAACTCCCAGAATTTGAGACACACTGGCTATGGAATTCTGGTAGCTGAAGGCCACATGTCCTAAAGTTGTCAAGTTTGAGAATCACTGCACTAAGGTTTCACTCTGGCTGTTTTCTTTTGTAATATCTTGAAATTTTTCGTGAAAGTAGGCAGCACTTTTTCAGACATATAACTTGTAGAGCAGTCACAATGACCTTTTAATGGTTTGTTTTTTTCGTTTGTTTTAATGGAGCAAACTGTTGTACAGGGAGTAATTCTTCATGTTCCAAATTAGTCAGGTATATCAAGGTCAAGAATAAATCAGTAATACCCTTGGTAAATCATCGCTAAAATTCTTGATAGCTTTGTTCATTTGGCTCTTTCTTCTTTTCCTGTTTTATGGATGGTTCATAAAAAAAACAACCTGTATTATACTGGAAAGCACACAATTTGGAGCACCATACTGGAGAAGGTTAATCTAAGTACACCAAGGAATCACATCCTCACCAGTGTTATTTAGAGTCCCATAGCCCTGTTGCCTTTAGAAAGAGCAATGAATAAGGGGAAAAAAGAGAAGAAAAGCTCCCACAATAAAAGACCAAATTCTCTTTTCTGCCACTACTGAATCCAGGAAGTGCCCAGTTCATGCTTTCTAGAGGCGGTTCTCAGTGATCAGAGCATGGTGCCAGTTTAAACTGTTTGGAGAACCTCGTTTGTGTGAGTTTTATCTAATTCAGAAGGGGGGAAAAACAGAATAGCATTACCAGTCCCATTTGAGTATGTTCCATATGGGCAAGGCTTGCAGGTGCTGGCATTTGTCTTGAAAAAACCAGGATTGCAAGGGGGGCACATCACCTTTATACCCGATGGAGGTAATTTCACTGCCTTGGGAATGTCCTCATTGCAGATCTTTGGCTCAGCCCATTTATACATTAGCTGTGTCTGTGAAGATAAAGCTATCACTCATTCATCCATTCAGTCAATCAGTCATTCATTCATATATAAAACATTTTACAGCATCTTTATACGCGAAAGAATTTATAATGGTCACTTCTTATACAGTAATATAAACAATTTCATGCTATCCAGATATTTTGGTTCACAATTCCAGGACTCCTTTGTTGCTGGTCATATTAACTGTGGCTAATGGGAGTTGAAGTCCAAATTATCCAAAAAGCAAGGAATCCTATACTGTATCTACAGTATGCAATGCATACAGCCTACAATAATTTAGAGGTTGTTGAACTATAACTTCCAGTGTTTCTAAAATGCATGGTCAATGAGAACAATTTTCACAGGTATATTATGGTATACTCTATTTCCCCATATATACACAAAAATACAAATATGTATGAAGAAAAAAAGGATCACAGACTGAACTTAACTTTAAGTGGGACTTATATGCCAAAACCTAGAAGCAAAGTCAAAAAAAGGGGCAGAGCCATGATCAAAATGGCATTTGGTTCAATTTGATTTAATAAATTAAATAAAAAATTATGTATCATTCATCATGATTACTGTTCATACAAATAATAATTCTTCCTTCCTACCATATACATATATTTAATAATTTCCCCCTTCTCTCAGATAACATAATTCAACCAAGCTACAGAAGGGATTTTGTTGGCTACCTCCAAGCATTTTAGGTGGCCCATATAGCCCACTGAAGTTCCACATTCAATATTCATGGAACAGGGAACCGAACAAATATTCTGACTCTCCTTAAAGCTAAATAAACAATGGCTATGTGGGATGTGTTAACCAATCCTTATCTATTTCAGGTCTTGTTAATCATTCTGATTATTAAGTATCCACAAGGAAGTGCTTGCTATTACCACATTGTTTATATGCATATGACACTTCGCAGCAGAAACATTTTGAATAATGCTGACCATCAAGGCTGTGCTTCAAAAGACCCCCAAAAGAGCATCCAAATACTGTATGGAATTCTAGAGGTTGCATACCTCCCCGTTTGTATCACAGGCAGTGTGGATATAAAAATAATCCTTATTTGTACAGGCTGGGCGAGGCTTGCAGGAGGAAGAACCTGGTTCTTTATTGCAAAAGAAACAGAAATTAAATCCATGCAGATATGAGAGACTCAGGAATATTTTCAGCAATAAGCTATAAAAAAATACTATACCTCATATGTGTGTGTGTGTGTGTGTGTGTGTGTATACACACAATGAGACTCTGATTTGAACAGTTTCTACTGTCTTTTAATCAATATAGCAGGAAGAATTTAAACAATACAGGACTGTATATCCTAGAGTTTGTGTTAGCAAGAACACAGCGTAAATATTTCAACTTTCGTTAGTTTTCTTTATCTGAACTTTAGAACTTTGCCAGAGGAAGCAGAAAGGAACTAGTAAATCAGGTATGCTAAATTATTGCCTGCGGCCTCTTTGTTCCCTTTTTGTAGTCCCCCAAGACCACATTATCAACATTCAGGAGCTAGATTTTCCTACAATATTTCAAACACAAGAAGTAATTATATGTTTGTTAAGTCTATAATTTCACTTTGCTCTTGTTGTTAAAATAAACCAAAGAATACTCCCCCATTCAAATTATTCAAAAGGGCCTCAAATCCTAGTCCTAGTCCTTCCAGTAACATCACTGCCATGATCTCTGTGACCCTCGACTGTTAGAAAACCAATTAGAAAAAAACACAGTCCCCTGTCTACCTTCGTGGCTGCTGCTGAATGAGTCAGTGTCAATAAAGTGTAACTGAAACAAAACCTAGCATGCAATATTGTAGCATTTAGGGCAAGGATATGACAAACACCGACAAAAATGGATGAGAAATCTAAAAGAGAAGGATACCCGATTTTCAATTTGTACAGAGCACATGCAGTGAAGTTAAAGACCAAGAGGGGCCGATGTAAGATGACAATTTATACATCTAAACCTATCATGGCTGGAAATGTGGGATAACTTGACTAAGAAGTGCAAAAAATCAACTACACATCAAAGAAATGGCTGGGGCGTGCAATGTATTACCTGAATAATTTGCTGGCTCACACTGTTGGCAAGAAGTAGCTTTTTTAGAAGAAAACGAATTTGCTGGGCATTGCTGACAGAAGGAAGAACCAGATTTGGCTGTGTAGGTGCCTGCTTTACAAGGAAAGCATTCGGAAGTATAAGCCACACCTAGGGAACATGGAAAAAAAGATGGGGAAACATGTGTGCAGCAAGCAACATAACCCTTTGACCACCCCCAGTAGCAGCTTGCGCTATGAATTAGACTAGAGATAGGCAATACCTTTCTGACTCATGGGACTAATTTTACACAGATAGCCAATCAGTCAAATGAGGTCCCTCTCATAAAGTTTCATCTCCTATTTCCAAGTTGCCTCATCCATCTGCCACAATCTGTAGTAAAACTGTACACCTGCAATTGCGGTTGTGCCCTGACCACATCAAAACTCTCTGAAGAGAGAAAATATGGAATATAGATATGGTCGATTGGAGAAGTGTTCAAAGTGCTCATGTCACTCTGAATCATCTTCTTCTAGAACAGAAGATGGTGAGTTTTGCTCTGTTCAAGGGGAGCAGGGAAGATATCTGAGCCTGTCACTAAACCTGGTCCTCTCATTTCATTAGATTAAGGGCAAGCGCCAACAAAACACAGACCTGTAATCTCAATGTTTTTCACCAATACAGGCTTGGGGTTTTTGGACCAAACAGAGAAAGCTGTTGTTTTCCAATACAAGACATTGTTGCCACGACTCAGCTCCACCTATAAATATTTAAAAAAAAACTAGTTTGAATGCCCAGATATGTATATTGAAATGCAGTGTAGTTCCCAGTAGTTCATATATTTTTCCTTCCTTAAGTTTAAAAACATTGTATACTTACACTGTGTTTCTCCCACCCTCTCTCTGTAGTTTTCATCCATCGAGAATCCTCCACAGTTGATTGGCACTGGTCATTCTGAACCTACAATAAATGATGATGCAGATAAGGATGCAATTTCTGTTCACAGGAAAAGAGATTTATTGGATTCTCTACAGTCAACACCCATTTATGGTGACATTATTAAATATAATTTGAACATATGCTCTACATCAGATAACAGATGGAAATACTTTTACAAGTTTGTACAACTAATGATATTCCAGAGGTTAACTAATTTTTTAAAACTGAGGTACCTTTCAAAGAATCCTGAAAATCCTGTGAAAAATATACAGTTCCCCATGTCTATGGAGATTCTCAGTCATCCAGGTCATAGTTATCCCAAAGGTGCTTTTTCACGAGGCAACTGGACTTTCTTGTTTTTCTCTGAAGACGTTTCACTTCTCATCCAAGAAGCTCCTCCAGCTTCTTTCGCTTCTTGGATGAGAAGTGAAACGTCTTCAAACAAAAACAAGAAAGTCCAGTTGCCTCGTGAAAAAGCACCTTTGGGGTACAATTCCCCAAGATGTTGTGCAAGAACACTTAGAAATAATATAACACCTGATCTACTATAAAACATACTTTAATATTAATATGAAATAATTACGTTCTTCATTTTGACACTTATAGCTCTGCCTCTAAAAATGTATATATTTAAGGCTGTACATTGAAATACAGTTATGTTGTTCTTGGCTACTAAAAAAAAAATACAGGCTCCTTAATGTATTCAAACTGATTCTATCACATCTAGAATATTTTATTTAGATTGTAACATTTGAGTTGGAATCTTTTAAAGCCCATTTTATTGATCCATGGGGACCTTTTCTATTACTACTACTTTCTAAGAACAATATAAAACAATGGAGCAACCAATATTAATTAAAACAACACTTAAATGCATTTCAATATACTTTAGACATGCAAAGTCATCAAAGGGCATTTTAAAAGAACATGCCAGCAACAAGCCTTAGTGGTTCTGGACTAGAAGTAAATATTGGAAAAGTCTTCTTGGCTGTAATATTATTATAGTTATGGAAAGAAGAAGTGCCAAAATAACAAAGTTGTTACTTCAAGAAGCACACAAAGCTATCACTTTGTTTTAAAAGCTCACCAGAACATGATGATTACCCAAATTCATCTATGAGCAAATGCAGTTCAAGAAAGAAGGAATATCTGGAAGGTGTTAACAGACTACTGCAAAACTGGACATAAATTTTAGTGGTGCCTGATTTAAATAAAATAGAAACAGTTTTATTCAACCTGGGAGGAGATACCAGATCACATGGAATGCAAATTCTGGAAAACAGTGCTTAGGTTTTGAAAGACAGCACATAATTGAAAATTTCTTTCATATAACATAAAATAACAAAAACCTAGATAGAATCTTTTAACTGAATTGTAAGAAACATACGAAGAATTCAAAGACGATGTTGCTATCTGGGTAGATGTAGTCAAAGGAGACGGTCCCAGATTGCTTGAGGTTAATAGCGTACATCAGAGTAGCTATGCACTCATCTGTGTTGGAGGCAATATAATCTCCCTTAGGAACCCATGTTGACCTGGAACAGAAGAAAGAGCCCAGCTGTTGTGAGAGTACTACTGCACACCACCAGCAACAGGTATTCCCAAGACATTATAAGGGAAATTACATTTGGATCGAAAAAGTTACAAATTTAGATGCCAGATCTTGTATTTCCACAGAAAAGGGAATAATTTTTATGAATGATTAATTGTAATTTGTTTATATCAGGTTTAATTTGATCTTGAAAACAAGGTTATGTAACAAAAAAAGCTGCACCGACAGTAGTTGACCTATATCGGTATTATACTAATTTCATAATGAACAGCATATAACCTATACACTCATTTCTACTATATGCATATATGGATAAAGCCACGTGAAGGCCAAAGCATACCGATTCAACATTGTGTATATACAGTGTACTACAATAATGAAAAAGAGATGTGGGTACTTTCATTTTTCTTAACCGACTGTATTGGAAAGTATTTGTTCATTCAGTCTGAAGTATGGCAGATGCAGATGTTTGCATGCTTAGAAGGCACAAAGTTGAAAATAACTGCTTTAAAGAATTTCCTGGACTAGTTTCTTTCCCTCTGATAATTTTATTAATTACATTAAACAGATGTAACAACCTAATTCAGAAATATATTAACAAGAAAAAAAAAGAAATATTTAAAAAGTGTACCAACCCCTTCCCCCGAAGGAAGTAGCAAGAAAAGGAAATTTCTACTGGACCAATTTTTCATATAAACAGCATAAAGGTAAATCAACACTGAGAGCTAATTTAGTATATTGATTATCAGGCTCGAAACCAAGAGACCATGAGTTTCAGTCCCACCCTAGGCATGAAGCTAGCTGGGTGACTTTGAGCCAGTCATTGTCTCTCTTTGAACTGAGAGGTGCTCACCTTGCTTCAATTTTCAGTTTCTTCCCCTATTACTTTCAAGTAAAGAAGGCATTAATGTTTGAACAAAAATCTAGAAATTTAATCTAAAGCAGAAGAATGGCAAAGAATCAAAGCACTGGTGCTAATGTACAAAGAAGAAAACGTTATTCTGAGCTCCCACACTTAGAGACAAATTAGCTGCAATGTTTCATAAACATTCCTACTCAAAATGCTGTCAAGCTTTAGAATCTGCAGCCTTAAGGTCAGTGGCTGGCATATAGAGGTTGACTTTCAAAAGAGGCATATCCCAGCATTAATAACAACACATTCACTCACTTGGTGCAGTTTCCCAAGGACTCCAAGAGGTTGTAATCAATTTCAAAATTGGTTGCTATGCTGGCAAATCCATGGGGCAACTCATCCCATTCATCGAACCTGACACCAGTCCCAAGAGAATACGTGCCCTCTGCACATGGCTTGCACGACTGATTTTTCATATCCAAGAATTCACCTGCTTTGCAAGAAAATGCTGAAATACAGAAAATCACCAAAACAAAATCAGGGCAAAAGATGAATCTAGACTAGGGCTAGGCAACCTTGGCTCTTTTATGACTCGTGGACTTCAACTCTCAGAATTCCTGAGCCAGCATGGCTGGCTCAGGAATTCTGGGAGTTGAAGTCCACTAATCATAAAAGAGCCAAGGTTGCCTATCCCTGATCTAGACCAACACAGGCAGCTTCAGTGAATCTGTTACAGCTGACTTTATAGAACGACAGCTTCTTATAACACCTTTGAGTTGTGTTTAACATCTGACAAGACTAATTTTTTTAGATAAAATGAAAGATAGACATGTTTGTTAGCTATATTTTATATTTTCATTGCATACAAAGCTTCATTAGATACATAGCACCAAAATATAATTGAAATAAAGCTAACACACACAACACAAAGAATTAAAGAGAGTTTAAGGACTGTTCCACATGACCAACCAGCCCACCCAAAAGTTTGCATACCTGGAAATAAGTTCCATTAAGTTAATGGGCCTTTATAAAAAGTGGATATCAAACTATACTGTTAGACCTTGTTTTATATAAAGACAAGTTTATATGAATCAACTATAATGAATCTCATGTTCACACAGTTTAACCCTTCTTTTCCTCTGCTTCCCCTATTAGAGGTTTAAGCATCACACCAAGGCATGTTTTCTTTTAACTACAATTTGATAGATAAGCCAAAAGGGCTAGATTCACACATAACTGTAAGCCATAAACTATAGGTTATAACTCATACTATCTGAATTCACACTTACTAGTCCATACCGAATTATACAGTGACAGCTTAGTAGAATAGAGAGAGTAGAAATTTTAATTTCTAATTTTTAACAACATAGAGCACTGTTAATTACAGTGTGATCCTAGGATCTCTGCGACCCCAAAACCCCAGCTGGGGTCCACAAAAATCAAAATTATTTGCCAGCTCATGTTGAAAAACAATACATATTGAAATTATGAGAAAAAGTAATTCTGTACCACTGGAATAAAAATGAACAATGTAATAGTTAAAATTAAATCAAAATTATATTTCTAAGTAAAAGTTGTATTTTCTTGTGTGAGTGGATATATAAATGTCTCTTCTAACATAGTATTTGTCTTTATCAATTTTTAGAAGCACATGTATAACAAGCTTACAACAATTCTTTAAAAATATTTGTGGTCCACTTGATTATGGACAAATTAATATCTAGTGTGGTGGTCCTAATTACAGTTTATTTACAATTTAAAAATTCTTTATTGATGTGCTGGCTTTGTATGCAACATAACATCTTAAATTTCTGAATGCTTTTATTCAGATACATCCCTGGTCAGAAGAAAAATATGACAGAGAGATATTTTAGGTCAGTTGCAAATTGAAATGTCTTCCTTTTGAATATGCAAATATTGGAATTGGAGAATCAGGTCTACATCCAATCAAAGAAATTGTTAAATAAATCTACTGAAATGATAGTGTTGCCCCTGCTCTTAAACAAAGTAAAGTATCTCGTGCCATAGAGTAACCTTTGTCTCTGCTTCTGATAATGTTTGAAATGTCAAAAGAAAGAAATTGGTGGCAAACAAGAAAGATAGGTGGCAGCAATCATGGCTTACAGCATTTTGTGCCTTTGATGGGATCTGGCAGGCCAGTGCAGAGTCCTGGGGTGTGGGGCACAGCAACTCTCCATCTGGTGCCCAGGCTGTTACATGCTGTGTATTCATAATGGTATTCAGACTGGAAGAGGAAAAAAGAGAGAGAGACCAAATAACAGGCATTTAGTCCAGATGACAGACATTTTTTTTTCTTATTTCAGAAAATTGTTTCTCTGCAGGACCTAAGAAAACTTTATTATTTTAACATCTATAAACTATCACAAGGGTAAAAAAAGAAAAAAGAATCCAACTCTTAGAGATTTCAAATCATATTTTTGATGTGAAAATAGCATACAAAACATATCATGGGCCAGCCTTCAAGTTTCAGTTCCTAGCGACTTATCATTTCATAACCTATTCTAAAACACTTATTTCTAAATCTACGGAGGTAACCATTTAGCCAAAGCAGAAAAAACTGCAGTTTTGTAGCATCTTAAAGACTAAACCACAATCCCACTCAGAGAATGCATCAGGCATTTTTCTTGCAGGCTACAGCTAAAGACCTGGATTTGGGGGCTGTGGGGGGGAGAGAGGACCACTATAGATACTGTAGTCAAGAGATATAGAAAACTAACTTGTGGTTGCCATGTGGCTTCTGGATATTGAAGACCAGACCTCTAGCTCTATTATACAGAAGCAACCTAGAACTAAGGAGAAACTTCCTGACAATTAGAACAATTAACCAGTAGAACAACCTGTCTCCAGAAGTGGTGAATGCTCCAACACTGGAAGTTTTTAAGAAGAAACTGGACAGCCATTTGTCCGAAATGGTATAGGGTTACCTGCCTGAGCAGGGGGTTGGACTTGATGGCCTCCAAGGTCCCTTCCAACTTTATTATTATTATTATTATTATTATTATTATTATTATTATTAACTATCCCAATATGCCTACTAATCAACAACAACAGATTGTGCTACTGACCATACTACAAGACTGTGCAGCAATCCAGATTCCAAAGCTATCTCCGTATCTACTCAGGTAGCAGTAGAACAAGACATAATACAATCAGCCCAACTTCAGACCTTTGCTCCAGTTCTAATCTTATATATGCCTATTGTCTGCTAGTAATACTGGATTTTACAGCAAGCAGACTAGCCAATCCTTATGCCAAATCTATGAAGCCAAATCTGATATCAAAAGAGTAAGCATAGTACTGTAAATGTTTGTCAATATCTCTGGGTAAAAAAATCCAAATAAATTCAAAAGTGAACTGCTACCAGCCATGCAAGGGTCTCTGAGTTTGGGCATTACTGGCAAATTAAATAAACACATTAATTGCATATTATCACCCAAACTGCTTTCTCTTTCTCCCATACATTTTCAGAAAGGTATGTAGTTTCTGAGTCAAGATGATACAGGAAAACTTTCTCACCTATGAAAGCGGAACTTGAAAAACAGAACATGGAAGATCTGGGACCAACATGTTTGTTTTAATATCATGTGTGCTTGTAAATGCCTCTCTTTACTACCATTTAAGACCCCGGTCCCTTTAAGACCTAAATATTTCACCAAACAAAATTATGTTTATTCTAGCACAATAGAGATTAACGTAACAATGCAAGTTGTTTATGAAACAGTTCCCTGAGAACCCAGATGTGGAGTTTGCCTGAGAAAGAAAAACAAGTATATTTCTTTAGTATTCTAAATGGATAAACACTCTAAGTATATCTGTGTCTTACAGTACAGTATTCTAAACAACTGCAATTGAGCATAAAAGGCAATGCAAGTGCATAGCTGCACTATAAATGCAGAGTCCTGGTGGCACAGTGGTTAGAATGCCATATTGCAGGCTAAATCTGCCCACAGCCTGGAGTTTGTTCCTGACAGGATACAAGGTTGACTCAGCCTTCCATCCTTCCTAGGTTGGTAAAATGAGGACCCAGAATGTTGGGGGGCAATATGCTGGCTCTGAGAGCACTATAAAGCATTATGGGGTGGTATATAAGTCTATATACCTATATACCTATATACCTATTGCTATATAACAATGTCTTCTACTTCCTTGCCAACATAAATTGTTGACTGGGGGCAGAGAAGAAGGACTAAAAAATGAACCAAGTTCTTTTAAATACTATATTTCTATGTTTTTACTAGCTAAATACATCTATCACTGAATTTCTGCAACAGAGATTTTACAGATTGTTCTGCATATGCATTTTGATATTTCTTCTGACTATAATATGTGGGCATGTTACGCTAAGCTTGGCTAGCCAAGCTACAAATAGCCTGAAAGCTTTATTGCATCCATGGGTGGAATCAGAAGAAATGTACAAATGGGTTTGATGGTGAGCACTTTGGGGTTTAATTACTGTAACTGCAGGATGAATGTAGTTAAGTTACATGGCAATTTTTAAATTCTATATTTTAATGTAATCCTAACATTGGACTGAGACCTTTCACTATCCAGGAAGTTTTAATAATTACCTTGCTCAAATACGATAATGGTTGTAAGGTCAAGTTGTCTAAGTTCTGATTCAACAGAAAGCAAACATAGCTGTGCCAATGAATGACTTCAGGCATAACAATAATCAACATCTGAATGCACGATTGCCTCCCCATGGAAAGCATGCTAAGACTGCATCTGTCACCTGTGCAGCTGCTCTTACTTCAGACTGAACCTAGTTCTGCTAAAAAAAAATCTATGGGCCACACATTGTAAGGCAGGAATAGCCAATCTATGTAATCTTAACTACAGTATGTAACATCCCTTAGTCCTTCGAGAGATCTTTGAGATGACTGGCCAGGATAAGATATTTTTTCCCAACCTCAATTAAAACCATCCCAAGATGTCTCTCTGTTTCCAATAGTCCACACAGTTCTTAGAAAATAAAAACCAAGCTTTATATTTCTTGTTAAATAAAAGCACTAGAGAACTATATTGTTCAGAGAACACTTTCTTTCTAAGCTAGTAGAGTGGGGAGCTCAGGCCTCCCAATTTAAGGATTAATCTAGGTCTGTTTGGAACACACAAAGCAGCTTTAAGTGAAAGAGCAATAACAACAAAAGATAGCTCTAAGTAAATATTATTTTCCCCAGATGAGAATTTCATGAGGATTGATCAAGCCAGCACCTTTGCTCTCCAAATATGTTAGAGAATTTTAATTTCTCTGTTGGTGAAAAATAAATCAGAAGCTCTCACAGTTGACTGCATTTAGCTGATTCAAATAAATTTCTTTATATTCATATCAAAATGTTTACAATACCATACATCCTTCTTTACAGCAACATAGCTCAATAAAGACTTCTTACAGAGAGATACAGAGACAAACCTGAGACTGAAAATTCAACTCCTAACTCAATACCCTTTTGCACAGACTCAGTAGCACTTTCTTCACATTAGCTGACTGAGTTACCACATGACTCTTTCTGCTCATGAATATTCCAACAAAATATATTTTCTAACTTGGTTTAATCTGATTTCTTGGATCTTGCTGTGTACATCCATATGGAAGAACAGCTGTTACATGGGCAAAGTGTTCTCTGCAGTTAATCACCTTGAAAACCAATACCTTCCCAATAGAGGCCAGGAAGGGATGTTTATGCAGGAGTTAAAGCTAACACTGAAGGCAAATATAATTAGCAGGAAAATTGATCATAGCTATATGACAAAATATAAAGGAAATTTAAAGCAATAGTTAAATATTCTATATCACCACCACCCTTGTTTTAAAAGGAAGACAATGGTTTGGACCTTAAAGTGCAGAAACCTAAATATCTTATTTTGGAATCCTTTTATCAATATACAAATTCATAGATACATATGCAGTATATTCAAGACTTATTTTATCTGCCCAGGACATGCTAGAACTTTGTAAAACAACAGTAACAGTGAAAAAGGATCACTTTTGTTCTTATATTTATTTATTATCTCCCCTTTATTATTGTTTATAAATAACTGAAGATGGCAAACACACCCAATACTGCTTCTGCCTCCTATTTTTCCTACAGCAACTTTCTGAGGTTATAGCCTGTATTGTATTGTATGGTGGTACAGACCTCACTAAAAAGCTGGTATAAGATCTGTTCCCATTTGTCACTCACACTTGCAACTTAATATGTACATAAGAAACCTACCTGTGCAGAGTCAAATGTACAAAGACCTTATCTGTGCAATCATTAAATACACAACCACTGTACTTTTGGAATTTAAGAAATCTCAACCTGCAAGCTCTTAAGAAAATGAAAAGAGAATAAGAGATCACAGCTTTTAAATATCCTAGTAAGGCAGTAAAAGCAACTGAAGGTTGGGATAGAGGTCAATATTGTTCCAATAGGCAGAGCACAATGACCTTTCATATATTTCTGTAATCTCTCTTCCCCGCTAGATCATCAGATAATACGTTACACCGAATTACCAGAAGCAACCTAGTTCTACAACAGAATTATGAACCATTTGAGAACTGGAAATAATACTTAACATTTTTTTTAGGAATGCATGGGCCACAGTAGTAAATTACGCAAAATAAGGTGAGCCAAACTTTTTTGCCTTGGCTTTTGAGTGAAATTTTAAAGTGTTGCAGTTTAACATTTAAAGTTTAACACTAAAGTTTACTTTAGTACTAACAAATGGAATTTTTTAAAAATTGTTATTTAAGTTAAACTAGGGTTGTCAAACTGCTGGTCCATAGGCTGGATGCATCACACAGAAGCTGCGCCCACCCCAGCTCCAGCAATGGGAAAAAAACTTGCGATACGTCACACACGTCACGTGACACAGCGAGTTTGACACCCCTGAGTTAAACCTATTGCTTTAGAATAGGTTTAAATGTTTTGTCTCAAAATGAAAAGAACACACACCACCATTTTCAGTAACTGTGGGAGTTTTGAGAGCTATAAAAATGGGATTTGGTTAGGTCCTCAATTGACCACATGTGGACTACAGGGGCAGTTTTTCAGTGTGGGGGCCTAATTAATTTATTTGTTCAATTTATTACCCCCTCAATCACCAAGGTAACTCTAGGCAATTTACAGTTTTAAAAAAATAAGTTTAAAATATGCAGTAAGAAAATATCACTCACCTCCTTGAGAAACTGATATTGTAATACAAAACAACATACACCATGCATAGTTACAAAATGCCCTGTCTCAGGTTTGAAAAAAATCAGTTCTAATGGCGTTTTTGAAGGACAACAGGATTGAAGCTCTGCACAATTCAGTTGGGGGATACTAGTCCATAGGTCAGAGAAGGTAGAGAAGGAAAGTTGCTGAGGTCCTAAAATATGACATTTCTTTACTGTTGGGGCCTGGAACACACCAACCAAACAGGGGTGCTGCTGTTGGTCTGGAGTAACCCAATAATCTCCATTTTAACAGTAACTATTCATAGAGTTAATAATGGTAGTCTTAGTTTCTTAGAGAAATCAAATGTGTCATTTTGGATTGAAAAAATACTTATACATTTTAGTATTAATTAAATATACTAAGGAATTTGTTTTAAAAAGGGTAGTTTTGTGTAGGAACATAAAGTGTACAAATAATCTATCTTTAATGGGGAACCAACTAGATGAGATTATAAAACAATTTTAATAAGGTTTATGACATTAAGATTGAAAACTTATCCATTGATAGGGAAAACAACTGGAATTTATAGTCCACTATGTATAGTTATGGAAGATCCTATAGAGTAGAGCTGTGCTGCAGGTAGTTTTTAAAAAAGAATCATTAACAAGAAATTGTGTTGAGCATCTCGGAACTGATTATGGAAATTTCTCAGTTTTTGCAAGCCCAAAAGTTTCAAAACATTAAGAAAAGATTGATGCAGAAAGGGGAGAATAGAATATTAGTTGCTGAAAATCACCGCAATATAAGCTATTCTAAGCATAATTAAGAAAGTTGGACTACTTTACAATTTATGAAATGGCAGGCTAGTTTCCCTAAAGCAGCGGTTCTCAACCTTTTTCAGGCTGAGGCCCCACCTGCACCGCCCATGCGCGGTGCGACCCCGACCTGCGCCGCGCATGCGTGGCGCGACGGGCCAAATCGCGCATGCGCGGCGTGACGGGCCGAACCGCGCATGCGCATGTGCGGCGTGACAGGCCGAACCGCGCATGCACAGCGCGACAGGCCAAATTGCGCATGCACGGTGCGATGGGCCGAACCGCGCATGCACAGCGCGCGCACGACGGCCGAGGGGAAATGGGGGGAAATGGGGGGGAAATGGCGGGCTGCCGTGTTTGGTGACCCCCGTGAAACGGTCGTTCGACCTCAAATGGGGTCGCGACCCACAGGTTGAGAACCGCTGCCCTAAAGAGTAATGAAAATCTAGTTTTTGAGGATTATAAAAAAAGGCAGCCTCCCCCACAAAACAAACAAACAAACAAAAACCAAGCCTACTTAGACTTCCAGAAAGATAGGTGATCAGTTCTAATAGCAATAGCAATTGCACTTAGACTTATATACCACTCCATACTGCTTTACAGCATGCCCTAGTTCTATTCAGATTGAATTACTAAAATGTATTTAAAATAGGACTGCCTTTGAAAACAACTGTGCTGTCAAAGTTACCATGGGTGCTGAATAACTGGGTCATCCGTCCTTTACCATTATCATATTACATCAGTCCTTTATCAGATACACTAACTGCCAGGGCATTTCTCAGAATACCGGTTTTGATCATTTGGGTCCCAGTTATTTTGAAGCATCAAAAAGATCTCAACAAGATCTTACGGAGACTCCTTAGCCCACCACAAACATCAGAGGGCTGCCAAGCACTAAAGCAGAAATCCTCAGCTGTTTTGGAGAAGTAGGAATTTTGAAACTATCGTGGGTATCTTTGTTCACTCACTCATTCACTCAGATGGGCACAGAATGTTAAAAAAAATACTCATTCTGTAAAGCAACCCCAAGGCAGACATGAACCTGCCAGTTCTTCCAGGAGATGTTAAATACTTTTTGGGCTCCAAATGGATTCAATTACCTAGCACTATATTGGGAAAAAAGTAATAGTGTATTACAGTGGTGGTGAACCTATGGCACGGGTGCCAGAGGTGGCACTCGGAGCCCTCTCTGTGGGCACATGCACCATCTCCCCAGCCCCGCCTCCTCCCATGGCCCCCTCACCAGAAGCCCCCACGGAGGAGAGTCGCCCCTGGGCGAGGCCCATGCAAAGCAGCGCAGCCAAGGACATGGTAGCCGGGCAGTGGGGACAAGACTCTGCCCTTGCGCCCCGTCGCGCGCAGATGCTGCTGCGGGGCATGGGTGGAGGGCATGGCTGCCATGGCGCTGCTGGGCTGCTTGGGTGATCTGTGGCGGGCCATGGAGGTGGTGGGTGGCCCAGTGGGCAGGGCAGCGCAGGAAATGGTGGGTGGCCCAGTGGCCAGGGCAGGGCAGGGCGGTTTTTGGGCACTTGGTCTCTAAAAGGTTTGCTATCACTGGTGTATTATATTTTTGATATGCATTCTTTTTGTACTTGTAAGCAGCCTTCAAAAGTCTAGGATCATGAAAAATATTTCTGTATATAGACAGAAAGCGTTTGCCTTCTACAAACACATATTCCATAGTATCATCTCTTTAAAGTGTCATGGAACTCTATTTTTTAATAAAAAGAACTGTCAAATAAGGAGGGAAAATGTAATATGTTCTATTTGGTATTTTGATTCTGCTTTTGGTTAATATGTCAGTCTTAGTTCTTATTCTTAAAAGAGAATGACTTTACAATTAATTCTTGGTTACTTTTTATGACACTTTTCTTCACATGTCATTTTATCAGCATCACATTTCACTGGATGTTTTTATATTTTGTTTCAGTGCTTTGTCAACTCTTCCAATGCTTTTTTTAAAACATAAAAAAGCAGGTTTTTGAGAAATGTTTCAGCTTTATTCCTTATCTGACATTTATTTTCTTTTATGAAAAAACAATATTGCAACCTTAAAAATATCATTATTATAGTGTTCATTTTCTTAGGAAGCAACAGATTCCAATTCTTGTTCTCTTGAGACATTTGTAAAGTTGGAAAAGATGGAAGGAAAAATGGGGGAACAATTGGAGGATCGAAAGGATCAAGCTACGTTCAGATCATTCTGAAGAAGATCCATTTATAGGATTGTACAGAGTCTACACCATCTTATGACACCTAAGCATCAAATCAATATTTGTACACTGTTTTTAAGTTTTCTGTGTGGGGAGGTCAGGCTACAGGTCTAGGGATAGGGTGGCCAAACCTGGCTAATCTTTTGCAGTGCAATGTGATAGTGATAATGACCACTGAAAACTGACAGTGCATTTTCCCACTTTGAGACTGGCAAACCACACAAACACAAACAGTAAGATAAATTTTGAAATAGGCAGTTAACAATTACACTCTATCTAGTCTCAGTTCCACACACACATACCGCCCAATTTGTATAATTCACAGCCATACCTACCCCTGTCTAAAGCTATCCACAGAAGAGAGAGACACTGACACTACTTTCTTATATGGCCGGCTTCTTCTTCACATCATGAAGTGGCAGAGATTCAATAGCCCAACCCCCTATTTAGAGTTCTACAAAGTACTGGTGGTCCTCAACTTACAACAGTTCACTTAGAGATTATTCAAAGTTACAACTGCACTGAAAAAAGTGACTTATGACTCTTTTTCACACTTACGACTATTGCAACATTCCCCGTGGACATGTGATCAAAATGTAGATGCTTGGCAACTGACTCACACTTATGACAGTTCCTGTGTTCCAGGGCCATGTATCACCTTTTGCGACCTTTTTATAAGCTAAGTCAATGGGGAAACCAGATTACTTAACAACTGTGTTATTAACTTAATGACTGCAGTGATTCATTTATCAACCGTTGCAAGAAAGGTCATAAAATGGGGCAAATTCACTTAACAAATGTTCGCTTAGCAACAGAAATGTTTGACTCAATTATGGTCATAAGACAAGGACTACCAGTACAAATGAGGTGTGGGCAAGTATATACAGCACTGCTATTCCATAACGGCCGTTAACACCTCTGAAATTATTGTCTTGTGTAATTGTATATGGCATGTATGTCAGCCTTCAAAAGCAGCTCTTCTTTGGGGGTACTGTACTTTTTCAGCATTAAATTTTATTATTTGTGTAACAAGCAGAGTAGCAAACTGTATTGTGGGTTTATCATGTATCAATGGCAAAACAACAACACTCCAGAAAGAACGTTAACATTCTTTAAATGTCAAGCTTTTTTAAAAAAAATAATTTTCAGTCAGTTTGTCTCACTGCATATACAATAGCCATTTAAAGTTAGACCATCATATGCAAATGAATATCTTAGGAGGTGAAATATATATTTCTGACCACACTCTGCAAACATCCCTGCATTTAGCTTTCTTACAGAACCAAAGTTTTGGAACTGCACTTACATTTTCTTAAACAAATAAGAGACCTTTTTAAGTTTGTCCCCCGCAAACTAGTTATCAAACCAGTGGGTAGAAATACTTTTGCTTTTAGGCTGATGAAAAATTATATGTAAGCTGCTTCAAAATAGCAGTTGAAAATAAAAGTCTTTGAAGTTTTACTGTACAGCATTTAAATAGGCAGAAAAGGAAAAGATGTCAGCAGTTATTTTATACTGTCTATTTGATAGGGATGATTTTTGATGTTCTTGATCTTTCTTAGCATATTTAGATCTCCATAGTACAGAAAGATGCAGCTATATGCAATTTCTTTTGGAACATTTTATTTCAGTTGAGTAACTTTCAGTCTTCAAAAGAAAATTCATTTTCAAGTGACAGAACACTCTAGATGTCATGCTTTTGAAAAATATACAATCATCCTCTGTATTTCTCCAGAGAACACAAATATTCCTTCAGAGAAACACCTTCAAAGATGGAAAAACTGTTCCCCAGTACCTAGACACTCCATGGGCTTATCAACCCTAAATCTCCATGCTTCTTTTTCTCCAGCTATGATGCTCATGTCCAGAAGGCAATTTGGTGTTTGAAATTATGGTCACAAATGTAAAGGTGAGGCCTAAATAAAACATTATGTCATAAATAAATAACCTATCTAAGTAGGATTCTGAAGTCAAATTCTCAGATATAGGTTATGCACAATTTTAAAGTTATTTTAGTCCTCAAAGTCTTTTAAATGACTAAAGTCATTTTAGTCAGATACTAAGGGAAATAATTTAATACATGAGGAGTAACAAGGTTAATTGTATTTAATGTGTTTATTATTAATTCAATTCAATTCAATCAAATTTATCTTGGCTCCACCAACTTCATGTCTGTTCCTGGCAAGCTAGTCTTTCCCTGAAAAAAGTCATGCAGGCCAAGCAATATTCAAATATTCCAAGAAATTCAATCCAATCTTTATTATGGTCACAGACCAGCACAATTCAAGCAATTTTCTTGGCACACATTTTTTAATTATACTAGAAAAATCAAATCAATCTTCACTACAATCATGGGAACAAAGGTACAAAGTTCTCACACATGTTAAACTGGAGAATAAGGAGTTTCTGAATTCTCTTACAAATGACATTCCAAAAATTCCAGTTGAAGCCCAAATGGTTACAAGCATTTTTCCAATCAGAAATCAAATGTTTACAAAAACTAACACCCAATGTTGAATGTATATGTTCTATAACTAATGCCTCTTAACATAACCTTATGTCCAATGTTGTTTGCTTTAATACTGTTAAAGCGGACTGAATCTCTGCCTCAGGATATGAAACTTTTACCTCAGGATCTCTGGCTAGGGACTATAAAAGATTGCACTAGTAATGGGACGAAGTCAATTCAGAAGCGCAAACGAACAATATGCAATAGACTAGACACAGTAGATAGACCATATATAAGAGAAACACCAACCAAACAAAAGGTACTCGGAGTATACTTGAAGAGGGAAGGGAGGAGGGAAGAACGTTTACTAAAACAGATGTTTACAAAGATTAATACCTAATGTTGTATGCTATGTTCTAGGATGATTGTTTAGCAATAGGATCTTTGGTTTAATGTTGATCACATTAATATGGAACCAGATAAGAGAAACACCAATCAAACAAAGTGTAACAGGAGTATAGTTGAGGCTAGACGCGAAGGGTGGAAAAAGGCTTACTAAATCAGACGTTTTCAATGACTAACACTTAGTATTGTATATCAGGTGCCATGATGATTGCTGCACAATATGTTTTTATGTCCAATGTTGATTGTTTTAATAAAATAATTTTATATTAAAAAAAAGAAAAAAAAGAAAATCAAGCAATACATCTCAAGTTACCCATCGAGCTAGAGATTGAGTGGAAGATCAACATGACATTCATAATCATTCAGCAGAACTAATCTATTTGGAGGAGAAGCTAGTACTCAGAGTAGCCTCCTTATCATTCACTTGGCGTGCCAGCAGTACCAAGATTTTAAAAGACCTAATTCTCACTCATGCTTAATAATGAAGAATGAAATACCCCACTGCATCCTCATAAATCGTACTTGTTTAATGGATGTAGAGTTTTTCTTGGTTCACTGTGTAACTAATTTTTACTGTTTGCTAGTAGTTTGGGAAACAATGTTCCTAACAAGATGCCAATTTTGCTTAATTTTTTTGTTTAATCCCGGAGCAAAATTCAATATTTTCTATCAAATGCAGGATACTTTGCATATAATATGTTGAGCTGCAATTTGTTGGTGGTAAAAAAAAATGGGACTGTCATCACACAATCCAGCACTCTAAATCAGGACAAAGTCCTAGTTTTATTCACATCTCTTAAAATTAGGTTATAGGGAATATTTAAAATGTACAATTCCATGCAAAAAAATCATTTCAATTTTTCTGCCAGTTTCCTTCAATTTAATAAGATTCTTTTGAAATGTATTTCAAATGAAAAGAGTGTTGATGAACTATGGTAACTTGTATTTATATAACTGTAAGCTGACCAGGATTTCTGCATGAAAAATCCTTTGTTTCATTCCTTCATCATTCATCCAGCAGTTGGCACCTCCCCTGCCTTCCTATGCCTCCTTTCAATCCCAAGTGCATTTTCTTATTGGGCTTGCAGATAGGGAAGCTTTCCAATGATGGTGAGTTGTGTAACAGAAAACAATATACAAACAAACAAATAAAAGATTGTGTGGCCACTCATAACAATAAAACCAAGGTACAATAAGAACCATAAAAAATCATTTTTATGCTTTTTATTTGTATTTTCAATTATTATAAGACATTTTAACATGTTTAACACATTAGGATATATATTTAATAAAATGAATAAATTATAAATGATCTCATTTTTACTTCAATTCAAGCAATCACAGAAATCTGTGCCTCTTTTAAGAAACAAGACCTCTGATAATCATGGGAATCCTATATATAAATTGCTATTCCTAACAAAAGATTCATGCAGTATTCGTTGCTGCCACTTGTCAGAATTGATCTTTATCTGGCACAAACATACATATTACATAAACTAGCAAAATGGTCACTAAACCACATTACTGAGAGGAAGACAGAGACACTGGAAACATTGCTGGTTGCTGCCGTCTCATTTAGATAAAGTTGTCTCCTGTAGCAATGCCAGCTTTACTCTCACTCCAGTATGCATTGTTGTCAAGTGTAGAAATTTGGGCATAAGTATGTGCATTGGTCAGAGAAATGATTTTTTAAAGTGCCGTTTACTACAATTATGCTGCATATACAAATACTAATGGAGGTAGTTGCTAAATGTAAGGTAGCTATATCACTAATATATTCTTCCCTAGTACACTGAATGCAAGGCAGAAAAAATAAGAGAAGAATAAATTTTGTATTTATGAGATGCCTTTCCAAACAAAAATATGCATTTTTTCATCTTTTAGGAATTTATTGAGACAAATGGTCAAGCAACAAAAAGAGACCATCATCTATAGAAAATACATAGTAGGCATTTTTTAAAAAGACCCCTGAATTTGATTCAGCATGTGGTTTTAGAAAACCTGTAGCTTAATCGTACAGCATACATTCTGCATACAAAAACAGCATAGATTCTATCTCTGGCATCTCTCAAGCAAAGGAGGGAAAAACTCTTCTAGGACAAGGGCTGCTGTTACCAGTCAGAACTTTTGAAAACCATTAGAAAATTGAATAGTTATTAGCATGCCAAGCTTTGCTTATGTTACATGTCTACTCAGGGAACTGTATTGGAGATTGGTGAGCTTCTGAAATAATTTATTCTCCTCTAAATTGGACTATGCTTTGTTAATGGTACTAACTTGTCCAAATTGAAAGTTAAATAATTTGCTAATCTCATAGTCCGTGATATTTATCTGTGAGGAACAGGTTGTAAAAAACAAAAACAGAGTAGGAACAAGTAGTTCTTATCTGTATATACCACATGCTTCACTGGTACCTTGAATCTGCTAGCCTGCCAGGGCCTGGAATCAAGTACTGGGACCAGCCCAGAGTCTTACTTCTCTCTCTGCTATTTTAGCAGATTTCGTATCTGATACTAATACCAAAGGAGGCGTGATGGATCAGCAGTTAAAGAAGCTGAACTTGGCAGCTGGAAAGCTGGCAGCCTGGGTTTGAGATCCACCTACCACTTCAAAAGCATGCAAATGCAAGTAGAATAATAGGTACCACTTTGGTGGGAAGATAACTGCATGCTATATGCCTTTGGCATATAGCCATGCTGGACACGACCACAAAAAATGTCTTCGGACAATGCTGGCTCCCTCAGCTAAGAAACTAAGATGAGCAAATGCCCTAAAGTCAGATACAACTGGACAAGGAAGCCTTTACCTTTTACTAGTACATTAGTTTTTTGCTAGTGACAATGCATATGGTTTCAGTCTCCCCAAATTATTTCAAACTATTACTTATTAGAGTGTTATATCTTAATTATTTAACCTAATAAGGTAGGCAAGCCTTTTATAAAAAAAAAGTCTGGAATCACTTCTCCCATATAGCAGAACAAGCACTTCAGAAACTGAATTGGAAAGTTTTGTTAAAAGCATTTATACTCTCCCTCTATTCATTTATTCAACTTGGCAAAATTCTGGTTCCCCACATACCATAGTTCTGGCAACTTTCATTACCACTGAAAATCAGATTTCTGAAACCAACTTCAATCTCAGCAAGCAAGCTTATAACGTGAACTGGCTCCACTTACCCAGGTTCTCAGAATTGGCTATTCCAACTCTCATAAACAACTTGAAGTATCAGACTTCATAAACAACTTGAAGTATCTTCCTCAGTCTATATGCCTTTCATGTTTAATGTTATAAATGCCAAAGAGTGTAGGAAATCAAGTGCACCCATATACTTTATTGTTGAGTTAAAGCTTCACCTCTCCCCTCTGAACTTTAACACTGGACAATATCCTGATGAAAAGACAAGTCTTATTGAGGCAACATTTATCAAGTACAGTATATATCTGGTAAAGTTCTTTATTAAAAAGTAACTTCAGACTCCAGTGCCCAATATTTAAATCTCCTGGAGAATATTTATGGATTAAAAGGGGCTTTTGTGTCTTTGCTAAGCTTATTGATGGTGTGGAAACAACTGGATCTCTTTGTAAGTCACAGACTGATGCTTCTGGTTTTTCCAGTTTTACTCATAAATTGCTATTCAGCTTTTTTTTCAACCAGCCAGACATTTAAAGAATAAAAAATAAGGAACCTTCACTGTCATTAGATATATTTCCTTTGTCACTTCTTGTCATATTGCTTTTTCATGGGTATCGTTATGGATATGGCATGCTTTGTTCACTAATTTTTTAGAGGGAATTTATGTGGTCCTATCATCAATTCATTTTCCACAGGAACCTTTGTATTTTCAGAAAGTATTAATTCTTTTATATTTTCATGAAAATGAAAAAGAGGCATGATTACAATAAGAATAATTTTAACACTAATTGTTTGATTCCTCTTACAACTTTTCTTGCCACATTTGTTAAGTGAATCACTGCAGTTGTTAAGTTAGTTAAAGGTTGTTAAGTGAATCTGGCTTTCCCCATTGACTTTGCTTGTCAGAAGTTTGCAAAAGAGGATCACATGACCCCAGGAAACTGCAACTGTCATAAATATGAACCAGTTGTCAAGCATCTGAATGTAAATCACATGACCTCAAGGACGCTACAATGAGCATAAGTGTGAAAAATAATCATAAGACACTTTTCTCAGTGCTATTGTAACTTTGAACGGTCACTAAATGAACTGTTGTAAGTCGAGGACTACCTGTACATGCTAGCAGGCTATCTGGACCTACAGGTAAGTAGGGAGATCTGTTGTAGTCAATCAGGTATGTATCTTGCCTGCTGTTGCTTCTTTTCTAATACTGTGACAAGATTAGAAACATCAAGTGTATTCTACATAAACCAGAACTATTTTAACCATGGTTTGAACAAATTATAATGGGCTGATTTCTACATATCTCTAACTCATGATGGCTGGTTTCATGTTCTGTACTCTGAGAAAGACCTGATTCACATATTTAAAAAAATTGGTTTATTATTATTATTATTGGTTTATTAACCAGTTTATAGACCATGCTCTAAAGCTTGCCATGTTTTAGAACTCCAGAAAAAAAAATTCACACTATATTTAACATTGTGACAGTGTTTAGGATGGTTAAGGGCAACACCAATCAGACATGACCTATCAATCCCCTCTTTTTCCATCAGTATGCTAATAACCTTTATACTAGTCAACATTTGTTTTCAGATTGGATTTATTTTTTATAAAATTTTGCTAAAATATTTGGCCAACAGGATCAGCACCACTATACCACTACATCTTCATAGGAAACATCAGAAATAAATGTCAGAAATAAACTATTAATATTAAAGACTCAAAGACAGAAATGGATCTACTTTTAGTTCCTTTTGCACTGTTCCATTTTTGTAAGACCAATAATCACTTAAACCTAATTAAGCCATTGGTCAAGGCTTGCGTGACATGTATAGCCTATAATAAACCGTATGTACCAAAACATTTATCTTAATTACAGTTTGATTCAAGGGCTGGATTTGGACAAGGCCAAAATAAAGTGTAACAAAACAAATTTGTACCAACCATTTTAAATTAATAGTGGCTATGCAAAATTCAGATCAAGTTATGGTTAATTTAGCTGGGATTTATTTCCTAACAATAATACTATTTTTTGAAAATATTATCCCTCCCCAGCTACCACTGATGTCAATGTAACCTATTTTTAAAAGTCATATGTTGGATCAAGTGCAGGTGTGATATAAGAACTTTTCTCTCTTTCTGGCATGTAGAAGAAACTAGTTCCCCAATGATAATTTATAAAAGATTGTGGTTAATAATTCTGTTCTATTTCACAATCAGAACTACTATCTTTCCGAAACTGAGAATAGGAAATTGCAATTATTAAGGGGAAAAATACTTCTGATCTCTTCTTTATGAAAATGCCAGAGAAGCATAGGAGAACACGCAATTTCAATTCAAAAGAATGGCTTTTAGTGTTGTGCAAATTACATTATTCAGTTTCATTGTTAAAAGTGATAGGTTAAGGAAGTTTGCTTTTGATGATTTTAAATTTATGTATTTTAATCTTGGTAAAGGCAAACCAGTTGTGCTGGGAAGCAACATAGTCAAAACTGAGACAGAAATATTCCTAGATAATGTGCTTATCAACATTAAATGATTCAGATTAGCATCCATGATCACAAAAAAGGCAATAATGAAATTATATAAAGGCAGAAAAATATAGTCACTTACAAACTTACACTAGAGTAACTTGAAAAGGAAATGAATCACCTTGAAGATAAATTGCCCTTATTTATTCTCTAACGCTTCTAATTCAATAACAAATTATACAAGGGAAGTAAAATGACAATTTACTCAGAAGACACCTTATTGCTGAAAGAGAAAGAGCCAATATGTCATAGGATAAGCAGCCAATAAAAAAAATAGTCAGAGAAAATATGTTTCTAAAAAAAGAAATGCTCAGCACCATTAATGAAACAAGAGGAAGCTGGTGAATACAGATAGTGGTAAAGCAATGAATGGAGTAGGATTAATAAAATCCATTAGGGCTGCAGATTTCTGAATGTGCTACACAGTCTTGCAGATGATGACATGTGAATGAAGAATTTGAAATGAGATTGATAAAATCAGAATTAGTTCATACAATAACAGCATTCACACATAATGCCAAAGCAAGATTTTTTTTTCTAATTATAATTCTTTGTCATAATGGCCTGGTTTGAATATAATTCTAAATCATAGAGTTCCTTCACTCAACACATTAAGCCAAAGCTCAACAAAGACTTAGCATTACATGTTTATGATCAATTTAAAAAAAGGAGGTGTTTGTGTATATTTTAATTATTTATAAAAAGGAAGGTTAGGAAGGCAAAGTAGAATCATCATAAAGGTAAAGTCAGTTGTGTCTGACTCTAGGGGGCGGTGCTCATCTCTGTTTCTTAGCCAAGGGGGCCAGCATTGTCCAAAGACATTTCTGTGGTCATTTGGCCATATGACTATATGCCAAGGTCCATGGAACTTTGTTACCTTCCCACCCAAAGTGGTACCTATTTATTGACTCCCATTTGCATACTTTCGAACTGCTAGATGACCAGGAGTTGGGACAAGTAACGGAGCTCTCCCCATCATGCAGTTCTTAGGCCTCGAACCCAGACTGTCAGCTTTCAAGCTGACAAGCTCAGCATCTTTAACTATCACGCCCCCATCATACATCATGCAACCATCATATATATTTTTTTCAAAAAATACTTTTCAGCCCTTCGTAAACCATGTAGGTATTCTTAGAAAATTTAAAAGATAGAGGTGCTGTCACTCAATACTTCGCTTTAAAAAGAGAAAAGCTGAAAAAAAGAGAGTTTATTGACTAGAGAAAGTTGTGGAAACAATTTCACACCACTTTCTAGCAAATGAGGTGTGTGTGTGTGTGTGTAAACTAGCCACTCTCACATAGCAGTCATTTTGCAAAAGGACATTGTTTCAACATTCCAAAGATGTCCACAGTCCCCAAACATTAAGTTTTTCTTAAAAACGAGAGAAAATTAACCTTCAAGTCATCCATTTATTGGGAATGGATTATATTGCAACTAATAATGCCAAATAACACATTTAGCTTATTTGATCAAAATAATAGATTCCAAAAAAATAAAAGGAAAAACATATCAATAAATATCAATAAAATAATGATCATGAGATTATTAGGATACTAAATATATCCTAATGACTTATTAATAGTATAGTATACATTTATCTTATATGTATCTGTTAGGGATTATAAAGTCATTTCCAGAGGGAAGGATGCTTAGGTAGACTGCTACAACCTTCTGAAACAAATAAACAAACAAAATCAATAAATATTTTTAAAAAGGCTTTAATTCAGAAAAAAAGGGAAATTAATCCTTGAATGTTTTGGAAGGTAAGCTTTGTAGTACAGTTGCTCTGCTTTATTTATGGACATTTTGAAGAATCCAGACATGTCCATTTCTATTTGTTAATTTACTATTATTTTTCGTCACTTCTATCATTTTTTCCCTAGAAAAGATGAAGGGTACAGAAGACAGCAAAGAAGTGACATCTCCACTTGCTGAGATTGCTACCAGTTCCTCTGGGGCCTCCCTTCTCTCTGACTTGTCAGCAAGAACAACATCATCTATTCTGAACCTTGCCTGAGGGTCTCAGTTCCTTCACAATTATTAGAAGAACCATTAAACATTAATAACTGGTGACTATGATCCTTGTTTTTTTTTTGTCCACTCTGTCAACTTTTCCTTCTGTGTCTTATCTTTGTGGGTTGTAAATCTGGCTATAGGGATTGGCTTACTCTGGAAACCTTTAAGAGTAAAGAGCAGGATAGAAATTAATGCAACCAAGATTCTCTAAATCAGGGGTCTTCAAACTTGGCCCTTTTATGACTTGTGGACTTCAACTCCCAGAATTCCTGAGCATGAATTCTGGGAGTTGAAGTCCACAAGTCATAAAAGGGCCAAGTTTGAAGACCTCTGCTCTAAATGTTCAATAAACTGTCTTAGATTTCACTCATCTAGCCTACAGTATAAATACAAAGGTGTTAATATAAGTAACCGACAGGGCTCATAATTTATTAAATCCCTTCTAATTTTTACTTCAAAATGTTTTAAATGTGTTCAATTATCCATATTTGGGTTGTGGCATATCACATACCTACTGATTGTAGCATAAGCCACAAATCCAAATAATCTATTATGATAGATAGGTTGCACAATCAGTCAGATGTTTAGATTGGTTTTGGTATTTTTATCCTCCCATCGAGTCCTTCCTAAGAACCTGGAATAGGCAGATTTGATGATGTTAAATTTGATATTTGATGATGTTAAAGATACCATCATAGGATGTAAACTATTCCAAGTAAAGCTGCCTTTTGCAATTGATTGATGGTGATTTTGTCAATAAGGATGGTCTTCAAATGATGCTCCAGATGTTTTGGGATTGAATCCAAGACACCTAGTGATACCATCTTTGTTTTCTTTTGAAAAGAGTCATTCTAATTCTATTTGATGATTTGTTTATTGTGATTTTCTCCAGGTCTTATCTGTTGGAATTCTGAAGTCTCAGAGCACTTTAGCATCATTTTCTATTTGTCTATTTTATAATCTATTATTATTCATACAAAATGTAAAATCACAGTTGCCACTTCTTTAACTGGTGTTGGCCTTCATCCACATTGAGTTCTTCCCAAGAACCTAGGCTGTCATAATTTATCCGTGTAGTATATGTGCGGATCCAAGCAGTGTTGCCTTTTGTAATTGATTGCTGGAATTTTGTCAGGCAGAACTAATCTTGCCAATAACTTGAAATCCTTAAATGACATGTGTTGTTCTTAAATGCATTTAATATTCCTTTCCTTTTCTCAGTAGCCCAGCACACTAAATGCAACTATATCATTTCCATTTCAGCCTTGAAGTAGATGAGATATTTATATATGACTCATAAAAGCTAAGCATAGGTAAGTAACGAGAACCAATTATTTTCATCTGGATTTACTGCACAAGGCAGAGTTACAGATGACTAAATGCTGTAGTGCTCCCATCTAGGCTATAAGAAACCTTTTTTTCTATCCTAAAATCCAAAATTGTGGAAGTTATTAAAACCAGGCAACTCCTAGTCCCTAATGGTAGCATTACCTGGGTGGATCAAAAGCTGTGCAGATCTTTAAAAAAATCAGAGTCCACTATTTGGTATTTAATTTTAATCATCTCATTTGACCAGTTAAAAAGGAAGTAATTAATAAAATAAAAAATATTTTTATCAAATGAAAACCTAAGTACATAATGTAATTGCCAAGTTGATCACAGAGCCATCTGGCCATAAGCCAAAGCATATTCTCTTTGAAACAAGTTCTACTAATCTTCAAAGTGACTCACCTTCAACAGGAGTCACATTATATTTTTGAATATGAACCTGAAATGATTTGGAATAAATCTAATATTTAATCAGAACTTGTTTCTGAGGAAATTAAGTTTCTGCAGTAAGCAGCAATTATCTGTAAATAAACTCTTGGACAATTGAAATGGTAACTATTTTTTGATGCTGTGGTTAAACCAAATACTTATTTTTATGCAATGATGAGAGTGCAGAGAAAAGTGTGTTCTGAATACTTTTCCATCAAAATGACATAGTTGATCATTCTGAAATTATTCCACATTATCCTGGGATTTACATTAATCTCTTAGCTTACATGATAAGAAAAGCATACTATGTATCTCCTCTGGGCCATTGGGAATTATTTTGTCTAGAGCCATGTCAAAATAATCTTTTTGCTCTGCTCACGACTATAAACTAGCAAATGAAAATCTTCAACCAGAAGAGTCTTCAGAGGGTCAAAAAAGTCAAGATGATGACCATAATGCAACAAAAGTCCTGCCTCTTTTATAAATTTATTATGTAACACACATAAACACAGGAGGTCTTCAATCAAGTGGTCTCAGTTGCCATCTTAATTTTTTTTACCCCTGCCCTTCTGCCCATGGATATTCCTCTGTCTTCAGCTTACAGTATTGTTAAAGATTGACTGTACAGCTCCTGTAATTAATTCACATCCAGGCCTCATTATCATACATATTTGCAAAAACATATTTATAAAAGGCACAAAGAATTGATCCATGTGTTGGTCCCATAACCAAATGCATGCATTCATATCCTTGATTTAGAAACAATATGTCTTTTAGGAAAAAAATAGTATAACTTTTTCATATTGTCCTAGTGAGTCTTCAGGAAAATCTGTATGGTCTTTATGAAAACTTAACAGTTTACTTGCTGAACTCCTTATTTTATCCACTACACTCATGTTTCCAACGGAGTTGAAATTGCAACATTCACAACCATACCGATAATATAGCCTGAAAATTTAATTGATGCTCTGTGGTTATATCCCATTCTTGTGTTGATTTTATAAATGTTCAGGATTTAAGAAGTCATATTTTTATAAGTTTGCTGTTTGTTTATTTTGAATTACTATATTGGCAATAAATACAGAAAACAAAGAAATGGTTACTGCATAAGCAGTAATAAGAAGCAAGCTGTACATTTAATAGATGCATATATGCATACAGTATAAGAACTCACTGTAAGCTTTCCTCTTTAGATATGGTAAGAGTACATATCTCACCTGGCATAGCTGTTAGCATGTTGACAGGGGATTATGAAAACTGAAGTTCCAAAACAGCAGAGTACCAGGTAGACAATGGTTACCAAATTCAGCTTCATATGGGCAGAAAGTCCTTTACGGCAATAGCACTAACTTTTAAAGTGGTACAATTTTCAGTGTAATGAACTGAAAAAAAATATCTAAGAAGCTATTCATAAACGTGCAATGGGAAAAATACTGTATTTCAATAAATTCAGGAAAGTGGCATTTCCAAAGCAATTTTAAAAAGTGAACCATATGGCAAGAAGTGTCACTTGCCTCACCCATTTCAGCCTCTGGAATGCAACAATCATCTGTATAACAAAAGCAAATACAAGGGTATTAACTCTCAGGCGCCTGGTTGCTTTTTTACTATAATTCTTTTACCCCATTTTATTTCACTGTATTTAGTTTCATTTCCATACTTTATATCCTTCGAAAGGAAGCAAAAACTAGCTCAAAAGATGTTAAGGTAATGATATATTAACCTACTAGGAAGTTAGTACTGTCTGATTCACTGACAACCTGCCACGTAACTGAAGAGAAAAAATAGGCAAACATTTGGTCAATTTCCCAAGGTAAATTGCAGCCAGCACCTAGTGGGTGTGGGATCCAGCAAAACAAATATTCATGCACTAGAAAGTTAAGCAGCAGTTGAAAGACAGACTCTCTCTTCTGCTTTGCAAGTTGTACAGTATTCTAGTTATTACCTTTGCTTTAAGCCAAGGCAGGTATCACTGCTGCTTTTAGAACATTTGCTTAGGCCAAAGACACTGTTAAATAACAGGGAACACAGCTGCATCTTAAAGGCTAACACATCTTTAAGCAAAAGCCCATGTCACAATAAATATGCTACACTCTATTTCGGTTACATTTAAGGTAGAATGGGTCTTTAGAAAGCATCAACACCTGTCCATTTCTATGGGGATAATAGAGGTCTCACAGGTAATGTGTACAAAATTCAGAGGGCAATGATTTAACGAAACTCAGCCCCTCTGCTGATTCACTGCTGTCCAAAATTTTGCTCATTCTGACGTCTTCTCTTCTCCTTCTGCTCATTCTAAAGTGGTATGAAGTTAGTTTACTTCCACATTTTACACACACACACTGTTAGCCCATTAAATAGAAGTTGATCCGAATGTGTTATTTCTTAGTAGCCCAAAATACTTGCAGGGTGGGGGGTGGGGAAGCCAGATGTTTATGTTTGCCAATGCCCATCTCAATCACAATCTGTCAAAAATTTTGCTTTTGCTCATTCAGACCTAAAGTGAAAGAAAGGAAGCGCAGCTAGAGTGGCTTTTTCTCTACTTTGATAGGAGAGTGCTTTTTTATTTTTATTTTTTTAAACCCAGGACTCACACAGCGATATTTCGCCAATTATTTTAAGGAAGGATCTCCTGATTCCACTCTTCCGACCTGGTCACAGGTGCCCCCTCCCCGCTTTTCCCCACGCAGAAAGAGTAAGATGTGACGGGTACCTCTTTGCAGGCGTGGAGATTCTCCCCCTGGGTAGCGGCGCCCGCCCAAAGCAGCGACAACAGACAGAACAGAAGGAGCGGCAGGCGCCTCCACCCGACCCCAACTGGATGGCAGCAGCATCTGGTTATCCCCTCAGCAGGATGAAGCCTGCCAGCTCCAGCCATCGTGGCGCAGGAGAAACAGCGAGGAGTCGGTAGTCGCGCTGCGCCTCCGGCAGACAGTCACCGACTCAGGTGCGTCGGTAGCCGGGCTGTGGGGCAGAAAAGGATGCAGGAGCCCGCCCCGCCCCCTCGGACCGCCCACACCTCGCTGCCTAGCAACCGCAGCTGCCTCCGCCGCGCGGCCCTCGGGAGGCCGAGGAGCACCTGAGGCTGGAAAGGCGCGCGCGACGAAAGAAAGCCGTTTGGTTTCGAAGCGCTCATTCAGCGGCCCCAGCGAGGCCGCGCCGGAGTCGCTCAAGCCGCGCGCGCTGCGCTAACGATCCAACCCTGAGCCGGGTAAACGGGTGGCGCTTTGGGCAGCCGTTCTCCACACAGGAGCGGCCAAGGGTCCGAAAGCAGCAGCCCGACTCTGTTCGCACCTCGCCTGCCGGTTCCTGGGAGCTCGCTCCCCTTAACCAAAGTTATTCTCGGGCTCTGAAACCATTAAATGGGGTGCCTCGCTTCTCATGTGGGTGTTTGACTGGCACTGTCTGAATGTTTCCGTTCACCTGGGACTAACTCTTCCGTGAAATCCCGCTGGGCTTCAGGGGAGAGAATTGTAAAGGTCTTTCAGAGCTATTCAGTGCGCTTAAACCATGGGCCGTAAAAATGAAGGAAACGTGGGCTCGACTTTATAAATATTCTTGTAAAGGTGGATTTGTCTTTATTTCATGTGAAGGGGCATAAAGTGTCTGCCGACTTCCGTCCTTTCCAGGCTCGCGCCGTTTTTGTGGGTTTTTTTTTTTTTTCCTGCCTCCAAGAGCTTCGCTTTTATTTCCAGCCATTAGAGGGCGCTTTCAATACGTAGTGACCGGAGAATTCGGTCACTGTCGCTTAGCAACCGCCATCATATCCTAAACAAAACTGACACGCGGAGAGAGGACTCGTGATCCGCATCGACGACTGGCAACCCTACTGCTGAGAGTATGTCACCTGCTAGGAACTCCTTTCCATTCCCTCAGTACGAAAATGAAAACACATACTGCGGTAATAGGAATGCGCAGGTAAGAGAGATCCCTTTATTTTTTCTTTAAAAAAATATTTGATTGTGTTTGCTTGTTGTATGTGTCGATTTTTTAATTGGATGTAATTATTGTTATTGATTTTTATCTATGTCTATGTTCTTGTTGTGAGCCGCCCCGAGTCCTGGGAGAGGGGCGGCATACAAATTTAATTAATAAAATAAATAATAAATAAATAAATATAGACACAAGCATTCGCATTGCGATGCATTTTCTTTATCCTAATGATATTTAGAGGCCAGATGCTATTAATTCAATGATACGGCAGCCTCTCTTTAGCGTCTTAATATTTTACAGATGATGCCGGGAACTACTTTTTAACCTGAGATGCATATTTTATGTTTATTAATACAGGATAAAATGTGGAGATCTGGCTTTAAAAATAACCCTAAATACATCTAGTCTAGTGTGTATAAAATGCACATCTGGGAAGTTTGTCCTATTTTCTTGCTTTTCAGACAATTACTGTCCCTTAATGACTCATATTTATTATAGAAACAGGCCTTCCACCCAGAGTAATAAATCAAGATGCACAAGAGAGACTTGGAGACACAGGATGAAAGAAAGATCAAAATTGTCAAAATTAAGTGATCTTCTCTTGCTTTAATGTTCTTTATAAAAATGCAAAACATAAAAGAACACAATGCAATTATTATAGATGTTTATTTATAATTCACTGAGTTAATGAGAACTTCCTTAAACAAGGGGATTGAGGAAAAAATGGAAAGACAAGAAAACACTGAACTACTGTAAGACACAACAATAGAACCTCTGTTAGAATGTATACCAAAGATCTAATTGGCCAGATATTCAAATCTGAGTTAAGCCAAGCAATCAGGTTTGTCCAAGTCAAGCAACCAGTTTTGGGATTTGTTAGCAAGTAGGTAAGTTAACATCAGTCTTCCCCAATGTGACACCAGAGATGTTAGACTGCAAGTTCCAGACTTTTATGCTAATAGTCTGGCAAGATGTTTATACATTTAATTCCAATTCCTCTGGAGGTTAAGAGGTTGAGGAAGACTGCCTAAAATATTTTGAGAATCCTTTGTAACATGCAATCTTAAAAATACAAGGTGAGTTTTATATAACATTTTACATCTCCTTTTAAAGTAAGAATGGTTTGATATTATCCATCTGCTGATATCTGTTGCTATGTTGACTTTTTCTGATTAGAAAAACTTGTGTAGTCTCCTTACAACCATTCAGTGACCAAAAACTGACTTACGACTGTTGCCGTGTTACCATGGTCATGTAATCAAAATTTGGACACTAGGCAACTGGCATGTATTTGATGTTTGCAATGCCCTGGGATCATGCACTCACCTTTGCAACCTTCTGAAAAGCAAAATCAATGAGGAAGCCATATTCACTTAATATATCATCACATATAAACCATGTTACTAACTTAACAACTGCAGTGATTCATTTAACATCTGTGGCAAGAAAACTCCTAAAAAAGGGCAAAACTCATTTAGCAATTGTCTTGCTTAGAAATGGAAATTTTAGGATCAATTGTAGTCATAAGATGAAGACTAGCTGTATTTGTCTTACTGCATATGGCTATCTGGACTAATCCTATATTTTACATATACATGAGTCAATAGGATTGAAGTAGTCAGGAAGATGTCAATATTTTTACTGCATGTGTGCATTCCTTGCATTCCAACTTCAATAATTAGACAATATTAAGAGTTAATATAAATAAACAGTTAAGTTTTATCTTTTTATTGAGTCAGTACAATAAGTTTAGTATCATTCTTATTGATCCAGAAAACCTATGACAGTGATGGCGAACCTTTTAGAGACCAAATGCCCAAAAAATGGCCCCGCCCCTACAAGTGCCTACAAGGCCACTCATCGCCTCCAGGGCCCGCTGCAGATCGCTCAGCAGCACCATGGCAGTCATGCCCTCTGCCCGTGCCCCGTAGCATCAATTGTGCAATGAGGCGTGAGGGCAGAATTGCCTGGCTGCCGTGTCCTTGACTGCACTGCTCTGTGTGGGCCACGCTCAGGGGGCGACCCTTCTCCAGGAGGGCTCTGGTGAGGAGGGTGTCATGGGGGGAAGGCAAGGCTGGGGCAACAGCATGTGTGCCCCCAGAGTGCCGCCTCTGGCACCCGTGCCATAGGTTCGCCACCACTGTTGTATGACATGCCCTCCCATCTTTCTCAGCAACAAGACACCTGGAATCGGCTACATGGAACAGCAACTTTGGCAAGTATCAGAAGAGAAGTCTGGTACTCAGAACCTGAGGTAAAAAAAGAAATGATATTGCCATCCTTTTGTTGTTTTTCAAGGTGCATTCTCTTTATTCTTTAGTGCCTTACTAGCCCTTCTTTAAAATGCCTTAGAAATGGGTATTAAATAGACCCTGAGAACCTGAAAGGGACATTTCAATTTGATAAAATGTTTGTTTAGAATGAAAATGTATTATGTTTGGGGTTTGTTTAGAGCAGCGGTTCTCAACCTCTGGGTCGCGACCCCATTTGGGGTCGAACGACCATTTCACGGGGGTTGCCAAACAACGCAGTCCGCCATTTTTTCCCCTTTTCCTTAGCTGTGCTACTCCCTTATTCTATTGGCTTTTGAAAGCCAATAGAATAGGCTCTCTTGAATAGAGTCTAATTCTATTGGCTTTCAAAAGCCAATAGGAATTGTCCAGGCTGTCTCTGCCCTGCTGAGCTCGCCAAAAGTCCCAGTCTGCAAACGGTGCTGCAAGTTGTCTGCAGCGAAGGCAAGCTGTCTGGAGGTTTCCACCCCTCCCTGCTGAGCAACTACTAAAAATATAAGTAAAAGAGGACCAGGGGTGGGAGGTGGGAGGCCGGTGGGCGCAGGGAGGGTTGCTGGCGCGCATGGGGCCCAGCGGGTGTCTTACCTCCCTTGGGCTGGGCCAGCTGGTGTCCCAGACGGTGGTTGCCCGGCGCCGTCGCTGCCCCTTGACAGCTATGCCTCGGCCAGCGCAGGGGGCGGCACCACGCATGCGCGGCGCTCCCAGGCAAAGTCCTTGACTTACAACCGGTTGGGTAGTCCTCGACTTACCACTGGTTGGGGTCCTCGACTTACAACTGGTTGGGAAGTCCTCAACTTACGACCGGTTGGGGGTCGCAGCATTAAAAGGTTGAGAACCACTAGTTTAGAGAGCCAGTGTGTCTTTAGAGATCTGACAAGTTCTTGGGTCAATTTTTACCAAGCAAATGTACACCTTTATAGCTTTGAAGACTGCTAGATGCATTAGTAGAGAAGCTGTTAAATTTTGAACTTGATTACATGAGAAACAGATGTTATGGAGTAATCTTAATTTGAAAATGGGGGAAATCCTAAGCTGAGTAAGGGATCAATGCCTAGAAACTGTATTTGAATACAAGCTAACCAATTCTATGCAAATTAAAGTTAGGATGGTAATATTTTATTTGTGGAATAAGGAATTCTTGGAAAATCAATGGGCCCAAGTTTTAAGAAATGCTAATCAAGAAATTCTTGGTTCATGTTTACTGGACTTTCCAAACAAACTTTCATTCTTAAATATTTCTTGTCATGGCATTTCTCATAATGGCATTGTAAGATATTTCTGGGCTCTTTCATATAATTTGGTTGTATTCTGTCATAGCTTCATTTGATTTCAAATCATTAATATAATTTTAGAAAATATAGTTACATATATAAATGGAATTTTAAATTGCATTCCAAAATTACAGAATTTTACATTATATTAAGAGTCTTTTACTGTCTGAGATTGGTTATTTTCTTGCAGATGTTTCATTAGTACTAAATTACATATCAGTGCTAGCAGTGAGTGGGGTTTGCTCCCATTTTACTTTAATTGGCACAAACATAGGGATCAGTTAAAATATAGGGAAAAACAACACTCCATGTGTCAAGAGTGAATTCTAGAGATGTGTTTTGTTTTTTGAAATGTATTTATACTATAAAATGAAGAAGCTGGATTAGTATGCTTCTATATGGTCTAGAATGTATATGACCAAGGTAGATAGATATTACTATTACATACTTTATTTTTATTACATATTTGATATATTTTAAATTCTATTATTACTATTAATTTCACTATAAAAGAAACCAATGTAGAATGAAGCAACTTATATTGATATAAGGCCGACTCTCCCGGCCTCCCGGAAAAATCTAAAAACTCATCTTTGCCGGCAGGCCTGGGGATGACTGTGGTTGATTGTTGAATTGAATGTGTGGTTTTTTTTATTTATTTATTTTTAGATATATTTGTTTGGGTTTTTTATGGTACTTCACTGTTTTATATATATATGTTGTTAGCCGCTCCGAGTCCCTTGGAGAGGAGCAGCATACAAACCCAAATAAAATAAATAAATATAAATTATAGGCATCTGGATAAGGCACCTTTCTTTTTTGTGTTCTGATATAGATGCATTCTACTAATCTGGGTAGATATATATATAATGGTGCCACTTTGCACAATCTTAATTCTGAGAACATTTATTGCAAGGTTCTTACCTTAATACGTATCTTCATTTTTGCCTTGTTTTTCTGTTAGACAGGCAATTCCTAAAAAGTTTGCATATACTATTTAACTTTTAAAACATTTCTACTGCACTTTCTCTAATGTATGCTTGTAAGTCAACATGCTTCCCGCTTACCAATCTCATTTGCAGATTTCTAAAGACAGTTTGGATTTTAACCTCAGTTCTCTATACAATCACCATGAAGACCTGCTTAAAGACAAAAGTCAAGTAGTCCTCCATAAAGAGACCCTCCTTGATGACCATGGGTAAACATACATTTTTATTCTTCTAAGTTTAAAAAATGAGCATCAGACTCCAGTGGATGCATACTCTTAATAGTGCTGCAGTTCTTATAGCTATGAAACCAATAGAATGTACATTGTGTGGTCAATAATTCTATCAATCATATTTATTAGATTATATTTTTACATTAAACAAGTTTGTCCACATCAGCTACATTTCATTTTCTTCAGGATAAATTTCAACTAGTATCAGGCATGTAAAATACATTTTTAATATTTTCAATTTGAAATAAATACAAATGCATGTTTGAAAACATAATTTAAATGTTTCCAGCTCCAGAATGCAATCTCTAGTTAAAGACATATACTGGAGAATACTTTAAAGTGATTTATCAGGGACAGTGTAATTCATTTTCCGTACTGAACAGATGATTAGACTCCATAACCTAAATGGTCCTTTCTAACTCTGAGTCAATAATTCCTGTTAATTCTAAGTGTTCTCATAAATTTGAACAGCATGCTACTGTTTCCTTAGCTAAATAGTCTCATTCTACTTCTTTTACTTAATTAAAGATTATTTGCACAATACATTAGTTCATTTTAATGTTTACCATTCAACAATTATTTCTGCCCAAGAGGCAGCACTTTCTTGCTAATGCACATCCTTTGTTTTTGAGCACGGCAGAACATTGAAGGGTTTAGAGCCTGTGAAGAAATACACTTCAGTTCAGCATCCTACCTCCAAGGGCATTACTGTGAGACACTGGGCTAACCCTGTAAAAGAATCTATCCACCACATTGAGGGAGCCATTGGTAAGCATGACCATTAAATGCCTTTTTGGTTGAAGAGGAGCTAGAACAGAAACCTTTTCAGTACATAAATTTTCAAATACCTTCCCCTCAAGTTAGTTTAGATTATTTTATCCAACTTTCTTTTGAGACAATATATTATATCCTTAATCACAGGTCTGTGTTAAACGCTTCATCATTCGAAGTGGATAATACTAGAGTGATGTAAACTTTATATTATAAATAATTAAATGCCAATAGCTCAGTGAAGCAGAACCTAAAATACAGTAAAAATAGATATTTAAAAAATGTTCCCGGCTGCATAACATAATTTTAAAGATAAAATAAAGTCAAGAGAGTTCTGTAGCTTTGTTCCATTGCAAGATAGCAGTTATTTACGTGTGTGTGTGTGTGTGTTTGGGGTGTATGTCAATTCTCAGAACAGTAAATAACAGTGACAAAATAATTTGTCTTTGTTTACAGAATCTCCACATACTGCTGCCACAAACAGTGGATATTCCCGTAAAGAGAATGGTGGGATCTTCTATCATTAATGATTTTTGCAGGGTCCTTTCATCTGTACTTGCTGCCTATTTGTTAACTCTTGGCTCACTGTATGCTTAGTTTTCAGATCATCCATTAAACCAGCCAGCTTCATTGAATTTTAGTAAAAGCTCAGCTGTGCCATATTTGAAAAAGCAGCTTGTTCTTGTCAATGGACCAAGCCCCAAACATATTGGGCCTAATAAATTCAGATATTTGGTTAGGACTGAAGAAATAGAATGTAGTCCACTTTGGGTTCAACTCTAAAGAAGATACTATTTATACTGAACCATTACAGTATTATTTTACACAATCTTACACTAAAACTATCTTAGTTAACATCTCAAAGTAAAATATGAACAACAATTACAATCTTAAAAAAATGTTTTTCAAAAACAAAATGCAAATATAACTTCATTCCTAAATTATTCCTAATATACTTATGGAGTACTTCAGAACACAAATTTCCATAAGAACAGAGTGATCCAACTTCTGAAGATTAAAACTATTATATCAAGATCAAAAAGAATGCCAACCAGGAACAAGGGCCGAATGCCAAAATACGCAATTCTATAACCTTTATAAAAAGTTCTGCAAGTACAAAAACTGCCACAGATCGAGGAGACAAAGCACCTGATGTCGTTTATAAACACCATGGCTATGTGCAAGTTTCAAAAGCAAGCTGGAGCCAAAGATTGCCAATACAAATGAATCTCAAAACCAGCCCAGTAATATTTATTTCAAATTGGAAGTTGATGCTTTATGATACATTACTGAATTGATATTTTCCCTTGGCGCTTTAAGCCTGTACTTTTGAGTTTTTGAGTGATGTTGGATTATTAGCTATGCAAAGTGTAGGTTGTGAGAATTTTGCTCAAAGAAAGAGGTCAAGAAATCCAAGAAAGACAAATTTCTATACCTCTTAGGCTTATCCACTTCCTGTCTACTGCATTGACTTAATTTTTGATCCTTTATCTTCACATATAAAGCCATACTTTTAAAGATTTTACCTGCTTTGTCCATTGTTTTCATTATTCAGTATTGTCTCCCTATTGCAGTTTTTTAACTAATCTATCCAGTAACATGCTGTTACAATCAACCCATTCTCTTCTGCTGAATTTTTTTTTGTCACTCTAATTTACATTCTTAATATTTTCACCTATATTCTTTCAATATTGTCTTATGGTTCCTGTGATGCAATTTTTCTGCTTTTCTAAAAAAAAGATGTTGTAGATCCCAAATAATTGTTTCACATTTTAATTCCAAATCAGTTATATCCTTTCTTGTATAGTATATCATGCAATTTCCTGAATAAACATTCTAAACATTATATCATCTCAGTTAATTAACATTAAAGGTTTCACTGTATATTTGTATCTTAAGGAAATTTGGAACATTATCTCTTCTCAAGCTAGTTCTTGCCGATTTGAACTGAACATTCATTCATCTGGTATCATTTTCCCCTGGTCTAATATATCACAGCGCTGGCTCAATGGCTTAGAAATAGATATAAGCACTGCCCCTAAGGTTGGTTATGACTAGCACAGTAAAACTGCAAAACTGACTAATCTACAATTAAGCACTATCTAAAATTAGCTTGCTTGTCCTGCTAGATCAGACATGTCAAACTCGCAACGTCACGTGTCATCACACAACGTATCCAGCTGATTTTGCCACTGCCGGCAATGGGATGGGTACAGCTTCTGGATGACGCATCCGGCCCATGGGCCGGCAGTTTGACACCCCTGTGCTAGATGATAGGGTAAAGTTTACAATAAGATTTTAAAATAATAATAATAATAATCTCTTACTACATTCATATAAAGGTCGGATTCAAACTGGTTACTCCCTGAACATTATCCCCTTATATTCTCAAAAGAGCACAAACTTTTGCAAGTCCACGTTTTCAGAGTTCTCAGAGGATGCTTCTGTGGTCATGTGGCCAGCATGACTATACATTGAGGCACATGGAATGCTGTTACCTTCCCACTGAAATGGTACCTATTTATCTACTTGCATTTTCATGCTTTCTAACTGCTATGTGGGCAGGAGCTTGGGCTAGTAATGGGAGCTCAGCTGGTCACACAGCACTCAGGTCTTGAACCCAGGCTGCTAGCTAAACAAGCTGTCTTTTAATTGCTGAGTTATCATACCCCAAAAACATTCTATACATGCATAACCCTTAATTGCCAGGAATGCATACCAAGACTTGAAAAAAGCAGAAATTAAAGAAAAATGAACAGTACAATCCAAAATCTTCATCTTACGTCTAGTCTCATTTACAACTGGCTTCTTGTCCCAATAAATAAAAATAAGTATCACTAAGATTACTACTTAAATAATAAGTATCACTAAGGTTATTAGTGAAATAAAAGTAAAAAGTATCACTAAGGTTACTAGTAATAGGGTATGTCCCATTTCAACTGAGATATTTTAAAATTTCACAGGGGTTAAAACTCCCTTGATTCCTCATTGACCAAGATAGCTGGGAGTTTCTCATTGTTTTGTGTCGGAATTGTAATTGTGATACTAGAAAGAGAATTTTTTTTTTAAAAAAAAGGCAACTTCTCAAACTTTTATGCACAAACTAGTTCCTGAGGAGGAAGCTCTTAGTCTGGAGCTGTAAGAGGTCCTAGCAGCACCTTAACCCCCATGTGCCCATGTGCTTTGATAAAATCCATTTTATCATTTTTTCCCCCCAAAGGTGCATACCATACTCAGATCGATCTTTAGAGCATCGCAAGCATCTTGGGCGCATTACCCTTATTACATATTAAAGAAAACCTACTCAACGGCCAGCACAGGCTGTTGGTTAAGGAAAATCGAACCCTGATTTTAGTCGACGGCGATGCTTCTAACCCGAGGAATAAAAGCCCCCCCCCCCCGAACAAAGAAGTTTCCTTGGCTGAAGCCGGATCAGAATCGCTTCGATACACATTGGCTAGGAAGAGGAACTTTCCAACCTCCAGCCTCATCTATCTGATCAATTCATCATTTCCGACCATACTGCCGCACGCTCATTAAACCGGCTTCTCTGTACAGCGCCAAGGGCTTCACAGAAGCGGGTCTTTTCATTTCAGGCCGGGAAGGCAGCGACATCTCGGCCCGATCAAATAAGATCAACGTGTAAAAGCAATTGTTGCAGAGCAGGGCCACATACATACACCTCCCGAAACCTTACAGACGGTAACATACAAAACTACAGACGCGGTTCAAGCATCCTCCAAACCACGCTCGCTCCCATTCACAAACACACCACGATCGCTCCCCCTGACTGCCGACACAAAGATGGCGGCCAGGCCTCCACAGTTTTTCTACTCCGCATTGCATTCTGGGCATCGCACAGATCTGGGGCGGGGCCCGAGCGAGCTGCGGCTTTCCGTGAGATCCTACGAAGGAGGAGGGAGCGCTGCGCATCAGAGCCCCGAAGGAAGCCGGCGCATGATTGGACGGATTAGTCTGTTCGAATGGCCGGAATTTCAAAAAGCGTTTAAGGCTGATGGATAAGAGTAGCTTTAGATTACAGGGGTTCTCAACCTTGGCAACTTTAAGACTTGTGGACTTCAACTCCCAGAATTCCTCAGCCAGCTTTGCATCCACAAGTCTTAAAGTTGCCAAGGTTGAGAACCCCTGCTTTAAAATAATGGCCGGGGGGTGGGAGAGGAGGAAGGAAGCGGAAAAAAGTAGTTGAACATACATTGGTTTTACTGCCTTTCCGCTTGAATTTTACTGCTTTTTCATTTGAATGTACTCTTCTTCCGCCGTGCATCCGTCTTTATTTGTGTTGCATTTCCACGTTACTCTCCAGAGCCTCACCAGAACTAAACAGATCGTCACTAAACCACAAACAGAATAACAGTACGTTCTCTTTGTTTCCTTCCTGATGTACAGTAAACGTACGATTTTCTTATTGGCCTTTTATAGTGTGCCTAAACGTTTTAACTATGCTGTTTATCAAGAAGTTATCAACAGTGAGAACTGATATAAAAATGTATTAATTATATGTGCACAATATTTCATAATAAATTACATCTGCGTTATAAAACTAACGAGGACAATCGACAAGGCAAGTATCTAGACTAGAGCAGCGTTCAACCTCAACAAATTTTAAGTGCTGTACACACCTCAACACTAAGGAATTCTGGGAGTTGAAGTCCACACATCTTAAAAGTTGCTGAGGTTGAGAGATGCTGGTCTAAGGAATAAAAATAAAACTATATTGTCAGTCCTGTGGGACCACAAGCATTCCCACTGATTTTCATAGACCCTGAAAAATCTCTGGGAAATAAAGAGCCTGGCTGATAATACAATCCCATGAATATGGATTTTCTATCTGTCATAAAAACTTTGGGTATTTTGGAATATACAAGTTCCTATATCTTAGATTTAATGTATCCAAATGATTAGAATTCTACAAAGTATTTAGCTTCAACACCAAGATAACTATCAATTCAAGTGCAGGTTTTAATACGTTAATTACCTTTGTTGTAGGTACAGTACTGTATTTATTATATATATATATGAGAATATATTTACATTCTTTTACAAATGGATTTCCCCCCTTACTTCCAGATACAGAGATAAAATTGCCAGATTATGTTATACTAGTGAATCGCCAATATCAATGTTGGCTTTTTCAATGAGACAGTGAAAATATAAAATTTTCAAAAACTTAAGTCTCATCTTCTGCAGTTTGATGAAAATTATAGATTGGCCATACATAGGAAAGGTAGCTACTTTAAAATGGAAACAAATTTAAGTTTTCAGGGGTGAATATACTGGCTATAAGGAGCATAAAACCTCATCTTTGTTTCTATTTAGAGAGTGTAGCAATTATATAAAGTCATTTTAATTTATGAATGAATTAAGTAGCGCGGGTAGTGACCGGAGCGCCATGGCGCGCCCATGTAACATCGCTCCTGCACGAGCTGCACTGGTTGCCGGTGGCCTTCCGGGTGCGTTTCAAGGTGTTAGTGACCATCTTTAAAACACTCCATGGCATCGGACCCGGATATTTACAGGACCGTCTTCTGCCAGCAAATACCTCCCGCCGTCCGGTACGCTCCCACAGTCGGTCTCCTCAGGGTGCCGTCGGCCAGACAATGTCGGCTGGCAACCCCCAGGGGGAGGGCCTTCTCTGTGGGAGCTCCAACGCTTTGGAACGAGCTCCCCCCCGAACTCCGTACGTTGACGGAATTGCATTCCTTCCGTCGAGAATTAAAGACATATTTATTTCGACAAGCCGGCCTGGGATAGTAGCTCCGGTTCCAACAAGGCCATAATTGTTTTTAGGGGATTGAGTTTTAAGATTAAGCATTGGTTTTAAATGATCGGACTAAATTACTTTTAGGTAATTGGGTTTTTAAATGATTGGGCCAAATTATTTAATTTATTTTTAATAATTTTACCTTTTGTGTGTTAATGTTTTTAATTGGGCTGTACACCGCCCCGAGTCCTTCGGGAGAGGGGCGGTATAAAAATCGTAAAATAAATAAATAAAGTGGAAGAATTCAACAGAAACAAGCAGAAAGTAATCCTGACTGCTTAGTAAAATGTTAGAGTTGCAGTTAAAGCTTCACATCTTGCTTGACAATATACCGGTTATATTCTTATTCCATACCATATTCACAACAGGTATGGAAAGAAGTTGCAGATATAGTGAATGAAGAACGAACTGAAGAATTATAAGCAGAAAGTTCATTTGCAATAGCCCTAAATAAACGAATTATAGAGCAAGTCTCACTAAATGACTAAATTGATTAAGTTCCATTGGGATTGTGTTATCAGTATTAGATGCTCTAGAATACGGGTGTCAAAATCACGTCATGTATTGTGATGTTTTTTGCCTTTGCGGACCTGGGGTGGGCATGGCCTGTGCATGATGCATCCAGCCCATAAGCTGCCAGTTTGACTTCACTGCATTTCCAGATGGCTTGCATAGGTATATGAATTGATACAAATATAAGTAAACTATTAAATTTATATGCCGCCCATCTCACTATCCAATTTAAAAGAGACCCTTGCTTGATATTTACATTGGAGTCTGCATTTCAATTTTATGAGAAATTTGATCTCTAATGTTGATCTAATTATATCCCATTTTTCCAAGTAGTGTTTTACTGTTATCTAGTAATAGCAATTTTAGTTTTTCCTTTAAAAATGATATATTTCATTGCTTTATGGGCAACTAATAATATATTTAAAATAATTTTCATGACATTTCAGATAATTTACTTAACTATCTTTTTATTCTTTTTACATTTCTTTTACCAATTCATATTCTTCTAAAAAGTTTAATATATATATATAATAAAAACCTAAATACTTCATTGCAAAACTTGGTCATCAGCTTTAGGTGAAGAAAGGAAATAAAGAGAAGATCTGACAACTTATTACTGACTTATCTTCTGGATAGCTGAAAATTAAACAGACTTTAGCATTTTGAATTCTAGTGCTAAAACTAAGCCAGTTCTTATGCATGGCACAGATTTTCATATAATCCCACCAGGGAAAATGGATATATATCATTACATTGTAGCAAAATGCTTATTAGCATTCAATTTTCTTCATGTATTAAAAGTTTGACAAAGCAATAAAGGATAAATTATATCCTTTAGAGTCTGATATTTATTTTCATTAATGGAATAATCCTAGCATTGATTTTTGACAGCATTATGTTTACCAGAATTATGTATTGGTAAAAGTATCTGTAAAAAGATTCCCTAAATTACAAATAATCAAAAACAGAACATCTCTAATAACAATTTTTTTTCAGAAAAATATTATGATTCTAATATTTTCTTCCAATCACTGTCTAATTTGCTTTCATAGCAAACATGAAAATATATCTTCAAATAGACAAGAAACTTTTTAAAAGATTCTCCTATTGATTGCTAAGTTATTAATATGATCTAACTATTTATGCAACTTGTTAAAAGAAATCTAATATTGAGATCCCAATGCCATTGGAGACATGCCTTTAAGTAAAGCTCTCTAAATGCTGAAATTAATAACCCACTACTCAAATAGCACCTCTATTTTTGTCTTCCCATTTCTACATCAAACTGACAAAGTTTTTATTTCTATAGTTTCTAACAGCAAGAAATCACACACAAAAAAGAGAAGAGTTCAAATATATATCAGTTAGGAAGTACAGGGAAGATCAAAAAAAGCAGATTTATTCAAACACATATTGCTGGAATACCAAAGGCCAAATTATGGCTCTAGTGTTCTTGCTGATTTATAAATATATAATTAGTACAAGTTTTGTCTGTGACAAAATGTACAATGTTGAAAAAGAAACTTGGCTTTCTCAGATTGAACTGATATACAAAACAATGGATTAAAATTATTTAGGGCCAACCTTGAAACTATTTGTGAATCTGTCAGATGCTTACATTATAAACTTTAAACAGACAAGTCAAACATGCTGTTACAGTAATGCTCCTATTTTAGAAGAGAATCTCCTACAGTTAAAGCACATGGTGATAGGAGGTTACTATCAAGAGGAAGGCTGGAATGAAGAAAATTTAAAAGTATAATAAAAATAAAGACTAGAACAACTCTTTGAAGTATGTACACTTCTCAAAATATACATGTAATCTTTAAATGTAATTTAAACATGTTAGCATCTCATATCTTATATAATAGCATATGCCCCCACTGTTTTCTCCTATACCATACCACATTTTAAGTTCTTTTAATTCTTGTTTTCAAATAGAGTTCTACAAAATAACAAGACATTTTAACCATACTCAGCAATTTATATGAGGTGGCAAGATTATTAACTATAGCAAAAGATAAGCGAACATCACCAAATTGTAATTTGTTTCCTTTATGTTTCAATTCTTCAAGAATTCCACAATGCACAAATATTTTATTCTATCACTGGTGAGTTTCTCATCTTCAGTTATTTGTGTTATAAGTTTGGGTTCAAAGTGCAGTAATCAAAGAAAACAAATCTACAGCCTTTCAATGCTACTAACATTTTGGAGACAAAAGAAACATTGTTCCACTTCCATGTTATATCAAACTCTGGAAAAAATATCACTCATTTCTACTTGCCATAAACCTGTGATATTTCTCATGTATAGAATAATATTAATTTTAATAATCTGCACATAAAATAATCTTTTGATTTTTGTTGAAACTCTCTTAGACGCACAGAAGATTGTTTCTATCTAAACAACATTCCCTTGGTCTCAAGCAAGACATGGCCACAGAATAATTTCTTCTTGCCATCTGTACAGATTCTTGTCAATTCTGCTAGAAGGTACAGTCCTCTGAAGCAAAAGAGCATAGTATCTTCATTTAAACAGTTCTCCATCTGAAGCAGTGGGATTCATTTTATAAAGAGGACATAAAAAGCCATGACAATACAAGATATTGCCACTGCTGAATGAAGTCTGGTACCAATGACTGCCGCTGAAAAACATCAAAGACCATTTATTATTCAAACAATAGTAACCACATTATTATTATTATTATTATTTATTAAATTTCTATACCGCCCCTCTCCCGAAGGACTCGGGGCGGTTTACAGCCTTAAAATTAAAAAAAAAACATATAAATGTACAAAATTAAAATATTTAAAAACAAATTAGGCCATAAAATCTATAAAACCCAATATATACAAATCCTAAAATCCTAAAAATTACAAAAATCCTAAAAATTACACAATCCCCCTAAAACATTTTCATTTCATGTCATTTCATATAATTCTTCGAGAATGACGAAAAATAAAAATGCTTTCTTGTAATGCAGACTAAGAGTGCAGTGCTAACCTTACTAACTTCAAACCTTTCAACCTAACATTTCAAACCAGTTTTCTGCATACTACTCACAGAATCTCTAAGGTTTTTCAACTTGTCGCTGATATAGAATCCTTCTATAACAGGGGTTCTCAACCTTGGCAACTTTAAGACTTGTGGACTTCAACTCCCAGAATTCCTCAGCCAGCAAAGCTGGCTGAGGAATTCTGGGAGTTGAAGTCCACAAGTCTTAAAGTTGCCAAGGTTGAGAACCCCTGTTCTATAACATTGTCAGCACCTTTAGAGCCACAGCAGAAACCACTCCAATAATAGAAGTCTACCTCTACCCAATTTGCTGACCTCCAGTCAACCAGTGAAAGTGATAGTCACCAGCACATTGTCATACCACCTTTGTCAGTAATATAAGCTTAAGCATGATTAAATCCTCCAATCTCAATAGGTATGCTGTACCAACGCTAAAGCTGGAGGAAAAGTTTACTATATATAAGCAACACCTACCATTTCCAATTAAATCAAAGTGTCACCACTCTTACTTTATAAAAAAACAAATGTAAAGACATTTAAAGCTAAATCACAAGAGGATCATATAGCAGATCCTTAATTAATTTCTCCTATCCACACAGATCCGATTTACACACCAAACTATCGTCCATCTAACCCAGGGTTTCCCAAACTATGAGGGGTATCTCTCTTGGGGGAAATGCAGAAAGAGTCCCAGGGAAAGCGTGGGGGGGGGGCAAAGAACCTTTTAGTTGTTCATTATCACAATAAATCCACCTATTCCAAAGTTTTATTGTACTGTTTCCATTGGTCATTTGTATTCGGATTTTTTTTTAAGGGAGGTGTGTAAGCTAAAGAGAAGTGCCATGGCAAAAAAGTTTTAAAACCCTTGGTCTAAAATTGTCCTTCCTCCCGGAGATGCAATCAGCTTCACTTCTGCTACTACTCAACGCTTCTCCGACAGGACTTACTCCCGCTTGTCTAAAGTTTTCCCTCTGCTTTACTGTGTCGGTACTTAGCGCTCTGTGCGAGATGCCGACCTTTGTAAAACACCCCCCAGACGCCTCTCTTCTCCGACAGAAGCCAGGTTTTCAGGCGAGGCACCTTCCGGAAGTAGGCGCAGGTGCAAACGAAGAGCAAGCCGAAGACCAAGAGCCCGTCCAAGGAGTACACTGCGAAGAACAGGAAAAAGAAAGTCAAGGCCGGTTGGCTGGACCGTTCCTGCTTTCAGGGGACGTGGAGAGCACGAAAGGGAGACTGACACACGGACCCCACGGCGGCCTTGGGGGGGGGCGACCCTGACCCGAGGGAACCGCCCCACTCGCGGGAGCCTAAGTACTCGCTGGGCCGGCGAGCGGGGAATGCATAACATGACCCCAGAGAATGGCCAGGAGAGCGTTTTAGAGGGAGGGAGGGAGAGAACCGGACTAAGAACCAGCTGCTCACCATTAGCCATGACGGCCGCCCCAAGATCCAAAGCCGAACTCGTCACCGCATCTCCAGGAGGAATGAACGGCCAGCGCGGCACCGGAACCACCAAGTAAGGCTAATCGAGCTCAGATAGGCAGGCTTTCTGGATCGCCTAAGAGTCCTAGAACGGCGCGCCGTGTCATTTCAGGCAGCAACAAACGAAGACCGATAGAACTGCTGAGTTGTGTTACCGTACCAGCCCGCAGGTTTTTAAATCTGTGGATCTGGTTTCCCGTTCATTTTGGAGGTAATGTTTGTCTTTGGTTAAAATAAAAGTGGTAGCATCTGCTCATAGACGGTATACATATTAAAGGCTGTTAATGATCCATTATCAGTCAATGGTTGTAATGATTTGAAAGCGACGTATCCAGTGCCAAATCAAGTAAAAGTTGGAATAGCTTTCTCATTTCTTGAAGCAACTCATAGGAACTAAAAATTATTTGTTTTTATTTATTAATATTCAGATTTTTCTCTTCTGCATGCTTGCAGTCAACTGACTAGCCTAAAGTTGCATAATAAGTTCCATTGATTTGGACTTGCACGACTACGTGATCCTATTAAGCAAGATGAACAAAAGATAAGTCATTCTTTCCAAACAATTCTGTGGAGACTTCGGAGATACCCTAGTTAGACCAGGGGTTTTCAAAGTTGGCCCTTTTGTGACTTGTGGACCTCAACTCCCAGAATTCCTCAGCCAGGCACGCTGGCTGAGGAATTCTGGAAGTTGAAGTCCACAAGTCACAAAAGGGCCAACTTTGAAGACCCCTGAGTTAGACTATACAGTAGAGTCCAATATCCTCCTCCCTGCACGAACCCTAATTAAAACTTCCATAATAAAAATCTGCCCATCCTGTCTTGGAACACATTCAATGAAGAGGAGCCCATCACTTCCCTATGTAATCGGTTCTACGTTAGATTGGGAATTATAATTGTATGTATTGTGATTGCTGCATGTTAGAAATAATCTGATGTTGTGCGTTGTACTAACAGTTGTGAATAGCAACATAGACACCTCTAGTGGCCAGATTGAACAAGGAGCCTACCTTGGAAACAACAGCTATAATATTAAAAACCTGTCAATAAGGTTGCTTATCACTCATGAGCAAAGTGTTGACTTCCGGTCATTTTAAAACACTGCAATAACCAAACCAAAATAAACTTAATACTCTTCCTTAAGAGGAGGGAAGTGCTAGGTTTAGATAAGATAATGTGCTCAAGCAACTCCAGAGAATCCTGGAGCATGACAGATTCCTAAGAGAAGGACCGGTAACTGAGGTTACCTGAGCCAAAAATAACAAATGTTTTGAAAAGTGAAAGAGAATAGATAGTACCTCAGAATCACTTAAGTCACCTGAAAGAACAGCTTAGGGCTACTAGATTGTTCTGGAGAAAATCTATGTGGTTGGTAGGAGCCTGAAAACAACTTGATGACATATAACAAATCAATCTGAATCCTAATCAGCCTGAAAATCAAGCCTTATACCAGGGGCTCTTCTGAATGAGCTACTAACCACAAGCAATTTACAGTCAAATTGAGAAGGCTTGAACTGACATTACCCCTGGCAAACTTACAACAGAATACCAGAGTTGGGAGGGACCTTGGAGGTCTTCTAGTCCAACTCCCTGCTCATACAGGAGACCCTAACATTTCAGACAAATGGTTGTCCAGTCTCTTCTTAAAAGCCTCCAGTGATGTACCACTGAATTGAATTAAGGAGCCCTGGTGGTGCAGTGGTCAGAATGCAGTATTGCAGGCTAATTCTGATGACTGCCAGAAGTTTGATCCTGATGGGACTCAAGGTTGACTCAGCCTTCCATCTTCCTGAGGTCATGAAAATGAGGACCCAGATTGTTGGGGGCAAGATACTGACTCTGTAAACCAGACATGTCAAACTCGCGACGTCACATGACGTCACACGATATATCGGAGCTTTTCCCCCATTGCTGGCAATGGGGTGGGCGTGGTTTCGTGACGCATCCGGCCCATGGGCCAGCAGTTTGACACCCCTGCTGTAAACCACTCAGAGCTGTAAAACACTATGGGACAGTATATAAGTCTAAATCAGGGGTGTCAAACTGCTGGCCCACGGGCCGGTTTCATCATACCGGAGCCGCGCCCACCCCATTGCCGGCAATGGCAAAAAAGCTCCGATACGTCGCACTACGTCATGTGACGTCACGAGTTTGACATGCCTGATCTAAATGTTATTGCTAATCCAGAGACCTTCCTGGGGTGCTTGGTTTTAGGGCCCATTTTCCTCAGTAGCATGATCCAATGGTCATCATTGGAACTGTTAACCCCAGATAGAGGAAGCCAGCTCGAGTTGTGGTCCCTATTGCTCCCTTCTGGCACACCTCAACAAATCTGGGGACCTCCTCCCTGGCCAACCACTTGGCAATCAGCAAGCACCCTCCAGGGGATGAGAATGGACAGGCAGTGAATCTCTGATTTAGATGAGGGTGGGGGTCTTACTGAAGCCCTAGCTTCCCTACCCCCAGAGTCCAAAACAGTCACCAAACAAAGCACCTTATCAAGACTTTTATCATAGAGCAGAATTTTCTTGTTCTGTTTTAAAAGTGATGTTTTTTTTACTTTTGCTGGCAAGAACTCAGCTTGTAGGATTCTCTGCTGTGGTTTAATTTCAAGATAAATTGGTTGCTGTATGAAATGACCGGCATACCTCTTCCCCTCTAGTCACTAGATCATTCATGGCCATTTTCAGGAAGTCTTCTTCCAAGGAGAGGAACATGATCATCTTAATCCTGCCCTCTGCTTTGTGGCGTTACATGATTTTCTTCCATATTCTGGTAACCAGTAGTCAGTTTGGTGAGCACAATAGTAAAAACTGAGTTTTTTTGACTAATTTTCTGAGTGCTGTTTATCTTCCTAAAAATTTGTCTATTATCCTTGGCAGAAAAATCATATATACTTCAGAAAATTGGATCGAGACAGCTAGAGCAGGGTGATTCATCAAGTAACCAAAATATACAGCAACCTCTCAGAAACTTTTGCTGCATGTACTCCCAAGATATCTGGAGATGTTGGAAAAGAAAGAGGAATTATGATTCTGACTTCCCCACGCTTGCTCTCTGCTCTCCACCCATCTATCTTTTTGGTTATCATATTGATATATCATCAGTGTATTTCTTTTTCATTGTTTATTTTATAGGTTCTCTTATTTTACTTCTGTTTATACTCCTTTCATTTTCTTCCTTTTTATTATTGTAAGCTGCCTAGAGTAGCCCCATGGCAAAATAAGGAGCAAATAAATTTAACAAATAAATAATAAAAAATATTTCATCTGGTTGAGTATAATATGTACAATAAAAGCAGTTGTACCATCAGATGGCAGTCTTGAGCCTCCATTTCTGATTTACAGAATAAAGTTAAATATAAGGCAAATGTTTGTAGGGAAAGTTGTAATTGCAACACATCTGGAAGATGCCATATTGAGGAAAATTGGATTAAAGAGTGAAGGAATATACTTCTTGGAATTTTCATGACATAAATGGAAGATATCATGCACTCTCTGCTGCTTTATGTCATAGGACTTGTTCTCACTTGTGTCTTAGCATGGCACAGTCATAACCCAATTATGCTAATTTCCTACAATCTTATCTTTACTCACCCTGTCCATGAGTAAGCCAGGCTTACGTTGGTCATTAATAGTACCATATAAATGTAACATTCGCCCCCCCCCCATTCTAACACTACCAAAGACTAGTCTCAAAATATTTAGAATATGTTAACCTTTTGCCCCTTATTATTTAAAAACCAAGTCAGAGGTATGTTGCAGGAAGACTAAAACTACTTTTATTGAGGTTGTCCATTACAACAAAATCTTGCAGTTCTGTGCTGTTCTTCCTTCTCCTTATACTCCAATGAAATAAGAAGAAGTCTACCTGAGTTACTTCCAAATGATGTCTTGTTGTTTTGGACTTAAGAAAATGCTTCAGCCCCTTTTGCCTAGAAAACAGTTCCTGCATATCTCCATGAAGATTATTCGCCTTACTCTGTACACCATTAGAGGAGCTTTGCTTCCTGAGACCTTTTGATACCTGTTGTTCTATCCACCCTCAACCCACACCCATATACATTCTTTGTGTTTTGGACACCAGCTTCTTTTCAGGCTTCTAGAAGATAAGAGGATTGGAAAGCAAATCCTTTTTTTCATTCATGGAAGAGGAGAGAGACCTTTATGTTTATTTGTCAGTGTCCTGGGCTTATAAGTTTCAATCAAATCCCTCTATGTAGAATTAGTGTCAGCCCAATAAGGTAGACCAGACTAAGTAACCAATGCCAAGTACTGTGTTTCTCCAAAAATAAGACCTATTATTATTATTGTTGTTGTTGTTGTTATTTGCCTCCAAAAGAGGCACCAGGTCTTATTTTCGGGAGAGGTGTCTTTTCCACTCACCTTGCAGTGGCGGCACTGACAGCCTCGCCCAGCCAGCCCACTTCTGCGGCCAAAGGAGCAACTTCATTCGGTTATCTGAGAATGGAGCTCAGCCTGCATTTCTGCAGCCGAGAACTACACAGGTCTTCTGGAAAGGCCTCTGACTGTGAAATACAGGCTGAGCTCCATTCTCAGCTGCAGAATGAAACTGCTCCTTCCGGTGAAGCAAGTGTTGATCCATGGAAGGCCTGGCTGCAACGGTAAGCTCCACCCTCCCCGCTCTAGCTTGAATTTTAGGCCTGCACCTCGCCCCAAAACTAGGGGTTATTTTGTGGTAGGGTTTATATTAGGCCCACCCTCAAAAAGGCAAGCTACGGTTTATTTTAGGGGTAGGTCTTACTTTCGGGGAAACACAGTTGGTCAGGATTATTTTTACTGTAACAGCTATAGTAAAAGGATCTTGCAAGTCTGAGTGTGCATCCTTCTCCCTCACTTTATTTTAGTGTGAACTAAGGAGGGGCTTGTTTGAGTTGTTTTATCATATTATTTTCTCCGCCCAGACTCAAAACCCTTCTTATCTGATAATTGCCTTGGTAGGAGGTCTTCCTCCTGTCCTTCAGGGCCATTCTCTCTTCCCGGTACAATTAGATATCACCTTTTGGATTCCATCGTTCCATTTCAGGGAGAACAAATACAATGAATGGTGGGATAATTATTATTTTTTGTCTCGTATGCTGATACATCAGCATTTGCATTTTACAGTAATAATATCTGTCCAACAAGAGATAAAGAAGTACTTCTAAAAATATTTACAAAATTGCGTGTGTTGTATCTACAAGTATTTTGAGATCTTCTCCCAGGAAAAGACCAACTTTTAGACAAGGAATCAGAAGGTCATGATTAATGTGAGTTCAAATAATGTATTATTTGATTTAGTGCAAATTATAAATTGATACCAGATTGCATTTAATGAGAGCCAAAATTCAATTAGTGCAAGTTGAGGTTAGTGCATATGCAATTGCCATTGGGGTTTTAGATGCTAATTGTCGTGTGCAAAATGGAGAAAAGGAAGGTTCAGTTCAAGAAAAGCTTAAAAAAAGAAGATGCGCATTTTGAAGAATCATAGCAGAATATGGGAGATAGCAGGTACAGTATATTTTGAATATAGGTTTATCCTCCAGCTTGCCCTTTGTCCATTTTATTTATTTAAAATATTTAAAATAAGTAAGATCTCATACCTGTAGTAGTTGGTATTCCATTAGAAAGCAATAAAAATACTAAAACCACACACACACTCACACACACACATTTCCTGCATTAGGTGACAAAGATGTTTTTGTCAGTTTAAGCTTACCTTTAGGAATGATATTTAGATTTTTTTTTGTTTTAATTTATTTTCTATAACTGTGACTTTGTTAAAAATACATTTAAGTTGTAAGTATATTATTTTAATGTTTTACTGTTATAATTCATTAATAAATATATACAAATCTATGTTTGTAAATTGTTGTGGTCTATTTCCATCAATCTGGAACCAATTACCCTTTTTTCCATAGAAATATCACTTTGAATGAAGTCCCCTATTTCATGGGATTCATTATCTAATCAAGGCCTACCTATATAACAAACTTTATTATAGAATGATCAAAGAAAGGTAAGAATATATATGATTCCCATGTACACATTTATTCGCTAGGTTAATATATACTTTAATATATGTGGCTTAACTCTCCCATTTAGGACATCACATGTCCTAGTAATTTGGGACTTCCTTATTAGTGCATGCTGCTTATACATTCTCTCTGCTCAACAAGCAATAAAAGGCATTATGGTTTAGGGCAGTGGTTCTCAACCTTTCTCAGGTTGAGACCCCACTTGCCCCGCCCATGCGCGCCGTGACCCCGACCCGTGCGCGTGCCCGTGCCCGTGCGCACGCGCCGAAAAAAATTTAAAAAAAAATTAAAAAATCAAAAAACCAAAAACAAAATGGCGGCCACGACGGGCGGATCCGCGCATGCGCGGATCGGCCCGTCGCGCGCACCGCGCATGCACGGATCCGCCCGTCGCGGCCACCATTTTGTTTTTTGGTTTTTTTTTAAATTTTTTTATTATTATTTTTTCCGGCGCAACGGGCGGATCTGCGCATGCGCGCCGCGCGGGAAAAAAAAACAACAAAAAAAACAAAACGGCGGCCCGCGGTGTCCGGCGACCCCCGCGAAATGGTCGTGCGACCCCAAATGGGGTCACGACCCCAAGGTTGAGAACCGCTGGTTTAGGGAGTGGTCTATACCCTTGAGGTTAACTGGAACTAATCTAACTACAATCAAGATATTGTGCTAAATGTTTCTTTAGCTTTATTATTGGCATTTGAGGAAACAAATACCAAAAACTGCTGCGTAAAGAACTGATAATTTTTGTTAGTTGCTGTAAGGCAATTCATAATCTGTGTTTGGGAGACAGGGAATAATTTTTGGTGTCTTTTTGATACGGTTTTATTATGTATGCACAAAATGGAACAATTTTTGTGGTCCTCTAATTCAGGGATCGCCAACCCCTGGGTCACAGACCACTACCGGGCTGGGGCCTATTCAGAACTGGGCTGTGCAAGAGGTGGGCCAGCACGCACATGCGCATGCAGCTCCACTCACACAAGAGTCGGACCGGCTTGCAGGCATGCCAGTCCCCGCATGCACGACCTGGTTCCCCTCTCTCCCCCCAAGCCAGGCTGCCAAGCCGCAAAAGTTGGGGACTGCTGCTTTAACTCACATATTAATTAGCCAGGTATTTTTTAGTTTAAAAGGAACCACCGAGCATTGTATTATTCTGTAGCATTGTTTAATAGTATCTTTAGCATTTATTGTGAAAGAATAATTATCCCATTGTAGTTACCTTTTCCTTAAAGGCAATAAAATATTTATTCAAATTCTAACTCAGCACTCTCTCTATACCATATGATTAAAAAAAACCACAGCTATGAGTGCTGGGATGAGAGTTAGAATTAAATATACTGTATGCATTGCTGGTTTTAGACAAAGTACGTTTTGGGTTGGTATTCCTTGATATTGATAGTTATATTATGTAAAGGTCGGAAGTAGAAGTCACTTTTCCGCATAACAGCGGTGGTTGATTTATCATATGAATTAGATGGAGAGCTGAGTTTCAGGTTAGATAAGTATCTCTATAACCATTAGAAAAATGAAGAGTCATGTTTAATTCTCCTTGAAACTGATGCTTAGTTTCAGTGTTTTTATGCTTAGTTGTAGTTTCAATTTATTATATGGGGTATTTTGAGTACTGAGGTTAGGGTTAGGAGAAAAATTGTCTTGCCATTATATTACCTTGAGGGTCAGCATACTCAAAGTTAATGATTAAATTTAAATCCCAATTCAGTTTTACTTGTAAAGTTTTACCAAGAAGCCATTTAACTAAGCCACTTATGTCATTCCATGATCCAATTATTTTATTTCCTCCCACTTTTCCCCTTATATTACCTCCCCAGCTATGTCCACCCTTTGAAATAGATTGGATTAAGAAACCAAAGTCATGCAGGCCAATACTATTTTTATTATTTATTTATTATTTATTTATTTATTTGGGTTTGTATGCCGCTCCTCTCCGGGAACTCGGAGTGGCTAACAACATATATATAACAGAAAATACAATATAAAAACCCAAACAAGATATCTAAAAACCAATAAAAAAAACCACACATTCAATGCAACAATCAACTACAATCATCCCCAGGCTTGCCGGCAAAGATGAGTTTTTAGGTTTTTCCGGAAGGCCGGGAGAGTTGGAGAAACGCGGACTTCAGGAGGCAGTTGGTTCCAGAGGGCGGGCGCCACAACAGAGAAAGCCCTTCCCCTAGGGCCCGCCAGACGACATTGTTTCACTGACGGGACCCGGAGGAGGCCGACCCTGTGTGCTCTCACCAGTCGTAGAGAAGTATGTGGCAGAAGGCGGTCCCGTAAGTATCCTGGTCCAGTGCCATGAAGGGCTTTATAGGTAATAACCAACACCTTGAATTGGGCTCGGAGACCAATAGGCAACCAATGCAGCATGCGGAGAGTTGATGAAATGTGGGCACAACGAGGAAGGCTCACAACTGCTCGCGCAGCTGCATTTTGCACTAATTGTAGTCTCCGAACACTCTTCAAGGGTAGCCCCATTATATGGCTACAGCAACAGAATCTTGCAAGTCTGGATGTGCTTCTCCCCTACCTCCCTAGTAAAAGTTTTGTCTGAGACATTTTTTCTGGTTACAGTTCTCCCTGGACTCATCTGACTGTTATCTTGACAGTGTCTCTTCCTCCTGTCCCTCCAGGTCATTTCTACTGTCCATGACAAGCTAATTACAAATCCTGGGTAGCCACATTTCTAGCACCTAGGTTATTTCCTTGCTTCCTATGACGAAGCCTAGCCAGTTTGTAACAGTTTCCTTCTTTCCTAAGTTTACTGCAATCTTTGGGGTACGAGGCTGTTTACAGCTTTAGTGGGTTTTTTAAAAATACTTATCAGAAGTAAATTTTTGTAACTGTACTTTAGTCTTGGCTTAGTGCACTGTTTCAATGCCCTAAATAATAACAACATAAAAGTAATGTTTCTTAGAATTTTAGGTTTTCCTTTGAACCAAAGCCATTTCCTTTGTTGTGCAAAAAATACCCCTTTCAGGGACCATCAATCAACAATGTGTTTTGAAGTCCTTAAGTATTACAAGTGTAAAGAAGCAAAGCCAGTTTGAAAAAAAGATGCAAGATATTTTAAGGGTGCCTCAAATCTAATCTTTCTTTCCTCAAAATCTAATCAATGTATTTTATTGTTTGTTGTGGATGCATTACATATAACAATTTATGCCCCTGGGCCTTTGATTAGGACTGTATGTTGTATGAGTGGTAATAGTTATATAGTTTTTATATTGTATATTACTATTTTAATTGATTTATATTTTTGTACTTGTATTTTTGCTGTGAGCCGCCCTGAGTCTGGGGAGAAGGGCGGCATATACTAAGTCAAAATAAATAAATAAATAAATAAATAAATAAATAAACAAACAAACAAACAAACAAACAAACAAACAAATAAATAAATAAATATGCATCCATTATTTCTGCACCCTATATAAAGACTTGATTCCTCCCCTTAATAAAATACCTTTTGCTTTGCACCAAGTAATTGTGGTTAATATTGAGGGAGGCAACCTCCCCCCCACTTTCTGTGGTTTTGGGTGTTTCTCAAATTCAGGGACTAGGCCAGTGATGGCGAACCTTTTAGAGACCAAGTGCCCAAAAACTGCCCACCTGTCCCCGCTCCGCCGTGCCCACTGGGCCACCCACCACTTCCACAGCCCACCACAGATCACCCAGGCAGCCCAGCAGTTCCATGGTGGCCACGCCCTCTGCCCATGCCCCGCAGCATCATCTGCATGTGATGGAGCGCAAGGGCGAAGTCTTGTCCCCGCTGCCCGGCTACCATGTCCTTGGCTGCACTGCTTCACATGAGCCATGCCTGGGGGCAACTCTCCTCCAGGGGGCTGCTGGGGAGGAGGGGGCCGTGGGAGGAGGTGGGACTGGGGCGACAGTTTGTGTGCCCACAGAGAGGGCTCCAAGTGCCGCCTCTGGCACGTGTGCCATAGGTTCGCCACCACGGGATTAGGTTCTTTCCCATCCCACACAGGCACATGAGTTTTATGGGCAACAAGTTGGGGGCTCATCTGGAATTGCAGGATATTATCTCTTTGGACTCAGACTGGCCTGCCTTAGTCACAGAACACACAACTGGCAGGGTAAGTTCAGTCCTGGGTCTTCAGAAAAAGCAGACAACCAAGGAGCCGGTAGGGGTGGTAGTTCCTTAGGAGAGAACACAAATATAAAGAAATGGAACAGGGGAGGAACGTACCACCCATGAGCCCATTGGGGTTCATGGTCCAATTGTGGTATCAAGGAGCCCTGCTAATCTTCCAGGGACGGCCAAAAGGAGAATGGTCACATCTTACACAGGGAAGTGGACAAGATACACTGGATATGTTTCATGAAAGGAGGCATTGAAAAGTGGGGTTCAATTGACTCACAACTACCAGGGGCAGTCCAAGTGCAATTTGAGCAGAACCATCCCCAACAAATAGATGTTTATGTCCTGTGGGCTGTAATTAATTAAATGTAATTAATTTAATCTCAGCAGCCGAAATGAATATGTTGGATCAGACTGCCCATTTCTTAAAGATTTCATTTTGTGCACAGTAATCTTAAATTAAAGTGGCTATAGAAGTCCCTTTGAAAACATTTATAGTAATGTTTTATCAGTTCAATAGCCTTTAAACAATAAAGTGCCCAGTCAGTGAGAATATTTGCAGCTATTAATTTGTTTCTGCAATTTCTTAGAAAGGCAATGAGGACCTAGTCACTTGATAGAGGAAAAGTAGATTTGTCCTAATATGCCAATGGACCATATCTTAAGACAGTATTTCTCAATGTTAGTACATTAAGATGTATAGATTTCAGCTCCCAAATTTCTAACTAGCATGGCTGGCTGGGGAATTCTGGGAGCTGAAGTACATACATCTTTGTTGCTGAAATTGAGAAACACTGTCTCAAGGCAGCCTTTCCTAACCATGACACTCTCCTTATGTGTGAACTTCAATTTCCAGAATTCTTAGCAATGTCCATGCTGGCTGGGAATTCTGGTGAGTGTCCCCAAATATCTGGTAGGCATAGTAAATTTTCCTAATTTTAAAAGATTCTTATGCTCTCATTTCCTTTCTTCCTATTTGTGGAATAAGACAATAGGAATTTGGTTCTCTTTAGCTTACCAAATCTAGGTCTAGACTAGATATTAATGCAAAATATAATAGATGAAAAATTAAACATGAGGCTTTTATAAACTGTGAATAAAAAACTGCATCTGTTAGAATCTTAATTTCTATATACATCTTATTAGAGATACAGCTCTCTTATCTTTTCTCCATATTTTTCTATATTTTCCCTATATATTTTACAGAAACATATCTATTTTTAATGTTTATGAACTATTGTCTTTACTTTTTAAAATTGTTTTATATTTCTTATAAATGTATGTTATAATTATTCACCTTTCCTGTTCGTATGAATGAATTTCAAGTTTTAATTATTTATCCAAATGTGAATGGACTTTAGGAAACTGCAGAAGTTTCCTTAGCTGTTCTAAAAACAGGCAACATCTACCATTTTCTGCTGTGTGATCTTCAAAAGTCTCCATCATTCTGAGCGCTGAAAATTTTGGGATGTAGTATAATCAGAATAGCTGCTTTGAGGAACTGGCAAAGGAGCAGGCAACAGCTGAGACTGTATTTAGTATCTCTAAGATCGTTTGTTGTTGTTTTCAGTTAATCGATGTCAGACTCCAAAAACCAAGAATGACATCTGGAGTTATTTAAGAGTAGTTTCTTTTATTGTTCTTCATGTATAGACACATTCTTGCAGATTAAAACAACTATTAGCACAACTACAAATAGGCAGTATAGTCATGCCTTGGTATTCGACTCCTTTGAAACTTGTCAAATTTAGTACTTGCCACATTTTGGCAAGAAAATTTTGTCCTGGTACTCATCATTTGTTTGGTTCTCAAAGTGCAAACTAGAATTTGTCAGTGTCATTACTTCATGACTCTTTCTCCTTTCCAGCTGAAACATATGGGCACCTTTGCCCTTGCCATCTTATCTTAGCTTCTTCTGTGGTCATTGTGTGTATTTTTGTGCTTTTTTTTCCTCATCAGTAAGATAAGGTAAAGAATTTACAAAACTGATAAGTCATTGGTGATAATATCTTGTTGCCTTGTCTTTTATTGGCCACTTTTTTGATTGACTTATTTTTTTCAAGCATCAGCAATTCTCAAATAATGTATATAAAATAACAGAACTGTAAATTCATGATCAGCATTTCTTAGTTCAATCTTTCTGATTGTCTAGTGTTCACAATTTATAAAACTTATGATTTGGCCACATCTTATTCTTTGCATGTCCTGAGAATTACCTCAATGGAATGCTTGTTTTTTTATATTAGGCAAAGAAAAAGATGCTACCCTGGGTAGAAGTTTGTATTCAGTTTGGATTGAAACAGAGAGAAGGAAGAAAATAGCCATCTTTGCTATCTGTGAGTGATTTTATTCCATCTCTGAATCAAGTACTTTCTGTGTCATGCTAAGCATTATCTATATTATGTTTAAATGTCTTGATGTGCATTTCTTTTTTTTCATTCATAAAATATATAATCTGTCATTGTTTTCTAGCATAATTTGCTAGGAAATGTTTATTCATATATACCTAAATGGAATTTTTAAACATAAACTACTTTGGATTGGTGTGGAAGAACCACTGCTTGGTAATTGTAATAATATTTGCATCGTAATGGTCTGAAGAATTCAATGTGAAAGACAAGGATGTCTCAAGACACTCAGTAGCTGAGATGAAGAACAAGGTGGCATCTCTCCCATTCTTACAAAAATAGATGAGACTGCAGTTTTAACTTAAATTGACATAATGAAAGGACAGCACATTTTACCTCATTTGAGTGCAACAAATTAGCTTAAGGAATGCGGAACTGGCCATTGTGGACTTCACAACTTTGTCATGGAAGATGAGGATGCTAACAGTCTCTCTATACTACCTGAAAGCAACCATTTAATTTTGCCCATTGGGAAAAAAACTGACTTTGGAAAAAAGACAAAATATTCCTTAATAATTTATGACCAATAATTTTATGACTATTCCTATGTTGGCTGAAATTTTAAGACTTGTAATTCCAATTTGATCTGAGCCTTCTGAGAAAGAGCTTAGAACATAAGAACATAAGAAGAGCCATGCTGAATCAGGCCAAAGCCCCATCGAGTCCAGCATTCTGTGTCACACAGTGGCCCACCAATTGTACATGGGGATCTTGAGCAGAAAGAGAAGGCAAAACCCTCCCTTTCCCTTGAGCCCCAACAAATGGTACTCAAGGGAATCCTGCCTGCCTCAACCAACATAGAGGCGGCACATGGACATCCATTTTAATAACCACCAATACACTTGGCATCCATGAATCTATCTAGCCCTGCCTTGAAGCTGTCAAGGGTGACAGCTGTCACGACCCCTTCTGGAAGTGAATTCCATAAATCAACGACCCTCTGGGTGAAGAAATATTTCCCTTTATTTGTCCTCACTTTCTTAGCTATGAGCTTTAGGGAGTGCCCCCTTGTCCTGGTATTGTGTGATAGAGAAAAGAATTTTTCTCTATCCACCTTTTCTATCCCATGCATGATTTTATACACTTCGATCAAGTCACCCCTTAAACACCGTCTTTCAAGGCTGAAGAGACCAAGGCGTTGCAATCTGGTTTCATAAGGGAGGTGCTCCATTTCCTTGATCATTCTTGTTGCCCTTTTTTGCACCTTTTCCAGTTCCATTATATCCTTCTTGAGGTGCGGTGACCAGAACTGTACACAGTACTCCAAGTGTGGTCTCACCATCGATTTGTACAGAGGCAATACAACACTTGCTGACTTATTTTCGATTCCCTTGCTAATCATGCCAAGCATGGAATTTGCTTTTTTTTACTGCTGCTGTGCATTGGGTTGACATCTTCATCGAGCTGTCCACCAAAACTCCAAGATCCCTTTCTTGGGTTGTCTCAGAAAGTTTGGTCCCCATCAGTTGGTAAGTATAATTGGGGTTCTTTGCCCCGATGTGCATAACTTTGCACTTGTTTAGGTTAAAATGCATTTGCCACTTTGTTGCCCACTCACACAATTTCGAGAGATCCTTCTGGAGCTCCCAACAATCAGTTTCACTTTTCACAACCCGGAACAATTTAGTGTCATCAGCAAACTTTGCTACCTCACTATTAACTTCTACATCCAGATCATTGATGAATAAATTAAAAAGTAAAGGTCCCAAAACTGAACCTTGGGGTACACCACTTCTCACTTCTTTCCATCCGGAGAATTGTCCATTTATTGCCACCCTTTGCTTCCTACAATTTAGCCAGTTACCAATCCAGGACAAGACCTGTCCTCTAATTCCGTGGCTGGAGAGCTTTTTTAGGAGCCTTTGGTGAGGGACTTTGTCAAAAGCCTTTTGAAAGTCAAGATATACAATATCAACTGGGGCCCCTTTATCTATGTATTTATTTACACCCTCAAAGAATTCTAACAAGTTAGTAAGACATGATTTGCCTTTGCAGAAACCATGCAGCAATGCCTGTTTTTCTATGTGCCCTGTAATTTTATCTTTAATAATGGTTTCCATCGGTTTGCCTGGAACTGAGGTTAAACTGACTGGTCTATAGTTTCCCGGATCACCTCTGGATCCTTTCTTGAAGATCGGGGTTATATTTGCCTCCCTCCAATCCTCCGGTACAGTGCCTGATCTTAGAGAAAGATTATATATTTTAGCTAGAAATTCAGCAAACTATCCAATGAAAAAGCAGCTTGCAAATAACTAACAACAATAGACTACATCACCACCAAGAATGTGGCTACTCAGCCATACCAAATTAGGTTACTAAGTGTTTACTTCATTCTTATAGAGTTTCAGGACTTCTATCTGCTGCTTGGCATCAACTTTTCATAAAAACAAGAGGAAGTTACCACAGGTGCTTAAAAACAGGCAAACCACTGCTTTATTTAAATACCACCCAACCAAATATAGAGCATATGTACTTTGGCTAGCCCTTGCAACTGTAGGCTGAAAACTCTTTGCTGAGTCTGATAGAAAATGAAGATTTCTGAGTTGGTAACTGACTTGGCCATGACCAAAAATTGGAGTGGAGACTTGGAATTACCCACTCTAGACTATTATGGTTCAGGAGTTACCAGTGATGCCTTCTGCCTTAGGGAAAAGCTGCCATTTGCCTCTATCTTTATCTCTGTCATCTACTTCATGATTTTTTTCATTGGCTTCTTTGGGAACCTATTTGTGGTCCTGGTGATGGTGCAGAAACGAGGCAACCAGAGGCTTGTAGACAACTTCGTCCTTAACCTGGCCATTGCAGACCTTGTCTTCGTATGCACTTTGCCTTTTTGGGCTTTGACAGAAGCATTTGATTCCTGGTGGTTTGGTGAAGAGCTGTGCAAATTTAGCAGCTATGCGATTTCCGTGAACCGTTGCTCAAGCATCTTGTTCCTGATGGGCATGAGTGTGGAACGCTTCCTTGTGATGAATAAACACTGGGATTCCAGATCTCTTGGGACCAAGAGAAATTCCAACATTACCTGCAGTTGCATCTGGGTGTTTTCCTTTCTATTAGGAATACCATCTTTGCTCTACAGAAAGCTGATCCCTGTGGGAGACAGGTTTTCATGCCAGGACGAAGAGCCTTCTGTCATCTATATTTTCACCATACTTTTTTTGACTTTCTTGCTACCCTTGGGAGTAATCTTATTCTGCTACTGCTCTATCTTCTCCATGCTCCAGGGTCATGTCAAGTTAGGCAGGAAAACAAACCATGCTCTTAAAATCATCTTTGCCATCATTGGGGCATTCATCTGCTGTTGGTTACCCTTCAATACTTTCACAGCTTTCATCACCTACGGTGTGGTACAGAACATCAACTTCTCTTGTGAGGTACTGAAAGCTCTCAGGAGGGGACTCATTATCAGTGCTTGTCTGGCTTTCACAAACAGCTGCATTAATCCCATCATCTACGCCTTTATGGACCAGCAATTCCGGCAAAAAGTATTGAAGAATTTCCTAGGTCTTTTTCACTCAAAGGAAAATGTGCAAAGCTCATCGCTGTTCTTTTCATCTACAGACTCAAGCCTTATGTTTGGCAGCAAAAAGAGGTTCATACCAGCCACAACTGTTCCAGTTAGCAGTGGGGCTGGTTTATGTGCCTCTAAAAGACAGATATAACTGCTGTTGAAACCATACAGAATTGTTAGTCAGGTTAGTTATGGAAGAAAGAGGAGGGAGACGGCTTAGAGGATTGCTCTTCTTGATAAGAAAAATGGGATTTTTTAAAAATTTCTGATCAGCATTTTTTTAAAAACTTTGTGGTTTCTAATACAATGTCAAATGAATGTTTTTTAATGATGCCTTGCATGTACTATATACATTTATAAAATAAAATTCTGTTTATATAAATTTTCCATTAGTCTGTAGGTTAAAAATGCAGATTTAATGCTTGCAGATTTATAAGAGCTTCTTAAACTATCAAGAGATATTTCATATATGAGTAGGAGTGACTTGTAATAGTAATTATATACTTTGCTAGAAAGTAGATGACCTTACTGTATGTTTAGTCTTAAGCTTACCTGCCTGCCTTAGCTATTTAGATATTTTTGTAGCTTTTGCAATTTGACTATTGATTGATTGAAAATGTGTTTAAATATCTATAAAAAGAAATGATAGCAAGTGTTCTTTAATACAATGAACCATGGAAACAAAACTACCACAACCCACAATAAAACCAAGACTTAATTTAATTAAGGGCAAATATATAACTGAAACTGTTGTCTTCCTGTCTCAAGCTGTTGAAGGTGTGTATTTCTGAAAAAGTGTTTCCTATGTTTAAATTACTGTAAGTTTTCTTGATTTTGATTAAATTTTTAATTACAAAACTCTGGTCTGATTTTTATTCATTACAACAATCGAAATTCTATTATCACATAACAGTGAATACAAAATTTTTAATGAATATGTCAAGTTTCATTATTGCTATCAATATTCAGGTTTCATATCAGCTTTTGAAATTATTAATTTTCTTTTTTATTTATGTTGTTTGTCTGGTAATGAGAAATAACATGAATTGTGAGTCATGAGTTCCAAATGTACTTAGTTGAAATCTTACTCTACTAAGAACCATTAAGCCAAATTACCTGTGCTTAGTGCACCAAAGGAAGGGAGGCACCACAGAGTTTTCCCCACTCATGCCCTTAATTCTTTCACTGCCATACTCTACTTTTCAGCACTTGTGACTAAATACTGTATCTTGTCTGTAAAGTAATAGAAGTGGCATCATTGTTGGGTTGTTCCTAGGATATCAGTTGGCTTTAATCCAGCTCAGAACCTTAGGAAACATTATATCATCCTTTTTTCAGTCATACTTTGATTATTTACAAAGAAAAAGGCTATCTGTTGCTCTCTATATATTCCTATCCATGGGGTCGCGATGGATGGGCCACGACTAACAACAACAAATATATTCCTAACTGGGATTACAACCAAATGGTTTGAAATTATGATTTTATAATCCAAAACAACTGGAATACACTAATTTGCTATATTTATATGACATTCTTTCTCCAAGAAACTCACCATACATACCCCCTTATATTTTCACAACTGTATAAATGAAACATATTATATGAGAGTGGATGATTGCCTCCAGTCACTCAATCAGGCTCATGGGTCAGTGGAAATCTTCCCAATCCTAGTCCAATACCAATCACTTGCATCATAACATTGGATCTATTTCAAGATACAAGAAAAACTGAAATAATGGGGAGTAGCCCTTTAAAAATAAATTGTTATAGAAATCTTTCCCAATTCTCATGAGGTGATATGGATTTCCATTCAGTGTTATTAAATGCATGGGCATTTACTATTAGCCTCCCTCTGCATAAGTTATGACAAACTGATTAAATTCAGAAGCATAGTATCCTCCATTTTTAAAATGTATTTGTATTTATTATTTTTACAAGTAACTCAAAGTTGCAAACAACTCCCACACATCTTCCTCTTATTTTCTTCAAAACAGCCCTGGGTGGTGAGTTGGACTGAGAGAGAGTGAGTGACTCAAGTCACTCAAGTGACTCAAGGTAGGACTAGAACTCAGTCTCCTGCTTTTTAACCACTGGACCAAACATTTTCTCCACTGCCTTTTGGTATTTTGTTTTTATTCCTGAGTCTTGGAACCCTTAGCAATTTTATTAGGCAATCTAATGATAGTACTGTTATTACTCTGGTAGGTTTTGATTATAAAAAAAATATATAGCTTAGTGATATTTTAGCAATTTTAGATGCTAATTCATTCCACATCTTATTCAACATTTTGGCAAGTATTCTGGAAATCTGTTTTACTTGCCTTAGGCTGTGAATTTTCAATAACCAGTGCAAAGAATTAAGATTAATTAATACAGATAATATTAAATATCTACAGTAGAACTGTATATCGGAAATGAAATACATTATAAGTTTTAGAGAATGTTCTCTGAGATATTCATTAGAATTTAATTAGAATAGAATACTACTGATAAATGATTAGGGGAATGTGAAGCTATTAATGCTGCAGGTAAATAAAACTAAAAAGAAAATATGATGCAAGGTAATCTTGCTATTTATAGAATATTTGCAGATTATCTGGTGAAAGTTTCAGAAAAGTATATACTTAGAATCAATTTTTAGTGTTATTTTAAAGGAAATTGGGTAATAAAAACATTTAATTTGTGGTTTCTAGATACTCTGAAATTATAGCAGTCAGAAAGATAATAAGATTATTCTTGTACCATGATCAATAGAGCAGTCAACATTTATACTGGGAATTTCACTAACTCAGAGAATTGTTCTATACCTAAACTGATCTGAAGGCACTCATCTCCAGTAGGATTTGCTTGACAGAACCGTTTCTTAGAAAGCTTGAATTTTAACTTAAATTATATTAATTTATTTAAAAAGATGCATAAGCTGCTTTTTTTAAAAAAAAAAATCCACCCCTCCAAAGTAGCATACAAAGACGTTTCATACCTGTGATATTTTAATTTAGTCTTCAGAAAATAATACCTGGCGAGACGAAATTCTCGTTTCAAAAGTGCACTTTAAATTCGAGCGTTCCTTTTTCCTAACGTGACACCATCCTCTCGAGACAACCATTCCCAGGACGCCCAGCCAGCAGGAAGGAAAAGATTTACACGGGGGGGGGGAGGCGGCAAACAAATTGAGGAAAACAGTTTTGCTATGAATATGAAACGAGGGTGAGGGGGAAACCACTTTCTGAATCTCGCCAATGATTTCCGTCGCATGCAAGGTCTTTTCATATGGGCTTGATATATAAAGATGGAATATTGCTCTGGCAGAGGGGTCTCCTCGCCCTCCCTCATTCCCTTCTCTGAGGCCAGGTTGGCTCCGACCCCGGCGTGTCCGCACCTTAGCCCGGAAAGTTTTGCGAAAGTTGAGCAAAAATAGAGGGCTAGCGCGTCCGTGAGTGCGGCACATGCAGCGCTACGGCAGGAGGATATCGGCGGACCCACCAAGGAAGGTACCGGACTGAAGAGAGGAAAACGGGGTCCAGAATCTCCCGCCAATCCAGGTTGCATCTACCCTGCTACGCGCCTGAGGCGTTGGCGCCAGAATTGCTCCCGCCTCAAAACTCCCAAAGCTCAGAGTGCTAATAACGTTTCTTCCGAAGTAAGGAGCACTGATTTTAAGTAACTTTACTTGCAAGCTTGAAGTGCAATCTTGTGGGTTCTCCGCATTCCCGCCCTTAAGGTTGCATTTCAAAAATAAAGAAAGGAAATACTCAAAAATGAAAATATGATATTAATTCATATATTCGGGGGTGGGAAGGGGGGAGAGAGAATTGATCACAGTAGGCAAGGAATGAATGAAAAACGGTATCCTTGAGGAATAATAAATAAAAATTAGTGTCTCCATTCTGGTGTGTTTATCTGTATGATGGCTATTCCCCCTCCCCATTATAAACTGAAATATTAACTTTAAAGTAGTAAATTCGCTACAGTCTACATGCTAAGCCATCCTATAGTTATAGGTGTGTATCATTCAAATTTATTTATTCCAACTTTGACTGGGCTAATCATACTAATCTGTTGCAGCAAATTCAAGAGATAAAAATATTTTGGGGGATACCTCTCATAGAAGGGGCTATAGTCAGCTGAGTTTCTGTCTTTGTAAATTTGTTCATTTGGGAGATTCTTTGTGGCTTTACTGCAAATAAGGTTCAAATTTAAAGTATACAATGCGGCTCGAAAGATGTGCCATTTGTTTATGATTGTCCAAGTAGTAAAATGTCAGATAAATCCCAAAAGAAATATAACTAAGAAATTATGTAAATATAGTGAGAAAAAAACTTGTCAAAATTATGCTGTGTATTCTTGTACAGAATGTTCCTGAAGGTTCTTTTTTTTTCTATTGAGTGATATTTGTCATCAATTTGGTCTAGTGGTTAAACCAGGAGAATGTTAGTTCTAGTTGTGCCTTAGTTATGAAAGCCAGTTGGATGACTTCAGGCCACTCAATGTGTCTTAGCCCACAATATCAGGGTTGAGCAACAAGCTGGTCTGTCAATCCCTGTCGCAACCAACAGATCAACACCTGGTTGATCTGAAAAAAAGTGACCTTTGCATTTGTGGGTGAAATGCTAGGAAGAAAAAAATGTTATTTGTCACCAGAGACAAAGTTCTCTTCCTTAAATGACTGCCAGGGTAGATGGCAGTCCAAGAGATACCAAGATTGAACTGATTTGAAGTGTATTAAGTCTGAGCACAACCAAAAAACTATTGAAACTGAGAGTAGCAGCAACAATTTCTGAAATGAATCAGTCCTGATCACTTGAAAAACTAACTATGCAGTTATTGCCTGCTGTTTCAAACACATAATGGATTTCCCTAGAGGGGTCATGTTCAACTAATGCCAGCATGGACCAGTCATTATTAAATAAATCTTCCCTTGCTTATAGTAGTGTCCTTCCAGTTCCCATTATATATTCTGAAAACTGTTTCAGTCCAGGGAACAACCAGGTGTGGTCATAGACCTGTATCTTTCTGTCTGTATGAATTGAGAGAGAATGCTGGGATAACCTAGCCTAACCCTAGACAGATCCAAGAATTTGGCTCCTTGAGAATGAGATCTCAGTGGTAGCCCCCTCACTCTTGAACAGATTGCCCCCTGAGATCAGATTAGCCCCCCCACCCTTTGCTCTTTTGAAGGTGGTTTATGCCCTCCCAGAGGGTGTTCAGAGAGAGAAATTTTAACTGATGACAGTCATGGAGATTATCATAAGATTTTAATGCTGGATTGATGTGTTCATAATTTAAATCAGCGGTTCTCAACCTTGGGGTCGCGACCCCATTTGGGGTCACACGACGATTTCGCGGGGGTCGCCGTACACCGCGGGCCGCCATTTTTTAATTTTTTTTTTATTTTTATTTTTTTATTTTTTTGGCGTGCGACAAAAATTATTTTTTGGCATGCGCAGATCCGCCCGTCGCGCCGGGAAAAAAAATTAAAAAAAATTAAAAAAATTAAAAAAATAATAAAAAAACCAAAATGGAGGCCACGACGGGCGGATCCACGCATGCGCGGCACGTGCGACGGGCCGATCTGCGCATGCGCAGATCCGCCCGTCGTGGCCGATCTGCGCATGCGCAGATCCGCCCGTCGTGGCCGCCATTTTGTTTTTTTGTTTTTTTGATTTTTTTTGGGTTTTTTTAAATTTTTTTTTTCTGCGCGCGCACACACCCGGGTCGGGGTCGCGGCACGCATGGGCGGGGCAAGTGGGGTCTCAACCTGAGAAAGGTTGAGAACCACTGATTTAAATCGTCTTAATTTTCTTAATTAATAATTTATATCTTCATAATAGAATTGCTTCACAAACCACATGCAAATATTTATAAATTAGAGACAAATAAATAATTAGCCTTCCACGGGAGAATTTAAAAAGTTAAGATGGCAGCTGCAGTCACTCGAATGAGGCTTCACTCTTTCTGGCAGGTTTTGGTTGTGTAGTTGTAGCAACCATCATGGTTTATTTGATCTCTCTCCCACTGCAGATGCCCTGAAGGTACCACCAGGCTGTTATTCTTTATTTAATGTGTTTGTATGAAATAAAATGTTTCATTTCATATGGGTCCATATAATATATTTCTTAGAATTGAAAGGGTCTTTAGGTTTAGATCTGGGAAAACCCAATGTTGACAATTACTCTAGCTGATTCCTTAAATGTTAAATGTTTGTGTGTTTCTTTTTAAAAAATAAATCCCATGTTAAAATAGCATGCATTAACATCCAAAGTATTAGCATTGAGTGCCACCTAGTGACAGTATAAATTAGACCAAATTGTGAGTAACAGAAGAGAATGTGATCCTACCGGTAGGACAAAACTCTCCAAACAGCTGGAGTGTCACAATGTTCTCCATTGTCCCCAAATGCTGAATAAGGACTTTATGTTTCTGGAAGGTAGAAGCTACTTTTATATAGAACGGAAAATGGAAAAATGTCCTAATGTAAGAGCAGTGAATCCAATTACTGAGAGAGGTGCCGTGCTACCCGTCACCGGATGACATAGTCACAAAAATATGACATACATTAGTTAATGTGTCAGCTGCTTCGTGACATGAATGACTTACATATAATTTGTGCAATGATATCATGATATATATGCCATCATTCCCTTCTTCTGGCTTCTTGTGGGCACCTTGATATCATTCTGTTTAAGGGGAATTCTGTCTTAGTTAGAGAGGTTCAGTGATAATCCCACAGAGAGTAGCTTTGCCTACTGCCTCCCAGCCAAGTACCGGTATGTATACCAAATGGGCTTTCTGAGCTGACTAATAAATTCTCCTAACTTACAGTTAAAGTTGTTCAGATGAAGAGAAGTTCTTCTTGCAGCTAAATGTCCTCCTAGATCTCTAGAAGGATCACTGGATTCTACTCAATTGCCATTGTTAATTGAGGCTTAGTAGTCTAGTAACTTTGTTAATTTGAGTAATATATTTATATTTTAATTGTATTCAGTTAGTGCATAATCTTTGCTTAATTTTTTGGACTGGACTGTAAATCAAGAAAAAAAATAATGGAAGGGCTTTATTGAAACATGTGTCTGGCACTGTTGAAAAAGAGCTAGACTTTGAGCTAGATCAGATTTCAGGCCATCTAATTTAAAGTAAATTCCCGAATAAATGCCAGTTAATCGATGTCCAACAAGAAGATTCTTTTAGTTTGTTGCAATACTGTATGGTTCCCATTTTGAACATTTGCTTCCACTTCAATTCTATAGATTTATATACATTGTGTCTAAACATTTTCAGAGAGAGCTTTACTGGACTAATCAAATATTTTAAATAATACAGCTGAGTTTTCAAGCTACTTTTTCTCAAGAGCACTGATTATATGTTCAGACCTGAGATAAAGAAAATTAGATATAATTTTTGAAAATCTAATGGGGATTGAAGAATATTAAAATCTCAAGAATTGTATGTCTTACAGGTGATGGAATTGCCCATACTCAGTTCCCATATATGTGTCCATTCTTAACCGTGATTCAAAAATGACAACACATGTGTCATTGTTCAAGCTGCACCCCTAATGTATTTGACTTATGTCATATAGAGAAGGCAAAACCACGAAACTGTCCCTCACTTATTTTAGCCATGTCATATGAGAGAATTTGTTGGAGAAAGCAATTATATTTGGAAGAGCCAGTGGTAAAAGGAAACCAGGTTATCAAAGAACATGGTGGCTGGACACCATCAAAGCTGACACCAGCCAGAGCATAGAAAAACTCAAAGAAGTAGTACAACATCAGAAGGTGTGGAGAGACCTGGCCCATAGAATCATCAGAAGTCCAACATGACAAATGGATAACATCATCATCACTATGTCATACAGAAGTATATGAGAGTAGAGTTTGTGTTGTGATACAAGTTCCACCACTTGCCTCCTCCTGCTCCTTCATAGACACCCATAGCAACTCATATCACATAGCAATGCATTATAAAAAAATAATATTAGGAAAGGCTTTGCAAATTATAAAAACATCTCCTCCTCCTTAAACAGCTTTTCTCAATATGCTGCCTTCCAAATATACTGGGAACTGAATCCCCCACATAGCAGGAAATAACCAAGTAAGGAAAAAGTGCCCCAAAGATAGATTCGGTATTTAACTTTTTTTTAGACATGCAGGTTGAGTTTTCATTATGATGATGTAGAAAGAACCATACATCTGGACACAACTAGCTCTCCTAAAGCAACTTAAGTCTAATCCATGTTTTAAATATATTCATTCTCTTTAAATATGAACTTCCCCCAAAATCATTATTTGTGAATAAGTATACAGAACTCACTGCTCAACATACTGGCTTTAATCATACTGACTTCTTGGAATGATGATGGATTGAACTAATCTTAAGAATAAATTTTAAATGATATAATAATTCTAACTGGAACATATAATCAGGAGAATCCTTTAAAAAGTGATAAGAAGAAACTCACCATCTCCAAGTTAGAATATGTGTTTCTTTTTTCTCTGGTTCTCCATCACTAGCATGAAGAAATTACAGAATGTTATCAGTAGGCAGATTGAAGAGTTACAGCCTATCAATTTTTGAGTGGCTTCATCAACGCAAGTAGTGCTTGGATGACCCAAGTGCCAGACTGCCAACTGCATAGTCTGACAACCGTTTACAGAGGATGTGGTCAGCTTAGTACAAGTGAACATTCAGTCTCTGATTCATATCATGCACAACGTGGGCACTCCCGGAGCATTTTCCCATGGGGTACACAGACAGGGCAAACTAGATATATACCCCGATTCTTAACCACTGACTTTTATTATTGCTATAAGGGAAAAGAGCTTCTGCATGACAAGAAATACTGATGCTCATAGTTTGCACTTTTGCTGATGAAACTGAACCAGACTTTTAGACTTACTGGAATCTGGTTGGTACAAATCTTTAAAAAGTGTTCAGACACATGGACACCTGATAGAGACTGCACATTTCAGCAGTAAAACTGAGACATAACTAAGGTGTGGAAGTTCTGAAGTTCTGCCAGGCCTTTTCTACAGTTAGATAAGTCTACTCATCACTGTGCTCAGTTGTAATAATAATAGTCAAACAGAAGATAATATCTGAAAAAAATGGTCCATGGATGTTTGAATCAGTTGCATTCAATTTTGGTTTGTGTCCCTTGAGTCTGCAGGATAGGGAAAAATTTAAAAAATAGAAGTTTCCCCTTGTGTCTCTGGAAATATTGCCTGCATGTAGGCAGTGGTTCTGCTGACTTATCTAGCTACAAATACTTCCAGTATCTCTCCTTCCTTCTCTGGTTTTTATTTCCATGTTTCAGTTTTAATCTTTCAGTTTCCTTATGTTCCTCTGCTCAGTTCTCTTTTTGATACACAGATGGGCATCCTTGATTCAAACGATGGCTTGTAACTATTATGCTCCAAATTGATTTTACTGTACATTTACCATGCAAACTGTTTTTTTTTCTGATACTATCAACTCCCATTCCTCATTTCAACCCTGTGCTCTAAATTAGAGGCTTTAAAAAAAATTATTGATCCTCTGATTAACTTTTTCACAAAATGGAAGAGCTGCAGTGAGAAAGAAGATAGAGGAATTCCCCTGTCAACTTGGGTTTCTTAGCTGCTTTATGTGAGTTTGAAAAGTGGGCATTTACCAGTATATACAAATGGTTTATGTAGAAAGGTTGATAGGTAAGCTGCCCAAGGCTGGAAGCATAAATCCATTGGGTCAAAGCAGCTGTAAAATCTTGCTTTGGGTGACCCACAAATTTCAAGAGAAATAAGGGTAGTTCTGCATAAAATTGGCTTTGGGATAGTTTCTTTTTCTTAAAATCATAGAATCATGGAGTTAGATGGGAATGTAAGCATAATGTAATCCAATCCTATGCAATGTGCAAGAAAATCTTTTAAATCATACCCCAAAAGTGGCTACCCAGCCTCTTTTTTAAATCTTCAGAGATGGAGATCCCAAAACTTTTGAATTGTGTTAATTAAAAGTTACATTTAACAAATAGGGTAGACAGCTCTCTGGATCTAAGCTGTAATGTAATTTGTTCATGGGCAATCCATGATTTTGGGATAAATACTGCTTGTGAACCCAGTCAAATGTGATTTATTATATTATAAACTATTGTTCGAAATTGCTTCATGTGAACATAATAAAAAAGATCCATTGCAGAACATGTTAAATCACTATGTGAAACCAGTAAGTGAAACCACTATTTGGTTTCACTGTAGAAGGGAAGCACACCCTGCCCACATAGAAGGTGGTGATACAAAGTACAAAGCTGTACTTTGTAGTTTTAGCCACCACGATGCAAAAAAGATGCTGAGACTCTAGAAAGAGCACAGAGAAGAGCAACAAAGATGATTAGGGGGCTGGAGGCTAAAACATATAAGGAACGGTTGCTGGAATTGGGTATGTCTAGTTTAACGAAGAGAAGGATGAGGGGGGACATGATAGCAGTGTTCCAATATCTCAGGGGCTGCCACAAAGAAGAAGGAGTCAAGCTATTCTCCAAGGCGCCTGAAGGCAGGACGAGAAGCAATGGATGGAAACTGGTCAAGGAGAGAAGCAACTTAGAACTAAGGAGAAACATCCTGACAGTTAGAACAATTAACCAGTGGAACAACTTGCCTCCAGAAGTGGTGAATGTTCCAACACTGGAAGTTTTAAAGAAGAGATTGGACAGCCATTTGTCTGAAATGGTATAGGGTTTCCTGCTTGAGCAGGGGCTGGACTAGATGACCTCCAAGGTCCCTTCCAACGTTATTATTATTATTATTATAAGCATGTGGATGTGAGTCCACTGTGATCTAGGAGTCCATCCTCAAATGGAAAGATGAGGAAGGGCAACACAGAGAACTTTCAGAACTTCTGGGCAAACTTCAAATTTCACAGCATGTTGCACTGCATATTGACGTACACACATTATTGTCCTCTGATATTCTTCCGAAGCAATAAGGATGTGGTTCTGCAGTAATGACCACTATAGACTTATCTTGGATTCAATACTCTCAATTGTGGGGGTAACAATCCATTTGCCAATTGTGGCATTTAAAGTCTTTGTGATTATGGATTCTATCAGTTTGAGAAGTACTTCAGGGGATTTCATATACTGTGTAATGAAAGGCCATTTGCCCTTTTCTGTGATGTGTATCGTTAATCTCCCACTATCTGTGTTGATATCCTTCTCATAACTTGTGGTGTTATGGACATGCAAGACCACCCCAACCATACACTGCATAACAAACACAGTATCATTAAGGAATTCTATGGAATCTCTATTGGGCAGAATTGTGTTATCTCCCTGGCTGTTATATGGATATTCCTTGACTCATTATCCAGAACACAAAAGGCATTTGCAAGCTCACTCTCAACAGTCTTTTCATTCCTTTTCAACTTCTCTAGTCAATCCATATGTTTTGAAGCATGTGCATGTGCTTTGATGATAAAACAGAAAGCCGAAGAGTTCATCAAAGCATATTACTTTTTTAAAAAAAAATATTTTATTGGTTTTTTAATTTTTAAGAAAAAGTACTCAGGACACACCGTGGTGTTTGGGTAATCAGACATTCCAAAGTAAAAACATAAATAAACAACTCAACTCAATAAATAAAATAAATAAATAAACTCAATACATTCACTGTCTCCTCTCTATTTCCCTCAAATAACAATACGTTTAAAATATTCCATTTCTAAATTAAATTTCTATTACTACTAAACCTGTTTTAAAACTTTATCAGTTTACAATTACCAAAATCAAATTTCACTTTAAATCAACAAGTTATCAACTCAGGTATCCCTTCCAGATATATTCTAGTTCTTAATTTCTCTCATCCCTCCTTTTATCACCAATCTCATTTATTTCTTCTTCCATTACACAATAGCTATCTTAGTTAAAAAATAATGTTAAACCTTAATTCACTTCAATTCATTACAGAAACTTCAAATGTCATCCAATTGTCATACCTTATCACATCTATGTTATTGTACAAAAAAATCATTTAAGTTAAAACACTCCATTAATTACTAAAACCATCCCAATCTAAAAAAATCAACATTTTTTCAATTCCAATACATAATTTTCATCAAAATAAATCTGTTATTCCTGTGCCAAGAAGGTTTCCATAGGGACACTTCCCTTTCAGCCAGTAGATCTGTCTTTGTTGCTTGCAGTAGCCTTTGAAATAATAGCAATCCCATCCTCTGCATTAGACATTTTCTAGTGACTCCTACATTCTATGATTCCTACAACTCGGTGGTTATTTTCCCCCAGGGGCACTCAAGAGTACACCTTTGATAAAGGAATATTAGTAACAAGCAAACACCCATAAAACTGAGTTTGTTTTGATTCTCCCACTGAGTGCAATGCAATCACATCAAGGTGTTTGTGGATTGCAAGCATAGAATCATAGAATCATAGAATCGTAGAGTTGGAGGGGACCTCCCGGGTCATCGAGTCCAACCCCCTGCCTGAGGCAGGATTCCCTAAACCATCCCAGATAGATGGCCATCCAGTCTCTGCTTGAAGACCTCCATCGAAGGGGAGCTCACCACCTCCTGTGGCAACCTGTTCCACTGGTTGATCACCCTTACTGTTAGAAATTTTTTTCTAACATCTAATCTGAATCTTTTCTCCTGCAGTTTCATCCCATTGTTTCTAGTCCTTCCTTGGGCAAGTGAGAACAGGGCTGATCCCTCTGCACTGTGACAGTCCTTCAGGTATTTGTAGACAGCTATCATGTCTCCTCTCAGTCTTCTTTTCTGTAGACTAAACATTCCTAATTCCTTTAACCGTTCCTCATAGGACATGGTTTGTAGACCGTTCACCATCTTGGTAGCTCTCCTTTGAACCTGCTCCAGTTTGTCAGTGTCTTCCTTGAACTGGGGTGACCAGAACTGGACACAGTACTCCAGGTGAGGTCGGACCAAGGCAGAGTAGAGGGGAATAATAACTTCACGTGATCTGGACTCTATGCTTCTCTTGATACACCCCAGGATCGTGTTTGCCTTTTTTGCAGCTGCTTCACACTGTTGCCTCATGTTCAATCGATGATCCACTAGGACACCGAGGTCCTTTTCACATGTACTGCTGCTCAGCTGGATTCCTCCCATACTATATGTGCTTTTTTCATTTTTCTTACCCAGATGTAGTACCTTGCATTTTTCCTTGTTAAATACCATTTTATTAGTTGCAGCCCATTGTTCGAGTTTCTCTAAATCTTTTTGAATCCTTTCTCTCTCTGCTCTGGTGTTTGTAATCCCTCCTAGCTTTGTGTCATCTGCAAATTTGATCAGTTTCCCCTCAATTCCCTTATCCAAATCATTTATAAAAATATTAAACATAACTGGGCCCAGAACAGAGCCTTGTGGCACTCCGCTTGAGACTTTCTTCCAGTTGGATGTGCAGCCATTTATAGCCACTCTTTGAGTACGGTTACTAAGCCAGTTATGAACCCACCTAACAGTCACCCTGTCAATCCCATATTTGATCATTTTTTCAATGAGGATGGTGTGAGATACTTTGTCGAAAGTTTTGCTGAAATCCAGAAATACTATGTCTACTGTATTTCCCTGATCAACCCATTCCGTGATTTTGTCATAGAATGAAATTAGATTAGTTTGACACGACTTGTTTGTTACAAACCCATGTTGACTGCTGTTAATTATTGAATTCCCATCCAAATGCTGACATATATGTTGCTTAATAATTTGTTCAAGAATCTTTCCTGGTATTGAAGTCAGGCTAACAGGCCTGTAGTTCCCTGGGTCTGCCTTCTTCCCTTTTTTGAAGATAGGGACAACATTTGCCCTTCTCCAATCATCTGGGACTTCTCCTGTTCTCCATGACTTTTCAAAGATTACAGCAAGTGGTTCAGCAATTACTTCTGCTAATTCTTTCAGTACCCGAGGATGTAATCTATCTGGACCTGGAGACTTAAACTCATTTAAATTAGCTAAGTGTTCCCTTACCTTCTCTGTGTCGATTACATGCCTTAATTCTCTTAGTCCTTCACTAGCACAGTGAAGGTCAGTTGCAATTACATTATCTTTCTTAGAAAAAACAGATACAAAATAGGAGTTTAGAATCTCCGCCTTCTCAAGATCACTTTTGACGACTTCCCCATTCTCGTTCTCTAAACTTCCTATAGCCTCTTTAACTTTTCTTTTACTTTTGACATATCCCCAAAACCCTTTTTTATTGTTTTTAGTCTCTCTTGCAAGCCTCAATTCATTATTAACCTTAGCTTTTCTGATACTTGCCCTGCAGTTTGTACAGATTGCATTATAATCTTCCTTAGATATGTATCCCTCCGTCCAATTCTTTTTTTTTCAATCATTTTAAATTTGTAGACCTTCTTCACTCCGTATATCAAAGTTTAACTATAAGCCAACTACATTTTATAAATTTTAAGTTTCACTTCTTTTCAAATCTATCTTATTAAAGTTAATAATTATCATGTCATTACACCCCTCCCTTCAACGCGTACATTCTTAGTCCAGTTAATATATATCTTCCATTAATCACCCTCTCATGTCTCTTGCTCTTACACTTAGTCCTTAAATCAGTCCATAGTTCTTTGCCTTTAATTCCTTGCATAAAATATTAAGTTTCTCTTCATTTCAGTCGAATTCTGGGTTTCTTCCTCTGCCAGGTGGATTTCCATAGCACAGCTTCCCTTCCAAGTAATAAGTCTCTCTTTATTGCTTGCAATGTCCCTTGGTTCCATATAAGCCATGCTCTATGGATTCTGTCAGTTTGCGAAGAGAAATTTTTAGCCTCCTCTCCTAGATATTTTTCCCATGCTTTTATAACAATTCTTTTCAAATCTTCTTGTCTCTCCACCTCTTCCATCTTTTCTTCAACTCCTTCCCAGACCCTCTTCGAATTTCTCCCAGTATCTTCTCTCATTTCCCCACTGTGCGTTTTTCCGGTTTGGTCCAAGTCCTCAATAACTGCTTTGCTTTGATTTTCCATCATCTTCTCCATTTCTCTACTTTGTTCCACTGCCTCCATCGTCTCCATCCTTCCCTCCCATCTTTTTGCATACATGTCTATTATCATGTCCATCTTTCTCCTCATTTTTTCAAGAGTTGTTGATATTTCATCTTTTAATTCTTTCATCGTCATTTCTGGGGAGCTTGTATACATCTTTAGGTTTATTTTGCAAAGTTTTTAAGTTATGCGTCTCTGGTGCCCTCTAGAGGTCTCTTTCGCATTACAGTTTCTCTTCCTTAGGTTTATTTTGCAAAGTTTTTAAGTTATGCATCTCTGCTGCCCTCTAGAGGTCTCTTTCGCATTACAGTTTCTCTTCCGCCTTTCTCTTCCGGTGCCTATCACTTTAAATTAAAAGTGGTCGCCATTTTGGGTGCCTTCTGGTTATTGTGAACGTATTTGATCCGAGGTAAAATATAAGAAATACTTGCTTTTTAAGCTCCTGCATTCAGCCTGTCAATCTCTGTGCTTCTTTGAGATGTGTTCCTCGGGTGGTGGCTGGTCTCAGCGTCGTGGTCTGTCAGCTGACAGATGCTGCTCCAGGCTGGAGCTATTGTGAGCGCACGGGGAGTCTTCTTTCTCCCCCCCCCCGAACGTTTTTTCTGGGGGCTTTCAGAAGATCTCAACCCACACTCACAGCTCTTCGCCCCTCCTCCTACTGAGGAGGGGTTTTTTCGCCGCTAAAAACAGCTGGTTTGCGCTGCTTTGGCGGCTTTACAGGTCCCGTGTCGCAGAGCCTCCTAACAAGGCTATTTCGACCCTGAGGCAGCCACCCCTCCGTCCAATTCTTAAACATTTCTTTTTTCCTTTTTAGCAAGTTTTTAAGTTCTAGGTTTATCCACCCTGGTCTCTTTAGATGTTTCCCATTCTTCCTTCTTTGAGGAATTGTTAAAGATTGCGCTTCTAGTATTGCATTTCTCAAAATATCCCATCCTTCTTGGACATTTCTATCCCTTAGTACATTCAGCCATTTGATCCCCCCTACCCTCTTCTTGAGTCCATCAAAATCTGCCCGTCTGAAATCCAACTTTGAAGTCTGAGTCCTCTCAGGCTTTCCTTCCCTTATTATGCAGAATTCAAGGATAACATGATCACTACTTCCTAAGGTCCCAGAATCTCTGATTTCCTCGACCATTTCCTCCATGTTTGTAAGGATTAGATCGAGAATAGCCAATCCTCTTGTTTTCTCCTCCACTTTTTGGTGGATGAAATTGTCAGCAAGAGAGTAAGAACTTATTAGAATAAGAACTTATTAGACTTCCGGCTTTTGCCTGAGAGAGATTCCCAACAAATGTCTGGATAGTTAAAATCTCCCATAATCACTATATCATGCTTTCTTGATAGTTTAGCCATTTGATCTAGAAAGAGGTCATCCATATCTTCTGTTTGTCCAGGGGGCCTATAATAGACTCCTACAATATTATCCTTTCTGTTGTTCTCCCCATGAATTCTTACCCATACAGATTCTACTGAGTTTCCACTCTCTGAAACCTGGATCTCTGAGGAGACAAATGCTTTTTTAACATAAAGTGCAACACCCCCTCCTCTTTTGTTAAGCCTGTTCTGCAAAAATAAGTTGTAGCCTTCGATGTCAGTGTTCCATCCATGTGTGTTATCCCACCAGGTTTCAGTAATACCTATGACATCATATTTATCTTCCTGAATTAAGATCTCCAGCTCTCCTTTTTTTATTTCTCATGCTTCGTGCATTGGTGTAGAAGCATTTTAGTTTGTGACTGGTACCTGTTGCAGACTTGACTCCTCCACTTTTCTTACAATCTTTTTGCATTTGTTCTTTTGTTCTATTTCTGAGAGGAAGAATATCACCTGGTTTGATTGGCTGAGTATTTTTGTTTAACTTTTTACTTCCCTTCCCCTTTTGTTTTAGTTTAAAGCTCTCCTGATGAGTGAAGGAAGGCACTTGCCAAATACATTCTTTCCTGTCTTTGTAAGGTGCAACCCATCCCTTGCAAGGAGTCCATCATATAGGTAGTTTTCTCCATGGTTCAAAAATCCAAATCCTTGCTTCTTGCACCACTGACGTAGCCAGTTGTTCACCTCAAGAATCCTGTCCCATCTTCTTTCTCCATGACCATCCACTGGAAGGATAGACGAAAAAACTACTTGTGCTCCGAGTTCCTTCACTTTCCGTCCAAGGTCTTCAAAGTCATGGCAGATGGTTTCGAAGTTGTTTCTTGTAGTGTCATTTGTGCCTACATGTATTAGTAGGAATGGGTTGTAGTCTGTAGGACTGAAGAGCCTCGTTATGGTATCATTCACATCTTTGATTCGTGCCCCTGGGAGACAGCACACCTCTCGTGAGTTTCTTTCGGGTCTGCAGATAGCTGTCTCTGTTCCTCTCAACAGGGAATCTCCCACAACCACCACTCTCCTGTTCTTCTTTTCAGTACCATTTCTTTCTCTCCATTCAAGAGGTTTCTGGGGGCATAGTGGAGCATTCTTTGTGGATTGTGTAGTCAATTTTTGAGATACATCTGTATTGTTCACCTGACTAAGTGGTTGGAATCGGTTCTTAAGTTGTAAGTTGTTGAAGGGTCATTGCTTTGTAGTTTGAAGTCTCAATCTTTGCTTCTTCAGTTCCTCTAAGTTGCAGATGGAAGGTTTGTAAGCTAGAATAAGTTCCTCTTTTATCTCTGTTAATTTCTCTTCAAGTATGTTTTTATTTATACCATAGTCAGATGTAGCCTGGATATCCATTTGAACATTTGAAGTGAAATTTCTGGATCTTAGTTCTGTAGTAAACTTTTTCACTGTAGCACATATTTCTGCAGTAGCCTCATAGATCTTTTATTTATTATTTTATTTTTACAATTTTTATACCGCCCCCCTCCCGAAGGACTCAGGGCAGTGTACGGCCCAATTAAAAAACATCAACATACAAAAGTAAAATTATTAAAAATAGATTAAATAATTTGGCCCAATCATTTAAAAACCCAATACATAATCTTAAAAACTCAATCCCCTAAAAACAATTATGGCCTTGTTGGAACCGGAGCTACTATCCCAGGCCGGCTTGTCGAAATAGATATGTTTTTAATTCTCGACGGAAGGAACACAATTCCGTCATCGTACGGAGTTCGGGGGGGAGCTCGTTCCAAAGCGTTGGAGCTCCCACAGAGAAGGCCCTCCCCCTGGGGGTCACCAGCCAACATTGTCTGGCCGACGGCACCCTGAGGAGACCCACTCTTTGGGAGCGTACCGGACGGCGGGAGGTATTTGCTGGCAGAAGGTGGTCCTGTAAATATCCGGGTCCAATGCCATGGAGCATTTTAAAGATGGTCACTAACACCTTGAAAGGCACCCGGAAGGCCACCGGCAACCAGTGCAGCTCGCGCAGGAGCGATGTTACATGGGAGCGCCATGACGCTCTGGTCACTACCCACGCGGCCGCATTCTGGGCCAGCTGAAGCCTCCAGGTGCACCTCAAGGGGAGCCCCATGTAGAGAGCATTACAGTAGTCCAGCCTGGAAGTGACGAAGGCATGAGTAACTGTGCATAGCGAGTCCCGGTCTAGGAAGGGACGCAACTGGCGCACCAGGCGAACCTGATAGAACATCCTCCCGGCCATGGCCGTCAGATGGTCCTCTAAAGACAGCCGTGAGTCCAGGAGGACTCCCAAATTGCAAACCCTTTCCGCAGGGGCCTTTGTTTCGCCCCCAATGGACAACGAAGGAATCAATTGACTAAACTGGGATGACGGTAGCCACAGCCACTCGGTCTTGGAAGGGTTGAGCTTGAGTCCGTTCTTCCCCATCCAGACCCGCACGGCCTCCAGGCACTGGGTCAGCACGGCAAGAGCATCGTTGGGGTGGTTCGGCGTGGAAATGTACAACTGAGTATCATCAGCGTATAGATGGTACTCCACACCAAAACCACGGATGATCTCACCCAGCGGTTTTACATAAATGTTGAACAGTAGGGGCGAGAGGACCGACCCCTGAGGTACCCCACATACGAGGGGTCTCGGGGTCGACCTCTGACCCCCTGTCAACACAGACTGCATCTTTTCCAATATAAGTGTACAGTTTAATTGTGGCTGAGGTTTCTCCATTTTGATAGTAATTAAAAAGAGTCTCTTTTTTTATTTTCTTTTTTTTGTGGAGGCTATATTTGATATAATTTAGGCAATATCCACCCCCACAGTTCCCACAGCTGCCCAGCTTATCTTTTCTCTTCAAAAATGTTTTGAAGGGCAGATCTGTTCCATCTTCACACCAAGTAACCAGATGTTGCAGTTTTAAATGTTTGCCACTAGATGTCCTCAGTAAATTAAAAAAGGTCTTTTCCAGAAACCATTTCCTTTTTTTCTATCTTTTAAAGTATAATGTAACAAATAATCTTCCAGTATAGGATAATAATACAGTTCTTAGAAAGAGAGAAAAAGAAAAAAATATTTTCCTGTACCCCAAAAAATATAAAAGTAAAATATAGTCTTTAAAATTTTGTTCTATTTTTATAGAACACCTTTCTTCCCAAAGAATGTAGAAGCTGCCTTTTCAAGCCAGGGAAATAATTCCAACAAGGCTCTTTCAGGTACCAAAAACAAAATAGAATAGAGAGAATAGCAAAACAAAGTCTCACCCAGATTCATCATGGGGGTTCTTACAGCTTAGATGTTCTTTGACTTGCGGTTTGAAGCAGCAGGGTGATCGGCCATTTTACTGGCCGATCTTCTTCTCCGTCGGCCCTCAGAGATAGCTCAGACTGCTAAAGGAGCCGCTGCTCCTCAGCAGTCGAGCAGAGCCTCCTCGACAGAAGTTGCACCCTCCAGGGCGACTTTGGGCCCGCATAAGGGTCTGCCGGCAGAGGGAAAGCTAGCCAACGAGGAGACGAGTCTCTCCGTACGACTAGAGATGCCGCGAACCGGAACCGGAAATCCATCAAAGCATATTACTGAGGATGTATAGTAGGATATACAGAATGACAGAAGTCATGTTGATCAGTTGGCCTGAGTGTAGGCAAAATCTACCTGCATTTGACTGCATCAGCAGCCAACATTCTTCTTCTTCAAGGAAAACATTCTTATGTAATATGTGTGTCATGCACTGCTTCCTGTACTTTAATATCAGAGGATTGGAAAGCAGGAAATCTGAACTGTTGCATGCACTGGACACAGGCACATTTCACTGTGCCATTCTTTTCTTGCTAATAATTACTCTTTAGCTGCTCATTTGCTTCAAATTATAGGCAAGAGAAGTCTCTCAGTATCTAGTGGTCCCCTTCTCAAGCCCAGATGCAATTCTCACATGTGAAATGAATTATCTGCTGGAAGGTGCCCATAGACCCACACTGGAGAATACACAGAGGCTCACCTGGAAGGCAAGTAGAAGAACATGCTAGAAAAGATACCCTTGACCTTTGTAGGTAGTTTTTAAGAGTTAGACTAACTATGGCACAGACAACAGGAAATTTAGTGTTCTTGCACAGTTGTGAAAGAACACTACACAAAAAAAATGTCCACTGTGGCACCTGAATTCCTGGAATGCACCCACAAAGTTACACTTCTCACGATGAGTCTCCCAGTCAGCACAACGCATCCTTTGATGGAAACTGGACTGAATGGCATACACATAAACAGAAGGTGATATTTTCATATTGTGGTGCAAAAATGCAAAATGCAGTTTTAAAAAAGTGTCTATAATATACCATAATGATATGGTCCCCTGATACTGGATAGCAAATCCAGAATGACACTTCAGAGGATCCTCAAGGATTGGAAAGGGAACATGACATCTCCATAGCAACCTGTAGGTGGAAGCAGGGCTGACTCAAGCCACATTACCAAGCCTCAGTCTCAAATTGTATGTGAAATGGCCAATTGTTTCCATCTGTAACCACATGCAGAACTACAGTAAGCTGGCCTAATGGGAAAATACTATAAAAACTCCCTTTTTATTGACCTTATAATCCCTTAACTTGGGATAGAATTTGGTGACTAGACGGAGCTGAGTGTTTACTGGCTGGATGCCTTTCCTGACGCCATGCAGAGTTTGCAGCAGATATTTTTTCTTTGCGCCCTAGGAGAGAAGCATTGTCTTGAGCTCTCAACTTTCCAAGTGGTAGGTGAGCATCATCACCACTAAAATACTATGCCATAATATTTGAAAATTCAGAATGTGGGGCAGGTATGTGATGAAGACATAGCAGCTAGAAAGGGTTTCTGGGATATGTCCATGGGTAGGGGCAATTAGGAAAAAGTTTTTAGATTTGCTAAAATGGAGCTACCATAAAAACATTGTAAAAATTCAAGCAACCACTAGATGGCAGAAACGAGTTAAAGTTTTCTGTAGTCTTTGTGGCCATAGGGTGGCTGTCTGTATTTTTTGCTAAGAGTGCTACCGTAACATCCATTGATTGGTCTCTCACAGTATTTGATCTCCTGTTAAGCAACCAGATGTTTTACATCTGCTTCACATACCTATTGGATTATAACTTCTGTTATTCTAAGCCACCCAATCTGTGGAATTAAATTTATAGCCATTGTTCAACACCTACCAAACATAGGTAGAGATTAAATAGGGCAGTAGGCAAAAAATGCAGTCCTGCAAAATCTGCACTATTGTAATGAATTTATTAGAATGGGATCTAACTGTCTCAGGGCTTTTCACACTAAACATCTTTCAACTCATAGGTTTTATTGCAAATAACACAGCACTGCTCGCAAATTTGCAGTGAGAATACTCTGTTTTTAAAAAAGAAAGAGAATAAAATAGATACATGGATTTGCTCACAGTTAATTTCATCTCATTAACAATCAGCATCTTCCAGAAATGGTGTTGGTGGCTCCAAAAACCAGATCTTTAAAACAATAGCGAGTAACAAAACTGCTTTTTCTCCCTGCCCTCTAGCTGTTTTGCCCCTCCTATTGCTATTCAAGACTTCGATTTATGCAGAAAAGAACATAATAGCTCACTCCCAACAAATAAACTATTTGAACAAAGCAGTGGAAAATGTGACCTTAAGCCAACTGGCTTTGTACAGAGGGCTGCTGAATTTTTGTGGAAGAGGAAAGCATTTAATTGACAGGTGGAATCTGTCTTTTAGTGGAATTGTCCAATTGCTTTGAGTTTTCACACAAATACAATATTTAGTATTAAAAGAATTGCAGTTTTTGAAAGCCAATTTATGAAACAATAGGTGCATTTGGAATTCTGTCTAATGCAATATCTTAATCCAGTGATGGCGAACCTTTTAGAGACTGAGTCCCCAAACTGCAACCCAAAACCCACTTATGCATCTTCGAGTGCCAGGTGGGTGTGGCCCATTGGCTGGGTGTGGCCAATTGGGTGGGTGTGGCTAATTAGGTAGGCATGGCTGCAGTGGTAACAGCAGACTGGGTGGGACTAAAAAGTTCAATCAATCAATTCCCACTTTGCAAGAATTTTTTTTTTCCCGTGAGAAGTTGAAATTGACTGATTGAACCTTTTTTTTTTTTGCACGTGGTGAAAAGGTTTTATAAAACCCAGCTGAAGGCCTAGGACTGGGGCGATGGCGCAGGTGCCCACAGAGAGGCATCTGTGCCATAGGTTCGCCACCACTGTCTTAATCCATTCATTCCAAGTACCAAAAATCCAGATGGGGAGGTCTAGTTACTTGGTCTGTAAATAAGGCTTTATGAAGTACACCAGACTAAAAATGGGAGCTCCTCCCTTGCACTGGCCAACAACTTTCCAGAAGTGTCTGTGGGTTCTTTTACCTGTTTTTACAATTGCTTAAAACTATTCTACACTGTCTCATCTCACATTAGAATTACAGGAAAAAGAAGATTGTCTTGAATAGTTTGTCAGGGAGATTTAGAAACAAACCAGTGCTATGTAAAAATAGTAAAAATAGTAGGCAGCTGCCTTGGGGCCCAGATGTACAGAGGCCACCCCTGGCTTCTTCTTCTGCACCCACTTCTTGCCTCACGCCTACCAGTCATGATTGTGTGCAAAGGGAATAACAGAGTTGAGCTGAAAAGATCAGAAGGCCACTGGGCCATCAAGGAGTTAAGCCTTTTGTGTAGCCTGATAATCTGAATGTGTCCTCAGTTTGCAGCTTTGCATAGTAGGCCAAGCACAGGGCCCCAATATGAAGAGCAACAAGAAAGGAAGGAGGGAGGGAGGGAGTAAAAGAAGAGCTAACACTGCTGCTGCTTTCAGTCGTAGGTAACTGGATGGCAGAATTTAGAATTTAGGTTGGGGACAAGGGACATGTTGAGTAACTGAGGAGGGGAGGGGATGCCTTGCAGACCTCAGTGGGAAGAATTAGCAGGGTGAGCCTCTGGACTGCTATGGAGGAGGGGAGGGGGGAGGGGAGGACTGATGAGTGGAGGGGGAGGAGCTCTGAGACGTTAGTCCCAAGACAGCTCCAATAGAAGAGAATATAAGATAAGATAACCTTTATTGTCATTTTTTACTATGAGCACACTGCCCACATTGAAAATGAAATTCTGTTGCCTATATACCGTGTTTCCCCGAAAGGAAGAAGTGTCTTACTTTCTTTTTATCCCCAAAAGCCCCACTATGTCTTACTTTCGGGGTACGGCTTATATTGATTGGAAAACAATTGTCAGTTTTATTTTAAGTATTTTAAGTATATTAAGTATTTTAAGTATTTTAAGTATTTAAGTATTTTAAGTATTTAAGTATTTTAAGCAGGAGGCGGAAGTGGGCAGGAGTAATATGTCTTACTTTCGAGGTACGGCTTATATTAGCCGACCCCCTGAAAACCCCGATACGTCTTACAATCGGGGGTGTCTTACTATCGGGGAAACACGGTATCTACCCATACACGTACATAACACACATATGCACATGCTATATACATACATATATACATACATATATGTCTCTAGTTATACTAAAAATGTGAATCCCCGGTTTGAATATATAGCAGAAAGAGAAAATTTGAGAGTTCACCAGGTTGATGCTGTATGGAACAAAACTGTGAGTGATGTTCTGCTTTGGATACCACGAAGCCTCCTCCCAGAAGGTAACAAGGAAAACAGGTCGTGAAGAGGATGTGTAGTGTCCCAGATAATATTACGGATCCTGCTCAAGCAACGCTTCTGTCCTATGTCCTGGATTGGAGGGAGGGAACTGCCAATGATCTTTTCAGCCATTCTCACCACTCTCTGCACTGCTTTCCTGTCTGAAACAGTAATACTTCCAGACCAGACAGTAATGCAATATGACAGGATGTCCCTCTGTGGAAAGTGATAAGAGTAGGGGAAGGAAGAAAGTGGTACAGGGTTGAATTCTTGGTGTTCTCTGAGTTTGGTTGTTTGCTTGCAGACATTTCTGCAAACTTTCTGAGACAACCCAAGAAAGGGATCTTGGGGTTTTGGTGGACAGCTCGATGAAGATGTCAACCCAATGCGCAGCAGCAGTAAAAAAAAAAAGCAAATTCCATGCTTGGCATGATTAGGAAGGGAATCGAAAATAAGTCAGCAAGTGTTGTATTGCCTCTGTACAAATCGATGGTGAGACCACACTTGGAGTACTGTGTACAGTTCTGGTCACCGCACCTCAAGAAGGATATAATGGAACTGGAAAAGGTGCAAAAAAGGGCAACAAGAATGATCAAGGAAATGGAGCGCCTCCCTTATGAAACCAGATTGCAACGCCTTGGTCTCTTCAGCCTTGAAAGACGGCGTTTAAGGGGTGACTTGATCGAAGTGTATAAAATCATGCATGGGATAGAAAATGTGGATAGAGAAAAATTCTTTTCTCTATCACACAATACCAGGACAAGGGGGCACTCCCTAAAGCTTATAGCTAAGAAAGTGAGGACAAATAAAGGGAAATATTTCTTCACCCAGAGGGTCGTTGATTTATGGAATTCACTTCCTGAAGGGGTCGTGACAGCTGTCAGCCTTGACAGCTTCAAGGCAGGGCTAAGATAGATTCATGGATGCAAAGTGTATTGGTGGTTATTAAAACAGATGTCCATGTGCCGCCTCTATGTTGGTTGAGGCAGGCAGGATTCCCTTGAGTACCATTTGTTTGGGGGTCAAGGGAAAGGGAGGGTTTTGCCTTCTCTTTCTGCTCAAGATCCCCATGTACATTTGGTGGGCCACTGTGTGACACAGAATGCTGGACTCGATGGGCTTTGGCCTGATTCAGCATGGCTCTTCTTATGTTCTTATGTTCTTATTTGACTAGGGAATACAATCCGTTCTAGTGAGTGTGAAGTTTGTTCCCTATTTATATATAGTAGCCTGCTCTGTCAGTGTTGGTCAGGTTATGGTTTTCTCCCTGGTAATTCCTTGATTAGGCTATTGTTTTCTGCTTGGTCATTTGTCTGGCAGTAATCCCTTCTTATCTGGGTATAGGCTGCTGGAAAGGATGTGGAAAGGTCTTTTTGTCTCTTTCTTGGCCTTTTTTATTGTCTCTTTTGGGTGGTCTATAAATGTAATTTATTTATATGTCTATTGATGGTTGATTTGTCTGAGTGCCAAGCTTCCAGGAATTCCCTAAAGGTTTTGGATTTAGCTTGGTTTGCAATGCTAAGTTTCCTAATTGAAACTATGGTTGAATCTGTCCACGTGTTGTGAGATTAAGGAGGGTTTGTTGTGTCTTTTAACTGTTAACTGGTGTTCATGGATGTGTTCTGCTAACCTTCTATCTGTTACAGGTAGCTGTTACAATTCTTACATTGTATGTTGTAGGTGACCGTTCTTTTTTCTTCTTGGGAACGGGATCTTTTGGTTTATTTAAGATGTTCTGGATAGCTTTGGTTGGTTTATGTGCTACGTGATGCCATGTGTTTCTAATAGTATGTTGACTTTTTCTGAGATGTTGATATTTGGTGGTATTATCCTTTTCACAGCTTCTGTTGGTTGTGCTCTAGCGCATTGAGTGGTCAGATACTTTTTGATAAAGTTGGGCGGGTATCCATTTTATTGGAAGAGGTTGTAGAAGTGATCTATTTCCTTTTTCCAGTGTTCTGGGCTGTTGCCATGCATTTGTATTCGTCTGACTAGAACTCAACAACCAGAGTCTGCAAGCAAACAACCAAGCTCAGAAGCACCAAGGAACTTACAGATCTCTTATTTATCCTGCCATAAATGCAAATGATTTTTTTCTTTTGAGATAGAGGCACATAAACACTTAGGGTACAAAGCATGGGCACAGCGGCTTTTGGGCTTGTTTTGGATTTTACAGCTGTTTCTTCAACTATTTCATAAAATAAATATATGCAAATGCATATTCACCAAAAAGGAAGGCCAGCTTACTAAAGTAGGAGAAACAGAAACACAGTATAAAAGAATTGTGCAATATCCTGCTTTCCCACTTTATCAAATTAGGGTTAATGAGTCTGGTGTGGAAATTTCCCCTTCTCCATTAAGTGGTTATGATAGCAGTTGTATGTATTTGCATCTACTTCTCATAGATCAGGGACAAAATGGATTTTATCTGTTCACCTGTCTGTGTAATGTGAGTATGCGTGCATGTATGACTGTACGTGTGTGCAAGAGATGTCCAGCTACTTAATTTGGAAAATGATTTTAAACAAAGTATTTGGGGGTGTAATGATTTAGGAAAGGGGGAAAAATGACAGAAAAGCAGACATTGTGTAGAACTATACTGTGAACCCTAAAATATGGTTTCTACATGAAGTTTTGTACAACACAAGCTTTATGTTGTTTTGTACTGCTAATCCCCAATAGCAGGGGTAGGCAACCTTGGCTCTTTTATGACTCGTGGACTTCAACTCCCAGAATTCCTGAGCCAGCATGGCTGGCTCAGGAATTCTGGGAATTGAAGTCCACAAGTCATAAAAGAGCCAAGGTTGCCTACCCCTGCCCAATAGCATGGAGGTTTTTAAGAATAGACTGGACAGCCACCTGTCTGAATGGTATAAGTCTCCTGCCTGAGCAGGGGGGGTTGGACTAGAAGACCTCCAAGGTCCCTTCCAGCTCTATTGCGATTGATTGAAGCATATAATTCTCTTGACAAACAGAGAATTATACCCACAGAGTTATATCCTAGTTCTATCATACAAGACATTGTGCAACAATTGTTTTTTTTTCCTTAAAACGATTTTTGTCAACAAGACATGAAAGAAGTGATGAGCAGTCTGTCAATTTTAACAAATTGCTTGGAGTATTTTTTGTTTTCAAAAATGACCCTGCTTCCAGAGAAGTTTTATGTGAAATGATAATCTGTTTATAAATACCAAATTCTGCTATATCCTCATAGGTGTATCACATACGGACATCTGATAAAATGAAGACGTTGCTTCTTCAGCATACTTTTCACTGGATTATTAGTTTGGCATTGTGCATGTGGCTTAACTGACAAGGGAATTCAACTTAATCCATCACTAATACGACAGTAATAGCCAGCTGCCAGGCTCACTTTTCTGAGGACTGATCTGAGGGGAGAAAAAAAAGCCATTCTTTTGCCTGATAGCCTTGGGTCTCGCAGCCAAAAAGCAAGAGGAGCCGGAGACATTGTGCGTCTTGGAAGTTCTTTTATTCAGCAAATGACTCCTACCACTAGGGCTGAGGCAATCTAACCTTCAAAACAGGGACTCCCCAAAAATGCTATTCCTACATAATTAGGAATTAATTTAAAACAACAGCATAAGAAGAGGAAGAGAAACTTTGAGTGTGAATATTTTAATGCCCCCTTTTTATGTGTTTTCCTAAGCGATTTCGTGCACATGTCTGAAAGAATTTGGCTAAGATATTCCACCCCTCCTTTTTCTGAGGGATTGGTATGCCCCAGGGACAGATATCTTCAGATCTTTTAACATTTGGGATGTCGCTAATGCCCAAGTTAAATGAAATACCTAGTGGGGGGTGGAGGGAAATTTAGCAAAAGCACCAAGAACATGGAAGCTGCTGTGCAACTTTCATGCCTTCCAGGAAGCTAATGGAGAAGCTCAAAGAGAGCCACTTTCTCCTTAAAAGGTAAGTGAAAACAAAGTAGAACTCTCTCTGGGTGTAAAATGTGATCCTTCCACTAATAGTTCAAAACCTCTGCATGGAGGAAACATATTTTCCCTTGAAGTTAAGAGCAAAGAATTCTTTTCAATTGATTGATTCCTGGAAGTAATTTATAACTGTATTGTTTCCCCCCCCTCTGAAATCTTGTAATAACCACCAAGAATTAAAGGAAAAAATTTGGGAAAGCTGATTTCATAGCAGTTCTGTTACTGAAAAAGCAAGTTAATGCCATTTCCAGAGGGTTTAGACCTGAATATCATTAGCTGGAGATCCCCACCTATGCACCCACAGAAACACATAGAAGCCAAATTCTCTGAATTAAAGCATGCAAGTACAGTATTGGTGGGCATTACCAACTCTCTCTTTTTTTTTTTTAAGAAACTGCCTTTCTTTTTTGATCAGCTGCTGTGCCTTAGGCAGTTACTGAAGAGAAATGCTTCTGAATGCATGAACAGGACATGGACCAGTGATTGCTTTCTTGAGTTCTTTGTTAAGAATGCGTAAGGAAGAAATGTATTTGGATCGACCGGTAGAAGCATCACATCCTTTTTTATTAGCTGTAGGTTTCTCTTTTCCAGATGAACTACATCTCTGAGGTCCAGATTTTTAGCTGATTATCATGAAAACCTTAGCATCTGGCAACAAATGCAGGGTTTAAGAACCAGTTACAGGAACCGTTTACAAACTGGAATCTAGTCCTGAGTGTCACAGACCAGTTGGTGCTCAGCCTAGGAGTGTGTGGATTAAGTGATGGTATAAAATGTTACTTTCTCATAACAGAGTCACTTGAAAAGTGTTACTAATAAAGATAAAGGAGATAAAGGATTTCTAGGTTGATTTGAATTATTGGACTTATGGATCCACATATTGTGAAAAATATTTTTTATTAAGCCACCATTATATTCACCTATTGATTGACTGAATTGCACACAGTGTTACATCTGATTGTAGCATGTGGATACTCAATGAGAAAAGGACAGTGCCTTTTTCACTTTTTCACAAAACTCATACATTTTAATGTTGGATTAGAGTTGTAGCATTTGGTTTCTGATTTCTGATACTCTCCGGTATTCATTAGTGCCACACAGGAATGAGTTGCTTCAAGATTATTTAATATTTTTTAGCAATTTATTATAAGATGATCCCTTGGTGACCTAGGATATTAACTTATTGTCAGCTTTTCTATGTCAACAGTACATAACCCTGCAATGATGATATATCACATTTTTATGTCTCCTCAATGAATCAAATGGTTATGTCCCATTCAGTGGAGGTACCTGCCAATAGTACCAGTAGTTAATAACTCAAATATGTTTAAAATGGATCAAGTCTTTTGTACCTTCCACTACAAATCTCATGTGTGCAAAAAGTACTCTCTTGTCTTTGATTATTTTGCAAGAATTAGAGTTTGACCTAGAGTTTGTGAATTCTTGCTTATCTGTTACCCAGTGAAATTATTATTTTTTGTTTGAGGCAACTATAAGTAACACATGTAGGATTCCTAGAGTGTTGATGCCATAATGATATGGATTGCATTTATAGTGAGCTAAATTCCATTGGAGAAATTGATGCTGAGGATTAATGACTAGCCTAGGCGAAAAAGAATTCTATGACAGAAATAGAATTTAAGCCAGTTTGGTGTCTACAAGCCTAGCCCAATTATTCACCATCTTTTTTATATCCCATCCTGGCTTTGCCACCTAATTTCAGGCATGTGAAAGCTTTTGCCTGTGTAAGTAAGCGCTATTACTTTAAGGGAGAGCTTTGTGGTAACCTGTCATAACCCTGGTATAACATTCCATTCCTTTATAATATTGAATTCTAAATTCATCTGTTCATGCTCCCATACTCCTGGCCTAGATCTTTCAGTTTCCCACGGGCAGAGAACAGTAGCTCATCAAAAACCCTGCAAATGTGACTTGGATGATGGGTGAAATGCTTCAGGTTCCATGCCAGAATGAAGAGGGACAGAAACACAGCTGTGACATGCTTTATCATTCTGGAGCAAAGGAATTGGCCTCTCCTCTTGGTCTTGATGGGATGATGGATGGCCTGCATGTAGGGGGCACTAAAAGGGCACTTGTCCTTCATTGTTCTTTATTCTTGAAGGGCACATCTGGCAGCTAATTGAGAGAATGAGATGAATCCCTTCAGTGTTATGAAGTTAGCTCCTGTATGGCTGCCTAAGTTGACAGAGCCTGGGAGAAGGGAGATAGGGCATAGCTTTTTTAGGAATAAAGCCAAATGGAATGATTGGACCATTTATATTGAAATTCTTTCTTGCACTTTAGCTGGGGAAGCTCCCCGGAACATGCAGTGTAACACAGGTTATTTTGTACCCTGCTTCCTTTGGCAAGGGAGCAGTTGAAAGAGGAGGAATAGTTGGCTTAAAAATCAGTCTGATTCTCAGGGATGAGCATATAAAACTCAAAAGAAAAGACTGCTGTTTGTAGATCAACAGATTCTTTATTCCATAGCAGCTCCATGCTGCATTCAAACAGGAATAATTCACAGGCATCTTCCAATTCCAATTCTCATTGGTCTTTGCAGTGCCTCATGCAACAAAGAGCCAAAAGATCAGTTTATTATATCATACATTATTTCTACAGAACCTATACTCTAAGTGTGACAGTGATACTTTTTTATGAATGGACAAAGATACGGTTTTCAGAGAACAGTTTTGCAGTGGTGGGAAGGAATTTTAGGAAAAGCCATTAGAGCTCTATCTTATTATGTGCTAGCAGTTATCAAATGTTTAGGAGAATATCCTAAATTAGGAGAATATCAAGAGGGAACGATGAATCTCAGATACAGGTAATTGATAAACACAGAATATGCTGATAAGTAACATTTCTGCATTAAATGAAACTGATACTTCCAAATTCTACACAGAAACATTAATTTTTCATTTAACTTATGTTGTCTTAAGACAACAATGGTGGAAAAGTTCAGTAGTGCTGGGGCAAAAAAAGGGGGGGTTATTATTTCCCTCTCCTTCCATGCAAAATGAAAGGCACACTTTGTTAAAGAAGGAAAGCCTCGTGAAGATCTCAGTGTGGAATGAAATAGTCTTCCCTCCCTTAGAAAATGCATGGAGATCCAAGTTAGGAACCCCTATAGTAGGCTCAATATACCTCCAGGGCACCAGGATATGGAAGATTGATGTAAGCTGTTTTCAAAAGTCCTTGACGTTATTTCATTCCAGCTGGCCCAATCCCAGGCATTGTTCTTTAATACTCCTTAAGGTACCTGGGAGAGGCAATTGTAGAGGTGGATATTCTTATCAGTAGGTATTGGGCAAATATTTACTTCTGGGGCTCTGCTTTCCTGGTAGGGCCACTTAGTCTTTAACAGCTCATTATTAGCAGATGTTTTAACAAAGTTTTTGTTATCATTTTATCCTGAAATAGCTTGCCTGCTTTTCCCTCTAAGTACAGGCAAATTTAAGTTGGGTGGACTTCAACTCCAAGGATCCTGTCCTACCGGTAGTATTTACAGTGTAGACCAATTTGGCAACTACAAAAAAATGCTTCTTGTTTTTCCACACCCTATTGATATTGTACTGGCCTTGAGAATCAAAGAGAAAGAAACAGATTAAGGTCTCTTATTCTATGTTTGCTATTCTGTTACAAAAGCAATTTCCTGTGATGCTCTTAAATCTAAACTCATATGAGTTAACTTTGTTCCTTCTAAACAGTTTATTGGACTGACAGTGTTTATAAAATAGCCCAATGTGCAGCTGCAGCCATTATTTAAACAACCTGTATATGTGCTGGATCCATTACACAGGGCTTTTCTGCCTAGCAGCCTCAAGCTGCTTCACTCTTATGTTGGAAATGAAGACAATTTAAGAAATCCCTTTCTGGATTTCTGGCCCTTCCTCTGCCTTTGCCTTGGAGAGGCATGTTATACTACAATTACCATGGTGGATTCCTATGCTACTGTAATCCTTTCACTTTTGCTGGGAAAGCAAGCACTAATCATTTTCCTTTCTGCGGATGGATTTTTGAGGACGTGTGTTTGAAACATCTTTTGTATGAGGATCCTTTCCCTGGCTCATATTTGACATGATCCAATCTAGTGTCTTCAGTGGTAAAGCGGAAGGCCAGACCAACCTCCTTATTTTACCATTATTTCTATTATTGGGGCTAGAGAGGAAAATGGAGAACTCTAGTCACCTGCCTTTAAAAAAAAAAGGGTCAGGTGTTTCACTTTAGTGGAGGGGGTAGTGGAGGAAAGAAAGCTCCATACTGACCATTCTTCCTGTCACTTGATCTGGAAGGAAAACTGGCAGAACTTTTGTCAATGTTGCATTTAATTTTTGTCAGTTTTGCAGTTGTTTCATTTCCCCGTCCCATCAGCATACTTATAAAACAACAACAAGACACAGATCAGCCTTGTGACATTCCACCATTATACATGTATTTTTAAAAAAATCTTTCAGCATTTCACAGTCCCACAGAAGTTCTGACAAGATTATGTCAGAAGGTGACAAGCTCTGGACAAAATGGCCATGGTGGGAAGTGATTGGTGACTGGGGGGGGAGGGGCCTACCTGCCACATGACAAGGTACCCAGCTGGAGGATAGGTGGAGTGCTTACAAGGAAATGAGATATGACAGGTGAATCAGACAGCACTGCTTGTGCTGGCACAGTAAAATGCTATTTTGGATGTGTAGCAAGAAAAGAGGCATGGTGGGGTATGTGCCTTCTTGGTGGCCTGGGTGTGGGTAGAAGACAGTATCATGCATTCCTTGAGAAACCGCAGCTTGTGTTTCTACTGGGGAAGTCTGGCTGTGCATATCAGCCCACAATCCATTGCCACAAGATTCTCCCTTCAGGGTACTTTAAAGTGTACAAACATGCTGTTAGAGAATTTTAATTTCTCTGTTGGTGAAAATAAATCAGAAGCTCCCACAGTTGACTGCATTTAGCTGATTCAAATAACCTTTTAATATTCATATCAAAATATTTACAATACCATACATTCTTCTTTACAGCAACATAGCTCAATGAAGACTTCTTACAGAGAGATACAGAGACAAACCTGAGACTGGAAAAATCCAGCTTCTAACTCAATACCTTTTGCACAGACTCAGTAGCACTTTCTTCACATTGACTGACTGAGTTACCACATGACTCTTCCTGCTTATGAATATTCCAACACTCCTCCCTTCATGACAGGAAGAGACATCAGACCTATTGACTTAATACATTCTCCATAGTGAACACCACCCAATGGGTTAATCATCATGTCTGCCAAATTACCCTTCGAAGAACAATGATGTAAACTAATCAATTTTTCTTTTACAGCTTCCCTGACATTACAATACTTAATGTCTACATGTTCTTCACCCTGTCACCAGTTGCCATTTTTATACAGGCAGCATTGTCTTCAAATACCTTTACAGATTCTTTTACATTAATATTTAAATCTTGCAACAACTGTACATACCATGTTACTTCAGAACACAATTCAGATAAACCAATAAACTCTGCTTCCACTGTTGAAATAGCAACAGTTGTTTGTTTTCTGGACTTCCATCCAATCAGAGTCCCTCCAAAGAATATTATAATCCCAGAATTTGATTTTCTTGTGTTTATGTCATTTGCATAGTCACTATCGACATAACACTTTAATTTCAATTCCTCAGTAATCTGTATTTGAAGACCCAAATTTATGGTTCCCTTTAAATATCTGAGAACTCTTTTTACACCCATACAATGTAACTTTGTAGGTGTGGCAGTAAAACGACTCAAAATGCTTACTGTGTAAGCTATGTCTGGTCTGAACCACTGTGATGGTGGAATTCCTTTGTTATATCGCTCTGACCTACGTGGTATTAACTGCTCCTGTATCTCAAGGCTTTCTGGTTTTATGTCTTGTTCAGCCTCTCCTCCCTGAACATTGACATCTTCAATAATCATTTTTCCATCATTAGATGAGTTATTGTCATTAAATAGATCACCGTCATTAAGTGAGACATACCCAGAATTTGCATTAATTCTGTCCCAATTTTGTTCTGCAAAATTAGCAGACCTTGAAATTACAATTCTTTTACTTCCATTGCTAAAGCGATATCCTATTGACCCTGGCTCATAGCCCACAAACGTGAGCTTTTTTGCCTTTTGCTGTCCCTTTCTTCTGATTGCTTTCGGAATATGTACCCATGCAGTACTTCCAAAAATTCTCAAATGTGCCAGTGATGGCTTTCTCCCATATAGAATGGCATATGGAGTATTATTAATGGAGGAACTCCACAGCCTGTTAACTATATAATTGGCAGTCAATATGGCGTCTCCCCAATATGACCTGCTGATACCAGAATCCTCTAATAATGAATCTTTCATTGTTTGCAAAACACCATTGCCAAAGTTTTGCACCACCTTTGTCTCTCCCCCCACCCTCTGTCTCTCTTCCCCCCTTCTCTTTCTGTATCAATCCAGTGGCACTTCTTTCAGCTACACCGTTCTCTGCTGCTGTGTAAGGATTTGTATGTCTGTGTCTTATCCCCAATTGCCCAACCATTGTTGGAATTTAGTTGACATAAATTCAGTACCTCTGTCAGTTTGCAACTGACACACTTGTCTGTACCTTCTCTCTACAAAACCTACCCACTGTTTGAATTGTTGTAGCACCTCTGTATTTCCTCTAAGCAAGTAGCAAAACGAATACCTGCTATAATCATCAACAATTACCAGTGCATATTTTGCTCTTCCCAAACTGGCTTGCATAGGTCCCACCAGATCTGCATGGACCAGCTCTAGAGTTCTTTTTGTTTGTCTTGTGCTATATTTACTAACTGGGAATGCCTTTGATTTCGATGGTTTGCATACTGCACAGTCCAAATATGTTTTGCATCCCTTCAAATTTAGCCCTTCTGCAAACTCTTGCATTTGCTGCAAAACTTTAAAGCTTGCATGGCCAAGTCTTCTATGTAGAAGGTGAACGCACAAATCGTGCTCTGTGACATTCTTAAATATATGGGAACATTAAACCTTTTGTCCCTGCAATACCTATAGATTATCTTCCTTTATGCCTTCTGCACAAATATTCCCATTCCTTTTGATGAGACACTTCCCATTTACAAAAATGGTCTCAAAATCTTGTTTGTCTAAATTAGACACACTTAACAAATTATGTTCCATCTCAGGTACACAAAGCACATTGGTAAACTTTGATTCCAAATATGGAATTTTTACATCACCTCTTCTGATGACTTTTGCTTTCTGGCCATTTGCCAAAGCCACAGCTTCTTGTGCTACTGGAACAAATCTGCAAAATAATTCAGAGTCATTAACAATTGTTTGACTTGCCCCACTATCTATTAGCCATTTGTCTCTGTTGTTGCTATAACAAACTTTTGCAACACCAAAATGTTCCTTTTGCAAATCAGTCTTTTTTGCTTGCACAAATGTCCTTCGCTGTAAATTGTTCCTTTGCAAACAGTTTCTTTTCAGATGTGTGTTTGCTCCACAAATGTAGCAATTCTTTTCTTGCTGAGCCCTCTGCTTGCAAAATCTCTCTTTTGATGCAACTTGGTCCCATCTGCTTGTTTCTTCTCCGGAGACTTGCAGTCTGGACCCCCTCCTCAGGAATTTCACCTCCTCATGACTGTTCCTAAAATGTTGCTTTTCTTCTTCATTAAGCAAACATGCCTTTAAAGCCTCAAAATTTAAGTCTTGCTCTTCTTTACACTCAAATATCACAGAAATTGTGTCCCAAGTTTTATCTAAACTGTTCAACACCAATAAAACCTTCTGGGACTCAGGGAATTTAATCCCACGTTGTTCTAAGTCCAAAATTAAACTTTGCATTTATTTAAATGCTTTTCCACAGATTCACCTGGTTGCAAACAGGCCCTGTAAAGTTTTCTTGACAATTGCACTATATTGCATGCAGAAACAATCACGTGCACAGCTCTCAATGTCAACCAAATCTCTTTTGCAGTCTTTAAATTTGCAACATTTAGAAATTGTTCATCTAAATTCAAGATGAGATAAGCCATTGCTTGATCATGACTTTTCTGATCAGCAGCTGCAAACACTTGTGGTGGATTTTCTACGATATACCACAGCTCTTTTGCTTTGAGCAAACATTCCATTTTTGCAGCCCACACAATATAATTCTCCTGGCCCAAACGAGGCACACAGCTTTCCTTAAATTCCATTGCAGCCATTCTGCTAATTCTGTTTTGTTCTTATACTTTCTAAACACAGGCAATTTCTTCCAGCTTTAAATTACAATGCAGCCCTTAGTAAGCTTTGGGCCCATAACCTGTTAGAGAATTTTAATTTCTCTATTGGTGAAAAATAAATCAGAAGCTCTCACAGTTGACTGCATTTAGCTGATTCAAATAACCTTTTTATATTCATATCAAAATATTTACAATACCATACATTCTTCTTTACAGCAACATAGCTCAGTGAAGAATTCTTACAGAGAGATACAGAGACAAACCTGAGACTGGAAAAATCCAGCTTCTAACTCAATACCTTTTGCACAGACTCAGTAGCACTTTCTTCACATTGACTGACTGAATTACCACATGACTCTTCCTACTCATGAATATTCCAACACATGCACACAGCCAGACAGTGAAAATACCATGTTTGGTTAAAAGCAGTTGAGTGTAAAAGTCTCCCCACCACCCCTTGTGTATTTTAACACATCATACCTTTGGTTGTGACAATTTCATATATTATAGAGAGATAAACATGGTTTGGAGATTTGAGTATAACAACGCCATTGCCAGGTGGGAAAATACCATAAAGGATTAAAGAAAGGTAAGTGTTTTAAAAACATTCTGAAGAGAGAACTAAATGATTATCATTAAAAGAGTCTGGATTCATAAAAATTTGGAAGAAAGGAAAAGTGATGTGTTGTGATGTCCAGTCCCTTAATTTGAGATGGAATATTTGGTGTATAATGATTTTGAAAAGTGGAAAGAATGGCAGAAAAAGAGAATGACAGAGACAGGTGGTAATTTGGCTTATTACCATGTTAAGCTTTGGTTAGAATTATACTATGAATTCTCCCAAAACATTGCCAAAGTTTTGCACCACCTCTGTCTCTCCCCCCACCCTCTGTCTCTCTTCCCCCCTTCTCTTTCTATATCAATCCAGTGGCACTTTTACCAAAGCTACTGTGATCCTTGCAGCAGGGCTTAAATGACTGCCCAATTCTGATTAGGTCAACACTTAAACACATTTGTCACATTATTGGGGTACCAGTTTTATCTTTATCTTCATGCTATCTAAAATAGGTGAATTCTGCCTGGTTTTGTCTCTCTGATCAAAATATGTTATCTATAAAAAAATGAGATCTTTTTTTCTCCTGTCTCTTTACTTCTTGACCCAGAAAACTTTAACATCCTTGCCAGAAAAAAAAGCATTCATTAGTTGTCACTCACTATTTCTAAAGAGAAAGATAATTAATTGTTGGCTGTTTGTTTGAAAGGATGTTTAGTTTTTGACCTACATTTTCAAAGGTAGGTGTGGCTATCCATTTGGAAACCTTCAATGGAAAATAAAACTCTTTAGATATTGTGTCAAATTGTGACATTAAAGAGAAACTAATATAAGAAGCGAATAGTTAATAATTTGCTGGCCTTCAATCCTTCAACATAAGGGTGTATCTAAGGGCGAAATCAGAGGAAATGACACTGAAAGATGAGAATTTATACAAAGTTCTAAAAGAGCATGAAAATATTTATTGCTTACATGATATGGACAATAAGCTCAATTGCCTTAGCTTACAGTTTCTGGGTCTTTTGCTACTTAAGTGGATTAGTACGGTAGGTATATGGCTTAATATTTCTTTTGAACTCAGGTTAAATATTTGAATGATCTTTTTGGCTGGCATCTAATGCGAAACACAAAGTTTCTAAACTAGTTTCTATAATCAAAGTGGATCTGTTTCAAACACTTAATGTAATATTCTGCCTTCATACTTAAGCAAGTACTAAGAATTTAAGGAACAGGCTACAGGGGCCCTCAAGTACATATGGCAATGCATATTTAATGGGCTTTGGCATCCTTCCGTAATGTTGGATGAAAAAAAAAGAATTCAGAACTACTTTTGGTAGACAGAAACATCAAGACAAAACTTGTTTGCATGAAATAGAACGGGAGGATTGCTTTGGAAATGAAAAAACTAGGATGTTGTATCACATACCCGTATTTTTCGCAGTTTTTTCCCTTCCAAAGTAGGAGGAAAAATCAGCCGCGTCTTATGGAGCGAAGATGCAGGCAGGGGGGGGAGGCGCTGGAGCAGAGGGGATGTGACGCAAGCGCCGTTGCCTTAGAAGACGGCACGAATGCCGCAAACCAGCGTTACAACAGAAATCCCCGAATCACGAGAAGCTTCTCGCGCGCCTTCTCGCACACGAAGCAATTCCATAGAAGGGCGAGCTGGGACCGGAAGTCCGACTCGCAAGAAGGCATTCGGGAAGAAAGGCTTGTAGCCCAAAACAACCATGGCGGTGACAGCGACCGTTTCCCTCAACCCCGCCCACACAAGAGGGGCGGCGAAACAAGGAAGGGAGCGGGCGGTTTTGAAGCCGCCCGCGAGCAGCTGCCACCCCGCGTCCAGGCAGACGAGCTCAGCGCCGGCGGTGAAGCCATGAGCCGCAGCAGCGGCGAGGCACTAGGAAAGCTCCTGAGGGCGCAGGCCTTCCGCTTGCCCGGCCGCCACGGTTACGCAGTCGAGTTTTCGCCTTACCTGCCGGGCCTTTTGGCCTGCGCTACCTCGTAGTACTACGGGATTGCAGGTGAAACGGCAGCAGGTGGCGCGTGCGCAGTGACAGCAGCAGCAGCAGCAGCAGCAGCAATCCCCCTACCTACGGTAAGCGCTTTCTGCTACCTAGATTCTTTGGTTGCATCCAAAGGGCGGTTGGAGAGGATGATAGTCGGTGTGGAGCAGACTTGTCCTGTAAAAGACAGGGCTACTATAGGCTCCAGTCTGCGTGCGTGTTTGAGGCGCTTCGCTTGGATAGAAGCCACTGCCCCTTTCCTGGTCATTAGGTTTCATGGGATTTACTTCCTAGATTGCAATACTAGGTTTTTTGCAGCTTAGATTGCATTTAACTCAGCTGATAAAAGTTGAAGTCCACAAGTCTTAAAGTTGCCAAGGTTGAGAACCCCTGGGTTACACCCAGTTGGAATGAAGAAGCAAGCTCCAAGAACAAAAAAAGTTCCCTTCTTTTAAAGCAGAAATAAAGCAGTTTTTGATACATGTTCAGTGGAAAAACGTCAGCTAAAGCCCACATGCATCCTAAACAAATGCATGGTTCATTATAGTATTGTGGCTAATAATTTTTTTATGTCTGATGTGGTTGAAGAAATTGATTAGCAACATAAATTTTGGGCTCAATTGTTGTCAAAAGTTGAGGACTACCTGTATGTCTCTTAGCCCACTTTTTGGCTCAAAATATTTTTTTTCTATTTTCCTCCTCTAAAATCTAGGTGCGTCTTATAGAGCGAAAAATAAGGTTTTCAGTAGCAGTATTTTAGATAATAATGCTCCAAACTAGGTGGGGTTTTGAATTATGGTTGGAAGAAAATAGGAAATTTGTAGAGATGGTATAATAATGCTATTAGAGACTCATGCTGTATTTACCAGGTATAGCTTTTGTATTTTGAACTGTAGAAATTTTGGACAATTTTCAAAGACAAACCCATGCAAAATACATTGTGCTACGTATGTTTGGATCTTTCCTTTTCTGGAAAGAGTGCAGTTAGCATGTTGTATCACTAAAACTGCAAAGCTACACTTAGCTACATTTTCAGTTTGATCCAGAAATCCTTCCAAGCAAAACACCTGCTCATTCAGAAGATAATACAGGTAGTCCCTTGTTTAGCAACTGCCTCATCAAATGACTACTCACAGCTCCAATGGTGATATAAAAGTAATTTTGTCTGGCAAAATCCAGAAAGAGAGCTGTCTCTGCCACTGCCCCCAACCTTTGAAACATCTTACCCTAAAGGTGAGGTGGGCCCCCTTTCTTCTGGCCTTCAGAAAGAGCGTCAGGTCCTGGCTCTGCCAATCAAAAAGTTTTAGGCAACCCTGGGGATGGATGGTGTTGTGAGGGTGTTCTCTCCATATATTTTTTTAGCTTTTTAACTTTTAATACTCTAACCCTATATTTTAATTCTGTTTTTTAACTTCATTTTTATTTATGCTTTTATAATTTGTGACATGTTCTTATTGTAAACTGCCCAAGTCCCTTCAGTGAGCTGGGCAGTATAGAAAGGTGATGAATAAAATAAAACAAAAACTTTACAACCAATCCCTGCATTTACTACCACAGGTCTGTAAAGCAAAGGAAAGCTGAAGATCATAAGCACAGTTGTGGTTTCACTTAGCAACCACTTCATTTCATGACCAAGTTGCTAGTCTAAATTGTGATCACTAAACAAGGACTACTATACAGTCCCATTCAGGAGATGCAGAATACTGAATAAGCCATTCCACCAAGAAACGGTGCTGCTGTCTTCCTTGGCTTAAATCTGTTTGTTGCTTTCTCCATATTTCTCATGGGGTAGGTTCTTTGTGTCTATGATGTACAGACTTCTCAGATATCAGTTCAGTTACCCTGTTACCCTGAGAAAGCCAGCTTCCTCAATGATATGGCTTCTCCTACAGCTGTAGTATAGTTTGCTGATAAGCTTGATCATTGGTCAAATTCTATGGAGGTCAAAGTTGAAGGAAAAATTGCAACAGATATGCTTTGGTACTTTATCTTGATCTATGGTAAATAGCCCCCCCCAGGGCTTGTTTATTTGAATAAACATCACATTTAAATTTTCTTCGGCTATATGAAACACAGAACGAAACCAGAGGAGTAAAGTTCCCAGGCTTAAGATTTGCACTGCTGTGCATGTGTGGAACGGTACTTGCTTGATATACAAATTATTTGATCAAAGTAGACCAATCAGGACAGGAGCCTTTATGATTGGTACTCATGCTTAAATTTAGATAATGTATTCATTTTGCAATCCTCATTTTATTTATCCCTTGGACCTAACATCATTAGACAGACTTTTTTACTCTATGAAACAAGGCTGAGGGTCACAATTTGCTCAATAACACGTAAAGGGTCCATTCTGACCTTTAGGTGCACACTCCAGATTTTCCTGGAAATCCTATTAGAGCTCAGTTATAGGCAACAGACTCAGGTGAGCTGGGACTCACTTTATGAGTAAGAATAATTGAAGAGTAAAATTGAATAGACAAATCAGGTAAACCAGAAATTAAACCAAAAATCAAATTGGGATTGAAGCACAAGCCAAGAAGTGGGGCTAATGAGCAAGTCAAATGTTAAAACTGAAGAACAACAAAAATGCAGAAACACTGCAGATTTTTTCTTATTCCAGGCAGGTTCAGCTGGAATAAACAGTCCTTTTATATTCCTTCCAGGGCCCAATTTGGGTGGGTAGAACTTTACCTGAGGATATTTCACTAAGAAACATCAGTTATCAGTCAGTTTAGTGATTTCCCATACAGGATAGTTGCTGGCAATCCCACCACCTCCTAACTGGTTTGCATCAGTGACTGAAATGTAGGATACTAAAGAACTTAAGCTGCAGTATTTCTTAGTTTTTTTTAAAGGATAAAATAGCAAACACATGTTGCTGTAATTGTTTCAAATATTTATTATTTGACTTGATTTATGGCCCTCCTTTATTAATTTATAAGTAACTCAAGGTGGCAAACACACACAATACTCCTTTCTCCCCCTATTTCCCCCCAATAACAACCCTGTGAAGTTGGTTGGGCTGAGAAAGTGACTGGATCAAAACCACCCGGCTGGCTTTCATGCCTAAGGCAGGACTAGAACACATGGTCTCCTGACTAGCACTTTAACCACCACACCAAGCTGGCTCTTTATTTGTATTGTTAATATTCTTGTTTGTGCTGTTTCCAGTGGAAATAGAAGAAAGAAACAGTAAAAAGAACCATAAAGAACCCCTCTCTCCCCCCCCCTGGATTTTCTAAGTTTCTATAATGACTACTTATTGGACCAAGTAAAACTGTATCAATATAGTATTTCTGTATTTTAGTAGTAGTATTTTAATCCATAGTATTTTAACCCATGATCTTTAGTTAAAAATCTGAGGGACTACTTATCTACATATGGGTTTATACACAAGGGCCTATTGGAAATGTGGGTATTTTAAAAAAGTATCACTGTATATAGGCAATCCTTGATTTATGAACACAACTGAGCCTGGAATTTTGGATACAAATTGGGGTGGCCTTTAAGTGGGTTGCCCTGTGATCCTACGTGACTTTTTGGTCAATTTTACAATTGTTATTAAGTGAACCTTACAGTCATGAAGTGAATCCAGCATGGGTGTCTTTTGTGGTTATCTGTGGAAAATGGCAAAAGGCATCACAAATTGTGGTCACATGACAGTGGGGCAATGGGCAACTGGTTATAAATGCAAGCCAGTTGCTCAGTGCTTGAAATGCAGTCATGTGAAAGGGGCGGTGCGATGCTTTATGATAGTTGAAAGTGCTTTAGAGGCTGTAAAGCAGACTTTCTGAGGCCATTATAATTTTGAACAGTCATTAAACAGCCGGTCATTAAGTGAAGACTACCTGTACACTCATAATTAAGCCCATCTATGGATAAGCCAAACCTGATTTTTTAAAATGCATTTTGGTACCTAGAATTTAAAATGAATTTTGGTACCTATATCTGTGAGTATATACAGTACACACATACATACCCATACATATATATATATATATATGATTAACTGGAATGTAATCATATATTTTTACTTTTAATTAAAGGGAAACAAATGTTGGATTTGTTTATCCCTAACAGCTGTTTTCTAGAATGTTGTCAAATGCTCTGTGTGGCCCTCAGCCTGGATGAAGCTATTGTATTGTTTAATGATCATGCTTGGAGACAGTTTTTCTATCCTGTGACACAAATGCTGATAGTGGCAGACTCAAGGGATGCCAAATGGATGGATTTATCTTTCTGTGACAGGATTTGTCCCTCCTTCTTCCCCTGCTTGGTGCCTTCTAGGTGAATTGGGCATTCTGTTTTATCTTCAGAAAGTTGAAGCAAAGGCAGTATTGCTTTGAGTCATCACAATCTGTAAGGCCACAGAGCTTAGATAACAGTAGCCACCCACATGAAAACTAGTTCATCGTGTATGTTTATTGCAGGGCCTGGATTAAAGGTGATTATATGCCTGACTTTAGCCCCACACCTTTATCTCTGTAATGGCAAATATTTTGAATGCATGAAACGGCTAACCTGCTTTTGAATTAATGTTTTTCTTTCATTCCCAACTGGACCTGTGTACATTAGGTTTCTATATTATCCCTCAGCAGTAAATATTTTAAGTGCCGCTTTTCTTCCACTGTGGTATATAGAGAAAATTTTTGAGGAAAATTGTGATTTAAACATTAATAACAGATACATTTTGCACTTTAATATCATAGTTTTAAAAATATTGGAATTGCACATTTTTGTTTACAAACCACCCTGGATAAACTTCTGATTTCATGAGTGGCTTATAAAAGTTAAAACACTACAGTACTTAATAAATAAAGTGCTCCTTCAAATCATTTGCCAACTGTTACTTTTATAGGAAAAGCAGCTTTAAAATGCAGTGCTCCTTGATGCTTCCATTATTCAGTGCTCTTTTAAGTTTTAAGTTTCTTTTTAGAGAAACTCATCTGGAACTCTGTGGGGCTAAACATTATTTGTGAGCAAAGGGTTAAACACTCCCCCTCCCTCTGTTTTTCTACTACAGTACAGCAGACCACCTCTTAAGGCTGTTTTCTTCTCCTTTTTTTATCAATTAGTTGCCTCATTGTATTATGTTTTTGAGCATAACATGTATTCTATTGAAAACAGCATTAGGAAAAACAATCTTCGCATTGATTGGATTACAGAACTATAGGAATAGTCTGGTAGTATTTACATGCTAATGAAGTCTTTTTGCTGATCACCAGAGAAAGTACTCAAAGCGTGTTTCTCTGGCAAGTAAGTTACAAAGGCAGAAAATATATTTTCATGTGTGTGGACTTAGAACTGGCTGCAGTAGGTTATTGCAGCTTTCCCTGCTTATCCAGGACTGGGGGATTCCTTGCTAACTTTTGCAAGAGATGTTTAATCTAGTCCCTCCCTTCTGGTGTTATGTGTCAGCTTGTCCTTTTGTGCCTGGAAGGATTTGGCTCCACTGCTTCTCTTGTGCTGAAAAGGTATTGCTCACCTGCCCTGCTTCTCTGACTCAAGTCAAAACAAGTAACACAGTTTCTTTGGCACAACCAGAGTGAGGCAGTGCTGGGAAGAGAGAAGGAAGGGATTGGAAATGTGAACAAAAACTGCATGCAGTTGCAGTGGACTTGGATATTAGGAACAAAACTCCCCGATTTTCCTCTCAGTAGCAAGTACCTGGAAGCAAAACCCCCAAAGCCCCCTTAAGGTAAGACTGCTTTTTCATTCCAAAAGGGTGGCAGGAGGGCTGGCATATGTTAGAAAACAGCATTTTGATTTTGTTCAATATATGACTTTCCAGTTTGTTTAAAAATCTTCAAATGATAAGTGGAAATCCACTGAAATCCGTTAATTGCAATGATGAGTCAATATTTGGGTTTTAAATTTAAAAGAACGGGAACTTTGATTAAATCAATTATACTAGTCTTCTGTATATGGATATTTTCATATATTATTGAGATTCTACATAGAAATTAGCAACAATTATAGAAAAGTCTACATACAGATTGCTCTGTGAGCCTTACAAGTCTTTTTGCTCTGGTCAGTGACAGGTTCAACAGCTGCATGATTATATTTAATTGTATAAATTACTTGTAATTTTTTACACAGATTACTTTTTCTTGGCGTACGTGTTAACATGTAATGTGGACTCTAGATCCAGGAAGGTATTCTGTAGTTCCTTCAATTTATTTTTGTGTCTGGAGGACAGGGCAAAAAGAGAAGGCTATGAGATGGACAAACTTTCTCAATGGAGCCAAGACAGAAAAAGGAAAATTCAAAATTGCTTTTTATATTTAATGCCAATACCTTGGATTTTTGGATCGGAGGGAACATTCTAGGATCACAAGCAGAATTGCTTGGATGTAGTAAGATGAACAAGAATCTTTGCCTTTATATAGCCAGCAACTGTGATTAAGAAATGTATTGGGAATTAAATCTTTATTGCTGAATGGCAAATAAAGGTCAGGGAAATCTGATGGCTTTATCAGTAGGACATAGCAATAGCACAGGTATAGAAATTGATAAGTCTGAACTGTTTCACCATGCAGCTTCTGACTAGTTAGCTTTCCTCATCATAGACGTGGGCTGTGTTATCAAAGTTCTATAATAATGCATGATGCTAATTAACCAAATAATTGGCATCAGCATATAGCTAACTCAGCAACCTCCATATTTTTTTAAGCTAATTTGTGACCTGTCAGTGAAGACATCAAGTCTCCCTGTTCCTTGGTCATGTTTTAGTGCTGCTTTCTGATTTCTTACTAGTTATGGCTGCATCCAGTTCCCAGGTTGTGACAGACTGGTTCCTAAGTCTGTCTTTAAATCAAATTTGTAGGTAAGTCAGAATGGTTATTTAGCATTAATCAAATGTTTGTCTTAGTATATACTATATATTATAGTTTTCATAAGTATATATTATAAGTTATAGTTTCACATGCTCCATTATTTTCACTTTATCTTTTAAAATTGTTCCAACTGTTGACCTATCGTAGCCTAATACTTTTCTAATGATTGATGCTTTTTCATATCCTTCTGATTACTTTGTTATTTTCACTTTATTTTCAGTCATGATTAGTTTTCCTTTTCTTTGATGCACCCCCAATGCTTGCATTGGATCCACATCTTGAAGGCATGATTATCAGAGTAAATAAGAGAAAAATGTAAGCCAAATATGAAATTGCATAGTCAATGCAGTGTTAACAATAGTGTGATCTGACTTAAACTGGCAAAAATCCTTCCTCCTGCTGATGAACCATTGAAGCCATGTAGTGTTTTCATGTGAGCATCATAAAGTGTGTGTTATTATAAAACATTGTATTTAACTCAAATGTTTAATATGGTAGGCTTTATGACAATCTGTTTGAAAATACAAGTTGTCCATAAGTCAGACATTCTTATGCTAGGGATTGCCTATATCATGTTAATGCCATATCATGCAGTGAGATCTGATTGTCATCCTGCATTATAGAACAGGGCAAGTTGGAAATAGGGTTTTATTTTAATTGTGGGACTTGTAGGATGAGTGCTCTGCCTTCAAAGGAAGAAAGGGGAATCAGTAAGACATCATTAAGATAATAGGAGGGTTTCATCCAGCTACTGGAAGGGACCTTATTGCTGTCAAAAGTATCACCATCCATTTGACTCCCATAGCAAAATATAGGGTCACATGATCCTAGTTCAAAAGGAGTGCAAACTATATTTGTTAGGGCAGGAAGTTCCACAGGTAATTTCAGAAGGAATTGTGCATTGCCCTGGTTATATAAAAGTTAAGAAACTTTATATTCTGCCAACTAAATACACTTTTTCATCCTACATATGCATCCTATTAATGCTATTACTCTATGTTAAATATAGAATAACACAGGAAAGATATTTGTTGGGAGAACATTGAAGGAGCTTCCAGGGTGTCCACCCTTTGTTTCATGAAGCAGAAACAGATGATCAAGCTTCACAGGGTGTGAGAGAGCTGTGAGGCTGCTGGGGGAAATCTGGGATAATAATTGCAAGATTTTAATCTCTTAATTGTTCAATTAGTCAATTAAAGTAGGACACTTAATTAAAAAAAACAATTCAACCAGCAGGCCGCCCTGTTTTTACTTTGGTGGTTAGCTGACAAAAGAAAGGAGCTCACTCAGCACACTCTTTTAGAACTGCTTGGAGGGGGTGTTCAAATATCCACTGACTTTGGTGGGGCAAGAGTGGGTGCTGTGCTGACTCATAGTCTGGGATCTGGTGCCCAGAGGACACTTCCAGATGATTATTTAATTACTGTGCAATAAATATGCAGTGGCTAATCTGGTGGGGGTCCGGAAGAAATGAGGAAGAGGCTGGCACATTTTTTTTAAAACAGAACTTTTCAGAAATACTGTTTTCTGAGCATAGTAGCAGGTAGGCCATGTGTTTGAACTTGTATTTAGGGATTTTTTTTTCACCTAGTATTTCTATTTCTGTGTTCTATTGGCTAGTTTAGTGATGTTCTCAATGTTACTTGGATAACTGCATTCCATATTATAATTATAGACTGTTTTAAATGTATTTTATTTTCTAAAAAAAAAATACTTGTCTAAAATGTTTACTTAGAATTTCTCTCTACTGTCCAGTCTAGAAATCCTGCACTGTTAATTTTCTGTTAAATTTGCCACCACAAGTTATTTTGCTTAGTTTTAGGTTATACTTTTTTTTCCCCTTCAGCCCTGAAGGGCATGGATGGTGAACAGGCTGCCTCCTTGAAACTCTTCTCCAAACTCTTTTCCTCAAAAGAGTGCTTAAATTTTGGAGGGAAATATTTTAATACAACCCATTAGCTCCCTTTCTTAGTGGAGCTAATTCTTCTCTTTAGTAGTTGAACAGAACACTTCTATAACCTTTCAACAGGTAACTGATCAGAATGGCTGTTCAGACAAGGTTGGTGCTATCAGCCTGGAATTTATATATTATTTATATGGCTGCCCAACTCACATACAGTGATTCGGAGTGGGTTATAGAATTAAAAATCCAAAATGTAAGTTTTAGTTTGATACTGATTTGTTTGCCTGTTTGTTTACGTATTTTCTGCAGCGTTGAGCCTGAAAAACCCTGAGTGTATGTGTGAAGCAGTCAGTCAGAGAACTGTTTGGCTTGAGACACAACCTGAAGCAAGATTTTGCTTTGTGAGTCTTGAGGGCTAAAAATACAAAGTGGTGATAGTTTTATTGCAGTCTGGTTTCCATCCATGTACAGGAAATTTGGCTCCATTTCTTGGTTCTTAATTAGGTATTTCTGCGCAGTCAAAGCCCATGAAAGTGCAGAAATACAATGCAGGGATTTAAAGGCTGATTCAGACAACCACTAATTGTTAACTGGCTGAAATTTTGGCATGTACTAAACCAGTTGGGTGCATGTATATATGGGTGGGAGGGAATGCCTCATGGGATTATCTGCATAATTCTGATATTCATATCCATATTCTGTTTGCCTAAGAATAAGTGAAGGGGGTAACTCCTGTTCTATTTATGGTTGCATATAAAAACTGTCATTAGAACTTTAATAGCCTTCCCCCTGTTTTTTAAAAAGAATTTCAAAGAGGTATCAGTTTAAAGTAAATAGAAAAATAGCATGAAAGGAGGTATTTGTTTCTTTTCTCCCCATCATTTCTCTACTCAATATCTGCCTTCCTAAATAGCCCCTTATAAAGGCTGTCCCTTATAAATATAAGGTGGAAACCTTGGAGGAGACCCACTTCACAAAATTGGGACAGAAAACTGCTTCCCACTATTTTGTTTTCACTATCTATGCCTGAACTAGCTTTTTAAAATTCAGAATGCATTGGAATTGGGCAGCTAATAAATTCAAACAAACAGAATAAAATCATCACCGTCTTTTAAACCTCTAACAGTGTTTCTCAACCTTGACAATTTTAAGGCATGTGGACTTCAACTCCCAGAATTCCACAGCCAGCAACGCTGGCTGTGGAATTCTGGGAGTTGAAGTCCACATGCCTTAAAATTGTCAAGGTTGAGAAACACTGCTCTAATAGATGCATTGATATGTATGGGCTGGATTCATACAATATCCATAACTATTTACTGAATTAACCCATTTGTAAATTTGTGCAATACCTTGAGGTACTAAAATTACTGTGTGAATGCAGCCAGGAGGACTTTCACTAATTTGATTGTGCTATGCTACTCCAGCTGTTGCGGTTGCAGTGTTGGCAATGTTTTGATATCTAGTTATGAAACATATTCTTTTAATTTATCCTAAACTCAATGAGCACTGAATCCTAGCTCTTTATGGCAGTTTGAAAATATAGTTAAGGCTAATGGATGGATTATAACTCACTATGCTCAGAAGTTAAATAAAAACTGGGCTCTCTGCCCAGGGAAACTATTAATTCTTTGTAGAAACCCTTTATCTTGTTCTGACTGGGTACCTGTAGCAAATTTCTTTTTGACTAACAGACAGGCAGGGTGATTTGAAGTAATCCAGAAATCATGTATTTGTTTCCTGCAGAAGACCTTTTTTTACCATCACATAGGTAAGCTGGGAGGGGGTTGCTCTTTGTTTACAGCCATGAAGAAAACACAGTTAAAAATAAAAGATGAAATATCTCAGAATTCCAACAAGATTTGTTAAATTGATTCAAGTACTTATCATACAGCACATATTCCCCACCTCTTCTTTAATCATGAGATATGATTGTGTAATGAGATCAGCAGGGACTAGATTGCATGAGGTACAGGAGGAGAACTAAAAATAGAGTAAAGGCAAGGAATATTTGGGTAAGAGTGGGGCATTGAAAGGCAGAAGGCAAGGAAGGGTGGTGGAGGAAATGTACTTACATAAACTTCATAGCGTCTCTGCTTCGTTTTGTAATCAAATGGAATAACTTCCCTAAGGACTTCGTGAAACCCTAGTTGTTCAGTGTTTTAAGTCAGGTAATATCTCTTTGTTTTGTGTATATTGTCTGTATATATGTTTTAACACGAAGATTATCAAGAGAAATAATCAAGTATGGGTACAACTTTTGTAAATAAATGGCAAACAATGTTTGTTTTGGAATATAGGCACACAAAGAGAAAAGAAGTAGAAAAGATTATATTTATTTGAAATCTTTGTCTGATTAAATATTTAGAAGATTAGAGTGGGCTGGTTGACTTTTTTTTTGGCCAGGATGGATGCTGTGCCCATTTAGTACCGGTAGAAGTCATCTTCTGTTGTTAGGTTATTTTCATTGATCTACAAAAGTTGCATCTATATCTTAATATGGAGACAGGTTTTGTTTGTCTGCTTGTGGGTTCAGGTTCAGTTGCTTGAAGGTACAAAAATACAACGTTCTCAATACGGCTCAACCAGAAGGTAAAATTCATCATCCAAAAGCAGCCTTTGAGGGTCTGTTGCAAGTTGTGGTTTTGATTAGCAAGCCCAGCTAATCATTAAAGTTTTAATTAAGTTAGCAAGGTTTAGCTTTTTATTTTCTTTCCTGCCACATAGGGCAAAGTGTATATCTTTTATATCTATTGCCAAGCAGCAGGCTTAGAGAAGGGGAGTGGCAAGTGGTATATAGAAATCATTCTTCCTGCTCCAGTGTTGTGAAGAAGGGGCTTAGCTCTGCTTTGCACTGTTTTGAAAAAGGCTATTTTAAAACTGCACTTTGAATGGAATGATTTCTATTGTTATGCTTAGGCATGTATGGATTCTACTTGTCTTTTTATTTTAAATTATTGAAAGCTTGTAGCTGTATGGCATAAGTATATCTTAGAACTAAAAAGCATACATGCATCCATTTCGTAGCTTCATAATCAAATTGAAAAATGTGCCTTCATCTTGTTTAATATCTTTACCCCTAAAAAGCTAAAATTGGCTCTAGATTCAGTCTTTTCTAAAACGCTTCTTAGCTTGGTTACACTTCAAAATGTGTGCGGTATGTGCCTTGAAGGGACAGAATGATATGACTTGTTCATCCCGTCTCAGAAAATATACTAAGATTATTCTTCTCCTTCTGTTGATCTTGCAATTTATTCTACCTCTTAATATCTGACCACATTTTGTCCTTCATTCAAGTTTGCCTTTCATCTATTATATTTGGTAGAATGCCTCTTTTGCTTTTAAAAAAGTCCTGGTTTAGTTTTTGGCATCTCCAGAAAGGCTAAAAATCTGGAAAGTCATTGTTAGCACATTAAAATCTCTCTTCAACTTGGACTCCCTCCAAAACTATAGATCTCAATGTACTTACTACTGAGAAATTTACAGATACAAATTTAGAGGGTTCTCAGACTGGGGGGAGAGAAGTTTACATTATTAATAATATCATCCAACTGGGATAAAGGTCTGATCTAAGGTATTTCTTACATATCTCATTCTTGCAATGTGTGCTTATTATGAAATGTTCTGAAACACCAAAAAGACCCTTTTACTAAATAGAGTTGAGGGTCTGGGTGTTCATATTTGAAAACTGGAAAGACAGACATGGGATATCCTATAGTTTTGAGGGAGACACTGAAAGGGAAAACTGTAATAAAAATAGTTAAGTTAAATCTTTCTCCCTAATCTGTTCCTCATTCTATTGAAGTAGTAGGATCTTCTTTAACTAAGCAGCTAGTTCCAAATTGACTTGATAAATATGAAGACAAGTTCTCCAGAAACAGCATTCCTGCTGTATAGTTCTAAAATTTTCTGCACTGTATTTCTGTTTGCATGAATCAGGATCATAGTTAATATGTGCTGTTTTACATACTGTACTGGTAAATGGACAAGACATAACTTACTGCTTAAAATTTAGCTGTGATCGGTTGGTCTGTACACTTGTCACATCTTTGTGCTTGTGTAAATTGAATTGCAATAAGAACAGGCTGCTCTTGAATCTGAAAGCTCCTGGCTAAATTCACAGCATTATATAAAGACCTTAAGAAAGATGTTATATGAATTCTGAGACGTTTGATTGTACAATGTAAAGCATGGACATCCATTCACTAGTTATGTAGTTCTCATACAGATTTGCTGTCTCTCTATGATGAATTTTTCGTATATAATGTTTTTACTTTGGTTTGTAGGGGGGAAAGGGTTGTATGATGGTCAAAAAGAATGTTTTTCTGGATGTTGCAATCTGCAAGATCCTAAAAGATGTACACTAAATAAAACAGGATCTTTACCTATGGGTCTACATAATAGTAGTCTCCAGCCTGAAATGCTGGAACTGCAAGTACCAAAATTGCTATGCTGCCTGCCAGTTTGAGGAAGGCTTCTGAACATAGTTTTCTATATGAGAGAGCATTGAACTCTCCATAAATTTTAAACTTGTATATTTTCTCATTGGTACAAGGTTCCAAAACTACAATGGCTTTTGCCATGGACTTGCTAATTTGTTAGATAGCTATCAGGTAAAAAGACAGATAGGCAAACTGGAGTAGTGCAGCCTACAGCAGATAGGGCAAAATTGAACTACTAGTAGATGGATTGCAGGCTGGTAATTTGGAAACAACTTGTGACAAGTTATCAGATCCAGGAAGGCAGCACTCTTGAAAGTACCATTAATTGAACCATTGAGCTGATTCTTTTATTTACTGGTCGTAAGAGCAGAAACATGATCAGTTTGTACTTTAATTTAAGAGTAATTTAACTTTTACTCATATAAAGGATGTTAATGTCTGATCCAAAACAGAAAGCCTGATACACATTATAATTGTGGGAATTATATTGTTCTGGGGAAGGTGTACTATGGCTGCGTGGTTGCCTATTTCAATTTATGAATGGGATTGTTTGTTATGGGAGGCAGTGGAACAGGCTGCTGCCCACACAGCCTCCTACCGGTATGCCTGTTTGGAGTGAGCAATAATCTGTACAGGTCTAAGCAACATCACCTTAGGTCATACAGCTCAGTAACAGCTGTGAACCTTGTCCTTCCACCTCCTGTTGTTTTTTTTTTTTTTCCTCAGGAGACTGGCAGTCCTGTGATAAGCTCCAGACAGAAACTCAGAGTGACTTTCAGATTGACTCATCCAGTAGGGGTGGGGAAGTGCTGTGCAAACAAGTGTGGTTGTAAAGAGGAAGGCTTGGAGTCACCCTGGCTGCTGGGAAAGCAATAAAAAAATGATCCCTACCATATAATACCCCAGTTTTGAATGGCCCATCTGGGCATCTGCACTGAAGTTTCATGGTCACGTCTTCCAATGCTGGAGTTTGTTTGCTTAGCAATTCCTGCCAACCTTATGGCATAGCTTCTATAGATTTACTTTTTGCTGGGGGGGGGGGAGCAGCAGTGAAATGATTGGGCATATGGCATCATCACAAAATTAGAGAGAACATGTAAGGGAGATAAGAATTCTCTCTCTCCAGAAAGTTTTTTTCTCTCTCTTTTCCCTCCCTCCCTCCATCTCTCTGTCTCTTTTTCTCTCCTTCTCTCATTGTCTTTTCCCCCACAATTTTCTCCAGATTGGAAATGTGTTTTCTGGTTTGGTTTAGCTATTAACAGTGAGTGGAACCTAAAGGCCAGAAGACTTGGGTTATATATCAGTCCTGATTTGATTCTCGCTCTGTTCTGAACTAAGTTAGAGGCATCTATGTTAGCCTTCCTCTTCCTACAGTTTTTGGATAATAATAATACTGAATTATTGTATGTATAGTATCATTAAACAATGTTAAATTATTACTGTTAATTCTAGTTAAGGTTCTATGCTATCTTAGTGACAAGGTAATTTAAATTTGTATTCTATGTGAATTGGATTATTTAAATTTACATCTGAGATTAATGATTATCCCTTTTATATCCCTTCACGTTTAACAGGTTTACAGAAAGCAACTTCTCTTTATGTTAAGACGGTAGCCCTCCAGATGTTTTTAAATATAAGCTGCTAGCAGCCTCATTCATTCTAATAATAATAATTCTAATGGCCTGTGGGAGTTGTAGTTCAGCAATAATTAGAAATCCAAAAGCCTTTTTATTTTGTTGTGAGGTTATGTGCTAGATCAGTGGTTCTCAACCTTTTTCAGGTTGAGACCCCATTTGCCCCGCCCATGCGCGGCGCAACGCTGACCCGTGCTGCGCGCGTGCGACGGGCCGAACTGCGCATGCGCAGCGCGACGGCCCGAACCGCGCATGCGCGGCGCGCCGATCTGCGCATGCGCGGCACGTGTGCGACGGCCCGAACTGCGCATGTGTGGCGCGCACGCGACGGGCAAAAAAAACCAAAAAAACAAAACAAAATGGCGGACCGCGGTCTCCGGCGACCCCCGCAAAACGGTCGTTCGACCCCAAATGGGGTCACGACCCATAGGTTGAGAACCGCTGTGCTAGATCAAACATAATTCAGTTTCCTTACATGATTTAGCATAGAACAGCCTTGGCAATCTGACATTTGATAGTATCAGCAACACAACCTGTGATGGTCCCAGTCAAATATCTCAAAGATGCTTTTCCAAAAGGTAACTGAACTTCCTTGTTTTTTTTTCTTCGAAAACTTCCTTTCCTTGTACTAAAGAACTATAAGGCATCATACAGCATTCATGCAAAAAGAATCCACATGGTTTAGGTTTCTAGTGAAAACCAAGAAAATCCAGTTGCCTTTTGGAAACCTACCTTTGGGACATCCATATCCTGGATGATTGAGAATCCGCATAGACATTGTCGCAATCAAATGTTTTCTCCTTACTGGATAGAAAATTTGGAAGGTGGGAAGCAGGAATGGAATGTGAGTCTTGGGTAATGGTATGCTGAAGCTGGCTCATATTGGCTTATTGGAGTCAATTGTTGATTTTTTTGGAAACTTTGTGAGCCAGTTGAAAGCAGAGTTCAGCCCTGATGCCTAGTGAGGACCCTGTTAGTTGATAAATATTTAACACCTGGCAGCAACAATGGAGCCAGATGTTAAATATTTATCAGCACATCATTGGCCTTGGGTCCACATAGGAGCCCTAAGTAGAAACTTTGCAAGATAGAAGCCTCTAGGTAACCAAGTTCTGACAGCAAGTCCCACAGTCAGTGGAAGGCCCCCATCCAGCCCTTTCTTTTAGCATTGTTCTTGCTCACTTTGTGTTTGTACAAAGCATACCTCACTCATGCCCTTTTTGTATTAGCAGAAGACATTACAGCATTTTCCAGGTGTGATCATACTGTCTCTCTCCACAACCTGGGTTTGGCCATGAAAAGTAAAAATAAGGATGAGACCAGCGATACAGACAGTGGCATCATAATCCAGTCCGGTAAGTGACTAATGGGGAAGTTTCTTGGAAAAATGCAGACATCTCCTGGATGCTTTCTTGTGTCAACAAGTTTAAGCAACAATATATACTCTGCTGGGGTCTTTCTTCTGTGGCTTGCTGTAGACCAAGGTTTGCTTAGACTAGACTATATTGATGTTGCTAACACTCATTTGTTGCAATTGACACAAAATACAGTTGTGCACAGAATTCCACACCTTATTAGTCATGGCTGGCCCAGCAGTCAGAGTTTATCAGTGTGGCTTTATCTCAGATGGGTTACGATGTTGCGCAAGATATAGTCTTTACATTGAAATGATGAAGGGCAATCTTGCAAAATAGGAATTGATCTTGGACAGGAACCAGAGCCAGGAGCTGGTGATAACAACAGGTGTATCAGATTTGAGGAATGATAGGACAAGGTGGAGCCTTCTCTTTGACCTGATGTTTGCCACTCATCTTACAGTATAACTTATTACCACTGCAAAGCTTTTCAGTTGCCCTGAAATACAGGCCAGCTATTACATTGAAGTATTAATCCTTTCTTTTTCTGACCAAGCAGACTCTTGAGAAGCTATTTTATTAGAAACCTAAGCATGAAATATGTGGCATTCTTTTTGCATGAATGTTGTGTGATGCCTTGTACTTCTTTAGTTATTTCTAAATTTGTTGAATTGCTAAAAAGCTCTGAGCTACATATTTTTGTAGCAAAACAAATAATAATCTAACCACACATCAGCTAAGGCAATGCATATACAACTACATGCTTCCTTGGATAGGAAAGTGGTACATATCCAGTGCTGTATGCTGATTCATAGTTTATTTTAATCACAGTTTATTGAATAAATTACAGGAGCTGAGTGTACATATCCCACTAAATCAAAACAAAGCAGGCTATTTTACAATCTGGCAAGATTCATAAGCCCAGCCTTTGATGTAACTCTGGTTTAGAGCCTTTCTCCATAAAGGCAATATATGTATAAGAATTTATAGAGAGTCAGGCCCACTAATTCTTCTTTTTCTCAGGATGGTTTACTCACTCTCACAAATTACCATAACATCCTTAATAACACAAGGTAGCGCTAAGAAAGAGCTGATGTGGATTATTCCAATGAAGATGTAGTCTGATTGCCAACAAGACATCTTCTCTTGTGGTCTGGACAGGGTGCAAGCCTGGATTTTCCTTTTAGCCTCTTGAATAAAGGCAGTATTAAGAAGTACAAGCATAATGAAGAAGTATTTTCTTTACTTTGAAGCTTTTGAGACTGCAAAAAGCTCAGTTGTGGCATACCTAGCTGGATTTTTTTATTTTGGAAAGAAAAGCTAGTTCCACGTGCACTTGGAAAATTGATTTTGAAGTAAATAAATTAGGGAAGTCATCATACAACCTCTGCTTCCTCAGCAAATTCCCAGGAGCTTATTACCATATACAGTTCGCACATCTGAATAAGAACTGCTCTTTCTTCAGTGCCATCAAATTTAGACCATGCTGACAGAATCTTACCCTGCCCTAAGTTATGAATCGTGTACATGGAACAGATTGTCAGTGTCCTGTTTGATTAAAACCTGTATGGGCTGATATCATATGCTTGAAAGGAGTCAGAGAGCTGATCAAGCACCTTTGATCCCATGGAAGAAATTCTGTGTAGGCTTTAAAAATCAATGCCCAATATTTCTTCCTTAATCCATGGGCAGAGCAATAAATAAATGTGCTTTCTTTGCTAATAAGATAACATTTAGGGAAGTTGGCCTTAGGCCTTATATTTATCTTGTCTATAACAACCTTGACCTGTCTATTGTCTATGAAGTGGAGCTACTCAATCCTTGCTGTTGGACACATTCCATGCCTTATCTGATGAGGTTCAGAAAAGCTCTTTTGATGTTAAACACAATTTTGTGATAACAATGTTATTGGTCTTTGAAGATGCATTTGCAACCCCTGCCTGTGCTTAAAGAAGCTGCCAAAGGCCATCTCTGTCTGACTGATCAAATATTATCAAAATCCATCCCATCCAAGCTTTCTTTTCTGACAAATCAATCTATACTTTTTTTTTTTAAATTCTTTCAGGACCTGATAGCCCCATGGCTGCAATGAAGGATTTGACACAAGCCATGAGGAAGCAGCAAAAGGCCCTTGAGGAACGTCTGGAAGCCTGTTTACAGGAACTACGAAGATTATGCTTGCGTGAAGCTGTAAGGAGCCAAAAGAGTTGTAGAATTGTTAACCATATTAGGGATTTGTAAGGTGCATTACTACAGGAAAGAAAGCATGCCTGGAAGGGTTGGGATTCCACTGTCCAAAGAAATGAGAAGGGCTTTCTATAAAGATTGAATGATACCTAGGCTAAGTGTGAAGATAGTGAAAGAGTAAAATGGATCTCACGAAAACTTGGTCTGTGATAGAAGCTCATGCATCATTTAAGAAGTAGCTTGGTGAAGCAACTCAAGTCTTTTAATTAAATCTACAATTCTCCCTTCAAGTTTTTTAATAAACCTGATTGTGCAGCTGTTAGTCGATATGTGAATATGAAAATTTCTACCAAATAAAATCCATCCCATCAAGCCATTGTTATCGTCTGTGACAATGTGTAAACGTAACTACAGAAAGTTACTAAGTTAATATCAAACTTGTTTCCAATTAGTTCCTTATTGGGAGTCTCCCCCAGAACATTCTATTGTCTCTAGAATCTATTGTCTCTTGGATCTGTTCATTGACTGTCTTCCTGTTTCTTTGTTTGACTAATCACCAACTTATAAAAAGCCCCTTAAAAATAATTAGTTTAGAAATTATCTTGCAATGAATTCAATCCTGGGTATTTCCCCAAGCATTCAATTTTTGGTCCTTCTCTCTGCCTGAAATTAACTGAAGGCTATTTAGAAAATAAGAAAAAGCCAAAAGCTAATTGCATACCAAGCCCATTAAAATGAATGTGAACTTATTTATCTCCTTTTATTGATATTTTCAGGCTCGTTACTGAATGCAAATTCAAAAAAGTTAAATAAAATATACTATGGTGGTGTGCTAAATAAATAGATTAGATATTGTCTGTTCCCCTTTGGCAATCAGCTTTAGTGGCAATCCTGGCTAAATGGCTACTTCAGGCAGCAGAAGAAATAGCATTCTGTTTCCAGGTCAAGGTATGCAGTGCCCAAGGCCTATTAAATTGTTGTGACACCAGAAGCAGAAAAATCACAAAAATATTTCTCCTATCTGGCAGGAGAAATATATTAATAAATCAGTTAATGATAAATATGCTGCTCTTTCATGATACTCAGTTCAGCTGCTTTACATTGCCTAACCTTAAGGCTCTCCTTGACTTGTGCTGCTTCTACGTTTTTTGGGGGGGGGCAGGAATTGACAGGAATGCTGTCTTCAGAATATCCTCTGAAACCAGGAGAGAAGCCCCCGAAGATCCGCCATCGAATTGGTGCTGCTTTCAAACTGGACCAAAAAGCTATTCTTTCAGGAGCAGTAAGTCACCTTCCTCACAACCTTTTGGGGTTTAGAGAGTATGGATGAGCACAAATATTTGAGTTACCCAGAAGGTTGTGTTGCCTGAATCAGCATGTAAATATAAATGGATTCCAGGAGGGAAAAAACAACAAGTGAATTGCAGTTCAGTCATGGACACAATTAGTTTGATTAGGAAAGAGGTTCTGGGGATCCCTGCCTTATATTCTGGCCTCCAAAGGTCCCTGAACAGGATTACCAGATCAGCATCTAATTTTGCTTGCTCTTGTAGTTAATAGCAGCAGTCATGGGAACTTCTGCTGCTAAGGCTGTTTGGAATAGGGTGGAAGAAGAGTAGCTTTGCAATGCTGGTGATCTTGGCTGAGTACAAGTCTGGCATCTCTATTTTCTTAACCCTGCTCTGTAAGGACCTCCTGTTACTTCTTAACCTTTATCGGGCCATCTCAGCAAAGATCGGGCCAATGTTCTGAAACTTAAAACATTTCTATAGGTTCAGCCATAAAGCAAAAAAAAGCTCTTCAATTATATAAAAGTAGCACTGAGGCTGAGAAAAGACATTTCTTCCTCCTAGTTAGCTTGATCATTTTGTACCTGCTATTCTTTTCATAGGTGTAGAAGGATCCCAACACAGTCAGTCAAAATCCAATATACAGCATTTCCAACTTTCCCGCTCCAGTAGGAGTAAGTTGGTAAATAAAAAAAAGACAGGAATAACTTCAGATTCCAAATGAAAGATACCTAGTAGCCAACCTTTATAGAGGCATGGTTTCTTTTATGCATAAAGCTCAGTCTCCCTTTGAAACCTAGTTCAGCCAATCTAGGAAACCTTTTTCTCTGTGGAAAAAGATTGCATGGGATTTTTACAAATTGTGGATTCCCAATTTAAAAAAAGTGTCTGAAAGTGATTCCCAGTAGAAAGTGAAGGGTAGATAAATCATCCCAAAGGGAGCTGGAAGCCTCAGGGTTTCCTTCCTATCAAACATGTGGGATGCAGTTTCTCTTTTGCAAATAGTGTCTCTCCTGCCTATGTCCTACGTTCAGTTTTACTAATCTAAATAAGGATGGCATGTGGTGTGCTGTTTGTTCTCTCTATAAGTTCCTCTCAATGGGAGGCAGAGTGTGGTGCTAAATAAAATTGTTCTTTTGGAAGCCCATTGCTTCTCTTTGTCTCACACGCAGAGTCACAGACATGCACTTGTACATTCACACACTATTCCAATCTTTTTCCTTCTTAACCTCCAGCTCAATGAAATATTGCATACTACTTTGTATTTCCTCCTCAACTATTAGGAACCTGTTATACTGGAAGCAGAACATATCTGCTTAATCTGCAAATAGTTTTAATTCATCCGGTTTGCTAGTTCAGCAGGAGGCTGGGAATTTTGCCTTAGACATCAGTCCAGTAGAATAGACAAAAGAGCACACCCTTTTAACTGTAGATTACTGAAATCCAAAATAATCACCACCTAAATCTTTAAATTGGATTAGCATCCCTACACTGCTTGTAAGCATGCCCCGAAAGAGCTGAAAATCATTCTTTGTGATTAGTGTTTAATTATTCTAGCTGAAAAGTGGCAGGAGGATTACATTTAGTGGGGGATGTATCTGGTACCTTGTGCAATATTGTCTTGGCCCATCATTTTCCATAACTCTAGCAACATGATGTACCATTGCCTGCTTTTTATGCCAAGCATGACCTTCCCCTGTTTGTTTTTCCTTGTTTATTGAATGTTCAATATAAAAAGAAAATAACTGTTAGGAAAATTGATTTGAGACATAGTGTATTTTGCACACTAAGTCTCAGCATAATTACTTGAATCATGAAAATCTTTCAAGGGCAATAAGCCCTGAGATTCTAGTTGGATCACGAAGGGAGATGCTATTTCCAGAAGAATTAACTTCAGCCCAAATCCAATTAATTACCTTTTTTTAATGCACTCCTATGCCTGAAGGAGCTTCATTTTATTGTCTCCATCAACATGTAGATTTTCTCACACTAAAATGCTCACTGCATATGTATACACTTATGTGCACATATGTGTATAGTATATACACGGGAATTCTGGAATCTTTTCTGCATCTGAAGACAGGGAAGATGCTATTTTTCAGCAGGCTACAGTTGCCTAGCAGATCAACATGGATCTAATTGGGAGTTCTTTTATTAGTTTGTGAGCCATTTGGACTGTTATTACTTACATTCCACAGATTTTTATGACATGTTGCCTGGAACATGTCATAAACATCATTCATCGAGCAAATCTAACATACAATCCTTTTGTGCCAGAGATTATTTTTCTATGTGGAACAATACATTATGCTTTAGAACAGAGATTCTCAACACTGGCAATTTTCAGATGTGTGACTTCAACTCCCAGAACTTCCAAGGTAGCATGCTGAACATACACATTTGAAAATTGTTAAAACATTGATTTCCCTTCTTTTTTCCTTTTTATCTGTTTTCCCCATCCCAGACAAAAGCATCTAGCCTGAAATAATCATCAAACAACTGTTATTTCTCTCACACGGCAAAGATTTCGTTGCGTGACCAGTGTCAGACCTAATTCAGACCAATTTTTGTTGCACAAAGCCTTACAAAACGTGGCTGACATTGGCTTCTATGGAAACCCCCAGATCAGCTTACAGCGACGAAGTGTATCACTAGAAAGCATTCAAAACATAACTAGCTAAAAGGGATGTATCCTAGTTAATTACCAAGATGTCCACAAAAGGAGTCTTCGGAGCGGAGAATGGGGTGATGATGTCAGATCTGTGCTGACTTCTTCAAGGAGTGGCTCTAAGTTCTGACACTTTATATCCCCCTCTATTCTCTTTAAAAGGCCAGTCACACCACCCTTGCTAAGAACCACTCAGAAAAGACAGATTTTGGAATATATTCTCCCTTCTTTTTCTCCAGGATCCGCTGAGCACATTAGAGAGGGATCTGGCTCTGCAGCTGCAGATTGCTGAAGCTGCTCGATGTCTTTCCAAGGAAGAAAATCTTGCCAAGCAGGTTCGAAAACGCCGGAAAAGTGCTGTTTTGAAAGAGGAAAAGAAACTGAAGGAGTTGGAGCAAGCGCTCAATGAATATCGCCTGGCATCCAAACAGTCCACCCTGCTGAAGACCGTTGCTCCAGCCTTAGAAGGTAAGTGGAATCAATCTGGAGCATGGTGTTATCTAATTCAGTACAATCTCTGAAATTCATTTTTGTAATTCCCTCAGCCCCATCCAGCTGCACCGCTGAATTTTTAATTCCTGCCATTTTGAAGCATGCGGTATATAAAAGCCAAGCATAAACTTAGTACAGTCCTCAAGGAAGTAAAACAACTGTAACCCCGCAACCAAATCCATCCCTGGCCCTGGTGTGTTAGAGTTGTGGTTGCATTATTTTTCCTCTGGACCATTAAGGGCAGCCTACAGCTGGGCCACCCTTCTGTCATTTATACCAATAGATTGAATGACTTTGAAATACTTCTTAGATGGCTTGGAAAGCAAAGTTGTAAGTACATATTTTGGCGAGCAAGCCTGTTCGTCTGCAAAAAGAAGGCCTGAAAAGTTAAAGATATGATGGTAATAATAATAATAATACACTCTACCAAGGGCAGGCTAATCAGTTTATTCTATATAGCCACTACAGAGAGTAAAATTAAAGCCCCTTTTGACTGAAGACCTAAAAACTGGGAGGGTAGAGGCAGACACAAGTCTCACAAAACTTTAAGGACTAATATTTTTTGTTAAAATAGATTTGTTTCTCTTTAGGCTGCCACAAGATTCTTTGTTACTATGAGGAAGTAGGTTTTGAAATCAGAAAGTTTGTCAGGAAATGAGACAGAGGTTAGGATTAAGTACTTGTCCCTGTAACTCATAAGAAACAGGTTAAATGAACTTTTGACAGGGACAGCTTGGGTGGAATTCATCCCAGTTCAAAGCAGGAAGCTGGCCTTTTATGGCTTCTTCCTGCTGTGATAAGATACCAAGGGAAATTTTCTGTAAGTGGTTGCCAAAGAGAACTCAAGAAGAAAAAAAAAAACAGGGAGAGGCAGCTGGAGGAGGAAGCATGTAGAAGCCTGCCCTCAATGTTAATGATTGACGCAAAGCTTTGTGGTAATCAGATTTAACCCTTAATCAGTCACCTAGCTTAGCTTCCCAAGCTGCCGCCTCTAGCTGTGCTGGGACTACAGAATTCCCAGAAACATGGCTAACAGAGACATTCCCTAGGAATTCTGAAAACTGTAGTGGAAACATGCCTGCAAGGCCCTGGGTAGTAGAAGGTTCACTGATTCTTTTTTAGTCCCTGTCACTTACTTGACAGTGAGAACAATTAATCAGTGGAACAGCTTGCCTTCAGAATTTGTTCCATCACTGGAGGCTTTCAAGAAGAGATTGGACAAGCCATTTGTCTAAAATGGTATAGGGTCTCCTACTTGAACAGACAGTTGGACTAGAAGACTACCAAGGACCCTTCCAACTCTTTTATTTTGTTATTTTTACAAAAAAAAAGTGCAATCCTGTGAACATTGAAATGAGAAGTAAGCTGTATTGAACTCAGTCAGACTTACTTGCACATAGAATGAACATATTTTGGATTTCAATATTAGGCTCAATCCTTGCTAATTCCTTTCTTCCCTCCCAGTAGTTGGCTTTAGTATTTACTAGTTCAGATATACTACTATGAAAATAGCTATATTGCAAAAGACTTCACTGGGGTAACTGGATGGCTTCTTATATACCCACTTCATTGCTTTTTGCCCAAGAATCCCATATGGTAAATATTTGCAGATGAGCGCTTAGTGTTTTCATTTATATCTTGTACTATTTGTTTAGGGTATCTGGAACATAAAAAGGCAGCTTATTTTTTTTTAAAAAAAAGAACACTGAATATTGTCTGTGCAACTATTAGAAACTCTCGGGGTTTCTAACGGGGGTCTTTCCCAGCAGTATCTAGAGTTGATCAGGTTTGAACCTATACACAAAAAGACTCTTTGTTTAATAGAAGGACAATACTTTGTGTAGATTGTGCAGAGATATTGTTAACTGAATGAGATCATCTCTTCAGAGTCCTCCTTGGCTGGACCATAAAAGTGGTTATTAGCATCTACCTGTTGTTTCAGAGTGAAGCTCTTTGAAATGAATCATCTTAAGGACATTTCTCTCTGAACTGGATTATTACCCTCATGTCTCATCCACACTACATCTAAAGAGTAAAAGGAATTTTGAGCTATTAATTCCTAATTTAATATTTTGACTGTATGGAAAAATGCTGCCTGAAATGCAAATCCAAATCCTTTAGATTAGCATTAATTCGCTGTACCATGGACTGTTTCTTTGAGGAGGCTAGATTAGTGTACATGAATGCTTTGCCTTGAATGATGTGGTTTGGGTTATTGGAGTTAGCCCAATACTAATAAGATAGAAGCTTTTGTTGTTCCTTCTGTGGGTCTGCGAGGAATTTATGACTGCATATTTCTAATGACTTATCAGTGTTCCTGATAGTTGCTTGGAAATCTATAGCTCAAAGAAAGCCTAATTTTTGATGTTTTCTCTGATGCCATGAGTAACTCAAAAAGCACTGCTGAAATTGACAGAATCTTTAAGAAGAAAAAAACCAAAGAGACTTCTCACTTTTAATTATGTAGTGGGGTTATTTATGCTCAGTGGCCTCAGAATGTTGGCTGGGGGGGGAAACATGAGAAATAAGTGGGAAGAGTGAATGAAATCCAATATCTAGAATCCTGAATAGCAAAATGCTTTGCAGTTCCCATTTACAGCAACTTTCCCCATTTCATCTTAAGGGTTCGGTGCCTCTGACGAACGTTCCTTCTTGGATGCGACTGTGAGAGAAGAAGGCAAGTTAATTAAGTATGATCCTAATGGCTTTACTTGGGATGTTCTTCCCTTTGCATGCAGACCTGAAGTTGTTCTTAGGGCCTTCTTTTTCATGATAAGAATTGCCTTGAACAGGCAGCTTCTTTCATAAAACATTTTAAGTTGATCGTTTACTGATTTTCTATACTTTGGTATCTTTGAACACATTTTGTGACATCATTTTTTCATGGTAATGTAATAACATTTTTATACCTATGCTTCGTTATTTTACATAAATATACTTCCCCCCCCAGTCAAATAGTGGTTCAGAGCGAAGGCTGTTTCCATAGCTCATTGCACGTACACAAAAAGACAATCTTTTTTTCCTCTGGGATGGTGAAGTTGCATTTTTTAAAATAATAATTTTTCATCCTAGAGTTATGATGCCCAGGGAGGGAGGGGGGTTCAAGAATAGAAGTTTTGCCTTGCAGAGGGTTAGCAAATAAACATTCAGGTAGCTATTTTAGTCATGTTTTTTAAAAATGCACAGCAAATAATCCCTCAAAACATTCTGAAGGTCACAACTTGAGGTCTGAGAAGCTACCAGAAATTTGTACTTTCATTAAATTTAATATTTGCTTTTGGCTTAGATGTTCAACAAATAATGGCTTATTTAATAAGTTACGTTTCAGCAGCCCATAGTTTAAGTTCCCATCTCAATCATAGAGTAACCACATTCCTCCTTTACCATAGTCTCCATGCAATCCATATTTTGCTGCTGTTGTTTTTATTTAATGACTTCATATTCAACTAAAGAGATTAGCCTGCAACATTGTACCAAGCTTGAAGGCAAGGAAGGATGTTTATTATGGTTCTCAGTGAAATTTAATGTCCTCCTTTGATTTAATTAATGGCTGGTAAGGGAGTGTAGCTGTACAAGGTAGTTTAGCAAATGTTTAAAGGACTTTCAAGTTTGTGGTGACAAGCTATCATCCTCCTTTCTTTTTAAAGAAGTCCCAGTGGTGAATCCTCACCTTCCAACAAAAAATACACATTGGACCCAAATCCAGTCTCACCACAGTTCTTCATCGCAACTTTCCCCCCTTGGCTTTCTAGAAGATTCAACTCATCATCCAACTGCTGAAGTGGAGTCTTCTCCCATCCAGAATAGCCCCTGGAAAGAAACTAGTTTGGATAAGCCCTATGAGAAGGCCAAGAAGTCGTTTGAGACCAACAACATGCTGAGGTCAAACTTGTTCCCTAGATCTTTCTACTGTGCTTTTCTCTTTGTTAAGATGTCTCAAATAGATTTCAAAGAGTTGAGGTGAATATATGTAAATTGTAATTTGTAGAGAAGCAATACAATAACTTGCAAAGTGTATTTGCAACGGTTGATGACAGGCAAGTTGAACGGAACTTTCTGGTTAGAATCTCAGCTTATTCATGGATTCTTAACATTATCCTTCTTTCCCCACTATATTAAAATTGCACTAGTCTACCTTGTTACATCGTTTATTGAACAGATAAGAAAAATGCCATCAGTATATTTTGTATCCTGGGTGTATTATTAATATCTTGTGTTATTAATTACACTGATTAATAATATTGATCCCAGTGAAAGAAGTCAAATGTTTATGATGGCTAATTTTTTGCAAGTATCACTTACTTTTAAGATGTGCCTACAGATGAAATTATGAATTAGCATAGTAAACTGGTAGTCGGATTATTTTGATTTGCAATAGGAAATGGATTTAGGGAAAACTTTGATTCATTTTGACCCTCTGATTCTATCAGTGGCAATATCCCAAAGGTGCTTTTTCAAAAGGCAACTGGACTTTGTTTTTCCTTCTCAGCTCAGAAGAAGCTTCTTAGATGAGAAGCGAAACATCTTCAAGGAAAAACGAAGTCCAGTTGCCTTTTGAAAAAGCACCTTTGAGACAACCATGACCTGGATGACTGAGAATCTCCATAGACAGTCAGTGACAATTGTATAGCTATTTTAAAAACAAGAACCCTAATTTATATTTTGTGGCAATGCCGTGGTAAGAGCATTTCCTGAAACTTTTTTTCCTGCTCCTGCAATTCAGGTAGATGGAAAATTGGAGACAACATCTAAAGCAGGGATTCTCAACCTTGACAACTTTAAGACTTGTGGACTTGAAGTCCACAAGTCTTAAAGTTGCCAAGGTTGAGAACCCCTGATCTAAAGTATTTACTGGTCGTGTTCTGTCTCTTTAGTGTCCGTCTTTCTTTACAAGACGAATCCATTACAAGAATATTACAAGACAGATATGAGGGAAGTTAATGGCTGGATAAGGCCAACATAAAATTTTAATTTTGAAAAAAGACACTTAAAATGGGCCAGGATACTTGCAGGACTGTCTTCTGCCCCATGAATCCCAGCGACCGGTTAGGGCACATAGGGTTGGCCTCCTACGGGTCCCGTCTGTTAGACAGTGCCGTTTGGCAGGACCTAGGGTTAGGGCCTTCTCTGTTGCTGCCCCAGCCCTCTGGAATCAACTTCCCTCAGAGCTTCGTACTGCTCCCTCCCTCCTAGCTTTCCGAAAACTGTTGAAGACACATTTATGCAGACAGGCTTGGGGCGTGTGAGCTGCGCTCTGCTCCTGGGCCTTTGATTGGGATTGTATGTTGTATGAATGGGTATAGTTTATAGTTTTATACTGTATTACTATTTTAAATGATTTATATATTTTTGTACTTGTATTTCTGCTGTAAGCCGCCCTGAGTCTGGGGAGAAGGGCGGCATATGTCAAAAAAATAAATAAATAATAAATAAATAAATAAATAAATAAAAGATGCCAGCATGAATTGGCATATTACAGGGAAGAAGGTTGTTCCACAAGACAGGTGCCATCATGGATAAGGCCCTCTTCCATGTCAATTTCAAACAGTAAATTCCCGTCTTCCCCCAACGATTGTACTGTAGATGCCTGGAAAGCTGATGTACAGGTAGTCCTTGATTGACAACAGTTCATTTAGTGACCATTCAAAGTTAACGATGGCACTTAAAAAAAGTGACTTATGACCGTTTTCACACTGACGGCCATTGCCACATCCTCATGGTCATGTGATCAAAATCTGTACGCTTGGCAACTGGCTTCTATTTATGAAGGATGTAGAGTCCCTTCTGGCAAGCAAAGTCATGGGGAAAGCCCAATTCACTTAAAAACTAACTTAACAGCTACAGCGATTCACTTAACAACTGTGGCAAGTTGTTACATCAGTTGAAGGCTGATGTAAGTAGAAATTTGATAAGAAGGGGGAAGAGAAGGGATAGTTGGGTGGAGTAGAAGGAGGGAGATAGAGAAAGAGGGAGGAGAGTAAGTAGTTAGATGGTAAGTGAGGGGGGAAGGTTAGAGTTAGGGGGATGTGGTGGTGGGGGTACCGAGCAGTAATGTTAATTGTTTGGAAAATATGGTTTATGATTATTCTCAGTTGAGTTATTACTAGTAGATGTATTGAAATAAGTACGTATGTTATGTTTATGGATGATTTTGAAATATGTATTTATGTTTTGATTATGTTTATTGTTTATTTTAATATTATGATCTGATTTGAGTATTTTTCTTTTGTTAAAAATTAAAAAACCAATAAAAAAATTTAAAAAAAAAAACAACTGTGGCAAGAAAAGTCATAACATAGGGCAAAATTCACTTCACAAATGTCTCACTTAGCAACAGAAATTATGGGCTCAATTGTGGCCGTTGAGTCAAGGACTACCTGTACTTGAAGCCTTGCTTCAGGTAGCCTGGTGCCAAGGAACTTGAAGCTATATATATTCAGACCAGCACCTTGAATCTAGCTGGCAGCCCTGATATCATAGGCATTTAATATGGGATGGAACTCCAGTGGATAGTCTGGCCTGGCCTGGTACTGACTGAAGCATCTGGTCTCTGCCCAAAGGCCAAGGCAAACTCATATGCAAGTAGTCCTTGACTTATGTCTACATGTGGGATCAAAATGCTCTTTGAGGAGCATCGACCCAGAATATCAGAGTTAGCTCAACCTGAACAGTTGTTTTACTTGACACCCATCAATCTTCAGACTTTTCTTTTGCTTCTGTTCTGTTTCAGAAATAATGGGAAAGAACTACTTTACAGCCCTTAACCACTGGCCCTCGGTTTGCTTGTAGAAAAATAATGATAACTGGGAAGTGGACAGAAAAACTGTTTCTTACTTTTTATCTCATTGTATCCTGTTATAGCCCAGCAAGCATAATGTCCCCACCGGCACCCAGCCCTTCCCTTCAGAGGGCAGTTGAGACACATCTGTGTCACTTGGATCCTCCTAGGAAGCTGGAAGTAAGAAGACAGGCTGGTTTCAGTGCCCCTCCAACCCCAGAATTCCCAGGAAGGAGAGGACAGTCTCAGCTGATAAGGTATTTCAAAGCTTTAGGTACCATATATTAAAACATTCCTATGGTTCAACAAGCTTTAAACTTGCAGTTTAAACTTGCTTGTGATAAACGTATGTCCATCATCTGAGAAAAGTTAACAAAAATATAAACAAACAAACCCAAAAGGCAGACTCAATGGACCACTAGGTCTTTTTCTGCTGTCAGTTTTCTATGTTTCTATCATTACCTTGCCTAACCCAACAATGGATTTTGGCAACAAGCAGTCACTTTAAATGTGTATTGTAGCAGAATAATTCATATGATGCAGACCTTTATGTATGTCCCAAAATACAGAGCCTTGAGAATCTTAGCTCTCATTTTTAAAAAGTTTCTAGTCTTTAATGCCTCTGAAAGTAGCTTTGCATGAGAGATTAGTGTTTAGCGAATAGTGTCAGCTAGAAGGCGGAGGCCAATAGAACATCTATTATAAGCAAAATAAATAATTAAAATAAAGAAATATATGGACATTGTGGGAAGGGGAATTTGACTCAAATTGCAGTTTTCATTGGGATGGAGAGAACTGTAGATGGCCTATTGCCCTGAAATGAGAGATGTGAAAGACAGGTGAAACTGAATATAAGTATGCCTGCTGCTTGACCCTATTCATAGTTCCATATAAATGGGTATAAAATAAAGAAGTAAGTTATCCACTAAAGAAGTCAAAAATATAGCCTTAAATATTTTCTTAGAACATGGGTGTCCAAGCATGGCAACTTTAAAACCTGTGGATTTCAACTCCCACAACTCCTGGCTGGGGAATTCTGGGGGTTGAAGTCCGTAAGTCTTAAAGTTGTCATGTTTGGGCATCCCTGATTTAAATGAACATTTATGGCATAGGCACGAAATGAGATACAGTAGGAAAGGCCAGTCATAAGTAGAATGCACTGTAGGCGGAATGAAATGTATGGAAGTTCTGAACTCTACATTTTAAGAGTTTTTGTGTTTAGCTCCTTAAGAGTTTGAGAAGATAGTGTCATGTTCCCACTTTTTCCCAGGATCAAACAAAAGAGCTGTGGTGGCGCAGTGGTTAGAATGCAGTCCTGCAGGCTAACTCACTGCTCAGTCCAGGAGTTCGATTCCGAACAGCTTAAGGTTCACTCAGCCTTCCATCCTTCCGAGGTCGGTAAAATGAGGACCCAGATTGCTGGGGGGACAAATGCTGACTCTGTAAAGCCCTTAGAGAGGGTTTTAATGCACTATGAAGTGGTATATAAATCTAAGTGCTGTTTCTATTGCCACATTTGTAGTTTTAACTAATTTATTCTGGCTCACAGGGTATGTTCAACTCGGGAAAGTTTGGAGTCCCGTGGAAGAAGTGCACTACCCAGGCGACGCCCCACCTACTATACCGTGACTGTCCCCGAGTTCTGTTTCTCTGCATCCAATCCTAACCCTGCTCTGAAAGCCAACTTTCACTCTGCTTCAGAAGATAGCAGTTCAGATGTCTCCAGCATCTCTTATACAACATCTGCCGGCAGCAGCAGCCCAGACATTTCCTTTATGAAGCCAGCAGCTGTCGTGTCCAAGGAGGAGCCCACGCAGCTGTTCCGTAACCAGGTCTGCAAGGGACAAGAAACAGAATACCACCGCCTGTGTCCTCAAAACCTGCGTTCAGGGCCAGTTTTTTTTCCTGCCACAGAACACGTGCCTAGTGGCCACCTGACTGCTGGGAGAGAGCTCTGCCATGGCCGGCCATCTTTTCTCTCTGGCAGCTCAGCCCACTTTGCCTACAAGGAAGAAGCGGTGCCAGTTAGATTCCACAGGTCAGTTGTGGCCCACAGCAGGGTAGTTCGCACACCATCCCTGAAGGACTTTGTCCCAGTGGGTCCTCGAGTTCTCTCCAAGGCGGCAGTGACAGAAGAGTTAAAATCCTGGCACGAACGAACCCGTCTGCGCAATGCACGTCCACATTCCCTGGATAGGCAAGGGGCTTTCCGTGTGCGCAGTGTGCCGGGCAGAGAACTGCATTCTCCGTGTTCCTTTGGGCATCAAATTCAGGTAAGACTGTATAGCAGCTCTAGGGAGAGGGGAACCAGCACCTTCTTAATTCTCTCCGCCTTGCCCTAAGCTGGCAGCTTTCCTACAGCAAGGACGGTGAACAGAGTAATGGGTTATGTTAGCCAGTGTTGTTGAACTCCTAAAAACCCACATTAGGAATGGGCCAACTCCACTCCTGGCTTATACCACCTGGACACACAAGACAAAGCAACTAAACTTAAGTAAATGGAAAAAATGGTGGAGGAGTACTTTCTGACTGAATCTGATGGATGCCAACAAAAACGGAGAACAACCCATGATGTTCTCTGCCACCAATGCATGTTCCTTTTGGATATGAATATGAAGATCAAGAAATTATCAAGAAAAAAAATGCTTTTTATTCTTTTTGCAAACTTTCTCCTCCTGCCTCTCCAAATTTGGGAGACAGGAGAAAAAGAGCTTATGCAAATTTCCAATTATTTTTGTTTTAAATGATATGTTAATTCATTCAGAGGTGAAAGAAATTTAGATATGCTTGGAAATGTGTCAGCTCAAAGGGTAAACAAACACGTGAAACAGTAAGAAAGTTTGTCTCAGTGTGGGCTAGCTTTTTTATTTTCAAAAGATCATGAAATTTATAAAATAACCAAAGTCAAGGGTCAAAAGAAGTAAATCATAAACACCACCAATAGTGAGGATATTACTTTAGGTTCATATAAGATTCCTTTTAAATCAAATTCAATTAATACACATATAGTAACTTTTTTGGCTAAACCATACTTTTTAACTGCATAACAAAGCATATTTTATAAGCAAGCTAACTTGTTTATGTAGAACAGGCTTTATGATATGAGAGCTTGATATTCGTAAAATCTGTTAGAAATTAAGAATTGCATATATTTCTATCTACTTCCTCCCAATTTCTGTTTTTTCCTTCATGATTTTCTGGTTATTTTAACATTTCATTATTTATTTGATTTATGTGCTGCCTGACACTAGAATGACTCTGGGCTTTTCACTATGTACCGGCTTTTTTTTTTTTTTAGTATAGATTAAAAAAAGTCAAATTAAAAAAAACCAAGGTAGGTAAAAGAGAAAAGAGTGAATTCTGCCAACAACTCAAAAACCTATACAAGCACACCACACAGAGCTTCATCCACCTTAGCCCAGGGCCTAAGAGAACAGCCAGTTCTTTAATATTAGAACTGTGCCTTCTAATATTGTGCTTCGGAGTTGTTGGTGCTCTCTGAGCCTGGTTGTTTACTTGCAGACGTTTCATTAGCAAACGAGATAATATTATCAGCACAGATGATGTTACTTAGTTTATTAATGAAATGTCTGCAAGACAACAACCAAGCTGAAGGACCACTCAGTTCAACCGTGAGCTACAAATATTCTCTTCTATCAATATTGTGCTTGTGATACCATCTTTCCTAAAACAATATTTTAAAACAGGGGTTCTCAACCTTGGCAACTTTAAGACTTGTGGACTTCAACTCCCAGAATTCCTCAGCCAGCAAAGCTGGCTGAGGAATTCTGGGAGTTGAAGTCCACAAGTCTTAAAGTTGCCAAGGTTGAGAACCCCTGTTTTAAAATGTCCTTTTCCAAGTAACAGATATATACAGATATATAGTAAGAGGAGTTGATGTTCAGGACACTTTTTTTGTCATAGAACACCCAGAACGGAGTTCCGGCACCTTTTTTGGATGGAACCTGGTAGGGTAGGCAAGGCGGGTTGTATGACGTGTGTGAGTTCTGGCACCTTTTTTTTTTTTTTACAAAAAAAAGCACTGCTTATGGGTCATCAATGTAAATAGGAATTGCTTAAGCCTGCCCTATGGCAAAGAGTGAAATGATCAGATGATAATCACTAAACTTTGCCCACTGTACTTCTACTGAACTCATCCCTGATTTGATAAATTGCTTCTGTTGTTCAGTTTAAGCTTATTTGAGACTGGCTGTTTGCTGGGAAATGGTTAAACTGCACCCAAGCTCTGTTGCTTTGAGCAGCCTTTCTGAACCTAGTGTCCTCTGGAGACTTGGTCTTCCACAATTCCATACTAATTCTTTTGGAGGGCATCTGATGGAAAAAGCTGGTCAGTTGCTTTTGAGGTTTATAGCAAAGGCCTTGCCAGCTTAGCTGAATTTGGTTGATCTCAAATGGCTACACAGAATCAGACCTGGTTATTAGTTGGGTTCCAGATCATCCCAAAAAAAAAAAAAAAATTCCAAGGCTGCAAGTTAGATTGAAAAGTTGAAAAAGTCTTGAAAAAAGGCAGTGGCAAATTTTGTGTGATTGACAAGAATGATCCCAGTTTCTGGCCATTCTCATGTAGTCAATAGTTGCCAAGTTGGACTTGAGTATTTTTCTTTTACCTTTGTCAGGACAGAGGATTCTGGGACTGCTTCTGCCACCTACGTTCAGAAAAGTAGCCATTGAAAGAAATCTGTGTGGCATGGATATTTTTTGTTTGTTTGTTCTAGATTTTTTCCCCCCTCTCCAGATGTGTGAATGTTTCATCAGAAGTAAAACTTTCATCTCCTTGGACATCTCCCTTGCCTGGAGCGCAGGCCCACACCATGCAAGCATGAGCCTGCCCTTGGTTTCCTCCTCTCATAATCTCTAATGCTTACCTTCCACTCCTTTGAAACAGAGCTGCAAAATTGTTATTTAGGAAGTGGTTGCATGAGCTAGAAAGGCAGGTTCTTGAACAGCTCACTACATTTTTTTTTCCTAATCTGTTTTAAGTAGAACATTAAATCCATGCAGCAATGTCACGGGAGAGTAACCCTTCACAATGCTCTTATCACCAGTGCTGAAAGTCCATTGTTAAAATTATGTATTTAACTAGATGGGCCAGTTTGTGAGCTTCGAAGTTAAGAATTCTAGATACAAATTTATTCTACGTTCAGCTGCATGAAATCTGCTTTATGTTTATCAGCCTGAGAAACATTGCTTCCCCCGTCTGGGCATCACATTAAATGGACTTTAGTCTATAAATTGATTCCATATTACATATGCTAGTCTTTAAGAGTCTCTTGGTGCTTCTTGCAATTGCCACAAGAGGCTAATGTAGCTGACCTTCTGGACCATCTGGCCTGATACTCAGGCCATTGACTGTGAATGAAAATGAATAGAAACCTGTTGGGTTTCACTTCAGTTGTGAACTATTTCAGGTATTAACAAATTAGCAGAGACATTCCCTATTCTTGCTGCTTCCTGAGCTCTCATATCCATAGTTGTTTAAATGTACAGCACTGCAAGTAGAATGGGAAATTCTAAAACATACATTAGTAATCTGTCAGCCCCCATGCAGCCAGCTAGAGTTGCCACTTATTGCCATCTTCCTGAATTTTCTCTTAAGGGGTGCTACTGATTTTAGAGGGGGGTACATAGGAATGATCCACCTGTTATGCCATCTTCTCTAAATCAGTCCTGATGTTAACACGCAGGCTGTTGGGCACACAGGTTAAGGCAGAAGGTAATGTAATCATATCTGTTTGTCACATACTTTCCCCCTGTCTCTTAATAGATTAGTTTCTTAAGAGGTAGTTAAATGGTTAGTTCCCTCAGATATTGAATTATAACATCTATCCAATTGCATTTCTATGGCTCCACATTAGAGTGATTTTATTATGGTTTTATCTTAATTTAATATTTTATCTCCTGTATTGTAGTATGTGTGTTCACATACACACACTGATGCTTATAAACACACACATACACACACATTGATGCTTTATTTAAACTAAATTTGTATAGTAGTGATTGCATGATCTCTGTAGATGCCATATGCTAAATAAAAATAAAATAGATGAATTATAATGGTAGCAGAGTAAATAGGTAATGGGAAGCCTTGCTAAAATAACACTTTTATTAAAGGTTTTCTTTTGAATTTTCAGGTACCTCGTGTCCATATCCTCAAACGCTCTCCTGAAGGAGCCCCTGTGCAGGTCTATGTCCCAGAAAATGGAGAAATCATTACTCAGGTTTAGATGCTGCTAGACCCTGGCAGCATGAGCAGGATGATTACCTCTTAGGCCCTTGTCTGGGAAGGGAAGAAGAGGCCTTAATTCAGGTCTTGACACGTTCTTGAATCTTGTACTCCTTCTATTTAGAAGAGAAACTTTGGGACTTGTTCTGCAAGCTACGTGAGATCATATTCCTATGATGTTGATACAGTGTACTGGTGACAACAGAAGTTATGTTTCTTGTATTATATGAAATATAGATCAGATTAACTAGGGTTTGTCTGCCTATTTATTCTCTCCTAGGTCTGTGCTGGAAACAGAGTCTCTATAGATTATGGAAATGAAATTGGTGTAGGATTTTTATAGTCAGCTATTTCTGACTACAACTTACTTTCTGGTGGAAGTAGAATGTATGTGTACCTACACAAGTTCCTTCCCAATTACTAGATTTGCCTTCTTTATTCCTAAAGAAAGCTACCTGATGCAGCCAATGGTCTGCCTTAGTGTACTTCATACTCCGCTGTTATTCTGCCTTTTTTTAGACTAATGGAATTCACAAATCTTGCTATCTCTGTGGATCCGTTTATGAATCCTTGTTTTGAGTTTTAATGGAATTTTGTATTAAAAAGAGGCCCATTTTGATGGATGAACTATATAACATATTGCTCAAGTTTTGTATGCAATCCTCATTAAATTATGGCAGCAGAGGGTTGCCTACATAGAACAAATTGCATGTCACATAGTTGATAATCATCTAGCATTGAGCCAGACAACCAGCTTTAATTTTATAGCAGAAGAGATTGATGACTGGTTTATCAACTGTAAGAAAACAAGTCACTATTCACTGATCTCTTTGGCAAGAAACAAGATGGTTTACACAAAGACATACTCAGACCATTACACTTATGGCCAGAAAGTAGTTTTATAGGTTAATAAGGTGTTTAATTCAACAATAAACTCAGCAACCTTAGAATTGAGCAACGTATATGTGGAACCTGGGATGATCTGTACCCAAATGGAAACACTTGTTGGGCTGTTTTATTCCAAAGATGGACTAAAACATAGTTCCTCTGGGTAGAGGTGGGTCAGGGAGGGGAGGAGTAGGGAAAAGCCAAGTTTGAAGGCGTATGCAAACTTTTGTGGTGGCAGTGACAATGTAGGACAGAGAAGGCACTGAAAAGATCAGAAGCAGTGCCACACTGGAAACTTTGTGATGGTAGCTGACTAGAGGCCGGAGAAGAGGACAAAGTATACCATTGTATAACAGTTACTCCACAATCCTTCTGAATGCTGTTTTAGCAGAAACCTTGGGCAATGGAAATGTTGTGGGTTTTGTTTCTACCAAGCCACAACTGATTCAAAACGTTTTTGGTTTATCATGGATTCCAGCCAAAACATTTTTCCCTGCAGTATTTTCTATATGTCCTTACTGCAAACCATAGCCTACAGGGTGAAGATATGTCTTAATTTTTATATCACTCTTGCATTTAACCTGAGAGTTCTCAAGTTAAACTTCAGTACTGCTCAAGGGTATATACTATATTTCTAAGTTTTAGTAAATTATTAGTACTGTCCACCATTTTTCTGTTAGTGTTCTATGCCTTTTGACTTCATTAAAAGTAGAAATCAAGCTAAGGAAATGTTCAATCTATTTACATTATTTAAAAAAATGTTGGCAATGTTCTGATGACTTTGTTGTCCTTCAGATATGAAGGGAAAAGACAACCAAAAGACAGCCTTTTGTTAGTAATTGTAATTTTATATATTAGGATTCAACATCTTCAAATGACATGATTTTTCTTCCCCCAATTACTCCGATACAGTATGTAAGAATTCAAACTTGTCCTGTCCAGTTTTCAAGTTTTTTTTTTCACAAAGTGAAAACAAATACCTATGGAAAAGATCGTCTTCACTTCAACTTTATATTAAAAATTGCATTGAGTTTGATTCAGCCCAGCATAGAACCTGTATTGCCCAGATCTCTGCAAAGAAGTCTTTGTGAAAACTGATTAAATGATTTACAAAAGGCAATTTGTATAACAACAATGGTTTTGAGCGTCTTGGGAGCGTCACTCCTAATCACTAGGAACCTTTTTGTATCATTCATCTCACTTTTCACACTTCTTGTTTTGTCCACTTAAGGAATACTTTAGTAGTCTAGAAAGCACTAAAAAAGTAAGATAATTTATAAGTCTGCTAACCTAGAATAAGTATAGACCAGTGATGGTGAACCTTTTAGAGAGAGAGTGCCCAAAAACTGCCCCTGCCCCAGCTCCACCCCCTGCCCCACCCCCACCCCGTCCCCCACCCCACCTGCCCGTAGGGCCACTCACCGCCTCCAGGGTCCACCGCAGATCGCCCAGGCAGCCGAGCAGCGCCATGGCTGCCACACCCTCTACCTGCATCAACTGTGCGGGATGGGACATGAGGGCAGAGTCTTGGCTATACTGCCTGGCTGCCATGTCCTTGGCTGCGCTGCTCCGTGTGGGCCACGCTTGGGAGCGACTCTCCTCCAGGGGGGCTGTGGGTGAGGAGGGGGTTGTGGGGGAGGCGAGGCTGGGACAATGGCACGTGTGCCCACAGAGAGGGCTCCGAGTGCTGCCTCTGGCCCACATGCCATAGGTTCGCCACCACTGGTATAGACTTTGTCTCTTTGTTGTATTCTCATTTGAAAATTGGGGGAGGGAGTAATTTTGCTTGAACACATAGATGTTATCAGGTGTTTGGGAAAGAGAAGCGTCTTTTTTAAGTTAACTTCTCTCCCTTCAAGACCATTCACTATGCAGAAAACGTTTATCTTTCAGGGCAAAGAATGAATGGTAAGGGATACTGAAGAACTACGAGCTATTTTATCAGATTAGGCCTGTGAGACTGAAGTTCTCCATGTCTGCTCAGGGCCATTTCCAATTTCCTAGCTACTTTTAATCCTTACATTTGTTCTGTAATAGCTTAGGGATCCAACTTCTCAAACCCACAAGCTTCTGATTTCATATTTTTTGAAGTTTTTGCATTAGCCTGTTAATGTAAAAGCCAGACTTGAGATTTCAGTTGAATAAATTTATTACCAGGAGGAACAAAAACATTCATTGGAAAACCATGTACATCGGAAACATTAAATAACTTACATTATTTACACAGAGGTATAAAATATTACATACACTGTATCTTTACATGCACACGTGCGCACACGCACACACACACACACACAAATATCATTTTTGCCAGATGACACAGTCCTCACAGAAGCCCCAGACAAGCACCAGTGTTTTCTATGGGTAAAAACCCTGACCTTTCAGGATAAGGAAAGGCACCTGTTGTTTGAAACAAAATTTCAACCTGGCCACATCCAGGTGTGCTGGGACTGCAACTAAAACAACTGTCCCAACCCTAGACTGAGGCGGCTGGTGTACATTAGTACACAATAAGCAGGTGTCTTAAACTGAGAGTTTAGCCGTAGGGACAGCATGATAACATGTTCTTAAGCATCCTTGCAGATGATGTAAAACCATTATTAGTCGTATTATAGTAATCTGTTGTTCAGCTCTTGAAAATTATGAGAGAGATGAAATGTCCATTGTTGGTTGCTTTGTATCCTCTCAATTATGTGCTTCAAGTACAATCAACAATAGGGTAAACTATACATATTAAACCCAAGAAATCAGCTCAAGTCCACTTCTGCTACATCCATGAGATCAGAAGTATTAAAAGAGGCAAAGTTCACCCTCCCCTCCCAGAAAATGGAGACTAACTCTGTGCCAAAGGACAAGAAAGCAAGAGCCATCCAGGACTCTATGGCAAATACGGGCAGTAATTTAAGAAGGAATGTGTGGCTTCCACCAGCTTTCCTTGAGTCTGAGCTGGCTGAGTGAGGAAAGATGGAAGATGAAGTACAACTTCTGGAGGACCACAAGTCACACAATCCTTTTTAACCTATAAAAAGTATCCCCTGGCAGATAGATTTAGACATATTAGTATCATCTTTTGGAAGCTTCATATTCTTTGTTCTAAATAAATTATATACCGGTAAGTCAATAGAAAACGCTGAGTTAATTCACAATCTATTCATAGATTTGTGCAGGCAAAAAAATTCAAAAGGGACACAAACTTCCCTAAACAGCAAAAAAACATAATTTGGGTTCCATGTGCAGAAGTGAAGATTGTGCTGATTTTGTGGAAGATCATTCTCTTCCAATCCTGGGATCATATGGCCCACCTCCCCACTCAGTTTAGAGTGCTGAGTTAAGATAAGACTGCAAAAGACACCAAGATGCAGTAAACACAGTACAGCCTTAATATGTAAATGCTCGCTCTGAGATTACACAGAGGCCAGCTTCTTTCATCCTGCTTTCCTCTTAAGCTCAGAAATTGGGACCAGCGATACTGTGCGTTTCCCAGACCAATTCAAGTTTTATTAACAAACAAAAAAAAAACAACAAAATGAGAAAACACCTTGGACCATGAGGTAGGTTAACTCAAAACAAGCTCTCACCCTCTTAAAATCTCAGTCACACACCTGCTGCCCCCCCTTCACCCCCAATTGCACAAGACAAAACATAGAATCATTTGAACACCTATTTAGAATTACAATACAACTTTCCACTTGGCTGGAAGAATCAGCAGCTTAAGTGTAGAGAAAGGAATTTTCATAACGCAAATGAATGGACAGAATTCCAACCTAATCCAGGGCAGTAGAGCAAAGACTCCTACAAACTAAAAGCAGAGCTGTAGAATGGTCCAAAGCATTCAGAAAGCAAATTGCTTCAACCGGCTGGTCCATATTTCCCTATTAGCGAATGGCTTTCCCAAGCCTGCTGCTGAGCAATCAGTTTAAATCCTTGATCCTCTGATGGAAGAGTACAATGCAAGTTAGAAGTTTAAGGAAGAATCTTTAACAATGTGAAGAGTGCTTGATCAATCCTCCAATAAGGTTTCGACAGCCCTGCTATATTGCACACAGACGGAAGCTTCTCCCACAGAGTGATAGACCTTCAAGGGCTTAAGCCAATGTTTGCTGCTAAACATCAAGTGCAGTGAACAATATCTTGTGAAAAATTCAAGTTTCTAAACACAGAGCATCAACTTTTATCCATTTGCTCCTTATTGTGACATGGAAATGTGAATGTTTGAAAAAGATGTAAACAAAAAAAGATGCTGGGGGTGAGATTAAGCAGGGCAGGCTCATTCTCTCCCCAGTAATACAGGAACGCATTGCAACACCCTTGTGCTTAGCAATTCAAATCTTCCTTACCCTGTTTGGAAGCTGGAAGGGAAGGTTCCACATTTTTTCTGTTCCCAGACAAAGGAGGGGACAAAATGTCCTTTTTCCTGTGATAGGGGTCAGTTGATTTCTGCAATCACTGCCATTTTACCAAAACACAATAAAAAGCTCTGCAAGTTGAGAATGGGAAGAGGAGGTGGCACGTCTAGGCTACTTCTTTGCTGGAATTGCTGAATGATGGCATGAAGGAGAATCCTAAATGTATTTAATCAGTTTAGGTCTCTCTTTCTTGTTGCTTATCTAACATTTAGAAAAAAGCATCCAGCTTTGTAACTGGCATTCAGGAAACAACAACTCTTCTGACATTATCCAAGTTCATCAAATCAGCTACTAAATATATCACTCTGTTTAATACAATTGTTAGTTGTCTTTTTTTCTTTTAATACTGTCATTCCAGGAATCTGGGAAAATCAACTTCAAGAGTATTTGGCAAAGGAAATAGAAAACGTCCGGGCAATTCTTAATCTATAGTGACCACTGAGAAGCACTACATTATGTGCTCAAAGTAAAGTGGCTCATTTTCTTGCATTCTCCTCCAATCCTTCTCCCTTTCAAAAAGAAAACAAATAGCAGTTCACAGATAAAAGTAAGAAATAAAAGTCAGTACTTCAATAAACCCTCCTGAAAGACCAACTAGAACAAGACATACCCCCTAAAACACAGCAATCAACTATCCAGGAAGGAATTGGCAACCCTTGATTTCTCTCTCTCATTATTTTCACACCGTTTACGTCTTATGGGCATAAGCAGGATATAGGCAGTTCCTGGGAAGCTGGAAACCAGGGGAAAACCATGTTTAATTATAGTAGGATGAAAAATCTCATTTCGATTTGTAGACTTGTCGGGTGAATTCTGACTGAAAAGAACCTTAGCACCAAATTTCGTCTTCTTTTTTTGGCTCTCTTTTACAATGGCTGCCATAACAGACACCTGACAAGCAAGGAGACTTGAACATGTAAAGAAAAAGACTTCTTTTGCCTTCTCCAACCCTTGTACTTGTCAGAAAACCAGGCAGCCTTCTCATCCTGAAGCCCTGGGTATGAGAGATTAACCACTACTTCCTAGCCAAGCTCCACCTTAGTCTTCTTAAGGCCATAGATGTTTTTTTCTCAACTTCTAGGTTGTGCTGTTCAGTAGCTTCCTGGCACTCCAGAGCTTCACTGTGCAGTCACTGGGAATAAAGGTAAAAGGGTAAGAATGTGAGGAATATCAGGTAAAAAAAGCAAAGCTTGTACATTTAATATTTACATGAAACCGCTGGGTGAGATCATCCGACGACACGGGGTGAGATATCATCAGTATGCTGATGATACCCAGCTTTACATCTCCACCCCGTGTCACTTCAGTGAAGCAGCGGAAGTGATGTGCCGATGTCTGGAGGCTGTTAGGGTTTGGATGGGTGCTAACAAGCTCAAACTCAACCCCGACAAGACGGAGTGGCTGTGGGTTTTGCCTCCCAAAGACAATTCAATCTGTCCGTCCATCACCCTGGGGGGGGAGTTTTTGACCCCCTCAGAGAAGGTCCGCAACTTGGGTGTCCTCCTCGATCCACAGCTAAATCTGGAACATCATCTTTTGGCTGTGGCGAGGAGGACATTTGCCCAGGTTCGCCTGGTGCACCAGCTGCGGCCCTATTTGGACCGGGAGTCTCTTCTCACAGTCACTCATGCCCTTATCACCTTGAGGCTCGACTACTGCAATGCTCTCTACATGGGGCTACCTTTGAAAAACGTTCGGAGACTTCAGGTAATGCAGAATGCAGCCGCACGAGCAGTATTGGGTCTACCTAGAAATGCCCACATTTCAACATCACTCCGCGAGCTGCATTGGCTGCCAATTGGTCTCCGAACGCAATTCAAAGTGTTGGTTATGACCTATAAAGCCCTACATGGCATCGGACCAGGTTACTTACGGGACCGTCTGCTGCCCCATGAAACCCAGCAACCGGTTAGGGCCCACAGAGTCGGCCTTCTCCAGGTCCCATTAGCCAGACAGTGTCGCCTGGCGGGGCCTAGGGGAAGAGCCTTCTCTGTTGCGGCCCTGGCCCTCTGGAATCAACTCCCCCCGGAGATCCGTATTGCCCCCACCCTCTCCGCCTTTCGCAAATTATTGAAGACACATCTTTGCCGACAGGCCTGGGGCAGTTAACACCTTGCCCCAGCCAGTGTATGTTTGTTTGCATGTCTGTCTTTGGATGATTGGTTTTTAATTAAGGGGTTTTACAATGTATTTTAATGCCAGATTTCTTCATGTGAGTATCCATGTTGTAAGCCGCCCTGAGTTCTTGGAATAGGGCGGCATAGAAATCTAAATAAATAAATAAATAAATAAATAAATAAATAAATAAATAAATAAATAAATAAATAAATAAATAAATAAATAAATAAATAAATAAATAAATAAATAAATAAGAAACCAAAGCGTTACATGAGCTGAGAAACAGAAAAAAATGAAAGCCAAATTACCTATTACATTAAATGTACTTTAAAATGGTATACTTTAAAATGGCATACCAGCACATTTTCATTTGGAAGGAAAAGAACTACAAGGGTCCCTGATCTGAGTACTTTGGTGCTTTCCTGATAAAAGCCACCATTCTGTTTATCCCCAATATCTTCTCTCTCTCCCTAAAGATGCCATTTTATTGCAAATGGCAACTTAGGGAATAAATGAGATTTGGCAGATCTGGAGGCAATTTACCCCCTCCCCCAACCAAGGTCTCATGTAACTGCTTTTTCTTTAACATAAAATTGACTAATTTAAGTGTACACTTATAAAGCAGATTCAATAAAACGTATTTTACATTAGTTTGGACACTATTATTTTAATCTGCCTGGTAGAGAGGTTTTAGGTCTTTCCCATCTTTCATGCTCTTATGACACCCAAAGGCTTAGAAGCTACTCTTGAGTTCATTATCTTATTCTGACACATATGGAGGGGAGGGGTGTCTAGAGATCTTCAAAGTATTTTTTTTACTAGATTTCTATTGCATATTTCCTCCAGGAAATCCAGATGGCTTACTGAGGGCTCTCCATTCATTTTATCCTCTCAGCAACAATGGGCTGGGCTGAGAGAGAGAGAGAATGAGTGAGTGACCCAAAGTCACTCAGGGAGCTTACAAACCTGAGGGTGGTTTGACTCTATATCTCCTCATCTGTAGTCCAACATTTTCATCACTCTATCACACTGACTGGTCCTCATACTGCAAAAACCAGGCAGTGAATTGGAAGTACCTCACTGGAAGCCAATTTGCCCTCAACGCACTCATCTTGAGCTTTCTACTAGGAACAAGTTTACACTTATTTCAGTATGACAGGTTTCCAAATAAAGCCAAACCACTTGACATTGGAACCAAATTGGCAAAGTTAGGGAAGAATAGAAGGTGCATTTAGGATGTCCATTTAGGACAGGGGTAGTCAACCTTGGCTCTTTTATGACTCGTGGACAGCTGGCTCAGGAATTCTGGGAGTTGAAGTCCACGAGTCATAAAAGAGCCAAGGTTGACTACCCCTGATTTAGGAGGTAAAACCAGGAGTGAATTCTCCCTTAGAAGACACCTTCACTTACTGTCCCTTCAAAGGAAAGAAAAGCAAGTAAGCATTGCATACCGTCAAGAAGCAGCTGAAATCAGCTCCCAGAGAGAGGGACAGGGAAGACACAGAGAGGCAGGGAGGGAGAACACAGCAAGAAAAAGTAAGCAGGAGAGTAGAGAAGAAGGAGGAAGATCAAGGCAGACTGGTGGCACGGCCCTTGATGGCAAGGACGCGTCGTGGAAGGCAGGGGGTGAGCCCAGGCACGTAATTCCATAACTTTACCCGACAGTCACTGTGGCACAGAGAAAGAGAAACAGAAAGAAAAGAAGAAGAAGAAGAAGAAGAAGACAAGAAGGAAGACAAGAAAAGGAAAAAAAAAAGAAACATGGTCGGAAAAGTGGAGATCAGAGATTGCCTTAGGGAAGGAAGTGAACGATGTATTCTTAGTTGCCCTCCCAGGAGATGCACATCTGCCAAGCATCTCATGCTTGCTAGTTTTCCAACCCCAGCTTTGCCAGAATCGTGTTTTATAATGGCAGGTTACTAAGATTAATCCCCACTGCTATGCTCCTGGTTTCTGAATATATAGATAAAACATTTTATTCTGCCTTAATCAAGGATGCATTGACTGATTCAGTAAGATATTCAGATAGCAATACTAAGTGCAGCAATACATTCTTTCAAGATTTCTTTTTGGGATCACTGAAGGTGGATATTCACTCGCAATGGCATTATGCAAAGAAGCTATAAACAAAACAACTAACACAAAAAATTCTCCTTTGGTTTAAGGATGAACAGTCAATGGCTGCAGCACTATAGAAGATGGCAGTCGATAAATAGTCAGTCACTCACCCTTGGCTCCTTTTGCTCCCTCCCTCAGTCAGGCATTTGGACTCTAATGAAGCAATGTTACCCTGAACAGGTCAATTCCATATCATGGGATATAGAAGGCAAAACCTTTTGGAACTCTAGGACTCTACTTAAACACTCACCTGGAAGCTGTGAAAATGTGCTTTGAATTTGTGCAGATGGCATTGATAGGACTATCGTGCCCCTTGATGTCCCCAACAGGTGTGAAGTTGTCAACATTCCAGACCTTCACCGTCCCACCACGGCAGGCACTCAGCAACATGGGCCGGCTGGGCACAAAGGCCAAAGCACAAACCCAATCTTTATGTGCTGGGATTTGCTGGAAGCAGGAACACAGTAAATCAGAAAGGGCATAAGTCTTGTCATAGTAGCTACTTAAAGGAAGGAAAGTATGTGATTAAGTAACTGAGTTGACTACTTTGAACCATGGTCTTTGTTTATCTTTTCATAATTCTTGAAACTTTTCAAGATTTTCAAGATCAGTGATATAGGAAAGATGTGCTAAGGATTTGTTGTTGTTCGTTGCAAAGTCGTGTCCGACCCATCGCGACCCCATGGACAACATTCCTCCAGGCCTTCCTGCCCTCTACCATCTTCTGGAGTCCATTTAAGCTCACACCTACTGCTTCAGTGACTCCATCCAGCCACCTCATTCTCTGTCGTTCCCTTCTTCTATTGCCCTCAATCTTTCCCAGCATTAGGCCCTTCTCCAGTGAGTCCTTCCTTCTCATTAGGTGGCCAAAGTATCTGAGTTTCAACTTCAGGATCTGGCCTTCTAAAGAGCAGTCGGGGATGATCTCTTCTAGGACTGACCGGTTTGAACGCCTTGCAGTCCAAGGGACTTGCAGGAGTCTTCTCCAGCACCCTAGTTCAAAGGCCTCAATTCTTTTGCACTCAGCCTTTCTTATGGCCCAACTTTCACAACCATATGTGCTAAGGATATAAAGGCAAAAACTATACCCTGAAAATGCATTAACTATTAATGTACTGATCCTATGGATCAGTACAGTGGATGTATAGTATGGTCCCTGAAATAATATAGCATCCTTTAGTAGAAGGGAATATTTTCTCCATTACAATTACAAAAGCATTCTTCAAATCTGTTCTGGGTGACTCTACAATTGACTCTACTGCACAACTATATGTGGGGGGAAGAAGAGTGTCATAAAGTGCCACTAGACATAAGGAAATTCATTCCTAAGTTCCTGGATATAGTTTGTAACATTAGCACAAATCAGATCTCACTAATACACTAGCACATAGGGACACTTTGCCATGATATCTTCAACATTATATATCATCTAAACATCTGATTTCTCTCCCTGCCTTTACAAAGTTAATCCTCCCCCACTTTTATTCCCCAATGATATCATAGCTTAGTGCTTTGATACCTGGATGAGTTCTTGTTGTTCCAAGTCCCATTTCTTGATCCCATTGTCACGGGAACCACTGAAGAGAATGTCTCCCTGAATAGCTAGGCACTCAATCCCATCATAATGTGGAGGCTCAAAGTTGTGGGAAGGTCCAATGTTCCCACCGACACCTTCAGCAATCTCAAACATCTGCAAAATAGAACTTCTTAGGAAAAAGAGTAGCTAATCAAGGACCAAGTTCAAGATGCTTGAAGCCTTGGGTTCAGTATGGTACTTTACTGCCAGAGATGAAGGAACAGTGATAGAGAAAGGGGACCATCTCCCTTTCCCAATATTAAATTTTAAACAGGAAAACTATATGCAATGATTTTGGAATCTGAGATATGAGTTAGCTGGTATGGGATTTTTGATCTTTTGTTAAGAAATTTAGTGGGGAAGTGCACTAATGCAGATATTCACTAGAAATAATTGTTATAATCACCGTTGTTGGATAGCTCCTACCATACTTCAATTTTCAACTAATTCCTTTCCCAATAATTTACATAAAGCCACGCTGCAAGCAAATGCTAATTATGAGACCAAGTAGAGCTTAATGGAATGGTTTTATTTGCTCTTTAGTAATTTTTCATTTCTATTGCCTAAATGTGAACAGTCTCATCTTTCTCCTGGATCAGAAATTCTCTTCTCTTCTAGATGGCAGATAGACAGATAAACAGACAGAGACAGACAGACAGACAACATACAAGGTATTTGAAAGGACAGGAACCAGACTGTCAATATAGAAAGTGTGTTCCTGAATATGCTAATAATACTCTCAACAAAACTTAAATAATACCTTAATGTAGTGATCCTTAGATCCTGTGACTACCAAGTCATGATTACTTGCAGTCCTATTCACTGTGAGACACATCACAGGGCCAATGTGACCTGTTAGCTTTCCAATAGGCAGAAACCTATTCAATATATAAAATAACCCAATAAATAGCCAAACACTATAACCGTGTAAATAAACATTGTAGAGAGATTTTATCTGAGAAAAAGTATTCTTTTGCCCCTTTCCTATACTGTCAAACCTCAGCATGCAAATTATCTGGAACATAAAGGAATGACAATATACTTCAACAACTCCTTGTCATTCTCTTCTGGGCATTCTCATACATTTGCAACCACTTGTATACTTTACTTTACTTTACTTTATTTTGACTTATATGCCGCCCTTCTCCTCAGACTCAGGGCGGCTCACAGCAAATAATACAAGTACAAAATATAAATTAGTTAAAATAATAATATACAATATAAAAAACAATAAAACTATACCCACTCATACAACATACAGTCCCAATCAAAGGCCCAGGGGCAGAGCGCAGCTCACAAGCCCCAAGCCTGTCTGCATAGATGTGTTTTTAAAAGTTTTCGGAAAGCTAGGAGGGAAGGAGCAGTACGAACCTCTGAGGGAAGTTGATTCCAGAGGGCTGGGGCAGCAACAGAGAAGGCCCTAGCCCTAGGTCCTGCCAAACGGCATTGTGTAACAGACGGGACCCGTAGGAGGCCAACCCTATGTGCCCTAACCGGTCGTTGGGATTTATGAGGCAGAAGACGGTCTCGCAAGTATCCTGGCCCATTGCCATATAGGGCTTTATAGGTCATAACCAACACTTTGAATTGTGTTCGGAGACCAATTGGCAGCCAGTGCAGCTCACGGAGGACTGGAGTGACATGAGCATGTCTTGGGAGACCCAAGACGGCTCACGCGGCCGCATTCTGAACCACCTGCAGTCTCCGGACATTCTTCAAAGGTTGCCCCATGTAGAGAGCATTACAGTAGTCGAGTCTCGAGGTGACAAGGGCATGGGTGACTGTGAGGAGTGATTCCCAGTCCAAATAGGGCCGCAACTGACACACCAGGCGAACCTGGGCGAATGCTCCCCTCGCCACAGCCAAAAGATGGTATTCTAAACTTAGCTGTGGATCGAGGAGGACACCCAACTTCCCCGCCCAGGGTAATGGATGGACAGATGGAATTGTCCTTGGGAGGCAGAACCCACAGCCACTCCGTCTTGTCGGGATTGAGTCTGAGCCTGTTAGCACCCATCCAGACCCCAACAGCCTCCAGGCACCGGTTCATCACTTCCACTGCTTCGCTGTAATGACGCGGGATAGAGATATAGAGCTGAGTGTCATCAGCATAGTGATGACAACTCACCCCGTGTCGACGGATGATCTCACCCAATGGCTTCATGTATATGTTGAAAAGCAGAGGTGAGAGAACAGACCCCTGAAGGACTCCACACGGAAGAGACCTCGGAGCCGATCTCTGACCTCCTGCAAACACCGACTGCGACCGGCCAGAGAGGTAGGAGGTGAACCACCGCAGAACGGTGCCTCGCACTCCAAGCCCCTCCAACCAATACTGTGGGCAGTCCTGGGAGTTGCTGATTGTTTATCCTCCTGCACAATTTGTATCCTGCTCTCTCTCTCTCTCTCTCTCTCTCTCTCTCTCTCTCTCTCTCTCTCTCTCTCTCTCTCTCTCTCTCTCTCTCTCTCTCTCTCTCTCTCTCTCTCTCTCCCTCCCCCCCTCTCTCTCTCACACACACACACCCCTATCCTATTATCCCAGATTACACCTCTCACTGTCCCCATTAACTGGGAATGATATGTATAGAAAATCATAAAATCATAGGACTGGAAGGGATCTTGGAGATCTTCTAGTCCAGGGGTGTCAAACTGCCGGCCCATGGGCCGGATGCGTCACATGGAAGCCACACCCACCCCATTGCCGGCAATGGCAAAACCGGCCAGATACGTTGCACGATGTCACATGACGTCGCGAGTTTGACATGCCTGTTCTAGTCCAACCCTTTGTTCAAGGCAGGAACATTATACCATCCTAGTCAAATGGTTGTCCAGTCTACCTTGAAAACCTCTACTGATGGAGCATCTACAACTCTGGGAAGCAAGCTATAATAGTCCAAAGCACTATAGGACACAGGTTAAAGAAATTATTTGTGGGTTTTTTCTGACCTGTTCAACTCCCAAATGCGGACAAAATTGCCAGTGGCTGCATAAAGCATGGTGCCTGTGGGATTAAGTGCAATCTGATTGATCTGGTGCTCGCCTTGCACGCTGGTGATAGTCCGGGTAGTGGTCCCAGCACAGGCATCTCCAGTGATCACCTGACCTGAGGAGCTAGTGGACAGAAGGAGAGGGAGGATCTGAAACATAAAATATATCTGACAAAAGTATGAATGGAGTTCAATGAGAAAACAATAGTTTGTTCTTACAAGAGACTATTTCACCATAGGCAATTTTATCAACAGAATACAATCTCCATTGATTTATATACTGCAAACTCGCATAACTAGAATGAATTATTTCTCAATCTTGACTTACACACCATTTTACTCAATCTTACAATTATAGCTAACTGCAGTTATAATTGTCCAGTGAAAAAACAAAAACTCATAGCTTAACCTTGCTTTCTTTCTTCCTCTGCAATAAGGATTAATTAACCTGTGTGATTAGAGTCAACAAAGGGTTTATACAAGATAAGACTAACTCTTTTCTTCTTAGCTGGAAGAAGGAAGTCTAGACTGAAAGGAAGGCTCAAGAAGGCCAAATTTCATGTGATGTTAGTCAGATGGTTATCCACTTGGTTTGTTAGACTCCAGCTTCTACAATGTTCATTCAGAGCATTCATGGCATATTCTACCTGGGAAATCTGGAATTTGTATTCTTACCATATCCTAACGGTAAAAGGAATCTTGGAAAGATTACTGTAATCTACGCAACGCAGTGATTACTTACGTGAGAGTGCGGATGCACTTTGCAGAATCACGAATATCCCATACTTTGATGTAAGAGGTAGAGACTGTGAATACCAGGCCAGAGTCACTGCAGTATTTTATGGAGACTACATTATTTGGATGACCTTTCAAAGATGCAATTTCCTGTCCTGTTACTAAGTTCCACATTTTGCAACTCCGATCTTTGGAAAAGAAAGAAAGCTGAATCAGAATGGCTTTTTCTTCTCTATTGAGGAAAGAAACCACTAGTCTCCAGTAAACCTTGAGGCATGCACAAAAAACATGGAAACCATCACAACTGATTGGCCCAGGAGACCCATGCTTCCCTTAGGCTGGATTCTGAAACTGTCTTAATAGAGATTGTTACAGATTGCCACCCACTTATTTTTAGGAGTATAGGTGACTCGGAAACGGTGTCCTCAAAAAAGGTGGGTTATGATATGTATCGATAGCTATCATATGGTTCCCATGAAGAAACCACTCAAATATAACTCTCTTTATAACAGAGGTCCCCAAAACTTGGCCATTTTACGACTTGTGGACTTCAACTCCCAGAATTCCTCAGCCAGCCATGCTGGCTGAGGAATTCTGGAAGTAGACGTCCACAAGTCGTATAGTGGCCAAGGTTGGAGACCCCTGCTTTAGAACATGTGTGCAGCACTATTCATCCCTCCAGCATCTTGGTCATCAAAAGCAGACAAACTTACCTTTGGATCCAGAAAATAACAATTCATCAGTAGCATCCAAGCATAATACTGGCTTGGTATGTCCTTCAGCCACAGAAATGCATTGCAGTGGTGCTGTTCGGGTACTCCTGGAACCTCCCACAGGGCTAATGATCCCCCTTGCATGGGAGAAAACAAAATAATTAAAAGAGAGCAAGTACACTGTCCAAATAGAAAACATGGAACTTTTGATTTAAGAAAGTGTGAATCTGATTCTACTCTGGAGCAGCCACTTCACTGGTGAATATGGACACGCCACAGAAGAACACCCTAAGGTTGGCAATTCAGATCATCACATGTAAAGTGATAACAGCTATTACTTGATCTTGCAATAAAGAAACTAAATTATTCAGAATGTGCTTAGCTGGCTAGAATCTAAAGTTATTATTTTGCTTTTTTGTTTTATTATATACTGGTGGAAGCAAATGAAGCAAAAATATGTGATGCTATTCTGTCAATTGATTGTTTCTGACTTTCCTGTTTCTGCTTCGAAAAGACTGAACTAAAAATTACAGATTCAGAATGGCAACCTGCAACTAATATAGATTTATAGCCCCAACCTCTCTCTCTCTCTCTCTCTCTCTCTCAAAAGCTCCCAGAAAGCATTGACTAATTTTGAAATTCCGCCACCAAGAAATAACAGCCCAATTTTCTAACATTTTTGGTGGAAAATAGCAAAAATCAGTTCAAAAGCAAACATGTAGGGCTGAATCTTTATTTAAACATTTCAATTTAAATCTCATTTCCCCCCCCCAGAAATCCATCACTGCCCACTCTGATTAAATATAGTAACAGCATTGCTCTCCTCAGATCCTCAGAATGGAAAAATGTGTGTCTCTAATTGTCTTAAACTTGCCCTTCCCTGTTCTCTTTTCTTATATCCCTTATTCGACGGGTATCAAACTCGCCATGTCATGTAACGTGTTGCGACATAGCGTGACTTTTTTCACATTGCCGGAGCTGGGGTGGGCGCGGCCTCCACATGATGCAACCAGCTCACGGGCCGGCAGTTTGACACTTCCATTCCATTTGCCTTATTCCATTCTGTATTGGGACTAAGACACTGGCCAAAATTAGCTTCAACTCTGTGCTATAGATGAAGGAAATATATTATGGTCTGGTGATGCTGTATATAGTGCAAAACATATTATACAATTTTGTGATCAGAACAGTACATTCACAATGGGAGACTGGAATGTAATATAGCTATTACATAGCACTTAGACTTATATACCCCTTCACGGTGCTTAACAGCCTTCTCTAAGTGGTTTACAAAGTCAGCATATTGCCCCCAACAATGGGGTCCTCATTTTACCAACCTCAGAAGGATAGAAGGCTGAGTCAACCCTGAGCCAGTGAGGATCGAACCCCTGGCAGTCAGCAGAATTAGCCTGCAATACTGCATTCTAACCACTGCACCACCATGGCTCATGCAATATGCAAATAAAAAAAAGTTTTTTTGTTAACAACAATTTTGGCTTTAAAAGATACAATTTGACTTTGGGGTTAATGTGGAAAAAAAGAAACTCCTGGACTCTGGCCCAGAAAAACAGATTTTTCTGGAATCTCTAGAAAGGGAATGGGAATTGAAACTCATAGAAAATATATTCTCAGTTACAAATAAAACAAGTATCATACTTTAATGTTTTTCACCCAATTTGTATGTGTGTGTGTGTGTCTATGTGTGTTTTGAGATATGTTGCTGATATAGTTCATGTGCAAATTATTGGTTACACCTAACCACAGCAATTACATTGACAGGTTCGTGTATCCATAGTTCTTTTTGGTTACATTTTTCAGAAGTGGCTTGACCTTGTCTTCTTCCCAGAAATGAGAGCGTCTAAAGTCACCCACCAGTTAACTTCATGCCTAAATCAAGGCTAGAACTCACAGTCTCTCAGTTTCAAGCCTGATGCATTTAACCACTACAACAAACTAGCTCTTCAGTAATCCTTAGGTGTATTAATATTAAAGTAGTATTCTTCCTTTTTTGTGTGTGATGCAATTCAAAGGCATCTATTATGGCCACAGAGCTGCTTTGCCATGCTTCCCTCCTGCTCTAGACTTGAGGGAAAATTTTAGTGCCCCTGCACTTGTCCCAGATACCTGGAACAGATCTGTGTTGCGCGGGTTATCTGTGCAATTTTAATACATAATATTCTGAGGACTGTGATTGGTGTCCTTATTTCTGAAATTCTAAACCCACTCAACATCATCCATTGTGTGAAAAATGCTTCCAATTTTATTCAACTCACTGCAATTTTTCTTTCTTTTTTCTACTGCATCATCAACGGAGTGAATTTTCTTGTTTAAGTTCCTTATAACTGTCAACTGACTGCTGGCAGAAAAAAAGAGAATTCTATGTCTTTTGGCTGCCACCTAGGGGTAACCCCGATATGAGTACCAGAGACTAAGATGCAGTTACTGGGTAGATGTTGAAGAGCTGGAGTTTGAGAATCAAATTTTTCATGTGGGAAATGTAAATTATTACGTGAGGAAAAGAACAGAAAAACCAGGACTTCTCCAGGAGCAGCAGTCACTGGCTGTGGAAATACTTGAGTTGTCCTTTCCATTACAATTTCAATTATCTGTGCGAAGCCAAGGATGAGCTAATCAGTTTTAAGGCTCCATGTCCCTTAATTTGACCTAAAAAAATGGCCACAGAAGCCCAAATCCCAGTAAGCCTCATGCCCAATTGCAGTAAAGATGCAGAGCCCAGGTACTGACAGAAGGAGAAGTCCCACACCAGATCTGCAGGAGCAGTTGGGGCCAAGCAGATTGCTAAATCCAATGGTCCCTCATTCTCCATAGATCATCCAGATCAGTGTTTCTCAACCTTGACAATTTTAAGGCATGTGGACTTCAACTCCCAGAATTCCACAGCCAGCAACGCTGGCTGTGGAATTCTGGGAGTTGAAGTCCACATGCCTTAAAATTGTCAAGGTTGAGAAACACTGATCCAGATGGAAAGCTTAAGAGGCGGACAAAAGGGAAAAACCCATTTTGAGAACAGGGCAGCTAAAGCGGTCTTCAAAATGCCTCAGATGAGGGATGCCGATGAGGTACTGATGCTGGCACAAGGTCAGGTCCTCTTCAAATTGCTAGTACAGGTAATCCTTGACTTATGACCACAATTGAGCCCAAAATTTCTGTTGTTAAATGAAACATTTGTTAAGTGAATTTTACGACCTTTCTTGTCTCAGTTGTTAAGTGAATCACTGCAGTTGATAAATTAGTAACCCGGTTGTTAAGTGAATCCAGCTTCCCCATTGACTGCTCAGAAGGTCGCAAACAGGGATCACATGACTCCAGGACACAGCAACTGTCATAAATAGGAGTCAGTGGCCAAGCATCTGAATTTTGATCACAGGATCCTGGGGACGCAGGAAAGGTTGTAACTGTGAAAAAACGGTCATAGTGTCGTTGTAACTTTGAATGGTCATTAAACAAACTGTTATAAGTCAAGGACTACCTGTACTATAGGACATCTTCATGCCAATGCAAGGAGACGGTGTGGCTGTGGCTAACGTATACAAAATCTTATATTTTTTTTAGTGCATGTCCAGGCTAGAAACCAACGCAGGACAGCCAGCACTTAAGTTTCAATCAACAGCTTAAGGGGGAAGAGATGTCCTTTGGCAAGTAGGAAGGCATGTATCTTTTACACACAGGCATAGTAAAAAGGCTCATCTACACTCTCCTGGATAGGAAAAAGCTTTATTCTTTTAAAAAGTAGGGGTAGAATTTGGGGAAGACAGGGCAAGAGAGAAAAGAAGAAATATCATTGTTCTTCTCAATTTTTCGATAAAAGTGGAATATTTAGCAAAAAGAAATTTTCAAGTAAAGGTGCAGAAGGAGTATTTGCTTACAAGGTCAACAATTCCCTATAGGAATAGGGAAAATGTTATAGCCAGAAATATTTCATTTTTCTAAACCACTATAAGGAATTGGATCCAATTCAGACTAGGCTGAAAGATACTAGCATTTATTTAGAAACTTATTCTAATCTGTATTATTAAATTGCACCATCTCCCATTTCATAAAAGAGATCACATCATTTGTAGCAAATCACTGCCATCTAGTGATCTTTTGGATTTTTTCCATTTAACCAGTGTGTCAGCTGCTGTATATTATACATTTGGGCAGCTCTATAATCGGTCTCCTATGACATGAAATGTTTACAATTTAATATTTAAAATTGGCAAACAGGTTGATTCTCTTCCAAAAGGGGGCTGGAACAGTTGAAACCTCTAGTCATACACCTCTACGCTACAAGGCCTGGAGGTTTTATTATAGAAATCTTTTCATTTTCCCCCCAATATGCCACGAGGGTAATAAATGTTCCCAAGCTCCATCTAGGCTTAGATTAATGAGAGGATTCCAAGTGAAGTATTCCAAAGTGGAAGCAGCAGTAGTTACTAAGCAGTTAAACTGAGGCAGGAGAAAAAGCCAGAAAGTGTATTCTTAGAAAGGATATTTGAAACCTCCAAATATCTGCTATGGAGTTTGTCACTCATTGTTTTGGAGAGACGTTAGGTGACTGCAGTGACTTCTGTTCTGCAGAACAGAAACAAGCAGAGGCTGGATAAGGATCAACAAAGGAGAGAGCAACTTTTATATTGATATTGTCAGTGGACTCAACAATAGATGGAGAGCCTGTCAACTCAGCAAAACAAAGAGGCTTTTGGGGAAAGAGACTGAAAGCTTCAGACAGTGCTGGTTGGTTTAACCAGGACTGCTAGACAGGGTGCAATTTTAACCCACTCCTGACTGGCAATTTGGAAGAAAACATGTTATTCGAAGTCACAGGAAATGGGCCTGAAACATTCTTTAGTTAACTGGAAGTATATTTAGCATTCAGAAAGTAGAAACGGAGGAAAGTAAGAAATACTATATCAGGGTCTGGTGACATGCAGGTTTTAAATGCGGGAAGAGAAAATAGAATGAAAGTGGGGAAAAGGGGCCACAGGAGTTATATAATAAAGTTTTATACCTCAGCACCTCCGAGATAGAGGAATCACTGTCATCAGACCTAGGGATAGAAAATTAGCAGGATTATGGGTAATTAAAACCAGGAGAAGGAAAAGCAGCAGTATAAAGTCAGAAGGGGGAGTTTGTTATTGCATCCAAGCTAGCAGGGCAGATAAAAAGACAGCAGGCTGCAGACAGAGAGGGCTCAGGAGCAGAAGGAACATGTGCAGAAACCACCTGCAATTTGAATGGGTATTTTCTCACTCACTAATCACTTAATACTATACATAAAGTCTTGGAACTTGCTTTAACTTGATGTTACATTATTGCACATATGTGGCTCTTCTGAGGAGAAAGACACCATACATACAACACTATCTACCGAGGTTTGTGGGTAACACCTAGTGGTCAACTTCTGAGCAAAGTCTTTTGTGACTTCATGATACCTCCTCATGAGGTTATGATCACTGAGGTGACAAATTCCCTCTACAAATGGCTGCAATTATGTTTCTTGTATTGCTTTTATTTTTATTTGAAGCTTCAGTAGCCACTTAGGATGAAGTTGATCTATGCTGGACAATTTAGCTTAAAGTACTAATGGAACATCACCAATTGTTCGATGCTACAATTCCCCTCTCCCTCAACCCTGATCTCAAAAGTACACCGGCCAGTATTTGGAAAGCAGAAAGCATAGGCAACTCTGTTGTGAGATCTTGCCCGATTAATGGAGCAAATTAACAGCTATTTAGAAGATGCATGTGACTCAAACCTATGTTGAAAAAATAAACTTGCATCCTCTCAACATTCATGTGCAAAGTGAAAATGAGACTCCTGACTCTGGGAGCTGCAGACAGGATTGGAAAGAGATTTCATGCTTCCTAGCAACCTTCTAAATACACTGAAGAGAGGCAGCAATCATTTAGTAATGGAGACATTATGGAATGTTGATCCTGGATGGGGAAATGGTATAATAACAGTTATTTAGGTTTCTTACATATTTAGGGAAGTTCCAGGGAAATCTTGTCTGGTTGCTGCTAAACGTCCCGATTGCTGAAGCAGAGAGCTAACTCCAGCACAAATGGGAAGACACATCTTCAGTTTCCCATCAAAAAACAAACCAAAACAACAACCCCAAACCAAAAAAAACTAAAGGTTTTCAGTGTTGGGTAAAATGGAAAATTAGGAGAAACTTTTTTAGTGCCAGCAGTTATAACCATACATTCTTCTCTTAATCCTTGGGAAATGAACCTCCTCCAAATCTTGTACTTAATCTTACTTGTCTAATGCAGAGCCCTGGCTCTGGTTGCTAGTGAGCCGAGAGAAGACATTGCGGTCATTGCGTGGTCTGCTGGGAGGGGATGAGGGAGGAGTGAACCCAACATCTGGATTTCTAGGCAAGAAAGAAAGATGTGATGATTTACTCCGACTGGAGACTGGTTTGCTCCTTGCACATCATCTCTCACCACTCTCAGATCCCGTTCCACCAAGCAAGTCAATCGGATTACAGGGAAAATAAAAAAAAAACCACCAAGAAGCCCCTTCTTATGCACTTACCTGATAGACTGGCCCCTGTCGTATGACTTCCTCCTTGTAAGGGGTGAAGTGTCTGTGCCTCGGGACTGTCGAGGGCTAGAGAGGAAACAATGACCGAAAACATTCTTTGCAAAATTCTCTTATTGGAATGAATGAAGTGATAAATGCCTGGGGAATCATTTGCTTCAAAATACTCCTAGTGTCAGGGAGGATAGACAGAATGTACATAACCTTCTTGCAGATGTAAAGATTTTGATGAGGGAGCACATGGAAATATATGATCTCTTAAAACAGTGCAAAAACAAATGTCAAGGAACTGAAATGGACTGGGAATATTAATTCAGTTTCCACTTTCATCTTTGCAAGATCACTCCTATCTGCAGAAACATTTATATTTGTTTTAGTACTTATTCTTGCCAATTCATAACTGATGGAGACTAATATAGGTTACGTCATTTGTATAAACTAAGTTTTTTAAATGTTCAGCAGCCACATCCTGCAGGAAATGGTTCTTGCTTAGACCTCACAATGCTTCAGTTTTGACTCTAAAATGGGGTTTCAGACAGTGGTGGGATTCAAATATGTGAACAACCGGTTCTCTGTGTGGATGCCGCTCCCGGAAGTCCATTCTGAGCCTGGGCAATAAAAAATTAGCTACCGGTTCTGCCGAACTGGTGCAAATTGGCTGAATCCCACCACTGGTTTCAGAGTATATGGTGCATGAACATAGCATCTGTCTGCAACTCTTTTAAAGCAGTTGCATCTTTTTCCAGTATCATCTGACTGCTGCTTGAAGGGAAAATTGTGGCTGTTTTGAAGACTTGCAGGTAGGGATTGCGATCATGCTTTTTGAAGCATACTTTTGTAATCAAAGCCAAAGCAAAGCTCCTATTTTCCCTTTAGGGCACTCTAGATTTTGAACCAGTATCAGGTGAAGCTCCTAGCTGTCAGAGGATTATGAAAAGAATTTTGAGATGATTTCATAAAAATGATGGAATCTAATGACTTGAAAACTTCTATGTTGTTAAAATTTCTGTAAAGTTTGCAGTCAACAAAAAGATAATTCTGGCCTGAACTCAATACACAGCTGGTTGTTTTTTCCTTGCCCGGTTATTTCTCTGGCTCACTAACTGCTACCATCAAGAAAACCAAATTTTGGGTTGCTAAAAGGATGACTCATATATTGGTTTACACCAAATAATGCTGAAGTACTGGGCTCCAAATTTTCAAGCCAGTAGTGCCTCTACTTCTCAACATGCAAGAGAACTTCCTCAGAGGTCATTGCCTCTATAACAGAGGTCCCCAATGTTTTCGGCACCAGGGACCGGTTCTGTGGAGAAAGGATTTTCCATGGATACAAGGTGCTTGGTTTTGTGTGCTGCCTGCATCCCACGGATGGGGCTTTGCTTGTTTGTGCGGTCTGGTTGCCGGTATGCCGCGGCCCAGTACTGGTCTACGGACCGGGGGCTGGGAACCCCTGCTCTATAACATTACCTCTATAAGAGCCATGGTGGCGCAGTGGTTAGAATGCAGTATTTCAGGCTCTGGCATTCCACTGACTCTGACCGGCTCAAGGTTGATTCAATCTTCTTTCCTTCCGCCATTGGTGAAATAAGAAGCAGATTGTTGGGGGCAATATGCTGACTCTGTAAACTGCTTAGAGTGGGCTGTAAATCACTATGAAGTGGTATATAAGTCTAGGTGCTATTGCTATTGCTATAACCAGGACTTACAATGTGCTCCCTCGGATAGGCAGGCTGATGGTGCGGGAGACTTTCTCCTTATAGTAAGGATCATGGATAGAGAATCCAACACTGTCCTCTTTGATTTCCATGAGAGACGCTAATGACTTGGTGATGTTCTTAGTGGAGATGTCCAATGTGGGCCCTAAGCACTCTGCAGATACAGCTTTCATCTGACCAGACAGTTTAGGCTCTCCCTAAAACAAAGTCCCAAAAGATCCAAGTCAGAAAAGGAGCATTAATCAGCTATTCAGGCATTATTCCCTGGCTGAATTTGTAACAATCCTTATTGATTGGTAAAATACAGCACAAGATTTAGATATGAATTCAAGTAAGAGATATCCATAGTGATCATCCTAAATTTTATGGAAGGATGTAATAAGTCTCAAGAGTCATTAAGACACTGAAGAAATTGTGGTCTGAAGGCAATAAAGGAAAGGGACATACAAATAGATAAGGATGCATATTTAGTACTAGTTATGATTTATGTACCATCCTAATCTAATGACCGTGAATGGTTCACAATTAAAAAGCAGTAAAATTTCAAAACACAAAAAGTCCATCAACTAAACATAAATTAACAATATGCTGATCAACTAATTTCTAATTAAAAAAGAGAGCATATACTTGGCTATTAGGCCTTGAATGCTCGGTGGAACAGTTAAATTTTAACACTTCATGCAAACTACTCTCACTGTTTAATTGAAGAGAAGTCAGATGTTTACAAAGACACAAAACACCTATAGCCACACTGGCCAAATGCAGTTTTCAACTTACCCTGCACTTGAAGTCATCCTGACTAGCAGAACCTTTCATGAAGAAAGACTGGGAAAAGCTGCAGGACACAGAAAGAAATCCTTGGTACATGCAATTTTTATAGGAACCTATAGAGCAGCGGTTCTCAACCTTTTCCGGGGCTCGACCCCGGCCCGCATTGCGCATGCGCGGCGTGACGGCCCGCATCGCGATAGGAAAAAAAAATCGCCGTCCCAAAAAAAATGGCCGACCAAAAAAAAATGGCGGGCCCGCACCATGCATGCGCGGCGTGACGGCTCGCATCGCGATAGGGGAAAAAAATGGCCGACCCAAATTTTTTTTAAAAAAAATGGCCGACCAAAAAAAAATATATGGCGGACTGCAGTGCTTGGCGACCCCCGTGAAATGGTCGTTCAACCCCAAATGGAGTCGCGACCCACAGGTTGAGAACCGCTGCTATAGAGAATCCAAGTGAGACCAATCCCTCAGAGATTCCTCTAAGTGCAATACTTGGAGTCCAATTTATTCCTGACACTCCGTGCTGAATTGGATTTTGATATAAAAAAATAGAGCATAGGGATTCTTTGATGACTGCGAGCTGGTTCACTGGTTAACAAAAAGAATTTCCATTTCTCCCATTTTTAAAAATCACACAGGGTAAAGTATACACACACACACGTATACACACACGCCTCTCACTTTCTCTGATGATACTCACCTTCCCTCTGAAGCCAAACTGAATTCTGAGACTTCCTCATCAGTGCTGGCATAGCCATTTTCTATGCAGAAAAGAGACCAACATTTGGATCATATTCATCAGCACACAGACATCAGCACTGCTTCGGTATCAGAAACTTATCTAAGAAAATGTCTCTAGAGTATACCCAAAGGACACAAGAAGGTTTTTTTAAATTTTTAAAATGTCTGGGCAAAAGAGCACTAATCTCCAATTTACAGAAGCAGAAGGGCCAGAAGAATGAGCCCAGAACAAATACGTTCTCAACTTAAAAAGAGCCTTGCCACATGAACTGACCAATTCACAGGTAAGTTTAAATGTTCAGTTCAGGGTTGTACTCATCACATAGCAGCCTGGCTATTTGAAGTCTTTGTCATGTAGTGATTGTCTTCAAATAGTCCTTCTGTCACACAGCAAGGAAGTTTTATAGGAGTGATGCTATAGGAGAGCACTGCAGATACGTGACTAATGAAACAGACCTTGCTGCACGTTGTGAATGAGTGCCTGTAATTCAGGGTGGGATTCTGCTTTTTCTCGTAGGGCATCCAGAATTTGATGGTTCTGAGAGGAGCCAGTCACATCAGTTTGTCTCAGGCGTCCCTCCAGTAAGCGGATCTGAGCTTCCTTCTGGGCTACCTGCAGGCTCTATTTTCAGAGAGTGGAAAATTAAATAAGAACTTGATCTCTCTGCAAGCTCTACTCTTATCCATAAAGAAAGCTATATTATTATTATTTCTGCAATGGGATTCTGTGTCTTGCAATGGGTTCTGAGACAAAACCAGAAGACTGCAATCATAATATTCAGTCAGAGCTTTATTCTACTTCTTAGTAAAGTGTTTGGATAAAGCACAAGGACTAAAAAGAGTTTCACTGCAAATATATTTCAAAATATTAAGAATCTTATTCCACTCTGAATGCATTTCTCCAAGAGTTCCATAGATAGATCAGATTAACATTACATTTGCTACTGGATTAGCTATTCCTATCAATCACTACCGGGCACTCCTAGCCTTGACTTACCTTGTCTATGGATGCTTTGAGAAAATTGTCCAATAAAAGTCGTGCTTCAGCCAAAGAGCAGGAACTGATCACCACGGAGGTATCTGTAGAATCCAATTCTTCCTAGTAAGAAGAGACCCATAGAGAGAAGCATTAGAATGAGAAAGTCTGGGGATAGAACATCGTTTCACTGTCCAAATATTTTTACTGGCCTTGAAATCCTCTCAGTAGAGTTGTGCATGAGTAGCTAATTTCAATTATTCATTCATTAAGTGAACCCACTGTGGATTACTAGAATCTTCTGCCCTTGTTTTTTACAACAAGAGAGTTCTTCCTAGAGTACTAATCACTTAACGTAAATAACAAATGATCAAGCTGATAAGATATAATTCCACACTGAAAAAGAGAAAAATTCCAGGACTTTTCCAATTCTCTCAGGGATCTCATAAGGATTGTGAGCATAGTAATTCCTTAGTCTCTGTTGTTCCTAAGAGCAAGGAGTCCAGCTATCAGCCTCAATTAATCTCTGGCTCATACATAAACTGTGGAACCCCTCCTCCCAAATCCCCTGCCTCAGAGGAAAATGGGACACACCTTGGTCTCTTCAATCTGCATAATGGTGGCCTGGCAGTCAGAAATGCTGTCATTTATATAGTCAAGATTGGCAGCCAACACTTCAATCTCCTCATTCAATTCCTGTAGTCCCTTCTGTTCTTCTGGGTTCTCAACCTGCAGTTTTCCCCTTTTTCCTAGAAGTCCTTCCTGCATCAGTGACAATTCCTCACGTTTCTGAAAGCAAGAAGAAAGAATCGAGCCATTCTGCTAGGCCACTGTTCTGTAATAAACTCTGGCCCCCAGGCCTTGCCTTCTATCCCAATAAAGATATCCACCCCCATCACCTTGATAAGACGCTCCATATCTGATTCCAGATTGATGACAGTCATTCTTTGCATGACAATATCAAAAACACGGCGTTCCAGTGACTGCCACTTCAGGCGGGCTGTCTTACTAGAAGTCTGATTTGCACCTTTCTTTGGGAATCTTTTCCTACAGAGGGAGATCACAAGCAAGAGATGAGCAGCACAATCCTACTATTATGCTAAAATCTCGGTTATAATATTCCAAGTAGTTCTGAAGCAGAGAGATGTGGGTGGGAAACCATTCTGAATACTACCAAGAAGGAAGATATCAGGAAAAGCCAAAGCCCCAGAAGGCAAGATTGGGCTTGAAAAATATCAATATGCTTACAGGTACCCACATATAATACAGACACAAGTATGAACTTCCTGATAGATCCCTTGAATAGCTTGAAATATAACCAAAGAATTAACACAGTATCCGACCTGATTGTCCGAGTTCCATTTGTGGAAGAAGAAGAATCTCCCAGCAAAGCATTGGTTTTTCTATTCCACTGGCGTACAATGCTAGAGACAGAACGAGAACCAGATTCCAGCTCTAAGGAGGAGGTTGTGCTAGTGCAGACTTCAGCCCCGGGCTCTACCATGATTTGTTTCTGATTAATCCTCCCAGCAACCCTATCAGTCATAGGTTTGGCTAGACGACGCAAAGCAGAGACCTGGAAAGCCAGAAGAAAAAAAGAGTTCTGACAAATAGAAATATGGAAGTAGATTAGGCATCAGTTTCAGGAGAAGAATCAAAAGTGATTCCAGTTATCTCCAATAACAGCCCCAAACTGGAAGGGCAAATGGATTAGGGCAAAGAAAGCTAAATTTAGGTAAGAATTTTCTCCCAAGTAACAAGGTTTTTGAGATACATGGCAAAATGATGCAAAATGCCAGACATTATCTATAATCAAGCTCAAATTACCTAAGCTAAGACCAAATCAGGAACTTCATTAATTAAGTGATGTGCTCAGTCTCTTGGTAAGAAATTACTGATTTGTCTGGATAAACAGAAATTATAATTCTGTTTAATAAAATTACAAGCGCAAAAGATACATTTGGAGTCTCCCTACCACACTCTATGCAGAGATCCCATGATTCATCAGTACAAGAGGTATTTTTCTTGGTTCATTAACTGAGGTTTCAGTTTCAGTGGCTATGTGTAACTGGCGCAACAAACCACACTCAACAAACCCACACGTAATACTGGAGTACAAGGAAATATTTTCAAAGTTGCAGACTGGTAAGGACTTTTTTTTTAAAAGCAGAGATTTAGCACCTCTTGGGTTTTCCTGCGCAAGACAATCTCCTGCTGTCGCTTCTGAGATTCCAGAGTTCGGATCTGATACTGCAAGAACAATGGGGAAAAAATTATTGACAACATCGCACAATGGGGAATCCAGGAAATAAACTTTTCTTAGGATGCTTTACTGATTGCTCTGATAAAGCTCTTAAGAATATCTTGAGGCCTAGTATATGTCAGTTGGGATTGTCCAAACGCTTCCTGTTGCAGTTCAATGGGCTTTATGGATGGAAAGTAACAGCATTATTGATCAAGAATGAATAGATAAAATTTGTATACAGCTTGCAGAAATTGTGGATTATAAGATAGGAAAACTCTGATTTCAGATTTTCATTGCATTTTTTCCTTAGGACCTAATCTTACTCTTGTAGCACTGCTGGGAATATCAGTTCTTCTAGCAATTATTTTCTAAGGCTGTCAGGAGTTCCTCTAACTGAAACCAGCTCCAAAAAAAATCCCTGAAGTTTAACTTCCTGCTCTCATTCAGCTGTTCTATGGTACACCAGCTGGAGAAGGGAAAACTATCCAAGACCATATGAATTTTTTAATGGAGTGTTTAGAATCGCTTCATTTTCTTTCTTGTTCATGTTTAAGAGCGGTTAAACTATTTAAACATGTTTAAAATGTTACATTATGGATTATATCAGGTTCTTAAATAGAAAGTACCAAAATCAAAAGTTCAGGATCCTCATTAGATAAATTCCATATTGGATGTTAAACCAATATTTTAGTTTATAATATTGTATATTTTTAAGTTTACACCTCACCTTTCTATTGTTAATTGTGATATATTCTAATATAAAATTAAGTATTTCATAAAGTTAGAATATAACCATAATTTCCTTAGGCTTAACCTTCTACAATGGCCCCTTTCCTGAATAACTACATAAAATCTAGAAATATATTTCTATGGAACAATTTACTTATATAGATATTGTGAAAATACAGCTTTATACTTGCACACAACTTGAACTACTTATGGAATGTATAAAGGAGGAGAAGAAGCACTATGTTAATTCTACACAACCCCCCAATACTTATGGATCCTCTGGCCATCTCTCCAATATCCATATCAATGTAGCATAGTCAAAGTTGCAGGACATAATAAATTCAGACAGACATCAAATCAAAACTTCCCTTCCAACTTATCCTCTTCTATCTCTTCCATCTACACCACATCAATTGGTCAACTCTACTAAAAAAAAGACCCCAGTCTGGAAACATTGGAGAATAGAAGAAAAATGTTCTGGTTCACCTCTTGCCTACGTTGCTCTTTCTTCAACTGAGCAATCTCCCGGTTCCTCTTGCTCTCCACCATTCGCCGTCTTTGTTGCTCTTCACGCATTTGTTTCATCAGTGCTACCTGTAAATAACAGTCCTATGTCAACTCAATAGTAGTGATAATGAAGAAGACGGTCTTGCCAAAACAAGACTAACTAACTAGAGAATACAAATGGTTTCAATTTGTATCAATATAGGGCCAAGATAGTAAGGCAGGAATGAGATTTGTATAGAGACTACCCAAAATTCAAATTTCTGCTGGAATAACAAGACAAACACAGAGATGATGACAAGTTACTAACTGTTGGTCTAACTCAGGGGTGTCAAACTCAATTTCATTGAGGGCCGCATCAGCATTGCGGTTGCCCTTGGGGGGGCAGGGTAGGTGTGGCCAGGGTGGGTGCGGCCTACTGGGTGGGTGTGGATGGAGTGGGTGTGGCCTACTGGGTGGGTATGGCCAGTTCTACATCGTTCGCATCAAGGGTGCTTGTGCGGGCCTGGGCAGGAGTGGGACAGATCTGAGGGTCTCTGCCAGAAGGGGGTGGGACCGGGGCAAGTGCCAAAGCATGGTCCATTTCTTCATTCCTCACAAAGAGTGACCTCCCCAGCATGCACCCAGGGGGTAGGGCCGACATGGCAGGGTCTGGTTCCTCACTGTTTCCAGATGGTCTTGTGGAGCTAAGACTGAATGTGTTTCAGCATAGACGGCCATTGCAAAATTGTACATTGGCTCCCGGCCGGCCTGGGCCAGGGCCAAGGCAGTGGGGGCCGTTTCCTCAAATGTTTGCAGGATGGCTTCGCGGGCCACACGAAAACACTTTGCGGGCCCCATCCGGCCCCCGGGCCTTGTGTTTAATATGTCTGGCCTAACTGAACCTCATTGAGCCTTTTAGAAAATAAAAATGGTTCAAGATTCTCCCAATAAAAGCAGAGAGAGAGAGAGAGAGAGAGAGAGAGAGAGAGAGAGAGAGAGAGAGAGAGAGAGAGAGAGAGAGAGAGATCATGTTTTCCCATTTACATTGTTCAACAAATGTTCCTCCTCACACTCTCTGACTCTGACCTATGTCCAGTATAGTCAAGAGGGAAACACAGAAACAGGCTTTCTCTCATGCACAAGAAGGCATTGACTGAATTCTCAATTGAATTACTTTTGCTTTCTTCATCTCTGCTACTTCTGCCTGCAGCTTCTTCAGCTCTCGCTCGTATCGAGACTGGTTCTTGAGAAGGCGAGCATGCTCCTTCTGGGCAGCCTGCAACTTCTGCAGGTCACGATTCATCTCCCTTAAACGTTTCTCATAATCTGCTTTAATTTTGTTAGCCTTCTCTTCTGTATAGCATTCCATACTACCTGAGAAGAGGAAAACAAAAAACAAAGCAAAAAAAACTCATATAAATCTCTATAAAGGCACTGTACTTGGAGCAGTTTCTGAGAAGGCAGTAATTCAATAAACAAATAAGACAAATTAAGACAAACCAAGGGAAATTTTTCAAACAGACCTAAGCTATTGCAATCATATTTGAAGACCTAAAAAACCTTAAATTTCTGACACTCTTCTTACATAACTAAAGTATATAACTACATAACTAAATTAAATCCTACATTCTTCCAAAATCATAGGGATTAGAATCACACAGTTCAGGTAGATTACAACTAAACCTTTCCAGGAGCAAACCCATTCAGAGAGCAAGTTGAGGAACTTCATGACTGATTTTTTTCTCCCATCACTAAAGCAGTAATTACTATGCCAATAGGAGTTGAGGTCTTCTCCCAAACCTTACTAGGGGAAAGCATTCAATCATGCAACCTTCATCTTATATTCTGAAGTGGTACAGTAGTTATATTACTCTATAATTTCCCCCCCTGAACATATAGCTCAGTTTTCAATCACAATGAGCTAATAGTAGATAGGAAACAAATAGCATATATTTTGAAGGAAAATGGGTTTATACACATATAAAACTTAAGCTGATCTGGTGACCACTCATTTGACCTCACAACATTTGACCATTTTGAGAGTAAGCTCTGAGTCACACATTGCACCTAGTGGGTATTGTAAATTATGAGTTAGCATGTTGTTACTGTGATTTCTTAGCAACAATTTGCAAAATTAACATTGTGGGCAAACCACACCATAACAACAAATCATGGTGTGACATAAAGTGTAAATCTAATCAAAGATTTACTTACTAACTCAAGTTTGAGATTCAGACAGTTCTCGTTCATTCAAACCATAGCTTTGACTGTGCATTCAGATAAAAAGTCTTTCAATACCAGAACAGAGCAGACTGATCAACCTGTAAAACTCCCATTTTCCCAACCAATAAGCCCTTACTGAGATTCTGCAGCACCCTGTCTCTCTCCAGCTGAGTGTCACGGATCTTGTTCTGCAGCAAAATCAACTTTTCCTCATATTGGTGCTTCAAGGTCTGTAGGCGCCGTTGGCTGTTCTCCAATTCATCAATTAGTTTCTGTTTGATCTCAATCTCACATGTCAAGTCAGCCAGATCAGCTTGGAAATTTGCTGCTAAATAGATTAAAAAAAGAGATACAAATAAATGTTACCATGCAACCTGCCATGATCTTGCACCCCAAGCAATCGTCTGATTTAATCATATTTTCTCTATCAACAGCATCTTATGTGAATCAGCCTGTCTATCAATTAATCAATCAATCATATTTAGGACTTGCCGATCTCACTCAAAAAAAGAGCAAAGTTGCTGGTATTTTGAACCTGTTTTGCTTGGAGAAATTCTCATTACTTTTTTTTTTAAACCTGCCATGATCTTGCACCCCAAGCAATCTTCTGATTTAATCATATTTTCTCTATCAACAGCATCTTATGTGAATCAGCCTGTCTATCTATCAATTAATCAATCAATCAATCATATTTAGGACTTGCTGATCTCACTCTCAAAAAAAGAGCAAAGTTGCTGGTATTTTGAACCTGTTTTTCTTGGAGATTACTTTTTTAAAAAAATTTCATTCATGTGTGGCTGGCCATTTATTTATTTAAATTATGCCACCCATCTTACTCTGAAAAGTGATCCTTTTTAGCATAATGGAGTGCCACCCAAGGAATTGGCTATTGCCTTTTTCTGCCTTCAAAAGCCAAGAGTTGTACTATATTTTGAAGATGGTGAGAACTAAATTCACTACAGCCTTCTTCTAAGACAGGAATGCATAAGGCCTCCTATGAAAATTAACATGGCCTTTTCCACTCAGTGTCTTGGGTAACAGCTTTCATCATCCTACCAGCATATCCAAGGCTGTTTAAGGTATTCCCAAAGTAATTGGGAAACACAACAAGAACAGTTAAGATGACAGCAAATGGCCTATGCACTGATCAATCATAATAAAAGACTCATATGTACATAAAACCATGCATTCACCTGGTATCAGGAAGCACTGTTGTTGAGAAATATGAATGGGAAAATTCTTTTGCTATTGTATTCATTTACTTCTGAGATTTTCATGGCCCAGTGATTGGCCAATGTGGAAACAGTTGCTGGACAAAATGGGACTTTTAATTGTTCTGATAAGATAATTCTTATATTTTAATCACTATAGTGATGGCATTAAACACTGTGAAACCACACGATATTACCCTTTTCTTCAACATCTGAATCAGAATCCACCAGACTTTCTTCACTCCCCGAATCTTCTTCATCTTCTTCGTCCTGGCCACCTTCTTCCTCACAGCCACTTTCATCCCTTTCCTCCTTAAATAGGAGGAAAGCCATGATAAAAAATAAATGAGTTGCAATACTACTCCTTCCACGATATCACAATATTAACCCCTCCCAATTTCTATTTGCATTTGAGGTACTGTTGTCAATTTTTCTTGGTTCTTTGCTCATTTTGGTCCAGTGGGAACTGATTGATGGTAATTTGATATGGTGAATTATGCAAGCTTTCTCTCAGCCAATATCCTCCAGATGTGCTAAGATTTCAACATATAGACAAGGCTTAGAATTCTTAAAGTTGAATTGCCATATATATCGAGAGGCTGTCAGATTAGAGAGATGTTATCTCCTATAAATCATACCTCCCCTCTTAATTTCAACCATATTCTTCCAACGAACTGATCAGCAAACACTAAGAATCCAAACTACGAACAATTAGAAAATTCAGTCAGAACCGGTATTGAGAAAGCTTGATGTCCAAAGCATTACACTGGCTGCCAATTCATTTCTGTGCAAAATACAAAGTGCTGGATGCTATGTTTAAAACCTACACAGCTTAGAACTAGGCTTTTTGAGAGGCTGCTTCCTTCTGTATGTACCTGCATCCTTACTGAGATTTATCTACAATGATTGTGAACTCATTTAATACAGCTCAGGTTTTTAAAATGCCTATTTTGTAAAGGCTTTTAACTGCTGACTCAAATGTTAATTTTAATCATTAATTTTAGCTGTTTTCCTGTTTTGTTTTAATTCCTACTTTAACTGTGATATTTCAGCTGTCAATCATTCTTATGATAAACTGAATTACAATAAAAGCCCACTTTTGTTTGCTTTGCTAAATAAGGGGAGAATTCTTAATTCGCAATTCCTTGTTCTCCTTTGTAATTCGTACTGTATTAGCTATTGATTGATAGCAAATCCCCTGCTTCGGGAATGGCTGGGCCTGTCATCACAGCATATGTCTTCAAATGGGCTTTACACAGGATCTTGTCAGATTTGGATCAGGCCTTCCTCTAGTTGTGTACCTATCTAAGTTAACACTGCTGCCTGACTTCTCTATTTCATATGCTGATGGCATTTTTTAAAAAAGCATCCAATTCTTGGAGGGGATGAAACAAGATATTTCATTCTGAAGCTTAAGGAATTAGCTGGGAATTGCTTATGTCAGGAGATTTGGAAAGCAGAGATTAAACTGAATGAGAAAAATGACTTGAAAGCCTTCTTTGTCCAAATTGAGCTTGCATTTTATTGTTGGGAAATTGCTCTTATCCTCCTTATGGAGCCTCTGCAGTAAATGGAGCGCAATGGATGGGTGAGTAAAAAGACCACAGACATTACACACATGTGAGAAGGAAAACCTCTTACCTCTTCTGCCTCATTCTCGTCATTTTCATCTACCTCGCTTCCCTGCTGCAGCCTCAACCGCTTTTTAAACCCTTCTTTCTCTGGGCTATCAAAGAAAAGTGAATTTTATGTCCACATTTGTTTTGTTTTTAGGTCATTTCTTTTATTCTAGATTTCAACCTAAAAGGCAGATGATCTGCTATCAGAGTAGATATCATTACAATCAAAGGAACATTGGTTTCATTTATATCCAATAATGAAAAACACCAGCAGGACAGTCAGTATAAATAATAATTTTTCTATAGATCTTGGCCAAGTCCCTTTACTTGACAATACCTTCACAAAACATCAGCAAGACAGACCCATCCGTACTTACTATCTTTACACTATGTATACCAGTATAGCAATAACATTTTGAACTGCAGAAGCTCGTAATAACAGTGACAAACAGAATACCTAATTTATAAATATCAGTATGAGTACACTGTATGTGTAATTACACGGGAGTGATGCCATAGGGCACAGTGGGCGTTTATTTCTTGCTGCAGAACACACTGAACTTAATAAAAGATCTTCAGCCAGCTGAAATACAACCTATAATTTTTTAATTAGAGATTCAAATTTATTTGACTAATATATTAGCATTTCAATTGCTATTGTAAAGTTAGGGATCCAAGAAATGGAAAAAAATGTGGTATCAAAACTCTACTTGATTTCTTTTTCTCCATCACTCTTTTCTTATATACTAAAGAGGAACAAATGATAGATAGCTCAAACCCTTATAAATATCCAATTTAGGAGCCAGAATAAGTAATCCTGTCAGTTACCCTGGCCCTATATTTTATCACTCTAATTGAAATAAGCCCCAAAGCATTGATCTCCAGTGATTTTCTTTGCTGCACCACTGATTTGCGTGTCTATATGTCCATGGCCAAGTTAGTCTTAACCTCTGGCAATTGCCTGGATAGATCCACATAGCTTTATTAGCAAAAATGTTTGAAGTACCGGTAGTTTGCCCTTGACTTATTTCTAGGGCTGAGAATGAGTGACTGACCTAAAGCTACCCTGTTTAGTCATGCCTAAGGAGGAATTATAGCTCACAAACTCTAGCCCCGTCCCTTTAACCACTACACCACTAAACTCATGCCTCTGATTACATTTATTTATTAAGCAAATTTAAATAGCCACCCAACATACACAAAAGTGACTCTGGGTAGATTTAGTCTTCAATAATGATTGCTGAGACACAAGAATTGGTAAAGAGTAGGAAGGATGGAAAGATAGGAGATGTCCCATCCCCAGGCACTGCTATAAAGATTGTGACAATTGATGAAATGGGAAGGGTGTGGTTTACCTTTTTCTTCGCTGTTTTGTCTCCTTCTTCAGCCTCTCGAGATCTTGCTTGGCCCACTGTAGAACTTCAGAGGCTTCAGCTTCCAACGAGGTGGCCGGGGAACGTGAATCTCCCAATCCAATCCCTGGTGACAAGCCCAGGGTATAGGGTAGCCTAGATGAAACCCGGTTCAGATTGCGGCGAAGTGATTCATTCATAGCTTCACTCTCCAAGAGTTTTGTCCTACAAAGGAAACACACACAGACACGTACACACACAAAAACATCATCCACCTAATTAGATACAAACTTCTTTGAAGTTCTCTGGTATGGAGAATTTATTTGCCCCCAAAAGCATGAAACAACATAATTAATACCATATTTTAACGACATAATTTCCTGATGTTTTAAGTTCAAAAGATTACTATATTACAAGAAGAGGAACCAATAAGTAAAATATGTTCCAAAATACGCCCCTCCATAAACCCATTTATATAGCAAAATACTCAAAAATAAAGAGATGAAAGGATAAAGCAAATTTTAAAAGTTCATCCTACTCAGATTCTCAAGGTCACAGAAAACAGTTTCAGGCTGCATTGCATAAAACGTAGCTAATGATATCAAGCTAATGATTCAAATACCGAAGAATGATCTTTTGTAAGAATTTAGCAGTGATCAAAATGTGACATCAAAGTTAGAAATAATTCTTCTTTCTGTACAATGTTTTCAAGTGTAAATACAAGTTTTTACAAATACAAGGTCTATACATACCGGTATGTTGTTCATAGTATGTTTAGGTGTGTGTCATGTATGTGTTTCACTTTGAGAGCGGGCAACTAAATTTCATTTTTGATGTGTACCATTGTGCCCACAATATAAAAATGACAATAAAGGTTATCTTATCCTATCTTATCCTATCTTATCTTATCTTATCTTATCTTATCTTAAAGATGTCAGATAACATAACCTAAGGCACCTGAAAGTTTAAAAGTTTTGGAGTTCTGCAAATAAGGAAGATTTAATCTTATCCATCAATTAAAAAATGGGCAATTGTGCCTTTGTGCCAGATGTATATTTATAGGAACTGTCAACATTAAACATTTATTTTGTATTGTCTTAAAAAAAATCTATGTCTCTGTATACAAATGCAGTAGTTCTGCCTTTCTTGCACCTCCATGCTTGGATGATACTGAAATTTGGTTATTGTGAATTTATGAAATGATGGCTGTTCCAACTGTATGTTCTTGCATCTATGCCTGCTGTGCTTGCTGCATCTTTTGTGCATGTACAGCCTGCTGCTCTTTTGTACCGGTACCACTGTCCAACTTTGGGTACCGTCAACACAAATGTAAAAATAAAGCAAATCAGAATATAAACTTTGTGTAATGTGGAGAAATTCTTAGACACTTTAATCTACACTTTCTGTAACTTCTGAGATATTACACATTTCTAAGTGCTTTAATTTTTCTTCTGTAGCAGAACTTTTCCTCTCCCACATCTGAGGATGGCTGGCAACTGTCCCCACATCAAAAATATCTTGAACATAAAGCAAAAAAAAATTCTACTTACCTGAGATCTTCAATTTCCCTGATGTAGTTCTGGATCAGAGCACCAATAGCCTCATTACCATCACCTGGAAAAAAAGTACAAATAAGAAACAAAACATCAACTACAATAACAAAAACAGGTTTTAAAACTAAAGCAATCAAATTAAGAGAAAAAGCTAGGTAAAAATATCCCAAGGGAATATATTACCAGGAATGCTATAGGCAACAACCCTAAAACCAAACTATATATAACAATAGTCATTTAGTTAATAGTCATTTAGTTTTAATATGGAGGAAAAATACTGGTGAGGCTCCCACCAATCCAGAATTTCACCCAATCAGGATCCCACATCAGGTTTTTGTAGATAAAATTAGGTAGATTCTCTGCCTAATAAATATGTTCCATAGTTTTTGTTAGCTTGTTTTGCACAACAGCATTTGGGAGAGGCAAACAAAGAGGGGGATCTCTTTGTCAGACCACCTATCTCTACTGAAGGCAAACAATAAAAAAGGAACTATTCAAAAGTAACTCCACGTATTGTTCTTGCTTTTTTTGGGCTGTCAGTCTGCCTTCTAACTCTAAATACATGGGGGGAGGGGCTGGTGGTGGTGGTGGTGGTGGAGGAGGAGGAGGAGGAAGAGGAGGAAGAAGAAGAAGAGATGATTTTATGATCTTTTTTATTGTTTGTTGTCGGAGCTGCCTCTAGCACAATGGTCCTCTCCTACCTTTGCTGAATCTCCTTCTTCCTTCCCAGCAGCCTGGATTCTGGCACGCCTTCCCAGCCAGCAGGTCCAATGGTCGGGCTGGCTGGGGATCGCAGGGGCTGGTCTCCCTTGGGCTGCAGCTTTCGGGAGGGCTGGCCCGCTCAGCGGAGCCTCTAGTGGGCTGCTCCCAGCAGGGATCCCGGGGCTTCCCCAGGCGGCTCCAAGCCACAAGACCCTGGCCGCGCTTCTCCCAGGGGGTAGGGCACCCGGGCGCAGGGCCAATCAGGAGCCCTGCAGGAGGTAAGTCCGCCTGAGAGAGAGAGAGAAGGGAAGCGAAAGTGCCTCTCTGTCTCTCTCTTTGCAAATGGCGGAGGAGGCCATGCGGAGACAGATGTGAGGCCGTGTCTTGGTTCCTAAGACCATCGGAAATGTGTTTTCCGATGGTCTTAGGTGACCCCTGTAAAAGGGTCATTTGACCCCCAAAGGGGTCGTGACCCACAGGTTGAGAACTGCTGCTCTAGCACAATGTTTTATTATATTTTATTCTTTGATGAGTGCTATTTGTTCTTTTTAATTGTGTACTCTGCCCTGAGTTTCAGGTTGTATACATAGCTATATAAACTGAATAAATAAATGCTTCTGAAGTAGCTGTTACTCCGAAAGCAATGTACCCAGATTAAGCATATTTGTCTCAATATATAAGCAATGTCACATGTAATCTGTACTTACTGAAGGAATTCTGTAAATTCAAAGATTCCACTGTTATTTAAGAAGTCTGCAGAGTTCACTCTATGCTGGGCTTTGAACTGGCATGGGAACCCCAACAGTAGCTCTCACAGTCTCACCTGCCTTGGCAAGAATCAGATTGGCTTCCTGGCTCATCAAATGGGTGACACGGATGTTGATTGCATCAATAGCCTCCTGCATGGCTTTCACCCGCATGCGTAACGTGGTGTTCTCCTTCTGCAGCATGGCGTTCTCCTGATACAGGTCACTGTAACCTTCAGAGCCATCTTCTGCAATAACACGCTTACCCTTTGAGGTGGGGAAAAACAGCGGGGAAGGTTGAAATGAATAAAAAGCAGTCAGTTGGGTATTCTGTGAGAGCAGAAGTTATAGGGCAAAATCATATCACATTCTGGTACTGCAATATTTATCCTCATATATATTGAAGTAGGGTGCCTGTCATATCCTTTTGAACAAGCAATAGAAGTAGTGGACAAGATGTATTTCTCTGTTTGCATTTTTAGATTCTGATTATGAAATCTGCATAGAGGTTATAGACATGACACGCAATAACATTAAAACAAACTGCAACATAAAAAATACATTTGCATATAAGCGTCATAAGTGTGTGCCAGAACTTGAAAAACGGGATAACTGTAGACAAATCTGTCAGAACAGATTTGTTTTTACAGATAGTCCTCGAGTTACAACAGTTCATTTAGTGACTGTTCAATGTTACAACAGTACTGAGAAAAACTATTTTTCACACTTACGACCATTGCCACATCCCTATGGTCACCTTATCAAAATTCAGATGCTTGGCAACTGACTCATATTTATGACGGTTGCAGTATCCCAGGGTCATGTGATCACCTTTTCGACCTTCTGACAAGCAAAGTCAATGGGGAAGCCAGATTCACTTAACAACCGTGCTACTAATTTAACAACTGCTGTGATTCACTTAACAACTCTGGCAAAAATGTTGTAAAATGGGGCAAAACTCACTTAAGAAATGTCTCACTTAACAACAGAAATTTGGGGCTTAATTGTGGTTGTAAGTCGAGGACTACCTGTATTGTCTTTCTAAATAGCTAGATCTGGCCAATTGCCAAAAGGAGAACAAACATCATGAAGATGCCTCAACTCAAAAACATTTCTGTTTTGAAGCGTTATCTTGATGTGAAAAAGTTAGCTAAACCTCAAGTCAATCACTCTGAGCTGTTCTGCTTTGGCAGAAATGTCTTTGGTGCAGGCAAGTGTGCAGAAAAGATTTAAGGCCAACGAAGTAGCCAAGATGATACAATTTAGCGGCAATGTACAGAGCCTTCAAGTGGGGCTTCATTTCACTTCTTGGAGACACATCAAAGGGGTGCTTTATTATTTGAACCTCAATCAAAGCAAAGCTCTCCTGATACTTCATAAAGCCCACTCCTTAGTTACGCGGCAGAGCAAAGCTTATACAATTCCTTCATTGTTGCAGTTAGCAATTCACAGGCAGGATATTCAGTGACCTAGTTCACAAATAACACAATGGCATAATACAATTTGGTTTGGAGTTAGCACGATTCATTGGGAAAAAAGATTTGATCAACATATTATGGTTAAAAAAAAGAAGCTTCGATAAGTATTATGTGCAAACACAGTCAATGAGTTAGGGGGAATAAATCAGTACGCTTCTGAATGTTCACGTATTTAGTGAAAATACAGAAGTACCTTTTTAATTCCCATCTTTCTTATAAATTCACAATTCCATGAAAGTATTTGGAGGGAGGGGGCAGAGATTGTTTAGCAGCTGAGAAAATTTGAAATGTACTTTTGGCTCTGCGTTTATTGGCCAGGGGATATTCTAATCCTGAACTTCAAAAATAATCTTCCTCCATGAAACCATGCTCTTGACTTATCTATTTACACCAAGAGACGAGGGTACTGCAATTAGACCACACGTAGTTTCATTCCTCACAAATGCCAACATTTCACCCCAAACTCTTTAAAAAGGGGGGGAGGGAGAAAGGAAGTCAACTCCTGCTATTTTCTGGGTTCAGTAGTTGCGCTATAGGTCATCAATATATCTATTTTGAAGAGAGAAGGTCAGAAACACCTCTGATTGTTCATATATAATGATTCCATTGCAGAAGAGAAAATGCTAAAAAAGACTGAGAAAGAGGTCATATAAAAATTGCTTTGGGGTTTTTTAAAGCATATTTAAGTAGGTTTATATAAAACATCAAAGACTCAAAAACATATTGAAATCACTAGAGATATTTCTAATGCTAGAAGTCTGTATTTGATTTAGGAATCAAATTTCATAGTAACAAGCAGTTGCTCATGGCTTATACTTACTGCCTTATATTCCATAAGTTCCATCTGGAGACGAGCAATTTCAGCTCTCAGGGCACTGATCTGCTGGCTGGTCTTGTCTTGATTAACCACCACTTTATTCTTGATGTTGCGAGCACGATTGGCATACTTAAGGGTATTCAGGGTCTCCATAAAATCCCGATCTGAAGGACTCACACAGGCAATCATCACAGTTTGGCTATAAAAGAGGAGCACAGATGGACTAAAAAAACTTCCCTGTAGTGTCAGCCATGCCCAAATAGGAATAACAAAGCAGTTTGTCAAGGCATTTTTAATACTGACTTCTTCAAACATGTTCATCTGGGAATGCAGCTCAACAAGCAAGGATGAAGATCTACATGTAAGGACCTTTCATGTAGAACCTTCATTCTTCTGGATTATCAGGGAATTATTAAACTATCTGCTCAATAATGAATAGGAAGCAGGGGATTTCAGATCCAAAATGTACAGGTAGTCTTTGACTTACGATCACAATTAAGCCCAAAATTTCTATTGCTAAGCAAGACAGTTGTTAAGTGAGTTTTATTCCATTTTATGACATGTCTTACCACAGCTCTTAAGTGAATCACTGCAGTTGTTAAGTTAGTAATAGGGTTGTTAAGTGAATCTGGCTTCCCCGTTGACTTTGCTTGTTAGAAGGTGATCACATGACCTCAGGAAACCGCAACTGTCATAAATATGAATCAGTTGCCAAACATCTGAATTTTGATTACTTCATCATGGGGATGCTGTAATGGTCATAAGTGTGAAAAAGTCGTAAGTCAGTTTTTTCAGTGCCATTGTAACTTTGAATGGTCACTAAGCAAACTGTTGTAAGTCAAGGATTACCTGTAGATTACAAAAATTTGATGTTAGGAGGTTCAGTTGCCAAAATTTGGATTAAAAACTATTTTAGGCTTATTATACAACCATCTACACTGCAGAAGCTAATAATGACATGTGAAATAATTAAGCTAGTGGCCTTGTCCTGACTTCTGATTAAGCACATATGTGGCTATACATGGGCCGTCTTTTCTTCTGAAATTGTCAATGCTAGCAACCCCGTATCAACACTTATATAGACTTCCGGTCTGGCGTAAAGAGCTCTATTAATATTTCTCCCCATTTACCTATTTCCACCCAGTGAATCTTGGAGAAGCCTGGTCAACTTTGAATCTCGGTAGGGCACGTGCAACGCTTTCTTGCTCTGATCCCCAAGGGCACTGATGACGTTTCCTAAGGCTAGCTGTCAGAGAAAGAGAAAAGTCAGTTAATAAAACTGCCTTATTTTGCTCTTGCCTTCATTTTAGAACTGTTACTCCATAAATTCTCCCCAGATAAGCATCAGAGCTCCAGACTATTTTCCTCCTTCCATTCCCAGCTTATTAGATTATAAACACATATTGGCTGGGAAGTGGATTCTCCTTGCTTAAAGGAAGATTAGACTGATACAATGACATAATTTTTCCATTACAGGAATGTAGCATGTGAATTTTCTTTTCAAAAGGCAAGTCAGCTAGACTAGCAAACCATCTTCACTTAACTACAAAAAAGTGCCTTTTTATTTATGAAACATACATCAATTCAAAGATCTTCTTATTAAAAATTCCTAACCCTCACAATTATGGGGGAAATGTATACAATAAAAACCATAGCTCAAAAAAAATTGGTCAAATATTTATGTTTTATATATGACTTCCAGTGGACTTGGTTTTATAGCATCAAGCAGTATAATCTGACCATGACCATTTCAGACACTGTAGGTTAGGTATTGTATCTTACAAAGTAGTGAAAGAATTAAATAACAAAAGGGAAATGGCACATAAAAGATCAATAGCCAAAGTAGCAGTGCTCAGGATCCTTCTGGAGGTAAAAGAATCAATGAAGAAAAAAACCAGGTCCACTGGAAGTCATATATAAAACATAAATATTTGACCAATTTTTTTGAGCTTCAATCTTCATTGATTCTTTTACCTCGAGAAGGATCCTGAGCACTGCTACTTTGGCTATTGATCTTTTATGTGCCATTTCCCTTTTGTTATTTAATTCTTTCACTACTTTGTAAAATACAATACCTAACCTACAGTGTCTGAAATGGTCATGGTCAGATTATACTGCTTGATGTTATATATGCATTGCAAAAAAATTGCAACAAGTGTATTATATGATGCATGTTTCCAAAAGTCAATGTCACATTCATATTTTATATTTTCAAATGTACCCTGCAGCTGTGTTAGGATTTGACATGGAAAAGAAATGCACGAAGTAGCCCTTTAACTAAATGTCAAAGCTGCTGACTGATAACAGAAATTAGTCAAACTTTCATATTTTTGTAAAGATCAACTTGTTCTTTTGCAGCTATTCCAGTAAATGAAACTCTGCCCTCCAGAACCAATACATAATACATTTCATAGACAATCCCCTTTCGTGAAACTGCATGCTACAAACAGCTCAATTCTTAATGAACATGTCCAAACTCCTATCTGTGGAGACATTAAACTACTGGGGCACTTCCACATGAAAATTTTACACTGTTCTTGTATTGTTTCAATGTCTTCAACAATCATGCTCCATAGTCTTGCTTGAGCAGCACAGCTGATTGTCTTCTGGCTCAGCTAGAATGTAAAAGGAGTTACTACAATATTAGTTTTATGCCATAGACTTCAGAGCTTATGAGTGGGCAACCTCATGCTATCTCCCAGCTCCTTGACTCTTCCCTCCATATAGCCAATAACTCAAAATCATTCCTCAGTGTTTCAGGGATTAAACAAATGGGCTGCTTAGTTTTTTGTCCACCTTCCTGGCTGTTTTTTAAATAACTCAGAATGAAGTAAGAATGAGGAGCAGGGTGCTGGCTGAATATGTTTGCACTAACCTTTCACCCATTGCATAGAGCACTAGTGAGCCTTTCTAGTATTCTTCATGTTTTGAGATGATTGCAATGGATGTCTCTTCAAAATGACTGTGAGAGTCTGCGGAGCAAACACTGCGGCTGTGCAAGAGTGCCCTGAATCACGAGATGCTGGACTGAATATTATGGGGCCTGTCTTCCTCACATCGTATTGTTTATATGCCATCAGTCCAGCCAAGCAAAAATGCTCAAGGCAGCAAACACAATTCACCAATAGAGATTCACCAACAGAAAATAATAAAATAAAAAACTATATACTTAAAACATAATTAAACTACAACCCAAAATACCGTATTCAGTCTTAAAAGCAATCCACCATACCAAACCACAATTGATAGAGATGCCTTCTTTAGCTCTCTCGCCTGTAGCCCCAGTTCTTTTCAACCTCTCTGAGCCAGCTAGATCAACAAAGTGGAATTTGGCTGTTCGTGTCTCATATTCACTGGTAGGTTGGGATCCATCCAGGAGACTATTTGAGTCTCCATTCACCTGTAGTAAGAACAAATCCCAGCATCAGATTACATGGTATAATTTGCTAACACCTGTACCATATAAAATATCAGCTATCGTTTTATTGTCACAAAACCAGTAATACACTCACAAAATTAACTTGCTGCTGGCATGAGAAGCCACGCTTCCTCTTCTGAGATAATGAGACTGATTCAAGCTCCCAAGTTTTCATTCACTACATCAAAGTTCTTGCTGTGTCTTTAATTCCTACACTACATGTCTGCCATCAAAAATTCCACCCTTTCCATTTGATAGCAGGGGGGCAAGAGACACGATCCCTTCTGATCTCTGCTTCCCCTCCTTATGGCCTTACCAAGTGTACAGGAGAGCAGACACGCATTTGGCAAAGGTAGATTGTAAAGATAGCGTGGGAGCGGGAACTTTGAACATTCATCTGGGTGCTGGCTGTGGTTCGGGAGAGAGCTCCCTGTTTCAGGCACTGGATCAGCTGCAGTGAGAGAGAGGATATACTTTCAGACCAATTGCAAGCCCCCTCCCCGATGTAAAGGAAAAGTACTACTCCATCTTGCTTAAATAAGCTGCTATACTATCTTATTAACCATGGCAAAAATGGCAAGACAGTAATAATACAAGCTGAACTAGATGCTATATGCAGTTAAATCTTTCTCTGAGCTAAAAGGGGTTTCCAAGTGAAGAGTGGTTAGAATAAAGTGTTTTATCCTTTCCTCTCTTGCTGTTTCTTACTTTAAAATCATTTTCCCAATTCAAACATAATTTAGGTTGCACAGAACAGAACAGAAGAGTTATGCATTTTTCACAGGAAAATTTGTTTGTTAATTTCCTGAATGGCTGTATTATTTATTTCAGCAAAATAACATACAAATCTGGTGAAACAAGGGAAATGAAGATATTTGACTTGAAAGATATCTTGAAGAAGTTCACTTCTTCTGTTAATACATACTCTTGGGAGGAGGGCTCCCATGGTTTAGGCACATATTTCAAATGCTTATTTCTCTTTTAAATATTTAAATGAATGGAGTGGTGAGATACAATTTAAAATTAGGACAAATGATTGTTAATAAATGTATAGTAAACAAATGTGTTAATTCCAAGTCTAATTATATAAAATTAGTCTTATTTAATCAAAATTATTAAGACAGAGATCTGAATTGCAAATAATAATAAACTATACAATGGAACCTAACATATTCGGCGAATGAGTTTTCAAATGTGGGAAAAGGATGAAGGAAAAAAGAGAGAAAATTTCTCTCAATGGCTGAAGTAATATTGGGAATAAAGATAGAGATTTTCAGATTATTTCTGTTTCCCCACTTAAAAAAACTTTCTGCAAAAGACTAATTGCATTACACTTCTGAAATAATTAACAGCCAAATGAAGATGGTAAGTGACCATTCAATTTCATTTTATTTCTAATGAAACAAAGATCTAAATATCCTGACAATATACATTGAAATTTTTGATGAAATGAAGAATATTGTACCTAGAAATTTAAAATTTTAGGATTATAGTAGAATAAATTAATTTCTCACTGTGTGAAATTATTAAATGTTAAATTGAATGCTAATGGCTAAATTTAAAAATGTACAGAGCAGAAGAACATTTATATCACCTTGGTAAATGCGCATTTTAAATTGCTAATCCCTTGACAATGGAAAAAATCATGGAAAGAATGAGATTTAAAGCGTATATATTTATACATATAATTGAGCTGCTTTAAAATTGCTGCTTTCTAGTACTCAGTATTAAATATCATTATTTATTATTTCCAAAGATTAAATACTAATGTTTTTAAATTGGGATATTAGGATATGCCATGCAAGGATCTAAAACAGCAGTTCTCAACCTGTGGGTCATGACCCCTTTTGGGGTCGAACGACCATTTCACGGGGGTCGCCAAATAACGCAGTCCGCCATTTTTTCCTTTTCCTTAGCTGTGCTACTCCCTCTTATTCTATTGGCTTTTGAAAGCCAATAGAATAGACTCTCTTGAATAGAGTCTAATTCTATTGGCTTTCAAAAACCAATAGGAATTGTCCAGGCTGTCTCTGCCCTGCTGAGCCCGCCAAAAGTCCCAGCCGCCAAACGTTGCTGCAAGTTGTCTGCAGCGAAGGCGAGCTGTCTGGAAGCTTCCACCCCTCCCTGCTGAGCAACTACTAAATGTAAGTAAAAGAGGGCCAGGGGTGGAAGGGCTGCCCAGGAGCGCCTGGGCCTGCCTGCCGCCGCCCCGAACGGGCAGTGGCCAAGGTAAGGCTAGCGGGGCAGCGGAGGGTGCTGGGAGGGTAGCTGGCATGTGTGGGGCCCGGCGGGTGGCTTACCTCCCTTGGGCTGGGCCAGCTGGTGGCCCAATCGGTGGTCGGCCTGCACTGTCGCTGCTGCTTGCCATGGCCGCCCAGGAGCGCTTGGGCCTACCTGCCACCGCACTGAATGGGTGGTGGCCAAGGTAAGGTGAGCAGGGCAGCAGCGGGCGCTGGGAGGGCAGCTGGCGCGCGTGGGGCCGACTCTCAGCTGGCTGTCGGGAGTCCGACCCAACTCCCAGCTGACTGTCGGGAGTCGGGCTGTGCTCCTGGGGGCCATGCGGACATCAGCTGGTTGCTGGCTGCGTCCTCCCCGTCTCCCAGTTCACGGCAAGGCCAGGGGCTTGAAATGCACCCCCGACACCGCCCCGGGCCGACTCAGCTGCGTGGGCGGCCGGTCTGAGCTGAGCCATGTCTGGACCGCTGCCTCCACGCCACGCCGGAGCTTCCCCCCGCACTGCCCGGCCCACCCCCCCTTACCGTCGGAGGCCGCCTTGGCCCTCTGGTGCCTGGCGTGGCCCTGGGGCTGGTGGGCAGGAGCGGCTCCTTCCTGGCTTGTCGGGCTCCAGGCCTCGGAAGTGGCCAGGCGGCGGGGAAAAGGGCAATGCCTGCATGTGCGTCTGAGGCTAGCCAGACGGGCCGGAAGGGGAGAAGCGGCGCCTTCCGAGCAGGAGCTGGCACTCCAGCCGCGCCCCTCTCACGTCTGATGAATCGGGAAAGGCTTTGGCAATGAAGGGCTGCACAGCGTGGAAAGGGGCTCCCACGATCCCACCGCTGCGATGGCGTTCAGGAGGTTGGAGGGGCAGGCAGGTCCCGGGGGGATGGCTGGGAGAGGGCAAGAGGTGCAATGATGAGGATGGGGGGCTCCAGACTACCATCCCCAGCAGCCCTAAAAAGCATTGTGGAAGAGTGGGGAATGCTGGGAGTTGCAGTTCATCACCATTTGGGAAAACATGACTCTCCAAAAATCAATCCTCTCTTCCTTCCTTCCTTCCTTCCTTCCTTCCTTCCTTCCTTCCTTCCTTCCTTCCATCCATCTCCTTCCCTTCCCCTTCAATCTCTCCTTCCTTCCTTCCTTCCTTCTTTCCTTCCTCCTTCAATCTCCTTCCTTCTCCATCTCCTTCCTTTCCCCTTCAATCTTCCTTCCTTCCTTCCATCTCCATCTCCATCCCTTCCCCTTCAATCTCTCTCTCTCTCCTTCCTTCCTTCCTTCTCCCTTCAATCTCCTTCCTTCTCCATCTCCTTCCTTTCCCCTTCAATCTTCCTTCCTTCCTTCCATCTCCAACTCCATCCCTTCACCTTCAATCTCCCTCTCCTTCCTTCCTTCCATCCATCTCCTTCCCTTCCCCTTCAATCTCTCCTTCCTTCCTTCCTTCCTTCCTTCCTTCCTTCCATCTCCATTTCCATCCCTTTCCCTTCAATCTCTCTCTCCTTCCTTCCTTCTCCTTCAATCTCCTTTCTTCTCCATCTCCTTCCTTTCCGCTTCAATCTTCCTTCCTTCCTTCCATCTCCATTTCCATCCCTTTCCCTTCAATCTCTCTCTCCTTCCTTCCTTCTCCTTCAATCTCCTTTCTTCTCCATCTCCTTCCTTTCCCCTTCAATCTTCCTTCCTTCCTTCCTTCCTTCCTTCCATCTCCAACTCCATCCCTTCACCTTCAATCTCCCTCTCCTTCCTTCCTTCCTTCCTTCCTTCCTTCCTTCCTTCCTTCCTTCTTTCCTTCCTCCTTCAATCTCCTTCCTTCTCCATCTTCTTCCTTTCCCCTTCAATCTTCCTTCCTTCCATCCATCTCCATCTCTTCCCCTTCAATCTCTCTCCTTCCTTCCTTCCTTCCTTCCTTCCTTCCTTCCTTCCTTCCTTCCTTCCTTCCTTTCCCCTTCAATCTCCTTCCTTCTCCCTCCTTCCTTTCCCCTTCAATCTTCCTTCCTTCCTTCCTTCCATCTCCATCCCTTCCCCTTCAATCTCTCTCCTTTCTTCCTTTCTTCCTTCCTTCCTTTCTTTCCCCTTCAATCTCCTTCCTTCTCCATCTCCTTCCTTTCCCCTTCAATCTTCCTTCCTTCCTTCCATCTCTATCCCTTCCCCTTCAATCTCTCTCCTTCTTTCCTTCCTTCCTTCCTTCCTTCCTTCCTTCCTTCCTTCCTTCCTTCCTTCCTTCCTTCCTTCCTTCCTTCCTTCCTTTCCCCTTCAATCTCCTTCCTTCTCCATCTCCTTCCTTTCCCCTTCAATCTTCCTTCCTTCCTTCTCTCCCTCCCAACATTTTTGAGCAAGGAAGAGTAAGCATCTCCAGTGAGCATTGCTATATTGTTTTTGTAATTAATCACTATGCTTTAATTATGTTCAATTCGTAACAATGAAAATACACCCTGCATATCAGATATTTACATTACGATTCAAAACAGTAGCAAAATTACAGTTATGAAGTAGCAACGAAAATAATTTTATGGTTGGGGGTCACCACAACATGAGGAACTGTATTAAGGGGTTGCGGCATTAGAAAGGTTGAGAACCACTGATCTAAAACAAATCCAACACTCCTTGCAATCCAATATGCTGAAAAAGATCCTACACTGAGAGAACTATCATTATTTGAATGAAAGAAGGAAGGATCTGTATATATAAATTCAGTGTCAGTTTTTCTCATCCTGATGCTTTTCAGGTATGTTGAATTTCTCTAGACAACGTGGGAACGGAAACCCAATAAAGCAATAGTGCATCAGGTTGGCAAAGCTACAATTGAGCGTGGCAGCTGTTCAGCGTCTTTTAGAAGAACAACACTCAAGAACAGGAATTTGGCTTTGTTAATATGGTTTTGGCTATGGAAAGAATATTTGGCATGATTTGATTCATTTTATGCTTTATAAGCATTTTGTGAGTTCTTAAGAGGATTTGAATAATGGTGTGAATTTGTGTCTTAATATTGGGAAACCAATCCTTTGTTTTTTTATATATTTACCACAAAAATATATAGATAATTCTTCATATAAATTCCCAGGATATGAATGTATGTAAAAGTAATGAAATAAAAATAAAACAATTTCCCAGCTGCTTCTCTGTCTGTAAGGGGAAAGATTTATGGGGCCTCTATCCTTTAATTACATATGGAGAGTAATCAGTGGGACAAAATGTAAGCAGACCCTTTCTGATCTCACCCTCTCCAGTCTCCATTGTAGCGTCCAAGGCTTGTTATCTGTTAAAACTAAGAAGTATTTCCAACCAATTAATATATACACAGTATCAGCTAGATTCTAGTTGTTAGAACATAATAAGAGTAACAATTTGAGCTGCAAAAAGTAAAAATGGAAATGCATGGAAAGCTAAAGATGATGTTTCACATTCTGAAAAGCAAAATGAAGAGTGATTTTTTTCATAGTTGAAAAAATGGGTTCAGTTATGGACGTCATCCAAATAATGAATGGCAATTAAAATCCGGATAGAATGTTGGAATGTTAACACCTCTAGTGAAATCAGAATGAGCCAAGCTAAAGTTTGAAACACAGTTGAGGAATTCTAATCTCAAAATCCCATACATACACAAAATCAGTTACTCCAGTTCAATTAAAGCTTAGTTTTCATCATCTTAACTACTTTGTTGCAAAGATAGGAAAGTGGAATCTGCTATCCCAGTATTTAGATAGATTTTATAGGAGAAACTGAGTAAGTAATAACTTTGAAGAGAAGCTTGACTGGATGGATGAGAAACTAGTAGACAATACCAGGATTGTAGGCTAGATGGGGAAATCGAAAAACATATGAGAAGAAAGTTAATGGCAATTCATTTTCACACAGTAGTGTTATTCAGAAAATTATCCATGAAGCCACCATCTGTCCAACTTTACTCGAGTTCACTTGTATCTACTTTATCTGCTAGGTAAAGTGAAGAGTATGTAACCTCTTTTAGCGTCTCTGAACATGGAATCAGAAATTAAAAACTGCTCCAGGTTCAGTAAGATGAAACATAGGAGAAAGAGTTTATGTACAAAAAATTAATCACTTACCTCATCCTGTGAGCTAATAATACGTGATGTAACACCTGTGGTATAAATACCACCACTGGCATCTTCGTGGATTTTGATGTTTGATTTTCGGTGGCGATACTCAGGGTCTCTTGTGCTATCAAAAAGATCCAGGATTTCCTCATTATATAGCTGAACAATGAAACAGAAAAACAAATTACTGATGAATGTATTGTTTTGCTTTTTAAACTGCTCCACAACAAACAAAAATTGATAAACTTTTAGATATACAAATGTGTGAAGATCAAAGCTTAGTGTTTTATTTTAGTAGAAAGTAATGCTGACTACAGTGTCAAAAAGCCTATAAAAGAACTAGCAAGTTTGAAATTCCATAATTATTACAGATAATGTGAAATTATTTATCTCCTTGGTTTTAAGATTTGGTTCTTTTTATAAGGAGAGAAATTCATTATTGTGATTAACATAAACGAGAAGTTACAGAAGTAAAAATATGGAGAGGTACAGTACTAAATGAATACATCCTTCCCCTAAAACACTAAACAAAATTTGAACACTGAGACAAATGTTCTGTCTATTATGTTTGCAACAATCAGAAACAGGTAAATAAATAATGCAATTTATTCATGTAGCAATCCTCAGAAGTCAACAGTGTTTCAAAAGTAATATGAGAAGAGTAACTTTTTTATTTTTTTTGCTTGTATTTTATACTTTCTTATCATTATTGTCAAGAATTTCTCTTCTGCTCACAGGTTATTTATTGTATACTAGAATATATAAGAATGATAAAGATAAGGCCTCCTTCAAGTCAAGATTAATTTCTGGTAGCTTTCTGAACACCATATAGTTTTATGGTGTCTCCTACCCCAATATCAACCATGTTAATATTTGACTAGGGTGGTTAATTAAAAGCTGCCACCTATTAAGACTGTACAGGAATATCCAATACTTTAATTTGTATTTGAATTGAAATAATATCACTGGTCACTATTTATCTTCAGACACTGAAATAGAGAAATTCCACCCCACTTCCCAGTCCCAGTTGAGTTTGTAAACACTCTTATCTCAGGACTCACTCTCCACAACATCAATATACTTACCTCCAAAAACTGTGCACTGACTTTGAACTCTGGGATGGGGACCCCCTGGTCTTGTGCAGCCTGCTTACGTGCTTGTAGGCCATTGAAGAGATGGGCAATGGCCCTTGGAATTATGCCCTGCTCCTCTTCAGAAGCGTTCATGTCGAAACCAGTGCCCATGGTATAAGTCTTACCTGCACCTGTCTAAAGATGATAGTATTTCATGGAATTGTCTCAGGCAAAATAGATAAGAAAACATGTACCTTTGGTCTGTTCTGTTGGTCATTCAAGCAAACACAGACTATCACTATCAAATTTACTCCTGGCCTTATTTTTTTAAATTCCAGTTTATGCCACATCTTTTTTCATATTTGTCATAGTTTTTTTAGTTAGCTAAAGTGAGTCCACATTGTGCTGTGTCTATTGTGTAACATAAAAACATAACATCGCCCTAGAGGGAAGGGTAATAGGAATTTCTAAAATGAAAAGCCAATTAATGTCATAAGCTAATTTGCAAGCTTGCCAACTGCTGCCATTTGTTTCAACATTAATCTACCATGTATTATTCTTGCACCTAATTAATTCATTTCAAGTTCTCTCCCATCCTTTCCCAAGGGCTGGTGAGAACCAGTGTGAAGCCATGGCTTGAAATGTGAGAAAACTAATTTCAAACCCTCGTATGCTCATTAGGTTGCTTTTAGACGCTATTCCTGGACTCAGCCTCATTTGCCTTATACGTTTCTACTGAAGCTGAAGCATTGGTCCTAAAGTACAGGTCCCTTGGGGAAAAATACGATTAAAAACAAGGCTTAGTCAACAGAATATCCACAATCCAGGATATAAAATTAGTATTAGAAACAATGAGAAATGAAGAGAGAATGCAAATAAATAAAAACAGAATGTAAGTCCCAAATATATGCTTCATTCTAGTAAGAAAAGATAAGCGAATGTTATGACATATCCAGAAAGATTTGGATTTATCACTATGATGTTGCTTTAAAGAACATACATGTAGGTCTGCATGCTAACTGTGTATTTAAATATCAATGATGCCTTGAAAATACTCTTTTGATCAAAAATTGTATTCTTTTATTGGCTTGAGGACTGGATATGTATCTGAAGAGATCTTTTGGATATATAGCTAAATATCTCATCCTTAAGTCTATTTGCCCTGTGAAATTTGACTGTTCCTCAGTTTATAGAGGTAACTGCTAGTCCATTGCAGCATGTTTTCTGTAAGTTTTCCATATGGAAATATATATTTGCTTTCCACTCTGGTAATTTACTCTATATCTTTCCGCTAATGCTAAAGCCCAATTTTCATCATTATTTCTAATGCCCTGATGAATTTCTCCATATAATTATTGGTACAGCAGTATTTAGTTCCACTATTTATACCAATTAGTGGATAGCTTTAGTGATCTTTAAAATTTTCATTTCTTAAAGCTATCACTACATAATAAACAATCTGTACAATTGGTGGGCCACTGTGTGACACAGAATGCTGGACTCGATGGGCTTTGGCCTGATTCAGCATGGCTCTTCTTATGTTCTTATGTTCTTATGTAATCTCAGTCACTCCTTATTTTACTTTGGGACAAGGCTACTGCATACTTAAGTAACAATTATTGTTACCCCTTATACATCTCCCCCCAGAAGAAATGCTAAACAGGGAAGACAAAAGGTCCCACGTTGTATAAAAAGTGCATATTTTGTTACACAGAGAGAAAGAGACGCATGTAATTAAATATTAAAATTTAAATATAAGTAAAGTACCTCTCCCTCTAGTGGAAAAGACTAAGATTTAAGGGGTCGCCATGCTGTTTTCTGACGGGTTTTATTAACTTTAAACTTAACTTGGCTGGACAAGCCTTCAAACAGAGAATGATTTTTCATAAAATATAGCATAAAGCAGCCAATCCCATTCAGATAAGCTCATAACAGAAACTGTGAGGAGAGTGAAAAAGACACACACCTGGCCATATGCCAACACAGTTGCATTGTAGCCTTCAAAGCAGCCCTCAATCAGCTTGCTTACACAAGTTGTATAGATCTGATCCTGCCAAGTCTCCAGGTCAAAGACAAAGTCATAGGTAAATGCTTTGTCCTTTCCCAGGAGTACTTGGGGTTCTCCAGGTGTCACTGATGTGCAGATGTGGCATCCTTCAATCTTTTCCTTTGGCATCTGAGGACGAATCCTGAAAAAAAGGGGGGGGGGAGGTTAGAATCTTTTAAGGAATTATAGGACTTAAGTACTAGAGAATATGAAGATAATGCCTTGGTAAGACCACCCTTGGAATACTGCATCCCGTTTGTAAAAAAGATGTTGAGATTCTAGAAAGAATGCAGAGAAGAGCAACAAAGATGATTAGGGGACTAGAGGCTAAAACATATAAAGAACGGTTGCTGGAATTGGGTATGTCTATTTTAATGAAAAGAATGGCAAAGGGTGACATGATAGCAGTGTTCCAATATCTCAGGGGTTGCCACAAAGACGATGGAATCAAGCTATTCTCCAAAGCAGCTGAAGGCAGGACAAGAAGCAAGATGGAAACTAATCAAGGAGAGAAGCAACCTAGAACTAAGGAGAAATTTCCTGACTGTTAGAACAATTAATCAGTGGAATAACCTGCCTCCAGAATTTGTGAATGCTCCAAAACTGGAAGTTTTTAAGAAGAGTTTGGACAGCCATTTGTCTGAAATGGAATAGGGTTTCCCTGCCTGAGCAGGGGGTTGGACTAGATGACCTCCAAGGTACCTTCCAACTCTGTTATTCTGTTCTGTGAAGAGATAATGCATTGGATAGCTTTTCTAGGGCACAAACAGTACAGCCTCAAAAATCTTCATGAAGTTGCAAATCTGTATGTTTAAATAAATATAAATAAGAGCTCTCATATTATCTATAATAATAGAATAATGAACTTTGCAAAAATAAAACCAACATCACTACAGTGCTACGAGTACTTATAGATGCATGATAGCATTATATTCCATAGACTGGAAGCAGGTAGATTTACCTGCAAGTGACAGATGAAATATAATAGACATACCGAGCTATAGGGCGGAAGTAGGTACTGTTAATAGATAGGTCTTTCTATTACTGTGTTGTACACAGCAAGCAATGTGTCATTGTAGTTAAGTGGGGTGAGAGTAGGCAGAATAAGTTATTTCTGCAACAAGATCCCTTGAGGAAAAAAGACAAAGGTGCAGTTAAGACAAATCACCCATTAGTAGAACTATGCAGATAACGTATTGATACACCAGAGAATCTGTAAGTAGCATTTTGGTATCCATACAAATGGGGGCAAACCTCCCCTCCAGCCGAAAAGGCTCTTCTAGACCCCACTAGCCAAAACTCCTTGACCTACAGGGTCCACAACTCCTTCTGTTGGATTGAATGGGGTAGGCCAATCCCATTGCAGTGACACAATTCCCCATAAAACTTGGTCTCATGGCATGAAGGGCTTTAAAGTGATAACCAATAGACCCAGAAGCAAACCAACAACTAGTGCAGCTCACACAACAACAGTGTTACACGTGCCATCCTAGGGTCAGTCGGAACTGTACCATAGAACTCTCTCAGGTTTAATATTAGAAACAAACCATTTGAAACTCAGATGTGCTTCTAGATTTCATATTAGGATTCAAAGAAACATAAGAACAGGCCAGAAATTATACAAATATTTATCTATATACCTGTCTTAAAGTAATAACGAGTCCTTGCTGTCTGTTGCTTTTTATTTTTTCACTGCCTAATCTCCAAGAAATGTATCATTGCTTAAAGCTGCTGATATTATCAATTCATTTCCTCTGTTTAGCATTTTCTTTATAATTATTTTAATTTTACCAGTGGACGAAAAGGGGTGTTTTCTTACCTGAACACCTTTTCTCAGCATGATGATGGAGACATTTTAGTGACTTTTGGGCAAAATTATATTTCATTTTTTTCACCAATACAGTCTGTCTTTACTGTAAGCACTTATTATACACTTGGGACAGAAGCACAACATCTTTCTACAATTAGATGTTACTTGCCTGTATTTATACAGAACTAAAGCCAATCAAGTTGATGCTTTAGACTTGTTTTGCTTCTGGAAGTAGAACAGTAAGAGCAAATGTGATAATATAAATACATGCAGCATTCGGACTACTAAAAAATATCCTCTCAAAACCCCCCAAACCCTAGTTTCAGTGAGTTGGCATCCGGTTTGCAAAAGTTCTTCAGAATTATAATAGGCAATTAAATAAGCAGAGAAAATATTATATGTTTTGAGTTTGCTCCTAAATTTATAACTACTGTACCATAGGCACGAAAAGGCTAAAACAACAATAAGATAAATTGTAATGGATACAGATTTTTTTAAAAAAATGGTGCAATTGCTACTCTATCAATCTGGGAAAAAGCTATCACTCTTTCAACTCTCCATGTAACTTAATAGTCCCAAGTCAGAGCAGGATTTATACTCAATGCAATGCTCATTTCTCTCCCTTTGTGTCAGGGAGATACTTTCAGAGTCCATATTGTTAAAGCGGATTTGATCTGGAGGATCAGAGAAGGTGAAAACAATAGCATATGTAAAACCATTTATTTTATAACTTCTGTAAAATGCTCCTCTTTTACTTAAGATCCCAGTTAGCCCTGATGAGTTTTACCTATATTTTTTTTCTTAGTAGACCGGTATCCAGCAGGAAAACAAATCTAATAAGGCTCTGCATGGCCTATTTGCCCCATGTGGTCAACATATATTATTCCTGCTTCTCTTTGAGTTGTAGCTCCAAACCCTAGTTTATCTCAATAATAGCAATGTTTTTATTTTAACTATTATCCAGTCTACAATTATTGCAAATTGTACTGCCATTCAGCTCACAAAAGATAGTCAGAACACTGTTAAAAAAATTGGGAGGCTTCTCCATTCTGTGCCAACAGGATGGAAGAGCAGCAGTTCCCATGACAACCAAGTCTCTGCAGGAGGAGGAGGACGAGGACAAGGAGGAAGAAATGCAACCCTAAAAGAGAGCACACTGACAACACTATATAAAACACCACTCGGGCATTTTCTCCAGTGGTCTTGACATACACAATGGCTTAGCTGTTCAGCTCTATCAGCAAAAGCCAACATTTATAGAGAGGGGAACCAACTGGGCTGGCATCCAAAGCACAAATGGCCTCTGGTCTTAAAGGGAAAGCTTTAGACCAGAGGCCAAAAAGGAGCTTTCTCTTTTTTCACCCCCAATAGTGTTTCTCATTCAGGAAGTTCCCCAAAGAAGGGATTTCATCCTAGGATTTTCCAATCAAGCTAGTCTTTGCTCTAAATTTGCTTGCAAAAGGAGGATGTATCCTAAAATTATTCCTGAATAAATAGAAACTAAATTAAAAGCCTTCTCACAAAGAGCTGGAATAGTATCATGCCTTACAATTCTCAACCAGAAACAAAAGCTGTCTAAAAGAAAATGGTGAAGGATTCTCTTAAGAGCTTTACTTTATTTTTCAAAGGCCTATTTGCTTCCCTTACTTGTCAGTCTGATCATAAGGTCACTTTGGGCCAGGACAGGATGGAGACAAAAAGCGTGACTTGTACTGCTCCTGCTTTATTCTGCCACTGAATTCCAATATTCAAAAGACTTAATTTAAGACTCTTATTTGAGTGGGGTCATAGAATCAGGAGAACTAAAACTAATCAGTTAAATACATATTATGATAAACTCCAGTCAGTCAATGACCAGCACAATAAACCCAAATAATTGGAGAAAAGCCTGAGCCTGACATATTCAATCAACAAATGCTTTTTTCTTGCCATGTAGCTAGAGAATACCATATTTTCAGGAAGAACATTAGTGCTGCCCCCATATGGTCTTAATATGGTCTTAATGCATGTCTGATCAGAAAAAAAACAAGTAAAGGAACTTATTGACTCCCAAACATATGTGGCTCAATAGATGGCACCCAGCACTTTGGATTGTACCAAGCATATCAGCAGCCAATGCAACTTTTACAGTAATGGTCTGACATGAGTACAGTAGTCTGGTGTGGAATCAATTACAATCTAGACAAGAAATAACAAAAAGTCATGAGTGGCTGTCATTATAACTCCCAGTTCAGAAAAGGCTGAAACTGGCATACAAGCAGAACTCTACAAAATGTCTCCTGGCCATGGCTTCCACCTGCTTTTTCAGCAGGATCCATGAATCCAGGGAAATTCCCAAATATGATTCTGCCCCCTATGAGGAGCATAGCCCCATTTATAGAAAATGATGGACCTCCTCTATAGTCAAAATGCTTTTTGATCAACAGCCATGCTCTTATTTGTATTAAGATTAAGCCTGTTTCTTCCCAGCCAGATCCCAACATCCCTCAGACACTAAGGCAGAACTTTTATGTTAATAATTTTATGACACTAAGATAGAACTTTGACAGCATCTCCTAATTTGCCCAGGATACAGATAAACAACTGAGCATCATAGGCATACCAACAATAATTCACTCTGTGCTCACAGATGACTTCTCCCAATGACTTTAGATCAGCGGTTCTCAACCTGTGGGTCGCGACCCCATTTGGGGTCGAACGACCATTTCACGGAGGTCGCCAAACAACACAGTCCGCCATATTTTTTCCCCTTTTCCCCTCGGCCGGCGCAGGGGGCAGCACTGCACATGCACGGGGTAGCACCGCGCATGCGCGATGCGGGCCGTCGTGCCGCACATGCACGATGCGAGCCGTCGCGCCGTGCTGCGCATGTGCGATATGGGCCATTGCGCCGTGCTGCGCATGCGCGGTACGGCCCGTCACACTGCGCATGCGCAATACGGGCTGTTGCGCTGCGCATACGTGATGCGGGCCATCGCGGCGCACATGCGCGATGCGAGCCGTCGTGTCACGCATGCGCGATACGGGCCATCGCGCCGCGCTGCGCACGCGCGATACGGGCCGCCGCATCGTGCCGCGCACGCACGATACGGGCCGTCGCGCCATGCACGCGCGATGCGGGCCGTCACGCCGCACATGCGCGATGCGGGCCGTCGCGCCACGCATGCACAGTGCAGGTCAGGGTCGCACCGTGCATGCACGGCACAGGTCGGGGTCGCAGCCTGAAAAAGGTTGAGAACCGCTGCTTTAGATAAATATTAAAGAGTAAAATGGAGAGTCCTGTGATAACCGATATCAGTGTATCTAAGAACACAATCTCTTTCCTCCACCAAACGGAATCACTCACTCAGGCAAAATCAAACCACAACATGAACAAACAGCTGGCAACATACAGTATCACAGACTGCAATAGTGAGTGAAATTTCTAATATGAACTTCAACCCATTTAAGCCAACTGACCAAATAGGGCCCTAAAATCGCCATACATACTGCAAGAGTAAGATACATGCAGAAAATCCCCTCCACATTGCTACTGTCTTACCATTTGATAAGTGGAAAGGAGGAGGCTAATGTTTTTTGGGGATGTCTTTCAAAGTCAAATAAAAGATAACTGAAGTCTACCAAATGCTATACTGCTATAGTACTAAGTTCTCACTTAATTTTCAGGGTGTTTCCGTTAGCTAAACTAAAAAGAGAAAGACAAAACAGACTGCAAATTGCAATAGAATAATGCTTTTAATTAACATAGGTTGTAAAAGATGAAACTATCATCCAGGACCAGCGCTTTAGATATTAACGGTTTACTGAAAGCCTTCTATAATACACCAGAGCTCTCACTTTTTATCAACCGCATCAGTCATGTTCAAAAAAATCACATGAACGTCATGCTTCAGGCATTATTTCAAATTCTGATGGCAGCACAGTGCCTTTCAAATCCAGAGAATACTAACTCTCCATGTTCTATTTTATTTTGCAATGAATGGTCACAGCATTTCCCTGAAGAAAAAAGCTATTCCATGTTATGAACTGTTGTAAGTCGAGGACTACCTATACCAGAACAGAAGGGCAGTCAAATACATTTTGATTCTAAGTTATTTAATGGAGAGAATATTTTTTTCATCAGATGTAATTTGTAGTTCTAATTTAAGAAAAAGGTTTGCCCTTCCCCAAGATAAGAGGTTAGATAACCAGTTAGTTCATTCAGTTTCCAAAGCCTCAGGCACACTAGATGTTTTTAAGAGACCTCCAAGGTCTCTTCCAGCTCCATTCTGATTGATTGATACACATTGTATATAAATATTGCACAATATATTTTAATTATGATTTAACCAACCTAGATGAAAGGTTTTACATGGAGGGTGTGCCCAAACTTTTCTTATTCTTCCTTTATCAATACTAAATTCTAAATATCAGGGAAAAGAAAGAACTAATTTCTTTAACAAGGCTAGTTATTGCAAATTCTTCAGCTTAATCTCCTCAGATATTAAGATCTAAATCAGTGGCTATTTTCAAATTCTTGCCTGGATTGGATTAGGTTATAGAGCAGAACTTTTTCTGCACTTTATGAGAGAATCAGCAATTCACCTTGGGAACCAGCCAATTTCTTTAAACAAGTGCTCCAACTTATTTCAACGTATACAGATACAGAGGAAGAAACTATTTAAGTCCATGACCAAGGGACTATTACCATGAAATATAGATTAGACAAGGATCATATGATGAGGCTTTAGGGCCCCATTTATCATGAGGAAATCTATTATCTTCCCAAAAATTGACAGGACACATAAGAATACCAGCATAATCTGCATTGGCAAACAGAGAGCTATGGCTTCTTTCTCATGTCTCCAGCAATAACCATAGCATCTTCTTACTCAGATTTAGATAGTAATATACTATTATGCCGATATTGCTGTCTCTATTTAAATGACTTCTATTTTCTTCTCATTGTCTTTAACTAATCTGCCTTCAGGCTTCTTAAATTATGCTAAGAAAGTTTATTTTAATCTCCTATATGTATGATAATTGTTTTTATCTATATATATGATATATCTGCAAACATCAGGAACAAGTATATTCCTATTCTTTTTCACATAAGATGTGCATTCATCTTAAGGTAAACAAGAGCTTACCATGATCTTCTAAAATTAATAGAACTTCTTCTTTCATATGACAGGTTTGTCTACCACAAAAGCTAAAACTGGAAACTAGTTGTATCATTAGGCAAGACGAAAGACATAGCCTCTCATTCAAGATGGATATAACCAAGATATACAATTTCTTCTTCCCTAATGTGTATGTAATGTATAGTGCAGTGTAGTGTATAGTGTAGTGTAGTGTATAGTGTAGTGTATGGCACAGGTGCCAGAGGCGGCACTCAGAGTCCTCTCTGTGGGCACGCGCACCGTCGCCCCAGTCCTAGGCATTCAGCTGGGTTTTATAAACCCTTTTTGCTTTAGGCCTCTGCCGCCGTAGTACAAAAAAAAAAGGTTCAATCAATCACTCAATTTCAACTTCTCGCAGGAAAAAAAAAGATCTTGCAAAGTTGGAATTGATTGATTGAACTTTTTAGTCCCACCCAGTCTGCTGTTACCACCGCAGCCACGCCCATCCAATGGGCCACACCCACCTGGTACCTGACGATGCATAAGTGGGTTTTGGGTTGCAGTTTGGGCACTCGGTCTCTAAAAGGTTCGCCATCACTGGAATAGTATATGCCCTAAATACACTAAGAGGGGCACCAGAAAGAGCATACAAACCCAAAGGCTCTATTATATTTTATATGTTTATTTCTGGCTCTACTTAAATTCTTTGAGTCCTGGGGCATCCACATCATTGATACTTTAGGAGCTATACTATGCAAATAGGCAGTATGGGACAGTATGTTGTGGATTACATTGCTCTATCTAATGTTCTCAACATAAAATGTTCTTTTAGGAAGAGCCAATTCATACTCGAAAATATCATACATATTTACTTTGAGGTGGGGGCACCTGTTGCTCCAATGCAGGCAACAAAATAACTTATGTCAGCCTTACTTCAAGTTTCCAATAATCATATCACATTTGGAGGATGATTGAAACAGGCCTGATAAAAATACCTTCACCCTAGGTTTTTTAAATATTTAAATAATATTTAAATGCAAGCTGTTTAGCAACAACCAAAATTATCCTCCCTTCGCAGCACTATTGCCATGTTCAAGCCTCCCGGATGACCGCATCTGGGTTAGAATTGCATGTAAGCTCCTTTTAGTATGCAACATCACAAGCCTACCCTCCATGTCATGTAATAACCCAGAATATTTTGACAGGACTTGGTATATAGGATATTCCCTCAGAGCCCAACAATCAGATCAACCATGCAGAGAAAGCTAGGCAATAAACAATTACATTTATTTGCTCTGCAAAACCCCAAATAGCACTTTTCTTTTCTACAGATCAGAAGAATGGATACTTTTTAAAAAACAAAATCTTATCAGTATGCATTTTGATATGTCAATAATCCTTAATCCATTATATAATACTCTCTCCCTGCTTCCACATATCATTAGATGAACTCTCTTGGCTGATGTAGCTAAATTAAAGTATCTTCATAATGTAAGCATTATGAAGGTTACAAATATTAAATGCCAATGATATTTTTAGACAAACTAATCTTATTATATAATTACAATTATAAGGTTACAAATTTAGATGACCAAGTATGTTTATCCTTAAGTCTTGCATGTTACCCCAAAATACATATATATGTACTGTGCTGTATACTGTAATACACTCATTCTTAAGTGAATAGAAAAATTAAAATATGACAACAGATGGGGAAGGGGGTTTCATAGATAGATATTAGAAATAATGTGGATAAGATGTTGTTTGTTGTTGTATCTACTCAAATCAGTGCTCTCTAGAAAAATATATCTAAAGCATTTTTACGATGCAGCAAAAATAAGCCAGAAAGCAGAATTTAAGAATGTCATGCCTGTTATTTGTCTCACATGTTTGGAGCCCACAAGCCAAGAGATAGCGCAAAGAAAAGCAGAACTGTTTCAAACTCATTGCAGGGAATGACTTCATAACACAAACTATTGCAGCTAATGTTCTTCAAAAACATGACTCACTATCCTTCTGTTATTACAGTCTTTAACTCTGGCCTGCTCTGCTGCCCTGGACTTCTTCCTAGAAAAGATGCTGACAGACTCATTTGCAAAGTTCCCTGGAAATCAGTTTACATAGGGCAGAGAGGCTTTCTGAATGTGATACTTGTCAACACCATTGATTAAAACAAGTCACAGTGTTTAAATGTCTGGAACCTGTGCAGATTCTCAGGCAGAGCTCCTCCCATGAGACAGAACGAGCTTGATGGTCTCTTGTGCACAATAGCACTAATTTATTATATTTTATATATCTATCTGTAATATAAATTGGCTTCACAAGAGCCTTCCTTCAAAAAAAAAACCTATATCCAAAGTCTACAATAATCAAAATGCATCACAGATTACTAGTACGGTATTATAATAGATGAGGCTAACAGATTTATCTTAAACAGAGATTTTTCAATAACTCTTTCAATCGCTAACCAGTTAGAGAAATGCTGAGATGCAGACTCCAAAACTGGCTTTCTTTTTCTACTCTATGCCTTGCCATGCCAAGCAACTTTGCAAAGATATAACCATGGGTGCTGCAAGTTGGTCAGAATTCTTGTATGTAATGCAACTAACAGAGATAAAAGTAGTGATTAGGTGAAGTAGCAATACTTGCATTACTTGAGGACTGTAAAATTTGACTGTTGATGCTACATCATATAGGAAGAAAGTTGAAAGTCAGAGGAAAGATGAGTTTAAATACATTATAGATAGCACAAGCCAGATGCTAGATAGGAAGCAAGAATAGGTGATGGAATTTCAATCTCTCCATTCTAGCTGATCTAACATCAGCTGTACACAGAGATGAATCATTAGCAGAGAAATACCCTTGCTTCAATCATACTGTGTTCAAAATGAAACCAAAATCTTATTTCAGAAAGAGAAATAACAGGTAGTTTTCAATTTATGACCATTAGTTTAGCGACTATTTGAAAGTACAATGATGCTGAAAAAGGTAACTTATGATCAGTCCTCACACTTACAACTGTTACAGTGTCCCCGCAATCATGTGTTCAAAACTCAGGCACTTGGCAACCAATATGTATTTGCAACAGCTGCAATGTCCTGAGTCATGTGATCTCCATTTGCAACTTTCCCAGGAAGCCAGATCTGCTTAACGGTGTGATTTGCTTAATGACCACTGTGATTTGTTTAACAACTGTGGTAAAAAAATTCATAAAATAAGCCTTACTTAATATATTGATTAGTGATGGAAGTTCCGAACCCAATTGCGGTTGTAAGTTAAGGACTACCTATAGTTAAACAACATTATACATGTGCATGAGGGACCCTAAGAGCAGAAACTACATGGCAGCATTTGGGGCAATACTGCAATTTCCACTTCAAAACAATCAAGCCAGACAAACCATTTCAGACAAATGGTTGTCCAATCTCCTCTTTAAAAAACCCAGTGTTGGAGTACCCACAACTTTTTGGAGGCAAGTCATTCCACTGCTTAATTGTTCTAACTATCAGGAAATTTCTCCTTAGTTCTATCTAGGCTGATTCTCTCCTTGATCCAGTTTCCATCCACCGCTTCTTGTCCTGTCTTCAGGTGCTTTTGAGAATAGTCTTCTTTGTGACAGTCCCTTAGATACTGAAATGCTGCTATCATGTCAACCCTATTTCTTCTTTTCATTAAACTAGACATACCCAATTCCTGCAATCGTTCTTCTATTTTCAGCCTCCAGTCTCCTAATAATCTTTGTTGCTCTTCTCTGCACTCTTTCTAGAATTTCAATATATTTTTTATATCGTGGTGACCAAAATTGAACACAGTACAGTATTCCAAATGTGGTCTTACCAAGGCATTATAACCAGTTGCATTCATTTGATTTAATAGGTCAATTTCTGTGCTAATTACAGCACTGCTCAACTACTGGATCTGAGAATCCACCAATGGAGACTGTACCTGCCTAAGAGTCAAACTTGCACGTCTGTCCTGGGCGAGATCAAGTCAAGACTGGGATCTCTATGGTCCAGGACGGGCGTGGCAACTTTGGCTGACTTGATCTGATTGGGCAGGAATACAGTCTACACCCATTGGTGGATTCTCCATCTCCAGTGCTGGAGAAACAAAATATAAAAGCAAAAGCAACAGATAAAAAACAATTAAAAAATAGTGCCGGTTTCAATTTGTTCTGAAATGAATGGGTACATTTTTATTGCTCCTCTTAGTATTCAATTCTGTTTTAAGGACTGATTTTAGCTTTCTTTAAGAGTATCTATCATTTTCTTTTCCCAGAACAGCTCAGATGATATATTTCATGGCACTCTTTCAAGGGGAAACTTCAGCTTCCATAACATCATAGTGGAGATCTGCCACTGTTATACCAGAAGATGCTAAAACTGAGGCAACCTTTCTGGCACTCAGGATAAGAAAGTGGCAGTGTTTAACAGAGAGCTGCAGTTGGCAAAACAGTGAAACACATACCCAAATTAAATAACAAAATTGAATAAATAAGATATTTGATAGCCAAAACAAATGCATTTAAAAATAAACAAAATATCTCCATGCCTTTTAATCCCCTAGTGCCATTAAGACTAGCTGATCTACAAGAATGGTACAACTTATATATTTTCTATCAACATCTGAAATAAAAACCGAAAAAAATGATGTTGTTCAACTAGTCTATTTTATATACAGTAGCTGAATCTTTATAATAAATTGACACAGTTTCTACCTCATGTAATCTTGTGCTTAGGCCCTAAAAAAATATTAATGAATTGGCTTAAAGCAGACATGTCAAACCCAAGGTCTGCGGACCAAATCCAGCCCGCCATGTGGTTACATCTGACCCATGGAGCTGCCCTGGAAACAGCAAAGGATCGGCCTGCAGCACCTTGGCCCGGCTAGGCTGACCGGCACTGATCTACAACCTGGTGACAGCCATCAAAGCCACAACACGCTCAGACTTAGATCCAGGAGGCAGCCCTGGAATCAGCAGTGGGCACGCCCGCCCCTGGGTGCGCGCGTAGGAGGCGGGAAATGTGCGGAGCCCAGCATCCTTGCTGATTGTCTTGCCCCGCAGGCTGACTTCACCCAGGATGCCAGCACTTTACGCCTCCTATGAGCACACCCAGGGGGCGGGGCAGAGGCAGCAGGACTGGTTCCAGGGCTGCCTCATGGATCTAAGGCTGAGGGCATTTTTTGATGGATGCAACCAGGTTATAGATCAGCGCCTCACCCCCCAGCACCTCCATGGCCCTAGCCTCGCAGCCACGAGGCTTACCTATCACTGGGACTGCCCCCACCCATGTGGGATAGCGATGGCCAGTGGCAGCATAGCCACCAGCAGCGCTTGCAATCTCTTCCCATCCCGTCATCCCTTCCTAAGCACAGAGGAAGGAAAGAGATGGCAATGCGAAGCAGGGAAGGCAGGAAGGAAAGAAGGAAGGAAGGAAGATGGGAATGAGAAGAGGGGAGGGAAAAAGGAAGGAAGGAGATGGGAATGAGAAGTAGGGAAGGAAGGAAGGAAGGAAGGAAGGAAGGAAGGAAGGAAGGAAGGAAGGAAGGAAGGAAGGAAGGAAGGGAGATTATAATGAGAGGGAGGGAGGGTCTGAGGGAAGTTCTGCCTTAGCATTTCCCATGAGCAGCCCTGCTGCCCTTTCTCTATCCCCTTGCCCCCTCCTCCTGACCTCTCCTGGTGGTCTCCCATCCTATCGCTGAGGATGCTTTGGTTACAAAGCCAAGTCTCCTTGCATGGAGAGAGAGTGGGCCTCCCTCTGACCCATACCTTTTGCCCTCCCCCACACACTTGGCCAAGGAGAGCAAGCCAATCAGCAACAGCCTTGAGGAGGAGGGAAGTGCAGCCAAGCATCCCCCTGGGGAAGGCTGGACTGGGCACTTGCCCTCCACTGCCCAGGGCTCCATGCACCCTGCATCAATGGGGGTCCTCCGCGTGGCCTGAGAGCGATAGCAAGGCTCCTCTGGTGGACAAGGGTATGATGCTCGCCCTAGTCTTGCCTTCCTCCGCTGGAGACAATGGATCCCCCCAGCCCCTCCCAGACCACCACAGGCACCCCTCGATACCAGAGACATTGAGCTGGCCATGCCCACCCTGGCCACGCCCACCCTGGCCATGCCCCCCAGCCCCCCCAAAGTCAACCACAACCTTGATGCGGCCCCCAATGAAATTGAGTTTGACACCCCTGGCTTAAAGAAATTTTTTACTCTAAGCATGTGGAACAGAATTCCTAAGTACTTTTGTTCACTTTGCCAATATTTACAGAGGGACAAATTGGCCTATTAATTTATGCATTTATTTCAGTTTGTAAACTGTCCAGCTCCCAGTAACTCTATTTATAATCCATATCAGTTTTGTATATTTAGTTTCATGATGCTGCAATAATCTAAACATACTTTATATAACAAATGTCATTTTTGATATAGTTTTATACAAGAGAGAACGACAGAGATTTAGTCTAGTAGTTAAGGCACAGGACAAGGAGCGGAGAAACCTGAGTTCTGGTTCTGACTTGGGCATGGAAGTAAACTGGGTGACTTTGAGTCAAACATTTTCTCTCATTTTTAGAAAGATGGTTATGACAAACCAGTTCTAAAAATGTTACCAAGAAAACTATCTTAAATAAACTTTTTTTAACAAAGATATCAGTTGATATCTAATCAAGAAGTTACAGTTGGTTAGTTAGCATCTAGGACCAATCACCCTATACTAGCTATTATTTTGCTTTAAGGAGCTAGAGTCCAAAATATTTGCCAATTGTTTCTGTCCATTCTTCTTTCAAAAGGGACAAAGGCTGCCAGAGTAAAATGGCTGATTACTATAAGCAGAGGATCTAACCTATCTCTTGGGAAGATCAAGGATATGGCATGTTTCAACAAGAATATTTTTAAAAGTGGCTGCAAGAGTTTAAATAAACTTGAAATGTACTTCCTTCCCACCCCATTTCACAAGCTCAGTTTCCTGATTCTTCTCAGTACTGAGAAGAACTCTCAGATATTACAGGAAATGCTCAGTGAGAGACATTTTTTGAAGTACACATCTTTTTTGCAACCTGATATAAATTCTCACATTTAAAAAAAAAACTTTAGGCAGACAATTCTAAATTAGATTCATGTAGCTATATGTTTGTGTAAATGCAAAGCATTGTTCTACATTACTGTGACTGGAGAACAATTCTGGAATCCTTCTACTTTCTTTGATTTGTAAATGCTAAGAAGCCAAATTTATTAATATTGCAGGTTTTCATTATCAGGCGCCCCTGCCCATTAAGGGTAACTGAACTGGAATCTATTAGTCTAAGACAGTGGTTCTCAACCTTGGGGTCGCGACCCCATTTGGGGTCGCGTGACCATTTCGCGGGGGTCGCTGGGCACCGCCGGCCGCCATTTTGTTTTTTTATTTTTTTTATTTTTTTTTATTTTTTTATTTTTTTATTTTTTTTATTTTTTGGCGCGCGCGCGCTGCGCACGCACAGATCCGCCCATCACACCGAAAAAAAATTAAAAAAAATTAAAAAAAACAAAAAAAAAACAAAAAACAAAAAACAAAATGGCGGCCCGCGACGGGTGGATGCGGCATGCACGGTGCGTGCGACGGGCCAATCCGATCTGCCCGTCGCGGCCGCCATTTTGTTTTTATTTTATTTTAATTTTTTTTAATTTTTTTTTAAATTTTTTTTCCGGCGCGCGCACGCGCGCACCCGAGTCGGGGTCGCGGCGCGCATGGGCAGGGAAAGTGGGGTCTCAACCTGAGAAAGGTTGAGAACCACTGGTCTAAGATATTAGAAACACTTAAAACATACTTAAAGCGTGCAAAAGAGGATGTGGATAATTTCTGTACTGAAGGAGACAAAGTCTACTAGACTATAGCGCAAGAAAACTGAAACCCACAAAGGCATTTGACAGGCACAATAATCTGAAATTTTTGCCCTTAGACATTATTCCTATCTTGAAAATGATACGTAATTTAAAACTAAATGCAATACAGATAGATAGCATCCTATATATACAGTATATCTAATGTTTGCAACCCTGCAAATAAATGTAACTAGTTGAGGATAATCCATAGATTTAATAATGTAGTTTTTATTTACAGTAGTTAGCTTCATTGTGAATTTTTGGCTTTCCTTTCAATCCAAAAATAGCAGCAAAGAAATGTATTGAGAATTATCACAGTGAATTTTCCTATTTGACTGTATCACATGGCCACTTCATATGATTTGATTTATATTGATTAGCACTAAGCCAGGACTGTGTTAAGCAAAGCTCATAAGTAAGCTGTTAATTGTCTAGCTATACACAGCATGTTAAGATGTGTGGTCTACAGTTTATAAATTATAAAGGCTAGGTTCACATAAGACTCCTAAACCAAAATCCCTTCCGGTATATTGACTTCTTGGTATAATTCATGCTGCTCATTGCCACATTTAAAACCCTTCATGGCACAGGACCACCTTCTCCAATTGTTTCTGCCCATACAATATGAAGAAGCAGAAGGTCCCTTCATTCAAACTGCTACGGTATCATCCTGGGATTCAGAGGTGAATCTTTTCATTCATTCGTCTCTGCACAAATTCTACTCTTGTTCCTACATTGATGATCTTATCTTATCCCATTCCAAGCTCACATAGTCATTTAAAGTATCAGGGTTAAACTAGTATTTCCCCCCCTTATTTCAGTGCCTTCCAACAACAGCTTTGAAGGGTGAATAGCTGCTATGTTTCATCATCTTTTCTGGAGACTTTATGGGATGACGGAAGCAGAGTTTCAGACTTTGGGAGATGCAGTCTCTCGCTCTTCTCTCGGCTTACCAGCCAAGACCTCCACATTTCTCTGTAGTGTTTTCTCCCTCCATTTGTATTTTATTTCTTGAGTTTGATCCCTTCACATCTGTCACTTTCCACCCCCTGCTTTTGACACCAATTTCTTTCCCAGCTTTCAACAAGGTAGATGATAGCTGAGCTGAGCTTCCCAATTTTATCTGGGGAAGATGAAGCAGCATTTGCCACATTTTGTTCTAACAATATGCCAAAATGCCTTTTTAATTTCAGATGCAGCAACCTTACTTTTTCCTCCAGAAATTATCCTTTTTTTTAGTACTTGTTCCACAGTTATCAGGTTCAATCACTATCCTTGGTGGATCCCCCAAAGCATGGATCTGCCCTTTGGAATAGTGATGCCCTGCGATCCATCCAACTGGACCCTGCCATCCTTGATGAACCTCAGACCTAACTTTTTTCAAAGGTAGAGGGCCAGGATGTGTGTCTAGTCTGTTTAATAGCCACGACCCTCCTCCCTCTGGCCTTTTCTATTATTCTCTTTTGATAGATTGTATTGCTTTTTATTAACCCAGCTGGCCAAGAGTCATTTGTAAGTGGGCAGACTGAAAAAATGAAATTATAAATGGATGTATTTGTCCCTCACGTTGGCTAATGACAGGTCAAATGAAGAAAGCACCAAAGTCATAGATAAAATCATTGCAGGTTATGAGTGGCAGTCACTAATCAGGACCGCACCATTCAGTAGAGACACAGTAAAGATGCAGTGGAAGCAGGGTAGGAAACAGTTGGGGAAAGGACAGCTACTTTTGTGCTGATATTGTTTTAAGTAATTTCAAGGATTGGTCTGTAGGGATGTGTGTGTGTAACTATTTTTAGTGGATATCCAATCATTTTGAATAGGTTCATTTTTAAGCAAAAAAAAATTCACACACGTTATTATTCTTCAGATCTATTTGTGTTCTTCTCTTTCAAAAAATACTTATAAAAGGAAACTACAAGTAGCAATTATGTTTTAGAAAGGAAACAGCATACTATAGCAAATAAAGCAGAGACATAATCTTCATAATTGATGGCAGCAAACTGGTATTTTACACTTTTTAACAGAATGTGAGAAAAGCCTGCTTCGGTTGATCAAATTATGCAACTATAAAAAAAAGATTGGAGCATCTGCTCTGCACAGCAACTGGGATCCTAAATGCAGCTTGTTAGCTTAATGGTTTTATAAGCGTAAGCAGGCCTCTGTAGAGAAGCAGTTTTCAGAAAAGGTGCAAACATCATAATAATCTCCTGCCTCCTGTGTGTATCTTGATTGTCCAGGAAAAAAAGCACCAACACAGATTCCTCTGAATCAGCAGTTACATCTTACCTCTTTCAATACAAGCAGTCCTCAATTTTTGATCCGTTTGAAATTATGATGACCTCCAAAAGTCATTTAGGACTTAAATTGCACTTATGTCTATCACAAACTGTCATGCTACCCCCAATGGTCACATGATGGCAATTCAGGCACTTGGCAAACTTATTTATGTTTACAACTGGTTACAACTGTCCTTTGGTCATGTAATTGCAATTTGCGACATTTTTTGCCAGTTTCTGCCAAAATGACTATTGGGGAAGCTGGGTTCACTTAACGAATGTATGAGTTGCTTAATGACTATGATGACTCAACTTATGACCACAGTAATAAAGCTGCTATCTCACAGAGACACAAACAGGGTACCAGGATTAAAGCAACTACAACAGAATGCAGGCAAAATCCATGATGCCCGGGGATAAAACTCACATCAACAGCAGCACTCATCCAATTACGTGGCATAAATGTGTGGGACAACGTACTGGAAACAATTCTAGCTATCTTAGCAGTTCGCATCCCTTGTGGATTCTGTTGCATTATTCATAGTGACAAGTTGTGCTATTTTAGGAATTGGGATTTATCTTTATTTACATTAATATAATAAGGCAATGTTTCACATTCCATGAAGTTTAAAATATATGTTAAATATTCAGCATACTTGCCAAACAGAAGTAGTAAAACAACCCTTGCCACCCTGGAAAGTATCCAGTTTAGAAAGGCTTCACAGAACAAAGAACAGGGAGATATATAACCACCGTACAGAATAGGATAGAATCAGAACAGGATAAAGTGAGCCCCACAATGATTCTATCTCTCTCCAGTTCCAAGCTACAAGAAATTATATATCTCAGTCATGTGACATGTCATAAAACATAAATGAATTGATGTGTAGAGCTGGGGGTGGGTGGGAGGGGGAAGCATATTATACAGGCTTCTACCAGACTATTCTTAATTTCCATTGCATAATGGTATTGATCATCAAAGGCAGCATAACCGTGTTTCTTTCTCTTTTTGCTATGTCACCTGCTTGTCACTGGCATTTTGCGCTTTGAACACTGTTCAGATTATTAAGCATTTTTGTAATGTATCTCAGAATTATCAGCATACATTTTCATGCAGATGTATGCAATGTCCATATAGATACCTTAAAAAAATATTTCTAGTTTTAAAATGTATTTTCCAAAGCAGACTGGGGTTATACAGATTGGGGTTACCTATCCATCGACCTAACATGTGGCTGTTGGTTATGATCTAGTATTACATATCCAGTTATTGAGATCAATCATGGTTGATGGCTTAGAATGTGCTATGAACCCAGGGAGCTATGGTTTAATAAACCATGGCTTAGCTCAAGCTATATACTAGTTTACTCAATCCTAAACTCTATATAGGAATGGTTATTACTGAGCAATACCAGAGTTAACCAATGGATTCCAGGCGTAGCTTCAGTCTGTATGCATCATAGCTTCATTCTTAACTACTATAGTATATATTTCCACGTGTATCGGGCCAGACTAAAAGGGAAAGGAACAGACCCTAATGCAGTGAGTTCTTTAATTTGTTCTGCCCATGCAGAAAAGAGCAGAAAGGGGAAAAAGTGGTGGTGCCACTGAAGAACAGTTGAAATGCTTTAGCTGTGCCCCTTAACAAAAGAATTTCCACTTAGGATGTTTTACCTTATCCAATAAGGCAAGAATCCATGACTTCCCTGAAAACTTAAAGTATCATCTGATATAGAGGCCAAATTGCAAGATTCCAAAATATGAAGCCATTCTGTCCTTTCATATTTTAGTTATCACTAATAGGATGAATTCAGAGCATGTTTCTCAACCTTGGCAACTTTAAGATGTGTGGACTTTCACTCCCAGAATTCTACTGAAGAAGAAGTCCATGCTGACTGAAGAATTGTGGAAGTCTGCACATCTTCAGGTTGTTTAAAAATATCGATTCAGTGCATGAAGGATTTCTGATGTCCATTCCTATTGATAATTTGTATTTATAGAAATCTACTCCTCTAAGTGCACTGTTAGAAGAATATAACCAATTCCTATGATCAGTTTCCAAGGGAAGGCAGAGAGGGAGAGAAAAAAATAGCCATGGTTTGCTTTTGACATTGCTTTGGCCGATGCAAGTTTGCATTATAGTCTTAAATTGCTCTTAAAATCAACCCCTTCCCATTACTCTCTGCCACTCGCTTCAGGTTCTAATATTGCTAACACTGCAAAAGAAAAAATAGCCCTCTTGGATTCAGTAATGTAGAGGGGACATACACAAAACATGTGCTTATAGCAGAAGAATTGCACAAGCAGCAGGGGGGGGTATCAGGCAGATAGTTCTCGCCTCCCCCCATTTCCTGCTTATTGCCGAAGGCCCCAATAGTTTGCTCATACACTTCCATTTGACTGGTCTTCCCCCCTCACCTCAGTCCCCCTCTTAATTGTATAATGATTGCAGCATTCAAAACACTTCAGTGAAGTTTTTGACATTTCCACCACCCACATACCCTCAGGTCCTGCAGTAAGAAAGTTTAAAGGACCTGCAGCTGAAATAACATGCAAACGTCCTCTGACTCCTTTCTTCCTGTTGCTTCCCCCTGTGCAGCATGATAGACTATGATGAAAACCTGTCTATATTATGCAAATGAAGACAGCTGGCATATATCTGCATATATTTCTAAAACTAAAAGACAAGCTCTATACCACACAGCTTCCTCCCTGAAGTCTGGAACCCAAGTCCATACTAACTGACTGGAAAATACATTAAGTAAATATTTTAATTTCCCTTTTGAACCATAAATCTATTAACCTGGGTATTTTAAAGAAAACAAAATGAATTTCTTAGGAAAAGAAATGTCATTTGCAAACTAACACATTTGCTTATAGCTATAATGCACGTGCTTTAATTTTCTCTAACAGTACTCCTGTAACAAACTGTGTGTGTAGAGAAACTTAACCTGGTCCAGAATGGTGGAGCAAAATTATTATTATGACTAGTTAGAGGCTACTTCACTGTATATTAGTATAGTTTATATTAGTACTAGTTATTAGTATATTCCAGCTATTATTTAAATCTATCTTAGTCAAATGATCTCTTTCCAATTTCAAAAAAAGATACAAAATTAAAAGATAAACAGAAGAAAATAGAAAATTAGAAATGGAAAAAGAATAACAGTAAACATGCTGAAATGAAAAAAGAAAAAAGTAAGGAAAATAGGAAAATAATGACTTCCAAGTTTCATTGGTACAGATAAAGATATAAGAATACAACAAACTTCTATTCCAAGATTAACATTTGTCTACATTATTTCAATAATCCCATACAATATTTTTCATCAAATTCCAAATTCAGCTGTTCATTTCTTTCAGTTTTTTTTTTTTTGCAAAAACTCAAATAATGATTTCCAACTAGAAATAAAATTTGCCAAAGCCTTTTTTTTTCCTTCAAGGCTATCAATTTCACCATCTCTGCCAATTCTACCCACTCCTTCATCTATTCTTCCATTATAGGTATTTGATGGATATCTTTGCTGTTGTTATCATACATAAAAACAAAGTTCCATAAGATGTTTCCATTTGTTTGCCTACTAAGTCGAAAAGAAATTTAATCTTTTTCAAATTGATGACCATGCTTGACTTTGAGTGGTATACCATGAATCACACTCCAACAAATAAGGAAGACCAAATTAATAACAGCAGCAATAATGGTCATTGAAAAAATAAATGCCCCTCCCCAATACACAATTAAATGTTACAAGGAATTTTAACTACACAATTTGGCAGCAAAATGGCAGGGACAACAGTGAGTTCTTCTGGGAAAGCAGGATTGTATACAGCTCACATGTTCTGACCTAAATAGTTGGGTTCACCTGTTTAAAAGACAATTATCTCTCTTATGAGCCTACCTCTAGGTACCTCCTTCAAACCCACAATGACCTATCTGACAGAAATAGACAAGAGAGTTTTATTGGTGGCTGCTCCCACATTGCAGAACTCCATGCTAAAGGAAGTCACACTAGCTCCATTGTTGTTATACTTTTGTTTGTAAGCAAAAACATTCTATTTGGGTAAGACTTTGACAAAGAAGTTGATCTGTTATCTGGATGCTATCTATTCTCCTTGCGTGTAAACAATGATTTATATTTTAAATTCTCTAATTATCCTCCTATAGGACATATGTACTTCTTGCAGCAATAACAATAAGGTCCAAGAGGACCTTCCCACCACCTTATATCTTCCCTACAATAACTTCTGGACCTCCCTACTTTATGAACCCCATAAAAGTGGTCCAGCTTCTGATAAGAGCTACCTGTTCTTCAACAGAACTCTGGACAGGATATAAAGAAAACAGATGACAAAAAGTAAGGGACAGGTGGGGAAGAATGACTTATACAAATTTAGTCTTCCCTGCACTCACTCACTCGCTCCTGAGAAAGTCTTTTCCCCAAAAGAATGTCATTCAGATCAGGGGAAGCCCCAACCCCAGAGTGGGAGGGGTAATTTTTTAGCTTGTGATCTGGAGATCTGCTCAACTTTGCTACATTTCCTTTATAGGTAGTCTTCATTTAGTGATTGACTCATTTAGCAACTGTTTGCAGTTGGAATGCTGATGAAACAGTAACTCTGTGACCAGCCTTTACATATACAACCTTTGCAGGTCTGCAAAGCAAAGGAAACTTGAACAGAATTGTAAAATTGTCATTTCACTTCGTGATCACTTTGTTTAAAGATTGAGGTTGCTGGTCCTGGTTGTGGGCACTAACCTTGTGCTACCTGTAATCCCCCTTTTCATATATAGTTTTCAAAAGACAATCTCTGGCATAGAATCTCCTACTGAACATACATTTGGAAGGAAGGGGGTTGTTTTATGTTTCTCCTTCTGCCTTTTGTCTGAGCTTTTTATTTCTGATTTTTCAGCCAGTATAAATACTAAAGGTAGAAAATACATTAGAAAGAAAAATGAGTGAGGTGGGGCAAGTACTTGTTTTCACAACACTCAAACCTATATTGTTCTTTAGAATGCCTTTCCAACTGTGCATCTTCCAGAAATGTTGCCCCCAATTTCTAATAATTCTCAACCAGAATAGGCAATATGCTCTTGCTAAGGATAATGCCAGCTGGGAATTTTGGTACAGTCCAACATTTCTAGAAGAACTCATTTAGAATAAGCTGGCTTGATGGGAAACATGGATCACTAAAAAGCAAAAGGTGTTAACTTTTGCCTTGCAACTAATATTTAAAAACCTTCTGTGGCAATAGAATATTGACAATAGCAAACAATACAATTTTACATTTCCTGGATTTAAAAAAAAATTGCTCCAGCCTTTCAGGTACAAAATACTAACAGACAAGAAGATATGCACTACCTAGTGAAGAGTATCTGTAGCACTGCCCTCTTGTGAACTGGGCATTTTGTAGGAAGTGTGCTTCCCTTTCAGCAGAAGAACAAACTGTTGCCAAAATGGCAACCCTAATATGTCTGCTCAGTCTAGTATTTTTTGGACAAAGCCTCTTTCCCAACCCATCTTCTCCAACTCAGCAAATGACCAGTTCACCTCACAGAATGGCAGACAGTAATATTATGTCCAAACACTGTCTGAGACACAGACTCCCTCTTCTCTTCATAAAGTACTGCTCCTTATTCAAATCAAATAGAAATTATATTAGATGCAGCTTCCTGATTGTTTTAAATCAAAGCTCAAGTGAGCACGAACACACCAAGGAGATTGTATCCTCCATGGCTTGAGTAACACAAAAAGGAAAGCACCTTGGGAAATATGCCTCTGCATTAACACCACCCTTTCCCTGCAACTGGAAAAAATTGCCAGGCTTCAGGTGAAGAGAGAAAAGCACTTGTACTGACTTTATCTGCACAAACAAAATGTAGGGAATTGCAAAATTAGGCAAGGGAAAGAGAGAGATGGATGAATATGAAACAATGATGCTGATGCTATTTATCCAGGACACTGCATAAGCAGATAGCCCCCCCCAACTCCACCCTCATGGAGAAGCTATCAGTCACCACATGTGATGGATGAAAGCACAAAACTGAAATAGGAAAAATTAATTGCCAGCCAAAGAAAACAGAAGCTAGCAAGGGAAAAGAATCAACTGTTGGCCCACATGGAAATCTGACAGCAAGGGGCTTATCAGAAACAATAATAATGAAGAGAAAGGGAGTGAACAGTTACACACATGGCAGAAAGGAAAGGCAGAAAAACAGAGCAAATATGCGAAATACAGGATTTCCTTGTTTCTCTTGCTTTAACTGCTGTCTGATGTGGGGAGGGAGGGAGAGAGAGAGAGAGAGAGAGAGAGAGAGAGAGAGAGAGAGAGAGAGAGAGAGAGAGAGAGAGAGAGAGAGAAAGAGAAAGAGAAAAAGCAAGCAATCCCGCTATTCTTCCAAAAGACAAATACTAAAACCCCACTCTTTGTACCTACTTAACAGAAACAGCACAAATTGACCTGCTTTTGTAGAGTGGGGAAGAAGCAAGAGGGCAAAAGAGATGGATCTGTGTAATTACAACATTTTTGTGTGCCCGGGATTAGCCGCCTCAGCACCCAGACAGGACCAGCAATTGGACAGTGGAGTTTCGCTCTGGGTCGCCCTCTCTGCAGCGCTAACAAAGAGCAACAATGCCCATTGGCGTAGGTTAGACACACAGAGATAAAGGGAACGCGAGGCAACTTCTCCACCGTGGCAGCGACGGGGCTCAGCCGCCCCCTAAGCCTCGAGGAGGCGCAAACCCTTCTTGCCCACCAGGGCCGTGTTGAACATAGCGGCAACGGCCAGGCAGACTTCTTCCCCGCCCTCCACCCCAGCAAAATGCACAAGTCGCCTTTGCACGAGCCGCGCATCTTCACGAATGCGAAACGACAGGTCGCAGTGAACGGGACCTGGAACGGGCAGGGCGGAGCAGTAGCAGCTGGAAGGGAACTCCTTTTGTTCGCTCTTTCCAGTCACCTGCAACGAAAGTTACCCACTGAAAACCCCTCCTTGTCCCCATCTCACCTCACGGCCACCTTGACGCTGCAGCTGTCACCCTGGGCGGCCATTCCCTTCTTCTTCTTCTTCTTCTTCTCTTCGCTCGCCGCCGCCGCCGCCCCGCACCGCAGGAGAACGCTGCCCCTCAACCACCATGGAGCTCGGTGGGGCCAGGGCCGAGGCGAGGTTGCGACTCGGCTAGGAGCAGGAGGCTCGGAGGCTGCTCGAGTCGCACGGGGGCATGCTGAGCTCCTCTCGGTCGCGGCCGCTCCTCCTCTCCAGAAGAGAAGGAGAAGGCAGCCCCGAGCAGGCGAAAGCTTAAGCGGCGTCCCCGCTTCCCATCCCGCCCGCCGCGGCAGCAACGGGACTGCGGAGGGAAAAATCACCGGCGACCGAGGCAGAAGCCGAGCGGGCGGAGGGGCAGGGCGAGCGGGGGAGGGAGGGAGAGAGAGAGGGAGGCGGAAGGAGGGGCGCCAGGACGCGGGGGCGGTCACGCCCACCCCCCCCCCGTTAACTCAAAAGGTGGAGGAGGGACTCGCGCCGAGTGGGAAGCTGCGAAGAGACGCGGTTGAGAAAGAGGGAAACGGCCTCGCGGTCGGAAGGGCTTTAAGAAGCTTTCGGGCTTGTAAGTCCAGAGGCTGGGAGTTTTAAGAGCGCCGCCGCTTCAGTGCACGGTCTCGGAGAATCGCTTCCGCTCCTTCTAGCCGGCCAGCTCTAGAAGAAGAAAAATCCCGGAAGAGAGTAAATCGCTGGAGAACGAAATTACCACAGAGCTCGCATGTGAGCTTGAAATGGGACATTTTTCACACAGATGGAAGATGGGCTTTTGTGGTTGTGTGGTTAGCTGAACCAAGGGTTACTTCATTAACCCAAGGTTCTGTATTTGAATGACGCCATAAACTACGGAGGCTGGCTTTCTCATAATAGGCATAGTTGACGAACTGGGTTTGGTGCACTGTGTGAGTATCGCAGGTCCTGTCTTGCCTTTGATGGGAATTTTCATTTTTGATATTGTGGATTGGGTTTCTGCAACACATTAGGCTAAAATATGGCTGTATCAGTAAACTATTGTGCCATTATAATTAATATCACACACATGCACGGATGTAAAGATTCTGTAGCTACAATACATACTATCACCTCCTTGCTTATATCTGATAGCCAAGATGTGGTCTATGTCAGCTCCATTAGTTGAAGATTGAGATTCTCCAAGGTCAGGGGTTTCTGAACCTGACAACTCTAAGACTTGTGGACTTCAATTCCCAGAATTCTCCAGCCAACAAGGACATTACCAAGACTTCTGGGAACTTAAGTCCACTCTTCTCAAAGTTGCTCAATTGGAAAATGCCGATCTATTTCAACCCTTTGTAATGTGCAAAAAAGTCAATGAGGTGAGGATGTTCAGACATTTCTAACAAAAACCTCTAGATCTGGGGTGTCAAACTCAATTTCACTGAGGGCCGCATCAGCATTGCAGTTGCCCTGGGGGGGGGCAGGTGGGTGTGGCCAGAGTGGGTGCAGCCTAATGGATGGGCGGGATGCAGTGGGTGTGGCCTACTGGGTGAGCGTGGCCAGTTCTACATCATTCGCATCAAGGGTGCCTATGGGAGGCCTGGGCAGGAGTGGGACAGATCTGAGGGTCTCTGGCAGAAGGGGGTGGGATCGGGGCAAGTGCCAAGATGGCCACCACAAAATTGTACATTGGCTCCCGGCTGGCCTGGGCCAGGGCCAAGGCAGCGGGGACCGTTCCCTCAATGTTTCCAGGATGGCTTCACGGGCCACATGAAACCACTTTGTGGACCGCATGTGGCCCCCGGGCCTTGTGTTTGACATGTCTGCTCTACATCAATTGGCTATTGTACGGGTCTTACAATCAGGAAGGTTTGCCCTACATGTTTTTTTTTGTAGATGTCAGTGAAATCATAAATCTAAATCATAAACTGGGTGGGCATCTTGAAATGCTAACATCTTCCTGTATTTTCAATTATATAAAATCATTGACATCCTTCCTTGCCATTTTGAAGCAGGTAACTAAAAATTTTAGGTCCCCTGTACTGTATCATAAGTGGGTTGCAGAAATCTAGATGAACATTAGATGGCAGCAAAGAGTTAGCATTCTTTGTTGCAGTTTTAAGGATTTTTGCAGCCTAGTTTTGGAAACCAAAAAATACCTTTAAAAAACAAAGAACTGGTTCACACAACACACTGAGCCATAATTGATATGGTTCTGCTGGAATGTTCTTACTGGGTATATACATGTATACAAGCTTCATTTTGTTTCTAATCATTAAATAAGCTCTATTTGGGTGCATTTATACAACATACAAGGTCAACATCAAACAAATCACATTATGACAAGGTGTGTAAACCCAGCCCTTTATAGTTTTGACACTTGATGTGTGTAACAAGGTCAAAGAAATATTGCAAGATTCCCTCTCCGTCATATCCTGCCCAATTTTCATGTCACCTTACCATGACCTTCACTTTCTCATAAAATATAAAGTGCAGGCCTCAGCAAACACCTTATCATAAAATAAAATGCAGTTTACATATCACAATAGCTGAGCCACAATATGCTGTGGCTTAGCATGTGGTATGAACTTTAGTCCATCCACTCATAGCCATGATTTAAGGTTCTTCCTTTACTGTCAGTGACTGGGAAAGGAGCATTCTTTTCACAGCTGTGATAGGAATACTGAATTTTGCCTTGGTCAGATAAGTCGCACAAAGATATAAAGCAAAACAAGACAATCCCTGTTTCCACAAAGAATGTAACTGTATATAAGTATTAGCTTAATGAAATTAACCAGCTTTTCTGGGTTCACATAACCATAAACTAATTGTAGAAGTTGCATCTGTGCAAGCTTCAAGTTTGGGTTGATCAGTTTGTGATTCAGGATGCTGAGTGAACAGGCTTCCTAGACAGAAAAGGATTTGGAATAGGGCTCCCTGGGTTCAGCATTATAGTAATAACAGAGGCACACACTGGCAATAGCAAGGAGGTGAACAGAGTGTTAAATTATAAAAATAAGAGGGATCAACATAGGCTGCTTCATCACAGTTCCATCAGAAATGCATTTAAGTTTTCTAGCTTACGTTTTGGCAACCCTGCCAAAGTCTACATGCCGTTTATCTCCTTCAATTCATTATGAGGGGAAAGGGTATGGGGAAAAAAGAGTGTGATTAAATGTTAAAGACTGGATGATGGATTTCTATTTTAGAAGATACTATAAATAATTTGTTCCAAGTAGCTGTATTGATTGAAATTAAAACAAGTCTAGTTGATATAGTTTGTGTTTCTGTAAGCAACATCACAGTATAATCAGTAAACTACATTTCTTATCTACAAATACTTTTTTTTTTATATTTACATATTGAACCTTGGTCCTTCTATTTAATAGAAAACTCTGTAATCAACCAGACCACTGTCCTTGGGTACTCTCTGGGATGTCCATGGGTGATGAAAAATAAGTAAAGATGAGAGCCACAACAGTGTAATCAATGCTCAGCTCATTTTTTAAAGAATGCACAGAAAAATCTGATAGAGCTTTAATCACATCATTGTAGCTGTCACCTTGACATTTTTTTAACCACACCCTGCATATACTCCTGGTATCACACAACTAATGTCTACCCTTCCGGCAAACATTTTGCTAGGAATTTGTGTCTGGAAATATGTCTGTTGTTTTAGCTAATGGTCTTGCCTATATCTGGTTTAATATGTAATCACAGTGATTAGGGTGAGGGTGAATTATTGTATGAAATAATTCCATTTGTAATGGGCTGTTAGAAAGCCAGTTTGGTGTAGTGATTAAGGCATCAGGTTAGAAACTGGGAGACTGTGAGTTCTAGTTCTGCCTTAGGCATAAAACAGACTGGGTGTGCTTGGGCCAATCACTCACTCTGAGCTCTAGGAAGAAGGCAACAGCAAACTATTTCCAAAAACTTGACAAGGAAACTGAAAGGACCTGTCCAGGAAATGGCCAGGAATCAACATTGACTCAAAGCGCACGCACGCACGCACGCACTGTAACTAGTGAATGACATAGACTGTATATAAAAATACATCAATGCTGGATCTCTTGCTTATAAATTTTGTGCTGGTGCAAATTAATTTTTCCCCCTACATTTTTTAAATCTTGTATGTGGTTTGTAGTGCTGCAAATTACTTATGTTATCTTCTTGGATCAGTGTTCAATTTAATAGAGGGAGATCATGCAGAAAAAGAAAATTTCTATATTCTAGTTAATTGCCAATAACTGCCCATCATATTTGGTTCACTGACATAAGTTTCTTCAGAAACATGTTATTAGTATAAGACCATACTTATGCAATGAGTTTGTCAGTGTACTACAAGAATAGACAGGAGCTTGGTAGATTTATTTACTTTGCATAGATTGATACAAGCCCATTGGTTGGTTCTTTCTGAGGATGCTAGAGTTTTGAATCATAGAACTACTTACCATAATGGAACAAGAGGATACTTTCTTTTTTGTTGTGTTCACCCTACATACACATTAAGAAACCTCAGTGAGTTCATACAAATGATCCAAAATTGATGCCTCCCCATGAGACAACTTTTTGAATGAGAGTCCAGGCTTAATGTATTGTTTGCACACTAAAGTGTTGCCATCTCAAACCAAAAGTATGACCTTTAGTTAAAAAGACCAAAGGCAGAGGCTAATTGAAATTCAAACAACATAGTTAATATGAAAACTCAGTTTAATAATTTCATAGGAAGCTAAACAAGGTGCCAATTCATGCTTACTGAGGTTTCTGCTTCATGCACACACATACCTGAGATTACTAACTGCATGTCAGCAGCATCTTCTCAATAAAGATATTAATTACATCATACAACATGCTAAGCGGGCTTGATATTAATTCTACTGAACTGTTCTCCACTGTGTCATTAAAAAATTGGAAGCAACTAAATGGCTAAACAACATTAATAAAGAGTAAATTATCTAAGGCACATCAGGTGACAACAATTAATGACTAGCTATTATTTTTGTATATTCCCCTTTTGGGCTGGTATCTGAGTTGTCTTTATGATAGCCATCTGGCACTTCCTTTTTTAAAGGGGGGGACTATAGTAATTGGGGAGGAAGGTGGGAAAAGATTGAATATTGCCTTGCATGCTTTATGTCTATAACTCATGGATGCACACTATTCTTGAGCTTGGGAGAAATAAAAACAAAGCCAGATGAGCAGTGATTGGACAGCTGTATATATACTGCTCAAAAAAAATAAAGGGAACACAAACGTATAGGATCCTATACGTTTGTGTTCCCTTTATTTTTTGAGCAGTATATGAAGGCAAAAGGAGAACTCCTAGGATCTGAAAACATACTGGACTTAACCTTAAGATAAATCAAATCTGGCTATGGCTACAGATTGATATTGGAATTACAGTGTCATGAATTCCCAACTCAGGCAGGACATATTTACAGAATGGCGGACAAAATCTTCGAAGACAACTACACATTGGCTTGTCTTCCAGTGTGTTGCAATGATGTGTATGTTGAAATACATCAAAAATCTGCTTATCTAAGTTGCTGTCCATAAGAATAATCTCAAAGGAAAATGCCTGGCAGCCTCAGGAGAGGGAATTATTTTAAGAAGTCATACGTGGAAATTTCATTGTCATTTATCTTGACATAAGAGTGTGACTGATTGTTTATTCAGTGAATTTACAAAGGAATCTATTTGCAATCTTTCCCTCAATTCAACAGACATAACTATTTGATAGTAATTATTAAAAGCTTCTTGTAGAAATGAGAGTTGAGAAATTGATTCTTACTCTGACATGCATATCCACCTCTGTATTATATTATATTTCTAAGTGTTTTTCTTAATGCATCCAAAATAGTACAACCAGTAACCAAGGCATCAACAGATTCAGGGGAATTCAATGATGAACAGGAGCATTTAAAAGAAAACCATAGAGAAAAAAATCCTAAAGCAAGAATGTGCTAATTGTACTGGGCCTGCAGTCACATGGGGGGTGTGTGGTTGAATGATTTGTCATTAAAGGATATTACTAGAATTACTAGGAATGAAGTGGTTAGACAACAGTTCTTCATACCACGTAGTTTTACTGCAGACCTTATACAGTAATGTAGAAAATCAAAAGGGTAAAAAGTCAGTCCAAAGAAAAGGAAGACCAGCTTTTAGAAATGTATAAAATATAAGGAGTCATGAAGATACGGAGCAATTCTGTTGAGCCTCACCAAAGACCTTTTCCTCTACAATTGAGATATACTCAAGCCAAGAAACAAAAAAATTATGAATGTTTCCATACTGTATTTAAATCATAGAAACCTATCAGTGGCTGGTATCACTGTTAATTAACTATTGATAGAAGATTAATATTTGTAACCCAGAGTTGAGCTGAAACAAGCTGTAATGAACTCAACAAGACAACATAGACATCATGACACTACAGTATAATGCAAATGGCATGATTATGTATTGATGCCACCACTGATAGAAATCCATAAACCATGTCATTTGCTCATTCATAATTTGCCCCAACATTGAACATCTGTGCTAAGATACAAAACCTCACCTCCCTATCAGACTGAAATAACCTTTCCCATCTGTCTTGATGAATACTTATTACTTATTGTCATGGACAAAAATTCTTTACTGACAAAATGTGACATAAATCAGATGGGTAACACTGAATATGGAGATGATCATTTATTAATGTATTTTCAGGCCTTCTTGCTTATCCCTATCTGACCCCATCTGAAGCTGCTGCTAGGAAAAAGCAAGCAGAAATACACTTGCCTGAAAACAAGCAGTCTTATGAGCAAGTCCTGCAATTATTTGTAAGGTTCCTGAAGTCATTGAGAATGAGCTGGGCAGCCATATAAATTGTCTTAAATCAATATTTGGTCCTCTTTACATTATTTATTCTTAAATTATCCCTGTGTTGTTCTTTAACTTTTTGCCTTGGGGAAAAAAATGATAGGGTATAAAAGAACAAAACTACAATAAGACAAAGGGCAATAATGGTATAAGCCCAGCAACGAGGCCTCTGCATGCATTTTAGAAGCTGGCCCGTGGCAATAAAACAGCAAGCACCTCCTGTTACTGAGGTCCTTTCTAGCCAAGTTCTTTCCTTTGTAACTCTAATTTATAATTAAATGCTTTGACATGGAAATGATTCCTTGGACAGCTGGAGAGATGGTTGCTTATTGCTCCAGGGTCTCCGGTAGCTCAAGCAGACTGTAAATCAGAGTTTGGCCTCCAGAGAGAAAAGATTGGCTTTAACAATCCAGCCCCTTTTTCATAAGCAACCCTTTATCCATTCTCCTTACTGAGTTAACAAATAAAAACCCAGAGAGCAGCTAGGCTCTGTTGATTCAATACCTCTCCTGGGAATGCATAATTTCTCATTTGAATATCTATTAACCTTGAGAGGAAACCTGTTCTGGAAGAAGCTGGCTGCAGGATCAGATTCTTAATATATAAAGGAGCTGAAGATGATGTGGCAGGTGCCCTGGACAGAAAGCTAGAGCTAAGCAATAGCTTCTGCTGCCTTGTAAAAGGATCTAGCTATTTTTGGCTGCTTTCATAGCAGAGGTGCTAACTGATGAGGGAAAAAAAGGATATTGTCTTTCATAGGAGTTTTACTTATGTACAGCAATCAGAAGATAAAATTTTTTAAATGTATCATTGATATTCCATCTTTCATATGCTAAAATTAGCAGATTAAGCTGCTACTAAATTATTAAAGCAGAATGTGATTTTTAAAAGTTTATAAAAACTGGGCAAGCCTAACAATAATCTAAAACAACAAAAAAATATAAACCAAGAATACGTAGTTCTTTAAAGATCTAAATTCTGCAACTTAAAAGAGTTGGAATTTAAATTTAGAGAGTTCCTAACTCACAACAGTTGGAGCTTGAACAATATTCTAAATATAGATTTGGAAATTACAGCTAACCTTTTAAAGTGTGAATGTTTTAATTTAAATGTATTTAAGTCCTTGCATTTCAATGGAGTTCCAAAATTGCAAACTATTATGAACCCTAGGAATAAAATGAGATAGAAGTCCAAATTCATGAATAATCTAAAATGTATAAAGCTTAATTTGAATGCTGGGACATATGCTTCAATACTGAAGTACCTTGTACTGGGAAAAATATATACTGCTCAAAAAAAATAAAGGGAACACAAACGTATAGGATCCTATACGTTTCTGTTCCCTTTATTTTTTTGAGCAGTATATTTTGTTAATGGCTTTATAACAGTTTGAAGATTTAATATAAATAAGCAGTAAAAATCTTCCCCATTTTTGGATTGTATGAATCTAAAAAAAACTGATCAGTATCTCAATTTCACTGTTTGTAACAATCATTTATAATTTTTATGTGTATGCTGTGCTCAAATCTTTTAAAGTTTAAAATAAACCAATTAAATTATTATACCAATAAAGTTTAAAGTATACCAATAAGGAAAACCATTTGGAGATGTTCTGTTTATTAAAAGTGTTAGTTTTTAATCATTTTTGCTTTTTCTCCAGATTCTCCAAATATAATTTTAAAACATTTTTCAGAATCCTCGCCAAACTGCCAAAAGGAAGAAATATTACAATACTTTGGTACTATGTAATAATCCATCTAAGTTATAGATGTTATGAACGTACAGAGACCCGGACGAGCAAGAGATTCTATTGTCACCTGTGCAAACCTCTCTGGGAATCCATTCCTAAAATCTCTTCTAAGGTAGCCAGAAAAAAGCCCCTCCCTTTTTCCATTTGCCATCTCTTCTGCTGGCCTATCAGGCTGGAAATCAATCAGGCCACCATGAGCAGATTGTGTAGTACTTTCATGGTAATCATCCCAAAACACAAAAGTGGCTACCACTATAGAGCAACACTGCCAAGAAAACAGTTTGGTATCTGGAATGGCCATGTGGCAGGCCTTTTACAGAGAGGAAGCTGAGCTCTTCTGTCTCTCCAACAGAATGGCAGCAATATCTTCCACATCTGTCAGCTCTGCTTGGAAGGCTGCAACCACTTCATCTCTTGTCAGCTTCAGAAAAGAATCATCTTTCGCTAGGAAACAAAGTCCCTCAGAGGCCAGTGCCTGCATTGAAGAGGGAAAAAAGATTAGCTGGGTATTATCTAAGCTAAATATAAAAATAAAATATGCCTTAAGGATTAAATCAAATACCTAACTCAATTTTGTACCTCAGTAATACTTAAACATCTGGATTAATGAATGGGACTGGTTTGTTCTTCTCAAGTATTTCAGAGCATCCTACCGCTGGAAGGTATTGTTGAGATCATCTAAAGGTAGTCCTCACTTAATGAGAGCAATTTAAATCAGCAACTCAGTTGGTAAGCAATGCAATTGTAAAGCACATCACATGACATGCCTACTTAGAACAGCAGTTGTGAAGGTTGCCATTGTTAAGTCAATCCCATATAGTCGTTAGGCACGGTCATGACCTTCTGCCCCTTGAACTTGCTTTTTGGAACCTAGCACTGAAGATCGCCAATGACGACCACTTGACTGTGGGACGCTGTGGCTATCCAAATTGCAAGCCAATTAACAAGAGTCCGAATCACGATCATGAGTTGCAGGGATACTATGACAGCTGCAACTACAAAGAATGGTTGTAAATACGTTCAATGCCATTGTAACTTGTAATGTGATGTAACCCTCCCTGAACAAGTGTTTGTTAAATGAGGACTATGGTTCAAACCTCACCCCATGCAGGGATCTGCAACTACAGCATTTACTAATGCAGGGGTTCTCAACCTTGGCAACTTTAAGACTTGTGGACTTCAACTTCCAGAATTCCTCAGCCAGCTTTGCTGGCTGAGGAATTCTGGGAGTTGAAGTCCACAAGTCTTAAAGTTGCCAAGGTTGAGAACCCCTGTACTAATGCCTGGCTTACATACTATTCTAAGTCTTAATTTGATTTCTTAAGTTCACTACAATGCCTGTATTAATACATGTTGAACCGAAACAAAAAAATTGGCATACTATGATATATTAGTATGATGTGTAAATCCAGCTTGCATCTCTTTAGTAGTAAAGGTGAGTGTTTGGGAAGTTAAAAAAAGAGAGACATGAATCCCAATACAACCAATGTTGGCTTACAAAAAGGCCAATTTATACATTAAACCAGTGTTTTTTAAACCTGGCGAACTTGGGATTTCAATTCCTCAAATTCCCCAAATAGCATGTCCCTTCAACTCTCAGAATCCTCGCCCCCTTAATAGTACTTCACAATGACAATGGAAGGCTGAATGCTCTCCTGTGATCAGAAAGAATTCTCCTTATTTATGGATAAGGGCAGACTACAACTGTCCTTTTATATCGATTTTAAAAATATAGAAAGCCTTATGAGACAGAAGTATTTCAACTTCCAACCCTTTTACAATCTGAGGCATCTGTACCTCCATTCCCTAAAAGAGAACTTTTTGTCATATATTTCAGAAATCAATTAAATGAGATTTATAACCAAGGCAGCATATATCCCAGCAGCCAGTGTATGGATAAGACCACTCCCCAGGCCAGGCAGAAGGATAAATCAACTTCCACCCCAGTTCTGTTCATTTATTAAAGAATTCAGCAGCACTAAATCAGAAAAGGTCAGTTTCAGTTCAAAATAAAACACAGCCTTTATTTATTAAAATATATCAGGAATCTTATCCTTTAAGGATAGTTTCAGGGTGGTTCCCTGCAATTCATAGTGAAGCCCAACCTTGACTTTTAGTCAGCCTTTTAAAGGGAAACTGAATTCATACAATACAGAGTTTCTGAGGTATTTGGAAAGTTTCCAGGAAATTTCAATCAATACTTTGGCTAGGCTGATCTGGTATTCTCCAAGAAATTCCTATAATACCTATTAAGGAGGCCTGTACAATATTTCAGATTCAGTTCAAGGAGGATGGTTCAGAATACATGACTGCAGCACCACATCACATAAGTGCAGCAGTGTCTCTCTTACAATAGCCACACAATCCATAGAAAAGTTGTCATGCTTTTAATGAGTTCTAGAGAGGTACTGTATCCATGCTCATATTCCAAAACACTGCTTCCAATTCAAACTAGCTCTGAAACCCTGCACAATCCTACAGTTTAGCGCAGGGGTAGGCAACCTTGGCTCTTTTATGACTCGTGGACTTCAAGTCCCAGAATTTAACGTAAGACTGAGTCATAGAAAAACCCATCTGGAATATGATCACTTTGATATGTCTGATCAAAGTCTTTGTCTAGACTAGTGCAACTTTAAGATGTGTGCAATGGCTAGGGAATTCTGGAGCTGAAGTCTACACAAGTTGAGAAACATTGGTCTAAAGATTGGTCAAGCAAATTGGGAAGAAAAGTCTGGCTATCAATTTATGTTCTTGAAAAAAAAACAGAAAAAAACCCCACTAGCTTCCCCTGCCCCATTAATTTACACTTAGTGAAGGAACTTTTGCATATTAAATTCCATAATTTTAACATATTGTTTAATGAGTCCTATGCAATTTTCCCCCTCAATGCCTCTGAATATAGTATGAGCCTAGGGCTTTTTAATTCAACTCTGTATGCTCTTGAATGAAACGTATTTGAGGTTTTCTAAGGCATAACATAGTTACTTTAAAAAATTATTCAGGGTAGAGCTGCTTCAAAATTATTGACATTTTAAGCCAATCCTACCTCATTTATCATTTTCATTCACCCTAAACTAGATCCCAGCTACTGTGATTCATACACAATAGTTTATATCTTAGTCTGTTATTCAGAGTCAGGCACTGCAGTTTTTCAGTGTTTAAAATCTGGGTGAACTTAACCAGTTAGGGTTTATTTAATAAGCAATAGATAAGCAAAGTATGGATTACTGTAATGCATGAACCCAATCATTATATCCCTATTCACTGTATATCCTGGACCTTATACAGTCCTCAACTATTTTCTGCCCAGAGGCAGATGATGCTCACTGGTGTACCTCTTGAAGGAATTGAAGGGTGGCTGGGGTAGGGGCTTCCGAGTTCTTTGGAGTGCTTTCTTCACTGTTGCTTGTAGATGGTGAAACTTCACCATGATCTATATCTTGAGTGATAGCATTCTTGAGAAATTGTAGATTAAAAAAAATGAAGCGATCTGAATGAAAATCCTTTGTCTTCACTGCCAAAGTTTAAGAAAAACCCTGAAAAATGCAAGGTGTGACTATTCCCCCCCATCCTTTTAAATGTGACATTGTGATTCGATTTGCTGTGTTAGAAACAATATATGCAATATATATATATATATAAATATAAACACTTCATTTATGTTCATGCTCTGAGCTCATGCTCCTTTTACCGCTGCTTGTTCAACGCAACAGAAAAATAGCTTGTTCTCAATACAGTCCAGAATAGGTTTCCAGAAATTTCATGAAGAAAGGCTTGAAATAGTGAAGAGTTTTACGCAAGAGTTTAAAGCAATATTGAAAGAAACTTTTACAGAAATATTAACTAAATTTCTTTTTCCAAATGAAATTGATTTACAACCGACTGCTGAACAATTTATAATACAATCTAAACAAGAAGAAGAGCAAGAACAATTAACTAGAATCTTTCTCCCAAATGAAACTGATTTACAACTGACTGCTGAGCATTTTATAATACAATATAAACTAGAAGAACAACAGGAAAAAGAAGAAGATAGTTCTGAGAATAAAGACTATAAAGGGAAATGGATCCTGCTTGATGAACAGTTTATTTATGGAGAGGAAGAGGATTTGTTTCAAGAAAGGAAAGGACGGCTATTTTTTTCTTTAGTTAACCAGCAAGAAGAGGATTTAATTGAGAAAAAAGAGACATTGATTCAGTTTAAGAAGCAACTTATTTATGGGACTGAAGAAATAAAGAAGAGAGACTTATTATTTGGATGGGAGGCCTCGTTATGGAGGTTTACTTGGTTAAAAAAAAACCTAGAATTCGTCTGAAGAAATGAAATTTAAAATTGTATGTAAGGAATTATGGGTAATCTAAAATTATGGACTGAATTAAGGACTAAGATTATGAGTAAGATGTAAGAGAAGATGATTAATGGTTGATATAATTAAATTGATGAAGAATGTATTTGTTTTGATGATCTAGGTTTGACATTAGATTGATTTATTGATGAGATAGATAAGCATTAAGTGATTGGATAAAGTTGAAGGAATGTAAGTTAGAAATGAAATAAATAGACTGTATTTGTTATGGAGGTTTATTTGACAGATGAGAGAGCCCAGAAGTCAATTGATAATAATTTATAATTAAATGAAAGGAATTAAGGCCAATCTAAGACTATGGGTTGAATTAAAGATCAATTTTATAAGTAAGTTGTAAGAGAGGATGTTTAAATGAAGATATATTAAGATATATTAAGATATATTAAATTGATTAAGAACATAATTTTTCTTTTTGAATTGAGGGATTTATTGTTATTGATATTATTTGTTTATTTTTTTTTTTTAAAAAAAGAATGGTATATATTAAACTTGATGGTTTGGGTGATTTTATATAACCTCTCAATGGATTGAAGTGATTTAAGATTTGACTTAGATTGATGGTTTAGATGTAAATGATAATTATTATTCTTAACAAGATGAGTTGTTTGTTTTGTTTAATGGATTGAATTGATTTAGAGAGTGTATATAGTATATAGTTTAAAATTCTTGTTAGGATTATATAATAATTTTGTTTGATGTAGTGGGGTTTTCTTTTGTTGTACCCTGTACTCACTCTGGGAAGTCGGGGGGGGGAGGGTTAGGGAGGGTTTATAATTTTATATATGATGTTTTCTCAACTGTAATTGGGGTTGGTGGAAGAATATATGTAATTACTGTTATTAAGGGGTTGCTCGGGTGGCCTCTGGGCACCACATCTGATGGAAAAGAGGAAGGAGGAGTGAAGGCTGATGTAAGTGGAAGTTGATAAGAAGGGGGAAGAGTAGGATGGAGATAGAGAAGGATGAAGAAAGAAGAGAAGGAGGGAGGAAGGTAGGTAGTTAGTTGGTAAGTGAGGAGGGAAGGATAGGGTTGGGGGGATGTGGTGGTGGGGGTGCCGAGCAGTGATGTTAATTGTTTGGGATGATTATTTTCAGTTGAGTTATTAGTATTAGATGTATTGAACAATGTATTTATGTTTTGTTTATGGATGATTGTTTATTTTAATACTATGATTTGATTTGACTAATTTTTTTCTTCTGTAACATTTTAAAAAAAACCAATAAAAATATATTTAAAAAAAAAAAAGAAAAATAGCTTGTTATAACATTCTCATGTAATTTCTTATTTTTAAGCTGCTCCTCCAACATTTTTTATCAGTTTCCTTCCATTATTTTTCATAGTTTCATGTTTATATGGTGAAATACTGCTTTTTTGCTGCTCAGAAATGAAATTTCCCTAAGTTGGATGAATAACTGAAAATTATGGACAATTCAGAATGTCTGTTTAAATGGTAATATTAGGTTACCCTTCACTTAACAGTAAGCAATACAGTAGACTGAGTCTGCAAATAGGAATTTTTAATAGATATTATAAGGGATATTTTGCTGAAAGAAGCTTTATAGCACCTTAGATATAAAGAAAGTAATATGATACTATATAAAATCCATTACATTCTCCTAATTGTGAAAAAAGCAATATCTAAGGAAAGCTAAAATATTTTAGTGACGAAACTACTCACATACCCATTATGGTCAATTGCTGATAGAATTGTAAGTCGCTTTTCTAGTCAAATGTGGATAAGTTAATCAAGTGTGAATAAACTTAAACGATCTAAATTTACATTTACCTGCTGAGTGGAAAATTGTCGTTCTGAAGAGCACCTGACATTGGTTGCTGATAATTTGCTCATTTTGTCTTGCTGCTTTTCAGTTTGAATAGAATATTGCTTGACTGGGAAACAAAAAAATGATATAATGATAACAGATGTATACAGCTGAGCTACAAGTAAATAACATAATGTTTTTACTGGGCTATTACCTCTTGATCTAGAAATATGTAAATACACAGAATTACATAGATCCTTTGTTAGAGCAACAATTATCTCCCAGCCCCAAAGACAGAGAATTTGAAACTAATCCTGTAGTATCTCCTAGTTGAGGGCAGCCTTGCATTATTTGGACAAGAAAGAGTGTATTTGACAGAAGGAAGTTTGGCAGAACTCACTGAGGTGAAACAAATGAGGAAATGGTGGTACCATCTTCTGGTCGTTCAATTCATTCTCATATGTCATCCTGGGAAACAAAACACTGATGATTAAATCACAGTACCCTGTCAAAATCAAGTAATTAGTGTTCATTTGCTTATGCTTTTTAGTGAAATGTTGTAAACTATCCTGGATACTTGAAAACTAACTATTCTGGGATATTGATCAGATGCTGATGAAATACCCTGGTCTTTTCCATTTTATTTTCCTGTATATCTGTGTATATTTAACATAACTGATGCAATACTGTAAGTTGCCCATTTGTGATTTTCCCGTTTACAAAATATGATGGTGCCTTAAAATCTGATTACCAAAGACTGACTATGAATGGTTGAATTCAGGTGAAACCATAGTAAGAACTGCACAATCAATATGACTTGAAGAACCCCAGTTCTTGATGTAATGTAGTTCAGAATTTGAAAATGCCACCTGAATGTTTTAATTTGTTTTTGCTTTTGTTCTTGACTGGGCATTCTACTAGAGTTCAAATGTTTTGTTCCTGATCAATCATTCTGAGTGCATTACACTATAGAATATACAAAAGTTGGATTGTTCGTCCCAAACATCAATTTATATCTATGTATAGTTATTATATAGTTATTATAATTCTACAATAATTTCTACAGTCTGAAAAAGTATTTTTGGAATACTTTTGTTGTTTCTTTTGGTTTTAATAGTACAGTAAAAATTTGACATCAGCAGCAATTTTGGCCACTTCATTGCTAATCCCAATTTTAAATAATAAATGAAGCAATAGTCTCAGAAAAGATCCTTCTGTTCAACTGTTTATATCCTTTTGTTTCCAGAACTATTTTTCCTACTTTAATGATAATAATGATAAAATTGGAAGGGACCTTGGAGGTCATCTAGTCCAACCCCCTGCTCAGGCAGGAAACCCTATACCATTTTGGACAAATGGCTGTCCAGTTTCTTCTTAAAAATGTCTTGTGTTGGCGCGTTCACTGCTTCTGGAGGCAGGTTGTTCCACTGGTTAATTGTACTTTATGTTCTTTAATTAATTACTGGTCCCTAATAAGACCTGTCCTAATTGAGTCAGGCCATGAACCTTTGGTGAAGAACTTAAGTCCTTGTAACCAGCCACTGGAACATATGCAGACTCCAATGACAGACAGAGAGATCATTAAGCTAATTAACCTATAATGTCAGGATTCCTGGAAATATTGGTTAAGGCAACCTGATTTATATCTTTTGTAGCAAATGCAGAGTCCTTTTCATAAAACATTATTTTTCTTTTACACAATTTGTCAGACTGCTGTACTGTTTCATCCTGTATGGTTTGGAAAAAGGACTCCTTTAAAACATTCCAGGTCCCACCTAATAATTTATACCAGAGTATTCTTCTGAAATGAATGCTACTATCCAATTTTGGATCCTATATTCTAACTGTTCCCATTTTTTTTATTCCAACTTTAGTTCTTACTGTATTGTTGCACTGTTGTTAGCATTATTGTTGCTGTTGTTCACATTGGTGCCTCTTGTGGGTGGAAAGTCCTCAGTGAATACTGGGGAATCTAATTCTTCACTACCCATCTCGGTGAACTGCAGAGGCCTTTGGTTTGCCATATGCGGTGGAAGGGGGCTGCTGGGCTCGATGAAGTTTTCAACTTGGCCAAACAAGCCCCCTGTTCTCTGAATTTAAGGGAGAAAAAGAAAAGATGGTCACCTGGTTTCTCCTAAAGCCATTTTGTTTTTCAACAGTAGAGAACCAAAGAAGCTGAAGAAACTCAAGAAACTCAAGAACTCACACTTCTGATAAGCTAAAGCAGTGTTTCTCAACCTTGACAATTTTAAGGCATGTGGACTTCAACTCCCAGAATTCCACAGCCAGCAATGCTGGCTGTGGAATTCTGGGAGTTGAAGTCCACATGCCTTAAAATTGTCAAGGTTGAGAAACACTGAGCTAAAGGATCAAGCTACACATTAAAGGTGTTTTTCTAACTTGTTTCACCTTTTTCCCCTCACACCATTTTATTGCGGGACAGTAAATTGAACCCTAAAAGTTCAATTTATCAATTTAAAATTATTATTTGTGGTACATAATTTTCAGGAGTAACAACGGAGAATAATTTTGAGCAAAAGTGTAGGATAAGGCGACAGGATTCCAGGTGTACCTTCCACCTTGCTGAACTTTTGAAGAGTCGTGGTCACTTAAATATGTTATTTGGAATTTTTTTCAGCATAATACAAAATTCGTTGAGATTCACAAATTGTGTACAATTTCTTCCCCCATCTGATTGTGTGTATGTGTTGTTGGCCTCAGTGAGAAACAAGTGTCATTGTACATTTTAAACGATTAAAAGAAAAGTTGCTTGTTCATAACCAAGTTTTGCAATTATTTGATCAAGAATGAGTTTCACAGACTACAGCTTGCAATGGATTAAATATTACATTTACTACTTGAAGTATTTTCAGTTTGCCTGTTTCCGAGAAATGATGCAGTGCTGTGACAGGAGAATAGCCTTACAGGGAAATACAGGTTTAAATTTTACACTCTGACTCTTCTTGGAATTTTCACTTAGCCAATATAGAGAAGCTTTATTTAGAGCAAAGAGACCAAATAAGTGTGAAAAGTGCAAGTAAGGAATGTGACAGCAATAGTTGACTTCACACTAAGATCCCTGCCAACTTTGCAAGGAAAATGTAAAAATTCTCCAACTTCGATATGAGTGATAGAGCAAAGTGAGTTTCAGAATTCGCAGAATCTCCCTTGCCTTTTCGGTCTGTATCAGACATTTCAAGATGTAGGATTGGATGATGATGATTTTAAATTATCAAATTGCATCCACTGCAGAGAAATATGTGTTATCTTAGGAGGTATGTTATATTTCTTTATGATTTTATATGGCTTTTTTATGTTCTCATCAGCTAAGTCTTCTAGGTGATCTACAAAGCTTATGAATCAATAAAAATATAATGACATAATCAAAACTTCAATATCAATATGACCAGTCCATTCAGTATGGGCTTATGAAGAATTTATTCAAGTATCTTTGATGGTCCTCCTGAATTGCAAATTGTGCTGCTTATAAAATATAATGCAGTACTTTAATATTCATTTAAATTTATATCAGGATTTTCTCTTTTAATTATATTTTAGTCTAACCAAAAATGAAATTGAGGCAGAAAAATGGAGCTTTTTTTCTATTTGCTTCAATGAAGGGTGTGCATAAGAGGTGTGCAGGTTACATAAGTTTACTAAACTTCTGTTTTGTGTTGATAAATGTGCATGTATCTGACCATTTTGCAAAGGGATATTCATTTAGCTCAGAAGGAATGCTTACAACATGAAGCTCTCTCTTCTCCATTCTGCAGAACGATGAATACATTTTTAATAGGAATTTTAAAAACCACCAGTAGTAATTTAGAAATAAAGAGGAGCGCAAAGGCCCTTCTGTCCATTATAATTCTGATACTTATAACCAAGGTAACTGTATATCTTCTGGACAATGAATGATTTTAATGTGGGGAGGAAGGCAAACGTGAAAGAGGGAATGACCTGTAAGAAAGCATAGGTCACAGCAGCAAAAATACAGTTTGCTGCAATTTGTAGATAGAACATAAGGGACCTTTTAAATTAAAGAATGTTGTTGTTGTTAGTTGCGAAGTCGTTTTTGACCCATCGCGAGCCAATAGACCAGGGGCAGGCAACCTTGGTTCTTTTATGACTCATGGACTTCAACTATGCTGACTCGGGAATTCTGGGAGTTGAAATCCATGAGTCATAAAAGAGCTGAGGTTGCCTACCCCTGCCATAGACAATGTTCCTCCAGGTCTTCCTGTCCTCTACCATCTTCTATATCCACTATATACTTAATATCCTCTGTACTTATACTCACCCTGTAGATGCCTTCTTCCATTGCTGCCTCCACTATAGCTTTTTCAAGTTCCTCCTCTGCAGTCAGATCCCCAGAGATTGCTCTTTTGATCTCAGGAGCAGCTTCCTCTTCAATGGTCCTTAAGCCAGCCTTATTAGAAGTGAGGTGGAATCCTTTAGCATTGGAAGGGGCCATTCATACCAGAGTGAGAAAGGGATGGAGCAGGTGACACTGAGCTAAAGGATCAAGCTACACATTAAAGGTGTTTTTCTAACTTGTTTCACCTTTTTCCCCTCATTCTCCTGATCACCTCTCAGATAGACAAATGTAATGCAACTAATGTGATGCTGCTGGTTTTGAACATGACTCAACTAGATAGAAAGCAATTGGGGCAGAAAGCAGTAATTCAACTGTTGGCAAGACAATCACACCCCTGCAGAATAACACTAATTCTTGGCTCCAAACCCAGTTATGTTGGTTGTTATTTTTAAGGCTCTTTACAATGTAGCATGATCAGTCTGAAATACGATTTCTTTGCTGCCATCTATTTTTTTCTGGTTTTCTGGATTCTGAATCATGATAGCTGTATACAGTTCCATTGCATTATTTATATCAGTTAAGGGATAATATGAGTTGATATCTAACATCTAGGTTGCTTAATCCTGCTCTATCAATTGCTAAGCACACCAAACAAAAATTCTAGAACCTCTTTAAAGACAGACTGGCTTTATACATAACCATAAATCAAAACTTTGGAGTAAAATGAAATTGTTTTATAACTCATTCCTTCTCCATTTATGTGATAGGGATTGAAGAATAGTATGGTACCTAACACTTTGCTCAGGTTTGGATAGACTCACACATGCTGTATAAAGGAGAGTCAATTTCAGACCAGAGCAAACATATAGTGTTGAAGAAAGGCTTGATTATAAGCAGTTAGAAGAAATAAGATAGGTTGTATGATAAGATATAATACATTTCTCAAAGATATTAGTACACAGATCTTAAAAGAACTCCAAAACATGTATGTTGAGAATGCACATAATACATGCACATATCCCAGGATAAAATTTTAATCCCAGTGCCCAAAGAGAGCAACGTTCACTGACTTCTTGAGAAGTTGTTAAAATATGCAGCATTTCTCATATCAGTTTCCCACTTACCTGGATTTCAACAGCATTTTTCTTAGGACGATATCCATAATATTCTTCCTGGCGCTTAATGAATTTTCTGAAGTGCTCCTGGATGAGGAAAGTAGCATAAAACTTTCCCACAGTAACTTCATCATCTAGAGGAATATATACAAATTAAGGCATTGTAATTATGCAAGCGATGTATAGTATGTATGAATTCACATACCAAGCTACTCTCTAAACATTAACTTTTATGAGAATTTGTAAGTAGATCAGTCAAAAGCTTCTTCACAAGCACTAGAAATGAAAATGAATATCAAAAGTCTCTTGATACAGTAGTCTGAGGACTCACCTCCAATTGGTGGAATGACTTGATCTAAAAGCTTCATGCTGGTTCTCTTCCAGATTTTTTTAATAATCATCCTCAGCTCTTCATTGGCTTGCTCAAAGTTACCTACAAAGCACCCATCATACAGTACATAACTTAGTATTCAGAGTTCAACTGTAGCTTAACTAAATCAAAACATTATAAATAGAATCTGAAAAAACTTGGACAAAAACTCTTATCATTCTGTATATTCTCCAAAAGTCCTCTTCCAAATAGAATTACATGACTCAAAATGCAAATAAAGTCTCAAAGTCCTTTATCATTGATAACTCTGGTTTGTATTTACCAATAATGAATATCCAAACCTTAGTTTGTGGAAGCATGGGAAACAAAGTACCCCTGTATGTTCTCTGTTGCTCACCTGTGGCTCTTTCACGATTGATTTTGTATAAAATTTCTTCACTTATTTAAACTGAGAAGCCACCCAACTTCCGATGGTGTTGAGTGGCTCATTTTACTTAAATGAGGCTGCAACTAAAGTTTAATTTAAATATTAGGGTAGTTCAAATCTTCTATAATCCTAGCCATGGATGAACTTGCTAGTATTTGCTTTTTGCTTTTTGAAAACTCAGCTTCTTTAAAGCCCTAAAGCTCTAGGAGCAGTGTGTTGGCACAGATCCCTACTGAAACTACTTACTGTAATTTACGACAGATGAAGTCTTGACTAGTTGAGGTTTTATGATTAAATGCACTAGAAAGGTATTAATTATTATTGATTTATAGCATCTACTGTTGGCCTTATGTAATTGTGCAATAATGGATTTTAGTGTCAGCTATTTTTCTATTGGTATATAAGGTGATTAATGTTCTTTCCCATTCATGAAACAATAACGGCTACGAGAGAATGCAGCGAAATTATTCATGACATAACATTGGCAGTTTCTACTCTTTACCTTCTGTCTTGATCTTGAGAGCAGTTCTCACCAGAGCAAAGAGTGTAGCATTGAAAGTAACCATGCCATCACTATTCAATGGCATATTCATGCCCACTAGGCGCTGCAAAACACACAGAAATATATGCCAGAAAGAAAAAAAACATTATGGTTGGATTTATGCATACTGTAGGACTATTTCACGATCTGGTTTATTTTTAATTCATTCAACTAACCATGGTAAAAAAAAATCCTAGTTTTGTATGATATGTGATCACAGCTTCTACACATACAAACCTACAAACCCATTTTAATATTCATTACAATCTTATCTGACACTAAGAAACAGAATGGAGCACCAGTCTTTCATTCCTATGAGGATTCCAGTGCCATTTAGGCAACAGAACAGAAATGAGATTGGGTCCACATAGCACTGAATGTCAGAATCGGAACAGAGCTGGAAGTGACCTTGGAGGTCTTCTAGTCAAACCCCCTGCTCAAGCAGGAGACCCTATACCAGGGGTTCTCAACCTTGGCAACTTTAAGACTTGTGGACTTCAACTTCCAGAATTCCTCAGCCAGCTTTGCTGGCTGAGGAATTCTGGGAGTTGAAGTCCACAAGTCTTAAAGTTGCCAAGGTTGAGAACCCCTGCCCTATACCATTTCAGATAGGTGGCTGTCCAGTCCTTTTTAAAAAACCTCCAGTGATGACGCACCTACAACTTCTGAAGGCAAGCTGTTCCACTGGTTAATTGTCCTCACTGTTAAGAAGTTTCTCCTTAATTCCAGGTTGTTTCTCTCCTTTATTAGTTTCCATCCATTGTTTCTTGTCTTGCCTTCTACTGCTTTGGAAAATAAGTTGACCCCCTCTTCTTTGTGGCAGCCCCTCAAATACTGAAATACTTGCTATCATGTCACCCCTAGTCCTTCTTTTCTCTAGACTGGCCATACCCAATTCCTGCAACTGTTCTTCATATGTTTTTGTCTCCAGGCCCTTAATCATTGATAAGGAAATATTCTCTGTTATCCAATTACCTTACAAGCCACACGGTGTGGACAAAATTTCCCAAACCCTAGGGGAGGCTGGATTCGTCTCAACAGAGTTACCACATCTAGATGCTTAATTCGACCCCTGAGGTAAAACAAAAGGTAGTCATGTTTTATACATATGATGCAAAAATAGAACTTTGAACCCTAATTCAGAAGTCAAAGGCCACAATTTAATGTCCCCTTGGCATTTTTTTTAAAAATCAAAGTGAATCAGCACACATTTTTGTTTTAGGTTTTTGATCAGCTAGCATCATCCATGACCTACAGTATGTGTCAAAAAGTATTCCTGGAAGAAGCTGATAATCTCCCTATGGAGCAAATCAAAACTGGGAAATTAGCTATACAAACTCCAGGAATCTCTCAATTCCTTTCAAGCCTTGTAGATTGATATTCTTTACAAATCTGATTGTGGCATGCAAATAAAACAATATAAGCAGATTGAGAAAGGGCATTGTTTGGTTCGCACATCCCACAAAGCCATAACATGGTTTGTTTGAATCAGCATTTAATGCAGACCCAGTCATTGCAGTTTGCATACCAGAGTTTATGGCTTGCATATAATATGAGTCAAGCCAATAGTGATTTGGTCAGTAAAACATTGCTAAACAAGCCATACTTCAGCATAATATTGCCCCAGTCAATGTCTCCATATCTCTGACAAAACATTAGTTCAAAATCTTAACTTTCAATGGAGGATCATGACTAATCCCAGTTTCTTTGCAAGACTGGCTAGAAAAGTCAGACAATCCCATTAAGGGAGTGTTGGGAGTAGTAGTGACGGCCTTTTGTTTGATCCTCTATGGAGGACAGATATATACAATCAGGCTAGCTTGTTGTATTACACTAGCTTGTTGTATTAGATATAATGGAAAACACTACCCCATGTTGAAATAGTTAAGCTACTGTTGTTCTTGATACAGATTTGGAAGAGGACAATCTCTTGTGTGCCTCAAGCAGTAAAATCTTTTCAGCACTTCAGCACATTGCTGTATGATGAACACATGCTTTTTTGGTGACATAAAAATATAACTTGTGAAAGATAACTCTTAGGAAGAATTATTTATCAAAGGATATTGAACACATATAATTCCATGAACGGTCCTTGATGATACTTATTCTTGGAAAATCCATTTTTACACCTAATGCAGCAAAGCAATAATCAGGACTTCCTCTTTCTTCAGAACAGCTAGTCATTCTAAATTTATTGTTCAATATCTTTAAAATATTGATTAGCAAAGTTGTTTGTGAACAAATGGATCCTCAATTCATTTTAACTGGAAACCAACAGAAGAGAATATATGTAGCTCATGACTAAACTGTGGAATCCTTGGTGCACTGTAAGGTTTTTTAAATTAAAAATGTCAAGAAAGAAACAAAAAGAGCAGAGCATGTCCTTTCCAGCAGCCTACACCCAGAGAAGCAGGGATTAATTGCAGAGAAACAATCAAGCAGAAAAGAATAACCTAGTCAAATAGCAATCAAGGAGAAAAGCAAACTACCATCATCTGTCGCAAGGCAACCTATTGTATATAAACAGGAATCAAACGTCACACTCAGTAGCACTGATGATGTTACCTAGTTGGGTAATAAAATGTCTGCAAGTGAACAACCAAGTTCAGAGAGCACCAAGGACTCCACGATTTAACAGGAAACTTTAGAGATATAGGCAGCAGTGAATGCTCAAAACAAAAATTGGAAATTTAGCCCAATATCTATATTAATATATAAAATTGCATCTTAATCTCCCTCTTAGATTATGTTACTATATTTTATTATATCCCTCTAATATTCCCATTATAAACACACTTGCAAATAAATGCACAAGTATTCCAAGAAAGTGTCCTACGATTAGTATTCTCCATTTAAGCTGAAATAGATTGAAAGCAAAGTAAAAGTATCACCATTCTCATCCTGTAGATACATAAATGAACACCTTTCAGATGCTCATTTTAGATATTTTTTTTTTAAAAAAACCCCCCACTGAGCTTGCTTATCATTTTCAGTGGAGCAATTCACAGCAATCTACCAATAGAGAGATTCTCACGTGGCTTCAGGATCATATTCTGCCCAGATTTTTTTGAATTCATCCAGGTGGTGGGGACCTAAGATGGACCAATCCCGTGTGAGGTAGTCAAAATTATCCATGATGACAGCAACAAAGAGATTGATAATCTAAGGAGAAATGCATTGACACATTTTAGTGAAAGATGACAGCAGACAATGGAGCCTAACCATCATCAAGAGATTTTCTTTGGCATCAGAGAGATTCATAGTATTAAACTCTTGACTGTGCTATAAAAGCTAACTGGCTGGTTTTTCTCAGGCAATAAAACAATATTTTCATAAATTCTGGCTTTCGTGTATCTGGATGGTTTCACAAGTTAGACACCAACTAACTTAAGTAATTAGGACATAAGCAGAAAAGTGATCATTATAAAAGGATATTCTTATGAGCACAAATGATAATTTAATATAATGATCCTCAACTTTTAATTTCTTAAATGCTTCCAATTACTCTATCAAAGAATATAAGTCACACCAAGGCAGAATCAAAAAGCCCACTTTTTCCAAGACAGACATGCATCCTGTTGTTGGATTTATCAGTTAAAAGGAGTTTTAAGAACACAGATTGCAAGTTTCTTTCTTTTTCTAATAGTAGCTTCCCTCTAATTGTTGCAAAAGGTGGTAGTGACAAAAGTGCTGCCCCCATTGCATGGGTCTGATTCTGCAACCAGGATCAATGGACCAAACTGCTTTATTTCATCTACTTGGCTACCCTCCTTTTCTAAAATATACTGAAGAAGTACATTTAAATAAGGGAAGAAAAGGAATATTCCAAATTACCATTCTACTGCAGTATAATGTTGCTTCAGGAACTATCTGTCTGGACATTTGAGAAAATTCAAACAAATGTGAAATCCGATATTAAGAACCATGGTGGCACAGTGGTTAGAATGCAGTAATGCAAGCTAACTCTGCTCACTGCCAGGAGTTCAATCCTGACCAGCTCAAGGTTTACTCAGCTTTCTATCTTTCCGAGGTTGGTAAAATGAGGATCCAGATTATTGGGGGCAATATGCTGACTCTGTAAACCGCCTAGAGAGGGTTGTAAAGCACTATGAAGTGGTATATAAGTTTAAGTGCTATTGCTATTTAACATTATTTGAACTAACAAAACAGATAGAAGCAAGGCTTTGCTAACCTTTTTAAGCCTTATAAAAGGAATGAAGGCAAGCAAACTTCCCTCCTTTTTTTACTCCAGAGTTAGCCTCTAATCGCCCTTCACAACCAAAGGAAGTCAATTAATCTTGATAACTGTGACCTAATATTCCCTGGCTTCATGGTCAGTTTAGTTAAGTATACATTTCAGTGAAGTTGAGGATCATAGACCATGAACAGCTCTAGAGACTAGTGGTCAGCAGTTCCTAACACTAATTTATGGAAGCATCTTAACAGCCTGCCATCATTTTTAATGAAATGAACTATGTGCAGTGGCTGGGACAGCCTGGGGAAAAAATAGCCTTTGTTTTTCATGTATTTCATGTCTTAGAAGCAGTTTGAGAAAGACACTAGCAATAGCTGCCATGACCTACAAATATATTATTCTACCTCTGGTCAAATAGTTTTTGCAGGTGTTGAAACATAATAAAACCAAGAGAAAAAAACCTGTCCAGACAGTGCCTATATCACATACACTGCTTCTATATAACTTTCACTGTTCTGGAAAAAAATGCCACACAGTCTGTTTCTGGTCTTGTTTTCACCCTTCATACTTGGTTTGGCACAATATTTACAATAACTGGAGTCTGGCATTGGAAGATGTAGCAGATTTACCTACCTCCACATGACAGACACAAAAGGATCCTTGAAATGAAAGTAATGTACATTTCTAATAAAGGAGAATATTTGTAGCTCAGGCTTGACATGAGAAGTCCTTGATGCTCTCTAGGCTTGCTTGTTTTCTTGCAAAAGTTTCATTATCCAAACTAGGTAACATTATCAATGCTAGTCTAGAATACATCCCAAAGACATGCTGGGAAAAGAAAAACCAAACTGCAAAGCAAACTAGACCAGCACTGATGATATTACCTAGTTTGGGTAATGAAATGTCTGCAAGGAAACAAGCAAGCTCAGAGAGCACCAAGGACCCCTAATGTACATTTCATTAACATGCTACAGCATAACCCCTGGAAATGAGAATTGTAGGCCAAAAAGTTTCCATTCCAAATCACATTAGCCATAATGTACTGGAATCTAGTCAGTCTGATTTCCTCATCTGCGTCATGGGGGTGGCATTGGATAAGGGTAGAAACTTATATATTAAATGTGAACTTAGGAATTAAGTTCTGGTGGCTAAGTAACCAACATGGTTACAGGGAGGTATTTGTGTTCTGGAAGGAACCCCAAGCTTTGCAATAGTATGGGGAAAACTGTAGAAAAAGAATTCTAAACAACAAACCTAAACAGCCCAATAAGAATGAGAATACTCAGAAACAAGAGAGTGTGGAATATCTGTTTGGGAGAGGATGTGGCATGGAAACCTGGAGAACAAAAGGGAGAATGGGATGAATACTGAACTGAATGTTGGTTGGATTGATCAGGAGCATTAAATGCTGTACCATTTTCATTGCATGCCACACTTAAATTATTAATCTACTACCTATATAAGATTATTATTATGATTATAAATGCACTACCTTTCAACCTATTGTTCATGTCCAAATTTTTTTTCCTCAATTATGAATAACTCAATATCTGAATGAACTCCACCTGTTGCATTTACTTCCTGTTCTGATAATGCCCCAATTATCTATATATTGCAAATATATGTTGGATGCACACAATATACTTTAACAGCCTAATATGAGAAAGAAAGGGGGAAAGAACATACCAGGAATGCACACAGCATGTAAAAGCTTACAAAGTAGAAATAAGCAAAGCCTGAACCGCAGGTATATTCTTCTCCAGGAGCAAAATCAGACTCAGGGTCACATGTTTGGCCATAGCTGGCACCTAATAAGACCTCCTGCCAGGCTTCACCTGTGGCACACCTGGAGAAAAGGGGAAATTAAGGCAAGGCATAATATTATATGTGAACCTAGCCCAGAAGGATTATAAAAATAATTCACGGATGTAATTAACCTTTAAAAGTAGTATCAATCAGGATTTTTTAGATTAAGAATAATTTTTTAGATTAATTTTTTTTAGATTAAGTTGCAGGAATTATAATCACATTCATACATACTACCCTTTCCAATAGCAGTTCTCATTTAATTATTCATGGTCAAATGTTCTGGAAGAAATTGAAAAAAAACCCTCAAGGATAGTTGGGATAATTGTATGTATGTATGTATGTATGTATGTATGTATGTATGTATGTATCTATCTATCTATCTATCTATCTATCTATCTATCTATCTATCTATCTATCTATCTATCTATCTATCTCCTGCCTTTATTATTTTTATAGATAACGCAAGGTGGCAAACAAATACAATATGCCTTCCTCCTTCTATTTTCCCCACAATTACAACTCTGTGGCGTTGGGCTAAGAGATGGTGACTGGCCCAAAGTCACATAGCTGGCTTTCATATCTAAGGCAGCACTAGTACTCTCCTGGTTCTAGCCTAGTGTTTTAGTTACAGTTGAGTTTACTCCCTATTCCTCCCAAAATATTGGGAACAGTTGTTATTTAAACCATTACATTACTTTTTTTCCACCAATTGGGAGATTCACTACCACAAAACACTAGGAAACCAAAGTATACATTTGGCTGGTTCAGTGGCATTGAAAAGTGTAGGAAATAGCACTGTTGAAAATTAATCCCTTAAACAGGAATTGTTTTATTCAAACATCGTAACCATTTTATTTAAACTATCTCGGTAATTCTTAGCCAACTAACCTAAAGCCTCCCAAATCACATTTAAAAAATTGGCCCATTTGTTCCAGTGATTTCATTATACCATAATTTTAAAATGTAGCTAACCTATGCCTGCTCTGTTGGAAAAAGCAACCACACATTCATGCTAATGTTAACATCAACCTTGATATCTATAGAAAATGTACACAGGGCCACGTTTTTGAAGATGATACTTTGGGATCTTAAAGGGTCTTTTGTCAAGAGAGGAGATGCCACCAATAAGAAGGGAGGAAAAAGCTGTTCAAAATAAGCTATAAACCAAGTAAGCTGAAATGATACAGACCTGAATAGCATCAACACTGCTTGTGGGAAAGTCTGAAAGTTGTTGTTCCGGTTTATTTGAGTTCCATCTACCAGTGCAATTTTCCCAAACATCTATAAATGAACATGCTGTTGTCAGAGGCTTATCTGCAAAACCTTGCAGCTTGTGACCATTCCCTGATGCTTTGCTCATACTGAATTCTACTTGAGCTATTTAATTTAGGTGTAGGGCTTCTTTTGACATCTTCCTTACTTAAACATCTGGGTCCAACTTGAACAATGTTTTTTTTATATATAATAAGGGGAAAAGAGAAAGAAAAAGCAATAAAAACACAGGAGTGCCCTGTGAGAGGTTTCATTTGAATGAATGAATGAACTTTTATTATCAAAGTATAACATGTATACAATGAAATTGGCTGAGCCTCCCTCCGTGCCCGCCCCCACAAGTCACAGTGACTACAAACCCACCAACCTATTACACCCTGTGAGCTAATTGCACAGCACGCTGGCCTCACAAGTCTATCATGCATAAAATTATGTCAGTTCAAGAGCCTGACAGCACATGGATAGACACTGTTTTTCAGCCTGTTGGTATGGCTGGCTATATTTCTATATCTCCTACCCAATGGTAGGAGAGTAAAGAAGTACCAACCAGGGTGTGAGTCATCCCTGAGAATTTTCCTCACTCTGCCAAGGCAACGAGTCCTGGCGATGTCATCCAGTGGTGTCAGGGAACAGCCCATGATGTTTTGTGCCATGCTCACTACCCTCTGTAGTACCTTCCTGTCCGTGGCTGTCAAGCCAGCATACCAAACCATGACACAGTGTGTGAGAACGCTTTCAATAGTAGACTGGTAGAAGAAGGTCATGAGTCGTTGCTCTACCCTGTTCTTCCGCAAGACCCTGAGGAAGTGGAGTCTCTGTTGGGCCTTTTTATGGTAAAAGTCATGCCTAGAAGCATCCCCTTTCCTTTGAATTTCTCAGGGAAGTAAAATTGTGTTTGCAATCCTCCATTAAGAAACAGCAAGTGCTTCCAGGTGATGTTTCTATCATACCATCACCTTCTCACATTTTCTGAAACAAAGGGATTATTTTCCCTTTGTAACTCTCCTATATTTTTTACTGTTTCTTTCACCTTTTTACTTTCCACAAAACACCATTAAGGAAAAAAAAAAAGGATAGAAATAAGTACCCAAGGATTATGCTAGGACTCCCCCATCTGAAAATATCCCAAGTCCTATTGAAGAATATCCCAAGTGACATTAAACTCACCAGTGGAAACAGAATCACTCTGAGTCTCCGTCTTTCTTGCCCACATTGCAGGTTAATCTCTGTACAGATAGTCCTCATCTTACCACCATAACTGGGGCTGGAATTTCCATTGCTAAGCGGCGCAACTATTAAGTGAGTCATGCCCAATTTTATGACCTTTTTTGCCATGGCCCTCATTAATCACTTCAGTCGTTAAATGAATTATGCAATCATTAAATTGAAATCAAAAAATAAAATAAAATGATCCAGCTTCCCCCATTCCCTTTGCTTGTTAGAAACCCCTGGGAAGACTGTAAATTTTGATCACGTGACATGGGGATGATGTGATGGTTGTAAGTGCGGGGACTGGTTGTAAGTCACTTTTTTCAGCACCATTGTAACTTCGAACTGTCATTAAACAAATGGTTGTAAGTTGAAGGCCTGCTAAAAAATCTCATGATGAAAGAGGTAACCAAGGAAGGGACCATTAGGGGGCTTCATTGCTGAAGATGAAGAGGTTGGAGGTCCAGGCAGGAATGACATGCAGCCCTGACAATACTTTTTAACTTATGTGTTGAAAAGGGGGAATAGAGTTTGAGAGTAAAAAAAGAATCCAAGTAAGGTAATTACATTAAAGTATCTCTCTGTCCATTTAAATCAGTGGTTCTCAACCTTTTTCAGGTTGAGACCCCACTTGCGCCGCCCATGCGTGCCGCGACCCCGACCCGGGCGCACGCGCACGTGCAACAGGCCGATCCGTGCATGCGGGGGCACGCGCGACGAAAAAAAAAATAAAAATTTTTTAAAAAAATCAAAAAAACAAAAAACAAAATGGCGGACCACGACGGGCCAATCCGCGCATGTGCGGCGCGCATGCGATGGCCCGATCCGCGCATGTGCGGGGCACGCGACGAAAAATTTTTTTAAAAAAAATTTAAAAAAACAAAAAACAAAATGGCGGACCGCAGTGTCCAGCGACCCCCGCGAAACGGTCGTTCGACCCCAAATGGGGTCGCGACCCATAGGTTGAGAACCACTGATTTAAATGGTTTATCACTGGGATTTAGGGGTGGATTGTCCAATAAGGTAATGCATGGGTTCATTTGCATTGCTTACCTGCATCCCAATCACAGCATAGATGAAGAACAACATTACGATCAGCAAAGCCACATGAGGTAGTGCCTGGGAATAAAGTATAGAAGAATCTGAGGATCATCCACAACTGCAGTTCAGCTATGAGTTGGAAGGGGTTGAATAGGTGAACTTCACCTAGTCCAATCCCATTTTTCAGGATTTTTCCTTCACTTGGATAGGAGCTTGCACATCCAGTAAGATGTACTTACCTGGAAGGATTTGATAAATGTCCAGAGCAAATTTCTAATGCCTTCTCCTCGGCTCAGCAATTTTACCAGCCTTAGGACCCTGAAAAGCCGGAAAAAAGTGATGGAGATACGACCGCTGTCATCAGGATCTATGGCAGGGACCTGTGGAAAGAACATATCCCTTGCAGTGGAAGAAGCAGATAGAAGAAAGTAAACTTTATTCACTGGAGGAGTCTCTTGTATTCATCAGGGGTCCCTAAATAAGACAGTTACAACCAGGCCTTTTTTTCTCATAGAACGCCCAGAACAGAGTTCCGGCACCTTTTTTGGATGGAATCTTGTAGGGTAGGCAAGGCGGGTTGTATGACGTGTGTGAGTTTTTCTTCTTCTTCTTCTTCTTTTTTAGAAAAAAAGCACTGGTTACAACCTATTGTTTATTTGCAGAGAAGAGGCTGACATGATATTTCTAACATCTAGGAGAGATGTTGGCCTTTCTCAATTTTGCTGTTCTAGACCTACTTATTACCTATTTTGGCCCCAAGTACTTCTTGAATATGACTCCCAGGCACAAAGAATGTCTCTCAATCCTGCTTTAAAGCTTTATATAACTGAGGACATAGCATGACTTTCAGCCCTTGGATTAACAGAACAATCAGAGGAGATGTCCATGGAAATATCAGTTAGTTCATCTTCAAAGACCTTTGACTCTTTGAAGGACACAGACTTGTATTCATCTTTTAGATCAGGGTCCCCAACCCCAGGGCTGTGGTCCATTACCAGGCCATGGCTGGTTTGGAAGTGGGCTGTGAGAGCAGCAGGCTGGCACTCGTGTGTGCAGCTTGACTTGCACAACTGGACTCCACTTGCACGGGCCAGCCCACCACTTGCATGGGCCAGTTCCCTTCTCCTCCCCCCCCCACTGGCCTGCCAAGCCATAAAGGTTGGGGACCACTGTTTTAGATTATGTGTTTTTGGCAGAATCTCCATTTCCCTTTCCTTGCAGCAGTCCAAGACCACAAAATTAAACTAGAGGTTCTAGAAGGATTCAGACACCTCCTTCAAAAAGGATGTATGGAGACAATTATATACTGTATGTGTGTATATATGTGTGTGTGTGTGTATGTATGTGTGTGTGTGTTGTATGAATCCAGCCATTGTGGTTTGTAAATCAAGGTTTATAGTTTAGCACTATGTACTGAGAGTATACATTCGTAAAATGGATAAAACACTGCAATGGGGCCAACCTTTCTTTATTATATATTATAAACCTTTGTTTATAATATATTATTATATATTATATATTATATTATATTATATAATTATATTATATTATATTATATAATTATATATTATATATTATATTTTATATATAGACTCATTGGAGCTATCAAAGATCTATTGCCTACTGATATTTTCACTGAGAATACCTCACCTTGTTTCATCTATCTTGATCATTCTTGTTGTGCTTGAATTTTTGTAAATATTCAACAAACCACAAAACAGAATAGGACCCAGGTATCTGAAGAGATACCTCCTTTTATACTAATCGATCCAGGTACTGAGAACATATATGAAGCTATTCTCCAGATGCCCTTAGACTCAGAGGTACAACAAGTGGAACTAAGGCAGTAATTCTCAGCGTTTTGTATTTTAAATCCCACCAGGTTTTACTTGAAAGAATCTAGATCCTACCAAGTTAGATACAAAAAGACATTTTTCCCCCAAAGACATTGTAATGTTTACAGAAATCCTATTATTATATTTAGCATTTAAGGTAGGTTTTTAAAGTCTGAACGAATTATGTATGTCGCACCTATACAATTTTGAGTCTCAGCTGTGGTATACCACTTGTTCTGAACATCTGCACTAAAAATAAATCTCTTTCCAGAAAATATTTGACAGCAGCTTCTTATTAAGAGCTTGCTTTCAAGTCATTTCAGTACCAAACGTCAGTTGGACATCATCCCTTTTGCCCAAAGAAAGTGGCTTCTAGACCATTACATCACAAACTCACAAGAGGCACAACCATTTGAACCTTAGTTTCATGATAACTGGGATGTGTATTTGATACACAGGAATCACTGGAATTCTTTCATAATAGCTTTGTTTGCTTTTCTAGTAGAAGCCACTTATCAGAGCTCCAGTATTCTGAAATACTAATTTATCTGTTTCCAGTCCAGCTTGCTAGAGGTAGTCTGACAAATACTATTGTGAAACTATCATTATTATCTATTCAGTGCCAAGCAATCACCATGTTATATTCCCATTATTATTTTTATTTACTTCATGCAGCTTTTAATGAAATCTCACTAATTCTCCCATATTATTCTTTTACTGTATCTGTATCTCATTTTTGGAAGGCACTTTGGAAGCTTACGGACAGTACAATATGTAAATATATTTAAAATAACCAATAAAGTGGCATTTACCTGTGATGTATCTCCATTGCTGTAGGCTCCTTGGACTGCCAGTGGCTTGGTCTGTGAATATATTCCATGGTAATGAACACGGCAATGGTTGCAATACAAGTAGAAGTAGGACCTCAGGACCAACAACATGCTAAACTAAGGGACTGGATAAAACTACATGGTTGATTTCATGCTGACACAGAGGGACCGGAATACAGGATGGAGATTCATGCCACTATTATAGTGCTACACATAGCAATTCCATCATGGATAATACTACCGGTATATTACTGATGAACTGCTGGCTTTTACTGAAACAAAGAAAGTCATTGAAATCTAAGAAGGTATAGATCCAACTTGTCAGAAAGGAAACATACACGATAGGAAACATTAAATGGCTTGATTATTGGAAAATCATAACAGTTCATCTGTTTTTTTTCTGTATATGCATTCTAATATAGGGCATATGTTGGCATAATGATTACAGCAACAAGGATATCACATATTCAATGCAGAATAAAACTCAGAACTGCAAAGCAGTTTGCATGGATTACTTCTACAGTAGCATACATCTGTTACAAAACTGATTCCTAGATTTATGCTTCTGGAGAGAAAAACATAGTTCATCAATTAGTTTCTTAATCTGATGTCCTAAATAAACTTGATCAAATTTAATATAAAAATTCCATTGCAGCTGACCTTTTTTTACATTAAAAATACAATAGCTGTTTCTATGAACATGTGTTTGGAACTCTGCACCTTGATATGGCCCATGGGCTACTCAATAAAGTAATTAATTAATTATGAACACTGTTTAGATGTCCATTTCAGTTTCAGCAGTTTTAAGTATCTTCTATTTTTTTCAGTAAAATTACATTGAGCCTGATCAATAAGCACAGATATTACATGAGTTAATATCATTGCTTTGGTAGCAGTCCATACTAAAAGGAAGTACGTTTATATGAGCTGGATAATGAAATATATTTTGTTATTCTTTCTATTTTTCTTATCTTTTCTTTCTATATCAACACTAAACTTTTACTTGTATTACTTTTGTTCCATGTTTATCTGTAATCTAGGGACAGAAGACTATAGGTAATGGTGATAGCACTGGATATTGCTGCAATACCATCACCACTCCTGGGCAACAGAATTGCAAATGCTGAGCAAGTTTCTTTTTCATGGTTGTTCTTATCTTCATGTACATCCATCGTACCTTTGTACCTTCACTATTTGCCCAGTGAATGGAAAGGGAAATCCAAATGAAAAAAAGAAAGCCCCTATGGATTGAATGGATTGTGGATGGTTGGTCATCATGTGAGCTTGATTAAATAAAGTAATCAAAGTCACATTATGACAGGAAGGAAGGAACAGGCTGCATGCACAGATGTGTTGAATATTATCTATTGTTCTAAAAGGCTATCCAAGCCTAATGCTGAACTGGCATTGCCATGGGCTAAACTGCCCCCCAAAAGGACCTTCCTATTGAATGAAATTCTTCTGCATTATCCTCCAAAGTTTGAACACTGCAGACTCAAAACCAAAAGTGTCAAAAGAAGGAACTACAATCAGGAAAGGATGTAATGAACAGCCAGATTTATACCTTTGTGGCTTCGCCCTGAAACAAGGTATATACTTTTAACTGGAGAGCTGAAACCACACAGAAGCTGAAAAAAGTAGGCAGGGATAAATTTGATACAGTATATTTCATAGGAGCGTCAACCTTTCAAGGTGATCCAGGTCAGGAAACCATAACCATTAATACTACCTTTATTATAAGGTTACAGTGACAGAACCTTGAAAGTCTGAAAGCACTTCCCCAGTCCCTGGATTTTGCAGTTCTCCCCTTACAGAGAACAAGGGAGAACTAGGGAGGGTCAATAACTGAGGCATTTTCTCCACCCCCATTCCTGCTTTGGACTCAAGGTTTCTTTTACCAGATCTTTGTCTAGTTTCTTTTACCAGACCTTTGTCTCCTGTCTTTCAATATTATTCTCCTTGCCATTTACAGGGAGAAAATTAAAGGGATTGCACCATTGCACCAATCCTTTCCTATGGAAAGGCGTTGATTGCCAAGAAATAAGATATGTACGCCGTAGAAAGTAAACTAGGAAAAAAAGAGCCTCATCCAAGGAAACTGTACTGTGCTTATGCGATTCTTCAACAAAATAAGTTCCCCTGCATTATCGGCATCATTTCTAAAGGATCAGTTGGTTTTCCTACAGACCCACTTTGCCCATTAGTTGCATGCAACTCACACTTTTACACGGCAGCACACAGCAAGAAGAAATAATCTAGAAAAGTAGGAAAGGGAAATGTGGAAGAAAAGGGTGTCCACAACAACTTCATGCAGCTGATATTTACAATGCCATCACAGCCACCGCTTAGGCAGTACAATCCACCACTGGAAACAAGAATTGTCTGTCAAGAAAATAACAGAATCAGCCACGTGCACTTTAAAAACAGAGAAACTGGAAACAATGATTTTGAGAGAGAAAGGAATAGGAAATGGGGGCATGGGGAGACTGGTGTTTCACAGAGAAATCATGAAAGAATCACGTTAGAATTACAATGAGATGTACAGGTAGAAATGAGGAAGGAGGAAAGAATTGGAGAATAATGAATAAAAAGCAATGATATGAAGTGCATTAAGCTAATAGTGTTTTTAGCAGAACGTAGAAATCTCCTACGAGAACTGGGTGAAACTAAGAGAAATCAAGAGACCTATTTGAGTATTCATATAAGATAATATTTGTCCCAAGATTAGATGCCTATATCTGTCCATGACACATAATCAGCTACAGCCAAATTGCCAAGAAACAACTATATCAACTAAATTTCAAAAGATAGTCATGTGTTTGGGGTACTTCCAAAAGAAATCAGGCTCTCTCTATGTTCCTTCCCCACCAAAATTCCTATTATGGCTTATCATGGACAGGTTTTCGAAAAGACCTTGCTTCTCAAAACGTCTCCCCCTGTTATTCTGAAAATAACAGTTCTAGTACATAAAAATAATACAACAATTGAAGAGTTAAAGAACTGTCTTTATACAAAAGTTAGCAAGATATTTCATGACAAAATTTCTTTTAATGATTCATGTTCGTTCAAAATGAACTGAACAGCATCCACATGCAGATATATTAATATTTCCTTTTCAAGCTGGCTTCCTGCTGAAAGTCATTATGCATCTCCTTATATGGCTGGCACTTTACAAGGTCAAACCCCTACAGTTCTCAGGCTAAAAAAAAGCTATGTCAGCATAGATCAGATGCTTTCCAAGACCACCAAGAGAATTCCCAGGATCCATTAACATGTAATGGTGGGAGGAAAAGTCATAGAATGTAAAACTTGGAATATAAATTTATATAGACCATGATTATTATGCATTTATTAGATAGATTTTCACTGTGTATAAAGTTTCATTCTTGTCTGCAATAAAGAAACCATTTTTGCTGAATGGCACCTGTGAATTTTCTACCAGATAAGCCAAATTTTGAAAAGTATTTAAGATGAGATTTATAGCTGTGCTTGGTGTAACATCTGAAAATCTTGGCTTTATTTGTGCTTTAAGTCTGCTACATATGGTCACATTTGTTGGAGCAGTATTCTAATCTGTTCTTTCTCTTTTACTGGGAATAAACCTTATTTGAACAATGAACATATTCCTAGGTCCATAGATAATATGAACCTTAATGTATTTATCATTTGTTTCTGAGCATAATACTATCAGACATGGCATCTATTAGGCCATCTAAAAAATGTATGAAACACAGAATGTATTCAACATCAATATAAACTAAATGAGACAAAGGGACTACTGCATGAAGAAGGATAAAATAAAAGAATATTAATTTGGTTTGAAAACCAAAGGTACAATATTTTGGGAAAATAAACAGAAGCTCTAAAAATATTTTTGCTTTTTATGAACCAAGAACATACAAACCAATCAGCATGGAAGTATATCAAGATGATGCTTTATGAGAATGATGGTCCTTTTTACAACATACAATTTATAACTCACGACAGTTCAGTAAAAAGTATTCCAGTGTGATATAAGAAAGATGAAGTTAGGGCAAGAAGAATTTCCATCCCTGATGGTGAAGAAAACTACAAATTACAAAGCAAGAGAATACTTACCAGGCTGTTGCAAGATTCCCCATCTAAATTTCATTGAATTTGATTCTTTTTTATATTAACTTTCTATGTCTATTTCCCAAATGTTTTAATGTTAAGTCATGTTTAATGAAAGCATATTGAAAGAGTTAAAGTCTGTACATTTGGTAGATATAAACTTGGGAGTCTCCAAGTAGATTAAGAAATGTACCCTTAATCCCCATGATAAGGGAAAAAAGAGAAAATTTCAGTGGTGACTTTTGATGTATAATCTTTCCCATAGCTCTTCATGTTTAGAGTCAAGAAGAAAAATTCTAAGATAGGTTGATCTTTGTGTTGATGATTTTTAAAACTTTGGAACTGGTGATAAAGCAAATTTGGACTATAAGGAAACCACAATTTTTATAGAGCCTGGTTATATGAAAGAAAACAAGATATAGTGTAAGTTTGTAATGATTTGGATAATTCTGAATAAAACAAAAATACTACTGATGAATAATATTGTAGATTTTCATACTTCTAATCTTGTTCCTAAAGTGATAGCTAACCAATAGCTGTAAACAATAGCAATGGAGCCAAAGACACATGTAGACATTTTTAATCCAAAGCTAGGCACTGCCTCTCCTTTATATGCATATTCAGTGTGGAAAACACATATGCAATTCCACCTATGGTATATATTTTAATACGCTTTTGTGTATATCATAGCATCCATGCACATGTATGCAAAAAGCCCAAATTATGCACATACATTTTTCCATAACGACAGTCGCAGTATAAGCACATATAATAAGCAGATGACATATGGTTGCCATGGTCCACAGGATAGAAATTTTTGGCGGGTACCATGAGGCAAGCCATCTCAAGAGGGATTTCATATTACAATTGTCATATATGTATGATTTATTGATACTATAGGAGAAGTGGTGGTCCCCTGGCTGTGGTGTCGTATCAGTCCTCGATCAGTAAAAAATCAAGGACAAATTACCTTAAGATGATTTTTGAAAGATGTCATAACATAACCTAACTCAAATTCTAACTAAGGGATCTGCAACCTATCAATTGACAAACGGCAATGATTCTTATCTCCCATCAGAAGAAACTGAAATTGATTGACGATTGCTGTGATTTAGAAGCCGTATTTGAACATGCAGCATTTATGACGTCTGTGGGGAGCTGGGATATTGTGGCTGCTTGGTAGTGATAGTCATTGCTCCCCTTCCCTTCAGTCTAAGAAGTCATTCCTCCTTGTTTCTTTCCAATACAATTAACCTCATAGCACTTACGTCAATCTGACTCAGGATGACATCAATGATGCTGCCAACAACTATGAGAAAATCAAAGACATTCCAGGGGTCCCCAAAGTATCCCTGGAAAAGAAAGAAGAATGTAAACTCCAAATAAATAGATTAAGCTGGAATATAAGACAAAGTAGGAACCTTTTCTGAAAGCTTTCCAGTTTAAGAATCAGTGTTGAAGCTTTTGGCTTGTGTGACCTTATTAAAATAAAGTAGCAAATATATAGCCAACACAAGTGTTTTTTTAGGAGCATCCTCATTGAAGATGGCCTATGTTATTCTAAACCAGGGGTCTTCAAACTTGGCCCTTTCATGACTTGTGGACTTCAACTCCCAGAACTCCTCAGCCAGCGTGCCTGGTGGAGGAATTCTGGAAGTTGAAGTCCATAAGTCATAAAAGGGCCAAGTCTGAGGACCCCTGCTCTAAACAAAGGTCAGGCTGGCTTTCTGACAGAAGCTGTGATGCATCAATTCTCACTCACCTTAGCCTTGAAAGCTATTAGTTTAAGAATCATCTCAACAGTAAAGAGCATAGTGAAGACCACATTGAGGACATCTGAGAGCTGGTTCATCATCTCTGATTGCTTATAATGCTGTAGAGATAGTTGAAAGCAGATTATTTAGAAAGCATGGGCTTTTTAAAGAATAAAGCTTTTAATTAAAGATAGAGTCACTTTGCTTTCTCTTTGTTTTCTTGCTTACTCTCTCTATCTGAAAATATTTAGATTGGGACTAGCTGATGGAGTCTCTTCTTGTTCTCCTAACTTCTCCTTGCCCTATATCTTATTGTCTACTGTCTGCTATTCCTATTGCAAGAATAGCAATGAAAAACTACTGCTCTGGTCACTTCATAGAAAACAACAAATAGTTGAAGAGTTTGTGTGTGTAATAGCCTATAAACAGTGAGAACAATGAAATTTTGCCCATAGACTATCTCTTTCTCTTTGGAAAATTAAACTTCACAGACCACAGGATTAGAAGTGAAAAGTATGGAAAGTGACCAAGAGGAGCTGGGCAAATAAGAGTCTTTGGCCACATCATCACTGACATAGTTTCAGCTGACGTGCCTTGCAGTTAGCAAGGCTTGTATAAGGGAAGATGAAAAACACACCACTTTAACTTCAAAGCAGATAAATAAGTTAAGTGCTGTCAGTTATTGGCTGGCATGAGATAATGTTTGCATCATGTGGACATGTCTTTAAAACACGGCTAGCAAGGCATCTTCAAGGTACAATTAGTGGGCATGTGGATGAATCCTGTGTTTCAGCTTTCCTTTAGCAGGCAGACTTGTCCCAAAATTTCACAGTTCCCGCTACTGCCACCACCATTCCCAAACTGAAGGGGAGTTTTATTTGCATCCATACCTGCATGCCCAAGCAGATGGTGTTCAGTGTGATCAAGAAAAACATGAGGTACTCAAAATAGGAGGAGGTCACCACATACCATATCTGGTATTGGTAAGGGTTCTTGGGAATGTAGCATTTCAGAGGCCGTGCTTTCAGTGCATACTGGACACACTGGCGCTGGAATGAGAAGCAAGACAAGATGTGGAGAGGACAGAAAAGAACAGGTTGTATTATTTATTATACTTTCCTCAATTTTCTGAGATTGATCAGCAATGCCAAGTGTTTATTGTGGCCTGTTCTCTTCATAAACACAATGCTTAAACAGATTACTTTCCAACAAATAGCTGTCAGAATGTTATTTATTTATATACCAGTGTACATATGTCTTTGTTAAGAGTTATATCCCATCTTTTACCCAACAGCATAAGGCATGAGAATCACCCTTTTATGAATTTGGCTTGCATTGGAGTGAAAGTCTTGTGTATAGTATGCAAATGGGCATTAGTTCATTAGTGAACTGATAATGTTACCTAGTTTGGTAATAAAATGTCCACAAGAAAAGCAAGCTCAGAGACCACCAAGAACCCCACAGTTCAATCCTGAGCTACAAATACTCTTTTATGTCAGGACTTCAGTTCACTTATCAATGGAATGCCTTATTTTAAAGGCAATTAATTTAATCAAAAATATCTATTCAATTAACATTCATATATTTTTCTTCCCCTTACCCCATTGGAGTATGCATGTATTCAAATGTGTCACACATACAGGAGGAGGGGATTTTTAGGACTCATTTTAGCTAGAGTTGCCATTATAAGGATATTGACAAAATAAGGAAACTAAACAATGCATAGGATTAACATGTATGTGGCATATGTTATGTGTGTGCGTTGCCTTTAGGGTAGTACTTATTTTAAAACTGGGATTGCCTTCTTTTCACATACATTCAGTAAACTGAATACATAAATGAATGAGCCTGAAACCATGGTAATATCTTATGCAGTGCTGTTTTTCTTTCCAAAAAAGAAAAAAAGCAAATATTCAGGGCAGGAAGATCAACTGGTCACACATTTTAGAGTCTACTTGATCATAGCCAACCAAAATTTTCTTCCTGTTTGAATAAGAAAAGTTGCAGACTGCACAGGGCTGCTATGCTCAGATCCCTTTATAATCTCCCTATTCACATCAGATACAGCAGAAATTTTCATAACTGTTATGTAATCTGAAAGTCTGCAATATCCAAAATTTCTGACTGAATGATGTGACACTACTATATTCGGAATGCAAACTCCAGCACCTAATTTTGGACTATGCCCAACTAATACTTTTCTAACTGTTGATATCGCATGACACCATAATGCAAGCTTTGCCCCCACAGTACCTGCATGTGATGTCACAACACAAGTACAAAAGAGGGGAAATCTTGTGTAGTGTTGTCACAATATATGTTTTGCCATTTTAACATTATTGTAATTAGAAATGGATACCTACGCTTCTAGCCTCAGTCTCAGAATTAGCCTTGCACTTTTGAGATGTTCACACAACTCTAGCCCCTATCTTTGATACGCACAACCTAAAATCTAGGATTTATTACACCACTTCTGCTCAACAGACAGACCTGCCATACCTGGTTTTTGTTCAGCTCACAGTCTTTGTACTCAGTTTCACCCTGCTCCTGGAAAGTTACAATGATGAAACCTACAAAGATGTTCATCATGAAAAAGGCAATGAGAATGAGATAGATTATGAAGAAGATGGCAATGCCCATGCGATAGTTGTATATAGGGCCCATGTCTTCCGTGTGGGTATCAATTGCTTTATACAATAGTCTGGGAAAGAAAGGATGGAGATTCCAAATCAATAGACAAAAATAACCGAGCTTTCAAAAAGTTCAGCCTTAATGGATTTCTGAACAATTAATTTAATGGTGAATATATGTATACCTATAAAACATATTTTTCCAAAACAGTACTGTGGAGGAATATAGCACATACTGTTCAATGATCAGCCCATATATGATAATCTTTATTCCAATTTCTCATTGTTTATGGTAATAACAAATAATATAATTTCTATGCTTAAATAAATGCCCTGAACAGCAATTTGTACACATAGCTGATAAGATCATTAGTGATGTGCCCAAAGCTTCCCCTTTCTGTGCCATTTTGCTTGTAAAATATAGCTAGGACAACAACAACAACAAAACCAGTGGTGTTCCATATTATTCCTCTGAATCGGTTTTCCACAGCTGATGGGACTATATCATGGGCACTGGCCACATCAGCTAGGAATTCACAGAGTACATTTTGAGGGAACCACGATGAAGATGACTAATCTAAATATTCTTAGCAAAAACCCCCCCCCCACACACACTCTTTTTCTCCATAGTGGATTTTGTACTCACTGAGGCCATCCTTCAAAGGTGGATACAGTGAAGAGAGACATCATAGCTGACAAGACATTGTCAAAGTGGAATTCATTGTGCAGCCACATCCTTTCTTTTTTCACAACCTGTGTTGGATCAGCATCAACATACACAATGAAGTGTCCCCTGGGATGAGAATCCATATATTAGCTACAAAGAGCGCGCATCATTAAGCGAGCAAATATAGAATATAACAGTGATGCCTCTTTAGAAATACTGTAAGCAATTTTGTTCAAGGGATATTGCAGTCTTAATTTTAATTTTGTTGAACCAGCTACTTATTTTTGGCCTTCAATATAATAAGGAAATATTTTCTTTCAGTTGATCATTTAGGACTAATTGATCCATTGTTGAAAGAGATCTTGTAGGAGAAGAGCAGGCAGAGCTGGGTGGGGCAGAGCTAAGTGCATCATTAGCTTAGAGTCCTTATGTTCCCACAAATGGTTCAAATCCAACCCCTCCTGAATTCTGTTGACCTTTATGTGGCACCAATTTAATGTTGAGCTTTAGTTGGCTAGATTCTTGTGTACAGACTTGAATGAATCTTCTGTGCTGCAACTTAATGGCTGGTCCTGACCCTTTGCACCTGACAATCTCCTTGATCTGACCTTCAGGAAAGAATCATACTATAATGATATGTTCTGAAGTGAAGAAAAGAATTATATAATCAAGGGGAGGAATACCTGCATTCTGATTCAGTCATCTTAGTTGAATCTGTACAGCTGTAGAACTTCCCCTATATTTAAACAGAAACCAAAATAATTACTCTTGTGTTGGTCTTACATTATAGAGTTATAGTGTTTCCTACATTATACTAGATTTGACTTGTCTTAAATAATGAGCATCTCCTGCTACAAATGGATCAATGATAGATTTCTGTTCTTGAAGAAGAGGTGGAAACAATTCCTGTTTCCTAAAAGAATGTATTGTCTTTTGACCTTGCTGCCATATCAAATAGTAACAGCATTGAAAGACTAATATCTTCCCAGTCTTATCTACAAATGGATGGCGGGGGAATACCTAATGTGCTAATATTATTGTAATAGATCTCTAAGTATTGGCATTTGCAGGCTAAGTATTAGCATGTGGAATGTTATGTTTGCCCCTAGAACAGGGGTGTCAAACTGCTGGCCCACAGGCCGAATGCGTCATGCCGAAACTGTGTCCACCTCATTGCCAGCAATGGAGAAAAAGTCACAATATGTCACGACACGTCATGTGATGTTGTGAGTTTGACACCCCTGCCCTAGAACAACACATATACATTTGCTCCTTAAGCTGCAATTGCTGCCAGGGTGCTGGTTTTAACCCTTAAAGTCTTCATGACATGGGACCAGGTTTTCTGAGGGACTGCCTCTCCCCAATTATATCAGTCCAGCCCAGCAAAGAAAGCATACTATGGATATCTACATTTGGTGGGTCCCAGGTGGCAGGTTATTTTTGCCATAGTGCCTGTCTTCTAGAACATTCTTCCCCACACCAGTATTAGATCATCTCCATGTTTTTGCCATTAGTCTGGGAGTCTCAGCAGTGGGAGACCTCTTTAGATGGCTCTAGTATTGAGGTTGGATGTATTCATTTTTTCTCTTCTTGGGATTTGTATACATTTTAATTGATCTCTGTTTTTAATATTGATTTTTATATTTTTAAATGCCTGTTTTTATATATGTATTTTTATTTACTATTGTACACTGCCCAGAATCACTTTTTGTGAGTTGGGCAGCTACATAAATTTGATTAACGTTGTTTGCTTTAATATTGTTAAAGTAGACTGAATCTCTACCTCAGGATATGAAACTTTTACCTCAGGATCTCGGGTTGGGGACCATAAAAGATTGCACTAGTAAAGGGATGAAGTCAACTCAGAAGCGCAAACGCACAATATGCGATAGACTAGATACAGTAGATAGACCATATATAGGAGAAACACCAATCAAACAAAAGGTACTTGGAGTATACTTGAAGAGGGAAGGGAGGAGGGAAGAACGTTTACTAAAACAGATGTATACAAAGATTAATACCTAATGTTGTATGCTATGTTCTAGGAGGATTGTTTAGCAATAAGATCTTATGTTTAATGTTGATCACATTAATATTGAAACGGATAGGGGAAACACCAATCAAAATAAAATGTAACAGGAGTATAGTTGAGGCTAGACGCGAGGAGTGGGGAAAAAGGCTTACTAACCCAGACGTTTTCAAAGACTAATACTTAGTATTGTATACCAGGTGTCATGATGATTGCTGCACAATATGTTTTTATGTTCAATGTTAATTGTTTTAATAAAAGAATTAAAAAAAAATAAACATCAGCTGCTCTTTCATGTCTTCAGCTGCATAGTCCTGTCTAGTTATGGATGCTTCAGATCAAAGTTATCCCTTGTATTGTGTTCCTAGGTGGGTATGGCTGGGAAAGTTGTAATCACAGTACTTCTGGAAGGCATCACACAAGGACAAGTGGAATAAACTCAGAGAAACAGGATTATTGAGTCAGCAACCTGAATCAGTGATGTCCAACAAGAACAACAACAAAAAAAACAGAACACCCGCCCCCCCCAAAACCCCAGCTACCCAGTTTGTGCGAAAAAGGTCTGCATTACACGCATATGGAACAGGACAAAATGAGAATTAATTTTTAGAAATACTTTCACCTTGAAGAGCTGCACTGCAATGCAAGCAAACATGAACTGTAGCAGGAAGGTGACAAGAACAATGTTGCCGATGGTCTTAATAGCCACAAAAACACACTGGACCACATGCTAGAGTCAAATGGGGGTGGGTGGGAGAGAGAGAGAGAGAGAGAGAGAGATTTAGGATTATCTGTCTGATGATCCAATGTCCTAACTCCCATTAACTCATTTATTTAATCTGGTATTCCCAGTCCCAAATATCTGGAGTTTGCCAGTTTGGGAAAGTGGAAATATATACCACAGATCTACTTCAAACATTCAATTAGCTTATAAATAGCATTCATGACATAGAAATGTGGATATATAACACTTGTTTAAGTCAGGGTGATGCTTACCTTCAGTCCCTTTGCTCTGTTAATAGCTCTCAATGGTCTCAGTACTCTGAGCACCCTCAATATTTTCACCACTGAGATGGTACTGGACCTGTTGCAGGAAATAGGAAAGATTCTTTACTATGCCTTTGCAACCTTTGTGGTTACATTCATGGTCCTGCTGTCAAGGATACTGTGTGTCTAGGAAGATATGAGCTTGACGTTATTTTTAGGAAGGGCTTGGGGCATTCCCAGAATAGGAAGAGAGGTCAGAGAATTCTATGTGACTGCCTAATTCCCAACATGCCTTGTGAAAACTCATCAGAAGAGAATTCCATGAAAGACATGCTCCAGGCCAGACATAGCTATACATTTGTAACATTCCCCCCCCCCCACCTCAAAACTCAGCTCTGCTTTCAGGAATTAGATAACAGCAAAACCCTCAGGGATTGATGTAGCTAGATAATAAGTAGCTTTATTGCAGGAAAGAAAGAAGTCAAATACATGCACAAGACCTACCTACTTTAGAACACAGAAATAAATTCCCATATCGAAGGATCCAATCTGGGTTGGTCACCAGGACTGACCCTCTGCTCCTGGTGACCAACCCAGATTGGATCCTGGAACCCGTATATTTGCCTTCATTCGTCTCATAGTGAGGTTGGAGACCAAGTTTTTCTTAAGCCTCTTTCTCCCACATTTTTGCATCAACTTCTGGCCATTTATTTCTCAGCTTTGAGATTGGAGTGCACGTGCTCTATGTATACACAACAGAACTGAGCAGGGCTGGTTCCTGTCTTGCCAATTTTACATCTGATTTCAGATGAGAACAGAATAGCTATCAACTTTAAGAAGCAAGTAGCAACCAGTGGTGGGATACAGCCGGTTTGCACCAGTTCGGCAGAACCAGTAGCTAATTTTTTGTTGCCCAGGCTCAGAATGGACTTCCAGAAGCGGCATCCACATAGAGAACTGGTTGTTCATATATTTGAATCCCACCACTGCCTGTAACATTCAAATGCCATGTCTGGACTTTCAGTCTAGAGTCTAGACCAGTGATGGCGAAACTTTTAGAGACCGAGTGCCCAAACTAAAACCCAAAACCCACTTATTTATTGCCGGACTTCAATTCCCAGAATTCCTGAGTCAGCTATGCTGCTCTAGACTAACTACTGAGGAACAGAATAATCCAAAAACATTGTTCAAACTGTAATACCTCATCTATCCACTAGCTACTGCAATCAGCCACTGTAACTAAGAGAAATCTTTGAAGAAAATTTGTGTAGGTAAGCAGAAAAAAAGACAAAAAAATATATCTGTGAAGTTTTCAAAGTCTTTGCATAACCAGCAGTCAGTTGGATTAAACCAGTGGTTCTCAACCTTTTTCAGGTTGAGACCCCACTTGCCCCGCCCATGCATGGCGTGACCCTGGTGCACGCGCGCACGCGCGCTGGGCCAATCCGCGCATGCGCAGCGCGCACGATGAAAAAAAATGGCGGACCACGACGGGCCGATCCACGCATGTGCAGTGCGCATGCGACGGCCCGAACCGCGCATGCGTGGCGCGCCCGCGACGAAAAAAAACAAAAAAAAAACAAAAAAAACAAAATGGCGGACCGTGACGGCCCGATCCGCGCATGCGTGGCGCACGTGCGACGGCCCGATCCGCGCATGTGCAGTGCGCGTGGGACAAAAAAAAACAAAAAACAAAATGGCGGACCGCGATGGGCTGATCCACGCATGCACAGCGCGCACGCAACGAAAAAACAAAAAAACAAAAACAAAATGGCAGACCGCGGTGTCCGGCGACCCCCGTGAAACGGTCGTTCGGCCCCAAATGGGGTCGCGACCCATAGGTTGAGAACCGCTGAATTAAACTGTCAATGTTAAATATACCTCTACTTTTCATTTTGAATTCTTTTTTTCTGGCTGAAAGGAAGGATAAAAAATAGTTTTTTGACTGTCAATATTTTGACCAACGTTGGCTGTGCATATTGCTATTAAGGAATATCAGTCTTCCAAGTCATGAAGATCTTAGTTAATGAGTTGTAATTAACGTTTGTATAAAATGCTAAATGCATTTTGCATTTTCAGAAATATATTTTAATATTCCTACATTTTATATTCAAAGTAGTCCTTATAGTGCAGCGATAAATAGTTTGGTACCCTTCAAGCATGCTCGACTAAATCTCCCACAATCTCTTGCCATTTTTTTTTAATATATTTTTATTGGGTTTTTTTTAAATTTTACAGAAGAAAAAAATTACTCAAATCAAATCATAGTATTAAAATAAACAATCATCCATAAACAAAACATAAATACATTATTCAATACATCTAATACTAATAACTCAACTGAAAATAATCATCCCAAACAATTAACATCACTGCTCGGCACCCCCACCCCCACATCCCCCCAACCCTATCCTTCCCCCCTCACTTACCAACTAACTACCTACCTTCCTCCCTCCTTCTCTTCTTTCTTCATCCTTCTCTATCTCCATCCTACTCTTCCCCCTTCTTATCAACTTCCACTTACATCAGCCTTCACTCCTCCTTCCTCTTTTCCATCAGATGTGGTGCCCAGAGGCCACCCGAGCAACCCCTTAATAACAGTAATTACATATATTCTTCCACCAACCCCAATTACAGTTGAGAAAGCATCATATATAAAATTATAAACCCTCCCTAACCCTCCCCCCCCGACTTCCCAGAGTGAGTACAGGGTACAACAAAAGAAAACCCCACTACATCAAACAAAATTATTATATAATCCTAACAAGAATTTTAAACTATATACTATATACACTCTCTAAATCAATTCAATCCATTAAACAAAACAAACAACTCATCTTGTTAAGAATAATAATTATCATTTACATCTAAACCATCAATCTAAGTCAAATCTTAAATCACTTCAATCCATTGAGAGGTTATATAAAATCACCCAAACCATCAAGTTTAATATATACCATTCTTTTTTTTTTTAAAAAAAAAATAAACAAATAATATCAATAACAATAAATCCCTCAGTTCAAAAAGAAAAATTATGTTCTTAATCAATTTAATATATCTTAATATATCTTAATATATCTTCATTTAAACATCCTCTCTTACAACTTACTTATAAAATTGATCTTTAATTCAACCCATAGTCTTAGATTGGCCTTAATTCCTTTCATTTAATTATAAATTATTATCAATCGACTTCTGGGCTCTCTCATCTGTCAAATAAACCTCCATAACAAATACAGTCTATTTATTCCATTTCTAACTTACATTCCTTCAACTTTATCCAATCACTTAATGCTTATCTATCTCATCAATAAATCAATCTAATGTCAAACCTAGATCATCAAAACAAATACATTCTTCATCAATTTAATTATATCAACCATTAATCATCTTCTCTTACATCTTACTCATAATCTTAGTCCTTAATTCAGTCCATAATTTTAGATTACCCATAATTCCTTACATAGAGTCTAGACCAGTGATGGCGAAACTTTTAGAGACCGAGTGCCCAAACTAAAACCCAAAACCCACTTATTTATTGCCGGACTTCAATTCCCAGAATTCCTGAGTCAGCTATGCTGCTCTAGACTAACTACTGAGGAACAGAATAATCCAAAAACATTGTTCAAACTGTAATACCTCATCTATCCACTAGCTACTGCAATCAGCCACTGTAACTAAGAGAAATCTTTGAAGAAAATTTGTGTAGGTAAGCAGAAAAAAAGACAAAAAAATATATCTGTGAAGTTTTCAAAGTCTTTGCATAACCAGCAGTCAGTTGGATTAAACCAGTGGTTCTCAACCTTTTTCAGGTTGAGACCCCACTTGCCCCGCCATGCATGGCGTGACCCTGGTGCACGCGCGCACGCGCGCCGGGCCAATCCGCGCATGCGCAGCGCGCACGATGAAAAAAAATGGCGGACCACGACGGGCCGATCCACGCATGCGCAGTGCGCATGCGACGGCCCGAACCGCGCATGCGTGGCGCGCCCGCGACGAAAAAAAACAAAAAAAACAAAAAAAACAAAATGGCGGACCGTGACGGCCCGATCTGCGCATGCGTGGCGCACGTGCGACGGCCCGATCCGCGCATGTGCAGTGCGCGTGCGACAAAAAAAACAAAAAACAAAATGGCGGACCGCGATGGGCTGATCCACGCATGCACAGCGTGCACGCAACGAAAAAACAAAAAAACAAAAACAAAATGGCAGACCGCGGTGTCCGGCGACCCCCGTGAAACGGTCGTTCGGCCCCAAATGGGGGCCATTTGTCATGCTGTCTAGGAGTGGTAGAAGTCACTCCGAAATATCTGGAAGATACCATCTTGCCAAACCCTCTAGTAACCAAACAAATGTACTTTACAAATATTCATATAGCCAATCCCATGATACTCTTCTGATGTATTGGATTACTATAAATGGTGCATGGTCTACAAGAAATCCCTGAATGACTTATTGGAAGCCTTGCTTGTCTGTGATCTACTTACTCAAGTCTCATGGAGATGAGTGAGACAACAACTACAAGCAAGTCTAGAATGTTGAAAGAATTACGACAGAAGGATCCCTTGTGAAGAAATGCACCATAAGTGGTCATCTGTAGAAAACAAGAAGATTGAGTTAGTTTTGATGAATTGTGTTTCTTTTTTCTGTCCAAAATTAGATGACCTTTTGGAAGGCTATCTACTATTACACACAAAGAAGCAGAAATCAAAGGATGAAATAAACTCAAGAGAGTAATTAAGACTAGAAGATAACTGTATTTGTAATTAATAACACAGATAACTATTACAATTCAGAAGATTGACTTGTAAAGAAAAGGAATACGATGAATACAATAATCAAACCATTTCAAAATGGTTATGTCTCTATATGACAGGACTGTCCTTGTCTAATTCGTTATGTGTGCCTCTCTTTCTATGCCTTTCTCCACACAATTTCATAAAGTAAAACAAAGTTTGCAGTCTACGCTCTCAAGTGTGTATTACTATACACAAATAATTTTGTACCTAAAAGTTAAAATAAACTATTATTATTGTGTGTGTCTCTCTCTGTGTGTATGTGTGTAAAATATCTGATCATCCTCTAAAAATATTTTAGGCTGACTTAAAAGAAATAAATATATCCATGACATAAATGCCATTAGGATTCTAACACACATATATGGATGTTTCCCTAGGACTTCTCTCAAATTTACTGACTTTATGAAATCTATTGGTCAGTAGGGTCCAACCATATATCCACCTGAGCACACTTTCTGTTTCAATGCCTTACTGCAAATTTCATAATAAATTACAGGAAACACCCTCTACCAATTTCATTTAGTGGATCAGTTTGGGAGAAGTAAGTCCTCACTGCCCGCCCTCCCCATTTTTAGTGATATACTATGTTATAGCAGGGTGAGTAAAGGCTCAATCCCAGATCCTTGTGGCATTTAGGGTTTTAATGTGGTGAATCTTTAATCCAGCCTTTCCAAACCAATCATCCTTTAACCAGGTTAATCAGCGCTATTCTCTCTAAGAATTCTGGGACGCTTAGTCCCATCATACTAAAATGGAGAAAGTCCGGTTTAATCTAATCCTCAAAGTAGATTGTAAATGATCATATTCAGTCCTTCCAATGTTATTTTGAAAGAGAAAGAAATCAACTTTGTTCTGCTGGTTCTCCTCCTTCCTTTGGGATCAGTTCCAGTGGGTGTTGATTGCGGGCAAAGGTCCAGCCCTGCATTTGTGGGATGCCAAAGGGCTTGGTCCTCTCTCTCATCTGATCTCTAGATGAGATCATTGGGCAAGGAGTTCCAGTGGTTTGCCTTGACTGCCCCATCTCATTAAAACATTCTCCCTATAGAGATTAGGATGTTCTTGAACTTGCTGGACTTTTGTAAGGTTATAGGCCCAGGTCTGAGATTCCAAGTGTGCTAAGGACTCTGTTTCTTGTTTATATTAATATTGACAGTTATATTTTTTCTTGGCTGCTATACATATTTATTTTTTTGTATTGGGTTGGTATTGTGTTTGATTGTTCACTGCCCAGAGTGATCTGTTTGAGATGGGCAGCCACAGAAACTGAATAGATTAGATTAGATAATCTTTATTGTTATTTTCTTTCCTGTGGGCAACTGAAATTCAGTTGCTTCCTCTCAAAGGAAACAAACATTTAAAACACACACACACACACACACACACACACATATATATATACACACACACACACAACATATGTATAGGCCCACACCCTTACATATAAGTAACATGTAAATATTATTCACTGTCCATCTTGAATAAAGAAATATCCAGCCCTTTCAATTTTATTTTGAAAAAGAACAAGTCAACTTACCTTTAGAATAATTTCCACTGTAAATACAGAGGTGAAGCCAATGTCAAAATATGATAGAACCTGGATAGGATGCCCCACAAAGAAACAAAAAGTTATTTTTTTTGTCAATAATTGCAGCTGCAATTCTTCCAACACTCACACTAAACTCTAGAAAAAAAGATGTGTGAAATGAATTGGCAACAGATAAAAATATCAATATTTCTATTTATTTAACACAAATTTGTTAATTCTTGAATGAGGCTTAAAGCAAAGCTTAATTATGGTGCAGATTCTATAAATCCTGTAACCCAGGAACAAGGAGCAGAGAGGGCTGTCACATTAATTATGTAATGACTATTACTGGACACTTTTCCATCAATAATGTCAAGCTTTGCTGTCTAAACATTTAAAGCAATGTTCAGACATTTTAAACTAAAGTTTATTCATGAAAATGTATATTTTTAATTTACACATATTATTTTCTGCTTTTGCAATGATAGCTGCTTATTGGTATGTTAAGTACCTCCGTATTTTTTCTTTTTAGGCAATTAGATAATTCATATATTTTATAACTCAGTGTATCTTGGTAACAAAAAGTTTTTAAACATGCACATTATTGGAAATAAGTTTCTACTAGATGCACAGAGTTTAATGTATTTGTGTTTGATTGCAGAAGTTGCCATTATTATCTATGAATTTAGGGGCAGTTCATAATACAAATTAGTCTCTTATTTTGATCTGTTTTGCTTACTTATTCTCCTCGACATATAGCTTTCATTCATACCAACCTACATAGTGCCTTTCACCGCATAAATGTACAACTTTTTAGTGCTATTTTCCCATATTCTTGCTTTTGTTTCATCCCTAGGCCATACATATATACAAAGTAGTGTTTCCCCCCTTATTCCAGTATTATCCAAGTCCGCCTTAAGGTATATATAATTTGATATGCTTTGTCACCCATAACTTGGAGGAAATCAGGCGGGTACAGTAATCTGAAGCAGAAGCAATAGGGGCAGGATAGAAATTGGCCACAGGGACAGCATGTTTCACAGTAGCATTTTTCTCCAACTCAAGGATGGTAGACAACAGTTCAGTTCATCAAAAGGAAAGGTATCCAAGAGGAAGCTGAAATGCAGGCAAGTATTTCACAGCTCTCTCTAGATCAGCTTTGCCCAAGCTGATATTCTCCAAGGAGCCAAAAAAGCTAATACAATCCTGGGTTGCATAAACAGAGGCATAGAATCAAGATCACACGAAGTATTAGTACCGCTTTATAAAACCCTAGTGAGACCACACCTGGAATACTGCAACCAATTTTGGTCATCATACTACAAAAAAGATGTTGAGGCCTTGGAAAAAGTTCAGAGAAGAGCAACTAAGATGATCCAAGGCCTGGAGACTAAAACATATGAAGAACAGCTGCAGGACTTGGGTTTGGCTAGTCCAAAGAAAAGAAGAAACAGGGGCGACATGATAGCAGTATTCCAGTGTTTGAGAGGCTGCCGCAAAGAAGAGAGGGTCAAGTTATTTTCCAAAGCACCAAAGGGCAGGACAAGAAACAATGCTTGGAAACTGATCAAAGAGAGAAGCAACCTGGAATTAAGGAGAAAGTTCCTAACAGTGAGGACAATTAACCAGTGGAACAGCTTGCCTTCAGAAATCGTGGGTGCTCCATCACTGGAGGTTTTTAAGAAGAGACTGGACAGTCACTTGTCTGAGATGGTATAGGTTCTCCTGCTTGAGCAGGGGGCTGGACTTCACTAGAAGACCTCCAAGGTCTCTTCCAGCTCTGTTCTGTTCTGTTCTAAAGATGTTGTCTGTTGAAATTATAACTTCCCTAATTACAAGACAGCATTCTTGGAACTGCTGTCACAAACAGTTGGAGAATACCCGGCTGGGGAAAGATAGTCTGAAACCAGCCACATTTATCATGCTTGTAATACAAAATGTCATATCTTTTTACCTGATTCCTGAATGAGTCAGCTCGAATTGGATCTTCTGCTGCCAGTGAGATGCTGCTGAGCAGGATAAAGAGGAGGATAAAATTGGTGAACCAGGTGGCATTGACGATTCTATGGCATAGCACCCGGATCCTGGAAACAAGAAGACCAGGGAAGAAAGAGAATTAAGTGTATACAGTATATTGCTTAAGCTCATATTCTGATCAGAGGACACCTGAATGAAAATCCATATATGAATAGAGGAAGAGGAATATGCTAAGAGCAGACTATTTACTTAATGGGAAATGGTGGGGCCCGTGTCAATAATGGATGGGGCCACATCGTGCATTTATGCCTTGGATTTTATGCTTCTTTATGGCTTATTTTTCTTTGAATTCCCTTAAAGCTTATTTTAGCCTTGCACTACCATTTTGGTGTTTCTTGAGGGTTCAGTCAGAGGCAGCTCTGGGTCTCCAAAAGAGGATCTTAGAGGCTGGAAGTTGCCTGCCTGCCTCCCTTATATTACTAAATAATACTAGATAAGATTGAATTTCTGGGCATTAAACAGGAAATAATGTTTTCCAGATTGCAATTTATTTCATTTGTATTTATTTGGCCAAGAAATTAAGTATGAACATGGGGCTGCCAGCTGATCTTTTATTTGTATTTTAATCCAGCCATTTCAGAAATGTAATGACAATGGGAGCTGTTCTGACTTACAATTTTCTTAAATAGGAACCAGAGTTGTACAGTATTACTACTATGTGTCTGATTAACTATGCCACCAATAGGTGACTGCTCCTCTTCCTATGATTACCGTAATATTATGACCCTTGTAGGAATGCCTAAGGTTTCTCCTGATATTCAGTTGGCCCCCACCTGCTGGTATTTCGGATAGCCCTGAAGACCTGGCTCTTCACCCAGGCCTTTGATGAGGATGACTGAAGCCTCCTTCTGGGTAATATGGATCTGCTTGTTTGTTGCCTGATTTGCGCCATCTTTTATTTTTTATTACTATGTTAGTTTATTATTCTGTGTGCATTTTTTTTCTGTGAAGTACCCAGAATTTTTAGGAGTCAGGAAGTGTAAAAATTTAAATAAATAAAACAAAGTATAAATTTATATAATTTATCAATAATAAATGTAAAGCAGAATCCATGCTTTGATCGTTGTATTAAAAATCATAACATTCTTCAATCCATTTTACATTGTTGTGACTGAGAACAACAATTCGCTAAAAGTGATTCTAGAAATTGGGAAGGCTGAAAGGAGATTGGTCATACCAGCGAAGAAGCATCTTCATACCAAAAGGCCAAAATTAACCAGGTGATCATCCATAAACTCCTGAGCTGGTTCAGATGTTAAATCTGACTGGCTAAGTTGCTATGTTGCATAAGAGACAGAGAAATTGTTACGCTAAGAGCTCCAAGCTGTTCAGTAATATATAGCATATGTATAGCATAATTCTTCCCATCTGTGTAATACTTAGATAAGAAATATTATACTTTTGTTATTTCTGTCTCCAGAACTTACACTCTATCCATTTTTAACAGAAAAACATCAAAAAGATCAAAAACAAAACATCATTTGAGAAATAAACATCTTGCAAGGCATTCAGTCCCCCCACTTCAGTACTTTTACTGGTGCAGTAATAGCTTTGATTATTATTCATAGAGTTGGAGGACCAATATGCTTGTTGACAGGATGGATGGATGGATGGATGGATGGATGGATGGATGGAAGGAAGGAAGGAAGGAAGGATGGAAGGAAGGAAGGAAGGAAGGAAGGAAGGAAGGAAGGAAGGAAGGAAGGAAGGAAGGAAGGAAGGAAGGAAGGAAGGAAGGAGGCATACTTGTTGGTTGGGCTAAAGATGAAGAATGAACTTGCTTCAGGCATGGGCACTGCTTTTTCCTTTAACTGCAGCTCAGCCAGGGGACGTGGTCTAGGGCTCAGGGGAATTTCAGGTTCATCTTCCTCATCATCACCTGTAGGAAAATAGTTACAGAAAAACTTAATGCCCACCTAGTAATTAATTGTAGATTTAAAAAAAAACTCCTGAAGGTTTTCAATATTATTTTTGTACTATGACAACTATGTACTTTCCATTCTTAGGTCCTACTAAGACTCAGGAACACTAATTGCCAATGTTAGACAATATACTTTATACCAGGGGTCTTCAAACTTAGCCCTTTTATGACTTGTGGACTTCTGCTCCCAGAATTCCTCAGCCAGCAACGCAGAAGTCCACAAGTCATAAAAGGGCCAAGTTTGAAGACCCCTGCTTTATACAAATACTTTCCTTCTCTTTTATTTTACATGTGATGGAATTGCCAAAAACAAAGGGCACTGAAATCTTCTTACCTGGGAAGTCCGCAGAGGGGTATGGGTCCTTGATTTCATTGACATTTGATTCAAACTCATCCACTTTTAACTAAGCAGGAAAAAATGAAAAAGAAATTAAGCGCTGCAACTCTGTTAACACTATTGCTGAACGCTACTTGGCTGAGACTAAGAGCAGAGCAAAAAAAGAGGATTGACAAACAACAGTATATCTAAATGCATGCAATTGAAATGGCATCCAGGACTGTTTTATACACATCTGTACTTATTTGTGAACACACCATATGGTTTGGTTTATACATGTCATTGTTATATATAACATTGGGATGGTTGTTTTATTGAATAACATTCTATTACATAAAGCAGGGGTTCCAATTTTTTTTATTTTTTGCAATCACGTGTCCCTTTAGTGAAATCATAATGACACACTTCCCTTAAAAATCCAAACACTAAAATAAACCCAAACGAACAATGAAAACAATACAGTGAAACATTGGGGAAGGTGGATTTATTGTAAAAATGGGAGGGAGGTACACCTCAAAGTTTGGGAAATCCTGCAATAAAATCTGCATGCTTCTAAATAAAAAGTAAAGGGACTTCTGGGGGTGAATGTGCCCTCCAGAAGATTGTCACTGCAATGAAATTGCAAACGCCTATCATACCTATTTTGGAACCAATATATCTTTTATTAATGATATTTTCTCAGCCTCAATGTAAAATAATGGCCTTCATTGGGGAAAAAGTGAATGAGGACTTCAGGCACCATAGAAATGCCACAGAACAACCCAAAGCACACACTCTGCTACAAAGAAGTTCCCTGAAGATGGGCTCCAGTACGGGTCCGAAAGCTCAGAAGATTAAACCGTTGTTCCCAGTGACAGATCCAGATGGGATCCTGAATGAGGACTACCTTTCATCCTTAAGACCCATATACCCTCATTTACTATTCTCAATCATAGCGTGAATCAAATAATTAGCATCAGAAACAAGGTGGTAGTTCAGTCCTGGAGGAGTTCATTTCCCAGGAAAATTCATCTGATGGGTGTGGTAACTTGTAAATACAACTTGCGAGCTTTCTCAGTGTTACACTTTGTTAAGATGAGTAACTAGACCAGGGGTGCCCATAGCTGGCTCAGGAATTCTGGGAGTTGAAGTCTACGAGTCATAAAAGAGCCAAGGTTGCCTACCCCTGAACTAGAGTAATGGCTTTCACAAGCTGCCTTTAACATTCCCAACATCAGATGAGTCTGTTTTTCTTCCCTGCACTGGGAATAATATCATCTACTGGGCAGAAGACTGGGACAGATAGGAAAAAAAAGTGCACAACTGAGTAGGCTTTGGAAAAGAGTTCTAGAGTGGTGCTGGCTAAAGTTTAGAATATGTGTGATAATGTTTAATGCTATACACACACACACACATTCATGCACACTGTATATATATTTGTGCAGCCTCAGTATTGATTATTAAACAAAACTATAATCAAACAACAATGGATTTAACTGAAAAGGAATGAAAACTAGGTAAATGCTTGTGATCTTAGAAAATTTCACTGTTAGGACAAGTGAGTTGCCTATAATGATATTGTCTGTTCTTACAGAAAAATATTTTATAAGCCACTTTTTTATATATAAATGTATTTTATTAGATTTTTATATGGGTAAGGAAAGATGGGGTCGGGAGGGGTACAGGGAAACAGGGATAATGGGGACTGGGTGTGGATAGTAACAATAGATATGTGATTCAGCAAAAAAGCTGTCGTCCGGGTCTTCATATTCAATATTATTATTTATATAATACTAAACATTTATAAAAGTAAATCGGTATAGTTACAACAAATGTTTGGTAAAGCAGTAATATTCCTTTAAATAATTAGCATAATTAATAGCATAGCAACTATTTCTAAACATCAAGCTTAATACTTAATATACTAAATCTCTAATATCTCTTCTTATTCTAACGTGTTTCAACCCACTTATAAAATTTTCCCCAAGTTTTATAAAAGATTGAATCCTCTTTCTCCTTCATCTCTAACGTTAATCTGTCCATTTCTGCACAATCTAGAATTTTCAAAATTATAATCTGATCTGATGGTAAGTTTTCATTTTTCCAAAACTGGGCGAAAACTATTCTTGCATATAAGCCACTTTTAAAGGAGATTTGTCTTCAAAAGCTGGATGCAAATACCCAAACAAGCAAAACAAACATGGCTAAAGAGATAAAGGGCAGCCTTCGTAGCTGCCATCCTCATCTGACCTTAGCTGTGGTGGGAATTCCTTCTCCTTTTGCTTTCAGTTCTAGCTTCTTGGCCAACAACAGCTTTTCTTCTTCAGATTTCTCAGGATAACCTCTACAGAAAAGAACCAAAACAGCAAGGGCAAAGGGAAGAGAAACCAGGTGGAATGGAGTAGGGGAGGCATATTAAAGAAGCTTAGAGTTACAACAGTTGACACAGAGCAGTCTAGAACCCCAAAGGTATGAATGTTAGAATCAGCAGCAGAAGGCAGAACTGACCTGGTCATTTTCTTCCACAACTTCTCTTCAGCTTTGGCTTTCTGGGCAGATGTTAATGTTTCTGCCTCAGCCAGATTGTCCACAGCAATAGCCAAAAAGACATTCAGCAAGATGTCTAAGGTAAGGGGGAGGAGAAAAGCTAAGGAATTTTACAACGTGGATTTACATCATACAGAAACAATGGATCAAGACTTCTATCATTCTTTGAAAGTTTCACTTGATAACAGGTTACACCCAGCCAATTTTCTAATATCATTGAATCTGAGAGATTGGAAGAAAATCGGGGGTTAGGCAATGGACATATTATCATTACTGCAAAACGTGGGATATTGTCAAAACTGCGAACAGACAAGGCCATTTCTTGGGCTGTCGGGTAAGAAAAGGCACTGGTTGTTCGTCTGAATTCAACTCAGACTTGCTGGGCAGAAAGAGACACCAAGAGTTCATTAATGGCCAAATAAATAATTCTCTATTTATTGATTTCAAACATTTTAAATTTCTCCTATATCCATAGAAGACAAGGTGGGATATGGTCAATTTAAAAAAAAATGATAAAACCACAAGCATCAAGCAAAACTAGCTAGGATGTATTTAGCAATATCTAAAGATGTAAGTGAATAGCAGGGCCAGCATAATATAGTGTTTAAGGTGCTGCACTGGGACTTCAATTATACAGCCTGATCATGGAGTTTCCTGGGTGACTTTGGGAGAATCACTCTACACCAGTTCAGCTTGTTGTAATAAGGATAACATAAACCGAGATCTCATTGTATGCCAATTTGAACTCCCAAAGGAAAGAAGAGAGGGGATAACATACAGTACATAAAGAAATTAAAAATACTGGGACTAAGTCCTTTATCTGTCTCCATAGCGAGGATAGGATTTCACATGACTATAAAGATAGCATACCCCTTAGAATTTTTTTAATGTTTGCTTTTTATATCAGCATAGTTACTTCTATAGTTCCTTGACATCTGAAACATCATGGGTCCCCAACCTGTGGCATGTGGACTAGTACTGGTACATGACCTATTAGGAACCAGGCTATGCAAGTGGCCAGCAAGGGAGCAAAGCTTCAGCTACCTATGTGCAGGATCTAGTTGCCCATAAAACCACCACCACCCCTCCTTGTCTGTGGAAAAATTGTTTTCCACAAAACCAGTCCCTGGTGCCAGAAAAGGGGACCGCTGTGATAAGTTGAACAGACTTGATAATGAAAGGAAAGTAATAAATCCCAAAAAACATTATTCATATACACCCCTGATGTGAAGAGCAGCATCAAACATGGTTATGAACAAAGCAATAAACAAAGCAAAAAAAAAACCCAAACCATTCCACATTTTAGCAATGGTGTATAGAAGGGCGAAGGAAAGCTTGACATTTACCTAGCCAATGTGCAGAACAAAATCAGAGAATGAAAGTGAAATCATGATCATATGTAATAGGGACCTGTCTTCCTCTGATGATCAAACCCCCATCAGTATTTGAAATTACTGAATTAAACCATTATTTCTCAACTTTGGCAATTTTAAGATGGGTGGACTCCAACTTCCAGAATTCCTTAGCCAGCTCCTACCCATGACATGATTAGGCATTCCATGCAACTTTTCTAAGCACAGCCTGCTTCCGTAGGGAATCACTAACTTGCATAAAATAGAAGATGGTAATCTATCTTTCCAAGTAACTGAGGCTATATTTTGAGAAGGTTATTACCGCATTGCATTTTATGGCAGTGTTTTGTAAGAATACTTTACAGTCCATCACTAGTAAAGTATTTCACTTAATATATGAACACTGTTTAAAGAAAGGATACAATTCCCACATACAAACAGAACAATAAAATAAATGCAGACCATCACACCAGGATAGGAAGGCCCTCCATAAGACATAATCCCATTGTACATGATAGAGGTCCAGTCTTCCCCAGTCAGGACCTAGGAAGAGACAAAATATTTTGAAAGCACTAGAAATCATCTAGAAATATTTGGCTTTCAAACAAAGGTGAAAATCTAAATCTCCTTCAACGTGTTGGAGCCTGGGTAATTGAACTGATTAATTATTAATTCATCCACATTTCCTCTGGGATTTAGGACAGGTGATTTCTCATTGTTGGGAACTCCCACCTTGTCCAACCTCCCGGCTGCTGAATTTTTTCTCTCTTTCTTATAGACAAAGCACTGTTTTGTTACTAGTCCTTTGCTCCCTCCTGCATAGTGACCAGTTGTGTTCCCACTTTTTTTTCTTCTTCATCAAGAAAAGCAAAGGAAGGCAGGGAGGAATGGGAGAGAGATTACTAGCACAATGGCTGAAAATTACCACCAAATATATGTCAATTAAGGCTCATGGTTGTCTGGAAATGCCATAAATATTGCAGTCACATTTTGCTCTCTCTCTCTCTCTCTCTCTCTCTCTCTCTCTCTCTCTCTCTCTCTCTCTCTCTCTCTCTCTCTCTCTCTCTCTCTCTCTCTCTCTCTCTCTCTCTCTGTTCTCTCTCTCTCCCTCCCTCCCTCCGTTCTCTCTCTCTCTCTCTCCCTCCGTTCTCTCTCTCTCTCTCTCTCTCTCCCTCCCTCCCTCCCTCCCTCTGTTCTCTCTCTCTCCCTCCCTCCCTCCGTTCTCTCTCTCTCTCTCTCCCTCCCTCCGTTCTCTCTCTCTCTCTCTCCCTCCGTTCTCTCTCTCTCTCTCTCTCTCTCTGTTCTCTCTCTCTCCCTCCCTCCCTCCGTTCTCTCTCTCTCTCTCCCTCCGTTCTCTCTCTCTCTCTCTCCCTCCCTCCCTCCCTCTGTTCTCTCTCTCTCCCTCCCTCCCTCCGTTCTCTCTCTCTCTCTCCCTCCCTCCGTTCTCTCTCTCTCTCCCTCTCTCCCTCCCTCCCTCCTCTCTCTCTCTCTCTCTCTCTCTCTCTCTCTCTCTCTCTCTCACACACACACACACACACACACACAAACACATACTGCCAAATTCAACAACCTACTTTCCTACTAATTTACCCACTTAGACATCAAATTTATTTCAGAAATTGATTCTTTGTCTTAACAACCTTGACTTTATCTGTACCTGAAAGACACTGATGAGAGCCTGGGGGAAGTTATCAAAGGTGCTGCGTCGTATTTCCGTATCATCAAAGTCAAACCGCCCTCCAAAAAGCTGCATCCCTAGGAGGGCAAAGATGACCATGAAAAGGAAGAGGAGGGTGAGGAGGGAGGCAATGGAGCGGACGGAGTTCAGCAGAGATGCCACCAGGTTGTTCAGCGAGGTCCAATACCTGGAGAAAAAGAGAAGGATTATAAGATTCATTTTCATGTAGTAGAGAAAATTTGGGAGTGTATACAAATCAGCCAAGTTATCTAGCGGAGTAAGATGGGAATCTAGAAGAGAAAAAGTTCTAAATCACTGTTCTGATCAACTATAGGTAGTCCTCAACTTACGATCACAACTGAGGCCAAAATTTCCATTACTAAGAAAGACAATTGTTAAGGGAGTTTTGCCCCATTTTACCTTTCTTGCCACAGCTGTTAAGTGAATCACTGCAGTTGTTAAATTAGTAACATGGTCGTTAAGTGGCTTCCCCATTGACTTTGCTTGTCAGAAGGTCCCAAAAGGGGATCACACAATCACGAGGCACTGCAACCGTCATAGATACAAGCCAGTTGCCAAGCAGCTGAATTTTGATCATGGGACCACGGGGATGCTGCAACAGTCGTAAGTGTGAAAAGCAGTCTAAAGTCATTTTTTTTATGTCGTAACTTCAAACAGTCATACGAATAATACAGGACTACCTGTATTATTACAGCTGCCACTAATAGCTTATTTGTTCATAGAAGAAAGAATTGCAAGTTCTCACAATTGGTGCCTTCACAGTTGAGGATGGCCATCCAAGATTGTAGCTATTTTAACAGAACAGAACGGAATATATTCAATGTAGCTCCTTGGCACAGTTATGTACAGACTATTTTGGTCTGAGTCCTCCTATCACCTCTCTTCCCATCTAGTCAGGCTTGGAACCTAGTAGAGATGGATGTGGGTATCTGAGGCTACCTATCATGAGGGGAAGGGGCAAATACCATCAATCAATATCAGTTCAGCCATAACAATAAGCCCCACACTTTGATAGGTTGGAGTGGACTGGATGGCAGAATTAATCATTGTTTTCACACTAGGGATCTTTTAAATTATGTTTCTGCCCCCAAATCATAAACACGCTTTATCATAAAACAAGAAGTATACAAATAAAATTAACAACTTAATGACAAATTAAATTCTAACCATGTATTTCAAGAACAACAGTAATAATAAAGCAGCACGTTAATCAAAATTAAGTCACTTCTCTCAATATTTATTTTATTAATTTAACCTCCAATGAGGTATGAAGATGCTGTAATCTTCTTCCCTAGTCAGGTTGCTCTGAAAAATAAATGCAGCAAATGACATATTGCTGTTCTGACTCTCAGTAATCTCAGGAAAGTCAGGAGGATACTATTACTAATTTATTTATTTATTTAAAGTAATCTAATCTTTCTTTAAAAAAACAATCCAATTTAGCAGCCACTACAGCTGTATCTTGTGGCAATGAATTCCCTAAAATCATTTTTATTCTGTGAAGAACTGTTTTCCCTTGACTCTATTAGATGGATCAATGTGACTCAATTTCTTAGAGTACACAAGTTCCAAAATATAGGTATACAGGGGCAGGGACTTAGGGATCAGAAGGAATCTCTCTCTTTCTGTGTGTACCCTCCAGGCGTGCTGAACACTTTTGACTGCGAAGATGCACATCTAAGCCATCTTAAATGTCATTATATCTTTTCATCATTGCCATGTTGGATCTGACTACACTGTTGAACTTTGTATGGCTGGACAAATCAGAGCTCAGCATATATTTAAGGTGAGAAGAGAGGAGTAATCTGGACAAGTTTCAATATTAAGGATATTAAAGCACAGCATCAAAGATATTTCTTAGAAAGCATACGTGCTGCTGTCCCTAATTAAAAGTCCAGGTTATAAGCCTTAAAGTATGTGTGTGTGTGTGTGTGTGTGTGTGCATACATACATACATATCCTTGTTATAATATATTGATCTATTTACTCCAGAAATGCTGCTCTCAGCATTAGTAACTGAGGAGTCACAATTTAGTGAGCGCACTAAAAGTGCCCTCTAAATGGAAAATACTGTATCATTGTGCATTTTGGCTTCATATTGAAAAAAAGACTTGTGGGAATAGCCCAAGGAAATAATTTTAGAAATAACTATTATATTTGAATGGGATGTTTTTCAACTCTGCTCTGTTTATCCCAGAGAGGACACTCACTTGGTTATCTTGAAGAGTCTCAGCAGTCGAATGCATCGCAAAACAGAGATGCCCAAGGGTGTCATGGAAGTGATCTCTACCAGGATGAGCTCCAAGATTCCAGTGCACACCACAAGGCAATCAAAGCGGTTGAAGAGAGACATGAAGTACTGACGGAGGCCCAGGGCGTACATCTTCAGAATCATCTCCACCGCAAAGAGGGACAGAAGTACTCGGTTAGCCACATCTGTAAGCAGAAAAGCTTCACTAGTGATGAATGGACAGGATATGTTCTGGCCATCAAGTGTTCCTCAAATGCTGAGGTCCACAGAATCAAAACAAAGTCACAATGGCACTCATGATGATGTGATTGATGCGCTGCATGTTGTCATTTTGACTGTTTTTGGCCACACTCTACAGACCCCCACTAGTAATTCTTTGCAGATTGAGGAGAAGAGTTAGAGTCCATTGAAGAGTACTCCCATGCTTCTCATCATGGGTAGGCACACATTTAACATTTTTTATCCAAAAGCACAAGAGGATGGAGAAGTAGGAATGAGAAGATTTATGTTAAGATAAAACTGAATGTATTGCAACTGGCGTCAGAACAGCAAATAAATAAAAAGTGCTATGAGAGTATCATTGCTATGAAATAGATACGAGGCCAGTGCATTGAAAAACAAATAGAATCTCATGAGAAGTTAAAGTTTGAGCAGACAATGTCATAGTCCCCCACTTTTAATCAGAATCTGAAAAATACTGAGAAACTAAATGCCCAGCTCACCTTGGGCATGGGTCAGCCAGTCGGGTTGATTATGATGCTCAGTTGCTATGGAGATAGTATTCAAACCAACAATCAAGATCACTGCCCAATAGAAAAATTTTGACTTAACAATTTCGCGGCATTTTCTGCGAAAAAGACGGTTCCATCGTCGCCAGTGCCGACTAGAAGAGATTTAAAATGAGGATAAGGGCAGTTAAATCAATTTCTCCAAACCAGTCTTTACAATGGAGCCCTATAATGCAAAGCCTTCTGAATCCCACATCTTCTAGGGCAGTGTTTCTCAATCTTGGCAATTTTAAGATGCGTGGACTTCAACTTCCAGAATTCTTTAGCCAGCATATGCTGTCTGGGGGATTCAGAGAGTTGAAGTTCACATGACTTAAACTCACCAAGGTTGAGAAACACTGCCAGGAGGATCAATTTTTTTTAAGCAGGTGCGCTACTGTGGCACCACGTTTCAAATATGTATTACTGTACTTGCCCCCATTATTAGTAGGGAACATTTAAACCATCCTTCCTACAATGCTATCATCCAAGTATGTTATATTACAAACTGTATCATTTATTTATTCACCAAAAATATGTAAATTTTCCACAGGAAATGATTTTCCAGAGATTAAGTTAAAGAGTCCTTCAGAATGATTTGATTTATGTAACACCAAACTACAGGATATGGATTTACTGAGATTTTAATGCCTCTACTTACAAGAAGAGAATCCATTTATTCATGCCTTCAATCTCATATAGACTGTCTGTCTCTGACCCACCATCATCTGAGGACCTCATTCCTATGAAATTTAAACATAACACATTTGCAGAATTAATTAATAGAGCTATAGATTGTTATCACAAAGTTTATTTACAGAAATAGAAATTTATGTTAGCGAATATTGAACAGTTCAGCAACTCTGTTGAATATATATACTGATGATTTTTATAATCTACTTATAGCTCTATCTATCTATCTATCTATCTACCTACCTACCTACCTACCTACCTATCTAATCTATCAGCTATCATTAAAATCATCACTCTCATGATGATAGCAATAGTTCACCTAAAAGACAAACATGGATATTTGCAAACATATAACTTAAGCCATGTTTTTCTAATTCACTCTCATATCTTTTCCCAACAAAATATCACCATTCTTGATGCATTATGGTTATGCTGTCTAGTTTGGGACTTTGATCAAGCAGCTTGTTCTGAAAGCTCCTGTAGTTAGAAGCTTCATTGCAGGAAGCTCTGGTCCATAAAACATATACTATAAAGCTATTTCTTTCATTTGATTAGGCAATCCTGCTGAAAGAACATACTACCTTCCCTGCGTGTCCGGTCACTGTCCATGACTTCTGCATGAGTGATCCAATCCATGTAGCCTTTCATATCCTCTTCCAGTTGTTGCTTCTCCCTCAGTTTCTGGAAGGTACCCCTTGATTTAGCTTTCTCACGCTCTTTGGTGAACTCCCTGGAATAAACTCAGTTGAGCACAAGCATTGCACAACATATTAGTTAAGCCCGTGAGCAAGGGAAACTCTTAGGCAAGTCGTTGCATTTTAGATTCAAAATGCATAATGAAAATGCCCCACCTTTTACTTGTGTGGAAAATATCCCACAATCAAATCAGAACTTTTAGATTTCCCATTCTAATGATAACCAGTGCAGAAACAGATAATCTTTGGGCCTAAATTTTCATTTCAAGAGCTTTCACTTCATTTGAACTATTCAATCTGATTTTCATCATAGGAGTTGTAAGTTACAAATAAAGAAGTAAGTGGAGACCAGTCTTTTCAGAAAGTAAGAGACATCTTGGCCATTTACATTCTTTGAGACAATAATTAAAAAACCACAACAAATGAGAACTTAATAAAACATCCTTCCCTGTCATGAGGCCCACTTTGAATATTTAAAAAAAATAAAGAGTGTCTTTTTGGGCCATTCATTTAAGCTCAATGCCTCCTGCACCATCTATTTACTTGGATTGAAAAGACCTTGGGGTAATTTTACCATCTTACAAGTAGAATTTAAAGGAAAAATTTTCTGACAATGGATTTGCTGAGATGTGTAGAAATAACTATCTCCGTCTATTTCTGATCAAAAATCATTAAGACAAAAAGCTTGTGAGAGATGTGTCAGATGTGTCAGAAAAGATTGCTTCTGAAAATTGCTCTTGTTTCTGAAAATTGCTTACCCACTGAGCACACCCAGGATCAGGTTAAGTATGAAAAAGGATCCAAGTAAGATGAGGCTGACAAAGTAGATCCAAGGCCACTCGTTCCCAATGGCATCATTCACCTAAAACAAAACGGAACAGTAGATACTGTTTTATTAAAATCATCATTATTCCCACCATTGAAAAATCTCCACTAACTTTCTAGGGAAAGTATCTGGGATCCAAATCAAACAAAAGTGACATTTTGTAAATGCCACCTTTATATTTTTATCAATAACTCCTTCTTCCTCCTATTTTTACCACAACAATAAACTTGTGAGGTGAGTTGGACTAGTCCAAAGTCATCCAGCCAGCTTTCATACCTTTAGGTTAGGATTAGAACTCATAGCTTCCTGGTTTCTAGCCTACTAGACCAAACTGATAGCCTAAGGCATCCCTTACTCCTTCTTGTTCCTATATAATGAATCACTATTGCTAAAGATGAGGGCTAAACTCCTTTTAGGTCTCTTGCAATATCTACTTCAATAAGTTAGTTCTAGTCTGAGTTACTATTGATTTAAAAGACAATGGGATAAAAGCCTTTACATGTATTTGCAGTATCTTGGTACTAGTTCCCACTTAAGTAACATCTAGAATTTTATGTGCATTCTGTAGAGATTTGTATTCTGATTAATTAATTTTGTTTTCTTGAAAAGACCAATTTACAGGAATAATGGTATTATTCTACAGGGAGTATGCTCCAGGCACTTTACTATATGTGTGGAGACAAAAGCAAGAGGGTTGGCTCTGCTATGCATTAGAGGAAGGCAACCACAGAACCTCAGAACACTGAATTATGCTGTCATTTTTATTATTAGATTTTGTTTTACTGCCAGGAATTATTGTAGCTAAGATATGAAAATAGCTTAGATCCTATATATGTGCAACTTTCGATGGAGGTATCATTTACTTCTCAATCCCAAAGTGCAAAGTACAAGGCCATCCAATAACTTCATCCCCACAGCTTCATATTCTATGATTTGCAACATGATCAATGTGGCCTAGACAAATATTATTCATGCTCATCCTACCCAGTAAAGAACTTCAGTCCACCCCTCCATGGAGATACACTGGTAGACAGTCAGCATAGCAAACCCAAAGTTATCAAAGTGAGTGATGCCATGGTTGGGTCCTGCCCATGGGCCCCTGCACTCAGAACCAGGAATAGTGCAGGGGCGCCCATGACCTGAGGTAGAACATGGAGCTGGTTTTTCACGTTCCACAGTGGCCAAGATATCTGAGGAAGGAAACAGAGGGCCAAATGTGAGACTCTGTGGAGAATGGCTCGCACCTCTTTGCATCCATACACCTCAACGTAACTATTCTATTCTAACTGAGTTTCAGAGGCAGTAATTTCACACCTATCTTCATGCAAAGACAGTCAGAATCAGAGGGGTCAGCCCACATATTTCTTATATTTAATTTATTATGATCACATTAAGCAGCACATTCCATACCTGTCCTATTGTAATAGCAGGTCTTGTGCATTTTGCCCTTGAAGAGTTCCTGGCCCACTATGGCATAGATAATAAGCATGAAGACAACAAGCACAGCGATATGGAATAGTGGCAACATGGCCTTGATAATGGAGTTCAGTACTACTTGCAGACCTAAAACAGGAAGAAAAGGAACAGGTTGTTCAGTGTAGCTTCTGAATTTACAGTTGCTATCATATATTGTTATATGACCCTGCTGACAACTTTAAATTTTATGCCCATCTGTAACATGCTCTGGTAACTAATACAAGATGATATACCAAATCTCATAGTGGTGCTATCATCACAGCAACAGATACAACGGATCTGAAGAAAACATCTTAAACCAGTTTCATTTCTATATCATAAGATTTTAATTTTGATTCCCTATGTGTTTTTGGAGTAGAGCTCCCATCTTTCACACTCATTGAAACAAATTGAAATAGAACATCTTATAATAATAATAATAATAATAATAATAATAATAATAATAATAATAATAATAATAATAATAATAATAATAATAAAGTTGGAAGGGACCTTGGAGGTCATTGAGTCCAACCCTCTGCTCAGGCAGGAAACCCTACACCATTTCGGACAGATGGCTGTCCAGTCTCTTCTTAAAAACTTCCAGTGTTGGAGCATTCACTGCTTCTGGAGACAGGTTGTTCCATTAGTTAATTGTTCTAACTGTCAGGAAGTTTCTCCTTAGTTCTAGGTTGCTTCTCTCCTTGATTAGTTTCCACCCATTGCTTCTTGTCCTGCCCTCAGGTGCTTTGGAGAATAGCTTGATTCCCTCTTCTTTGTGGCAGCCCCTGAGACATTGGAACACTGCTATCATATCCCCCCTCGTCCTTCTCTTTGTTAAACTAGACATACCCAATTCCAGCAACTGTTCCTCATATGTTTTAGCCCCCAGTCCCCTAATCATCTTTGTTGCTCTTCTCTGTACTTTTTCTAGAGTCTCAGCATCCTTTTTACATCGTGGTGACCAAGACTGGATGCAGTATTCCAAGTATGGCCTTATCAAGGCATTGTAAAGTGGTATTAATACTTCACGTGATCTTGATTCTATCCCTCTGTTAATGCAGCCCAGCACTGAGTTGGCTTTTTTGGCAGCTGCAGCACACTGCTGGCTCATATTTAAGTGATTGTCCACTAGGACTCTGAGATCCCTCTCACAGTTACTACTATTGAGCAAGGTACCCCCTATACTATAACTGTACATTTGGTTTTTCTTACCTAAATGTAGAACCTTACTTTTTTCACCATTGAATTTCATTTTGTTAGATAGTGCCCAGTGTTCAAGTCTGTCCAGGTCCTCCTGTATCTTAAGCCTGTCTTTTGGAGTGTTGGCTATTCCTGCCAGCTTGGTGTCATCCGCAAATTTGATGAGTTCCCCATCTATCCCCTCGTCCAAATCGTTGATGAAGATGAGCACTGGGCCTAGAACAGAGCCCTGGGGCACCCAGAATATTCTCCATAATTCAACAGATTTGAATTATAGTGTAAGGTAATGTTGTCCGGACTTGGCCACATCATGCAATCTTATGTGATGAATAAGATGCCACTTGCTTATTGGTTTCTTCCTCTGTTACCAACTCTTAAAGCTACTAAATACAGTCTCCCAGAGATGGGCGGCAAATAAATTCAATCAATCAATATTTCAGAGTCTCACAAGAACCTGTCAACAGGACTAATTCTTAGTTTAGGCTGCAAGGCTGAACTTTTGTTGAATTGAGCAGTACGTGTGAATGCAATAAGAAAATAAGCACAGTTTGAACACTATCTCCTTTGGGCTACATCTATTTGCCTCCTAATTTCCAGAAATAAGTTCAAGTGACAACATATTTATATTAATACATTATTTCTCAGTTGATCTATGGGTGAAATGACTCATGGGAATTGTATCCTTTCACCACTGTTTCGGCTTCCTACAGCCACCCATTTATCAAGCACCTAGGACATTTTACTCACTTGGTATCCCTGATACCAGACGTAATGGCCGCAGCACTCGAAATGCTCTCAAAGCTTTGACGTCAAAACCACCTTGCCCGCTAAGAAGTGCACTCTCCATCAAACTGATTCTCTCCAAGATCACTGTGAAGACCCTTCAGAAGAAATGGAGAGTGAAAAAATAGGTGGGACTAATGTAGAAGTCACCAGAGGAAGCTAAAGCATTAAAAGTTGGTCTATACCTGGAGTAGGCAACCTTGGCTCTTTTATGACTCGTGGACTTCAACTCCCAGAATTCCTGAGCCAGCACAGCTGGCTCAGGAATTCTGGGAGTTGAAGTCCACGAGTCATAAAAGAGCCAAGGTTGCCTATCCCTGGTCTATACAGATTAAAGATTTTCTTCCAGTAGAAGCAATAGAATTTTGCTTTTATCTTTTTCTCTGAGAAACTGTAGCTCCTTAATGAGGTTATTCTACATCATGTCACACGGGTTAGCAGATCTTGTTCAACCAAAGGTCATTTTGATGAAGTGGCAAAAATGGCATTCATTTGCACGGTAGAAAAGTGCATTGCAAAAAATATAGTTTGGTCTCTGTACCATGTAGGTACTTTAATATATTTTTTGTCTGATAGTGGCTTTATAGGGAAAAAAGTAGCAGAGTCAGCTTTTTATTGTTTGTGTCCTGGAGTAAGCTAAATGACTGGTGCAGAAAATGACCACCTGTATCCATCTTAGTAGAATATCGATAAGAGATTGAATATAGAATGTATATTCTGAATAAAAGTTCTTTTTTGCTTTGAGTCGGAGAAAAACGCTGGTTTGGGATGATTTTGTACTGCAGCTCTCATCGTCAATGAATAGGGAGAGTGGCTGTTCTCCAGTGACAGCCAGAACCCCCAAATTGGGAATCACTGAGTGGGAAAAAAGGAGTTCCCATAGGACTCAGCTGACCCACAAAGGCTATACATTTCTGCTACATGATTCACTTGGTGCTAGATTGCTCCCTTGCTCAGATTCAACATTGACTAAACAGGAGAATAAGCAACTTGCTATTCCGGTTTGTATGTACATATTTATAGATAAGCAGGTCAATCTTTATCATGATCCTTGATATATATACATACAGTGGTGGGATTCAGCCAGTTCGCACCACTTCAGCAGAACTGGTAGCTAATTTTTTGTTGCCCAAGCCCAGAATGGACTTCCAGAAGCAGCATCCACACAGAGAACTGATTGTTCACACACACACACACACACACACACACACACACACACACACACAGGGTGCCGAATGCATCATGCCGAAACACACCCACCCCATTGCCGGCAATGGGGGAAAAATCGCGATACGTTGCAACACATCAAGTGACGTTGCAAGTTTGACACCCTCTGACTTACAGTGTACTATGCAAATTTTCCAAAAATAAACACCATTTAAACAATTTTAGTGTACTTGGTTTTCCTTCCACCACAGAGAATAAAATGACTTTGTTTACCCCAAAAAGACTATCGTAAAATCCAGCACATTCCAGCCATTTCGGAGGTAAGCATCTGCATGGAATAGAAACCCATAGGCAATTATCTTTAGCATTGCCTCAATGGCAAATACTATCAGGAAGAAATATTCTAGCTTCTCCTGCAAGATACAGAAAAAAAGAGGGGAAAGATGTACAATGTTAGTAATATATGTTATAGTTTCATTTAGGTTGCTTGCATACCGTGCTACTTGAAAAAAAATTCTTTATTTCTTTACAAGTGACCATCAGTCATTTTTTTGACCTTTAAAAGACATAAGCTTGTGAGGCCTTACAAACAGAAACTTAGAAAACTGGACAGTAGAAAACGACCTAGTGGTCTATGGAGTCTGTCCTTTGAGGGGTTTTTTGTTGTTTGTTTTCTTTTTAATTTATTTATTTATTATGGTTCATCGCACAGTCAGCCAGATGTTCAGACTGGATTTGGCATTTTGATTACCCATCAAGTTCTTCCCAAGGACCTAGGACAGGCAGATGTTATATGGTGTTACAGATATCGACACAATTATTATTTATCATTTTTATGTTTTATTTTAAAGTTTGATTTTATTTCTTAATTTTTGTCAGATGATGGATATGTGTTTATCCCAACCATGTTTAAACTCAGTTACGGATGAATGACCCACTATCTCCACTGGAATTTGATTCCAAGCTTCCACTACTCTTTCTGTGAAGTAATTTGTTCTAACATATAACTTCTGAACTCCTCTCCTGTTGGTTTGAGGTTATGCCCCCATGTTCTTGATTTTTGCTTAATATTGAAAATGCTGCCTTCTAGAACCTTATATAAATCCTTAGTATATTTAAAGGGTTTAATCATGTCAGCCCTTTCTCTTCTGTTGTCCAGGCTGTACATATTCAGTTCTTCCAATCTCTCCAGATATATTTTGTTCCTCAGACCTTGCACTATTTCTGTTGCCTGTCTGTGGACTCTTATCAATACCCTTTTTAAGTGAGGTCTCCAGAATTGGACACAATATTCCAAAAATGTCCAAGTTCTTTGCCTGGGCCAGTTTACACATTACTTTCTATCTCCCTCATAAGAATCTAAACCAACCCCAAATTTTAGCCAGAGCATCTGTGCTGTATTTGGTATATATAAAATGTATTAATGTTCTGCTGCTGAAATCCTAATTCCTCATACTTTTTATTTAAATTATAGCACATGTGAACTGTTAAGATTGAATACAGTACACTGAATATAGCTCCAGACCCTTCTTTGGTTTCATCTGTGAATCTGTCCTTTATATATGCCATAGTATTATTCTATTGCTATTACACAATGGCAAACATTTCTTTTTTAATACATTGGAAAATACATTGCCGATTTAGCTTTCCCCCATGGAAAACAATTGCAAATGCTAGTATTTATTATTAGCAGCTATTTGCAAATCAACAAAGACCGTGTTTGGAAGTCATATTTGAATAAGCTGAATGTCAAGCTTTTGTATTCCTCTTTGCTTCCATTTCTGTCATCCAACACTGACAAATTTTGTTTATTATAGTTAAGATAACACAATATAAGGATGAAACAATAAATAGCAATTAGCAGAAAGTGGAAGAAAAACATTTTAATAACCATATTGGAGAATGATGGTTTAATATGACTTAAGAACATAGCAAAGGCATCTTGTATTACTTTACAGATTACTAGTTTTATTACAGCTTATGCTTTTAATAAGAACTAATATGTATTGTTTATTTACTGGTCTAGCAAATAATATAATGTGATATTAATTTACATTTACTCATACAGAAGTGCTCTGGTTGCATATAAGTATGACAATCATAAACATACGATAAATGTCTATAGTATGTTCTTACAACTTAAATCATGACATCATGATTTTACAGCAACCTTATATTATAGCTAAATAAAAAGTGTAAAATACTTTCTGATCCGCCTAGAGCCCGCCAAACTGGCTAACGTAAAACCAAGTCTATTTTCAATCCCTCAATGCTGCCAGTGACTCTTACAGCTTCTTACAGCTGCAATTCCCAATCAGTCTACACACCCATATACACATTTAGGATTTTCAGAGTCTTTTTCAGGATTAGGTTAGGCAAGTTTCAGCTTGAAATTGAAGCTGACACTGATGAAGGTGAGAGAGTTATCTGAAGGATTGAGCTTCCCTGATTACATCTGCCTGTCCCACTAGATCCAGAAGAGAGGGCATGGATTCCATCAGCTAGAGCGCTACGTTTGGCTGGTTCTAGGTGGGCAAGCCTTTTCTGCTGTTGCATCCATTATGGAATATCTTCCCCTCTTGAAGTGAGGTTGGTTTCATCACTTTTGGTCTGGTTGTGCCATCAGCCCTGGGGACTTCAGGATACCGGTGAATTATTGAGATGGCGCTGTTATTATTAACAATCATTTGCCCAATAATTCATCTTTTTAGCTTCATTTTTATAGCAAGCACTCTTTTTAATGATAATAATAAAAATAGTGTTTGCTGTTTAGTATTTAGTATTTACTAGCTTTGTTGCACTCTTTCTGAAGTCACTTGTTTTGGGTGGCTGTGTAAATTTGACAATAAATATAAACAAGTAAAAAGGTTAGTGAACTAATTTCGGGGGGGGGGGGAGAGATCTGCTAAACAGTCAATCAATCATACAGTAGTTTTGGCTACTCAACAGTTTGAATTAAGGGCAGAGAAGATGTTTGCCATCTCCAATCATCTCCTAAGACTGTTACCAGAATTGTAACAGAGAAGAAAGTAGACACAATCTGGCAATAATTAGGGAGAGTTAAGGATGAGATAATGATCCCCCCCCTGATATTTCCTTTTCCAAATAAGGAGGGTTTTTTTTTTTCAAGGTTTGTGATGGCTCCTTAGCTGCTAGACCCTCTGAGTCAACATTTCCAGGGACTTCATGGAACCTAATTTGACTTTCTCACCTGAGTTGGTGGGCAGATCTTGAATAAGTCCCCTGTGCCTTTAATAGCTTGCATAGCATTGCTGGTCAGTAGTGCACACTCTGCTCATCTCTTTCCTATTTCAATATTTCTAAAAAATCAAATGGGTGCTTCCAGATGCAAATATCGTTTCTTCCTAAAAAGTGCTAAGTCCTCATAATGCTAAGTTATCAGTGATGGATTAACAGACCACAAGCCAGCAATTACAGTACCGAGTTACAGTTCTGGTTTAGTATGATTTATATCACTGTGTTTCTTTTCTTTTTTTCTCTGAGATGAAGGTGATGATGGATCATCACTAATAGTTCCTGTCTAACGTTTTATTGTAGTAAATCTTCCATTGTCTTTGCTATTACAATGTGACAATATAACAGCCTGAATTTGGATCCTTGCATACTTTCTACCCTCCTGTTTTTTCACTGCATCCTTTCTTATACCCATTCCAAATGTTTTGGATGCTCATTATAATATTCTAATACATGTCTTCCAGAGCTCTGTCACAATATACATGCTGATATCTGAAGGAAAACCTACAATAGCTGGCCTCATGGACACACCTCGTATAGATTAGAGTATGGAGGGGATGCTCCAAGGGAGAAGCATTTAGAGGTACGTAATCTGTAGACATGCTCTGTGCATTTTTTTTCCTTTCTCAAAATCATGTATGAGCAAGAGTCCACCTCAAATATCTGGAGGCATCATCCTTCCATACAAAGACAGTATTCTGTATGGCTCAGAAGATTAAGCACCACAACTCATTTTTAACAAAAGGCATATTTTAATTCTAAGGAGAGTGAGTGATAAGTTTGACATGTAGTTTTCAGCATGACAAGCCAAATGTAAGACTCCCGCTCATTAAATCCCCCAAATTAAATCTCTCCATCTGGTAGAATTGAACAAGGTTTCTCTTTTTCAGTCTACATTTACAGGTAACTCTCCCCTCTCTGTATATACCTAGGAGAAAATGTTATTTCTATACTGAACAGGAAAGATGAAAAGATAAGCAGAGAAAAAAAACACAGAACACATTTCCAAATGGAAAAGGTTAGCCCATTTTGCAATTACAAAAACCCCATATGCAAGCAGTTATGTAAAGCATCTGCACACCTGCTCCCAAATACTAGTGAACAAGGGAAGGATGGAATCAAGGGTCAATGAACACTACTGCAGATAATAAAACCACCATTACTCTTCCTCCCCCAAAGCTATACAAGAATGGACAAGGCATTTCTACTCCTAAGTCAAAAAAATAAGGAGAGAAAAAAAAACATCTTTTATGCATGCCCTCTCTGTCACTAATTTGCACACCATCACAGAAACTCATACATTGCGATCACATTGTTCCTCAGGAAACCACTGCTCCTAGCTATTATGAAACATTAAGAAATAAACACAAAAATTCTTTAGAAAGCCCCCAAACTTTCCTTCGTTTTTACACACACAGTTCAAACATCAATATTTGAACCTGTTTCCTTCTCTCCAGAGAAAAGACAGTATCGTTCTATTTTGTCCTGTCGCAAAGAATAATCTGTTCTCCAGCACACTTTAGGTAGTGTTTTTCAGCCTCAGCAACTTTAAGATGTGTGGACTTCCACTCCCAGAATTCTCCAGCTAGCATGCTCTGAATAGGTTAACAGTGGCAAAAAAAAGTGAGTAAAAGAAATCGGAGTGACTTACGAGTCTGGTATTTACTTTGTTGGTATCATCGTTAGGCATGGGCAGGTAGATAGCCAGTGCAATACAGTTGGCAAAGATAGTTAATAGGATGATGGTCTCAAAGGGCCTAAAGATGCTTGTTAAGGAACATGGGATTAGATTTTATAGCTTGTGGCAAAGACTGTAATAGGAATAACAGTAAATAATAGAAACAATAATGATACATTAGTCCATTCTCCATATCCCATGCTTATCACTTAAGTCAGCCATTCTTGCTGAGGATTCTGGGAACTGCACTTCTAATATTTGGATGAAAGAATGTGTACAAAAGTCTACTCTGGCATGCATGTTAGAACTATATTAGTTGATAACAAATACTAATTAATGAAGATTTATAGATTGAGCAAAAAGACACACAGAGAAGACAGTAAGTCTATAGCAATGTTCTCTGTTGAATGCTATGGCATAAAACTCTTCTCTTTTTCCGTATTTAGATAAAAAGTAAAGACTTACTTGAATTGAACTCAACTGCTGGTGACTTCATGGAGACAACCATATAGATTCCTTGGCAACCTTAGAGAAATCAGTCGCCATTGATTTCACCCAGGATGTTTTTGGAACTTCCCAGTCTGGTCTACAGCTAGGAGATTTTTAGTGGTCCCCTATCCAAATTATAATCCTGTTTTACCCTGCTTAGCTTTGCAAGGGATTATCCAATTAAGAGCTGCCTGTTGCTGTGGCTTTTGTTTTAAACTATCTTCAAATTAAATTATGCCTAATTTATTGTAAAATGATACTGTGGAAAGAGTGCCCTAGTTAACACTCAGAGGTGTGACGATTCTTGGCTACACTGGAACACAACTTTAGTCTGGCAACACTTTGAAAGGTTACTTTCCTGGCTGGGGCAAAAGCATCTCTAATCTATGATAAAACATTTTCTGATTGTGACATAGTTTATTATCTGCAGGCATGTGAGGTTCTTTGAAATGCATATAATGTAACTTGATGCATGAGGCTTCCTCTAATTCTCTCTGACTCTCATATACATTTCACTGTCCTCTTTTCTGTTGTCATGAGAGAACTCTTGGCTTTGGGGGTGATAAATGTGCTTTCTCACCACATCAAAGAGGTTAAAAACACATTCCTACCCTATAGACTCAGCATGATGCATAGACTGGGTATATAATAACGTAAGTACACATGGTAAATAGTGAGATGAATCCAACCATATATGAAATGGTGACTGATAGGGCTTCAGTGCATTCTCAAATGTGAGTCTAAATTTGCTTAATACAGTAGCTGTTGTCACATTTATAATATGTGGTGATTGTTTTCCACCAATGTTCTGACTATAACCCCAAACAATCTCAGCCAGCAAGGTTATGATTGATAGACTCATAGTTAAGCATCAGATTGCAACTAGATAAAAATGATGTTAAAAACATTAAAATAACATAATAAATACATATTTCCCCCTCACAACTCTTCCATTTAAAATGACTCTACATGTTTGCTTTTTGATATATAAAAAAAGATTTCACTATTTAATTCTAGGCTGCTCTTGGTGTCATTGGGTTTTTGTACTTATGAAGAAAGAAAAGAGAAATTCTGAGAAACTAAGATATAGCAATTTGTGGTGTTGCCATGCGGGCAACTAATATCCAAGAGAAATGTCAAAAAAGTAATATCACTCAGAAACAGGAATTATGACCAACTAATTTAGTTTCAAAACTCCAGATGGCTACTATTTAAAAGTTAAACTCTCCTTTTTTCTGCAATTGAGAAATAATCAAACGAAAAAACTCTGATGTGTGTGTGTATATATATATTTATATATACATATACATATATGTATATATGTGTATTTTGTGTGTGTACACATATACATATACATACACATCATCATTTTAACCATTATCTATCCACTGCAGGATGAAGGCCTCTTCCGCATGTTTCCAACCAACACAGTCCTGAACTTTCTTTTGCCAATTGGGCCTGGATACATGTACATACACATATATGAATTAAGGGACACCACAAGGGAATCCCAGGCCCATTGGTGTTGGCCAGAAATCTTGCAAGACTGTGATAGAAAACCACTGCTGTAGAGTTTTCATGAAATTACATGGATGGGTTCATGCAGTCACCAGGAGCTCAATTCAAGGAACTTTTTACTATAAGTAATATAAAATATTATATTTTCCCCAATAAAAATATTATGTTTCAGTAACAAAAGAGACTGAGAAAGAATAAGCAATTGGCCTTTCAAGAATAAGAAAATAATTTATGTTCTAGAGAACCCTGAAAATGCTGATTAAATAAAAACAAACAATGGCAAGGAAAGGAATTGATTGACGAAAAAATAAGAAAGGAAGAGGGAGGGAATAAGCATCAGAAGGCCATTGCCACAAATGGATGGATAGATCAACATATAGAACATAAATTATTGTTCTGTTCTGAGTTTTTCTGATTTATCATTACCAAGTTCAATACCATAAATAAACAAGGAAAATCAAACACAAATTGAAAAAACAAAGGTCAGAAATAGCATTTGCATTAGCCCAGGGAAGAAGGAATTGTTCAATTACATAAGAAATAAATAGCTCATAGGAAGAAACCTTATAAAACACAAACACTAAAATTATTTCCATGTTATATGTAATACATATATACATACATACATATATATGTCCTTAATAACATTAAAAATGCGAATCCTGGGCAAACACATATCAATAAAATATAGAAAAAACAAACACGTCATCACCTAGCATTCCAACCCTGATGACATTGGCAGTCAGGCCGATGAAAGCTTGGTAACTCTTTTACTTACAAACTTGTTTGTATTAAATAGGTTTGTTTTGTTTTTATCCTGGTGTTCGTTTTTTCTATATTTTATTGATATATATATATTTGTTTTCTGAGGTTTTCGCGGGTGTTTGTATGTAGGTCTTTGGTTCTTTGGGTTTTCTCCCACGTAGAATTTGAAGTGTCTTGGTGACGTTTCGACGAAGTCTCATTCGTCATCTTCAGGCTGGTGCTTTCGGCTTCTGCTTCTAGGAGCAATGTGAGATTTTAGCTGTTTCTTCCTTTTAACTGCCAGTGGGGGTTTGAACTGATTGGCTGGGAGCTCGGCTGTGTTCTGATTGGGTGGAGGTGTGTTCTATAATGGCCTCTCCTTTTTATCCTGAGTTGAAGGCGTCGGGCTTAGGAGTCCTCTTATTTTTCTTTACAACAACCATCCTGTGAGGTAAATTGGGACTTTCTCTGAGCCCAATTTACCTCACAGGATGGTTGTTGTAAAGAAAAATAAGAGGACTCCTAAGCCCGATGCCTTCAACTCAGGATAAAAAGGAGAGGCCATTATAGAACACACCTCCACCCAATCAGAACACAGCCGAGCTCCCAGCCAATCAGTTCAAACCCCCACTGGCAGTTAAAAGGAAGAAACAGCTAAAATCTCACATTGCTCCTAGAAGCAGAAGCCAAAAGCACCAGCCTGAAGATGACGAATGAGACTTCGTCGAAACGTCGCCAAGACACTTCAAATTCTATGTGGGAGAAAACCCGAAGAACCAAAGACCTATATGTTTGTATGTAGGTCTTTGGTTCAAATTCTACGTGGGAGAAAACCCGAAGAACCAAAGACCTTCGACGAAGTCACATTCGTCATCTTCAGGCTGGTGTTTTCGGCTTCGTGCTGCCGAAAACACCAGCCTGAAGATGACGAATGTGACTTCGTCGAAACGTCACCAAGACACTTCCAATTTTACGCGGGAGAAAACCCGAATAACCAAAGACATACAAACACCCGTGAAAACCTCAGAAAATACACACACACACACACACACACACATATACATATATACACATATATGTACACAGACACAGACACACATATATATTCAATTTAAAAGTACTTCATTTATAAACTGGAGTCCCTCTCCAAAAATTCATACATTCAAAATTCCTGTGACCAAAGCCAAAGGAATTGGGGTGTACCTTCCTTTAAAAGAGGTAATATTGTACCCCCCGAATGAGCTCTAAGATTAGATTCTACATTCAGTGCAAACCAATTGTTTGCATGAAGAATGAAGAATAGGCACTATATCCATATGGCTAAATTAGGAGAAGAGATGTGTTAGAGTAATTAGTAAAATGACGGACAGTGAAAGCACCAAGCAGCTGTGATAAAGAGAGAAATGGAGGCATGTATGGTTGGTGTGTGTGTGTGTGTCTGTGTGTATGTGATGCACTCATACTTTAAGACAGTGCTCCAGACAAGGCATTTATCAGGCTACTGTCTTGCCTTTTCAAGGTTTATAATATTTGCATCTGCTCTTCTGGTTAATCCTAAAGAAAAACATCACTGCCTTCCATTTAGAATTCCCTGGATTATGATTGTTTAATCTTTTATGTTTCCACAGAAATATAATGCTCCAGGCAAAAAGAGTATTTGCTGAGCTGCTGAATTATTTCAAAGATCTTGCATTGGTACTGCCACTTTCTTTTGGTTATGTCCCGAAATTTCTGCCAACAGTCTTCAAACCAAGATATGCAGCAGGATCGGTTGATCGACATTACAGGTAGTCCTCAACTTACTACAGTTCATTTAGTGACCGTTCAAAGTTACAACGGTACTGAAAAAAAATGACACAATCATTTTTCACTCTTACGTGCATTGCAGCATCCTCATAGTTACATGATCAAAACTGGCTCATATTTATGACGGTTGCAGTGTTGTCCCAGAGTCATGCAATCATCCTTTGAGACCTTCTGACAAGCAAGGTCAATGGGGAAGCCAGATTCACTTAACAACCGTGTTACTAATTTAACAACCGCAGTGATTCACTTAACAACTCTGGCAAGGAAGGTCGTAAAATGGGGAAAAACTCACTTAGCAAATGTCTCACTTAGCAACAGAAATGTTGGGCTCAGTTGTGGTCGTATGTTGAGGACCACCTGTACTTTTAAAGCACTTACATAGCCCTCTTGAACTCCTTGAAGCATTTCAAATTCATCTAGCAGAGATAGGCAATCTTGTGCCCAGTGTATACCTGTGTATACCTCGTTTAGGACTAGCTACATTCTCTCCTTCACTTTTCAGTAAGTTGTAGAACAAAGTACCACTTTACTTCCAGCATCATCTTTATTTCCCAGGTTGTTGTAGAGCTCCATATTGGCTCTTATAGGCATTATTAGAAAAAAGGGGGGGGTAAACTGGGAAATAGCGTTTCCTGGAGGGCTAGAATTAAGGACACAGACAAATCTCATCAAAATATCTTCCAATAAGATCATAGAGGCAATTAAAAGACAAAAGAAAGATAAGACACTGAGGCCGGATGGACTACCTGCAGAATTTTATGTAGCTTTACAAGATACTGTGACTCCTTTTCTGAAGGACTTATATAATGAAACTTTATACAGACAAAAGTTCCGAACTCATGGACTGAAGCTAATATTACCTTGATACCTAAAGAAGATACAGATCCTACACAAATTAAAAACTATAAGCCAATATCGTTACTAAATGTGGATTATAAAATCTTTGCTGCAATTTTGGCAGAAAGAATGAAAAGTTTTTTAATAGAATTTATTCACCCAGACCAAAATGGCTTTCTTCCTAAAAGACAGATAAAGAACAATTTAAGGATTATTTTAAATATTTTGGAGTATTATGAAAACCAGGGAACCAGATGGCGTTTATATTTCTTGACGCACAAAAAGCATTTGATAATTTAAACTGGCAATTTATGTTTCAACAATTACAGGAAATGGACTTTGGTGAAAACTTTATTAAAGCAATCCAAGCGATCTACAAGAAACAATCAGCAAGGATACTTATAAATGGAGATTATACAGAGAGCTTTGATATTAAAAAAGGCACGAGACAGGGATGTCCACTCTCCCCCCTGCTATTATTTTTACTCTGGAGGTATTGACTAGAAACATCAGGCAAGACATAGAAATTAAAGGTCTTGAGATTAAAGACCAGAAATATAAATTACAGGCTTTCGCGGACGATCTGGTCTTTATCTTAGAGGAGCCTTTGGAAACAGCCCCTAAACTTTTGCAGAAAATTGAGAAATTTGGAGAAGTGGCTGACTGAAAATAAATAGGGAAAAAACTAAAGTGTTAACAAAAAATTTAACTAATAAACAGAAAACTCAACTCGCCCAAGAGACAAATCTTCAAATAGTTAAAAAAGTTAAATATTTAGATATCTATCTTACAGTGAAATATACATTACTAAAAGAAGATAATTATGAGACAAATAAAACGAATAAAAATCGACTTGGAAAAATGGGAAAATCTCCAACTATCATTGCTAGGAAGAATAGCGACTGTTAAAATGAATATTTTACCAAAGCTAATTTTTTATTTCAAAATAAAATAAATAAATAAATAAAAGCTGGGTAAGAAATTTTTTGATGATTTAAATGCAATGATATTAAGATTTATATGGCAAAGAAAGAAAGCAAGAATTAAATGTAAACTTCTACAAGACTTGAAAGATAGAGTGGGTTTTGGTCTTCCGGATTGGAGACTTTATTATCAAGCAGCTATTTTGCTTTGGCTTGTTGCAGGTTATATGATGATTGCTTTCTAATATGATCTTATGTTTGATGTTGATTGTTTCAATAAAAGAATTTTTTACCCAAAAAAAAAAAAAGAATGGATTACTCTGAGAAATAAGCGAATTCTCTATTTAGAGGGATATGACCTTCAGCTAGGCTGGCATGCCTTTTTATGGTACGAGAAAGCTAAAATACATAAGTACTTTCAAAACATGCTATAAGAAATGTTTTACTTTCTGAATGGGAGAAAGTTAGATACAAAATATATATGAAAATTCCTGAGTGGCTTTCAACGATGGAAGCATTTGCTTACCCAAATTTGATTAATTATGATAAACTTGTTAGTTATAAAGATATTTTGGACAAGGACGGAAAACTCAAAGACAGGCAAGCCCTTCAACAAGGTATTGACTTAACATGGTGGAGAGAGATGACCCCACTTGATAAAATACTTTTAAAAACAGATGAATATTTGATTAAGAAGCTTTATAAATATTTTTTAAATTGGAAGATAGAAGAAGAACAAGTAAAAGAGACAATGATAGTATGGGCAAAGAACTTCGGATATTCTATAGAATTGGAAGACTGGCAAAAACTGTGGGATAAAAATATGAAACTTACTAAAGCAGTAACATACAAAGAAAACTTATATAAAATGTTTTATAGGTGGCATATGACACCAGTTTGCTTAGCGAAAATGTTTAAAAATTTATCGGATACATGTTGGAAATGTAAGCAAAAACCGGATACTTACTATCATGCCTGGTGGACATGTTCTATTGCAAAAAAAATTGGTCTAAGATTCATAGATGGTTAGAAAAGATGATGAAAATCCAGACAGAATTTAAACCGGAACTGTTCCTGTTAGGTATATTAAGAGCTAACTATGGCAAAGAAAATGATTATTTAATATTACATGTATTAACAGCTGCAAGAATAGTATTTGCTCAATTTTGGAAAAATGAAAACCTACCATCAGACCAGATTATAATTTTGAAAATTCTAGATTGTGCAGAAATGGACAGATTAACGTTAGCGATAAAGGAGAAAGAAGATTCAATCTTGGGGAACATTTTATCAGTGGGTTGAGACACATTAGAATAAGAAGAGATTTTAGAGTTTTACTATATTAAGTATTAAGGTTGATAATTGAAAATAATTGTTATGCTATTAACTATGTTAATTATTTAAAGGAATATTAGTCTTTTACCAAATGTTAGTTGTAACTATATTGATTTATTCTTATAAATGTCTAGTATTATATAAACAATAATACTTAATATGAAGACCTGGATGACAGCTTGTTCGTTGAATTACGTATTTACTGTAGTTATTCATACCCTGTCCCTTTTATCCCGACTTTCCTGTACCCGCACCGACCCTACCTTTTCCCTACCCATATAAAATCTAATGAAATACATTTTTAAAAAATATCTTCCAATAAATAGATGGCATTTTATAACTGACAGCCAATTTGTGAATGCCTAAAAGTTTCCCCTCTAAAATCCCAAATGCTCTCATAATTCCAGATCTATCCAGCAAGTCCCAAACCCAAAAAGGCTCTTTAGCTGTGAAAATAATAATTATAAACTTAGACTTATTGTTTTATCAATACCTGGCAAGAAGTAAACTTTGGATGGCCATATGTATGACTCTAGCTGTGAAGTGTCTCATTTCATTTTTTCCTTACGTATTCCTATCTATAAATATTATTTTACAAACAGCATTAGCCCAATGAATCTTGGCATATTCAAACTGATCCAGAAGTTGTTATCAAATCTGTTTATCATGGCATCCATCTGTTGTCACTCTTTAAGCATTAGAAGAATCACTATTTGAAATATGACAGATTCACACATTACACTCAATCAAGGGTAGAAAACATCTGAGTGACAGGGGCACAAGAGGCCATTATGGTGCTACTAGAAGGATAGGGCTGAGGTTTTGAGGTTTTTTTTCCCACTTGGTTCCAGGAGTTGGGAAATAGAGTAGAAATCAGGAAGGAAGGAAGGAAGGAAGGAAGGAAGGAAGGAAGGAAGGAAGGAAGGAAGGAAGGAAGGAAGGAAGGAAGGAAGGAAGGAAGGAAGGAAGGAAGGAATATGTAATATGGACAAGGAATGTGCTACTTCGTTTATTTATTTCCTGCTTTTATTATTTTGATAACTCAAGGGAATTAATATACCTAATACTCCTTTCTCCTTCTATTTTCCCCATGACAACAACTCTATGAAGTGAATTGGGTTGAAAGAAAGTGACTGATCCAAAGTCAGTCAACTGGTTTCATGCCTAAAGTGGCACTATAATTCACAATCTCCTGCTTTTTAAGCTGGTGCCTTAACCATTTTACCAAACTGGCTCTCTAGTTCTCATTCCCAGTTGCATTCTAAGAGTTGAAGCTAATTTGCCAATAATGTGCTAATATCTGTTTCCTATAGACTCATTTTCTGCAGTTTTCCAGGTGATGAAATTTTTACTGTTGGTTATCCACAGCTGGGCCAAGATTTATGTATTTCCTTGAGAGAAGAACTGAACAATTCCCCACTTTCCCACCACCCCACATGGCCTCACTGAGAATTAGTTGCTTCAGTGTTCAGATTACGAGAGAATTTAAAGTCTGTTTGTTCTGCCACATGTTTTTATCCAAATATAGACAGGGAAAGGATAAAAGTTAATTTTCTTTCTTTTGTCAATCCATTAACTAATATAGGTAATCCTCGACTTACGACCACAATTGAACCCAAAATTTCTGTTGGTATGTGAGACATTTGTTAAGTGTGTTTTGTCCCATTTTACAACCTTTCTTGCTACAGTTGTTAAGTGAATCACTGCACTTATTAAAAATTACATGTTAAATGAATCTGGCTTCCCCATTGACTTTAATTGTCAAGTTGCAAATGATCCTGGAACGTTGCAATTGTTATAAATATGAGTCAGTTGCCAAGTACTGTATCTGAATTTTGATCACAGGACCATGGGGATGCTCATAAGGGTGAGAAATGGTCATAAGTCACTTTTTTTCACTGTTGTTGTAACTACGAACGGTCACTAAACAAACTGTTGTACATCAAAGGTTACCTGTATTAATATTTGCCCTGTTTCATTTGTTTCATTGAAATAGCTTACTGAATGTACACCATATTCTGTGACTCATGCCGGTTTGACTATTTTTCTGATTGTTAATCTGTTTTAACATTCAGATTACAACTATGATGTTCAACTCTAGAAAGATTATCTCATCCAAATTTCTGCCCATATACACCTCTGCCCATATACCTTACTCTTCTAACTTTAGTCTAAATACATTTCATATAATATGTCTGTACAAATCCATCTCATCCAGATTATAGTCCAACATAAAGAGTAGGAGAGAATAAGAAACTGTATAAAAAGAATGCTTTCTCCATTCAATAAACACTAGGATAAAATAACTCATGCAAGCAAATGAATCAAATTGAACAGAAATTTTTAAAAAGACATTGTATAATGATCAATTAGATTTTGAATTAGAACAAAACTATCCTGCAACCTTAGACGGAAAAAAATGTTGACGCTTTTGTAAGGAACCTTCCTGCTTAAGATTCTCTGACCCTGGTTATTATATCCTCTCAGTTATAAAATCAGTTGAGGAGGGACAGAGAGCTATTTCTGAACTCAGCGTAATTCAATGGAGGAGCCAGACAAATTAACCATCTCGACTGCATTCAGGTCTTCTATTTCAAAATCAGCATTTATGACTGCTTTAGAGAAATGAGAAGTTACAACATCAGTAAATACATGTTATTATAGCAAGGTCAACATAAATACTTTTCTCTTGAGTTTTTCCCTGTTTGTTGGTGCCTTTCTCAAAAGAGACAAAGACCAACACCTAATCTGACTCCATCCCTGCATTTCTAGAGGACATCAGCAGAATGTCCTCAATAGATCATGGTCACAAAAGACTTGCATTGTTAAGCATTATTTCTCAGCTTTTCCTCTTCGCCTTTGCTTCCTCCAAGTTTCAGTTGTTTATACCTGGTTGCTGGGCCCCGGGCTAAGCACAGATCATTCCAGAAGCTACCCCCACATTTTACCCCCAAAGGATACTTCCATTCCACAATGGCAATGCAAGCCTTCCGCACTGGGTTCTGGAGGGTGAGGCATAGCAGAGAGCGGGCAGGCCTGGGGGGAAGTTCCAGAGCAGTTTTCTTAGCCTTTTCCTTCTGCTGCTTCTTCTTCTGGCTATCCTCTTGGGCAGATGTGGGCTCCATAATAACTCTCCTTCTTGCCTTCTTGAACCAGACTTGCCTTTTCCCTTCTGCCTCTTCTTTGCCCCACAGCTAGGGCCCCTTCCCCAGCCCCAGGGAAGCTCAAGTCCCCTCTGAATCTCTTGCTTCAGTTGACCCAATCTTCTCAGTGTAGTATAGGATTGCGGGGCTGGCAGTTGCCCTCCCCCAAACACAAGTACACCAAACATGAGTTTATAATTAGCCATCAGCCTGGCTCCCAGGGCTGTCAGATTTCCTGAGACAGCAAAAGGGCCTCAGCAGCTGTTCCTTCTTCATACTCGGTGCATTGGCATTTTTGAGCTACCAATCCAGGTCAGAGGAAAGGAGGTGGGCTTCTCCATCAATCTTAAAGTCAAACGGTTTTAATTCATATTAATTCATAAATTTGGCCCTTCCCATCATCTTTTATTTTTGAGAATACACTAAACAAATAGCCTGAAATAATCTCTGCCTAAAAAGCCATACCCATAGGGAATCAAGCAGATTCATAATGAATACAACTTTTCCCAGAAACATCATAACTCACGCCTATTATGATAGATTCTGAGGGTTAGGACATCAAATCCCGACCCCTTGTTCCATGCAGGAACCCCTTTATCCTGGAAACAAGGCTATCCAGTCTCTGAACGGGGAACCCACCACCACTTTGGATAATTAATTCCACTGTTGAACTGCTCTTACTTTTAGGCGGTTTTCCTAACACTCAATTCCAGTTTAGGTTTTTGTGACTTAAATCCATTGTTCTGTGTCCCGTACTCTGGGACAATGGAGAACAGATTGTGATTTTCTCTGTGTAGTATTAATTCTGTTAAAAGAATTTCTAGGGTCCTTGTTTGAGCTGGGGTATCGCAAATAAGATGCAAGGCATGCTGCTGGTGGAAAGGTGATCTATTTATTCTCATGAGCAAAGAGGTTCACTTCTGGGGTGCTTTGAACATGGTTCTTTGTGTTTGAGTTGTGTATGTGATCATTTTTGTGGAGGGGGGGAGGTATGAATGTTGCTTCATTTTGACCAGGTGGTAATCCTAATTGTTCTTTTCCCTCAGCATAGGTTTTGTTCTATAATGCTTTGGTAAAACCACACTTAGAATATTGCATTCAGTTTGGTCACCGCGATATAACAAAAGATGCTGAAATTCAAGAAAGGGTGCAGAGAAGAGCAACAAAGATGATTAGGGGACTGAAGACTAATACATATGAAGAACAGTTGCAGGAATTGGTTATGTCTAGTTTAATGAAAAAAAGGACCAGGGGTGACATGATAGCAGTGTTCCAATTTCTCAGGGGTTGCTACAAGAAGAGAGAGTCAAGCTATTCTCCAAATCACCTGAAGGCAGGACAAGAAGCAATAGATAGAAACTAATCAAGGAGAGAAGCAGCTTAGAACTAAGGAGAAATTTCCTGGCATTTAGAACAATCAATCAGTGGAACAACTTGCCTCCAGAAGCTGTGAATGCTCAAACATTGGACATTTTTAAAAAGAGACTGGACAACCATTTGTCTGAAATGGCATAGGGCAGTGGTGGCAAACCTATGGCACGGGTGCCAGAGGCGGCACTCAGAGCCCTCTCTGTGGGCAAGCGTGCTGTCGCCCCAGTCCTAGGTCTTCAGCTGGATTTTATAAAACCTTTTCGCTTTAGGCCTCCGCCACCATGTGCAAAAAAAAAAAAAGGTCCAACCAGTCAATTTCAACTTCTCGCGGGGAAAAAAAAGATCTCGCAAAGTTGGAATTGATTGAACTTTTTAGTCCCACCCAGCCTGTCGTTACCACCGTAGCCACGCCCACCCAATGGGCCACACCCACCCAATGGGCCACACTCACCCGGCACTCGACGATGCATAAGTGGGTTTTGGGTTGCAGTTTGGGCACTCAGTTTCTAAAAGGTTCGCCATCACTGATATAGGGTTTCCTGCCTCAGCAGGGTTTGGATTAGAAGACCTCCAAGATCCCTTCCAATTCTGTTATTCTGTTCTATTATTCTGTTGTTCTATTATTATTTATCAGATGTATGGTTTCTAGTTATCCCTTTGTGGTGAAGGGAAATATGGGCATAGGTTTTTGTTTTTATAATTTCCTTTGCCAGTTAATTGCTTTTTGTATGTTTCAATTCTTTGTTTTGGCCAAGGTGTGCTAGAATAGAATAGAACAGAACAGAACAGAACAGAACAGAACAGAACAGAACAGAACAGAACAGAACAGAACAGAACAGAACAGACCTTGGAGGTCTTCTAGTCCAGCCCCCTGCTCAACCTTATATCATCTCAGACAAGTGACTGTCTAGTCTCTTAAAAATCTCCAGTGACGGAGTGCCCACAATTTCTGGAGGCAAGCTGTTCCACTGGTTAATTGTCTTCACTGTTAGGAAGTTTCTCCTTAATTCCAGGCTGCTTCTCTCTTTGGTCAGTTTCCAACCATTGTTTCTTGTCCTGCCCTCTGGTGCTTTGGAGAATAGTTTGATGCCCTCTTCTTTGTGGCAGCCCCTCAAATACTGGAGTACTGCTATCATGTCCTCCCTGTTTCTTCTTTTCTTTAAACTAGCCAGACCCAAGTCCTGCAGCCATTCTGTATATTTTTTTAGTCTCCAGGCCCTTGATCATTTTAGTTGCTCTTCTCTGAACTTTTTCCAGAGTCTCAACATCTTTTTGTAGTATGGTGACCAAAATTGGTTGCAGGATTCCAGATGTGGTCTCATTAGGGTTTTATAAAGCGGTACTAATACTTCACGTGATCTTGATTCTATGCCTCTGTTTATACAACCCAGGATTGTATTAGCTTTTTTGGCTGCTGCTGCACACTGCTGGCTCATAGTCAAGTGATTGTCCACTAGGACTCCAAGGTCCCTCTCACTTTTCTTTTCTTTTTTCTTACATTGCAATTCCTTTAGTGGCAAGAGTTTCCCAGGTTCAGCCGGCTATGGATAGTTTAGAGCAGGGGTTCTCAACCTTGGCAACTTTAAGACGTGTGGACTTCAACTCCCAGAATTCAATTCAGTTCAATTCAATTATTTGAAGAGGGATATATTTTCACTTTTGTAGGGCTGAGACTGATAATAAAGAGGGAATACCTTTGTACAGATAGTCCTTGATTTACGACCAAAATTGAGCCCAAATTTCTGTTGCTAAATGGGACAATTTTTAGTAAGTTTTGTCCCACAGAATGAATAGTTTACAACCCTCCTTGCCTCAGTTGTTAAGTGAATTACTGAGTTGTTAAGTTAATAATGTTAAGTACTGGGGTCGAGTGCAATCACAGAGACACATGGTGAAATCAAAGTTCTTTAGTCTTCTCTGTGCTTACTACAACCAACAACTAACAAAAATAAACAGTCTTCTTTTAAAGGCGAATGGTCCCGGACAACGGCAAACAATGTAACAAGCTACTTCTTGCCCTGTGCATGCGCGCAAGGCTGTCACCGCTCAGTCTGGTCCCGGGCAGCCAGCGTTGTGCACATGCGCACAAAGCTGCCGCTGACCAGTCTGGTCCCGGGCAGTTTTTGGAATGCCTGGGACTAATGCAACATTCCGAGCCTGCTTTTGCAGGCTCAGGACACAACAAGTAACATAGTTGTTAAGTGAATCTGGCTTCCCGATTGACTTTGCTCAGGTCGCAAAAGGTGATCATATGATCCCGGGACACTGCAACCATCATAAATATGAACCAGTTGCTAAGCATCTCAACTTTGATCATGTGACCAAGAGTCATACAGTTCATGCTGTAGTGCTATAGCAATAGCAATAGCACTTAGACTTATATATTACTCCACAGTGCTTTACAGCACTCTCTGGGTGGATTACAAATGTCAGCATATCGCCCCCAACAATCTGGGTCCTCATTTTACTGACCTCAGAAGGATGGAAAGCTAAGTCAACCTTGAGCCCATCAGGATCAAACTCCAGGATATAGGCAGAGTTAGCCTCCAACACTGCATTCTAGCCACTGTGCCACCAGGGCTCTTGTAGTCCCAAAATGTATCATGACATGCGCAAAATTGTCTGTGCTGCCCCACTCTGGACGCTGGAAGCTTCCATATGCTCTTCAAGGGGAGTTCCATGTACAGTGCATTATTGTTCTCTCTGGTTGCTATCCTTTTTTCCCCCTGATATTGTGAGGCTTCTTGCCTTTTTTTTTTGTAAACTTTCCAGAATAATTCTGAACCTGGCAGCCTTAGAAATATGTTTTATATACAAGCAAGCAAGCAAATCTTATGCATTAATAGTAAGGTGACCAACCGTCCTCCTTTAGGGAGGGCAGTCCTCCTTTTGTGAGTTCTGTCCTCCCTCGAAAAGTGTCCTCCTACATCAGCGGTTCTCAACCTTTTCCGGGGCTCGACCCCAGCCCGCATCGTGCATGCACGGTGCAACGGCCCGCATTGCAAAGGGAAAAAAATGGCCGACCAAAAAAAAATGGTGGGCCCACATCGCGCATGCGCGGCGCGACGGCCCGCATCGCAAAGGGGAAAAAAATGGCCAACCCAAAAAAAATGGCGAACCCAAAAAAAAATGGCGGGCCCGCATCGCGCATGCGCGGTGCGACGGCTCGCATCGCAAAGGGGGAAAAATGGCCGACAAAAAAAATGGCGGACTGCGGTGTTTGGCGACCCCCGTGAAATGGTCGTTCGACCCCAAATGGGGTCGCGATCCACAGGTTGAGAACCGCTGTCCTACATGTCCTCCTTTTCGATATTTGAAGACTAATATGCAGGGCTTTTTTTCAACTCATAGAACGCTCAGAATGGCATTCCGGCACCTTTTTTTGACGGTTTTTTTTTCAACTTTTGCATGAGCTGAGCTACTCCCACTATTGGCTTTTGAAAGCCGATAGGAATTGCTGCTGAGCACGCCAAAACACCCAGCTGGCAAACTTTGCACATGCTAGTTGTCTGTATTATGGTTGCAATGAATAAAATGTTTCTTTTATTTACAATATTTTTTCTTCAATTTATTTGTGTCCTCCTTTTCATTGTAAAAAAGTTGGTCATCTTATTAATAGGAACTGAGGTAATGCATACTTTCAAGACAAATCCCATCATTTTCTGGTTCCCAGGAACATGAGCTATGGTTGTTGCTTATTTAATTACTTAATGTAATCTGGATGAAACTTTTACAACAAAATTTTGAAATGTTTGATACATATTAGATGCAAGACAGCCTTACAGCTGAATTTGCTTCTGAGCAGCACTGCTTAAGATATTTCAGATAATTCTGAGTTCCCTTCTTCTGGCTTTTTGCCCCCTCTCTCTTGCCAAATCTCTGAGGATATGTCATGTTTGCTCCCTCTGCCAAGAGGAGACCTAGGAACAGAACCAAGAAAAACGACTCTTTCCCACATTGAATTACACTGTACAGCACTACACAACACATTATGCCCCGGGGCACACCACAGTGTGATCATTTCATCACCACTGAATGGATCATGTGGGCAGTTTCACTGCAAAAGTGCCAGTAGCCTCAGACCGATGGTCCTAAGAGTGAAATAACCATGGGCATTTTGATAGGCAGCCAGATGCATGAAGTGCTGAGTGGAGGAACCTGCAGCTGTTCTAATCTATCACCTGGTAGCAAGAGGGGAATCCAAAGCTCTGTGCTAAAAGGGTAAAAATTCTGTCCTTGACCTGAACGTTGTGCAGAGCAGCATTCATCCTCTCTAGAATCTCCGAAATCAGGAGCAAATGCAGAAGTGGGGTTACCTTGGACAGCTTTTCTTCAATTCCATTGCCCAATAAATACTCTTAATCATCCAATCCCTGTGGGTACAGCCAGTGTGATCTCAATGCAAACACTTCTATAGTGATAAATTTGTCTCTGTTATTTATAAAGAGCCCTTCCCCATTTTTCATACATGCACACACCCCATTGCATTTTATTCAAGGCAATTTTTAGCCCTAAGGGAGATTATCAGGATGGATTGGCCTGTGGTTTTCAATAATGAAGAGATCTCAGAACCAATCAGAAGAATAGGGACTATAATCTGGAGCATTTGTACAGACCAGAATGTCATTTTACGGATTAAAAGCAGCAAAATGAGAATGGAGTGAATATCTGCTTAGAAAATAAATACTTGTGCGTTATCTACATCTATCTAACTCTGTCTCTATCTGACTTACTATGTGCCGTCGGTCAGTGTAAACTCTTATCGACATATAGACAGGGGTTTTTCGGTATGTTCCTTCAGGTCTTCCAATGATGCACCTACTTACATTGTAATAGAATCAATTAGTGGTGGGATTCAGCCAGTTCACACCACTTCGGCAGAACCGGTAGCTAATTTTTTTGTTGCCCAGGCCCAGAATGGACTTCCGGAAGCGGCATCCACACAGAGAACCGGTGGTTCACATATTTGAATTTTACCACTGGAATCAACCCACTTTTCTACCATTCTCTTTCCTTTCACCATTTCCAGTTTTATAGACATCTCAAAAAAGCTACATCTTGGCCTGTGTCTAAGGTATGATAATTTGAACCTGATCATTTGTGCCTCAAGTGAGCACTCTGGGTTGAGTTGTTCAATGACATGTCTGTGGATTTTTTTTTCCTCAGCTATCCATGGTATTCTAGATAGTTTTATTAGAACCTTTACTGAGTCTCCCTCTCTTATCTGCGGTATTCTCTGAATTCTCTTGTACAGTAGTGAATTCTTGTAGTCTTTCAAACTTGGCAACAATCAGAATGTTGATTTAAATCAGTGGTTCTCAAACTTTTTAATGCCGCGACCCCCAACCAGTCGTAAGTCGAGGACTACCCAACTGGTTGTAAGTCGAGGACTATTTCCCTGCCCGGGAGTGCCGCGCATGCGTGTTGCCACCCCCTGCGCCGGCCGAGGCGTAGCTGGCAAGGGGCAGCGACGGCGCAGGGCGACCACCAGCTGGCCCAGCCCAAGGGAGGTAAGGCACCTGCCGGGCCCCACGTGCACCAGCAACCCTCCCTGCGCCCGCCGGCCTCCCACCTCCCACCCCTGGCCATCTTTTACTTACAGTTTTAGTAGTTCCTCAGCAGGGAGGGGTGGAAACTTCCAGACAGCTCGCCTTCGCTGCAGACAACTTGCAGCACCGTTTGCAGATTGGGACTTTTGGCGGGCTCAGAAGGGCAGAGACAGCCTGGACAATTCCTATTGGCTTTTGAAAGCCAATAGAACTAGACTCTATTCAAGAGAGTCTATTCTATTGGCTTTCAAAAGCCAATAGAATAAGAGGGAGTAGCACAGCTAAGGAAAAGAGGGGAAAAAATGGTGGACTGCATTGTTTGGCGACCCCCGTGAAATGGTCGTTCGACCCCAAATGGGGTCGCGACCCACAGGTTGAGAACCGCTGATTTAAATCCATCATTCAGTACCAGAATTTCTTGTAAATTAGGAATATCTTCCATCCGAGGTAGTTTGGATGTTGGCATCTTTGCTGTACAGAATTTCAGTTAACTCTCCCATCTTTGATCTTCTTGAATCACTTTCCATCAATTCATTGGCATCTTCCAGTATATCAATTTGAGGTTGGAACCCCCTTCTGAGTTTAGAGAATTTTTGGAAGACTTTCCTTGCTTTTATATGTCTGTTTCCATCTTCAGTGACTTTATAGTTGTTGCAACCCTGCTTCTTGTCTCTTTTAACAGCTCTCTTAAATTCTTGGTTAAGTTCCTTCCTCAGATCATTGTCTTTCTTGGCTTTGGCTTCTCTTCTTGGCAATCTCCATGGTTTGTTCTGACATCCAATTTGCTTTTTTTCTTTTTCTTGATCTTTGGCAGACTCATTTTACATTTATCATTGACAACTTCTTTCATTTAATTCTAAAGTTACTCTGGCTTTCTATCAGTGAAGTTTGGGATTCACAGCACTTCCTGAAGTTGCCCTTGAAGTGTAGGGATATGCTCAATATCACATGGAAACTGCTTGGCTTTCTTTTTCCACTTTAGCTTAAAGTGGAACTTACCCACGAGTAATTTGTGACCTGTTCCATAGGCAGCCTGCAGTCTCAGCTTTGCCATTATAACTGAGCACTTCCACCGCCTTCTACCAATAATATTATTGAATAATGTTAAGTAATCTATATAAATAAAAATGTAAATGTTCGTTTGTTCAAAATCTTAAATCTCCAAAAATTCTTCACCGATTGCTTTGAAATTTTGACACAACATGTGTGTTTTTATATACCTATATTATATAGATGTCACACCTGTGACAGGTAAAAACATGCTTTTTGTGAAAAACAGCACCATCTGTTGGACGTAAAAGCAACACACGCTACGATTTCAGACAATCTCTATATCTGCACAGACAATGGAACAACAAAAAATATTGTATACCCACAAGCATTGTGAAATTAAACATATTACGCTTTCTCTTTTCTTTCTTTTTCATTTAACCAGCAACGCGTGACCGGGAACAGCTAGTATAAAAATAAATAATGTGACATAACTTCTGTGTACTCCACTTGAAGATGCCCATGTATATAGGTGTTCTGGTTGTTTGAATGCTGCATTAGCAATGAAGAAATTCATCTGACCCTCTATTACTGTTTCATATTTTCTATCCATGTGGGGGTTTTTTGGTAAAATATAGAAGTGGTTTGCCATTGCTTTCTCCCATGCAGTAGGAAATTATGCCTTTACCTTTATTGCAATAGTGATTTTTTGATCTCCAACTTCTTCCTATATCACTGCTGCCCAGTATTGCTGCTACAGCATTGTACTAGGAGAGAAAATGTTTCTAAATTTCCTTTGAGAGCAAAGAAAAGTATTTTGTAATGTTTTCTCCATCATATGGCCTAATGCTAAATCATTACAATTTATTATCTGGTAAGTAGATGGCCTCAGGCAAAGAGAACTTCAACTGCATACTAGACAAGGTCATTTTAGCCAATACAAACAGGTTTTTCAACCAAAAACTGTTTCTATGTTTATTTTAAATGTCAGCAGTTATACAACAACTTCCATATGTAAGAAATACAGCAAAAACCTAAATTCACATTATAGGTAGTCCTCAGTTTATGACCACAACTGAGCCCAACATTTACATCACTAAGCAAGGCAGTGGTCAAGTTAGTTTTGCCCCACTTTATGACCTTTTTGCCGCAGTTATTAAGTGAATCATTAAGCAAATCTGGCTTCCCCTATTGAATTTGTCAAAAGCTGACTGGATAGATTACAAATGGTGATCCCATGAGCCTGGGACAATGCAATCATCATAAATACATACCCACTTGCCAAGCACCCAAATTTTGATCACATGACCATGGGGATGCTGCTACAATTGTGAAAAACTAATCATAAGTTACTTTTTTCAATGCCATTGTAACTTTGAATGACCATTAAAGAACGGTTGTAAGTCAAAGACTACCGGTGCATTTTTCAAATTTATTCCCATTTTAAACCAAGTGTTGTACCTTGTTCGCCACACATCCTCCTTGTATATTTTTATCCTCACCATTGTTATGTTTAAGTATTCCAGTAGATGTCTCCACAGACTATGATTTAAATTTTGTGCTGCCACTCCTCCCCTCCTTCCAACTGATGTTTCAATAGCAGGTATTTGATTGCTTTGGCACTCTGAGGGAAAGATTAAATTCTGCAGAAACTCTCACAGAGAGAATGAGATATTGTACGGGCTCTGTATATGTGTGAGTATGTGTACACATACACTTCTGAGTCAGTCTTCATTCGTGGAAACTACATGGATGAATCCACAGATCACATTTATTTATTTAGCTCACTTAGAGGGCCAAGTATTGTATGAGGCTATCCGGTAGAATCATATATCTAGCCTAGTGCAGCCTACCTGGTTGCAAGATAAGGAACAACATAAGGAACTCATCTTGTGAGGTTTTTCTCAACTAAGAGCGACGGAAGTTTCAGAGCGATGGGAAGATGCAGAACAAAAAACAGCAATAGCACTTCCCACCATTTTGAGCAACAAAATAAGGTCAAAAACATCGCCAAAACAAATTTGAAAGAAATTCTCAAGCATCTTAAGAGTATGGTTAAAAAAAGGACTCTTTTTCTTTCCAAATTTTTAGATTTTGCAGGTTCAGTAGGTTCCAGTGTGGAGAGTACAGAGAAAGGAGAGTGGGTCACTGAAATGGCAGAGCAAAAATTCGAACTATTAAATCAATACTTTAAATCAGGGGTTCCCAACCGGGGGTGCGAGACAATATTCTAGGAGGTGTGAAAATTTATAGTGTATATGTATAATTTGTTGCCTTTATTTCAAACTTTTTTAAGGGGTGCAAAAATATATAAGAAGCGTTCTAGGAGTGTAGAGTATAGAAAAGGTTGGGAATCGCTGCTTTAAATGGACACCTCAGCAGATTAAGAACTTCATTTAGTTTCATTGGAATTTCAGAATATACTTGTGATTGACCTGGAATAAACTCCAGGTCTAATATTTATGACAAAATTGCTCTCTACCCAGTTTTATAGCCCAAGTTTCTCTCGGGATTGTGTTAGGGATTGCAACTGCTCTGTGGCAAGCAAAATAAGGATTTTGATCAGTCAGCAAAATCACTAGCAATATTCTAGGCACTAGATATAATGTTCCTTAAAACATCAGAGGGCTGGCAACTGGCGAGAATAATAATAATAGCGTCATGCCCAGAACCATAATTATACTACACCGAGATACCATTAAGAAGTAGGTACTGAATTCTGGGAGTTGAAGTCCACAGGTCTTAAAGTCACCCAGCTGAGCTCCGCTACGGCGATCGGATATTCGGCGGCTTTTCAGCCGCCCGAAGCATTGGAATCAAGGAGGGAGACCCGCGGAAGGTAGCGGAACCTCAGGCGACCCGGAAAACATCCAATTGAGAGCAGGATCGCCGGAGGAGACGCGAATGGAGGAAGAAAACGGAGAGGCCGGCTGTGGCCGGCCCGAAGACGGCACGAGGGCGGAAACAATAAGGCAAGGGGAGAAGACCGAGGAACCAGCGAAGAAGGAGACGGGGGTGAGAGAAGACCAGAAAGAAGCAGGACGAGGGAAGAAGAGCCCTGGACTTACCCAGCTGGAGGTCAGAGGAAGCTGCGAAGCCGCCCAGGCGCAATGGAGGAGTGCCAGCAGACGCAGGGAAAGGAAGACAAACAGCGTCTGGAGGAGACAGCGAAAAACGGTGAGACAGGCGGGGGTGGAACTGCGCGCTGCGGGACGCCGAACGGAGAGCGAGGCTAGCAGCGGGAGGAAGAGGCCTTCACAGGACCCCCAAAAGACCCCCCCCAGGCCCCCAAGAAAAGTAACAGAAGCTGCAAGGAGCCGGACGGGCGGAGCAGGAGAGGACAGACCGGGTGGGAGGAGGCTACGAAGCGAAGGGGGAAAGAAGAGAAGGGGGGGGAAAACATTGCAGAGACACTGTTCCCCTTCCCCCCCACAACAGACGGCAGGGAAGAAGAAAGTTGGAAAGCAACCCGGTGAGCAATAAGGGGAACAGTAGAGGGGAGCAATAAACACAGGCTGACAGAAGACAGGAGGAAGTGACCTGGGCAAGAAGGCAGAGAAAGAAGGGAAAGAAGGAGCCAGAAAGGAATAAAGAGAAGAAATAGACTGGCAGAGGGGAGTGAAGAGGAAACCAAGGCAAAAGCACTGAACTGGTTCACTGGCTCCCTGAATATAAAACTGCCAGAATACAGGCCCCTACCCCTACACTGCCTAAACCCTGAAGCCTCCCCCCTCGAAAGGCTAGAATACTGGACCAGCACCAGACCACAACCTAGCGCCCAATTTGGTCCAAACTGGGAGCCAAAACAGTGCCAGGACAACAGGAGGATAACCTCAAAATGGCCTCCAAACAGATCACACTGACACAAACGAAGGGAGTTGTAGCCTCCCCAGCCCAGCGTACTAAACCACCAGGAACTACTCTACCCACCCCCACACCCTCCCATCCAAATACAGGCACCCAGAACCATGCACCTTCACAGGCCAGCCCAACAGCACACATGATACAAAAGGCAATAGAAATGCTGGTTGAAAGGTTGGATGGAATGGATAAAAGGTTGGCGGAAAGGGACACAAAGATGGAGAGGAGGTGTAGAGGCAGAACAAAAGATGGAAAAAAGATACAACGATACAAAACAAATGCTGCAAGAACAAGGTAGAGAGATGGAGAGGAGGTGCGTAGAGGCAGAACAAAAGATGGAGAAAAGATACAACGATATAAAACAAATGCTGCAAGAACAAGGTAGAGGGCTAGAGAGAAAATGGGAGGAGCAACGCAAGGCGATGGCTGCAGATATGGAGCAAATGAAGGAGGCAATACAAGCGCACTACAAGGAAATAGGGGAGGAAATGGAGAAAAACTTCCAGGAAATCAGAGAGAAGGTGGACAAGCGGATGGAGAAAGTGGAGAATCAAGTAGAAGGCCAGACAGCGGAGATAACAGAGATGAAAGGGGTGGCCCAAGACCAAGCCTCCATGATACAGTACTGGCAAATGGCGTCAGCAATCAGGTTTAGAGGCTTGAAAGAGATACCAGACGAAACCCAAGGGAGCTTGACCCGAACCTTTATAGAGGCCCTGGCAGCATTTCTGGGTAAACCAACCCCAGTTATCGAATGGCAAATCGACAGGCTCTACAGAGTGGGCGCACGTACGACAACAAACAGACACCAACCAAGGGATGTGGTCATCCGCTTTGCGACGCAGGGATTCCGGAACCACATCTCAGCCACATCCTACAACAGGACCTTATACATAAAGGGGCAGGAAGTGAAAGTACTGAAAGAGATCCCCCAGACGATGCTGCGAGACAGAAAGGAATACAAGTTCCTGGTCGACGAACTGAGATCATATGCTCTGCGATACAGATGGGAAACCCCCACGGGGATGACATTTTTCTATAAAAATAAAAGACACCACCTGAACTCGGTCCAACAAGCCAGAGATTTCCTGAAAAAGGAACTGAAGCCGGAGGGACCCCAATACACCACAAGAGAAGACGCAGAAAGATCGCCAGACCGACAGACCGATACAGGAACACGAGAAAGGAAAAAACTAACTCGAGACACGACGACACAGAGAACAGGAAGCAACAACAACAACAAGGGAGCAGGACAGACTACAGGGGGCAGGATAACAAGATCCACCACCAAACGCACAGAACAACACGACATGATCCCTATATGCAACTCGAATACAAACCTGGATACCATGGGAACGGGACCAAAGAAGACCACAAGAGATAGAATGGAAGCGGTCTCGGAAGAGTATCCTGAAACAGACAATGACGACTAAATACTTGACATGGAACGTCAACGGACTAAATTCCCCACAGAAAAGGAGGAAGATATTTCATTATCTGTTTCAAGGAGGAAACGACATAATTTGCCTACAAGAAACACACATCAGAGCAACGGACCAGAAATACTTAATCAACAACAGACTAGGTACGCATTTTGTCGCAGCGGCACCACAAAAGAAGAACGGGATTGTTATATACGTGAAGAAACATGTAATAGCCAAGCTAATAGAGTCGGACTCCCAGGGTAGATACCTAGCAATCGAAGTGACACAGGACGACAAGAAAATTCTAGTGATGGGCATATATGCCCCACATGAACAACAAGGAAAATTCTACAAAAAGATACACAAGAAGTTAACACAATTTAACTACAGATCATGTATTATACTGGGAGATTGGAACGGGGTCATAGAGATTGCCTTGGACAAGAAGAAGACAAAACTTAAACCACAAAAGCACTCCAAGTTGCCTAAATCTTTCTACGACATGAAGGAAGACCTGGTACTGACGGACATCTGGAGGGAACGGCACGGCAAAGAGCAAGAATTCACCTTTTTCTCCGACAGGCATCACCTGTTATCCAGAATTGATTTCATCCTGACATCTAGTGACTTGCTAATTCGCCTAAACGCAGTGTCAATCCTACCCAAAATACTAACAGACCACAACCCAGTAAGGATGGAATTAAGACAAGATAGGAAATCGAGGAGATCCTGGAGGATCAATGAAAACCTGCTTAGACACGAGAAAAGGGTGGCGGAATGCAAAAGTGCCATGAAGGAATTCTTCAGTATAAATATGAACAATGAAACACCCATTGAAATGATTTGGGACGCTAGCAAGGCATATATGCGCGGGATCCTCATGAACATGAACGCCAGGCACCGTCGTACACAAGAACAGAAAAGAAAGGAGCTAGAGGAGGAGATAAAGAAACAGGAGCTATTATTAATAAAAAGACCAGAGAACAAAGCCACAAAAGAAGGAATTAAAATACTAAGAAAACAATTCGACCTGCTGATGGCGGATCAAGTAGCAAGGAATATACAATATGCAAAACATAAGACATTCTGCAGCGCTAACAAACCGGGGCGGTGGCTGGCTTATACCTTAAGAAAGAAACAGAAAGCCCGCATAATTGAAAAGATAGAGTACAAAGGCAAGGAAGAATTCAAACAAGAAATCATCAAGAAAGCCTTCACAGAGTTCTACTCAAAGCTATACGCCGAGGAGAAGATACAGGACAAAGAGATAGAAACGTTTCTACAAAACGAAAACTTAATGATACTCACCGATACACAATGAGATGCCCTGAATGCCCCAATCACAAAGGAGGAAATACACTCAGCAATCAAACAACTGAAAACAGGAAAGTCACCCGGGACGGATGGGATAACGGCTATCTATTACAAACATCTCCAAGAGGAAATGATAGAACCCCTCAGAGAACTTTTTGTCAACATACAAGAAGGCGGCCAAATCCCACCCTCCTGGAAAACAGCATACATCTCTCTAATTCCCAAAGAGGGAAAAGATAATGCACAACCGGCGAACTATAGACCCATCTCACTACTGAATACAGACTACAAAATCTTTACAAAGGTCCTGGCCAACAGACTAATGATTGTACTACAAAAAATAATTCACCCGGACCAAACGGGGTTTATACAAGGACGTCAGATGAAAACCAACGTGAGACAGCTGCTGAACATAATAGAGTACTTGGAAAGACACAACCAGGTACCTGCAACCCTCATGTTTGTAGACGCAGAAAAAGCCTTTGACAGACTGAATTGGCCATTCCTGATGAACCTATCCCGGGGGATGAAAATGGGAAAGCAGTTCCTCAACTCCATAACAGCAATCTACCAGAAACAAACGGGCCAGATCATCGTGAACGGCGAACTAACAGACCCATTCAATATAGAAAGAGGCACGAGACAGGGTTGTCCGCTATCACCACTGCTATTTGTCTTAACGATGGAGATCCTACTGAACAAGATAAGAGCAGCAGAGGACGTAAAGGGCATACAGATTGGAAAACAGGACTACAAACTGTGTGCCTTTGCAGACGACCTACTGGTGACAGTATCGCGACCAATACAATCAACAAGGAGTCTGATGGAGATACTGGAGGACTATGGCAAGGTATCAGCCTTTAAAGTTAACATATCAAAAACGAAGATGCTAGTAACTACGAGGTGCTGTGGAGCAAGATACAAGAAGATCTGGAAAGGTGGAAAACACTACGACTATCCTTGCTGGGCAGGATAGCAGCAGTAAAGATGAACGTCCTGCCAAGATTTCTATTTCTCTTCCAAACGCTACCTATACTCAAAAAAGATGAGGACTTGGACAATTGGCAGAGGGACATCACCAAATTTATTTGGGAAGACAAGAGACCGAGGGTGAAACTAAAAATTATCCAGGACATAAGGAAGAGAGGGGGACTAAAAATGCCTAACCTAAAGCTATACTATTACGCAGCGACGTTAGTGACGGTGAGTGACTGGATCAATATGACGAATGATAGAATACTGAATGTTGAAGGGCAGGGTCTACTATTCGGCTGGCACACATACCTAGTATACGACAAAAAGGCAGACAGGAACTTCAAGGAGAACCCACTACGGATCCCATTGTTATGGGTCTGGAAGAAATATAAACACCTCCTACACGGCAAGATTCCCATCTGGACGATCCCCGGACACGCAATAGGGGATACAAACACATCCCAAGGGCAAGAGGTGGTGCCATACAGTAAACTTATACTGGGAGAAGAAAATAGGTTCCTCATAATACCCCAAACAACACTAGCAAACAGAGGAATAGGAGGTACCTGGCTATCATATGTACAACTGCAATCAAGGTGGCATAAAGATAAGAAGAAGGGCTTCTCCCGAACCGACGAGAAACTAATTGAGCAGATTAGAGATCAGGGGATCATGCACATCAAACGAGTGTACAACATTCTGATAGAAATGGACTCTGAAACTGAGCTAGTCAAGAACTGTATGGCGAGGTGGGCACAAGACTTTGGACACTCTATCGCCATGGACACGTGGGAGAAAATATGGGTGAGGAACGTAGAATTCACGAAATCGCAACACTTAAGGGAAAACTTCTACAAGATGTTTTATAGGTGGCACCTCGACCCGAAAAAACTATCACTCATCTACCCAGACTCCCAGCCCAAATGCTGGAGGTGTGGAGACGGGGACGCTACCTACTTTCATGTATGGTGGACATGCAGAAAAATCAAAGCCTTCTGGAGGACGATATGGTGGACACTCCAAACCATTTTCACAAAGCACATAGAATTTCTACCTCAGGTTTTTTTGTTAGGGATTACAAAGGATATCACTACCTCAGAGACAAACTTATTTCTGAACTTGATTACAGCAGCGAGATTGTTGGTGGGACAATACTGGAAGAACCCAGAAATACCGCCTATGGAAGAATGGACTGTGAAAGTAACAAACCTGGCGGAAATGGCGAAAATATCAGCATACTTGAAGGGTCGTTCCAATGAACAATATTTGACGGACTGGAAACAATGGATAGACTACATCCAAGAGAAACACCAATCAAACAAAATGCATCTGGCGTTTAGCTAAGGCTCGAAGTGAAGAGGGAAGAATGTATAACAAATCAAATGTTTACAAAAACTAACACTTAATGTTGAATGTATATGTACTAATATTTGCCGAACCAGACGTTTACAAAGATTAATGCTTAGTGTTATATCTAGTGTTCTATGATGATTGCTTATAGATATGATCTTATGGTTAATGTTGAACATTTTAACATTGAAAGAGCAGACTGAATTTCTACCTCAGGTTATTGAAGTACTACCTCAGGACTTACTGTTAGGGACCATACAGGTTAAAAAACGTAACAGGTGTATAGTAGAGGCTTGAAGTGAAGAGTGAAGAATGTCTACATATTGTTGTATGTTATGTTCTACGATGATTGCTTCTTAATATGATTGCTTCTTAATATGATCCTATGCTTAATGTTGATTACTTTAATAATGAAAAAGCAGACTGAATCTTTACCCCAGGTTATTGAATCTCTAGCTCAGGATCTTTTGCTAGGGATCATAAAAGATAAAATACAACAGACATATAGTTGAGACTGGAAGTGAGGAGTAAAGAATATGTACCAAACCAAGCGTTTACAAAGATTAATACCTAGTGTTATATGCTGTGTTCTCTGAAGATTGATTATTAATATGATCTTATATTTAATGTTTAACTACTACCTCAAGACCTATTATCAGGGATCATAGAGAATAAAAAATGTAACGGGTGTATAATAGAGGATTGAAGCGAGGAGTGAAAAATGTTTACCAAACCAGACGTTTCCAAAGAATAATACGTAGGGTTGTATACCAGATGCTATGATGTTTGATGCATACAAAGATTTTATGTACAATGCTGAATGTTTTAATAAAGGAATTTTTATATATATAAAAAAAATAAAGTCACCCAGCTGTTAAATGAATAAACAAAATCTGGAAATACAAAAAAAAAAAAGAAGTAGGTACTGATGTAATAGAAGTCACCTGACAGAATCAAGTGGTTGTAATTGCAGTAGAAACCCAGATAGAACTAGAAACCAATACAAGTAGTCCTTGGCTTAAGACCACAATTGAGCCCACAATTTCTGTTGTTAAGAGACATTTGTTAAGTGAATTTTGCCCCATTTTATGATCTTTCTTGCCACAGTCGTTAAGTGAATCACTGAAGTTGGTAAGTTAGTAACCCGGTTGTTAAATGAATCTGGCTTCCCCATTGACTTTGCTTGTCAGACTGTTGCAAAAGGGGATCACATGACCCTGGGACACAGCAACTGTCATGTATGAACCAGTTGCCAAACATCTGAATTTTGATCACACGATCATGGTAATTTTATAAAAGTCATAACTGTGAAAAACGGTCATGTCACGTTTTTCAGTGCTGTTGTAACTTTGAGCAGTCACTAAATGAACTGTTTTTAGTCGAGGACCACTTGCAAACCAAAACCAAGATTAAATGTCTTCCATTTCACCAATGATACAATCTGAAAAGATGCAGATCAAAGATGGCTTATGGAGTCTTAAGCTTGGCAGTCAGGAGCAATTGTGGTGCCAATCCAGTCTCCAGAAGCTAGTTTATTAGAAGTTATCATTGAGCTCAAGGCCAGATACTCCAGAATTAAGGTCACTTATTGTTGTATTGCTATCATGCTTTTAATATTTTCTATGAAGAGATAAATGTGTCAGAGCCAAGAGAAATTAGATTTGATTTGATTTGATTAGACTTATATGCGGCCCTTCTCCCAAGACTCAGGGCGGCTCACAACAAAAATACAAGTATAACACAAAATCAATTAAAACTACCAATTCACAGCGTAAAAAACCAGGCAATCAATTTCACTCATACAACACACAGTCACAATCAGAGGCCCAGGGGCAGAGCACAGCTCACACGCCCCAAACCTGTCCGCATAAGTGTGTTTTCAAGAGTTTTCGGAAAGCTAGGAGGGAGGGAGCAGTACGAACCTCTGAGGGAAGCTGGTTCCAGAGGGCTGGGGCAGCAACAGAGAAGGCCCTTGCCCTAGGCCCCGCCAGACAACATTGTCTAACAGACAGGACCTGTAGGGGGCCAACCCTATGTGCCCTAACCAGTCGCTGGGATTCATGAGGCAGAAGACGGTCCCGCAAGTATCCTAGCCCATTGCCATAAAGGGCTTTACAGGTCATAACCAACACTTTGAATTGTGTTCGGAGACCAATTGGTAGCCAGTGCAGCTCACGGAGGGCTGGAGTGATATGAGCATGTTTTGGGAGACCCAAGACGGCTCGCGTGGCCGCATCCTGGACTACTTGCAGTCTCCGGACATTCTTCAAAGGTTGCCCCATGTAGAGAGCATTGCAGTAGTCGAATCTCGAGGTGACAAGGGCATGGGTGACTGTGAGGAGTGACTCCCAGTCCAAATAGGGCCGCAACTGACACACCAGGCGAACCTGGGCGAATGCCCCCCTCGCCACAGCCGAAAGATGGTGTTCTAAACTTAGCTGTGGATTGAGGACACCCAAGTTGCGAACCCTCTCCGACGGGGACAAAACTTCTCCCCCCAGGGTGATGGACGGACAGGTGGAATTGTCCTTGGGAGGCAGAGTATTTATCATTTGTCTTTGGATAGGGTTGTGTTGAGTAATAATATTTTCCTAATATCTGGCATGTGGCAAACACCTACAAAAGGAATGCAAGCTATCACATACACTGATGGCACTCAGGGGTTTCTATTTTCATTGAGTCTGGTTGAAGCAAGAATCTAGACAAGCCAGCTTTCACCCTAACAATCCAGGCCCAAAACCTAAAAACCTCCAGGAAAACTGGAAATCAGTTGGGTAAAGTTGGCAAATATTTTGTTAAGTTGCATGAAGAGTTTTGATTTCTACAGGCTGTTTCCGTAGAGGTCAGATTTTTACAGGGTAGGGTTGCTAGGCTTATGCCTAAACTCTCCTCCTTTATCCAGGCTTGGGACCCGGCAACAGTGGCTGCTGAGCTACTCAATCCAAATCCTCCAAAGCACGGAAACCCCGGACCCAATCGCGAGGATATTACGTAGCTACAAACCCTCTTTCAATAAGGGGGGGGAGGGGGACGTCACTTCATAAGCGCCACCTCCAGACGGCCTCGATTAGAAGAAACCCCGCCCCAAACCTGAAGCTGCTCATTCACGCGGCTGCCTGATCACCCATCCCGCGAGACTTGGCGCTGTAATACCGGCGGAAGTGGGAGCCTAGTCCTTTTTCCGGTGAAGCGAGGCGCCAAGATGAGGTAGGTGTACATGTGTTCGGAGGCCTGAAATGCAATCCGCCGCCATCCTTGCTGTTGGGGGTTCAGTTGAATGGCACGGAATAGGGGTCGCGGATGGTGAGCCAGTGGGGCAGGCCTGGGACGGAAGCCTGGGACAGAATGGCACCGTCGTTCTTCTAGATGCTCATCTTAACCGTCGGTCTTGTGGATTAAGTAGCCCCGAGGGACTTAGCAGCATGCCGCGATTCTTTCCACCGAGCTGCCTTCCGTTGAAGCGGGCTGCTCCGGTATGCGATCAATTCAGCAGCCGAAGAGCGGCTTTTAAGGCCGTCCCTTCTCCTTTGCAATGGTGTCGGATCCGAGTGGCTTCTGTATTAAAGCTGCATAGCTTGCCTTGGACGACGACGTTCTTCTCGATCGCGAATTGCAGAGGAGTGATTTTTCTTCGTTAGTTATTCCTAGTCCCGGATATATAATAGCATAATTTGCATTCACGTCACTACCCTTTTTTCAATATGAATGAACATGGAAGAGCCATATCAAGGGAAGCGCCTGTGTAAATAGCATATTGCAGTGCTTCTCAACCTTGACAATTTTCAGGCATGTGGACTTCAACTCCCAGAATTCCACAGCCGCTGGCTGTGGAATTCTGGGAGTTGAAGTCCACATGCCTGAAAATTGTCAAGGTTGAGAAACAGTGGCATATTGGGTAGGTGGGTGAGGTTGCTTCTCTTTGAACTCCAGAAGCACACTGACCACGAATCTGAAAGTCTATATGGGTTTAAATTGGGATGTTGTGTTTTTCCACAGCAGCAAAGTCTCCCGTGATACACTGTACGAAGCTGTGAAGGAAGTCCTTCAGGGGAGTCAGGCGAAGCCCCGCAAGTAAGAACTTCAGAAAAGACCTATTGAGTAAAGTTAATTTTGAGTAAACTAAGCACCAGAGTTTGCTATAGCTGCAGCGTGCAGGTCACTGCCTTTTTGTATAACAACAGTGAGACTACCATTAAGACAGAATTCCTCTACAATTGGAAGGGAAAAGGAGCTGCGTTTTATCATGAATTGGAGTGTTTGGGTGACCAATTTGCAGGAGCTGAGATCAGCAAGGCCACTGTGAAATCCTGAATCTTTTGGAAAAACAGTAGATAGGACTTAGACTTGTATACCTCTTCATGGTATTTTACAGCCCTCTCTAAGTCCTCATTTTACCAACCTTGGAAGGATGGAAGGCTGAGTCAACCTTAGTTGGCAGCCGGCAGTCAGCAGAATTAGCCTGCAATACTAACACAGTTCTAACCACTGGGGCCATCAGCGCTCTTGGAGATCTTAATTCTCCAAGAGGCTCATTGTCCGCTCATATTGGAAAGTTCTCTGTAACAATATTGAACAGTAGTTCAATTACATCTCTCTTGGATAGTATTAAAATCAATTGCAGCTGTAAATTATTGTAAACATTACAGATATCCCACTTGATTTTCCTATAGGAGAACAAAATAGTCTCCACTGAACAGAAAGCTGGTTTTTTATTAGTTTTTAGTGAAATGTTTTTATAAGCTTGCATGATGAAAATGGGTTGTTCGGAGCAATTAAGTGAGTAATTAAATGTTAAGAGCCAATTTTGTCTAATGGTCAAGATATCAGGCTAGAAATCAAGAGACTTGAGTTCTAGTCTCATCTTAGGCATGAAACACCAGCGGGTGACATGGCCAGTCATTCTCTTTCAGCTCTACTCATCTCTCAGGGTTGTTGTGGGGCATATAGGAGGAGGAGGAGGAGGGAGTAGTGGGTATGTTGAGCTACTTATAAAAAAAAGTGAGATATAAATAAATTCATAGAGGGGTAATTTACTCAGTACTGATATGTTTGTGCTAAATGCTTTCCTTTAGAAAGTAAAGTTCATCTTAAATTATCATTTCATGTATTCACTGGCCTCTAGATGTTTTGGATTAAAGTCCAATTAACTACAGTTATAAGCATGTAATCTGTGTAGAGGCTATAATTCAAAACTTCAGAAGATCATCTGATTGCTTTCTTCTACTGTATTCAGTTGTCCTCGGTTTTTACCCAACTGCGCATTCTGTTTTCTTTATATAGGTTCCTGGAGACTGTGGAGTTGCAGATCAGTCTGAAAAACTATGACCCTCAAAAGGACAAGCGTTTTTCTGGCACTGTCAGGTTTGGCATCCTTCTTGTACCACCCAGCCTTCTGCTTGCACCCTTCTCCCTGTTAGAAGTCTTCTAATTTGGTTTACATTTGTACAGCCTGTTGGCTTGTAAAATCTGTGGTAGCTGGGTGCAATGCTGAATTGCCAGGGTAGTTCAGTTCACCTCACTGTATGCTGTGGGTGTGGCTGGACGGACCCCTACCCTGGGTCTTAAAACATGAGGGGAGGCATGGTGAGGCTCTTTTGCTAATCCTGCCGATCATTTTTAAGAAGCCAGAGGTAGATCCTGGTGCAGAGACGTGCTAGCTGTCTGGTAAGATTTGTCAGCACCAGTTTCGAATGTTCTTTTGCCATTTTGTATAACTTTGTTGATAGGAAGTGGCTATTGTGATGATCTCTTTGCTCTCGCAGGCTCAAGTCGGCTCCGAGACCTAAATTCTCTGTCTGTGTCTTGGGGGATCAGCAGCATTGTGATGAAGCCAAAGCCGTTGACATCCCACACATGGATATAGAGGCCCTTAAAAAACTGAATAAGAACAAAAAGCTAGTGAAGAAACTAGGTAAGCAAAATAAAAAAGAATATTCAAGATTTTAACATCCGATAAAATCTAATCTTTCTTTTCCGTACCATATTAGGTTCACTTTGGTTTAACATTCTTGTGGCTTAATAGTGAAAAACAATCTGGTACATTCGTTCCCATCTACCCCTTCCCAAAAAATTGCAAGTGAAGAATGTAAAGCAGAGGCATATATATAACCTGAGTCCTTGGGACTGAACAATTAAGGGATGGAGCCATAGATCTCCATATTATGGTGATATAGCAAAAGGGGAAGCATATTAAAATTGTGGTTTTGCAGTCTTGATCTCAAAGAACTTTGTACTCTTAATAATTGTGCTGCTAATTGCTTTCCAATTATGTTATGCTGAAAGGAGTTTTCTTTAAAATATATGTTACTAATTCAAGCAGTCTTAGCACCTGGTCCTTATTTTAGTAGCCTCAGTAAGTGGTCTGATACTGGCCTTAAGGAAGCTATTTAAAACCAAATTAGAAAATACTTTCCTGATTTGGACAGCCTAATCTATTAACGCATTATTGTTAAATTGTTTTACTTATTTGAATTTATGTTGGTAGGCTATACAAATGTTTAAATTGTTTTGTTAATTTTTAGCCCTTAAGAGATGCTTGATTGTTTTGGGATATGAACCCAATAAATACTAATTGCACTCACACGAGTCTAGATTGTTGCGTTCTATATTGTTAACATGCATACCTGTTTGAAATGAGTCTTGAGTGTTTTCAATATTGTGTGTTTTTATTTTATACAGCCAAGAAATATGATGCTTTCCTGGCCTCTGAATCCCTGATCAAGCAAATTCCTCGAATCCTGGGGCCAGGACTGAACAAGGCTGGCAAATTTCCTTCTCTTCTCACTCACAATGAGAACATGGTGGGCAAAGTAGATGAAGTGAAATCCACAATCAAGTTTCAAATGAAAAAGGTATTTTTCAACTCCTTAAATTTGGCAGAATATATTTTTATTTGGAAAAAAATAATTTCTAGTATTCTCTAAAGAAACAGGGCCACAGAAAATTATCTTGCTGAAAAGGGAAAGAATATTTACACAAATATCTAGAGGAAGAGTCACTTTGCACTGAATGGGCCCCATATAAATTTAATGAATAAAATAAAAATAAATTACATCTACTGAATTGGGTTTTCTCTTCAGTGTCAATGAAGTAGGAAGAATGTAAAAGCACATAAAAGTTGATTTGTCTCTTCTAATTTGCACAATGGTAACCATATTTTGTATTAGAAGAAAAGTACTGTATTCTTCATTACAAAAATATTTACATGATTCCTGAGGGCTTCAGCTATTTGCATCTATTCAGTTTTGTAGCAAATTGTACATCTTAGCCCAGGGGTTCTGAACCTTGGCAACTTTAAGACTTGTGGACTTCAACTCCCAGAATTCCTCAGCCAGCTGAGGAATTCTGGGAGTTGAAGTCCACAAGTCTTAAAGTTGCCAAGGTTCAGAACCCCTGTCTTAGCCATACCAACTTGAGAGATTGATTTCCTTAAATAGGGACACCTGGCAAATCCCAGACCACCCTAATGTATTGTTTCTGAGTTAGGCAAGACCTTATTATCCAGTGTTGATATCGAGCTGCAATTGGTCGATTTTACAAAGATCATATTAATGACCTTTTAAGGATGGCTTGTCAGATTACATTCCTCTGTTCCTCTCCCGCTGCTTGTTCTGATAATTTCTATTCCTTGTCCATTTTAATAAATGTGAGTGTTTTCTTGTGTCCTTCCAGGTGCTGTGTCTTGCTGTGGCAGTTGGTCATGTGAAGATGACGGAGGATGAGTTAGTGTACAACATTCATTTGGCAGTCAACTTCCTTGTATCTCTGCTGAAGAAAAACTGGCAAAATGTGCGTGCCTTGTACATCAAGAGCACCATGGGGAAACCCCAGCGCCTGTACTGATGACATACAGATACCTGTATTTCAGCTAACAATACAGTTCTTTTTAGCTAACTTACTAGCCTATGAGTTTTGATTTCTATAAAATCATGTTGCATAGAATCACTGAATATTTAATTCCTCTTAACCTGAGAAACATTCAATGGGTGTAGCATCATGTTCAATCAAAGTGATAAACTAGACTTCAGAAAATCCTGGCATTTCATGAACTGATATTATGAAAGCAGGTAGTCCTTGACTTAGTGAACATTCAGAGTTACAACAGCATTGAAAAAGTTTAAACTATTGTAGCACCCCTGTGGTCACATGATAAAAATTCAGATGCCTGGCAACTGGCAGGTATTTATGACAGTTGCCGTGTCCCAGGATTGTGTGATCGTTTTTTGCAACCTGACGAGCAAACTCAATGGGGAAGCCCAATTCACTTAAAACAACTGTTGCTAATTTAATTGCAGTGATTCACTTAACTATTTTGTATGTTTTGGGTTTTAGGATTTTGGCCAAATGATTTAATTTATTTTTAATTATTTTAAATTTTGTATATTTATATGTTTTTTAAATTTTAGGCTGTACACCGCCCCGAGTCCTTCGGGAGAGGGGCGGTATAGAAATTTAATAAAATAAAAATAAATAAATAAATGGCAAGAAAGTTAAAATGGGGCAAAACTCAACTATCTTGCTTAGCAATGGGAATTTTGGATTCGATTGTGGTCATAAGTCTATCTGTTATTTTGCTTTCCTCTTAAGTAAAGGAATGTGCCTTCACATGTCCAAACTAGAAATTGTGAAATTGTGTCGTCCGTGAGCAGAAAAACAACCTGGATTAGAGCAAGTGTAGCTCCCTTATTGGAACAGTATATTAAAGAATATCTTGATTTATTTAGCATTTTGTTAGCAGAGATTCCCTCTGAGCTCAACTCATCCTACAGTGGTGGTGTGGGGAAAACGGGAGGAGAAAGGTGTGTTGAATAATACGTTCATTGCCTTATTTTTACAAATAAGGTGAGATACAAATAAGTATCAGAACATGGGTTGTGTAAACCAAAATCCTGGCAGAATGAGGGTGAGCAATGTCCCCTAATCTGAAATACTAGTATATGAGGTTGTTTTATTGTAGCCGTCTATCTTGTAGGGAATAGGCAATTTTTTGATGGTGAAAGTCGGTACTTAACAATTTTGGAAGGGACAAAATGAACAAGTTGGAAAGTAGGATGGATGAAGAGTTAATTTTTATTAATATTTCATCGCTTGTCATCTCAAAATGATCAAAAACTGATCTTGGCAATAAACCACAGAAAATGGGTTTGGAAGATCCATATAGTCCAGTCTTCAAGTTGCCTACCTTTTGTTTAGCATGATACACAAAGCAATTCACCACAGATGGTGCAAAGCATGGTTGTAAAAAAATAAATCCTGGCTTTTATGAGGTGTGAACATAAATTGAATCAGGCCTGAAATACAATTTTTCAAGATTGATCTGCAGAGGTCGTTTCATAAAGCATATGCTGATTTACTAAATTATGACCATTAGTATTTTTTTCTATTATAGCTTGAGATGATGCTTCAGGACCATTTTGCTTTTGCTGTCGCTTTGGTTCTGCCTATTCCAGTAAGCAGTTATACACATTATACACAACAGTTTCCTACATGCGGAAATTGTATTGCAGATCACTGAAATGCACCAGACTACAATTTATTATATCTTATTGAATGTAGTTGGCTATAGTGCAGGGGTCACTAACCATGCCAGCAACCGGTCCACACAAAGCCCCATCCATGAGATGCAGGTGGCACACAAAACAATGCACCCTCTGGTCTGCGGAAAAACCTCTCCATGGACTTGGTCCCTGATGCCCAAAAGGTTGGGACCTCTGCTATCGTAGATTGTCTCCTTATTAAGAGGAAAAGAATTCTGCCCTTTTAGGTGGGTGAAGTTGGGGAGTACAAGACATTCTGAGTATGAACAGCTCTGTTGCGTTCAAAACATCTCTGGGTCTTCTGAGCTAGTTGTACGTGAGCCATTTCAAATTTGTTTTGAATATTTTGGTTTTGCAAGCACTTGAATGTCCTAAGAAGGAAATGGTATGTTTTCAGTGTTATCTCCTAGAAAGTAATTTTGGGGAGTAACCATAGTAAAAGTCTGATTCCAAGTTTCCTAAACACCTGGTAAGTCTCATGTCCATATTATGATTATGGAGGTATTGGTACTTTGGAACGATGGTCTGGATTGCTTGCTTTTACAATGCAAGGCCTACTAATTCTAACAATCACCGAGTCAAAACTTTACTTTCTGCATGTCTCTTGAGGTTTTGAGTTGGTACAAGATGGGTCTCTACCGTATTCACAGTTCTTACATCAAAAATATCTCAAAATCTTTTTTAGAAATGGAAGTGACATTTACAGATAGAATCATTAAAAAGAAACATTTCAAAAAAACACTGAATAGAATCATTAAAAAGAAACATTTCAAAAAAACTGAATCTTCTTAAATACAAAGAAAACTTTATAAGGGAAACAGTCTTCAGAATTCAGTTGTGTCATTTTAACTTGAAGACCTTGTAAAATTGCAAATCATACCGGTAAGGCACAGGATGTACTGAGAAATTAACAAGTTGTAAGTGCTACTTTTACTTACTTTGGACCTGCTATATTATTCTTGTTAGTTGTAAAGAGCCACACTTTAATTTGCAGAATCTAATTTAGTGACAGCAGATGGCAACATCTAGCTGATCTTGTTACTAAAGAAACAAGTTCAAATCAGGTTAGAAGTTAGATGAGAAGCCGCAAGGAAGCTCACCAATAGTAGGCTAGATTGGGGAGCTGAAGGGAATACTCTTGAGGGAGACGGACACTGGCAAAAGATGGTAAGAAAATTACATACATAGGCTGACAAAGTCATTGAGTAAAGCTTGAGCCTGATATTTCATAACTTAGCAAAAATTAGTTAATTTGAAAGTTCCCTTGTTTTGTGATAACAGAATAAACTGGCTTATATCCCTTGAAAATGGATTGACACTGCAGCTCCTGAGTATTCATGTCCCCTGGTTTTCATTTCCAAAGCCCATGGCAAGAGTTCATTTCAAAATCATAATAAAGAGATATAATTTTCCTGCAATCATCTGGTCCACAGGTATCTCAGAAAAAGAGAAAGGAAAATCAGTTGTGAAAGAGGAGGGAGAGCAAACACTGGAAAGGTACACTGGTGTTTGTTTAAACCTTTGCAAATCCTTTTGGACTTTCAACATTTTTGCATAAATGTGACTTAAGATGTGATCTATTCTCCATACAAGTCCTAAAACTAGATAAAGAGAGCCAGCTTTGAATCATTTCCCTCAATAATTAACTGAATGAACATGGTATGTTTTTAAACTCATTGGTTTAAATTTGTTCTTGCCTACCTAGTTTCCCCACAGATGATTCCTGAGGAAATGCTTGAGAGGAAAAAAAGTACATTTATTCACATTAATAAAAGTATATTTATTCATCACATTTATATGGCTGCCCATCTCAAAAAAAGTGATTTTGGGTGGAATTTGACAATCAAAACATTTAAAAATTCATAAAAAATATAAAGATTAAAAGTTTTTTGAAAACATATAAACAAAACCACACAGAGATTAAAAACGATCAACCACAGTGGAGCCCTCAAAGACTATCCCTGAGACCCCAGGCCTGGTGACATAACCAGGCCTCGAGGGACTTCCAAAATGATAAAAGGAATGGAACTAACCTAACTTTGGGGGAGCGATTGCTTGAAGAATCTAGGCTTGGCCCTGGCTAAAAAGCATGAGATATACTTTTTTCTGCACTGTCTGTGCACAGTTCCAAAGTCCTAAAGTCCCAGTAGATTTTTATGAGCATTTCAAGTGTGATCAATTGAAATCAAACTATATGGTTACAAAGAACTGCAAAAAAAAATATCCAATTGTTATCCTCATGGTGCACCAGAGGACATAATGGGGTTGTATAATGGGGTTCATGTCACAATGTGGTTATTGATACATACTGTTCAAGGTTCATACTGCACTTCCAATCCAAGCACAAAGTGGTAAGCTTCATTACTGTGATAGAAATGGCAGCAGCATGAGTAAATTTCAGGATTCTGTAAGAAAGGTAGACAAGTCATCCCAATCTGCTGGGAGGATTCTCAAGGCTTTCTCACCTGAAGAGCCTAAAAAAAAATGTTAAGTGTGTGACATCTGGGAACCAGTGAAGGTCCTCCTGCCCAGATATCACTGCAGCTTAAGTCTGATTAAAAGTAGCAAAGCTGCTTTAGGGAAGATTGAAATAGTACAGGGAAGTTTGTTGAAAGCAATAGATGCTTTGTGGCTATAGCTCAGTGCCAATGAAATGAGGTCAGGAAGTGGGCATTTGGTATTTTGTTCCTGATGTCAACATACCATAAATTTCCTTTTTGTTGGAACCGCCTGTGGATTGTCACAAGAAGAGAGGAAAGCTGCCTATCCATTAATTATACGCTGTACTGTTTTGGAAACACATCTCCAATTATTCTTAGCTATTATGCCTGGGAGTTACCGGTATATTCCAACCGATTCTGAGAGTTCTAGTCGGGAAAGGCCATCTGCATAAATGTGCATATCGTTGCAGCAATACTACTGATTTGAAAAGTTCCAGCAATATATTTTTGGTTTGGATTCTGCATACATACATCACAAAAGCATTAGAAGAAGCGTTTTTCCATCTCAGTCTTTGCTAGTTCTGCATTTGATTTTTTTAAAAAAACAAAACAAAACTGATGCCCATTTAATCTAGATCACATTATTATTCATCAACTAAACTTTGAGGTCTCATTCAACAAGTGCTCAGAGGCATACTTGTATATTTTAGGAATAGGCTGTTGCATTTTAGCAGGTTGGCAATGGGTGTTGAGCATGATTAAATTGCAGCTCAATTAAATCCTGGTTTGTGGGGGGGGGGGGTAAATAGCAGCAGTTGAGATGTCTCAAGTATGTTGATGTGATTCCAAAAATGATAAGCGTCGAGGAACAACAGCGATGTTCTTTACAGGTCTCCTTTCATGGTATTCCCAACCTTGGCAAAATATTCTGTGGTTCCTTGATCAGCAGAGGGGAATTTCCTTTCTGCAGCACGGAGAGAGGGTTAACTCTCCGTTCAAGGTTAACCTCTGTTAGCATACAACCAGAAAGAGCTAAACCATCACCAGCAGGCAGTGTTTACAAGACAGCCGTCATCCCTCCTGTAAACATGGGGCTTCTCCAGCAGCAGAAAAAGTGCATTCCAGAGAAGCAGAGCCTGGCTAGTAGAGCATCTGCCTTAGAGCAGGAGGGGCAGCCCAGGATCTTCTGATCTTCAGAAGTCGGCAGCTTTGCTTAGGGGCAGAGCAGGGACTGGTGTTGCTGTTGCTATCCACCTTGGGTACCTCCAGAGAAAGAGGAAGAGTTTTTCTAAGAGCCTTCCTCTGGGCTCGGTCACACTTTAGATTCTCTTTGCTTGATGACACTCAAAGTCCTTCTTTAGGGTAAGTCAGTTATTTAAATCTTTGATATACAAATGGAGAAATACTTTTAAATATGCTAGCTAACTATGTACTTGATGGGGCCTGAGGGGGAAAAAGCAACCATGAGTAGATAGTATTTAACTGTTCCCATTCTGCTTTCCTTCCTTCCTTCCTTTTGATTTATTTGCTTTTATTGGTGAGTGTATTTTATGCACTATGGATTTAAATCGCACGTTGCATGTCACTTTCTGAACCCTACAGCAGAATTATTTTTAACAACAAATGTCTCCTTGAGACTCTGTAGAAATCTCCGTGCATAACTTTGAAAAAAAAATAGATGGATGTCAATTCAATCTGTTTGAATCACTTTTCGTCCCTTTACCGAATGTGTACGATGAAACGCAAATGCAGGTTGTGTCCTGAAGTCAGAAGAGAATCAGAATTCTTCCAGACTTGGGTTGACATGGGACAAACCCAAGTGGGTAAGAGGTCTCTAGAGGAAGAGCTCTTCTCTGGGGACTGAAAAGTATAAATTGAAGGTGGTAATAACAATTCCCTGAACTAAGCCACCGCTTCTTTATCATATTCCTCACTTTAAGGGGTTTAGCACTTGGGAGTCTGGCATGACTAACAGTCAGAGAGCAAGAGTGAGATAAAAGAGAGGTTCTAATCTACACAGTATTTAGCAGCCCCTCCTTTCCTGCTGCTTCTGGTTTGCCTCATGCAGATTGGATTATAACTGGTCTGGATTACAACTGCTTTTTTGGGGATAGGTTTAATAGGAACAACACTGCCAGGAGCTTCTTCGTTACAATAAACAGGCGGTGAGAAGGAGGAAACTTTTAACAGGTACTTCGTAGTTTCAGAAAACAGGAATGCCCCATCGGCAGTGGTGGTGGTAATGCAGCTCAGAAATACCTTCTGCGGCCATGACTCCCCGCCCCCACCGCCTTTGTTTTTAGGACCCTGAAAAGAAAGACTGCCCAAAGGTAAGTCAATGACAGGTCAGCCACTCTTAAAAGAGTAAATGGTACTTGATTGGTGTTTCTCTTATATATGTACCATTTGATCCTATGTTTAATGTTGATTGCTTTAATATTGGAAAAGCGTACTGAATTTCTACCTCAGGTTATTGAATTTCTACCTCAGGATCTTTTGCTAGGGATCATAAAAGATTGCACTACTACTGAGACGAATTTACCTCTGAAGCTCGAATGAACAATATGTGATAGACTAGAAACAGTAGTTAGAACATATATAAGAGGAATGTTTACTAAACCAGACATTTACAAAGACTAATCCATAGTGTTGTATTGCAGGTTATATGATGATTGCTTTTTAATACGATCTTATGTTTGATGTTGATTGTTTCAATAAAAGAATTTTTTTACAAAAAAAAGAGTAAATGGTACTTTCAGTGATTCTGAAAATTGTTTAAAGGAAACAAGTGAAAACGTTGAATGAAATGCAGAGCTACTGGATGGATCTTATGAGTGTGTTGATATTAGCATTACAGTATTCACAGGATAGAGTGGCTCGTACATGGCTTCTGTTTTTGTGAATGCGTGGCTGAGAATAGGTGTTATTAACTCGGCTCCACCACTGCAGCACTGGTACAAGACTCCTATTGGCTTTCAGGACCATATCATCCATCCTGGGGAAAAAGACACGTGTTTAATAATCTGCAGATTATTAAATAAATGCAATGAGTCAGGATGTATATCCATTCCAGTATCTTTGGCTTCTGGTTAGGTGTGACTTTTAGAAGGCATTAAAGACCTGGTTTTTCTCCTCCTCCTTGTGTCTGAGAGTGAATGACCCATTGTGTGAATTCCCCCCCCCAGCTCTCTGGATTTAGCTTTTATTGTTTGAATTATTCTTTATATTTTGCTCCATTATGTGTTTTCTATTGATTTTACTGATCAGATAGTTCTCCACCTATGTTCATTGATTCAGCAGCCATTCTAACTCGCAACAGTGCTAAATGGGGGGTACTTATAATCAGTCCTCAGAGTTCCAGCCATAGCAGCACCCCTGCAGTCATGTAATTGTGATTTCTAATGTTCCCTGCCAGCTTCCCACAAGGAAGGTTAATGCGGAAGCCAGTAGCAACTGGATTCTTACTGGTCAGGTCCTCACTCATCCTTAACAATGGCAACTTGGGACTGCCAAATCTGCCATCGCTAAATGGCGCAGACATCTGATACTGCACTTTATAATGTCTCTTAGCAATGGCAATTCCAGTCCCAATTGCCATTGTAACCTGAGGACTACCTATACTGATTATGTACACCTCCTTGAGTTATGTGCTGAGTAGGACCACAATATAAATTGATGAGAGAGTCTTCTTGCAGTTTGAGCTTGACTGCATGAGACTTCATGGATGCCTCTGTATTTCTTTTCTCAGCAACAATATGGAAATAATTTACTATTGCATTCTTCCAGGATATTTTTTTTTAATTTTCAATTTAACCTGAAACCATAGGAGTTCCTATCGGTCTCTCCTCCATGCTGCATCTGCTGTGGCATTAGGACTATGTGGCCCCAAAATAGGGGCAAAAAGATGGTGATGGCTCTTTCTGCTGCATCTCATAGTTTATGAGTTGTTAAACTATGCAGCACATGGGAAGAATGGAATGAAAATATTTTCCTCTTGTGAAATAAACATGATTTTTCATTGCATACCAACCTTATTGGCTTTTTTTAATATGTATTTACTCCCGACTACCCTGGTCCTCTCATTTTCCCATTTCCATGTAGCCCTGTCTGCCTCTGCATTTTTATATTTGAACTCCTGTTTCATCTGACTTCTGTGTTTATCTAGTTGCTTAAGCCCTACGGCATTTCTTCTGCATTTTCAAAGCTCCAAAATTGTCTGCGCACAACGACCTGATTTGCATGTCAAGCTGCTGCCCTGTAATAAATTGCCATGTAGGGAAGCTCTGATGTTGAGAGGTTTTGGAAAGCTTCCAGGTGATGGCAGTTTTCTTTTGGGAGGCCCTAAATACTTTTCTTTTCTCCTTGGATCAGCGCTGAACTGAACGTAGCCCCTAGAGCCGAACTGAACGTAGCCCCTAGAGCCGTTTGTCAGTGTAGCTCCCTGAACCGCTCTAGCCATCAGTTTATGTGAAATGATATTAGACTTGTTTATATTCCTCCACTTGGAAGTATTTAACAAATATGCCCATAAAGAAATAATGTCTCCCTATGCTTTCTTGTCCCCTCTCTTGGTTCTTCTCCTAAACAAAGAATATGTATATTAGTAAAATCTTCTTACACCTGCAGTAAGTGCAAATTTGCTGCCTGTGAGGAAACTACATTCTCTATAGAACAGATTATTCATCTTACTTACTTACGTACGTGTATTATGGTCAACTTATGACCAACAATACAGTCCCAAATGTCTGTTGCTAAGCTAGACTGTTGTTAAGTGTGTTTTGCCCCATTCTATTACCTTTCTTGTCATAGTTGTTAAGTGAATCGCTGTAGTTGCTAAGTTAGTTACACAACAGTTAGGTGAATCTGGCTATGCTTGGCAGAAGGTTGTAAAAGGTGATCACATGACCCTGGGATGCAACCATCATAAATATGATTCAGTTGCCAAGTGAATTTTGACCATGTAACTGTAAGGATGTTGCAACAGTCGTAAGTGTGAAAAATGGTCATAAATCACTTTTTAATGTGCCATTGTAACTTTGAACGTTCACTAAATGAACTGTTGTAAATTGAGGGTTACAGGCAACCCTGCCTGGCGATGTCAACCTGGGAGCTTACACAGATAAAGTGGAAGGACTTTACACTACTGAAGTAAAATCGCTGCGTCTGAAAAGAATAATGTCTGATGGAGTAGTAATCCTAACTTCTCTGGCCTTCTGGTGGAGGTGGATTTTGTAGAGGACCTGTGCCAAAGGGGTCCGGGGAAATGGGGGTATAACCACTTGAGGGACACCCATTGTTCCCCCAGAAATGGTGCTGAGGTGGATCAGCTTTAAATCCAATGAATCCAATGACTCTGTGTTAATAAGCCGAGCAATATCAGGCCCTTTTACTATACTCCATTTCTTTCTGAACTTCAAGAGCTTTTGGGCTAAAAATCTTGGTAATGGCACGAGCTGTTTAGACTCTAGATGTGCTAGAGGATCACTATTTTCCATAGTTCTTCCCCCGACTTGCTTAGGGAAGTTTTATTCAGATTCTGTCTCCTTGTTTGTTTTATTACCAAACATAAATATTAAATTTTGTAGTTTTGCAAGGCCAGCGGAGGGCGGGGAGAATGATGCAGAATGACAAAAGAGGCTGCTGATAAAAGGCAAGCAAAATCTGCACAACTCGCTGTGGCTACCTCACCACAACTCGCCGCGAGACAAGAGTTACACTAATATCGAAGAAATAGTGGAATAGAATCGTTAAAGAAAAGCTGCCAAAGGAGGGACAAAATGAAACATGAATGGCAAAAAATAAAATATATTTTGTATTATTTTAAATAATTAAGTTGAATTGTTGAATTGTCCCACAGTGAGTTGCCTCATGATGAGTTGGCCATGGCAAGTTGTCCTGAGGCAAGTTGGCCATGGTGAGTTGACTGTTCTGGAGTACTCTTAGATAACAACAAACACCGGTTTCTATTTTTGTCACTGAAACATGTATGAAGATGGCTTCAAGATTAATCTGGAGCTACACCGCGTCAAGTTTGACTTATTGTGATTTCTATTATGTTGTGAGCCGCCCTGAGTTCTCCGGAATAGGGCGGCATAGAAGTCAAATAAATAATAATAATAATAATATTCACTTAGACATGAATTAATTCTAGTCTGAGTTTGCACAGCACATTACACTGTGAATTGTCCAACTGAGCCAAGTTCACTGTGATTTACATGGTGTCATGCTTGGACAGCCATGTGAGAAACAGAACTGAAGCATATCCATGATGCAAACTCTTAATACTGTCTTCCTTGGATTGGTAGCCTCTGGATATATTTGAACTACAATTCCCAATGTTCCTAGGATGTTGGAGTTTGTAGTCCCCCTCCAGCTGAACCAAGAATAGAGTCAAAAACTTTTGATTTCCTAATCATAGGTGACTAATGAGCATGCTAAGTGGAATGTTTTGTTGTAATTGCTAAGTTTTACCATTGCTGGCAAAATTAGTATTCTACTGCACTCAGTTCTTATTCTTTTCACTCTGTTCTGAGCCTTCCCCAGCAGATGGTCTTGTAGATTTTTTTTTTTTTAACCTTTTTCTTATTTCCTGGATTAGACGAGAGAGTCAGCTTGGGAGTCTGGAAGGTGTTAGTAAAAATTTGATGAATTTCTGTGGTTCTGTGACTCACAGATTTTGGGAAAATACAGTTACAGGGAGTCCTTTCAGCCTATTTACCAGGGAGGGAAAAGGCACAGCAGACTCTGCAGCATTGGCTGTCAGCCTGATCCAGCGAAGAGAATGGCAGGCTACTGCAGAAGTAAGATAATTGATTCCATGCCAGGCAGTGCCTGTGAAGATGGTGAGGCTTGGGCAGGAAAGAAGGACTGAAGGATGCCTCTTGCACTCCATATGATGAGATCACGCTGCAGAAGAGGGTTCAGCCTGAAGCAGTCCCTCTGACCGCAGACCCTGCCTGATATTCCAAGGTTATCTCTCCTGGAGTGACAAACCTCATACAGTTTTCTCTTCCACACTCAACTTGGGCAGAGGTAGCCCACTTCATTAAGGAGCTTGTCTCCTTGATGGTCCAGCTTCATAGTAATTAAGCCTAATTATCCTTTCAGCAAAGAAATGCAGATACAGCATCTGGGAGATCTGGATGGACCTGTGCTGACTTTGGATGCCGGTAAGCAGCTTGGGCATGGATGGAGTAATGAAGAGCCTTGGGTTAGGGAGGGAGGCTGTCTCCTAATTTTATGGTGTGCTAGTCTTACATGCTCTGTTAAGATTGATCAGAGCTTAGTATAATTGGTGGCTGATGGGTCTTTCTTTGCTCAATGTTAGCAGCTTTCAACAGATGTAATTGCATCTCAAAGAGAGCAAATGTCCCTGCATCTAAGTCAGTGCTTAGTGAATCTTTCTGGATCCTATTAAATGGGAGAGAGAACACAACACACTCTGACTCCCACATTTTCTTTTCACTCTTATTTCTTCCTATTCTGGCCTACCACTGGATCATTTCTCAGTTGTAACAGATCCAGTATCCTGCCACAATTTATTCTGGATGCAGTGGCTGCTTTCTCCCTGCCACTTTAACACCAGCATCATCCCTTGTTTATTCCCCTGACCTGTGTACAGCATATTCACACCAGAAGGCCTTTTTCTGATCACTGGCTAATGCTGGTTTGGACATTCTCCATGCTAGATGAAAGATTATGTCATCCCTTTGAGGTAGGCTAAGTCAGGAAACAGACACCAAAAGGATTCCAAGAATGCTACTTTATCATGATAGGATATAATAACAGAATCTTGAAAACTTGTCAGAGTTTCTCTTTCTTATACCAAATGAAACTAAGACAGGTTATTTTAAATTTCTTTCTTTCATGTTTTCCACTTTATGAAGACTGAATTGTAATTTGTTTTCCCTTCAAGTCTCATCTGTTCCATCACCAAGGTCATCTCTCATTCCTTTACAGTAGTGGTGTCCAATTGTGGCAACTTTAAAACTTGTGGACTTCGACTCCCAGAATTCCCCAGTTTTAAAATGGCCAAGGTTGGACATCCCTGCTTTACAGTTTCATAGGTGGTGCTACAACCCTACTGCTATTTCAATATGTCTTTGCTTAAAATAAAAATATTTTGTGGATTCAGTATATTTATCTGTCAATTGTGTGATCACTCTTCTATACCAGATGGAATTTCTGGGAGCTCAGACCCCATCTTCAAAAATGTTTGAAGAACATTAGATTGGAGATAGCTGACCTAAGATTTTCTACTTGCTGTAGAATGCATATATTGTCAGCCAATTCTCCCATCCTCATTGTCAATTTTCTGAATAAGGAACCCACTTAGGAAGGAGAAATGTGAGGACCTGCTTGTTCTCTCATTTTCTATTCTGAGTCCTCTAGCATTCTGCTCTTATTCCTAAGATGGCCAAAATATATGGAGGATGCCAGTGGTGGGATTCAGCCAGTTCGCACCAGTTTGGCAGAATCGGTAGTTAATTTTTTGTTGCCCAGGCCCAGAATGAACTTCTGGGAGAGGCATCCACACAGAGAACCGGTTGTTCACATATTGAATACCATCACTGGATGATGCCAATCCTGTTGTCCGATTTTGACCTTAGGTTGAATGGGAAATTTTCTCATGAACACAAGAAAAGAAGAGTATGTTTTTGTGTTTGTTCCATCAGAAGCAACGGCCACCTCAGAAGGAGAATCAGAAAGAATGGTGAATGAAAGAACTCAAAGCTCTGATGGCCAAGCCAAAGTAAGTAAGACTGGAATGGTTTTATAATTGCTACCTCATTTTCAAGAGGGAAATTCCCAGTTTTTAGTGCTAGGTATTGATCAGGCCCCAAATGGCTTAGCTTTGGCTTTAGAACTGTATGTACTGCCCTCAGAATATTTTCCAAAACACATTCCTTCAATTTGGTGTCTTGCAGATGGGCTGATTGGGCATGCTCTATACCAAGAGGTATAGAGAATATCAGGTTGGAAAAGACTGTCTTGGAGCATGCTATTCAATTGGAATCTCTGTTACTTTATTGTAACATGATGTGGGGCTTGAAACAAATATACCCATATTCTAAATTTAAAAAGTATGAAGGATCTTTTTCTCTCCAGCTGGTGTTATTGATTATAGTCCACTCTGCTGCATATGGTTGGATTGGTATCACGATCCTTCTTTCCAAGTTAATTCCATTTCCCTAAGACGGGTAGGCAACCTCGGCTCTTTTGTGACTCATGGACTTCAACTCCCAGAATTCCTGAGCCAGCACAGCTGGCTCAGGAATTCTGGGACTTGAAGTCCATGAGTCATAAAAGAGCCGAGGTTGCCTACCCCTGCTCTAAGAGGACTAATCCATCTTGAGGAATGAATGTGTGTGTGTATTTCTGTTGTTTGGTTGTAACTACTCTTGTTCCTATGCAGCTTTCTGTGGTGGCAAAGAGGAACAGCGTCCAAGCAGTGTGCTTCAAAGACAGTGGTGACAGCGAGGAAGGTGGCAAATTGAGTTTATCTTGTTGTTCTCCCTTTGCATTATTGTCCTTCCATAGGTTCTATTTTTTTCTCTCACCTCCTTGTTTTTATTTTATATTCAGAATTCCATCCATCCATTTTTTTCTACCTTTTTTTCTCTGCCTTTCATTTCGTTTCTTCCAATTCTGTTTTCCCTTTTATATATCTATTTAATTTATGATCCTAATTTTCCAGGAAAGACTAGTTTACTTCCTTTTTTCCCCCCAGTTCCAACTTTTCCCATCTCCAAAAGATTAGAATGTTTTCCATTTGTATGTTCACCAGGAACTTTCTTCAAGTGTGCTGCTCTAGAATTGTGAATGCTGCAGGTTGACTGTATATTGAAATTTCTATTGAAATAAGCAAACCCCATAGGCATGTTCTCAGACTGTGTAGAATGGCCATTTAGTCTAGAAAAAAGGATCCAGATTAATGTCCAATCTGAATGATTTCTATTGTAGTCTGTGTAAAAAGAAATGCCCAGGAACTGTTAAAACAAATTGTTTTATCAGGAATGTAACTTACATTTCAAGGGCTTTTGAATAGTCTGCACTTACTGGCCTGCCATATCTTTGCAATAAATTTCTAGCCAAAATAATCTAAATGGATGACTAAGTGTCTTTGTTTTTTTAAAAAAATCTGGCCCTAATTTATGATGTTTCCACTTTATTTGTTAAACTTTTTTAAAAATCTAGAATCAGATTCCTCTGAAGACGAATTGAACACTTCACAGGTGGAGGTTTCTGTGCTTCAGAGGCTGGGCCTGCATAGGTAAGAGCCATTCACATGTCTGACAGGACTCTTTTATAGGCCCTCTTCTTGTCTGTTTTTTGTCAGTGGGAAGGGCTGCTTAAAATAAGCCATCTATTCCTGGACTTTGGCTTTAAAATAGCCTTAAAATTCAAACGAATACAATTGAACTCCAATAATTGCTTGTACCAACCTTAGCAACAGCATTTCTGAAATCATTATCAATTATTATAAAGAATCTTTCCATATCATTTACAAGACATTTCCCCGTGTAAATCTGAGTTACATATTGCACTTACATCCCTCTGTACTATACCAATCTGAATATATTTGCTCACAAGTTCTGTAAATCGGAGATCATGGTTGCAATAGTGGGGGATGTTTTTCTGCATTCTCTCCAGCTTCATGGGGGAAGTTATTCAGCTTGGAAGCTACAGAACTTCTCCTCTGCTAAGTTGTTTGAGCTTTGCCAGTTCATTAATATCTATGATTTTGTATTTTCCTTGCAGGGCATCTTTGACAGAGCAAGATGTGGAGGTAAGTGCTGTTGTCCATGTGGCTGAATTCTTTCTAATTCAAGCATTTTAGATTTTTCAGAAAATATTCTGAGGCTTAGGGAGATAGATGTTCTAAAATAATTGGATTCTTGGCTAGCTTGGAGACCTCTTTTTCTGATCTGTAGAATAGTATTTGTTCTGAGGCCCAACTATATCTATGTATTACAATATTGTCCTTAGCAAAGAACATCTCCCTTCATCAAAGATATTTGTACAATTTTAGCATTAAGTTCAGCTTCCATAATAACTTTGGCTGGGTTGGCAAATTTTCTACATACCTGAAGGATGCAAATGATTTAAATTCCTTTTTCACTGCATTACAGTGTCACTAGAAAGCATAAAATAGATAAATGCATGTTATTTGTTTTGACACCAGACCTTTTTCAGCAAGGAAATGAAACATTTGTATTCCAATTTCCCAGCAACGATACTATAATATGGTGTTGCTTGGGATGCACCACTATTTTCTTAGTTAAAGGGTATGAGTCCTGGGAAATTGTCTGAAACAATTAGTAATTTAAGATGATGAGATCATCTTGAAAAGTGACATTTCATATCAGTGTCTTTTGGTGAGTCATAGTTCCTGACAAACTGCTCAGACAGGTCCATGCAGTTTTCTGGGCAACATTTTTTTTGGGGGGGGGAAACATCTTTGGGTTTTCTGGCAACATTTTCAGAAGTGACTTGCCCATTGCCTTCTTCCTAAAATTGAGAAAGAATGACTGGCCCACAACTGGATTTTGTGCCCAAGAAAGAACTGTACCTCAAAGTCTCCCATCTTGAAGCTGAGAGCCTTTAACCATTATAGCAACTGATTTTCTGTCTTTTTGTTACACATGGATGAATTTCATGCTAGTTTAGCACAGAAATATAAATGCATAGATACATATGCACAACATCATGACTTTTCCTTGAAACTTGATTGCAGATAAGAAATTGATAAGGATCCAAAAATCTTATACCATCTTTTCTGTTTCCTAGAGCAAATTAGAACATTTGACTTAGGGTCAAGTGTTTTGATTTTGAAAAGTGTGGAATATGATTGCGTTCCCTCAGTAGTACAATTTGGATGATCTTCCTTTTTTGGCAGGCAGCTTTTGCACACTTAGCTTTGGCTTTACGCTGCGATATGTTTACCCTGAAACAGCGAGTACAGATAGAAGAACGAGCACGGAACACAGCAGAAGAGAATATTCAGGAGGAGTTGGCAGAATGTCAGGCAGTACTGCAGGCAAGTGAAGTAGTTTTCTTGAGTCTTTTGACCATTTCTTTTGCATTCCAAAGGATGGTAATCTACAGCCATCAATAGCATTGGGCTCCCAAAATCTCGAAAGGAAGAGGACCAACAGAGAAGGATTCAGACATGGCACTTTTCCTTTCATTTTCATTAAAAGCTAAACCATAATTAGATTGCCGCTTCGGTTTTATTGCGACCCATGTGCAGTTAAAATAGTTTCGTTAAACTATGAGTATAGTACCATTGAGAAGGTTACACATAAAGATTTCTGAAGGGAATTGGGCCAATTTTTGTTGCCTTGCATTGATAATGAATTGATCCAATCCTGAGAATTGTCTTATTTGTGAAGTCTACTGAAGAAGTCCTAGTAGTCATTATTTCAGTTAATCTGAAATAGAAACTCGGTTTTATTCCTCCAGAAGTTGGATCAGGCCTGTTTGAACCCCAGGCATAAGGAACTGGTTGAACATTTACAGGATAGCCTAGCAATTCTGACAAGAACAATTGAAAGGGCAACGAGTGCAGCCGAGAAATTAGGAGCTGTCCATCAGGTGAGTTCTAGCTTTATTATTTCTGTCATTTAAACTCTGAATTATTGGAAAGGTGAGTAGATTGCTATTAATCTCAACAATTACCATCTTATGGGATCATTGCAAGAACAGTTGCTAAACCTAGGCTGGTCTGACAGCTTAGCAAATGGTCCTGAGCCTTTGTGTCTGACACCAGGTTAGGGATACTCATGACCACAATTTTCATTGCTGAACAAGGCAGTTATTAAGTAAGTCATGCTCAAGTTTGACCTTTTTTGCCATGGTCTTAAGTGAATCACTAGTTTTACTGTTAAGTAAATTATGCGGTTGTTAAGTGAATCAAGGTCCCCCTTCCCCCCATTTACTTTGTTTGTTGGAAGCTGGCTGAGAAAGCCACAGATGGCTCACACATGATCCTGGGACACGACGAGCATTGTAAATACATGCTGGTTGCCAAGTACCCCAATTTTGATCACATGACCAGGGGGATGCTGCGACAGTTGTATGTGCAAGGGCTGGTTGTAATTCACTTTTTCAGTGCCATTGTAACTTTGAATGGTCACTACAAAATGGCTGTAAGTCGAGGGCTATCTGTAATTAACCATGGAGAAAATCTGTTTAGATGGTTGTTAGGAGTTGTAAATATCCTGATGATATATAATCAAACAAAAAAAAGGGAAACAAAAAGATCCCCTGGTACAAACTTGGAACTATTAGGATGAGCTTGAGATAAAACAAGTAAGAAAATGGTGTTAGTTGGCAAACTCTACACATTTTCAGGCTAGCACCAGGGTTTCCTGAGGGTAGTTTGCAAATGCTCTGATACTTTGTAAAAAATAAGATAAAGTCACGTAGAAAATCCATTGGCATTTACCTGCCCAAAAAATAGCTCAAATGAAAACCTGCTCGCAAGTAGTGGTGGGATTCAAATATGTGAACAGCCAGTGTGGATGCCGCTTCCGGAAGTCCATTCTGGGGCTGGGCAACAAAAAAATTAGCTATTGGTCCTGCCGAAGTGGTGCGAACCGGCTGAATCCCACCACTGCTTGCAAGTTATATTGCTAGGGATTGTTTATAAACAATGCATGTTTTTCATGTTTTATCGGTACAAACCTTTTCTACCCCTGCCTCCCATTCCTCTCTTGTCTCCTGAAAATCACATTGAAACCAATGGCACAGTTTGTGGGCTTTTTTTTTTGCCAGGGAAGAAAGAAACTGATTCATTGCTGACTCCATGGAATCCATGTTGCAAGCTTTTAAGATTATTTACCCCTATCTTCAAGTATCACAGGACAGAAAGATAACATTCCAGTTGCACATTTTCAATGCCATTATTTGTAGTATATTTCTGCTTCGGATATCACCACTAAGCTGCTTTGAAGAGCTGAGGAGACTGTAGCTCCTAGATAAGAGCTATGTGGCCCTGATATTAAATTCACTATTTTAATGTCCCACAATCCATTCAACTGTAATTTTATTCCAGAAAAATACCTATTCATTCCTCCCTTTGTCAGAAACAGCATCGTTGTATGGAAAAGGCCCAGTAGAAAATTTTTGTTAACAATCTGCAGTATCAGTATGAGTTCTCCGGAATAGGGCGGCATAGAAATTAAATTAATAAATAAATAAATCATGGAATCTGTTCTAGTATGTTGGTAATACAGAGAACAGTTCAGAGTTTGAGAAAGGAAGTAAAATAGTTGGCTTTAATTGCATGTTTACACAGTTTTAATACATATGGTGATAAGGATCTACATTAGCAGAATGTTAGAACCTTAGAATCCTGCTAACATATTTTTTTATGTAATGGAGTTACATTTAGGCAAATAATCACCCAATTTGCATATAATTGAGCCACTGGATAGTTTTATATGATTAGGTCACATTTGAAACTAAATTAGATGAAATAAAATTGAACAGAGAACCTAATCCTCTCCCAGGACTAGGAAGTCTCCAGCTCAAAACTTGGTCCCTGTATTCATTCTCCTTAAGTGATTTTAGACAAGTCGTTATTGCTCTGCTTTTTCTCCTGCAATATGGGCTAATATTTAGCAAAATGTAGCATCCTGAGCCTTTGGAAATACTATAGAAGGTAAAGTATCCTTTAAGAAGCTTAATTGCTTCATTAATTGTGATTCATGTCATTTTCTTTATATGAATATAGAAATGCTTTGCTGTTGTATTTTTCCACTAACTAGGTCCGACCTCCCTTAAAGTCTAAAAATCAGCCATCCAGCAGGAGATGGAAATCTACCCCAATGCAAAATATTAGTCATAAGATTCATGAGCTCAATTAATCATTGACTATCTTATGGTGACGGTCATTACTCAATGCAGGATCTGCACAATTCAAAAAATTTAGGGCTGAAGCAGGTGAACCTGTTCACCGTTCTCCTTGAAGAAGGTTGGATGGGGGTTAGTCAGAGTTTCTTCTATTACTCCATTCCTTGGATACATCCTGTCCTTCCTGCAGGAGGCTCGGATGAGTCGAGCTGCAGAACTGATGGTGCAACATGTGGAGAACCTGAAACGGCATCACCTGAGGGAGCATGCAGAGTTAGAGGACATGAAGAGGCTGATCCAGCAGAATTCCCGAAACTGGCAGTTAACTGAAAATAAGGGTAGGATTGGCTGTCTGGGCAACCCAAGACTCCAGGCCTGCATGAGGGCCCTCCAATCTTTTTCTGGTGGTCCTAGGGTTCCTCCTATTTTGAAGCATGAAATGGTTTAATACAAAGCCTACCATCTTTCATTATTAAGCATCCAGTGTGTCTATCCTCAGCCGCTGCAAAGTTGCCCGTTTTGGGACTAGGAATTGTTCTTCTGGCTCCTTAGAAAAAAGCCTGGGATGGAAATAAAAGAAACTGAAGCAGCTGTTGTGCATGGAGGAAGAAACTTTGGGTGTATGAATAGCACTTATTAACACTTGCCTGAGTTCTTTGGTGTAGTGTGGGAAGAATTTGTTTTTATCTGTTTGAGATTCATATTTTTAAAAAAATATCAGAGGAGTTAGAAGGACACTTGTTTCTTAATCATATGTCAACAGTTACCACAACTGTGAAAAGCTTTCTACTGAATCAGCTGTATTCTAAATATGTGGGAGGTTTTTTTTTTATATATATTCCAGCCCTTTTCTAGCTCTGGTCTCACAACTGAAAATCAGAGATGTCAATGAGTGAAGTGTGTCCAATAGATCAAAACGGCATTGAAGACTGTGCAATAGAAATCCTGCCCCTTTGTTAATTCATGGCTTCTTTGGTCATGGCTGCCATTTTGACTTTGTGGAAACATTCCCCCCCTCCCATCTCACATAGATCTCTGTAGGAAATCTGTGCATTATCTGCAGGAATAAAGCTATTTCTTACCATAATTCCCTTGAAGCTCTCTTTAACATGATGGTCCATCTAATAGGGAAAATATTAAGAAGGTTTGTTTAGCTCTGACCTTTTTTCTCTCGGAAAGAAGCTTTCTTATCTCTTAAGGTTATGCCAGCTGATCAAAAGATTTTAAAACCAAGCCCTGACATATGCCCAACAGTCACCTTGTAGAGGAAATTAGCCACATATAAATTTAATAAATAAAAATAAATATATTCCTTCCATCAGTGAAAGATATCAAAATCTAAGCACCAAGAAACAGCTGTAGCAATTAAATCAGAGCAGCATGATGAGGGAGTTTTACTTTTGTGTGTGCGCTATAGACTGAAATGAATACAGCATTCGCCTTGGCAATAATTTCTCCCTTTGGTTGATTGATAATTTCCCCTTTAACTTAACTACAAAGAAGCAGATTTTTCTACAGGAATGCAGCAAGAAAGGAAAGGACTAAATAAATCCTAACCATTTGATTTTTCTCTCCCTCTTTCCTAAGCTGATGCAATTATATTTTTTGAATGCATTGCATGTACTCTTACATCTATAATTGTTTTTATATAGCTCTGTCAATGAGGGGCATGAAAAGACACTGGGTTTCCCCAGTGTAATTAACATTTCTCTCACCAAAAAAATCATATAAGAGTTAGTTTTCAAATAATAGAATAGAGCTGGAAGGGACCTTGGAGGTCTTCTAGTCCAGCCCCTCACTCAAGTAGGAGAATCTACACCATCTCAGACAAGTGACTGTCTAGCTTTTCTTAAAAATCTCCAGTGATGGAGTGCCCACGATCTCTGGAGGCAAGCTGTTCCACTAGTTAATTGTCCTCACTGTTAGGAAGTTTCTCCTTAATTCTAGGTTGCTTCTCTCTTTTGTTCAGTTTCCAATCATTGTTTCTTGTCGTGCCCTCTGGTGCTTTGGTGCATAATGTGACCCCTTCTTCTTTGTGGCAGCCCCTCAATTACTCTAATGCTGTTATCATGTCTCCCCTATTTCTTCTTTTCTTTAGACTAGCCATACCCCAGTCCTGCAGCAGTTCTTTGTATGTTTTAGTTTCCAGGCCTTTGATCATCTTAGTTGCTCTTCTCTGAATTTTTTCCAAACTCTCAACCTCTTTTTTGAGATATGGTGACTAAAATTGTCTGCAGTATTCCAGGTGTGATCTTACTAGGGTTTTATAAAGCGGTAATAATACTTCACGTAATCTTGATTCTATGCCTCTGTTTATACAACCCAGGATTGTGTTCGCTTTTTTGGCTGCAGCTGCACACTGCTGGCTCATGGTCAAGTGATCGTCCACTAGGACTCCAAGGTCCCTCTTACAGTTGCTGTTTTTAAGCCAGGTCTTGCCCAATCTGTACTTGAACCTTTGGTTTTTCCTGCCTAAATGTAAAACATTTGCTTACTGTATATTCTTTTTTTTTAATATAAAAATTCCTTTATTAAAACAATCAGCATTGTACATAAAATCTTTGTATGCATCAAACATCATAGCATCTGATATACAACACTACGTATTATTCTTTGTAAACATCTGGTTTGGTAAACATTTTTCACTCCTCACTTCAATCCTCTGTTATACACCTGTTACATTTTTTATTCTCTATGATCCCTAACAATAGGTCCTGAGGTAGTAGTTAAACATTAAATATAAGATCATATTAATAATCAATCATCATAGAACACAACATATAACACTAGGTATTAATCTTTGTAAACGTCTGGTTTGGTAAATATTCTTTACTTCTCACTTCCAGCCTCAACTATATGTCTGTTGTATTTTATCTTTTATGATCCCTAGCAAAAGATCCTGAGGTAGGGATTCAATAACCTGGGGTACAGATTCAGTCTGTTTTTTGCTTTGACACTCATTTTGTTGGACAGCGCCCATTGTTCAAGTTTGTCAAGATCTTTTTGGATCCTGAGATTGTCTTCTGGGGTGTAGGCTACTCCTGCCAGGTTTACTGGCTAGCTAGAATGGCAAGCTACCTTGAGAGGGACTCCCAAACCAATCTTCTCAAGGTTCTTGTCTTGGGCCTGCCCCTTATTTTGGCTAATGAGAACTCTAGACACTGATATTCCTTCCATGTTTTCCACAAGATCCATTCTTGACATTACCAAATAACAGTCTGTTCAACATGCAAAACCTCCCTTTGTCCCACACTATAAAATAAGCATTTTCTAATTATCCAGATTCAGTAATCATGATTATCCATTTCAGAAAAAGTCAGTTTTTAAAGTTGCTATAAGATACTAGCTTGCTGTGAGTCAATTGTGTGGCATATTATATGCTCCTTAATGACCCAACAGGAACATAATCTACTGAGGAAAACTGAATGTCAAATCATACTCAATCTACCTGATTTTCTAGGGTTTTATACGCTGGACTTTCCCAACTCTTCCCAGAGGATACTACAGGTGGAATCTAGCACCTTTAAATTGAAAAACATGTACTTGAGCTCCTGAATTATGGTCCTTCCCATAAAAAAATATTTTTGTCTCATAGATGATGGTGAACAGAGACTGAAATATCCTCTAGCACGATTTTTTCAGCAGGTAAGGAAGATTAGGATTGTGGGCAGTAGTTCTCAGCTGCTTCAATGGAGAATCATTGCTTGAGATGGTGGCAGGGTTACAGAATGCAGCTAGCCTGGTCTTTGAGCTTCATCATCTCCAGAGAAGGAAAGCTGAAATTATTGTCTTATCTTGTAGTTGGGCAGAGCCAATCTTGTTGGTCTTTCAACTCTTGCTCATCTCAAAGATCTCATTTTATTTCATCTCCACATTGATTGCTTAGTTTTGACTACAGGTATTGGGTGAAACCATGCACTGTGATTTGTAAACCAGAGTTTAGCATGATTCAGATACTTGCATGTTTGTACTAAACTGTGATTAGGCAGTACATAGCTAGCATGATATGGGAACCCTGTCATATGGGCCCTGGAAAATGGACTATTGCAGATTGAAGAAAGAGCTTGTTATATCTTTAAGGGAAACATGATTCCCCCATAGCACTCAGTCCCAAGATTTAGGCAACTAATCAAACTTCTTTACACTCCAGGGCTCAGCTCGGCGTCGAGTCAGCATTGCAGTTCTACCCAGGCAGCTAACGGTAAGGAATCCCTCTATTACTATGGACCTTTGAAAGAAGATACTTGCTGATTTCACTATATTTCCATTACCATTTGACCATCATTCTCATTCTTTGTTGGCCAGTTCTGAATTCATTTACTACAGTCTAACCCAAAGTTAGAAAACTTGCTAGTAACATAATCTCATTGCCTCCAGAATATTCGACTTCCCAGCTGAGAGTAATGTAAAACTAAGTAGGTCAGCTTTCTCCAATTTGGTATCCCTTAACATTATGCATTTCAATTTTGAAAACTGCCATACCGGTGAAATGAAGTCCAGAACACTTGGAGATACCATGTTGGGAAACTTTGATAGCTGATATTATCTGTTGACTGTATGCTTTCTTCAGGTATCATGCTTCCTACTGGATGCCCCCATCCCTAATCAAGAAGAGCTTGATTAAAGGTTCCCAAGTGGTCTTCTAGATCAGCGGTTCTCAACCTGTGGGTCGCGACCCCATTTGGGGTCGAACGACCATTTCACAGGGGTCGCCAAACAACGCAGTCCGCCATTTTTTCCCCCTTTTCCCCTCGGCCGGCGCAGGGGGCAGCACCGCGCATGTGTGGGGTAGCACCGCGCATGCACGATGTGGGCCGTCGTGCCGTGCATGCGCGATGTGGGCCGTCGCGCCGCGCATGCATGGTGCAGGTCGGGGTCGCGGCCTAAAAAAGGTTGAGAACCGCTGTTCTAGACGATAAGCATGCTTTTCAGTATTCCAAAGGATCAGTGATGCACAGTCCAAGAATGGTTTCCTGTACAGTATTGCAACTGCAGCTATCAAGTCTCTTCTCTCCCCAATCTTAAATTTCAGATAGCATTAATCAGTGAAAAAAGAAACTACAGAGAGAAGCTCCTTTGTATTTCCTTTCAGTCTAGATGGTATGCTTTTTTCTACTCTCCATGAGATCTATATTTTTGTGATTAATTGCTTTGATCTGTGCAACTTGTGGACCTCTGTTAAAGTTCATCATTATTGAAAAAATATGTGTTGTACAAAGTTCCTATTTTTTCTTCCTGCTACAAAGAATCACAATTGACATGCAACAGCTGCATGCACCTTTTGGCTTTATTCAGCACTCTGGGTATGGCAGGTTCATCCTTCTTCAGATCTCAGGCCCAGACATATTAAAATATCTATTAGCAACCAGAAATGCTTGAACACTGGGCAACTTGGATTGCCTGTGCAGCCATAACTGTTCTTCTATACCCTTTTATAGGCCAGTGAATATCTACATGAAATTAGAATAATATGATGTTGAAAGCCTCAATTCCCTTTCTGTAGCCTTATCACTCTATTTCATCATTAATTTTGTCCCTGTCATGTCATGCTGGCCACATGGCTGTGGAATCATCTTCAGACATCACTGACTCAATGACTTACAGAAATGGAGATGAACACGGCTACGACTAGCGGAGTAAAACCCACAGGGACACCTTTACCTTTTTTTGGTTTTGTCATCTCATTGACCATGGGAAGAAGTTTCCCCCTCTGCAACAAAAGGATCATCAGCCAAGAATCATCCATGCTGTCACCCTTTTGAAGTAGACTAGGTCAGGAAATAAACTCCACAAGAATAACTGAAAGTCTACTTTATTATAAAGGAGACTTGAAAGCCAGATGGAGATTCTTTCTTCCACCCCTTGAATCTTGACTTTCATTCTTACTTCTTCCTCCCCCTTTCAAGGCTAAGGTGATGTTTACATAACAGCTGTTGCATAGCTTCTTCAAGGCCACCTCCATACTCCTCTGCTTCACCTTGAGGATTTAGCAGGTTGTCTTGGGCAGTGACTCTCAAAGTCTGGACTAGGGACGTCTGGGGGTCCCTGAGACCTTTTCAGGGGAGAGCAATATTCAGATTTTCTCAGTTTTAATTTCTAATACAGCAAATATCAACAGATATTTTCCACATAAACCAAAGCTCTTGGGGCTCTCCATCATTTTTAATAATGTAAAGGAGTCCCGAGACAAAAATATTTGAGGACCACTGGAATAGTGAATTGGGATGGCTTTTAGTGGCTCATATTTTCCAGCTTGACTCCATGAGGACAAGAAACTTATATTAAAATGCTCGGTCTTGAAATTGCTTTAAATCATACAAGAGATGATACTATGATGGGAGTACTAAAGAATGGGAGCCAGTCTTTGCCACACTTCTGCTTGTATTCACAAGCAATGTATGGAAATTAATCAAGGAGAGAAGCAACCTAGAACTAAGGAGAAATTTCCTAACAGTGAGAACAATTAATCAGTGAAATGACTTGCCTCCAGAAGTTGTGGATAACCCAACACTGGAGGATTTTAAGAAGCGATTGGATAATCATTTGTCTGAAATGATATAGGATTTTCCAGTGCTTTTTTTGTAAAAAAAAAAAAAAAAAAAAGATGCCGGAACTCACACACATCATACAACCCGCCTTGCCTACCCTACAAGGTTCTGTCCCCAAAAGGTGCCAGAACTCCGTTCTGAGCGTTCTATGACAAAAAAAAAGCCCTGGGATTTTCTGCATGAGCAGGGGGTTGGGCTAGAAGACCTCCAGGGTCCCTTTTAACTCTGTTATTCTGTTCTGTTATTCTGTTATCTAATTATCTCTGCATCAGTTCCATAGCTCTGAAAATGAGGAAGGCCTTGAGGGAGAAGTGGTTAAGCCATCAATTGACAAAGATGAAAGTCCACAAAGGTAGGGATCATCTAACAAAGGGGTTCTCAACCTTGGCAACTTTAAGACTTGTGGACTTCAATTCCTAGAATTCCTCAGCCAGCAAAGCTGGCTGAGGAATTCTGGGAGTTGAAGTCCACAAGTCTTAAAGTTGCCAAGGTTGAGAACCCCTGATCTAACATAAGGAGCTTTGCTCACTGAGCTCTGTTTTGGCTTGGCTTAGCCCTTGGTGTGATGGTTTCTCTTTGTTTCCCCACCACAGACAGTCCCATTTCTCCCAAGAAGACCCTGCAGAGAATCACTTGATCCTGCATCCAAGCCCCTCCAGTTTCTCACAGCAAAGCCTGCAAGCAGCAAATAGCAGCCACTGTAGCAGAGAAAGAAGCCATTGTGCAGAAGGGTAAGACATCACCCGGGCATCTTTTCTGCTAGAAAAGGGCTGCATTTGGCCTCTAAGTAGTGGGGTGGGTGGACGTGCTCCAGAAGGAAGAAGCTCGGGACCAAGAAATAAATGAAGCCAGGGCAGACAGCTAAATATGCATTCATTTTTTAATGTAAAAATGTAATCCCAAATACTTAATGTTTTTTTTCCCTTTCTGAAACTTTAACTAGCTTGATTTCTTTGCGTCTTTTGTGGGTCTCCAGGGTTGCATTCAGGGTTTCAGAGATAGAATATGTAGCTCAAGGACCTCACATTGAGCAACCTTAAACTATAGCCAGTTTTCTTTTGAGGGATAGCAGGTCCTCTTTAAATATATCTTTTTGTTTCCCAGATGTAGCTATAAAAATTATTTCCATCTTAATTTGTTAAATTAAATTTGAGGTCCTGTTATCTCAGGCACCATTGGTGGGATTCAGCCAGTTCGCACCACTTTGGCAGAACCAGTAAGTAATTTTTTGTTGCTCTGGCCCAAGATGGACTTCCAGAAGCGGCATCCACACAGAGAACCGGTTGTTCACATATTTGAATCCCACCACTGTCAGGCACTCAAGAAAGCCTAGAAGTTCTCTCTCTTTTAGTTTGGCCCTCAGTTGGTATAGGTTGGACTGAGAGAGAGTGACTAGCCCAGTCAACTTGTGAATTCCCATATCTTGTCCAGTACCTTTCTCACTATAATGCACTAGCTCCCTGTTAGTAAAGTGGAGATATGGGTTTGTTGCATGCTTATTTTTGCCACAGGTAAAATGGTTTCAGTATGAATGCCTTTAATTACCGGTAGGCCTTCAAAGATTAACCAACACTGAGACTGGAATGCTGAGAGTGTGAGTGAAGCATCTTTTTAAAGCACACATCTTTTTTTAAAATCATCTGCATAAATGATGTAGATACTTCCCCCCCCCTTTCATTCCATTGAGTCTGAACCTCGGAGATTGCCTGTACAAGTCACTGCAGTTTCCTTGTCAAGACTTTTCAGAAATGGTTTACCATGACTCAGAAACATCCGGACAAATAACACGCATACCAATTTACAGTACATAACACAAAAAGGTATTTAAAGGCCAGTGCTCTGGCAGACGAGCACAATTCAAAGCACACTGCCCCCCCCTCCCGAATGGAGGCGAAACGTTTGCATCCAAATCGCCAAGCTCAGAGGTCAAACCAACAGCCCATGGTTTACCATTGCTTCCTTCCTGGAATTGAGGGAGAATGACTGGCCCAAAGTCATCCAGTTGGCTTTGTGCTTAAGGTAGGATTAGAACTCACGGTCTCCCAGTTTCTAACCTGATGCTTTAACCACAACATCAGTTTAGCAGTCTGTAGATCTTTAACGAGTCTCATAAAAGACATGATTTATTAAGGCATGCAGCATAAAAAAGGATGAAGCTACTTTAATGATTCCTTACATTCTGAAGCACTTCCAATTATTTTCCATTAGACACATTTTATTAAGCATTTTAAGGAGAAATAAAGGAAACAGGAAACAAAGGCAAAAAGGAATAAAACATTAACGAGTCAATATTTTGTTATTTAGTTCCAAGTAACTGAATATACTGTATCATTTTCAAACCTACCAACTATAAAAATTGAAACCATATAAATGTTAATAGGAATGCTCAACAGAGCATAAAGCCTAAAATATTAAGAATTTCAGTCCAAGCAAAAAAGACTTTATGTTAAAGAAACTAACATTTCAGATGCAGCAGAAGCCTATGTATAATTCTGGCCCAAAAATGGTTTCCATATTGAGTTGATTTCTATGACAGATTATGTTTTGAAATATGTTAATTTAGCAATCAAGGTGTGCCAGATCATTTTCAAAGAATAGATATCTTGTCCTGTGTACATCTCAGAGGTCTGATTGGTCTCTAGCTCTAAGTGTTTATATAAAGTTGTTTTTTTTATACCATCGGCCATTGGCACATTATTTTTCTGATGTATGAAACAAAGAATTCCTGCCAGGATGCAATGCTAGATCAGCAAGCGATGGGGGCAATCTAGCCCTGGATTAGCAAAGGCAAATTAGCAAATTTACCTCTTTATTTTAAAAAACATTCTTCAGTCAGGTTCGGAGACAAGTGATGGAAGTTACAGATATTGATTTTATTACTCCTAAAATTATGATGCTGCTTCAATTATTTTAAAATGTGAGAAGGATATGCTCAGAGTATATCTTTTTCATTTCAGCATAGGCATTTTTTAAAATAGCATTTATTTTATCTATTGAAAAGTAGGTGGGCAGAAACCCATTCAGACATATGCAGCTTCATCTATAATGTTTGCTGTGTAAAGCAAAGGTAGCTGTTTGAGGCCATATAGAAAATCAAATTAATTACTGTCTGTCTCTTGATTTGACTCCAAAACGGGACTCAGTGTTCAGAAGTCAGGCTCAACAAAGCTGCTGGTTTGAGCATTTCCTTTTGGCCTCCTTGTCCTTTTAAGTGAAGTTGTCAGTCTTTCTTTGGAGCTGACAATAAAGGATGCCTGCTACTGTCTTTTTCAGGAGAGAGTCAGACCTTAGGAGCAGAAGCCACACTAGCAAAAGTTTAGAAAATCTCAGTGAAGGATTGGGTACTGAAGAGGCAAACAAGGAATGTGAAGAATTGGAAGAAAATGCTCTGCTGTGAGTGAATATTGTCTTCTATTCTTATCACCTGTGATGGCCTCTTAGCAAGGATTTTGAAGTTTTGCCAGGGTGAGAACAGATAATAGCTCAGATGTGTTTAAAGTAGGAATGAAGGAAAGAACAGGCCTATGGGTGAAGTTACAAACAGTAGGCCTATCAATGCTTATTGTAGTAGTCATGATGGCAATACAAGGCCAACTGAGTGCCAGGAGCAAGTATTGTCCATATGCTACTTGGAACCGTCTCTGAAATATCTGAGTGACTCCTGTAGGATGCCGAACTATAGAATTCATCTGATTCAGCACACTCCACTTACGCTTCTGTAGTAACAAAGAAGTTGGGATTGGGTACAGGGTTTTACTTGCTGAGAATATCCTTGTTTTATATTTATTAAAACCAAAGTTCTTGCCCTTATGGCTACAGAAAAGTAAATAGAAATATGGAATTAAGCAATGTATGGATTGTTATGTAATTTTTTTTATTTCTTCTAAGAGATACAGAACTTGTGTTTCTTAGGCATAATATTTTACTTTACTTTCACATCCAGTAATAATGAAAATAGAGTCTATATAAATCTGGGAGATGCATATGAGTATCCAATAGAAAAGAATCTCTGAGCTTGGATGTTTGCTTGTAGATATTTCATTATCCAACTAGATAACATCATCAGTAGTACTAAGTGTGGGGCTTGCTTCCTGTTTGTATACAGTAGCTTGTCCTACTAGTGTTGGAGAGTATGCAGTTTTCTTCTTGGTAATTCTTTCATTAGAATATCATTTTATGCTTGTTTGTCTGGTGTTAATCCCTGCTTATCTGAATTTTGGCTACTGGAGGGGATGTGTTCTGGTCTTTTTAAAAAAAAACTTTCTCAGCTTTTTGTTGTGTCTTTTGATATGTAGATATAGTTTATTTCGATGTATCTGTTGACAGCTGATTTGTCTGAATGTCGAGCTTCCAAGAATTCTTAATTTTTTTTGAATTTGGCTTGGTAATTTAATATAGAATATAAGACTCTAACAGCCACTATGTATGTCAGACATGCGGAAGACTAGCAGAGTGCATCCATGAACACCAATTGACATTTTAAGACATCATGAAAACTCCTTAATGTCACAGAAATGGTCAGACTCAACCATAGCTTCAACTGGGAAAGTGTGAGCATCCTAACCAAGCTAAATCCCCAAAATGCTAAAGAATTCCTGAAAGCTTGGCATCCAGACAAATAGCCACCAATAGACATAAGCGATATTTTCCTACCATTCAAAAAGGAAGGAAGGAAGGAAGGAAGGAGGGAGGGAGGGAGGGAGGGAGGGAGGGAAGGAAACCCTTTCAGCAGCTATTATCCAGATAATCAGGGATGAATATCAAACAATCAAACACAAAACAATTCCCCAATCAAGGAACTACCAAGGAGAAAATCACATCCCCACCAACTTTGGCAGGGCAAGCTACTGTATATAAAAAGGAAGCAAACCCCAAACTCAGTAGGACTGATGATATTAGCTAGTTGGGTAATGAAATACCTGTAAGCAAACAGCCAAGCTCAGAGAATACTAAGAACTCCACATATGAATATATTTTGGGGTTTGAGCTGCAGGTCTGAACTTTCATTTTGAAATAAGATAGCAGTTCTAATATTTAGTTGCAGTAAATGACTGTTTTGAAATGTATTCTTGGCAGGGTCAAAAGATCTAAATTGGAGATTTGCAGAGCCTGGTTTTCTGTACCCGTTTACTACTGGGTTTCATTATGGATGTTTTTCTTGGGGATTGCTTGCCTTGTTCTAATCTGGATCCTGGAGCTGCAGAAGCAATGTTCATTTACAGCCTCTGATTGCTAGACACGAAAGGCACATAAATTTGCATCATCAGACTTTACTTATGGAAAAATAAAAAAGAAAAACAGTATGGACGTCAGTTTGTGATCAGTGTGCCCTAAGGGCCTAAGACATAGTTCTACTCAGTCCGACCAGGCCCTACAATATGGTCCCACCCTGCTGAAATGTCCTGGAAAACTTCACAAATAGTTACGTATTTGAATGAGTTCAGGTATGAATTTTTCTGAAGGTGATATAGTTTTAGCTCAGTAAGTATAGTACCTTTGCTAAGAGATACTTTAATAATGGGCTAATGCTTACAATTCTTTATTAATATATGCATATATAATGTGAATAATTGTCATTGCCTAAAAGGGGGGTGTTGTTGGGTTTTTAACAGGGAGGGTTTTTTGTATTCAAGATTGTAAAACTATGTAATTGTATACATTACTGTCCTGGGATTAAAAGAATTCTTGAAATGGAACCTCAATATGAGAGTGATACTGATCAAAGTCACAGATAGGAAAATGTGCTGAGCAACATTCCTCCCCACTAATGTGTGGCAATGAGGCTCACCCAGCACAGAATCGCAATAACAATATTTGAGAAGGAGAAAAATAAACTTTCATTATTTGCAAACCAATGCTATAACCTTATCATATTTGGAAAACTGCATGAGACTGAAGCAAAGATACATGCGTAGGATTGGGTTTCAAGAATGGAAGAGAGTTTTGTCTCACCTGACAGATCCCTGAATGTAACAGGGTGGGACTGAGAATGGATGCCCTTCCCATTTGACTAATGCCATAACATTTATGCTGTTAAGAATTTGGAACCATGTCTTATTTACCTGAGGAATGGATGCAAATAAAAGATGATGAAAAACCACTGAGAGTCAATAAACCTTTTCAGAGGCACTGACATATCACCTGTAAATCAAGCACACTTTCCAGAACTGGAACTTAGCGCTGGGGCTGGGGCAGTGGTGGGATTCAGCCAGTTCGCACCACTTCGGCAGAACCGGTAACTAATTTTTTGTTGCCCAGGCCCAGAATGGACTTCCGGAAGCGGCATCCACATAGAGAACTGGTTGTTCACATATTTGAATCCCACCACTGGGCTGGGGAATGCTCCATCTCCTATAAGTTATGTTGAAATGTTAAGGTAATAGCATATTCCTACGGTACAGCTATTTCTAAGCCTGGTTGGAAATCACAATGACTGTTTTTATTTTTATTTACAAAACAAGAAGCCAAGACAGTTAGTATACAGTAGCTATGTGGTATTTTGTTCAGACTATGGCTGAATCTACCTCCAGATGTGTGGAGATGTAAATAACTTATATGCTCTCTGCAAATTTGGGAATTGTCCCAGCATGATTGGAGAGTATCAGGCTTGGAAAACCTACCTTCTGCTGATTGCTACTAAGAAAATGGTAGCTTTCATCCTTGTTACAGATATGATGCTTTTCAAAAAAAGAGAAAGAAACAGAAATACACAGCTCTCAAACCCTTTCCTCTTCTGTAATGTCAAATCAACTAATGCTGTTTAAATGTGGTCTCCAAGAATGAGGAGAATACAAGAATGGAAGATTAGCCTGTTGGTGCATGCAAATATGAGATGGAAACGTATATAACTGAAGTCCTGTTCCAATCTGTAGAAGCCATCAGGGCTGGATGGGAAGAAACATTTTGAAGCTAAACCCAAACAGAACTGCTACGGTATCTGTCCACTGAGGTTCTTGGCTGGTTCCAGTAATGTTGTCTCTCAAAGTGGTAACTGGGGAAGTATATTTATAACTTGGAACATGGCTGCAGATATGCTAGTTGAAACCCTATCTGGAGCAAAAGCCCCTCTCAACAATTAGTCTTGCTCTTGGGACCATCTGATTGAACTACAGCAATGCATTCCACAAGGGTCTGTCTTTGAAGACCACTCTGGAAATACAGTTGGTTCATCATTTTTGTTTGCTAACTAGAACTAGACACTGCAAATATATTACACCTTTATTTTTGTTCCTGTGCTTATTGGCATTAGGTTGTTGGGTACAACTTAAAAGGCTAGCTATAATCTATAAAGCCTTATATATCTAGGTCTAGGAACAAAGGGACCTTCAGGCTATCTTCTTAAATCAGAATAAATTTATCTGATATGAGTTACATGGGGAAAATTGTTGGTAAAGCCACATTGACATGAAATCTGGGGAGGGAGGGGCTGAGATTAGGAAAAAGTGTTTTCTTTGTGGCTTATTTAATGGAGGAGTCTGCCAGAGGTGGTTGGCCATGTCCCAAACCTGTTGAGTTTCCAGAAATGAGTCAAAATGGAGCTCATCTGGAGGACTTTTTAACTCACCAGGAAACCACATAGAAACTATTAACATTTCTCCAATGTTAAATTATGGTGTTATATTGTTTACCATGATACTACAGAATTTTGTCAAAAAGGACGCTGAAAATTAGATTACGGTCATACCATCTCCTCCTGTTCCCCTGCAAAAATATGCCAAGGCATGCTGCATCCCAACACAGAGGTGATACTGGATCTTCAAAATTGATATCCTTTCATTTCTTCAGTCCTCTTCTAAAGCCATTGAACATACTGGTCATCACCTCTGCCTTGAAATAGTGAATTCCACAGATTAATTGTGCTGGACGAAGTACTTTTGCCTTCTCTGAATCTCCTTCCAATCAGCTTCATTGGATGATCCTTGGTTCTAGTGTTTTAACAGAGGAGGAAAATGCTGTATGATACACCATCACATGCTCTCTTTGTCAGTCACCATTTTTCTAGACTAAAGAATCCAATCCCAAATATTCTAACCTTTCTGAATAGGAAAGGTGTCTGAGCCTCTTGTTTATATATATGGAAAATGTACTCTAATACACTTTTCCAAGTCTACCATTGAATATTTTTCCTTTCTTTTCAAAGCTAATCATTTTGCCTACTTGTATTTTGGCAGAATACATTCTGAAGTTCTGTAGATACATTACATAAAATTATAAATAGATATTATTCATACATCTTTTGACTATCACTTTGCAGATTTAGAAACAAATTTTTGACTATTGAAAACATAAGGTCTCAGAAGTCAGATATTGACCAAAATCAAGGTTCTGAATGCAAAAATGCTACTTGCATGGCTCTGTGTTTCATTTCTTACTTACCTTATATAATATATAAAAATCATGTAGAACATATGCTTATTTTGCACATGCCATACAATTCACTATGTGCAGTGCTATCTTTTGTTAACAGTTTCTATTTTTTTACTATACTCAAACAAGTTTAAGTGCTTGATGCTAAAAAAAAGAATGTTGTTTCTTATGATAGTAAAGATGCAGCAGTAAATAAATTCTGCTTTCCTCTTTTTTCTCTGTTATATTGATTTTGAATTTCTTGTAATGCACTGCAGCGTTTCACAGTGATCACATCTATTCAAAGATTAAGCTGAACTATTTCTGGCTATGGCTTTGAGACTTTCTGGGAAAGAATGATGATGTCAGTGCCTTGCATCAAAATGGTACCTAAGTTCTAACAGTGAATAGCACTGATGATGTTACCTAGTTCGGGTAATGAAACGTCAGTAAGAAAAAAAAAATCAAGCTCAGAGAGCACCAAGTTCTAACGGTGCCTGCAGGAAGTTTCACATATACAGGAAATCGTTTGTAATATCTATTGTTGTTTTCGGTATGCAACAAAGAAGAAAGTGTGGTTGCATTTCCTCGCTCTGCACAAGCGGGAAGTGCAACTGTTTATTATTTGTTCCACACGTGATTAGTTCTTTAAAACCACTTCTTCTTTTTTCGTGTATACTTCATTTTTTTTTCCCTTACAGGTCTCCAGGTGGAGCCCGGTGAAACTAAAATATAAACCAGTTAAAAAGGGTGATATTTACTCAAAAGAGGAAGATCTCATTTCTTTTCTAAGGAAGTTGAGAAACTGGGGAGGAGGGCGGCGAATGTTAATTTGAATCCCTCCCCCCTTGAACATCTTTTTTTTTGCCCGTCCATTTTTTCCCTCTTTTTCGTTTCCAGTATACTATATTGAAGGAAGGGGGAAACCTGAAATATTGTCTTAAGTCTTGGAGTTATTCTTTAATTGATTAGTTGAAATGAATATTGTAGTAGCGACCCCCTCGGTCTCTTTTAAGCACCGAGCCACGTTTTTCTGGAAGGCAACACACAGGCAAGTCCCTCTCCTCCTCCCCCCCCCTCCACTTCCAACGGCTCTGTCGTAGTTAAAACGGGGGAAGCCCCCGCCCAAAAAAAGGGGTTCCTGGGGAGCGGACGCTTTTCAGCCCCGTCTGCTCCGCGAGAGCGCGCGGTAAACCCACTCCGACCCACGACACCACAATGCGTTCTCAAAGAGTCCAACCCACGTCGCTCAAGGACTTTTGAAACGCCCGGCCGGCCATGAAGCCCCGCCTTCGCGGAGATGTGGCTCCCGTCCTCTCCCCAGTCGGTGCCCGATGCTCTCCTTCCGCCTGCTTCTTGCGGGGCTCGGGAGGGAACCGCTCCTTTTTTCTGCCTCAGAAGGGCAGGGGCACCTTGGCTGCGCGGGGGCTCCTCGAAGAGCTTCCCGCCCAACAGCTCCTCTTAGCCGAGAGCGGAGTCCCGGCGGCGGAAGAAGCGGCGCCCGACGCTACTCCAGCCCCAAAGGAGAACCAGCGGGAAGAGGGGCTTTTCCGTCGCTTCCCCATCTGGCGAGGGAGGGCCGTGACTTTGTGCGCGCCTGCCTGGCCGGAACGACCGCGGGTAGGTCTGGACGTGGAGTGAGGTAGCCTGGAATATGAGTCAGTAATAAAACAGGGTATGGCTAAGCATATGCAGAGTCCGGGGCTCTTTTCTCCCCCTCCCTTCCCCTTCCCACAACCCAAAAAGGCAGGGGCAGACCTTTTCCCTTCCAGGGCAAGGGAGGTTGGCCAGGATGAGCGGAATCTAAGGAACTGGAAGGCTAAGAGTTAAACTAAAGATGAAGGTCTTCGTCTGTAGGCAGACGATTCCCCCTTCTTACTAAATTCTTGGGTGGGGACGGTTCGCCGCTGGTTGATAAAGCACAGGCTTGTTTTCTGTTAGTTAGCAGTATTTTTGATCCAGCAGAAGCGGAAAAACGATGTTCTGTTTGATTAGCTTCTATGACAGGTTACGAGCCCTCATGTCCAGTAAGGATGGGAAGAGTTGGTCTCCACTGGTTTTAAAGAGAAGTTAGATCTGCGGTCTCACTCCCTCGTATTTCCTCCTTTGTCAGAGAATTTGAATACTACAGTAATTGATTGTAGAATCGCTGAATCTCTGGGCACCTATCAAACCTAATCTTCAAGCTGTTGTTATTATATTCGAGAGCTCATGTCAGGCTTCCTGGTGGAGTTCAACCTTGGCAGATTTGCCAATTTATGCTTGCCTTCAACCATTTGCCAATTCTTGCAAACATTTGGATCTGGCACAGAAATTCTGGTGGAGAGTTTGACAGTGCTGAATCTCTGCCCGTGGAAAATGTCAAGGCACTTAATCCCATTGACAGCTTTCAACAGAGAGCTTTTTTAAAATTTGCATTTCTTTTTTTACATTTTATTGTATGTCGAATATTTGTATGGCTGCCCATCTTAAAACATAACTCTGGGTGGCTCACAATGCTCAATTTTCAGTAAATCTGGGCATTGAGAGAGGAAAGATGTAGCTATTGTGTACTTCCAGATTTATTCACTTGTTGGTCCTGCTGTCTCTTTTGCACTAATATAATTTGTATCTGAATTTACGTTAGCAGGGATTCGGCTATCCCATGTAAATTATTGTCTGTTTAACCATGATTTACTGAATAAAGTAACTGCACTGGTTGACATGACATACTAAGGCATAAACCACTGTTTGCCAATCACTGACTGGTTTTATTTGATATGCCAAGCTGAGAAAATACACTTTGCCTTGTGGTGAACCCAACCGGTGAGCAGCAATAACTTCTGCACCTCTCAGCAGCAAAAGCTTAAGAAAGTTGGCATTTACTCTTCTTACACTTCCTTCCTCCTTGGCTATGGAAACTTAAATACTGAAATGAAATGAAGCTTATCTTCCATCTGCTGCTCTTTAGTCTTGTAAATAACCCTAGAAGGAAAGAGACTTTGTCGTAATAACAGAATGCCTGATGTCACCTTCCTGAAGCTAGCAGGATTTAAAATTCTCATCACCCCCCATTAATATGGGCATGTTTGCTTCCTCTGAAACTGGGGTGACTCTAGCTCCCACTTAACAATCTGGGCAAGTGCACATTTTTTAATATTGCAGCTATAGAGTGGTGTCAAAAGGCAAGGCTTTAAGGCTTATTGCTTCACAGACTGCACCTACTAATTGATGTTAGATTTTCCCAGAAGTCTTAACTCTGTAATAGAAAAACAATTATTGGTAGGTTCAATTGCAGGGGTTCTCAACCTTGGCAACTTTAAGACTTGTGGACTTCAACTCCCAGAATTCCTCAGCCAGCAAAGCAAAGCAAAGCTGGCTGAGGAATTCTGGGAGTTGAAGTCCACAAGTCTTAAAGTTGCCAAGGGTCTTCTTTAGAAAAGAGATGGTTATGGGAAGCATTGCCTTCTATCTTAACAATCATGGATAAGACAACAGATCTCTAAAACTACATTTGGTTGTATTGAGATTATAACTTTTGTGCTAACCTGAAATTTTGTATTCATGGATATCAATGTATTTGAAAGGTATTACGTTGTTGCCAATTGTTGTAAAAATTGCATTGTAGAATAACTTTTACTGATTTTTTTTTCTGTATCCTGGGGTTTCAACAGTCTGATTAATGTGTCTGTGCTGCAGTTTAAGTTTATTTCTAACCTTCACTTTTCCCCAAGTGAACTAGAAGTGTTGTCTGTGCCTTGATCTCTCTCTTTTCTTGTTTGCATGCTGAAAGAGTGTGGGATGGGAAAACTCACAATGATCTTGTATCTGTGCCACTATCAATGGATAAATGAAGAGGAAATCAGTGTAGGCTCAATATCAGTGGTCTATTGATGACAAAGAATAATTACTTGAAGAAAATATGAGTAAAAAGACCAGAAATTTGAATTTCTGCCCTGAAGTTCTCCTGGATAGAATTTGGGGCACACAGAAGCATTTTTTTCCTTCAATTGTTATCCGTAATTTATTTTATGAGCACAGGTAGTCCTCGACTTGTGACTGAGCCCAACATTTCTGTTGCTAAGCAAGATAGTTGTTCAGTGAATTTTGGTCCATTTTACAACCTTCATTGACACAGTTGTTAAGTGAACCTGACTTTCCTCATTGACTTTGCTTGTCAGAAGGTCTCAAAAGGTGATCCTGTCACTTTTTTCAGTGCCATTGTAAATTTGAATGGTCACTAAATAAAAAATAGTTGTAAGTCGAGGACTGCCTGTAAAATATTTACAGATAAAGGGTTCCAAGGTTGGTTTGTTTGATGCCAAGGAGGCAGCCTTAACTCCTGCTAACTACATGGAATCGTGCTGGCAGTCAGTGAACAGACTGCAACATTGGCACAATGTGTTTCTACGCCTATCAGCAGAGGGGCTGGTCACTGCAGCTGCTGGACGATTTTCAAAGGCGGTCCCATCAATAGCATATTTCAGAAGTCTAAGCGAGAGATGACAAGGGCATGAGTGACTGAAGCCAGATTTTCTGCTCTAGATTGAGTCTTAACTGAGCTATCAACCAAAACTAAGCAAAGGTCTCACTTTGCTCTAGTAGGAGCCATGAGTCCAGAAGACCCTCCAGATCATGGACCTGCTTTTTTCAGTGCTAGTGCTATCCATGAGTAAAGAGACATCACTGGACTGGACAGGAAGTCCCAGTGAAAAGACAGTAATTCCCCCTTACTAAGATTCAGTTTAAGCCCATTCTCATACAGCCTCCAGGCACTCAAGCAGGACTTCAGTGACATCACCAGTGTGGTCTGGGGAAGTGATATAAAGCTGGGTATCATCAGCATGGAGAAAATCTATATATGTGATCACTAGAGTTGAAAATGACTTTGATTGCACATAAACAATCAGTAGCATATTATACCAAATCCCAAATCTTCAGAGACCTCATCCAGTGCCATTCTGTAAAGCTTGGATAGGAGAGAGAACCCACTCTTGGGCACCACACAAGGAGATAGCTATTGGGCTCATCTTCACCCCCACCCCCTAAATAGGAACCATCCACAAGGGATGGAGTGGAACCTCTGCAACATGGTGCCTCCAATTCCATCCTGGACAGGCAGTTCAGAATGATGCTGTGATCAATAGTACCAAATGCAGATAAGAGATCAGAAAAAGTAAGGACCCCATTTGCCAATGAAAGCAATCTACTAGTGCAACCAATGCCATTTCTTCTACTTCCGGTCCTGAATCTTGATTCCAGGGAATCGTAGTTACCCTTTTCCTCTAAGGTATTCTGTAGCTGTTTCCCCATCATTGCCTCACCTTTCCCCAAACGGGAAATTTGGAGACCAGATGATAGTACCTCCTTGGAGACCAGATGATAATTGTCTAGTACCTCCAAATCCAAAGAGGGCTTAAGGAAGGGGGTTCACCTGAGCCTCTTTCAAGGTCACTAGTAGCATGACAATGAAGTGTCAATATGTTTACGAGATCCAGAGAATTGCCTCCCCCCTAGAAGCAAGAGAGGCAGGGATTCAGTCTACAGATGGCAGAGGATACCTGAGAGAGTACCCTAGCCCAGGGGTCCCCAACCCCCGGTCTGTGGACTGGTACCAGCATGCCAGCAACCGGTCCATACAAACAAGCAGAGCCCCATCCATGGGATTCAGGCAGCACACAAAACCACACACTCTCTGGTCTGCAGAAAAACCTTTCTCTACGGAACTGGTCCCTGGTGCCCAAAAGGTTGGGGACCTCTGCCCTAGCCAGTTAACTGATGATCACAGGGCAAAAGGAATCCCAGGTAACCAAGCAAGATGATGTCCTCATCTTGGGTCTGTCCATGTGGAGTCAAGACTTAAACAAACCTGGATCAATCTTAGCAAAATGTTGCAATTGATCATATCAACTGGGCTAGAGCCCTTGTTGTTGGTTCTTTCCTAACAGGAAATTGACCTCCTGAAGCAAGAGCACAAAATGCTGATGCAATAAGAGAGAAGAAATAGTGGTGTTTTGCCTCTCTTATTACCACATGGGCATGTACTTATGCTCAGTAAAACTCACTTCTTGACTTGCTGCACCAGTGCTCTTGATGCCATCTCTATCACTCCTGCAGGCTGTTTGTAATCCACCTAGCACCAGAGATTAACCAACAGAGAGAAGATTCTTGGGGGTGGGAGCAATTTCATCATGAGGACCAGCAATCTAGGACCTCAACTGGATTTACAGATAGTCCTCAACTCACAACAGCTCATTTAGTGATCATTTGAAGTTACAACGGCACTGAAAAAAGTGAGTTATGACCATTTTTCACACTTACAACTGTTGTAGCATCCCCAAGGTCACTAGAACAAAATTTGGATGCTTGGCAACTGACTCATATTTATTACCATTGCAGTGCCCCAGGGTCTGACAAGAGAAGTCACTAGGGAAGCCAGATTCACTTAACTCAGGGGTTCTCAACCTTGGCAACTTTAAGACTTGTGGACTTCAATTCTGGGAGTTGAAGTCCACAAGTCTTAAAGTTGCCAAGGTTGAGAACCCCTGACTTAACTTGTTAGTGTGACTAACTTAACAGCTGCAGTGATTCACTTCACAACTGTGGCAAGAAAGGTCATGAAATGGGGCAAAATTCACTTAACAAATGTCTCACTTAGCAACATAAATTTTGGGCTCGATTGAGGTCGTAAGTTGGAGACTACCTGTACTTGTCAGATTTTCAAGAAACTTTCCAAGCCAGTCTGAAAGCCATCCTGACACACAAGGCATTTGGAGCCAACCATTCAAATAGGTCTGTCTCTATAGAAATCCTGGGTGAGATCCAATCACATTTGACCAAAACGTAATCTGGCTATGGCAAAGAGTGGCTAATAATGCCTTCCCCACCCATCTAGATCAAATAGTAACTGCTCTGAGGCAAAGGCACTGAAATCACCTGAAACATGCCTATTGTTGCCAGGACAACCATAAATTCCTGGCCTGGTTCAACCTGTTTCCATACCATGAAGGTTAAAATTGGATGGAGATTGGGTCTCCACCACCAGTCCAGTAATCCTAGCAAAGATTAGCTGTAATTTTTGTAGTCCATGATCTACTCAAATCATGAGTATTGAGAATTTTTGCTTGATAATCATCTTTAAGGAGCAGTCGGTCTTTATTTAGTGTAAGATTGATTACGTGATTCTTCTTGCAATTCATAGTGCATAATTCCAAATCCATAATTTGAAAGCCTCTTCTTTCTCAGTTTTATAAGTATCCAGCTACTGAAAAGGCCATTGCTTTAACTAATACAATTTTGTGGTCATAGAAATAGCCTTTGCTTTCAGTGTCTTGTTTGCTTGATAATTTCACTTTGCATTTTTGTTTTTACACTGAATTTTTCTAGGTGTTCTTTACTTTCAGCTAGCAAAGTGATGTCTTCATATCTCAATTTGTTATCCCTTTGTGTGTGTTTGTACGTGTATCATTTCTCTCTCCCATTTTAGTTCCTGCTGTTATTCAGTCTTACCATTCCTTTTGCTATATAGCTTAAAAAGAGATGAGGATTATATGTATCCTTATTTTTTCTTTTCCTTATTTTGAAAGGATTTTTAAAATATCCTTTCCTCCAAAATTAATCCCTAGGAACTAAGGAAAGTTCCTTCCTTGTGTGATGAAGCAGGACAGTGCTTTGATATCTTGAACTTTTTCTTCAGCCTCGTTACAGTATATGCATCAAAATTTTCTTCTCTCTGTGGCATAGGAACTTGTCCCATCTTTGTTGAAATAATATTTCATTTCGCTACGTTTATGTAGCTTCAGGTTGTTCAGTGAGTTTTTCATCTGTGCCTTCTGTTTTCATAGTTGACAGCCAATCTATTGCCTTTTAGAAACCCCTCTCTTCGTGTAATTGCTACCTGAATTTATGCTCTCTTCTTCTACAATCACATTTGTAAAGGTATCAATTAGTCTGTCTTTTTAAAGCTTCATTAGATCTGTTCCATGATTACTCTTAAATAATCCTAACTTGGCTATAATTTTTTTCCTGTCATTTCTTTGATCTTCTGCAAAAAAAATATCTCAGGATATTTTTCTTATTTTTCTAAGTTTTTTTAATATTGATTCAGATATTTTTCCATCTCCTTTTTTGCTCGACATGTTGTTTATTTATTGTGTGTTCTTGTTGTGCAAGGCTTACATTTTCCTAACTTTTGAAGCTTGTTCTGAAATATATTTGGATCTCTCTCTTTTTAAATGTAATCTTTACATTTTTTTTATCTCTTTAGTAGCTCTGATCTTAGATTCCCTTTCATGTAAGTTTAATGTACTGAATCTGTTCTTTACAGCCAAAATAAAAGATCAGCATTTGTTCCCCAAGTCAAATTTTGCTGGCCCACAGCCCCCTTTTAATGTTCTAAATTTAAATCATCTATTTGACTCCAGTAATTCATGGTCTGTTCTACAAGATACACCTTGAAGTTCACGGTTGACATGATTGTACTTTTTCTTCCTCTGTTTTACTGATTATGTACAGTAATTGCTTTGATTCTGATCTGCATCTGGTGATGTCCACATGCAAAGACCTCAGCTCTACCAGTCAAACAAGATGATGAAGATATTCTGCTTTTTTCTTGTCTTTAACTGAAACGAATAACATCAACAACAACAAGAATATGGAGTAATAGTATGCTTTTAAAATTATGTGCACAAGACTTAATTTGTGTGAGGGGATAGTTCTCTGCTAGTTGATAAAACAACATGATTGTAAGCACAGTCTTGTGATCACAAAGCTACACCCAGGCATTTTCTGCAAGCAATATTTTTGATCCAGCAGTAGTGGAAAAAATGACTTGATGTCCTTTTTAAATAGCTTTTATGATGGAAAAATTGATTAGTTGAGTGATCTCATTCAACTAATTTTTTTTTAAATGATAATTTGCTATTTTGTCACTTTTCCAATATGGGAAGAGTATTCCTGTATTACACATATCCAGTAATTTTGTAATGCCAGCACATCCTCTTTCCTTATTTTCTGTCCTCCGCTCCTTAGATTACTAGATTGTTTCCATAAAACACTCTTTCATAGATGGAATTTGTAACCTGCCTCTCTCCAATGGGACAGGTAGATGTAACCTGGGAGAGGCGGTCCCTCAAATAATAATTCTCTATTGGGTTTATGGTCTTTGGAGCTTATAATAATAAGAAAGTAAATTTTAGAGGCTCTTGATAACTACTAATTACTACTTTAATTGTTGCTTTTTTGTGGAAAATTCTAACATTTGGAATTGGGTAGAAGTGGAAAATATTCCTTTCATCTCATCATGTCATGTTTCCATATAAGTGTTGAATCTGATTTTTAAAATCCAAGAGTCATATCTGAAGCAATTTAAATACTTTGCAATACAGTTCAAAAACAAGTTTATAACCTGTGGATGAGGCTCTTAGAAACTTGGACAACCTGGTAAACAAGTTTGGATCTTACCTTTCTAAGTGAGAATAGGGAGGAGTATTGGATTTGTTTTGCAATATGGAACTGATCTAGTGTCAAGATCTAGATAAGGATTTTAATGCAAAAATGATAGCTTGAACTGCTCCTCTACCTTCCTATACATTCTTAGCAAAAACCTTTTGCTTCAGATTTTTGTCGCAATGTTTCTATCTCCAGATGTAAAACAAAGTTGTCTTGGTCCACACCTTTGTGAGAAGGGACAACAGCTAAAATTTGAAACTGGGAGTAGAGCTTCACATAGGACATTCCATATTTTATATACCAGTCAAGGACTTTGGTGGCAAGTCATCTCTAGATCAAGTGAATTACATAATTAATTCACGGTACTGTTTCTTTAGAACTCTATATTGGTTGGGAAAATCTGCATATGTATGTCTCTGGATCTGGTGATATTTACAAGCTCTCTGAGTTGTACTACTCATTGAGAAACTGCAAGCACTGTCTCTGCTGTATGGGGTTGGTAGGCCATACAGAATCACTTGTGAAAAAAATACAGACAAAAAATAAAAATGCATAGGGTGTGGATATGATGCCAAATTTCTCAATAATTGGAATGATCAAATCATAAAGATGTTGTTTTCACAAATGTTCAGTGCCTAGGAGCCCGAAACAAAGACAGGTAAGGGAGCCAATGGAAATATAAATTGTCTAGGGCTATAGAGAATTTAATTAATAATGATTAGAGAAAGTCGACGTCATGATAGCATGGCATTCTCTCTTCAATGCAGTCTTGAGAAGGAAGTTCTTCTGAGGTCAAGTTGCTTCCCACAGCTACTCCTAAAGTCCCTACTTCCAATGGACCTTTGATTAATGAATCAGCTGAATAGACAAAAAGGCAAATGATAGCTATATAAAGCTCTCTAGTGCTATGGAGTTTTAATATCTATTAAATAAATATATAGCTAGTCAGAAACATCCCTCCCTTGACTGAGGAAAGTAGCTGATTTTTTAGGGCAGTGGTGCCGTACCTATGGCACAGATGCCAGAGGCGGCACTCAGAGCCCTCTCTGTGGGCACGCGTGCCATTGCCCCAGTCCTAGGCCTTCAGCTAGGTTTTATAAAACCTTTTCGCTTTAGGCCTCCACCGCCATGTGCAAAAAAAAAAAAAGGTTCAATCAATCAAACAATTTCAACTTCTCGCAGGGGAAAAAAAAGATCTTGCAAAGTTGGAATTGATTGATTGAACTTTTTAGTCCCACCCAGTCTGCCGTTACCACCGCAGCCACACCCACCCAGTGGGCCACACCCACCCGGCACCCAATGATGCATAAGTGGGTTTTGGGTTGCAGTTTGGGCACTCGGTCTCTAAAAGGTTCGCCATCACTCGTTTAGGATATTACGTAAACAATGTCATGGTGGAATTGGTTAATCATAAACGTGTCATCTGATATTTTTTTTAATCTTTCCATTTAGAAACATGTTTCTTTCCTAGGGAGAAAAATTCTCATCACTACCAAAGGATTTTGCTTCAAGCTCAGGTCACATGCTATGATGACCACATCATGCTATATCTCAGTAGAATGCTTATGCTAACAACTTTCTCCTGCTGAAAAGCTTTGTAAATAGAGTATATATAGTAAAAGTCAACTCAGCTGCCAACAGCAATAGAGGATACTTTAAAAAAAAAAAACTTCAAGAAGTACAAGAAAAGGATCCTCAGATCTTTTTGACTCCTAGTTTGGAATTAATCACTTTTGTGGACTTGGTTCCTTTTGTTCCATATTTGTATAATTTACACATCAGATGTACTCAATAGTTTTCCGCCTCACATGACTCCTGCATGAAAGACTGAATAGAGCTTAACTGTACATGTGATTACAGGATATTTTCTGGAGTAGGAAAGGAGAAAAAAAATCACTCGTTCTAATTGATAACAGTGTAGACTGACTAATCCTAGAGAGAAATTTTAAATATCAATTTTAAATCAAATAAACCACTCTTATTTTATATCAAAGTTCTAAAAAATCATATCACTGTAAGAATATATAAAACTTTTGTAATGTGCTGTAGATTTGTGAACAGTTTCATAAAATCACCAATGCGTTAAACTGAACTGAAGCTGCATAAACACATATATGGAGGAATGCAATTGTAAACAAGTCAAGGAAATGAAATGCAAAAAATACTGTGTTAATTTTCTGGTCAGCCACAGCCGTTCAGAAGCAGCGGATGGATGACAGCAGAAACTTTCCATGAACCAATGAGCTAATTGATGCATGCAATGTGATTTTTTTTAAAAGAAAAAAATCTTTATCTCTGCTCAAATGACAGCAGTTAAATGCTGAACTTGAAGAAAAGTAGCTAAGTATTTTCCTGTCAAAACATGCATTTCAGTATAAGCGACTAGTTGAGGAAAAACCGTCCTAAGGTCTTTGATGTTCTAAGACAGGGGTCCTCAACCTTGGCAACTTTAAGACTTGTGGACTTCAACTCCCAGAATTCCTCAGCCAGTCAGTCCACAAGTCTTAAAGTTGCCAAGGTTGAGGACCCCTGTTCTAAGAAGTTAAAGTGTTCCTTTAATGGTGTATTTTTCCTGCAGAATTATAAAACTTTGCTATCAACAAATGATCTTTATCATGTTGGAAGACAAAACAGATATGTCAATTTCTGACATAGTGTATGGCAGTACTGAAATTGTGAAAATGCTCCTGGAAAAGAAGTGGGAGAATGGCACTTCTGGATTTGTCAGAAAATCTAGCTCCTATATCTGTTTATTTTAAAGCAATCTTTAGTATTATGCAATACTAAAATTTGCACAAATAACCAAAAATTTAAGTTTTGCCAAAATAAAATATCTAAGATAGACTTAGGTGTCAGAGCTTTCTAAGAGGGGTGGTGGAGGAGAAATGTTTTGTATTTTGTGGCTATTAACTTTAGAATTGTGTAAGAAGAAAGAATGAAGAAGTGGGAGTCATAAATGTGGTCACTGGTAATTCCAATTCAGACCTGTATGAGTAGTTTTGACTGCAAACAATTATGCAAATCATTGCAGTCATTAACCAAAACTGAAAAAAGGAAGAAGCATGAGTGAAATGTACACCTTTTCTACACGATTCCTAGGACCTAGATAATGTGTGGGAGGAAAGATCTCACACTATTCCTGTTTAGAGAAAACCTCCTTCTAAATGATTTGTCCTGCTGTAAAAAAAGATGATTGTTAATTTGATCAGAGAAATGTTGTAAGCTCAACCTTCCCTTCTTCATGGTTCTAATTAGGAAAAATAAAGCACAGAAACATTCGTTATTGAGCATGTGGTATGGTTCTGTGTCTTTGCTTAGCTAATTCATCATCTTGCTCCATGTTTAACCCCCTCCATGTTATAATAACTCAGATGGCTTGTTCGAGCTTAACATTGAGCTCAATAATCTAGTAGCTAAGAGACTAAGGCTAAGCCAGGAGTTCTATGGTTAGAATTTGCTTTACTAGATGACATTAGGCAGATAAATGTGAATCTGAACACTTTTAGACTGGAAAAACTTTGCTTTGAGCTCAAAAGCCTCCTTCTGAACTTGGGGTGGACCACTTTGGGAAGTATTTCAAGCTCAAAACATTTTCAAAATGGCTTGTTTTGCATTTAAACATCTCTTTTGCAGACAGAAAGAGGATATTTGAAAATTGAAATCATTCAAAGATGAAATGTTTCACACATCTCTTATATTATTGTATTTTTTAGATTCAGTTGATGATGTGCAGGTAATAGTAATAAAAATGTTCTAAATTGCACTAAGATATTAATGCCTGAAGCCAAATAAAAATAAAAATAAAAATAAAAAACCCAACTAGGAATGATTCTCAGTAGAAAAAAGTGAAGGATCTTCATCTAAATCAGTTTTGACACTCATAGTTAGTTTTTCTCCCATTATGAAAATAATTGGCAGAATAGTCTTAAACATGTATAATGGCAGAATAGTCTAGTATCCTCAACACCTTATGCTTAGGTTGAGTACATCTAGCGCTCAAAGAGAGGCATTGCCTGAAAAACACCTGCTTCTAAAAGCAAAGGAGTGGTGGGACTCCACATTCTTCTTCCTAAGTGTCAGCCACAAATGGAGCACAGAGTTCTACTTTGGCTTTAGTTTTTCCATCACTTCTGGGCACAGGAAACATCTATACGCATCTGTAATCTTTCTTTTCCAGGCTCCTGAAGTCCCAGGAGAATGAATCAACAAAATGGAGAGCAACCAAATCAGTCTCATTCTCTCTTTGATGCCTTTCTGCATGCCAAGCAGTGCAAAGAGGTCTTGAGCAGATTTGAAGAACTGTGCAGTTATTTGAATCTGGAACATACTAGCCAGATCCATTTCTATCACAAGCTCAAGTCTTCTCTCAATTATTGGAGTGCTAAAGCTTTGTGGACCAAATTGGACAAGAAGGCTGGACACAGAGACTATGACCAGGCAAGAGCATGTTCAAACACTAAGGTAAGAAGCCACATCATAGTTGCAAAATGACAGTCTTTTTGATAGGTTTCCATATGAGACGCTAAGATACCACATCTAGACATTATAATAACTGGTTTCATGACTGGTGTCAGATTACTGGTACTAACTTTTCTTAAATTATGGAGACACTTTATGGTTTAGTACTATAGCATATTTAGTTCTTTTCCTACATGCAAAGGTATATGTCTATATGTGTCATAATTATAAGTCTAGACAGAATAATAGCTAGTTTCATACTTGATGTCTGGTTATTGTTACTAATTTTCATGCAGTTTGGTATGAAAATACCGGTATCAGTTTACGTTTGCATTTCAGAGTTATAAGTTTTTTTATTTACAAATGGTTTTCTTCATTCCTATACTCTTATCAAAATCCCAAAACTATAATGACTGCACTTTTTTAAATCTATGTTTTCTAAGAAGAAAAGTATTTTCTTTAAAACTGCATAATTCTGCAAAATGAAAAAAAACAGAACTCCCTCAAAACTATTTCTATATTTAAAAATAATCAAAATATAATTACACTAATACAGGGGTTGGCTCTTTTATGATTTGTGGACTTCAACTCCCAGAATTCCTGAGCCAGCATAGCTCAGCTTAGAAACCTCTCCCTTTCCCTCAGCATGGCTGGCTTAGGAATTCTGGGAGTTGAAGTCCACGAGTCATAAAAGAGCCAAGGTTGCCTACCCCTGCACTAATATAACAGTTGATTCTTTTTTACATAGTACATGAATAAGCATTATTTTTAGCAACAAAACTATAGTTTCTCAGGAGACAAAAAACCTAGACATAACAAAAAGAAAAAGAAACAGGCATCTCAAGAAAACTGCAAGTATTTTAAATTTTTAAAAGAAACAAATATCCCAGGAAAATTGCGAATATTTTAATCTTTAAAACTATGAACATTAATCAAAATTACAAAATTAGAACAAAAGAGTAATTATCCAGATTTATCCAGCTTTGGAGTTTTCCAAGTATTTGATAGAGTAGAAATTTGGAATGTAGTTCAACAAAATAAGCTGGAAATACTGTTTGAATTCTGGCTATGTGAACATCATTACTGATAACAACTTGCAGGTTTATTCCCATCAGTTGCACCATGGATGCTCTGAACATGGAACAGCAGGCTTGTGAGTCTGATGGTCAAGATAAGTCTTAAATATATATTCTGGCCTTGGGAGCAGTTTGTACCAATCTCATCTGGATCTGCAATGACTTGTCAAGAGACATAACAGGACTTGGATGTTTGGTTGCCTGGAGGCCAGAAATATCATTTAATATTTTTTAAAGCAACCAAATTTTTCAAGCAACCAAGCACTTTTAATGCTTGCACATTAAAAATACATTTCAATTACTTCTAATGTTACTAAATTCCAACTTTCTCTAAGATTAAAATAGGACTTTTTCTTTTCTTTGAGTGGAAGATGAAAGAATGCCTGAATAGCAGAAACCAATGGTTCCTTTAACTGTCAGCAGAATTCCTGCAATTATTGTAAACAGTAATTTATTATCAGGAAAGTTCCACTATAGCACATTAGCTAACATTCCCTTGTCCATAGCAAAGGAAAGGAAAAATGTGGAACTGAGGAAGGACTCTGTGATGTCTCTTTCTATCCCACAGGCTTTATTGTGGCTCCTATTTTGATGTAATTAAAAGTGCAGTCTTGTGTAAAGTTCCTGTCTAGTTTCAGTGCGGTTGAGTATGTATTATCTTACAAATTCTGGCGGTTCATTGTGACAATGTTTTTCAGTGCCTGATCATTGGGGCAGGGCCCTGTGGTCTCCGCTCAGCTATTGAATTGGCTTTCCTTGGAGCACACGTTGTGGTGGTAGAGAAGAGAGAGATCTTTTCCCGAAACAATGTGCTGCACCTTTGGCCTTTCACTATCCAGGACCTGCGGGCACTTGGAGCCAAGAAATTCTATGGCCGTTTCTGCACTGGCTCCTTGGATCACATCAGTAAGTATGTTAGAAAAGAATTGTCAAGGACAGAGGAATGCCTGTAAGTAATATCACAGGATCACTGTTAAACAAGAGCAGGCAATATCAGCGCAAAGGATCTGCAGAGGTCTTGGGGACAAGATAAATTTCAGCAGAGGCAGAAAAAAGCACTTGAAAGTTTAGTAAAAGATCTCATGCATATAAAGAACAAGAACAACTGTAGTTCATCAAAGGAGCTGCAAAATCTTGCAGAAAAATTTGCGTGTCTCAAAATAAGAAATTTTTAACACATGCTGAAATTATAGACTATAATATAGAGAAACCGTGCACCATTGTGGCTTCTAATAGGAATAGTGGAATTTATAATAATATAAATAAATATATGCATAGATTAATTAGCATTTCAAGAGAATTATGACCAAAGGTGTGAGTTCCCCATCAAGAATTATTCCTGACTTTAAATAATAAAGAAACCTTTCCTATTTTGGGTTTTGTTTGCTTATTGTTTCTACTTCGTTGCTTTTAAGCCTTCCTCTATTTTTTTAACCAGACAGCATCCAATATTATGTTCAGTTATTCTTTGGGCTTAGTGTCCTCCTTGCTAATGCTAAGAGAATCTGTAGGTTTTTAAAACCATGATATTTATATGACCATAGAAATTTAGGGTTATGGATACTTCAAAAATTATTTTGAAAAAAAATGGTTCGGATCCATCATCAGTATGCTGCTCACTGTAGAAGTTTGAAAAAAGTTGCAACTGTTTTAAGAAACCACTTGTTAAAAATAGTGCAGTTCTTAAAGCAATCGTAACTATTTTTCAGTCTCACTCCAACTGTCTTTTAAAAGAGATCCAACACCAAAACAGATCCAAAAAACCAAAGAAAAGTCTTCCAAAAGATCTTTGAAGACAAAAAGAAGTTCCAACCTTGAATTAGTACGGTATTAATATTAACTGAAGGAAAATCAAACAAAGAGGAAAGGTATATTCTGTGCAGTGGAGATATTAACACTCAAGATACAAAAGAAGATATTCCTTCTTTAAAAGTAATTCTGTTATTAGAAGATGAAGTTAAAGCTTCACTCTGCTCAGAGTGCTATAGGAATTCATGGAATATCTATATAAATATGGCAAGGAAGAAAAATCATCACATTTAACCAAAATATGCCACAAAACAGTGGCCAGCTGATTGGAGAAGTTATTTACATACCAGTTCCAAAGCAAGGAGAATTAAATTGCATATACTTCACTTCACATGCCAGCAATAATACTTAGAATCATTTAACCCAGACGATAACCCTACATGGAAAGGGAAATGCCAGGTGCTTGAGTTGCTTTTAAAAAAGGCTAGGGAACAAGGGACATTATTGCTAATGCATGATGGATAATTGAGAAAAAAACCTGAAGATTATCAAATGGAATATGGTGAAACAGAACTGGTCTCAGGTTGGCAAATTGGCCTCTTGGTAAGACAAGCAGGGAGTTTTACATGTTAATGATTTAAAAAGTCAAGACGGTAACTGTGACCCCTTTTTTTAATGTTCATCAACATGCAACCTACATAAAATAACAAACAAAACTTTGGTCAGATCATCACAGTTGCCATTTTTACTTTTTTTTAAAAAAAAATCACACCCTGCAGATACCCTTGAAGACAAGGCTGTATAATTTATTCTTAATCATTCAACCTATAAGTTGAATATAGGGAAGTGAGGCTGAATCAAAAGAAGATGTAGCTCTAAAATTGGAGGAAGGGGCTTCAGTAGCCTATGTTACACTGATAACACAACTCTGATAGCTGAAAATGAAAATGAGCTGAAAGTTTTAGTAAAGAAAGGTGAGTACAGTGAAAAAATGAAATTAAGAATAAATACAAAAAGACTTAACTAGTGATAACAAGTACACCTACCCACCTTAGAATACCCAATAAAGATACTGAAGTGATGGATAGTTGCTGCATGTTAACATTAACTATCAACGGTAAAGGAATCTGCAAGCAATTGTTTTTCCTGTGACACACAATGAAAGCAAAAATTGAATTTTGAAGAAGCAGGACAGAAGGACTATTGATGCTTTCAAAGTCTGGGATTTGCAAAGGCTCTTAAGAATACTGTGGTCAAGAAAAGAAACAAATGGATAATCAAACAAACTATAAGCAAATCCAGAGTGTTCATTTGTGGCTAAATGACCAGGCTCAAATTATAGTTTGAACACATTTTGTGAAAATCTAGCTTTCTGGAGAAGTCTGTAATGTGGGGAGAGATGGAAGGAAAGAGAAGAGGATGAGCAACAGTAAAGTAGATGGGCTCAGTTACACAGCAATGGGTGCACTATTGGAAAATGTGAAGAGCCAGATTAGGACAAGTCATCCTAGAAAAGTCTGTCTACGTGGTTGCTAAGAGTTGACATAAATTGATGGCATGTAATCAATCATCAGATAGATACTAGTCTTGCATAGAGTCGAAAGCACCTTTTCTAAATTACTTTTGAATAATTTTGAAGTACTTTTTCCCTTTTTATTTTCCTGAAATAAAAAAGGAGGTGGTTAAAGCCTGCTACTCCATTTGTAGCAATGAGAACTTGTATGTCACTGCATATATATGCTTATATAGGTTATCTTCTTCTGTTTTAACCAATTCTCTTTGTATACTTCTATTGTATCTGTAGGTATCCGTCAGCTGCAGTTGATCCTGCTGAAAGTAGCCTTGTTGTTAGGTGTTCATGTTCACATCGGTGTACAATTTAAGGGGCTGATTCTACCAGCAGTGAACTCTCATGGACAGGGTAAGAATATCAATAATACTCAAGTTTTTCTAAGTATTTAAAGGAGTGTATCTTATCCAACCTTGTTCTCCATCACTTATATGGCAAATGGAACAGCCTATTCCCAGACATTTCAACCACTCGCTCCTTGTTATGTTTCTGAAAAACCATGAAAGCATAACTTTTCAGGAGAACATTTGGGAAAGTATTATCCTATCTATGAATAAAGGTGAAGCAAATGGGGACTCCAATTAATTGTTATTATTGATTTTTTTCTTGTTTTATTCCTATGCTATGGTGACTTGCTGTAAGGAATCAAGCTACATATGAACTAAAGTAAACAAACAAAGAAAGGGATATTTTCTTCAAACACCCAGGGGAGATTTATGAAACTCTATTATTTGTGCTGAGAATTGGCTTTTCTCCATAAATAATAGGTTTTCCTGCTATCTTTTTAAAACTGAGTTGGTTTTCTGCTGTATTAAGGTAAAATGCAGAGAAACAATGCAATTGGAGCACTTGGGGATAAAAAGTGTTCAATTGCATTTGGGCTCTCTAAGCAAATGTTTATTTGCTTACTTTTGTTTACTTTTTATCCCCAAGTGCTCCAAATGCATTGTTTCTCTGCATTTTACCTGAATTAATTCTAAACTGGAACATTAATTCTTAGCAAGAGCCAAGATAGGTTGGACTGTTACTTACTTTTTAGCCAGCCACAGGTCTTTGAGCCAGTAAAATGTGCCTCTTATTCCTTTATAAACACATATGTCTGTGAAAAGGAGCTAATTTGCTGCCATCATGGCCAGAGTCTTGATTTCGTCTTTATATTGCAGTCAGTGGTTGGAGAGCTGACCTGCAACCTGGCTCCTCTCCCTTGAGCCAGTATGAGTTTGATGTCCTCATCTCTGCTGGTGGTGGAAGGTTTGTGCCAGAAGGTAAGGTAAGCAATCACCTATGGCCTATCACTCTTTGCATCCTCTTTTCATAAGTGTTGTGTGAACATTCACAAGTAAGTAAATCAGCAGAATTGGGGGGACATTACTGAAACAGGTCCAGATTTAGAGACTTCTTACAGACATTATAATTTCATTATCTGGAAAAGCTAGTGCTTGAGCTAAATGAGAACCTACAACTCTAGCTTGTAAAAATAGGTTCTAATCTGAATGCTTATTGGTACCAAAACTGAAGGTGAATGATGTAATTTAATTGAGAAGAGACAGGAGAATTCGATGTAGAAAAACCAGATACCCGTGATTGTGGACATTTCCTCAAACCTCATTTTTTGTCATTGTAAATATTGTTCAGAGAAACATTTTTCCAGCTTTTCAGATGAGAAAAGAAACTCCAGTATTTGTGTTAAACTTAGCATTGGAATATAAATGTTTATGACGACGTGGAGACAGTAAATTGAAATTGCCTATTTAAGAGCCTGCCTTTTTTTTATTAAATATAAGTCATTTGAAGTGTTGTAAACAAACAGTGTCTAAGCTGTAAAACATTATTTTTAAATTGTGAAACAAAGGTAGCACATGATTTTAGAGAGAAATTTCAGTTTCTTTTTTTAGCATCTCTTCTCAATTTTGCTCAATTACTCCAGCAGATTCTGTGAAATTTTAAGTATGAAGATAAAAGTGGTTGTCTGGCTTAGTTTGTTTTTTTGGTGTTTTTTTTGGTTTTGTTTTAATATCTGTGCTGCACTAGGTCTCAATAGCAGGTATCATTTAAAAAGATTCCAAAAGGCATTTTGCCTTCAGCTGGAGAGTAAATTAAAAATAAAATAGAAAGTTCTTTGTAGATGCTTCAGCATGTATGAGCTAGTTCTGCTTCCATCCATAGAAACTGACAGCAGAAAAAGACCTAGGGGTCCATCAAATCTGCTTTTTGAATTTATTTTTTGTTTTCTTTTTAATTTATTTATATTGCACATTTCCAATTATGGCCTGAATTTATAATCATTCCTTGTCTGGAATTGTTCATTTTACACATTTTTTTTTCCAGCAGTAAATTGTTCTCTTCTTCCAGACTCGTTTTGTTGAGTGCTGGCCATAAGAACCAAAAATGAGTCCTTCATACTAGGGTGCTGCTTCTTCTCCAAAGGCTTCTTCATAATTATATAATCCTCCTATGATGAATCCAGTTTTTAACATCAGTGTATTTTATGGTTGTTGGCTATCTTTTTACTCTACTTTGAAGATCACAAAGACAGTTAATGCATACAGTAAGAAAAGGCAGCAATAACAATAGGGCTTATAAATTGGGGCTGCAGACACCGGAATAACCACTATCTAACATCCAACAAGAAGCAAAGAAACTCTTAACTCTTGCTCATTGAAATTTTTGTAGCCCAGATCTGTTAATCCTAAGCAAAATTCTCAGTTACTGAGTATTGCATTAAATATTTACATTAGTATTACAGGTATTCCTCAACTTAATGATCATTTGTTTAACAACCATTCAAAATTAGGATGGTGCTAAAAAAAAAAAGGTAGCCTACAACCAGTCCTCACACTTATGACTGTCACAGCATCCCATGGTCCCATGTTAGTCATTCAAGCAGTTGGCAGCCAGCATGTATTTATAAACAGTGTCCTGGGTCATGTGGATCATCCTTTGCAATCTTCCCAGGGGTCATCCAGTAAACAGTCAATGGGGAAGCTGGATTTACTTAATGACTGCAGCAAAAAATATAAAAAAAATCAGGCAGGACTCACTTAACAACCACATTGCTTAGCATGGGTTCTGATCCCAGTTGTGGTCATAAGTCAAGGACTCCCTGTTATAATAAATACAGTAAAATGTTTGCTAAAACGGAGCTGCATGAAGTTAATTAAAGGGTGACCAGAGTAATATTTTTTAGGGACCGTTTTAAAACCAAAAGGAATTATAGAGATTATCCTGGAGGTGCAGAGTCACCCCAAAATTGTACTGTCTGCTTGATGTCCTTTCACTACTGAAAATACAGTGACAAAGAAACCTGGATTTGTCATAGTTCAGATGGTAGAATTTAATTACATATAGAGCATGATTTGCTCTGCATGGTTCATGTTGCTCTTTTCCATTCTTATCCTGACCATTTCCTGTGTTGCTGACTCCTCTTTCTTTCAAGGCTGATGGAAGGCACTCTCCTTGTGTTTTCTCATAGGCTTTAAGAGGAAGGAGACACGAGGGAAATTGGCTATTGGCATTACCACCAATTTTATAAATAACCATAGCAGAACTGAGGTGGAGGTGGCTGAGATAAGTGGAGTGGCTCGCATATACAACCAGAAGTTCTTCCAAAACCTCTACAACAAAACAGGTGAGAAGTTTACATTTAACTTTTTAGCCTAGATGGTTTTTCATCATGCATTGAAATCTATGGCATTCCATTGTTTTTAATGAGCAGAAATGGAGAAGATGAATCCGCAAATAGATCAAACTGTTCCTTGTGTCTTTTGGAGCAGTATGTAGGATGCCTCCATTTTTCTATGAATTTCAATGATGTAAAATAAAATATAGAACAATATATGTACATACGTTGTTTGGGAAAATAAGTCAGGTTGGGTTTTTTTAAAAAAATCCTATCATTTATGTTGCTCTATATCACATTATATCACATTATAGTGGAATACAGGTAGTTCCTGACTTATGACCACAGCTGAGCCCAACATTTCTGTGGCTGAGCAAGGTAGTTGTTAAATGAGTTTTGCCCCATTTTACAACCTTTCTTGCCACAACTGTTAAATGAATCACCGCAATTGTTAAGTTAGTAACACGGTCGTTAAGTGAATCTGGCTTCCCCATTGACTTTGCTTGTCAGAAGGTCGCAAAAGGTGATCACATGACACTGCAACCGTCACAAATATGAGTCAGTTGCCAAGCAGCTGAATTTTGATCACAGGGCCGTGGGGATGCTGCAACAATCGTAAGTGTGAAAAAGGGTCATAAGTCACTTTTTTCAGTGCCACTGTAACTTCAAACAGTCACTAAATGAACTGTTGTAAGTCAAGGACTACCTGTATTTTTAATGCCAGTTAGAAAAAAACAGACAAATACTTATTTATTTATTTATTTATTTATTTATTTATTTATTTATTTAATTCGATTTCTATGCCGCCCTATTCCAAAAACTCAGGGCGGCTTACAACATAGATAATAACATATAGAAATCTGACATTAAATACATTTATAAAACCCCTAGATTAAAAACCAATCATCCGAAAACAAACTTACAACAAACATACACTGGCTGGGGCAAGGTGTTAACTGCCCCAAGCCTGTCGGCAAAGATGTGTCTTCAACAATTTGCGAAAGGCGGAGAGGGTGGGCGCAATACGGATCTCCGGGGGGAGTTGATTCCAGAGGGCCAGGGCCGCAACAGAGAAGGCTCTTCCCCTAGGCCCATAGGGATTTTCTTATCTACCGTGTTTCCCCGATAGTAAGACACCCCCGATTGTAAGACGTATCGGGGTTTTCAGGGGGTCGGCTAATATAAGCCGTACCACGAAAGTAAGACATATTACTCCTGCCCACTTCCGCCTCCTGCTTAAAATACTTAAATACTTAAAATACTTAATATACTTAAAATACTTAAAATAAAACTGACAATTGTTTTCCAATCAATATAAGCCGTACCCCGAAAGTAAGACATAGTGGGGCTTTTGGGGATAAAAAGAAAGTGTGACCCTGTCTTGCTTTAGGGGAAACACGGTAGTTAAGCATCCTGTTGCCTGCAATAGATAGCCAAAAACACAAAGAATTGTGCGATCAGGTTATAAGGACAATAGCCACTCACTATTGTTTACCAGCAACTATATTGAGCTATAGACTAATTCTGATCCTACAGTTAATTCAGAGCCTTTGTGACAGTTGCCCAGTAGCACCCTTCTCTTTGTGAATAGGACTATCTTCCTTTAAACTTGTCTATATGTAACTTTCTCCTTGTGTTTAAACAATATTAGGTATTGATTTGGAAAACATTGTCTACTATAAGGATGACACTCATTACTTCGTCATGACAGCCAAGAAGCATAGCTTGCTAAAGAAAGGAGTCATCTTAAATGTATGTATGACAAGACTTGGAAACCTTTTCAGGTTCCATTACATCATTTTAAGTGATGGTGCAGGTGCCAGGAATAAATTAATATTTTAATAAGTAATCATTTTAAAATTGCCAAAGTCTTGTGGTATCTTTGTCATTTTGAAACTTAGTTTATTTTTAATCACTGGGAGTGGTGGATCCAACAATAAAGCATGCCTTAAGTTGAACTTGATGGCTTTTGAATCACACATAAACTGAGCTTGTAACTAAGAGGTATGTAATATAGGTTTCACTTAATGCAGAAGAAAAATGTCTTCACAAATCTGAAATCTAAACAAAGATTTTATGTGAAATATCCCTAAATAAGAGATGAATTCAACATAATTAAAATTTACCGTCCTTGAGATATAAAAGTGACATGAGATGTATAACAAAGTTTCTCCATTCGAGTTCCATGCTAATTCTCAATCTGCAGATGGAATATTCAGTAAGTCTTTAGCTATGTCCAGGTATACCCACATTCACAGTGCAATGTAATTAAAACTTTACTGTTTGTATAAGTTGCTTCCTTAAATTGCCTTTACTAAATTGTTTTAATAAATGTTTTTGACAATCGGTTGATATTAAATTAAAATTCCTAAATTTTGATGGGGGACACAGAAATAAATATTTATTTAATTTAATTGCATTAAATTCATGCTGAAACTTGATGTCCTGGGAGTTCTAAAATTTATGCCTCCTGCTTTTCCCAATTTGGATTCAACCAATTTTTCTTTCTTTTTGCCCTTTTTTAAAATAGTCTCTGTTTTTCTATGACTGCAGCAGAGGGAGGTACTGGAGTAATCAGACTGTACTGTATAAGACTAAGAATCACATCTCACTCCAGAGAGTGTAAATTGCCTATCTGAGTCCCTACACAGTAGACCCATTGCCTTATAGCTGCTTTATGACTTCAAGCAATAGAACTCATGACTCTTTAATTATTATTCTATATTATTGTTATAGAATAAAGATTTTTATCTATATATTTCTAGGATAAGCTTGACATAGAGAGCTTACTCTCTCCAGAAAATGTGAACCAGGAAGCCCTTCTTGCTTATGCCAGAGAGGCTGCCAACTTCTCCACCAACTACCAGCTGCCCAGTTTGCAATTTGCACTAAACCATCGCCATCACCCTGATGTTGACATGTTTGACTTCACCTGCATGAACCGTGCAGAAAATGCAGCTTTGGTGCGTGACTGCAATGGTGCTAAGCTGCTCATCGGGTTGGTGGGTGACTGCTTGGTGGAGGTAAGTGTGGCCTTAATATGATCAGAACTAACATCTGGAAGGGCCTCTTTACAATGGAACAAAATATATTTCAAACCTATTTGATTGGAATTCCCATTCAGTTGGAGACAGCTTTTCCCAACCTCATATTAGTTTGCAATTTCAGCCCTAGTTTGGGAGTTGAAATCCAACACATCTGGAAAGCAGCTGCTTAGGGACAATCAATGTGTGTTAATTCAGAATATACAGTATAGGCAGAGGAAGCTTGCATTACTGAATGTTCATCTGCTAAGAATTTTCTAGGTTAATTGAGAAGCCTAGGCTACAGCCAGTTTTCCGTTGCAACTTTGCTGTCCTCGTTGTTTTATGTAGGGGAGATTTTGCATACTTTTTAATGCAGCGATATCCCAGAAAGGCTTTTTACTTTTTATCAACAGTTGTTCTCCCATTTCCATTACTACTGAAAGAAACTTAAAGGTCATTATATGGAAACATGTAAATAAAACTGAGCTGCTTGGAAAAAAATCTGCTGAATGTCAGCTGTGTTATAATGGGAACTATTATAAAAACCTTCTAGCAAGCAGAATGGTTGTTTTTGAAAGGATTATGAAACTCCAATCGAAGCAGAATGCAGGGATTTTTTTTCCCCCACTGTGCACTTTTCTCAGACATTTCTTCACTAGTGCTTGATACAAGCATATCATTTGGTGGTTTGTATATGAATATAGTTTTGTTTGTTTTTTTTCTCCAGCCATTCTGGCCCTTGGGCACTGGTGTGGGCAGAGGTTTCTTGGCAGCTTTTGATGCTGCTTGGATGGTAAAAAAATGGGCCTTAGGCGTATCCCCACTGGATTTGTTGGCTGAGAGGTGAGCATATTGAGAAGGGGTACAGTATTTCCAGAGTTAGGATTCTCAAGAGAGAGAGAGAAAGAGAGAGAGAGAGTGGTTTTAGTAAACGTTCAGATTTTTATTCCAGTTTTTCTCATCCTTGGCAACTTTAAGATGTTTGGACTTCAACTCTCAGAATTCCTCAGCCAGCCATAAAAGGATGTTTAACTGTGGAGTCCTTTTGTAGTCTCATTACAGGCCACAGTTATTCTGTGCAATTGGGTATCAAGCTATACCCCTAGGGACATTTAAGTGCCTTCTGTGGCTGTATTAAACCATTTTCCAAAATATTTTTTTTTTTAAAAGAGCCTCTTTGAATGCTGTCAATTTTAACAGGCAGCAAGAATCATGGAAGAAAGGAAGGAGGATTTTTAAAAAAAGAAAAAAATCCTTATCAACTTTTACTTGTTTGATATAATTCACAGTCACCTGTTTTTGGCTTGGTTTGAGAAAAAGTTCTTTTTTTTTTAACCTGTGAAAGGAAAATAGCTGCTTGGAGACAGTGAACATTCTCAGTAGAAAAATGGATGAAAAAAATCCAAATGGTTAAACAGTAGCTTCTTGTTTCTCTCTCCAGACACAACCATTTGAAAGCTGAAGGAAATCATGGGTGTGTTGCTTAGGGGTCCGGGGGTTAGACTGAAGGGCAGGCAAGGTTAATGGAGGAAGTTTAAGTTTAAAAGTACATGAAGAAAGTTTAAGATTACACGAGGAAAACAAGCAAATGTTCCCCAGAACATAGGATAACATAACGATATCCATAATGGTTGCAAGAACACGCAAAATGAGTTAGGAGCAACTCTTGTGAAGAGAAGCAAAGAGCAAGGCTTGCATAGTGATGCCTGAGTTGCCTCCAGGCTGATTCTTATTCTCCAAGTATAAAATATGCCTCTTCATTCGTGAACTCAAATGGAATCTTTTTCTGCTCAATCCCCACCCAGAGAAAGTATATATCAGCGGCTCTCACAGACTTCACCTGACAACATGAATAAGAACGTTAATCAGTACAGCATCGATCCCACCACACGATACTCAAACATCAACCTTCAGGCAATCAAGACCTCTCAGGTACTTTTGCCACAAGCCGAGAGGGAGGGGAAGGTGTAGTTGCTTTGTCTTCCCAATCATTGGCTTGATTTTTAATTCTTTTCTTAGCTCCTCTGTAAAGCCCACCTTCTCCTTTGCAGCTTCACACAACATAACAGTTTTTACCACTTTGACTCTGGTTGCAGCCAGAAACATAATCAAAAGTATAAAGTGATGATATTTATAATGGCAGGACCGCAGCAGTAGTCTTCCCTGCAAGATGTTCTGACATTTAAGGTTTGGTTGGTTGGATACTGAGGTTTTGTGCATTTTCTGAACAGGGAAGATGAGGATTTCAGGAGTTGAATGGATTTGGAAAGTATAGAGATTCGCTGGAGTTCTGTTCAGGGTCCAAGCCATGTTGATGATAGCAAATAATAGGTGCATTTGTTTTCAGGTTCGTAAACTATACATTACAGGAGACGTTGAAATGGAGCAGAACAAGAGAAGAAGTCATGCCAGCCCAGAGTCAGTCTGCAAAGGCAAGTTTGGATAGCTTTCTTCATGGCTCCAAGCTGTGAGGATCCCATTGTTCATGCTCATTTTTTTCTTGTGTTAACAAAATGGCATTTGCAGCCATGCAGATCCTTACATATGAATGATTGAACTGTAGAATTGGAAATAACCTTGAAGGTCATTGGTTCTTCCAATTTCCACTTAGTGCAGATTCCGCAATGTAGGATACGGTAACTAATCTGTTAGATGGCTGTCCAGACTTCCAAATAAATAATAATATTTGGTTTCATCACCAAATATCTAATCTACTGTAATTTGCTTTCTTGCAAACTGCTACCTCTTGGCCCTTTTTAATCTGCCTTATCAACCTGTTTGCAATTTCTTCCTTAGGACTTGAAACTAGATAGAATAGTTTTGGTGTATGTTGCTTTAGGGCACAGGTCGGCAACCTGTGGCTCCGGAGCCGCATGCGGCTCTTTGAGCCTTCCCCTGTGGCTCCCAGCCTCCTCTGCCATTTGCAGAGACAGAGACAGAGAGGGGCACTTGCGCTTCCATTCCCTCCCTCCCTCCCTCTCCCTCCCTCTCTCTCTCTCTCTCTCTCTCTCTCTCTCTCTCTCTCTCTCTCTCTCTCTCTCTCTCTCTCTCTCTGTGTGTGTGTGTGTGTGTGTGTGTGTGTGTGTGTGTGTGCGCGTAAAAAAAAGAGAGTGGATTCACGGTGTTCTCCAAGAGCCGACAAGCTTACTGGATGGAGCTCCTCCCTTTGCTGCGTCTCTGCAGGAAGCAGGAAGGCAGGAGAGAGCTAGCTAGCCCAGCTATGCTGGCTCAGGAATTCTGGGAGTTGAAGTCCATGAGTCATAAAAGAGCCGAGGTTGCCTACCCCTGAGCTTGTTGGAGGCTTGCCAGGTGAGCAGCAGATAGGAGAGAGGGAGGGGGGGGAGAGAAAGAGAGGGAGGGAGGGAGAGAGAGAGGGAGAGAGGAAAGAGAGAGAGAGAAAGAAAGAGAGTGGGGGAAGAGGACTGGCAGACCAAGGGCAGATAGAGAGAGAGAGGGAGAGAGGAAAGAGAGAGAGAGAAAGAAAGAGTGGGGGAAGAGGACTGGCAGGTCAAGGGCAGATAGAGAGAGAGGGAGGGAGAGAGAGAGACAGAGAGAGAGACCCTTTTGACATCTAAAATGAAGATAACACTGCATATATCCTTTTTTACCTGTATGTGTATGTATACACAGACAGACACACACACACACACATACACACACAGACACACACACACCTATAATAAAGGTAAAAAAGGATATATGCAGTGTTATCTTCATTTTAGATATTAAAAGGGTTTTGCGGCTCCCGGTGTTTTGTTTTCGGTGGGAAACGGGTCCAAGTGGCTCTTTGAGTGTTTTGGGTTGCCTACCCCTGCTTTAGGGGAATATCATGTGAATCTAGAGAATTTTCGTATATACTTTTGTTGGCTTTCCTATAGACAATAAAGTTGCACAAATCTTCATCTGGCTGGTTGAACCACTGTTCTATACATTACAGTAACAATACAGTTGTACAGTAACCTACTCAGGGGTATCAGTTACATAAACATTGTATGATTTCTCTTAGTAATTATAGTGATTTGCTTTTCAACAGCTATTGACAAAAGAAGAAAAATGTTGATATGTTAAGAAGCTTTTCCTTTATATATTGGATGAATGAAGGAATGAATTAAATTTGTATCTGGAGATCTTGGACTGGGAATTGGACACTCTTATAAGTAAATAGCAATTCTCTTTTCTCTCTGCAATACCATACTTCTACTCCAGATACCAGTACAGCCTATGAGGAGCTTCTTAATTGGTGTCAATCAAACACAGCCAGTTACCATGGCATCAAGGTGGAAGACTTCACACACTCCTGGAAAAGTGGATTGGCTCTTTGTGCCCTCATACATCGCTTTCGCCCAGATCTTCTGTGAGTTTCCTTTGTGGGAAAGCTGAAGGAACACAATACCTACTAATATTGGGAAAGGCTAAAATGTGTTAGAGTAAAGCGGGTTTTTTTAAATATATGTTCAGATGTTGGAATTAGATCATTTTATACGCTTACGTTTTCACATCATGTTCATTTTTGCTATCATCTCTCTTTGATTATCTGCCAGAAGCATTTTTAGGCACTTTTTTCACAAACGGGAATCGGACTAAATGATCTATAAGGATCCTTCATAGACTCTAGCATTCCAAAACTTTGGTTCTCCAAGCATTAATCTAGTTGTTTAAGCATTTGGCCTTTGCAGATACTGTATGTATGAGGTGATGTGCAGTTATGATTGTGATGTGGGGTTTCGTCTATGGTAGCTTATTTATCTATACAACTCATACTGCAGTCACCAAGTGATGAATGTGTATGTAAGAATCAGGCTAAAAAGCTCTGTGTATGGTTCAATGAATTAATTGCTTTAAATACAATCTCCATGTCCCAGTGATTTTTTTCAGTTCTGGGAAGTTCAGTACGTATTTGTACCAACGTTTTCTTTTACATTAGATTTCCAGCTTCACAATTTCCCATTGCTACCATTCCAATCCAGAGTTAGTTGTTTTTAGAATGTAGAATCATAGGGGCTGGAAGGGCCTTGGTGGTCTTCTAGTCCAACCCCCTGCTTAAGGCAGGAGACCCTGTACCAGGGGTAGGGAACCTTGGCTCTTTTATGACTTGTGGACTTCAATACCCAGAATTCCTGAACCAGCCATGCTGACTCAGGAATTCTGGGAGTTGAAGTCCACAATCCATAAAAGAGCCAAGGTTCCCTATTCCTGCCCTATTTATTTGTAAAAGGTCTACTCTCAAAAGACTTTACAGAACTAAATGCCTTGGGTAGATTTCTTTAGGTGGAGATTTAGAACTTACAAAATTTATCACACATGAGGGATAACTAGGCCATATATGGACAAATTTACATTGTGAGCAACTTTGTCTGAGGATAGCTAGATGTAGTAGCTCAGACATAGTAGCTGAGCTGCTATGTCTGAGCTTCTTCCCTAGAACATAATTTATTTAATAAAATACTACTTATTAAGGTCAAAGTGGATAGAAAAATAATCTTAAATACAAAATCTGGACATAAACTTTAATATAGGCAATTATTTATTTGTATTGCAAAGATGCTTTTTTTTCTGAATGTTTCTCTGTTGCAGGAAGATGATGGGATTAATAATTGCAGAGCCTGGGACTTCACAAACAGAGAGCAGTCACTTCTCAACCTGTCTGCCAGATCTTGATAGGATGACTACAGCATTTCTTTCACCATATTTGGTACTCAAATGACTGTAGCCATCAACTTTTCCTTCTCATCTGGACATAATTCTGTTACAGGAAAGAGGGCTGGTTGGTGTTCAGTTACTGAAATCTATCCTACATTTCTAAGAAGAAAGAAAAAGAAAAGCAGTTTGCAAGATTCCTTGCTGGTGTGTGGCCAGCTTATCACACAAGTTGTTAGGAGCTGGCAATAACTGTAGAAGTACTTCTAAAGAAAGCTTTACAGGTTTACAAAATTTGCAGACTTCACTGTCTAGTTAAAATCAGTGGTTGACTTTATAGCAGTATCTTGTATGGTTAAAACAAAGGGTCACAGAAAGGCATATCTGTTTAAAACAAAGCACTTTTTCCATCCAGGTTTATGATAGAGGAAGCAATTGAAAATGAATTATGCTTCCTTTTTCTCTTTTCAACAGAGTCTGCAGAAATGGAATATTGATGGAGAAAACATCCTGATTTTTAAATAATCTTTTACAGCTGGGCTGAGATTAGTCATTATAATTTGTTTCTTCCAACCGTAGGGACTTCAATTCATTGGACCCAAATTACCCTATTGGGAACAACCAACTGGCTTTAGATGTGGCTGAACAGGAGCTAGGCATTTCTCCAGTCCTCTCCAGCACTGAAATGGCTTCACTATCTAATGATGAACAGCTTGGCTTGATCACTTACTTGAGCCAATTTTATGATGCCTTCAGGACTGCTCCAGGTAGAATGTTCCCAAGTATCCGGTTCTGCATGCAGCCAGTGAATATTTAGCTTGCAATACGCACTAGATGGAAATGAACAGGGCTAGATCAAAATAGATCAACCTATGTAATCCAGCATCCTTCCCTTTCCTTAATGATGAATCAGATTTTTATGGGGGCATTACATGTTAGACATGTCATTTCCCCCCCCCACACACACACACACTGTGCTATTATAACAACTATTATTGAAAACTGCATATCCTGATATAGGAAATAACATCTAGCTATCCTAACCGGTAGCCATTGGTAGCCTCATCCTCTATGAATTTGTCTAGTACCTTTTAAAGTCCTAGTTGGTAGCCATTACTATACTGTGTGGTTATGAATTCCAAACTGGTTGAGGAATTGGTATTATTGGAAGGTCAGATAAAATAACAATGAAAGTTTACAATGATTCATTCACTGAATCTCTGTTACTAGGCCTGTTATCTTCGTGTTGCCACTGCAGTTAAAATAGAGATATTATCATTCAGAGTATTCACTCCTCTTTAATAGATTTAATAATGAACTATATACCTGAAGGTTGATTCAGTACCAAAAAGTACCATATTCTCTCTTGTAGAATGGAAGGAGAAAACAGAGAAGGCTCAAATCTCATGTGGCACCAAAAGCGCTATCCTCTTTCTTAGCAAGCTACAGAAGACTTTATCTCTCTCACGTAAACGGAACTTGGTGAGTCATTATCAGATTACGAGACTGTAACCAAACATTTCCAGTTTCTTCTGTTCCTGCCATTTCATTACAAATAAGGAGCAGTGGGGGCAGGGGTGTTCTAGAAGAGTCCTGAACCTTCTCTCTTTATTGACATTTCAAAGATACAACATTTGATTGCAGGAAAGTTCTACCTGGGATGCAGAATCCAAGAAGTTAAAGCAAGAGGCTGGGGTAAGTTCTCCCATCATTGTGTTTGTTTCATTTTTAGTATCGTCCTTCCTCTTGAAAAGAGATGTTAGTAGAACAGTAAATATTCAGTGTCATTACGTAAACTATTTATGTATATATTTATATCCTGCAATTCATGGAACTATTGTATAGGAGACCCTCTTCCCCACAGAAATGTTTTTTTCCCCACAACAGGAAACTTGTGAGATAATAATAATTATATTATGTTTGGTCACACAGTGAGCCAGATGTTGGCATTTAGCATTTTTAGCCACCTTCCCAAGGACCTGTAATTATTATTTCAACCTTTGTTTTGTACAACTCAAGCAGGTATACATAATGCTCCCGCCTCCTATTATCCCCACCACAACTCTCCTGTGAGGTAAATTGAGCTGAGAAAGAAAGATTGGTCCCAAATAAGTGAGTCTCCATGGTTGAGGGAGCACCTCAACTTTGGTTTGTCTGGTCCTAGTTTGGTGCCTTAGCCACTACGCCATACTGATTCTACACTAAAACCAGTCAGCTAGAATAGGGATGGAGAATCTGTGGCCCTGTTATGTCAGTCATAGTATTTGTAGTTGGAATGATCTGGGTTAATGGAATTGACATCCAACATATTAAACTAATTTTGTTATTTCATTTGTGATTATTTCTGTGTGAAAGGGGTTATGCTGTCAGTTGTGTAATCACCCTTCAACAATCCTCGATAATCAGGTCTAGAATTTATCATAGGGAAAGGTATTATGATTGCATGTAAATGAAGTTACAATCTGTCCTGAAAATCCTTCTGGTGTTTGGTTTTAAATAATATATCGGATCTAGAATAGGGAAGGAAGGAAGGAAGGAAGGAAGGAAGGAAGGAAGGAAGGAAGGAAGGAAGGAAGGAAGGAAGGAAGGAAGGAAGGAAGGAAGGCTTCTGATATAAGCCAATGATGGAATATGTATTCCTAGTAGATAATTTATGAAAAAATAAGTCCTTGTAGTTTAAATCATTGAAGTAAATGGTATGAATTTTCTTTGTAACACAAACATGGAAATCCCAGTACACATAATTTGTGAACTACAGCTTTTGTGTGACTAATACGTTGAACTCTGCATCCAAATTCTAATCCCAGTGGTTAAGCTCCACCTGTAAAAATTGGAATTCAAATGTCATTTGACAAATTCCATCCTCCAGCTTGCTGGCCGTTCAACTCCAAATAAATTTTGGCAGGGGCAATAAGAGATTCATTTTTAAAACTCAACTGAGACTTGTTCAATTCATTTCCCTCCACAAAACTATTACAGTAAAATTTTGGCTTGTGGGAAATTCTTGTGGCTGAGATGTGTTTGTCTGATTGACAAAGCAGCTGTCAAAAGTTTGGATGGTGCCCAAACTATCTATTTTTCCACCAGAGGTCAGAACACTTGTTTCTCTGTTTAACAAAAGGCTCTCTGAAACAGCTGTTGGGCCAGGTGATGAGGAAGAAGCTGGATTAACCAAACAATGAATGAAGTTGCTATTACATCTCATTAGTCAGTTACATGCTATCAGGAAGTTCAACTGCACTATTCAGGTTCAGACACTCCCAAGAAAGGATTACTTTGATGGATGTTTCAGGGGCTCTGTCTCCCTAAGGATTTTGCTGCCTTATTTTGCGCTACGTTACTGGAGTTTAACATATAATGCTGTCTGAAATATGTCTCTAGAAATCTAGGAAGTTACCCCATAAGTCCAACCATGAGTTCATCTAATCTGAAATTGTTGTAGTAACTGATAGCAGCTCTTCAGGATTTTCAGACATCATTATTTTTTCAGTCCTTTCCATAAATGCTAGGAATTAAATCTGGGATTTCCTTCACATTTCACTCTTCCTTATAGCATTCAAAATGAGCACGATCATGGTTAGCAGTCAGATTAAAAAAATCCAAAGGGCATTTCTCTCTCATACACACCTCTATCAGATATCTTTTATAATTGGTATCCGTTACTATGCGTTTGTTTACTTGGAGAACAGTTGTACTATGACCTCTGCTCTCTGGCTAACAGCACTGGGATTTCTGGGTGGTAGACAGAGCAACTACTGTACTCTTGATATTGCTAGCACCTGAGTTGTTCACTTTGCAACTCATTGCAATTACCCATTCTGCACATTGCTCTGGCTGCTACCATCACAATTGATTGCCACACCCTCATTCTTTTTCGGTTTTCTGACCTGGCTGATGCATGCACAGATCAGCAGATGAGACTTGATCTGAGGAGAGAGTCTGCTTGAGGTTTAAGATTGCTCAGAATTTATGGCCCTAAGGGAAACCATTGATCTTCTGATAGACTTCACCTGTCTCTCAGATGAGGAGCAGTGATGCCTGCTATTTCTGTGGAGATCACGTCTATATCCTGGAGCGGGTCAGTGCTGAAGGGCGCTTCTTCCATCGAGGCTGCTTCAAATGCCATTACTGCAAAATTACACTGCGACTAGGAGACTTTGTCTTCAATGAAGATGATGGTGAGTAGAGAGAACAACTTAGAGCCAATCTGGAAGCCTGACAGACATAGCTATACAGGGAGAATAGAAATGGTTTGAGTTGTCTGAACTCTGATTGGTTATATTATTTCATGTTTTGTTGTCTCCAGACAGAGTTTGAGTAGAGCTGTACAATCAAAAGTTTTAGGGCATTATGTCCAGCAGCCTTAGGAGTGACAGTCTATAATGGTATACGGGAATGACCTTAGGAGATAGAAGAGATGCTTTTTAGCGAACAAAAAGGTAAGAGAGGTTAAGTACACAATTCCAAAAGGAATTTCTCTTCCTCCTCAGTCTGTGAAAAAGAATGTGGCAAATTTATACTATAAGATTTACAAGATTATGTTAATGTAGCCTTACAATAATATAGAATTAGCTTAACTGGTTGTATTTCCTGTCTGGTCCACCTGGGATGGCTGACATCAATCTTGCAAGCCAATTGCACTTTATTCTAACATAATCTTTATTCTAACATAATCTTGCAAGTCTCCCGCCATCTTTTTTACAGCCTGAGAAATAAGGGAGGTTCCTTTTTGAATTTCTCTGCCCGTTGTGCAGCTATGGGCTATACCTTCTCTTATCTGATTGTTCCCTAGGCAGTATCTCTTTTATCTCCTAAGGTCATTCTCACATACCATTACATCCCCAGAGATTTCCAATAGTTGACAGGGAGGAAACTATTAAATAACTGATTGCAAAGGGATAATGATAATTATTTTTCAATGAATAATATATATAATCAAATCAAAACCAGTCATTTTCTAGTGCCACACATTCTTTGGTGTGTTATCTTTGCTACCCTACTCAAAGGCAGGTGAGGCCCTCAGCCTGGAAAATATGCACCCTTGTTTCAGATTCTTTCATTGCCGCAGCCTCCTTTTATTTAATCCCCAAGATTAAATCTGCATGTATAATAGCATTTCTGGTTGGGCAAATGAATTGCAGTCACATACTGACCTGATTGTTTCTTCCTAGGCAACTTCTATTGCAGTTTGCATTCCTGGGTCTCATCAGACATGACTGCCCCCAGCAAAGCTTCCTTCAAAGAAGCATATGAGGTAGGTAGGATGGCTACTTTTCAGAATTCAGCTGAGGGTTAGAGCAGAGCAGGAACAAGTGGATAATCTTGAAAGGATTGATATATATGGAAAGGGTTTTTTATGTGATTTTGAGTTAGGGATAACCAATGATTTATCCAGATTGCTGACAGGGCTGAGGTGTTGACAAAAAGTGCTTTAGAACTATATCTTTAGAAATATGATGTAATATAAGCAGGTGTATGTCATTTGCATCTTGGATAACACAAACCTAATTTCCCACATATTCTAAATAGAATCTCAGCTGGGAATCATTGACCAGAAAACTGATCATGCATGTGGCTAGCAAAGTAAAACTGATGATTTGGGGTGTGACTACTGTGAAAAAAAGGAATTCTGTAAGGAAGAAATCAAAAGCGAACTAGCTGGTATCATAATGCCTTTATAGAAATCTACTGTACTTCTGATCATTGTGTCTCTCCTCCCACCCGCCAAAAGGAATGATTGTGTTTGAACACCACTGAATGTTGATTTATTGTGACAAGCAGTGTGCTGTTGATACTGCTTATTTGCCCATGCTTGATTCCACCTTCTTGTGGGAGTGATTAAACAAACTTGGACAGGAAGCATAACATATAAGAACTGTGAACAGTGGCTTTGCTTCCTAAGCCAGAATCAATCCAAGAACAAAATGTAGTAAATGACTCTTATTTATAAAAACATATCATACTACTTTATTTGCATGCAACGATGAATCCTGTTTTCTAAGATGCTGCTCCTACTTTCATTCAAAATTGAGAGGGAACAATTATAACACTATTTTCTCTTCCTCTGTAAAAGGTGGAAGAAAAGGACAATCAAAATGATAGGAAACTGGCTTCAAATTCAGAGTTTTCATATTTTAAAATAATTTTTATTGAAGAATTTTTTTAACAAAGCAAATAGCCTAAAAGAAAATAAATAAAGAAAAATAGTAAATAGTGAAAAGAAAGAAAATAGAAATGGAAATGAAAATGAAAATGAAAAAAGAAAAAGACTATAAAGAAGCAGTCTCTGATCTTGGTAGAGATTATAAATACATTTATATTTTACCTTCTCTCTCTAAAGTTATAAAGATTATAAATACATTTATATTTTGCCTTCTTTCTCTAGTTTTCTTTTTATAAGCTACCCTTTCTAATCTGTAAACCCATAAACTACAAATTCATTTTTCTCTTTTTTCAGCAAAAAAGCCCATGAGATATTCCTAGTACTGATAAATCTAGTTGTTGATATTTTTCTAATCAAACAAATTAATTTTGCTATCTATGTTAGTTCTGTTTCTCCATTGTGGGTATTTTAGAGTCTTTCCATTTTTTGCTTATAATAGTCTCGCAGCAGTAATTGTATATCAAAGTAATCTTCCATGGCTGTTTTCTAATTGGCTATCCATTAATCCCAGCAAGAAAGGTTCTGGTTTCAGTTAAATGTTGATCTTTAAATTTCTTTGTGTCATTATATGTATTTGAGCCCAGAAATTTGGGACTTGAGGTTTAAGAGGTTGAGGCTTGAGGTTTTATCATTCTTACCAGGGATGATAAAATGATGCTTCATGTTGTCCATATTTCCAACATAAATTTGAAGTACCTTTATACATTCAGACAATTTTTCTGGAGTCAAACACCAATGATATATCATTTTATAAACAACCATTTTTAGATTATAACATAATGAAAATGTCAATCCTTTTAACCATATATCTTTCCACTGTTCCATCAGTATGTCATGTCTAAAGTTCTTAGTCTATTTTATCATGCAATTTTCATTTGTTCTTTTTCTGTTACAAATGTCAGTAAAAGTTTATACTATGCATTTTGGGAGTTGTATGTTCATCATTTGCACATAGTTCAATTTCAAATTCTTTCATCTGCTGTTAAAATTCCAAATGTTCTATTATCTACCATAAATCTTTCTCTTAATTGTGCATATGGAAACCATTGAAAACTCAATTCCTCTGCAGTCAATTCCTCTTTTGATTTCATTTTATATTCTTCATGTTCCTGTTCTAACAACTCTAAGACCCATTTTTCTTTATGTACTGTTTTTCCCCTATAAAATGATTCTTGTGCTGAGACTCATAAAGGAATTTTCAGGCAATCTGAGTTTATATTAGAAGTACCCATATTGAGAATATGAAATATATAATTAATATCCTTAGTTTTATTGTACCATAGAAAACCATAACATCTGAACCTCAGATTGTGCGCTTCTAATTCTAAAATTCGTTTATTTCTCACAAAACCTACTCTTTTATCCAAACAAATCAGCAGGCTGTGAAATACAATTTCAGATCTGGCAGTTTCAATTTTCTTTGTGCCTTTTCATCTTGAAGTATTTTATATTTAACTTTGGAGGTTTTTTTCCTTGCCATACAAACTTAGATATATATCTTTCTGCCATTGTTGCTAGCACCTGTAGGTTTTCAATAAATCTGATCACAGATCATGTAAAGATGGGAAATGCTTCTTGTAGGATATGATCAAATCTTTGAGTGCTGTACCACAGTATGGCAGTGGTTAAAATAAAAAGATTAGACAGATGCCTGGAGATTAATGTTCTCAGTGGTTTTACTCATTATAATATATATTATTTATTATGTAATTTATTTTTATTTATTTATTACCTATAGTTTTGGAAACAGTGTGACTCTCCATATTATTTGAGTTATACCTCCCCTTTAATTCAGGACCCTCAAACAACATCAATAACATTCCCTCCCTCTATTTTTCCATATGACATTAACTGTGGATCAAGAAGAATGACCAGGCCTCAGTCCAATGCTAAAGATAGTTTAGAATCTGGCTCTCTTAGTCCAACATTTAAACTACAACACCACAGTTACTGTAATTGCAGGAAACAGGCAGATTTGTTGCATTAATAGGTCTCAGTATCTTATAGGCTTCCTATTCAGAACCTTATTGGCTACTTTGAGAACAGAGTATCAATTTGATAAATTTTTCCGATGTTTTAATATACTTGCAATTCGTTTGCAAACCTGTTGTGTTTTGTTTTTGCAGGATTCATCTTATCTGAGCAACCCACCAGACAAAGACATTTTAGACTTGACTACTGAAGAAGAGAGGATGGTAAAAAATTCAAATTGGCAAAGCCTGGATAAGAATATGTCTCGCTTTGTAGATCAGCTGCCAGAACGCCAGCCTGAATCAGTTCAGAAACAAATTAGCGAAGGCCCCAGCCTATTCCCATCAAAAAAGGAAGGTGCTGATACAATAAGCTCCTCACGGTGTCCACATCAACAGTCCTCTCTTATGGGAGTTGGAGAGCTGAGTGCCTCTGTTTCCAAGGCTGATTCGGCTTTTCAGATTGATGGAAGCAGAAGATCACCTGAAAACATGGCACAGGACCAAAAAAATTGGAGTGATCACTCTAAGGGAGAGCCTTGTCTCAATCTTCTTGCACAAGGGCCAAGAATTGGTCTTACTATTTCTGGAAAAGGTTCAAACCCCAGACTAGAGCAAATCCAATGTGAAATCACCCAGAAGAAAAAGATTCGCTTGTCGGACTTGGAAAAGCTTGAATTATCCAGACTGAGTCTAATTCCAAACCCGCTTGATGTTTCTCATACAGGGCTGGAAGAATCCAGCTTCAGCAGAGAATCAGGTTATTTTCCTTGCTTATTTTTTTATTATATCTCAAATGTTCCACACAGATGATAAAAGGAAGGAGCAGAGACTCAACAAAAGAGAATGAATGAAAATCAGAGGTCTGTGATTTACATACTTTTTATCCATTTTATGTGGTATTTTTCCATAATGCAAGCGTAAATTCTGTCATGGTATTCATCATATTCAACATTTTTTCCTTTGTTGCCATTTAAAAAGATTGTGAATTCTGTGTTCTTCCTTGCAAACAAAAAGGTCCCTCATCATTAATCACAGAAAGTTGTTTTTTCCCCATGACTCTGAAAGTCACAACAGGTGGTGATATTTGAGGCAGTCTCCAGCTTGCCTATATCAGATCAAGCAGCTTGCCAAGCCCTTTTCTGCACCCTTTGGGGGTTCTTTTTTTGTTTACTATGCAATTTTCTCATTCCCTACATCCTGCAGCATCTCTTTACCCATTTCATTTCTTGGCGCTCTTCAGAAAACCAATTCTTCAAATTTTTACGGAAAAAATAGTACTGCTGTAGGTTCAAGTTACATCTTTAACCTAAAGAGCCCCTGTGACTCTGTTACGTGCAAGGTGAATATAGTACCTTTACTCATAATAGCTGCTTTTCTTTGGCAGATTTTCTGGATGTTGCCAGTGACAGTGATAGTGACAGTGACAGTGAAGAGGAGGAAGATGAAGAAAAAAGGAGCTTAGATCTTGGGACAGACATGGTGAGTCAAGAGCCCTAAACCTGAATTCTAACAAAACAATGTTTGCATGCATAATTCAAATGTTTCTCAGAGCTACTTTCATGTATTAATAATCCAGGAGAATCATATTGTCACTACATTAATAGCTGAAAAACATTTTCCATATTTTCTTAATTATTTTTCACCTTAAAAAAGTCTCTTATACATGCTCTTCTGTATGCCATCAAAGGTTTTAAGTTTCTTCTTTTTCTAAGTATTTTCTTTTTCTGGTTTTCCTGTCTACAAGCTTCATGGTTGCCTTTCTTTTCTCTTTATCATGTACATCTTTCTTCAACCTGGGCACTTTCCATGTGAATGGACTCTGGCTTGCAGAATTCTCAGCTCCAACAGCACTGACTAGGGAATTCTGGGGAACATCTGCATCTGGAGGATGCATAAATTAAGGAAAGCTGCCAAACATACTTTCACTACTTTTTCTACTATAATCCCAGAATGTACTTTTTTTCTATAATCCCAGAATGCTCTTTTCCCTGTACACATCACCTATTCTTTTTCTCCTTCCTTACACCACAAGGTTCTTAGAAGATCCATTTCTATTCCCTGTATCTTCTTACGTGTGATCGCTATTTTACTATGGTCACCCTGGCGTTCTTTCACTGCCTTCTCTTTACAATTGTTATCAAGGCTTTGAAATCCTAGCAACTCCTTTCAATGAAAGGCTCACAAAATGGATAAATTCAGTTCTCAACACACTTCTTTGAATCCATAGGGTAGGAGTAATGTGAGAAGCAGTTACTTGGGATTTGACATCCTTTTAGTCAGTGATATTAATCTTTAATTTTCCCTAACAGGGAAGTGAGAGTTAGAAAATGGCCGTGGGTAATTTAGAATCAATTTGTAGGTCTCTGAAACAACAGCAAATGTTTGTGTACTACAATATTGATTCACGAGACTCTTACAAAGTGACTAGGGCAGCGGTTCTCAACCTTTTCCGGGGCTCGACCCCGGCCCGCATCGCGCATGCGCGGCGCGACGGGCGCATCGCACATGCGCAGTGCGACGGCCCGCATCGCAAAGGGGAAAAAAAATGGCCGACCAAAAAAAAAATGGCCAACCAAAAAAAAAAAAAAAAGCCGGGCCCGCATCGCAAAGGGGGAAAAAAATGGCCGACCCAAAAAAAATGGTGGACTGCGGTGTTTGGCGACCCCCATGAAACGGTCGTTCGACCCCAAATGGGGTCGCGACCCACAGGTTGAGAACCGCTGGACTAGGGACTAGGCTATCTACTGGGAAACTGGGAATGCCTCCATGCGCTTTACAAATTAAGACTCTGTAGTTAGCACACTCTTTAAAAGGTGTAGACTGAATTGTTGGTTATTCTTGAATCTTTGACAGTCCTTTCATCTTTTGCCCAAAGATCCAGACCAGGTCTCAAATCATGGTTTACAATTTGAGTTGTGAGCAACTTATTTGGAAACCTGGTCCTTTAGAGGCAAAGCAGGTGGCATTGTCAGAACCTGTTCCTGTTACCTGGTAATTGCTAGCCTGCTATGTAGTATATCTGTAGTTTTTGGAATATTAGTGAATTCAATATTTTTATTCATTATTTTCAATTTTTGGCCTTTCAAAATAGGAAAACTTTTGTCAAGGGGTAAAAAGAAAATAAACTTAAATCACAGAAGCATGATGAGTTGCATCATTGTGTCAATAGAGTTGTTTCTTATTCTAATCTTATTTGTGTGATTAACAGGCACTATATCTATTCCTTCATTACTGGGCGGGGATGTATTGCAGAATTTGGGAACTTTACTTCAGCTAGTTCACCAGGCATCTTGATTTTGGGGAAAATTTTAAGCGTAGCCCGTAAAGAGTAATTTATGTTTGGGATGCAGGAGTCCAGTTGATTTTAGCAACCATGTAAGCAGCAATGGCTAGCCTGAGCCAATCACTGCAGATAGACAGTAGCTTTTAAGTCGTCCCACATGACCTTGTCTTGTTTTTACTTTATGCACGTTGTCGTCTGCAGCATTTTCTCAGCTTCACTGAAGACACTCAGTACCCAACTTGGAAGAAGACACTGTTGCGACGTGCTAAAGAGGCCGAAATGAAGAGGTTTTGTAAAGCTCAGGTGATTTTTCTTTGTCAACGTATTTATGCAGAATTTATTCAAATAAGGAAATGGGATATAAAAAATTAGAGAAATCAAGGCAGGTTCACTTCCTGGTCTCTGCAGCTATCAAAACTATTGTTATTTCCCAAAGAGCATTTATGGGCAATATTGTAAATGTGTACAGCAGCATGTTCCACAAGTGTGATACCCATTATCTATGGACAGCATCCTTGTTCGGCTGTTCTCTTTCCACATCATTAGAGCTCCGCATGGGGAGGTGGGACAGGAAGAAGGGGCACAGCTGGCATGTAAAATCTTCCCTCCTATGACTATAACAAGGAAGATATAACTCCTGATCCTCAACTTAAAACAGTTCATTTAGTGACCGTTCAAAAGCTACAACGGCACTGAAGAAAGTGACTTATGACCATTTTTCACACATACGAATGTTGCAACACCCCCATGGTCACATGATCAGATTCTTAGCAACTGACTCATATTTATGATGGTTTCAGTGTCCGGGTCATGTTATTACCTTTTGTGACCTTCTGACAAGCAAAGTCAATGGGAAAGACAGATTCACTTAACAATTGCAGTGATTCTCTTAACAACTGTGGCAAGGAAGGTTATAAAATGGGGCAAAGCTCACTTCACAAATGTCTCGCTTAGCAACAAAAATTTGGGGCTCAATTGTGGTCATAAGTCAAGGACTACCTGTAGCTGTGTTTGAAAATGTATAGGGATATTTCTGTATTATCCATGCTTTTTGTGTTGCTTTTGCAAAAATTATTCTGTGACATCATTACTGCCTTAGCAATGAAGCTGCCCAGATCCTAATAAAGTCTTAAATGTGGTGTCGTGATAGGCCTTTTACTAACCTGTTTTAAAAGGGTTCCTTTTCCTAAAATTCCCTCCCCTGCTTTAGAATCTGGTTGCAGGTTCCTCTTCTTACATTTCCAAACCTTTGTTTTAATCAGTTTTTATTTTGACCAACATTTTTGCAGGCCATCCAGAGGCGGTTAGAAGAGATTGAAGTGACTTTTCGGGAGCTTGAGAAACAGGGCGTCAAGGTGGAACAATCTCTGCGAGAAGAGGCAGGTAAGAATCTGACGCTTCCTTGAATAGGAATGGTGTTTGAGATGGCCGCGTATGAAGAACGGGTGCCACAAAGTGGTATAATGGTTCTTCTTTAAGCTAATATGTCAGATTTAACCTCCTACCTTCATCATATTCTTTAGGAACAGAGTCTGAACTGAAGAAACAGTGGGTGAACCAGTTGCTCACATTGATTCAAAAGAAGAACAGCTTGATGTCTGAAGAGTCTGACCTGATGATTGAGTAAGGAACTCTGCAAGTTATGTCAGTTAAGATCTGTAACTTATTTTGACTATAGAAAATGGATCCAGCATTGCTCTTTTATGTGCCATAGGAGAGACCACAATCCATTTGGGGCTTCTCCTCCCATTAACATAACCTTCAGTCCAGCAAGTGGACTAGCTTCATACCTTGCATAAAAAATGACCAGAATGACTCATAGAGAGCATGAACAGTATAAACACCCCCCTTGTTGTGTCCCAGAAAAATGTTAGAAACGTAATTTCACACTCCAGATAAGGTAATCTGTTTGACATCATGTATTAATAAAAGCATTCTGCCCCAAAGAGGAAAATATAATTGACATCAGCTCATAGTCCTTTATTATTTCAGTTATCTTTTACTTATTTCCAAAAGCCTTCCCAATGTTTTGGATTAATAGCTCCTATAATATTTTATAATAGTGTTACTTCTAGCATTGTGAAGCCATCTGGTATCGTTTTGGAGTTGGGTGACCTACAAATGTGATAAATAATAAATACCAGAACCAACACAATCTATGGTTAGACGTTATGACAATCAGAATCAAAATCAATAGCTTTTCATTCTATTAACTCAAATTAAAATCAAGAAAAAGCTGTACTATAATAGCATTCAAAGGCTACTACCTGTAAGTCAAAGGCTGAATTCAACTAAGTAAAGTCCTGTCATATGTAATGGTGACCAGATTTGCATACCTTGCTAATTCATAAATGAAACTTCCAAACCATAGTGGCTGAATATTAAGCTAAGCTTTAATAACTATATGTTGGATTAAGCCAATATATAATAACTATATAATGGCCAATTGCAATATGACTCCATCATAGACTGTGACTTAAAATTCTAAGTGTGAATCCCTGGAAACTTGTGGATAGGCAATTTATATTAGAGGATACCTTAGGATGAAAGATCTGCAAGAAGAATATAAAATAAACATTCCACTGGTGAATGATCAATAGTTAGTAAAATAACTTGAAAATATTGGCAATCTTGCTAGGATACTTCTCTTAGCAAGGCAAATATGCCTAAGGTATAGTAACGTCATCTATTCTCTTCCTCATTTAGTATGGAGCTTTTGAGATGAGTGTGTGTGTATATGTATGTATACAAATACATCCCTCTCCGCCTTTCGTAAATTACTTAAAACACACCTCTGCCGGCAGGCCTGGGGCAGTTAACATCTTGCCCCAAGCCAGTGTATGTCTGTGTATATGTTGAATGATTGGGTTTTTTTTAAATTAAGGGGTTTTATATACATGTATTTTTAAATGTTGATTTCTATTATGTTGTGAGCCGCCCTGAGTTCTCCGGAATAGGGCGGCATAGAAGTCAAATAATTGTCTGTCTGACTTTCTATCTGTCTGTCTGTCTATCTATCTGGAGGACAGCACGTTGCAATGAGAGAATCAGTATAGAGGCTCCATGGAAGGGAATTCCTTATGTTATCAGGAACTTTTTCTCAATTGTGGATTGTAATAGTGACATTTTTTTTTTAGTGTGCAAGAGCTGACGCTAGAGGAGCAGCAGAGCCAGCTGGATCAAGAACTACGCCGCTACTATAATATGGATGGTAAGAAAGAACATAATAGGTTGTTGTGGGAAAAGAGGAGGGGAAGGTGTATTAGATACGTTCGCCATTTTGAGTTATTTGTACAATAATAAAGGTGGGATACAAATGAATAAATAAATAGCTGCCCAAAATCATTATGAGATGAACAATAATCATTTTTTGCACTGATTAATGTATACTCAGAATTGTTTTTGGTTTTAGATAACCAAGAAATTTGCTAATGTAGCTGCCCTGTTGTGATTGTGAAAAGCCAGGAATCTGATGATCATAAGTCCTGAAAAACCCAACATTGTGAAAGTTCTAAATAATGGACATGTCCATTGGGTTACTAACAGAATCTAAAAGTCAAAAGAAAAAATTTGTTTGCAAAGAAGAGTTTCACATTTGCCTTCTATTAACAATATGTGTGTTTTGTCAAAGTTTGGCTTTGACAGCATATTTATTATCATTTGCAGTCTGGTATTCTCAGGATAGGAAATGTAAACAAAAGAATGCTAGCATATGTTTACCTTCTGATCATAATTTTTTTTAAATAATAAAAGAATTTGATTGAAAATATTCACACTCATTCAGCAAGACGCTACACAGAGTCGAAAACAACATGCATTCATTCCTTGAATTAAAAAAAAATAGCACTTAGGTATGTTTACTCTGTGTTCATGGAATGATGTTATGTTGGGGTAGAAAAACTAGTAACATTAAATAATAATAGTAATAACGTTGGAAGGGACCTTGGAGGTCATCTAGTCCAACCCCCTGCTCAGGCAGGAAACCCTATACCATTTCAGACAAATGGCTGTCCAGTCTCTTCTTAAAAACTTCCAGTGTTGGAGCATTTATATTCATTCATTCATTCATTCATTCATTCATTCAATTTATGGTTATAAAAGTATCATTCTTAGAAGTCTATTCCTGATGAAATTTAACTCCCAGGTTTCCACGATATCTTTTCACTTTGACAAAATAGTAGATAAAGGATAGGGAATTTGCAGCTCCCCAGATGTTGCCTCTTTCCAAAAATTGTCAGTCTCAGCACAACCAAAGAAGTTTGGAGGTGTAATCCAGATATTTGCAGTTCTTCCACTTCTCCTTTTTTTAAATGTAATTGAATAGCAAGAATGGTTCTTTATTCTGAGCATCTACTGTTTGTTTTAAAGATTCTTTGAAAACTTCTGAGGACTGTGAGGCAGAGAAGACGATCCTGTCCCAACTGCTTGCAGTTGTGAATCAACGCAGTGCTTTGATCGAGATGCAAGAGAGGAAGAGGCTCAATGAGCTTTCTGAGCACGCTTCAATGATGGAAAACGCCTAGAATATTTGAGATCAGGTTTACACGGTGGATAAATTTGCTGAAGGCATTCCCTTCATATTTGGCAAGCCATTCTGTTTTGGCAAAAAACACCACTTGGAAAAGGAACTTAGCTGCTGTTTTAAACTCTGTGACAGCTTAGCAGTAGCTTACCTGCTGTAAGTGTGGAAATATGCTCATTATGAGATGAACAATATGGTCAAAGCGACCCTGAAGTAGTTCATGCACTTAGATATCTGTCCATGTTTCAATTATTTTGAATACTACCAGAGGAAGCCCCAAAGTTGGAGTTTATGTGAAGTTTCCCCTTGACGGTTAGTGCCTGATGATGGTTCTAGGTGGAGCTAATGGATCACCTGATGGATCCAATTGGTTTTCAGACTGCGCTTGGGGAATTACCGAGCTCGTTCATTCACAATTCGGCGGAGTCCCTGGTAGCGGCTTGGAATACGGCTGCGAAGGGGGCTATTGACCGGATTGCACCTTTGCGACCTCTCCGTGGTGCTGGCCCCAGGAGGTCTCCTTGGTTCACCGAGGAGCTCGGGGATGAAGAGCCATAAGAGACATCTAGAGAAGCGATGGAGACGAAGTAGGTCCGGATCTGATCGAATCAGATTGAGCTCACTTATTAGAGCATATTTGAAGGCGATTAAGGCGGCAAGATCTTTGTATCTTTCCGCTTTGATCGCGTCTGCGGAATCTTGCCCGGCCGCCCTGTTTAGGGTGACCCGGTCCCTCCTTAACCCGAGGGGTCCGGGGCCTCCCCTGCAGGGTAGTGCCGAGGACTTTAACAACTGTTTCGCAGACAAAGTAGCTCAGATCCGGGCCAACCTAGACTCCAATTGTGAAGCAGAGTCGACTGATAACGATTCAGTCAAGGGGACAGGGGCATGTTCTTGTCCAGTCATCTGGGGCGAGTTTGAGACTGTTACGCCTGATGAAGTGGACAGGACCATTGGAGCTGTGAGTTCCGCCACCTGTTTGTTGAACCCGTGTCCCTCCTGGCTGGTTTTTGCTAGTAGGGAGGTGACACGTACCTGGATCCAGGAGATTGTCAACGTTTCTTTGAGGGAGGGGTCCTTCCCAGCTCCCTTAAAGGAGGCACTCGTGCGTCCCCTCCTCAAGAAGCCTTCCCTGGATCCAGCAATTTTGACCAACTATCGTCCGGTCTCTAACCTCCCCTTTGTGGGGAAGGTTATTGAGAAGGTGGTGGCACTTCAGCTCCAGCGGTCTCTGGAGGAAGCCGATTATCTGGGCCCTCTGCAGTCTGGGTTCAGGCCCAGCTACAGCACCGAAACTGCTTTGGTCGCTCTGATGGATGATCTCTGGCGGGCCCGGGATAGAGGCCAGTCCTCTGTCCTGGTGCTTCTTGACCTCTCAGTGGCGTTCGATACCATCGACCATGGTATCCTTCTGCGCCAGCTGGAGGGATTGGGGGTGGGGGGCACCATGTTATGGTGGTTCTCCTATCTCTCTGGTCGGTCGCAGTCGGTGTTAGTGGGGGGTCAGAGGTCCACCTCTAGGTTACTCCCGTGTGGGGTGCCTCAGGGGTCGGTTCTCTCCCCCCTACTTTTTAACATCTACATGAAGCCACTGGGAGAGATCATCCACCGGCAGTGGTATGCTGATGATACCCAGCTGTACATTTCCACTCCTGGCCAAATCAGTGAAGCGGTTGAGGTGATGTGCCGGTGTCTGGAGGCTGTGAGGGTCTGGATGGGCGTTAACAAATTGAGGCTCAACCCTGACAAGACAGAGTGGCTGTGGGTGATGCCTCCCAAGGACATTTCAATCTGTCCTTCCATTACCCTGGGGGGTAAAGTTATAAACCCCTCGGAGAAGGTGCGCAACTTGGGAGTCCTCCTCGATCCACGGCTGACATTGGAACATTTGTCGGCTGTGGCGAGGGGGGCATTTGCCCAGGTTCGCCTGGTACACCAGTTGCGCCCTTATTTGGATCGGGAGTCTCTACTCACAGTCACACATGCCCTTGTCACCTCGAGGATCGACTACTGCAATGCTCTCTACATGGGGCTACCCTTGAAGAGTGTTCGGAGACTACAATTAGTGCAAAATGCAGCTGCGCGAGCAATTGTGGGCCTTCCACGTTGTGCCCACATTTCGCCAACTCTCCGCATGCTGCATTGGTTGCCTATCGGTCTCTGAGTGCAATTCAAAGTGTTGGTTATTACCTATAAAGCCCTTCATGGCATTGGACCAGGATACCTACGGGACCGTCTTCTGCCACATACTTCCCTTCGACCGGTGAGAGCGCACAGGGTCGGCCTCCTCTGGGTCCCGTCAGCGAAACAATGCCGTCTGGCGGGTCCTAGGGGGAGGGCCTTCTCTGTTGTGGCGCCCACCCTCTAGAACCAACTGCCTCCTGAAGTCCGTGCTTCCCCCACTCTCCCGGCCTTCCGGAGGAATCTTAAGACCTATCTTTGCCGGCAGGCCTGGGGTTGACTGTGGAATGTTGAGTGAATGATGAATGCGTCTGGGGTTGTATTTTTTAACGATTTTTTAGATTTGGACTTAGTTTTGAAGTACTGTTTTGTTTATGTTGTAAGCCGCTCTGAGTCTTCGGAGAGGAGCGGCATATAAGTCCGAAAAATTAAATTAAATTAAATTAAACAAGCCTGATCTTGTTGTAACTTGATGCATATGATGCAACTATGTTTTAAGTGTTTTGGGAAATAATAAGGAAACTATGTAGAACTGCTTTTAATTGTTTGCAGATACAACTGCTGAAGGCTTTAAGAAAGCAGCCTATTTGCAGCATTTGGAAGGGAAATAATATTCAGAAGATGTACGTATTATTTAGCGACAATTGTATATATTTGCAGTTAGCATGCTCCCCTTTGATACAGGGCCTCATCCAACAGGAAAAACATTTCTTTCACTCTACTGCTGCAGGTGACCATGTTTGTGATCATTCTAGATGTGGTAAATTAGGAGGGGCTGTATGGTTTAAGTGGAGAAAACATTTTACAATGTTCTAAAAGCAAAAAAGCATGATGCTTTCATGAAGTTCAGAGGAGCCTACAAACTGTCCAGAGTTGTATTCTAGAGGAAGATTAGTTAAAATCTCTTGAAGGATACACAGAATCAACAGAGCATTTTAGAGGAAAGAAATAGATGTCCTACAATAAAAATTAAAAATGCCATCATCTAAGGGCTTCTGTCATAATAAATGTCCAAGGAGAAATATACATCTCTTGCATTATTTCTCCATGTATGTACAAGCATAACAGATGCTATAGGGCAGACATGTCAAACACAAGGTCTGGGGACTGGATGCAGCCTGCAAAGTGGTTTCATGTGGCCCACGAAGCCATCCTGGAAACAGTGAGGGAATGGCCCCCACTGTCTTGGCCCTGGCCCAGGTCGGCCGGGAGCCAATGTACAATTTTGTGGTGGCCATCTATGCTGAAACTCATTCAGTCTTAGCTCTACAAGGTCATCTGGAAACAGCGAGGAACCAGTCCCTGCCGCGTCGGCCACGCCCTCTGGGTGCATGCTGGGAAGGTGTCACCCTTTGTGAGGAATGAAGAAATGCACCATCGCCTGGAAGTTGCCAGCAAATGGCCCTCGCCTACTTCACATATCTGGCTTGATGGGCTCCAGCGGAGGGGTTTCAGCAGGCAGTGAGGCTCCTCCAGTGGACCATACCTTGGCATTTGCCCCGGTCCCACCCCCTTCTGCCAGAGACCCTCAGATCTGTCCCACTCCTGCCCAGGCCCCCACAGGCACCCTTGAATCGAACAATGTAGAGCTGGCCATGCCCACTCAAAAGGCCACATCCACTCCATCCACACCCACCCAATAGGCCACACTCACCCGCGCCCCCCCCGAGGGCAACCGCAATGCTGATGCAGCCCTCAATTAAATTGAGTTTGACACCCCTGCTATAGGGCAAGCTTTTGAAGCTGGACAAGCACGGTTGGAAAATGTATGCTCTTCCTACAAAATAAACGATGAATGTGGATGCAGATCGCAAATACGCTGCTCCTGGAGAAAAATTTCAAGTGAACAAACATTATTTGGTAACTGAAGTCAGTTTATAATCTGAAAGTGTCTACTTCTGGATCGATATAAGCCAACTGGCTTTTCACAGGCACAGCTCCAATAAACATAATGGAGTGAAAAGGAAACACTGTTCTGTCTTTTTTTATCCAAGTTAATTTCATAATAGAGGAAATATTCATCCAGCTTTTTCCAAAATTTTCTTGGTTTTGACCCAATTTCTTCCAAGAAGTGGCCAGGATTATGTTATTTGGCTTTCAGCAAGCTGCAAATGGCTGCCAAGGCAGATAATATAGTTCTTAGTTAGAGGTAATTAAGTCAAGCCTGACCTTGAATTTTAACTGAAACTAGTTAAAATTAATTTTCACACCAAGTATTTTTGAGAAAAAAAGAAAATTAGTAGATGAAAGAAATGCATGTACCAAAGATACCAAAGAGCTGGTTGCCTGCTTCTTTACAAACACTGGATGATTTATAACTAATTTCTATTATATTTTCAGCATGGGTATCAAAGCTTTGTGTATTTCAGAAATCACTTTTTGACTCAAGTTCCTCTCATCTTGGTTGGTTCTGATTAACCCCACCTGAACATACTGTAGCTGTAACAGGGTTTGCAAACATTTCAGTCATTGAGTGTTCTATGCACAAGATCTAGGTCTGACTGGTCTGTGTGCCCCGTCCAAAATATACCTATATCATCTGGGCAAAAGTGGGGAGGGCAGCAATGACTAAAGGAAGGGAGGGGGGGAACAGAAAGATCAAGGGAGGGCTGTGTGCATGTGCCATAAGGAGACAGGAGGGAAGGGTGGTGTATATCAGCTTTACCATACACATTGAATAAGACTCCATCAAATTTGTCTTGGCCAAAAACCAGATGTTTCAGATTTTGGTTACACTGGACTCTGACACACTTGAGGGAAGAGGAATTATGACCTAAGGCAGGGGTAGGCAACCTCGGCTCTTTTATAACTTGTGGACTTCAACTCCCAGAATTCCTGAGTCAGCTATGCTGACTCAGGAATTCTGGGAGTTGAAGTCCACGAGTCATAAATGAGCCGAGGTTGCCTACCCCTGACCTAAGGTAACATGTATTGCTCTTCTCTGTGAACTTAAGGAAGGATGGACTATATATGATATTCTGCTAAATTCTGAAGATATCCCTTCCTACAATTAAGCACCAGGAACTGAACAGCTCCTAAAACTAATGCACTGTACATGGTCATCTAAAGCAGAGACCCCCAACTGTGGAGAGAGGTTTTTCTTTCCATGGACCGGAGGGAATGTGGTTTTGTATGAACATAAGAACATAAGAAGAGCCATGCTGAATCAGGCCAAAGCCCATCGAGTCCAGCATTCTGTGTCACACAGTGGCCCACCAATTGTACATGGGGATCTTGAGCAGAAAGAGAAGGCAAAACCCTCCCTTTCTCTTGACCCCCAACAGATGGTACTCAAGGGAATCCTGCCTGCATCCTGTGGATGGGGCTTTGCTTGTTTGTGCGGACTGGTGGCTGGCATGCCGCGGCCAATACTGGTCCACGGACTGGGGATTGGGGACCCCTGATCTAAAGTGTAAAGAAGTGCTTAAAGTGTTACACAACAAAGTACATACTAAAAACAGATTTCCATCAATAATCGTTACCATTTACTTAGTACAGCTGAAAACGTTGTAGGAAAAGTAGCTGTATAATTAGTAACATTTTATTTTACGCATCTGTTCTGATCTGCTTTCTCAATACAAATTTAACAGTCCAGGATGTGTTTAAGTCTATTAAAATAGTATTTTACGATAAAAATTGTTTTTTTAAATAGCCAGGTTAGTTTCACAATCCACCCATGTCTTCAGCACAAAAAAAATCTAAAAAATGTTACTGCTCAAAAATCCAGCCTATTAACCCCCCCCCCACTTTACAGTACCAAAGGTTAATTACCATTCCTTATTTAGAACCAGTGAACTGTTATTGCTGAGAATCATAGAGGGATTTGTTACTCCCACCTCTGCCTAGTCTCTTGGTTCATGCCATCAGTGCAGCCATCAAATGTTTCACCTGCTGTTGAATTTCTCCTGGAGTGTCTGCAGCCCCACCCGCATTTGTTCCTCTGTTCCCCGCAGCACCTTCACTTCGATGATGTGGAAGAGATACAGCACAGCTGAGATAAGCAGGACTGACACAGAAAGTAGACTGAGCAAAGAGAAGGAGAACTTGGGGAAGGGCTGCTGGAGAGCTCCACCAAACATGGAACTCATTGCCATGGCTCCTTGTATGACCAGCAGAAGCAGAGCCAGGACGGCCATGCGGCCACACAAATACTGCTGCCGTTTTGCTGAATGTAACCCCACTTGCACCTCCAGACGGGCTTCGTTCAAGACATCCACCAGAACTGGCTCTAAAAGTAAAGAGAATAGTGATTTCAACCACATGAAGCTGTTAATTCTGCACAGTGAGATCCAGCTGTCACAGACTGATTGCTATTTTATCAAGAGAAGGAGAGAGGGAGTTATTTGGCTACTCCAGTGGACAGTTTTCTTTCTGAAATTAACAAAATGGGAAATTAGTTTTATATAAGTGCCTGGCTAGAAAAATATAGATGAATAATGATATAGGCTGTGACAAAACAGAGAAGGCAAACAGCATCTGCTAGATCAGGGGTCCCCAATCTCCTAGATCAGGGGTCTCCAATCCCTGGTCCGTGGCTCAATACTGGGCCGCAGCCTGTTCGGAACCAGGCCGGGGAAGTGGTGGGCAAGCCCATGTACATGCAAAGTTGCATTTGTGAAAGTAGCACATATGCATCGATTAAAACCATTCCCTCTCCCCATCCTGCTACCACTGCCTCCACCAGTCTGCCGATCCGGAAAGGTTGGAGACCGCTGTCTTAGATATACAAACTGTAATTATGGGAGTGATCGCTTCAGACTAAACATGGGGTATGATAAGAGGCTTTCATACACAAACTTGCATAGAGTTAAATGAGCTGAAAAAGCTAGCAGGGAGTAATAGTGTTCTGGCTCAGATTCCAAGAAAGAAGAAGACAATCGTCAAGCAAGGAAAGATTTAGCAGTCCCATGCAGGCTCTGGGGTAATTGATGATCATCGAAAAAGAGAATTATGTAACAAAGCACTGGTATATTCAGCAGAGACATCCAGAGGAAGAAGAAACCAGAGAGAAAAATCAAGTTTGTGTTGATTGCAAGAGATCGCTAGCTAAAGTTTTAATTAAAGTCCTTGATTAACTCTCTTGGGAATTTAGTAACAATTACATTTTAATGGAGGCATAGTCAATTTTAGCAGAAGCCCGGCTATTGCAGGCAGGGAGCTAGTTAATCCCAGAATGGTAGAGCAATTAGTCCATAAAGCAATTCACTATATTCCCTTGAAGACAGAAACCAAAAGAGGGAGAGTAGCTGAAGCTGTTGAAGATAATAGTAATAGTAACTACTAGTAGTCAATAGTAGTAACTGTGATGGGGATTTAGTTTCCCAGTGGACTACAACTTAAGTATGAGCCAGAAGTGTGCTGCAGCTGCCAAAAAAAGCCAACAGAGTGCTAGGCTGCATTAACAGAGGGATAGAATCAAGATTACGTGAAAATACCACTTTACAATGCCTTGGTAAGGCCACACTTGGAATACTGCATCCAATGTTGGTCACCACGATGTAAAAAAGATGTTGAGACTCTAGAAAGAGTACAGAGAAGAGCAACAAAGATGATTAGGGGACTGGAGGCTAAAACATATAAGGAACGGTTGCTGAAATTGGATATGTCTACTTTAATGAAAAGAAGGACGAAGGGGGACATGACAGCAGTGTTCCAATATCTCAGGGTTGCCACAAAGAAGAAGGAGTCAAGCTATTCTACAAAGCAGCTGAAGGCAGGACAAGAAGCAACGGATGGAAACTGACCAAAGAGAGAAGTAACCTAGAACTAAGGAGAAATTTCCTGACTGTTAGAACAATTAATCAGTGGAAAAACCTGCCTCCAGAACAGCGGTTCTCAACCTGTGGGTCGCGACCCCATTTGGGGTCGAACGACCGTTTCACGGGGGTCTCCAACCACCAAAGTCCGCCATTTCTTTTTTCCCCATTTCTCCTCGGCCGTCGCGCGTGCCCCGCGCATGCACGGTTTGGCCCGTCGCTCCGCGCATGCACGGTTCGGGTCGTCGCATGCGCACCACGCATGCACGGTTCAGGCTGTCGCGCGCACGCCGCGCATGCACGGTTCGGCCTGTCACGCCGTGCATACGCGGTTCAGGCTGTCGCGCCGCGCATGCGCGGTTTGGGCCATCGCACGTGTGCCATGCATGCACGGTTCGGGCCGTCGCACCGCGCATGCGCGGTTCAGGTCGTTGCGCACATGCCGTGCATGCGTGGTTCAGGTCGTTGCGCCACACATGCGTGATGCGGGCCATCGTGCCACGCATGCACAGCGCAGGTCGGGGTTGCGCCGCGCATGGGCGGCGCAGGTGGGGTCTCGGCCTGAAAAAGGTTGAGAACCACTGCTCCAGAAGCTGTGAATGCTCCAACACTGGAAGTTTTTAAAAAGAGACTGGATAGCCATTTGTCTGAAATGGTATAGGGTTTCCTGCCTGAGCAGGGGGTTGGACTAGATGACCTCCAAGGTTGCTTCCAACTACTACTATTATTGTTGTTAGTATTGTTATTATAAATATATATATTTCTTTCTTATGCTTCAAATAAAGAAAAGTGAATTAGTTCACAAGAAAATCATTGCCCGCTGCCTTTCGTTTGACCGATCCTAAGAAACCTCTCACAGACGCATAGGGAATCTGGAGATTCCAGACACTGCTTTATATTATAGATCAGCTGTTCTCAACCTTTTTCAGGCTGTGACCCCAACCTGCACTGCGCATGCGCGGTGCGACGACTCGCATCGCGCATGCGTGGCGCGATGGCCCGCACCGCGCATGGACGGCGCCCCACATCGCGCATGCACAGCACGACGGCCCGCATCGTGCATGTGCGGTGCTACCCCGCACATGCGTGGTGCTGCCCCCTGCACCGGCTGAGGGGAAAAGGGGAAAAAAATGGTAGACTGCGTTGTTTGGCGACCCCCGTGAAATGGTCGTTCGACCCCAAATGGTTAAGAACCGCTGTTATAGATGCTCAAAGAATCTTTCAATGATAGATAGCCATATTGTCTAGGAATGAAGGTCATTGTGGTCCAGCAATAGTTGGAAGGCCACAGACTCTCTGTTCTCTTGCTTTTGCTTCGCTTGTGGGAAACCAATGAAATTTGAACACTCACCAACTGGAAGATTGTTTTCACTTTTATTTGATTGGACTACAGAGAGTGTCACTTTGACAGCTTCATGGTCAGAATAAGGAAAATCCTTGCCAGGAGCGGTTCCAGTAGTCGTTTCATGAATATTGCATCTAATATCATATTGAGATGAGCCCTATAAGAAAGGACAGGCAAGGTGGCAAACTGTTTGTTATCTGCAGATAGCATAACTAAAGAAACATCTCCCAAAATGTTATAGCTAGATTAATGAGCTACAAATAATGCAGAAAAAAAAATGGAATGTTGTTTTCTTAGAAAAACAGTAGCAGTTTGAAATGTCCAAAAGAAACTAGATTTACTCTAAGAGAAATTTCACTATACATGAAGCTCTTGTCATATAATTTATCCACAAAGGTAAGTATCTCCAAGGAATGTGATTCTACAACATCTCCTGGCAGTTTGTTCCTTTGGATATTTTTTTTAATCTAATTAATCTTAAATGTCAACAATTGCCATTTAAAATCCATTACCATATCTTCAGATTTAAGTAGTACATAGGTACTTGCCCACTGAAAGACAGCTCTGATTTAAGGTATTCCTTCCTATCTTGCTCCGAAAAGATTAGATAGTAAACAGTTGAGATTTTTCACAATACATCTAAAATGGCCCTCCATTTTAATGATAAACATCAGAGAACAGCAAATTAAAGGAGAGCTTAAAAAGAATTTTCAGTCTTTCTATTCCCAGGAACTTCATTTTAGTCTCCTGAATGTATCTCAAGAGGCTATTTAGAAGTGTTCAGATTCAGATTAAGAAAGCAGCTGTAATTGTTATTTCCCTTCCCTGCTGGAAAAAGAGATTAATAGGTTAAAGGTGACTTTTCCATCATAAACCATTGTTTTGAAATGGGAAGGAACAATAGCTGTGAAAGTATTGTTCCTCTGGGTTCAATCAAATGATTTCAATGTTCCAGGATAGTAATGCACAAACCTACATTTTAAGGCTGCACAATGCTTCAGAACAGACATGGGTGCTCAGGTAGTGTTTCTCTAAAACTTCCTAAGTCATTTTTTCCCTGGGGTCAGGTTGCTGCTCCCCCTATACACACACACACACTGTTCACATCCCCTGGTTAAAAAAAAATGATGCATTCAATTTACAACATTCAGACAGATTCCTTGGATTCTGTCCTTGATGCTGAAGTGCCACACAACCCTTCTGTTCTTAGCTTTGCACACACCATACTAGCACTGTCTGGACCTTCCTCGCCTGAGAGCAACTATCAAATGAACACAACAGTAAATAACAAGCAGCTGAACCCATTACCAAAGGATAAAGTTGAAAACACGGAGCAGCTGCCTTGTTCAGTGGGAAGTGTTTTTCAAATGAGAGAGCTTTCATTCTCACCTGCTTCCCAAACTCTCTCTACAACACTTTGCTCAGTCTCTGTTTTCTAGATATTAACTTGCACGTACTTTATAAAGAATGTAGTCAATACGAATCCCTTGGGGATAACACTGCAGTTCTTTCTTGTTGATGTAGCAGTTGGCTGGCACAAGGGTACAGCCATCTTCACAGCCCTGAGAAAAAGATCAGAGACAACAGAGACTCTTAAACACAACATTTAGAGTAGTTGCAAGAGTGCAAGAGGTGAACTGGATTTCCATTGCAGAAATCTAAACTTGGGGGAACAAAATGGGGGATAGCCAAAGGGATAAAACAGGTCACTGTACATCCAGCTTTTGAATGAGTGAAAATAATTGTTTCTGAGTCTCGATGATAATATCACACATGGACATATTCTAGTACTTGTGCATGCAAAGATGCTCACTTTAATTTTCTCTGCAGCTATGAAGGAATCTTGCAGCCCCGTCCATCCTCTCAATAGCCGAATGCCAACATCTTCTGGGTGCATATTCAGGTCTCCTCCAAGCAGCACCACATCAGCTCCTTTGGAGGTATGCCTGGAAAGGTGGGAGAGAATCACAAAACAAGACAGAAGAGCTTTTTTGAAGAGAGAAATATAAACAGTTATATGAAATGTATCCCTAATTAATAAACATCCTTCTCAATCTCTCTGGCATGAAATAAACTGAGCTTTTCCTGAGCTAAAGCTTTTAACTTTTAGCTAGCTAAAGTTAACTTTCAGGGGACCAAGGGGAAACTAGTGACACAGCCCCTGTCATTGGATTCCAATACAGCACAAACTTTGTTTGAATTCTACAGCTATAATTCTTACTGTATGAACTGGCCAAGTTCCCAGGCCTGAACCACACGATGGGGCAGGTATGTATCCTTCTCTCGACAATATTCAGCATGGAGCTGGGGGGAAAAATAAATGTATAATAATTATGTGCATTATCTATGAAATTACACAGCCATTATTTCCACACTCATTTTAGTTGCTGAATATAAAATAGCAGAAAAAATCTTGGTTCATGGTTACAAGAGAAAGGTGGAAAGAATTTAAGTTATGTCATGAGCTACACTTTTTGATATGTGTAGTGTAGAATTGTTTGATTAATCTTAGATCACAGGTAAATTAATCTTAGCATTAATGACTGCTTTGTCTCCTGAATCAAGAATAATGTAAATGTGAATATTTATACACACCAGAAACAAATATGTGATATCTTGCTTTTTGGGGGGAGGAGAGCCTTTGAGTCAGTGTTAATTCCTGGTGACCACCTAAACTAGTCCTGGAAGTTTTCTTGGCAAGATTTTTCAGAAGTGGTTGGCTACCATCTTCTTCCTAGGACTGAGAGAAAGTGGCTGGCCCAAAACTGGCTTCATGCCTAAGGCAGGACTCGAACTCACAGTCTCCTGGTTTTTAGCCTGGTACCTTAACTATTATACCAAACTGGTTCCATTCACATACACTAAATATAGTGAACAGAATAGATTTGTTCAATCTTCCGCCTTTTCAGAAATCTTGTTCCAGATTTCTAATAGCAGTACAAAACCATTGATCTGTAGCTCTAAAGACTAACCACATTTTGTCTAGGCACACAGAAAAACCCTGACTTTGCCCACACAGATGTCAAGATGCAAAATAGCCACTTGTGCAGGAAGATGTGGAACCCAACAGCAAGGTATTACTGAGGGTGTGAATTCATGAAGATGGCATCTTCCTAACTCAAGTCAAAAGATGGAAAGTACTCTTCACCCCTTTCCACATGACTTAGTTATTTTGACAGCTTGGTCTAAATGAGGGATTTGAGAAAAGCTTTCATAATTTTAAAGTGCAACAAAATAAAACAAATAGGGATGCTCACATGAGTCACATAGACGTTGAAAATAATGCCCTTGATCTTTAGCACTATGAGACCCACGGATTTGCCACCGAACCAGTCTCCATGCTGGAACTGTGAAAGAATACAGCATATATAAAGCACGGGCAAAACTGAAACAACAAGTACAAATAGGTGGTGCCTTGCACTCTTTCCTAAGCATGTTACTCACCATGTATGGGTAGCCATTCACAGAATATTGGTACAAGAAGGTGTCCAGGATCTGATGTTTGGAGAAGATGCAGAGCCCGCTGCCAATCACCCCACTGCAGAAGAACAGACACCAAATCATTATTTTCTCTATGGTGGGCAGACTTTGAGAGTTTGGGACCACACTTTTTGTCAGTGGCCAAAGCTCTGGGGGAGACCACGTCACTGGAAGTGGTGAAAGCAAGAATCCCCACTTCTTTCTCTCATTTCTTGGATTAAGAGTACTGGAAGCTTTATGCATTTAATGTATGTGGCTTTTGCAAATAATTTGGCAGTTTGCCACCAAATTTTGGCAAGTGGAATTAATTCTCAGGACTGAAAGTAAAAAGGGGTTTTCATGTCTCTGATTGAGAACAGGACTCCATTCCTACCTGCCATATGAATCTAAAGCTAAGCTTTCTGGAATATAACTCTGTGATAAGGAACACAGGTAAAGGTTTCCAGAGAAAAAGCAGCATTTAGAACCTTTGGAATTATTCCCAGCTCTCTGAGAACGGAGTGACATTTTACAAAACCACCAGAAATTGAAGCTTGCCATGAACTGGGGTTTCAACAGCTACATATACATTGGATGTACAGGTGACTTTGAGTTATAACAGTTTTTTTAGTGACCATTCAGTTACATTAGCACTGAAAAAGAGACTTATAACTATTTTTCACCATTACGACCATTGCAACATCTCCATGGTTACGTGATAGTTGCCACATCCTGGGGTCATATGATCACCTTGTGATCTTCTGAACAGCAAAGTCAACAAGGAAGCCAAATTCACTTAGCAACCATGTTACTAACTTAACAGCTGAAGCCGTTCTATTAATGATTGCAACAAGAAAAATGTAAAATAGAGCAAATCTCACTTAACAACTGTCTCACTTAGCAACAGAAATGTTGGGCTCAATTAAGGACTGCCTGTAACTGTATATACTTTGATCCACAATACAACTACATTTTTGATCACATTTGCAATCACAAGACAATTTATCTAATCCGTATGCCAAAATTTACACAAAGATACTAAGCTGCTCCATGATCAGTTGCATTTAAGTTATACAATATATATTTTTATCATTCCTTTTGTTTTCTACCATAGCAGATTTAGGGATCTAGTTACTCAAGAGTCAGTAGGGCTGAAAGTACTACAGGAAATTCAACCAGTCTCCCAGTGTGATGCGAGTATGACTCAACATCCTGCCACGTTTGCATGTAAGCTATATTCTTAGTAACCAGTAATATCTCCAAGTTCATCGGCCTCACTGTCAAGAACAAGTAGCATAACAGGTCCCAATTGAGTCCACATCCCATTAAAGCAGATCTGCAGGCTGTTCAATTAACCTGCCACACCTAGTAGGCAGGGACTACTAAAGATACACAAGTCAGTTGAAAAGCAAAAGACAATCATTGTTAGGAAGCTAAGTCCAACAATGTTTAGGTACAGTCAAGAACACATATTTTTGCAGAAAACTTCTGGAAAAGACTTTTCAATCTCTGTGGCAGCCCAACATAGCTCTTTGTTTAGAAGCTTTCAACCACCGTCTCCCAACTGGTATCTTTCAACTGAGAGACCAAGATCAACCAGCTGGCTTCATGTGCCTAAGATGGGGCTAGAACTCGGTTTAATGGTTTGTAGACTTGTACCTCACCCACTACACCCAACTGATTCCATTTATATATCCTCAATAAAGCTGAACTATATGTACTTTTCCCTGTTCTTGTTTGGGAGAAGTAGAGTTGGATCAATTTAAAAAAAAACTGTATTATGCTAATTTTAAGATTTAGACTACAATTGTGTATGATTGCCATAAAATCATACCAGTGTTGTTGAGTGCCATGATCAATGGAGGCTCCAGGATCAAGACCCAATGTGCCAACTTTTGTCTTTACCTACTTTTAAGTCTAATCATACTTTGTCTAGTCAGACAGAAAAATCCAGTTAATTTTAAGATGGAACAACAACAAAAAAGCTTGTGTTATCCTTCAGCCATGGACGCAAATTGAAACTGTGTTCTTCTTGAAATTAAAATCTTGCAAAAACTTTAGTGATACACCCCAAACAGAACAATGACTGTAATCTGCTTTCTAGAGATGGTAGAAGACAATCAAATATATTTTGAGCACCAGATTGGGGAATGCTACCTGGACAAAGTGACATCATGATAGCAATAGCATTTAGACATATACCCCTTCATAGTGCTTTACAGCACTCTGTAAGCAGTTTACAGAGTCAGCATATTGCCCCCAACAATCTGGTCCTCATTTTATCAACCTCAGAAGGACGGATGGCTGAGTCAACCTTGAGCCAGTGAAGATTGAACTCCTGGCAGTGGGCAGAGTTTGCCTGCAATCCTGCATTCTAACCACTGTGCCACCAGGGCTCCTGATTCTGAACTAGGAAGGCTTTTTCTGCCTTATTAAGTAGTATCAACTGGATATCTATGCCTTTCAGAAGTTAAACAAAAGAAAACTTAAGAGATTACCTGAACTTCATTTTTACCTTTTGAAGTAGTGGGAAGAAGGATAGCAGGTACACAGTTCCTTTTGCAGCATGAGATAATCTTTTTCACTCCATATCTGAAAAGCAAAATGCTATCACCACAGTGACTGTGAAAATAGTAACAAAATGGCATGTTGATCTAGGGACCAAGGTCCTTAAGCTTAATCTTCAATTAATTGCCAGTCCCAAAATAACTCTCTTCCATTTGTTATGTTTTTCTGCAACTGTGCAGAGTCCTTTAATATTTCTCTAGAGCACAGCGAGAAGGCCTCTGCTGATCTGTGTAACAACAAATAGGCACACCCTTCCAGTGGCTGAATGTATCCATCACACTAAGCCATAATGTCATTTGTTGAGTTTGACTAGTACTGTATGAAATAGGACATGATATTTTCTTCAACAAAACAAACCATGCTTTTAACATCATGTATGAAAATGTAATATGTCACCAGATGAAGTAGGATTAAAATCCCACTTTTTGTTCTAACAAGATCCATTCCAGAATGTGAAATCTTCACCTCCTGTAAGAGTGCCAGGTCAAATCCTTCCTGGTTAAGGACATCCCCAATCAACGCAACACGCTCTCGCCGTAATTTGCTCAGGTAACGAATGGCCCTGGACAAGGTGAAAAGGAGAGGAGTGAGGATCACCATTGTGAGAGATTGGAATAAGAATTCACAATGAATCAATTTGTATGTTTGCTTATACAAAAGTATTATTATTGCATGTTCCTTTAACTTCATATGTGTCTCCCTCTGTTCAACTCATGTAACATCCTTCCTAATCTGTGCCTGGTCCCAGAGTGCATGCTTGTGGGGACACAGGATTCAGGGACATGGGTTACCAAAGATACTTCTTCTTCCTGCTGTAAAATGCAGGTCAGCCTGTTAGAATAACTATTAAGGCCTTGACTAAACTTAACATATCAAATCTGTTTTACTGCATTTCTAGAAATGTATATACAATGTATATCTAGAATACCTATAATGTATTCATAACCAAAGATTGGTATGCTTGTGGTTATCTTGTTTCCCAATTGCTGGTAAAGCATTTACTTATTTATGTGCATGTGCATATCCAAAGTGCCTACTTCTACTAATATGTGCACATGCTCAAACTATTTTTAATCAGCTTACTAAATAAGATTAATTGTATCCCTATAATACCACCCTAACAAAGTAAATTGAACTGAAACTAGCCAGATGACCCAAAGCCATCTCAGTTCATTCCCAATACTTCAACCATTAGATGGAGCTATTTTTGCCTGGACCATAGTAAAGGAGATAGTTAATGTCATTATCCATTGCAATCCCTTTAAATATAAATATACTGTACAGTATAAAAATATACAGTGTCACCAATTTATGCATACACACTTAAGATCGATCCCTATTAAGACACATTAAAATGTCTAGAAGCATTGAATAAAAACAGCCCAGTGGACCTTATTTGAGGACTAAATCCCACCATCAAGACAGGGAAAATTAGGGAGCTTTCAGAAAATAAAGGATAGCTCCTAGAAATAGATCAATAAAAACCTCAGTGGCCAAACCAAAAACATGAAGATTCAATTAGATTAACAATGTTGAACGATATTTAATTCCTTTGTGTGTCTTTTCAGAATTATGAAAACACGCAGATATACCTAACACTGGGAGCTGTTTTGTCAAATAGAGTCTTCCTAAATTCAAGTTCAAGGGATTAATCTTATTATGGCCAAAACCCTGGCTCACCTAAAGCAACCCAATCACTTTGATGCAGCAAAATTTTAACATACAGTATATATTGGGCTCCCAGCAAATCCTTGACACTTTGCTGAGCAGCCATGGCAAAGGATAGTTTATATAACCTTGTCCTATTACATTGCAAAGGCAAGATAAAGAAATAAAGGCACACACCGTGGCATGACGTTAGAATGTTTTTTTGATAAAACCCATCCATGTGATCTTAGCACTATCTATATATTCCAATTAAAGCATGCTAGCTATACAATCTTTGAGAGATGGTCAGTGACTATAAACAATTTGGTTTATTGGGCCACAGGTTCCTGACTGACTCTTCCCCTTCTTGCCATTCAGGGTCAATTCAGGTTGATGTCAATGCATTTAAGAACATAAGAACATAAGAAGAGCCATGCTGAATCAGGCCAAAGCCCATCGAGTCCAGCATTCTGTGTCACACAGTGGCCCACCAAATGTACATGGGGATCTTGAGCAGAAAGAGAAGGCAAAACCCTCCCTTTCCCTTGACCCCCAAACAAATGGTACTCAAGGGAATCCTGCCTGCCTCAACCAACATAGAGGCGGCACATGGACATCTGTTTTAATAACCACCAATACACTTTGCATCCATGAATCTATCTAGCCCTGCCTTGAAGCTGTCAAGGCTGACAGCTGTCACGACCCCTTCAGGAAGTGAATTCCATAAATCAACGACCCTCTGGGTGAAGAAATATTTCCCTTTATTTGTCCTCACTTTCTTAGCTATAAGCTTTAGGGAGTGCCCCCTTGTCCTGGTATTGTGTGATAGAGAAAAGAATTTTTCTCTATCCACCTTTTCTATCCCATGCATGATTTTATACACTTCGATCAAGTCACCCCTTAAACGCCGTCTTTCAAGGCTGAAGAGACCAAGGCGTTGCAATCTGGTTTCATAAGGGAGGCGCTCCATTTCCTTGATCATTCTTGTTGCCCTTTTTTGCACCTTTTCCAGTTCCATTATATCCTTCTTGAGGTGCGGTGACCAGAACTGTACGCAGTACTCCAAGTGTGGTCTCACCATCGATTTGTACAGAGGCAATACAACACTTGCTGACTTATTTTCGATTCCCTTCCTAATCATGCCAAGCATGGAATTTGCTTTTTTTACTGCTGCTGCGCATTGGGTTGACATCTTCATCGAGCTGTCCACCAAAACCCCAAGATCCCTTTCTTGGGTTGTCTCAGAAAGTTTGGTCCCCATCAGTTGGTAAATTGTGGGGGGGGGGAGTTTCTTTTACCACCACATTCTACAAATGTACTATATGTGCTAAAGATTTGCTGATGCTCATGCATTTTCTAAAAGCACACCTTCTATCCTTCCAAATGCTATCTGTTTAAATGCATAATAGCAAATAACATTTCCTAAATATCAGAAAGCCAGCATGTTGATCCAGTTTAGTGCAGTGATTAAGGCACTGGCTTAAAACCAGGAGACTGTGAGTTCTAGTGCCACTTTAGGCACTATGCTGTGAGCCGCCCTGAGTTCCCGGAATAGGGCGGCATAGAAATTTAATAAATAATAATAATAATAATAATAATAATAATAATAATAATAATAATAATAAGGGACCATCTGCTGCCTCATGAATCCCAGCGGCCGGTTAGGGCCCACAGAGTGGGCCTTCTCCAGGTCCCGTCAGCCAGACAATGTCGCCTGGCGGGGCCTAGGGGAAGAGCCTTCTCTGTTGCGGCCCCGGCCCTCTGGAACCAACTTCCCCCGGAGATCCGTGTCGCCCCCACCCTCTCCGCCTTTCGTAAATTGCTTAAAACATACTTTTGCCGGCAGGCCTGGGGTAGCTAACACCTTGCCCCTAGCCAGTGTATGTTTGTGTGTATGTTTGTGGAATGATTGGTTTCTTTTTTAACTTAAGGGTTTTTATATTTATGTATTTTATTGTAATTTCTATCATGTTGTAAGCCGCCCTGAGTTCTCCGGAATAGGGCGGCATAGAAATTAAATAAATAAATAAATAAATAAATAAATAAATAATAATAATAATAATAATAATAATAATAATAATAATAGTAATGATGAAATCTATCCAGGTGACTTTGGGCCAGTGACTCTCTCTCTCAGGCCAATTCACCTCCCAGAGTTATTGTGGAGAAAATGGAAGGAGGAAGGCATATCATGTATGTTAACCTTACTGAGTTACTTATAAAGTAATAATGGTAGGATTTTTTTTAAAAAAATCTAAAAAAAAGCGAACCATAGGATGAAATGGAACAACAATCTGAAGAATGAGACCTGGCCTATACCTGCAGTAAAAGGAAGGTCAAGAATCCTGGTATGTTAAAAGGGATTTTGAATTTTTAACATACAACTAGGAAACTGATAGTTTTTTAAAATATGGTGTCTTATGAAAACCTATTTTTTAGAAGTCAGAGAACTAACATTGCAAATAATTGATTGGAATAAGAATTGTTCTCTGTAATACACAAGCATATTTGTTTTTGTATTTGCAACAAATGTATTACAGGGAACAGGAACAAAAGTAGAATCGTGCCCCACTCCCATGATGAGCAATTAAATTTTACCGTTCAGCTATATTTGCAAGTTAGATCAGCACTGGAATCTGAACTTACTTCAACAGAGGGATGAAATGCCTTAAGTCTCTGCAAAAAAAACCCCTCTCTGAATATTATTTTTTTGTTCTGTAAATAGTACAAAAGGGATTCATAGGCTGGAGCTACTAATACAACATGGATCAGTTACTCCATCTTATCTTGGAAAGTGTAATAATAATTGTCCAAGCAAGTGACCTAGCATCTAGCACAGAAATGATGTCAGCTGATAAAATGTTTGCTACTTAAACTGTAAAGATAATAAAAACTAAGAAAACCTTAAGAGAATTATATTGTTTAAAGCAGTTTAGCTGCCTAATGGAGAATTAAAGTTGAACTATCACAACTGCAGGCATAATCAATCATTCTTGCCCCAAATATCAGGAGAGTTGTATTTGAAGACCTTTTCAAATATGCATTATTGTAGCTAATAATAATAACAACAACAACAATAATGATGATGATGATGATGATGTTGGAAGGGACCTTGGAGGTCATCTAGTCCAATCCCCTGCTCAGGCAGGAAACCCTATACCATTTCAGACAAATGGCTGTCCAGTCTCTTCTTAAAAACCTCCAGTGTTGGAGCATTCACCACTTCTGGAGGCAGGTTGTTCCACTGGTTAATTGTTCTAACTGTCAGGACGTTTCTCCTTAGTTCTAGGTTGCTTCTCTCCTTTTTAACCCATTTCTCTCCTAAATTTTAACCCACATGTCCATCATTTTGGCAAAGCTGCCCATACAACCAAAACTCTATTGTAACTATTATAAAATTGTAACTAAGAACTTGTGGTCCAGAAAGCAGAACAGGAAGAAAAGAGAAGCCAATAGCATTCAAGGAATATTTAACACCACCACCACCACCACCACACGCTAAAATCCCAAAGCATAAAGACAGGGCATCTGATAGCCTGCTTTGGGATAAAAACCATAAGCCCCAATGAGGAAAAAACCCACATGTCACAGTTTTCAAAGTAATGAATACGATTCAGAACTCTTGATAATATATTAGAAATAAGTCATAGTGAAAAAAGCTGTTCAGGTCAAAGATTCCCCAAATAAATGAAAAAGATAAACTCACCAGCAATTGAGGTCAAAGATACGAAGCTGCATTTGAGAACCCTCCATTGCTGTGGATGTAAGACAATGTAGAGATGAATTCCAATCAAAATTTAACACAATAAGAAGTTCTGTTTCAACCTTTTAAGCAATCTGGGACTTAAGCTTGATGTTTTCCCCCCTGCCAGAAGAACAGTAATTGTAGCTAAGAACTATGGTTTAGGAACTTTCAAGCAAGGTAAAGGTGGGGTGGGGCAGTTGATGGAACTGATTCACAGCTATGAGCCTAAGGTTTGATGTGCAAGGACAGAGGAAGCCTCTGTGATAAACCCTTTGTCATCACTTGAATATTTCTATCTCTTTAATTAGTGAAAAGCAGTCAAGAAATGTTCATGAATACTAAAAAGCTTTTGAAATCCACAGCTGAGTAATACTTTTTTAACCATCAACCAAAATATGCAAGCTTTCAAGTTCTCCAGGACTATGCATTATGGAAGAGAACTCAAAAGCTTGCACACTGTTGTGACATTTTAGTGGGTCCAAATAAAGGAAATGCCCAACTATGGTACAACTATCCAAGTGAAGTAGATCAAAGTCATCCTCCCTTTTACCTGATGCCCCCTTAGATATGGTAGATATAAATTCCCATAATTCCTAGGTAAATGGCCAGTAGCTGAAATTGATGACAGTCAGCGAATTATGGAAAGTTCTTCTAGATATTACATCCGCTCACTGTGCCAAACATTTTTTTCTGACTTTTGGGTTAGCATTTTTGAGTTCACTGCCAGAGCCACACAAAATGTGGTGGTAAATCTTATACTGTACTGTATGAGTTTTAAACAGGAAATAGCAACTATATTTTGAATATGTGCATATCTCCATTTTTGTATAATTTGTGATAGTTATGCAGTTTTGGCTAACATATGTTTCCTGCTACTAGCCTTGTTTTTTTAATTGGCATTTTGCTTCCTAGCTGTTTTGTGTCAGAAATTGCTGAACTCTACCCTAAATTTGCTGTAAATGTCCATTCCTAAGTTTGGAAGGCTTTCTCCCATTGATTGGTAATGAGACATTTATTCCAATTTTCTTAGAGAGCTCACAAAGATTGTTATGTAGACATGTGGATCAGTTTGGGTGACAATTTTTTTCAGCCTTGGGTTGGGTTTATGTTATTGCACAAACCTATAACAGGATGTGCTTGTTTGTGGCTTATACAGTGTACAATACTAAAAACATCTGAAACGACTCTCACATTAAAACATTATGATTTGACAACTAATGAACAAATCTGTCAGTCACTTTCTTGTCTCAATTACACAAAAGCCTCTTTCCAACAAAGACCTACAATTTAACTTTAACACAGAATAACATAGAATAATAGAGTTGGAAGGGACGTTGGAGGTCTTCTAGTCCAACCATCTGCTGAGGCAGGAAACCCTATATGAGACATGTCAAACTCGCGGCGTCACGTGACGTCATGCTACGTATCGGAACTTTTTTGTCATTGCCGGCAATGGGGTGGGTGCGGTTTTGCGATGATGCGTCCGGCCCGTGGGCCGGCAGTTTGACACCCCTGCCCTATACCATTTCAGACAAATGATTGTCCAATTTCTTAAAAACTTCCAGTGTTGGAGCATTCACAACTTCTGGAGGCAAGTTATTCCACTGATTAATTGTTCTAACTACCAGGAAATTTCTCCTTAGTTCTAAGTTGCTTCTCTCTTTGGTTAGTTTCCATCCGTTGCTTCTTGTCCTGCCTTCAGGCACTTTGGAGAATAGCTTGACTCCCTCTTCTTTGTGGCAACCTCTGAGATATTGGAACACTGCTATCATGTCACCTCTAGTCGTTCTTTTCATTAAACTAGACATACTCAATTCTAGCAACCGTTCTTTACATGTTTTAGCCTCCAGTTCCCTAACCATCTTTGTTGTTCTTCTCTGCATTCCTTATTCCGTGACCTTAAAAAAATTACATATTTTATGGGGCTTGGCTTTGCTACCTGAATAAACTTCATTATGGTGATCTCTTCATTAAATGGCAACAAGACTGAAATTACTACATAGTGATATTAATGTTCTATCAAAGGATTATGATATTGCTAAAATACAATTTCACAGATTTAGTGAATATTGAATAGGAAACCATAAACTGATCAAACACATCCTACAACATGTACACATGCTAGGACGCTAGCTTAGCTGTCTACCATACCCCTTTTTCACACATAGATTACTGTGGTATAATTGATGTATAGGCTATTTATGCAATTTCCTACACAACTTACAGGAAATCAGCCTTGCAGCACGAATCATAAAAAATAAATGGAAGATTAAGAAAGTGAACTACAAAATAGTAAAATGCTTACTATAACAGTGTTTCTCAACCTTGACAATTTTAAGGCATGTGGACTTCAACTCCCAGAATTCCACAGCCAGCATTGCTGGCTGTGGAATTCTGGGAGTTGAAGTCCACATGCCTTAAAATTGTCAAGGTTGAGAAACACTGTACTATAAAATTATAATTATTTTTATAGTGATTGCTTTGTCTGAAACTGGGAGAGACATTCTTAGAGAACCATTGTGTTTGTGGATTCAGTATTAGCTTTTCTTAATTTTTCCCTCAGGTAAAAAAACAGCGTGAGATGGTATTGATAACTCTTCCTTCCCTCATATCTGTACATAAAATGATAACTTGAAACAAGATGTTTTCAAGAAGAAACTTTTGGTACTATGGTGTGATGACAATGCCAGCAAAATACAAGAATTCAAATCTATGACTGTCAATCTGTGAAAAAACAGACTTGACTCAAATTCTACAGACACAACAAAGAACCATATAGCAATAATACATTCCCAAAATTCAGGAATTAACTGTTATTCCTTTTCACAGTATCGGGCAGAAACAGTAAACATTCTATTATATTATTCTCTTATGAGTTCCCAACATTACAATTCAAGAATAAAACAAAACCGCTTCACTTTAGTAAATGTTGCCGAACAACTTACTTCCAGCATCAACCATTCTGATTAATGGTTTTAGTTAAACATTTAGAATTTATCTTCCCCATCCCTGACCAAGATATTTAGTCTGATTTGTCTTGTAGGGAGACCAGAGATTCAAAAATGCACTCTATAAACTCACCAAGGTTTGCTCCTCTGCATTGTTTAATAAACGTGTGCACAGACAGAAGTTTACTACGGTTGTTTTACCGTAGTCTAACGAACCTTTATCTTCATCATGATGTCATTCAGCGCACCAGTTAAACTATTGAATCAAAAAACATTTTGGGACTCTTGAGGCAAAAACCCAAGTCTTTTTCTCATGTTCTGCATTGCGTAAGGAAGCTTTAACATCCATTCTGAGCAAATTTGGGAAGGGTTAAGGTTAGGGTTAGGAGACAGTGCAGAACAGAGAAGCAAGGGGTACCTTGCTCAATAGTAATAACTGTGAGAGGGGCCTCAGAGTCCTAGTGGACAATCACTTAAATATGAGCCAGCAGTGTGCTACAGCTGCCAAAAAGGCCAACACAGTGCTAGAATACATTAATAAAGGGATAGAATCAAGATCACGTGAAGTATTAATACCACTTTACAATGCCTTGGTAAGGCCACACTTGGAATACTGCATCCAGTTTTGGTCATCACAATGTAAAAAAGATGTTGAGACTCTAGAAAGAGTACAGAGAAGAGCAACAAAGATGATTAGGGGACTGGAGGCTAAAGCATATAAGGAAAGGCTGCTGGAATTGGGTATGTCTAGTTTAATGAAGAGAAGGATGAGGGGGGAAATGATAGCAGTATTCCACTATCTCAGGGGCTGCCATGTCAAGCTATTCTCCAAAGCACGTGAAGGCAGGACAAGAAGCAACGGATGGAAACTGATCAAGGAGAGAAGCAACCTAGAACTAAAGAGAAACTTCCTAACAGTTAGAACAATTAACCAGTGGAACAACCTGCCTCCAGAAACGGTGAATGCTCCAACACTGGAAGTTTTTAAGAAGAGACTGGACAGCCATTTGTCTGAAATGGTGTAGGGTTTCCTGCCTGAGCAGGGGGTTGGACTCGATGACCTCCAAGGTCCCTTCCAACTTTATTATTAATATTATTATTATTATTATTATTATTATTTCCCACCCCACTGAACATTTCCAAAGACCTTAACAAAACAATTAACAGGAAATGAACTGTGTGTGTCCTCTTTTCGCTGGAAGAGAATGCTTAGTTGCTAAATAAGATTAAACAAATTCGGCCACACTGAATTCACATTGAGCCTCTTTTTTTCCATCTGACGTTCAAGGCACCACAATATCAACACGCTAACCATTCCCAGCACTGCATTTTGCCCAAGAGACGTTTTAAACAGAGCTATAGCAGTCAGAGTGTCTTCGACTTCAATCCTGATCGATTTTAAAACAAAAAAGAAAAGGCTGCCAAGCATTCCACCTTAACAGTCTTCTATTTCAATATATGTGTGTGGGGGCGGGGGAGAGCCAGGGGGCAAAAGCAAGGAGTGTCCCAGTTTCGGAGCAGCTTTCAAGCAAATACTACAATTGCTGCTTGTGACAGCAAGAGAAAGAGGAAGGAAGAGAGAAAAGCTAGAACAAACGGTGCAAACGATACAGGACTCCGAAAGAGCTTGGAAAGCCGATGCATACCTGGGATTTCTATCACAATCGAGCCCACCTCCAATTTTCACTCCCTGCCCTCCATTATTCCCGCGAAGACCGTCCAGGCAGCAGCAAAGCAGCGACAACTAAGGCGGGGAAGCAGCGCTTAACTGTGCGGCGCGCAGTGCATCTCGGGTCTTGTAGGCCTTCGTTTATGTCATCATAAATTGTGTTTATTTATTTATTTATTTTAAACCCACTTCCCTCTCCTCGCGGACTGAAAAAGGCGTGGGGAGACGCCGCTGGGTGGAAAAGGGAGAAGCGGAACTCGGAAGGGGGAGATGGGTGGCAAAGTAACCTTTCGAGCTTGTATCCACTTTCCTTCGAGTAAGCTCAGTTTAGCGCAACAAGTTTTTTTCCCCCTTTCAAAAAAAGGAAGGCACTTGAAGTGCAAATTAGAAGTGCTGAAGGTTTTCGGCATAGTTAATGATCTAAGGATTGTTTCAAGATAGAAAAAATTAAACTTTGAATTTTTCCATGTGCACACAAAAACTCCAGTAAGCCATTTGTGCAGATTTTTTTTACCTTTCTTATGAACACAATCTCTGAGTTAACCCAATTTAAAAATCTAACAGATCATTTAGATTTTTGCTTTTGACCTTAGAAAAAAAATACACTGGACAACCATTTTTTTTAAAGTTTTGCTTCCTGAAAAATTTCTGATGATTATGATAGACCCTTTTAAACTGAACACAAATATATTTTCAGAATGACTATATCATGTTGGAATCTTAAGAAATATAAAATTAACTTTTAATGACTATAATATATTTATTTGCATAATGTTCCTGAAATGCTGCATGAGTTCAACAGGGCTATATGTTTTGCTGCTGATTTTTGTCCAATGCTCGTGGCAGTGTCCAGCAATAGTTAGCCAGCGTTGATGGATTCCGTTTGTCCTGATAGCATTTTTCCATTGTGTCAATGTCCTGGTGAAACTTTTCGCCATGTGCGTCATTAACTGAACCTAAAAAGAAGTCCAAGTATGAATGCAGAACACCAATGTTCAGTGACATGTTGCACTTCATGATCTTGCATGTTGTAAGAAGTTTGTCATCTAGTTGAATGTAGTTCGGTTCTCTATAGCTGCCAAGAAAATTCTCCACTACATCTTTGACTGCTGTCAGGTGATTTTCTTCGGTCTCACTAACAGATCTTCAGACTGGTTGTTATTGGTGACTTTTCTGATCTGTGGACCAACAAAAATGCTTTCCTTAAGCTTATCCACAGTTATTCTTGAAAACATCTATCTCAAATAACAAAAACCTTCATCTTCCTTGTTCATCATTTTCACAAAAATTTCCATCACTCTGAGTTTGATGTGATATGGAGGCAAAAAATACCTTTGTTGGGTCAAACAAGTGGGTCATGTGTCATGTTTTTCTTTCCTGGAACCAAATTCAGAGCGGTCAGTTCTTTTTAATAAAATGCAGCTCTCTTACACTGCTGATCCACTTGCAACAACAGTACTTGGTATATCTACCGGTATCTACATTCCACGCAGCAGAGCCACGCCACAGATATTCCAGTTGTACTTGGTATAATGGATGTGCTTCAACAACAGTCATATGCTTTGTATATTTCACATGTGCAGTGTGGCCAACAGATACTGAAAGGTATACATTGCAAAACAGAAGATTTTTTTAATGAAATGGTATGTGATAGGTTAAATTATTTTCATGATAAGCAGCCAAAATCTATAAGATACATCATAAGTGATCAGGAAGCAAAATCCAGGATATTAGTGGTAAAATCTATTTCTAGTTGTCTAATGTTTTTCAACTTCTATAACTTTATGATGTGTGGATTTCAACTCAGTATCTTAAAGTTGCTACTGCTGAGAAAACACTTGTCTAAATCTATAAATGAATTACACACTTAGCTTCCTAATGGCTCCTGTTTAAGGCATCAATGGAGCCAAAAGAAATTCTTTGGGTGCTTCCTCACCTGCCCTGAGTTAGGCATGAACATGTCCAGATACCCACAGGTTTGCTTATGCATTGCTTTGTCACATTCCCAGCCCAGAGCTGAAACCTCTTAAAGTCATCTGTGATTATCCCAATATTCCAGTTCCGTGCTTCTTCATGCAAGCTGGCTGAGGAATTCTGGGAGTTGAAATCCATAAGTCATAAAAGGGTCAAGTTTGAAGACCTTCAATCAAGGCTTCAATCACAAAGTTGTGGCTGTCTTCTGGACTTTTCTGATGACCCAAGCAGATGCACCTCTTGGGAGGGAAATAGAGCCAAGAGAATCTATGGATTGCTTTGCTTAACTTGGTTTGTATTAAAATAGAAAGGACAACATTATTCATTAGCCTTGTTGCTGGGGCAGAGGAGAACTCAGAGTAGTGGGATTATGCCAACATACATTTCTGTCAGTATAAAAACTGCTAGGTAGCACTTTAAAATGGCTGCCTAGCTATTCCTATGCTAATTTCACTGTAAAGAAGCAACAAGGATCCATTTGTGTCATTGCTTTATTTATCATGAATCAGACATATTTTTCTTACCATACTTCAGAAACAATACTGCATATTCTTATCACAATTTTTTCTCTTCTTCCTTTTTCTCTTACAATACTATATATACACTTACTATATACAGTTCCTTTCACTGAAATTATATCATATATAAATTATATTTATACCATAAAAACCACAACTTTCAAAACTGGCCTATTATTTCATAATAAAATAATAAACTGTACTTATATAATAATACTTGTGAAATATTTCACAATAATAGGATTAAGGTGAATAAAATTTCAAAATAAATATTTATAAGAGCCATTTTACCACATTGATTTTATTGCTTTATTTAATTTATGAATCTGGCATAATAAAATAAAAGCTAAAACCAAGAACATAACATGAAAATAGCTAGGAATCAAAGGTAAGCGCTACCACTTATAGCTTTCCTGGGTGTGCCAAGAATTGAGGTGAGTGTTGAATATAATCAATCCAAATATAACTCAGTTGTATTTTGTGATTGTTTTTCTATCAGTGTCATCTTGACATTTCTGTGTTATCTTCCCAAGGTATAGAAAAGAATGCCTTAATTAAGCATGAGAACTGAATGAAAGCCAGGATTGCCAAATAACTGTTGACCTTAGGCTTTCCATAATATACAGTTGAACCAAATTGTTTTTTTAAAATCTCAACTGTTTATTAGAACATCAAAAAAGCAGAGCTTATATTAGGAGCAATCCAGTGAAGTGTTGCAAACTATTGCTAAATTATTATTTGTCTGAGATGGTATATAGGTTCTCTTGAGTGGGGGGCTAGAAGACCTCCAAAGTCCCTTCCAGCTCTATTCTATTCTAAAATGTCTGTTGGAGGCGTTATCACTATATATGTCATTATATTTCATTCTTTTTGGATTACATTTATTTATTTATGATGAGTTGATTACAGAGCAGAATTAGTACTGGAATTATTGTATGAATGTATTGAAGTAAGGATAATGGTATAGTGCAGATTAAGTTTGATTTACTTTTTCTTTCATTTCTGGTCTTTACTCTGTTTGACTTTCTACTTATTTTGCTTTCCTGTGTTTTGCCAGCTGCTTATCCCAAAGCTGATTTGCAGGATGGGTATATATTCGTCGAAACGTTGCCAAGACACTTCAAATTCTACGTGGGAGAAAACCCGAAGAACCAAAGACCTACATACAAACACCCGCGAAAACCTCAGAAAACAAATACACATATATATATCGTGTTTCCCCGATAGTAAGACACCCCCGATTGTAAGACGTATCGGGGTGTCAGGGGGTCGGCTAATGTAAGCCGTACCCCGAAAGTAAGACGTATATCTTACTTTCGGGGAAACACGGGGGCGGAGGGGAGGGAAGATGGACGCGCACACCCGGTGGAAACGGCGGGGCTGGGGAAGAGACGCCGAGGGGGGCAGCTGGACCTCCCCGCGCAAGCCGAGCCCCGAGCCTCTCCAGCCATGCGCCGGGCCAGCAGGCTGCGCAGGGAGAGCCACCGCCGCCGCCGCCGCCCCAGCCGCCGCGGGCGAGGCTGGCTCGCCAAGCTCGGAGGGAAGGAGGCTCCCTCGCTTGCTCCGCACAGCCCCGCCACCCTCTCGGCCCAGCTGCATCCCCTTGTAACACTGACTAACCTGAGCACAACAAAGCCCCCACCCAAACAGAACACTCCCCCATCCAATCAGAGCACAGCCAACCCATCCAATCAGAGCACAGCCAAGCCCCTAACCAATCAGAACACACCTCCACCCAATCAGAACACAGCTGAGCTCCCAGCCAATCAGTTCAAACCCCCACTGGCAGTTAAAAGGAAGAAACAGCTAAAATCTCACATTGCTCCTAGAAGCCGAAAGCACCAGCCTGAAGATGACGAATGAGACTTCGTCGAATATATATATGTGTGTGTGTGTGTGTGTGTGTGTGTGTGTGTGTGTGTGTGTGTGTGTGTGTGTGTCAAATTAAGGGCATAAACAAAACCATGACTTGAAACTTATTGCATTTACCTGAATTGAAGCTAATGTCACTAATGACCATTCAAAATATGGAGAGAGCTGTCCCTCTAAGGATGATTTATTTTGCTTATCATTTTGAAAAGAGTATGTGGTATGATGGATAACAATTTTAACAATAGGTGCACTTCACTTTGTAGTGCTGCATGTAAGAGGAGTTTCATTAAAGCCTCATCAAAGCAGAGCATTTTTTGCAAAGCTTTGTGCAGACCATGTTTTCTACAATCTTAGTAGAAAGGAATCCATCGTCATCAGCAGCCATTCAGTCATGTCTGACCTTGGTCACTCTATGGATCAGCACTCTCCATGTCCCTGTGTCTTGCACTGCCTTCTTCAGATCTGCTAAGGCCATCTCAGTGTCATCTTTTATAGTGTCCAGCCAGCAGATGCTAGGGCGGTCCCTTCTCCTTTTTCCGCTGATCCGTCCCAGCATGACTGACTTTTTGAGTGAGTCAGCTCTCACGATATGACCAAAGTATGACAGCCTCTGTTTGGCAATCTTGACCTTAAGCGAGGTTATGCATTCCATGGGATGCGTAATAGTCACCTCCAGTACCACAGTAAAAAGGCGTCCACCCTTCTCCTATCTGCTTTTTTCAGAGTCTAAGTTTCATAGCTATAAGTAGCAATTGGAAAAATTATTGCATTAACTAATCTCCGTTTGGGTGTGAGGCTGATGTATTTACTCTTCCAAAAGTTATTCATGTCAGACATTGCAGTTCTTCTAAGGCAGGCATGTCAAACTGCTGCCCCACAGGCCGGATGCATCATACTGAAAATACACCTGCCCCATTGCCGGCATACAGTGTGAAAAGCAACAGAAGGATAAAGTCTGAGATCAGAAATGACCACACTAAAAAAGGCAAGTATTCCCATATGCAATGGTGATACTATGTGACTATTTTGATATAAATCAATTTGAGATGGGATCTTCAGTGTGTAATTATTGAAGTAGTTTATGGATTAGCACAATTTTATTTGATTGGGCCTGAACAGGATTCACTGTTGGCTTTAATACAATTACTGTATTCTTCTACAGCTGATAACTCCCTCATATACAAGTGTATGTGTATGTATCTATGCATGTATATATGTGTGAAATTTCTTGCAACTGATGGAAGTGATGCCATAATTAGCACATTTATTATGAAAACTTAAAATGTTAAAATATTGTTAGTTTTGCTGTAACAGATCAGTGTAGCTACTTTATGAAATATAAGTCAAAAATACATAAAAAGGTTCAGTATTATGCGTGCTCTTCCATGTTCTGCTTCCTCTTCTAGTCTGTTAATATTTAAAGTAAAGAACATGTATTCAGTAATTGCCATTTTAATAAAACAAGATTCAGAAACTTTAATAATGTAAATTGCATTTGGTTTGAGAATCTGGGGATAGGAAGGACATAAAACAATTAGATGCTTGTCAGCCAGTATTTTGCTTTTGCAGCAAACTTCACAATTTTGTCACAGTCTGATGCTAGAAAGAGGAAAGAATATTTGAGCTGCTTCCAAATGGAGTTAAACAACTCTATGCCAAGAAAATGAAAACTTCACTTGAATATTGTAGCGATAATCTCTTCACACAAGTTATCATATACGTTTTGTTACAAGTAAGTATTTACAAGAACTGAATTCTGAATGCAGTGCAATTTCCCCCCCCCTTGTGCAGCAAAATGAAGCCTATGTGGGATACACACAGAATTTTAAAGGATGTGCCTGCTAGAACATTATGGATAAAATAGTAACTCGAGACTTACTAATATATAAAAGCAAACCCATTGAAATCAACGGAACATATAAAACACAGTTAAAATCTTTTATGGCTAAATGTGGATCAAATTAAGAGTCAGACTAAAGCTGCTTCTTGAAAATATGCTATGAACAAACAAGAAAACAAAAATACAAATGCAAAAAGATTTTTGAGCCAACCCATGAACAATAAGTTTAATAGTTTTCAGCAGACCATAGCTTTCTAGAAGCTCCACTGTCTCATCTAGTTGAAGATGGACATACAGTAAACACAATAATATATGATACAACCCATCACAACTGGATTAAAAAAAATACACAAAATATAATACATAAAAATGGTTTTACATTGTGGACTGACAGAGCTCTAAAAAAAAGGTGACCATAACCCTGGTAGGTTTTACAAAGTCTTTAAAAAAATAAAACAGTACTTCATGTGAAATTCATAAATACATGGGATGTGGGGGAGAGTCGGCTGTTAAGATTTGTGGTATATCCAAGAAACATTCATGAAGTGTTCTTGACATTCTTTCCTTAGCTTGCTATCACTATCTGGGGACACCAAATAGGCACTTGTAATCTACCTGAAAGTTGAGGCCAAGGGTGGAGGGGAATCTGAAGAGGAAAGCTGGGGATAGAAAATATAATAATATGGCATGGGAGGACTAAAAAGGATGAGAAATGTAACAGTCCGGTTTAAGAGGAGGCCTATTTGAAAGGCTTTAGCTGATGATTGTCAATGTAATACAAGAACCTGCATTTACGTAAAGGCCTTTGTTGTTCTCCCCACATCTTTTTCAACAGAAGATTATTTTATTATACATGAGCTAATGAGAATAGGGAAAGTTTAAATCTTAATTCCTAGAATTTTTCATTTAGGAATGAAAAATGCTACATATAAATCAGCCAGCACTCCTGTCCTTATAGGTGCTGATGGCTGAAACAAAAAGGAATTCAACATCCCAGGCACTATTGATTTTACCTTCTCCCATATTAGCTGTAATAGCTATTATTTGATACCAAGGATGCTGTACCTCTCCCCAAATGCTTGAGGAATCTCAAAACGTACCTGAATGTCAAAGCTGGCATTTATTGTCCAGTCAATTCTTCCTAAGAATAACATTTAGGACCCAAGGTTGTGGCATCACAGTGACCAGTTTGCCCAAACAACACATGAGGTTATGCTTGGAACATTCAATTTACCAAGGACAGTGGAGCAGGATTAACATGAGGTGAGGAAGAAAGGAGAAGCATGATTTCCACTTGGCATTGCTTGATAGAATTTTCAGCACATGTTGCTCATCTCTCCAGAACACAACACGTTGCAAAATAAGGCACAGTTCTGAGCAAATTGTGACTTGGTTCTCTACAAAGTCCATTTCTGTGTACCATTCCATTACTGTGACCACCTTGGGAACTCAATACAGAAAGGAGTGTTTGTTCTAACATTGCAATGGAACTATCCAGAAGTTCTTGGGTGGAATCAATTACAATCAATTCATAGGGGAACCCCCCCCACACACAATCTTACTTGAATTTAAAACATCCTTCAAAGGGTTGGGAAACGACTCTGTCAGTTTTTCTTATGTTGCCACCTTGAAGTTGCATGTGTCACTCAAACAACAGTCCAAAGGCTCTTAGGAACATTCTTACTCTGCTGATCAAACTCTGAATTAGCCAGTGCCTTTGTACCTGGTCCTTCCAACAAAAGCTGACCATTCAGGAAGTGAAAACGGTACTATGTCAATAATGTAGTGGTCATACAGGCCAATAGTGAAAATGAGGCCCACGTCAGTTATGAAAGAGAGATCATGATTTTATGAAAACAGATTTACTATCTACCCTCAGACAGACAGTGGCAAAAATGACACCCCCCCCAAGCACAAAACCCCTTGAAAAAGAAGGAATAACCAATGTTAAGGCAGACATTTAACCTGAATATTATGACCCAGTGCCATGAACTAAATTCACAACTCATCTGTTTTAACATATTTTTTTATTCTGAAACTTCCCATCTACTTTTCACAGTCTCTTTGGGCCTCCCCTCCTCTGTACATGCTAATAACACTATGGGGAAAAACATTTCATTGTGATGAAATGTCTTCTTACAGCACCTTGAAAAAAACACCCTCCATTTAAAGTGGGACAAATACCCAAGCATGAAAATGTAATAGTGGCAGGCTTTGACCTGTGCATTCCAAATCGTTCTAGAAAGGGGTTACCCCCTGTGCTCCCTTTTCCAACAATCACATCCGTGCCTTGTAGTGTGCCCCTTTCCCAAGTACCTGCTTGGGAGTTCCTCCATCAGAATTCTACTAGCTTTGGGAAAGATCAATGGTCTAAGAGGTTAGTCTTACTGGATTGATCAGAAGGAATTGGACAAGAAGAGGTGCTTTAAGTTTAAGTAAAAAACCCGTAGGACAAAATAGGAAAAGCTTAGTGACAGAGACTCAATGGTAGGGACAGGCAAAAACCATAAATTCTGCTAAATCCTCTATATTACTCAAAACTACGTGCTAATAATTAGACAGGGTATAGTTGAAAGTTATGGGCCTCAGTCCAGGAGATGCCATGCATGATGATCTTGACACTATTTCTGTAACAGAATTTGTATCGTAGAAGCACCAATCTAAATTAGAAGGCAACCATGTTAGACTCTACGTTTAAAATCAGAGGCCGGTGTTTATACTTAAATGTCAGCGTTTTCAGCAAGAAACAATACAGCCTTCAAGTGATGTGGGACTGCATTTCATCTTTCAGTAGCTCCTTAATTATTTTGATACTACCGGTAGCAAACCCTGCAAGGATTTGCTAGGGGAAAGATATATAATACAGAGGGGAAAATGTACCTGGATAATTAGAGTCTGCTCTTTTTTCTGAGACTAGCACAGAAGCAGAAGAAAAATTAATATCTCACCAGAATATTGCTTAGGCAGCAAGAACTTTGGTCTATGCTTTTCCCATAATGTTTTTGGCAAGGCAAATGTAAAAACAAAAGAGAAAAAAGAAAGAGCTTCTTATGAGAATTATTACATTCCCAAAGACGTAGGAAATATGTCCAAGTTACTCAGCCTTAGCCAGCCCAAGTATTTCCCTAGACCATTATACCAATGTTTCTCAACCTTGGCAACTTTAAGACGTGTGGACTTCAACTTCCAGATTTCCCCAGCCGTCCACAAAATCTTAAAGTTGTAAAGATTGAAAGACACTGCCTTAGACAGTTATCTCACAATCCCCCTAAGTCAGACTGTTAATTTCATGATTATCTCATCTGCTTTCCTCCCAGTGCCCTCCTTCTTCTAATATATACTTTAACTCATAATTTCCCACAAATACTATTAAGACCTTCTTTTGCTTGCTGGGGTTCTCATTCTTTTTTTCCAAGTCAGTCAGTCAGTCAATCAGTCAGTCAGTCAGTCAGTCTCTCTCTTTCTTGCACATTCATACCCTTGCCTTCTTCCCCTCCCCCAATCTTATACAACTATTACTCATGTCTTCTATTCAAGCATCTGGGACAAAATTGCCACACTTTTTGTCATAATCATCAGCAGAAGCCTTCCACCAGCTTCTCAGCTTGGGTGGGGAGGTGGGACGATGCAGTCATCCTACATTTAAAATGCCCAGGATATTGAGGGAATAAAGTTATTTCCTTATAATTAACCAACAACTCCCCATGTTGCCCCAACTCCCTATGTTGGCACTGCACACAGACTTAATCAAGAGATTCTTTAAAAAAAAAAAAGATTCGTCAGCTTCCTCAGTCACTAGATTGGTTAAAAGGCAGCATCAGATTTCCCAACCTTTTTTCTTAGAACAACCATCTTCAGCCTGCCTATGTTAATTGTTCTCAGCAGATCAAGGCCACTAGGATAGAATCTGGAATTTGGCATGGAAAACACAGGCACATTTGGATATTAACAAGAGTCTCGTTTCACTAGATGCTGTTAGCATTCTGTTGCTGGGAAGGCATCAAGAGGTACCAGATCTTGGCAACAACATCTCCTGAAATACTGATGACCTAGCCCCCAAGATCAGTTCTTCCTGCTGCCTCCAGATACGATTCTCCTTTCACTTTATGTTTTCTTGTAATGCTTTTTTTTCTGTTTGTTTGTTTAAAACGTTCCTAAGTAGAAAACATCTGTGATTGTAAAAGTCATTTTTTTTGGCATTTTTTTTTCTTTGTTCTTTTTTAAAGGATGTATGTCAAGGCATCCTATAGAGGTGGCTTCTCTGACAAGACTTCTCTTTCCTCCATCTTCTTTAAATTGTCCAGTCAACCCAGAGGGGGCTTTAGTCTTTGACCAACTTGTACACATGATGCTGAGCTCCATGCTCGCTGGTTGATACCTCAAAAACAAACGCTATGCAAAGTAATGTTTCCTGGGTATCTCTGTTTGTAACAACCTAGATAAAAAAAGAAACACATACAGGGGGAATCAGACAAAGTCAAACTGAATGAAAAAGTCGAGTTATACATCCAGACAAAGGGTAACATATTTTGTATAAAAAAATGACCATTGAAATTTATGCAGGATTTCCTCTATCCAACTCAATAAATTTAGATCAAGTTAGATAAATCAATTTAAATGATGGCATTTAGGCTGACATTTCTCCCAATTTTACCACTCACTTATTTCTTATTTACAGGACCTCATGTCCATACAACGCCATTTTGTGAAGACAAAAACTTTTATTTGGGTTTCATGTTTTTTTGTGAACCGCTTAAGGTTTAACGTATAGGGAAAAGCAGTAAAAAGATACTATAGTGGAACCATAATTATCCCTACTAACTAGTCAATTTCCTGAACTGTATCTATTTAGGACTGTGTATGAACAGCTGTTAGGAATTGTTGCCTGAGTTTATTTATTTTTTCTCCTTTTTCCTGCCTGTCTTTTTCTCTTTTGAATGAAGTTTTTAGATTGTAAGAGCACAGGCAGAGACTGATTTTTTTTTTACTGATTTTGAAAATCAGTAAAAAAAAAAGTATGGATGGATGAGAAGTAATTTACAGAACAATCATGTGTGTTTTTCTAAGAAACCATAAATATTTATAAGAGTTGTAGAGCTAATGACTTTCATTAGATTAGCTATTACATAACAGATGCACACCTGCACTTTAAATGAGCACAAATCAAGGGGAAAAAAACCCTAAAAGAACTTGTTACCAATAAATTCATAACATCCTATTCCGAACAGGGAAAGGAGTTTCAGAGCATGTGAGGAAGTCATGGGACTACTCCATCATGTTCTGAATCTCAATGGCTACGTAGTCCTGAGAAGTAATTATGTAATTTGCCAATCATTAAGTCACCCTTTTTAAACAAAAAAATAAATGAGCACCAAAAGAAGAAAAATCGGAGAGGAAAGGAATGAAACTATTATTTATACTGGTAGTCCTTGACTTATAATGTAATAGAGCTTGCCTGTTACAGGCGTAAGTTGCAACAGTCATAAAATGGGTCACCCACATGACTAACCTGATTTTAAATCTTTTTTTTTCACTTTAATTTTTATTAGTTTTATAGTTATAATAGAACAAAAAATAGTTACTACAATATAATTGTGTATAGTATACATATTTCACAAGGCACCTCACCAACCACATCCCCCTCTACCTCCTCCCTTTCAACTTCTATCCCCCCACTTTCTCTACCTCCCTCACTCTCCTCATTCCTCCTACAACTCCCTACTTCCCTTCTCCCTCACTCCTCAAACTCCTCCTCCTCAAATGTGGTTCTGAGGTGCCACTAAAACAATCCATATCTAAACTTATATAACACAATTAAATATTAGATATTACAAATAATAAAATTACGAATCCCCCCCAACCACCTCCCCCCCGACTTCCCAGAGTGAATACAGGGTAAAAACACAAGAAAACCCACTAAATTACCCCAAAATATTATTTAAAACCTATTGAAAATACTATATTTTAAATCTTTTTTGTGGTAGCTGTTAAGCAAACATGGTGGTTGTATAGTGAATGCCATGGCCATCACGCAAACCCATTGTATGCTATAGAGCAGGCATGTCAAACTGCCGGCCCACGGGCCAGATGCATCACAGTGAAACCGCGCCCACCCTATTGCCGGCAATGGGGGACAAGTTGTGATACGTCGTGTGATGTCACATGACATCGCGAGTTTGACATGCCTGCTATAGAGTATTTTTTGCTGAAAACTGGAAGTAAACAGTTTTCAGCAAAAACATAGTAAACTTGAGGTCATGTGACCATGGGATACTGCAAATGACTGTAAATGTGGGCTGGTTGCTCAGCAACCAAAATGTGGTCATGTGACCAGGGAAAACAGCCATTGGAACTTCGGAACTGGGTCATTAGTCGCCATGGGGAGGTCCATTCAACTGATTCTAAGCTAGCAGTCGTAAGTCAAGGACTTCTTGTAAGCCAAGAACAAAGCACTTTGATTCCCTAGAGAATTTAATTAATCTTGATTTGCTTTTCATCCTTTTATAAAGATTAGTTTTAGCATCTAGGCAGCAGTAACACTGAAATGATGAAGGGCTTTACTGAGCATCCATGAGAAATGACGGAGCCAGCTACCAAATTTCCCTGAAAATAAGACCCAACAGGAAAATAAGCCCTAGCATGATTTTTCAGGACACTCATAATATAAGCCCCACCCCCAAAATAAGCCCCATTTAAGATTGTCAGCCAGATGGACGCATTTAGTACCGTATTTCCCCGTATATAATCCTTAATCAGAAAATAATGTGTCTTTAAATTAATATAAGACCCGGTCTTATTTTCGGGGAAACCTGGTAGGAATCATAATAGAAGAAAGAATTTCTTTACCTGTAGGATGGTGAAATTCTCCAGGACACTATTCATCATGTATTTTTCTGGAAGATGTTTCAGTTTATGGATGAAGTTGATCATATATTCGCACATAGGAGACCGATGGATTCGATACACACATCTTCCATTCTCCATCCGAGCAAATTCAGTCTGCAGAAACACACACAGAGATCAGGTTGTACTCGTGTAAAGCTATCAATGCTTAATCTGCAGAATACCTATACCTACTTAGAATGGAAAAGAGAATCAAATGGAAAAAAAGAGGATGTGTGTGTGTGTGTGTGTGTATATATATATATATATATATATATATATATATATATATATATATATATATATATATATATATATATATATATATATATATATATATATATATATATATATATATATACACACACACACTCAAAAGTCGCGCCTATCAGCTGTTTAGCACGTAAGCCTTGTCGCGCCTATCAGCTGTTCTGCACAACTTTTGAATTTCAACCAGAGACTGGCTTCTGCATAGATGCTGAGACTACCATAACTTTCAGCGAGCGAGCATGTTATGCCATACTGTAACTGTTTTAACTGTTATGTAAGTGTATGCACAAGCTCCCTTGTTATTCAGACCTTGCTCTGATGATGTCAACTGCTAGTTGACGAAAGCTTAGCAATAAAAAAGCCTTTTTCTTATATCCCGGAGCTCATCATTTTATTTTACTTTAAATGCCCACACCTGGGATTCCAATATTTAAATGTATTAAAGATATATATAGGTCTTTGGTTATTCGGGTTTTCTCCCGTGTCAAATTGGAAGTGTCTTGGCGACGTTTCGACGAAGTCCCATTCGTCATCTTCAGGCTGGTGTTTTCGGCTTCGTGCTTCTAGGAACGTCGCTTCGTTGAAACGTCGCCAAGACACTTCCAATTTGATGCGGGAGAAAACCTGAATAACCAAAGACCTACATACAAACACCCACAAAAACCTCAGAAAACAAATATACATACATACATACATACATACATACATACATACATATGACATCGTCAGAGTTCTAGCCAGGATTGAGAATCACACGTTCTTATGGTCTTTGTAACGCCAAGCGTTTGGCTAACGAAACGAAAGCTGACAAAAGCTAATTTTTAAATAAATTTTTAGTCTCAGTGATCTGTGTTTTAGTTTTTGAATATGAATATACCTGAGACTCATATCTTCAAAACTATTTTTTATGTATGTATGTATGTATATAGGTCTTTGGTTCTTCGGGTTTTCTCCCACGTAGAATTTGAAGTGTCTTGGCAACGTTTCGACGAAGTCCCATTCGTCATCTTCAGGCTGGTGCTTTCGGCTTCGTGCTTCTAGGAGCAATGTGTGGTTGTGGCTGTTTCTTCCTTTTAACTGCCAGTGGGGGTTTGAACTGATTGGCTGGGAGCTCGGCTGTGTTCTGATTGGTTAGGGGCTTGGCTGTGCTCTGATTGGATGAGGGGTTGGCTGTGCTCTGATTGGCTGGGCGAGTGTTCTGTTTGGGTGGGGGCTTTGTTGTGCTCAGGTTAGTCTGAGTTACAGAATTAGAGATGGTAAGCTGCATAGCTGTTTGGCTTCGGGTTCGTGGTCGTGCCTCATCTTCATGGTGGGTGTCAGTTTGCTTCATGTATGGATTGGAGGGGTTTAAGGTGGCTAATGATGCAGCTGTGGTCTGGCTTCTGGTTTGTGGTCGTGCCTCCTCATCGGTGTGGGTTTGGGTTTGCTTTTTGCCTGGATGTGTAGTGGTGACATCCTGTGTGGTTTTTGTGAGTGTAGGTCTGGTGTCATGGACTCGTTTGTCAATAAGGGCGGGTTTCCAAATGGCTGGTAGGCGGGAGGTATCATCTCGTTTGTTCATGCTGTGAGGGCGTTTTTCTATCTGGATGGCTTCTCTGATTATTCTGTTATTAAAGTGTTCAGTTTTGGCAATAGTTCTGGTCTTTTTGAAATCAATTTCATGTCCTGTGGCTTTAAGGTGTTGGACCAGGGAAGAAGTTGGTTCCTCTTTTTTGACTGAGTTTTTGTGTTCTTCAATGCATGCACTTATTCTTCTGTTGGTTTGTCCGATGTATGTGGTGGGGCAAGCAGTACATGGGATTTCATATACTCCTTGATTTTCTAATTCAGTTTTGTCTTTGGGGTTTCTTAGGATGGTGGATATTTTTCTGTTTGTGCAGAATACTGTCTTGACGTTATGTTTGTGCAGGATCTTGCTGATCCTGTCTGTGGTGCCTTTTATGTATGGGAGGAGGGCTTTGCCATTTTCTTGTTCTCTGTCTTGGATTTTAGTGGGAGTTTCTTTTTGGATTAAGTTGGAAATCTTATTTCTTCGGAATCCATATATATGTATGTATGTATGTATGTATATATAGTTACAAAGCAACCTTATCCTTATGTTGCATTTTTTTTCCTGAGAATCCCTGTTTCCAATCCCACATTAAATATAATGAAGTTCACTTTTCTGTAGCATCTTCCTTCTGTTCATTCCTCATAGAGAAAGCATAGGACTCACCTCCACCTTTTCGACGACTTGTTTTCCAAAGGAGCAGACCTTAGTGGAGACTGTGATGGTCATGTTTTCAGCACTGCTATACTGACTGCTTACACCATAAAAAGCACCAGGACCATCCTGTATAGTGCTGTTCAGATCCGCCTGGAATAGAGCAAGAGGTTCATGCAAATTAAACATGGATTAGAATGACTTATTGGCTCAGAATAGTGTCTAATTTACGCTAACTAAAAGAGCATGTTGATCAGTTGAACAGTGGAAAAAGTGGATGGGGTCCAAGCATCTTTCACCCAAATATATATAAGTCAAATCTACCTAGCATACAAAAGGAATAAAACCATCACCAAATTAAGATTATTTGATACTATTTTGGTAAGGTACCTTCTCCTATCTAACTGTATATTACACCCCCAATTATATCAGCCTTCTTCAATGCTGGATGGTGGTTATGGGAATTGGTCCAACTTTCTGGAAGACTTGAGGCTAGAAAGAACATTACCAGAATAGACTAAGAAGATTGTCTGCCATATTATCATGTAAAGAAAGACTTAACAATCGGAGACGTTGCTTAACTTCAACCTGCATGAAGTTCTTACCCAAAACTTGACAAGGAAAAAGGAATTCTGGGGTCCTCTCTCATAGAGCTCTTTCAGGCCACCTTTTTTCTCAGGAAACTTGTCATAAATCTGGCGTATGTCCACTGCTTCCAGCAGTGGGTCACTGTATGAGGGGTTCGTCTGTCCGATATGCACAAAAAGGTGTTTGCTATACTGTAATGGGAAACAGAACAGATGGCATCTTTGTTCACTATGTAGGTTGAAACATTGCAAACAACAATAATAGTAGTAATAATAATAGTAATAATAATTCGATAGCCTTGATGAATTTGCCCTGGATGACTCAAGAGATTTTGCCAATTGCTACCATCTGAACAAAAACAGATCAAAAGGCGCCATCGTAACATTTTATATTTCATAAGCCATTAAAGAGAATTCAGAACTCAAGTTCTGGGCATCACTTTTTAAAAAGGCCAGATAAGTGGAAGCTCCAACGATATGTAAGCATGAAGTTATGATATAAATCTCATGATACCACTAAAGTGAAAACTCAATTCTCTGGATCTTGATGCAATGGACTAAATTAACTTGTGTGCTATGTCATTTGTGCAATAAAGCCACCACAGAAATTGGGATGGGATGGGAATAACAGGTAGCCCTCAGTCTTAAAAATGACACTCCACCGCATTCTGTAGGATAAAGCAAGATCTATCATTCTTTCCTCCCTCCTGTATGAATGACAGTGCCGAATTTCCTCTCTTAAGAGTTACCGTTTCAGGGTCACGCTGTACTTCCATGAATGCTGAATACTCAAGGAGCCGCAACTTGGCAGAGGCAATCGTTCGGTCCTGCCAGACTGGCACAGCTGAGGCAGAAGGTGGAAGAGGAGCCAAGGGCTCATAGCCTAGAAGAATGGGCAGGTACAACAATCTTAAAATGTTTTCCAACGGAATTTTAGTTGCGGGAGAAAATATGGAAAAATAATCTTTAACCAGTGAGAAAAGCAGGCAACTGGGTCAGATTAGTTCAGTTTGGTTCATTTGTCAATCTTTCCAGGCAATTTAAGACTATTCCCTTCATTGTTATTCCAATTACATTACATTACATTACATTCTCTAAAAGTAGAGAATTTTTTTTTCATTTCTGGGCTGTCTATGGACTTAGGAGATAGCAATATGAAACATACTAATCTATTAAACAATGAGGAGGCCATCATTGGATCTTTCCATTCTGGACAATAAGCCTTCAGTTTCTTGGGGAAGTTTATGGAGAAGGTTCTCTCTGTTAGATGCTGCCACCTTGTGGGACTGAGGAAGCATGCCTTCTCTTTGTTGCCCTTTCCCTCTGGAACAGCAGTCCCCAAAAGATATGAATGGCCCCCACTTTCCTGGAGTTCCAGAAAGTCCTTAAAACCTGCCTTTATCGCAAACCTGGGGTTAACGGGTTTATTGATGTATTTGTGAGAGCTCTGTTGTATCTGTACAGTTTATTGTTCTGGTTGTTTTGATTTAAGTTGCTTGTTTATGTGTCTGTAATTGTTAATTGTTTTTATTGTTAATGGATTGCATAAGCCACCAGAACCCAACAGAGTAAGCAGCCATAACCAAATTTAATAAATTAAATTAAGGTAAGGTTATTCGTGAACAAAATAGAGGTGCTGACTAGAAATCTGTCTTAAGGACAAATATCAAGAGTGCTATGAATTAGATAACTTCCCTGCATAAAACACGACTTAAATTCTCACTTACTGCTATAATAATACAAGAAGACAGTGGTCTGCTTCCAACCCCCTGCTTGAGCAGGAGACCTTATACCATTCCAGACAAATCTCTTCTTGAAAACCTCCAGTGGTGGAATACCCATAATTTCTGGAGGCAAGTGTTTCTGTTGAATAATTGTTCTCACAGTCAAGAAATTTCTGCTTAGGTCTAGACTGAATCTCCTTTTAATGATATTCCACTAGTTATTTCTTGTCCTGCCCTCAGGTCCCTTGGAAAATAGATCAACCCCCTCTTCTCTGTGACAGCCCTACGGGACCGTCTGCTGCCCCATGAAACCCAGCGACCGGTTAGGGCCCACAGAGTCGGCCTTCTCCAGGTCCCATCAGCCAGTGTTGCCTGGCGGGGCCTAGGGGAAGAGCCTTCTCTGTTGCGGCCCCGGCCCTCTGGAATCAACTCCCCCCGGAGATCCGTATCGCCCCCACCCTCTCCGCCTTTCGTAAACTGCTCAAGACACATCTTTGCCGACAGGCCTGGGGCATTTAACATCTTGGCCCTAGCCAGTGTATGTTTGTGTGCATGTTTGTTGGATGATTGGTTTTTTTTAATTCAGGGGTTCTTTTTTATATATGTATTTTAATGTTAGATTTCTATTCATGCTGTGAGCTGCCCTGAGTTCCTGGAATAGGGTGGCATAGAAATCCAATAAATGAAATTAAATGAATGAAGTATTGGAAGACTGGAATCAGGTTCACCCCCTAGTCCATTTCTTCATTAGACTAGAGATACCTAGTTCTCTCAACTGTTCATTATACCATTTAGCCTGCAGATCCCTTATCTTTATTGCTCTTCTTTGTACTCTTTCTAGGGTCTCAGCATCTTTTTTTTTTAATCATGGTGACCCAGAACTGGACACAATACTCCAAGTATGGTCTCACCAGTGCAGTATAAAATGGCACTATCATTTTACGTAATCTTGATACTATCCCTCTGTTGATGCAGCCTAGGACTGCATTGACTTTTTTGGCAGCTGCGGTACACTGCTGGCTCATACTTAAGTTGTAGTCCACTAGGACACTAAATCCTTATCACAGTTACTATTGTTGAGCCAGGTATAATCTATTCTATACCTGGGCATTTGGGTTTTCTTGCCTAAGTGTAGGACCTTACTTTTCTCACCACTTAATTGCATTCTGTTGGATAGGGCCCAGTGTTCAAATCTGTCAAGGTCCTTCTGAAACTTGAGTTTATCTTCCAAAGTGTTAGCTATTCCTCCTAGCTTGGTGTCATCTGCAAATTTAATGAGTTCCCCTTCTATCTCCATATGTGGATCATTTATGAAAATGTTGAAGAGTACTGGGACTAAGAAAGAACCTTGAGGTACAACCTTGAGGTACATTCCTGCATGGAATGTTCTAAGAATCTAATATCTGAATAAGTACTAAATAATATAAATTATGTTGAATTGCATCACTTCCTGATTTTAGTGCAAAAATCCGTTTTCATATGTGTAAGTATATTATGAATGTCACTGTGAGCATAGCATCTTACATGCTGATTCTGCTTTTATTTTGCCTACAGGTAAGTGAACTGAGGACAAGCAAAAACTTATTTTAGAGAACACAGTTGAGCAGCCTGAATTCAAATGCTGCATATAAATTACAAAACATGTAGCCTAGTGGCATTATCACTTTCATTCAGATGATAATTACTCCAATAAAATTCACTACTGCAGTTGGTAAGAAAAGAGTTCTTGTGAGCAGCAACTGCAGAAAAGAGTTGTACTGTGTAAACAAATAATGGAATCACATATGGATGGTGGTAAAGGAGACTGGAGACAAGAAATTTTTAGTTTTTGCATGGTAGAGCATTAAGAGGAGGCTAAATTGGAGAAATCAAGAAATCAAGACAGACCACTTACTGGCTAGTGATGGAGGCATGGGTGGCTGAATGGGGTAGGCTGGTTGTGCAAAAGGTTTAATGCTGAAAAACAAAATAACATAGAATAGGTTAAGTTATTTTGAAAAACCTTCCTCTAATCTGTGTATCTCAGGTACAGCTTTTCTCTGAATGTCAGATACTAGGCAATGCGAGCAACATTAGAAGGGGCAAGGGTGAGGCAAATGATGAAATTATGTGTTATCATAATATAAATCTCATGATTTACATATTTACATCAGACATTGGGGTTTGGGTGTAAAATTGCAGCATTTATGCCTGCATGTCATTATTTTGCCATCATTGGGATTTGCTGTATATGAGCAGAAAGGTGCTAGCTCTTTCACACCAGTGGGTTTCTCATAGTCACAGAGCAGTCAATGTGGAAGCACGGTGCTGGACTTGATCCGATCCAGCATAATCTTGGATTTCTGGAATTATATGTCTAAAAGTATTGACTCTCCAGTACTCTCTGAGTCTGGGGAGAAGGGCGGCATATAAATTAAATAAAATAAATAAATATCATATCAAAAATTTAATACAATTGATAAAGAAATATTGGTGGGCTTTGCTGTGGCAGGGTTTCTTAAGTGCAACATAATCCAAACAATGGAAGAGTTTACATAATGTTTGAGTTGGAGCAATCTCTGTGTGCAACTAGGATTCAATTATTCTGTTTTTGAAAAATAGTAATAAGAGTTTGTTTGAAAACCTTAATCTTGCATCAGCATTAAAAATGTACCCATAGCATACAGCTCAAGCACCTACGCTACAAAAGTCATGTTCAAGATTATCCCATCCCATCCCATCCCACCCCACCATTACTTACTCCTGAGAAGATCCAGACTGTCCTGGGATAGGCCCACTCCAAAACTGAGAAAGTAAAAAGGATAGAAAACATGAAATCAAGGATATCCTCAGTAGTTGAAGTCATCCCTCAATGATTCACAGCATGTTAAGGGGGAGTATTTAATACACTTTCTATAAAATAGTTTGAAACTTTTGCCACTAGCAGACATTTAAAAACTGGGACTACATCAGTGGGTACCTCTACACAAAGCCAGGGTATTTTCTTAATTTTAGTAAAGTAATAGTTAGATAGAGGTAGGCAAACTGTGAAAGAATTAGTTGCTGTAACTGAGCTTCCTCATCTTTGCAAGAACCTTAGGAGCCCACCTGCTGATTTAGCACCATCACTGAAGAAAATGAGGCTGGAAAATTATATCCATTTTGGGGGGTGATGGTGGGAGAAGGGATGAGAATGGAGAGGAGTATTATTTACACCCTTAAAATTCACAAAATTGGTACAGGTAGTCTTCGGATAATGACCACTTGTGCAGCAACTGTCAAAAGTTAGGACTCCCATAGTCTCATGATCATGATCTTACGATGGTTGCAGTGTCATGTGGTCACATGATCACCATTTGCATCCTTCCCTGCCAGCTTCCCACAAGCAAAGTGAATGGGGAAGCCAGAAGAGAAAATCACAAGTCACTCCAATAAATAACTCCCATTCCTGCTGCTTTTTCTCCTGGAGAATCTGGCTACGGAGTATGAGATCCTGGGGATCCTGTACTACTCTATAGCATGTGCCCATCTGCATGCCCAGTCACCCAGTGGTACTGGTTTGTATGGTGCCCACCGACAAACTTGCAAGCCACTCAGGACTTCCTTGCTTAGTGATTAAACATGGCACTTGAGTTTAAAAAGCCAGAGATGGATAGCTGATGCAGGTCCATATAAAATACCTAACGTGTTTCCAATAAGCCAAGAGCATCGCTCCTAGGAATCCTGAGTGCTTATGTGGGACATTCCTTACCCTGGGAGCAGCAGAGAAGACAGCCTGAGGGAGTGGAGGAGGAGGACTCAGTTTGTTCTGCAGGACACTGGCAGATACAATCTGTGCTGAAGACATGGAAGCCATACTCTGCAAAGCCTTGTCCTTTGAGACTTGATCCTTCAAAATAGGATAAAAATGAATAAATAAACAGAAGGAGAGCTTGCTAATCCATACCACGAGAGCGCACAAAAATAACAAGCCACCTAAATTAAGGGATAAATTTTATAGTATTTGTTACAATAAACATTTTCTGTCCGAGTTTCAATTTCTGTACACTAACTATAAACCATTCAGCCAAGCTGTTTCTGAAAAATAATGAGATAATTGCCACTAGTTTTAGAAAGCTGATTCTCAAGGAACCGTGTTAATCAGAGACAGTCAAACTCTCCAGTTCTGTACAACTTAAGTAGAGTCAGAGAAGCAAAGCACAGGCAGCTTCATAGCATAATGTTCAAATTCTCCAAAGAGCAGCTTCTTATTTTCTCTTTATAACATTATCAGACATCGTTTTGGGTTTCACTGAGGTTAAGGATCTTTTTTTATCCTCTCGGGACCTATATGGTATTTAAAACTAATGAAATAAAGACAGGTCTGGGTGGTACTTACCAAGTTCATAGCCTGCATGAAGGAAAAAGAAAAAGAGAAATATGATTAGAACCCAGGTATGGGAGAAGGATGAGGAAAATCTGCATAATATCTATAATCATAATAGGATTTCAAGGGATTGAAATAGTCTACCTTTACTTTGTCCAAAAGGCAACTGGACTTTGTTTTTCCTTAAAGACATTTCGCTTCTCATCCAAGAAGCTTCTTCAATTCTCTAAGTTCTTCAACTTTTTGGGATGAGAAGCAAAACATCTTTGAGCAAAACCGAAGAAAGTTCAGTTGCCTTTTGAAAAAGCACCTTTGGAACAACCATGACCTGGATGAGTGAGAATCTCCACAGACATCTAACTTTACTTTGTAAATAAATTACATCTGAACAAGGCCAATTTCCAATGTATCCTACTTCACAGAATCCTGGGAACTTTGGCTAAAAGGGAATGGGTGGAAAATCCCACCTGGCAGGATGCTAATCTCAGTGGATATCTTCTTCGTGTTCACAAATGAAGTGAACAATGAGCAAGTTTCTTTTTAAAAGTCAAACACTGAGCAGGCTCTCCAGTTTTGCTCTTCTGCAAATTAGTCTAGGTCTATGTATGGATGGTAATACTCTTTGGCACATTAGACAGATACAAATGAAAAGCAATGCTCATTGTTCAATGTTCTCTTCTAGCATGGGCTTGCGCAATTATACAGAAGAGGTAAATTAGGACTGTCATATCTAGAGTGCAATAGTCTGGATGACGACTAGATGGCAAAACAAAGATACAGAAAACCTATCCAGGATTTTTGCAGGGCATATATGATAGCCTTAAGTAAGTACTGCACTGAATTATAGGTATAATTATAAATTTTTATGCTATATATTAAAGAATAGCAGTGTATTCTAACATTAATATTTGGTATTTTTTAAGAATATATTGCTTGCGTGCAGACAATTGTGTGAATCATTAGATCTTCTGCATTGTTTTTACATTTTCTTTGGCTCCCTCATTAAAGTTTAAAGACTAACTCAGTGAAGTGGCTGTGAAGATGCCACGAAACATCTTTACAATCCAGAACTGAATCTGAGATAATTTTATCAATACTGGACCAGTCTCAAAATCTCAATTCTGAACTAGCAGGGACAGAATTAAAGATCATCTCAAGTAGATTTCAATGTCACAATGCAGTTATAAAAGGAGAATTTATTTTCTGAGTATCCTCCCTCACCCCAAGGCACAAGTTGCTAGTAGTGGTGCCTATTGAGTTGGCTAATTCCAGAGTCTGAAAAGGGTCATTTTGTCATGAAGTAGAATATACAGGCTTCATTGTTAATTACTTTGTAAGTCTGTTACAAATGAATATACTTTTGTTCACCATTTAACATTTTAAAAAAATCAGAAATGCAGTATTGTGGACAACTAACTCGTATTAAAGCAGGCTACAAAAGCCATGTTTCGGTATAAGAAGACACGCAAGCCCCAGTTACGGGCATACAGATGCACATGCAGGAACAACATGGCTTAGCAATGTGACTGCACTGCTACACACTCAAGGTCCGGCATTTTCTTCCAAGGATCTTCCTTATATCAAAATTAAAGTACCAGCAACAACAGGATTAATTTGGGCATGCATCCTGTAAAAAGCTGCCAAGTATATCTCAAACCTAAGAGTTACAACAGCAATTTTTAAAAACAAGATACCAAATATATTGCTTGATATGTATTCAAAAGATTAAATAATAATTGTTATTATGAAGTAATGACATTAACTTCAAAAGAGTGTTGATAAGTGATTTAATTACCAGTCCCTCTTTGTTCTCACTTATCTTTTGTGCAAGGAGCTTCAATTGGGGTATGAATACTCTTCCCATTTTATTATTATAATAACTTTGGGAGGCAGGTCAGGTTCACTGTGTATACATGGCTTGTCTTCTAATGAATCACCTAGTATATTCAGCCAGAAGCCAGTTGCATGGACTTCAGAATAACCTACTCCCACAGATGTCAGTATAGTATCAAATTTCAACTTGAGGAATAATTTGAAAATGTGGCTTCCTGGTTTCACTTGGACACATGGCCCACCTGGAAGAGATTTTGCCACTGGCAATGTTCACAGCAAGTAGCTAAAGCAGTGTTTCTCAACCTTGACAATTTTAAGGCATGTGGACTTGCTGGCTGTGGAATTCTGGGAGTTGAAGTCCACATGCCTTAAAATTGTCAAGGTTGAGAAACACTGAGCTAAAGTTTACTCTGAATACAGAGCTTAAGGGGAAATTTGTCCTTTGTCCTTTTCTTGCTTACAAATAAGAAAAAGTAAAATATACTGTACATAGTGTCATTTCTAAAGTGTTTGTCAAAAATATTTCTTGGCGTCAATTGACTAGCATGCCAACCTCACTTCTGGGGTAATGTATTTTCTAACTTTTGTGGCAGATTTTCTACAGGGTCAGAATGAAAGTAAACATGTTCTAGAATTATACCCAATTATTGCATACAATTCACTTCTACATCTTTTTTTTACTCTTCTATGCCAATCTTCAACTGGAAGTATTTACTGAATTCTATGGAAACCTGGGCTTTGACAATAAATATAGGCAATGTAATCTGTTTGTAAGTAGTCAATATTTTTTTTGCTTTTGGGGTCAAAAGATGGGGAGACAACTATCTGCAACTTTCCCAATCCTACTTAAATTTATTTTCTACCTTGGGGAATCTACAAAGGGAAGAGAGGCAATTTTGTAATTTTCTTTCCAAAGCATATATTCACCAACAAAAATGATCAGTTTAGAATATTCTCTGACTTCCTTTAGAACCACCCCGCTCTCCATGCTCCACCTTCAGACATTGTATTCAGCAAATCATAATACACGGAACACACAGAGGGAAGGGATCAAGTTAGTCAATCTCCAGTTGCAGAATAAGGAGAAAAAAAGCCAACCACAGAAGAAAAGGAAAGGCAATCACAGGATAAAGCTCTCCAGTTGCACCCTTGCCCAGTTTCCTTGGTTCCTGGTTTCATGAACTTGTTCTATAGATCCTGATTCAGCCACAGCCATCTTATGTTCCTTTCTGGTTCTGTGCATCTCTGTTGCAACCACTGCATAGGCTTCCTTGCCAAATAATTTATTAGATTCTTAAACACATCATACAACAGTTTCCATAAGAGAGCTAGAGTAACGACTGTTTCATTTGCTTCTCTACCTGCTATGGTAAAAAATAAATTAACTGAAGCTTAACCCACTCGCACTAATAACTTAATAATTAAATTCAAAGTAATACTTAACAATGACATATTGCTATTATAGATGATTGTTATATAATTAACAATAATAGTAGAGCTCAACGCTCCCTTTTATTTAACATTAACAGGAAACCCGCTGGTTAAAGTCACCTGCTGTTTGGAGTTAGGCATCATCAATATGCAGATGGTGCTCAATTGTACATCCTGAACAGAGTCGATTGTGCTCTTTGTCACTTCATGACTGGATTACTGCAGTGTGTATTCTACTTGGAGATGTCTACCCAGAAGCTGCAGTTGGTCCAGAATACAGGTAGTCCTCAACTTACAACCACAATGGAACCCCAAGTTTCTGTTGTTAAGTGAAATATTTGTCAAGTGAGCTTTGCCCCATTTTATGACCCTTCTTGCCCCAGTTGTTAAGTGAATCACTCAGTTGTTAAGTGAATCTGGCTTCCCCATCGGCTTTGCTTGTCAGAAGGTTGCAAAAGATGATCACATGACCCCAGGACACGGCAACCGTCATAAATATGAACCAGTTGCCAAGTGTCTGAATTTTGATCACGTGACCTCAGGGAACGCTACAATGGCTGTAAGTCAGCGGTTCTCAACCTGTGGGTCGCGACCCCATTTGGGGTCGAACGACCATTTCATGGGGGTCGCCAAACACCGCAGTCCGCCATTTTTTTTATTTTATTTTTTGGTCGGCCATTTTTTCCCCTTTGTGATGCGGGCTGTCGCGCCGTGCATGCGCGGTGCGGGCCCGCCATTTTTTTTGGGTCGGCCATTTTTTTGTCGGCCATTTTTTTTCCTATCGCGATGCGGGCCGTCGCGGGCCCGCCATTTTTTTTTGTGCAATGCAGGCCGGGGTCGAGCCCCGGAAAAGGTTGAGAACCACTGCTGTAAGTGGAGAAAACAGCCATCGGTCACTTTTTTCCAGTGCCGCTATAACTTTGAACTGTCACTAAATGAACTGTTGTAGGTTGATGACTATCTGTATAGCAGTGTGGACAGTAATGGAAGTAATTCAGACACAGGGCAACCGGTATTTATTTGTGACTTGTGACGGTAGGAATGTCCTGGGGTCGTATCATTCCCCTTTGCGACCCTCTGACAAGCAAAGACAATGGGGAAGCCAGATTCACTTGACAACTGTGTTAGTAACTTAACAATTGCAGTGATTCACTTAATAACTATGGAAAGAAAGGTTGTAAAATGGGGCAAAACTCACTTAACAACTATCTTGCTTAGCAATATAAATTTGGGGCTCAGTTGTGGTTGTAAGTCGAGGACTACCTGTGTACAATTCTCACATCATTTCATAGGCCATTATGCATTCTGTATAGCTAGCTTTGTTAAGACTTTTAGGGTTATAGTTAAAGAGTTCAGGTGAAGGTATATAACAAATGTCACCTGATAGGATTAGTAGTATCACTAGGTGTTTATGGAAAAACAAGAGCCAGCTGTTGAAAGTCCAATCTGGAAAGTTCTTACTGGAAATTTACTCTTCTGTTTTTCCACTGATCTGACACAAAATGAATTGTTTTAGATAACAGTCCTATTCAAACCCTGCCACGTAAAGATGCTCTATGACAGGGGTGTCAAACTGCCGGCCCATGGGCCGGATTCATTATAGCAAAACCATACCCACCTCATTGGTGGCAATGGAAAAAAAGTCGCGATATGCCGCGAAACATCACGTGACGTTGCGAGTTTGACACCCCTATGTTGCTCTATGACATCTACCAACCAGCTCTCTCTCTCTCTCTCTTCGAGAGTTCTAGCTTTGATCTGATCCCAGGATCAAAGGGAAAGGGGCAAGGACATAAAAGGAACAGAGTGGCAATAACAGAGTGCAGTATGTTAGCTGCAGCATGGCTACGGCTTAAAGGTGAGAAAGCTGGGGAAGCGCGTACCTTCAGCTTGGACTGAATCTCGCGAGATTTCCGTCTGGCTAGAACCTGCAAGTGGCTAGAGACCTGCAGAGAGAAAAGCAGAAGGAGAGGGGGAAAAACAGCAGAGCCGTCAACCAGAGGAAAGGAAAGGAAGGAGAGGGGGCTGCCCATGCTCACATACCATGGATGCATGGGCAGGGTCTCCAACGTACCTTTATGCCAACCTGGTACTCTCGCACCTTCTTCCGAGCTAGAACCTGTATATGGCTGGACACCTAGGCCCCGCCAAGTCATTCAAAAAGGAAAACACAAAAAGAATGAAGGTATGACCCCATATTGACAACAGTGCTTCAAGCACCCATGTGACACACACTGGCCTCCTAAGCCAGTTGAAGTTCTGACGGAATAATATCAGCTTGCAGGGTAAATAGCAGTTAATGCTTACTGAAAAAATCAGTTGAAGGAAGTTGTTGTAATCTTGCTTGAATGACACATTTGGAAATGTTCCTAGGAAATACCATTTTTAGGGTTCTTTGGCAGCAAGAAATACTTTCAATTTTAAATTTATTATTTCTCAGGGACCTCTACACATTATAAACCATACTGATTTCAGAAACTAGTCAAATTCTGATCTACAGATATTTTGCTGCTTTGGGCCCTTCCACTCTTCTCAACTGTGCAATCCCCTGTGTACTTATTTGATTTTTCTTAATCAGGTAACTGAACTGCCTTTCATGCAATCAAAACTGTTTATGGGAAGGCTCTTCAAAATATTAGTTCTTGATACTATAAATACTGATACCTAGAAAATATGAAACATTTCTCAGCTGTTTGCAAAACTGCTTTTAGGGAGTAAAATGGTAGATGTGAAGTACTTCTTCAGAACAGAAATTAAATATGAGTTTATGGCTTTGAGAACTGGTTTAATATTTTGGATAAAAATCAGTTTATGATTGATTATAACTGACTAATGAAACAATCTTTGCAGGAAGTTATAACACATAGTTTTCATTAACAAAATATTGATATTATATACAAAGACAGGTGAAGGAATTCACCTAATATCTACATCAATTTTAATCTGTGTTAAAAACAGACAATGGAAATGGCTTTTTTCTTACTCTATATACATTATTTTAAACTTTATATTTCTGTACAGACACAGCTCTATACAAAGCACATCTCCAGTGATTGGGAGAGCTGATGAAATGCAATAAGCCAGGCAATAGGGGAAAAAAACCCAAAATAAATCTGCTCTGTTTTATAGTGACATGCTTTGCAATCCATTCCAATCTCTTGGGACAGTTTGCAGTCCCAATAAATATGCTTAGAATTGTCTTATAAACCATTTCCTGCTATATATGATTTTCAGTTTCAGCAGAAAGTTATAGACTGTTAGCTTTGGAGCTGAGAATCATATCTGTAAAGATAAACAGCTCAACATGAAATATCTGCTTTCAGACAGTCCAATAAAGATACCTAGAGAAATCAGTCCAGATGTGGGACTGGAATTTCCAATTTCACTGTACCATGGAAGGACACAAAGGAATTAAAATAGGAGGAATTGATTGTAATTCTATAAACAATAATTTTCCTAGTCCAAATAGACAGCTTTCATTATTATGTTATGCACTGCAATCTAACATAGCCAACATAGAGTTCCACAAAGAATTCTGCCGCTCTCCACTAATGATCCCCTAATTATTCTGAAAGTTATACCTATTGGTTTGAAGAGGAAGAAAATGGAAACAAAGGTTAAACTGAAGTTTCATTCATGACAGCTTTTACAATACAAATGACATGACTGCTCTTTCTCCATTAATAAAAAAAACGAACAGCTATAAGACCATCGGATAAATGTACACATGGTATACTCTCCATCCCAATTCTGTTTTTTATACTGTACTTCAATTTTTTTTGAGATTGATCAGAAGAATGAAAGTTTCTGATTCAATTAGGCAGACTTAGCAAGTAATAAGAGTCAAGATCCAGTAATCATCTACAGCAGAGGCCCCCAACCTTTTGGGCACCAGGGACCGGTTTTATGGAGGAAGATTTTTCCATGGCAGAGGGGGCATGGTTTGGTGTGCTGCCTGTATCCCGTGGATGAGGCTTCGCTTGTTTGCGTGGCCCAGTTGCTGGCATGCCGCAGCCCAGTGCCAGTTCACGAACCAGGGAACCCCTGTTCTAGAGGCTGTCCACAATGTGGTATGCAATCTCATGTACAAAGAAAAAGCACATTCCAAAATTTGTTACTGCCATGTTCCCCTGAAAGTAAGACCTACCCTGAAAATAAGCCTTAGCTTGATTTTGGGGGGTGGGCCTAATATAAGTCCTAGCCCAAAAATAAGACCTAGTTTGGGGGCAAGGTGCACGTCTAAAAATCAAGCTAGGGCAGGGGTGGGGATGGAGCTTACCACTGTACCCAGGCCTCCCAGCCCACTTCTTCTGCAGCTGAAGGAGCAGCTTTATTCTGCAGCTGAGAATGGAGCTCCGGCCTGCATTTCGTAGTCGGAGGCCAGGCCTCAGCTGCAGAAGAAGTGGGCCGGCTGGGATAGCATGGGCAAAGGGATTAAGGGATTAAGAATGATAAAGTGAAAATAAATTAGTTTGGTAGAAGTACTTATATAAAACCTTAGCCTTTATTGAATTAAAACTCAATAATATAGCTGGTGAGTAATTTTTAATAAAAGCCCTTCATTTTTTCCACTGATTTGTTTGCATTCACTGGTTTGCTAAACAGGTCTTCCACTTCAGGATTCTTCCCAGCTTTTTATAGGGTCAAATGGTTCTTAAGTGGTCCTCCAAAGCTGCCTAATTTGAAAGGAAGATTTGCTAAAAGCCAGGGTCAATTTTTATTGCTTGTAACAGCAACTTACAGATGTGTAGACTTCACTTCTAGAATATTCAGCAATAGCTGGCTGCAGAATTTGGACACACATCATGAAATCACCCATATTGGGAAAACTCTGACAAGTGATTTAGTGGCTAGACTTGCCATTCTTAATTCTTAATTCCTAAAACTTTAAATTATACAATAAATAAAGTGTTTCTCAAATATAAATCCAGCCATATGAAGTCAAATGATTGAAGATATTCTGGTGGTTTTTTTTTGTGTGAGATAAATAGCGGTCATCCATAGGAATCCTATGTTAAGAAAGATAAAACAGAAATCTCACAGCAGACCAGTGACTGAGTCAAAATGAGAACTTAAAGATCACATATCTCCTTGGCATGATTTTTGCCGGTTAAGTTATCCACCATGTAAGTTAACAGTACACCAGATCACAGCACTGGAGCATGCATATATCAAAAAACATGCATGTATATAGATTAGTAATTTTTTTCATTCTACACACTTTTTAAAGGGAGAAGCATGAAATGCATTTTTACCTGTTTTCTAGTCCTTGTCTTCCCTGTCCGTAGCTTGATGTATCTTGCTATCAGTTCATTGCGTCCTAAACCAGAAAAGGCAAAGATGTAATGTGATGAATGCACACTGTCCCACTTCTTAGGAATAAAGTTGCCCTCTGAAAAATCAGATCTACCTTCCTAGATCCTTCAAGCTAACAAACAGTGTGAACTCCTACTCCTAACTCAGTGATGACATTTTACCAGAAGATGGCACTAACGCAACTCTTCTCTAATTGAAAAAGATGGTCTGAAAAAAACTCTGCTTAAGGCCCTGGTTGTTTATGCATTGAATCAAATATCCACAACCATCCATAGTGTTGGCAAAAAACAACAACAAAAAACCCTGGTGCTTAAGCTGGACGCTCAGAAAACAATGCAAACATGGGACACACAGAGATGTAACTAGAAAGTCATTGTTCCCTTTATACAAATTATGGGGTTTCCGAGGACCAGGATTTGTAACCTAATCTGGAAACCAAGAATATTTCTTGCCCGATTCTGCCATGTTTAATTCAGCTCTCACAGGAAGATGCATTCATGCTTGGACCAAGACACCCTCCTTCTCATCTTCCTAGCTTTCGTGCATGACTCCAAGGAACTTTTATAATACAGAAGAAAAGAGTTTTTTTTTAAAAGCTGTAAAATACAAAGGTATGGATGCTCAGAGTTTGAGGTCTGATATACGACAGTGTGCAACCTACTGGGGTGTTTCAAGTGACACTGCCTTCTGAAAGGAGCTTCCCAACCTCCTCTTTGTCCTAATTTGAAGCAGAAGAGCTTTTGCTCCACATTTTACAGGCCAGCTGTGGCCAATCTAAATTCAAACGTCAGAGCAGCTGGGAACTTTCTTTTCCCTCATCTCCCTCCCCCCTCAACATGGAAGGAGAATAGTTTTGGGGAAGCATGCCAGATTTATTTTGATGGACCAGATGGTATTGGCTAAAGCTGGCTGAAATGCCCTTGCAGCTAACTTAGAAGGGAGGGAGAGAGAGAGAGAGAGAGAGAGAGAGAGAGAGAGAGAGAGAGAGAGAGAGAGAGAGAGAGAGAGAGAGAGAGAGAGAGAGAGAGAGAGAGAGAGAGAGAGAGAGAGAGAGAGAAGTCTTAAATGAAGTCACATCACAGTCCGCCAACCATGCCTCTTCTTTTCTCTCCCCTCCCTATCATCATAGTTTTTTACAGGCAAGACCAGGTGCTGTGCCCAGTCAAACAACACCATGTGAGAGGGAAAGAGAAGGATGATACCGAATACTAGAGTAACAATACCATCATAAAAGCCATCTGGTTCAGTGCATATCCCTTGATATATGCAGTTCCTGACACTGATAAAAAAAAATAACAGAAGACTAGCTCTATTTTATTTCGTGGCTGAGAAAGACAAAGTAGGACTACATGTAACTTAAAGAGTTGGTTTCCTCTTAGCAGTTGTGCACATGCATACACATTTCTGTTGGGACCTATTCAAAAGTTTTACACAGCATTCCCCAGCCTGTTATTACTACTGTACTACAACTCTTCTCATGTACAGTTCTGTGAAAAAATATTTGCTCCTTTTACATTTTCTGATTTTTTTTGCCACTGAATATTATCAGAGCTTAATGTTGGTTCTCTTAATATATGAAGGGAATTTTAAAGAACAAATAGTTAATGATATAAATGAAATTAAGCACTAAAGCCATCTAACATTAAAAATGACTGGGAAAAAAAAGAATTGCTTTCTTGGATTTAATGACTGGTTGTATCACTTTAACTGCAATAATTGCAATCAAACACTTCCTGTAATTATCAGTCCCTCACATTGTTGTGTAGGAATTTGGACCCATTCTTCCATGGTTATTTGTATCCGTTCAATAATATTTGGATGTTTTCTAGGTTAACTGTTTATTTCAGGCTCTGACGTTACACTTCCGTGGAGTTTTAAACCTGGACTTGGCTCTGGACTTTCCAAAACTACATTTTTTTTCTCCACAATGTTGCTTGTAAACCTGGGATTTCTTTCTTGCCGTGTGTCCCACTTAAGAGGAAAAAGGATTTAATTTTCTCCTGAAAAATTGTTTTATCTAACAGAATTCATGCTTTCTTCAACTATGGCAAGTCATCAGAATCTTAAGTAGCAAAGTATGCTCATATAACAAAATTGATGTACTTGGCATTAGCTTCTATAATAAATCACAGTGTTTAGTTTTTGCTAGATATAGTGTCATCCACAGAACCACCAAAGTCCACTTTTGAGTCATCTCTCCAATTGTCCACTGGAACATCCTCATACTTTTTGGCAAACCTAAGATCAGCTTCCCTGTTCTTCCTAGTCAGCCATACTTTCCACATTGCTAATTTCCCATTTCTACCAAGTGCTTTTCTGGTTGTGAGATCATGAACACTTACTTTTAGCCAATACAAGAAATGATTGCAGATCCCTGGATTATTTTATGTTGACCTTTTTTGGGAGCGTTCACTATTGTCCCAACATATTCTCCATTTCAATATTGCATCTTGCTATTAATGGAATCCCAAGCTTAAGAAATGACTTTGAAACCGTTTCCAGATTGATAGGCATTAATAACTTAGCATAAACTGCCTTGGAATCTGTGCAATGAAAATTTCAGAATGATAAAGAGAACCACAGATTGTGAGATTTATTTGGGCAGGTCTAATCCTGATTTTTTTCAATTAAGTACTCTTATAACTAGCAGGGCAATTACTTTTTCACACCATGTTAGATTACTTTGTTCATGAAATAAATTATGAAACAAATGCCTAACTTTAATTTTATTTGTTCTCTCAGAATTCTTTGATATTTTACTAGGTACATAAAAAATTCTACTAATATTCAGTGGGTAAAATCTGAAACACAACTAGGCTATGAAATAAGCACAGCAATTCTGTATGGCTACAGCAATTCTGTAGCAATTTTTACAATCCAAAATTATGATCTGAAAATTCCACTGATTCAAAAGGTTATGATTTTTAAATGGATGTGTGATCTATTTAAAAATAGCCATTTACCATGACCCATCAGTTTGAGAAAACACAATTGTACTGCTTCTGCCCTTGTGTCTATCTGCAACTGGGCATCTTGTCTTCTGCAATAAGACAGGCAGCAGAACTGGATAAGGCTGAATAGTTTGGGTCAATTCTTCCACCATACTTTCAGCTCTCCTACTCTTTTTCAGTTATGCCTAACAAACAGCTATGTAAAATAATCTCAAATTGCAACTTCTTTGTCTGAGCAACATTCAACTGGCTTTTTCCCCTCTACACTACATACGCATGTTTGCTGATCTTTAACCAGACATTTTCAAACAATTGCTTTCAACTGGCTGTCACCCACGTGGGATCTGACATCACAGTACATCAAATAAATGTTTCTTTTTGGGGAGGGGAGGAGTGCTTTAATTGACTCAGGATGTCCAGTTCCTGTACTGACTGAATCATTGTTTCCATGAATGTGAGCTGCGTGCCCACCACCTGGGATAAAGAACTTATGACTTTCTACTGCTCTAACTTCTTTGATTTAAGCAACCTAATACTTTGTTTATGGAAATTTTGCCTCCTGGTTTATAACATTCAACATCTAAAAAAGCCAAGTCAGTATACTAGATAAAATCCCATGTCTGTCTATTTTGGTATTTTTTAAATACTCTTTCTAAATATGCCTCCATTCTTTCTATTATTCTATAAAAGTCTTACATTCATATAACAAAGATAGATGTGCCAAAATCTGAGTTTGCATTGACTTTTTGGTGAGGAAATGGTTTCCTTCCTTTCTCAACAGACCATGCTTGCTGTACGAAAGGATTATCCATTCCCATTTCTACTTTAAGAAGATAAGAGGAGCCATTATTCGTTTCTGCAGAATTCATCCAGGACAGTTGTGGGATGAATTTCCAGGCTGAGAATTTATTTTTAATATTGCCTATAGGAACGCTGCCAGCACATGCTGCCTTGTTCATCCTTTGAAGCCTTTCTCAACGTGGAGCTTTCTAAACATGTTAGCTCATCTATTCCATTATCCTCAACCAACACGACTATGTTGGATGAATATCATGGAGATTTTAATCCAACACATCCAAAAGGTGTGTTGGGTTAAAGAAGACTGTCATATGCTATGGTCAAGATGTATACCTCTCCTGAGTTAAAGATTGAAAGGAAGGAAATGAAGCTGTCATTTACAGTAAGACCGAGAACCGAACTGGTGTTTATTAAATAGAAGGCTGCACTTCTCTGCTGTTGTGATTGATTTCCTAGTTTACTGCTGCTTCATTTCCTATTTCATAGCTTCCTGACTTGCCAGAACAGCAGTAAAAGTAAACTGAGATTTGTACTTGTGCTTCTTGAAAAATAAGAAATCTTAAGTGTTCCCAGTACATAGCCAAATGCACATAAACAAACATGCACACCTTCAATCTTAATAAAGACCAAGGCATACAAAATGATTGACCATTTCACTAGATATTAAGGTAGTGAGGGGTAAACATATAAGTTATTATCAGACTTCTAGTTACAACGGTAGCATTGTTCAGATACTGAAAAGCAGCATGGAAGCAATCAGCAAAAGATAATAAAATGCCTCAGTAGCTGTAAGATACACTCTAACAGAAATGATGTTTCATCTCGTCCATTTACTAAGTTCAGGACATAGATAAACTTCATAATTACAAGAGAAGTGACCCTTGAATTTCAGGACCCACTTGACTAAAAAAAGACTAACAGAATAACAAAGTTGGAAGGGACCTTGGAGGTCATCTAGTCCAACCCCCTGCTCAGGCAGGAAGCCCTATACCATGTCAGACAAATGGTTGTCCAATCTTTTCTTTAAAACTTCCAGTGTTGGAACATTCACACCTTCTGGAGGCAAGTTGTTCCACCGATTAATTGTTCTGTCAGGAAATTTGTTCTCTCCTTGATCAGTTTTCATCCACTGCTTCTTGTCCTGCCCTCAGGTGCTTTGGAGAATAGATTGACCCCCTCTACTTTGTGGCAACCCCTTAAATATTGGAACACTGCTAACATATCTCCCCTAGTCCTTCTTTTCATTAAATTAAACATATCTAATTCCAGCAACCGTTCTTTATACAGTAGTGGCCAAAATTGTGGAAACCTTTTGGGAAAAGTGTACAGTAGAAATGCCACCTTTGGTTATGTTTCCACCAATTTTTCTTCTAATTTCTTTATAACTGTAGCCTTATTCACTTAATAATACTATTTTACATCACTTTCTGGGCAAACTCTTTGCACCATTACTTTAATTTTATTACATTTTACAAGCTCACTAAATGAAAGAACACAAAAAAACCCAACCAACTTGATAGCGATCACATAACACACTGACAAATGTCCTCCTCTCAGCTTCAATACATGACATCAATAACTGAATCCTACTGTGATCTGACTGGCTCATTGCCAAAACAAGATGACACCTGATTGGCTCTCTAAACACTCATGCTCATTGGCTACAATCAGATGAAGGAAAGCTACCTGATATCAACCTAAGCAAGTTGTGCTTCCTTTTTCTGGTTATTTGGCTATAATTTTTTTCATAGAACATAGTACAGATAATTGAACAAACTTTGTTGCATTATATTCTTGATTAAATTATCTTTCCTTTGATATATAATTTTATGGTACTACTCCAAAAAAAGTGGTGTTATTAACCATCAAACATCAAAAATACACTTTTCCCAAAAGGTTTCACAATTTTGACCACTACTGTATGTTTTAGCCTCCAGTCCCCTAATCATCTTTATTGCTTTTTTACTGATGATCTTCTAACTACTGATCATATACACAGAAGTGATCCTTCTATAGCAATAGCACTTAGACTTATATACCACCCCACAGTGTTTTACAGCCCTATCTAAGTGGTTTATAGAGTTAGCATTTTGTCCCCAACAATGTGGTTCCTCATTTTACTGACCTTGGAAGAATGGAAGGCTGAGTCAACCTTAAGCCGGTGAGAATCAAACTGCCGGCAGTCAGCAGAATTAGCCTGCAATACTGCATTCTAACCACAGTTAAAGGTAGCATACTTTGCTTGCTTCAAATGATAGATGCTGAAATACAGAATGAAAGAAGCACCAGCATCTCCCGATCATTCCTTCAGAGCTCCCATGTTATTCACCCTCTGTTCAAGGACTGAGCTACACACTCTGCACTGTATTTGGAATATGCAATAGAACTGGCATAAGAGAGAGCAATTCAAATGTGGAAGGAAGAATAAATGTAATATTTATTACTTTCTGTACTTTTTAAAGGATTCGTTGAATTTTTGGAACAGGAAAAACACTACAAAAATTCTTCTGTCACAGGATAAGATCTTCAGTTAAGGAAATGTTAATCAAGAGGGAAAAAACCCTAAAAACTTGGATAAAGCAAACAAAATATTTTGAAGCAGACTGCCTGCTATCTCCATTGTAGGGAATATGTGCTCTAAAATATGTAGTTTAAGAACACTACAAGGATTCTGCTTCATAAGAATTATGATACACCTAGTCTCACAGTCTCTCTTTTTGTCTGTTCTTTCACAACCATTAACATCCTAGTATCAGAACAGACATTTCTTTAGAAGTCTTAATAATCCAAACCATGATGAGACCCCTCCTCAAGAAGCCTGCCCTGGATCCAGCTGTTTTATCAAACTACCGTCCCGTCTCCAACCTTCGCTTTTTTGCGAAGGTTGTTGAGAGTGTGGTTGCCCAACAGTTCCCGCAGCACCTGGAGGAATCGTCATATCTTGATCCATTCCAGTCGGGCTTCAGGCCTGGCTACAGCACGGAAACAGCATTGGTCGCGTTGGTGGATGATCTCTGGCGGGCCCAAGACAGGGGTTGCTCCTCTGTTCTGGTGCTATTGGACCTCTCGGCGGCTTTTGATACCATCGATCATGGTATCATGCTGCAACGGTTGGAGGGGCTGGGCATAGGAGGCACTGGTTTGCAGTGGTTCTCCTCCTTCCTCTCTGGCCGGATGCAGTCTGTGTTGACAGGGGGCCAGAGGTCGACCCCGAGACCCCTCGTATGTGGGGTACCTCAGGGGTCGGTCCTCTCGCCTCTACTGTTCAACATTTATGTAAAGCCGCTGGGTGAGATCATCCGTGGTTTTGGCGTGGAGTACCACCAGTACGCTGATGATACCCAGCTGTACATTTCCACGCCGAACCACCCCAACGATGCCCTTGCCGTGCTGACCCAGTGCCTGGAGGCCGTGCGGGTATGGATGGGGAGAAACGGACTCAAGCTCAACCCCTCCAAGACCGAGTGGCTGTGGTTACCGTCGTCCCGGTACAGCCAGCTGATTCCATCGCTGTGTATTGGGGGTGAAACAGTGGCTCCCACAGGAAGGGTTCGCAATTTGGGAATCCTCCTGGACTCACGGCTGTCCTTAGAGGACCATCTGACGGCCGTGGCCGGGAGGATGTTCTACCAGGTTCGCCTGGTGCGCCAGTTGCGTCCCTTCCTAGACCGGGACTCGCTATGCACAGTCACTCATGCCCTTGTGACCTCCAGGCTGGACTACTTAATGCTCTCTACATGGGGCTCCCCTTGAGGTGCACCCGGAAGCTCCAATTTGCCCAGAATGCGGCCGCACGGGTAGTGATGGGAGCGTCCTGGCGCTCCCACGTAACACCGCTCCTGCGTGAGTTGCACTGGTTGCCGGTGGTCTTTCGGGTGCGGTTCAAGGTGTTAGTGACCACTTTTAAAGCGCTCCATGGCATCGGACCCGGATACTTACAGGACCGTCTACTGCCAGCAAATACCTCCCGCCGTCCGGTACGCTCCCACAGAGAGGGCCTCCTCAGGGAGCCGTCGGCCAGACAGTGCTGGCTGGCGACCCCCAGGGGGAGAGCCTTCTCTGTGGGAGCTCCCACGTTATGGAACGAGCTCCCCCCCGAACTCCGTACAATAACAGATTTACACACCTTCCGTCGGGAACTAAAAACATTCCTTTTTCGACAGGCCGGCCTGGCATAGAAGCTTCAGTTCCAATAGGGTCAAAATGTTTTAGGGGGACTGAGTATTTTTAAGATTTTAAGCTTTGTATGTCTTGGGTTTTAAATGGGGATTTCGGCCAAATTATTTAATTCATTTTTAATTATTTTAAATTTTTTATATCTATATGTTTTTTAAATTTTAGGCTGTACACCGCCCCGAGTCCTTCGGGAGAGGGGCGGTATAGAAATTTGATTAATAAATAAATAATAAATAAATAAATGATGTTTCATGATAAACCTTGTCCCTGATCAAAATTAACATCTTTGAATTAAAACTATATTCCACACTGCAAGTCATCTGCTATGCACTGAATCCTAATTTCCTTAAATATGTGTGACTTAAAGAAAGATTCAACCCCTTTACTTCACGGTTCTATCTTTTCACATTTGGTTCCCTCTTCTGAACATCTTCAGATAAGACCACTAAGGACCCCATTGGAAACAGGTTAGTTTTATTTGCCGCAGGATATCAGAAACGATGAAATGTAAGTTATTTATTTCCGGCCTTTATTATTTTTGCAAATAACTCAAGGTGCCGAACATATTCAACATGCTTTTCTCCTCTTATTTTCCCCACAAAAACCATCCTGTGAGGTGAGTTGGGCTGAGAGAGAGTGACTGGCCCAAAGTCACCCAGGCGGCTTTCACGGCTATGTTAGGAAAGTCTGAAAAAGATAGTGTTTCAATTCAGTGAAAAAAGTTACATATTTAATAAAAATAATGAACATTTATCAAGAGGGCAAGCCTCCAATCCACATGTAACATTCTTACAAATCAAATCTGACCGGGTTTAATGAGAAGAATCTACTCATGATTACATGTTTTGATGTAGGAAGACCTACAAAGAAAACATAACTCATCATTCCTGAGCCTTAGGGATTTGTGAATATGAGGGATGATGGTTGTCCGTGGGCAACATTTGTAGCCACCCATTTAAAGAATGAAATATAGCTATAACAGACAGTAACTGAGAGAACAGAAACAGCTAAGAGCCAGGGAAGCGATGCTTAAAGATCCAAGGGCTAGGATTTCCCCTCCAGTTGATAGAAGAAGAAAATAACTTGCTGGCCAGATTTGGACTGAAACTAAACATTTAGAGGGGACAGAATTAATTAGATATTTTCCCCTTTCCTGCTCTTTTGATTAACTACCAGCCTTCACTGACTGCTTTTCATTAAAATGATCAACTACTGTGATCCTCAGACAACATATATGTTTTTTGGAATTGTTGTGGACCTACAAGCATAATGCACCTCACAGGAATTGTTGCAAAGCAAACAGTCTAAAAGTGTTCAGCATTCTGCAAATCCAAAGCAAGATTATCGAGAGGATTTTTCAAAGGTAAGAGTATTAAGATAGGACCACAAGCACAGAGATACCCTTGTGGAAATCCTCCCCCTCTCTAGGCCATCCATTGTGCTGATGATAGTAAAAAGTGTCGGAGGAACTCTTCCCTTTCCTGGGCACCTGCCATGGCTAACTGTCTCTTCCAGTTACCGGGAGGCAGACACTGCAGGCCTGCCTCCGCTCAGCTGTCCCAGTCCCGTGATTCACCAGAGGCTGTGCCATTCCCTCTCGGACGGCAGGTCCTCCTCCAAATTGCTACATTCCACAAATTCCTCTTCCCTGACACCACCACGTGAACCAGTTGGACAGCTCTGTTAAAAATAACCTAGTGGGGCAGCCTTCCAGCCAATCAGCCTTCAGTAGCATACTAGCCTTGGTGGTGCACAACTCAAGTTACACCTGCTGTCTGGGGCAAGTCAAGTGCAGAGCTAGTTTCCTGTGAGCTGCCTAAGCTCTCTGCCCCACCAGAAGAGAAAGAAATGCCCCTTGCCATACACAGTCCAGACTCTCTCCCCACAGTTGCACACTGGCCACCATTCAAGGGCTCCAGGTTACCACAGGTCAGCGGCTCTCCCTCCTTCTCAGTCACTCCTCACAGCAGCTGGGAGATCAGTTCCTGTGTCAATAACTGGCCCACCCTTTAGCCAAGTATGAGCCATTTATTGTAGGCGTTTAGATAGTGGTCTGGGATTCCTGAGGCATCCTACTTCTTGCATTTGCCCTGGATAAAGCTGTCTACGATTCTGCAGAACCCTGCTCTCCAACTTGCCTTTTGACCCACCCACCCACCCACGTTAGAATGTTATGGAAGGAACGTCTCACCAAGTTCAATCTCTCTACAGCTGAGAGTGCTTTTACAAGAAGAGCATGATATAAGGTTTTACCAGTCAATTGTTAGGTGATGGGCACACAGCTTTGTGTATCTCTAACAAGCAACATGGGCTTTGTTGGAATTGCTGCAGACTGGTTTTGCTGGGAACATCCAGGTGCAAATGATTTTTTTCTTGGGTAATATACAAAGCATACAAAATACTCAAAATACCCAACTTCTTATTATTTGCAGAGCCTAGTGTACACTTCCCACAGAAAGTAATTCACGCTGCAGCATCACAAGAGGATATTCCAGAACAATCCACAGTTATTTAGGCAGAGATCACATGCCTATGATGCACTGGTACACACTCTAGAAAATGATCACCTGCCCTATATGTTTCTTCATATGAAAATACAGTTCTAGAGTACACTGAATCATTGCTTGAAAAATGAAAGACTATTTCTAGATTTTTTTCTTTATTAACCTAGATAATTTTCACAGACCTTCTTCATCTAATCAGTTATAATATTCCTTGCTAAATCACATGTAGAAATATAACATGAGAACTAGGGTTCAGCAACCATTTATGTGACTTTATGATACTTTTGCTATGCACTTATTTTATTCCAAGAAAGATTGCAATTGATTTCTGGGCCACAGGTACTACATGAAGTATCTTCATGTATAAATAGCTCAGAGATTAAAATGTATAAGGGATCTGTGAAATAAAATGTTTCTTGTGAAAACATGTGAAATTGTGCATTGATTGATTACTTGCATGTGAATAAGCAGCACACAAAACATAGCGATTAATTATCTTAGCATAACGCCCAATAAGCCTATGTTATAAACCGGATAAACTGTCACTAAACTGCATACTGTTTCCTTATCCTGAGGAAATTTTATCTTCATCTACTCTTAAAAAAAAAAAAGAACTTCTGATTCTTAAAATCCAAGTATTAATAAATTACCATGTGAAGCAATTCAGAGAATGACAATACTGTGTACTAGGCCTGTGAAAATGATTTATGGGGCATTGTGCAAAGTATTCTTCCGAATCCAATGCAGAGTATTCTTCCGAATCCAGGAGCAGCTACAGCCACTTTGCTTTGCATGGCTACTTCAAGGCATTCCCAAAATCTACTGTCCATGTGTTCTTGTGTCCAGAAGCTACTTCTGCAGAGTAAAGCAGAAGGGTCTATTCTGGTGGATCCAACATCTTCTAGATGTCTGTGTGTGCCCAGGAGTCTATTCTGGTGGAACAGACATCTGGGCACACACACACATCTAGAAGATCTTAGATTGCCTCAAAGTAGCCATTCTTTGAGTGGTTGGATCTGTTTTAGAGGAGATACCCTACTATGCCAAAGGTTTCTCTCACAACAGTGGAAAGAGTAAAGACAAAACTATAATATAAGGCATTTCTTTTTTTTAAGAGCACTTTTAGTCCATTATCCAATCTATCATTAAACTGGAAGAGTGCAAGAGATTCCAATGACTAATATTCAACTTTGTTATCCAAAAACATTTGCAGAGTGAACTATCAGCTTCTAGCTTGTTTAGTCTTCAAGTTCTCAACCAGTCAGCCTTGAATCAGTGATCATTATGGACAACCATTGCTGCCATGTAAAACAAAGCTAAGCACAAATTTTTACGGACAGAAATCCTCAAACCCACTTCAGTCAGTACCTCAGCAATTGATGCTGCTCCTGTTGTTATTACAACCCACACTGTTGCAAATAGCCCTGCAGTCTGCTTGCTACAAGGGAGCAATGCAGTACCCAAGGCCATATCTGAGAACTTTAACAGAATACTTGACAGAGTATTTAGTGCTTCAAGCTTCCTTCTAATCAAAGAGATTATGGACTCTTTTCCAAGGCAGCCTCTTGCAAATAGAACAGGGCTTACAGAAGCAGGATGCCTACACCGGATCCCATTAATCAAGCATCTTTTCCCACCTTATATAAAAAAGATAAGCATATTAATTGACTAGTTCCTTTCTCCAAATATTCTTGGATGATAGCCAACAAGAAAAGTGACTCTATGCTACTTATTGCAAGTAGATAGAGGAGTATGGAATAAATTGTTACTGAGTTAAAAAAAATGGAGTTATTATGCAGCAAAATCTAAAATACCAGTTCTTAAGTTGTCAGGTTAGAAAAGCAAAGGCAGAGCAGGGTTGCTGTTTCTTTAAGTGATTGCCAGATGCCTCCAAGTGGCTGGAAGAACCAGTTTGTATGCTTGGGTTTGAAGAACAAAGGGCAAACTTCCCAGCAGTACTCCAGATATTTCTGGAGAAATCTTTTTTAAAATGTCTGTTCAGAAATCTGCCATTCCTTTCAAGAGCTCTCGGGTTGTGTGGCCCTGCTAAACTGTTTACAGAGGAGTTGGCTAAAGAAAGCTAAGGCGCAATGTGGCAGCTTCTTAAGTTATAGAAAGGCACAGTTTCTTTTCTTAATTACAGAATGATGCAAAGCAGGAGTACTTCAATCAGAAAAATAAGTTGTTAAAAGAAATATCCAGTCCAGGTATCTAACCAATGTCTTTAGTTGCCTTACAAACAAATAAAATAAAACAAGGATGTTTGTGAACCTGATTAATTTCCTCAACACAGAAATATTTAGCCCATTTAGGGGCAGGCTTTTTAGTAAGGATTGTAATAGCATTTTTATTTTTAGAGGATTAACAGCTCTGGACAGACAACTACAAAGCAACAAATAGTTACTATATAATGGTCATCTGTAGGGCAATCCCAGTATGGAAGCCCTCATCATGTTTATGAAATAATCATTACAATAACAACCTGTAATTTAATATTGAGGGAGAGTTAAGCAGGCACTCTGACTTTTGCCAATCATTTTCAGCAGCCATATTTCCTATCAGCATCCCAACCAATTACTTAGTTGAAGAATGCCCTGTGATAACATTAAAATGATCCCATCTGAATGTGTTCTTCCCAAGAAATTTGCCATTGCCCTGCCAATCGAAAAGGAAAGATTAATATAACCTGGCCTCATCTATGCAATGAAGATCAAGTAAAAGAGATATCTTAGATTCTGGAAGCACCATAAAAATAGGAAAAAATATATGTACCCATTTTCATATGATTTTTTTTAATTCATAGCTCCTTCTTATCTCCCATCCCCCAATTAAGCACAAAATAAGTTTGCATTATCAGAGGGGAGAAAACATTGTTAAGCTTAAGGAAACTCAGACCTCGACTTAAGCAAGCTCAATTAAGCAGGCTTTGACAAAAACAATGTTGTGCTTAAAGCAACAGGCAGTTAGTTACCTCCCTATCCCTGCTTCATTTGGCAAGATTATTAACTTGGTGTTTGCTAACAGAACAATCATTCCCATGGAAATATTTCTTTGAGGTCACAAACAACATTATGACATCACAAAAGGAACACTTGGTAGAACAGATAAGTGGGAAGGAGCAATGCAATGATTGTTTATGCTTTATTTTATAGGATGCAGTTCAGATCTACCCAGGATTAAAGCCTTCCAGAGAAAGAAGAACCAGATACTAGTACAAAGGCAAACTAGTTCATTCAAACTCTGCTCCAATAAGTAAATTTAAGATATGGAAGTATGTCAATTTTTCACATTCAAATCAAATCAAAAGGGGGGAGTTTCATTTTACCCTTCCTCTTTTTTTAAGTTTTCCAAAAATTTATGAATTCCATATGAAGAACTAACCCAACAACAATAAAAGATCTAGGCAAAATAGTTATTGTATTTCTTCATCCCCAGCTTTTAAAGAAAAATGAATGTAGGGATTTTCAGATCCTGAGCTCTCCATTTTATAGTATAAAGATATGTTTGCCTGTCTTTTACGTTATAAGTGTCTTGTGTTAATGTCTCATGTGTTACGTCTCATACTATCATGTTACAAGAGTAATTGATAAAATATTATCATTCCCCCACTGTTGAAGCCGAACCATGGATGAAGTCCTATCTTTATGAGGCATGCTGTTTTGAGGTATGGGAGTTTGTGATTTCCTGTGTAGAAGGTATGCATGAAAAAGAAAACTCAAACCACATACATTTTTATAGCACTTTGAATAGGTTTAAGATTTGCATGTTATTGCAGTAAACAAACACATCCTTCTTATCTGACGGCCTGGCCACAATCAATGAGTTAGCCTTTAAAGCAGCTTTTCCGAGGAGACTGGATGTCCTACTGAACTACAGACTTTCCCTGCCAGAATTCCTTTGGTTAGCCTGGAGAACTCTGCTTTAAGATTTTAGAAAACACTAGGTTGTCTTAACTTAAGACACATTTAATAGATCAATTAAAAAAAAATCAAGATGGAAGAGGCTATCCGTCTTTTTAAAAATGCAGCACGTTCCTTGATGTGTGTTTTCAAAAATTAGTTGCTCCATACTCAATGGGACTTACTGAGTTTAGAATGGTAGTTCAAATCAGAGCTCCATCGTCAGAAGCAAGAAAATCACAGATGTGGCAACAAAGAAAATCGAAATACAGGTACTGTAAATGGGTAGTGAGTAGACCTTGGAAAGAATGTGGTGTTTTGTTTGTGACCTGCATTAGAGGCCAGATATACCACCTTTCACACCCAAAGTCAGGTATGTGGGATCCGCAAGCAGACAAAAATCAATCTTCCTTTGACAGGAATGAACTTCCCAAACCAGTTCATCAAGTCAGGCAGAAAGAAGAGTGGGAGGGAGGAAAGAGGTGAGGCATAAGGGAGTGGGAGGGATATATAGTTAAAGGGAATTACAAAGGAAATATGAGTCACCCATCCAGGGAAGAAGAGTCCAGCACTCTGTTTATTCATTTCAATATAACCACCCCCACAAGCTGTAACCACTTCACAACATGGCTTCTGGAAATCCATTGTCTTCATTGACCCAGGAGATAAAATATATCAAACACCAAGTAATCCAGAAAGCAGCCAATTAAAAGGCCAGGAGCAAAATCCATTTTTAGTTTGTGAGGTCTACACATTAGAAGTATATATTTTAAACTGCAGAATGTTTATAAAAGGCAAATCCCTACTATCTCAATACCCAATGGTAGACTTTTATGATGTTCTTATGCACACTCATGGCAAAAGGATGGTTATTGTGCAGATTAAAGTGGCACTGAAACTAGTATTACAGATAAAACTATCAGATTCAAGAGAGAATTCTACAATATCTGACAAATAGATTTTCTGCAAAAGTTATCCTTCTGCAGCCTCCAAGTTTTATTGCATGACAAATATAGTCCTTGGCTTATGACTGTTCATTTAATGACAGTATGGAATGACAAGAGTCATGGAATGTATGCTTTAAGACCCATAAAGCACTGCTGGCCATTGCAAAATTCCACTCGCACAATTGCAATCTAGGTGTTTGGCAACCTGTTTGTATTTATGACTGACTGGTAGCCAAGCACTTTGTGATCATGTGATTGCCATTTGCAGTCTTCTCTCTTGGCTTCCCTAGAAAGTCAATGCCATAGAGCTGTGACTCCCCCCATCCCAGGCAGGCATTTGAGAGCAAAATGGCAGCCTGCCAAGCAGAGATGAATTCCTTTGATAGGCTGCAGAAACAGAGATCAGATTTCAAAAACCTGAGCTCTATTCCTGCAGCCCTTTGGAGGAGTTCCCCTCCACACACCGAAGGGAGCTGAACTCAGTAGGCAGCTCTTTGGCTTCATCCACTTAACAACCCAAAAGACTGGTTGTTGACTGGTCCACAATTGGGAGTGCTGGGACTGTGGTCATTAAATGACACTGTCATGTGAACATCTTACTTAATGACTGCTTCACTCAATGACTGAGATTCTGTTCCCAATGTGTAAATTGAGGACTATCTATAGCTACTTTCCAATTTCTTCAATTAAATATCCAAATCCACCATACTATGTTTTGGATTATTAGACTACAATGGTTATCTGTCCTATTTAATTAAATCAATGTACTTCCTGAATAAATATAGCCCCTTCTTTCTTTTCTTTATAAAACTTTAATCACTGTGCACTTGTTTCAGATTAAACTTAGAAAAATGCAAATCCTTGCTCAACTATCAAGGTCCTCAGATAATAGTTTCTCTTGGAGATGAGGGGCTAGAACAGGGGTTCTCAACCTTGGCAACTTTAAGACTTGTGGACTTTCAACTCCCAGAATTCCTCAGACAGCTTTGAAGTCCACAAGTCTTATAGTTGCCAAGGTTGAGAACCCCTGGGCTAGAGTGACTATTGCTGGTTGCCTCAGCACTACATTTCTAACCTCGTCCCGGTACAGCCAGCTGATTCCATCGCTGTGTATTGGGGGCGAAACAGTGGCTCCCACAGGAAGGGTTCGCAACTTGGGAATCCTCCTGGACTCACGGCTGTCCTTAGAGGACCATCTGACGGCCGTGGCCGGGAGGATGTTCCACCAGGTTCGCCTGGTGCGCCAGTTGCGTCCCTTCCTAGACCGGGACTCGCTACGCACAGTCACTCATGCCCTCGTGACCTCCAGGCTGGACTACTGTAATGCTCTCTACATGGGGCTCCCCTTGAGGTGCATCCGGAAGCTCCAACTTGCCCAGAATGCGGCCACGCGGGTAGTGATGGGAGCGTCGTGGCGCTCCCACGTAACACCGCTCCTGCGTGAGTTGCACTGGTTGCCGGTGGTCTTTCGGGTGCGGTTCAAGGTGTTAGTGACCACTTTTAAAGCGCTCCATGGCATCGGACCCGGATACTTACAGGACCGTCTACTGCCAGCAAATACCTCCCGCCGTCCGGTACACTCCCACAGAGAGGGCCTCCTCAGGGAGCCGTCGGCCAGACAGTGCCGGCTGGCGACCCCCAGGGGGAGAGCCTTCTCTGTGGGAGCTCCCACGTTATGGAACGAGCTCCCCCCCGAACTCCGTATAATAACAGATTTACGCACCTTCCGTCGGGAACTAAAAACATTTCTTTTCCGACAGGCCGGCCTGGCATAGAAGCTTCGGTTCCAATAGGGTCAAAATGTTTTAAGGGGACTGAGTATTTTTTAAGATTTTAAATTTTGTATGTTTTGGGTTTTAGGATTTTGGCCAAATGATTTAATTTATTTTTAATTATTTTAAATTTTGTATATTTATATGTTTTTTAAATTTTAGGCTGTACACCGCCCCGAGTCCTTCGGGAGAGGGGCGGTATAGAAATTTAATAAAATAAAAATAAATAAAATAAATAAACCTGTTGAATATAAGTTATTACTTATCACTATATTTTGTCACTGTACTTTTTATCCTACATGTTGGCCATTGGAATTGCATTCCACGAAGAATCATTTTGGAGCAGCATGCAGGCTTCTGAAAATAAATACAAGAAAGCACAACTCAACTATGATGGTTGTGCGTACAGAAGGAAGAAGTGGAACTGGTATACCTCCTTGAATTTTTGGAAGGAAGGTGGGAGATAAGTATGCTTAAGTGAACAGCAAATAATCAAGCTATTGCTCTTGGGTCTTTCTGAAATCCAGCTTCAACCACGTAAGTTATAAAACCAAATCTCACTCACCATACATTTTGCCCTCATCTGAGAGAATAATCTTCCGCCGACCACAGGGCGGATATATTGCCAGTGCCTCCTGGAAGCTTTGTTCAATGTCTGGACTCCATACTCCTTCGGCATCATTGTCCAGACTTTTGTCCATTCCCTCTTGTCCATCTTCTCGCCCCTCCCCAGGGCTGCCGCTGGTGTTCCAGCTGTTGGACGCTATTGTGATGGCTGCTCTGGGCTCTGACCCTGAGCCCCAAAAGGCAATTTGTCAGCCTAAAACAAGCAAAGAGAGTTGATTAATGAACTGCCATTGAGCATAGATGGCATCCTAAACCTCCAGATTGAAGTTAAAAACAAATTTGGAACCACATAAACATCAATATGGGTGAGGACCCAACTTTAAACATTTGTTTCATGGTATTTTTAAATATACATATTAAACACTTTTATAGATGATGTCCTAGCTATTATAAATTTGCTGGTCATAATTTGTAGCAATGTTTCAATGCTTTTACATACCCCTGCCTGTGTAACATTTATCCAAGGAAACCAAAGGCTATTTTCTCATATATATATTGAATATATATTGGATATTTTTAAATATTCTGGCTCTGGCTCAAAAAGTTACTTAAGCAATAGGACAGTGATGGCAAACCTTTTAGAGATTGAGTGCCCAAACTGCAACCCAAAACCCACTTATGCATCGTCGGGTACCGGGTGGGTGTGGCCCATTGGCTGGGTGTGGCCCATTGGGTGGGCACGGCTGCGGTGGTAACAGCAGACTGGGTGGGACTAAAAAGTTCAATCAATCAATTCCAACTTTGCAAGATCTTTTTTTTCGACAAGAAGTTGAAATTGACTGATTGATTGAACCTTTTTTTTTTTTTGCACACCCGGCGGAGGCCTAAAGCAAAAAGGTTTTATAAAACCCAGCTGAAGGCCTAGGACTGGGGCAATGGTGCAAGTGCCCACAGAGAGGGCTCTGAGTGCGACCTCTGACACCCGTGCCATAGGTTCGCCACCACTGCAATAGGACTTCAAACAAAATTAGTATCAGTAATTTAATCCTTCCCATACATACCACTGTCCCACTTCCAGATAACATGCAACAAACATAGGGAATATGACCTTTAAGAAATGAGGATTTAAATTATTTTCTAACCATTTAGCCTACATTAAGAAACAAGTATTTAAACACTGATTTCAATAACCAGAATTTGTCTAAACCCATTCCATCGTGATTAACTATAGTGTGACTATTGGAGAAGGCCATTCAACATTTTTTTTTTAACAGTAATGTGGTCTGGAGAGATTTTCATCAGCACAATATACTTCTGTTTAAGAAAAACTCTGTGTCGTAAAATTAATTGATAACATAATGAATTAAGACAAATCAAACTGTCTATTCAAGGATTTAATGTTCATCAAGTTGAACATTAAAACTACCATTTTCTTTTTGTGTGTGTGTTGTAAATAATCTGTAATTTTCAGAAAGATTCTGCAAAGATCCAGACCCCTGTTTGCAATTCAGGGTTATCTGTGAGCCTGCACACTACTCCAAAGCAACTGGGTGTTTTGCAATAACTTGTTTGGGGGCTGCAGCACCACCAGCAGCTGCTCATGGGGTGATGAGAGCAGAGAGGTGTCTCCTGCGGCAGGAAGCTTCCGGAGAGAACACAACTAAGGTGTCCAATGCAGATATCTCCTTTTAAAGAAGCTGTAGAGACAACGAGCTGGCTTAATGTTTCATGTTCTCTCTCTCTCTTTTTTTTTTTAAAGGAACTTCTCTGCTGCTCTATGATGTCACCTAATCTCCCTCTTGCTTCCCTCCCCCTCCCCTTTCACCCACCCCACCCCACCCCTTCTTTGGAAACAGCGTAGCCAAATAAGGAGATCAGAACTACAGCAACTAGCCAAAGCGAAGGGGAGGGATGAAGGGGAGACTGCAGTCCACACAAGTCTCTCCAAACACACTCTTCTCCACTCTCGCTCTCTTTCCTACGCTTGTTCCCTCCTCTCTCAGACACATACACACCATGCAACATACACACAGCTGTACAAAATGATCAGGGATCCTCATGCTCCCAGAGAACATTCTGGGAGCATGGGATGCAACAAGAATTTCAAGAGCAGGATGCAGAAGTATGTTCACAGCACAACTTTGGAAGAGCCTGTGAAGACTTTAAGGAAGGGTGGGTCTGACTCCAACAATCTTGGGGAGGGGGGGAAAGGCTTATAGTGGCAAAGTTGTTTTTGTTGAACATCAGCTTCTGTGTCTCTTTCCCTCCCTCACATATACAAAAGATATTAATAAGATTGAACAAGTCCAGAGACCGGCAACAAAAATGGTGCAAGGTCTGAGGGGCAAAATATATCTGGAGAGATTGAAGAAACTGAACACAGCTAGTCCCTGACTTACAACAATTTGTTTAGTGACCATTCAAAGTTACAGCTGTACTGAAAAAAAAGTGGCTTGTGACCATTTTTCACACTTACGACCGTTGCAGCATCCTCATGCCCACGTGATCAAAATTCAGACTCTTGGCAGCGGATTTATATTTATGACAACTGCAGTGTCCCAAGGTCATGTGATCCCCTTTTGTGACCAACTGACAAGCAAAGTCAATGGGGAAGCCAGATTCATTTAACAATTGTGTTGTTAACTTAACAACTGCGGTGATTCATTTAACAACTGTGGAAGAAAGGTCGCAAAATGGGGCAACGTTCACTTAACAAATGTTTCTCTTAGCCACAGAATTTTTGGGCTCAGTTGTGGCGGTGAAGTCGAGGGGTGACATGAATGAAACCTTTAAATATATTAAGCGTATGAATAAGGTTATAGATAGCAATAATTTCAACATTAAGCAAAGATCACAAAGACAGGAGCATAACCGTAACCTGGTAAGAGGGAAGTTTAAAAGTAATGTTAGAAAGTATTTTACTGCACAGAGAGAGTAGTAGAAGCTTGGAACCAACTGCCAGCAGAGGTAGTGGGTCAATCATCGGTATTAACTGAGCTTAAATATGCTTGGGATAAACATGTGTTCATCATCTGACAAAAATTTAAAAAATAATATAAATAAAAATAATAAGTATATAAACTAAAAAGAAAACAACTCCCCCCCAAAAAAAGTTCAAAGGGCAGACTTGATGAACCACTAGGTCTTTTTCTGCTGTCTGTTTTCCTAGTTTCCAGATAGTCCCTACCTCATTTCTCCATCTTTTTCTCCCATAAAGACGCACATCATAGAACTTAAGATAGGAGCACAACAAGAAACTTCTACTGCTATTCAGGGGAGAAACCAGCCAAAAAGGGTAGGTTCCATGTTTGGATCCTTTCAAAGAAAGACATTCTTTTCTGTCTCTGTTGCTCACTTGCTTGCTATCTCAGAGCACAATTCTTACTACTGCCCAAAGGAAGAAAGAAAGTTAGTAGGGAAGGGCATTGGTAGGGACAGCTGCTCTCCTGCCAGGCTCTTGCAACTGCCAGTTTACTCAGCTGTTCAAAAAAAAAAAAAAAGGGGGGGGGGGAGAGCGACCGGACGAAGCAGCAGTAAGATCAGCAAATTTCAGTAAAGGGCCCTGAGCAGATCCCAGCAACTCCAGCTGGCAGCATTGACTTGGCTGAGAAATCTTCTAACAGGGGCATTCAAATAGTAAGGAATTTTTCTCAAGCTGAGATCACTTCATGCAGTTCTCCACCTGAGATTCATCCTTCCCTGAGAAAGGACACTGGAACATCTTGATCCATACCCTTGTCCAGAATCAAGAGTGTACCATGAAGAAAACTGATGCTACTTATTATTATTATTATTTTTACAAAAGATCATCTTCCCTGCCTTGCTCCGGTTTTTCAGGAATTCAGGAATGCCAATAGCAGTCAATAATGAAGAACCATGGAAGCAATCAGGTGTGACAAGGTGTTTTGCAAATGTCAGAACGTTTTTTTCACATTTTAGTAATTTTAGAAATCTTTTCACGTTTCAGATGTTTTTGTTATCAACAGATTTGAAACAGCAATTGTTATCCTAAAGAGTAGGTACCTTTTTCTTTCTGCCGTTCATACAGACACAGAAAAAGTCATCTTCACTCAGCCTGGGTTTCTGTGACTCTCGGAATTCCCAATCAACAAGGCCATAGCCCTGCCAAAAGAAACTTCTGGGAATTATGGTCCAATATGTCCAATGCCACTATGCTGGAGAAGACTGGTAAAAGATCAGTGAAATCTCTCACCCAGATGATAATGGAATTCAGAACCAATTTTACAGAAAAAGCAGAAACATTTGTTTCTCATAAAAACGAGTCCTTTAGTTGAATTTAATCATATTCAAGGGGACATTGACTTTATGGATGTTTTTGAAATCAAAAGGAATTGGGGGGGGTGAGACCTTGAAACTTTACTTGCATGCTTAGACCTTTTTTTTATGATAATGGAAGTGTAAATTTCAAGAATTGTGGCAGCATGGGAGGATGATGGAAACTGGACTCAAAAGACCCACCTTCTCGGAATTGAACTTCTTCAAACAAATCATAAAAAAGAACCCTTCCTGGGGATATTTATTATTGCCCTGTTGAGAACAGAGATCGCTGAAAAGTACTTCTAGGCACTATTGTTGATAATTAGCAGGGTAAACTAATCCAGAATTTTACATCCAATTGCTAGGAAATGACTCCTAAAAATCAGGCAGTCAGATGGCAAAACATGTCCTTATTGTCAGTGCTGAGGAAGGATTTTTTAATGTACCATTTTCAACCCAGAATACAGCAAAGCTACACAAATTAATACTAAAACAAAGCATAATACAAATCACATTACTAAACATTTTGATACTTTGCTAAATCAAAGCACAATTCATCTTAGTGTGTCTTGCAAGCACACTATTTGTAATATCTTCAGTTAAGCAACATGAATTGTCACCAAGCTTACTCCTATCTGCCAACTCAAATCCCATGTCATTATTTTAATTTTATTTTGGAATATGTATATTAAATATATATTCATATTCTGCTATTTCACAATACAGTTACAAAAATAATACAGACTGAAACACAAAAGTAATAGCAAAACAAAGCCCAGTTTCTCATTTTTTAAACCATCCAGATCTAGGCAGAAAACTGTATTTGAAATGTGCTGTTCCCTTACTGATCCCTATACTCTATTGCAGTGTTTTTCGAATACTGGCTGAGGAACTCTGGGAGCTGAAGTCCACATGTTTTAAAATTGCCAAGTTTGAAAAACACTGTTCTACTGCATATGCAACCAATCACTATAATAAACCTGGCTTCTCTCCAACATAATAGGTAACAAGACCTAGCAAACTTGAGGCTGTCCTTAGAGAGTGTCAGAATAAGGGAGAAAATACTACTTTAATGCCAGTATAGCCAAACACAGTTTAAAGCCTTTCTCATTCACGAGTTAGGAGAACAATATCATGGAATATTGTAGAGGTTTTTTTTTTAAAAAAAAGACAATTATATCATGTCCTTATGTGTTAATTAGCTTTGCTCTGGCTAATTAATGGAATCAAAACAACCAAATAAGCTACAGTCAGCTAACTCTGAGCGGCACAGTGGTATGAAGCTGTGGAATAAATGTCTGTCTGTGGAATAAATTTTGAATAAATGTTATTTATAAAAATGTCTTGCTGCCCTTGAATAGTTTGTACTTTATAAAACTATATATCCTACTGCAGTGGCACCTATCAGGAAAAGACTTCTAATGCCGAACACTTAATAAATAGACCTTCAAAGCTATTCCAATTAGGTACTTAACAGCTTTCCAACAGTTCCTAGCATAAAAGATTACAATCTAATTAGCATCACTATGCTATATGTATATACTACATATCCTCTATCTTTCCATGAGTTTAAAAAATCAAGACAAAAAACCCTCAAGCTTCAAACTTCCACAGAAGGGAAGATCTTAATGCTAAACCAAATATGCAAGCTTCCTTTTAATGAGAGATGCCACCAAATAAACCTGGGCCATCTTTCTTGCAAAGCATGTGCTCTGAATACTGAGCAATGGCTGATTTCTTTCCATAATTAAGGGGTACATGTAGAACAATCACAGAGCAGTTTGGAACTTGTTGCAATTTCTGAACAATAGTCTTTCCCAATGTTAGAACTTTCCAGGTGTGCAGGATTCAAATTCCCCCTAATTAGGCTAGCTATGGATGATCGGATCTGTAGCACAACGTACAGTATCTGTCAGACAACAATGTTACAGAAGTTGCTATAAAGCTTGGCCCTAGTTGGTCCAAAATTTCTGGTTCTTGCAGGGAGAGTGCTAGCAAGCAGGCAAATCAGGAATTTGACTAAAAATCTAATAGAGATTAACCCAAAGCTACTCCACCCAACTTTTACAAAGCAACAACAGAAACCAAGATGGAAGCTAATAATGCTGGGCGGGTTTTGTTTCAACAGTAGAATGCTGACTATTTTTAAATCAATATAGAGCAAAACTACAGCCGCCCCCGAGGAATTTTTCAGCATTTCATTTTGCTTCAGTATTCTGACATGCTAGACTTTATTCCACTGGGAATTGCAGCCCAGGGAATCTGCCTACTTAATACAATATTCATATCCCATTATCTTATGTATATTTTATGAAGTTGTATTTGAAGTAAAATGTACTGTATATTCCACACATTTCCAAATTCTTTAATAAAAAGTATAACAGAGCAAGTTGTCAGGTTAAGAATGCCCCAATTTAAGGACGATCCAACCTATTGAAGCAAAATTTGAGTTAAAGACACAATGATGATTATTCATTACACAATGCTAGTTATACAATAATACTGTTCCAATTTACATACAAATTCAATTTAAGGACAGATCTTGGGATCAGAACTTGTTTTTAAATGGTGGACTAAAAGTAGCTTACGTTGGGAAAAGATAGATATGAAGATGTAACTGTGAACTGATTAGGATGAGTTTTTGTTATATGAAGCAAGCCAGTGTTTTTCAACTTTTAAAATGTGTGGATTTAAACTCCCATAATACTGGTTGGGTGATTCTGGGAGATGAAGTCCACATATCTTAAGAGTTGCCAGGTTTGAAAAAACACTGTAGTAAACATATAAAAATTACAAAAATGGAGATTATAGTTCTAAATTTCTCTTAAAGGAAGGTCTCTCTGAATCAAATGTTCATTTGATTTGAACCTCTTAATTCAATTAAGTACAACCATCCTCCATGACTAAACCCTTGCAGCAGAGTCAATGATGGGATTCAGCCAGTTTGTACCAATTCGGCAGAACCAGTAGCTAATTTTTTGTTGCCCAGAATGGACTTCCGGAAATGGCATCACACAGAGAACCGGTGGTTCACATATTTGAATCCCACCATTGAGTAGAGTCCTATACACGGTTGTCTCTTCCAAGCTTCACAAAACTTCATAGATTTTCTGTTCGTTCTCATTCTGCCCTTGCTTCTTGCTCCACTTTCATCACTGTTACAACACACAGCACCTCTCTGTTAATATGCTATCCTTTAGATCTTAATAGAGATGTCAGTTAATAGGATGAACTTTGCCTGCTGTATTTTAGTGAGCTATGTAGGAAGCTGAAGGAAAGTTCCTCCCCATCCAATTCTTTTCATTTAAGTTAAGGCATCATGAAGCTCTATCCACCAGTCTGTCTACTTTCTAAAACAAACTATTTCCAAGAGGGAAGCCCCAAATATACAAATATACATTATCAATGCAGATTTGCATCTAGACAAAAATAAAGAATTTTTTTCCTATCTTCTAAATTATGTTATTGTATTCCTGCAGTGTATAAACCAATTAATAACAGCTATAAACTGTCCAGACCTGAAAGCATCCCACTAAGAATTTTTCTAAGTACCTTAAAACAAGAATGCCAACGACAGCCACATCAATAAGTTTTTTTCATGATGTTGATGATGATTGGTCTTTTGAGAGGCATACTAGAATGTTCCAGAAAGCAATAAAGACTAGGAAAACAAGAAAATCTGATTTAAACTTTAGATAATACTCATGTATTTAATAATATTCTTATTTTGTCAATTAAAACAGGGGTCCCCAACTCCCGGTCCACGGACCAGTACCGGGACGTAGCATGCCAGCAACTGGTCCACACAAACAAGCAAAGCCCCGTCTGTGGGATGCAGGCAGCACACAAAGCCACACACTCTCTGGTCCTTAGAAAAAACTCTCTCCACGGAACTGGTCCCTGGTGCCCAAAAGGTTGGGGACCTCTGATTTAAAAAATTACAGGTCACAGGCATATTTTGATATGCCTTTGTGACCCACTATGTCAGGGGTGTCAAACTGCTGGCCTATGGGCCAGACGCATCACGTGGAAGCCGCGCCCACCCCATTGTCAACAATGGCAAAAACGGCTCGATACATTGGGCAACGTCACGTGATGTCGCGAGTTTGACATGCCTGCACTATGTGATGCTGGGAACTGCAAGCTGTCCTCATGCTGCCTATTGGCATAGACAGGAAAGCCAAGATAAAGGGAACATTCCCTTACTCTTTCATATTGTGTTAGATTTTTTTTGGAATTTCTCATTTGGCACCTGGAATAGCAAAAGGCATAATTTTTAGAAATTTAGGTAATACACTCATCACATGGCCTCAAGAAAAGCTCTTTCACTAGACTGTGTTCATATTTATGAAGATGTGTCATTTATCCCAGTTCTTTTTATTGTGCTTTGCACCCATTGATGCAGAAGGAAAAGTCATGGAAATGCTACATCATCTGACATCAACACCCAATGTTGCATCACTGACTACATCACTTCTGCATACCAGAAAGATTTATTTACTTATGGTTTGTTTTAAGAAAAATATCTCCTTGTGGTTATTCTTTCTGACCATGTTCTGAAGTATTTTTCATATATACAAAAAATGCATCTTCTCATCTTGCATACTCCATGGATTGCATGTGTTACATGATCTGATTCATTCCTTGACCAGAAAGGACTGCTTAATTTCATATTCCGCAATGTTCTACATCAATGTTGAAAAATGGTGCCCAGTATGCATTCAAAGACATTTCTTAATTATGTTTCAATACTGAACAGTTTCATTAAAACTGTACAGACACCCAGATTTGTACTTGACTACACACTTTTCTTCTTAGATATAAAAACCAATTCTGTGGAATAAAGGCAGTGTATTTCAATATGCCACTGAGCAGAATTAGTTGAAAAAGGATAGAAGTAGCATTTTTTAATGTTCATTTAAAGTTACCTTCTAGTTTAGTACTGTCCTGCATTAGAAGGGGCGTTGTCTTACCTGAACGCCTTTTCTCAGTACGGAGATGGAGAATCCACCAATGGGTTTTCTTAGTCTGCCTGCTCTTGAGACCAAGTAGCCAAATTTGGCACGCCCCCTCTTGCTAGGAGATCCAGTCTTAACGAGGGCGAAGTGGCTGAAGGTGGATGAGGTGTTGGCTCTCAAACCCTCAAATAAGGCCTAACTGACCTAAAGGGTGGGTGTGGATTCTCCATCTCCATACTGAGAAAAGGCGTTAAGGTAAGACAACGCCCCTTCTCCAGTACAGGAGGTGGAGAATCCACCAATGGGACATACCAAAGCCTCACTGTCCCATTGGGTGGGAAACAGATAAGGCCGGAATAGTGTCCCCGGAGACCACCTGCTGAAGGATCCTCTGACCACAGGAGGCGTCCGCTGAAGCAAAGTGGTCAATTCTGTAATGGCGAACAAACGGGGAGAGCGAGGACCATGTCGCAGCCCTGCAAATCTCCTCGATTGACGCCTGAGTGGCCCATGCCGCAGAAGTCGCAGCACTGTGAGTGGAATGGGCAGTAAGATGACGTGGAGCCAGCAGGGAAGATGATTGATACACCTCCGCAATACAGGCCCTGATCCACCTGCCAATAGTACCAGCGGAAGCCCTGTAGCCCAGTGAAGCCGGGCGGAAGGAAACAAACAGAGCCTCTGACTTACGAAAAGGCTCCAGGTGCTTCATATAACGCCGCAGTGCCCTGCGAACGTCCAACATGTGCCACTGCCGCTCCAGGTCATGGGAAGGATTGGGACAAAAATTTGGTAAGATAACTTCCTGTGCTCTATGGAAGAGCGAGTTCACTTTGGGTACAAAGGTAGGATCCAGGTGAAGAACCACCCTATCACTGTGGAAAATGCAAAGGTCATTTCTGACTGATAAGGCGGCTAGTTCAGAAATACGTCTGGCTGACGTAATGGCAATTAAAAACGCCACCTTAAGGGACAGATTCCGCAATGGAATAGTAGCTATGGGTTCAAAGGGAGGTTTGGTTAGAGCGCGAAGGACGCGGGGCAATTCCCACGAGGGGTACCTGTGTACCACGGGGGGCCTGGTGTTGCACGCGCCTTTGATAAAGGCACGAATCCTAGGATGGTGAGCTAAGGGAACTGAATCTGCGCAAGTAAGTATTGTAGACAAGGCCGCTACCTGTCGGCAAATGGTCGCCGGGGCGAGGCCCTTGTCCAGGCCATCCAAAGGTAATCAACTATCTGAGGAATGGTCAATTTGGAAATATTCAGGTGTCTCCCACGACACCAATGGCAAAAATTCTTCCAAGAGGAATTATAACTACGATTGGTCGCTGGACGATGAGAGGCCTGAATCATGTCAATGGCTCAAGGGGAAAACAGTTCTTGAGTCATTATAGAGCGCTCAAGTGCCAGATAGTCAACTGTAACCATTGAGGGTCCAGGTGTTGGATGGTCCCTTGGTGTAATGACACGCGATGGGGAGGGATTCACCAAGGGGGAGACTGGGAAAGGTTCACCAGGTCGGCAAACCATGGCCTGGTAAAACCATATTTTCAACAAGGTATGGAGCCAGGGCCTCCCCAAATAGATTGTTAACCAGGTAAGGGGCAGTCGCTAGACGCCATTTGACCCTGGCATCAGCCTGCCAGTGTTTGAGCCACAACATCCGCCTGGCAGTGATATTGGATGCTATGGACCTGGAAGCAAAATTGGCTCCACAGAAGTGTGGCGTCCGCCACATACTCTGTGGCCGCCACTATTTTACTTAGGTCCTGGTGGGTCCAAGTGTCCTCAGCGGGGACTCTGGCCTGTAACTGGCGCAGCCATAAAAGAGAAGTCCTAACAAAGAAGGACGTGCAAGAGGCCGTTTTAATTGCCCATGCTGCAGACTGATGGGTCCTCTGGAAGGTCTGCTCCCATTTTTTATCATCCGCCTTTAGCGCCTCCAACAGGTCCCCTGCTATCGCAGTCTGAGAAACCAGAGGGGTCCAGGCCTCATCAACCTTAGGAACCTCCAATGCGTCAGTGAGGTCTGTGGAAGTGCTAAAGAGCTTTTTGTCAGTCCCGCTTACCGAAGGAAATGAGGAAGGGAAAGCCCATTGTTTCTTGATCCCTTTAAGGAAAATAGAGGGGCACGGGACATGATGTTCTGTTGCCACTGTTTCAAAAAAGATAGGATTGGGGCTGGAATCCAATGTGGCCTGCGGTTGCAGAAGTTCCTCCTCCTCTGATAAATTTAAGTCCAGCTGTTCCTCACACTGAGGGGAAGAGTAACCGCTCATGGAGGAGTGCACTGGAGAAGTGGGCTCCTGAATCATGGGGGTCTCTGCAGGGGAGCCATAAGATGGCATGGCTGATGTAGAGGCCCCCTGATCTGGTGTATGATGGGAGCGCTGCGCTAGCGCTCGGTCCACGACCTTAGAAAGCAAGGTTTCAAGGCAGCCGTCGGAGAAAATATCCCCGATGTCCGGCCTCCTGAGTCCTGCAGCTGTGGGCGTAAATGTGGCCTCTGGGGCTGGGCCTGGAGCCATAGTAGCGTGCTGAGCCAGTGCGGATGGAGAACCCAACGTGACCGGCGTCCCTGAGGGGGACCGCACGCTCTGAGCTGAAGTTGAGGGACGTAAGGGAAGGTCAATTTCAGGAGCCACCAATTGATCCGTATCCAAACCGGCCTGCCTCTGTGCCTTGGAGAACTCCTTCTCCAGGGCCTGGTGCCTACGGCTGGCTTGCTTCTCCGCCAGCTTGGAAGGCTTCTTAAGTGTGTGCTTCATCTTGGATTTGGACTTGCCTGCCACCCCCTGTTCAGAGGATGAGTGGCAGCCATAAGCAGAGGATGGAGAGACGGTACTCGAGGTTTGAGGCATCGAGGAGCCCTCCATCCCAGTTGAGCAATCCCAAACAAGTGAGATAATCGCTCTGGCAGGCAAATAGCTGGCGGGAGCAAAATTGGAACAAGCAACAAGACTGTTCCCCTGACCACCCGACCAGAAAAAAATTCTCTCTGGATCTAGGTCACGGCAATTGAGTCAGATGCCGAAGGCACGTTTGGGGCCACTCTCTGGGATCCGCCCGGAGGCCTTAGGTGGCCAGTCAGGGTGCACCAGTAAAAGGAAAAAGGAAAAAAACCTTAGAGGCCTAAATGGACAAAAAGGGTCCTGACAAGGGAGGATCAATCTCAATTGGCGGCTACTCAAATTGTGTGCGTGGTAGTATTGAGGCACAGTCCAGATGTGGCCTAAGCCGGGCGTACTACTGTAAATAGGAATGCTTTGGAGTTCAAAAGGGCCATTAACTACTGAGAGTAGGCCTTGTGGGCCTAGCTAGGCCCCACCCTCGTGGATTCAGATTTATGGCCGTGAAAAGGCGATCCGTTAACGTAGGCCCCTGAAGCAACAGGTGGGGTTCTTAAGTGGGCCAAGGGCAAACTGCCGATTGAATTGGGACCGCAGGGAATGGACACATAGGCCGATGCAGCCTTCTCGCCCCTTCCCTGCAATTCAAAATGGCGGCAGCAACTCGTTCTCTGTGAGAACGGTCTCCTCGGCCTCAACTCCCAGTCCTGGGGCTGTTTTCAGCCTCCTTGCAAGTCGTGGTGGCAGCGAAAAGCGGTGCGCCGAAGTCAAACCCCCTGGGGCTGCTTCTGAAGCCGGTAGGCGAAGAGGGGTTTTAAATGAATTCGTTGCCTTTTTCGGCAACCAAAATGCTGCCCGCAACTGTTCCCGGCTGCCTGGGAAGCTTTGGAACAATCCGAAGTAAAAAAAAATGACTTTCGGATCTGCAGCCTGGGATCCGATCTGGGAGATGCAAAGCAGATGGGAGAGAGGGAATCTGGAAAAAGTTCCAAGCAGACCCTGCTTGGAAGCTTTTCCCCAGAGCCCTGGGAAAAGGAACGCAGGGAAGCTGCAAGACCTCCCCCCCCTTCCACCCCACACACCTCAACTAAAATTAATTACACGGAGCTAGTGTTGTGGGGAATTTGTTAAAGGGAAAGCCAATTAGTTTTAGATAAAACATAGAGAGAAGAATTCACCAATGGAGTTTTTCTAACCTGCTATCTGCTGAGAGCCAAACCTTATACGATCTTCAAGAGCTGAGACCAAGTTAAGACTGGATCTCCTAGCAAGAGGGGGCGTGCCAAGTTTGGCTACTTGGTCTCAAGAGCAGGCAGACTAAGAAAACCCATTGGTGGATCCTCCATCTCCTGTACTGGAGAATACATTTTGGCTTAAGCAATGAATTCCTGATTAGGGGATTAAAAAAGGAGGTGTAGCAATTCATGCAGAACATTTGAAGAAGCATCAGCAGCAGCAGGTCCTCTATATCTGGTCTGAATTGATTTGATTTCCAGAACTATAAAAAGAAATCTTTTCTTATCCTAACTGGAATTTTCAAGGACGGAACCTGGGTATGTATTGAATGGAAAGTATGTATGTGATCACATGCATGTATGTGTTAAGTATGGTTTTAGTTTACTTGAGAGATTCATATATGAACAGTGAGTTATCAATCAAGTTAGTTCATGCTTCAGTAAACCTGCTTACAGCTTTATTCAGTATTAATTGCTCAAGAGGTAGAACTCATTGATCTTTCAACTTGTAACCTGTGTAGGTAAAGGCTTAGGACTACACAAGAAGGAATCTAAATCATTAAAATGTGAATTGAAAGCCATATGATTCAAAGTGAATAAATCTATTAAGTCTACAATTATTTCTGAAGAAGTCATTTCATATAGCCTTAGACCAGTGATGGCGTACCTTTTAGAGACCGAGTGCCCAAAAACTGGCCCCGCCCCCACTCCACCTCCTGCCTCGCACCCACCCCGCCTGCCCACAGGGCCACTCACTGGCTCCAGGGCCTGCCACAAATCGCCCAGGCAGCCCAGCAGCGCCATGGCAGCCACGCCCTCTCTCCGTGCCCTGCAGCATCAACTGTGCGCAATGGGGCGTGAGGGCAGAGTCTTATCTACGCTGCTTGGCTGCCATGTCCTTGGCTGCGCTGCTCCGCGTGGACCATGCTTGGGGGCGACTCTCCTCCAGGGGGGCTGCTGGTGAGGGGATCGCAGGGGGAGGCAAGGCTGGGGCAACAGCACATGTGCCCACAGACAGGGCTCCGAGTGCCGCCTCTGGCACCAGTGCCATAGGTTGGCCACCTCTGCCTTAGACCATTCCAAAACAAAAGAAAAAAATATCAAAAGATCTTATGTCCTTCACAGATTACAACAAGGAACAGCTAGAACAATAAAAGCATCTGAATCACCTGACTACATGGATTTGACATATAAACCAGCTTTTTTCAACAAACTATCCTGCAGACATGGATTATTAGTTCAATTCCTAAAATTACCAACAGCCATAAGTATTTTCAGGAGATACAGTTCTAATATGTGTGGGTTGGAAAAGCCCAATGACTCTTGAAAATTTCTTGCAAAATCACTGCTTCACTTTATTTATTTTATATATTTATAAACAGCCGTACTTTCCCATCTCCAGACATAGAGCAAAAAATTATTCTTCCCAAAGATATTGCTCTTCATTGAAAGAAGGAACATAATGTGATGTGAGGTCTCATTCTAGCTTGGGCATCAGCATAACTGACCTTGCTTGAGCTGATGCGTGAGGCAGAGAGTTTGAAGATGTTGCTCCTGTCTTTGCAGACTCCTCTAAACATTTTAAGATCTCTCACTGTTTTTCAGTTTCCCAAAAGCTCAGCTGTTGGAAATCATTCCAGCCTTTTCACCACTCCAAGGAAGATTAAAGTTCTCACTAAACTACAGCTTCTTTTTAGATTCAAGTTGCAAACATCAGGATATCCAGCAGGTGTCAGCAAGGGCTTGACATTTTTTGTACACTACTCTTTGGTAGTTGTCCAGACTTTTGCAGTTCAGATCTCTTAAGTATGTTGTTCTTAGCATCATAATCATGAGCCTCTACCCATTATTTTTAAAAGATCTTTATTCTCATACTGTCTGGTAATTCTCAAATGCTCCACCTACAAATATGCATACACAAGCCTCCTTCAAGGAAAAAGACACAGAGGGAAAACATTTCTAGAATCACATTCTTGTGATTTTACTCATCCCAGTTTTACAAAGTCTTGGTTTTGCAGCATTTAACCAATAACTAAGTGGAGCACAACAATTCTGAGATTCCTTTTTAAAATCTTCTTCATGAAGGAAAAGGAATATCAACTAACAGGATGAATGAAGACCATCAAGAATGAAAAACCAGCAATATTTTTCAATATGGCTTCAATAATGTAGTAGACGATAGAGATTTAAAATAAGCTTGGGGAAAGCAACAGGGGAAAGGAGTAGAAGACTGGTCTCTGACTTAGGGGATAAACTAAAAAGAATATATCAAAGGTATCCTTTTTATATACATGTGAAAAATCAGTTTTAGTTCTAATGCCCCCAAACTCTCAGGAGAAACTTGACTCTTGACTTGGCTCAAACTTGATTACTGTATTATTAAAAGGAGACAGCTTCTTTAGGATTATTTGGTAGTGAAATGGAGTACTCCAAACCAGAGTCAAGTAGCATGAACAAGCATGCATTTTATTAAGTCATCCAATATTCATTCTGAAATATTTTTCTTATTCAAAAATTGTATACAATTTTGCATGGCAAGTCTGAAGTAAAAAGAGGAGAGTGAAACATTCTGTGTTTTATTACCACATAAGACATTTGCCCAGAAATCTGTCAAAAACACACACAGATGTTGAGCTAGCCTGTTTTCTAAATGAATCAAATTTTGAAATGAAAAGGCAATTTGAATATGTGTCTCAAAGCAGTACTCTTATGTTACCTGTGATATCGAGTTTGCTAATTTCAGTCTAAAGTATGTTTATTACTTCTTGTGAAAATGGCCACTATGATTTCATCAGGATCTTTAAGCTTGAACATATGTAGTAAAATGTATTCAATGTCTCCACGTTCTCCGCAATTTTTTATTGTGTACATACTGACTGACTGATAATTTGGCTGGGAGAGTTAGGGGATATTATCTATTCATTTGGACAAATATTGTCTCCCCAAATGGCTCAATTTAATTAAAACTATATACACAAGTAGTGCTATCAAGCACAGAAACCAACCAACAAAAAGGCAATATATATTTCAGGAGAGGAGAAAGGTAGAGACATCAGTTCTTAAAAGACAGACTAAAGAACGAGTTATAAGCAGATTTTCCACCTAATTATGGCCAGGATTATTTTTCCATTATGATACTATTGGTTGAACACCTGTTCCTTTTGTCGATGGATGGAGCCAATGTCATCTTTTCTTCTCCTTTTGGAGTCTTAGAGCAAATTATCAGTTGAAGCCAAGTGTTCATTGTGCGTTAAAGGGAAAAAAATGTTTTCCAGCTGATGGGTAGTATCTAGATCAGACATGTCAAACACAAGGCCCGGGGGCCGGAAGTGGCCCGCAAAGTGGTTTCATGTGGCCCATGAAGCCATCCTGGAAACAGTGAGGGAACGGCCCCTGCTGTCTTGACCCTGGCCCAGGCCAGCCGGGAACCAATGTACAATTTTGTGGTGGCCATCTATGCTGAAATGCATTCAGTCTTAGCTCCACAAGGCCGTCTAGAAACAGCGAGGAAGCAGCCTCTGCCATATTGGCCCTGCCCCCTGGGTGCATGCTGGGGAGGTGTCACCCTTTGTGAGGAATGAAGAAATGGACCATGCCTTGGTGCTTGCCCCAGTCCCACCCCCTTCTGCCAGATCTGTCCCACTCCTGCCCTGGCCCCCACAAGCACCCTTGACGCGAACGATGTAGAGCTGGCCATGCCCACCCAGTAAGCCACACCCACTCCATCTATGCCCACCAATATGCCACACCCAACTTGGCCACACCCACCTGGCCCCCCAAGGGCAACCGCAATGCTGATGCGGCCCTCAATGAAATTGAGTTTGACACCCCTGATCTAGATGTTAGCTCCTAGTGGCCTTTAGCTCTCTGGCTGATGCTAGACCTTCAGCTTAACTGCTTCAGGGAACGGATTCAAATGAATAGGGAAATGATTTTTTAAAAAAAGTTTAAGAACTGCCAAACTTTAAAAATATTTGGTTAAAATGTAATTATAAAAATCCATAGTCTTCCATTTCTTCTTCTCTTACTACACGGGTTTAGAAAAAATTATGCAATTACTTCTAAGATACAGTATTAAACAGATTAAGAATCAACTATCGTAGCTCCCAAGAAAAAGATAACAGTAATCGGATTGGCCATTTTTATTTATAGGAATTTGAAGTAACTGCTATTTCATAAAAGAATTACAATTTAATCCATTTTGATTTTTTTAAAATAAAGGTTTTTATAGCCATTATTTTTAACTATGATTTATTGAAGAAAGCCTAATGAATCTGTTCATGCAAAATGGGTCCATTCACATACACATTATCATATTATGACTTAGTTTTAATAAGAGAATTGGATTAATGTAAGTGTCATGCAAGACGTTTTTCCTTGGGCTGAGAAAAATGAACAGTACTTGTACTAATATTACCACAGAGAAATAGCTACAGGTCAACTATTATTTAAAAGTTTAAGAGAAAAAATAAATAAACCAATTAATGTCCTCCCAGATCTGGCTTCACTATGGGATTTTATAACTTGATTGAATCACCTGTTTCCATAGATACTAATGGTACATATTCTTCAAAATAATACAATGAGAATTTCTAATCTACAATTTAAGAAATTATTTTTCAAAGCCAATCATTTACTTTTTAAAATGTAGTTATTACTGGGTATCTTGTACCCAATTATTGGGTATCTTGAATTGTTTGACTACGTAGTACAACTTGACAAAAATCAATGTGCAAAATACATATGTTTGCAAAATAACTACTGAAAAACGTTTTTTAAATTGAATTCAGATGACTTTAAGGCAGGGGTCTTCAAACTTGGCTCTTTTAGGACTTGTGGACTTCAACTCCCAGAATTCCTCAGCCAGCATGCCTGGCTGAGGAATTCTGGGAGTTGAAGTCCACAAGTCATAAATGGGCCAAGTTTGAAGACCTCTGCCTTAAAGGTTGCTCTATAGTTTGATGCTGGAAGTAAATTAATAACAGACTACCTTGTCACCCCTTCACAAGAAGACAGGTCAGAGTATAAGCAATATAGGATTACTGGAACTTTATTGTTATAAGGAACAACAACAGAATCTGGAAAGCCTGCCAGAGTTTTTGTCTGTCATTTCTTAAACCAAACAGAAACAAACAATAGTTATCCTGAGATTCTTTCTCATTCCCTCTTCCTGCTGAGGACTAACTTAACATTTGTTTAATGATTTCTTGCAATCCTTCTTCAAAGCTTCCTCTGTAGCCCTCTATATTCCTTTCTGACAACCATCCTTAATCTTTGTCAATTGATAATGCAATTGGTTTAATCTGGATCTAATAACTCAAATTTTCTCTAAAAAAATTATATTTGTTAGACCCACCCCATTGCCGGGAAAAAGTTCTGATACGTCGCGCGACGTCACGAGTTTGACATGTCTGTCTTAAAGGATTTTTTGAGAGTGGAATTTGAGTCAATGAATGGCAATGGTACTTCTTTCTGCAGTACCTCAGTGGCAGATCTACCACATTGGATCAATTATTGTGAGCTCTACAGAGGTTCTTCCATCTCTCATCCCTAAAGCCTTTATCTGAAGAAGGATAAAGGTTCACCAACAAGCCTGAACAAGAGACTGCTGCTTGGAGCTAAAGTAGGAAGCTAAGCCTCTCGCCTGCAAAGTTGAAAAGTTTCAGTTTACAAATGGGTGCGATCTCCCCCAGCACAGAATTTTCTTCTGCAGACATCACTCATTGAGTGGGAGGAAGGAACAAAAGGAAAACCAAGGCATGTTTAAAGAAGTGTTTCAGATCAGGGATTCTTGACTTTTCCTGAGCATTACCCTAAAATTCAATTGTCCCACTGGAGAAAATTCTAGACTACATCAGAGATCTAGTTCTAGGATACAACCTTCAGAATTGCATTCAAGTCTTATCACATTAATTGACAGTTATCCTTCCTGCTAATTTATGTGAAGACAAATGATACCTGCCAAAAGCAGCTTGGAACCATATCACTGGAGACTTTGAAGACATTGCAAGACAGCTCAAAAATCTGGGTGTTTCTTACATTGTTATGATTCTTACAAAAGGACTAACAACAAAGAAAAAGAATACTGCAGATGAATGACAAACTCTGAAAATAATGTATATTGGGAGAAATTTGGATTTGTCTGAATAGGAAAAATCAGAAGGAACATTGGCTTGTGAATGTCATGACCTCTGGGTTTTATTTATTTAGTAGTAATAGAGTCAGTAATCAACAAGTAGGAAAAAACAATTAGGAAGAAATAAAAAATTAATACAATTAAGGATAGAAATAAAAGCTAAAAAAGGGTAAAAATAGAGAATAAAATAGAACTATTAATAAAATACCAACAGCATCAGAATTTCTGATTGAGATAGCAGGTTATAAAACTCTATTTGCACCAACTAAATTCTGATTCTGCAAGTGGAGGCATGTGGCATTCATCTCAAGATACAAAAGGTAGAATTGTATTCAATTGGTCAACGAAGGGACAGTGGAAGAAAATACAGGTAAGGCCTTCAGGTTTGCTTGAACCACAAGGACAGACTCTACAAAAGGGATTTTTTGGTATCTATTCTGTCTTTGGGTATATATTTATGCTCTGTAAGGGATGAAACAAGATGAGACTGAACACTTAATGCAGGAAGGCAAATATGACAATACATGTAAGATAGCGATCCCCACACCTTTCCACCTCTAGTCTGGCAGTGGCGGGGGGAAGGGTATGGCTTTGCACGTGTGCACACCACTTGCACAACTGCAGCTTCTCGTGGATGCATGCTCGCCTGCTGCTTGCATCGCCCAGTTCCCAATGGGATTTTGGGGACCCTTGGTATAAGGCACAGTGAAATGACTCTTATGATCAGAATATAGCATTCAAAGGCTACACTATGCTCAAAAGAAATATAAGCAATAGAAAAGGGGAAGAAGCTGCATAAAATATTTGAAGCATCCACACCTACTCAGAAATCCAAGCAAATGAACTTGGTGAAATAGTACTGTAGAGAGCTTCTGGGTTAAAGTATAGTAATTGTTTAATTCATTAGTTAATTGCACTGAACTGGTCAAACCTCAGGTGACAAAGTCCTGTTGACCAACCCAGCAAAAATTTAACCACTTTCAGCTTAGACATCCACATATGTAGCTACCCCAATAGGACTTGTTCTCAAGGACATCTGCATTAAACATAGCCTCTATGTTGATCTATGGCTCTGGTGTGAAAGACGTTTCTTCTCCAGCATGGGTGGATTCCGAATCCACCAATGGGTTATCACAGCCTATTGCCCAATGATTGACTAGGTCCGAATTTTAGCCCCGCCTCCAGCCGGATGCCCCAGTTTTTTACCTAGTCTGAAGCCCAAAGCATCTCTTTTGTGTAGCTCCGCGATTTAGAGTGTTTTTCGTTGGTTAGGATTGGTAAAGTTTTTTCTTAATATTTTTTAGGAGTATAGTTTGATTGAACAAACTAAATTTAGGAAAAAAATTTCTTTATTTCGTTTTTGTAAAAAAAAATTTCTATTCCTCTTCGCCGTCGGGATTGCGGCGGCGAGACCGTCCCGGGCCTAGGGCCCTTGGGGAGAGCGGGAGCCGCAGGGGGAAACGTCCCTGGGTTCCCAGCTGCCCCCGGACCGTGTCCCAAGGATCCCCAGGACTTGCAGTCGTCGAGCGGAGTGGAGGACCGGAGGAATCCGCCAGCCTCACAGGACCGGTCGACGCGCGAATAGCGGAGGACCGCTACAGCAAAACGCAAGTGGGGAAAAAGGGACGGGGAGGAGATCGCCGGACCACCGAAGGGGTGGTTTTTCGGCGGGAGCCACTCTACCACCAGCCGGGTAGACCCGGGGCCGTGGGCGGCAGGCACCGCGTGGTCAGGAGCACAGGAGCTCCGACCAAAAAATTGGCGCGGTGGCCATCTTGAAAAGGGGGAGGTCCCGGTTCTAGGCGCGAAACACCATCTTGGAAAAGGGGCGGTTTCCTTCCCCCTGCGCCCTCTGGTTGGATGCTTCGCTCTGGCGCGAAAATCCACTTGAAGAGAGGGCGGTGAATCTTCCTTTGTCTCCTGCCGGCGCGTGGGCCCAGGGAAGGAAGGTTTCTGCCGACAAGGCAAGGATTTGAGTTACCGGCTCAGGTTAGATCAGTGATAGTTGAGAGCCGTTGTTGAGTGGGAGAGTTGCTTCCGGAGGTGTGTGTCTTGGTGTTCTTTGGAATTTTAGCAGTGGGTTGAGTTCCGGAACGAATTCCCAGTGGAGTTAGAGTGGCGAATACAGCACAGGGATTGAAATCCTCTGTCTACGGGCCTACGTAGCCGCGATCCACTACCGCCGGCGCAGGTTAGGGAAAAACTCCCTTCAGCACTGCCGGCCCAAGCTGTGCCTGCCAGTAACAGCTACCTCCCAGTGAGGTCGGATACCCGAAAAGGGTGCTATATAGAGCATGGCTATGGCACATGGCACTTTGGCCCAGGGCTCAGCTCCCCCTCCGTCGTCGCCAAAACGCAGAACGGAACAGGAGCCGGGGGGAGGCAAGAAGAAGGCCAAGACGAAACATCTGACTGAGCCGTCAAAGACAGCCGAGCGTCAGGCCATAAGGAGACACCAGGCTTTGGAGAAGGAGTTTGCCAAAGCGCAGAGACTCAGGGCCAGCGGAGCAGAGAGAGCGGCCCTGTCCGTTCTGGACACACCCATACCCTTTGGGCCTTCAGGGTCAGCTGGACATGGATCCGGGGCATGGTCTCCCAGGAGGGAAAAAGAAGGGGAGGTGTCTCCTATCTCAGTGCCATCATCACCAGCACACTCGGAACCTACAACCAGCCAGGAGGAGGCTGGACACAGAGGTAGGAAAAGGAAGAGGTCTGGTAAGTGGTCATCACAGATTCATTCTCTTTTACAGGAAGCCCTGGAACACCTCATGGCCTCTAGGGGTGATTCCTCACCTCAGAGAACACATACACCACTGAGACACGCCCCCTGTGGGGGGAAGGTAGTGTTCCATGACTCTGGTGTGTCTGAGACTTCTTCACAGGTTGCAGAAGAGGAACTGGAGGACTGGGAGGCTGACGGAGCTCCGCTATCAGAGGAGGAGGACGCAGATCCACAACCGGCTCCAGTCTCAGGTTTATTTGACCACACTCTGTTTAACTCCCTCATGCTCAAGACCTGTTCTGTACTCGATCTTCCAGCTAAGACCAAGGAAGCCAGACCACCATCCTCGGAAGAGGAGGACGCAACAGATCCGCTAATGCATTCACCGGTGTCAGAGGTGATCCAGGTACCATGCACCAAGGTATTCAGGTCAACGGTGCGGTCCCAGTGGACCAGCTTAGGAACCATCCCCTCTCCAAATAGCGTGGAGAAAAAGACATTCAATGTATGCAATCCCTTCGCATCGCTAATAGAGGTGCCACAGGTTGATGCTCCACTAATCTCTCTTTTTTCTTCCTCAGCCATCCCAGGAGACATGGCAGAGTCGATGAGGGCGGAGGATAAGAAAGTAGAGCTCTCCCTCCGCAGAGTCCATCACTCATCGGCCTGGGCCATTAGGGCCGCATCCACCGCCTCAGTCGTCTCCAGGGCAGTGATTAGGTGGCTGCGGGAACTCCAGGCAAGTGTTCCTTCGGACCAGGTACGCATACAACAGACACTGACCAAGCTGCGGACAGCAGCAGAATTCACGGCAGACGCCACCCTCTTTGCCTCACGAAACTCGGCCAGGTCCATCGGAGGGACAGTGGCCGTTAGGAGGCTGGTATGGCTCAAGAATTGGAAGGCGGACCTGAAGTCCAAGTGGCGGCTAGCCACATCTAAGTATTCAGGAGCAAAGCTGTTCGGAGCGATCCTGGATCCTTACGTGATCGAGGACAAGAATAAAAGGAAGGTCCTAGCTCATCCTTCTAAAAAGTCAGACAGGGGAACTCAGGAGTTCCGTAGGCAGGCACCCCGACAGAACGGGGGAGGGGAATGGAGGCAGCCCTTTCAGGGGGGACGGTCCTGGGAGGGGCCCAGAACTCCGCGCAACTTCTCATATAGTCAGGAGCGCAGACAGGACCGTCCGACCTCCAGCAGGGGCCAGCCTTCAAAGCGTCCCTTCAAGGGGGCTGAAGGCCGGCCCTACAGGCGTACCAAGTGACGCCTGGGACAGCCCCATCAGGGGTCGTCTGGCACTGTTCAGCAGGGTGTGGCAGACGACCACGACGGACGCCTGGGTCAGGGAGATGGTGTCCCAGGGCCTAGCAATAGAATTTTACGCACCACCACCAAACCACTTCATAAGATGTCCGGTGTCTCGCAATCCAGCAAAGGCGGGACTATTAGATCTGGCCATAAAACACCTGGAGGAGATAAGAGCTATAGAGCCGGTCCCTCCAGAACAGGAGGGACAGGGGTTCTACTCCATTCACTTCCTTGTGCCAAAGTCATCTGGGGATTGGAGGGCAATTCTCGACCTCAAGCGGTTAAACCGCTACGTGGTGTACAAAAAATTCAAGATGCAGTCCCTCAGATCCATACTGGCCAGCATTCGAAAAGGGGACCTGCTGTCATCAATAGATCTCACAGAGGCATACCTACACATTCCGGTAAGGCCGGAACACAGAAGGTTCCTCCGATTCTGTCACAGGAATCGGCATTACCAGTACAGGGCCCTACCATTCGGTCTGTCCTCAGCCCCCTGAGTGTTCACAAAGGTCCTGGCGGTATTGGGAGCACACCTACGCATGATACCGGTGCGAGTCCAATGTTATCTGGACGACATTTTGATCCTCTCGAACTCACCCCAGGCAGCACAGGCAGACCTGCGGGTCACCCTAAATACCCTCCAGGAACACGGCTTCTCAATAAACCACCAAAAAAGTCACCTCACGCCCTCAAGGAGACTTCTACACCTAGGGGCCATCATAGACTCAGAGCAGGGCATGGTGTATCTCTCCCAGGAGCGCCGGGAGAGTCTACAGAAGCTGGCACGCCTGGTAGAACAGAGGAAGGTGGCCACAATAGTACAATTGTCCCAGCTCCTGGGAAAGATGATATCATGCCTGGGCATTGTCCCGTGGGCAAGGCTTCACTCCAGAAGTCTCCAATGGCTGCTTCTCCCTCACCAGAGGCAAAACCAGAGCGCTTCACTCAGGAGAGTCAGGGTACCACCCCAGGTCCTAGCATCCCTCAGATGGTGGAGATCAAGTGCCCTAAGCAGGGGGGACCCCGCTCAGGGAGCCAGACAGGATCACGGTAACGACCGACGCAAGCCTGTTCGGCTGGGGGGCCCATTCCATGGACCAGATAGCCCAGGGAAGGTGGAGTCCACAGGATCAATTGGCTCGAGCTGAGGGCCATTCACCTGGCCCTTCGACAGTTTTCATCCCACCTGGCAGGAAGGCACGTGCTAGTCCTAACGGACAATGTAACAGCGAAGGTACACGTGAACAAGCAGGGAGGGACCAGGTCAAGGGCCCTCATGCAGGAGGCCCGGGTGCTGGGTCTGTGGGCAGAACAGCACCTGGCCTCACTCAAAGCAGAACACATATCAGGGGAGGCAAACCACCAGGCGGACTCTCTCAGCAGAGTCATGGTAGATCACGCAGAGTGGAGACTGGATCCGGAACTGTTCGAGGCAATCTCGAACAGGTTCGGACGCCCCTCTCTGGACCTCTTCGCGTCCCCAGAGAACACACAGACTCCCCGTTTCTTTTCCAGATTCCAGACCCGGGGAGCGGAGGGGACGGACGTGCTCAGATGCAGGTGGCCCGAGGGGCTACTGTACGCCTTTCCGCCTCCACCCCTGATACAAGCAACAATCCGCAAGCTGATACTGGAACAGGCGGAGGTAGTATTAATTGCTCCATACTGGCCGCGGCGTCCGTGGTTTGCAGACCTGGTGGACCTATCGCTTTCGCCAGTGTGGAGACTTCCTCCGAGCCAGGTCTCTCTGAGTCAGGGGAGGCTTCAACACCCAGACCCGCAATGGCTACAACTAGCCGCCTGGCACTTGAGCGGGAGGGACTGAGTAGGCAGGCCTTTTCAGAGGGCGTCATCTCAGTCATCCAGGACGCTCGCCGACCTTCCACCAATAGGATCTACGATGCCACCTGGAAGAACTTCTCTTCCTGGTGCGGCACGCAGGGGCTAAGTCCCCTGGCTGTTACCATCCCCAACATCCTAGAGTATTTGTGGGAAGGCATGAACAAGGGGCTAGCAACCAACACCATTCGCAGACAGGTAGCAGCACTACAAACGGTCCTCGTCTGCGAGGACCGGGGACCCCTGTCACAGCATCCAGCGGTGAGCACCTTCCTAAAAGGAGCGGTCACAAGACGGCCCCCTGTGGTTCACCGGTTTCCCTCCTGGGACCTTCCCAAGGTCCTGCAAGCGTTAACGGAGGGGCCTTTTGAGCCACTGGGGGCTTGCTCGCTCCGTTTCCTGTCACTAAAGGTGGCCTTCCTAGTGGCCATCACCTCAGCAAGACGGGTTTCAGAGTTGGCTGCCCTTTCGGTCCGACCGGACCTAATCACATTTGCAGAGGACAAAGTGACTCTGCGTCTGGACCCATCCTTTTTACCTAAGGTCAATTCATGGTTCCACAGGTCCCAGGATCTGGTCCTACCGGACTTCTGTCCAAATCCCACACGTCTGGAGAGATGATGGCATACACTGGACGTGCGCAGGGCTCTGCGTCACTATGTCGACAGGACAGCGACCTATAGGAGGTCAGAGGCCTTATTCGTTTCCTATCAACCTTCGTCCAAGGGACAGAAGGTGTCATCCTCAACTATTGGCAGGTGGATCAGGGCCTGTATAGCCAGGGCCTACGTTTCATTGTCACTGCCAGTACCATCTAATATCATGGCTCACTCCAGAAGGAGCGCGGCCACATCGGCAGCCTGGCGCATACAGGCATCAGTGGAAGAAATTTGCAGAGCGGCCACGTGGGCCTCTCCGTCCTCCTTTGTGAAACATTACAAGATCGATCAATTTGCTGCAGCTGAGGGTTCGTTTGGCAGGAGAGCCCTGCAGCAGATTGTTGAGCCCTAGTAAGAGATAGCCTAGACTCCCACCCAAAGGGACTGAGAGGGCTTGGGTACGTCCCATTGGTGGATTCGGAATCCACCCATGCTGGAGAAGAAGCGTTGGCTTACCTGAATGCCTTTTCTCAGCATGGGGGGATGGAGAATCCACACCCTCCTCTAGCTAGTCTAGGCAGGGTTTCTCTTACAGGACTTTTGAAGGAGCTACACGGTCCGATCTTCTCGAAAGCTTCGCCTGGCAAAAAATTGGAGCATCCCGCCGGAGGCGGGGCTAAAATTCGGACCTAGTCAATCATTGGGCAATAGGCTGTGATAACCCACTCGTGGATTCTCCATCCCCCCATGCTGAGAAAAGGCGTTCAGGTAAGCCAACATTTCTTCTCTACTATTGTGGCAGAAGGTGTCCTATATTAATCTAGGACATACATAGGAGGAGCCTTTGAGGTCAGTGATCTGCTAAGCTCCAACTAGCCAGAAAGGTCTGCTGTGGGACTGCTTGTTGACTTTGTCATTTCCATTTTAGTTCCTGTTGCAAGAGAGACTGGACACTTCATTTGTGCAGTGTTTTGGGGGAATTGAGAGAAGGGAGTATCAAGGAAGAATAAAAGCATGTCGACATTCCTACTAGTAACAACAACAAAAATGTTTCACAGAAAGAGTTCGTTTTCTTCTGAATACAAGGTACAAACTGCAGTTGCCATTTGAGAAAGAACTTCCTTTATGAACTTCATAAGTATGCTAATTGTATTAATGAAATATGAAATGAGTACATATTAACATAATGTGACATCATTCAAAACAGAGGCAATCAGCACTCTGCAAAATATCTGCTTAGAAAATGCCACTAGCTCTAAATTTTGGAGCAGCTCTTCAAAAAAGTCTTTTGAATGTCATTTCTCTGGATTTTTTATTTCTCTTTTTTTCTCTGAGCTTAGAGGGACTGATGCCAGTGATAAAGCCCAACAAATCCATTTGACAATTGCTGTATTTTTCGCTTGCTAATATTCAGCTAAGAAAAACTGCAGGAAGGAGTTGATCTTAGAAAGCAGGGTAGACTGCCTGCCTGCCTGCCTATTGTGTTGTGTTGTATTCAGGGATGAAGCTAACGTTGATACAGACTGAATAGAGAACATGCCACAGAGAATCTATCGGTTATTGCCCTGAAAATAATGTGTGTTATATTCTCTTAAGGCAGCAGCTGACATCATAAATCTAGGCAGAGGGTAGTGTTTTTTATACCAAAAACTTTCCTCCCATCTCAAGGACAGGAGAAAGGCACATTACCATTGCTACATGGATGTGCCCAGGTTATGTTCTCTCTGTATCTTTCCAGTTTAGAATCTTGTACTCATTTCTTTTCATCTAGCCACTTATAACATATAGGCATACCTTGTTTTATTGCACTTAGCTTTATTGTGCTTCACAGATATTGTATTTTTTTTTTTTTACAGATTGAAGGTTTGTAGCAACTTGCATCGATCAAGTCTATCAGTACCACTTTTCAAACATATCAGCATTTTGGGTAATAAAGTGTTTTTTAAATTAAGACATGCTCATTGTTTTTCTTAGACATAATGCTATTACATACTTAACAGACCACAGTGTAGTGTAAACATTACTTTTATATGCACTAGGAAATGATATTTACTATGATATTTGCTTTATTGCAAGAGTCTAGGACCAAACTTGCAATATCTCTGAGGTATGCCTGTATTTGCAATGCATGTTAAACAGATGCTAGGATAATTTGCATCTTTATCTTTCTGCTTCCCTATTCAGAACCATTCCGTTTTTCCAAACCGAAATCTTGTCTGCCATAAAGACTCCTTAGAAGAGTAGTCACGTGTTTCAGCATTTCCATAATCAATATGATCCAAATTCTAGCATTATACACTATCAGAAATAACCCCCCTTCTTGAATTCTCTTGATCATTCCCCTATCTGCATTAGCTATCAGATCTTATGCCATTTAACTTGTTGTATATTTGGCTTCTCCAGCACTGGAGATGGAGAATCCACCAATGGGTTTAGACTGTATTCCTGCCCAATCAGATCAAGTCAGCCAAAGTTGCCATGCCCATCCTGGACCATAGAGATCCCAGTCTTGACTTGATCTCACCCAGGACAGACGTGCAAGTTTGGCTCTTAGGCAGGTACAGTCTCTATTGGTGGATTTTCCATCTTCCCAGTTTGCTGCGTAGTGCTGTATTCAGCACAGAATTTGCCTTCCCATTAGCGAAATCTTTCTTTCCCATTCAGGAACTTCAGAATTTATTCTCAATTCCTGACTTGGGGGGGGGGATTCCAACTGGATTGTTATAAGGAAGGGGCTCCTTCCTTTCCCCCCCCTATATAACCATCCCAACAATAACCTCTCTTAAAAGCCCCTGATTCGTAGGATTCAGCTGAGGACTAACGGCTGTTAGTCCCCAGAGGGCATTAAATCAAGCCCATTTCTACCGGAGCTTGTGGCTGCGGCTCCGGTGGCTGATTCCAGCGTCAGTGGAGGAGGCTTTCTTTCGCGATGCACTCAGACCTTCCCTCGGGCAATCCCACGTTTTCTGGGGCCCTTTGGAGTTGCGGCTGCAATTTCCCCAGCTCCAGTCTTTCGGCTCCGTTGATTCCCTTCCTTGACCGGAGACGCACGTACGCGCGCCAAGAAACCAGTGCCGATCAGCTGTTAGGCAGCTGATCGGTGTGACGGAAAGCTCCATTTTTACCATACGATCTTCCAGAAGGACCTCTCCCCTTACCTCAGGGAGCATTTTTTCTCTACATCGGCCTTCGTTTTCAAATGTTCTCGAACCTCGGCAGATTTAGCTGCCTACCCCACGCGCGGCCGCCATTTTGATCCACGTGATCTGGATGGATCCGTTCTTTCTCAAGGGGATTCAGGAGGAAGGGGCTCCTTCCTCCCCCTTTACTGACATTGTCCTCTGAGAAGTGGCACTCATTGGGGGGGTGAATTAAGCACACAGGGTGGAATGAACATCCCCACTGTCATCAGGCGGGCCGCCATCTTGGGAGATGGCCGCCATTTTGGGCACCAGATAGGCCCAGTTTTCAATTGAGGCCTGCTATCCTGTGTTACAACAGAATCTCCAAGCTTCCTTAGAGCATTATTCTGGTCCGACCTCAGCCTCCCAGGGTCTTTGTCACACTTAGGATCTTACAGGCCTTCTTAATTAGCCAGGCCTCTTGGCGCTTTTTTCAGGTTTGGTGTCTCCCGGCCCCACCTTGCTCATAACATTTAACCCAGCATGACTGGGGTCGCTAAATTACCAACTGGATTACAGGCATACCTTACCGTGTGCCTGTTATCATACGTGCAATTAATTTTCATCTGGATTCCAGGCACCCCCTGTAGTGCGCCTGTCCTTATCCACATCAGCTCTATATGGATTCCAGACGCCCCTGGTAGTGTGTCTGTCCTTATCCGTACAACAGCTATAGTTGGATTCCAGGCGTCCCCTGTCGTGTGCCTGTCCTTATCCACTCAGCAGCTTTACCTGGGTTCCAGGCATCCCCAATAGTGCACCTGTCCTTACCCAGTGTACAATACTCTCTGGATACCAAGGGTACCCTATCGTGCTCCTATGTTATCAGAGAATGGAGGATTCTATGCCTTTCTCAAAGGGCATTTTGCCATCTTCATCGGCTCCAACGAATCCTAATCCATCTGGTCTGGAGGGTGCTGACAAGACTGCGACTAAAACCAAGGTCAGAACTACCGCCAATACCTCCAAGAGAGCTGAAAAGCAGGCCAGCCGGAGACACCAAGCCCTAGAAAAGGAATTTTCAAGGGCACAGAAAATAGCCAGTTTAGAGACCTCTCTAGCTGAAGGGTCCCCTTTTGACTTACCACTGGGGCCCCCCACCTCTCCCCTGGGGATGTGGTTGACAGGGGAACCCTTACCTTCCCCTGCACCATGTGACATGGGCCGAGCTCGTCCCATTTCCCAACCCGCTGCTACACGGGCCCACCACGGGACCCCCGAGGCTACCTTCACCCCTACTGTGGCCGTGCTTCGGCCAAGTGAGCCTGTTCTCCTCCCTACAGAGGGCCGTCTAGCCTTACTGATTGCGCAAGCGGTAGACCGCGCTCTGGAAGCCAGAGCGCAAACTCCTAGACCAGTGGCCGTCACTCACCTTCCTACTCATCAACCGGTTCCTGAAACATATTACGCTCCTTCTTCCCCGTCTGGGTCCACTTACTCTGAGGGCTCATCTCTTCACGAACATGACATTGAACAGGCGATTCCAATGTCTGAGGAGGAGGAGCTTCCTCCTGAAGCCCCTTCATTTAGCAGCCTCTTCAACCCTTCCTTCTTTGTCCCTTTACTCCGCAAGGCCACATCCACAGCCCATCTAGGGCCTGATCCTTCCTCAATAACAACCACTGTTTTCCCAGATTCAGAGGTGGACCCAAACTTCACCGAACCGGTGGCAGCTCAACACCGCATCCCTTGTCCCCCCATGTTCCTGAATGCGATCCAAAAACAGTGGACATCTCCAGCCTCCCTTCCTCTCCCAGGTAACACTGATAAAAAACTATACAATGTGGCCAAGGATCTGGAGGAGGCCCTGGAAGTGCCCGCGGTGGATGAGCCATTCGGCCCCCTAGTATCTCCCACTGCCATTCCTGGGGATATCTCTGAGGGTCTCAAAGCCGACGACCATAAGTGGGAACTCGCCTATCGCAGGACGCATCAAGCGGCTGCATGGGCCATTAGGGCACCACCTCCGCATCCTTCTTTAATAGATCTGCCCTTCGCTGGCTCAGGCAGCTCCAGGCCCATATTCCAGTGGAGGATATCTGCACCCACCGGGATCTTAGCAAGATGATGGCAGCCACCGAATATGTGTCAGATGCCACTCTCCAAGCCGCCAGATTTTCCTCAAGCATGACTGGGCGCCATATGCTTTGGTTGAAACACTGGCACGCCGATGCCAAGTATAAGTGGCATCTGTCGGCAGCTCCATATCAGGGAGGAAAAATTGTTTGGAGACGCTTTGAATCCTTATCTCACCGAAAATAAGGATAAGTGCAAGGTCCTTAATCACCTCCTTAAGAAATCGGACAAATGGTCCAATTATTACCCGGAAGACAGTCCTTTTGTGCAGGGGCTAGGTATAACTACACTCAACCCATCTGCCCTTTCCCGGCCAGGCAGGACAGACAGGATAGGCAGTCTGACAGACAGGCAGCCAGACCTAGACAGCAATTTCAGGGCAACTGGCCCTTTCACCAGAATGGCCGACCATTGCGCCGCGCCAGATGACTCTCCAGCGGTCCCTCCCATAGGGGGCAACTCTCTCTTTTTGCCCACCAGTGGGAGGCCACCACCACGGACGCATGGATACTCAACACTGTATGTCACGGCCTTTCCTTGGAGTTCATCTCCAACCCTCCAAATCGATTTCTCTCTTGCCCATACCCCTGGAATTGAACAAAGAAAAGACTAATGAATGAAGCTGTCCGACATCTACTAAATATACGGGCCATAGAACCGATGCTGGCAGCCAGAGAGGTCGGGGATTTTATTCCATCCTCTTTGTCATCCCCAAGGCGTCAGGGGGATGGAGAGCCATTTTAGATCTTAAGGGCTTGAATTATCATCTTGCATACTGCAAATTCAAGATGCAAATGCTCTGTTCCATCTTGGGAAGCGTAAGAAAAGGGGACTTCCTGAAGTCTATCGGCCTCATGGAAGCGTACCTTCATATCCCCATCTCTCTCGAGCACCGCCGGTTTCTAAGATTCACTCACAAGGGGTGTCATTTTCAGTACAGGGCACTACCATTTGGCCTATCATCGGCTCCCAGGATATTTACCAAGATCCTGGCAATTCTAGCAGCTCACTTAAGGATGGTACCATTGAGAGTCCAATGTTACCTGGATGACATATTAATCCAGTCATCATCCACCCAGTCCGCCATGGCGGACCTCGAACTGGTGGTAAAGCTGCTCCAGGATCACAGGTTCTTGGTAAACTTCCTCAAGAGCCATATGGTTCCCACAACAAGGCTGTTACACCTCGGGGCCATCATAAACACGGTGGAGTGCCGGGTGTATTTATCTCAAGAACGCCGGGACAGCATAAGGGAGTCAGTCCTCCAATTATGCAGGGGTCGGACAGTAACATTGGCCAGTCTCTCTCAATTGTTAGGGAAGATGATCTCAGCCATAGCGATCGTCCCGTGGTCCAGGCTCCACTCCAGGGAACTGCAGTGGTTCTTGCTCCCCTTCCAGAGGCAGAACCTCAGTGCCTCCCAACGAAGGGTGAGACTCCCACCTCAGGTATCGCGCTCCCTCATGTGGTGGGTATCGCACACCATGCTCAAAGGGTCATACTTCAAGGAGCCAGATCGGATAGTGCTAACGACCGACGCCAGCCTGTTCAGCTGGGGAGCGCACCTTCACTTGCAGTGGGCACAGGGCCGTTGGTCCCACTCAGACCTTCAGCACAACATAAATTGGCTGGAGCTATGGGCCATACATCTAGCCCTCCGCCACTTTCACAGCCTGGTGACAAGGCGCCACGTACTGATCCTCACTGACGTGGCTGCCAAGGCTCATATAAACCGACAGGGGGGGCACCCGATCTCAGATTCTATTGATCGAGTCGCTCTTACTGGGCCTCTCGGCAGAACACAATCTGGCCTACATCAAGGCCGATCATATTTCAGGGGAGGCAAACACTCAGGCCGACCTTCTGAGCAGGGCAATGGTAGATCACTCGGAATGGCGCCTCCACCCGAGGGTCTTCAGAGAAATCTGTCACCGTTTCAGCCTACCGCTTTTGGACCTCTTTGTGTCCCTGACCAATGCCCAGCTGCCTAGATTCTTCTCCCAGTTACCAACAGACGGATGCTCTTCAGAGCCCATGGCCGCAGGGTCTGCTTTATGCCTTCCCCCCTCTAGCTCTTCTCCCGGCGGTAATATGCAAGCTTCTTTGGGAGCGAGCGGAGATACTCCTAGTGGCCCCTTATTGGCCAAGGAGGGCTTGGTTCACCGATCTGATGAGTCTCTCCCTTGAAGATCCATGGCAGATTCCTCTGGACTGGGTCTTGCTCAGCCAGGGGACCATTCTCCATCCGGAACCCCAATGACTCCAGTTAGCCGTCTGGCACTTGAGCACTCAATCTTGTTACGGGAGCTTTGCTCACTAGAGGTCATTACATAATCCAGGCTTCCCGTCGCTCTTCCACAAACCGTATTTACGAGGCCACGTGGAAGAACTTTCACTCCTGGTGCTCAGGTCGACACTTGTCACTCTCAGAACTCATGATCCCCCATATCCTGGACTACCTGTTAGAAGGTCTGGAGAGGGGCTTGGCCCCAAACACATTGCGCAGACAGATAGCTGCTCTTTCTACATTCCTCACCTGTGACTTCGTGGGATCATTGGGACATCACCCCTTACTCCGCTCATTCCTTAAGGGGGCCGCTAACACCAGACCCCCTACAGTGCACAGGTACCCTTCATGGGAGCTACCACAGGTCCTTCGGGCTCTGACCAAGTTGCCCTTTGAGCCCCTAAAGTCATGCGATGTTCGCTACCTGTCCCACAAAGTGGCGTATTTCCAAATTGGCAGCGCTCTCAACCCGGGATGACCTATGCATTTCCCACCAGGATCGAGTGGTCCTTCGCCTCGACCCTACTTTCCTTCCAAAGATCAATTCACTATTTCATACAGTCCAGGAAATAGTGCTCCCGGATTTTTGCCCTAACCCATCGCATGCTCTGGAACAGCAATGGCATAGTCTGGATGTCCGTAGAGCGCTCCAGTACTATATTTCACGGACAGCGGCGTTCTGCAAATCAGAGGCCCTTTTTGTATCCTTACATCCTTCCTCCAGGGGCGGGAAGGTTTCATCTTCCACAATTGGCAGGTGGATTAGGGCGTGCATTGCCGGGGCGTATCAGGCAATTAGTCATTGCCGGTTCCACGACAGGTTACAGTTCACTCTACACGGAGTGCAGCTACTTCTGCAGCCTGGGCCACTCAGGCGTCCATTGAGGCTGTCTGCAAAGCGGCCACATGGTCTTCACCATCTCCTTTCATACGGTACTACAAAATCGATAGGTTTGCCTCGGCGGAGGCTTCCTTCGGTACGAGGGTTCTCCAACAGGTTGTACATCAAAGTGCCACACCGGACCTGTCTACTTCCCACCCTCAGGGACAGTAAGCTTTGGTAGGTCCCATTAGTGGATTCTCCATCTCCAGTGCTGGAGAAGGGGCGTTGTCTTACCTGAATGCCTTTTTTCAGCACGGAGATGGAGAATCCCCTCCCACCCTTGTAGGTCATCTAGGCCTAGGGTTAGTCTTAGTTTAGTGAGCCACAATGTCTTGCTGTCAGTCAATGGCTACGCTCGCGTCAAGACTGGGATCTCTATGGTCCAGGACGGGCGTGGCAACTTTGGCTGACTTGATCTGATTGGGCAGGAATACAGTCTCAACCCATTGGTGGATTCTCCATCTCCGTGCTGACAAAAGGCATTCAGGTAAGACAACACCCCATTTCTGTATGATGTATGATGAAGAGGTATACAAGTCTAAATGGTATTGCTAAGATTTTAAGCACATTTTTTGCATGAGAAATTAGCACAATGATTCAATAAACTACATATCGTCCTGCACTTCCTTTTATATACTAAAAGATATATACTGATCTTTTTCAATATCTACCTGTCACATTAATTTATTTCATATTTGTGGGCACAGAGTTGTTATTGTTTAACTGCCTCTTCTCCTTCAATTTGCACCCTTATCTTCTCCTGCAGCTTTAAACAATTCAGTGTGTATTCCACTTATTCCTAATCGGTTTTTTTTATTTAAGAATTCAACTACTGGCTCTCATGACTCATTTTCCAGTGGAATCAATTTGTTAAGATATTCGCTGTATCAATGTTTCTCTAATTTTATAATCCTGTTTGTAAAATGTTTCTTTATAGTCCTCCCGTCAATGATTTGCTTCTATCAGATCCTTTCCTTTACAGCTATTCCATTAGCTATAAAATTTCCAGTGAAATTTCACCTCTTAAAAACATCTCTTATCTTTCTCTATTGAGATTCTTTGTTCAGGCATCTGTTCTTTCTTGCTTATATTGTATGTCTACATTCAACTGTCTTACATACCTTGTGTTCTCCAATTTTTATACCTGTCTTTTTCTGGCTTATCAATGACAGCTTATTCTGCAAAACCACTTGGATCTCTTCTTTGAAATTTTGAGGGGAGGGGCTACTGCTTCACTTTTAATGTCTCTTATTACTTCCAATATCTCTTCATGGGGTTTTTTTTTGCATAGCTGAAATGTATTGAAACTATTTCTTATAATAAGGTATATTTAAAATGTATATCCTCTACATCAAACTTTGCTTGCATGCTTACTAAAGTTAATCTATAAATCTGACACCAAGAATTCCATTTATTTCATAACCTGCACTTATCCATTTTCTGTTTCCTTAATAAATTTGATTCCAATCTTATTCAGCTGGTGATGTCAGGTATAGAATTTGTGTTCATACTGCTTAAAGTGAAGGAACCAATAAAAACTAGGGTTTTGTTGGTATCCTGTTCACCAAAAAGAAGACAGATTTTCTTTTCAAAAGCAAACTGCATATCGTTTGAAGTAGCAATTACCTTGCAGAACTCAAGACAACTTTTTTTAATAAAAAATGCAATCCCTAGAAGAATAAAAAATATTCCCCTTGCGAAACAAACAAATAGAATTAAGACAAGAACATCTCAAAACTACTCTCAAAACACATTATCCAAGGATTATTTCATTAGAGTTTAATGTTTCATTGTTTTAAAGATTTATCTGTAAGTCATTTTGCATTCTATTATAGTATAATAGCCGTAAAAAATGTATGGAAAAAAATTAAAATCAAGAAATTCAAAATGCTGAAAGGATACAGACTGATTTTGGAGCTTAACTGCCAAGGACCTTTTTCAAGGAGAATAAATTTGGCATCCATTTGAAGAATCTAAAAAGATACTATGTGAAATTTTAAATTAAAACTCAGCAAGAGGTAGGTAGAATTATTCATTTGAAATTCTTCTCCTGGTGCTACTTGATTAACATTTTACAAAAGCCAAAGAAAGCAGTCAATGAAAAAAAATTAATGTTCCTTTCTCAGTTTGATTCACTTTTTTTTCCTCTGAATTCTGGGCATAAAGAAACATGACAAAAAAGAATGTCCAGAGGACCCATTTTAGAAGATGCAATTAGACCCTAATAATAATTCCAGCAACCCTCTTCTCAGGGAGCCTGTGATGCAGATATTTATAGCACAAGGGGACACAGCAGATGAAGATAAACTGCCAAGTCCAGTTCTCTAATATAACTGCAATGGCCAGCATGCCTGGCAGCACTCACAATCACCCTGAGAAGATAGTGGATATTGTCTACATCATGGACATAGTCCATACTGGAAGACACTCTAAGGAGCCCAGAATAAAACTTCATCTGAAGCCCTTTTTTCACCAAAAGGGCTACTCATTACTGGACCACAGAGCAACCAAACTCAAATTAAAATTAAGTTATTCATTGCCAAGAAGGTAGAAGCAGAGTTTAAACAAGTAACTACTTCTATTATTTTTCAAAGGCACTTAAGACAGTAAGGTTTCAATTCCCTTGTTGCACAAAAGTTTAGAAAGATTTCAAGTCTGGAATAGCCAGCTGTACATTAAAGGCAGCTATTTCGACTGGAGTTGGCACAGCCAAAGAAGAGATGTCCTGGCGAAAAAGGACGTATTTTCCATTCCATTTGGGCAGCAGGCTATGTAACAGACTGCTGGGCACTAATGTTCTTTTACAAGTGAAGACCACCAATGAGAGAAGTTCAAAAATAGCATATGGAAAAATGAGCTGGGTAAGTAAGCCAGCCAGCCCATTTGTCAAACTTGTATTGAAATAAAGAGCACACTTCTACAGAGCTTTTGAAAATGCTACTGAAAATTGCTATAAAAAGGAAATGCAAATGTGGAACCAGCACCCTGCAGTCAGTGCAAAAGGTTACTTGTGACTTTTCCCATAAAGCTGCTTAAAACGTAGTTCTTTTACTGTAGTTTTATCTGAACTTTTTAAAATCATATCTGCATTTATACAAAATTTGTGAGGCATTCCCCAATTTTTTCCATTTATATATAACAGTTGAAGTGAATGACAATATGGTCAAGGCCACTTAAAGGGTACAATTTAAAACATATCAAGACAAACTCTCAGTCCAGTGATCTAGTGTTTCTTAAAAATGTGGTGCAAAGATCCCTGGGGTTCCCCAAGACCAAGGGTCTTCAAACTTGGCCCTTTAATGATTTGTGGACTTCAACTCCCAGAATTCCTCAGCCAGCATGTCTGGCTGAGGAATTCTGGGAGTTGAAGTCAACAAGTTATAAAAGGGCCAAGTTTGAAGGGGCGTTGTCTTACCTGAACGCCTTTTCTCAGCATGATGGTATAGAATCCACCGGTGGGTAATTTCAGCCTTCCTGCTCAGCTGAGACTAAGTCAGAGCTTTAGCCACGCCTCCCTCTGGGCATGTCTTCCCAGTTTTTGATGAGGCGAAGTATCCCTGACGAAGTCCGGCGCAATGGCTCCAACAAAACAAAACACATGCCTAGACTATCTTAACGGGAGGGTGTGGATTCTACACCATCATGCTAAGGAAAGGCGTTCAGGTAAGACAACGCCCCTTCTCCAGCATGATGGATGTAGAATCCACCGGTGGGACATACCAAAGCCGCTCATGTCCCTATAGGGAGGGAAAGTCTAGGCTTGTGTATCTTGAGAACTGACCACTTGTTGTAGAACTCACCTACAAAACGCAGCATCTGCCGCTGCAAACTGATCGATCTTATGTTTGACAAAGGAAAATGGAGAGGACCATGTCGCAGCCCTACAAATCTCCTCAATCGAAGCCTGGGTGGACCAGGCCACTGATGTAGCTGCGCTACGTGTCAAGTGAGCTGTGATGTGTGAAGGAACCGGAAGGGACTGAGAAAGATAAGCCCAAGCAATACAAGCCCTAATCCACCTATCAACTGTAGAAGAGGAGACTTTCCGACCCATTGCGGAGGGCTGTAAAGACACGAACAAGGCCTCCGACTTGCGAAAGGCCGAAGTTCGCTTGATATAGCGGCGCAGAGCCCTGCGCACATCCAATTTATGCCACTGTCTTTCCAGACGATGTGAAGGATTAGGACAGAAGTTAGGAAGGACTAAATCCTGGGATCTATGAAACCCTGTATTAACCTTTGGAATAAAAGAAGGATCCAATCTGAGGACCACCCTATCCTCAAAAAAGGTATATAGGTCACTCCTGACCGATAGTGCGGCCAATTCTGAAATCCTCCTGGCTGACATGATAGCAATTAGGAATGCCACTTTCAAGGTAAGAAAGTGAAGAGAACAAGAACTAAGAGGTTCAAACGGAGAAGAGGTTAAGGCCTGCAGCACCTTGGGCAAATCCCAAGATGGGTAATGATGTACCACAGGTGGCCTAGCGTTAACTGCGCCCTTAAGAAAGGCACTAACTGCCGGGTGTTGTGATAAAGGAGCTAGGTTGTCACAGGTGAGAACAGTAGACAAGGACGCTACTTCTCTGCGGATGGTACTGGGTGATAAACCCTTATTTAGCCCCACCAGTAAATACTCCAAAATGTTAGGTATGGTTACTGAGAGCAGCAATAGCCGCTGCCCATTGCACCACATGCAAAAGTTCTTTCATGTGGCGTCATAAATCCTATTAGTCGAGGGGCGCCTTGAGGCCTGGATCATTGAGATCACCCCGGATGAATAGGATTGCCTAGTCAAACTCTCCTGCTCAAGTGCCAGGCAGCCAACTGGAGCCACTGTGGATCTGGATGTTGAAGCTTCCCTTGGCTGAGAGCCACTCGGTCCAGGGGAATTCTCCACGGTGGCAAGATCGACAGATCCACAAGGTCGGCAAACCACAGGCGCCGTGGCCAATATGGAGCAACTAAGACTATCTCTGCCTGTTCTTGAATCAATTTGTGGATGGTTGCCTGCAACAATGGAAGGGGAGGGAAGGCATAAAGCAGGCCCTCCAGCCAACTGCACTGGAGGGCATCCGTTCCCTCCGCCCCCCATGTTAGGAACCTGGTGAAGAACCTGGGCAGCTGGGCGTTCATTGGGGAGGCAAAGAGATCCAGAAGTGGATGACCAAACCTGTTCGAGATTTCCCTGAACAGTACCGACCCAGGTGCCACTCCAAGTGGTCCACTATGACCCTGCTTAGGGAGTCTGCTTGTCGATTTGCCTCTCCTGATATGTGTTCCGCTCTGATGGAACCCAGAGTGCCCAAAGCCCTATGTTCAGGGCTTCCTGCATGAGGGACCAGGACCGGGTCCTACCCTGTTTGTTGACGTGAGCCTTGGTCGTAATGTTGTCTGTCAGGATCAGGACGTGCTTTCCCGATACTATGGAGGAAAACCAGTGGAGAGCTAAGTGTATGGCCCTGAGTTCAAGCCAATTTATGTTGTGACCCAGGTCCGACCGTGACCACTGTCCCTGAGCCAGATGGTCTGAAGGTGGGCTCCCCAACCGAACAGACTGGCATCTGTGATCAAGGTGAGCCTGGGGGCTCCTTGAAAATGGTCCCCTTGGTCATGGCAGATGAAGCCCACCATAGGAGGGATGACAATGTGTGATGAGGAACCTTGACTCTTTTGGTGGAAGCACTGAGATTCCGTTTCTGGAAGAAGAGGAGGAACCACTGAAGGTTCCTGGAGTGAAGCCTGGCCCACGGGACGATCCCCATGCAAGAAACCATCTTTCCTAGGACTTGCGACAGCTGGACCAGAGGTACTAATTTCTCTCTCCGAACCTGGTGGACAAGCTTTCGGATGCTGACCCGACGCTCCTGAGAAAGATAGACCCTGCAAAGATCTGAGTCTATTAATGCTCCTAGATGGAGAAGACGCTTTGTGGGGGTCGTGTGACTTTTTTTGAAGTTCACGGAGAACCCGTGATCCTGAAGGTCTGACTGAGCTGACTGGAAGGACCTGGACTGCACTAGGATGTCGTCCAGGTAACACTGTACACGCACTGGCATCATCCTGAGGTAGGCCGCTAATACTGCCAAAATTTTTGTGAAAACCCTTGGGGCTGAAGAAAGACCAAAAGGGCCCTGTATTGGAAATGAAGGCGCGCGTAACAGAACCGCAGGAACCTGCGGTGACCTGGAAGTATTGGGATGTGTAGGTATGCTTCTGTCAGGTCTATGGAGGAAAGGAAGTCCCCTTTCCTGATGCTGGCTAAGATGGACTTTAGGGTCTGCATCTTGAACTTTCTGTAGGTTAGGAAATAATTCAGACCCATCAAGTCCAGTATCGCCCTCCATCCTCCTGAGGCCTTGGGGACCACGAACAGAATGGAGTAGAACCCTTTTCCAATCTGATCCTGTGGTACCGGTTCTATGGCCCTGATTTCTAGTAGGTGGGAGATGGCTGTGGAGACTAAATAAGACTTGGTCATGTTTCGCAATACTGGACACTGTATGAATCAGTCTGGGGGAGATGATTGAAACTCTAGAGCGAGACCCTGTCTTATGGTGTCTCTGACCCAAGAGTCAGTGGTGGTGGCCTCCCAGACGTCGTAGAACAGTGCCAGGTGACCCCCTATGGGGTAGTCCCCCTTGGCGTCACTTGGACCGCCGGTAGGGGCGGTTGCCCGAGCCCCTGAAGGGACGTTTGGCTTGGAACTGGCCCCTGGCTCCAATGTTCTGGTGGTCCTGTTGATGATCCTGCCTAGTGGGAAAGGATTGTGAGCCTCTGGGCCAATCCCAGGACTGCCCTGCCGGAAAGGGCTGCCTCCACTCCCAAGAGCCACTGGGACGGAATGCCTGCCTGCGATACTCCTGCTATGGCCGCCTATCCGACCATTTGGAGGGGTGTGCCAGGACCTTATGCTTGTCCTTGCCCTCAATAATGTGTGGTTCGAGTACCGGACCAAATAAGTGTATCCCACTGTACTTGGCCTTCGACAGGCGCCACTTTGATTTTAAGTCAGTCCGCCATTGTTTCAACCACAGCAGCCTACGAGAGGCCACTGTGGCAGCAATAGACCTAGCGGAACATCTGGCCGAATGAAGGGAAGCATCAGCCATGTATTAAGAAGCTGCCACTAGCTTCCCTAGTGTCTGATGTGCCCTAACCTGGTCAGGGGGGACAAGCGCCTGGAGGTTGCGAAGCCACATTATTGATGCTCTTGTGAAAAAAGAGGATGAGGTTGCCGCCTTGATCACCCATGCCGAAGACTGGTGAGCTCTTCGAAGGAATTCCCTGGAATTGCAGAGGTGGAGAACAAGGAGATTAGGGGAGTATCCACGGCAGGCACCTCTAAAAGGGAGGCAAAAGAAAGAGAGACATTATAGAGTTCCTTTTCCATACTGCTTGGAGAAGGTTGGATGGCCAGAGATGACCACTGCTTCTCTACCGTAGTACGAAAAATGAGCGGACATGGAATCTGTTTCTCCTCTACGACCTTTTCAGCAAATAAGGGGTTAGACTCCTGACTAGTGGAGGTAGAAGGTTTCTCCTCCTTTGCCGAGGTCAGATTGGCTGTGGTACAGGCCTTTAAGAGGAGAGATCTGAAAAGAGGAGGTTCAAAGAGGCCCGAAGTTGACACCTGTTCAGGCACTGCTTCCTCATCCTCTGACATGGGCGTGTCAGCTATCCCCAAATCTACTGACCCTTCCTCACCCAGTTGCGAGGAAGTCTCAGAGATGCCCGAACCAGGCACCGTGTTGCGTCCCGCCAGGGAAGGAGGGATAGACGGAGGAGGTATCGGTTGTGAGGGTCCCTGTTGACTCCTAGAAGATGACATAAATTGCATAAAGGCGTGATGCATGAAAGCTTGGAATTGGCTTTGAGACCACATATCTCCTTGTTCCTTAGAGCTAGCCCCAACCTCCGTTGGGACACGCATGAGCTCAGGACCCTGTTGTATAGAGGAAGAAGAGGAGCGAGGAGGACCTACCTGCTTGGTTTCCCCCTGAGGAGACCATGCCCGAGGGGCATCCTGTGAAGGCACAAAAGGTAGCTCAAATGGGGAAGTGTCCAATGAGACGGGGGGGAACCACTTCAGTCTCACTGGACAAGAGCCTTTGGGCTTTGGAGAATTCCCTCTCCAGTGCCTGATGTCTCCTCAAGGCCTCTCGCTCGGCTGCTTTAGAAGTCTCCTTGGTGGATAGGTGTTTTGTCTTGGCTTTTTTCTTTCCCCCCGCTTCCAAATCAGTTGACCTGCATTTTGTTTGTGCGGGGGGAACACTGGAGCCTTGTGCTGCCTGGGGCGAGGAACTGTCTGCCATTGCAGTCTAGATAATCTGGGTAAAGGATATCTAGAAGTGGGGGGAACCCAAGCACGCAGATCAAATCGTCAGAGATGGAAAACCGATCCTCGCTCTGAACAATGGCAATGGCAAGGCAGCCAGACAGTTTCCTAGAACTGCCTGTCTAGGCCCTGTGGCAAAAGGCCACACACTAATTGAAACAGGTGGCCAGAAAGGTTACTCCTTCACTCTGCTTACACAGGTGCTAAAAAATTTTAACCTGTTCCTCAATGAGTAGTTAACACAGTAATACATGCAATGAAGCAGTCACTCAGAAATTGTGGGATAACTCCCAAATATTCCTTCACACTTATGCTGTGATATGAGATGTTTTATCCTCCCGGTGCAGACTTGACACTGCAGGCCAAGTCAATAAGCAAGCAAGGGCAAAGGTCATTATGAGGAACACGAGGTCCCAACAATATGGCGTCCGCCCTGTGGGCCTCTCAAAATGGCGGCCGCATTAAGACCATGCAGTCAATATGGCGGCCGCACTCTTTTCCCTGCCTCCGAAGAAGACGGTGATCAAAAAGCAAAGGGGAAAGAGAATTTCATCACAGGAAAAACAACCAATGAGCTGTTTGACCGAATGAGCCCTCTTCCCCCCCCCCGATCGCAAAAGGCACTTGCTATTTGCTGCGCAGCCGCCGCTGCGATCCGGCTATGGCTTGCAGGGAAAGCCTCGTAGCTTCGACGATCTCGCAAATGGGGAGAAACCTCCGGCGGCTGTACTCAAGAGCCTCTGTTTGCTGCTAGCCAGCTGATCGGCTGAATCGCAGTCTGCTGAAGCTCGATCGGTCAGCTGAAAGCCCCACACGAGCTGAGACTAAGTCAAAAACTGGGGAGACACGCCCAGAGGGAGGCGTGGCTAAAACTCTGACTTAGTCTCATCTGAGCAGGAAGGCTGAAATTACCCACCAGTGGATTCTACATCCATCATGCTGGAGAAGACCCCTGCCCAAGGCTTTCTTAGGGTCTGCAAAATCAAAATTATTTGCCATATTGAAAATATTTGAAAAAATTTAAAACAATATCACTCTCCACATAATTATTTTTCTACAAATACATCAATTTTAATATGGTAAATATATAAATCAAACAAAACTTTTTTGGGGATTCTCTATAATTTTTAAAAGTGGAAAAGGGTACTGAGAACAACAAGTTAAGAAATCTTGGTTTTGCCCAAGGTTTCTCAACCTCAACAACTTTAAGATGTGTGGACTTTAACTCCAAGAATTTCCAGCTTAAAGTTGATGAAGTTGAGAAACTCTAAGCTAACCAAGGTATGATAACCAGATTCCAATCTGCATCCATCATACAGTTCTATAAAGCAGTTCAGCAGTGGAATCATTTTAAAGACATGCAGATCTTCTATCTTTTTCCTCTGTACAAAATTCTGCAGTGCCAGTGGAAAACCACATTTCTCATACTGACAAACTACTACTCAGCAATCATTGTCAAAGATGTTTACAGATTTAACAGCACTGAATTACATATATTGTAAAGAGAGGAACACATACATTTGTGTTGAAAACATACTATTCTTCTCCAAGAGAATCTATGGCATAATGGCTGCAAGGATTTTTAAAAAGAGCTCTTTTCTACTCCCAGCATTGATTTAGGGACGAAAAATAACAGTCTTGAAAATAGGTTGTAGACTTTAACACAAGGAATCAATTTGCAGGCATGCAAAGACCTTCAACAAAATGTGCTTCTAATTTTGGGAAGGAGTGTGCTTGCCCAGGGCATTCTCCATGATGCTACATTCAACGGAGCATAACTTCTCTATGCTTACCCGCTCTTGCTCCTAGCTCATGCATGCTTGTTTTGTCTGTGTGCTAATATGTTTTCCATCTATGTTCATAGAGGCACTGTAGCATTGGTAAGGGAACTCAGGAAGTGAAAAAGAAATGGTTGGAAAAGCACCTGTAAAAAGTAGCACATTTTTTGGCCACAGAATCAAGCACAGGTAGTCCAGCACACCAATTTCAGAGCAATGTTAAGGTGTTATATAATGTGTGAACGGGATCAATTAATAAGTCATGATTTGCTTTAGGGCAGTAAAAGAGTTTGAAATTATGGTTTGTTCATGGCAACTGCAGATTTGGGTGTGAAGAGAAGCACACGGATTGTTTGTAATTTTATAGTTTTTGTGTTCTGCCAAAATGTTTAACTAATCCGGATAAATGTAAAGCAATAGTTGTTAACATGTAAGAAAAACAAGCCAAGATTTACAAAACAAACCATAATTAATGTGCTTATAAAGCCAGTTTGCCTATAAGCCATCATTAAAACAAACCATTACTTGGACCCCTTTTCCTACAAAGCAAACAGACTGTTTGATTTATCTGCACTCTGAAATTCATGGGCTCTTTAATATTCCCACAATGCCATATAGTTAAAACAGAAAATGTAAAGAACATCCCGATTTGAGAAGCTGTCAGCAGCATGGCCTTATAAATGGAACAGCTGCCCTGTTAGGAAGTGAGCTGATCGGTTTATGCAAAATACAGCCTGGGAAAGCCCCTTATAATGACTCTCTTTGGCCATATAAAGTTGAATTCCAGCACTGGTGAAAAGTATAACCCCAAAAGGACATTCCTTGGATACCAAAAGGTGCTGATCTTTGCATTATTTTGATTGCTATCTTCTCAAATATTAAAATGTTATCTACTATCCTTCAGTTAGGAATACAAACTAATGAGAAACAACAAAAATTATAATAAAATACTGTAAATTTAAATTTTCACTTTTGAGCTGTTTGAATTAAAAACAAGACAGGTTTAAAATGTCTTATATAACCAATTCTGTCTTTTATTTACTTACAAATTCCAGATGTGAGAAACAGTGATTAGGAACAATGACAAAGTCTGCAATCAGACTCAGCATAGCATTAAGGAGAAAATTTTCTCTTAACAACATCTTGATGGATAAAATCTTACTGAATGCAACTTATTCCTACAAGTGCAAAAAAAGATATTTAATTTTTAGAATTAACACCAAGCCAATCAATGGTCTCTGTAGTCCACTGCTATCTGCTCTATTCTGCAATTATGTGGCAAATAAGAGGCAGACCATTTATGACAATATGGACAACTTGATTTCCTTTAATAGTTTGTTCCCCTGTTAGGTGTGCATCCTGGCAATAGGAAAAATTCAAGCTACTCCATAATCATTGTTGCTTAAGTCATCATTTATTCAGGATGCAACTACAACAACCTCTGAGAAATGGCTGCCTGGCCTCTGCTTACGGCACCTCTCAAGGCAGTCCTTTCCAGTGCCAAACAGGTCTTTCTGGCCATTTCCACTCATTGGCCCTAAACATGTTCTTTGAATAATAAGAGAACAAGAATGCTCATTTTCCAAGTGACAGTTTTTTTCATATACAGGTACTTTAAAATTGTCATGTAATTCTGTCTTATTTAGGTTAAACATGTAGAGCTGTAACTGTTCTTGACACAATTTCTTTTCAAAACATCTCAATCATCCTGGCTGATTTCTTTTGGACATGCCTCAGACTGTCAAGATCTTTCTTAAAATGAGATGCTCAGAAACAATGCACAGTACTCCAAAAATACGTGACCTTAAATTAAAAAAACAAGAACTTAACTCTAGATATAGATAGGATGTTTAAAAGTTCTGTCACTGACACTAATGAAGAATAATTAGGGATGAAATCTCATATTTGTATTAATTGCCTATATTATTTTCCACCCACATCCTTATCTTATTAAGACTAATGAACTGTCAACTTCACCTCTAAATTTCTTTCATCACCCAAAACTGATTAAAAAATAGACTTATCTTAATAATGAATATCAAGTGAATGAAGGGCATCAGATATTTATAGAGCATTCAATGAAATCTCTTTTCTTGTACACAAAACATCAAATATAGAATGATCCCAGGGACACCCCTCCACAATACCCCTGCCCCCCCCCAGTTGCTAAAAGCACACAAGAACCTGGCAATTAGATTTTATAACCTTTTGTGCAAGAGACCAGAAAGCACATGATCTGTAGCTAAGCAAGCATGCAATTTCACACTTATTCAGGGAGAGATATATGGAATGTTGCATGAGATTTTCTGAAAGCAGCTGGGGCTGGAAAAGATGGTCAATCCTCAACTTTTTGCTATGCATGAGTGTTACTCCAAACCATAACATGTATAAGAGAGAGATATCACAGAATTAGTGTCTTTATTGTTAAGACAATTGAGCGTCAAAAATTAGGTGGTGTAATAATATGACTGAAAGTATAATATTCACATAGCTCTTTAAGCATTAGAAAGCAAGTAAGCAACTACAGCTTCAATTAAAGTGAAGGAAGGGTGAGCTTCCATGTCCAACTTATAATTGAGTGGCAAAGGGTTTCTTGAGTGTTGACTAACTGGAACCACATCTCCAATATATAAAACATACTATCTACTGTATATGTACAAACATTTTAAGTATTTCATTTTGGGGTTTAGTTTTTCAATTCTTTATCTGTTCAGAAAGAACTGTGCACAGTGAATTCAAGAATTCTGGGTTACATTTATCTAACCATTTTTGTCTTGGACATCCTGAAAGCACTGTCCGTTCAACTAATCCTCTAAGTTACTACTACTTTAGGGTTGGCATCATGAACAAGAAATGCTAATATTAGCTTTCTACTTGATACTAAAGAAAACAGAACACAGTGCCCAAGATTACAATGCTGAACTTGATCCTTTTTTAACTGACTTATTGGCAAGTGATTTGGGAGGCCATTTATAATATATCCAAAAGCCATTTTTGCTCCCTTGAATAGATTCCAGAGAATTAGCTTTTGTCAACTTCTTTTCAGCCAGCTATTATTTGGTCACACGGTAGAAAGTGTCAACATTTATGTCTATCCTAAAACTTTTAATCTTGAAAGATAATTAATAAAGTGTGCACTGAAACTTAAAGCAAATGGGGATAACGGAAGTCCACAGAAAATCAGTAAAATATCACTAAAGCAGCGGTTCTCAACCTATGGGTCGCGACCCCATTTGGGGTCAAACAACCATTTCACGGGGTTGCCAAACGCCGCCGTCCGCCATTTTTTTTATTTGTTTTTATTTGTTTTATTTTTTTTTATTTTTTCGGCCGGCGCATGCGGTTTGGCCCGTCGCGTGCATGCGACGGGCCAAACCACGCATGTGCAGCGTGCACGATGACCCGATACGTGCATGCGCAGTTTGGCCCATGCGCAGCGCAACCGGGCCGCTCGCCTCCCACCGCTGCCTCAGAGACTCCGGCAGGCACACTGAGGAGCGGTCCGGAGCAGGCGGGCGCAAAGCTGCCTCCTTCCCGCTCCGCTCCGCCGTGTCCCAGGCCCGGCCTCCAACTTGCCCTCCGGCAGCCGGCCAAGCGGTCGGGGCAGCCGGACCTCGAGGCCGGCCTGCACTTCACCAAGACCGGCTCGGCTGTGGCGAGAGGCGCCCGGCGGCCGCCTCCAGCCCCCAAGTCCAGGTCGCAGCACTCCGCCTGCCAGGCTCGTCCGGGACTCCCGCGCCTTCCGCAGGGCCGGCAGCGGCCGCAGGTAGGTAGGCGAGCGGCAGGACTGGGGAGCCCGCCCGGGCCAGCTCCCTCCCTCGCTCGGCGGCGGCGGCCGAAGCAGGCGGTAAGGTGCCCAGCCAGCGGATCGGCAAGATGAACTGGTGAGTCCCTGCCGAGCGTGGGGGGAGGCCGAGCCGGGGAGGGAGCCGGGGAGCCTGGCCACATGCCCCCTGCCCGGCTGGCCAGCCCGACCCGAGCGGGACTGGCGCTGAGAGCGAGCTGGCCCGGGCAGGCTCCCCAGTCCTGCCGCCCGCCTACCTACCTGCGGCTGCTGCCAGCCCTGCGGAAGGCGCGGGAGTCCCGGATGAGCCTGGCAGGCGGAGCTCTGTGACCTGGACTTGGGGGCCGGAGGCGGCCGCCGGGCGCCTCTCGCCACAGCCGAGCCGGTCTCGGTGAAGTGCGGGCCCGCCTCGAGCTCCGTCTGCCCCGACCGCTTGGCCGGCTGCCAGAGGGCAAGTTGGAGGCCGGGCCTGGGACGTGGCGGAGCAGAGCGGAGAGGGAAGGAGGCAGCTTTGCGCCCGCCTGCTCCGGACCACTCCTCGGTGTGCCTGCCGGAGTCTCTGAGGCAGCGGTGGGACGTGAGGCCGGCCTGGTCTGGAGCCGGCCGGCCCGCCGGTTCTGCTCATGTGCAGTTCGGCGCGTTGCATGCATGCGTGGTTTGGGCCCGTCGCACGCGCAGGCGCAGATCAGCCGTCGCACGCACAGGCGCAGATCGGCCCGTCGCGGTCCGCCATTTTATTTATTTATTTATTTTTATTTATTTATTTATTTATTTATTTATTTATTTATTTATTTATTTATTTTTATTTTTTCCCAGGTCGGGGTCGCAGCGCGCATGGGCGGCACAAGTGGGGTCTCAACCTGAAAAAGGTTGAGAACCACTGCACTAAAGAATATTCCTGTTCCCCAAGTTCAATTACTGTCATGCTTGGCAGAGGAAGAAATGTAGGCTTTTGGAAATTTCAGATGCATCTAGATAATTAGGCAATTGCAAAATCACCACCACTAAATAAACACCTTGTTTACTACAGAAATAAAATATCTCAGAAGAAACACAGTTCATTTATCAAGCATTACTTGCAACTCACTGAGTCCAGAATGCATGATCTCTCCTCACTATTCCAGTCCAAGTGTAGATGGAAGAAATGCTATTCTGAAGGAATGATGGAATATGCCGCATCCTTCAGTTTGCCCAACTCTATACTCTCCTGTGAGTAGTCCTCTTTTAATTTCTCTTTCCTCTATCACTTCCTGTTGTTTCCGGCCTGGCGCAAAGCTCAGGAAGCAATCCAAATAAGACAACCCGCAAGAGGCCATATGGCAGGAAAACCACAAGAGACACTATAATACCAGATGATAGTCTTACAAGAATTGTTAACCAACATGCACCTAGAGAATAGAGACCTAGCCTGAAAAAAATCTTTCTGATACAAGTGAAACTGTAGACAAACCCTTTAAATGGAAATTGCTGTTTTTGAGTGTCATCCCTTTGAGGTAGGCCAGATCAGGAAACAGGTTCTAGAATCTGGTTGAAATAATACTTTATTAACAACAGAACCTTGAGAGCATGACTGAGTTTTCCCCTCCCTCTTATTCATTAGTGAATTAGGAAGGAGCGTCTTAGAGAAAGTTTCCTGAGCTTAAAGCTTGTTTTTGTGATTGTCATTCTTGTCTTTTTTCTCCAAGGTTGGAGCCTATACAATTCAACTGCTTTATTTGGGTAAAGAATTACTATTAAGTTTAGGTATTCTGCTCCAAATTGAAATCAAGAGTGAATTTGAAGCAAGGACAATAGGAATGCTGACCTCCATTTATCCTATGCTTTAAATAATCTAGTCAATGTCTTCAAATGTACAGTGTAAGAGATGGCAACTTCTGTAAGACACAGCCATAATGATTAATAGCTGGAGTTGTGGAAAATCTAATTGCAAACATTCAGCCGGCATCAGGTTACATACCTCTGTTTTACCCAAAGTGTAGGGGCCAATTCTTTTTGCCATCAGTAGATAGAACAATAATGTATCTCTCTTAGTTACTTTAGCAATTGTAATTTCTGCTTCTTTTTACAGGGTATTTCTTTCCAGAGCAGCTGACTAGGTGATGGCCTGTGGTGGGTGGAAATTTGAACTTACTGAAATGTTTGGCATCTAACCAAGTGTTTTCCCCAAGTTCTTAGTACATTTCTTCTCATTTTGGTCATTCAAAAGGGAAGGACACATTCCTCCTCCTGAAGTGCCATCTGTAAAGGGCTCGTGGTATCTTCCTCCTCCCTCTTTCTGCATGTTATTTGGGGAAATAAAATTGCTTGATGGATAAAACACATACTTCTGTCAAGCATATCTGATCCCTCAGACAGGAGGGGAAAACATACTGCTCGACTCCAATAGAGAAGCACGGGGTTTCAAAAAGGGATTTTTTTATTTAAAAAAAAAAAGAATGGATAAAATCATATTCTTCTCATTTATATGTTGCATTTTACTATATAACAAGCATTCTTATTTTTCTGCAAGATGGTATTAATGTCTATATACTATAGCTATGGCCAAATACAATTTTCTTTTTTACTTATCATAAATAATGATAAAAAGTATTTTGTAATGGCCTAAGAAGTTGTATATAAACACTAAGGTCGGCATAATACACTTCATATTCTTAATGAAATTAGTTTTATAATAGGTTTTCACCTACTAGATACCAGCATAGCTTTTCTTGTACTTACACTTCCCATTCTTTTTTTTAATGAAAAACATTTTTCCTTTAAAGTTTTAGAGAAAAATTGAAAATAAAAAACAGATTAAATAAAAAAACTACAAAACACATATAAAAAAACAAGAGCCCCCAAAATGTTAAGCTTATAATTTTTCAATCAGTAAATTATAAACAACTGAATTATAATCTCTCACTTTTAGTGACTAAAATTATTATTATAACTTAAACAAGGTTAAATATCAAAAAACATGATGAACAAAAAAGATAAATCACCACATAAAATTGTAAGCCACAATAACTGATAATCTTATAATTGATTGTTTAAATATATCATCAAATTGGAGAATGAACTCTATACATTTTAAAAAAAGCTTCTTATTAGCAATCGTTTAAGCTTCCAGTTATTTTAACATTCAATGCTACCTCACCAAGTATGAGCTGAAAGAGTGGTATAGGGCAGGGGTAGGCAACCTTGGCTCTTTTATGACTTGTGGACTTCAACTCCCAGAATTCCTGAGCCAGCCACGCTGAGGGGAAAGGGAGAGGTTTCCAAGCTGAACCATGTGGGCTCAGGAATTCTGGGAGTTGAAGTCCACGAGTCATAAAAGAGCCAAGGTTGCCTACCCCTGGTATAGGGTCTTCTGCTTGAGCAGAGTCCCTTCCAACTCTGTTATGCTATTACTGTTACTGGAAACAATAAAGTTCCTAGTTTCTCCTCCATGAAAATCATAAAAAGCTAATAAAGGGGCGTTGTCTTACCTGAACGCCTTTTCTCACCATGATGATGGAGAATCCATACCCACCCCTTTTTTGGTCCGTCAGGCCTGTGTTAGGGGTAGGGGAGCCAACACATCGGACTATCGTCGATAGCTTCGCCTTCATCATGTCTGGGAGGCACAGGGCCCAGCAGGAGGCGTGGCTACTTTGTCAGACTTAGTCTAATTGGGCAGGAAGAGTCTAAACCCATTCGTGGATTCCCCATCATCATGCTGAGAAAAGGCGTTCAGGTAAGACAACACCCCTTCTACAAAAAAGAAGAGTATTGTTATTTGCATGAGCAAAATGCAATAATTATGAATTTGCTCCTTTTGCTTCTGTTAAAAATGGAGAGTGGCATAAACCTAGACTGGGCACTGGAATTCCACTTCCAATAACTGGAAACCATGTTCATCCCCTTCTCTAATTTAAATATTAGTAACTGCTACATATGTATATCATTGCCAATGATGTCAATTCATATAACGTTAAAAGCTGAAAAAAGAAATGTAAGAGTAAAAATACAAAGTGGTACAGCAGATAAATCTCTAAAGAGCCTTCCAGGTGAAACACCTCTGCAATAAAATGATTGTTTCAGTATAGAAAGGAAGAAATGTTCTTCAGACCATTGTATAAAATGGTGAACAATGGCTATCCTGCCACCCTTTATAGTTCTATTTTTCTGAAGTCATAAATGTACAGTGTGCATTTCCTTTGAACTCTTGTTTGTTTCCATAGCATTGGTATTTAATTCAAAACAACACAAGAGTCTACAAAAAGCCAATGAATCTTTCCAAAACAAAGCTAATTTGTGTGATAATTTCTAGGCAAAAGGGAGCCCTTGTGGCACGAAATAAAAATAAAGCTTCTTGAGTCAAGTTCTGTTCCTTGTGACTTCATAATCACATCCATATATTTTCTTGGAAACAGTACAGAAGAGGCTAGTAATTGCCTTCTTCTAGCATAGTTTATTCAGTTTCTACATCTTAACTATAGCTTGGATTTTCCCAGATGATCTTCTGTACAAGTATTCCCCTGGTTTCACTCTAATTAGGATTTTGAAGGCAGTCAAGGTCTTCTAGATCACTGGTATGTTTTGAGCATCGCATCTCCAAAAATTAGCTGAAAGTCTCAATTTCTTCGTGAAAAAATACGTAGATATTCAGTATACAATATTTTTGTTGAATTAACAGTAAGTTTAAACCTGTACAAATGTGAGAGAAATGGACCTTTATTCCCTTCCTTTCTTTAGTCTCCTATGGTGTTTACGAGAAAGCCTCTTTCTCCAGCATGAGGATGGAGAATCCATGAATGGGACATAGATTCGGTCTGGGCCTGTGTCCCACTTGATGGCACCACCTGCTGGAGCACTCTCCGGCCAAATAAGGCATCCGCGGAGGCAGATCTATCCAGCCTGTAATGCCTCACGAATGGGGAAGGCAAGGACCAGGTCACCGCCCTACAGATATCCCAATGGATGCTTGTGATGCCCACGCTGCTGATGTTGCAGTGCTGCGGGTGAAGTGAGCGGTGATATGGCTTGGAACTGACAGGGAATGCGACTGGTAAGCTCTTGCAATGCACGCCTTGATCCACCTGCCTATTGCTGAAGATGAGACCTTCTGTCCCATGGAAGAAGGTTGAAAGGAAATAAAGAGCGCTTCCAACTTGTGGAAGGCTGAAGTTCGCTTGAGGTAATGGCGCAATGCCCTTCAAACATCCAAGGTGTGCCATTGGCGCTCTAACCCGTGAGATGGTTGAGGGCACAAATTTGGGAGAATCACCTCCTGTGATCTATGGAACAAAGAATTTACTTTCAGTATGAAGGATGGATCCAATCTGAGGACCACCCTGTCATTGTGAAAAACGCATAGGTCCTCTCTGACAGAGAGAGCAGCTAGTTCTGAGATGCGTCCGGCTGACGTGATGGCTATGAGGAAAGCTATCTTCATGGTTAAGAACCGTAGTGAACATGTCTTGATGGGCTCAAACGGTGGCGAGGTTAGGGCCTGCAAGACTCGTGGGAGCTCCCAAGAGGGATAACAATGAACCACGGGTGGCTTGGTGTTAGTGGTGCCCTTGATAAAGGACCACACCATGGGGTGCTGAGCCAATGGTGTTGAATTGTCACATGTAAGCACCATGGATAGAGCCGCCACTTGCCTGCGGATGGTATTGGGTGCCAAGCCCTTGTTGAGCCTCTCCAATAAATACTCAAGAATTTTTGGAATGGTGATGGTCGAGAGATCGAGGTGGTTTCTTTTGCACCAGTGGCAAAAGTTCTTCCACAAGGAGTCGTAGATCCTGTTGGGCGAGGGGCATCTGGAGGCCTGAGTCATGGAGATTACTCCTGACGAATAGGCCTCCCGGGTCAGGAGACGCCGTTCAAGTGCCAGGCGGCTAACTGGAGCCACTGAGGGTCTGAGTGCTGCAGAGCCCCCTGGCTGAGTGTCACACGATCTGGAGGAATCCTCCACTATGGAGAGATGGAAAGGCTCATGAGGTCGGCAAACCAGTCGTCTCGGCCAGTGTGGAGCAACTAGTATCACCTCTGCCCATTCCTGTAGTATCTTCCGGATAACAGCCTGGAGCAAAGGGAGAGGGGGAAAGGCATAGAGCAGGCCCTCGGGCCATAGACTATGGAGGGCGTCCGCCTGCTCTGCCCCTGGAGATGGAAACCGGGAGAAAAACTTCGGGAGTTGGGCATTTGCCGGGGAGGTGAACAGGTCCAGCACTGGAAGTCCAAACCTCTCTGAGATATCTCTGAATAGATCGGGATGCAGGCACCACTCTGAGTGATCCACTGTCGACCTGCTCAAGGAATCTGCCTGCTGGTTTGCCTCTCCCGAGATGTGCTCTGCTTGGAGGGAGGAGAAGTTGGCCTCTGCCCATGCATTCAGCAACTGGGCCTTGGTCATGAGGAGCCTGGACTGGTCCACATGGGCTTTCGCTGCCACATTGTCCATGAGCACTAGGACATATTGTCCCACCACCCTGTCGCTGAAGTGGCACAGTGTCAAATGTATGGCTCTGAACTCTAGCCAGTTTATGTTGTGTTTGAGGTCCGACTGTGACCATCAACCCTGAGCTAACTGTGAGTGCAGGTGTGCCCCCCAGCCAAACAGACTGGCATCTGTCATTAGGGTAAGCCTGGCTGGTTCCTTGAATAAGGAGCCTCTGGCTACCGCTGGGGAGGTCCACATTGAAGGGACTCTAGGGTTTGAGGCAGGACCCTTACCTTCTAGTTGGAGGAGCTGCCTCTTGAAATGGGAGCAGAAACCATTGAAGGGTTCTGGACTGTAGCCTGGCCCATGGTACTATCCCCATACAAGACACCATTTTTCCTAACAGTTGGGAGACTGTGGCCAGTGTGACCACCTGCTCCCTCTGTGCCTGTCCGATCAGGGCCCGGATGCTGTCCTGATGTTCCGGCGACAGACAGACCTTGCAGAAATTGGTGTCTACGATCGCGCCTAGGTGAAGGAGGCAGGTTGAAGGCTCTGTCTGGATCTTTTGAAAATTCACTGAGAAACCATGGTCTTGAAGGGTCCTGATGGCCAAGGCCAGGTCCAACTGAGCCCTCTGCAAGGAGGTGGATTGGATGAGGATGTCGTCCAGGTAACATTGGATCTGTACTGGGACCAGTCTTAGGTGAGCGGCCAGGAGTGCCAAGATCTTGGTAAATATTCTTGGAGCGGATGAAAGACCGAAAGGTAGAGCCTTGTGCTGGTAGTGATGATTCGTGTAACAGAACCTGAGGAATCTCCGATGGTCGGGGAGAATGGGACGTGAAGGTATGCTTCCGTGAGGTTGATAGACGTTAGGAAATCGTGTCTTCTGATGCTGGCCAGAATGGACTGAAGTGTCTGCATCTTGAACCTTTTGTAGACAAGATGAGAGTTTAGTCCCTTCAGGTCTAGTATTGCTCTCCATCCTCCCGAAGCCTTTGGCACAACATAGAGGATGGAGTAGAACCCCCTTCCCAGTTGTCCAGCCAGCACTGGTTCTACGGCTCTGATTTCCAAAAGGTGATGAATGGCTTCGCTCATGAGTCATATTTTGCCCGGGTTTCTGGGAGCTGGACAAGAAACTAATCGTTCTGGGAGATGGGATGAAAACTCGAGGAGAAGGCCATACTTGATGGTGTTGAGCACCCAGGCGTCCGTGGTGGTGACCTCCCATTCGCGAATGAAGGTGAGTTTGCCACCTATGGGGAGGATCATCCTGGAGTCACTTGTTTCTTCTGAAAGGACGCCTCCCATGCCTCGTGAGGGCCGCTTGGCCTGGAATTGCTGTCGGGCCTTTGGAGTGGAGCACTCCAATTGGCGGTCAGGTCTGGAGTGAAAGGGACGAGGAGACTGAGCCCACTCTGATCCTGATCAAAACGGCGGCCTATGTGAGTACAGGTTGGACCGCATGTCCGCCCTTCTGTTAAGGTGGGCCAACTCCTTATGCTTGCCTCTGTTTTCCACCATATAAGGGTTAAGCGCCTCTCCAAACAGTTGCCTGCCACGATAGGGGGCGGTTGCCAGGCACCACTTGGATTTTAAGTCCGCTCACCATTGCTTGAGCCATAGGAGCCTGTGGACTGTGATGTTAGAGGCTATGGCTCGGGATGAAAATCTGGCAGCGTGTAGTAATGTGTCCGCCATGTATTCGGATGTGACCACTAACTTACCCAGATTCTGATGAGCACAAACGTGGTCCAGGGGAATCATGGCTTGGAGCTCTCGAAGCCATATAATGGAAGTCCTGGCAAAGAAGGAGGTGGAAGTGGATGCCTTCACCAACCATGCTGAGGCTTGGTGAGACCTGCGTAAGGAAAACTCAGATTTTCTGTCCTCTGCTTTTAAGGCCTCAGCCATGTCTCTTGACACAGTGGAAGAAGAAAAAATTGGTGTTAGCAATTCATCAACGGTTGGAACTTCCAAGAGCTCCGACAAGGCCGGGGCGACGTTAAATAACTTTTTGTCCATTCCCCCCTGTGATGGGAGAGTGCCAGGAGTCTCCCATTGCTTTTGAATGGTGTTCAGGAAGAAGGGAGGGACAAGGGATATGTCGTTCCGTAATCATGGGCTCGGAGAAGAGGGGCTTTGAGTCCTGGCTGGTGGAAGGAACTAGTTGGGGCTCCTGGTCAGGGCAAATCTTGGCCGAGGTAGTTGCCTTAACTACCTAGAAGTGACTTAACAAGCCTGGGTTGAACAGACCAACGAAGGGAGAGGTGTCTGAAGCAGACTCCTCATCCTCGGATAATTGGATGTCCATTGACCCGCAGTCCTCGGGACCTGAGTCTCTGTCCTGAGAGGAGTGATCAGACAAGACAAATTCAGGATATCCTGGGGCTTTCTTCCAGTAGTGAGAAGAAGTCGTGGGTGTCACGAATTCTGGCCTGGGCCTCTGGTTGAACGAGGATGTCATGCCCTGGGCAAACGCTTGAGTGAGTAACGCCTACAGTTGCTCTGGCCAAACCCCTTGAGGTTCAATAGAACGAAGTCTGGCCGCTGTGGGTGTGAATGTGGCCTCTGGTGCCGATTGGACCCTGGGTGAAGAGGCCACCCATTGGGGGCTTGGCCCCTGGTTGAGAGATGGACCTTCACCCTGCCCTGTTTCACCTTCCGGGGACTAGGCCCGTTGAACTAGGGAGCCGGATGGGGCCAGCTGTCAGTTGAATAGTGAACCCTTGGTGTGGGACCGGGGGAGCATGGACTGTCCCACTGGTGTTCAGCTGTTGAACCTTGGAGAATTACTTCTCTAAGGCTAGGTGCCTCCTGCTGGCCTCCTTCTCAGCTGCCTTAGAGGGCTTCTTACCAGGAACAGCTTTGAACTTGGCCTTAAGTTTTCCTGCAGCCTCCAACTTGGAGGACTTGGGGTTCCCTGGCATGGGAGTGCCAGAAGCACCCTGCACAGTCTGAGTGCCGCGTTGTCTGCCATCATGACTGAGATCCCTCAGTGTTGTTCTGAGAAGGATCTCAAGGTATGGTAGCAGAGCGCTGGGTATGGTAGTGATCCCAGATACTGGCAGAGCCAGTAATTGTTCTAGACTATGGTGGCCACTGGACCAGTATGGCCTCTCACGCACCAAAATGCTCCTGATGGCTATCGATGCCTGAGAGCGCACTGATAGCGCAGTGGTCAGGAGGATGGGGCGGCCAAAACCACAATTTGGCGAGCGCCAGCAGATGCATCCCTTTGCTAGTGGCAGCGAATCACCCTAGTGATAAGTGCCTGCACACTTTGATGTTGTGAAATTTAGCTATGGCTAAAGGCCTAACTGCAGTGATCTGTGGGATCACTGGCTAGTATCCTTTTGATCCTCTGATAGGGTAGATACTACCTGTAGGAGTTCTGCACCGGTTAAGCTATTGCTAGTAGAGGAGAGCCCCTGCCTAGTTCATTCCTATGCGGCCTGCCTTTGTTGGGAGGGGTTAGCTGGAGGCCAGGCCAACCTAGGGCTGATCAAAAATGGCGGCCACTGGGCAAGACCCCAGCAGAGCTCCCTGGGTCTGCTGGGCTTGAGTGCCGGATCAGGGCCGAAATTAATATCTCCGCTGTCTGGAGTCTCGCCGATCAGCTGGCTTCCAGCTGAAGCAGCAAATTTTTAAAAGGCAAGGCTGCGCTGGCCACGTGGTCCCTCAAAATGGCAGCCGCACGCTGAAGGCGGGAGCGCAGAGGAGGCCTTGGGACCAAGGCTCAGCTGGTCGACCCTCTGCTGGCCTAGCAATGTTGCCGCTTTTCCTCGCTGGTCCCCTGAGGTGTTGGGCACGAAGCAGACTGACCGCATGGTCTAACCGCATCGGTGCACCAAAAACAGGACCATAGCGGCAGCTTGAGGCCAGCATTTAGCCAGCTGACTCTCAGCTGGCTTGGGATGACCGCATGGTCCAAAAATGGTGACCGTGATCGGCGCACCAAAAAACGGGACCGCAGCGGTGGCTTGAGGCCAGCATTTAGCTGGCTGACTCTCAGCTGTCTTGAAGCCAGCGTTCAGTTGTTCGGCCTTCAGTTGGCCTAGTAAGGGCCCTCCGTTCCTGGCCGGGAACGCTGAGCCCAATGCTTTAAATTTAAATTTTAAATTAAAATTAAATTGGATGGGAAGGAATAAAGGTCGCTGGGCGTTTGGGGTAGCTCTGATCCCAGCACTGCAAATTAAGGAGGAGAATCCACAAACGGGGAAAAGGAAAGTTACAACCTGTCCAGAAGTCTGATAAGGGAGCCAACCACAATCGTGTCCTGCTGGGCTGAAGACTAAGTCGTGTCTGGGAGGCACAGGGCCCAGCAGGAGGCGTGGCTACTTTGTCAGACTTAGTCTAATTGGGCAGGAAGACAGTCTAAACCCATTTGTGGATTCTCCATCCTCACGCTGCAGAAATATATCTACAAATTTATATCATTATATCCCATTTAAATGGGATGTCAACTTTTTCACTATCATCCTTCACAAGACTCATATTAAATTAGAACATCTAAGACTGAATGGAGGAACCTGCTTGGTTTTCCATAATCAAATATCAATAAACGTGTGTAGCCAGGGTCTACATAAATCTAATTCCTTAAGGGTTAGTAACTCCTCTTTTACTCTGAACATGCTGGAGAAATTCAAAAGGCTAATTGCCGGTAGGAATATGCAATGATTATGAATAAATTTTGATATATTCATGTCCTGTTTATGGACATGAGTATATCAGAACAGAACAATTAGATTATGCTTTGGTTTGAGCCAATATGACTATTTACCATCCCTCCTTCACCCCCAGCAGGCTAAACGGATGCCAGAAAAGAAGACTACATATACAGTGGTATCTCGGTACTCATTGTTAATTGATTCCAGGAGGTGTGATGAGTATAAAGATAAATACCAAACAATTTTTTCCCATGAAGTCACAAGACAGCTGGCATCGAGAAGTTCTAGCTTATGCATTGAGTACCAAATAAATGAGTACCGTATCAAAATGTGTTGAATGTGAAATTCAATGAGTTTCAAAGCAGTTTAGTACCAAGGTACCACTATATAGTACCAGATACCTGAACTGATCATTTGCAGAGTACTTTTGAAGGTGGGCCGAAGTCTGCATGAAATTAGTCCAAAAGTTTCTTAATAATAATATATCAATATGTTAATAATAGGATATTTTAGTATCTCCTTCCCCACAATCCTGCTTACTCAGTGAGATTGCTTAGAGAAGCAATCTTGTTTTCAGTTATGTATCAAGGTGAACAGAACACCAGAGGGGATATCTCAGTACAGTTCCAAACTTTGGATTTCCTGTTTTTCTTTGGCAGAGAATGAGGGGAAGGTTGTCAGGTAACTGTTAAGCAGAACTTTGTCCTAACCATATTTAAAAGCTGTTCCACTAAAGACAATGGAAGGAACCTACACTCAGTTTCTTAGAAGTTATCAATTAATAATAATGCATAGGACAGTGATGGCGAACCTTTTAGAGACTGAGTGCCCAAACTGCAACCCAAAACCCACTTATACATTGAGTGCCGGCTGGGCGTGGCCCATTGGGTGGGTGTCGCTGTGGTGGTAATGGCAGACTGGGTGGGACTAAAAAGTTCAATCAATCAATTCCAACTTTGCAAGATCTTTTTTTTTCCCACGAGAAGTTGAAATTGATTGAACCTTTTTTTTTTGCACTCGGCAAAAGAGAGACCTAAAGCGAAAAGGTTTCATAAAACCCAGCTGAAGGCCTAGGACTGGGGCGACGGTGCACGTGCCCACAGAGAAGGCTCTGAGTGCCGCCTCTGGCACCCGTGTCATAGGTTCGCCACCACTGGCATAGGATAAGTCTATACAGCAGTGCCTTTATCTACAAAGCAAAGTGAAATACTAGTCATTGTCCAGCCTATTCTTGTTAGCCTTCTTGAACATTTCCTGGTTTAAGCTAATTTCTAAGCAGTGTAACCATGAAGGTAGCTATATTATATATATTTCCAGTCTGAGACAGGTTTCTTCAACCATATGTCCTCCAGATGTATTGGCTTTCAATCTCATAATTTTCCATTCAACACAGCCTTCAGTCATGCTGGCTAGAATTAAGTCCAACATATCTGGAGGGTGGCTGTTTGGAGAACACTAATTTAGGTAAATCTCTCATAAGCACAAGTTCCAGTAATTAATATAATACATCTAACAGTAAAACAATTAAAACAACTCTGTAAACTAACAACTAAAATGGCACCAAGAAATCAAATTGACATCAATACAAGTGAAAACTAGGACTAAAACTATAATGTTACCTATGAAATAAACATTTAGGAAATTAGGAAAAAAGGCTTTCCTAATTTATTTTAAAAATGTATAAACCAGTGATGGCGAACCTTTTAGAGACTGAGTGCCCAAAAAATGTCCTGTTCCTGGCCCACCCCCCTCCACGCCCCCTCCCACCCACCCACAGGGCCACCCACTGCCTCCACTGCCCAAGCAGCCCTGCAACGCCATGGCGGCCATGCCCTCCACCATATCCTTGGTTGCACTGCTCCACGCAGGCCGCACCTGGGGATGACTCTCCTCCGGGGGGCTGCTGATGAGGAGGGTGTAATGCATCTGGTCTGTGGGCTGGCAGTTTGACACCCCTGCCATATAGCAAGCTCAATATAGCATTTTCCATTGGTGTGAGAGTGCGTGCAGATAGCGGTTTGTGTGTGTTTTCTTCTGGTAGATGGTGTGTCCTAGGGAGCCATTGGATTTCTTGGGCTCTGGCTCAGATACGTAGATGACACCTTCGTAATCTGGCCACATGGGAAAGAAAACTGGACAACTTCCTCACACACCTCAACAGCCTACACCCCAAAATACAGTTCACCATGGAAACAGAAGCTAATAACCAACTTCCCTTCCTGGATGTCTTAGTCTACAAGAAATCCAATGGCTCCCTAGGACACACCATCTACCAGAAGAAAACACACACAAACCGCTATCTGCACGCACTCTCACACCACCACCCAGCACAGATCAACTCCGTAGCCAAGACACTCATCTCCAGAACCAAATGCCTAGCTGACGAACAACACCTAAAAACCGAACTACACACTCTCACTAATGTACTAACATCCAACGGATTCCAAAGAAATAAGATTTCCAATTTAATCCAAAAAGAAACTCCCACTAAAATCCAAGACAGAGAACAAGAAAACGGCAAAGCCCTCCTCCCATACATAAAAGGCACCACAGACAGAATCAGCAAGATCCTGCACAAACATAACATCAAAACAGCATTCTGCACAAACAGAAAAATATCCACCATCCTAAGAAACCCCAAAGACAAAATTGAGTTAGAAAATCAAGGAGTATATGAAATCCCATGTACTGCTTGCCCCACCACATACATCGGACAAACCAACAGAAGAATAAGTGCACGCATTGAAGAACACAAAAACTCAGTCAAAAAAGAGGAACCAACTTCTTCCCTGGTCCAACACCTTAAAGCCACAGGACATGAAATTGATTTCAAAAAGACCAGAACTATTGCCAAAACTGAACACTTCAATAACAGAATAATCAGAAAAGCCATTGAGATAGAAAAACGCCCTCACAGCATGAACAAACGAGATGATACCTCCAGCCTACCAGCCATTTGAAACCTGCCCTTATTGACAAACGAGTCCATAACACAAAGAATGACACCAGACCTACACTCACAAAAACCACACAGGATGTCACCACCACACATCCAGGCAAAAAGCAAACCCAAACCCACACCGATGATAAGGCACGACCACAAACCAGAAGCCAGACCACAGCTGCATCATTAGCCACCTTAAACCACTCCAATCCATACATGAAGCAAACTGACACCCACCATGAAGATGAGGCACGACCACGAACGCGAAGCCAAACAGCTATGCAGCTCACAATCTCTAATCCCCCTGTAACTCAGACTAACTTGAGAACAAAGCCCCCACCCAAACAGAACACTCCCCCAGCCAATCAGACCACAGCCAACCCCCCATCCAATCAGAGCACAGCCAAGCCCCTAACCAATCAGAACACACCTCCACCCAATCAGAACACAGCCGAGCTCCCCGCCAATCAGTTCAAACCCCCACTGGCAGTTAAAAGGAAGAAACAGCTACATTCACATATTGCTCCTAGAAGCACGATGCCGAAAGCACCAGCCTGAAGATGATGAAGGGACTTCATCAAAACGTCACCAAGACACTTCCAATTCTACATGGGAGAAAACCCGAATAAGGAAGAAACAGCTACATTCACACATTGCTCCTAGAAGCACGAAGCCAAAAGCACCAGCCTGAAGATGATGAATGAGACTTCATCGAAACGTCGCCAAGACACTTCAAATTCTACGTGGGAGAAAACCCGAAGAACCAAAGACCTACATACAAACACCCGCGAAAACCTCAGAAAACACACACACACACACACACACACAAATAGAATTTTTAGATTGGTAGGATAAACATATTCAATACTGGGAGAAAAAATATATACATAGCTATAAACAGAATATTGTAGGCAGTATAAATGAATAATAGCCAAGTAAAGTAAAAAGACAGTAAATAATTATGACTTAGTCAAGATTTACTATATTAAAATTTATTTTAATCTCTCCAAAAAGATATAGCAACAATGAAATTACATTTCCAAAGTGAAGATATGTGGGATTATTAGGAGAGACTGCGTGCACTGGGATGCAAATTCCCTTTCATTCTGGGACTCAAATAAAATCAAGAGTTCTGTAAATCAACAACTATATAGGGAGGTTCCTTTTAAATAGTGGATCTTTGAATGAGAGAAGAAAATTAGAGAACATGAAATGCCTCAGCTATTAGCACCTATCAGAACAAAGTTGCCCATTCAGGAAGAGAAAGAAACATGACTCTTAAGAGTTATATTAACTCTGAGAAATCCCTGTAGACCATTCATATTTCCAGTGTTAATATTGGGATCACTGGTTTTCTGGAAATTAATTCAAAATAAATTCCAGGTCTCTGATTTTGGTTTAGCCTGGATTAAAACATATACTCCATTTTTTAAAAGTTTTTATTCCACACCTTGTTCTGTGCACAATTATAGCCTCATGCTCAAAACCACCATGCTCAAAACATACCATTGTCCATTCTGAATAAATTCACTTAAACTGGCTTCACAATCCCCAATACAGATTACACCATCCTTTCCAAGAAAAGTACAGTTTTTAACTATTCATTAACCAACTTATCTAAATGAAAGAGGGGTTAAAATGTGTAAAAAAAAACCCAAACATTTTGCAGTTTATTACAGCTGTCCTTCGACTGCTTCCCCATAATGCTGCACCCCAATGTCCTTAGCATGAACACTAATGGAGGCTGGAAATAATTTCTGACTAAAAGTGAAAAATCTGAAAACATTACCTCCTGATTACGTGCACTGTTGGTGTTGTGCAGTGAGTTTAAAAAGCAATTATCAAAGTATATTACACAAAACAACTGGATAATACTTACGGTATCTCAGGAACTGGTTTTTTGCAGGTCCTACCAAGGCTTTACAAGTAGGGCCAGTGAAAATCCAAAACCAATCAGGATACTTCATACTGCAATCTATAAACGCCTATCTTGGATGAAGCATAAACAAACAAGACACAAGCTAGCAGAATACTACTAGAAGACTAACTGCAGCTATCGCTCTCCAAACAAACTTTGTCACTCATAGAGCTTCAGCAACATTAGGACAGTTATCTACTCAGATTCTATGGCATTTCCACCTCATTTTGCACAACAAGACTCTTCTTCATATGGCTAAGATATGTGAATGGAAGCCCAAATCCAAATTCCAAAATTCCTTACATGCACAGAAATAACTCCTGTTTAACTGGTACACCGAGTAATTGAATATATGATAACCTTTCACATACTATTCACACAAGACACTTCGCAGACTTTAAAAAAACAATAGCACTGTATATTAAGCTTGATGTATCCATGTAGAGAAAACGGTTGTGGTATGGAAATCCCAAAAAGGGCACATTTTTTTTCACATCTGAACTGAGTTCCAACTCTAAATATAGCAACTAATGTGAATATATATTTCCATAATATGTAATTACATAATACGTATTTTATATTCCAGCTTCTTAAAGGGGAATATTTTAAACAATGTCGTTCATAACAAAGATTCTAAAACAAGAAAGACAAGTGTAACCTTGTTCAATGGTCCACACTTTGCCGACTGTGTATTGTGTCTGATTTGCTTAAAGTATCTTGGTGAGATTGGCATTTGTACTCCCATACATTCTAAAGCATGCCTTCCAAATCATTTTCAAAGCATGCACAATCCTAATATACCGGTACAAGGCGATTTTAATACATTCAGAATACATTAAATGATAGATGACAGGAGTAGTGGTCTAAAGAAGACAGTGGCAGTATGTATTACCCACATATATTGAGTCTCTCACTCACAAAGTATTACAAATTTGGTACAGTAGATTAAAGTGATGATCAGAAGAGCTTGTTGTTATTTATACCTTCTGCAAACAGATTCCATCTGATGAAACTTGGGGGCAAATTATTATGTAATGTGCACACTACTGGACTGCCCGATGATTTTTCAACAATTTTGGAATAGAACAATTTATAAGCTGGTGGAAGAATAGTGTGCCACTATTCCAAAATCTTGCTGACTCCATATTGAACTTAAGTGCTGGGTTTAATTAGCTCCAGGAGTAATTATTCAAAAAATGCTCAGTCTCCTCCTGCTGCTGATTCCATATTCAACCTATTATGATTCAGAGCAAGGACATTCTTTCTTATAGCTGGGATGTGCCAAATTCTGCAGTTCTATATTGCCATGACGGAAAACTAGCACAATGGCACGTCTTATCTGATCAAGCATGAGCAAGGCTGATTTCCCTGCCACCAATTTTCATTTACATTATTACTATGCTGTGTGAATTCATTTCCTTTCTTTAGCTTCCCAACATTCAGCTTTACGGTATATCAAAAGAAGAAAACCTACTTGGTATATGCTTTCGCGATATCATTCATATACTATATTCTCCATCAGTCTCATTCTAACTTGTTTTTCTAAAGAAATAACAAATGTATTTCAGTCATTTCAAAATGTCCACAGTTGGATAATCTCACATATTTAACTGAGGAAGCTTCTTTTAAAACAGGACATAAATAAAAAGAAAACAGAAAGGGGAAGTCATGAGGCTTTGTGGTTATTCTAAGTGACCATTACAACATTCATTAGAATGTCTACTGCAGTGCAGGATCAGCACCGCAAACCCTAGAGATGCTATCATGGTTACTGAGCAGAAGTCAAAGAAATTGCCTTCAGAAAATGGCTTCAGTGATAAGCACAAAGAGAAACACAAACGTAACCCTAATACAAAAACTGCAAGTTGACTTAATCGTAAGATAAAATGTCTTCCTATGAATCAGTAACTGGTTAAAGAACAAAAAAGAGAGAGTGGAGGGAAGTAATAAGCAGTTTTTTAAAAGGAGGACTGTAAGCAATAAGGTCGCTGTGGGTCTTAATTGAGTCTCTATTTTTTCCTTTGAATAACTTAAAGCAGTGTTTCTCAAACTTTTTAATCTCAGGACCCCTATCCAACTTTTAAAAATTATGGGGCATCCCAAAATAGCTTTTGTTTGAATTGTTTATATATTCATTTAGATTTACCATATTAAAATTTAAAGTTGAGATGTTCGCTGCTGCTATTTCTCATAATTATTTTATTGATTTGATTTGATTTGATTTTTGTTTCACCATAGACTGGCAAATAATTTTAATTTTGTGGACTTCTGAGAGGGTCTTGGGCGACTCCCCAGGCTTCTAAGAACCACTGACCTAAAGCATGAATTTGGCAGTATTCCTTCTTATACAGTGGTTCCCAACCTTTTCTATACCCTACACCCCTAGGATGCTTCTGATATATTCTCACACCCCTTACAAAATTTCAAAATAACAGCAACGAATTATGCACATGCCCCCAGGTTTTCGCACCCCCTGGAATATCATCTTGTACCCCCAGGGGTTGGGAACCCCTGTTCTAATAGCATTGTGCACTAATTTTGTTTAAGGTGAGAGGGGTCTACAGACATTTTTTAAAAAAAAAAAAACACCTCACATTGCTGAAATCATGAATTTGCCAAGCCTTGAAAGACTTCACCTTGAGATTTCATGCATGGACCCTAAAATATTTAATAATTGATCTCTCTCTCTCTCTCTCTCTCTCTCTCTCTCTCTCTCTCTCTCTCTCTCTCTCTCTCTCTCTCTCTCTCTCTCTCTCTCTCTCTCTGTATGTATGTATGTATGTATGTATATCGAGTGTTTCTTCTTAAATTGCACCCTGTAAACCCAAATATGGGAGAAAGAAATCTTTCTTTCTTTTACCTGTTTCAGCTCAACCCAGAGCCATCCGCAGGAATAAGTATATATATGTTTTTTATTTAAATTGCTAACAAATAAGGGAGATCTGGGATAGCTATTTCGAGTTTCTTAACTCTCCTCAGCCAAAACTTACCCTTATGAGATTCGAACCTGGGCTGTCTGCATGTTAGGCAGTTGTATTAACCTCTAGACCACAGGTGCAATTTAAGAAGAAACACTCGATATACATCTATTCCCTCCCTGAATGCTAACAAAGTGAGACAGAGCCTGTGGTCTAGAGGTTAATACAACTGCCTAACATGCAGACAGCCCAGGTTCGAATCTCATAAGGGTAAGTTTTGGCTGAGGAGAGTTAAGAAACTCGAAATAGCTATCCCAGATCTCCCTTATTCTTTGTTAGCAATTTAAATAAAAAACATATATATACTTATTCCTGCAGATGGCTCTGGGTTGAGCTGAAACAGGTAAAAGAAAGATTTCTTTCTCCCATATTTGGGTTTACAGGGTGCAATTTAAGAAGAAACACTCGATATACATCTATTCCCTCCCTGAATGCTAACAAAGTGAGACAGAGCCTGTGGTCTAGAGGTTAATACAACTGCCTACGGTAACATGCAGACAGCCCAGGTTCGAATCTCATAAGGGTAAGTTCTGGCTGAGGAGAGTTAAGAAACTCGAAATAGCTATCCCAGATCTCCCTTATTCTTTGTTAGCAATTTAAATAAAACACACACACACACACACACACACACACACACACACACACACACACACACACACATATATATATATATATATATATATATATATAGAGAGAGAGAGAGAGAGAGAGAGAGAGAGAGAGAGAGAGAGAGAGAGAGAGAGAGAGAGAGAGAGAGAGAGAGAGAGAGAGAGAGAGAGAGAGAGAGAGATTGAGATTTAGTCTCTGCCATTTACAGATGTTATGGGTGCTACATAGCCATTGCTTAGGAGCAATCTGTGAAGTGAGATGGCAAGTTGGTTGACATCCCCAAAATATTTACAATGGGGAAGACCAAAAGGTCATTCTACACTACTTTGAAAACATCTCATAAGACTCCAATAAATTGTCAAATGTTATTAATTATAAATAAATGTAAACTTACATATTTTGGATTATAACATTACTACTGTAATGTGATTTGAATGGCAACGATTGATTAGAGAAGTGATTTGGACCTGTGGTAAGGAGCTCAGTAAAAATATTACCTAATGTTGGCAGCTGGAAAAAAATCCACATTTCTCTTAACGAAGAGATTGAAAATAAAACAGCCAGCACTTTTTAAATACTTTTATTAATAAAATCAGTGCTGCAAGTACATTTAAATATTTTCAATTCTAGTGCCCATTTTCTAAAAGATATTGTAATGCTGGAAGAGACATAAATGCAGAGAACCGCTGGCTTCAACAGTATGATCTGGTACAGACTTGATTAAAACCAGTCAAAAAATGTTTGCCTTCCTTTTTTTTTTTAACCCACTAGACTAGCTGAATGAAGAAACTCTGAGAAACAACTGTTTTGTCTCATTAGGTTGCACTTAATAAAGAAAATATCTTGGACTTCTTTTGGCAAATGTGTATCATGTGTATCGGTGTTACAGCCAGTCCTCATCCCTCTGGTCAGTTCTGTGATTGACTGTTTAATCATTTATAGCAATCCGCTTGCAGGCAGATCCCAAGTGTCCCTTTTGCAAGACATGCACAGTATGGGCAAAACAGCATTTTCAGACAGTCTTTCAAGAAAGTTGTGCATTGGGTGCAATGGATTAAATGGGTGCCTTATAGAGGCTTTAAGATGTTCTTTTCACCTCTTAAAGCCTACCCAATCAGATACAACCTCCCTTCTATAAACAGCCTATTATTTTCCTTTGCATGGCTTTAAGGGAAAAAGTTCAGACCTTTTCTGGTGTAGGATGTCTAGAAATTTTACTTCTTTGACATAAATACAACACATTTAGCATGCTTTGTATGAGAGCAGATGAAAATCTCCCTCATCTGATCTCTCGAGGTGCCCTGGTAGGAGGATGGTCTATACTGTGTTTTTATAACTCAGTTGTTTCAGAGCCTGGAACTGCTACCCAGATGGAGGAAAAGAGTCCGCCTTGTCTGAGATTTCTAGTTTATTCAGCTCTATGCTTTCCTGCTTCTGGGAGGGGAGGGGGGAAAGTGGTTAGATGAGCTGGCACGCAAGTACAAGCCCATCCTCCATTAACTGGAAGTCATTCTAAGCCTGTGAACCTGGAGCATCTTCTCTGGAAATTAGTAACTATTGTGAACAGCTGGAACTAATTTGGAAAGAGCGGGGAGGAGAGTCATCAAGAAACAATAATATCTCTCTTTGTAAACTGATGCTGGTACTGTTGCCTTCAAAAGGAAACTGAACCGGAAAAAGTGGATTGTCTCAACTCAGATTATATAAGTAAGATTGGAGACATTTTTGTACCTTGAAAAATAAAATCATTTATTTTATGTTCTCTCACCTACCCATTCTATCACAGACTTGGTCACAAACCTATCGTCAATAGCAATGCCCATGTAAAACTTACATCAGGAAAAATATGGACTGAAAATATTATCTTCTCAGTATATTTTGGCTAAAAATCCAAAAAAGAGAGAAATAACTATCTCCCAGTTCTTCCACAGAGATCAATAATGCTGTTAAGTCAGTCAAGCTACAATTAAGTGAAACATGCCTAGCACCTCTGTCTAAGCCAGGGATCTTCAAACTTGGCCCTTTTATGACTTGTGGACTTCAATTCCCAGAATTCCTCAGCCAGTCACAATGGCTGAGGAATTCTGGGAGTGGCAGTCCACAAGTCATAAAAGGGCCAAGTCTGAAGACCCCTGGTCTAAGCAATGCATATGAAGAACTATTAGTTGATCAAAAAGTAGCTAATAAAAGCAAACTAACCGCAGAATTTACTATTTGTTTAGCTTTTCAAATAGGACTGAATATCAGTGTGTGGCTCAAAAATATTATGAAAGACTACACGTGAATGCAGTTAATAATATGTGAAATTTAACTGAAACATTTTTATTCACTATGTTATTTTTTTTTACTTTTAAATATTCTTGTGTTAAAACCCTGATGCCTTGAAATCCTAGAGAAACTCTAGAATACAGTACAGATAAGCCAGGACTTGTCAAACAAATTACATGTGATTGTTCATAGCACAATAACCCATAATTTGACTTCTCCAATCTGGCATGTTATTAATATATAGGGACATTTACATTTTGCAAGGTGATCTCTCTCACTCAGCTACAAACTGCTTGGCTAGGAAGAAATTTGTGAACGGCCAAGAAAAGTATAGAATGTGCTAATTTGTTTCATTCTATAAAAAGTAAATATAATCTATACTGATAATTGGGCTATGCTATGTTAAATAAATCACTAAATTGGGAGAAATTTGCCCTTCAACACAGTTTGTGAAAGACTGGTTAACAAGGTAATGCATAATAAGCAATCCTTTGGAAAATTTTCCTTGCAGTTTCATTACTGTAAGTTTAAGCCTCAAGAACTGATCAAGCAAAACATGTTGGAAATGTTTATCAGTGCATGTGATACATTCTAAAATTTGCCTTGATGCAAAAGAAATCTAACCAAATACTATAATTTTTGTAATTATCCAAGTCATCTCTGAACTGTCTGGATAAATTTTCCTCCAAGGAAGAAAAGGGAACCCAATAGCGCGAACATAGCAAGGGATGGGACATTGGGGCTGCCTTCATGAGAACCTGGAGGAGGATACCTGACTGCAACATTATCAAACCTCCTGAAGCCTAAATGTCTGGAATGCAAAATCAAAGAATTGGCATATGAGGAAGTGCTTAGTATGTCTCAAAAGAAATACTTCAAAAGTCTGCAGTCTGTGTTGAATTCTACTGTTTAAAGCATAATGCTAACTGGCCTGGGGGTGCATCATTCTGGAGGTTGTTAGCAGACTAGATAAGATCCAGCCTCACCCCTCATGTGCATTTTGCTCCCTTCCTTCCCATCTTGTTAATTTTAAACTAATTTATTATTTACTGTTTTAATGTTTTTATTAGTTTTAGTATTTGTAAGTTACTTAAAGTTGCCCCTAGGCAAGATGGGCAGTGTATAAGTTGAAAAAAAATAAAAAATAACATCTTTGGTTTGCAGCAGACCCAAACTAGATAATGTTGTAGTGCAGGGGTGTCAAACTCACAACGTCACGTAACGTGTCACAACATATCGTGACTTTTTTGCCACTGTTGGCAATGGGGTGGGCGCGGTTTTGCTATGATGCATCAGGCTTGCGGGCTGGCAGTTTGACACTCCTGCTGTAATGGGTCAATTGTTCTAACCATTTTATCTTGATCATGAATTCCAGGTGACTGAACCTTGGTCTCTGACTTCCTGTTACTTGGACTCTTTTAGTCCATTAGCCTGGATTTTGACCTGTGTTTTATATATCACTTTGCTATCTCAAAATATGTTATAAATATATATTGCAAATATTCCTTTCAACATATATTATAAACAGAGATTGTAATTAAAATTGAAAACAATAAAACCGTAGTACTCTAATTGCTAACAATGTTTAGGGGGGGGATTATGAGAATTGAAATCCATTTAGAACAGGCATGTCAAACTCGCGACGTCACGTGACGTCGCACAACCTATTGAGCCAGTTTTGCCATTGCCAGTAATGGGGTGGGTGTGGCTTCCATGTGACGTGTCTGGGCCATGGGCCGGCAGTTTGACACCCTTGATTTAGAAGCACTTGGAAAAGAATAATTTATAGGATGGTCATTTAAAGTTGCACCTCAATTAGAACAGATACACAAATGCATTTTTAATTAATGGCAACTGGATGTTTAAAATCATAAAATACTATATTAGGTCTCTCTAGGATAGAAGAAGTCATGCTATATAATTGACATTTCTTTAATTTTGATGCAACTCATCAAATCTTTGGTATCAGAATGATAGAGAAATATTCAGGCCAATTTCACATCTTGGACTGCTTCTTTTAGAAATAAGGCATGAAACTCCTTTACAATGAGAAAGCAAAGGCTAAACGGTATCTGGGATCTCACCATGATCGATATCCACTAGTTTAACTTTCATTCTCAAAAGAACAGGCATATGCCAGATTCTGAGAAATAAAACCTTTTAAAACAAAAGAAAGAGATTAATCTCTGTTTCTTGCTCTGGGATAGCTGCACTTTGCTATACCTTGTCCTCATAGGATAGTGTATGCAAACTCTTCTCTTAAATTTGGTTCTCTATGGGAAAATCTTTCAGGGGCCCTATCAAAGGTGGGCCTGCCGCTATCCATTGGTAAGGCCAGACCCAAAAAGTGAGTAATGACTTCCTTTTTTTGTCTTTCTGCTAGTTCTCTTTCTTCTTCTCTATTCTTTCATTTTCTGGCACCTTCTAACTTTTCCAAACAGAGACCCAGGAAAGAAATAGATAACTCTTACTGGTAAGGTGACCAACATTTTTACAATGAAAAGGAGGACACAAATAAATTGAAGAAAAATATTGTAAATAAAAGAAACATTTTATTCATTGCAACAATAATATAGACAACTTGAATGTGCAAAGTTTGCCAGCGGGGTGTTTTGGCGCGCTCAGCAGCAATTCCTATTGGCTTTTGAAAGCCAATAGGAGGAGTAGCACAGCTCAAGCAAAAGTTGAAAAAAAAACCATCAAAAAAAGGTGCCGGAACGCCGTTCTAAGTGTTCTATGAAAAAGAAAAAAAAAGCCCTGCAGATTAGTCTTCAAATATCGAAAAGGAGGACATGTAGGAGGACACTTTTTGAGGGAGGACAGAACTTACAAAAGGAGGACTGTCCTCCCTAAAGGAGGACGGGTTGGTCACCTTATTACTGGAGGTCTGACCTGATCAGTTGCAGACAGCATCTGAGATTAAGCTGAGACTACTTAAATATTATAGATGTCAGGCTTCATTTTTGATTAAGAGTTATCCTAGGACTCTTGCCCATATATACCAAGAGAAGCATCTGAAATGTGAGTACCCGCGTGTAAGATTACAAAATAATAGAAATTATGGATTCCTCTTTAGCTAGTCATAAATGAACGCAAAGAGCAGTAACATTACAAAGTTATGTTTTACCAAATGTATAGAAATTTGTTGAAAAAAGTGATTAAATTCTTAAGTGCAGTTCTGAAAAAAATAGTCATTTGAGAAAAGGAAAGGTTTTCATAAGCCTGAAATTTTGAGAGAGAGAAAATAATAGTAAAATCCACAACACAGAGAGAAATGAAATGCTCGCTCTCTATTGGAATCACATTATTTTCATTTTCTGTCTATTCAATAAGTGGTTTGGGAAGAAAAAAGAGTGAAAATAAAGTGATGACATATTCTGACAATCATTATTTTAAGGAGGCATTAAAACTTTGTAGATACTTTTGGAGGTTTATTGAAAAACCTATCAACACTAGCTCTGCACAGGAAACATACAGGTAACAGTCAGAAAAGTGTATGTCAGAGCACCATCTAGGTCCTAGAGATACCTTAAACTAAACAGGGATGGTCTGAATACAAAACATGAACTCTTGAATATTTTGTGTTCCCCTGAATTTTCTCTAATTAAGTGACACAAACTACAGTGCTGAGAAGGACAAAATAACACTCCGGAAATAACAGCACCAAACAATCAACACGCTATGTGGTTAGAACTTCGCTTAAATGTAAGTTGGAATTACAGGTTTTCAGTAAGTGGAAAGGAAAAAAAAATCCTACATTGATAGAGTGGAGAAGAAACAGCTGCTTTAGTGTTAGAGCAGTGGTTCTCAACCTATGGGTCGCGACCCCATTTGGGGTCAAACGACCGTTTCGCGGGGGCCGCCGGACATCGCGGTCCGCCATTTTGTTTTTGTTTTTTCGGCGTGCGCGTGCCACGCATGCGTGGTTCGGCCCGTCGCGCGTGCACACCGCGCATGTGCGGATCGGCCCGTCGCGGTCCGCCATTTTGGCTTTTTGTTTTTTTTCATCGTGCGCGTGCCGCGCATGCGCGGTTTGGGCCGCCGCGCACACACCGCACATGTGCGGATTGGCCCGTCGCGGTCCACCATTTTGTTTTTTTGTTTTTTCGACACGCGCGCACTGCGCATGCACGGATCGGCCCGGCGCGCACACACGCGCCGGGGTCGCACCAGGGTCACGCCGCGCATGGGCGGGGCAAGTGGGGTCTCAACCTGAAAAAGGTTGAGAACCACTGTGTTAGAGGACTCTTAAGTGAAGCAATAGGTAAATGTCTATGGAGGAAATGAGTAAAATTAGGACAACAATCATTTTAGTTGAAGGATTTGAACTGAGACGATGTAAAAGGGTAACATACTAAAGCTACTATGCTAAAGAAAGCAAGGGATATTTTTATACAAATTACTCATTCTCCAACTGGCATCCTTCCCTATCAAAACTCTGGCAGAAAATTTAAATAATAGAGCTGTCCTTCTAATCAATTTGAGTTTGGTATCTTTGAGTATAACATTATTACCTTCAACAGTAATAAAGGTTCCGACATTTGCCTCTTCCCCAAATGGCAGAGGTCTATCAAATAAATTATGGAGATCTATTTTTTTAGATCTCTAAAATGTTATATCCAGATATTCTCCAATATTGCATTACCATTTTCAGTCAGCACAAATCTTCCTTTTAAAGATATATGGCAAATTCTTCGCAGTATTAGATAGGGGAAAACAAAATAGTTGCATTATGAGATGTATATAATCTAATTCAAGCTTTGGATGGCCAAATGCTTAATATCACATACTGACTGTTGGATGGAGAGATCTATATCCTGTCTTATTTTTCCTCTACAAGTGGTCCTTATTTAGAGACCATTTGCAGTTAGGATGGTGATGAAAAAGTAACTCTGCAACCACTCGTTACATTGTGACTTTCACAGATCTGCAAAGGAAAGAAAAGCTGAAGTAAGTTCATAAAATGAAGTTCCACTTAGTAACGACTTCACTTACCAGCCAAGCTGCCAGTTGCAAATGGGGACGCTAAATAAGGACTACCTGTAACTAATAACATATCAGATTTCTTATCCAACAAAAGGCATCATTACCGATGAATTGATGAAACTTACATAACCTTGCATGCAAACTAAACAGCATAGTAAAAAAATTATTTTTAATTTCATATGTATGTATTTCTACAGAATCATTCTCTCTTTTGTAAGATATGAGCAGTGTCTCTACTAAAACTGATCTGTGCAATTATCTGAATTATACATAATTATACAAATATTTTAGCTGGAAGCTTGGTTAAAACAATTGTTTGATGGATTCAAATACAGTTGGGAATTTTCCAGTTTCCTTGTTAGTAATGCTGAATCCTGGTCAATTGTAGGATTAAACAATTGCCTGGACAGTAGATACCATCATTCCTCAGCACTATTCTGTTCGTTGCAAAATAAAACCAGTCATCTGATGAAACAGGAAATGAAGGACTGAAACAAATTGAGCAGTATCTTATAGAGAAAATCTCAGGGCAAATCACAGCGTGGTTTAAACCAAGGGTCTTCAAACTTGGCCCTTTTATGACTTGTGGACTTCTACTCCCAGAATTCCTCAGCCAGCCAGCTGAGGAATTCTGGGAGTTGAAGTCCACAAGTCATAAAAGGGCCAAGTTTGAAGACCTCTGGTTTAAAGCCTATCTGAACTATTCTTCCGCGAATGGAGCCATAATCTCTCTGTTTCCATTGGACCCATTCAGAATTGGGTGGACTTGTTCCTGTACTGTATAGCACTAGGATCCTGGATGGGTAGAGCTAGAGCAACTGACAGTTTGCTTTAAGCATCTGCATAATTCACTGCAGATAAAAATTAATCAGACTTGGCCTCCAAGGTTGGGTAGGGAACGATGATGCAACGCTCATCCAGTTTAGACTCTTTATAGCTTGTAAATATTGGAGATATGGATAGGATATTTAAAGAAGCAAGAGCTTCCCTCTCTTGTTTGATTAGATTGGACAAAGCGGACTGGCCCAATCAAAGGAGATTACTCATAGCTGTGTTTGCACAAGGTGCTTAATTCTACAGGACCATATTTGTAAGTGTCCAATGACTTTAATTTTTGCTGGGCTACTAAATCTGGTATTATAATGTGAATGTATTATGCTTAGTGAATGATTTGCACAAGTCTTCAATTACTGTTTTGATATAATTCAGGGTGTTTGTTTTAACCTTTAAAGCCGTAACATCCTATAGCTTGACTAATTTTATTCTACTGCAATGATTTTACTGTTTTATTTCTAAAGTTATCTATCCTGAAAAGTTAAATTTTAGGACAAAGAATTGGAAATCACAGATGACTAAATTGAATGTTAAGCCTGATATTTTTTTCTTAACTGTATGTAAGCCGTAGATATAGACACTGACAAAAGCCATCTCACATTTAAAAATCCAAAACAAAAAATATTTTCCATAAAACCAGTCAGTCCAGCTGCCTGGAAATTCAGGGAATTATAGTCCAGAATAATCCAGATGCCACTATTGTATATACTTGCAGCATTTATGTAATGATACAGTATCATCTGTCTCTCCCACCCACTGTGGGCATTATGACTACAGCCGTTTCCAAAGGCTTCTTCCCTATTAACCAAGGTTAGATAATAGTTTAGCTGATATATTCTCAAATAACAGCAGTTTCCAAAAAACATAACTGTTGCTAAGTTTTTTGCACCTGAACTAATAGTCCTGGAGTACCTTGAACACTAATTTGTTACAAGAAACAAACAAATCTGTCTTACATAGCTTGAATGTTATACATATATAGTTGTTGATATTTGAAAAAATTGTTAGCTATTTTAATGGTCCTTCTCTTATGTCTTTAAAACCTAGTATGTAGACAAAGTGATAAGTCAGTAATGACCATCTCCATGACATGAAAGGTTTCTACAAAACAAGCTGATCTTACAGGTTCAGGTTAGCTCAGGCCAGTTTGTTCCTGCTTCCAATCTCTTCCTTTATGTAGAAACTACACCGTAATTGAAGGATTTTGCAGACTGCTGCATAAGCCAGCACTTGTAGGTATTTTTAACATAACACAAGGCTGACAAGTGTCAGCCTTATACATCAGTATATTAAAAATACAGCTAATGCTTATGTTCACTAATTACACTCCTCAAAGAACAATTACCTGCAGTAAACTAACAATAGGAAAAACATAATATCTAATAAGGCCAATAAATAATATTAAATAAAATATATAAATAGTAACTATGTATCATCAAGTTGGTACTGACTCTTACAACCATCTATTTTCTCTATATAAAAATTAGGCTAGATTATATTATAATATTTTCTCTCATTCTCCCTCCTCAGCCATTTGTGACCCCTTGAACAGCAGTTTCTAGTCCTTTGTCAATAATACTCTTTTGTTCAATAGGTATACCTGTCATTGCTCAGCAATCCTTTGACACAAGGTAAGGGGCCAAAATGTTGTGAAGTGTGAATCACAACCTGAGAACCCACATTTGATAAATGTGAGTTAAGCTTTTGAAGAGGCTCAGTGAATTGAAGAGCAGGTGGCAGCTGCGGCTAGGAGAGCCTTTGCCCACTTTCAGGTAGTGCTCCAATTACGCCCATTCCTGGAGTGGGAGCTCTACTCACTGTCATCCATGCCCTTGTAATTCCCCACTTAGATTACTGTAATATTCCTTACATGGGGCTGCCCTTGAAAAGCATTTAGAAACTTCAGTTGGTGCAAGATGTGACTGCACAGGTAATAAATGGTGCCAACTACACAGCACATTTAACACCACTACTCTGTGAGCTGTACTGGCTGCCAGCATGTTTCTGGGTGCAATTAAAGGTGCTGGTTGCCACCTTTAAAGCCCTACATGCCTTGGGACTGGGTTACCTGAGAAACTATCGTTTTCCAAGAGTTTCCACCCATCCAATCTGATCCAAGAAATTGGGTATGATGCAGGTCCCATCAACCAAGGAAATGTTGATTGGCGGGAAGAGAAGCTTCTTCTGTTGCAGCCCCTGCCTTGTGGAATATCCTCCCCTCAAAGATTGGAATGGCCCCAACCCTATTGGCTTTTCGCAAATCTTTAAAACTTGGCCATATACCTGGGGGCTTAGGGCTTGCAATGTGTTAAAAATTCACTGTTTTAATGTTTTTAATGTTTTAAGCCGCCCTGAGTCACTTGGTTGAATTGCACAGCTATAGAAATTGAATGAATGAATGAATGAAATTAATGTTCATCTACATGGAGGGAAGTATGTAGTGGGGTGCCCCAGGGCTCTGTTCTGGGCCCAGTGCTCTTCAACATCTTCATCAATGATTTGGACGAGAGGATAGATGGAGAAATCATCAAATTAGCAGACAACACCAAGCTGGCAGGAATAGCCAGCACTCCAGAAGACAGGCTTAGGATACAGGAGGATCTGGACAGACTTGAACACTGGGCGCTATCTAACAAAATGAAATTCAATGGTGAAAAAAGCAAGGTTCTACATTTAGGCAAGAAAAACCAAATGTACAGGTATAGTATATAGGGAGTACCTTGCTCAATAGTAGTAACTGTGAGAGGGATCTCGGAGTCCTAGTGGACAATCACTTAAATATGAGCCAGCAGTGTGCTGCAGCTGCCAAAAAGGCCAACACAGTGCTAGGCTGCATTAACAGATAGAATCAAGATCACATGAAGTATTAATACCACTTTACAATGCCTTGGTAAGGTCACACTTGGAATACTGCATCCAGTTTTGGTCACCACGGTGTAAAAAAGATGTTGAGACTCTAGAAAGAGTACAGAGAAGAGCAACAAAGATGATTAGGGGACTGGAGGCTAAAGCATATAAGGAACGGCTGCTGGAATTGGGTATGTCTAGTTTAACAAAGAGAAGGACGAGGGAGGACATGGTAGCAGTGTTCCAATATCTCATGGGCTGCCACAAAGAAGAGGGAGTCAAGCTATTCTCCAAAGTGCCTGAAGGCAGGACAAGAAGCAATGGATGGAAACTAATCAAGGAGAGAAGCAACCTAGAACTAAAGAGAAACTTCCTGACAGTTAACAGTGGAACAACCTACCTCCAGAAGAGGTGAATGCTTCAACACTGGAAGTTTTTAAGAAGAGACTGGACAGTCATTTGTCTGAAATGGTATAGTTTCCTGCCTGAGCAGGGGGTTGGACTAGATGGCCTCCAAGGTCCCTTCCAACTTTATGATGATGATGATGATGATGATGATGATGATGATGATGATGATGATGATGGATCATCGCAGTCAGCCAGATGTTCAGACTGGATTTGGCATTTTGTCTACCTATCGAGTCCTTACCCAGGATCTGGGATAGGCAGATGTGGATGTTTGATGGTATTACAGATATTGTCGCAGGATGGAAGTAGTTCCTAGTAAGGCTGCCTTTTGCAATTGACTAATAGCAAATCTGTCAATACCAATGGTGTTCAAGTAGTGCTCCAGTTGTTTTGGGATTGCACCCAAGGCGCCTATTACTATTGGTACTATCCTTGCTTGCTTTTGTCACAAGTCTTTCTATTTCTATTTATAGATCTTTGTATTTTGTTATCTTCTCCAGTTCTTTCTCGTCTATTCTGCTGTCTCTAGGCACTGCCATGTCCACTATCCAGACTTTATATAATATTATATAAATATTTATATAATATTATATTATTATTATTATTATTACTTCAGCCATCCACAGCAATCCATACCTAGCTCCACAGAATAATTACCATGAAATAAATTGCATTATTCAGTTAACTCAGGAACTTTTGTTTTGCCAATATGGGAAACAGAATTTCAGCAACAACTCTGAATGCACTCTATATAACGACAGCCCATATACACTCCAACAATCCAGTGGAATTCATTCTTTACCAGTTCAATAATTAGTAGATTTCTCTCACACAGAAATATGCATACACACATATATTCCAAAACAAATAAATTAGGAAATCATCCACCATATTACATTGATATAACTAGACCATCAAATGCATTTTCTATGGTAGATTTCAGCACATTTCATCAAAGAAACTGACAATTACCAGGAAGTATCTGTACTATCCATATACTGTGAAAACATAAGTACTTCAGTGTTTTCTCTTCTATATATAAAAAGTGTGAACATCAAGCATACATTTGCACGCATCTTTTTAAAGTATTTCATTTAAGATATAATACAAGCATCTTTCGCAACTATTTTAAGATAACAATGATATAACAGTTCTACGTACATTTAAATTACTCATATCCATGTTTCAGCATACTTGTCCCAAGACAGATAATTCTTCTAACCAGAAAATAATAAATCTATATTAAGAAATATAGGAAACCTACAAATTTCTGCATGATTAAACATGTACATTTAAAACTGCCTGTTATTTCATATACATACAGTACCCACATGTTGTATGTTTGCTGGGGGAAAAAAACCTAAACAAAATGCTATCCTGAGTTTATCAGCCACCCTCTTCATAGCTTCACTGAGTAAAGAAGTTCATAATGCTAATTTGTAAATCCCTGCTTTCTGTCATCTTAATATAGCTTGCAGTGGTTACTCTACCAATCCTCATGATCAAAGAAATATCTGACAGTTTATATGAAGAAAGCAGCAACTAAATCTTTTAGCAACGGTACTACAACAATGACAACATTTCTTGTGTCAGGTTTAGCAACAGCAGCAATACCAAGCAGGAGCAAATTGCAATACATTTGGGTCTTATATGCACCCCTCTTTCTGAGGAGCTTCAACAATTTGTATTTAACTACTACAGTTTGTTTAGTGACCCTTCGAAGTTACAACAGCACTGAAAAAAGTGATTTACAACCATTTTTCATACTTATGGCCATTGCAGCAACCACATGGTCATATTCAGATGCTTAATAACTGGTTCATATTTATGATGGTTGCAGTGTCCCGGGGTCATGTGACCATCTTTTGTGATCTTCTGACAAGCAAAGTCAATGGGGAAAGCCAGATTCACTTAACAAGTGTGTTACTAATTTAACAACCGCAGTGATTCACTTACCAAGTGTGGCAAGCAAAGTCATAAAATGGGACAAAACTCACTTAACAAATTTCTCACTTAGTAACATCAATTCTGGGCTCAATTGTGGTCATTAAGTTGAGGACTATCTGTATTTGTTATCTCATTAGATACTAGAATTCTTGCTAGATCTGTTAATGTTTAAACTTGAGAAACTATGATTTGAGGTTAGTGCATTTGAAATTAGCCATAGATATTAATCAGTTGATCAGTTAGAGTAGACCAAAAATAGCACATGATCAGAAGTAGGTGAAAATTTGCAACCATCCTCCTCAAATATAGCAGGAGGAGGATACAAGTTTGTGACTCACTTCAGCTCATTTACATTGCCACACCAGCAGAATATTCAGATATTTGTAATCCCAACAGATCTGCTGCACTGAACTATGAATTTAGTGCATAAGTGTAAACCTTGACTGTAGGCCAAAGCTTTCCAAATATTCCCACCAAATCTGAACAAATTCAGTTTCTGTCTAGCGCAGGGGTGTCAAACTCAATTTCATTGAGGGCCGCATCACCATTGCGGTTGCCCTCGGGGGGGCTGGGTGGGTGTAGCCAGGGTGGGTGCAGCCTACTGCGTGAGCGTGGATGGAGTGAGTGTGGCTTACTGAGTAGGCATGGCCAGCTCTACATCTTTCACGTCAAGGGTGCTTGTGGGGGCCTGGGCAGGAGTGGGACAGATCTGAGGGTCTCTGGCAGAAGGGGGTGGGACTGGGGCAAGCACCAAGGCATGGTCCATTTCTTCATTCCTCACAAAAGGTGATACCTCCCCAGCATGCACCCAGGAGGCAGGGCCAACAAGGCAGGGGCTGGTTTCTCGCTGTTTCTAGACGGCCTTGTGGAGCTAAGACTGAATGCGTTTCAGCATAGATGGCCACCACAAAATTGTACATTGGCCCCTGGCTGGCCTGGGCCAGGGCCAAGGCAGTGGGGGCCGTTCCCTCGCTGTTTCCAGTATGGCTTCACGGGCCACATGAAACCACTTTGCGGGCTGTATCCAGCCCCCGGGCCTTGTGTTTGACATGTCTGGTCTAGCAGCTAGCCCTTTCTAAAGTGTTATATCACTAATATAGCCCATGGCACAGGAATGGCTGCACAATTTAGCATAGTTGTGCCAATTGTTTTAGCAATTGCAATTCAGACCTACTAATGCTGGTGACCATTCTCAAACTGCAGAAATGGTCAGACTGCTGGTTCCTTCTAGAAGCATCTGCAACTAATAACCACAGATGCCATACAGCAAGTTATTTTGTTTTGTTTTAAAACTGGGCAAAGCAAACATTCTGGCTTGTTCCTTATACGTGTTTCCCCTAAAGCAAGACAGGGTCACACTTTCCTTTTATCCCCAAAAGCCCACTATGTCTTACTTTCGGGGTACGGCTTATATTGATTGGAAAACAATTGTCAGTTTTATTTTAAGTATTTTAAGTATATTAAGTATTTTAAGTATTTTAAGTATTTAAGTATTTTAAGCAGGAGGCGGAAGTGGGCAGGAGTAATATGTCTTACTTTCGTGGTATGGCTTATATTAGCCGACCCCCTGAAAACCCCGATACGTCTTACAATCGGGGGTGTCTTACTATCGGGGAAACACGGTAGAAAGAAGCCATGAATTCATTGGGAAGCAACAATCTTCGGAGAAAATGTTTCCACCTGATATTTCTGAATATGCAAATCTAACAAAATGATACATCTGATTACTATTCTGTACTGAAACTGCAAATAAAAAAATACTGTTAGTGTCAGTAGGGTTGATGGCTTCTGCAAGACAAGCATGTTCCATACATAAAATGAACCAAGAACTGTCAAACTTGTTTCACAAAAGCTATCTGATTGTAACAACTGCCATTACGTTTAGCTCAGCTTGAAGTAGAACCTGAAATCAGCTCTCTTAATATGGCGACTTCACATTTTAAATGTTTGTGTATACATTATGCTTAAATTTGGAAAAAGTAAGACTAAATCCTTTGCAAAGTTTCCTGAAAATTATCCTTGCTGAATATAATTATTTTCAGTAAAATAGTACTGGATTCCACATGGCTACTAAATGGAGATTCAAAACTCAGATCTTAATTCATATTTAAAAAATGATGTTTTTCTTTTGAAAATATAAAAATAGTAGTATTTGACATTATTTCTGTAGCACTAATTGGAAATGATCAATTTTAGACAGTATGTCACACTGTGTTACAATTATCATCTAGCAAAACATGAGCCTTTTGATCCAAGTTTATGTGATAAATACAACTGAAGTAAAAGAATTTTAACAGAAAATATACTTACTTCGACTACGTAACACTGGAAGCTAAAAAGATATTCAGAGCCCATAAAGGCATGAACATAGAATCCATCTACAACTTCTTAAAACAAATACATCTTTTCTAGGAAGATATATTTAATTTAAAGAGTTGCAATCAAGTGCTGTGTTGCAACTGTGAGAGTGCTATCTATGTTTGTACTAGCATGCACTCTGAAGTACCTTTTTGCCTCTGACTCCAAAGCCTTGCAAAAACCATATGCATATTTCATGCCTGCAGATTTAATAAGTGCACCAAAACCATTTTCACAATATTAAATACTTTTATTCACTGAATTTAAAAGTGGTCCTGCATCCCACAAAATCTGTAAGCATCTGTTCGAAAATTGGACTTCAATGGAAATCAGATAGACTTTGAACCCACACAACAGGTATCAATCTCCCATTTAGAGAAACATGCATGTGTTTATGAAGACCAGACCAACTTTAACTAGATATTCAAGATATATGGTAAATGATCCAATAAAAACCATTTATGCTTACATATTCACATACAGATATCATTAGGCTGAAGACAAAACTACAGACATAGCATACCAGAATGGGTTGGCATCACATTTAAATTATTAAACAGAAACAATAGAAAGTGGATTACAAACTTATTCTTCTCAAATTAAATTTGGCTTAGATGGTATCTAAGAAACATTTTCTTCCACAATACAATTATTTTCTATAATACCACCTGGCTTAATTGCTCTTTAGAGCAGTCTCATGAGAATTGGTAAGCAATATGTGCATATCATTGAAATTTTTTTTTCCATATCATTGAAATTTTTAGTACTGGCCCACTTCAGTGCAATCTTAAATACTGTATCTTTAAGTAAATTCCCATTGTGTACAATATGATTTACTCCCAAATGAATGGGTAAATTCATTTTCAAAACTACAATCTGAGAATTTCTGGATTGATTTTGAAGAAAGTTAAGATCTATAGAATACTGTACTTAATTTCTAGTTTCTAGCTTTTCAGTGTGTTTTAATGGTTCATCATTAATACGCTGAATTTATGTCCATCAATTTCCCCATATGCAATTAACAGAATGTGAACCTGAAGATAAAGCTGCACTATTTTTACATTTGACTGTGATTAAAATTTAACTCATTTAGACAGCATCTAACACAATTTCTTTAAAGAAGCAGATCTTCATTTGAAAGATCAGGTATTCCTCAGCAATACAACATGCAATCCAGGTACTATTTTCTAGACAGTTATTTCCTCAAACAGTGCATATACATGTACGAGCATGTACAATCAACCCTATATCCAACCCTGCAAACTGTGACCAAACAACCTTCCTGAGAGGCTCCACCATGAGAAAATGATCTTCAGGACAAAGTCCACTTCCCTAAGACTTCCACATCTGAAATCTGTCAATAACATCCAATTGTAGTGGTAACATGGTACATTATCTAAAAAAAGCATTTCCCACTTTACTCTCCAGCATATCTGTATGCAGATTCCCACATAATAGATAAAAGCTAGCTTTCAAAACATTTCGTTTTGGAAAATCCATCAAGAGAAGGGTGAAGTTTGTCTTGATCCTATCTTAATGTAACTCCCAATGTATTATAGGTCTTATTTTTGAAAAACAATAGGACATCCTTCTGGAACCTCATTTTTAGATCTTTGCTCTTTAGTTTCATTCTTGTACTCTTTGTTGATTCATTAACACTGGAGGTCAACTGCCCAGAACTAATCAGTCTCATCTCCACACTCCTGCTTATGATAAATGGTAAATTCAACATCTTGTTTCCTTAATATGTCTTTTAAGATTAAAAAAAACCTGATCTCCTTTCCCCAAGCAGCTACGGTAGTACGGTAGCACTGCTTATCCTTCTCCCATTCACATAAAAACATACCCACCTGAATGATACAATATCAATTATAACTTGGGTTAGAACTGTATAATTTAACGTACACACTAGAGTTACAAAAGCATTTATTTTTGTCCATGTGACCCAAGAGTGAGAGAGATGGCATTATGCCAATAACACACAAAGGTAATTAATTGAGGAAATGTGTTTGTGCAATTGGTGAGTTGTCAACACTGCCCCTATGGCCTATGTACAAGCTGCCGTCACGCAGGAAGCAACAATGTTTTGCTTTTTAAAAAAAATCTTTTCAAATCTGATTAATGGTAAAAAAAAATATAATTTAACATTTGCTTCTACCAAACTTCTCTATATAAACCCACCAAACCGTCTATATAAGGAGCAAAATAAGGCCACCTGAGAAATAAGAAAAAAATATATATAATTGTAACATAAAATTGGCTTTACTGTATTCTCAGGAATAGACAATTTAGTTCACAAGAAAACTATCTCAACAAATACAGGGGCTACAACCACAGTTACAACCAAACGGGATGGACAAAGTGTAGGTAAAAATTAACCTAAATCAGTTATTACACACTAAATTTACAAAAGCCTTGAAAACTTATAAAAGCACAGAGAGGCGATTGGGGCAGAAAGTAAGGGATCTTAGCAGTACATCACAGGCTGCCTTCCAAGGGAAAACTGGAGGGATTTTTTTTTTTTAAGTCCTTTGACTGCGCCCCCCCCCCGCGCCCCCCGACGTTTGCTGGGCAGACCGAAACTTGTCGAAGGAGTTGTCCAAAAGAGCCCGTGAATAAAGGCCGGATACTACCCTTCTCCAAAAAAAAACCTCGCAACCAAGCAGTAACCGGGAGGCGGAGATGGCGGGCTGGCGGGCGGGGGGGTAAAAAATGAAAAAGGGGTTTCCCCCTCAGCCTTCCCCTCTTTCTGTCTACCATTGTGGGCGGGAGAAAGAAGGGCTGGGGTTTTAGTCGGGGGTGAGGAAAACAGGGGAAGGGACAGAAGGCGGAGAAACTGGGCCATGCAGCCTCCCTCCGCACCGGCCGGGACAGCCAGGGGGGCGCAACAGAGGCGAATCGTTTTCCTCTTCCGAAGGAAAAGAGTTTCCAGGGCCGGAGCGGGATCGCTCGCTTGGCTGCTTTAACTTACTCAGACCTCCGTCCGGGAAAGGGTGGATGCCAATCCCCCCTCCCGCCGCCGCCGCCGCCGCTGCTGCTGCCGCCGCCGGTTGAAGGTCCGGTTCGGTCCGCGGGAGGACGTGACAGAGTAGCGGACAGGGTCCACAAGCGACGGGCTGGCAGGCTAAGCGAATCCGCCGCGCACCGAGAAGAGCGAGCCGGGAGCCGAGCAAGAGCGACGGGAAAGTTTGTGAGAAAGAGGGAGGAGCAGAAACTTGGAAAGAGAGCAAGAGGAGGGAGGGAGGGAAGGAGAATAGGAGTCAGCCCCCGCCCTTGTCGCAGATGGACAGCCTCCGCCACCACAGTCGCTGGGGGAGGAGACCTCCACCTTCTCCTCCTTCGGTGGAGGAGTCTCGCTTAGAGGGAGGGGGGGTTGTTTCAGCCTCAGGCAGGACGGAAAGGGGGCTGGGAGGATACTGGGTGGATTTACTGGAAAAGGCTGGGTCGTTAACAAACCGACTTCTAGTGAAGAGGAAGAGGACAAGGGAGGGGGGGGGAGATCTGCTTGGAGGAGGGAAAGCTGTGCATGGAGTACATGAAAAGTTGGATGGAGCCAGAGTTTCATCCATCTTCTTTGAGGGGATAGCAAGCTTGCAGAAGAAGGCACTGTAGCTAAAACCACGCGCCTTGTATCTTTTTTGTTTTAAAGCAGAGATTCTGGCACAAAAAATTAATCGGGGGAAGAACGACTTCAAATCCTGATTAGTCACTACAAAACCTCAACCCAGTTATTTAACTCACTTTACAGGTTGAGATTTTTTTGAAAAAAAAAAAACTATTGTAGTCAGGGCGGCCCATGAACCCAAATCTATAGTCGGGTAATGTCTCTAACCCATTTGCTCAAAAGATTGTGCAAGCTTTCGAGTATTCCGGAATTCTTCTACCTAAACTCAGTCTAGGTAAAATGTTAGCAATAAATAAAAAAAAAAGAGCATGGGGTTGGGAAGAAGCAAAGCGAATCATAAACATTAATCAGATTTGGAGTGGTGCAGGCGAAAGCCTGTTTTGTCAAAAGACGGTATGAAGACACTTCCTTGGCAGCCCGCAGTCCTATGAAATGAATTCCGCCGCGTTTGCTTCATTATAAATATGTCTAGGTAGGATATCAATGGGAAGGCGGAATAAAACGAACATTTTTGTTCTTGAGTTCAATAAACAATGTAGCAAAGCGGTACTGCTCCAGCCATTGTTTCTAAAGCAAACAGATTTAGCTTGCGGAGATTGCGTCTCTGGAGAAAGTTGATTCAGGACGCTGGGCTCGGAGGTTCCATTTGGACAGGTAGATTAACCTGTCTGGAACAGGTTGGATGGGTGGCCATTTTCTTATGTTTCCAATCCAAGGTATGTGAGAAAGAGGGGAGGTTAAAAAAAAAAACCGCCGGTCTATATTGGAGAAGAAACAGGACAAACTAGGAGGCATTCACCTCAGAGAAGGTGCATTGTCCACTCTCCGCTTAGTCTGCTCCGAATCTCAGCTCCTCACTCTGAGGCTGACGTCACAGAATCTAAGGAGCGGCCGCACTCGTTTCCTGTTGCGTTACAAAGTTTTCCAGCCCGTGAGCTGAGCCTCCTGCTGCAGCGCCACCTATAGATCTTTGTCACGCAGCTTACATTTTGTTCGAAACCACTTAATTGCAATCAAGCAAGCCACAGTCAACAATGGAGGAAGTCGGTCAGACATATGAAATCTTATTTTCTTCCACCCTTCCTCCAAGGGTGGGCTAAAGGAAACGGATCCGACAATACCAAAAAATTGCCTCTCTCGCTCTTGCCACATTCTCCGACTTCTGCTCTGCCAGGGTTTTTTTAAACGTAGAAGGGAAATCAAGAAAAGAAAATAATTTGATTCTGCATCACACCCAGATTTTTAAACATTTTAAAAATTCTTACTTAATCTCTTAAAAGTCAGGCTAAACCCCAAGTTTTATAAATATCTGGAATATACTTGAGTGAATTTCTGATACTAGTGCCACATAGAAATAGCTGTATATGAACATGAAAAGGAATTCCTGAGGTTTTTGCTCTAATACACATTCTCCCCGTGACTTGGTCTTCCTATATAATCCCCTTCAATTGCCATAAATTCTCTCTCTCTTTCTCTCTTTTTTTTTTCCTTCCTGCGTCTCCTTTTCCTCCTCTTGCCTCTCCTCCAATGTCTGGAACCTTGTGTGTCCTTCCTTCAGATGAACATGACCATAACTGCATTAGAGTACTTATTTCATTTTTGTATAGACAAAAAAACACTGTTAATATATAATTACATTCTAAAAACATTGGAAAAGTTATGTTGGACAAGGCTAATATATACCATTAGAAGTCCCATCATTTGGGTCAGTTGATATTTTCTATCTACAGAACAAATTCAACAAAGCAGCGCCAATAAAGTGTACAAAATAAATAAATCAGTATGTGAAGCAAATAGATCATTGATGATATTTTCTTTTTTTAAAAAAAAATCCACTCAAAGATCTGTAATTTGTAGTCTTTGAATGACACTGATGGACAACAGATTCAGGGCAAAAGAATGTATTTGCCACATAACATAGAATTATCTTCCAGAATACGTAATGTGTAATGAGTATTCGCACAACCCTATCCCCCAAGGTCAAATCAAATCAAATTTATTTAATTATGGTCATAACCAGCAAAATAAATAAAAATCTTAAGTGGTAATAACCAAATATAAACCAGATGGTGTAGCAGTCTGATGAAATCTAAAAACTAAGGCTTAAAGATCAAAGAAAGGGGGAAATGAAATAAAAATACACAAAAACAAAATAAAATAGAAATACTGTAGAATAAATAAAAATATAATAAAAGAAAGGAGAAACAGAAAAGACTTCATAATGTCACCACTCCAAAATCTTTTAAACCACAAATAAATAAAAAGACCTTGTGTAGGAATGTCAAAATGAGAAATCGATGCTAATTAGTAGTGGTGCTCATTTGGAGTTATTCCCCCCCCCCAAAGAAATAGACTACTTTTTGTTTCCCAAATCATTTGATCTTTTAATGGAAGTTTCATTTTAGCATCAAGAAGAAAAGGGGATAGAATTTTAAATCAGGGTCATTTTCCTTTCTGGTAAACACAATGCATATCTATTGGTGGTCAGAATAATACATAATTAAATATTGTATAGATGCAGATTTAGGAAAACAAGTAGAAGAGATGGAATTTATTTTTTATTTTATTTGAGTTCTTTTTAATCCCACCTTTATTATTTAAATAAATAACATAAAATAAATAATATATAATTCAAGGTAGTAAACAAATCTATTCCTTCCTCCCCTTATTTTCCCCACAACAGCAACCCTGTGGGGAGCTTGGGCTGAGAGAGAGTGAGTGGCCCAAAGTCTCCTAGTGGTTTCATGACCAAGGCAGGATTAGAACTCATGGTCTCCTGGTTTCTATCCTGGTACTTTAATCACTAGCCAAAAAGGCAAACATTTTGTATACCTGGCAGTTTTCTCTCAGCTTCCATATAGGAGATGTAGTCAAAGATATTATATCATTCATAGTCATTTAATGACAACCAGACTAGCTTAAATACCTCATAATTATTCATCAAAATGTTGGAGAAGTTGAAATCAGAAAGGGATATTTTTTTTCATATGGGGCGGACTTGTAGAAAGTGTTGCCTTATTGGAAGACGCTATTCAAAGAAATTAGAATTATACATAAACACAAAACAATGTGGTCCAGAATTAGGTTTATTACCCATTATTGAGTGAGATAACTCTAAACAAAAAGGAGCTTATTGGCTGCAAAAGTAATACTTGCTCAAAAATGGAAATGTTTAGATAGTCTAGCGCTGAATAATTGTGTTAAAATATGATCAACTATTGTAGTCTTATAGAACCATTACTGGTAAAATTTGTATATCATTTCTCAGGGGGATGAATTGCATTTTTATTAGATCTGGAATGATCACGTACATTATGCTAACAGTAATGTATCTTCTCCAGATACGTTGATGACTGAATGTTGAGACATATTATTCTGGGTTGTTACTTTATATTCATGTTTTTTCTTGCCTTACAGAATATTAAAAGTGAAAAATAAAACTTAAAAAAAATCACATGGAATTGTTGCGCTGTTTGAGAAAAGACTATGTTTTCCGAATACACATTACTAAGCTTTGAATTCTTAGCTTTCTCCAGCTTGCATTTTCCAGATGTGCCAGGAATGCAACTCCCAGACAAGGCATGATGGTGGGACTGCAGGGAGTTGCAGATTATCAGGCTAGGAAAAGCTGCTTTCACCATCTCAGTGACAGTACTCCTGTTTTCAGGGAAAAGATCTCAACAGTACAGAACAAATGAGAAACACTTGTACATTTGCTATGTTCAGGAGGGGGAACACCATCTGGCTGAAAAACCCTCACAATCCTAAATGGGTGGGGGGGGAGATTCACTAGTCAGACTGAGTTAAAATAAATCTTTCATTTTGCTTGTTGCTCACCTGAAACACTACATCTGCATTAGCAATAGCACTAAGACTTATATACTGCTTTATAGTGCTTTACAGCCCTTTCTAAGTGGCTTACAGAGTCAGCATATTGCCCCCAACAATCTGGGTCCTCCTTTTACTGACCTTGGAAGGATGGAAGACTGAGTCAATCTTGAGCCAGTCAGGATCGAACTCCTGGAAGTGAGCAGAGTCAGCCTGCAATACTGCATTTTAACCACTGTGCCATCATGGCTCTTTTATGGTCATGCAAGTAGGAGCATTATACCTGTCTTTTCTTCTGAGAACCCAACATTGCTTGGTTTCATACAGCATGCTAAACTCAAATCAAATTATGGTATATACCTAATACAAGGTATGAACCCATCTATTCCACTTTGTAAACCATAGTTTTGGAAATCCAAATGTGGAAATCTGGCCTATTGTAGTTTTTAAGCCATAGTTTAGGGAATCATGGCATACTACAGTGTAAGAATTGTCCATATGTTTAATATGATTTTAATGTGCCATATGAATGCAAAAGCAGTTGAATAGCAGTTTTTGTCCATGTGGAAAATGTAGCAAGAGCTTTGAAATTAGACTCTTTGAGGTTCATGAAAAACAGAAGTGGCATCAAAGCTGCAGTGAGTGAGTGAAAGAGAGGGTGTGGCTAGGTGAGACATGAGCATAAGGTGAGAGAAGAAACCAGGTCAGCCCTATTGTCAGCTTGTAAGAATAACGATATGCAAAGTGGAGAGATTGAAACCTGCAATAGCATTGCCATCTCAACTAACAGAATGTCTGAAACAACCTGTAAGTTTTAAAGCAACTATAATCAAAGAAAAAAATGAGAGTTTTCTATACTTTTAACATCAGAAAAGTTGGTAATAACTGAGTTTCAAAGGGAACAGATAGATATTCTATATTTTTAATGATTTTCAATTTTTTTTCTCATAGAATAGGAAGTTAGTTTAAAAGGATGGGCAATTACCTTATTAGAGGTTGTTGTTTTGTTTTGCACCTGACTTTATGCAAGCATCACTTCTAACTTAGATAGCGGTATGTGCTCTGTTCCACTATAGTTCAAGATGACCAACAGCAATTTAGGTCAAGCAACATTACAAAGGTTAGGAAATCTAAGAAAATTAAGCTAATAATACCAGATGATGTTCCAAGAAGGATTAAGTCTAGGAGATCAGGAACAAAGGAATCCAAAGAGCAGCAAAGTAGCTTGGTGAAATTAGATACTGTTCCATGATTCATTGGATCAGTGGCATTTTAAAGTGGGTCATCGCTTTGGCAAGAAAGTTACCTAACTTAATAAAAAAATTAAAATGAAAGATATCATGTGTATATCATTGTTTATCAATTTTCTCTGAAATTATTTTGTCTTAATTATTCAGAATACATATTTAAAATATAAATGTTTAAAATTTGTATTTCTGCTTAAGTTCACATATGTATCTATTGAAGAAAGAATACAAAAAGCAAAATCATTAAGAGTGATAAACAAAAACAAAATAGGAACAGAAACAAAAGAAAAAAGGGGAGCTACTCAGGATATATATGTATGTACACATATTTTAAATCAAGAAGGAGGAGCAGGAGCAGCAGGAGAAGGAGAGATAGATAGATCGATTCAGTAATGCTCTCAGCTTTAAGGTTGTATGCTCTAAATTCCTCTAAGACTGTATTCATCAAAAATTAATAAATCAGAAATGGTTATTAGGAGTTATTCCTGAATAGATCTGTTACTTTCAATAAGGATCAGAAGAACACATCCATGAACACCAACTAGCAATCGTTAGTCATGATGACAACTCCTTAATTTCACAACAAATAAACAGATTTAACCTTAGTTTCAACTAGAAAACTGTGAGCAATTTATATCAAGCCAAATCCAAAAAATGCTAGAGAATTGCCAGGTGACAAAAACATCAGAAGTATGTATGATAAAGTGGGCACAAGACTTCGGACACCCAATCACCATGGACACGTGGGAGAAAATCTGGGTGAGGAATGTAGAATTCACGAAATCGCAACACTTAAGGGAAAACTTTTTACAAGATGTTCTATAGATGGCATCTAGACCCGAAAAAAATATCACTCATCTACCCGGACTCCCAGCCCAAATGCTGGAGGTGCGGGGACGGGGAGGCTACTTACTTTCACATATGGTGGACATGCAGAAAAATCAAAGCATTCTGGAGGAAGATATGGTGGACACTCCAAACTATTTTCAAAAAGCGTATAGAATTTCTACCTCAGGCTTTTCTGTTAGGGATCACAAAGGATTTCACTACCTCAGAGACAAATTTATTTTTGAATTTAATTACAGCAGCAAGATTGTTGGTGGGACAATACTGGAAGAATCCGGAAATACCGCCTATTGAAGAATGGACTGTGAAAGTAACAAATTTGGCAGAAATGGCGAAAATATCAGCATATTTGAAAAATCGCTCCAATGAACAATTTGTGACTGACTGGAAACAGTGGATAGACTATATCCAAGAGAGACACCAATCAAACAGAATGCAGCTGGCGTTTAGCTGAGGCTCGATGGGAGGAGGGAAGAAGGGTTAACAAATCAAATGTTTACAAAAACTAACACCCAATGTTGAATGTATATGTTATATAACTAATGCCTCTTAACATAACCTTATGACTAATGTTGTTTGCTTTAATATTGTTAAAGCAGACTGAATCTCTACCTCAGGATATGAAACTTTTACCTCAGGATCCCTGGTTGGGGACTATAAAAGATTGCACTAGTAATGGGATGAAGTCAATTCAGAAGCGCAAACGAACAATAGGCGATAGACTAGATACAGTAGATAGACCATATGTAAGAGTAACACCAATCAAACAAAATGTATTCGGAGTATACTTGAAGATGGAAGGGAGGAGGGAAGAACGTTTACTAAAACAGATGTTTACAAAGATTAATACCTAATGTTGTATGCTATGTTCTAGGATGATTGCTTAGTGTTGATCACATTAATATTGAACCAGATAAGAGAAACACCAGTCAAACAAAGTGTAACAGGAGTATAGTTGAGGCTAGACGCGAGGAGTGGAAAAAGGCTTACTAATTCAGACATTTTCAAAGACTAATACTTAGTATTGTATATCAGGTGCCATGATGATTGCTGCATAATATGCTTTTATGTTCAATGTTGATTGTTTTAATAAAAGAATCTTTATATATATATATATATATAAAAACATCAGAAGTAGGAGTATGGAAAGCTGAAGAAGTACCATTCCTGAAAGAAGAACTGGAGAAGATGTGGAAAGAAAGGCTAAAGTGGTCCATCACTGGGACCTCTTTAGTCTTTCCTTTCCACATCCTCTCTAGCACTCAAGGCTGTGACTCCTAAGCTGAGAGAGTGGTCCAACAGATTCCAGGAACCACATCAGAGCTTTTTATCCAGAACAGTACAGTGTTAGGAACAGCTAAGACACTGCACAGACCCCACAAATTCCCAGGCCTCTAGTAGAGGACCAGAGATTGGGGAAGTCACCTACCACCCATAGGGGTGAGAAGGGATTTTTTTTAATGATAAATTTAATTGAAGGGATCTAGAGTGCACTTGCTCAGTCTGAACACACTGGTCAAGCAGAAACAACTGGAGACAGGTAGATCTTCAAGTAGGTAAATGTATTGCTTGTCATGGATGTTCCAAGTCTTAGCCCTCCAAAAGTTGCCCCTCTTGGGCATAATGAAAAAAAATTGCCAAGACTGCCATAATGAAACCTATCATTTATCAACTTAAACCTCAGATCCTTTTAAAAAGGAATTCATCTTAAAATAGCTGGACTTTTTTTTTTAAAGAGCTAACACATTGGATGATTTTGATTTTTCTATTTTCTTTACTGGTGTTTCTTTTACGCCTGCATAAACTTTGTAATCTTCTCCTTAATAGCATTTAGCATTTAGACTTATATACTGCTTCATAGTGCTTTACAGCCCACTCTAAGTGGTTGACAGAGACAGCATATTGCCCCCAGTGTTCTGGGTCCTCATTTTATTGACCTCGGAAGGATGGAAAGCTGAGGCAATCTTGAACCGGTCAGGATCAAACTCCCGGTAGTTGGCAGAATTAGCCTGCAATACTGCATTCTAACCACTGCACCACCACGGCTTCTAATTTATTTACTATATGCACATTTTTCTATCTAAAACAGCTGCAGATATAATTCTGCATTATTTAAATTATTTTCAATTCAAACTTCAGCTTCAGTTAGAATTTTTGCCAGTATAACCAATGTTGATTTTATTTTATTTTTTTTATTTTTTAATAAGTTTTTATTGAATACAGAAAAAAAGAAAAGGATTAAAAACATTGAACATGGTAAATCGTCTTTGACAAACATCTCAGTCCATATTATACATTAATTACATATAACTTATCTATATACAAACTATACACTTCTAATCTCTATTTTAATTTATCTCTTTATTTGTGACCTCTATTTTTTTCCCCTCCATCTATAAAATTTGTTCCATATCAAATAAAATTCTGTGTCTTCCTGGTATTTTAATCTTTTAGTTAACCTATCTGGTTCTGCGCAAAACATAATCTTCTTAATTAGATATTCCTCACTTGGTGTTTCCATTGCTTTCCATTTTTGAGCAAATAGTATCCTTGCCGCCGTAGCCACGTGAATGATTAAATATGTGTCCTCTTTATTTACATTTTTCTCTAATATTCCTAATAGTAATGCCTCAGGTTTGTATATAATGTTTTGGCTAGTCATTTCTATTACCCATTCCCAGACCATACGCCAATACACCTGCGCTTCTCTACATGTCCACCATATATGAAAAAAGGTACAATTCCAACATGTAGAAGAGTATCCTTTATACATCTGTAAATCATCTTATACACATTTTCTTTATATGATGTCGCTAATGTGATTTTGTTATTTCGCTCCCATACTTGCTGCCATTGATCCATATTTATATTATATCTTAAATCTATTGCCCACTTCACCATTGTTTCTTTAACCTGCTCCTCATATAGTTTATGTTCCAACAGGTGTTTATAGATATTCTTTATTTGTTTTTTATCTGGGCCTAGCAGTATCTTGTCTAACCCTGTATCTTGTCTATTAATACCCCATTCTTGCTTATCCTTCATATATTTTGCTTGTATCTGGAGATAAGACCACCACTCCAAGTCTATTCCTTGTTGTTTTAGCTCTTGTTTTTGTTTTAAATAACCTTCTTTTGTCAGAATGTCTTTGCATGTAATAGCCTTATCTTTCCTATACAAATTGGGATATGTGACTGCCTCCAATGGCGATATCTTTGTGTAATATATTTAACTATATTCCAGCTTTTTATTAATTCTTGCCGAACCTTATGTTTTAAAAAATATTGGTGGTTTCTACTTTGCCCCATCCATATATGGGCATGCCAGCCCTGCTAGAGATCATAACCCTCTAAATGTAAACATCTTTTATTTTCTAAGGTTATCCAGTCTCTAATCCAAGTTACGGCTGCTGCTTGGTAATATAGCTCCCAATCTGGGAAACCTAAACCTCCCCTTTCTTTGGCATCCTGTAAAGCCTTTAATTTTATTTTTGCCTTCTTACCGGACCACACAAATTCTAAGGTTAATTTATTTAACTCCTTAAAAATTTCTTGTCTAATTGGATTGGGATATTCTGAAACAGGAATACGATTTTAGGTAAGATGTTCATTTTCATGGCAGCAATTCTCCCAAGTAACTAAAGATGCAAATTTTCCCAACGGTCTAAATCTACTTTTATATTCTTTATCAGTTTGCCATAATTGTCTTCTTTAATTGATGAGCAGCGTGCTGAAATAACTATCCCTAGATATTTTAATTTGGAAACTACTTGTATGCCTAATTTTGCCTCGAGATTTCCTATTTGTATGTTAGTCATGTTTTTTGTTATAATCTTTGTTTTGTTTCTGTTTATTTTCAAACCTGCCAGATCCCCATACTCTTCCAATATTTCAAATAGTTTCTGCCCTGATTGTTCTGGGTCTTCTAATATAAATGCTAAGTCATCTGCATAAGCTTGAAGTTTGTATGTTTCTTTCTTAATCTTAAATCCTTTAATCTGCTCTTCTTGTCTTACTACTCTAGCAAGAATTTCCAATGTATAAATAAATAACAATGGCAAGAGAGGACATCCTTGTCTTGTACCTTTCTGTATGTTGACTTTATCAGAGGCCTCTCTGTTTATTATGATCTGGGTCTTTTCTTCGGAATATATTGCAGTTATCACATTTAAAAATTTCCCCCCAACATCCATTAAATTTTAGCTGTTGAAACAAATTGCCAGTTGACATTGTCAAAAGCCTTCTGTGCATCCAGGAACAGAAGTGCCACTTGACGATCACTATGCGATTCATAAAATTCAAGAATGTCTAGGATTGTTCTTATATTCCACTTAGTCTGTCTGGTAAAAACCCATTTTGATCCAAATGTATGAAATCAATTAGGTACTTTTTAAATCTCTCCGCCATTACTGAGGCAAAAATTTTATAGTCAGAATTCAATAATGATATAGGTCTATAATTTTGTATCCGTGTTTTTTCTGCTCCTTCTTTTGGGATCAATATTATATTTGCCTCTGACTAAGACTTAGGTATTTTAGCATCGGTTAATATGGCATTAAAGACTTCTAATAGGTATTGATTGAATGCACTTTGTTGTTCTTTATATAATTCTGCTGGTATTCCATCTGGGCCAGTCTCCTTATTGATCTTTTGTTTATTTATAGCCCTAATTATTTCAGCCATTCTTATTTCCTCATTTAACATAAATTTAATTTCCTCCGGAATCTTTGGTATGTTTGCCTTCTCTAAGTATTCCATTATCCTTTCTGCATTTATTCCCTCATTTCTTTTATATAGTTTTTCATAGTATTTTTGGGCAATTCCCCTTTTTATAGTCTCCTCCCCCTGAATCTCTCCTTCCTCGTCTTCCAAATTAATAATTCGTTACTTCTCTTTCTGCCTTCTTAATTTATACGCTAGCCATTTACCCGGTTTATTCACGTGTTCAAAATTATTTTGCTTAGCTGTTGTAATTTTTGTGCTAACTTTTCCAAATCCTCTATACATAGTTTATGTTTAATTAAATCCATTTTGTTTTTTAATCCTTTGTTTTCGGGGTCTCTCTGAAATTGTATTTCAGCTTCTTTGTATTCTTCCTCGAGCCTCATCCCATGTTGTTTTTTCTCTTTGTTTCTCTTGGCCATGTACGAAATTGTTACACCCCTCATATATGCTTTTGCCGTATCCCAGATGTTCTGCAAGGAAGTGTCCTCATTGTCATTCGCTTGAAAGAAAAGGTACATCTCTTTCTCCATTCTTTCCTTAAATTCTTTTTCTTTAAGAATCGCTCTTTGGAAAGTCCATCTTGGCCTGCTCCTTTGTCCTTTCAAGCGAAAACTTATCTAACCGATGTTGATTTTATGGTTAACTGGAGTTTTTATATGGTACATTGTTAACATCATTTATATATTTTGGCCGTTCCTTAAGATTTTTTTTTGTATTGAAGTAGGCATATTCCAAACTTTATTTTCTCTGACCTATAAAGGAATGCTGTTGATGTTTTTATTGGCAATTTTGGTTGTTTACTTTTTATCTTGATTATCTTTCTAATGTTTCCAGTACATTTATTTAATAAATAAATCAATATTAGATTCCTAAATGTGTTTAGAATTGCCATCTGCAAGATCACTCACACATCCTCCCTGCCTTGGCTCAAGGATGGCCCCTATTGGATTCTTGAGGATATGAATGTACCATCCTATCCTTTGCCTGCCCCCTGGTCTAGTGATGGCGAACGTTTTAGAGACCGAGTGCCCAAACTGCAACCCAAAACCCACTTGTTTATCGCAAAGTGCCAGGGCTGCATCAGCATTGTGGTGCCCTCAGGGGAGGCATGGCCCACTGGGTAGGTGTGGCTGCAGTGGTCACGGCAGACTGGGTGAGCATGGCCAGGGCCAGTCCCTTACCATCTCCGGGGCCTCCCCAGGGTGCCAAACCGCTTGCTCACTCACTTCCTGCCCTATCGCTTCCAAACACCATGTGCTCGCTACTCTGGCAAACTCTGCTGGGGCAACAGCACCCATGCCCACAGAGAGGGCTCTGAGTGCTGTCTCTGGCACGCATGCCATAGGTTCGCCACCACTGCCCTAGTCTGTCACAATGGCAAATTCTGCCTATTTTTTCCTGCAGGACATCAAAAGTCCAGACTTTGGCAGCATAAATGGTGCTGTATTTCATTTAATTAAAGACAGTGTCAACAGTTCCATTAACTAGTGAGTGTGGTGGGCATGCCCCTCTCCTACAGTTATTGGCCTTCTCTTCTCTTCTCTTCTCTTCTCTTCTCTTCTCTTCTCTTCTCTTCTCTTCTCTTCTCTTCTCTTCTCTTCTCTTCTCTTCTCTTCCCTTCCCTTCCCTTCCCTTCCCTTCCCTTTCCTTTCCTTCCCTTCTTTTCTCTTTTTCTTCTCCTCCTCTCCTCTCCTCTTTTTTCTTTCCATTGGAGGTCAGTGGGAGAATTAGAAGCAAGAATATGGAGGAGGGATAGGAAGCTGGGAGTGTCTGGTGGGGCTAGGAAGGCTGCAAGAAAAAGAAAGAGTAAAGGAGGTGTGTCTGTGTGTGTGTGTGTGTACACACAGTCGGCCTCACATTCAAGCAGGTGAGAACAACAAAGAAGCAAGTAAACTGCTAATTCTTCCTGATAATTGTAAAGAAATTGAAAATTTAAAAACTCACTTCCCTCTTCTCCTCCAATGCAGATATACTTCATAGTCCAAGTGTCACACCAGCCTGGACTCAAATTCAGTAATATCTCTGGCTCATTGAAGCTCTCCTGGTGGGTCTTGCAAACTCAACTGCTAGGGTGCATCTCTCAGAGAAGGATTTGCCAGTTTCCCTTTCTTGCTCAAGGGAGAGCAAGAATTATGACATTATTTGTGTGTGTGTGAGAGGGGAGAGGATGTTTCCCCGCCCCCATCCATCTGTGAACTGGTAAATTGTTCGTTATGAATGAGCAACACATGCATTGAAGAAGAGGTTGGATGAGATGAACTCTGTAGGATCCTGTAATTGTGTCCTCAAAGGCTCCCCACAGAAAGGAACTGGCAGAGGAGGGAGGAGTAAAGAAGCTGAACAATCCACCAATCAGGAGCCATAGTAACCACTATCTGCATAGAATTACATTGCCAGCACTGTTGCCAAAGCTTGAAATCTGGGCATCAGTGTCTGATGCCAACTTCATTTCCAGATTACAAAAGAAGCTTAAGGGATGCTATGAATAAATGCCCTAAGACTTCAATTCTAAATACTCTTAGTAGAGGGTGATCCCTAATAGACAAAGCGGTGTTTATGTAAATATATACGTTTTGCACTATATTTTGAAATGAGTCATAGTACACTGCTGTACTATGATGTTAGTGCTTAAGGACAGAAGGGAAATTACTAACTGCAGTAAACATAGGCTTTATATTAGTATAGGAAGAGGGATTAAAAGGTACCCACATTAGACACATTTGAATGGATTGTGAATCAACAAACACTGTCTTGTTCCCTACTGTCAGTGGCAACACCTTTGTTGAACTTTTTCATTTCAAGCCTCCTATAGTCCAGTACCCACATAAAATTCTTCTCATTTTGGCAAATGAGGAAGAGGTTTCACTAATTTGTGAATGGATTCATGTGCAACCACCTAAGCCACTCTAAAGAAATACACTGTTTAAAGTTGTTCATATGAAATCACCTTAATTTTGTTTAAGATGCAGGTTGTATTTGGGTTATACATTTTTCTGTGCATCAGCATAACTGTGATGTACAGAAACAGCTTTTGGGATGGATTGGACTATTGCTAGTTTAACAGCTTGCACTGGATCCTGAAATCATCACCTTAGTCTTAGCTGAGCCACTTAGCTGAGTGGGCTGGAGGTGTCATAATAATAGGTTTCTGGTGACTGTTCTCAGAGACATCGATTTGTTATTGGTCCAAACACACCACATAGGCATCTTTTTGCCCCTTTGACAGAGACGCTAAAAAACCCCACTCATAATTTATTTTTAATCTTTTTCTTTTTTAATCTTTTTCTTTTTCTTTCTGTTTTACCTAGTTGATTTTCTGTACCAATGGCATTTCCATCTAATTATCCTTTTGAATGTCTGTTAGTTTCCAATGCAGTTAGGGTTTCTATTATTTAACCATACACTTTTCTGAGTTTGTTTGTTTGTTTATTTAATTTGTATCCAGCATTTATAATTTTTACAAATAACTCAAGGTGGACAACATATCCAACATATCTTCCTCCTCCTGGTTTTCCCACAACAACAACCCTGTGAGATGGGTTGAGCTGTGAGAGACTGAGTGACTGGCCCAAAGTCACCCAGCTGGCTTTCATGGTTAAGATGGGACTTGAATTCCTGGTGTCCTGCTTTCAGCCTGGTGCCTTAACCACACTAGACCAATCTGGCTCTATGTACCACATCTATGTCATCAATGGCATCTTTTTGCCATAAGTACATACAATGAAATAGTTAAACATTGTTTCTTGTGATGTACAGTATGATAAGATGTAAAATTTCCATATTTTGTTGATTCTTCTGGAGTTCTTGTGCTTACAGTACCACTGACCATGATATCTTCTTGAGAAGATTTCTAGTTTAGAATAGCTAAAACAGTGATGTAAACAGTGTTTCTAATCATGTTCATAAACAAAACTGCTTTTTTCAGAAATTGGAAATGGTAGGTTTCTGCTCAATTACTGTGGGGTTACTGATTACTGATTAAGACTCAACAAAATATCTGAATGAGTTTATTCAAATATTAAGCACAGTGTCATCAACTGTCATGATTTTTCATCATATTTTCTAGCCATGGTAATGTGCCAGATGAAGGTCAGTAAATCTAGGCTCAGACCTCATGAGATGGGAGCACTGGGTGGGGGAGGAATATATATATGATAGTGCTACGGACCCCCCCCCAAAAAATAATTGCCATGTGTTGATTTGTTTTTAGAGATGTAGTCTCTTCTGCTGCGCAGAATGCCCTTTATCAGGTAAATCAACATAAACCTATCTTGATCCATGATTTATTAATGTTCAATTTATATTACTCTAATACAACGATTCCTAAATTTTCTCTTCACGGCACTGTATTTCCATGGACTCTGTAAGAGTGCTGGGTGAGAGTGCATGTTAATGAAACTGTGCTAATTATTGATACCATATACTGTATTCCTTTTAATTAAAAAACCATACGTAGACTGTATCATCACAGAATAAAGTGGTTCTGAGAACTCAAATAAATAAACAAACCAAGTTTAGGTTTTGTTTTCTGAATTTATTATGTGGCCTGTGTATATATTTCACGGTTACCCTTAAATAAGCATTAATTACTGAAGTGTACACACACACAAACACACACACACACACACACATAGTGCTTTTTTCTTTAAAAAAAAAAGGTGCCAGAACTCACACACATCATAAAACCCGCCTTGCCTACTCTACAAGGTTCCATCCAAAAAAGGTGCTGGAACTCTGTTCTGGGCGTTCTGTGAGAAAAAAAAGCCCTGTGTATATATATATATATATATGAGTAACTTCATGTTGTCCAAGAGCAAGGATTTCCTTGTCCCTGTTTCTTATGTGGTTTTTCACCCTCAGGGTTCATGCCCCTGAAATCTTGGGTTGTTATGGGGAGTTTTGAAACTGTCATCTGCAGCAGATGGGGGGAAATAGCTTCCATGATGCCAGGAGATCAGATATACAGAGTGGACTATAAAGGGAAAGGAAGCACTCTTATTTTCTTCTATTACTTTCATTCAGGCATTCAGAAAAGGTTTCATTTGGTTGTTTGCTCTTCATAAAACTACTCTGCCAACTTCTTGGGTTATCACCAGAAATTTTCATCATTCATTAAATGCTGGGGGGGGGGGCGGCTCTCACGATTCCAGATTGAGGGAAAGTTATTTTAACTGCAGGAAGATTCAGTGAAAACTATTGAAGGTCTATTGCTGAATGAATTTAAACATAATCAGCAAGAAAAGGAAAATGTCTTTTATCATTTATTTATTTATCAGGTTTTTATGCCTCTTCAATCGTTGCAACTCTAAGTCATTTGCATTTTCTGCAAACCTACACATACCTGTGTGGTCAGTATAGAACAGGTATCATTTTTAGGCATGTTTGGATGTATTTCTTTGCCATGCACTAGCCTAATATACTTATTTAATGTATCTAATGGAACATTCTTATCTGGAGGATATAACACTGTGCATTGCAAAAGATTTTAATATATTTTCAGGGTTATTCAATCTGACAAACTTTCTTTGCCCTAACACTTAAGTAAAGATGAAAAAAACTATATTAGGCAAATAGATGATCCTCATTGCACCTGTTTGATGAGAGAGGACATATAGAAAACTAGGAGTATTTAGGACAGATTGGATCTTGAGTTCCTCCTGGCAAATTTTTGCAATATCCCGTTAAGGTTTTACAAGGACAGAATCTGCTTCTGCCTTTGTTCTAAGAACATTTCCTGGAACCTTTCTCAAAGAAATGGTTTCATCAAAGGGAAGATGAGCTGTGTTGCATGTCCACAGAAAGAGTTGCTTGTCAGTGATATCTGATCATGTAAAACCCCAAAGAGATTAATCTGCAATTATTCAGGTGCCAGGCAGACATAATAAATCTTAGTCATTTTAATGGGCATTCTTGGATATGTTTAAAAAGCTTTAACCTTGTGACTTTAAAATTTATTATGACTTGTTGCACAGTTAGCCAGATGTCTAGATTGGATTTGGCATTTTTATCCACCTATTGCAGTGATGGCGAACCTTTTAGAGACCGAGTGCCCAAACTGCAACCCAAAACCCACTTATGCATCATTGGGTGCTTGGTGGGTGTGGCCCATTGGGTGGTGTGGCCCATTGGGTGGGCGTGGCTGCGGTGGTAACAGCAGACTGGGTGGGACTAAAAAGTTCAATCAATCAATTCCAACTTTGCAAGATCATTTTTTTTCCCACGAGAAGTTGAAATTGACTGATTGATTGAATCTTTTTTTTTTTTGTACATGGTGGCAGAGGCCTAAAGCGAAAAGGTTTTATAAAACCCAGCTGAAGGCCTAGGACTGGGGCTACGGCACGCATACCCACAGAGAGGGCTCTGAGTGCCGCCTCTGGCACCCGTGCCATAGGTTCGCCACCACTGACCTATTGAGCCCACCCCAAGAACCTGGAATAGGCAGATGTTGTTTGATGGTATTAAAAATATCATTGTATGATGTAAGCTGTTCCATATAAAGTGCCTTTTGCAATTTATGGATGGTAATGTTGTCAATGCCCATGGGGTTCAAGTTATTACTATTATTGTTATTCAAATTTCTTGTAGCCATCTACCCAAGTAGACTCTGAGCAGCTTACAAAATACAGGTAGTCCTTGACGTATGACCACAATTGAGCCCAAAATTTATGTTGCTAAGTGAGACATTTCTTAAGTGAATTTTGCCCCATTCTATGACCTTTCCTGCCACATTTATTAAGTGAATCACTGCAGTTGTTAAGCTAGTAACACAGTTATTAAATGAATGTGGCTTCCTCATTGACTTTGCTTGTCAGAAGGTTGCAAAAGCTGATCCCATGGCACTGGGACATTGCAACCATCATAAATATCAAGTCAGTTGCCAAGCATCTGAATTTTGATCACATGACCATGGGTATGCTGCCACGTTGTAAGTGTGAAAAACAATCATAAGTCACTTTTTTTCAGTGCCATTGTAACTTCAAATGGTCATTAAACAAACTGTTGTAAGTCAAGAACTACCTGTACAAATATAGAGAGAAATGGGTAACTACTTATTAATACAGGAAGAAGGAGGATTTAAGACAGTGATGGCAAACCTTTTAGAGACCGAGTGCCCAAACCGCAACCCAAAACCCACTTATTTATCGCAAAGTGCCAGGGTCGCATCAGCATTGTGCTGCCCTCAGGGGGGTGGGTATGGGCATGGCCCACTGGGAGGCGTGGCTGAGGTGGTCACGGCAGGACTGAGTGGGCATGACCGGGGTGGGCATGGCCACCTTGATGTTGCTCGTGGGCAGGATTGGGGGAGATCCAGGGGGTCTCTGGTGGGTGGGGCGGTGGGCAGGAGGCTCGTCCTACGGGGTGAGGCAGGGGATAGGGTGGGGTTGCCATTGCTGCAGGGCAAGGTGAGACAGGGGTGGCTGCTGCCTGACACCATCAGCACACAGAGGCCAGCGAGCGCATGGGGGCGTGCTTTACCACCTCTATTTGAGCTGCTTTGCCTCCTTTGTGCTGGGTGGGGCTGCCACTCCGGGTGCCAGCAGTGGCCTAATGGGCCTGTGCGAGCTGGCAGTGGCGGCAACAGGCGTGCCCACAGAGAGGGCTCTGAGTGCCGCCTCTAGCACGCGTGCCATAGGTTCGCCATCACTGACTTAAGACAAAGTCAAGAGAACAATTGACAGCAGGTGGGATATATTATCCAATGGTTTTCATGTGCACAATTAAGAAAAATGTTTAATATAGGTAAAAGGTAACTGGACTTGAGCAACATAAGACAGAATTGAAAATTGAATTATGTACCAATGATGAACATGTGATATTAAAAATATACAAGCTTTTATTAAGGTTTGAAACTGATGAAGAATAAGCTAAGTATTACGCGATAAAAAGGATTATGAAGTTTGGTTATACAAATGGATACACAGGAGAGTATGTAGATAAAGGAAGTAACATTCACATTTTGTTATAAATGAAGAGAGCTTTTTTCTAATAAAACTGTAGATGACACTAGAGAAATGATCAAAGATATATAAAGGTACCTCAAATCAATGACAGAAATGCTAAAAACATGGACATTTTATTATGCATGGTGGATTTATGAAAAAGCTAGAAAATGTTGGATAGAAATACATACAATGATATAAACGTCATAAAGGTTAATACTGAAAAATATTGAGAAAAAGCCAGATATTTTCTTGTTGGAATTTATAGACAGTCAAATAGAAAAACTCATGGAAGACTCATTTTACACCTGGTTACTCCAGCAAGACTATTATCTGCACCACAGTGGAAGAATATTGAAATTCCCACAATGGAGAAAATGAGTTGTGAAGATGTTGGAATTGTCAGAAATTTCAAAACTGACCTGTTTACCCAGGATAAAACAATAAGTACTTTTTAAAAAAAGATTGAAAACCTTTTATAGATTTTTTTTGCTGAAAACAGAGAAAAGTAAAGTGATGATTTATGGGGAAAAAACTAAACAAGGAGCTGAAGGATTTTTGTAATATTGGGCGAGTCTGAATATTAAGTTTGTTAATTTCTGTTGCAAAGAAGGTTGGAACTCATTTATTTTTCCTACTTTTAGTGTTTTTTTTTAATCTTTCCTTTTTTGTTGTTTTGCTTTCTGCTCTTTTTATCTTCATTTCTTATATTTTCTTTTCAATTTGTCTTGTATTGCTTGAAAAATGCTTTCATAAACATTTTTTTAAAAAAATAACAAATACCCAGAATACCATATACTATCCATGAGAAATTGATTAAAATTCTTTTCACCTTTGCAGGAAATTTCAAAAGCAAATCTACTTTTATCAAATTAAATGAGAACTGCTGGAGAAATAAAAACTGCTGAAGAATTTGTGTTCACGGCACTATTGGTAGTAATAAAATTATTGTTGGGCAATTTCAAGGCCTGTAGGGCAGCGGTTCTCAACCTTTTTCAGGCTGAGACCCCGACCTGCGCCGCGCATGCGCAGCGCGACGGCCCGCATCGCGCATGTGTGGCGTGACAGCCCGCATCACGCATGCGTGACGTGACGGCCTGCATCGCGCATGCGCGGCACGATGGCCCGCATCGTGCATGCACGGCACACATGACGGGTCGAATCGCGCATGCGAAGCGCGACGGGCCGAATTGCGCATGCGCGGCACGCGTGCGACGGGCCCAAAAAATGGCGGACTGTGGCATTTGGCGACCCCCGTGAAATGGTCATTCGACCCCAAATGGGGTCGCGACCCACAGGTTGAGAACCGCTGCTGTAGGGGAAGGAGTGCCAGAACCTGGGGGCAGAATTAAAAGAGGGATGAGCCTAGAATCTCTACATTGCCACAAGCAACCAAACCACCTCCCCCCCTTGAATTCTGTTGACTTTTCTCTAACTCCTGTCAGGTGCTAACTATTAGTTGAGAATATGAGTAGCAATAAATCAGTTTAATTGGACTTTCACGGTATGTACTTGTTCTTTCACACCTGACAAGGTTCTCTTCCAATGGTTCTCTTTTGATAAATTATGTCAGACTGAAGATAGCTTAACCATGTTATTAATCATGGACTTCAGTGTCTGTGAAGAAACTAATTCACAGAAGGACAAATTTTTCATTGATTTTTCTTGTTTTGCTTTTAATTATCGTGGAGTTTGAAAATGTTTTCTCCATTGTGTCAATCTCTTGTCTTTGATGTGGCCCTAAAATGTGATAAATTAAAAACAATTACATAACAGATGGTTTCAAATTAAAAACAATTACATAACAGATGCTTATGGGGACTAATGACCCAAGGCAAATATACTTATCTAATAATTCATTACAAAGAAGAGAATATAAGTAGATTAAGTTTGAACTGTGGAGCCTTTGAAGCTCTCTGAACTTGCTTGTTTGTTTGCAGACATTTCATTACTCAAATAGGTAACATCATCCGTGCTAGTGAGTATGGGGTTGGCTCCCTGTTTATATACAGTAGCTTGCCCTGCTAGTATTGGAGGGCATATACTTTTCTCCTTGGTAGTTTCTTGATTGGGGAATTGTTTTCTGCTTGTTTTTCTGGTGTTAATCAAACATTTTTTTAAAAAAGTTGCGAGAGTATCCATTTTGTTGGCAGATGTTGTATAGGTGATCTGTTTTCTTTTTTCTAGTGTTCCAAGTTGCTGCAGTAAGTTTGTACTTGTCTGAATAATATTCTTACACAACTCCTCTTGTAGGAGGTCATTACAAACTGTAACAAACTTTGGCTGTAACACTGCATTTTTCAACCTGGTGCTCGCTGGTGCCTTTGTTTCTCTATCCAGACATAAATTGCCCTTTCCTGGCATAGTGTTTTCCAAATGTGTCCTGTCAAGGGCTGGCTGAGGATGATAGGAGTTATAGCCTAACATATCTGGTGGAAACCAGGTTGGGAAAGGCTTCTGTATTATTATAACAATGGTTCATATTAAATAATGGAGGGGGAGGGGGAAAACACTCAGAAACCGCCAAGATTTATATGTGTCCTTCCTTTTACAATTAATCAGAATAACAATAACAATTAATTACAGCTCACATGTACAAAACATCTCCCAGCCTTCCTTCCACACCTACATGTATGATTCATTGTGACTTGCAGGCATCATCCTACATCCCACAGTAATAACCACGAATGTCACACGAGGACAGGAAGTGAAGGCTCTCACTCTACCTAACTGAACCCTGGAGGAAACAAGAGTTCTGCTGATGGCTTAAGCACCTTTGATTTCCTACTCAAATATAAGCACATCCATTTTCAGGCAAATCCACCAGATGCACTCCCAGAAAGGCAAGGCTCATGCCAAGGCTTCTAAAAGAAAAAGCAAGCATAACACCCCTCATCGATACTCTTGTGAAGTGCCACACTGTGATTCACAAAGAGAACCACACCTTTTGAGTCATTGTTACTAAGTACTTCCTGCAACAACTTAGCCGTCCACAGGAGCTTTCTGCTGCTTTTGACAGTCTATTTCAAGGGTAGGCAACCTTGGCTCTTTTATGACTCGTGGACTTCAACTCCCAGAATTCTGGGAGTTGAAGTCCACGAGTCATAAAAGAGCCAAGGTCGCCTACCGCTGGTCTATTTCAATGAAGAAATAGTTTGATTGGAGGGGGTTCAGATTGTGCGATGGAAGTTATCAGTTATGCATTAAACAACAGGTGGCTAAATAGTGTATATGATGTATAATGCATCTGCAGTACTATGCTTTCCTCTTGACATTCTTGGAAAGCAAGGTGGAATAATAACTAAAAATACATTTGCAACAAAACTTAAATAAGGTTAATAGCATTTACTACAATTCATCCCTGTGCTTTTACCTCTTGATAAATTGGATTGAGATCTGCTAATTTATTTTGTATAATACACTCCTTCCTTCCTTCCTTCCTTCCTTCCTTCCTTCCCTCCCTCCCTCCCTCCCTCCTTCCTTCCTTCCTTCCTTCCCAGCATTATCTTTAACTAGGAATAGCTTGGCCCTAACTCAGTAAAAATTACAGTATAACATTGATAATAAAGATATCAGACTGGTTTTTTTAAAAAGTGGATGTTAACACCCTGACAATGATACTATGGAGAAATGATACTAACGTACAGAGTTGAAATTACCATTCAAATAAATTCAGGAATATCCAGTTAAAGAAATACTATTCACAGAATATTGAAGATATTTGACAAATAACTACCTATTTTGTCTAAATTCTCTTAGCCAAATCATACACTCTCATGATAGTCCAGTAATGACTACTAGAGTAGTTTCTAATCAAAATACCCTCTGAGCTTCTAGGACAGACATGTCAAACACAAGGCCCGGGGGCCGGATGCGGCCCACGAAGTGGTTTCATGTGGCCCGCAAAGCCATCCTGGAAACAGTGAGGGAACAACCCCCGCTACCTTGGCCCTGGCCCAGGCCGGCTGGGAGCCAATGTACAATTTTGCGGTGGCCATCTATGCTGAAACACATTCAGTCTTAGCTCCACAAGGCCGTCTAGAAACAGCAAGGAACCAGCCTCTGCTGTGTCGGCCCCGCCCCCTGGGTGCATGCTGGAGAGGTGTCACTCTTTGTGAGGAATGAAGAAATGGACCATGCCTTGGCACTTGCCCCAATCCCACCCCCTTCTGCCAGAGACCCTCAAATCTGTCCCACTTCTGCCCAGGCCCCCACAGGCACTCTTGACGCGAACTATGTAGAGCTGGCCATGCCCACCCAGTAGGCCACACCCACTCCATCCACACCCACCCAGTACGCCGCACCCACCCTGGCCACACCCACCCGGCTCCCCGAGGGCAACCGCAATGCTGATGCGGCCCTCAATGAAATTGAGTTTGACACCCCTCTTCTAGGAGGTATCTGTGTTTCCTGTAGAATCAAGAGATGGATGATTTCTCAAGGAACTCTAAATAAAAATAAAAAAATATTTCTAATATTTTTAGTTACAGTATTTCCATGCTGCAGGCTTAAGCTCCCATATAAAAATAGGCTGGAAATGAAGCTGGATAAAAAATCCGTTTCTGAACTCCAACTTTCTTCTCTGCTTTGGCCATGGCTTACCATAGCTCCTGCTTGGTGGAACACCCCTCCCCCCGCATGCTTCTTTTTCATACCGGGGAAACAAGTACCAACATCCTCCTCTTCTGTGGATGAATCTTTAAGAACAGTGGTTTCCTTTGTTAGGATGTTTGTATGAAGGAATGTTTGTATGATGTTTGTATGAAGGAAGGAAGGAAGGAAGGAAGGAAGGAAGGAAGGAAGGAAGGAAGGAAGGAAGGAAGGAAGGAAGGATTTTCATGGCTCAATCAGTGAACTTACAAAAAAGTTGAACCTTTCACTTTTGATCAGTGAAAGAATCAACTAACTGTTTTTTTTTTTATTATTCTAGCAATTCATTTCCTCCTGGTCTTGGTTTTTTCCACCAAATTGTTGAGATATAATTACAGCACAAGCAGGCAGGTGAACAAAGTGGAAACTAGGTAAAGAGGTGGGCACAAAAAAGCTAAAGCAAACCTGAAAAAGTTCACCATGTTACTGGTCCACTTGTGAAACAAAGAAGGAAACAGGTCCATCAACTTAGTTCAGGCATTCTGGCTTTTCCTTTTCTTCCTAGTATTTTCTCACAAGTGCAAGGTCTGCTTTTTTCAGATCAACCAAGATTTGATCCCCGAACAAAATGCCAACTCGAAGGGAAGGGAGTGATTGAAAGGGAGAGGTTTTCCCACCATTGTTCATAATAGCTAATTGGAGTGCAGATGTTTCTCTCTAGTCTACAGAAATGAAACAGGGTATTAGGAAAATACCATTTTCCTAGCTCATGACAGGAAAGATGGGTACAGTCTGTCTTCCTGATGGGCTGGGGGCGGATAGAAGTTGCCATTAGATAGAAATGGTTAGTAGGGCAACCTGGTCATACGGATTAACCTTAATTGCTGGGCATGCTGAGAGAGGGTGGAACTGAATCCTGCCAAGCAAGTTTGGGCCAGACATATTTGTTGCTAATAAGTTAAGGTGATAATTTGCAACCTTTTCAAATCACCTTCTTCGGAATGATAAGGTAATGCTCAGGAATGTTCTGGAAAAGCAGTACTAATTTCAAGACGTGAGCATGTCTCTTCCCTGGCTGAGGAAACGTCATTGACGCTGGGGATGAAGAAGAAAAGAACAACAGGGAGAAAAAAGACGGAGATAGAATACATCTTTGTGGAAATGTATTATATTACAGCTCTCTACTCTGCTTTATAAATAGCTCCATTACAAAAGAATTGCTGTTTATCTAAGTGCCAAAATCTCCCTACTCATTGAGGTATGCATAATTTATATATATTGTTCCTACTATATTAAATTAGTATTTAAAGAAAGGTGTTGAGACCCTATTTTGCAAACTAACTCTAATCCATTGGTTGCTCCTCCCTCATAAGTAATTTATATTTTTATAAACCAACAAATTTACACATTTATCTAGATTCCTGTGACTAGCAGGCAGGCCATGATTTTGGAAAAGACAATAAAGCAGAGCTTGTCCCATCCATTGTTTTTCAATTGATCATTATCATTTCAGGAAAACAACTTCTTTTTCCCATGTCAATTATAAATAACCAAATAAAACCATCCACCCATCCACCAGCCCAGAAAATTACCTAAACTAGTGTTTTTCAGTGTCAGCAACTTTAAGATACATGGACCTCAACTTCCAGAATTTCCCAGCCAGCATCAAAGCCCACACATTAAGATTGCTGAGATTGAGAAACACTTATCTAAACTCTCAAATCTTCTTGAGACTCAAACTAGTATACAATAAATCATGGACAGCCTGAGATGAGTAGCTGGTTCCAAATCCCTTAAGAGTGGGTAATTTAACAGTATCACAACCAAGATGTTTTCAGTCTTTGTGAAATGTTCAAATGTTCACAGGCAGATGATAAAGACAAATATGTGCATATGGTATTACTAGCTAACATGACACCTACACTAAAATGCACTCAGAATTCTGCCAGATTTTCCCCAATAGTATTTGGTGGTGTTTAACAATACCAACTAAGCTCTCATTCCCCTTCATATCATCCCTGCTGGCTTTCATTGTTAGGCATATTTGTGCTTGCACTGTCAGACCAAACAGGGAATTTGACCTGGCAGGTCCAGACCTGGTACAAACCTTGGCATGATGGCATTGTAGGTATGCTATTCACAGGCTAGTTTCCCATCAAAGCTTGAGAGGGCAATGGCAAAAGCCTGCACAGCACAAAGTGGGTAATTGTAGTCCATGGTAAAAACATCATCAGCCACTCGGCCAAATTGCAAGACAATGTATTCAGCTGCAGGAAAGAAAGACAACATTATCAGGTGAGCAGGTAAAAAGTTTACCATGGAAATTTTTGGTCTTGTGCAGGACAATTTTTCCAGGACAAAACTGAACCAAGGTGGATGGAAGTGGATTACTATTAATAAAGGTGACCGAGGAGATATTTTCCCCTACGCTTTTTGGGGGGTCTGTTTTAGCATTGTTCATTCTAAAAGGAAAGGCACAAGACAGCCTGAGAGTGTGGATGTCCACAGAGTATGGTCAAAAAAGTCAAGATGGTGGCTGCAACAGTGCAACTGAATCTCTACCTGATTTTTTTATATGTGTCATAGAGCTGTGATCACACATCATGATTGGCATCCAAACTTTTCTTGAACACACCCTGCAGATACCTCTGCATGGGAGAATCCTGGCCACAGACTCTTATGCCACCTAAGTACATTCTGCAATTATACTATTTCCAGCACAAAGAGATTGGCAGCAAACAGACATGAGGTAAATACGGTCATTAGATAATTTGCACAGCAATCAGTTGCACTGAAAGACGGGAAAAGAATTTGGAGAAATAAAGCTGAATCTGTGATCTATTGCCAAGAGAGGGGGAGGATACAACAGAAAGAGCAATTCACAGAGCAATAAGAAAAGTTGAATGAAACTCCCATTCTCCCACAACACACATACCTCATCAATATCCTTGCTCAGCTTCTGGACTATGACACTCAATTTAAAAGTAGGATAATTATTATAACATATCTGCTATAATTGTCAAGACACTGTAATCTGAATCCAATTGCCCTGTATTGTCCCTCAAAACAGTATTTGGCTTATAGTGCAGAACGTAATGCTTCTAAATGGAAATCTTCTAGCATTACAAATACGCAAGCATTGCACAGCTATTTCATCTTCTCCATAATAGAGAAGATGAATAATCTAGCAAGAATAAGAAAGATTATCTTGACAGAGGTACACAGGAAAAAGGAACTGAAGTAAATGTTTAAGTCCAGAATGTCCAGATAATGTTTGGAAGCAGCCCTCCCTGATTCACTGAATTTTAGGAAGGAGGAGCAGGAGATGCAACACAATCAGAATTGCAAGATTGATGTCAGTTTCACTATAGAGACCAGATCACAAGATCAATTCCACATGATGGCTAAAACTACTTTTATTGAAACTGGCTATAATAAGAGAAACTTGCAAGAGGGATATAGTAAAATATGCTTTCTCTGCTGCAATGCTTGCCATATGGCACCCTAATTCTCATGAATTCTGAATGTCCCTTATCTTGTCAATCTTCTGTAAAGCTTTAAAGCAGAAGTCTCCAAGCTTGACAGCTTTAAGACTTGTGGACTTCAACTCCCAGAATTCCTCAGCCAGCCATGTTGGCTGAGGAATTCTGAGAGTTAAAGTCCACAAGTCTTAAAGCTGCCAAGTTTAAAGATCTCTGCTTTAAAGACTTGACTTTTCCAGCCGGCAGGGATGGCCTCAGGTGCACTTAATTTGATTGCTATTATAACTGTTTTTAATTATTTTGGATTGTTGCTGTTTCAGATCTTACATTAGCCTGCCAGTATCCCACTTGTGAACTGAATAGCCATATAAATTGTTTTGTGTTTTTTTTCAAGAAAGAAAGAAATGTCAACGGCTTAGGCAGGGCAGCTGTGCAATCAAAGACTCACTTCAAAGCTCTCTGGGTCTCATTTTCCAGTAAAGGTAAAGGTAAAGGTTTTCCTATTCAGTTGTGTCTGATTCTAGGGTGCGTTATTCATAGGTCCCTAATATATACTCATCTAGGGTACAGTGCTCATCTTGGCCAAGAGAGCCAGCATTATCCGAAGATGTTTTTTGTAGTCATGTGGCGAGTATGGCTATATGCCAAAGGCACATGGAACACTATTACCTTCCTACTGAAGTGGTACCTATTTATCTACTCACATTTGCATGCTTTCAGACTGCTAGGTGGGGCAAGGAACGAGAGCTTATCCCATTGCACAGTGTTAGGGTCTCAAACCTGGGATGTCAGCTTTCCAGCTGACAAGCTCAATGTCTTTAACCACTGAGCCTGAAGATCATATGCAGCAAAACAAAAATATTCAGATGCTAAGGGAATGAGTGTGTAATGAGATAGAGGAGAACCCAGAAGGTTTAGAAATTGACTGGTCACCGGCTGGGCAATGAATGGCTGATGTCTCTTCAATAGAGTTACTAAGTGAGTCCTACCCCCCCCCCAGCTAAATGGACTGAGAATAAAAACAGGTTTGTGCCCCCTCCAAAAGATGTGCTCTTTCACCAGACCTGTGTGGCCTTCTAAAGGCCTCTCTGATTCCCTGTTTTAATTGTGACTCCCTTTGTTTGCAGCGAGGGCAGCAAGAAATCTGTAAAAATAACTGGGGCCCTCAGCAGGTTCTTTCTTTCTATCCTGTAATCCTACACCCCCCCCCAGATAGTAACATCTCCTGATTGGGCTGGACAGGTGACAAGCAGACAAGTCACCCAGGCTGAAAATTGCTTGGCTGCTGCTGTTTACTGTTCAGATGTAGATTGCAGAGTGTGCCTATGTCCCCACTATATACGCAAGGTTGAAGGAAATGTGTTGCGATAATATTTGGTCCTCCTTATGTATCAAAATCAAAATAATTGCTTGGATTGAGCATTAAACTAATAAGAAAGCATAATAAACATAAAAACTAGAATCTCATTAACCACACAAAACACACATTTAAATTCCTAGATCCCATTTATATGAACGCAACATAATAAATTCATATCAGGATTAATCAATAGAAAAGACTTGTGGTCAATATCATCCACGTGCTTTCACCAGGAGAGCACAATGAAGGATAAGTACCATCATATAATCAGAATCTGAATTAATAGCTTCTTAAAACTAAATAGGCTATAGGATTCTTTATCTGGATCAAATCCATGGCAGATAAAGTATAGGGATTATGACCTTTTCCCTATATCCCACCCAATCTTGATTGGCCTTTGGTGTCTTCAACATGCACTGAAATTGGGAACTATTCTTGCCAATGAATATCAATCATGGAAGGCCTGACTGAAACTGGACAATAATGGAGATTGTAGATATATAATTCACTCAGAATTACCCGGTGGTATGATGGGCAGCCAATACATTTAAAAAATATATAAATAAATATACTGTGTTGTGTACGTTATATAGGATCATCTTTATACCTTGCCAGACACTCTACACTTATTTGCTTTTTTAAAAAATCACACACATAGTTGCTAATTTATCTATATTTGTTTACCTAATTTCTTTTACAGTAATGTACTCTATTTACTAAGTAATACCTATTAACTTTCATTACAGTTTCACTTTTCCTGACAGACGTGAATCTAAATGAAATTCTCTTCTCTGTTTTGTACGTTCATGGAATGGAATGGAGGTTAAAAGTCAAAAGCTTCTGCAGGACCAGGGGCTTTATTCTCATTTTTTCATCCTGAGATTAGAGATAACATACTTGTTATCTCTGAGGGCTGTCCATAGTTCAACAGAGAAATCTGTGAATGGTCCAGTGTGGCCAGCAACAGAACATGTGCGACTTGATTTGAAACTCTGGATACATATCCCTCTTGACTATAGTGACCACATTTTCTTGGGGGAAAAAAAATAAAGGACAAACCTGAAAAAGGGAAAAATCTGAGAGAAGTTTGTAAAGATTTTTTAAAAATTAATTGTTCATGTTAATGACTTTGATTTACAAAGAAAAATTCAAGAGCAACACAAAAAAGCTAAATAAATATGAAGGGCAGCTTTCTGAAATAAAGGACTGTCCTTTATAATAAAGGATATGTGGTCACTGTGCTTTTGACTGACAAAGAATGTATCAGTAACATTCTTTGGCACTTTGCCATCCTCAAAATATTTCTTACCACCAGGAAATGTAGAGACCTTTTCTTGAAGAGATTACAAATCAAGTCCAGTAAATTTTAAAATTATGCTAAGGTTCCGGATGTACCTTGTCCAATTTTGGAAGTTTTTGACTTTTCAGAAAACATCTGGCATGTTCTTTAATGTTTACTAGAGTTGTAGGAGTTTATGATCAAATGTTGGAGGGTATTGCATGGAAGCAAGTGAGCAAAAGAAAATCAAGCTTGCTTTTTGGATGGCTCAAACCATTCAAAACATTACTCCAGCCTGCCTCTTATAATGCTCCCTCTAGTGGACTGTTATTGTATTCTATACAGTACTATCCAGGAGGACAATTGAATTTTTTTGTTCAGACCTGATTGCAAAATTCATCTCGTGTCCCTGGAATCATGATACATTATAGATTTCACAGAAGCCATCCTGAATTATCATTTGGAAATTGAGCAACTGTCTAATGCAATATGAAAAATACTTACTCCAAAACAGGTATATCTAACAAATGTCTTTGATGTTGCTCTACTACCGGTAAGTACTTTAAACACCATAACCAAGTTCAAGAGAACAACCCTTTATTTCTTGAGACATACTCAAGAGTGAAATTACCCTAAGGCAGTGGTTCTCAACCTATGGTCTGTGGACCCCTGGGGGGCCGCAATGTCATCATGGGGGGGTTCTCAAAGACTTGAAGAAATGTTATTATTTAAATCTTGGGGGTCCGTGGCCATGGTTCATGTCCACAAAAGGTATTTAAAGGGGGTCTGTGGTGAAGAAAAGGTTGAGAACCACTGTCCTAAGCAGTTAGAGGACTACCGGTAATTTCCAAGATCTGCTTTGCTTTTGGTTTGAGCGATTCATTTATGTACTCTTCAATAGTTGCCAAAAGCATTTCACATGGCCACCTCCATATATAAATCTGAAAAGCCTTATGTGATTGTGGAGATGTTCATAATCTCTGATACAGACAAATTGCTAAAGCTAAACAGATTAGGGACTGTTTGGATGGGAGATCCCTTTGAATTCCTTTAAATGTTGACTAGACTTTCGTGATGGAAATAAATAATTTGGAACAAAATGGAAAAGAAATCCACTATATACAGTCTTTGTTTTTCAATTAGATCTTAAAAACAACTTCTTCCTATACAGATGCAGTTTCAAATGACTCATATGTCTCAGATTGTATGCATGTATCAGTTTGGTATGATTCTGAGCATGCCATCATAAATCAAGATTCCACTTTATAAATCAAGACAAACATTTAAAGCTAACTTTGTAGATTCAGCAAAGAGCTGTGGATTAGTTTACATATTCTATTGAGCCCAATGTTTTGATTTGAGTTCATTTTGTGGACCCAGCCAATTATGGTTTCCTCAACAAATCACGGTTAAACAAATCATGGCTTTGAGCCCAATCTTGTCTGTCAGAATACAAAACAACAACAACAACAACAACAACAACCACTGGTCCAGCCACTCTTCAGGGAGTACTGCCCCAAATTTTGATTAGATTCTTGTTCTCAGTAATGGACCAAATCCAGTCCAAGGGTATGTGCGAACAACCTGGTTTCACTTACATAGGATTCCTGAGATTAACTGGAGTGGGATTTTCATTGGAACCATGTTGGGGGAACTAGAGATAAATGTACCCTCCTCCTAGGTCAATTTTAATTTCAATACTGTTTCCATGGCCTCAGTTTCAGTATTTGAAATTGTATATGTTAATTAACCATGAGAACCAATTTGGTGTAGTGGTTAAAGCACCAGGTTAGAAGTCGAGAGACTGTGAGTTGTAGTCCTGCCTTAGTGGCAAAGCCAACTGGATGATCTTGGACCAGTCACTTTACCTCTACCTAAAGAAGGAGACAATGGCAAATCACTTCTGAAAAACCTAGCCCAGACACTCACTAGCAATCAGTGTTGACTTGAAGGCAAGTACATACAAAATTAACCACACTTCTCTTACACCATATTTAATTTGGTTCTGTCTACGATAGGAAAGTGGGACACATTCATATGGAGAAAACGCAGCCACATGGAAACTCTCTTCCCTCCTCCACTCTCAGATTTAGACTTGGTGAAGCCCTAAACTTGGAGGACTTTTGATCTAAAGTTATACCAGAAAGTCTCAATAAAGTTGTATACTGAAACAGGACATTGGGTTGCCACAAAAAAACTGGAAACATCTAATTATCTAATAGCATTTAAAGAGACAAATACATTAGTTTCAAATGAATGTGCAGTATATACTGATTAGATGTTTATCGTTTGTCTTGATCTCTCTCACAGATTATAATAGTACTGTATATTCTGGAAACAATACTTAAACATGAATTTTTGAAACAAAACAAAACAAAAAACCACCCTGAAAGTTTGTGAGGCCCTGCAAATTTTGAAACCCTAAACTCTACCTTGTTTTGCTTATGCCTAAATTTGGCACTGCCCTACTCCTTAGTTGTATCTAACTTCTGGGATAAATGTTGATCTAATATGTCTCCCTTGAACAAGTAGGAAGTTAACCACCTCCACCAAAATAATGATGCGGGTCCTGCCAATGTCCCTATTAGATGGAGGGAAGACTGTTATAAGCAATTCATCAGCATTAAACTAATTTTTCCCATTCATACTGTTTGAATACCTGAGAAATGCTGTATTGATTAGATAATTTGCATCAAGGGAAGAAGAGAGAAAAAGCAAATGACATATCAAAATGGACTTCTTTAAAAAACGGAATGGTATATCTAATTGTATGTTTCCAGCCCATGAATTTAATTTTGTGGGAAATGCTTTGAAACTTTGGGTGCCTTGTCAATCATAAAGCATCCATTGGGCAACACAATTCAGTGGCCCATTCCAGCAGGCAAGTCCAGGATTTCATTTTGATTTTCTTGCCTACTTCCTTTTTGAATGGACAATACTGCACAATGCCTACTCTGACTCTGAATTTGCAGAAATGCTCTTATCTTAGCCATGGATCTAACTAGCAGCAGAAATAGCTTTTCTGTCAGCACAAACATAGAAGCATTTTTTAAAAATCCACAATCCCACAAGACTTACGGTCATCACTGTGCACAATCTGGAAGTTCTTAACTGAGGCATGTGTAACTCTTCCATGGAAGTTCAGCACATAAGACTGAGTTTCATCATTCCATACTGGGGCTTTGTTATGCAGCTCAATTAAGCTGTCCATTATCTTATTCTGCCACCTCATGAGTAACCCATCATTATCCTAGGAAATTGTGAGAAAAAGCATTACCACAAGTAATTCAAAAAAATATCTTTTTAAATATTTACTTGGTTATATTCGCATGAAGAAATAACACATGTAGATACAATAGATTCTCATAGTGTACATCACAAGATGTCCTCTAATATTTTTGAGCATAATTACAGTAACATCTTAGCCTTGCTCCTCTTAAAAGTTGTGCGCTGAAATTTGATATTAATATACTAAAAAAAAGGATGCACATATTTGTTCCTCCAGGTTTCATGAATGGAGTTCAAGGGAACTTGCAAAGGACAATGTTCACATATAAATTATATATCAAAGCTTGCAATCCTTACCTTAGCTTTTGACAACCTGGTGCATATTGACTAGGAATTTTTGAATTGGAGGTCACAGATCAAGGAAGATTACCTTTGGCTCTTTCTTCAGATTTCAGAATCAATGTTTTTGCTGCAAATGTTTTGAAGAAAGAATCGTATCCATAGTGATGCCTCATGTACTCCATTCTTCCTCAGAGGACCTGAGATATGAGGTTTGTTCTTTGGAAGAAGATGGCCAACCAAGGATTTGAAGGTATATCTTCATGTCAAACTGGATGACATAATAAATGCTTATACAGCATTTGATCCAGTCTTGGATCCAGTCAATGGAAACAATTTACCATTTATATTTATATTATATTGCTGGTTGAGATCCTTAGTTGCAGAACTTCTTTTTGCAACTTAATGCTCTCTATATGTATTAATATAAAGCTTTTAACACTTTCCAACATGATGGGAATTGCAATTCCACACACAACTGGAGAATGCCAAGTTCAGGAAGATTATTTTAGAAATAAAGCATTGGAAACACCCCTATATTTCCTATTCTAAAAGAAAGTATTGCATTTTATATTTTTGCTGACACAAAATTTCATGGCAAAAAAATGCCTTTGTGACTAAATGTCTCCCAGCACATTTCAATATTTTATTTCATGAACCATGAACATCAAAGAAATGGCAACATGATGTCTACAAACATTGGGATTATTTAGAAGTAATGAAACCTTGTATGAAGGTTTATGTGTAACTTACATTTCGGGGACGGATTGGCACTCTTTCATTATCAGAATTCATTCCAGGAATGACCACTGTCATTTTTCGAGGTCCTTTGAAACCTAATACATTTGTCTCCTGAAATAGAAATACCAAAATGTTCATAACTGAGTTACCATCATACATCTTCACAACATGATCAACTTCAGCTGATCCTTAACAGTTTAAAGCCATTTTTCTGCTAGCCTGAAGTCTTATATTGCACATGTCTCAGTAGTCCTAAAACTTAAGATTTAGTGTCCCAACACATATATGAAAGAGAAAAAAAAGGAAGGAATTTAAGGAAGGGAATGTGTCACACCTGCTCCTGCCAATCTCCTTCCTTATCTCATCTCCTTCTCCTCCCCATCCTTTGGTGCTGCTTTTCCCCACTCCCTGCCACTGGGAGGTTGCTGCTTTCACCACTAGGGAATGCTGTGAAAATCTTGCCCCATTGGTGCCCCAGAAAAGATGCTTGTGGAATGGTGTGAAGCTCAATCTCTACAGAAGCACAGGTTATGTTATAGGACAGATGTCTTTCTGTGGGTCACCTCCTCTGACCAGAGGACTTAGGACTCTCCTTTGATTTCTGCCTGCCTCAAAACCCTGGAGAATTATTGATAAAAACTGTCAACTCTCAACCAACACGTATGTCTTGAACTGTTAGGTTGATAGAATCCATTACATTATAATAAAGTGGCTATGTGGCATACTTAGGTGGACTAAGATCTAGAAGCATGGTTCAAGAAATATGCAGATATAAAATTTAACTAACATAATACAATCCCTGTCAATCTAGATTAAATTACATTGTTTCTTTGCAGATGAGAATTCCTTTAGGGGAAAAAATGTCTGCAAATCAAATTATTCCCAACCACAACATATAGAACAGACATGTCTTCTTTTCTTCATATTATAATATATTTTTATTGACATTTGGATCAAGCTATATAGCTGTCAGGGGTGATTTTGCAGTGAATGGAAAATTCTTAAAATTCCTTGGTACTGATGAGCAGCCTGCCATCTTGGTATGGATTAGTCTAGTGGCTGCCTATTAAATAGAAGTTTAATGGGGAAATAGTTTACAGAATGGTTCCTTACATAAATAACAGCTGCAAGCTCCTGGCGTACATTGGACCAGTCAGCATTTGCTTTGTCTGGATTTACACCATTGTCAAACACCGAGAATCGAGTACCCATTAAATTGGATCTAAAAGAAAAGACAGAAATCAGACCCCCTGGAACAAAAAAAGGGCAGAAATTGCACAGCACTACTCTTCAGTCTGAACAAATATAATTTCTTTGGAATGTCATTTTAGATTATACACTGAAGTGGCTGCAACAAACCTATTAGATTTTCAGTGTGGAATAGAAGAAGGAAATGGAAAGGTCACTCAATCAGGGCATCTGCTCTATTTCTAAACTCTGGGCCTATGAAATTGCGACATGCATGCCTCTCCTTTTCCCTGGCTAAAACCTGCCCAACCACTGTTTCATATCTGCCCCCAGGGACAATTTCTGTTACAATCTGATAGCAAGATGTGTCTGGTTTGTTAGTTTATGCATTAGCTTGATTATCATTTTGGATCTAAGAAATCCTGAGTTCTGAACTGAGACAGCTGTAACTCAGTGATAAGACCAAGCTCTGCCTGACAAAAGTCTGAACTTTACACTTTGGTAAGCTTGGCAATGGCCACAGCCTAACAACCAAGATACGTTGCCTCCATGGCCAAGCCCTACTCTTCTTCAATAGCAAGACTAGTTAATAATGTCTGGTGCTGTCAATATAAATTTGAGATAAGTGGAAGAAAAAAATGGGTGAGTTTCCTTGCTCTCTTTCTCCTCCCACTAAATGTCACCTGCTAGTGGAAAAACAGCCGCTAATTCTGCCCTTAATGTGAGGTGGGGTGGGGCAAGTATATAAGTGCTTTGAACAGCAGGCTTAGCCACCTGTCAAGCTGTCTGACTAACTATATTGTGCAATCAGATCACTCTCCAGAAGCCTTGTCTTTTGTCACTCCTGCAGCCCAAGCCATGATGGCCATGGAGAGCAGCGCCCAGCAACCAGGGGAGAGGGGGTGTGAGCCAATAGCTAAATGTGACTTTAAGCTGTCTCAGCTGTGGGGCAATGAAAGAGCAATGAAACTGAAGAAGCAGGAAGGCAGATTGTCCGATCTGAGTTAGGACTGCACGGAAGCTGAATTTAATTCACAGCATTATAAATGAAGAAATGATGAGGTATTTCTGTGCTAAAAAATAAATGGGTCTCTAAGGAAGCATTTATCAAATCAGATTTTCAGTTCTGCTGAGAGTAAATTATATTAAATATATAATTTATTTATTATTTATTATTTATTAATTTAATTTATATGCCGCCCCTCTCACAAGACTCGGGGCGGCTCACAACAACAACACAATTAAAACACAATTAATTTAAAAATTTAAAAATTAATATCATTCACACAACATACAAACACATTCAACTCACAATCATTGATGGCGGGACACTCTTAGGGCCGAGGGGCAGAGCACAGCTCATATGCCCCAAGCCTGTCGGCATAGATGTGTCTTTAGTGCTTTCCGGAAGGCCAGGAGGGAGGAAGCAGTACGAACCTCTGAGGGAAGCTGGTTCCAGAGGGCTGGGGCAGCAACGGAGAAGGCCCTTGCCCTAGGCCCCGCCAGACGGGACCCGTAGGAGGCCAACACTATGCGCCCTAACCGGTCGCTGGGATTCATGAGGCAGAAGACGGTCCCGCAAGTATCCTGGTCCATTGCCATAAAGGGCTTTATAGGTCATAACCAGCACTTTGAATTGTGTTCGGAGACCAATAGGTAGCCAGTGCAGCTCGTGGAGTGCTGGAGTAATATGAGCATGTCTTGGGAGACCCAAGACAGCTCGCGTGGCCGCATTCTGGACTACTTGCAGTCTCCGGACATTCTTCAAAGGCTGCCCCATGTAGAGAATGTCACAATTGTAATGTCACAAAGTATAGATAAAAACTATTAATATTGAGTCTGCAATACTCATTGTGAAGTAACATCACTTTTATAACGTTTGACAGCTTCCACAGCCTGAGGCCATGCATGGGAATACTTCACTTTGGAATCCAAACACATGTGTAGGGCACTAGACCAGAAGTGGCTGGACTACTGCTCCCCAAATACAGTTTCCTGGGAACTATAGCTGGGTTTTCTTTTTCTTTTTTTCTGAAGCTGTGAAAAACTGTCAGAAATCTACATTTCCTCTCCAAATGACAATTCCATAAATTCTGGGAGTTGAAGTCCACGAGTCATGAAAGAGCCAAGGTTGCCTATCCCTGGTCCAGTCTAATGAAGAGAAGGACCAGAGAGAGAAGCAGCCTAGAACAGCGGTTCTCAACCTGTGGGTCGCGACCCCATTTGGGGTCAAACGACCATTTCACGGGGGTCGCCAAGGACCGCAGTCTGCCATTTTTTTTGGTCAGCCATTTTTTCCCCTATCGCGATGCGGGCCGTCACGCCGCACATGCGCGATGCACCCCGTCGTGCCACGCATGCGCAGTGCGGGCCAGCCATTTTTTTTGGTCGGCCATTTTTTTTGGTCAGCCATTTTTTTCCCTATCACGATGCGGGCTGTCGCACCGCGCATGCACGATGCACCCCATCGCGCCACACATGCACGATGCACCCCGTCATGCTGCGCATGCACGGTGCGGGCCCGCCATTTTTTTTTTGCGCGATGCGGGCTGGGGTCGAGCCCCAGAAAAGGTTGAGAACCGCTGGCCTAGAACGAAGGAGAAACTTCTTGACAGTTAGAACAATTAACCAGTGGATCAACCTGCCTCCAGAAGCAGTGAATGCTCCAACACTGGAAGTTTTAAAGAAGAGACTGGACAGCCATTTGTCTGAAATGGTATAGGGTTTCCTGTCTGAGCAGGGGGTTGGACTCGATGACTTCCAAGGTCCCTTCCAACTTTATTTTATTGTTATTATTAATGTAGAAATTTAAAGATTAAATAAGAATACAAATAGAATAGTTGTAAACTTATGGTAATAGGAAGATAATAGAATAAGAAAGTTTAAGACAATAGAATAAAGATAGGAGCTTAAGTTTTGTGTGAGAAAAACAAACATGGTATACAGTCCGTATCTGTTCTGTATCATATTTTTTTTAAAAAAACACCCTAATCTGCCAAACTGTACAGTATTTACAGGGAAATAGATTGGAATTCTCCCTGGCATAATACCTTAGATTTCTCAAAATCACTTTGATGAAGCAACCCTAACCTTAGCTTTCCAATGAAGTTTTCCCCATCTCGGCTCAAGTCAGTTGGATCAGTGGAAATCAGATAATTAGATGTCTTACTCTTTTTTCGTTTTCGACCAGCCAGCAAGAAGATCTAGATGAAAAAAAGAGATCCAAAAAGCAAAGCATTGATATGTGAAATTAACATAATATAATTTATGCAACATTTTTCAATGGTGCAGTACTAACTGCCTTCCGTGGCCTTGCCCAGGCAAAATGGGAGCAAGTTTTGACAATGCTCCAGTTTGACTGTATAAATCAGGCTTGCTCAGGCAAAGCTGGAGCCCCTGGCAAAACTCACTCTGGGCTTTGGTCTCTGCTTTACCTTCATAAACCAGCTTGCTAGATGCTGCCAAAAGTCACTCCTGGCTTTGATTTTGCCCCGAAAGTTGTTCAACTCAATCCACAGTTTGAGAAACCGGCATTAGTATATTCAATATTACAACATTCCTAGAACTCTATTTTTATAACTTAGGTTCTAGATATCTCTTACAGGGATGTGTAGATTAAAACTCCCTTTGAATCTCCTATCTGCATTTCAACAGAAGCTCTCAATTTTCTCTTCCAAGAAGTCTTCAGTTGACGTGCAAAACATCTGGGTTTTTCTTTTTCTTTTGTTAAGACTATAGCAGGAAAAAGAATTAATCTTCTTGTCCCTTTTCCTATGATATACCTACACTGATTACATTTTCATAACAAACTGTTTCTTGTTTGGCCCATTGAAACAGGCTGACATTAGATCTCTCTCAGAGGAGATATATTTACCGGTAGCATCCCATTTATCCATTCTTATATGTCTAAAGGACAGCCTTCTTTCTTATGAGCTTTGCTGTAATGTCTGAACAGAATCAGAGGCTTTCCTATCTATCTCACTACCTAAGACCTAGAGAGAGAAGATTGGCATTTTGCTGTGCTCTCTTCTTGCAACCTGACTTGAGGTTCTCTTCTTGCAAAGGCAGAGAAAAAACCTTGACATCTTCACTCGCTTTAAAGTAAAGACATTCTGTGCCATCGGTATCTTAATATCACATGGTTTTGCTGCTCATCTGGATTATTTTTGTTGCATGAGCTTTAATGGGGTCTATTCTTTGGTGCCTGGTAGACAGAAGATGTGAATATTATATTAAATGTAAACACACAAGGCAGTCTTTACATACACACTAAGGCAAGGCTGCTTCCTTTAATCACGCACCTTTTTGTCATTATCAAGATGAACATAATAGGTAGGGTAGAGACCACGATCCATTCCTCTTTTGTCTCGAGTGAGACGACACTTGATGGTCATTCCATGAGGAGCTGGCTGCAGCACAAATTCCTCCAGATTGTCCTCTTCGATGACTGGAGATGGTGGTCTTTCTTCTTTCTGTAGTCCAACAATAAAAGAAAGAAGATTTGGTTTTTTTTACCCCCTCTCCTCAAAATCTCTTATCCTAAGCATTCCAGCTTGTGTTGAAGATTGCAATGATGATACTTCATGTATCACATCCCAACCATCTGTGTCTTAGTCTATGATCATTCTTCCTGACATAGTAGGCCCCATAACATCCATAAGCTGGTTTCTGAAAAGTACTTTCTGCTCTGTCTTTGATGTGTGGAGTCCTGAAAGCAGATGGTGACGAAGTGCTGGGTTGCATAAGGGTGAGAGAGAGTGGAATGAAGACAGAGGCTGGGATTCATCTCTTATTTAATTATTCCTTTATTTCAAAAATTTATCTGCCATTGTAATGAAGTATAAGGGCTGATTCCAATATGTAAGAAGCAACTTTCATGTGTACAGGTAGTCCTCATCTACCGACAGCAGTTGGAACTAGCACTTCTGTTGCTAAGCGATGCAATTGTAAAATGAAATCTCGTGGACCATTCTGGACTTACAATGTCAGTTCCACTATGGTCGTTAAACAAACCACCACAGGTTGTTAAGCAAGATATTGCATGACTGCAACTTGTAGACTTCCTGCAAGCTTCAGTGCTGACCTTGCTTGTCAGAAACTGGCTGTGAAGGTCTCAAAAGGCAATCACACGACTGCCGGATCCTGTGGCTGTTGTAAATTCATGCAGCATTTGAATCACATTTATGTGACCATGAGGACATCAGCCCCACTGTAACTTCAAACAGTCGCTGAAGGAGGCAGTCAATAAGTGAGGACTACCTGTAATTGATTCATAAATAATGAGTAAAATCAAACAGAAATGTTAAAGAGATATAAATTAGGGAAGCTGAGAATGTGAATGTATAGGGCAGGAATCCTAATTTTCAGCTTTAATATGCCAAGGAGTTTGGCTTCGTCCTGTAAAGAATCTCTCACAAGTTACCTTTTTGGATTTCTTGGTTTTCCCTTTCCGGTTGGCATTCTTGTGGACTACCTCTTCCTCACTTTCATTTTCCATGGCTTTGGGGGGAACTGTAGAAAAAAGAATTTAGTGACCACATGATGGTTATACAGATGACAGCAACATCTAGATCAATGTTTTTCAACCTTGACAATTTTAAGGCATGTGGACTTCAACTCCAGCATTGCTGGCTGTGGAATTCTGGGAGTTGAAGTCCACATGCCTTAAAATTGTCAAGGTTGAGAAACACTGATCTAGATTATCCTTTGTCAGCAATGTCAGAATTTCCTTTTCCCACTCTGCCACTGATGGAAAAGCAAATGTTTTTGTCATTGATCTGGGGATGCAGACTTTTCTTTACCTAATATCCTTTCAGCCTGTTTTTTAAGTGATAAGCATCTTTACCAAGTGAATTCCAATATGCTTGTGATAGACCAGATCACAAGGTTTGGATATTGGTTTTAGTTTCAGCAAGTGGCAAGAAGTCCCTGACCATCTAGTGGGGATTTTTCAGAATCGCAGAATTAGGAGCATGATGGTTCACAGCTCTCACTTATAGCACATCAGTACCAAGCAATTCTGAGTGTGAGTTCACATGAATAAGTGGACGTATCTTCTTCCGGTATTTCTATCAGCAAATGCTGCACCTACCCTTCTTTTTAGTTTTCTTCTCCTTGAGGCCTCCTCCTCCAGTCTGAAACATTGACGCCGCACTCTTCTTTTTCTCTGATTTGGTTGACTTGGCATTGGATCTGGAATCATCTTCTGGGTCGCTGTTTTTTGGCTCTACAGTTATTAAGTGAGACATTTTTATCCAGGGAGAAATTAGTCAGATTAGATTCTTTTTAATAATACATAATCTCCTAACAGATATATTACCAAGTATATATACTTGGTATATATACATATCAACATTGACATCATGAGGAATTCTGCTTATACTTGCTTCTAGAGCAGGGGTCTTCAAACTTGGCCCTTTTATGACTTGTGGACTTCAACTCCCAGAATTCCTCAGTCAGGCACGCTGGCTGAAGAATTCTGGGAGTTGAAGTCCACAAGTCATAAAAGGGCCAAGTTTGAAGACCCCTGTTCTAGAGTAATTTTAAACCATTAATGCACTTATATTGAACAAAGGTAGGAAACAAATGTGCTTCATGTTTTCCAAGGGATTGGGGGGCAATCAGTTTGCCACTAAAGGCACCATGCAATGATACACCAGACACTGCATTTTATTGGTCTGGCTGAAGCCACTGGAGTCATACCTACCCTATTAGGGCATACAGACAAGTCTGGCATCATATCCTCTTTCCCTGTCCTTCCACGAACAGTATACACATACAGGCACCAACCCTTTCCTCTATTCACACATGTACTTAAAATGCAGCCACATCTACTGCCTTCCCCAGATTTTCTCCCACATACACATGTGCACATATTCATAAATGCAATTGTGATGCCTTCTCTGCCTTATTTTCAATAAATAGTATGCAGAATGGCCCATATTATTAGAAAGGTGCATTGTTGGACAATGGGCCTATAAGGTCAGTGGAGCAAATATGGATGTAAAGCCTTTCACCTTTGCTTTTGACACGTTTGCCTTTGTTATCCTCATTCACGTGGAAAACAGAGGTTGAGTCTTTTTTCAGTGTCTTGGTAGTTCCTGTCTTGACACCAGCTTCAGCCTTGTTTCCTGTCCAAGGTGAAAGAATGAGAATAGGAATTAGATGAACTGAGATGAACTGGTATATATCATGCTATATACCAGAGGTCTTCAAACTTGGCCCTTTTATGACTGAGGAATTCTGGGAGTTGAAGTTCACAAGTCATAAAAGGGCCAAGTTTGAAGACCCCTGCTATATACCATTATATGATTTGTTTGTACCGAGTTTAGTATCTATCAAAAATGCATAACAAATATTAAGAAATTTACAGGTAGGATACTTGGCCATTGTACATTCATGATCATTCCTTTAGCCTCATATCAACCAAAACTTTCAGGTTTAAGTGCTACAGAATCTTGAAAATAACTGATTGAGAGAATACAGAATTTGGGGAAAAAAAGAAAGTAAGAGAGAATGAGAAAAAAAGAATGCACACAAGAAAGAAAGATGTCCTCCTATAGCTGTTACATTCACTCTTGCTACTTTTTCCTTTGTACAGTCAAACAACAGCCAATTGTCAACCATAAAACAAGGCTGTCAACCCTGCTAACATCGGATGTTCTTACTTTGACAACAAATGGAAATGCAGACATTTTCTCTATTGTTTTTAGAATTAGTTGCTGCTGGGAGGGGGAATAGGGATGATAGTCCAGCTAATCATAACAATAATAACTTAAGTTGTGGAAACATTGGGCCTAGAGCTGATAGTATTTTGGAGGGCTGGATAGCTGGGGAGAAAGCCCGTGCTTCAAGCTAATCGGGGAATGTGATTTATGACTGTTTATTGGAGGAGGGAATTGCACTTTGTTAGTTTGTATGCATGGGAGGGGAATTTAGTTTCTGGTTTCTACTATGTAGTGCCAATAATTTGTTTCTTGAATAAAAGATACTTTAAGGTAAACAATGCCTTGAAGTTCTTTCGAAGAGTTTCATCTGTCGGAACCATGACACAGGCTTTACAAACATTTCAACGACTCATATAGGCACCTTATAAGTAAACCATCTCCCTTTATCATTTCCCAAATACACAGCACATTTGCAGTCTTATAATTTCTCAATACTCTCATAGTACTTTATTTTCTTTTTCTCAATTATAAAGAATTTCTGACTTCAAATCCACTCTTCAAGGATACCGCAACCATCCCAATACATCTCTAAAATGTTCCATCCAGCATTCCTCTCTTTTCAGTTTCATCTCAAATCACTTGTAACTTTTATTTTTAATGTCATATACTCTGTTGGAGAATACTTCTTTAACCCTCTTCACCTATTTCTGGAGCAACCTTTTTTCCCTCAAAATGACCCTGCACTTTGTTATTTTTCTATTTGATTACGCACTTTGCAAGCCTCTTCTCTACATACATATTATATAATATTGTTTCTTTTCCTCTTTCTCATTTTAAACTATCATTCTGCTATAGGCATTTTCTTCATCCACAGCTCTTTTCACTTTTACAATTCCACCAAGTATAATTTTTCATATTACCCATCATGTAACTCCACACACTTCTATGGCACAGTGTAGTAGAATTATTTTCATTCTGTGCCAAGCTGCTTTCACAACCTCTTATATTCACTTTTATCCACAACTTCTTACATCCACTTTCCATTGATCCTGTTGGGATCCTGTAGTGCACTGGCTAATTTCTTAAAAATCATCATTCATGTTTTTTTCTTCTGGTTGTTTAACTCTTATTCTAGCTAATTCTGCTTCTTTTTTCCTTTCTTGTTTATTTCACAAATTCCTCTCCTGATGCTACCAAGAAATTGTCTGTCTCACATCCAGGTTTCTCATCACTATTAAATCCTTAATTATCTTTGTCTTTCATCATAAGCAATCAAATAAATTACATTTTAATATTTATGTTCTTTCCTCTTCCACAGATAAACATATTTCATTCTTGGGTCTTTGAATTATCCAGTCACTGTATCCATATTCAACTCATTCATGTCACCTACCAGAAAATATCTTCCTGTTTTCCCCCACCCCAATAGTATTCATTAAGAATGTGGCATAATTGCTAAAAAAAACCTCTTTTGGTTCTTCATTATCAACATTCACTGGAAGGTAACATGCAAGTATTTTCAATCTATGGATTCTTATTTTCATGCAAACTCACAACAACCTAAGTACTTTCTGACATACCTTTTAAGCCTTTCATTCATAATTAAACATACTTTCATTTTCCTATGGGTGTTAGTTAATTTATTCCTTTCCACAAAATCAAACTATTTTCATTCCATCCTCTTATTCCTTACCTTTCTCTTAGTTTTACATATATTCCTTAAATTATGAGTGTAACTGAGCCTGAAATTATAGCCATGTCTTTATGATTGTACGTTGATGCCAGATTTTTCAGCATTTCTTAAGGTGGTTTTTAAATTAATGCCACAGCTAAGTGAATGGTGGAGTCATTAAGGGAATGCTTTGGCCATTAAGCAAATCCATTTTAACCAAGGGATGTTTTTTGTCAGAAACTGGAAGTAAAGGCTAGAAATTGGCAAAAAAGAAAAAAAATGTGGTCATGCCACCTCAAGTTACTGCAAATGACTGTAAAGGTGAGCTGGGTTGCCAAGCTCTGAAAAGCTACCAGGTGACCAGGGGAGGTGCAGCCGTTGTAAATTCAAAATCGGGTCATAAGTAGCTTTGGGGGCACTTGTTATAACTTCGGTTGCTCAGCAACCAGTCATAAGTTGAGAATAACCTGTACAGATATGTAACTGCTTTTGTTTGTTTGTTTGTTTCCATTTGTTAAGTCATACTCTTTATCATGTATTCCTCTTTCATTTCAAGTTGCAGTCTTCCATTTGTTCATCCTCCTCACTCAAATAACAAAGTGGTTTTTCAGACAGAAAATGGTCTATCACCGGTATTTTGCATCAACTATCTGAACAATATCGCTATATAATCAAATATAATTACAGTCATTAGTATGTATCAGGAAGAACAATAAACATTAAACAATATTTAATTGAAGTCCTCTTCTATTTTTCTATGACATAAGTGGTGCTGAGGACTATGACTCATGTTCTTGTCATCTTTCAGAAGACTGCAATTTGCTTCCTATGAAATAACTCAGAAACTGCAGCTGGTAGAGTGTGTCTATCTGTCTGCTTGCTGAGCTGAGTTCATCCTGCATGTCAGTAGCTTTCTGGACCAGTATAGATGGGGCACTCATTTCATTCAATCAATCAGAATAGAGCTGGAAGGGATCTTGGAGGTATTCTAGTTCAGCCCCCTGCTCAAGCAGGAGATCCTATACAATTTGAGGCAAGTAGCTGTCTAGTCTCTTCTTAAAAATCTCCAGTGATGAAGCACCCATAACTTTTGAAGGCAAGCTGTTCCAGTGGTTAATTGTTCTCACTGTTAGGAAGTTTCTCCTTAATTCCAGGTTGCTTCTCTCCTTCATTAGTTTCCATCCATTGTTTCTTTTCTTGCCTTCTGGTGCTTTGGAGAATAGTTTGATGCCCTCTTCTTTGTGACAGCCCCTCAAATACTGGAATACTGCTATCAGGTCACCCTTAGTCCTTCTTTTCTCTAGACCAGCCAGTTCTTACATTCTAGATCTTCATTCATCATTCATGCCAGACTTTCTTCTCCAAGTGCCATCTGCTCATCTTGCACAGCCTAACATGGAGAGAATGCATTAGGTGCCCACCTTGAAGGAAATTGAAGGATTGGGACTTAGAGAACTCTGTTACTGTTTCAAAAGTAGTCGTCTTCTTTTGGAGCATGAATTCAAGGGCATCCAAGCAGAAAGGTCTTTGTAAGTTTAGGGATAGATTTTTATGAACAGTATTAGGCATTGTATTTATTAATCTCCTTTAATTTCATTTTCACATGCTGTAATTTTCTGTGCCATAAGCCAAATGGAGCCAGGAGGGGTAGATTTCATAAGATACAAATATAGCAATAGCAAGAGCATTTAGGCTTATATGCCACACCATAGCACTTTACAGCACTCTCTGGGCAATAATGTAAACATTATTTGCATGTTGCCCCCAACAATCTGGGCCCTCATCTTACCGACCTTGGAAAGATGGAAGGCTAAATCAACCTTGAGCCCCATCAGGATCAAACTCCAGGCTATGGGCAGAGTTTGCCTGCAATACTACATTCTAACCACTGCGCCACCAGGGCTCCTAATACAGCTAAATAAATAAACATTTAGGTGAAGTGAGAGAAGAAGCTACACTTTTAGCTACAGAGGAGGAAAGTGATTGCTCGCTTTATATCTTCTCAGTGTTTGCTGTTATGAATCTCTTTCCATGTTGTGTGGAACCTTAGACCTATTTGCGGCATTAGATTTGTGGAGGTCCTCCCAAGTCATAAAAAAATTTCCACTCTCTTTGTCTAACTAAACTTGCAACAGTAGTAGCTTAAAAAGTGAATTCCACAACAGTAGATAGACCATATATAAGAGAAACACCAATCAAATAAAATGTATCAGGCGTATAGTTGAGGCTTGACGTGAGGAGTGAAGAATGTTTACCAAATCAGACGTTTACAAAGACTAATACCTAATGTTGTATTTTTATGTTTTATGATGATTGCTTCCTAATATGATCTTATGTTTAATGTTGATTGCTTTAATATTGGAAAAGCGTACTGAATTTCTACCTCAGGATCTTTTGTTAGGGATCATAAAAGAATGCACTACTACTGAGACGAATGTACTTCCGAAGCTCGAATGAACAATATGTGATAGACTAGAAACAGTAGATAGACCATATATAAGAGAAACACCAATCAAATAAAATGTATCAGGCGTATAGTTGAGGCTTGACGTGAGGAGTGAGGAATGTTTACTAAACCAGACGTTTACAAAGACTAATCCTTAGTGTTGTATTGCAGGTTATATGATGATTGCTTTTTAATATGATCTTATGTTTAATGTTGATTGTTTTAATAAAAGAATTTTTTACAAAAAAAAAAGTGAATTCCACAATAGTTAAAAAATAATTTAACCAGTTTTAAAAACTTGCCCATTGAAAAGTCCACACATCCAAAACACTAGAAAACAGAAACAAGCTTTTCATTCTGGCTATATCTATATCTATACAATAGATAGCAGCTTATGGGTATGATTTCCCAAAGGATTTTGGGGAATGGTTTTTGTCTACACTTGAGAACTATAGAAGTCTCATGGAGATGAAACCGTATCTAAGCCAACTTGTCTATGGCTCATAAATGATCCTGAAATTGAGACTCACCTTTACTTTTGGTCCTCCTCCCCTTAGTTTTGTCCAATGAAGTACCCTTGAGAAGCTTTCTTCTGGGCATTTTTGGTGCCTCTTCACTTTCAGACTCCTCCTCTTCCTGCCACTCTTCCTCCTCCTCCTCTTCATCTTCATCGTCAGAATCCTCTGAAAGTTTGAATAAGTAGAGGTCAATAGATAGAAAATAAAAAGGCAAAGGTTTCTAAGCAATTAAAAGGGGGGAAAACAGAAGAAAAGTATTGCATACAGATAAGATTCTGTTAGTAGTGGAGCTAACAATATTCCTAGTTCTGTTTGGCAGTAGCTATTGTTATAGTGGTGAAGAATTTGTTCACAGATTACTGCAATTTCACAATTATATTTATCTCATTTGTTGCCTCTAGACGAGATGGGCAGCACATCAATCAATCAAACAAACAAACAAATAAATAAATAAATAAATTTTGCATGATACTTTCACTCCATGGGTGCTACTGGATAGATTAGGGGCAGAGATGTCCATTAGGTGTGCTCAAAAAACAGGATGGTGACCACAATCTTGTGATCAATGTTCAGCCTGTTTTTTTTATGTTCTTTATCTGGAACACATTTTATATGTGATTACATTGTTCTGTCTGCCATTTTGATTTTTTGACCATACCATACAGGTGCCCATGATTGGGGAAATGCTATACTTTCAGGATTTGTCAGTTTCATCAGGTTGGTGATTAAATTAATATTTTTAAATTTTCAAAAATTCAAGCATGATATTGGAAAAGCAGTTTCCACATTTGTGATGAGTTTTTCCCCTCCAAAGGATAAATCTACACGCAGAAAAAAAAATGCCTGTATATCAATCCTTTTCAAGCTTGCCTGTGCAACAGTGTTTTTCAGACTTGACAACTTGAAAATGTGTGGGCTTCAATTCCCAGAGTGATGTCCGCTCCCACTGATGCCCCATGCTCCATCTCCCTGCTGGTTGTAGAATTCTGGGAGTTGAAGTCCATACATCTTAAACTTGCCCAGGTTAAGAAACACTGTTTCTACAGAAATGTCCTTACTTGTAACATATGAGGCAGGAGCTGGTGGTACCTTACCGTGTTTCTTTTTTGGTGTCTTGCTCACGCTGGAATGAGAAGAAGGGGTTTCCTTCTCTTTTCTGGGCTCCTTAATTAATCTGGCATACGTGATTTTCTCATCCTGTTCTCGTGGCTTCTCCTTTTTAGTTTTTTTTATGTTTCTGACAACAGCTTAGGAAGAGATACTAGAGTCAAGACAGGTATTTGAGAAATGAAGGATGGGGTATAGTGCAGGTATAATATAGACATTGGGATGAATGGGATGGCTTTTGAAAAGCAGCAAATACCTTGACTTTTGGGATGAAATTGGGTTGTCCTATGTTTCTCTTGAAGTGTGTTGATTTTTGAGACAAAAAGATGGCGATATCCCCATTGCTACAGGATACTTTGGATGTGCCCTGGCTAATGTGTGTCTGAATGAATTTGACTACAATATGGTATCTGTAGTATTAGGAGCTGATCACATGATGGGAAAACAACATTTTCTAACAGGTTCAGTAGAGATTCTCATAAAATTAGGGGATCCAAAGTACCACACTAGCCATGGAAGGCCATTTCAGTCAAGATTTACGCACTGAAAATACCTTTCTGTAAGTACTCCTTCCTCTTTTGGGCAGTAACTACCTCTGGTCTTAGCATTTTACCAGTAAAACTAGAAACATCTCTTCTGGAGACAGTGTAAAATCATGGATTGTGGGGGGAGGGGATAGTTTACTCTTACTCTTTAAATGGCCTCTTCCTCACTCTACAGGGATTCAAACAGAACCTAATTCTGACATGTGGGTTTTCTTTTCTGCTATTGTCCCACCTTGTTTTCTTTTAGATGAGACAGTGGCAGATAGTTGGTTGAAAGTCCCATCTTTTTCACCTACAAAATTTAAACAATCTTTCCCCCAAATACTGAGCTTCTTTAAGTATTAAATTGGTTTGATTTCTCTTCAGTGTTCCATTTTATATTATGACATAATAAGAATGAAATAATTTAAACAACCAACAAGTGTATATTTGTAAAGTCGCTGTCATGTCTATACCACAGATAGTATGATTGCACAAAACTGTATCAAAGCTCTTGTTCTGGCTATTTTTGCTTCTTTTTCCTTTATGTACTAAACTTATATGCAGATCTTTTTTTCCAGCAGATACAATCAGGTGTTTATTGCTCTTCACAACAAACATATTTGTTAGCTCATTAAATGAAATACTTTATAGAGAATCAACATGGTATAGTGGCTATAGCTTTGGACTAGAACCTAAGAGACAAAGGTTCAAGTCCACCCTCAGCCACAGAGCAGTCATTATGGTGAGAAAGCAATATGATACATATTTATCTTGAGGTAGCATATAAATCTAGCATGCGTAGGAAATAAATATTAATTAGTAAACTTAAAACATTAAAATATCAGCAATCCTACTTTTATCTGCCAAGTGCTTTGATAGAAGGAGATATTTTTGTCTATGTACTAAAATTTCATATATTTTTTTAGAAACCCAGGAGAAAGAGAAAGATGGCGGTTATACCCCTGAGTGTGGTTTAGCCATCTTTTCAAGGGGACACAGTGACTCATGCAGTTAGGACACGGAGTCTGAAGATCATTGAGAGGTCAACAGCTCAGTAGTTCAAAACCCAAAAGTGCGAGCCATGTGACACAATGAGATCCTATCAATTTTGACCCAGCTCCTGCCAACTTAGCAGTTCAAAAGCACGCAAATGCAAGTAGATAAAAAGGTACCACTTTGGTGGGAAAATAATATGGGCATGAAAGGGGCTCCCTCGGCTGTGCCTTGGGCAATGGTGATGGTCACCGGCTAAACCTTTCAACTCGGAAGCGCCTTGGTAGGTGCTTCTGACACAGATGTAATTGTAGCAGTTCCCATCACTCTTCCCCACATGCTTCTTGCCAGTGTGATGACCTGAAAGGTCAGTGATTCTATGGCCATCTGCTATCAAAAAGAAGATAACAGGATTGAGCTCCTCTTTATGGACCAATATCTATATTTCTGGTATGACAATACACTTTTGCTCCTTCCCTTACTATTAGCTGAAGCGTTATTGGTTTCTTCTGCAGAGCTTGATTTTTCCTGCTTTTTCACTCTGGATTTTTTAGGCTTTGCCTCCAGTGTAGTGTCTTTCAATTTCTTTCTCAGCTTCTGCTCCAGTAGATGGGCAGCTGCAGGTAGAAACAGGTTGCAAAAAATGATGGAAATGCAGTATCTTAATGATAAAATGGTCTCTACATTGCATTATGTAATTTTACAACATGATAACTATGCTACATAAAGAAGACCATCAGTGCCCTCCTACAAAACAAGTATTTCTTTTTAATAAACTTCTGCCCCCAATTGTGTAGTATTGACCACAGGAAAGAAGTTCTGATGGCAGCTATGGGCATTTATTGGAAATCTCTACCGGATATTTTTTTAAATTGCTTAATAATATTCAAAGAGAAGATACAGCCTTTTACAGTATTACCATATGTGGGATGGACCTCTGTAATTTGCTATGGATCTCGAAAGTTCTACTTCTGGAATCTCTGCATCAAAGCATCTGATAGAGAGTATAGAGGAATACTAAGAAATAGTATTCAAAGTAAAGGTTCAAAACACCAGAGTCTGGGGTAGTGTGGGGACAAAGGACCACATAGAGAGCGGCAGGGGATAAGGGCAGCAAACTGATCATTGACACCAGAGCTGACCTTGGTACATTAGAATCCACAAAAACAGTTCCTTCCTTCCTTCCACCAGAAATTAAAAATCTGAAAAGATTCTATAAATCTTGCCCTGTAGTGACAGTTTTCCTCCTGTTACCTACATGTTTCCAACTTTTCTGCCTTCGGTGTATTGATCTAGTCTTTATTGTTAAAAAATACATGAATATATTTATGTTGGTCACAAAAAGCAAAATGAATGTTAAATTTATCCTGAGAACAGAATTTATAAATTGCTGACTTGCAGTATTTGCACTGTAGTTTTGGACCTATGCTTATGAGAACATGTACAGTGGTAAGTGCTGGATGCTTCTGTGTTTGTTAATGTGTGTCCATTTGTGTCACACAAATGCAGCTCATATGGGTTGCCTGAGAAAAGGAAGGAGATGTGGGGGATGGCTCTGAATCAAAACCTAAGAACAAACCAGCCTCTTATGATTGCATAGTGTGAAAAGATACTATAACTCAGGCCTACTTACAAGTGAAAAATACCAGGAGAAGAAGTAAATGAGTAATTTCAGAGAGGTTTGCAGTTATGGGCATATTACAAAATAAACAAAACAGCCAATACATAAAACCAATCTACTGTTGCCAACCCCACAAGTTAAAAGTTCAGGGTTGATGCCTCTAAAATTATGAGTTGGTGAAAAAGATTTTTTAAAATATAGTTACTAGTTTTTCAAAACATATGAAGTAAGCCATAATCACATTATCATGATTTTCTTCCTAACCAACAGGGTTAGAAATTTAAAGAAGAAAAGAAAAGAGGAAGGAGAGGGGAATGGGAAGCAAAAGTAAATAAAAATAAGAAGGAAGATAATTATTATTATTATTTTAAATTAATTAAAATTAATTAATTAATTAAAGCAATGATAATAATAATTACTTTCAACTCAAGTTAAAGTTTTTAAAATTTAAATGATCAGATAAGCTGTTATGACCCCAAATGATATTGGGCTTCATTCATCTCCAATTAAAAAGATAAAAGAAAACGTGATGAAAGTAGGGCTGTGACTATCTGTGGCCATTAAATCAGTTAAGGTTTTGGGTATCCCTTTGCTGCCATCTAGCGGTCATCCAGATTTTCAGTAGCCAAACTACACCTTGTGAAACCATCCTGTTATGAACAATGATGAACAGGACAGAGGCAACTACACCCATCTTGTATGAGCCTTCAATTATATTGTGCTGCACAATGATTAGTCCTATTTTGATGGCTAATGAAACCTATGGAGAAACTAAACTTACTCAGTTTCATAGTAAGTCTTAATAAGTAACATAATAAGTTATAAATTTGGTCTCATTGCATCAGCTGGAATTTTACCATAGTCTAATGAATGTGTATCATTGTTTATATATTACATGTATGTAATGATATGGTGCTGTATATAGGAATTTGCCAGGTATTTTTGGGGGGAAATCTTAAGATTACATAAATATAAGTAGTCTAGATCAGCGGTTCTTAATCTGGGTGATATCGCCCCCCAGGGGGCGATTTCATTTTTCAGGAGGGCGATGGAACAAAAAGGGGCGACATGGGGGCGAAGGAACAAAAAGGGAGTGATATGGGGGCGATGGAGCAAGAAGTTTTGGGGACACTTTTGAGACTTTTTCATACAGTGAATCGCTGGATATCTGTCATACAAAAACATCAGATCGCTCGCTATTAGTGGATTGAATTGTGTTTTCAAATGTTCCTCCAGCTAGCTTCAGTACAGAACACCGTACATATGTGAATACGCATTGCTTATCTTCATGCGTGTTGCGCAGCAGCCTCTGCTCTTTTTATATTTCTTTTTGCGTCTTAAATTTCACTTGTAATTCAATCATTAAATATTACTGTTTTTCTTTTCGGGCATTTCACTTTCTTGCAATTGAATTTTGTTTTCAGTGGTCATTACATTTAAGTGTCTTGAATAAATAAGATAATAATGAAATACATGTATCACGAAGTTTGGGAATAAAGTGACGGGTGGCACCAAAATTTTTCACACAGTTGAGAGATGGGGAAAAGACTGGAAATAAATTATTTGCATCGATATGTCCTGATGACAATTTTAAAGAAAACAAAACAAGTGTTTGCATAAATTGAAGAATTATTTCCTATGTTGTGATTGAGAGGTTATGTTGGGGGAGGGGGGCGATGACAACTTCCTCATTGGCTCAAGGGGGCAATTCGTTCAAAACAGGTTAAGAACCACTGGTCTAGATGCCTGCTCTATATCCCCATTACTTCTGCTAAAAACTGTTACATATTAGGTAGATTTATCTCATATTTAAACTGCAGTACATTAAAATGACTTGTCCCAGATAGGGCAAAAATAGTTCATTAATTATTTGATGGACAACTTTAATTAAGGATCGTTAAATAGCACTAACGAGGACAGAGAAATCTTTGACACGTAGCACTTAGACATATATGGCTTCATAGTGCATAGTGTAAGTAGAATAGTGCCTTTTTTTCATTGTCAACCTTTACTCAGGGAATTTCAGCATTTGATAAACAGTAATAAGTTTTGTAACATTTTTCTAAGCAATTTTATTACAACTGCAAGAAATCTGACTATTTTTAAGACTGTAGTTCTATGCATCTTCTATGACATATGCCTTTGTGTAAACATGTTTGGAATTGCACTGAAAACCCTCCACCATGGTTTCTAAGGATGTATGTCCAATTCCTGTATTTGGAATCAATATCTGATGTTCTGCGTTTGTTATCTGACAGTCAGTCCGTATGGAATCCAAGAAATATAATGTTTATGTTTTTTTTCTTGCATCAATAACTTTAAAAACACATAGGCATATGAGAAGAAGCTGCAGCAATTCAGAAACATCTGGAGTATCCTTCATCAGAATGACATTAATATCTAAAGAGTGCTAATATGAAAAATGGTAGAAAATCTTAACTTCTTGCTACCATTTTCAACGCCATCAAGCTCGCTTGAATTTAACTGGCAGCATTTATACAAGTTAATCTCATTGTTAGAGTTACTGATTTTAAAAAAATAAAGACAATAAAGCCTAGAAAATTCCACTCCATAACCAAAGTTTCTTCCTTACGAGCATGCCAAGGAGTTTGCATATTGGAATAAGATAGAAATGATCCTTAAAAGAACTTACCAGTCAGAGTTCCAATTGATAGCAAAGAAAGAAACAAGAAGTTGTTTATTAAGTTGGTCAAGTAAGGATATCTCTAGCAGGGAGACAGAACATTGCAACTGGGCTTAGATGTTAGAGAAAACACTATGGCTTCATTTGCTTATGTCATGTCAAGACCAGACGTTATTTCTCTCCAATTACAGTGATATTCTTTTCAACAAGCCAATATTCCCCAGCTTTTTGTTGCTTTGTAGCTACACTGTTGGAACTGTCAGATATAAGAAGACTTAAGCAGTGAAAGTTATTGATTCCTATTTATTTATGAAATAGTGATGCCCATTTGTTAAAAAAAACTCATATGAGGAAGCAGAATGTTTTAAATATGACTGCAGAGTCTGTATGAAAGCCAGGTTAGGCACAATTCCTGAAACATTATTTCTTCTTGAAAGTGGCTATGGAAGGACTCCAGATACAACAACCCATACCTTAGGTCTCTAGTGGGAAAAAAAGTGTGCATTTCTTTATGGGACAAGGTTAAAGCAGTTATGTCATATTTGCCTTCAAATGATGGGGCTAATCAACTTGAGCAGGTATTTACAAACTACAGAAAAGCAAGACTTTTAGACAAGGACAGGTTTACAAAGTCCTTGATAAATAAGAAAACCTGCAGACAATGTTGTGTTATGTAGTTACATGCCTAATTTGTGTGTCCCCCACAAGCCATGGTGTGCTCCAACATACAGGTTCTTTTCAAATACAAGGAAGCAGAAAGTATCAACATGCTCATCCACTATTAGATGACCTAATAAAGGGGTGGAGGTAGAAGACACCACTTTCCACCCATGTATCTTTCTTTGTTACACAATGGCAATGGCATAAGGCTGCAGCACATATGATCAGATATGAATACTCTCTCTCTCTCTCTCTCTCTCTCTCTCTCTCACACACACACACACACACACATACAGAGAGAGAGAGAGAGAGAGAGAGAGAGAGAGAGAGAGAGAGAGAGAGAGAGAGAGAGAGAGAGAGAGAGAGAGAGAGAGAGAGAGAGAGAGATGGACGATTTGAACCAGTGGTTGCATTTATTACAGAATATCAAAGACTGTTTACTATCCATTATCCTGGATATGATATAGGAGTTCAGATAAATGTGATTGGGAGATTAGGACTTGGTGTTTCATTGAAAGATGGAGAGAGGATTTGGTGATGGTGGATTGTAGAATTTAAAAAATAGGGATAACTATTTCTTGCATCACAACAAAATCTAGAATCCATGTGAAACATCACAGACATAAGATTTATGGCTGGGGTGTCAAACTGCTGGCCTGCGGGCGGGTTGCATCATGTGGAGGCCACACCCACCCCAGCAAAAAAAGTCGCAACACGTTATGACATGTCATGTGATGTGGTGAGTTTGACACCCATGCTTTATGGCTTCAAGGTTAAAATCTCTACCCCACCCACCTGCATCTTCTTTTTGTAGCATGTGACCTTTTGAAGAGATGTGAAGCTTTCAAAAGTTTACACTGATTGGGCCCTTTAGATGGGTAACTGCAGAGTTATTGCTCCATTATGTGTTAAATGAGATTGTGAGACTATACAAGATGCTCTCAGACATCACAACACAGTTCCTCTGAGATTGAGGTCATTCAGAAAGACTTCACATAAGAAGCAGATGGATCAAGATTACCTTACAGTCAATCCCCTTAGTCATAAACTATAATTAATTGTGACTGATGAAATGCAGGTCATGTGGTTGAGAAATATATGTTTGAAAAGTGGTGCTAGTGCAGAATCTGCAAATAAGACGTTGGTGATGTGAATGATGCCTGCAATCTTCTTTTATGAGATTAATTTGTTCAGATTAGCAATATCAACCTTATGTCTATGCAGGGAGACAGAAGGTAGCTTATCTAATTAAGGCTAGATATTGCAACAATGAAGGATGATAAACAGGGATTAACTGTGGGGATTGTGGCCACCTATCCATAAAAAATGTGTGCGTAGATGAGAAGGACAGTGATCTCATCATAAAGCTGTGAGTTATGGAACAACCTTGTGCAAGCGCCTGTTGAAGGAAGAGTGGGATTGAAATACAAAAAATTATTATTGGGATGTAGATATTGGCCATTTCAACACCAATGATGTAAAGCCTGTTTAGTAGCAATGTATCCAGCCATGGTGATGACTGGATGACATTTTAAGACATGATACTTCACTGGAGTGAAAAATCAACATTCTAATCTCAGGAGCCACACAATGTGTAAGCCACGGATGTCAAACCCGCGATGTCACATGACGTGTCGCGATGTATCGCAACTTTTTTCCCATTGCTGTTTTTGGTGCGACACATCCGGCCTGTGGGCTGGCAGTCTGACATTCCTGGTGTAAGCAGAGAAATTCAAAATAGTGTAGTGGAGGCATATGCAGTATGTGAGGCATATGTGAACAATCAAACTAAAGGCTGAATAGGAAGATTTTTCTTACCTGTTTATTAAGTTTCTGAGGTGCAGATTCCTCATTTGCACTAACGAAAGGGGAATAAAGAAAAAAACCATGAGGAATGAGGAAGGTCTACTTTAAACTGGAAGTTAAAATGTTTGTGGAAAAAAACCTGGGTCATTGCACCTTCAATTTGATTCCTAGAGGTAGTTAATGTCCCTTGTTTTGGTAATTTTATTTCAGTTGCTCAGTCTTAAGTCTACAATTCTGACCTTTTCGTTATTCTGTTTATTTATTAAATTTATATAGGTGCCTATTTCACTTGAATGTGACTCTGAGTGGCATATTCCTTGAAAACTTTAAGAATATATCAGATGTCTATTTATTCTGCTTCCAAACCCGCATGCTATGATGAAAGAATATACTTTTTTTTTTAGATTGCTAACAAAGAATAAAAGGAGAACTGGAATAGCTATTTCGAGCTTTTTAACTCTCTTCAGCCAGACATACCCTTCTGAGATTTGAACCTGGGCTGTGTGCATGTTAGGCAGCTGTATTAACCTCTAGGCCACAGGCTCTTTCTCACTTTGTCAGCTGTATCAGGGAGGGAAGAGAGAGGGGGAGGAGATTTACCTTGAGTGTTTTTGATGTTTTTGATATATATATATAAAGTGAGAATTACATACGGTATGAAACTTGAATATGCCAGCAGATGGCAGTGCAGACATTAGTAATACAGTACACATACTGGTCATGCATTCACACAATGGGACATTTTGTTGCTAGCAGGTGAAACTGCAGACAGGCAATCATATGGTAGAATCATTCCTCAATAATTACATTTGTACCATACTTCTTAGTCCTTCTGTCCTTCTGTGACATTGATTCCAATCCATGTTCTTTATCCTTGATGTAAGAATATTAGGAAACAGGTGTGCCAGAATGAATAAGTCCATGACAAACTCTGATACTTCCACCCTCTTCAAATGTTAGAATGAACCAGTGGTGGGATTCAGCCAATTTGCACCAGTTCGGCAGAACCGGTAGCCAATTTTTTGTTGCCCAGGCCCAGAATGGACTTCCAGAAACAGCATCCACACAGAGAACTGGTTGTTCACATATTTGAATCCCACCACTGGACTGAACCTTCCATATCTGATCAACTCTAGCTAGCATTATTTTTGCACCAGATGCCCAAACTATTGTATATTGCTGATAGCTTTACCTAGTTTGGAAGCAAGATACCTGAAGCATTACTTTCCTCCACACAGACTTTCTCTGGATTGCAAGCAACTGGATCTCTTTGTTGCCACTTGTTGGCCATGCAGATCTGTGCAAATCACTATCACCTATGTACTCTGTTCTTCTGCAGAGGCCTTGATCTGCATACTATGTCAATAGAAACATATTTGGTGGGGCGAAAACATCTTGGTTATCTTATTCCAACTTAGCAATCTTCTACCCAAGAGGCCAGTTGACCCTTTCACTGATCAATGTTAGTTAGTTTCTGAACAAACTATGGCTCAATGCAGTGTGTAAGCCCAGAAATTGTCTTGGATCCAGGTTTGAGATTTAAGTCGATCATGACTGGTTTGTATTTTATTTTTAAAGTTAGTTTCCCTAAATATTATTAAGCTATTGAAGGATACTATATAGGAACTAGTTGGATTTGAATTACCTGATGACAGTTTTTGAATGAATATTAGAAAAAAAAATCTACCAATAAAAGGAATTTCACTGTTGAGCTGATGGCCCAGAAACATGGTGGGATCCCCTTTCCTGAATGTGTCCAAGCAAAGAGTGGGTAGCTCTCTCTCAGGGTATATGTCCAACTCTGTGGTTCTATTTTATTTTTAATAGCTGATCCTGGCAGTCTCTTTGTTGATTATCTTTGTTGGTTATCTTTGTTGGTTTCTTAGCCTGGATTGTCTTATATGGCTTATATGGCTTATATTTATGAGAACGTCATATTAAATAGTGGACAGTATATTTATGTTCAAGACCCAAAATTACAATAATTACAACTTAGGGCATCTTGTTCACTCGGGCGGCAACAAATATTAGAAAAACCATAGTTTTCTAGGTGGAAAAACCTATGTCAACAGTTTTCGCTAACATTTATAAAATGCGTTTGAATGATCCAGAGAAATTTGCATCCAATACAAAAAATTATAATAATACCAAACCGGCAAGTTAGGTAAGTAATTCCATATTGCAGATGGGTGCAAACTGAGAGACACTATCTGATGAATTCATAACAGAGACGGGGGTTCAACCAGTAATCTCATATCTAAGGAGGGGCTTTTTCTGTTTAATCCAGCCTTTTTAAACTTGGAACCCCTGAGATACATTAAAGTACAATTCCCATCTCTAGCTGTCAGCAAAGAATGATAGGACTGATATTCAAAACATTTTGAAGCATGGATCATGGGCATAACACAAAGCAAAACCGGCCTCTTAAACCAGTAGCCTTAAAACTGGGTACATATCAATCTGGCCTGAAGTTATATATTTTTCTCCCTGGAGTCTATGGAAGTTTAATTAGTAGGCAAGTCAAGTGATCTTTAAATACCAATAAATGCATGCCATTCTAACCCCTCTTTTGCTCCCTATAGCTCCAAGGATTGAATTTAAAATAAATCATATTCTCATTTTTTAAAAAATAGAGGCAAAACCTCATAAGACAGCCAGATCCTCTAAGATAATTTAATTTTTCTTGAAAATGTATTTATTTAGGTACTCACAGCATTGAATGAAATTGTACCATCATTGATCTTTGCTATAATCAATGGAAGATAAAAGTAGAGAAATTCTTCAGTCTATCAAGCTGCCTGTCTAGGAAATAGTTCTGAGGTCAGGTTGATAAATAGATGATGTGAAAGAGCAAACTTTCCATTTAGAGACTGGAAAACCAAACTAGTTTTTCACTCATTTCTCTCCCTTCACTCCCTTTTGCTTATTTTGAACTAGAAGAACACATAGGGAAACCATTTGGAATTAAGATATTATTTATTGCAAATATAATTCATAATTTTGAAAATCTCTAAAATGTTCATAGATGACTCTTAAAGAGCTTCCTATTATTTTAATCATGAGAAAGGTGGTGTTGAGAAGGACCTCAGGTCCAGTAAGCATCAATACTTTTTGGACTTGCTGGCCAGCTTGATTACTGCCCTCCCCCATTCTTCCACCCTGCACTGCCCCTGACTATTTACTTTCCTTCCTGAACATACAAGCAAACAATAAGACAGGGTTTTTTTTCCTATTCCTTGTCCTTTTCCTTCTAGGGAAAGGAGATAGGCAAATTTATAGTACCATAGTCATAAAAATGAAGACAAAATTCACCCAGAGATGGTGGGTCAACTGAAACCGTCATATCTAAGTCTTACCGCATTCCAAAACTGGAACCAGCTCTGAAAGACTTGATAAAATAATCTACTCTCACTTCCAATCTAGGTTGCCAATGTCATGCCAAAGACAGTTTATCCTTGCTTAAGGAGAATATACATAGACTTACCCTTCGGATTCCCATACTTCACGGAGGATGTCTGACTGAAGGGGCATTGTAAACAATGTAGAACCACTAATTCGAAAAGAGAAAGGCTCAGTCTTGGAAAGAACAGCCACCTTTTTTTGCAGTCGTATGGGAAGAATGCAACTTATTCTCCAGCGCCAGCATAAATAAAGCAATGTGCTATAGGATATAGGACTTCAGTGTCTTATATTTCAAGCCAAAGACTTCACTGTCTCCATCTTGTGGGTGCTCCTTTTTTTGATATTCTTATCACTCTGTCTTTGCAGACCAGCACCTATTATCACATGTTGGTTACCTTCAGAGTCTGAATACACTTCATTGATTCAGAAATATTCTGAAGCAGCATAAAACTTCAACTCAGGGTTCTTCAGGTAACTAGCAGAGATGTTGGTGGAAATGTAGTGAAGAAAAAGGAACTGGAAAGCTAGGGAGATTATTTTTATTCCTTCAAATTACCTAATAGGATTTCAGGGGCTGATGGACTGGCACTAGGTGAATGGGACATCTGTCGCTGCAATTTATTTAAACAGGGCCAAGAGAAGATTATTGTAGCTTTGTAAGATTGTCTGTACTACAGCTGTCAAATGCAAGTATGGAACATGGCACTCTATCATGTGCAACTATCCACACTAGTGTTGCAGTTAGAATATTTTTTTCCGCTAAAATTTCACTGGCAAATGTCTTTGAATGATAGCAAAAGTAGTGATGGGATTCAGCCGGTTCGCACCGGTTCGCCAGGACGATACCTAATTTTTTGTTGAGTTCGGAGAATCGGTTATGATAAATCTGTCTGGTTTTCATTCAACTTCCCTCCAGGCTGGGGGGGGGATCTTCCTCAGAAGTCCAAGAGAGGAACGACAGAAACCAAACGAAGATGCGGTGCCTTCGATCATGTCACTCAGGTGAAAACTAGGTGGTGCTTCTCAGAGGTAATTTTGGGAATATACACCTTATCTCTCTAGTTTCCCGAGTAGTGCATACAGGAAAGGGGGCGAGGTCACCAAGTACTACCTTTCGGTATATAATTTTTTTATACCTAAAATGGTCATTAGGGCAGAGAACCAGTTGTTAAATTATCTGAATCCCACCACTGAGCAAAAGTGATAGTTCCATAAAATCTAACTCCAATTTTATAGTGCTTACTTGGAACAAAAAAAAGCTATAATCTGGTTTAGAGATTCCTAATTCCCTCACAATTAGCTATCATCACAACGCATGAGAACCACACTCAACATATAAATAAGATTGGAAGGGCCACTGCTTATTCATAGAAGATCTGCTTTGCTCACCAAAGAACCTATATAAAACACCATGATAGGCTAGGAAAACTTGTTCTGCACTCCAAAAATCTGGGTGATTATTGGATGAAGTTAAGAATTCAATAAGCAGTCATCTGGACTTTTGCAGCCCACATCCAATAAATCTATTTTTCTGTCTCTGATTTTTTTTATTTGCCAGCTTCATCTCTTTTCTAGCTGTATTTGAAATAAAAATAACTATGAATCAATTTTAAAATAAATAATGCTTTGATGTGGTCAAAAGATATATATTGCAGACCCCATCAATTGAAAAACTATGACTGGTAGGGTCTAGGAAGAGAGCTTTCTCTGCCATTCTCCCCACCCTGTGTAATATATCTTCACACAGAAATTAGGCAGGTCCTCACTTTCCTGGTTTTCTGAAAAGGAGTCAAAAAAATGGCTTTGTGGCAGTGCATGAAGAGCCCAGACAACCGTGGGGCTGGTTAGTCTCCTGAAAGCCCTCCTTTCACTTTTTTAACTAATTAAAACTAATTTTAACAGTGTTTGATCATTCTTGCCGCCTTTTAAATTTTTAAATGTTATATGCTGCTTTTATATTTTAACATTTTATTGTACAATGTGCAGAGTCTCTCTCTGAGGGAGACATGCGGTTCAAATATATGCAAATAAAATAAGTCAATAATTCGTTGTTGTGATGAGATGTTTTCCCATGATCCTCATGAATGGAGCACATGACTTCATCCTTTACACAAAAGTTCAGCTGCAAATTCTCTTCCTCAAGAAAAGCCATCCTTGTGAACAGAGATGATGTGTAAATTATACAATTACATGAATTACTTGTCATTTTAATTTCACTTCTAGATTATAGTCAAAGAGGAATGTTGCAGTAATTCTACAAAAGAGATGGATAACAATTGGCAGGTTGGCGGCTTTATATGACATGTGAAATTCAAGGCTGGATCCCAACAATAGGGCAAACTGGGTTACAAGTAGGCACAGTCAGGACAAAAATGACCAATTCAATTTATTCAGTTCAATAAATATACAGATATTATTGATCCCTATGTATTCAATCATGCTTGGAGGGACTAGGAAATCCACCTACAAAGCTTTCAAAAGGCTAATTTGAACCTTAGGGCCTGAAGTCTTAAAGAATCCTAACAACAGAAGCAATTTTGGTTTGTATTAGCATTGCTGACAGCAAACTTTGTTCATTCTTTCTGAAGATGAAAGTTGCTCCCTAGACTGCTTATTTCCAAGTCCATAAACTAAATTTCTCTGTGCTGTTTCAGATTCCTCCATACCTGTGAGAAGCATTTCTGTTGAACTATAGCTCCATCTGTAGCTATTTAAAGTAGATTTATTATGATTTCAGCCTTCATTACCTCAGAAGTAGTGCTGACTACCCTAGGTTACCATGAGACATCATTTCCCATGAATATTAACTATCCCTATCTCTTGTTCTAGAATAGGAATATACTTAATATAACAAATTATGGATTTTGGCAATCATCCCAGTTTGATGGGTAATGCATAGAGATGAAACAGAAATAAATAACAGTGGACAATACATTTAACAGGATTGTTTTTCTTCTAAAATATGCATGAAAAATATAGACTTCCAAATCCAAATTCAAATACTTTATAGTTCAATGCTTTTACACTTTTATTTTGATTTTGTCAGGGCCAGAGAGAAAGTCTTATAAATATGCTAAACAAATGCAAAGAGTTTATCAATTTCTGTCAGGATATTTCCATTCAAATTCATAGAATTAGCGGCAAAGTAGGATTACATGGAAACTTCCAGACCTGCTTGAAAAGCCAGCTCTGATGTTTCTCCTGGCTCAGGTTGACTCAAAGGTGATCTTCGTGACTTGTTCCCACTTCTAGAATATCTGAAAAATGAAAGATTCAAAGTAAGTATTTAGTATTCCAGCCTAATTTGATGGACTTATTTTTTTACATATAATTTTCATGAAGAATTTTGATTATAGGAGTAAAATCTAATATAACCTAAACTTACAGAAAGAGTAAAAATGCAAAGAAAAAGGAGAAAAAGAAAAGAAAAAGAATATAATAAACAGAAAAGAAGTATATAAAGAAAGTAATCTCCAAACTTCATCACAAGTATTATACGTATTTATAATACATATTTATGAACTTACAAAGAGTCACTAAAGTTATAAGCAATTATCCCTTCATTCCATATCCTATCCCTTATATATAACCCAATCCATAAAATATCATCTTTTCTGTCCTGGTATCAGCAAAAAAGTCCATAAAGTTGTTAGAAGTAAGAACATGCAGTATTTTATATTAATCTTGATAAAATAAACCAACATTATATTCCTTCCTTTTACTTCTAACAGTCTTAATCTTTAATTCATTCAAATATTGTTATAGGATTTGATTTCTCTTCATTTCTTCGTTATCCAATCAGGTAGAATTCTTCAAGGCTTTAACAAGCCTCTTTGTAAATCCAATAGAAAAAAATTATCAGGTCATTTTCTTGGTTTATCATTTGTATTTCTTTTTTGATTTTTGAAACATCAGTCAGTTTCTTTTGTATATCCAATGAGAAATCCTGTTTCAAATCATTCTTTTGGCTTGTCATTTGTGTAATCCATTTTCAGAATCATCTCAGTCTTGCCAGCTAAAATATATTCAACATCTGTCATTTCTTCAATGACTTCTTTAGGACAAAATCTATATATGTATATGTAGTCTATCATAGAGGCAGATGTCATAACTGTTGATATTGTGGCTACTCATTTCTCGCTCCAGTCTTTAAAAGTCTCCTTTAGTATTTTTAATGTTATAATGTTTAGCATCATTTTGTAGTCCCAGTAAATTAACACAAAATGTAGGCTTGTTTCCAACCCCCCCCCCACCCCCGAGAATGTTCAGTCCTCTAAAGTGGGCAGTTTTTAGAATTGTAAAATTACTTATCTTTATTATGTCTCGCAAAAAACAAAAAGATCTATTTCCTAGGAGAAATGGTTTGCCCTTTATAATTAATCAAATATCTTTTTTTTAATATCCCAAATATATCTGGATCTTTAGTCCATTTAAAACTTCCTAAAATCAAAATCTTATTTAGCTTTTTGCTGTTTATTGCATATTCTTTAGATTCTTAAGCTTATGGTTAAGATTTTCTTTCATTTCAGTATTGGGCAAACTCACCTTGTCTTTTCAAATTTGCCATTCTGAAGGTCTCTAATTATTTAAAAACAGTTAATAAGCAACTTCAGAAAGTGTTTAGAAAGCCAGGCTAGCAAACTTATTGTCCTTTAAAAGTTGCCGAGCGTGGTTATGAGCAAGACTGTTATTCCCTTCCTCCCCTAGCGCTCAAACCCCTGGGAAACGCTGTCCTGAAATATCCTTGCAAGTAACAGCTGTCTGCAGCACTGTGAGACAACATCTTATCCACTCCTTGTCTGGAGATCTGGCAAAGAGACCGTCTAGTCATCAGTTCTTTCTTTTTTACTGCAGCCATCTGGAAGCTTCTCTAAGTTGGTGGATTTATTTGAATGGGTGAACAACAATGCAGAAAATGTGAGCAAGCATGAAAAATTTGAAATATGGCTGGATATAAATTCTGAATGATCTTCACAGTATATCAGAAGCAATGAGCTATGTTATATGGCCATCATTTTCCAGAACCCAATAAAAGTAAAATTGCAAGCTGTTTTTGTCCTCTCTGTGAGAGCCAATACTTTCTGCCTCAGACAAACCCTTTTTGTTTTGCCGGCCCGGTGGGAGAGGGAGGAGCATGCACAAACGTGAATGTGGCCACACGTGCGTGCTTATGTACAAACAGGCTGCAAGCATGCGCACCACACAAATGAGGCTGCGAGCATGTGCACGAGGCTCTCAGCGATGGTGGCGCCTGTGTGAGGCTTGTGGTGCCACCGCCTCCAGGCTCAAGGCGATGCTACCACCAGCGTGAGGATTGCGCTGCGGCCTGCAGCGATGCCACTCCCAGTGCGAGGCTTGTGCTGCAGCCCTCAGCAATGCTGCCCAGAGTGTGAGGATTGTGCCACCACCCCGCACGAGAATCACACCGTGGCCCACTTGCTGCTAGCAGTGTTGCCACCATCTGTGCAATACTAGCGGCGCTGCCGCTGCCTGCACACTTGCAGCAATGATGTCACGGGGGAGGTGAGCACACGCACATGCATATGCACTGCCCAGCTACTCACATGGCCCGGCGGCCAAGAAGCCACGGTCCAATAGTAGGCCACGGCCCATAGGTTGGCAATCTCTGTTCTAAACAACTGGTGAAAGAAATACTGGTCTAGAATGGTTATCTCCACTATTGAACACAAGATGGCACTATACAAATTAATACCTCTAGCTGTTTAAAATGACAACAAATGAAGATGCTATGAATTATTGCTGGAGACATTTCTCCCTATTCATAGCATTTTGAAACAAGTCAGATTTTAGGGGATCCAAAGGAGGGTTGGTGGGGTCTGTTGCTGACCCAGCATAAATTGTTACAATCAGGAAATGCTGTGTCTTAGGGCTGTGCTGTGCTTTGGGTTCAACTTTTGAAGATGCTTTGGACTGCACAGGGGTAGAAATGTAACACTTGATGCAAACCCTGAGGTCAGCAGCCCTTTTTTTCCCCCTGGGACCAGGACAAGCTAGAAGCGTCTGCCCCTTGTAACAATTTGTCTCAAATTGACATGAACTGTATTGGACTTCTACAATGTCTATTTTATATGTCCTTTATCATGAAGATAGGATCTTCTCCATCTTACCGCTGGCCTTTTGATAATCTAAGCCATAGCTTGACAGAGCAAAACAGAGAGCAGAACAACCCAAAATAAGATCTCCACCAAGCATAGAATGCAAACTGCCAATAAGAGAGGAATTCCCTCAAATGTTGAGACTCTAGAAAAAGTCCAGAGAAGAGCAACAAAGATGATTAGGGGACTGGAGGCTAAAACATGAACAATGGTTACATGAACTGGGCATGGCTAGTCTATGGCTAGTGAAGAGAAGGACCAGGGGAGATCTGATAGTAGTGTTCCAATATTTGAGGGGCTGCCTCAGAGAAGATGGGATCAACCTATTTTCCAAAGCATCTGAAGGCCAGACAAGGAATAATGGATGGAAATTGATCAAGGAGAGATTCAACCTAGAAATAAGGAGAAATTTTCTGACAGTGAGAACAATCAACCAATGGAACAGACTGCCTTCAGATGTTGTTGGTGCTTCATCATTGGAGGCTTTCAAGAAGAGACTGGACTGCCACCTGTCAGAAATGGTGTAGGGGCTCCTATTTGGGCAGGGGTTTGGACTAGATGACCAACAAGGTCCCTTCCAACTCTGTTATTCCATTCCAAATACACAACTTTAGTCATACAACTGTCAGTCTATGGGGCAAAATAGGGGGAAAAAATCTTGTATGGAGGCAACAGACAACACCAACTTCCAAAATCTGGATTGTGCCAAGAAACCTACATGAGTTTTTCTATAAACTTGATTATTTACCTCATCTACTCTTCTAATGAAACAATTCTGCACTGGGCTCAAAAGCAAGCTCATAATTAAAAACACAACCCTTGTCTCTGATTATGGTTATCTTAGTTTTGATGGAATGATACTTATCTCCTTGTTCAGTTAATTTCCTGGTTTCATTTCAGGACTTGAGGAATATTTTTCCACTAGGTGGCATTTTACTACTATGGTATTATCCAAATGGCTTTCAAAGAACTAGCTGCAGGCAAGAAAGAAAATTCAAGTTATGTTAGGAGAGGTGATGGAGAAAGCAAAGGAGCAAAATTCATCATTAAATACAGAATAATAATCCCCAAACCCTTTTTGACTGGTATAAAGTTTGTGATATCTTTCAAGCATGCAATCATTTCTTTACAAACCTAACCATGATCATTTTCTTAACATAATTGGTAGTGCCACACTCATCACTCTCCTAAATGATGGAAAGTATCTATGGTAAACAACATTGTTTCCTGGAAAAGTATACACTGGAGATTTATGGATTTTTGGAACACATTTTTCATTTTTAATATATAAGAATAAAAAAAGTTGCTTACTCACACTAGGTCAGGGGTTCTCAACCTTGGCAACTTTAAGACTTGTGGACTTCAACTCCCAGAATTCCTCAGCCACCTTTGCTGGCTGAGGAATTCTGGGAATTGAAGTCCACAAGTCTTAAAGTTGCCAAGGTTGAGAACCCCTGCGGACTAGGTAGATTGGGTATGCTGATCCACATAGTGTCATGAATTGGTACTCTGATGTGCAAGAAAATGGAGGATAACTCTTCCTCTGTGCTATGATATCACTGAACTTAACACTCTGGAGCCATTTGCCCTCACAAAGTAGCAGAAAACTTCAATGTGTGGGAAATTAGCACTTTGGAGGGATATTTTAATGGGGAGGCAAGATAGATATGCAGTGGGTAGTGGTGGAGAGAAATTAAAAACCCTCCCAAAATGCATGGTCCCAAATATCTTTCCACTGTGATCATATGTGCATTTTATATAGTTTTACTCTGAGGTCTGGCTTCATTGCCTACAGTTTGAGCAAGGAACAGTTCTGTCATATACTATGTTTCTTCACAGTAGTCACAATCAGGCATGCCTATTATTGCTTTTGTCCCCCTTTTTCTCATGCTCTCACCTGCCTCTTGAATGTGCCACTATTCACAAGATGGTGCTCTCATTGAATGATACAACAGACTCTCTCCAAACTATTCAATCAATCAATCAATCAGAATCAGCTGGAAGGGAATTGGAAATCTTCTAGTCCCACCCTGTTCCCAAGCCGGAGATCCTATACCATTTCAGACAAGTGACTGTCCAGTCTCTTAAAAACCTCCAGAGATGAAGGATCCACAACTTCTGAGGGCAAACTGTTCCACTGGTTAATAGTCCTCACTGTTAGGAAGTTTCTCAATTCAAGGTTGCTTCTCTCTTTCATTAGTTTCCATCCATTGCTTCTTGTCCTGCCCTCTGGTCCTTTGGGAAATAAGTTGACCCCCTCCTCTTTGTAGTAACCTCTCAAATACTGGAACACTGCCATCATGTGTCCCCCCCGCCCCCAGTCCTTCTTTTCTCTAGACCTAGCCAAACACAAACCCTGCAATCGTTCTTCATGTTTTCGTCTCCAGGGCTTTAATCATCTTAGTTGTTCTTCTTTGCACTTTTTCCAAAGTCTCAACATCTTTTTTGTAATGTGACCAAAACTGGATGCAGTATTTCAGGTGTGACCTTACTAAGGCTTTATAAAGCGGTACTAATACTTCACATGATTTTGATTCTATGCCTGTGTTTATACAACCAAGGATTGTATTAGCTTTTTTAACTGCTGCCACACATTGCTGGCTCATATTTAAATGATCGTCCACTAGGATTCCAAGGTCTCTCTCAGTAGTCTTTCACACAAAAGGAAATATCTGTTCTGGCCAACCACCAGAAGTCTATTTCTGTCAGCTTTACCAGATAGCCCAGTCAGGAGACATGAGCAGATAAGCTAATTCTACTTTATTGTAAAGCTAAGTTAACAGAAACTTGCAGATCTGAAATTACGATTTCACAGACACTTCTAGACAGATGCAAATTTAACTACATAGTGCATTGACTGTCAACAATTATGTGGTGGTGTTAATTAGTGCTTACAATCACTTATGTCCCAGTTGAGGTTTCATCAAGCATTGAGCATTTGGATTAGTTGTTGTAAAAGTGGTAGCATCTTTTGCTATGTGATGAACTCTAGAAATATTGGTGGGAAGCCAATTAATTTGGCATTTCCATAATTATCCCACTGCTTTCTGTTAAATCAGAGCCTCCTCTCCTTTCTTTGCTCTTATTTTGCTCTAGGGAAAGGGGCTAAAGCTATGCTATTGTCAGAGCTGCTCCATTTTACAACTATTTTAGCCTATCTTGGTCCAAAGGCCAGCAAGCTAAGTTAGATACAGCTTAATCCCCTTCCTGGATTTAAATGACATGCTGTTCTCCGTTTCTATAGAAATAACAGCTCATTTCATCTAGTTTATTAGGCAGACAATGCGTGTCATGGCAAATTGACCTTGGTAAGGACAAAACATGATCTCTCCTCGCTCAGATAGAAGGAAATTTCACTTCTCATTTCAGTCTTACTTGCAGTTTGGGTGCTTATAATAATCCATGATGCTTTTATTATTGCTAATGGCTACAAATGACTTTGATTAATTAAATTACATGTTTCAAAAGTACCAATATTCTATATATCAGAAATCATCATGTTCTTTCAGTGTCAAGTTAAACTGACATCTTTATTTCCCAAAGCTGGTTTACCTCGACTTCCTTTCTCTAATAAATTCTCTCATACTTCTGCTTCTATTAGGTTGTACACAGTGTTTCAACTGATGTGTGCTGTTTTTAAGAAAGCATACATTACCAGATTATAGTAGCGCCTTAAGAATTGGTAGATGTTTAGAAAAGCACAAAGCATGACATGCTGAGAAAAAAGGTCAGATTTTTTGTTTTATTGTTTCATACAAATAGGGGTTAAAATGGTTCCCCAAAACTTAAGTGCTTTAAGTCACTGTAACAGGTGTTTTGGGAAGGTCTTACCTTCCAAAAATACACAAATGTATAGATCATGCTTGGAACAACCCATCTGTGTGCAAGGTATAAGTAGTATGCTAATTTAAGCACCACAGAGATCAGCTTCCTATTCAGTTATGGGTTTTTAAAAATTCTTTTAAAAAAACATTCTTTTAAAGAATTCAGGTTTGTTATTTTCTACTTAGCACAGCTGTGTTGCACTAGAAAGATATTAATGTATTGTGCTATATTTTAAAAAGTCTTATAGGGTGATGCTACTCTACTGCTCTTTTATAGGTTAAAATTCTACTGAAAACATTCCTTTACTCTCTTGCTGGACAGAAAATAAGGTAGCTAATCAACAATATGCATCTGATCAATTATTTTGGGTGGATTTCAATATGAAATGGGATGTTTTATAAGGTAGTAGTTTTCTGTACGACATTGACTTCCATTTTTCATCTAGTCTATGAATTACAGATGGATATGAAAAATGACCAAACTCCAAGAATTATTATGAAGAGCCTCACAGAATGAAGACCCATTCTGTATTCAAAGAGCAGGCAGAGCAAATACTTCATCAGTAATCTAAGTCCAACTTTGCAAGCTTTAGGTCAAGCACCATTTCAACCATCACCCTTGCTTTTTTCTCTCATAGTTTGGGTGAACTCTCCATTTGCTTTAATGTGACAAAAGTATATTTAAGTTTTCTTTCTCATCTATCTAAAAAGTAAACATTTAAAAATAAGTGCCAAATAGTTCTGGGGCAATGCTCATGCACATACGTGGTGGCCATGGAGGTGCTATTTGAACGAAGAAATAGCAAAGCTTGCAATTGGCAGAAAGGCTTTGCGAAAGATTTCCTTGTAAGAAAAAAATAGATGTGCGTTCCTTATTCTAAAAGGAATCTACAAAAGGGAAAAAAACCTTCCACTGAATTAAGGCTGTGCTGTGGTTGTATTTCTTTCTTTCAACTACCTATAGGACAGCAATGATATACAGTAATTTATCATTAAAGGCTTCTATTGCCTCCAGCAGCATGGAAGAGAGAAGAGTCAGATATCCCCTTGAGTACCAATACCTTAAGGCCAACTAGGTGAGAACTAAATAGACTCTGTAAGCCTCTGCTTTTATAGGGAAAACCGGGGTGGGGAAATAGCAACCCATTGACTTTATGATGGCGGTGGTGTCTGTTTTTGTTGCATTTGCATCATGGTTTGAGGGTACTTCAGAATAATATTATTTCCCACCCCCGTTGTTTCAAGAGTTCTTCGAGATTTTCAAGAAAATATTGGGTAGAATTCATTGCCTGAATAGAAACAGTCAATTCCCTCTGAAGAAAGGAGGTGCAGAGTCTCTGCTCTGAAGTTAATAGCATATTCAGCTTTTTTCTCTAAGTGGAAATCGAAACACTGGTTATTTTTTGCACATGCTAATCCATAAACCATGAGTAACAAACAATGACTGTGTTAATATAACAAATTAAGCCAACACACACACAATTTAACTTGATGCCATGATGCTGTGATTATAAACAACACAGTAATACATCCTGTAAGCTTGATTAATTTTTGTATTAGCTAGCGTATGTTGTTAAACACAGTTTACAGTTTCAATGCTGGGCAGAGCTTTCAGTCTTCTCTCCCTTGAGTGGCCTTTGCTTTCATTTCTGTTCTGGAGACAAAAGTTCATTAAGGAAAAAGCTAAGGAAAAAGCACATCAAGATGTGTGATAGGCCACATCTGCATTCACAGGAGTTGAAAACCTCACTCAGTGAAGAGGATAGATGAGGAATATGGTGGGGCCCACAGTTTCACTAGGCAGTCTTAGCAGATGTTTTACTTATTGTACCTTTGAGTTAGTGTTAACTCCTCGTGATTGTCCAGACAAGCCCCTATAATTTCCTTGACAAGATTTCAGAAGTAATTTACCATTGCCTGCTTCCTAGGGCAGAGGGTATGATTGGCCCAAACTTATCCAGCTGATTTTGTGCCAAAGGCGAAGTCTACAACTCAGTTTCTTTGTTTCTAGATTGATGCCTTAACCATTATACCAAACTGGTTCTCTTCTTACAGTAGCAAATGTAAAGTAAGATAAATGAGTAACAACACAAATATAAACAACCTGGCTTCTCAAAAAAAGCAAGCAACACAGAACATTGGCATTGTGTGTCTTCAATTGGGATTCAGCTTCCATTGTTACCCTGTGCTTTCTGTCACTGAAGTGTCAATTGTGAGATTAGCAAAGGAGATGTCCCACGTTAGCAGTTTAAACTGTGAAGGACTGTTTTATATTTTTTCTGATACGTTTATACCAGAGGTAGGCAACCTTGGCTCTTTTATGACTTGTGGACTTCAACTCCCAGAATTCCTGAGCCAGCCATGCTGAGGGGAGAGTTTCCAAGCTGAGCCATACTGGCTCAGGAATTCTGGGAGTTGAAGTCCATGAGTCATAAAAGAGCCAAGGTTGCCTACCCCTGGTTTATACTATTAAAATATGTTGGTTTCTCACATATCAACCTCTGAAACTTGGGTATTTTAAACTAACTGCAATCTTCCATCTTGCTGAGCTCCAATATACAGCTTCTCCAAGATAGCTTTTCCAATTAGTGGGGCTGAATCTACCAGGATTCAAGAAAAACGTGATGCATAATACAATGCCTGCATAATTCTGGTGTGCTTAGTACATATTTATATGCAAGCTAAACTTTGGAGAATGAAACAAGTAAAACATTGCTTAGAGAAATTAAAGCTAAAGCAACATTCTGTTTCCCACATTGATCAGGTAAATGCTTTCAGAAGGATGACTCACAAAGCAAAATAAGACAGCAACTTCTTTTTATTTCCTTCCCACTGTCTGTTACCTAAGATACGTTGTCTGTTAAGATAGAAGTTGCATCTTAGTCAGTAGTTTTATTTACAGACCTACTCTTCATAAATCCATCTGTCTCATTTGAAAACTTTTCAAACTATTAACTTGGCATTCCACTTTACAAGTAATTCAGGATAGGTGAGGACTTAGAAAGTAGGAAAATAGACACAAGAGACAATACACAGTGAAAGGATAATTGACCATTTCTACACATCTGTAATATTTATAGAGAAAACACTCAGCAGCAATATTCCTTTGGAAAGGACTGTTAGCCTATTTTTTCAGGCTGCATGTTCTTAAGACACTAACAGGCATTGCTAGGCCATGCTACCCAGAAAATACTCCATGTGGACAGCAAAATCAGATTGTTTTGGACAATTCTGTGAAGTACTATATAAATCTGCATTTTAGTCTTGAGCGTATCATTGGACTTAGCATGGCTAACAGGCACAAAGTGAGAGACTGATACGTGATAATCTGCAAAAGTTAGGACTGAGAGGCACTTTGAAAAAGTGAAATATTTTCATTCTTTATGAATATTTCTGAGAGCCCATCAGAGTTATAGGCACAAGTCCTGGTCTTTTCCTGTGATCTAAGAAATAGGCAAATAGCTGCATGTTTTGCTAACTACCAAAGTCAAATATAATTTATTGATCCTTTAGATATGGGCATCACAACAGGAAAAAGGCAATCAGGAATAATGGGCCAGATTAGTTTACCTATTGACTGTGGAATTAAGGCCTCATGGATATAGATGAAAATATGTTAGGTATCATACAGTTGTCAAAGTTTGCCTCCTTTAGCAAAATGGAATAGAAAAATGAAGACTAGAGAGCAACTCAAAAATTTAAATATTTGGTATTCTCTATGTCAGGGCTTTTCAACCAGTGGTATGGATACCACCTGTGGTACATTGGCACCTGGCAGGTGGTACACAACCATCCTACAAAAGTGGTAGCGGGGGAGGGGAATGAGCTGAACCGGTGGCAGCACCGCACAAGCCTGAGCGAGAGACGGCTGGAGCTGCAGGGCTGTCAGGGCTCAGCAGAAGCTCCAGGATCAGCACTTCTTCGGGACTGTCAGGGCTCAGTGGAAGCACCAGGATCAGCGCCAGGCTTCAGCTGGAGCTTGGTGCTGATCCTCGTGCTTCTGCTGAGCCCTGAAGAAGCACCAATCAGCTGGAAAGCAGCACTGATCCTGGTGCTTCTGCTGAGCCCAGAAGAAGCGCCGATCAGCTGGAATGTTGCAGCATCTCCAGGGTCTTGTGATTTACATTCAGATGCTTGGCAACTGATTCATATTTATGACGGTCACAGTGTCCCAGGGTCATGTGAAGTGACCAAAATTTGCTGCCACCACCCAGCAGACTGGGGGAATAAAAACCAAAATCCCCACCCCACCCCCGCTGCCAATCCTCAACAGAAATGCTCACAACAATGAAAACCTCAGACAGGAGGAAGAGCGCCGCTGGGTGGGCAGGCCAGTGTCTTGCTCGGCTGTGGCTTGGGGGGGGCACTTTTTTCAGTGCCATTGTAACTTCGAACAGTCACTAAGCGAACTGGACTACCAGGACTACCTTTTTTTTTTTTTTGGTCATCAAGTTTTTGACACCTTGCTAGGCGACTGGTGGTACTCGGATATTGCCATATCCTAAAAGTGGTATAGTGGGTGAAAAGGTTGAAAAGCCCTGCTCTATGTAGATCAGAAATGAGCATCAAACTGTGTAAGACAATAGATTATTAGTGTTAATATAAAATCTTGAAACTGATTTAGATTATGGCCATTCCACTCTTAGCAGACTACAAAGCCCATGTCAGTCAGTAGAAATCAAAACATAATAAGATTGCATGAATTAGTGAAGAATTCATCTATCTCATATTATGTAAGATCCATTAGTGGAGCATTGATACTGGCAAACCTGTTTCTGGTGTTTCTAAGAGTCCACAAATAGTAAAAACATTTGTCCAAATCCAGGGGCAATTTAAAAGTTGTACAAAACAATTATTGTTTTTTAAAACAATTGATATATCTAAAAAAACCAGTCCCTGAAGTTGTGTTCCATACTGCTAATGATTATACTTCTTTCTCTTCAACAGGAGAGTCCAACAAAAGTAGCTTTTGAGTAGTTTACTCAAGCAATTACATACAGAAATCTCTGGGTAGCAAAGGATAATTGATTCCTATTAGTAACAATCATTCAGCAAGTTACAAGAGGAAAATATGTGGTCATCTTTTAAAAAAAAGTTCAGAAGAAAAATCACATAGAAAACTCATTGATGGCTGAACTGAATTATTTCATTTTTTTTTCTCTGTACTATCCATAGCAAAATATAATCCAGACATATGAAATAATATAACTGAATTTCTCTTCAGCATAGAATAGTTCTGAAAGAACTTAATTTAGAGCAAGTAATCAAGCATCAAATGGCTGAGTTGAATAACAAAAGAAAAGCCACATTACTGAGGTAGATGTAGTTATCTTGATGTTCCAACAGTCATATAACTAAAAATAAGCTAAGAATCTACAGGATGCAAAACAGGAAATGTTGAACATCCACCTTAGAGGTATATATTTCCAAGCCACACCACACTAAACTAATGCTCTCAGCAAAGTTGTGAGTTTAGTGTTAATTTGGTGAGAAATGAGAGTAATGGTACAGATATGAAAGGGAAGATTAGTTGAAGCCCAGGATTCCATGTTAAAATTATGACAGATAGCATAAAAATATAGAAACTGGTAAAAGTGAAAAGGTTAAGACTTTGTTTCAGTCACAGATTTTAGGACCACAGAAAGTGACCTTTCTAAAAGAATTGCAACACATTTTGGATACCACGTAATATTTGGAGGGCAATAGCATATATTAATCCTGCCTAGCTGGGAGAAGCCTCTATTCATTAAAGTTTTATCTATTTCAAACAGAAAATCTTTCTTGTAGCTGAAGCATTCATGGTGAAACTGAAAACATGGCTAGCATCAACATCATCTGGAAGATCAAGCTGAGTCTTCTCAAAATTTGCTGTTCAAACAAGGCAAAATAACATCTCCATCTATAGTCTAGGACTGACATTCCATTTGCTCATGTTCCTCTTTGAAAAAACAAATACCAGACAATAAGACACATTACTGTTTGTACTAAATTCTGTGTCAGTGGTGAAATATTGCAACATAAAAAAATTATTCTTTTGCTATTGTTGGATAATTTTCATCCAGAACGAATTTGTATCTTCTTTCTTGTTTATTGTGGATGCTTATTATATTAAGACGTTCAATAATTCATACAGTTTATGAACACAGAAAGCAAAAATGAGAATTATGATTTGCACTCTAAATCTGAGAAAGAGTTGCCCCCTACTATGTCAATATGGCTCATGAACGTAATGTTGAAGGCTATAATTTGGTATAGAAATATAATATAATCAGCTATGTAACAAAATGAACATTGGGACATGTGTCCAAAATTGCTGATCAGTGTACTCTAGATAGCCATATTATTCCTTCCATCTCTTAGCATCCTGTACAGAAATTTGGGTATATGTGGAGAGGTATATAACAACTCAAAAGGTAGTATTAGCTGTGGTAAATAAAATTTACTTTCCGTTAAATGAACAGAATAACCAACAAAAATCTATCACTCAAATTTCAGATAGCACCATCAGAAGATCTGCCTAGTACCAACAGATACTGCTTTCCTAATCAGAGACTGTTTGGGTATATCTCCATGTTATTAAAACAAAGGAAGCCGTGCTTCACTTAAAGTTTAAAAATAATGCCAATGACATTTTATCTCTTCTCTGTTCATGTTAACACAGGGAGTCCTGGACTTACGACCACAACTGAGCCAAAATTTCTGTTGCTAAGTATTATTAAGTGAGCTTTGGCCCATTTTACGAGCTTTCTTGCCAGCACTGTTAAGTGAATCACTGTAGTCATTAAGTTAGTAACACAGTCGTTAAGTGAATCTGGCTTCCCCACTGACTTTGCTTGTTAGAAGGTCGCCAAAGGTGATCACATAACCCTGGGACACTGCAACCGTCACAAATACGAGTCAGTTGCCAAGCAGCTGAATTTTGATCATGTGATCACAAGGATACTGCAACAGTTGTTAAGTGTGAAAAGTGGCCTTAAGTCACTTTTTTCCAGTGCCGTTGTATCTTCAGTCACTAAATGAACTGTTGTAAGTTGAGGATTACCTGTATGTGATTAAACAGTGGAACAGTAGCAGAAAAGAGAGAAAGAGAGAACAATAATTTCAATGAGAAAAGAAAGGAAGAAGAAAAAAAATAAAACTGCATTTTATCAGAGAAGAAAACCACCAGGAAAAAAAAGTTAAGCATACGTTAAATTCCCAGTGAAATTAACATTGAAAATACTAAACAAATTTAAAATATAGCAGTGTTGCCCATCTGACATACAGGAAAGCAAAATGCCCTATACATTCTGTAATGGAGGTACAGCTCTGTGCACAATGAAATGTAATGTTCCATCACAGATCAGTAAACATGTTGATCCAGACCCAGAGAAAAAATTAGTTCCATAAGCCCCGATGAAAGCAATGAGGCAAACATGCTGCCATTTCAATGGGGCTTAAGTAAAATTATATTTCCCTAGGAATGAACACTCAAATGCATTTCAGTGCTATTAATGAATGTTTGAGATATAATGCAGACTGACATGAGCCATCTGCAGCAAAACCTCACTGCTTTATCCTGAAAAAAAAAATATTTAAAAAGTATTTATTAGGACTGAGTGGTGTTTTGAATCTGAAGGCAAAATGGTTTGGCACTTCAGATTCAAAGCTTTTTTCTGAAGCAGCCTCAGCTTTTCCAGGGATCTCCTGAAGACTTGGTGTGTGATTCTAGAAAAAGATGTGTTTGGTTTAAGGAGTTGCAGATAGGTGTTGTTTGCACTTCTGTGCACTCTGAATCAACTTTTTCACCTTCATGTCTAAAACACTACCCAGTCCTACCATTTATAGCATTCAGAGTGGACCCACTTTGTTTTAACAAAGCATTCAAATACAAGCTGACATCTTCAGGGGGATCCAAACAAGAGTTTAAAGAAGGATTCCCAGAATGAGCAAAAAGTTTTAAAACCAAATTATAAATTTAGTGTCTAAACGTGTTTTTAATGTTGCAAAACATGCCACCGTATTACTGATAAAACTAATCATAATGATTTTTTTGAAAGAAAATGTTTTTCTTTCTTTTTTTAAAAAAAAAATATCCTGATTGCTATCATGCTATAAACTTGAGCAATGCATTCAATAGGTCTCAACACATAATTCAAGTTGATTACTGCATACATTTGACCCACACTGCAAGAAAAATGCATAAAAAGGAAAAAGGCTTCTGTCCTTGAGCATCCCTATGTCCACGCCCAACTGATCCTGGAGAGGGGGGGAAATGGCCTGGTTCAGTCCAGATTCCTTTCCCTCCTCCTGCAGCAGCTAATCAGCGCTGTTTGGTGCTGATTATATTACAGCCCAGTGGGGAATGAGAGGTGGAAAATGGTCATGCCCAGAAGCTGGCATTTCTGCTATACTCGGTCATCAACAGACTGGCGACCTTGCCAGCAAGCAATCATTTAATAACAAGAACCACAATAATAGCACGATTTGGACTACTCAGTTCCCTGAGAAACTATTGTGCTACAGAAACCCAATGGAACTACAAGACAGAGAGAATAAAATCCCAGGAGTCTGACTTTTAAAACTGTTGCCCACTTGACTCTACTAACATGAGAGTGGTACCTTGAATTGGCAGCACTTGGGCCTTTCTTTCTGACATACCGAATAAACCCATGTAGTGCTACCGTAAATACAATCAAATGCAATGCCAAATCTATACAACTGACAGCTCTTGTATTCTATCACCATAGGGCCCTATCCTGGTCACTGTCTAGCCATCTATAATCAAGAACCATTGTGGGTATTTGTTGCTGAACCATTTGTTCAACTTGATGTGGTCCCTTGCTGTCCTCGGTTTATGGTGCACTGCTGAGCATGGTCACAGCAGTGGCAGTAATTTTATCATTTCTTGTGAAGCTTCTGGATAGGCTTTTGCTTCCACAATAATGCCTATTGAAACAAACTTTACATTAAACACTGTAGAATTTCTGAGTTCTTCAGAAACCTGTCGGGGTGCAGGCTAAATTCAGGATTGTCCTTCTGCTGCACAGTCATACATGGCCCTCTGAGTCACTGCCTTCAGTCACTGTCTTCTTAAGCTCAATTTCTGAAGATGGCTTTTCCTCCTTTTCTTCTGTAGTTTTACTGGCCTCCTCCTACAGCCAATAACAAATGCCCCGTGTGGGAGTTAGGGGAGAGGAACAAGCATAAGTTTGAAAAACAATAAGTCTTTCAGTCTAAACTGATCAATGAAAAAGAAACTACTTGCTAGGAACACTTTAACATTTGCTAAAACAAAGATGGGTATGAATGGAAAATGAAAGTTGTTTAAAACAACTTCTGAATCGTACAGTAATCCACAAAACCTCTGAAATTCTAAATATATATCTAGTTATGAATTGGAAGTATATAAAATGTGTATGTATGTTCTATATTATAAAGCTGCACTTCGAGCACATGAAAAAGTGTAAAGTGATTGAAGGAAAAATACCTCACTGTTCTTTGCTAACTATTTTGATTACCATTACATATAAACAAAAATCCTTTAAAGGAATGATTTCTACTGTCATAATAACATGACTGCAATTATTTCATTTCTACTTTTGTATAATGTTACAAGAATTTTACCAGTGCTACCAGATTACTGGAAATAGTTTATAATAAAATGATTGTGACTGAAGCTCGACATTTTGTATGCATCAGACAAAGGAAATTGTATTATTACAATACTTCTGTACAATTCCATAAGAACCCCTGTAATTTAACAATGGTTGGAAGGGGGCCATACTGGCAAGTTGCAAACCTTTGCATCTCTCTCTGCAAATTTCTTGAACATGTTGGCATATATCTTTCGGTCCCGTTCATTGTGCTCCTTTGTCTTCTTCTGACACATGGTAATTTGTGACTTGGCTGCCTTATTCTGTGGATTCACTTCTAGCACTCTCTGAAAGTCACATTTTGCCAACTCAAATTCATTCATAAGCAGTCTTGCCTCTCCTCTTCGGTACAAGCCCTTTTCATTGGCTTGGTCCAGTGCTAATGCCTGCAAGCAAGCATTCTTATAATTAACACAAATTAAAGGTGGGAAAATTCCCTCAAAATAAAAGACATGGTTACTAATAATGCCAGTAACAAAACTATGAACCTCAGCTATTTTTAAAATAGGAAAGTCAAACTAAAGCTTCATACTGCATATGCTAACGTTTATAGTATAATTAACGCTTATATATCAAAAACAGAAACCAAAATTCAGAAGTAGAATGTTTTTACCAGATTGTTTTACAATGACATATATGCTTCTAAAGAAATAAGAATAATATTACTGAAAAAGTAAAGTATTTAAAAATCAATCATGGCAATCTGTCTCTCAAATATTCTGTCATTAAATTATGAAAATCTCTTAAACTAAGCTTCAAAATTGATTTTTTTTTTGCTCCAAAGGCAACTGGATATTTAGATATTGTGGAGCATAGGCTTTTTACAGCTACAAATGGAATATTCTAGAAATAGTAATGTGATACAATGATTAAATGTAAATGGATATAATGCTTAAAACTTCTAAATGGAGGCTCGACAGAAAACATACAGGCAAAGTTTGGATGATGACTCATAAAGCCCAGATATTTATAGTGTTGACCAAAAACACATGCCTTTCTTTTATATAATTATCTCAGTAACATAAATGTTCTGTCTCACTTTTAACACATTGTTCTAGCTGTACTATATTCAGAAATCTGTATACTTGAGGAATATCTTGGGAGAAAAAGCTTTAAGCTTGTAATTTTGAAAAACAATATAGAACAAGAATCAAGATATTTAATACACTGTTCAGAGACATGATACAAAAGTCAGCCAGGAATTTTATCAACATTTTAATCAGTGCAGATGAGAAAGGACTGGGTGAGGTGGCTAATAATTTAGATTAAAGAGACCTTTAAAAAATATCTACTGTAAACTTTCAGCACAAGACTGGTATGAATAGGATAAAATTTAATAAATAGAACTTTAAAGTTTTGTGTCTGGGTAGCAAAAATATAAAGCACTTCTACAACATGGGGGAGATCTGGCTTGGCAGTAGTATATGAGTGTCCTTGTCAGTCACAAGTTAAATATGAATCCAACAGAGTGATGCATCTGCAATATAGCAAATGCTATCTTGGAATGTATTAATGGGAATAGGGTCTATATCACGGTCCCCAACCTATGGGCCACGGTCCACTACTAGGCTGCGGCCTCTTGGCCAGCGGGCTGCAGCAATGGCTGGCCGATGTGCGCACTCTGCCACTCCTGCAACACCATTTGTGCATGTGCACAGGCGCGAATGGTGCCACTAGTGCCGGGCAGGTGTGCGTGGCCAGTTTGCGCATGTACAAACGGAGCTGCTAGCGCTGGGTGGGTGTGCGTGGCCTGTTAGTGCATGTGTGAATGGGGCTGCTAGCACCAGGTGGGTGTGCATGGCCCATTTGTGCATGCGCGAACAGGACTGCTAGTACTGGGTGGGTGTGCATGGCCCGTTTGCTTGTATGTGAATGGGGTTGCTTGCGCCAGATGTGTGTGCACAGCCTGTTTGCGCATGTGCGAACAGGACTGCTAGTGCCGGGCGGGTGTGTGCAGCCCCTTTGCGCATGTGCGAACAGAGCCGCTACCACTGGGTGGGTGTGCGCGGCCTGTTTGTGCATGCGCAAATGTGGCTGCTAGCACCAGGTAGGTATGTATGGCCTGTCTGCACATGTGTGAACAGGGCTGCTAATGCCGCGCCCGTGTGTGTGACCCTATTTGCATGTACACACGTGCACCAATGTAGAAGCTGCTCTCCTTCCCTCCGGGCCATAAGCCCGGAAAGGTTGGAGACCTCTGGTCTACATCATAGGAAGCAATTGTTCCATTCAACTCTGCTTAGGTCAGACCCATCTGAAGTACTGTCTCCCATTCCGATTAGCAAAAAGAACATGACGAATTGAAACAAGTTCAGCAGAGGTCTACAAAGATGACTAAGCTCTGGAAAGGAAACTCTTTAAGAAACAATTCAAGGATCTGAATAGCTTAGCCTACAGAAAAACAACTGATGGGTGATGCAATAACAATCTGTAATGGGATGTGGAAATGACCTTGGCAGATAGGAGGAAAAACCACAGACTAGAGAACCGTCAGACAGATAGCAGCCAAATCTGCAGAAGAAATGGGGCCATAATAAATATCTTAGAAGGGACCTCCCTGGTTTCTTGGACTATAAAGATGAGGGGTGAGAGATGTATTCTGTCAATGTACTCTTACAATAAAGTCAGAGTTAGTATTTCTGGGTGTCTTGTCTGGACTACCTCCCAAGGCTGACACAAATCTATATTAAAAATTGTATAATGCAAATGTATAAAAATAAAATTATAAAGTTGCCTTTAGCTCCCAAAATGCTACAAAATTATTTTATTGTATTTTAATTACATAACACAAATAATTATCCAAGAACTTTAAGAACTTAAGTTATCTTAAGAACTTAAGTTATCAACATTTCTATATTTAATAGATATAGAAATATCTATATTCTTTCTTTGTAAAGCTTTTTGCATCATTTTGATACTTATTTCTAGTATATTTAATTAACTGGAGCAAAAAAAAAAGAAGGAAAATTAAGGAGATTGAGAAAATACTGTAATCCAACATCAATAGTGCTTCCCCAACTCCATGAGGTTAGATGTGTCTTTACCTTATTGCAGTACTCAATTGCTTTAGTGTATTCCCGTAGCTTTAAGTAGCACATAGCAAGGTTGAGGAAGGCTGCCAACAATAAAGATTCTGAAGCTTTAGATTCCCTTTCTGATAAGCCATATTCCATTTCTAACCAGGATACAATCTTTCCATACTGAATTACTGCTTGCAAGTACTTGCCTTCCTAAGAATAAGATTAAAAAACGTTAAAGATGAGTAGTACATTGAAAAGTGGAACATATTTATTTCTTAAACGTGGGTTATAATTTGAAAGGAAAGAAGTGGCCAAGTTGCAATTAAATTTTTTTTTTTAAATATTTTTATTGGTTTTTTTTTTAAATTTTAACAGAAAAAAGAGACTAGTCATATCAAATCATAGTATTAAAATAAACAATCATCCATAAACAGAGCATAAATACATTTTCCAATGCATCTAATGATAATAACTCAACTAAAAATAAACATCTCAAACAAATAACCTTCATCGTTCTCTATCTAATATTATCTATTCTAATAAGATGAGTTTTTTTTTTTAGAATGTAATTGATACTGCTACTACTATTATTATTATTATTTTTCTTTTTTTCAACTGAGGGATTTATTGATATTGTTATCGTCATTAATATCATCTGTTTAATTTTAATAAGATGAGTTTTTTTTTTAATGGATTGTTTTGATTTAGAGAATGTATATATTACATAGTTTAAAATTCTTGTTAAGATTATACAATAATTATGTTTGATGTAGTGGGGTTTTCTTTTGTTATACCCTGTAAGCATTCTGGGAAGTCGTGGGTTAGGGAGGGATTATAATTTTAGATAAGATGTTTTCTCAACTGTATTTGGGGCTGGTGGAAGAATAATTAATTATTGTTATTAAAGGGTTGTCTGGGTGGCCTTTGGTGGAGTGAAGATTGATTTAAGTGGAAGTTGATAAGAAGGGGGAATAATGCAATTAAAATTTTTAATACCAGAAAGCTGTAATATCAAATGCCTCTGTTTTGGCTATATTATGACAGACCAACACTTACTGGACAAGAATTGTTCAGAAGCTCTCCAAAGCTATATATCATTGAAAGATAAAGACAAAGGTGGATGTTAAGAAGGAGAGATTCTCTGAGCAAATAAATAAACTACAGATGGCTTATCAATAGAAGACACGTTTTTTCATGCTAGCATTGCTAGAATATTGACACATACCTTAAAATACACAGTCCCTTTTTCTTTGACAATGGCAGCCTGTTCTAGTTTCTCTTTGGTGTCCATCTCCCAGGATTCTTTGGCCTATAACCAAGTATTTATAGTAATAATCAAACAACAGAAAGCGACATAATACTGGAAATCTAATTTATACTGTGTGACATAGTAAGATTTGTCGACTCTTGCTAATTTCAAATTTAGTGTTACTTAATCCCAATAAAGAGTCTTTTTAAACCACTGTAAAAGTTAACAGCAAGCAATAAAATAATTATATATAAAAATATTCATGAATTTATATTTGGCTTTAGAAGTAAGGCAGAGTGAAATTTGAAGTAGCCCCATATTGAAATCATTGATATTTCCTTTCCAGTCCAAATTATATTCGGCTCCACTTAAATCTGTCCTGAAGACAGAGGAGTTAAAAAATATGAAAGGATAATCCAGAATCATGAAAGCAGCCTATACAATGCTCTTGAGGCTAGACAGATTTCTTTCATTTAAGTTTCCTTCCTGTGAACATTTCCCATTATAGATTGGCATCAATGCTCCACCTTATGTACATCTTGTTCCTTCCCTGTACTTTACAGAGATGGTACATTCTCCATCACCCTAAAAAGGGCACAGCCTGTTCAGCAATTTTGCCCTGCCCTCCTTTCAGTACTGTTTGGCAGGACATTTTTTTTTTCTACAACCAGAAAAAGAAGTACAAAAGGAACAAGCCTAGGACAAGTCTTGGACCCCACCCAAAACAATAAAACACACACAAGAACACTGTGATCCTAGCTGACATATCTTTACCAACTTTTGTGACAAACATGCCGGATGGAGCTGGAAATGGGTCTTCCTAAATGTATTCACTGTAGAAAAATTCCCGTGAGTAAACATCCAATGTGTACAGGATGGTTTGTTATTTGAAGAAATTCCATTCTCACCTTTTCAAAGCTTTTCAATGTAACTTCATACACAAGATCAGCATTTGGTTCTATGCCAAATACAGGCTTTCCAGCTTCACCAAACCCATATCTAAAACAAAGCATGGGAAAAAAATAATAACAGAAATGACACAGAATAAGGCACGTTATTCTGCATTCTGGATATTTACACTCATAGGGAGATAATTAGTTAGCTACATATCAGGCCCTAGAGACAAACATAGGTTGCCTAGGAAACCAATGTCTGAGTAGCTCATTTAGGGCAAAACACTTATATACTATACTGGACTCAATGTTATTACTTTGTATTCAAATTGGAAGCATTCTAGTGCATTCTATTCAATTTTTCACGCATTTGTTATCCTTTAATGTTTTTCAAAATCTTGAAATTACACTAAACACTGGATATGCAAATAGTAGGAATATTTGAAATAATTGCTTAATTCTATCTACACACTATTTAAATATCATTTTAAATATATTTAAAAAGAAATGGTTTATTCTAAAACAATTTACATTATATAACAGTGATGGCAAATCTTTTAGAGACCGAGTGCCCAAAAAACTGGCCCCGCCCCCGCTCCACTCCCCTGCCCCGCCCCGCCCCGCCTGCCCACAGGACCACTCACCGCCTCCAGGGCCCGCCGCAGATCACCCAGGCAGCCCAGCAGTGCTATAGCGGCCGCACCCTCTGCCTGCGCGTGCCCTGCAGCATCAACTGCATGATAGGGTGTGAGGGCAGAGTCTTGTCTATGCTGCCTGGCTGCCATGTCCTTGGCTGCGCTGCTCCGTGTGGGCCATGCTCGAGGGCGACTCTCCTTCAGGGGGGCTGCTGGAGAGGAGGGGGCCGCGGGGGGGAGGCAAGACTGGGGCAACGACACGTGTGCCCACAGAGAGGGCTCCGGGTGCTGCCTCTGGCACCCATGCCATAGGTTCGCCACCACTGTTATATAATAATCTTACTGCATAGGAATGGTGTTAAGTATAAATGGGATCTATATAAATGCTATGTAAAAATAGAATGAGAGCCAGGTTGTTGTAGTGGTTAATTGTATCAGGCTAGAAACTGGGAGATCTAATCTAATCAGTTTATGATTTTGGGCCACTCACTTACTCATCAGTCTAGGAAGGAAGCAACGGCAAGCCACTTTCAAAAGTCCCGCCAAAATAACCTGTATAGGCTTCTCCAGGTTGACACTGGAAGCCAAGACTTGAATTAAAGGCACCAAATAAATAAACGGAGGGGGGAGACAAACATCCCCCCACATTTCTTACTGTGTTCCTATATGCAAGATACAGTCTTCTCCCCTTTGCATCTTCTCCAGAGCTTTGTCAATTCCAATGGGAATGTCATGGTCTTCCCCTTCTCCAACAGTGAATGCTACATCTCTACAATCAAACATTCTGCCATCGCAAAACCCTTTCAAGTGGACTATATGGGACAGAGAAAAACATTGTAGACTGTAAGGCACTACCAACAACATTTCAATATGCATTAAACAGCATGACCAAAAAACATTATTTGTTGGCATTCTTGTCTTCAGCATGGCTGGCATAGCAGAAGAACTTGGTCCCAAAACAAACTTCAAAATCATATTGTTTTTGACTTTTTCCCTATTTCTAAAATGGGACCATGCTTAAACTGATGGCTGTTAACTTTTTTTTTTAAAAAAAACAACTAGATAAATTTTATTTACTTATTTATTTATTATATTTATGTGCCACCAATCTCATCTAGAGGCAACTGTTCTTAGCCTACAGAACTGAAGACAAGTTTACTCACATTGTGGGCCAGTTCTCTGAGGCAATGCTGTGGACATGGCAACTCTCAGTATCAGGCAGCAAAATCCTGCCTGATTTTGAACCCAGACTGGAATTCAATGCTGCAAAAGTTACTACCATTCTGCCTGAACACAAAAAGCTGCCAAATGGCACGGCATTACATTGGCAGGATATAATTTCTTTGGTACTTTGAGAACAAGGTGAATTTAGATAGGAGCAAGGACTGAAAGGAGTAATTTACCTTTGTTGCCAGGCAAAGTATTACGTCTCTGTTCTATCAATGTTGTGAACAATCCATGGATTGTTTGCTTTATCACAAGTACTACAGATTGATATTACAATGTATAGATATTAATAGTTTCTGTTTGTGTTTTGTTGTTTTGTAATGGAATGACAAACGACAAGATTTCAGTAATATTCTTAAAGAAACCTATGTGCAGATTCTAATAATTCCCTTTCCATTATAGCTCATGAAAGAAAAAGAGAAAATGTATATATGCTGCCTACAGTATCACTATGAAGGTCCATGCTTCTCTGGAGTATGGTCAGGATAAAAGAATTTATTTTTTTTTTTGCAAAATTAGCACAAACTATTGCAAATGTCTCAGAAATCTTTACAATTACACTTGCTAAGTAACATGCAAGAATAGGTATGGGAGTTTTTTCCCACCTAAAAGCTAGATAAAATGATATTAAGTTGTAGAATGCTGAAGAATACCACTCAACATAAATATGATCCTAGATATAAAACAAAGTTATAAGATTAGTAACAAGGAATTAAGTGGTTGAGAATGACCATTAAAGCTGAGGAGGGTTGGACCTGATTAGAAACTGATTGTAAGACTATCATGAAAACATCAAGGCCATAGGCTAGACTGGAAGTAGAAAACAATTTATGGAAGAAGGCAATTGTAAAATACTTCTGTTATGTTGTCCAAAAAATAACAATAATAATAATTGGAAGGCATCCAAATAGGGAAGGCTAAGCCAAATTGTTGTTGACAGAAGTTATGCATCTGTGTATACGCATATGTAGGAACTGGCATTTATACATGCGTGAGAATGACTGGGCATGACCTCTCTCACCAACCCTTTCTACCCTCTTTTGCAATCTCCAAACACTCGGTATAATCCACCAATCCCCAAATTGGGAGTGTTAAATTATTCAAAGAATACAAATCCTGTATTCATTCTAAGCCAATAATGAGGCTATAAAGATGGGCAAGATGTCTCTCAATGACTGTAAAGGGAAAAGCCCAATGGCACACTGGCATGACTTGTTGTCAATACAGCTTAAAACTTACGTCAAGTAAACCTAGTAATTACTAACTGACGGTGTGTTCTACAATGGAAGTACATTAAGAAATGGAAGTCATGTAATGGGCATGCTCAAGGTCAGGCCACCATAGGAGACTTACCTATCCATAAAAATGGTTTTCTTGGCCAATCATAAAAGATTCATTTACTAAAAGAGGAACTATTCCTTTCCTCACCTGAGAATATAGGGTGCATTCTACTATTCTGTTGGGATCTTGGTGGGTACAAATAGATATAATAGGATATTTATTTATTTATTTTGGCAGCATTTATTTATCTGTTTGTTTATATTTCATATTTCTGAACAATCCATCTCCCTCAGAGAGGGGCTCTGGACAATGTACAACATAATGCCATCTCTCTAAAAATCATTTACAAAGCAATAAAGACAGGAAATCAGTAGAGATGCCTGCGAACATTCCAGAACCCAAGGCACCAATTGCCTATCTCTGCACAATTCTGCTCTAACTTATCACCAAAAGCAGGCCACATATGAAGTCTAAACTAGAGATTAATCTATAGACTAGAATCTGCAAATAAATCCAGAACTGTATTTAGGCAACACTGTTCTAAATGCCTAGCACATTATCAAAAGTTTGTTCAATTGCCCATCATTCAATGTAACATTTGTACTCACAGTGTATTCCATACTTTTCAACCAAGAAATGCTAAAGACAGCTATCTTACATAAATAAAAGATTCAGGTCAATCAGCATGATTTGAATTTAAGTGATAGAGTTTTACTCTGTTCTTTAGCTTACCAATGCCAGAATGTTTCATTATCATTAACATTGCTATTTGAGTGGTCCATGGATTAATTTTACATACACTGAGCATTTTTTCATTTTATTTATTTGCATTACTGACAACGTCCAACCTTCCCCGACAACTCTGCTAGCTTAAGCAATGCTTCAGGCATTTCATGAAAAAGTTTCTAGTCCAAGAATGTTCATAATACAACACTTTTATTTGTCTTTAAGGCCCTGCAACCTCTTGTATTTGTATCCCGCGTAAAAATTAGTTGAATCCAAGTAATCCTTTGCTTCTCCCTTGTAATTTTTGACCCTTGGCCTTCACATATTGAAGTAACTATTTTGTGTTCTAATAAAAACAATTGCCAATATAAATATAAAACAAATATAAAACTAAACAACCCTCTCTCCTTAAAAGCCTTTTGCACTGGGAGCCAACATTACGATTTTTAGGTATCTGTGGATCATCAAGTATGCATATCATGAAAAAATTGAAATGTAACAAGATGCCAGAAACTTAGCATAAAATGCTATAAAATAAAATTGGATGGGAATTCAAAACCACTTTCCACCAGAGATTTTGTTCACATAAACAAGGAGCTCAAGTTCTTTTGAAATGTGAGCTTCATTCCATTATTATTAATATACATTCTACATCTTACATTTTTTCTTTCTATTTGACAATCTCTTGAGTACAATCTCTTATACTGTTGTATATCAATAGAAAAATATATTTTTCTGGCTGGAAAAACAGAGCAAAAACCATGTCCATCTCATTCACTACTGTCTGTACAGTTTGGTAATATGATAAAAAGAATGTGGCTCTGAATTCTAAGAGCTCTCTCTTTATGTCTGAGAAACCACACTTTTTGCCACAGATACTTAAGATCCTTGGAGGTATGCTTTTCACTTTTCAAGCCCTGTCCTATGACTCTCCAATTGCTGGTAACAATTGTTTGTCTTCTGCAAAAACAACCAAAAGGAAATCCAAACAGTATTTTCCTTTTCTTGAGCAATGTGAATCTTCTTTCCAGGTATCCCATCTGAGGCAATATTTAGGTGTTGTGTATATTTTTCTGAAGTATGTAATGAGTGGCCTAAAGCAACATGAAACCTGTCTACAGTGATACATGAATGTCTTGCAGTACTAAAGTTGTTAGTGGCTGTGTCCCTGGAGCTAAGGGGTCAGAAATACTATGGCATCACCTTATGTGTTACAATACGTTTGACCAGTAGACATGTAATCGCCCTGTATTCTTAGGCAGCATATTGGGCTAGTGTCCAAGCAGAATCTACTGGTAGCTGTGAAGGAGTTTCCAAAGATTTTAATCTATTATTTTAAAGACATTTCTATTTTCCGGGTATAATTTAGAGTATATGTTATGTACAACAATCTTCCTGATGTAAAGTATCATCGTATATTATTGTTTTTGTAGAATTTATATGAGCTGTCCATTGAAAATAAGAGAAAAAGCAAAATATTTTGTATAACTGAAACTGGGCAATAAAATGTCATCCTAATTTTAAAAGATAAAAGTTCCATTCTTTGGCATTTAGAGTGAACTTTGAAGCTCCTTTTCCAGATAACAAAATGGGTTCTTGCAATGTTTTGTTAACTTTATAGTTTTCACACAGTATTTTTATCAGGGGGATTTTGGCTAGGAAAAAGTTTTATGTACAAATTTCAAAATAATTAGTTCATATATAAATATATTAGATATATACTAATTTGGGGGTGGTACCATTCTGTTCTGTGACAACAATCTTAATCACCTAAATTCACTCTTTGACAAAATGATTCTGCAGGAATTGTATAAATATAGTACAGGAAATAATTCCATAACATGATTATCAAAGCTTACTTAAATACTATCTGAAAGAGATCACTTGGGTTGAATTACACTTGGATTGCACAGTAAGAAATTCCAGCCAGACTAGGGAACATCAGTTCAGCTGTTGAGTTGACTTATTGTTCTCTCTGTGCCTAGAGCAATTTTGTTTTGAAGAGCACAGAACATTGTGTTCTTAATGTGGCTGGCACATGAACTCTGTACACTGACAGCAATTTGTACAACTTGATTAAAACAGCAGAGGGCTGCATAGTAACTTGTAATGCAAATATCCAAGCACAGTCTGTGTTTTAGGAAGCATAGCAGTGAAATATGCCCTATCATTGAAGTTAATAAGACTGTCTTCATAAATCCTACCCTAAGATTTTAACACAACTACATGCATGTCCTAATTATAGTAATGTCATGAGTCTTTGAATTAGCTTCCTAGCTAATGCTGGGTTTTACTACAACTCAGTAGAAACACTATCAGTTAATGATTGTTGTACAAGTTTAATCATCCACTTGTCTTCAAAATACAGTCAGAACTACTTTTCTGGTTTTCCGCAACCTGCTAGATTCATATTAAATCAATCAAAACATTTCCACTTTACTAGAGTTGACAAGAAATCTGAAATGGGCTCTCAATCCAAAGACTTTTGTCTCCTAGAATAGAGAATTATAACAAACATATTTATTTATTTAGAAAATGTATATAGTCACCTACTCGCTCACATTGACTCTAGGTGGCTTAAAAACAATAAAAACATAGTATAGAAAACAAATAAAATTTAAAAAAAAATCAATACCCCCCCCCAGCCCAGACAACAACATGCAGTCAAATAAGCCATTTGATGGTCTCCATCCCACTCTGGGTTCGCTGGCAAAATATATTTACTGCCTTTGGAGCATCTTATTTCCCTGCTGTTCACGGCTTATTTTTAGGGTTGTTATCATAATTTTTGACTATACAGATACAATCTAGGTCAGAAGATGTGGAAACAATATGTTTCTCTGAATTGGCAATCCTGAGAAAGTGAATGACAGAAAACAGGGAGTTAGAATAGAGATGAATAACACTCCAGTCCTACAGGGATAACAGCCTACATCAGGGGTTCTCAACCTTGGCAACTTTAAGACTTGTGGACTTCAATTCCCAGAATTCCTCAGCCAACAAAGCTGGTGAAGTCCACAAGTCTTAAAGTTGCCAAGGTTGAGAACCCCTGGCCTACATGATCAGGGAAGGAAGCAAATGGGAGGATGGGGGAAAGCTTAGTTAACAGTGCATGGAGGACAGGCAGTCAACATCACCTCTTTTCCCTACAATAATTTGTTTCCAAGATAAATCATTTTTTAAAAAAAATATCCCCCCCCCAAAAAAGCAGAAAGCTAGCAAGAATGTGGAAGCACAATGCCTCTCCAGTTGTGGATGTGTGCACATGCAATAAGCTCCAGGAGGTTGATCAGGAGAAGCTGATGGAGAGAGAAATAAAATAACAGTGAAAACTGGTAAAGATGTGATGGAAGCATCCCAGGTTCAATCTGACAGTTCTACTGCTGTTACAGAGAAAGGATACCGCTCTCAAGGAACATAAAATTATCCTTGAAAATAAGCAAATCCCATGGGAGATGGACAAACTACAGACATCTTCATCTGGCAAGAATATGTCTGTCAGAAGCTTCTATATTGAGATTCAATATTAGAAGCACAGTGTGATGAGTGTGATGTACACACTGCTCCTACCGGTACAGGCATGAAGCCTGTTGATCATTACATGCAATCTAGATATTCTACCATAAGTAATGAAGAACCCTATTCCACAGCATCAGTAGAATATTATTCTTCCTAATGCCAATAATGTGTTACCTAATAATTCTTTATAATTTAAAGAACAAGTTTATAAAAAGATAAGACTATATTTTCCCAACTTTTTCTTTTCACAAGGGGGAAGAGAAGAGAAGCCCTGGGAAACTCCAGCTTGATAAAAAAAAAGTGTGTTAGAAAATTCAGCTAACCTACACTACTGTGCCTGGATCTTATCTTTTAGACATATATCTGAAATTATTCAATTGTCTTTAGCTCCTATTTTCCATAAGCCTCATCGTTAATAAAGATGGGGGAGATGAGATAATTGTTTTCTCAATTAATGGAAAATACTAAGAGGTGGCTGACATATGCTTTTCATTGGTTTATATAATTTTTTTAAAAAAAACTTTTTTGTGTGTCATTGGAGTTATATGCTTCCCAAAGAATGTAGTTATTGGACATTTCTGAAGAATAGGCAAATAAACAATTTAAGACACCTATAAATATGTTTATCAATGATTTGTGGACTGGATTATATAATCAGGAAGAAAATATATTACATTATAGTAACCTTGCAATCATAATCTAAAGAAACCAAAAGCCATAATGGTGGGAATGATTTGCGATATTAGTATCTTATTTTCTGAGGAATTCATATTTAGCGCTAAAAAACCCCAGAAAGTGTGTAAATTGTAAGTATATGCTTTAGGGACCATTGTAGAATTTAGAATTGATATACTGTAGCGTTGTATCTAAAATCACAGGAAGGGAGAACTTGCAAGACAATATTGTAACTAAGATGTCATATCACCAAACTTTTGCCTCAACAGATAACCTTTCCCTTTTTAATATTTTAACACATACGCACATACAAACAGAGAAAAAGAATATCCACCCTTCCAACTCTGTTATTCTGTTATATAATAGATTACAAATCAGAAATACTATTCATATATTATGGGGGTGACAGGATAGAGAAAAACAATATTGCCATGGATTCTACTTTTACTGTTATATTATACTTTAATAAGACAGTACAACTATTCTGTGCAATGACCTCAGTATTTTACATAGGCTGAAGAAGATACTCACTCTGAACTGCTGCTCCTTCATTGGGGTTAGAATATCCTTCACCTTTCTGCTTGATTCTACGAATGATGCCTCCATTATCAAATAAATCCTCTCCTTTGAAATCAAGCAGTTCAATCTAAATGAATAAACAAATAGCTCAAACTTTAAATAATGTAAATTCTGCATATAAAAACATATTGACAAAACACAGATGCATAATATCTAAAGAGAAATCCATATGATGACTTTTCCAGTGAGCCTGCTTTCCTCTATATTTATAAGAAATTGGATATATAAAATATTTAATTCAGCTATTGTATCCTTTTAGTAACAATATACTGACAGATATGAGGGACTATAACCAGAGTAATCATGGGAATCAGCATTACACCAGACTTTATTTGAACCAATGATACGTCAAAGTTAAGTCATTCTCATCTAGAAAAACCCTTTTCCCAAAAATTTAGGATGGTTGGGGTTTTTTTTTTTATTAAGCCCAGCTAAGTATCAGCATCTAGTCAAACCTGACTGATCTTAAAGTATTAGATAAAGTTGGATAGGAAGCTACCAAAAAAAATTCAGGGTTATAGTGTAGAATTTAAGTTTTAAAAAATCCACATTAAAAACAATTGTAAATCACTTCCACTTTGTTGCTGAGAAAATCAAGCTGTTGAATTAAAGGAGTTTATTTTAATTTTTTTTTTTTTAGTTTACACATATTTCACTGATTCTTTATTCATTAAGCCTTGCCCAGGGTTCTGAGCAAAATCAGTGCATTCCTCAGGCTCTAATGCAATGCAGTTTTAGGCATAGCCCTCCATATTCTTTCTCAGTGTGATTATGCAGAACTGGTTTGGAGTTCCTGGTTGCCAAAACAGTATTTAAATGATACATTTGCAACAGTTATGCTATTTAAGGGACAAGAGCATATCTTTTTCAAGCCTGGTACAATTTTACCCCTGCAACATGATGTTTGAAGCATTGTCATTGACAGACTGTATAATAATAATAATAATAATAATAATAATAATAATAATAATAATAATAATAATAATAATAATAATAATAATAATAATAATAATAATAATAATAATAATAATAATAATAAAGTTGGAAGGGACCTTTGGGGTCATCCAGTCCAACCCCCTTGCTCAGGCAGGAAACACTATAACATTTCAGACAAATGGTTGTCCAATCTCTTCTTAAAGACTTCCAGTGTTGGAGCATTCACAGCTTCTGGAGGCAGGTTATTCCACTGATTAATTGTTCTGTCAGGAAGTTTCTCCTTAGTTCTAGGTTGCTTCTCTCTTTGGTTAGTTTCCATCCGTTGCTTCTTGTCCTGCTCTCAGGTGCTTTGGAGAATAGCTTGACTCCCTCTTCTTTGTGGCAGCCCCTGAGATATTGGAACACTGCTATCATGTCCCCCCTCGTCCTTCTCTTCGTTAAACTAGACATACCCAATTCCAGCAACCGTTCCTTGTAAGTTTTAGCCTCCAGTCCCCTAATCATCGTTGTTGCTCTTCTCTGTACTGTTTCTAGAGTCCCAACATCTTTTTTATATCGTGGTGACCAAAACTGGGTGCAGTATTCCAAGTGTGGCCTTACCAAGGCATTGTAAAGTGGTATTAACACTTCACATGATCTTGATTCTATCCCTCTATTAATGCAGCCTAGCACTGTGTTGGCTTTTTTGGCAGCTGCAGCACACTGCTGGCTCATATTTAAGTGATTATCCACTAGAACTCCAAGATCCCTCTCACAGTTACTACTATTGAGCAAGGTACCTCCTAAACTATACCTGTGCATCTGGTTTTTCTTGCCTAAATGTAGAACCTTACTTTTTTCATCACTGAATTTCATTTTGTTAGATAGTGCCCAATGTTCAAGATCCTTCTGTATCCTAAGCTTGTCTTCTGGAGTGTTGGCTATTCCTGCCAGATTGGTGTTGTCTGCAAATTTGATAAGTTCCCCATCTATCCCCTCATCCAAATCATTGATGAAGATGTTGAAGAGCACTGGGCCCAGAACAGAGCCCTGGGGCACTCCATTACTCACTTCCCTCCATGTAGATGCAGTTCCATTGAGGATAGCTAACCAATTCACAATTGTAACACAAAGTAGTTGGGGGCATAATTTAGGTCACTCAAACTTCCCACTAATGTAAATTTGTCTCATAGTTTTTATAGAACATTAACAGAAATTTTATAATTAAATAAAAATCACAAGTCCAATGCAAGGTAAGAAATTCATAATGTTTCTTCCTGTGAAGGCAACATATTTTTATTGGCAACCCTTTCAACAATTTTGGAAACATTTTGTGGACTGCAAATAATTTTGTGGCTAGTGTCTTTTATGTTACAAAAGTTTGAAAGATAACAACAAATCAAGTTTTATTCATGTTAGCAATATTTACAAGATTTATATGAATGGAAAGGTAGTTTTTATATCTTTAGTTATAAGATTATGTTTTCAGAAGGCGGTAATTGTATGAAACTTTTTCCAAAAGTTCTGGAGCTTTAAAGCTATCTAGCATAAATAGCTGGTTCAGATTACTGTTTTATCCATTGAATAAAAAAAAATGGAGAAACAGAAAACTGATTTTAAGTACCCATTTCATCTCAGAAATTATACTTCTGTTTATACAACCTAAAAATGCATTTGCCTTCCTTGTAGCCACATCACACTACTGGCTCATATTCAATCTGCAATCAGCTACTGTGCCAAGATCATTTTTGCAAGTACTGGTATCAAAGCAAGTATTTGGCATCATGTATCTGTGCACTTGATTTTTGTTTCCTTAAGTATTTTGCATGTCTCTCATATTTAATACTGTTATTTTCAATCAACTTATCCCACTTTACAAAATTATTTTGATTTTTATTTCTTTCTTCCAGTGTATTAGCTATCCCAGCCAACCTTTTCTCATTTGCAAAACTGATTAAGCATTGCTTCCACCTCTTCATGCCTCATTTTATGTGTAAGACTGAATTGCCTGCAGACTTTAATTTTTAAAAAAAAAAATATTCTGATTACCTTCTGCAAGTACATTTTCCCAGAATAAGAAATACAAATGTGAATGTTATTGGTTTTATTGTTCACAGCTCCCATATGAATTATTTTAGCGAATAGATGTATTAATGATATAAAAGCATAATTTACATAGTTTTTATACATTTATATTTTATTGTAGTTCCTTTAGAACCATAGAATTTGAATACCTCTAACGAATAAAAATAAATAATATTTGATAAGCTTACCTCAAAAAAGAGGGTTGCATTTGAGGGGATCTTTGGTACACTACCAGCAGAGCCATATGCATATTCTGGCCTACATAGCAAGTGGCAGATCTCTCCTCTTTTCATGGTGGCGACCCCAATATCCCATGCTTTGATAACCTGACCTAACATAAGGAAAATTTCAATTTAATAATTTTGTTCAGTAAGCTTTTCTTGAATCATTTAGAAATACACAGTGTCATAGTCAAGTGACAAAACAGGGCACTGTACTAAGCTTTAAACTGTATGCCTCAGTGACTTTTTTTATCTGACAGTTTAAATAAAGTGTAATGTGCTTTACTGAAGTGGCACTCATTTCAGCAAGGAAGTTCTGCATAATCATCCAATTCAGACTTTACACTACACTGGATTTTAGCATGATCTGCAGAAGCTTTTCTGCGCTGAAGCCTTCAGCTGCTTGTCTTCCATGTCTGAAGTGGCTGGAAAGAAAGACAGCTTAGGAAATCTTTTTCAGGGTTTCAACTCCTTCCTGCATTTTGGTCACAGTGACAGCCAGGTATTCTGTCCAGACTATGGTCAATGTGATTTCTGATTAGGGGAATCCCTCCTTCTTTTTGCTCCCACATGAAAGCAAGTGGTAATTACTTTCACTTCTCTGGGTATGGCTTTTGAGGGCAGATGAAAGCCCCCTCCCTGCCTGCCCCAGTTTTACACTTCTCTCTATTCCTTAGGCTAAAAAAAGGATCCTTGGCAGAATTCTTGTCAATTCTGCCTAGTTAAAAGTAAAAACAAAAACAAACTTGGCATTTCACTGGTCCTCTGCTAAACCTGTTCAAACAATAGTATTTTTTTTAAAAAAAGGCATAGCCAACATTTCAATGTTCTACTACTGAACCTGAAGAAAAGGCATTTCTTGGCAGGCAGCCCAGTACAAAATGGCAGGCTAAGGCAAAGGCAGAGGGTGGGGGTGGAGGAGGGCATGATGCCCATCAGAATAAAGAACAGCCAACTGCAAAAGAGGCATTTGTGTAAGACAAAGTGAAGCACAGCAAAAAAAATGGACTGTTAGGCTTATTGCAGAGAAGAAAAACAATTAGTTTTGATGAAAAGTAGAGGAAGTCAGGTAAGGTCACCTTCCTAGGAGCCTAAAATGGCTGAAAACAATGTAATCTGTTTGTGCCCTTACCAAGGTGTGGGTAATCTCTATTCTAACTGGGCCAAGCAAAAAGTGCAGATCAGCCCTTAATCTCACATAGTGCTTAAGCAGATTTTTTTAAAATAAAAAAACGCAATTAAAACTATGTTGTTTTATTACACTTTGACACATCAGAAAAAGAAAGGAAGATTTCAATGGAGCTGCAACCTGATAATCTGAAAGCATTCCCAATGTCCAGGAATTAGGGTAGAATCATTTTCATATGAATGGAAATAGCAGGATGTCCTTCTCTCTTCTTGCCCAGATTCTCCTTCCATGCTCAAAATCTGCTCCAGAGCAGGTTTTGTTGATGAATGAATGAAAGGCTGAAAGAAATTGTCTCTTTCCATTCTGATAGCGGAAGCCATTGTAGTAGCTGATAAACATCCCATCCTTTCTACTTTACTTTTAAAATTTAGCAAATATTTGACTATATTTCTTTAAAATGTTTGTTTCTTTCCACTGTTAAACACATTTTCAGTTAGGTGCATTAACAGTAGAAGATCTGATGAAAACCTCTAGATTAGAAGTACTACGGCTGAAAACAAATCCTGAGAAAGACTTTGGAGAGCTGATTTTATTCAGATGACAGCTACATGTGCTCCAATGCTTAGAGCAGGCATGTCAAACTGCCAGCCTACGGGCCAGATGCGTCACTCTGAAACCGCGCCCACCCCATTGCCGGCAATGGGGGAAAAGTCGCGATACGTCGTGCGACGTGGCGTCACGAGTTTGACATGCCTGGCTTAGAGGGCCATTTGACACAAATGATTATAAAACAGCTTTATACATCCACATAGGTTGAACAATGAACTTCTCTTCCTTCACAGTTCTGCAATCATGCTGCTTGACAGCTATGCCAAAATTCCTCAGATGAAAAAGAAACTTACTGTGTCAAAATTGTAAAATCTGCCTTTTTTGTAAAACCAAATAAAAAAGATACAGTATTGCCATTAGCCAAAGTATTTTTCCACAGTCAAAATAAACAGTGACATGCAGTTTTATATAATGTATGTATTTTTATTAAACTATTTCAGATTGTAACTGTTGGGGAAGAAAGCTACGTATTTTTATGTTCCGTCAAAACTGAAAAGCATATACAACACTAGCATGTCAGGAAGAAAGGTCAGGCATTTGATTCCCCACCCATAATCAGTAACAGATACATCACATGAGGTCACTAATCATGTAAATTTTATTCACATCTGAAAACTCTAGGCTTGCTTTAAAAGTATTTATAAACCTACAAGAAGCTGGCCATTGCACAATGGGTGGATGAAGATTTCACCATCTGATAATTCTTAATGTTTACAAATAAAGCAAGTCTTGTGTTAGCCTTGATGGTAAACTGGAAATTTAGTCCCTGCCTGGAAAAAGAAGGGAGTGAGCATATATATTTTGCTACTCATGCTTGCACAAAAACATTAGGAAGTATCTTTTTCAATTAAATATGGCAGCATACTTTCTCAATTATAGAAGTGATGGTACAGCAATATATCCCATTTTCACAAGAACTGCTAAGGGTGAATCTACCCTAGAAACCTGAATTATTAGAGCAAATTAGTATGATAACTTCATTCAAGAAACTAAGGACTTGAACATTATAAACACATATACAAAGAATTTTCCTCTAAAAGGCCTCTAATCTTATGACAGAAATATAATTTTCAAGTCTTCCAGCTTGTGGTGGGAAACTGTAAGAATTAAATCATTTTGTAATGTTTGCATCTTCAAAGCAGCCAAAAATACCATCTCAAGTTAAGGTCAGCACTTTATAGCAATATTATGAAGGAAAAAAATACGGAGTGCCTGATTTGCTGGATAGTGACAGATCCATATACTTGCCAATTCTTAAGAGTTTTCTCTGCTCTTATAGTCTTTCTGAAAACAGGATTATATACAAATATATTGTAATTTTGTTGAAAAAAAAAACCCCATTTATATCCCTAAAGCTCTCTTTACCTTTCTCCACCTTTTCCACTCTTTACCTTTGCCCAGGCTGAAGATAAATGGCTCATTCCTGTCACGGCTGGAATCAAACTTTTTTCCATTGGCCAGCTTTCCTTTGTAATGGACATAAACTTTGTCTCCAATCATAGGAGATTCATCCTTATTTCCTGGTTTCTTCACAATCTAGAATTAGGATATGAAAACAGGTAAGGTAAGAGGGAGTGTCCAATTCCTGGCCAATGAACCATAATAAGAACTGAATGATAAACAAAAACTTGGTGGACAATACATCAGCACACATTAAAAGTAATGATAAAAAGGTAAGGAATTTATTATGAACTTGAATCTCTCAAATATATGGGGGATTTGATGTTTGTTTCATTGTAGAAATGCTACCGGTATTTATTTTTAAAAAATGCACATTTTGCTGTAGTATCCAAACTGGTTCTTTTATTTTATACTGTATTCAACTACAGTATCCGTTTATGATCTAAAAAGCCCAGGCAGTTTGGCCACAAAATACTGAAAAGTCATATGCAATCCTGTATGTCATTGTGGCTTCTACATCTAGCTAAATCCCTCTTTTCATATTTATCATAACAGAATTGAATTTGAAATGTAAAGTTACTGAAATATATATTTTTCAGAAACTACTGGTAATTTTAATTCCTCTCAAACACTCAAAATGGTATAAACGTGTTATACAGTATCTTGTACTTATTCCACTTTTTTTGCTTATGTTAAACTTTACTACAGACATGCTAGGAAAAGGGTGCTGCCATTTGAGTTGGAATGTTTCTAAACTGTTATGCTTGGGAAAGAACATTAATTTCTCCTACACTCTCACCTTCAGAACTCCTCGATCTTTATTTGGTGTTATATCTTCACCTTGTTCAGCAAGAGTTGCTGCTTGGACCTCGCCTTCCTTCTTTGTAGCCTCATCAGTTGTCATGGTCTCATTTCACAGGCAGAGCCTTTGCAAACAAATACAAACTTGAATGATTTAATCAAACATTACTCCAAATGCTGCCATCTATTAGATGACAATTTCTCCATATGTTAATAATAAATGAATATAAACAGTAAATCATTAAAAAATACATGGCTGGAGAGTCTTTGCACTCCCATGCAAGAAGCTGATAATGACAGTGGACAAAGTCATTTTGCTATCTCGATTTTTTCCTCTTACCATCTTGTTTTTATTCCCATTCCTGTAAAGCCTGGGAAGCATGTTAGTTTTGTTGTTTTTAACTGGAATAAGAAGTGGATTGAACACATAGGTAGCACAGGTCATCACTGTAACCCCAAAAGGCTATTTGGTTCTTGACACAAATGAATTAAGAGGAGGAAAGAAATAGATTACAATTCAGAAAGATCACACATCTTAAAATGGAACAGAAATATTTTTAATAAATAATAAATTTATTAGCACCTGAGTCCTAGAAGATTATTGTTATTATTTATTAAAGCATCAATATGTTCACTTAAGAAGGTTAAGGAGATTGTTCTTCTACAATGGTTGAAAACTGATCAAAGAGAGAAGCAACCTGGAATTAAGGAGAAATTTCCTGACAGTGAGGATAATCAATCATTGGAACAGCTTACCCCCCAGAAATTGTGGGTGCTCCATCACTGGAAATTTTCAAGAAGAGACTGGACAATCACCTGTCTGAGATGGTATAGCTTCTCCTGCTTGAGCAGGGGGCTGGACTAGAAGACCTCCAATGTCCCTTCCATCTCTATTCTATTCTAATATTGTTTGAATTTGGACCTATTTTTGCTACTGTTGGGTAATTTGTATCATTTCCAAAGTTACCCAGCTACCTCTAACTTTATCCTTCAGAACAACATTTATCTCTATTTTTTCATTCCTGCCTCCCCCAATAAAGAGAAGGAAGAATGGGTGAGAGAACAAGAAAAGGCAAAAATTTCATATATCATAGTAGAACTTTTTTTAAAAAGGACACTTTGGAGAGACATTTGTTTTCCCGAATGTGACACAGAGGATGTATTTATTGATTTATGCATTTATATCCAGCCTTTCTTCTGAGAACTCAAGATGGTTACATAGCAGTCAACTTTAAGGTTTATCACCCCGGCCTCCCCCCCTCCAAAAAAAACCCACTGCAAAGGCTAGGCTGAGAGACAGTAACTGGCCTATCACCAGTGAACTCTGTGGTCAAGTGAATTATATTTACACTCACACAGAGATAGTACACTATACTCTGTCCTGAAGCATATTTCTTTTCTACTCACAGTTCTGAAGTAATGAAAACAAGTAAGGAACAAGAACAACAAAAATAACTGATGAAGGTACTTCCGGTCCAGTTCGCAGCGTCTCTAGTTGTATGGCGAGACTTGTCTCTTCATCGGCTAGCTTTCCCTCCACCGGCAGACCCTTATGCGGGTCCAAAGTCGCCCTGGAGGGTGCGACTTCTGTCAAGGAGGCTCTGCTCGGCTGCTGAGGAGCAGCGGCTCCCTTAGCTATCCGAGCCATCTCTGAGGGCCGACGGAGAAGAAGATCGGCCAGTAAAATGGCCAATCACCCTGCTGCTTCAAACTGCAAGTCAAAGAACATCTAAGCTATAAGAACCCCCATGGTGAATCCGGGTGTGACTTTTCTTTGCTATTGTCTCTATTCTATTTTGTATTTGCTACCTGAAAAAGCCTTGTTGGAATTACTTCCCTGGCTTGAAAAGGCAGCTTCTACATTTTTTGGGAAGAAAGGTGTTCTATAAAAATAGAACAAAAATTTAAAGACTATATTTACTTTTATATTTTTGGGGGTATAAAAAATCTGTTATTTTCCTCTTTTTCTAAGAATGTACTATCATCCTATGCTGGAAGATTATTTCTTTTTCACATTATACTTTAAAAGATAGAAAAAGGGAAATGGCATTTGGAAAAGACCTTTTTTAAGTTACTGAGGACTTCTAGTGGCGAAAATTTAATACTGCAACTTCTGGTTACTTGGTTTGAAGATAGCTGACCTTCAAAATACTTTTGAAGAGGAAAGATAAGCTGGGTAACTGTGGGAACTGTGGGGGTGGATATTGCCTAAATTATATTAAATATAACCTCCACAAAAAAGAAAAAAGAGACTCTTTTTAATTACTATCAAAATGGAGAAACCTCAGTCACATTTAAACTGTACACTTATATTGGAAAAGATCTATGAGGCTACTGCAGAAATATGTGCTACAATGAAAAAGTTTACTATAGAACTAAGATCTAGGGATTTCACTTCAAATGTTCAAATGGACGTCCAAGCTACATCTGACTATAAATCAAAATATATCAGAAGAAGAATCAACAGAGATAAAAGAGGAACTTATTCTATCTTACAAACCTTCCATCTGCAACTTTAAGGAACAGAAGCAAAGACTGAGATTTCAAACTACAAAGCAATGATGCTTCAAGGAAGAGAGAAATAGACGTCTAATGCAGAGGATGGGATTTCTATTATTTCAAAGGCTACTGCAAGCAACAAAGATAGATCCACTGGCTGAAAGGGAAGCGTCCCTATGGAAACCTTCTTGGCACAGGAAAAAAGCCAGAATTAGACTGAAAAGAGAAATTTAAAATTGTGTAATGGATTAAAAGTCAATGTTGGATTTATGGTTTGTTTTAAGGATTATGATTTTAGAGTTAGAAGCAAGAAAAAATATAAACATATATACATGAGGGTGATTTTTAGAACGGATATTTTAAATAGATTAAGAATACGTTTTGGAATAATAGATATATTTTGATGAAAACTAGATATTGGAATTGAAAAAATGTTGATTTTTTAGATTGGCATGGTTTTAATAATTAATGGAATGTTTTAATTTAGTTAGATGATTTTTGTACAATAACATAGATGTGATAAGGTATGACAATCAATTGGATGAAATTTGAAGTTTGTGTAATGAATTGAAGTGAATTAAGGTTTAATATTATTTTTTTAATTAAGATAGCTATTGTGTAATGGAAGAAGAAATAAATGAGATTGGTGATAAAAGGAGGGATGAGAGAAATTAAGAACTAGAATACATCTGGAAGGGATACCTAAATTGATAACTTCTTGATTTAAAGTTAAATTTGATCTTGGTAATTGTAAACTGATAAAGTTTTAAAACAGGTTTAATAATAATAAAAATTTAATTTAGAAATGGAATATTTTAAACGTATTATGTTACTTGAGGGAAATAGAGAGGAGACAGTGAATGTATTAAGTTGAGTTGTTTATTTATGTTTTTACTTTTGAATGTCTGATTACCCAAACACCACAGTGTGTCCTGAGTACTTTTTCTTAAAAATTAAAAAACCAATAAAATATTTCTTAAAAAAAATAACTGATGAAGTAAATCTGGAAGAATTGAGCTAGATCCTGGGTTGGATAAAGCAGGATCCTAGGTGGGAAGACCAGCAGGGGAAAACCAGTTCCTGGAATGAAAAAAGAATGGATTTAAGGAGCAGATAGAAGACAGAGAGATATATCCTGGATCAGGAGGTAGGACTGATGATAAAAAAGCAGCAACAAAGTGGACAGGAGCAAAATGGATAGAATGGGATGAGCTGGTAGAAAATAAGATGAGGGGGGAGAGAGCAGGAGGAATGCCAGGGAGAAAAATGCAGCCAAACAAGATAGAAAGGAAAAAAAGAAAGAGAAGGGAGCGGGAATACTTTGTGAGGTGATGGAGGAAGAGGAGAAAAAAACTTCTCAAGTAGATGTTGTTGTCTGATGGTATTAGTAGTATCATTGCAGGATATAAGCTGTTCCAAGTACAGTAAAGCTGCCTTTTGCAATTGACTAATAGTGATTTTGTCAAAGCCAATGGTGTTCAAGTACTACCCCAGATGTTTTGGGATTGCATCCAAGGCACCTATTACTGTTGGTAATATTTTTGTGTTTTTTTTTACCAAAGTCCTTCAACTTCTATTTGCGTGTATTTGAATTTTATGATTTTCTCCAATTCTTTTTCTTCTATTCTGTTGTCTCCAGGTACCACACATCACTATCCAGACTTTTTTGTCTTTCTTCTTGTTATTACAATACAATACTATATTTGTGAGTTTTATTTTGCCTGCCCAGAATGTCTAGAGCTAGACAATTCATAAATGTTAATCAATAAAGAGAAAATAATAAAATAATCGAGCTGCACGAAAAGGGAGTTTGAAAAATCAAATACAATTTTGTTCTAGAAAGCAACATTTGACAAGGGTTTAAGTGGAGAATCATGTCTGAACTTTAATCAAAAAGACAGATAATTACACTCAGGCACATATTATCGACCATCTGTAGCTATGATTTCAACTCAACTAAAGAAAAATATGTTCAGTAAAGCTGAAGAACATAATTCTAGCATTTTAATTGTTCCAAATCTGTTATTTGAAAAACACAATCCAGCACATTAGTGGAAGACACCGAAAATATTGACAGTCATTTAATATTTTATTTTTTCCAGATTGAGATGGCTGGTAAACAATAGATGATAGCAAAATGAAGTATCCATCTGTGCTACTATTATCATAACCCAGAATTTCCAATACTAGAACATTAGGCCACTTTTTTCTGAACTATATTTTATAATAGAAGTCACAGATTAATCTTTTTTTCTTGTCTGTATAGCACTTGCCTATAAAGTCACCAAATCACCAAGAGTCAGACACAACTAAATGGTTAAAACAACAAATAACAACATGATAGTTTATATTTTAGTATCAATCATGTGATTTCTGATGCTCCCTGCCAGCTTCCCACAGGCAAAGTAAATGGGGAAGCCTGCAGGAAGTCAAAAGTTCCCCCCACTCTGATTTTTTGCCCACCCATGATCACCTATGTTTATCTATTTAGATCAGAAAGTGCTGATCAAATGTGTAATGTGTATCTATTTTAAAAATAGACTTGATGCCTTTTTAACACTATCATAATTTTCATTGAATATGATACTTATATTATTGCTTATTTTGTTTCCATTCAGTCCAATAAAAAATTGCATCTAAAAAGGACATTACAGCTAAATATCACTGAACCGGAATCTTGAACTATGAGAGAGAAAGAGAAAGAGAGAGAAATAGAGGGAGGGAGGGAGGGAAGGATTGCTCGATTTAATAAATGCATATCAATGCTACGGTAGTAGGATCCATGGCAGAAGAAGCTAAAGAGTAAAAGAGCTTAAGGACACTGAGAAAACAAGAGAAATTAAAAACCCAATTACAAATACTTCCAATGAAGAAAAAAATGAAGGACAGCTACCTCAAAATCTCAGTGAAATTCTGAAAGTAAGAACATCTTTTTTGTTTAAATGTTAAGTAGTAAAAATGAGGACAGATCATCAAAGAAGAAATACACTGAACAGGAACAGTAAAGACAATGTCACAAATGTTAAGAATGAGCTGAGACTGGCCAACAATGTTAAGAATAAAGAAAGAATTCTTCAGGTATGTTCAAAATAAAGAGAAAATAAAAGAATAAAAATATAGTACCAGTTGCTCATGAAGATGGCAAGATGCTAACAGATAACAAAGAGAAAGCAGAGCTATTTGATGCTTACTTTGTCTCAGTCTTCCCCAATAATAGGAAGATATTTCATCAGAGAACTTGAAAAGCAAGATGAAGGGATAGGACTGAAGTTCAAAATTGGCAGAAGCCTAGTCAGAGGATATCTATTTATTTTAAATGAATTCAAATATCCATTCCAAGAAACTAGAATGCAACTCTGGTAATGGTCAGGCTAAAACCTTACACATAGTTAGGATTATCTTGAACTGCAAAATGACTGGAGAGGGCAGATATTAACTCTATCTTCAAAAAGAGCAGCAAGCAAATTTCAGGAATTTAGAAAACAGTAAAATCTCAAAAGTCAGGAAGGCTCTAGACTAGCTCATGGAGAGTTTAATAAATATAGTAAATACCTTGAAAACAATGTGATCATTATCAGAAATCAGCATGGACTTGTCAAGAATAAGGCCACCACATATACACTATAAACATCTGGAAAACCACTATATACAGCAAATAGGTATAGGCTTTTGCAATGCAGATATAGAAACCTAAGTTAAGAACAATTCTTGCCAGATTAACATTTCATTTTTTGATTCTGGAATTTCCTTATTGGATAGTGAGAATGCTATAACTATAGCATAACTTGATTTCAATAAAGCATTTGCCAAAATACCCTGATGGCATTCGAATAAACTAGCTACTTAAGTATGGGCTGGATTGCATAATTTACTACCATTTCATTTTGCATAGCTTTTTCTATATAGTTCAGAACTTTTCTTTAACATTATCTCTTATTCTGGATCCACTGTAGGAAAGTTCAGTTCTAGTTCCACACAGACCTCCCAGGACAACAGCTAAGGCTTATAAGAGATTAAAAGATTTGGGTAGGTCTAGACTTAAGAAGAAGAAAAAATATGATAGCATTCTTCAGTTAGCTGAAAATATAGCATACATAAGAAGGTCAAGACTTCCTCTTTCATTCTAATCTGCAGATGGAATAATGAATGAACATTCCAGTTGAATGTTAGAAAAAACCTTCCTAACAATACATATGTACATAGCCATATCATGCCATTCTGACTCATGGAAAGCAACATTGTGAAAATTGCAGATACAAAGTAAAAAATAGAAAGCAAAAGAAATTAAAGATGTGAGATAAGCAAAAGGAAATATTAATTAAATCCAGTTTACATAAATGCTTGAACCATTTTTTTTGCTTCTACTTCATCCATACATAGATTTCTACACAACCTTTTCTCAATGTCTCACTTCTTTTTCAGGATTTCATTAACTCTACCAAACTACAATTGTCTTTCCTTTCTCACTTGATTTATTCTTCATCCATATATTTGTTTTTCAACTGAATCCTTATCATTTTCTTAAACCACCTCAACTCACTTTCATATTATGTGTATTTGTATTCACTCCACGTTATTTACTCATTCATTCAACATACTTTTAAATATCTCTTGATATAATTTTTCCAGTTACTCAGAAAGGTGGTAGATTGCCTATAAATGTGTTCAAGTAGAAGCTAGATGTACACAATATGTACACAAATACACTGTGTGCACTTGAGGAATGCTAAAATTAATATGTTACATTTTCAGCTGTTTTTTGTCCTAAAATCTAAACAGTGTAATATATGTTACTGAATTATAATTAAAATATTTAAAATGTTCTTATTAAAAAATTCCAGCTAAATCTTTAAATGATAATTATCAATTTCACTTGTCTAGATTTTTTCAGTTTATATAGTATGCAAAATGTACATGACATTCCTTTTTAGTGTAACTTTAATAAGTAGTAATGAATATTATTTCATGATTAAGTTGTAATGATTTGTTTAAAAATTGGCTGAATGGCATGCAATATAACATTCTTTTGCTATTCCTTTTTCCATATGTTTTTCATTTTCTTTAATCATCTTTGGAACATGTAAGTACATATACTATAGATAGAGACTCCAGCTCTATAAATGCAACCTACTATTTATTATACTGTAGTTGCTGCTATTGGGAAAAAATCTGATTGTAAACTAGTTTTCCATCACAGCTTTCATTGAAAGTTGTATGCATTATGTGGGCTTAACGGCCAATAAGCCTTCTCCTCATACGAAGAGGTCCAATAATGGCAAACAATAAGAGATATATTCAAAGATGCAATGATATCATTGGTGGAATTTTTTATCTGGAAGGGAGAATTTAAAGTTTATACAAACAATGGGTCTTAATAATCTAGGTCAATTTTATTTTTGCTAAAAAGGCAAAATAAGTTGCTTATGCCTGGCATAAGGAAATATCCAAGTACTGTGATGACACATATAATAACTTTTCCCCATAAAATTAATACATGCAGCATGTAGGGATATTTATTTATATAATACTACCAATATATGTATAATGGATAGGAAGAAAAAGAGGGCAAAAAGTAAAGAAATTAAAGCTGCAAGTACATCTTAGCTGCCTAACTGTAGTTCTACTCTGCTCACAAAATGATTTATGATCATTTCAGAGTGGCTCAAAAGCTCAGCAATATACCTGCTGTCCAAGAAATGTTTGGCAAAACTTTATTTGTTTTGTATGTTACAAAATCCTTACCTTCAGGCAAATATCACATTTTAATCTTAAATGCAAATAGCCAAGACATAAACAAACTAGTTAATTAAGAAAGTGTTCTCAATCTCTCATATATGCATGCACATATGACTAGCCCTAAATTATGAATAAAGCACATACTCTTGTTCCAGGGCATTGTGGGAGCAACTGGAAAAGCTAGCCCTGGCCAATACTGGGTACAGTGTAAAGAAAAGCCAACTATCCAAAGGCATGTATATATTGTCAATACACGTTTTAAATATGCTGTCTGCTACTTGAGTCAATTTTTTTACCAGAATTCAACTGAAGTCAAATTTCTCTATGTTTTACATTATTTCTAAGTCATAAATGATAAATCAACATATGTTTCCAGCTAGATCTGCAATGGAATGGATTCATTTTTTAATTTAACTTCAGTCTGAATGGCTTATGTCAGTTCTTAAATGAAACAGAAAAAAATGCTCTTTTCTTACTACTAATTGTTATATATGGGCTGAAGTCACATATCTCATGACATTATGGTTTGTTTTAACCTGAGTTTAGTGAAGACTCCAGAACCAATTACTAATAAGCAAAGTACAGTAATCATGGCCTCCTCAATCAATTCTGGTTTATTTTCTCTTATTGTTAGATTCTCTTGCCATGTGCAAGTACAGATTAGTTAGAAATTTGTATGAGAACATAAAAACAAACCGTGAATAAGTCAAGCCAAGTCTTTGATCAATATACCAGCCATAAGTCACTATTTTAAACTGATTTACTGCCCTTAAACGCTGTTTTATTCACTGATTCTCATCTGTACAAAATCAAACTCAACATGCCATGTTCTGGGTAAGCTCGATGTGTGAATCTGACCATAATGATATATCGCACCAACAGTACCAGAGATCCTTAGTAAAATAAATTTTCAAAAGATTATCTTGAAGTGCAAAATGACTGGAGAGGGCAGATATTAACTCTATCTTCAAAAAGAGCAGCAAGCAAATTTCAGGAATTTAGAAAACAGTAAAATCTCAAAAGTCAGGAAGGCTCTAGACTAGCTCATGGAGAGTTGTACAAAATCTGTACAAAATCAAACTCAACATGCCATGTTCTGGGTTAGCTCGATGTGTGAATCTGACCATGTTATATTGCACCAACAGTACCAGAGATCCTTAGTAAAATAAATTTTGAACATTTGCCAGGAACAATAATGCAGGTAACTGTCAAAATAGCCTCCACATTTTTTGTTGCACAACAAGAACATCTCTTAAATGTAACAGAAATGCTCAACTATTATAGGGGGTAGAACAGCACATAGATTAAAACAAAAATTATTATTCCTCAACAATAAGTGTAATTGGCAGGCATTCCTCAGATCCCAGCTGCTCATTCCAGGTTTATAAACATGTCAGCTTGTAGCATTGTGAGCCCTACTGGATAAAAGAAATAGAAACTCACTTGTCTGAGACAAATTGCAAATTGCATTATACCGGTAGGACTTAAGTCCAAATCTTTATCAAGCTAATCATTCCCCAACTCAATTAGACACTATCATATAGATATGCCCCAATGGTCTCCAAGCGAAGGCTTAAGCAGTTGAAGCATGCTACTGACTGATCTGCATGGAAAAAGAATAGGGGAGTAGAGTTCCCAGCTCTGCAAGCAAAAGGATTGGAAGGCTCTAGAATTGTCAGATCACACCTCTAATTACCCAGGTTGATTTGGGAAACATACACAATACTTGTTGCAAACAGGCCAGGTTACAGAAATAATTACTGGTGCACAGCAAATATGGCAGTTTCAAGAGATGATTGGTATGATCTGATGTATGAAATTAATATAGAAAATTGAAATGGAATTTCCATAATTCAAAGACATATAATCATGTCTCACATTATAGAAGCCTTAGAACACAGGTCAGCAACCCGCAGCTCCAGAGCCACATGTGGCTCTTTGAGCCTTCTTCTGCGGCTCCCAGCCTCCTCCACCATTTGCAGAGAGAGAGACAGAGACAGAGAGAGACACTTGTGCTTCCCTCCTCTCTCTCTCTCTCTCTCTCTCTCTCTCTCTCTCTCTCTCTCTCTCTCTCTCTCTCTCTCTGTGTGTGTGTGTTTGTGTCCGTGTAAAAAAAGAGAGTGGCCTCACGCTGTTCTTGGACAAGCTGACAAGCTTATTGGGCGGGGCTCCTGCATTTGCTGCTGCTTCCGGCTTCCTGCTGAGTCGCAGCAAAGGCAGGAGCCCTGCCCAATAAGCGCATCAGCTTGTCCGAGAACAGCGTGAAGCCACTCTCTTTTTTATACACACACACAGAAAGGGGGGAAGCGCAAGTGCCCCCTCCTCTCACTGAGTGGGGGAAGAGGACTGGCAGACCAAGGGCAGGAGAGAGCCAGCCCAATAAGAATGTGTGTCAGCTTGTCGGAGAACAGCATAAAGCCAGCTTGCCAGGTGAGCAGAAGATAGGAGAGAGGAGAGGGGGGGAGAGAGAGGAGGAGGGAGACAAAGAGAGGGAGGGAGGGAGGGAGGGAGAGAGAGAGGGAGAGAGAGAGAGAGGGAGAGAGAGAGAGAGGGAGAGAGAGAGAGAGAGAGAGAGAGAGAGAGAGAGAGAGAGAGAGAGAGAGAGAGAGAGAGAGAGAACTCATGCACAGCAGCCTCTATTTCTTTTTAATTTCCAAAATTTGGAAGAGTGGCAGCTCGCTGACAGACCGGAATAATAAAATAAAAATAAAAAAGTGACTGTGCAGCTTGCCAGCCTTAGCCAGGTAATATGGATCCTCTCTTGGTTTCAGAAGAAATTACTTTGAACCAAGGAATGCGAAGTTTATTCCTTGCATTGCATTTAGTCACCTCATGACAAACTATGCCATCACTGAAGTTCTTCACTATTTGTGAAACTGTCAGCTACTGGCACACTGTCAAAGCTAGCAAGTAAATTGGGAAAATGATTTGAATTTGAAAGTCATGATTTAAAAAAAATTAAATAATTTAAATAATTGAAGTCTAAGATAGTCTGTAGTTTTGGTTATTATTCATAACCAAAATGGTTTTTCCTTTTAAATATTCCTAAATCTCATTCTTCAGTGATCTCATAAGAATCAACAATGCACAGTATACATAGAGGGGGTACCTTTAAATATCAAATTGCTGAACAGGTCAATTGTCATTTGTCATATGTTGAGAAAACTGTTAGCAATTAACTAACAATTTTAACTCTGCATGAAGAAATCAACTATATAGCAGTTACACGAAGTGGCTGAAATCAGTATATCTAATAGACTTTTATTGTGACATTACTGCTGATTAATTGCAGCAATGCAATTAAATGCAGTCTCTGGCCAAATTTCTTATTGAAACTAGGCATATTGATTTTAAAGGTTTATTAACCAAAAATTGAATTTTCAGATCTTTTACAATTTTCAAGAGTTATTTTTGGCATTATAATCCATTATAAATGTTAAGTAATTTTTCCCACTTGTTTTTCCAATTTCCCTATCAAGTTTAGCAAGATTCACAACAATTTGGAATATAAATTGTCCTAGCTCCCCCAAGTGGCAATACTAATTTTTCAAAAATATTTGAAATAATGTTTTAAACAAAAATTTTTTACTATTAATCAACTTTCCCTAGAACAGTGGTGGCGAACCTATGGCACACGTCAGCACACATGCCATTGCCCCAGCCTCGCCTCCCCCATGACCCCCTCACCAGCAGCCCCCCTGGAGAGTCACCCCCAAGCGTGGCCCACACGGAGCAGCGCAGCCAAGGACATGGGAGCCAGGCAGCGTAGACAAGACTCTGCCCTCATGCCCCATCCCGCACAGTTGATGCTCTGGGGCGCGGGCAGAGGGCGTGGCTGCCATGGCATTGCTGAGCTACCTGGGCGATCTGCAGCGAGCCCTGGAGGCGGTGAGTGGCCCTGCGGGCAGTCAGGGTAGGGGATGGGGTGGGGGCGGGGCAGGGGCAGGTGGTGGAGCAGGGGCGGGGCCAGTTTTTGGGCACTCGGTCTCTAAAAAGTTCGCTATCACTGCCCTAGAAGCTAGAAGCAGGGTGGCTGGAGACAGAGATGGAAATTATTACAAAATAAATTTCAGTCACAGCACTACTTGTTTCTATTCTGAACCACTGAAATAAGAATTTCTACAATAATATACTATAAATATTTAAAGGATCAGGTGTGAGAAGATTGTGGAACTGAAATACTTCAATATCTTCATCTGTTGATAAAGCCAATTAATATAATATAGAACACTGCCGTAGTTTTCTTGTAGTGTGTAAGATCAGTAATTTACTAAATAAAAGTCCAGATTATTCTAAGACTGGCAGTTACAGGGAGAAAACTGTGTATCAAAGATTAAAAATACTAAAAAAAAAAACCACAATACTAAAAATACTACAATTTACTGCTAAGTCATAGATATTCATAACTGGAGAACAAAGCAAATTACCCAACTGAGTTAGATGACAAGAAATAGGACTTACTCAAGAGGTCTAAAAATACCTCTTAATTTAATTTTATTAATAGAATAAAGAGTTTTTCACACACACACACACACACACACACACACAAACTTTCTGTTTCATTCACTGGTTCTCAGAGTATTCAAGAAACAGCATTGGAAGACGATACATAATAGATAATCCATTTTCAATTTATATGTCACAATTTGAGGGGAGAGTAGTAGTTTCGCTATTCTTTATACTCTATGCTGAAAAACACTATATGCAGACATCACAGATCCCATATCTCATTAATAGAACTTACTTTTAGCATTTATTCTTAATTCACATTTACAAAATTATATGCAAAATACTGCCATGTAGAGAAAATATATTTTCTTGGATAGTAAATTCTAAATCTCTGCTGTATATGTTGGTGAGTAGATCAAGCAATTAGCATGCACATTTCTTTAAGAAATTTAAAATAATAGTATGTGAAGGATTGAAACCTCTTATTTTTATTACAATTCTGTAATCATTATATCAGTGTAAATTGATAACAGTGTAATAAATTTTGACTATCTCAGCTGGGAATGAATGAGAAAATGTAAAGTTTTATACTTGGAAATAAGACGGATCTGTGATCTTATCCTTATTACCTTATAATACTCCTGTTCTTAGCCTGCCATGCTCATCAATATTTTCTTGTACTAAGTAATTGACACAAGGATGGAAGTAACCATCACTTTTTTTTTAATTTGCCACCTTTATATGTCACTTTTTCTTTGATCTATAGGCTATAGATTAAAAGCAGTTTAGTAAAACTGTTTTTATTCATTTGTCTGAACAACACAAAATTAACATGCAGAATTAAACTATACTGTTTAGAAACTCCTATAATATTCTCTAGTATGTAAATATCAAAGGATTTCTATCAAAACTAGTAACAAATGCGCAAATTGGCCTTTAAACATTTGCAGCTAATTAACTCATATGCATTTTATTTTATTACACAGAATAATACTGATACTCATTGCAGTATGATTTATGACAGCACTTCTCTTAATCTCATTTTCAAAGATTTATTAGTGAGCCACCAAAGCCGAAACATTGAAGGGTTCTTGTTTAGGAACTCAATTATATGACTTATTTTATGTCACTAACCAAAGAGACTTTGGAAACTATCCATTTATAAAATCAATTTGCCTACTATTAGCAAACTCTAAAAGTCCGATATTCTACATTTTACAGACCCAAAAATTAACTTAAAAGACATTTAGTAAATAAAAGGCAGGGGGTTAACTCCCCTTGTCATTAAATATTTCAATAATTATATATCAAAACCAATTATAGACATTTTATTTTATAAATACATTATTTAAAAACAACACTAAAATATCTAAATTTTCACAGCTACTACCTTAAAAAGACACCATAACTAGCTATCAAGTCAGATGCAGACTTTTGTGAAACTGATAAAATATTTGTATCATTTGCAAACAGTCTGAAATTATAAAGAAAAAACAATCCTTAAATAAGTGCAAGGCTCCTATCACAGGTCTTGGTATTGCATAGACAGACATTTAGAGGTATATTGCATTATTCATATTTAATTCTACAGCGATATCAGGAATATTTATTGTATGAAGTATGAAGAGATCATACCCATACTGCATTTTACTATTTCTGCAATAATTGTCTTATAGTTAGTTCATAAATGGAACTAGAGGTGACAGTGAAGCAATTCTTACTAGACATGGGTCTTACAATAAAATATGAGATCATCCACAGGCACGGAGTGAGATACCATCAGTACGCTGATGATACTCAGCTGTACATTTCCACTCCTGGCCAAATCAGTGAAGCGGTTGAGGTGATGTGCCAGTGTCTGGAGGCTGTGAGGGTCTGGATGGGCGTTAACAGATTAAGGCTTAACTCCGACAAGACAGAGTGGCTGTGGGTGATGCCTCCCAAGGACACTTCAATCTGTCCTTCCATTACTCTGGGGGTATAAACCCCTCGGAGAGGGTCCGCAACTTGGGTGTCCTCCTCGATCCACAGCTGACATTGGAACATCATTTGTCGGCTGTGGCGAGGGGGGCATTTGCCCAGGTTCGCCTGGTGCACCAGTTGCGCCCTTATTTGGATCGGGAGTCTCTCCTCACAGTCACACATGCCCTTGTCACTTCGAGGATCGACTACTGCAACGCTCTCTACATGGGGCTACCCTTGAAGAGTGTTCAGAGACTATAGTTAGTGCAAAATACAGCTGCGCGAGCAATTGTGGGCCTTCCTCGTCGTGCCCACATTTTACCAACTCTCCGCATGCTGCATTGGTTGCCTATCGGTCTCTGAGCGCAATTCAAAGTGTTGGTCATTACCTACCCTTTATGGCATTGGACCTGGATACTTACGGGACCATCTTCTGCCACATACTTCCCTACGACCGGTGAGAGCGCACAGGGTCGGCCTTCTCCGGGTCCCGTCAGCGAAACAATGTCGTCTGGCGGGCCCTAGGGGGAGGGCTTTCTCTGTTGTGGCGCCCGCCCTCTGGAACCAACTGCCTCCTGAAGTCCGCGTTTCTCTCACTCTCCCGGCCTTCCGAAAGAATTTAAAAACCTACCTCTGCCGGCAGGCCTGGGGATAATTGTTGATTGTGGTGTGATTGATGAGTATGTGTGGGGTTTTATTTTTAATGTTTTTGTTTGGATTTAGACTGAAATTGTTTTATGTATATGTTGTGAGCCGCTCCGAGTCTTCGGAGAGGAGCGGCATACAAATCTGAACAAATAAATAAATAAATAAATAAATACACCATATCCGAAATTAAGAAGCTTAAAAACACTACCAATGTAAGACTTATGCAGTTGCATGGAAAGGCAAGGAAATGCCCAAAGACTACCAAGAGATTCATTTTCTAGCATACAGAATAAAATGCAAACCATTTTTAAATTAAAAAATCATGATGAATGAGTATTATAGACTTAGATACCAGCATCAATGAGTAGCAACATATTCTATTCTAGGTACAATTCTGCTCTGGAATCTGATACAGTTCCATTATAGGATCCAGGAGGCACCCCATTTGCCATATATTGTAGAAAATAAGACACCCTGGAACAATTTATAAAGTTCATTCTTGTAGAAAATCCTGTTCTATTAAAAATTATTCTTGACTTGTAGTGAAAATGTATTCATGACAATGTGCGACATCATTTGAAAGGTTTTTAGATGTCTCATTCACAAACCGAAGTTCCAGACTAGGATTCAACTTGTAGATTCCATGAAATAAAACAGTTAAGAATAAATTTCATCTTCACTTAAAATGCTAGAGGACAGTTCATACTAGAGCAAATGTCTGCCTGAACTATAGGTTTATAAGAGTAATTTTCCTTCCACAACAAGCCTACTTGAGTCATTACTTTTTAAAAAATGAAAAAGTTATATTCATCAAACCTAATGAACTGTTCCACACATCATTCTATGCCATAATTCACAGCGGTTAATTAACATTAGCATGCTATGTTAACCTTTTACAGTTTAATAAACAATGGTTATACAAAACATGGTTTAGGATATCCAACCCAGATCAGTGCTTTTTGAATGACAGTAGCAATCCACATTAAGGTTTCTTAAACCTTTCTAAAGAACATTTGTGAAGCTTACTACAGTATTATCAGACACACTTTTCGTAATACTTTTTCCTTAATTTGGTTATATTGGTAGTAATTTTCAATTTTTCTTATTATAGTCTTTGTCATATAAATATTAATGAATACTGACAATACAATAAGAAAAATAATTTATTAAATTTGTTTGACAGAGATATAAATTTATTCTCATCTAATAGATTGAGACTTAAACATAAAAACAGAGCCAAATCATGTTTTGGTTTCAGTGGTTTTGTTGCTATTGTTAAATCATTAAAAGCATCAAATCCAAGATAATAAACCTATTCTATTTCTTTACAATGGAAACTAATGGCATGTTGAAGACTCCAAATATATTCAAGTAAAAGCACTTATGATGTGAGATTTTATTTCATGAAGCAAACTTTGATCCCTGTTATTCTTCAAGATGATACAACTGGTATGAGAGGTATTGTTCCTTGGCCCATATTAATTTAAGTATTTTTAAGGGGAAATATTCCATAATACAAATAATTAAATGTATAGGAATTGGGGAGAGAAGCAAACAAAATCGGCACTGGAAAAGATTCTAGAAGCTGCCCATAACTGAAAGAAATGCTGCATGACTACTTGGGGAGGACATTTAAAAAGATGTGTTAAGCTTGGTAATGAGACAGCACCTAAATAAACAAAGTATTAAGTCTCACCAGCCAAACTATCAGCAACTATCCAGACAGGGATTTAAGAGACCATAAATCAGATACAGTACACCTTGTGCCTCCTGAAGCTAAAAGAGGACAAAAGAGATCAAAAGCACTATAATTACAGTTAAGTACAATTAGATGTCAGATTCATGTGAGATAAACAAACAAACAAACAAACAAATAAAATGTTGCAGACTATCAATCTAAAAACTATAGCCTTTTAATCTAGACTTTCACCTACATTGTGCTATTCACTTCTGAACTTTTACTACAGGGGAAGAACTGTATTGAGTTATATAGTTTTTTATTTCATCTGAGTAGATGGGATTCTTCTCAATATTTTTTTTTGTATTGCTGAGGTAGAAGAATGGCTACTATAATATGCAGAGTGAGACAAGAGTAATGTTTGTAGGTTTACATAAATCCTAAATCTCTTTAGTACAATATTACGAGTTCTCATGTCTACACAAAGCTTCTGATGGTTCAGTCATTAAATATGATTTAAATGAGTAAATTCACCTGTAGTTTGCTAAAACAGAATAAACATAAATTTAAACAATTTTTCCTATATATAATGCCTTAGGCAGAAAGCAAACCCAATGAAATGCCCATAAACCAAGTTTTAAAATAAATTACAAGAAATATTTTTCAAATTTTAAACACTTTGTTGACTAATTTTGTGAAAATCCTATTGCTCTAAACTGCAGTCCTTATTAATGCAATATTCAAGCAGTATTCAGAAGAGGAATATAAAGTTTAGTGGAAGGGAACTGAAAGCACTTATTCTCACAACCTTAAGTTTTCCTTTATACTCTGGGTTTTTGCAGCCATCTTTGCTATGTATGTAGGCATTCTTGAAAAGTGGTACTATGCAACATGAAAACTATAAGGAAGTTATGCTTAAAGGGTCTCAATCCTCCCAAATATACTTTTCACTCAAAATTCTGCATCAACAAATTTCTACCTTTCAGCTGGCTCTAGTAATGAACATTTAATTTTGCAAAACAAAAGTACTCTTTAAGTGCAACTGTAACCCATATGAAGGCTGCAGAAAAACTTCTGGTATTTTAAATAAACCTGAAATATGTATTTTATCAAAGAATCCATTTGGTATAGTGATTAAGACGTTGGACTGGAAACTGGGACACTATGGATTCTCGGCTTCCCTTAGGCATGAAGGGTTTTGGATAAATCATTTTTTCTCACCCCAACTCACCTCACAGGTTGTTTGTTGTGTTGGGGAAAATAGGTGGGGCAAGGAACACTATGTACACTGACTAGAATTGTAGAATGTAAGGGGAGTATATAAATCTAATAAATAATTCTACTTTTACTGCTACTTTTTGACAAATGAACATTTTATTATGGTGTCTTTACCAATGAATAAGAGGGGGAAAATAAAAGTATCTGGTTGCTAAAGCTTATTACAGACATTATGGTATTTTTAACCATTGTAATTAGTTATCACATAATTGTTCATGGCCCAGAGTCACTGTGTCAAGAGGGATGGCCATATGAATCTAAACAAACAAAATATAGATCTGTTTTCATGGTTCAGGCATAAATTTGGCAGCAGTTTCTCATGCATAGCCCTATTTAAAATAAATAGGAACTACTAAGAGGACAGTTGTGTTTTCACCCTAATTTTTTAGGGTTGCTTCTTGCTAATAAGCTCAATGGAACTTGTATCAAAAACTTTTTGATCATGGGATTCATTATTTTGTTCTTTTACATGTCAGGACATTTTAGGCAGGTTCTGACAAATACTTTCTTTGGAAAGCATATAAGCTTGGGACAATACTCTCTCTTTGACTCTCTATCTGATAACAAAGTTTTCCATTGATTTTTGTCAATTGAGACCAACATTTATAGGAACACACTTCTTCTCATTTAAATACGCTTGGCTATTTAGAATGAAAATGATAAATCTGCACAAATTGTTGCCCAGACTTCATTCTCAACCTATAAAAACAAGCACAAAAAAAAAACCAACCCCAAGAAGTACAAAGGCAGGAGTCTGCCAGGTAAATTGAAAATTCTGAGAACTTGGGGACAACATCCCTTTAGCAGAGAGTGGTTCAGAAGAAAACTAACTCAGTGTCTCTATGAAGCCTTTCCTCTAGTCTTTATGTTTAACTTGGGCTGGCAGACTAGTTCCAAACCAGCCCAAAGCTATGATAGAAAGGAAATAAGATGAGAGTTTAAATCTCTCTTCCCCTCCCCAGCCCAGGATTCCAAATTATCCTTGCACAATTAGAGAAAGGGGAGAGTGGCAACAAAAAGACCTTTCCCCTTCTTTCTGGTTGTGTGCTATGGTAGTAGTAACATTTACTGCCACAACTGTGTTATTTATAAAATGGACCATACAATCTAGGCTGCAAACGCAAGGTGTGTCAACATCCCCAGAAGCCGCGACTGCTCCGGGGTTGCTCCGGGGTTGCTGCTGGGAGCAAACTGGGTCTTCATTCGCGCCTTCTCCCGTTTCTCTCTCTCTCTCTCTCTCTCTCTCTCTCTCTCTCTCTCTCTCTCTCTCTCTCTCTCTCTCTCTCTCTCTCTCTCTTTCTGTCTCTGTCTCTCTATTCCCGCCCTTCCTATAGACCAGACGCAGCATTTGCAATCATTCTTAGGCCGGCTTCCACGTCAAACTGATGGTGAGGGGCGTGTTATTTCTCGTTTTCTTTTCGTGTTGAACTACAAATGTTCTTTTAAAACCAGACCCATTCCGTTCAGTCTCTGGCAAAGAAACAGAAAGCTTGGCCCAGGAACTGGACCTGGAGAGCAGCGGCGGGAGGGGGGGGGGAACGAGTGGCGGTTGTTACCAGGATGAGAGCAAGTCGCCACAAAGCAGCGAACAAGAGCCCGAGCTGCTGAGGTTTCCCTGCAGGGAAGAGAATGAAAGAGGCCTCTCCAATGGGGCAGAGGGAAAAGATAGGGGGCCGAAGGGTAGCTGCAAAGCTCCCCGTACACAAGACTGATGAGGCTGGAGTCTCCCCGGCCAAGAAACCTCTCCACTTTCTGAGGAGACGAGGCACTGGCAGGGCGCCTTTTTCTCTTCACAAAGCCAAGACGCCCCCAACCCGAGAGCCAATGCCGGGTACCTGCCCTTGCCGCCGTCCGCTCCGGCTCCGCCACCACCACCACCACCGCCGCCGCGTTACCCAACCGGGAATGACACGAGATACCGGCGCTGGCTGCGAGTCCCCTTCGTGAAAACCCACCTTCTCGTGCCTACTGGCCCTGGCGCTTGCCAATCAATAGCCGCGGCACCTATAGCGCTTTCTCATTGGCCACGTCTCCCTTCCCGTATGTAAATAACTCCTTCTTCCAATTGACAATTAACCGCCCGAGAGGAGTCCGAAGTCTCGAGTTCCCAGCCCCCCTCCCTTGCTTCTGCGAAAATAATTTTTAAAAAAATAAATTTGAGTAACGCAGAATAAAATCCCAGGCATTAAGTCTCCACCCGATGAACTCCATTACTTAGCTCAACTGGCAATAGCATATCTACCCCTTCCCCCAACGCAATCTTCAGGGATGCCCTGGATGGGCAACATCTTTAATTGAGTGCTGTACAAATCCCACAGGAGGCTGTGTTCTGATTCTTGTTATTGTTATTTCCCCCATCCCATTTGTTTTCTTCTTGTTCCTCTTGGAAGTCCTTTAGCCTGGGGATGGGTGGGTAGACCCTACCCGTTAAGCAATGTATCGTAAACGGTATTTACGCAAACCCTATTCTGATGTTTATTTAAAAGGCAGGTAGAGGGCAGACTGTGGGAACAAATTCCCGCCGAAGATCACAGGCGACTGTTTTGGCCAGGGTGTAATTTGATCTTGTATGTACTATCCCCACTCGACCCAGGTATAACTTTCTCGGCACCCTCTCGTGATAAAAAGAGAGGTGTTTTCCAACGCTCTGTGTAGAAGGTAAGAGGAACTTGTAAAACCATCTTGCAAAAACGTGGCCCCGAAGAGTTCGTTTTTCCAAAAATAGCCGTCCTATTTTACCGAGCCCTACGTGTACGATAGATGATCCCGTTCCTACGAGTTCTTGGCTAAAATCGTGGCTAGGAAAGAGATCGTTCTTAAATAGGTCCCTGCGGAGAAACGCTGCTCGAGTAAAATCTACTCTCAGGCAAATTGGAAAGGTTCATTCAACTTGGAATATTCAATAAATCCTGCTTGAAACCTACTAGGTTTAAAATAATGAAGACAGGCTTTCCTCTCTAGCTGTATACCTGGCTCACGCACCCGTAGATGGAGCTATCACGTTTGGGTTTTTCCTTATTACTTGTACTACACGGTACAAGTCGATCACTGATCATGCATGTTTTTGTTTTTCTGAAAACGTCCATAATGTTATGAAATCTCGACCCTTTCTCCTGGCCAAGATTCTTTCGCAGGAGACCATTTTATTCAATCCAGCCTCTCTTTCTCGCCCTCTCCCCCCCCCGCCCCCGCCCTCCAATATTTGTGATCAGAGCTACCGTAGAAAAAGAAGAAGAGAAGTCAACAGTAGCTGGTTTCTCCCCTGGAAAAGAGGCTCGGATGGAACTAAGCTAATCAGTGATCTAGGATGCGGGAGGTTATTTTGTCAGTAGCTCTAGAAAGTTGGGCTGAAGTATGTGGGAATAGCTGAGGACTATTATGGAAGCTGACTTTTTGAAAACCTAGACATTTCTCCACCAGTACAGAGAATTAAAGGTGAAAAATTGCCCACTTTCCAAGTAAATGAAGGTAAGCATGAAGTCAAGACATAATTTCACCACGGCCTGATCACTCAGCAACCACCCCCTCCATCCAAAAAATACCCTGCCATCAACTCACCCTCTATGTCTCCATATTATGGTTTTAATTGCATTTCAATATTTGTTCATTTCGCAGACAATAACAAGGGAGGAGGACAGAGTTAATGCTATGGAATCTTTATTTTCTTCAATTTTGTGAGGTGAAGATAAGGACTGGCAGCATACTCTGAACAACATCTTCTTTAGTTTATATTTTGTGTTGTGGTCAGGTCTGTAAGGGGGAAACGTAAGAATTATATGTTCAAGATAATATATATTACAGTATATTGCTCAAAAAATAACTCAAATGTTTAAAAAAGAATGACAGGACAATTACAGAGATGGCAAATTTCTACTTTTATTCTTAAATATAAAGGGGACATTGCCTAATTTTGAGGGGGGGTAATTTTCTTTTTAAATTAGATGAGGCTTCACCTTTCTCTGATGTTCTTCATGCTTTTGGATTACAATTAATACTGATGGGAGTTGCAGTCTGTGCCTCTGGTGATATATAAAGGATCACTCTTGGAAAAGAGAAAGTGAGGGAAAAGTAAGAATGCTTGTAACATAGTCAGAAAAAGAGGAAGGAATTACTCAGAAGCCTGCCATACTCCTCAATGGCCTCATCATGTCATCTGCCACTTGTGTTTTTGTTATGTTAATAACAGATCTTATAAAATAAAGGAGAACATTAATAATTAACACATATTGTCTAATGTATCAGAAGAACCTTTTTAATTTAGCCAAGGATTTTTAATAGATGAGTGTAACTGCCTACAAGCCAACTATTGCAGTCTTTTTTTTCAAATATTCTGCTGACTATTCTATGAACTATTTAATTGAGCCCAGAAAAGTCATATTAAGAGAAGACTGGTTCAAATCAGTGTGTTAAGTTAGTCATAACTCAAGTCCCATTAATTTAAATGGGTATGTGATAAGTATGTCTAAACATTAATTCACTATTTTTATCACCCCTTAGCAACCAGAGATAATGAAACTAGCTTTCAGTTTGAATAACTATAGTACTAATGTTCATGAACATGAGGGTTTCATTAGCAATGCACTTGCTAAGTTTGTAATGTCTGCTATGCAGCATAAAATGTTCATATGCACAGTTTTTGTAAAAACAGTTTACAGGACCATTTACTATTGCTGGTTTAAAAGCTTGAGTTGGATATGTGGTATAATAATGGATGATTGTTTTGTTATCACTCAGCTTGCTACTTCATATAAGTTTCAGTATGCTGAAGCCAAAAATCAGCTTTCTAAATTCTGCACAGACATACTGAAACTATATTTATAGCATATCATTTTGCTTTAACCAGTATCTATCCGATTTATGCATCTATTATTTACTTGCTACCAGATGCAAAAGGAGCTAAGAGAAGAAACAGAAATCAGGTTTTCCCTAAAGACTGTAGATAGTCTGGTATGTCATGATTAGCTACTAGATTGAACTGAATTCCAGGCATTTTAACCAGTATCCCAAAAATTGCAGTGTTCACTTTCAAGAAGAACCTCTTAAAGCTTCTCTAACCAAAACCCCCCCAGATGCATTGGGACTGTAACTCCCAGATACCCAATTCTAAGAGTTGCAAGAGTCACTTGTGTGGAGTATGCCAGATTTGAGAGACAATCATTCATGCTAAAAGGAGGCAGACAATATCCATTTAAATGGGGAAGGTACTCCTGGTTATCTAAAGAATAGTACAGGATACTAGCTCTTTGCCTAAGAATGTCTAACAGAGAGTGACTAAAATAAACTCTGTTTAATCTGCATAATTTATGAACATTACAAAAATTCTTCCTTTTGTGTCGCAGATTGTGGCTTACTCTGTTTCAAAAACTTTTGGTAAAGAAGAGTCATTTCATAGCAGCATGTTAGGAACTATAAAGCACTGAATAGCTATTTTTTATTTATTTTATGTTGTATCTCTCCTTTATTATTTATATAAATAACTCAAGGTAGGGAATATACCTAATCCTCCTAGTTTCCTCACAAAACAGCTCTGCGAGGTGAGTTGGGCTGAAGGAGAGTGATTGGCTCAAGTCACCTAGCCAGCTTTTTTTGAGTAGTTATTCAAGTTTTATTGGTCCACTTTTGCTTTCCTAGGATATTTAACCCAGTCTTGTCTATCCCAGTTCTATTATAAATGTATCAATAAACAAAAAAAGTACAACTAATGATATACAAGTGTAGCTTGGAGTTCTAGGCAAGAGTTAATCCTAAAACATGTATTTTCTGCTTTCAAGGACTGTGTCAAGATACTAGATCATTTCTCAGTTCCTAACCTTGATTTGATGTTCTAAGTGCCTCTGAAGTAATTTCTTCTAGTTCATGGTGTTCAGGAACAGAAAACACAGTCATACTATATAATATTGACCTTAGGGCAGAATAGTGAATAACGTAAAAGAGAACTGCATATATTTCAGTTTCTAAAATGCTATCTCTAACAGCAGTATTGTGAGGTCCCAACATTCATTTCATCAGAAGCAACTTATAACACAACAGAAGTTATGTTAGTATTTTATTAAACTACTTTACCATGACTCCTGAATGATTTTCCTGATCAGTCATTACTAGGAAAGTCTCCATTCATGTGAATAAGTGTGTGGGGCTGGGTGGTGGGTGGGCATTTAAGACCAGTATCTATCAGTTTCATTTTTATAACACCAAACTGAATTTGATATTATTATGACCCATTTACCCTATTTGATGGAAATATTTTGGAGTTTTTCACAGTCATGTTTTGATTTTATTGTATAAAGAATTTGATATTATTTGCAAATTTGTCCATTTCAGTACTGATGCTTAACTCTAGATCAGACATAAAGAAGCTGAAAGATATGGGTATATTTTATGATGCTGATACTGAGTCAGAATATTGATTTCCAAAGTGGGGAGCACTTTTCACATCTCTTCAATATGAAAATTGTCCATTCCTGCTCTCTATTTTCTGTTCTTTAACTAATTGCTAATCCATGAGGATACTACTCTCTTCGGCAAAGGGCTTCATCAGAGGCTTAGATGTTTCAACAGAAGAGAATATAGCTCAGCATTGAACTTTGGAGTTCTTGGCGCTCTCTGAGTTTCTTTTTGCTTTCAGACATTTCATTATCCAACTAGGTAACATCATCAGTGCAAATCAAAATATGTCAGATGGATCAATGCTATTAGTATGCTACATCTTCTCCCCCTGCTCCTCTTCCTGCCAAAACCTCTTTCCATCTTCTGCTCCAGTTCTATTAACTTCTTTCCCGGAAATATTGCTCTTGCTTTCCCTTTTTTTATATTTCTAGTCTTTGTCCCCTCTCTTCAGATCTTCTGAAATACTTCACCTACAACTGTTCTCTTTTTCTATCCCTTTGGATACCCCTAGCCTTTCTATCCCTTCTTGGATACCCCTAGCCTTGCAAATACACAAAACCATGGTTTTATTTATAATAAGATATTGACCATAATTAAATATTCATATTATTTTGTTACTGTAAATTATTGCTCTTGATCCTATAACCCCTTTGATAAGGTGACCAACTTTTTTACAATGAAAAGGAGGACACAAATAAATTGAAGAAGAAAAATATCGTACATAAAAGAAACATTTTATTCATTGCAACAATAATACAGAATACACTATAATATGATAAATGCAGAGTAGGCCCCTGCGGCTCCCAAAGCACCAGCTGCCCAGGGGGCAACCCACTGTCAACATACCCCGCCTGCAGCTGTCCCGCCAGCACCACCGCCCACCCTGCGCAGCCCTGTGTAGAGCAGGCCCTGCGGCTCCCACAGCACGGGGGGCAGCCGGCCGCCGCCACCCCTCACACCCCCGCCCACAGCAACCCCGCCGCCCCTGTCTCTTGCGCCCGCAGCCATTATTGCCCTAGCAGGGCTGAAGATCAAGAGAAAGTTACCGTGGCATCGCCGTTCCAGTCTCCTCCAGGTATCTTTGGGACTAACTAGGAGATGGTGTAGTGGGGTAGCAGGTAGGGGTGCAAAGTTCCTGCCAATTCGCCTTCGCTGCAGACAACTTACATGTGCAAAATTTGCCGGCCGGGTGTTTTGGCGCACTCAGCAGCAATTCCTATTGGCTTTCAAAAGCCAATAGGGGGAGTAGCACAGCTCATGCAAAAGTTGAAAAAAAAACATTAAAAAAGGTGCCAGAACGCCATTCTGAGCGTTCTATGAGAAAAAAAAAGCCCTGCAGATTAGTCTTCAAATATCGAAAAGGAGGACATGTAGGAGGACACTTTTCAAGGGAGGACAAAACTTACAAAAGGAGGACTGTCCTCCCTAAAGGAGGATGGTTGGTCACCTTACCTTTGACCAGAATTCCTGGTTAAGAGGTTATTCAGTCTTTCCTTCTGCCTTTCAGTATTGGCAATACTCCATGACTCTGGGTCTAGTATTTCTTGAGAGTTCAGCACACACGAAAACAGAAATCTATTAACTGGTATGTTTTTACTGCAGAAGTATACCTTATCTAGGAAAAATCCTTCCCATAAAGGTCCTGAGTATGAGAATTAAAAAAAAAAATCTATCTCAGGTCTCTACATGCTGATTTCTTACAATGCAAAAACACAATTAAGTTTCTTTTGTCCCATTTGAACCTACATGTTCAGGGTTTTTAAATATTTTTTGCACTGCATTCTTAACTTTAAAACCAAAATGCTTATAAATTCGTAAAATGGTAGCTTCTTAAATCTGAAACAGGTTTTTCTAGAAATTTGAAGTTGCTTGTTCAGCAGCCATTGAACACATCGAAATAGGATTGGAAATACGGCTAGAAGGGATGGTACATGACAATATATTGCTCCTCGCATGGATATTTTATACAAAAAATAAAAATAATGCTGTTCTCGTTTTAAAAAATTAAAATATTTAATAGTCAGCTCCATGACTAGTTTACAGAACTTGGTAAGAATATGGATACTACGGTGTTCTCATTTGTTGGAAAGTTGCAGACCAGGTAAGTTTGCTCCAGAATACAGAATTCTTCTCCTTTAAGTTCTCCAGCATCCCTGGTATTCATGAAACATCTGTCTATTTTACAACAGCTTTCTGACCAGCTCTAGCATGTCACATACAATTTATAGATGCAAATGATCAAAAATATGTTGAGTTTAGTTTAAACCATTTTTTCCCTTCACAATAGCTGAATCACAATTGAGACAATATCAGCCTGGAATTTTGGACCACATACAGTATTTTTTTTAAATCTATAATCACCCTACCCTACCTTCATTGTAAACAAATAGTTTGTATATTGAAAGTAAAGGGATGCGCAAGTGGACATGATTTAGAAGAAAGGAGTCAAGCCATGATCAATTTATTGAATGGCTGCATTTATAAATAGACCTGATTTTTAAAAATGAGCTGTTATAGTTGCTTATGTGGGCTGCTATTAGTTGTTTCATTTGTGACTATATCTCAGCATGATACAGTTTAAAAAATAATAATAAAAAGAGGTACACAAAGTGAAATAAGAAAGACAGCTTTCTTTTGCGCACATTAAAAAATCAGTTATTTTGTTAAAGAAATAGAAGAGTAGAAAACTTTGAGGAAATAAATCACTTGGTTAGTATAAGTTTGTGCTTTGGGCTTTTGTGAAGTTATCTCCCAGAATATTAATTGACAACATCACTTATGATGAGATAAATTACTGGTTTGCTTCTTGCTTAACTATTGATTTTTCTCTCTCATACATTTTCTCTTGCACATCTCCCTATCAGTTCATTTTTAGACAGATAAACAGACAAAAAGCTGGCCTCTGCAAATCAAGCTGTCAACCACTGGCATTTTCTTTATACAATGACTATAAGTGTTACAAAGACTCTATAGGCATTCTTAGTGGGTGGCAAAACCATATAAAGCATGCACAGGATTTAAGATAATGCAGGCTCAAATAAATATTCAGACCTGTGATGCCATTAATATTATAGCTGGCATCCAACTGTGTATTGACATGATTATGCAGAAGTCTCTTTTAAAACTCTATTACAAGGAGGCAGCAGGGAAGAAAAGCATGGAAGATTCACTCAGTGATGCAAGTATTACTTCACAAGAATACCCATCCCACACACACATCCCATACACTCATAAACACACACACACCTATTATCGGGCATTCCAGTGGGAAATCTGCCTCATTCCATTGTAACAATAAATTGTAAAACAATGGTTTCTAGAAACTGGAAGAACAAGCATTTATTATAACTACATAAATCTCCCATCTTCCACCCAACTCAATGCTCTATATATGTTCAAAAGGAACATCCTAGTTCCTATGGCAATCTGTAGAAACAGGAAACAATTACAGGAAACATAAAAAGGGTCAGTCAATTAGTGAGGGGCTACTGCAGGTCATATTTCCGGCAAAAGCAAGAATACCCCTGACTAGGGCCTCCTTACTCTTGTTTCCTTCAATAGTAAATATACAAAACTGTCTAGTTAGTTTTCTGGATGAATCATTACTGCAGACACAGAGGCAATGTTTTGTACAGTGTCATTTGTTACAGAGAACTGGAATAGTAATTTTTGTGACATATTCAATACAGATATTTTTGATAATTATATCTTTGCTTTTGTTGAATGTTCCCTGTTGTTCAAAGTTATTTTGTGTCTTAATTTTTAATTTAAGTTCAAGAATAAGTATATATTGATGTTGGCAGGTCTCTTTCTCTTCTCTTTTTTAATCAACCTATTCAAATGTTCTCATTTTTAAGCCTCAGTCTTATTTTGTATCCTCTTTGTTAGAGGAGGAAAAGAGAGAGAGAGAGAGAGAGAGCAGGTAGGTTCATAGATGACCTCAAGATTAACCCCAGAGCATGGAGATCACATTGTAGGTTGTTTCAGAAACACACTGGGCTTTTGCACACTATAGTCATTTATTCCCAGGCATAAATCAGGTAGAAATGAAACAGTCCTTAAAAACCCTTTCTGGATTTCAATCCCTTCTTTCTCTGAGGCCATACTGATGCCTTGATCTATCTAGAATGTGTTTACCAAATTTGTCTACTTTTGTATTTCTCCTAGAACAGTAAAAAGGAAGAAAGGTCCACCACTCTCTGCACTATTCCATCAATGAACCAAAATAAACCCTCCCTCCTAGCTTTTTATCATTCCACAGGTGAATTTGTTTAAAACATGGCAGTAGAAGCCAGTGGCTGACAGAGAGAGGCATTCCTACAATAGGCGCAGCACGCAAACCTGATAGTACAGCTTAGATCACAACTTTAGGGGGAATGTTACTTTTGATGGGGAGGCAAATCCCATAGGTGGAGTTGCATTAGCTGCTGATAGGGATAGGTTGAGGATGATGTCATGAGTTCCTGCCCTCTAGAATGGTGGGCAGTCCATGTTTATCTTAGAGTAAGCTGGAAATGCAGATGTGCCCATTCTTTATTTTTCATTTTGCTATCACAGTTGTGAGATGTAGACTTCAAACCAGCTGCTGCTTCAAGGGGGACAGGAGAAGAGTTAGGCAGGCAGGTCCATGCTCATTGTGAGCCACAAAAATAAAATGGTGAGCAGTGAGGGATAGAATATTTAGAAATAGGTTCTAGTCATAATCGGTTACTCCCAAATAAATCAGTAACCACAAACCATTTTAAGTAGTACCAACCATGTTTGGCTGGACACCAGGAGTTCTCAGATAAAAGTTTGGTTTGGGCTCATTTAAATAGTGATACCATGTTTGTGGTGGCTTAACTTACATAGCTCGGTATGTTGAAATCAACTTTTGTTGTGACCAAGTGGATAGGTTGATCTCTGACATTGACTATTCTTTCGTTTTTTTTAATTCAACTTTATTAAGTTTTAAAGAGAGAAAAAAACAAATAACAGAAAAGGAAAAATTGAGGGGAGGGAATAAAAAATGGAAAAAATTAAAAAATGACGAAGAAAAAAGAAAAAAAAGCTGAGTCCCTGACTTTCTTTAATACAGGTACAAATATAGTATATAGCAAAGTAACCTCTTATTCCAGGGATCTCCAACCCCCGGTCCATGGACCAGTACCGGGCTGCGGCATGCCAGCAACCGGGCCACACAAACAAGCAAAGCCCCATCAGTGGGATGCAGGCAGCACACAAAACTACGCCCCCTCTGGTCTGTGGAAAAACCTTTCTCCATGGAACCGGACTCCTGGTGTCTGGGGTCCTCTTCTTATTCTAAGTTTAAACAAAAATATATAAATGTACAGTATACATATCTAATAATAAGAATGAAATACACAATATTTCTATAATCATAACAGATCTAATCAGTGAATCCTAAAATCAAAACTTCATTTTTTTATCCTTCTCAAGCCAGAAGTTCAAAAGTGGTCTGCAGATAGAAATAAAGCTAGATAGGCTTTTGTATTTCATCAAAATAGTCAGTTTTGCCATCTCTGCCAATTCCATTGATTTCAGAATCCACTCTTTAGTGGGGATTTTTTTTTCATCTCTGTGCATAGAAAAGTATCACCACCATTGTCATATATAGAAACAAAATCCCATGCTTTCTTTCAATCTGTTTATCTGTGATACTGAAAAGAAAAGCTTCCGGTTTCAATTTTACATTCATTTTTAATATTTTCTGAATCAAACAATATATCTGATCCCAATACTTCTTGGCAGTCTTACATGTATACCAAAGATGATAAAAGTTACTTTCACACTGATTACATTTCCAACACTTAAGTGATATTCCCTCATTGTATACATTTTTGACAATTTCTCAGAAGTTAAATATCACTGATATGTCATTTTATAAAATTTTCTTTCATATTATAGGTCAATTAAAATTTCAATATGGGACTTCCAGTTTCCGGTCACGAAGACCGGAGCCTTCCTAATACAGGTCCGGAACGGAGCTCGCTTTTTTTGCTCAAAAATTGATCTTCGGAGAAGGGGAAGCGCCGGAAAAGAGGGCGCTTCCAAAGAAGACTCCCAGCTAGTCCCGACAAGAAAGGGATCATCTCCGAAGAGCCCAGGAAGACGGCGATCGGGGCCGAGAAGGCCGGCGACGGCCGGCCAGCTGGCAGGCTTGAAGAAACCGCGAGGCCGCGCACGCGCAGAAGCAGCTGAGAGCCAGCCGACACAGGGAGAGGCAGAAGACGGCAGACAACGACGGGACCGGAGGGGGCCGGAAAAAACGCTCCGAGAGGTTCCAACAGCAGAGGCCAGCAGCGGGAAGAGGACCCCCGGCAGGACCTTCACAAAACCCCTCCCAGCCAATAGAGGTGAGGAGAGAAGATCAAAGAAGGAAGCAGCGAAGCGGCACAGAAGCAGACGGCGGGGGAAGACCCAGGCAGAGGGACTGGTAAGTGTTTCCCCACGCGCTGCGCCCCAGACCCACCAGAACAGGAGCCCCAGGGGTACAGAAGAGGGCAGGACTTACCAGGGAAGAAGGTGGGAGGAAGAAGAAAGGTGGAAGGCAACCTGGAGCACTACAAAGGAAAGGCAGAAGGGATCTCTAAACACAGGCTGCCAGAAGACAGGAGAAGGTGACCTGGGCAAGACAGCAGAGAAAGAGGGGCAAGAAAGAGCCAGAAAAGAATAAAGAGAAGGAACAGGCTGGCAGAGGGGAGTGAAGAGGAAGCCAAGGCAAAGACACTGAATAGGCTCTCTGAACACAGAACTGCCTGAATATAGGCTCTTACCCCTACACTGCCTAAACCCTGAAGCCTCCCCCCCTGAAAGGCTAGACTACTGGACCATCATCAGACCACAACCTAGTGTCCAATTTGGTCCAAGTTGGAAACCAAAACAGGGACAGGACAACAGGAGGATAACCTCAAGATGACCTCCAAACAGACCAAACTGACAGAAACGATGGGAGTTGTATCCCACCTTACCCACCCCCACACCCTCCCATCCAACGGCAGATCCCCAGACCCATCAATGCACACAAGGCAGCCCAACAACACACATAATACGAGAATTAAAAGAAGTAATAGGGACGCTGGTAACAAGGATGGATGGAATGGACAAAAAGTTAGAGGAAAGTTGCAAAGACATAAAACAAATGCTGATAAACCAAGGTAGGGAGCTGGAGAGGAAATGGGAGGAGCAACGCGAGGCGATGGCCGCAGACCTGGACCAAATGAAGGAGGCAATGCAAGCACACTACAAGGGAATAAGGGAGGAAATGGAGAAAAACTTCCAGGAGATCAGGGAGAAGGTGGACAAGCGGATGGAAGAAGTGGAGAACCATGTAGAGGGACAGATAGCAGAAATGAAAGGGGTGGCTCAAGACCAGTCCACCATGATGCAATACTGGCAGATGGCGTCTGCAATCAGGTTTAGAGGCTGGAAAGAGGAGCTATATGAAACCCAAGAAAGCCTGCTTGGAACCTTCATAGAAGCCCTGGCAACGTTTCTGGGAAAGAGAACCACAGAGATCATAGGGCAATTCGACAGAATACACAGAGTGGGCGCATGGAAGGCAACAGACAGGCGTCGACCAAGGGACGTGGTTATCCATTTTGTGACGCAGGGGTTCCGGAACCTCATCTCAGCCACATCTTACAACAAGAAATTATACATAGAGGGGCAGGAAGTGAAAGTACTGAAAGAGATCCCCCCAACGATGCTGCGAGACAGAAGGGACTACCAATTTTTGGTCGACGAACTGAGACTACGCGCAATGCGATTTCGATGGGAAGCCCCAACGGGGATGTCTCTTATCTATAAGAATAAAAGATGCTACCTGAACTCGGTCCAGAAAGCCAGAGAATTTCTTGCAAAGGAACTGATGTCAGGTGGGCCTCAACACATCACGAGAGAAGAAGCAGAAGGGCCACTGGGACGCGGAATGGACCGAGAACAACGAGCAAACCACCCAGAAATACAGACCGACACAGCAGCAAGAGAAAGGAAAGGACCAACTCGAGACACGACGACGCAGAGAACAAAAAGCAACAACAACAAGGAAACAGGACAGACTACAGAGAGCAGAATACTAAGATCCACTACCAAACGCACGGAACAGCAAGGCACGACTCCTCTACACAACATGAGCACCAACTTGGATACCATGGGAACGAGACCAAAGAAGAACATAAGAGATAGAACAGAAGCGGTCTTGCAAGAGTATTCTGACACCGACAATGACAACTAAATACTTGACATGGAACGTTAACGGACTAAATTCCCCACAGAAAAGGAGGAAGATATTTCATTATCTGTTTCAAGGAGGAAACGACATAATTTGCCTACAAGAAACACACATTAGAGCAGCGGACCAGAAATACTTAATCAACAACAGACTAGGTACACATTTTGTCGCAGCGGCGCCACGAAAGAAGAAAGGGATTGTTATATACGTGAAGAAACAGGTAACAGCCAAGCTAATAGAGTCGGACTCCCAGGGTAGATACCTAGCAATCGAAGTGACACAGGACGACAAGAAAATTCTAGTGATGGGCATATATGCACCAAATCAATAACAAGGAAAATTCTACAAAAAGATACACAAGAAGTTAATACAATTTAACTACACATCATGTATTATACTGGGAGATTGGAACAGGGTCATAGAGATCGCCTTGGACAAGAAGAAGACAAAACCTAAACCACAAAAGCACTCCAAGTTGCCTAAATCTTTCTACAACATGAAGGAGGACCTTGTACTGACAGACGTCTGGAGGGAACGGCACGGCAAAGAGCAAGAATTCACCTTTTTTTCCGACAGGCATCAGTTGTTCTCCAGAATTGATTTCATCCTAACATCTAGTGACTTGCTAGTTCGCCTAAACGCTGTGTCAATCCTACCCAAAGTACTAACAGACCATAACCCGGTAAGGATGGAATTAAGACAAGATCGAAAATCGAGGAGATCCTGGAGGATCAATGAAAACCTGTTTAGACACGAGAAAAGGGTGGCTGAATGCAAAAGTGCCATGAAGGAATTCTTCAGTATAAATATGAACAATGAAACACCCATTGAAATGATTTGGGACGCTAGCAAGGCATACATGCGCGGGATCCTCATGGACATGAACACCAGGCACCGTCGTAAACAAGAACAAAAAAGAAAGGAGCTAGAGGAGGAGATAAGGAAACAGGAGCTATTATTAATAAAAAGACCGCAGGACAAAGCCACAAAAGAAGGAATTAAAATACTAAGAAAACAATTCGACCTGCTGATGGCGGATCAAGTAGCAAGGACTATACAATATGCAAAACATAAGACATTCTGCAGCGCCAACAAACCTGGGCGGTGGCTGGCTTATACCTTAAGAAAGAAACAGAAAGCCCACATAATTGAAAAGATAGAGTACAAAGGCAAGGAAGAATTCAAACAGGAAATCATTAAGAAAGCTTTCACTGAGTTCTACTCAAAACTATACGCCGAGGAGAAGATACAGGACAAAGAGATAGAAAAGTTTCTACAAAACGAAAACTTAATGGTACTCACCGATACACAACGAGATGCCCTGAATGCCCCAATCACAAAGGAGGAAATACACTCAGCAATCAAACAACTGAAAACAGGAAAGTCACCCGGGACGGATGGGATAACGGCTACCTATTATAAGCATCTCCAAGAGGAAACGATAGAACCCCTCAGAGAGCTATTTGTCAACATACAAGAAGGCGGCCAAATCCCACCCTCCTGGAAAACAGCCTACATTTCTCTAATTCCCAAAGAGGGAAAAGATAATGCGCAACCGGCAAACTATAGGCCCATCTCACTATTGAATACAGACTACAAAATCTTTACAAAGGTTCTGGCCAACAGACTAATGACTGTACTACAAAAAATAATTCACCCAGATCAAACGGGGTTTATACAAGGACGTCAGATGAAAACCAACGTGAGACAGCTGCTGAACATAATAGAGTACTTGGAAAGGCACAACCAGGTACCTGCAACCCTCATGTTTGTGGACGCAGAAAAAGCCTTTGACAGATTGAATTGGCCATTCCTGACGAACCTAGCCCGGAGGATGAAAATGGGAAAGCAGTTCCTCAACTCCATAACAGCAATCTACCAGAAACAAACGGGCCAGATCATCGTGAACGGCGAACTAACAGACCCATTCAATATAGAAAGAGGCACGAGACAGGGTTGTCCGCTGTCACCACTGCTATTTGTCTTAACGATGGAGATTCTGCTGAACAAGATAAGAGCAGCAGAAGACGTAAAGGGCATACAGATTGGAAAACAGGACTACAGGCTGTGTGCCTTTGCAGACGACCTACTGGTGACAGTATCGCAACCAGTACAATCAACAAGGAGTTTGATGGAGATAATGAAAGACTATGGCAAGGTATCAGGTTTTAAAGTTAATATATCAAAAATGAAGATGCTAGTTAAAAATCTAGACAGCAAAGCAAAACAGGACTTGGAAAGAATAACGGGTTGTGAAATAGTTAAGAAAGTTAAATACCTGGGAGTGGAGATAGGAACAACGAATGCGAAATTATACAAATATAACTACGAAGTGCTGTGGAGCAAGATACAAGCAGATCTGGAAAGGTGGAAAACACTACAACTATCCTTGCTGGGCAGGATAGCAGCAGTAAAGATGAACGTCCTGCCAAGATTTCTATTTCTCTTCCAAATGCTACCCATACTCAAAAAGGATGAAGACTTGGACAATTGGCAGAGAGGCATCACCAGATTTATTTGGGATGACAAGAGACCGAGGGTGAAACTAAAAATCATCCAGGACACACGGAAGAGAGGGGGACTAAAAATGCCTAATCTAAAGCTATACTACTATGCAGCGACGTTGGTGGCAGTGAGTGACTGGATCAATATGACGAATGATAAAATACTGAATGTTGAAGGGCATGGTCTACTATTCGGCTGGCACGCATACTTAGTATACGAAAAAAAGGCAGACAGGAACTTCAAGGAGAACCCACTACGAATCCCATTGTTATGGGTCTGGAAGAAATATAAACACCTCCTACACGACAAGATTCCCATCTGGACGATCCCCGGACACGCAATAGGGGATATAAACACATCCCAAGGGCAAGAAGGGGTGCCCTACAGTAAACTTGTACTGGGAGAAGAAAATGGGTTCTCCTTGAAACCCCAAGCAATGCTAGCAAACAAAGGAATAGGAGGTACTTGGCTATCATATATACAACTGCAATCAAGGTGGCGTAAAGATAAGAAGAAGGGATTCTCCCAGACCGACGAGAACCTAATTGAACAGATTAGAGAACAGGGGATCATACACATCAAACGAGTGTACAGCATTCTGATAGAAATGGACTCTGAAACCGAGCTAGTCAAAAACTGTATGATAAAGTGGGGACAAGACTTTGGGCATTCTATCACCATGGACACGTGGGAGAAAATCTGGGTGAGAAATGTAGAATTTACGAAATCGCAACACTTAAGGGAAAACTTCTACAAGATGTTCTATAGGTGGTACCTCGACCCAAAAAAACTATCACTCATCTATCCAGACTCCCAGCCCAAATGCTGGAGGTGTGGTGACGGGGAGGCTACCTACTTTCATGTATGGTGGACATGCAGAAAAATCAAAGCCTTCTGGAGGAAGATATGGTGGACACTCCAAACCATTTTCAAAAAGCGTATTGAATTTCTACCTCAGGTGTTTTTGTTAGGGATCACAAAGGACTGCACTACCTCAGAGACGAGCTTATTTCTGAACTTGATCACAGCAGCCAGATTGTTGGTGGGACAATACTGGAAGAATCCAGAAATACTGCCTATAGAAGAATGGACTGTGAAAGTAACAAATCTGGCGGAGATGGCGAAAATATTGGCATACCTGAAAGATCGCTCAAATGAACAATATTTGGCAGACTGGAAACAGTGGATAGACTATATACAAGAGAAACACCAATCAAACAAAATGCACCTGGCGTTTAGTTGAGACTCAACGTAAAGAGGGAAGAATGTTTACCAAATCAAATGTTTACAAAGACTAACACCTAATGTTGTATGCCTATGTTATATGACGAAAGCATCTTAATATGATCTTATGCTTAATGTTATTTGCTTTAATATTGATAAAGCGGAATGAATTTCTATCTCAGGTTATGAAACTTCTACCTCAGGATCTTTGGTTAGGGACTATAAAAGATTGCACTATTACTGAGACGAAGTTAATTCGGAAGCGTGAATGAACAGTATGTGATAGACTAGATATCGTAGATAAACCATATACAAGATTTACCTCAGGTTATTAAACTTTTACCTCAGGATTTTTGGTTAGGGACCATAAAAGATTGTACTAATACTGAGATGAATAATATGTGATAGACTAGAAACTGTGGATAGACTATAGAAAAGAAAAACACCAATCAAATAAATTGTAACAGGCGTCTAGTTGAGGCTTGATGTGAGGAGCGAAAAATGTTTACCAAACCAGACGTTTATAAAGATTAATACTTAGTGATGTATATCAGGTGCTATGAGGATTGATGCATACTATGACTTTATGTTCAATGCTGATTGTATGAATGTAGATAGACCATATACAAGAGATGTATTTTCGGGTCTTATGAAGACAGCTTATTAATATGAACCCAGATTTAATGTTGATTGGTTTAATACTGGGAGAGCGTACTGAATTTCTACCTCAGGATTATTGGTTAGGGATCATAAAAGATTGTACTAATACTGAGATGAATAATATGTGATAGACTAGGAACTGTGGATAGACTATAGAAAAGAGAAACACCAAGCAAATAAATTGTAACAGGCGTTTAGTTGAGGCTTGATGTGCGGAGGGAAAAATGTTTACCAAACCAGACGATTATAAAGATTAATACTTAGTGATGTATATCAGGTGCTATGATGATTGATGCATACTATGATTTTATGTTCAATGCTGATTGTTTATTTTTTCATTAAAAAAAATTTTCAATATATTAATGCACATTTTTTCCATTGATTGAGCAAAGTTTTATATCCAAAGTTTTTTGCCCATTTAATTATACACTCATTAACATATTCATCTTCCTGATTCATTTTCAACAACAGTTTATATTCCTTGGCAAAGTGATGATTGTCATTAGTATATAAATTACTTTTAAAGTGTGTTTCTTGATAAAAAATCTTTTTCTCTAGTGTAAATCTTTCTGGCAATTATACATACGCATACCATTGACATATATAACCTCCTTTCCAACTCTTGTTTTTAATCTAGGTTCTCTTTCAATGAAAATCAGTAGATCAGGATAAGTCAACCAAGTTTGTATAATTATCGTATCTCTTCTGAAAAAAAGCTTCCTGGGGTGGCAGCCATACAGGGACACTCTTGCTTTAAATTTATTTCAAATTCTCAGTATGGTATGTCTAACAAAATAACTTTTAAATGCTAATTAATCTTAAGTTTATCATATCATAGATAGTTGTGCCACCCAAATCTCAAATCATGTCTCTCTAACTCCAATAGCCTCCTATTCCTTAAAATCTCCCATCTATTGACTATTCTTTCTAATCCTCTGAACTTTGCTACAAATGTTCTAACCTTTTCCCTTGAACCCTAGAATGAACTTTGACCACACTTCTTCCTCTTAATGCTGTTTTTTGCATTCCGCTGGCTTTCTTCAGGATTCCCAACACAGAGAGTTATTCCATTGTAAAGATAACTGTATCTGCAACAGTTTTGCTGCTATAATATCTTCCTTATGATTTTTTTTTTGAGAAAGTAGTATTGATTTGGCTTCCGGTGGCTCCGCTGGCGCCGCCAGGGTCTCCTTCGTGAGACTCCGTCATCTGGATCTGTAAAGCCGCGAAAAACAGCGTACATCAGCTGTTTTTTCGCGGTGAAAAATCCCCTCTCCGGGCAAAGGAGAGGTGAAGAGCATCGGGAGCAAGGTTGAGCCTTCTTAAATCCCTGGAAAAAAAGTTTTCAGGGATTAAGAGTGAGCTCCCTATAGCTCCGGAGGACGCTCCTATCCAGAGACGCTTCTGTCTTCGGGCAGAGAAAGACGCCGCGACCACCTCTGCTTTTTTAAAATTTAACACTGGAGAGACTGTAAGCAGGCTGAATGACTACAGGAGTTTTAAATGGTTTGCAAGTATTTTTATTGTTTTCTTTTTTTGGTTATACATTTCTAACGTCTACAATCAACAATGTTTCAAAATGGCGTTTAGCTTTCACTGTTTTCATTGATAGGGAAAGTGCTGGAAAGTGAAAGTGGAATTTGTTACTTTTTTCTCTCTTTCTGTTTTCTCAAGCGCAGCTAGAGAGACGGCTGTGATTTGAAAATTTAAAATGGAGTGGAATTTACAGCCAAATGCTAAACCTAAGTTGGATTGTACTGATGAATTTTATGAAAAAAGGTCTGATACACAGAAGATTTTTGCGCAAGAGGTTAAAGAGTTTAAAGCATTTTTGAAAGAGGCTTTTACAGAAGTATTTTTTAAATTAGCTAAATTCTTTCCTCCAAATGAAGTTGATGTACAACCGACTGCTGAACAATTTATTTCACAATCTGAACATGGAGAAGAGTTAGATCAATTAACTGAAACCTTTTCCTCAAAGGAAACTGACTTACAATTGTCTGCTGATTACTACATAACACAAGAGAAATTAGAAGATCAACAGGGAAGAGAAGAGGAGGGTTTTGAGAATGAAGACTATAACTGGATTTTGTTAGATGAAAAGTTTGTTTATGGAGAGCAAGAGGTTTTGTTTCAAGAAGGGGAATTCTGTCTAGCTGGGCAGCAAGAAGAGGACTTAATTGACAAAAGAGAGACATTGTTTTACTTTATGAAGCAATTAGACTATAAAGCGAAATGGATCTTGTTTGATGAACAGTCTATCTATGGAAAGCAAGAGGATTTGATTCAAGAAAGGAAGACCCAATTTAAGAAGCAATTTATTTACGGGGCTGAAGAAATACAGAAGAGAGACTTAATATTTGGAAGGGTGGCCTTGTTATGGCGTTTTATTTGGTTAAAAAAAAAACCTAGAATTCGCTTGAAGTAATGAAATTTAAAATTGTATGTAAGGAATTATGGGTAATTTAAAATTATGGATTGAATTAAGGACTAAGATTATGAGTAAGATGACTAAAGGTTGATATAATTAAATTGATGAAGGATGTATTTGTTTTGGTGATCTAGGTTTGACATTAGATTGAAATGTAAGTTAGAAATGCTATAAATAGTTTGTTTTTATTATGGAGGTTTATTTTTCAGGTGAGAGAGTCCAGAAGTTGATTGATTAAAAGAAATTTATAATTAAATGAGAGAATTATGGTTAATCTAAGATTATGGGTTGATTTAAAGATTAAGGTTATAAGTAAGTTGTAAGATAGGATGTTTAAATGATATTTTAAGATATACTACTACAAATTAAATTTAGTAGATTTGACTTAGATTGACGGTTTAGATGTTAATGATAAATATTATTCTTAACAAGATGAGTTGATTGTTTATATTATAAGTAAGGTTTAGAAGAGGATGTTTATATGAAGATATATATTAAGATATATTATGACAAATTAAATTGAATAAGAATATAATTATTATTATTATTATTATTATTATTATTATGTTTTGAGATGGATTTGATTTAGAGAAGGCATATATTATATAGTTTAAAATTCTTGTTAAGATCATATAATAATTTTGTTTGATGTAGTGGGGCTTTCTTTTGTTATACCCTGTAATCATTCTGGGAAGACGTATAATTTTAGATATGATGTTTTTTTAATTGTATTTGGGGTTGGTGGAAGAATAATTAATTATTGTTACTAATGGGTTGTTCGGGTGGCCTTTGGTGGATTGAAGGCTGATTTAAGTAGAAGTTGATAAGAAGGGGGAAGAAATGTATGGAGGAAAAGACATGGCAGAGAACAAGAATTCACCTTCTTCTCTGGCAGACATCAATCCTTCTCCAGAATTGACTTTATATTAACTTCTAGCGACTTGCTAACTCGTCTAAATGCAGTGGAAATCCTACCCAAAGCTCTGACGGACCACAACCCTGTGAGGATGGAGCTAAGACACGGCCAGACACAGAGGAGGTCCGGGAGAATCAATGAAAACCTGTTTAGACATGGAGACAAGGTGGCGGAATGCAAAAAAGCTATGAAGGAATACTTCAGTACACATATGAACAATGAAACACCGATAGAACAGATCTGGGACGGCAGCAAGGTGTACATGTGAGGGATCCTCATATCCATGAATAGCTGGCACCGGCGCCAACAAGAACAAAAAAGAAAAGAGTTAGAAAATGAGATAAGCAAAATGGAGCGGCTACTGATAAAAAGACCAGAAGACAAAGTCGCCAAAGAAGGACTCAAGATCTTAAGAAAGCAATTTGACATGTTGATGGCGGACCAAGTTGCAAGGAATATACAATATGCAAAACATAAGACATTCTGCAAGGCCAACAAACCGGGCCGCTGGCTAGCCTACACTATAAGAAAGAAACAGAAATCCCGCATAATTGAAAAGATAGAATACAAAGGCAAGCTAGAATTCCGACAAAAAACCATCAAGACAGCCTTCACAGAGTTCTACTCGAAACTATATGCCGAGGATAAGATACAAGACAAAGAGATAGATGAATTCCTACAAAACGAAAAGATACAGGCGATTACCGACACACAAAGAGAAGCTCTGAATGCCCCAATCACAAAGGAGGAAATACACTCAGTGATCACACAACTGAAAGCAGGAAAATCGCCTGGGACGGATGGGATGACAGCGACCTACTACAAGCACCTACAGGAGGAGATGCTAGAACCCCTCAGAAAGCTATTTGCCAGCATTCAAGAAGGAGGCCAGGTCCCACCATCCTGGAAAACAGCCTACATCTCATTAATCCCAAAGGAGGGGAAAGACGACACACAGCCCGCAAACTACAGGCCCATCTCACTACTAAACACAGACTATAAAATCTTCACAAAAATTTTGGCCAATAGACTAATGACTGTTCTACAAAAAACAATACACCCGGACCAAAGGGGATTTATACAAGGACGCCAGATGAAAACCAACGTGAGGCAGCTGTTGAACATAATAGAGTACCTGCAAAGGCACAACCAGATACCCGCCGCTCTAATGTTTGTGGATGCAGAAAAAGCCTTCGACAGACTGAACTGGCCGTTCCTGACGAACTTGATCCTGAAGATGAAAATGGGAGCACAGTTCTTCAACTCCATAACGGCAATTTACCAGAAACAAACAGGCCAGATCATTGTCAATGGAGACTTAACAGACTCATTTAATATAGAGAGAGGCACGAGACAGGGCTGCCCGCTGTCCCCCCTGTTATTTGTCCTAACACTGGAAATTTTACTGAACAGAATAAGAGCGGCAGAGGATGTACAGGGCATACAGATTAAACAACAAGAATACAAACTATGTGCCTTTGCGGATGACCTGCTGGTGACAATGTCGCAACCAGCACAGTCAGCAAGGAAATTGATGGAGATAATGGAGGACTATGGTAGGGTGTCAGGCTTCAAAGTAAATATATCAAAAACAAAGATGCTAGCCAAAAACCTAGACAACAAAGCAAGACGGAACCTGGAAAGAATAACGGGTTGTGAAATCGTCAAGAAAGTCAAATACTTAGGAGTGGAGATAGAATCTACAAACGCGAAATTATACAAGAATAACTACGAGGTCCTGTGGAATAAGATACAAGCAGACCTGGAAAGGTGGAAATCGTTACGTCTGTCCCTGCTCGGCAGGATAGCGACAGTAAAGATGAATGTACTACCCAGATGTCTATTTCTCTTTCAAATGCTACCCATACTCAAGAAGGATGCGGACTTAGACAATTGGCAGAAAGGCATCAACAGATTTATTTGGGACGACAAGAGACCGAGGGTGAAACTAAAAATCATCCAAGACGCAAGGGAGAGAGGGGGACTCAAAATGCCTAATCTAAAGCTATATTACTATGCAGCAACGTTGGTGGCGGTTAGTGACTGGATCAACATGACAAATGATAGAGTTCTGAATGTTGAGGGGCATGGTCTATGATTCGGCTGGCACGCATACCTAGTATACGACAAAAAGGCAGATAGGAACTTCAAGGAGAACCCACTACGAATCCCACTGCTATGGGTCTGGAAGAAATATAAGCACCTCCTACACGACAAGATTCCCATCTGGACGATCCCTGGACACGCAACAGGGGATATGAACACATCCCAAGGGCAAGGAGTGGTGCCCTACAGTGAACTTGTACTGGGAGAAGAAAACAGGTTCCTCTTGAAACCTCAAGCAATGCTAGCAAACAGAGGAATAGGAAGTAACTGGCTATCATATATACAACTACAGTCAAGGTGGCGTGAAGACAGGAAGAAGGGCTTCTCCCAGAACGACGAGAACCTAATTAAACAGATCAGAGAACAGGGGATTAGGCACATCAAACGAGTGTACAGCACTCTGATAGAAATGGACTCTGAAACCGAGCTAGTCAAGAACTGTATGATAAAGTGGGCGCAAGACTTCGGACACCCTATCGCCATAGACACGTGGGAGAAAATCTGGGTGAGGAATGTAGAATTCACGAAATCGCAACACTTAAGGGAAAACTTCTACAAGATGTTCTATAGATGGCATCTGGACCCGAAAAAAATATCACTCATCTACCCGGGCACCCAGCCCAAATGCTGGAGGTGCGGAGATGGGGAGGCTACTTACTTTCACATATGGTGGGCATGCAGAAAAATCAAAGCATTCTGGAGGAAGATATGGTGGACACTCCAAACTATTTTCAAAAAGCGTATAGAATTTCTACCTCAGGCTTTTTTGTTAGGGATCACAGAGGATATCACTACCTCAGAGTCAACTTTATTTTTGAACTTAATTACAGCAGCAAGATTATTGGTGGGACAGTACTGGAAGAATCCAGAAATACCGCCTATTGAAGAATGGACTGTGAAAGTAACAAATCTGGCGGAAATGGCAAAAATATCGGCATATTTGAAAAATCGCTCCAATGAACAATTTGTGATGGACTGGAAACATTGGATAGACTATATCCAAGAGAGACACCAATCAAACAGAATGCAGCTGGCGTTCAGCTAGGGCTCGACGGGAGGAGGGAAGAAGGGTTAACAAATCAAAGGTTTACAAAAACTAACACCCAATGTTGAATGTATATGTTCTATAACTAATACCTCTTAACATAACCTTATGACTAATGATGTTTGCTTTAATATGGCTAAAATAGACTGAATTTCTACCTCAGGATATGAAACTCTCACCCCAGGACCTCTGGTTAGGGACTATAAAAGATTGCACTAGTAATGGGATGAAATCGAGTCAGAAGCGCAAACATACAATAGGCGATAGACTAGAAACAGTAGATAGACCATATATAAGAGAAACAGTAGATAGACCATATATAAGAGAAACACCAATCCAACAAAATGTATTCGGATTATACTTGAAGATGCAAGGGAGGAGGGTAGAACGTTTACTAAAACAGATGTTTACAAAGATTAATACCTAATGTTGTATGCTATGTTCTAGGAGGGTTGTTTAGCAATAAGATCTTATGTTTCATGTTGACCACATTAATTTCGAAACAGATAGAAGAAACGCCAATCAAATAAAATGTAACAGGAGTATAGTTGAGACTAGACGCGAGGGGTGGGGGGGGGGAAAAAGGCTTACTAATTCAGACTTTTTCAAAGACGAATACTTAGTATTGTATACCAGGTATCATGTTGATTGCTGCATAATATGTTTTTATGTCCAATGCTGATTGTTTTAATAAAAGAATTTAAAAAAAAAAAAAAAAAAAAAAAAGAAGGGGGAAGAATAGGTTTGAGTTAGAGAAGGATGATGGTTAATTGTTTGAGACGTTTATTTTTACTTGAGTTATTATTATTAGAAGTATTGGAAATTGTATTTATGTTTTGTTGTTGATTGTTTATTTGTATATTAAGAGTTGATATGATTAGCTTTTCTTTTTCTGTTAAAATACATTTTAAAAATCAATAAAAAAATATTTTAAAAAAAAAAAGAAAGTAGTATTGATTTGAGTAGGTTATCCATATCTAGCAAAACTATAATAATGGAAGAAAAGGTGTAATCATTTTTTATATTCCCAACTGATGTTTCTTTCTTCATCCAGCATGACAACATTCAGTCCTTAGTAGTTTTCTTTAATTCCAATCTTATATATCTAGTTCTTGACATCTTCTCGAAGGCAACAGTTTTATATCTATTGTTTATATGGTGCCTAACCTACCATTGCCACTAAATAAATGTTTTTTCCTATAAACAGGATGTAATGTGCAAGGCTCATGAAGTGTGTTGTACAAAGAGAACAAAACAATGTATTGGGAAACAAAATATTAAGGGTTGCAATGGGAGTGTATTTGTACTTAAGAGCATATAAGGTGATTAGGACATGGAGATAAGACTGCTCCAGACTACTCCTATGTCTTAAAGACAATTTGTATACCCATTGCATTCTCACATCTTTCTAAACTCCTATTTGCTAGTATAGATTTAAAAGTAAATAAGATGTTCATTTAGATTAAAATGATGTGCATAAGTTGAATGCCAAGAAATTCTGTCCAAGCAGCCACAATATCCTTAACTTACCCTACTGTTGCCCTGTATTGCACCAGGACATATATTATGTAAGATCACTCTGTTCTGACATCTTGTTAATGCTTATGCTAAAACAGTTGAGTGGTGATCAAAATACATGCCTCAGAATTGTTGTCTTCCACCTCCAACTGAATAGGGAGCAGATGCAAAAGTGAAGCAATCATTACTCAAATGTACTGTGGGCAGGCTTTTGTAACCTCCAGTTTCTGTCCTTCTGATATTTTCCCCCTTTGAAACCTTCAGGTTGTCCCAATCACAAGTCTTCATAAGTCAATCTTGGTCAGACTGCTGAGATGTTTTATTTCTGGTGATAGGGGGGAATCGAGGAACTTCCCAAGTAATAAAGATTCACAAGAACTCAGTTCATCCTATTTAGTCAATGCTAGCAGCATAAGATCTTGGTCAGTATAATGTACAGGCATTAATTTTGCAATAGAACAGGTGTCTTCAAATCTGGCCCTTTTATGACTTGTGGACTTCAACTCCCAGAATTCCTCAGCCAGGCATGCTAGCTCAGGAATTCTGTGAGTTGAAGTCCACAAGTCATAAAAGGACCAAGTTTGAAGACATCTGCTATAGGAGGTAGACTAGGTTCGAGACAAACGGTGAGCCATTTGTCCCAGCATTCACAGGTTATTGGGGTCTGGATGGAGAGGAACAGGCTTAAGCTCAACCCTGACAAAACTGAGTGACTAGGGGTTCATTGATTCTCTGAGTGCCCCAGACTTTTCATGCTTAGTACTTTATGGGGTGATACTTCCCAGATAGAATTGGTGTACAGTTAGGGTATCTTCCTAGACTCACAGATCCTGCTTGAAGAGCAAGTGGTAACTGGCCAGGAACATCTTTGCAGAAATCTGTTTGTGCACCAACTGCCCTTTTTCCTGAATCGGAAGTCCCTTCTTATGATGCCTTAGTTATCTCATAAACCACTTTAATCAGTGGGTATTGCAGTGGGCTGAATCTGAACACCATTTGAAAGCTACAATTGGTCCAGAATGAATCTAGGTAAGCAGTGTTGTGTGCCTTGATACAATCATGTAGCAAGTTGTACTGGTTGCCAGTGACTTCCTAGTGCACTGCAAGCTGCTGATCATCTCCTATAAAACCCCTCATGGCAAAGGTTCATGACCTTGATAAAGAAGTGGTACAGCTACTCAACTTTGGGAAAGAAGAAAGTATAAAAGAATGCTCCCCCTTGGACTTTTTTTTTCTTCCATTCACTTGTGTCCAAATCTCAGAGACTATCTGGACAAGTACCTGCAATTTTCTTGGCAAGATTTTTCAGAAGTGGTTTGCCATTGTCTGCTTCCTAAGATTGAGAGAAAGTGACTGACCCAAGGTCACCCACTTGGCTTTGTGCCTAAGATGGGACGATAACTCACGATCTCCCGTTTTCTAGCCTGGTGTCTTAACCACTGTACTAAACTGGCTCTCATTCCTTGATGTTGGCATCCTTAAAAGTTACCCTACTGGGAAAACGGGCAGTAAAGAAAGAAAGAAAGAAAGAAAGAAAGAAAGAAAGAAAGAAAGAAAGAAAGAAAGAAAGAAAGAAAGAAAGAAAGAAAGAAAGAAAGGAAGGAAGAAAGAAAGAAAGAAAGAAAGAAAGAAAGAAAGAAAGAAAGAAAGAAAGAAAACTTACTTTGACTGCTGCTCTCCTCTTGTATCACTAGCTCTATTTAGGTTTATTTGAATATAGTTTCCCTTTGGGAAAAGAAACTGAAGCAGAACAGTTTTGCACCCTCTCTATTACATATTACAATCTCTACCATCTTTTCCAAGCAGTGGAACCATCCTTTCTTTTTTCTTCTTATTTCTGAGACAACCAAACTAAGCATTTTATTTTATTAGTTTCTCATATGATATTGTTCTGTCTGTGCTTTAGTCTTTTATTACTTTCTCTCTTCAGAGTTTCCATATTCTTGTGTCATTGACTATACCTCTTGCCTTATCATCCCATTTACATGGCTATTGGTAGTGACTGCCATTACACAAGATGGAAGATATATCTTCAGATCCTTACTGATATAAGTCAATCTCTGATTACTCCCAATTATTTAAAGTTAGTGAGCATCAGATACCATCTTCAATAAGCCACTTAGAAACTTAGCTTTTGCAGTTTGTGACTAAGTCCTGTGTACAAAGCCAATTTGAAAACTGTCATAAAAAGATATGGGAAGTAACTGCAGCTTTATTATATGGAGGACAATGTAAAGGCACATACTGTATAGATGGTGGGGGGAGAGAGAGAATGACAATCTAATAACAATAATAATATGGATCCAGGAGATTGAAGGAATAAGTCTAATGTAATTAATTGAATAGAAGCCTTCAGGTTTTTTTTTAAAGTGAATTATTCATTTGCACTTGGTCAACAAACTGGTGAAGGTTTTATCTTTAAATGGCTTTCCATTTCTTTCCAATCAATATACATACTCATAGCAGCATGACACTATTTTGGTCACCAAAGCTTTTCCAGAATTGCTGCAAAGACTTTAGTTAAAAACTGGTATTTCATTATCTACCTTTCAGCATTCAGGTACCACGAGTGAACCCAGCAGTAGCGTTACCATGGTTATTTCATGACTATGTGGCTCCAGAACATTTAGAGCTGATTAAAATGTTTAGGAAAGGCACGTAGTTCATTTCTCATGAGACTGTACCATTTCATTATACACACGGAGAACCCTTTAGTCAGCATTAGTGCCTCACCCCATTAAAGTTTTTCCTCTCCAATTGCAATGCTAGCATTCTTCATAAGGTTATAGGCAGTTAAATGTTTGTATCTACTCTCAGAACACATCTGCCCTACAGTTTTGAAAGGACCAGAAAAACATTTGGTGCATATTACTTTCAGTCAGTGGTATCATGAGGACAGCATGATGTGGTTCTTCACCTGACTGTTCCCATATGTTTTTCATGCATTTGGAAAACTTTACTAACAAACCTTTGTCTAGACAATTTCCATCTAAGCAGCCAATGAGCATGCAAAAGGTTGTGATGCTGGATTGCTTTGGGGAAAATTCAATAGTGCTGTTTGGGGCAGGGGGTAAGGGGGGAAAAGGAGTAAGGACATCATGCCATTTATTAGAGGATAACATTTCCCATGTTTTGTTTTGGTTATCTGCTTAGCTTGGATAGCTTTGTGCAGAATGGCATGAAGCTGTCCTAGTTGTTTAAAAGGACAATTATAAAAAAAAAAAAATCAGTGTGGTTTAGGCAAATTCAGTTCTAAAAGTTAACAGTTTCCACCAAAATAAGCAGGCTACATTTATATAGATTAAAGTGCAGGATAAGAAGAGGAAATTTGCACTGATATAGTTTCTCACTTCTACAAAGTGAAGTGTCAAAAGATCCATTTTGCATTGAATGCATACAATTCAGTTTCTGCTATAAATTATGTACATCAGCACACAGTTCCAATAAGGGGAAGAAGAAAATATCCCTTAGGCCAGCAGTTCTCAACCTTTTCCAGGGCTCAACCCCGGCCCGCATCGCGCATGCGCGGCGCGACGGGGCGCATCACGAATGCACGGTGTGACAGGGCACATCGTGCATGCGCGGCGTGACGGCCCGCATCGCGCATGCGCGGCGCGACAGCCCGCATCGCAAAGGGGAAAAAAATGGTCGACCAAAAAAAGAAAAAAAATGGTGGACTGTGGTGTTTGGCGACCCCCGTGAAATGGTCGTTCGACCCCAAATGGGGTCGCGACCCACAGGTTGAGAACCGCTGCCTTAGGCTCTTCTGTAACAGAAATTATTACATAAAAGAATTATCTTTTTATCAGTTTTTATATCTTTGTACTTGAGCCTTATATACTAATACTTGAGCCTTTGCTTGATCTCCAATGCTTGGAAAAGAACCAGAAATGATGGGGTCCTTCACAATATGGATGCATTAATTCCAGAGATGATAACAACACACAAATCCTGCTCCTTACATTTGATTGAATGGGATCTAAGGCATTTGATTATTGATGACCATGCTCCAGATAGTACCTACCATGAAAACTTATTTGCCTATGCTTTTTGTTATTTGGTTTTTAAAACACAATTATTTCAGCTGGTGGTCACTGCTGTGCACTAGCACAACAGAACTTCCACTCTTTGTACCTCTACATTCTGCAAAGTTGCCATTGTTTTTCACTCATGTAATTACTGGAAACTTCACCCTCTATGTTCATTTACTACAGCATCTTGATGACACAGTTTAGCTAATATGACTGTTTCCTGTTTTGGAGAAGATTTACCTTTGAACTTGCCTATCCATACGTAGTTAGCAGCTGGACAACAAACTGAATACATGGCATTTAGGGCAAGTAGTCACTGTTTCCAGCAGTAGCCAAACTTGGCTGATTTTGAGGAAAGCTAAGCAGGGTTGGACCTGTTTAATGTTTATATGGGAGACCACCAGGAAATATAGGATATTCTAGAAAATAAACAAAACAAAACAAAAATCCTTGGAGGAAGACTGAGGCCAATCACTTCAGCATTGTTACTAAGAAAACAACACAGTCATGTCTCCATGCAGTCACCCGGAGTCAAACTCAACCTTAGGGAATCTTTGTTTAGTAAGATGTAAATTATTTCTTTTGAATCATGGAAACTATGTCTAAATTTGCATCTATAGAAATAAAGTATCACACTCTAACTATATGCAATCCTATATTCTTGTCTTTGTGGAAAAAAAAGCTGTTGGTGAGTCATTTCCTTCTGTTCTTTGTTGGAACTTGGATTAAGTGCTTCCCTCCCCCATGTTCAGAGGCAACACGTTTCTGAATACTTAAAGCAGGAGAAAACAATAAAGGAATAGTGTCCTTCCCTGACTCTCTGTCTCACAGACACATACACACCCGACTGGTAAGTCTCCTGGAGGTGTGTGGCTAGCCATTGCTAGAACTAGACAAATAATTTGGCTGAGACCACATGCAAATCAAAGCTAGAACCTGAAGCTCTACTTCATCTTCCCAGAATAGCCAGCACCTAGCAAACATTTCATAATCTGTTTCAATTTGGCATCTTCTAGCTGTGTTGGTCTTGTAATTGTATTAAACCCCTGACTGTTGTGGCTGTGTTAGGGGTTCTTAGGCTTGCAGTCCTAAACATCTTGTGAAGGCCATGCTAAGGAAGACTGTGCAAAGTTATGCACATGCTATGCTCTAAATTACTTGTTTGGTTGGGTTTTTCTATTTGCAGAGATGGAAGCAAAAATAAATCAGAGAGTCTCATAGGAGAATGTTTCTGACCAGACTTCTTCATACAATGTAACAATCACTGCTAGAAGATGTGTGATGGTCCTTAGGCTTTGAGGGCTTCCAAAAAGATTAGAGATGTGCTTGGAGAAGGAGAATATCAGTCAGTAGCTGTTCTCTGTCATAATTAAAGTTAATGATAATTAAATTACAGTGGCAGTGTCCCTCCATACAATAGACATTAAATACAAGCAAGGAGACTTAAAGCCTACCATAATTCATGTAGTTGCCTTCATCTTGTCCCCAACTTATCAAAGATGAGGGTCATTTATGTTGTTAGCCGCTCCGAGTCCTTTGGAGAGGAGCGGCATAAAAATTTAATTAAAATAAACAAATAAATAAATAAATTGCCCTTAGTTGTCCTAGTGTGAAAGTAGTATTGCCTCTTATACCTACACATTCAAGAGCAACCTCAAGTTTGATAGAATCTATTAGGTATGGTCTGTTTCATGTGTTCCATTTGCTATGGTAAAATAATATACTCCAGTAAGGATTTACAAGGGCATGTTCTCAAGATGCATACACACACACACACACACACACACACACACACACACACACACCATCTTGTTAGCAGACCATATTGAGGTAGTCCAAGGTTGGCTTTAGTTGTTCCAGGATGAATGTTTTCCTTCTTAATATGAAACCAGACTTCCTAGGGCAGCGGTTTTCAACCTGTGGGTCGCGACCCCATTTGGGGTCGAACAACCATTTCACAGGGGTCACCAAACAACACAGTCCGCCATTTTCCCCCTCTTTTCCTTAGCTGTGCTACTCCCTCTTATTCTACTGGCTTTTGAAAGCCAATAGAATAGACTCTCTTGAATAGAGTCTAATTCTATTGGCTTTCAAAAGCCAATAGGAATTGTCCAGGCTGTCTCTGCCCTGCTGAGCCCGCCAAAAGTCCCAGTCTGCAAACGGTGCTGCAACTTGTCTGCAGCGAAGGCAAGCTGTCTGGAAGTTTCCACCCCTCCCTGCTGAGCAACTACTAAAAATGTAAGTAAAAGAGGGCCAGGGGTGGGAGGTGGGAGGCCGGCGGGCGCAGGGAGGGTTGCTGGCACGCGTGGGGCCCAGCGGGTGCCTTACTTCCCTTGGGCTGGGCCAACTGGTGGCCCAGCCGGTGGTTGCCTTGCACCGTTGCTGCCACGGCTGCCCAAGAGCACCTGGGCCTGCCTGCCACCCCCCCGAATGGGCGGTGGCCAAGGTAAGGCTAACGGGGCAGCGGTGGGCGCAGGGAGGGTTGCTGGAGCACGTGGGGCCCAGTGGGTGCCTTACCTCCCTTGCACTGGGCCAGTTGGTGGCCCAGCCAGTGGTCACCCTGCGCCGTCGCTGCCCCTTGCCAGCCACGCCTCGGCCGGCGCAGGGGGCGGCACCACACATGTGCGGCGCTCCCAGGCAGGGAAATAGTCCTTGACTTATGACTGGTTGGGTAGTCCTCGACTTACGACCGGTTGGGTAGTCCTCGACTTACGACCGGTTGGGGGTCGCGGCATTAAAAAGGTTGAGAACTACTGTCCTAGGGAGACAAGAAATAGCCTTGGGAGATCAGCAATTCATTTGCCTGGCAAGTCTGCTTTGGAACGTACCTTCTGTCTAATTACTTCCATGGCCATTTTGAGTGCAACATGAAAGACCCCGGGCAGCTCATTTATACAACCCATTTCTTCCTTTTGTGTGTGTGTGTGTGTGTCTCTGTGTGTGTCTGTGTGTGTATGTAAGAAATGGACCACTGAGCTCATGGGAAGAGAAGCTAGGGAATTGCTTCTTAAGATGACACACACATATCCCAATCTTATCACAATTTCACTCTCAAGCTGCTCTGCTGCCAACATCCATTCAGGATAGCTGTTAGTCACATTGCCTAAGCCTTCTGTACATGGACTCAACAGTTTTCTGGAAGACAATTGAGCATACATCACCTTGAGAGGGGTCTATTTTGCATATGTGTCCAGCAGCTCCAATGCTACAGGGAGAAACAATCCCATGATATGACATCCCATTCCCCCTGCAGGTTTGCTGCAACAATAAAAGTAGGGGAGGCATGCCAGATATCTCCTTCAGTAAATTTCAGGAAGATCTCTAAACATGTGGGAAACCCTCTCTATCTCTCCCCTTCCCCAAATTAGGCCCTGCAGCATTGCCAGCCTCAAAGATTCTTGAAATAGGGGAAGGGCCACCAGGGTAAGCACTATTAGCCAGCTCTAGGGTGGTATGGGGGGGGGGACCAGCTAAAGAGCCACTTCCCTTCCTCTTCTGCAGAAGAGGGAGGGAGAGAAGATCCACTCCCCCTCTTTATCTCCCCTGTTTGAGAAGGGAGAGGTGGGGGGGATGTCCCTTATCTCCCTTGCTACTTTTGCCTGTGTAGCAGGAGAAGAAAAAAAGAAAGGGACAAGTGGTGAAGAAGACTGTTTCATTGGTAGGTTTCTGATCCTATACAGGATGAAATCTGATTTGTAGAAGTGAAAAAGAGGCAATAAGAGATAGGATAAGGATCAGCAATAAGGAGGTTAATAGCAGCTCATTTGAGCTGGTGTAGGTTTCTGTCTATTCAAGCATGAATTGGTAGCCCTTCAGCTCAGCAGTGGGGAACACATTGGGCAAGGGTTAGGGCAGTAATTCCCAAACTTGTTCCTTCATCGCCCAAACCCCACTTATTTCAGTATTTCAGTCTTATTTCAGTCCTTATTTAAATCTCCCTGTTGTTATTCATGGGTTCATGTGTCCTTACCCAAAGAAAACCACTTCTACTCAATTTTAGATAATTTACTAAATTTACTCAATTTGGGAAGTGCTTGGTTAGGGGATTCCAAGTCTCCCAAGGTTGATACTGATAGCTTGGTGTCACTTTAAAAAATTTGTTCAGAGAGGAGAAGTGCTGAAAAGGTTTTAGCTGGAGCAGCTCTCCCCTTGTTTCCCTCATGTACCGCTGCCCCCCCTCCACCACCACCACTACCACCATAGTGTCATGTTTCAACAAAGTGTCAAGGGCCAGGAAGTATTCTGTAAAGCCAGAGGGGGGAAGGGGAGGCGCAGGAGGAATTATAGGGGTGGTTGCAGCTTTTAAGTTCAGCCTTTCTCAATTTTGTGAGAGAGCCAGCTTGAAGAAGGGGAAAAAAAGGAAAAGAGGTGAGGAACCCACATCCTTACTCTTCTGTGGGTCTCATTTTGAGATTTATGAGATAGGTTAGGCTGGAAGATAATGATTGGATTAATCACCCAGAATAGTTGGAAGGCTGAATGTATATTTAAATCTTTTATTTTCCCACCTGCATTCAAATATTCTACCAAATGCCCACCATTTCAACATACTGAATGACTGGAGACAGACGGTTATATAAGGGCCTATATGTGTGGACATTGAACATATTGCATGTCATCATATATGTATTAGTATGCTGAAGACACTGTCCTGCAGATGGAATGACATATGTTTCTCTCCCACAGAAAAATCTCTGCTGATAATGTATGCGTTCCAAAAGATTCTTTAAAAAAACTGCTTTAAAGCAGTCAGCATAGATGTCTCTTGCAATAGTCTGGATAAACTATTGCCTCATTCAGGCGCATTAATTTTTTTCCCCCTCTCCTTGTACATTTTTCTAAAAATATTTGTTCTGAGGCTGGTATCGCAGTATGCCAAGTTTTAACCCAAAAGAGGAGGGGGAGAGAGAAAGTATGCTGTAGTTTGCGCAAGAATCCTTTATGTTTTGGAAGTTTACAACAGGGAGTGTCTTGTGCACACTGAGTGAGGCAGGACAGCACTGCCCTCCACTGCTAAATGAAGCCTAAGCCTAAGCAAATACGTCAGAGGATATAGGCAGCATGTTTACAGCTAGTTAGCTGGGGCCTCTGAGTTACACAATAGCCTGCATAGCCTCTTAGCACATTCTGTACCAGTTGTAAGCATTGGGTGCAGCTGCTCCAGATGACGATTTTAAGTGCAACAACAGATAGGTCTAAACAATCTTCAATTATCGTTCCTGCATGAAGACTTCTTTGCAGTTTTAAACATGGTGCAACTGCCCCATCCGTAGCATTTTCACCGCTGTCTGTGAAACAGGGACAGGATGTACTAAGACTGAGGAGGATTAATGGAACGAACTAAAATGACTCGAACTAAAATGACTTGCAGCAGCCTAGGGGCTTGCGGTATTTAATTTCCCCAAGGAGTGGGCTGCAGAGATGTTTTTAACCCTAAAACCTCTAAGCCTTCAGGAGAAAACTTGAGTGACAAGCTTGTTCCTTCTTTCCCCCCCTCCCCCCCCTATCCCAAATATTTACTGGTGATAATGTAAAGAGTACTTTATGCGTGCTGGCTGCATGAAGGCAATCAATATGGGAAATGTGTGTCCTCACAGACCATATGTGCCTAATGAATGTTTCTCCTTCTGTGCTGCGGTAAAATTGACTTTAGCCTTTTGTATCAACTGCATTCAGGGAGAAGCGGCCATTGTGACAAAACCACAGAACTGATAACGTGTTCTTGTTTTTAGATTTCTGGGCTTGTTATTTTAATGGTAACATTCCAAATGGTAAATAGATTACAAAAACATGCTTATGTGGGAAGAAAAATGGCAGTGTAACTCTGTAATGTTTCAGGGACTCCTTATCACAGCTTTGAATGTCTCCTGGGTAATTCCCCGGCTTTTGTTCAGAACTGTACATATGTACTATTGTCCTGTTCTTAGCCGTCCCTCCTGCCCTCACGTGCTCTCTGCCAATTATACACTTGGGCACAGAAAAACTTTAGATTCTGCTTTTCTGCTTTCACCTAGCTTTGTTGGTTTATGGTACTGCAAGAAGTTGGGCTTTCCATCTCTGCAGGTTTGCTTTTTTTAAAATTATGGCAATGATTTTCAACTTTGACAACTTTTAAGATGTGTGGACTTCAACTCCCATGCTGTGGATGAGCTGAAGTCCACACCTCTTAAAATTGCCAAGTTAAAAAATAAAACTCTGATCAGTAGGTACAGGTAGTCCTCGGCTTACAACTGTTCATTTAGTGACTGTTCAAAGTCACTAAAAAGTGACTTATGACTGTTTTCACAATTATGACCTTTGCAGCTTTCTCATGATCATGTGATTAAAATTCAGATACTTGGCAACTAGTTCATACTTACGACCATTGCTATGTCCCAAGGTCATGTGATCACCTTTTGTAACCTTCTGACAAGCAAAATCAATGGGGAAGCCAGATTCACTTAACAACTGTGTTACTATCAACTGCAGTGATTCACTTAACAACTTTGGTAAGAAAGGTCACAAAATGGGGCAAAACCTCCTTAACAAATGCCTCACTTAACAACAGAAATTTTGGGCTCAGTTGTGGTCGTAAGTCGAGTACTACCTGTATGGTATAGCCATATCTAATACTCCGCTAGTGGGTGGTGCTGTACCAACATTTAAATCTCTTTCCTAGCATTTCCCAAATGTAGATCTCTGGATATGTTATCCCACAAAGTCACGGGAGAAACGACTTCCATGATCAATGGTCAACAATCACCATGAGAGAGTTAATGTGGCGAAAAGTGAGTTTAAAATTGGATTCAAACCATTTAGGACTTCAGTGGTTTCTTAGAACACTAACCGCATGGTAATCATTACACATGAGAAAATCAAATTATTTAACCCCACAAGTATCTGGTCACTGAATTAATTCCCACACTGTCTCTAATGATGTGCCTAGTGCAGATATAACATTGTTATGGCTGCTTTTTCCAGATAGGGCCACAGTGCATGAACCAATGAAGTGAGTAAAAGTTGTTTTGGAACTGAAATCATTTGCCTCTTAATAGATAACACTATTGATTCTTCACTGAAGGAGAGCCTCTCTAAAATTCATCATAAATTTTTACCCATGAGGCTTTCCAGTCAATAATTCTATCTTATCTGTATTAAAATTGGGTTTGTCTTCATTCATCCAAAACCTGCTTCTAGACAGCTCTGGATGTTTTCCCTGCCTTCCTGAGATTTGTCCATGGAAATAAGAGGTATGAATGTGTATTATCTGCATACTAATAATTCTTTATCTCAATTCCTGGATGACTTTTAAAGATATGGAAGACAGAGTAGAACTTTTCCACCATAAAGCAGAACTTCAATTATCTTCTGAATATTGCAGAAAGTACTACTACTGTGCCTCCAAGTTCATCTTGGAAAGGATGGTCCAGAAAGATCCTATTCTCAATAGTAAAAAAATAAAATAAAATAATCCTAGAAACTAAGGAAGAATACATTCTTCCATTTTAACATCTGACAAAGATAACTTATTTTCTCGGTAAGATCAACCAGCCTCAACTCCCATTTCATTAACTTGTCCAGAAATGGCAAGTTCAATACTGGAGAATAGTAATCCAAACAGATTAGATTAGATTAGATTAATTTTATTGTCATTTTTTTTCTTGTGGGCACAATGGGACACATTAAAAATGAAATTTTGTTGCTTGTTCTCAAAAACATACACATACATAACATACATTTAAACATGCTATATACATCATATGTATATACCTACACCTTTTACACATAAATAACATGTAAATATTAATCCCTGTCCATCTTGAATACATAACAAAAGGAGGAAGCTTTAGAGTTCACAAGGTTAATACTGTATGGAACAAAGCTGTGACTGAATCTGGATGTTCTGCTTTGGATACCATAGAGCAGGGGTCCTCAACCTTGGCAACTTTTTCCTAGGTGAAGCTGGCTGAGGAATTCTGGGAGTTGAAGTCCACAAGTCTTAAAGTTGCCAAGGTTGAGGACTCCTGCCATAGAGCCTCCTCCCAGTAGATAACAAGGAAAACTAGATGCTGAATGGCTGTCTTTTTGAGAAAGAAAAGACCATAACATCCTCCCAGGAAGTATTAGTCATCATTTTAATATCTGAAGAATCCAAAGGAGGAAGGTAATATCCATCAAGCTCCCATGCATACTCAAGCAGAACAAACGGAAAGTTCTCTAAGGTGTAAGGTATTCTGGATATATTCATACTGGATTCTGACATAGCTAAGGAGGAAGCAAAATGTGTAACTTCATCTGCCATGTTAAATCTGTAACTTCAAACTTCTGACATTTCTAACCATTAGTTCTCTGATCTTGAAACAGACCTACAACTGTTTGCCCAAGTCCTGTTAAGCAACTTTGACTGGATATAGAATAAAACTCTTTTTCTCATTTCTGTCACTAAGTAGCCCCTACGGTAGAAGAGCTGGCATTTATTTGGTTCAGAGACTTTTTTTTTTTTTTGGAGTTCTGATTGATAACTCCTTTGGTTCTACTTCTTCAGGTAAGTAGTATTCTAAAAAAAACCAAGATGGCTTTTATCTTGTAGGCTAAATTGCTATTGAATTCTGAACTGTAGCAGATAATGACTTCCCATTTTCATTCATTTATGAAAACTGATTTTTGTACACTGTAGATGCTTTTCAGGAGCTCATGCTGATGTTAAGGAAAAAGTAGTTTGTGAAAACAGCCTTTTTCATGTGGAAATTGGAAGGAAACAAACTTATGGTGTTGTTTATAGTCATTAAATCGAATACATTTGAGTTTTCAATTGCAGTCAGGATTTAATGTAAAAAATCAAAACAGTTATCAAAGCACTTTCAGGCCAATCTTTTTATTACCATTACACACAAGAAACTTTTTCAATTTTTGTTTGTGATAAAGATGATATTCTCCCAGTTAGCCTATGCCATTTTAGGGAAATTAGCAACTGGGATCATATCACTATATCTGATCTTCACAATATGCATGCAGAAAATGCTAGGTTCACTTATGACATTCTTTTGTTCTATTTCGAAAAACTCCTGCTTGAAACCTTTAAAATTAATTGCCAGCAGTATTAACAATATTGGAAGAGATGAATCATTGGCCTGCATTAGTATAAAGTACCAAGTCTGTCCCAAGACATTATAACAGTTGAGGAGAAGGCAAATTGGTGTTTGTGTCCCGTTCTGTATACAGATCCTATTCAGATTGGCAACTGAATCTTATTAGAGGATTGCAAACATTCTCCATACAATGCTCCGTTGTTTAATGTCACTTTCCTCTTTTTTTGTGTACTGACTAGACAACCTATGACCCACTGGCTCATCCTTTCAGATATATTTCCTTACCTAAACAAAGAATGCTAGTCAAACCAGCTGCCTTGCTCCAACTGTCAGCCACATCACATGATCCCCCTTGACTTTCTCCTTGCAAGCTTCCCAGGCTTCTCTGTTGACTTGTGGGAAGGTGTCTGGGAACATTGTAAATGAGGATCACATGAGCCCTGCAGCAGTGCTGACCAGGAGTAGAGCAGTAATGCTGAAATGGCAAGAACGTTCCAAAATTTCATTCATGTTGGAGTAATAGGTCCCACCATTCTGTAAGGTAACCCATGTAAGGTACCTGAATAAAAAGATTTTGCCCTAAGATGCACCATTTCATTCAATCAAAGGTTACAGACACAAGAGGAGTACAGTTTACAGACTGTGATAAGACAACCGATTATTGTTAATTCTATCTGCCTATCTGTTTTTAATCTATAAAAGCAGAGACCAAAACAAAACTCTCCTTCCAATAGCCACCCATCCCAGGCTATCCTGTTCAGTAAGTTGGGAGTAAGATAGCATGCTGGCAGTACTGGACTGGAGCTTTTGCTCCAGGTCCCCTAACATCATATTGTTTTTTTGCTTGTTTATTTGTTTCATCACAACTGTGTCTTCCATAGTTTCTGCCCTTCCATAAAGTCAAGCAGAGATGGTGTGCTTGGGTCTCATTTCAGGAAAGAGCCAAGTTTTTAGGACATATTTGAAGAGCAACGGAGATGGAGGTGAGGGCAATGAATGTCCGAGAAGGCATCATTCCAGGGGGCAGGTAAGGCCCATTTTCTGCTTCCATCTTCTGTTTGTTTGTTTATTCAACTATATGAATGTATTATGCATGTTTCTATCCTACCACAATTCAAAAAAGTGTCCTAGTGGCTTATGTCAGATTGACGGAACCTGATGCATGCCAATTGTGCCTGATCATGTAGTATGAATGGAAACTATGGAGACAGATAGCCCCTCAGATAATCAGGCCATGTATTGAAGGGCTTTATAGGTGATAACCAGCACTTTCAATTGTACCTGGAAGGTTCCAGATAAGCAGTGCAGTTCTTGGTAGCCGTGACATGCCCATAACTGCCTGTGCTGCTGTATTTTGGACAGGCTGCAGTTTCTGAGCATTCTTCACATTTTACTAGATATGTTAAGAGAGATGCATAAGTTGAACTTTTGCATGCAGCAGCAGTGCTCTCAGGTTTTTTTGCACACAAGGGAAGATTACCCTGGATTAAGATTTTGCAATACAGAAAGAGTACAGTTTAAACTTTTTCCCAACCTGTCTTTGTGATGAAAGTTGCCCAAATTTACATCTGGGAGGTTTGAGCAAGAGGCTGATTGGCCTGGCAAGGAAACTCTCTTGGAAATACTAAGCCCATGGCCATGGCAATGTATATGTATGCTATGTAAATTACTTATGTAACACATATGCTAGATGGTAATGCGACTTGTAGTAGCCTTGGAGAAGGAATAGATCCATTTGAGGGGCAAAATTGGTTGAAGAATAAGTCCTACTATTTACAGGTAGTCCTCAACTTACAACAGTTCATTGAGTGACCGAAGTTACTGAAAAAAGTGACTTATGACCGTTTTTCATGCTTACGACCATGTGACAACTGCAGTGATTCACTTAACAACTGCAGCAAGAAAGGTCACAAATGGGGCAAAACTCACTTTAACAAATATTTCACTTAGCAAAAGAAGTTTGGGGCTCAATTGGTTCAGCCTTACTTCTAACCTTTTCAGTACAGACTATAGAAGTTAGTGCACTCATCTCAGCAGTATTCATGATAATCCAAATAAATTTAAATGAATTCTAAATAGAAGCAGAATACTTTTGACAGTTTAAATTACCCTTTCCTAGCCTGGCGTCTTGAGATCTGTTGGATCGGGGGGGGGGGGTTATCACACATATTTCATGTGTTGCTACCGGTAGCAGACCAATCCTGATGGAATATACATTTTTGAAATCTTCAACTCAATATCTTCCTTAGAAAAGCCATTTGCATTTTCACTCCCTCACTTCAGAAACAAATCCCAACAGTGGTGGGCAAGTGTTTATCTTGAAGGGACTGCTTGTCATGTTCTGTTTCTTCCTGCTTCTAATAGTGTTTTCATTTAGCCCAGATAAGGGAGTAATCTTTTATTTGCTGTTTTGTAGGCATGTTTTTCCCAGACATTCTGCTGTCCAGGACACACTCGGGATATGCCAAGATAATCCCCGGTTTACTAGAATGTCACTTTCACCAGTGTACTCTTCCACTCTGATCTGGAGGAGGATGAACTTTGAGACGTTGGCATGAGTTTCTTAGTAGTTTAAAATGTGTATCTTTCTTTGCAATTGCCTCCAAAGTAATCCATCTAAAGAAGTGTCTCCCCAACCACATTTTTGTAAAAACAAACACACACACAGCATGGGGTGCTACAAACTAAAACTGGAGGAAGAGGGCAGGGCTCTTTGTTAATTCATGGAGTGGTGGAAGCTCTGGGAACAGTATTTTTAGCGATTAGCCAATTTGGAAGAAAAAGCCAGTTGTCATTTGCTCTCCACTCAGGATTAAGCAATGATTGGCAGCAGGAGCATTTGTGAACTCCCACTTTATGAGCACAGAAACAACATCACATGAAAGTGTTTGAGATCAGCCGATGGTAAGTACAATGTATACAAACTGCTGATTAATTTTAAAGTATGTTGGGAATGATTATATCAAGGCTGATCTTGCTGTAAACTCATTATACCTGGAAATTACTAAAAGTGGTCAATTGCCCTGATTTAAATAATTAAAATCCCAAAAATTTCCCATACCCTTTAGGATTGTCTTGATAATTTCTTTCACTTAAAAATTATTTACAGATAACTAGACTTTTGCCTCTCTCCATCTTTCCATAGCTGGTTTGGTTTTGTGCCTTTGAGTCAGTGCTGACTCCTGGTTGACTGCCTGGACAGGTCCCTGCAATTTCCACAATATTAAAGTTATTTGTAAAAACTGTTTGTACTTTTTTATATTGCGCTCAAAGTAAATCATCTCCAAATCACAAATATTCAGTTATATTCTTAGAATATAAAAGATTCAGAAGGTATAAACAGAAGTAGGACATACCGTAGTAACATTGTCTTTTTTTTTCTTCCATAAGCCATTTGAAAATACTTAACGGTATATATTATTCCACATACACTTGTATTAGAATTCAGACACAGGCTAAAATTCAATCACTGTTGTCATCTTAGGAAACTCCAAACACCGTTACTCTGTGTAATGGGAATTTGGCCACTTTGTTCGAGGACTATAGGAGCTGAATTTAAAAAAAAGGGGGGGTGAGAAGGAGAATGTCTGGTCAAGGCTAACATACTGAGTACAGTACTGGGTTGTTATTTTCTTGCTTTGCTGCTTTTACTCTGAGTTTGTGTTAGTTTTCATGTTCTTTGTAAAACTTTCAATAGAATGTATTTTAAAAACCGATCATTTCCTGAGGTATTATTTATGGTTATTGTCTTTTAAATTGCCCTTTTATTTTGCAAAGTCCTATCATGTCATTTTTTTTCTGTTTACCTTACACACTGCAAGATAAAATGGCCCATTTATTATGGAGAAGTAAAGAGGAAAGGCAATGATTTGCTTGAGGCCATATATCATTTGCCCATGACAAAAGCAATACTAGATTGTATGTTTTCACAATTCATATATGCTTTCTGGAACATGTTAATCCTGTAACTGTTGTTTTGTAGATGACATTGTAAAATATTTTGTTGTTAGGATGTATAGGAAAAAAGCTATGATTTAGAATGAAAACCTGCAAATCAAGTTTTAAAATGGTTAACTAAAGCAGATTAATATATAAACGAACTGTTTCTAGAAATAGAACATTTCAACATTATTGGCTAGAAGGCTGATGTTGCTTGATTTTCACTGTATTATTGTGGTTATTTTCTTCGTAATCAGTATTTTCATATGACTACAGAAAATAAAAAACAGAGTTTGTGGATTTGCAAGTATCCACAGAAAAATCTGTCTTCAACTATGATCAGAAAAGAAGGAAAAATTGGTACAATAAATATATTTAAAAATGGCAAGCTTGTAAGAATTTGTATAAAAACAAAATTGTAAAGGGAAAGTGCAATGCAAAATAGAAAACACTAATTCACACAGTGAATTTTTGACCTGCCAAAAAGGTTTTTGTCCTTTAGTGAATTTTGTGTACTAATCTATTATGTCCATTCATTTCAGTTGTTTCACACCTTTTTCTGCCAGATGGGATAAGGTTAAGGTTATTGATTGAAGATTGTACAATCTTCAAATGTATGTATCCACACTGTATTCAGAACAAGAATATTTCACCAATTGCTTTAATCTACAGCAGGCAAAATCTTTTTGGAGAAAAGATGTTAACACTAGTGGTGAGCAAAGAAAGAACATAGCCTCCCTGTGTTCAATAAAGGGTGAATAAGTTTTGGTAGAAGAGGGGGGCTGATTTATTTATTTAATCACATTTATATAGACACCCATATCACAAGAAGAGACTCTGGATGGGATACAGCAAAAAACAAGTATTAAAACAATAAGCATGTTAAACACAGTCATATAATACACACACATATAATGGAGACATCTTAAGCTTCCACTGGTCTTCTGAAACTCACACGCCTGATGTCAAAATCAGGTCTTGAGGACCTTCTGGAAAATAAGAAGGGATGGAACTAGCCTTACTGGGGGGGGGGGGAGAGAGAATGTTCCATAAGGTGGGCATCACAGCAGAGAAGGCCTACCTCCATGGGCCTGCCAAATATAGTTCCTTGAGAGATGGAATCCACAGCATGCCTCTCTTGCTTGATCTATACTCCCCCATCCAGCATCAAATATGGCATAGTCTTAGAACTGGCTGGCCTCAAAAGGCAAAGCAATTCTGTCTTGCCACGGTTCAACCGAACCCTCATAGTCTCCAGATACTGGGATACAATGGGATAGACATGATGTACCTCCAGATATATCAGAGCAAGTGTTATGGAAAAATCATGCATTTGATGAGTTGAGTTAAAAACCTTGTGAAATTATTGTAATTAATTGGCATACATACATTACAGTAAAAGGTCTACCTGGAAGATTTTTTTAATCAAAAGTAATCAAAAACCTTTTAATGTGGAAAGGAAGCAGAAAGCCTTAGGGTTTGCCAAGGTCATGCTAAACCAGCTATCACTTTGGGATTATTCTCCCTGTGCTTATTGCTCTCTTATTTGATATTGATATTCAAGGATGTTCTCCTCCCTCTTCATAGAACTAATTTGATGATTTGTTCATTGGAAAGGAAAGCAGGCAGACATGGTTCATTTTGCTTTCTCCTCCTTAAATGATATGAATGGCTTTTTAAAGGCCAGGTCATCCTTTTTCCAGATAGAGCCAGGCAGACAGACATACATAACTGACAGCAGGATGTAACTGAGTCTGGAGCTGGGAAGTATAAATAAAGTCCAGCTTCTGAGTTTTGGACCAAAGCCATTTGTAACACAAAGTACATTCCGGACTGAGTGTAACAAATCTAATCAATCTCCTCCCAGGCAGTGACTTAGGTATTTCAGGGTAGGGATTTGCAGGAGAAGGGATTTTTTAGAGGAGGTTATGGGGTGGAGAATGAGAGGATGCCTTGAACTGTGCTGAGGAGCCATTATCATGTAAAACAACAAACTGTTTTTTTATTCATGGTCCTGGACCTGGGGTTTTTTTGGGGGGGGGCAGGCTTTCTCCAGGAAACATGTTTGTTCTTCTTTGTTCAATGGATCTCAAATCTGTTTTTAAAAAGCCAACACTTTACCAGTAGAATGATGCCAGCTTCTGCAACCTGTCCTCAACAGCTCTTTTTCCCGACATCATTGTCTCATAGGTGCTTTTGCTGCTACAAGTCTCATTCTCACATTTTCATTGGCATAATAGGTTGAATTACTTGACCAGCTATATATGCATTTTCTGATGCCCAGTAATGGGTCCTCGAGAAGAATTTGAAAAGAACTGATTGGAATCTTAGTATGTTACATTTTTTCCCCACACTCCTTTCTTTCTTTCTTTTTTAAACAATTTTTATTGGTTTTTTAATTAGTACAAAGTGCTCGAGACACACCATGGGGCTGGGGTAATCAAAAATCCAAAAACAAAACATATATAAGTAATTCAATCAATACATCAAATATTCCCTCTCTATTTCCCTCAAATAGCTTATATATTTAGACTAGTCTATTTCTACCTTAAATTTCTATTAATCCTAAGCCTGTTTTAAAGCTTTGTGCAATTACAAGACCATAATTAAATTTGACTTCAAATACACACATTATCAGTTCAGGTATCCCTTCTAAATATGTCCTAATTCTTTAATTTCATCATAAATCTTATTTATTTCTTCTTCGACAAATATCTCCCAATTAAAAATTAATCTATCCTATACATATCTAATCCATCAATCCATCAATTTTTTTTGTTAACAAAATAATAACAACCTTAAATCATTTGAGTCTCTTAAACAAGGTTCTGTTTTCATCCAATTAAATTATCAAACCTAATATCATCCATATTATCAGAGAGAACACATCATCTTATTAAAAGCACATTCAATTAATTATTAATTCAATCCTGATCTACATCTCTTCATTTTTCTTCATTCATTATATAGTAATTTCCATACATTAATCACCGATTTTTCTTATTTCTATTCAAAAACTTAATACTTAACTCAGTCCATAGTTCTAAAATGCCTTATATCCAATATATATAATTTTAAATTTCTCTTTTCAGTCTTATTCTAGGCTTTTTTTTCTGCCAAGAAGGTTTTCACAACAACGCTTCCCTTTCAACTGGTAAATCTCTCTTTGTTGCTTGTGATGTTATTTGAGGCAGTAATAAGCTTCCTGTCATCTGGATTGGACCTCCATTTCTCTTATTCCTGAAGCTTCGCTGCATTAAAGGTTCAAATCTCAATCTTTGTTTTTTCTGGTCCTCACAACAGTAGATAAGATGCTTGTAGGATGAAATAAGTTCCTCTGTATCCTCAATGAAGCCCTCTTTTAATGTATTTTGGTTTGTAGAGTAGTCCAGTGTAATCTGAAAGTCACTTTTAAATTTGAAGAAGAATCTCTGATTCTTAGTTCTGTGGTGATCTCTTTCATTGTAACAAATTCCTCTTTAATTTCCTTTACTTCCTCTTCTGGTATGTTTTGGTTTCTAGCATAAACAGCTGTAATCTGAAGGTCAGTTTGAAAGTTTGGGGTAGCATTGACTCTTCGTTCTGTAGTAATCCTTTTCCTTATGGCACATATTTCTTCAGAAACCTCATAAATCTTTTCCAGTATAAGCTTGCAATTTAAATGAGAGTGGAGTTTCTCCATTTTAAAAGTAATCAAAAAAGTATTATTATTATTGTTATTGTTATTGTTGTTATTATTATTATTATTATTATTATTATTATTATTATTTAATGAAGGCTGTAATTAAACAGTATCCACCCCCTCAGTTCCCACAGCTGCACCAGCTTATCTCTTCCAGGAATATTTTGAAGGTCAGGTTTCTATCCGAAGAATAGTTGCAACATTAACTTTTCACCACTAGATGTCCTCAGTAAATAAAAAAGAAACTTTTCCAGACGCCATTTTCCCCTTTTTTCTCTCTTTTAAAGGAAAGAGTAGAGAAAGAAGTATTCTTCCAATATTAGCTCTTAATAAAATTTAAAAAAACCCATTTTAGTTTTTTCTTCTGTATCCCAAAAGGAGTGAAAATAGAATGTAGTCTTTAAAATTTTTTTATTCTCAATGCCTCTCTTTCCACACATACAGAAGCCGCCCTTTCCAGACGGGGAAATAATTCCAACCAAAGTTTTTTCAGGCAAAAAAAAAAACAAAACAAGTAAGGGAAAGAGAGGGGCTAAAGGGGTCTCACCCGGATCCTCCACAGTGGGTCTAATATTGCTTAGCTGTAATTGTGACTTTGGCTGGTGCAGCAGGATAATCAGCCATCTTGCAGGACAATCGTTTCTCTGTCGACCCTAAAGAAATAGCTGGAGCTGCGGGAGAAGCTGCCACTCTCCCACAGTCACCAGCAAGCCTCCTTCTTGGTGGTTGACCCTCCAGGGCAACTTTTGACCCACTGGGAGGTCTACCGACACAGAAAACCCGGCCGGGCTGGAGACGAGTCCCCAGGCGTGACCAGCATCGCTGCGTACCGGAACCGGAAGTCTCCCCACACTCCTTTCTTAGGACACTAAATCACAGGGATTGGGTCTTTCTTTCTTTCCAGATTTAACTCTACCAGTACATTCTATTATTGGATTTATAAGGATCATTGTTGGGATGGGCAAGCATGTCTTTTGGCTTCTTTTTTTAAAACTGTAAAATAGGTGTTAAGCTCTATAGAAGCTTAATATGTTCTTTTTGCATTGTTCAGGCATCCCCATCCTGGAAATCACATTGACAAAAACTGGCAGTTTAGTCACCAGATGCTGAAGGGCTTTAGGAATTTAAAATAGAAGCTACAGGTTACATTAAATTTTCTCCAAATCTTGAGATGGTTACTTATCCATTAAGATTTTCTCCTCAGCTTTTTTAAACGATATCACAAAGCTGATAAGATTCAATCAAATAGGGCTCTTTAGTTTACAAAATTCTCTAAGTTGTATTTTTAGGTGGGTTATTCAGTGGGGAGAAACCTCTCTGATTTCTTCCCTGGACATTTGAGTGACTCACATAAATATGAATAAATAATGTTAGCCTCAAGGCTAACAGAATGACTAAAGGGCATCAAATCTATTCTGTTGGCCCCCAAGAACAATTCAAGTATAACAAGGAGTTTTTATTTTAACTGGAAATGATGATTGATTGAGTTTCCTATGACTGAGTTTCCTGATAACTTAACTTAAATAAAAGGCACTTCTGATGCAAATGGACCTTGATAATATGCTTCTAGTTTTATATATGGAAAATTGCACACACACCTTTCCATAGCTACAATCCCAGCCTCTGATCCTGTATGTCCTTTTCTCCATACTTTCCCCCTATAATTCATGCTCCTATCCCATGTACCCACCCAAATCCCAATACACTCATATTTCTTTTCAGATATTCCCAGCCTTATGTGACCTTGAGGTCATTGCCAGGCCCCAGAACATTATGAGTATTTCAGAGAGTGTCATTAATTTCCTGAGCACTTGGTAATAGCTAAAATGGTCTCATTAATCTCTGAAGACTTTGTTGGTGTTCAGATGGCCTTGTGAATCTCTGAAACATCTCTGTATTTATAAGTTGAGGTCATCCTTTCCCCAAGAAGGTCACTGTTTGATTGTTTGCATCGGGCTCAACCTAAAAAGTTTGGAAATACCGGTTCTCTGAGAGCAAATTTAACTTTTTAGTGTTATATACAGTACAGCTTGCAGGATAATGAGGCTCTCATTGAACAAAGTCTCTCCATGGATTGTGGAAGAGGTACACTGATGTAGTCAATGTGCCAGTATATATAGCTCCTGTGCTCAATTGCATGGATTTACTCTGTACATCAGGGGCAATAGCTATAACATTGCCTCACCTTGGGTAACTATGAAAAATTAAGCCAAACAATGGGTGGAAGAAATTAGAATGCAGTATGAAGTACAAATATAATATCAATATCAAGGGGCCAAAAACCTGTGTGTTTGCCTACATGCAGTAAGGGGTTAATAGAATGGTGCAGAGACAGCATTTTACTTGGGCTTTTAAAAAATAGGGTCAACTGGTGCTGAAAGAATGCTCCAAACTTGTTTCCCAGGAAGTTTCTATGTAATCATGCATGTCAGTTTGCTGTAACCATGATTTCTTTTATTTGCTTCATTAGATTTGCAGGGCAAGGGTGATGTTTTACTTCCAGAATAACACCCAGGCAGCAATGTGTGACTGATCAGAACCCATCTTTTATGAAAGAACTGTGTCCCTTTGGATACCTGGTGCTATTCCAGCCTTGTATGAAGGCTTCCTCCTTCTCCTGACTGAGGAGCCCCAGCTTCTGCAAGGATGAGGAAAGGAGTCAGAGATGGGAGGGGAGGATTGCGGAGTTGCAAACCAGCCCTCAGTGCAAACTGAGAACACAAACAAGAGCGAGAAGCTGATGTGAGCTGGGCTACGTGCCAATGAGGAGAGCTGGAACACAATGTACAGAGCACGAGGCAGCAAAGGGAACAGCCTGACTCAGCAGCCAGGGAAGTGGGTGTGCTGTGTCGCTAGATAAACCACTCCTGCGGGCTTGTGGTCAGCAGCATCAGTCCTCCTGAAACACAGCAGCAGACCACGGAGACTGCAAGGCATAAAGAGAGACATTCATGGATTCCAGCTGTTTGTCTATCTTCACATGCTCGCCTGCCTCCCATTTCAAGATCAGAGATTCAGGGAGGAGTGTTCCTGCTTTTTTTATTTTTCTCACTCTCTTTTAGGTTCACAAGCTTTAGGGCAGCTCAAAGCCTTTCACTTTATCCATCTCTAAAATGGGGAACAGAATTATTGTGTTCCAAAGGACACCATCATGCTGCCTCAGACAGGCTGTTTGAGATTCAGGATTATTGCATATTACATTATGAATGCTCAGCAACACTTTTAAATCTCTTGATTTCCACAGCCTGAACTTTCAAGAACAACACAAATGTCTGCAGGATGTATACTTTGATTAACTATTCTTCTTACAGTTAGAGATGGGTTAAATTCTTACATGCGATATTCCTGAATTTATGTCTGCTTTTCAAATCTAGTTTAAAAATCTAGTGGGAGCAAATCTTTGTCCTGCCACCTGCCACCTTAGGCATTCTAGACCAGCAGAAAATAGTTTTAATAGGATCTTGTTATTTTTGAAACTACAAAAAGCAAAACAAATTCTACAAGAAGCACTAGTCAGAACCACTAGTGAAACTTTGGCTGATAATATCTTACTCTGCCCAGTGAGCTATTAATCTGTATAGAAAACAACAACAACAATCCTCTATCCAAACTACTGATCTACTACAAGCCCTCTCTGATCCATAACAAGAATTTAAACTACAGGTAGTCCTTGACTTACGACCACAATTCACCCCAAAATTTATGAGAAATTTTGTTAAGTGAGTTTTGCCCCATTTTACGACTTTTCTTGCCATGGTTATTAAGCAAATCACTAGAGTTGTTAAATTAGTAACTCGGTTGTACAGTGAATCTGGCTTCCCCATTGACTTTGCTTGCTAGAAGGTCACAAAAGATGATCACGTGACCCTGGAAAACTGGAACCATCATAAAGATGAACCAAATGTAAATCACGTGACCATGAGGATGCTGCAATGGCCATAAGTGGGAAAAATGGTCATAAGCCACTTTTTTCAGTACTGTTGTAACTTTGAATGGTCACTAAACAAACTATTATAAGTCAAGGACTACCTGTACTTTCTGCCCACCATTTTTTTCAGAACATACAAAAATATGGCACTTTCATTTGCCAAAGAACAGCGGAAGACACTCTTGCCCTCTGGAATCTTTTTTGAAGGGTTTTTTTTTTTAAAGGGTTTTGATGCCTTGAGCTATGTCCGTCATCCCCACCAGCAGGAGTGGAAGCAAAACAAAGTTGTCCTGAGGAATGCTTCAGGCTAGAGATTACCTTTTCTGACTTATATGGGAACTCAATGTGAAAGCATGAGTTTAAATCAGGTCAGAACTAAAGGAACAAGGTATTAGCCAATCTCAACCCATCTCAAATTACTCGGGGCTGCTGAAATTCCTATGCATGAGTTTACTTGGACTTTAAAATGGATCTTTACTTACAGACTTTCCAATGACTCCTAAGAAAGAGGCGCTTGCCCCTTACTGGATGTGGATAAATATGACCTCACAAATTTGTGGTATCTGTGAAGCTTTAAAAAAAAAAATCTTTGTGGCAAACTGCTTGCAAATTCATGCATAGGAATTTCAAGGCTTTGGACGAGATCCTCTTCAGCATAAATTGCTCATCGTTGCCCCTGGCAGGGGTGTCTGTGCAGATGACCCAAAAAGTCAAGATGTAGCCACAGCCGTATGATCAAAGCCTTTACCTTTTTTACATGCATTGAGAAGAGGGGAGGGTTTCAACTGCATGATTATGAGCACCATCTTGACTTTTTTGACTGCTCCCCCGGCAGATACCTGGGGCCCATGGTATACCTCCTAAAAGGCAAACTAAGAATGCAGAAACAGTGAGCTGTTGAAATGATGGCACGGTCTGGATCATTTCTATTTCAAACCATGGAAACATGCTTCCCTTTTCTCTATTTGTCCTCTTCCCAAAAATCACCTTATTTTTACACTGCAAAGCCTCAACTTTTTTTTTTAAAAAAAGGAACCACTTGAAAAACATACATAACTCATTATACTAATTTTCATTCCTGCAACATCATGGAGACCAGTGCTGAACAATCATGGGCTAGAACTTTGTTGACTAGCTTATTTGATAGTCTAGTCTGGTTGAAACAGCCTCAGTTTCCATCATCAGAAAATTGTTTATAATCAAGTGAAATACTAGTTAACTTCAACTATTCTTCAACTACTGGTACACCACAGTTTGGAAGTTTTTTTCCCCAGTAAGATTACATTTCCTAGGTAGTGTTGTAAAAAAGATGTTCACTTTAGTTTGTGGTTAAGAACTCCTTAAAATATACAAAACATTTACCAGTGTTTATAAATGGTTTTCTGCCATATACTGTATTGTATGCTTTAGCCATCAAAATACCCACTCCTAAGTCTGTGATTTAAGCCTTTTTTTTTTGAAAAAAAACCAAACTGCCACAAATTCATTGTGTAAGCCCAAAATATGAACTCTTCTAAATTAAACATTATGTGGCAAAAATTACAGGTGAGTGGCACGCTTAGGGAATGTCATTACCCAGGCCTCCATCAAGCAAAGCATAATAGATTTTCAATATTCTGAGAAGAAAATTTCATGGCATAGTCTAGAACAGTGGTTCTCAACCTTCCTAATGCCGCGACCCTTTAATACAGTTCCTCATGTTGTGGTGACCCCCAACCATAAAATTATTTTCGTTGCTACTTCATAACTGTAATTTTGCTACTGTTATGAATCGTAATGGAAATATCTGATATGCAGGGTGTATTTTCATTGTTACAAATGGAAAAAATGATAAAGTACAAGTAGTCCTTGACTTACAACAGTTTGCTTAGTGACTGTTCAAAGTTACAAGGGCACTGAAAAAAGTGACATGACCATTTTTCACACTTATGACCGTTGCAGCATCCCCAGGGTCATGTGATTTACATTTCGATGTTTGGCAACTGATTCATATTTATTATGGTCACATTGTTCCAGGGTCATGTGATCGCCTTTTGCAACCTTCTGACAAGCAATGCTAATGGGGGAAACCAGATTCACTTAACAACCATGTTACTAATTTAATCTCTCTCTCCCTCTTTCTTTCTTTCCACCTCTCTTTCTCTCTTTCCCTCTCTCCCCATTTCTCTCTCCCTCTCTCTCTTTCTTTCTCTCTCCCTCTCTCCCTTTCTTTCTCTCCCTCTTTCTCTCTCCCCCTCTCCCTTTCTCTCTCCCTCTATTTCTCTCTCACTCTTTCTCCCTTTTTTTCTCCCTCTATCTCTCTCCCTCTTTCTCTCCCCCCTCTCTCCCTTTCTTTCTCTCCCTTTCTCCCTCTTTCTCTTTCTCTCTCTCCCTGTCACTCTCTCTCTCTCCCTCTCTTCCTCTCAAAGATCCTTAAAATCCTTAAAAGTTATGCTTGGGTGGAAGACTTTTTCTTTTACAGATGGGGTGGGTTGGCAGACAAGTACTCAAAAAAAGGGGGGAGTACGAATAGGCGTCCAGTAGCTAGCTTGAAGTTTGAACAACTTCTTTCTCTTGCCACTGGCTTCTAGGAGGAGCAAAAGACATCCAGCACTGCAACCAGGCACCCTGGACTGGCCATTCCCGGGCTTCCTGCACCGGCTGACTTAGTTGTCTGCAACCTCCTGTTGTCACTTGGGGGGGGGGGAAGGGACACGGGCGGGAGAGATTCCTTCTTTCTCATCCGAGGAGGGAAGTTATGTTGGACCGTCGACTCTGTGTTGAGCCCCGTGGGCCTGATATTCGCGGGCAGGTGGGAACCCACCCACCAAGCCACCTCCTCCCTATTGCCCTCCAAAAAAACCCCATCTTGCTCCGGAGGGTCTCCAGCTGGTGAGAGGGACAATCAGACGGAGGGGTCCTCAAAGACTAGAGGGGTCGAAGCCTCACCTGCTCTGACTTTTATTCCCTCTCCAGGATCTGTTTCTCCAAGCGCCTGATCCAGCTGGCGGTTGGGATCCCGGAGGGTCGCTCCCCTCCCGCCGGCGGTTACCCCGCAGGGTTTATTTATTTATTTATTTATTTATTTTATTTGGACTTATATGCCGCTCCTCTCCGTAGACTCGGAGCAGCTTACAACATATATAAAAACAATAATCACATCTAAGTCCAAATCAAAAATAAACATTAAAAACAAAAACCGAACACACATTCATCATTCACACAACAATCCACAATCATCCCCAGGCCTGCCGGCAAAGATAGGTTTTAAGATTCTTCCAGAAGGCCGGGAGGGTGGGAGAAGCGCGGACTTCAGGGGGCAGTTGGTTCCAGAGGGTGGGCGCCACAACAGAGAAGGCCCTCCCCCTAGGACCCGTCAGATGACATTGTTTCGCTGACAGGACCCGGACGAGGCCGACCCTGTGCACTCTCACCGGTCGAAGGGAAGTATGTGGCAGAAGACGGTCCCGTAAGTATCCTGGTCCAATGACATGAAGGGCTTTATAGGTAATGACCAACACTTTGAATTGCGCTCGGAGACCGATAGGCAACCAATGCAGCATGCGGAGAGTTGGCGAAATGTGGGCACAACATGGAAGGCCCACAATTGCTCGCACAGCTGCATTTTGCACTAATTATAGTCTCCGAACACTCTTCAAGGGTAGCCCCATGTAGAGAGCGTTGCAGTAGTCGATCCTCGAGGTGACAAGGGCATGTGTGACTGTGAGTAGAGACTCCCGATCCAAATAAGGGTGCAACTGGTGCACCAGGCGAACCTGGGCAAATGCCTCCCTCGCCACAGCCGACAAATGATGTTCCAATGTCAGCCATGGGTTGAGGAGGACTCCCAAGTTGCGCACCTTCTCCGAGGGGTTTATGAATTTACCCCCCAGGGTAATGGAAGGACAGATTGAAATGTCCTTGGGAAGCATCACCCACAGCCACTCTGTCTTGTCAGGGTTGAGCCTCAATCTGTTAACACCCATCCAGACCCTCACAGCCTCCAGACACTGGCACATCACCTCAACCGCTTCACTGATTTGGCCAGGAGTGGAAATGTACAACTGAGTATCATCAGTGTACTGATGGTATCTCACTCCATGCCGGTGGATGATCTCTCCCAGTGGCTTCATGTAAATGTTAAAAAGTAGGGGGGAGAGAACCGACCCCTGAGGCACCCCACATGGGAGTAACCTAGAGGTGGACCTCTGACCCCCCACTAACACCGACTGCGACCGACCAGAGAGATAGGAGGAGAACCATCGTAGCACGGTGCCCTTCACTCCCAATCCCTCCAGCCGGCGCAGAAGGATACCATGGTCGATGGTATCGAATGCTGCTGAGAGGTCAAGAAGCACCAGGAAAGAGGACTGGCCTCTATCCCGGGCCCGCCAGAGATCATCCATCAGAGCAACCAAAGCAGTTTCGGTGCTGTAGCCAGGCCTGAACCTGGTTATAGCACCGTAAGGGTGAGAGTCAGTCCTGGCTGAGCCCTTTACCCCGCTAAGGCTGTGCATTGATTAACAGGCTCCCCGGGTTTGTTTGGTGTTTTTTTCCCCCAACCCTTCTCCCTTGCCTTCTCTTGTACCACCAAAGACCCTTTTTAGGATGGGGAAAATTAGATATCTAGAAAGCGAATTTCTTCAGGAGGGAGTCATTTAAGGGTGGCGGCAGCGAGAAGAAGGAGCCTCTGGGATGCTTGCTCACAAGTAAACCTGATGGCTTCCTTCTCCCCCCTCCCCCCTCCTTCCCCAAAGTGGATTACGCATTTGGCAAGGGAGCCCGTTTTGCAGCACGCGCGCGTGGCTCCCATTCCCCTCCCCGCGAGCTAAGAGGAGCCAAATTATTTGAGGAAGGGAAAGTGGGGGGGGGGCAAACTTTCAAAGCATTCCCTCTGCATCCCCCCCAGAAAACAACCTCCTCTGCCTGCGAGGAGGCTGCAAAAGGAGAACAAGAAGGGGTTGGGTGGGTGGGATGCTTAATGCTTTTTCATGGAAGTTTCCCAAAACAGAAGGATACGACTTTACAGCTGTCCCAGATTCCAGCTATTTCATTCTCTCCTTCCAACATTTTCACCTTCCACTGAGCATACTTGATTCTCAGCTAAATGTTTTCTGACAAGTCCCTCTCTCAATGCATTTCCTTTTTCCTAACAATTTCTGACAGTGGTGTATACACTTCCCCAATCGGAGCCTTGCCTTTGGAGCAGGCGGGATGCGGAATAAAAGGAAGCCGTTTAAAGGTGGGAGGAGGGAAAATCCCGAGGTTGGCTTGCTCCCAATTCACGATGAAAAAGGTGAAGGGAAGCTGGCAATTCGGGCTAGCAGGCTGGCTTGCTGGCTTTCTCACCCGCGCCAACTCCCTTCTCTTTGCTTGCAACCGGGCGATTCCGAGTTTAAGTGCAGCTCCTAGCAACCCTAAGGAAAATCCCATGGATGAGGGTGGGGAGACTCAATTAAGGTGCTTGCAACCCCCCCATGCAAGGGCAGAGACCAGCCCCACGAATGGCCATCCTGGCTCATGCCCGCACAAAGCAGCAACTCTGATCTAGACGGGAGGGTTAACAGATGGGAGGTGAGCAAGTGAACAACACCTCGGATGCACCAGCCTGTCTTCTGCTGCCCACAGCAGCCCCCCTCCCTTGCAAGCCACTATTCATTTTTAGCAGCTGCGGATCCGATTTTGCCAACCAAAAATAAAAATACCCGAGAATTGGGGGGGTGCAGGGGAGAGAGAGAGAGAGAGATAGAGAGAGAGAGGTACCAAGTCTGTGCCTTGCTCTAAGAATGTGCTTTCCAATTGTTGTTTTTTAAAGCTAAGATTTAAAAAAAATACAATCCAAAAGCGCTATTTAAAAAAGCAATTGCACTGAATGCATCAAGGTGAGCTGGCGGAAAGAAAAGATGATCGCCGGCGCTTTTATTCACAGACACTAGATTTTTTCCCCCAGATCATAAAATGTCATTCCTCCCTCCAAAAGGGAGGGAATCAAAATACAAAAGGAACCCACCCCCACAGCAAAGCCCTCCGGTATGCTGATTCCACAGCTAACAACCCTCCCTCCCTCCCTCCCTCCTCCTCCTGCCTCACCCCCCCTCAGCTCCCCGCCAGCCTGTCTCCCCTCTTCCACTGAGGCGTGAACGACTGCACGCAAGCGCGATCTGGAGCAGCTCCGCAGGCTTTGCAGATTTCCCGGGAAGATACATCACGGATGCCAATGTGTGGGCCGCAGCTTCTGATTGGTGAAAAGGCTGGGAGAAGGCGGGCTGAGTTGTTGGTTCTTGCTAGCTCTACCTGAGAGGCAGGGAGTTGCTCCTTTGATGCTTTAAGTCTTACCATTCTCTGTGTTGTTTTTATCCACCTGGAGACGGATAGAGGAGCAATGTCTCAGTTACTAAGACCATCAGAAATATGTGTTTTCCGATGGTCTTAGGTGACCCCTGTGAGAGGGTCGTTCGACCCCCAAAGGGGTCGCGACCCACAGGTTGAGAACCGCTGATCTAGAACACCTACATGAAAAGAGAGAATGTAGAGAGAAAAAACAGGCATTTAAATAGCAATGAAAAGGGGAGAAACAAAAAGATGTAGGAAAAGCTGGAAAAAATGAAATTATGAAGAACAGAATGTTGCTATGAAAGGGGAGGAGGAAGGGATTGCCAAGCGGAGGAAACACTCATCAAAGTTACATGAGGGAGAAGAAAAAGCTTGACATTCTAAGAGAAAAGAAGGTGGAATATTCAGTGGAAATAGAAACACCTTATCATATCCTACTCTATTGTGATTCTGTAGGGCTCTTCAAAATAGATATGTCATACGTTTGCTGCATCAATACCCAAAAAGAATGGATGATTATTATATGAATCTTCTTCTCTCAGATATGATGATATCTATTATTGGTGCAATAGCTAAATTTTACATTGCTGCAGTGGAAACAAGGCACAAATGGGGCAAGGCTGAACACTATTATTTTTCCTTTTGCATTGTGTTTTTTTTCCCTTCTAATTTGCTGATTATGGCTCAAAATAAATAAAATGTTGTTAGGATGGAAAGGTAAATCTCAGTTGTTAGGACAGATTTCTAATTCACTCCCTTCCAGAACCATATTAGACTTAAATTATCCCTTGCCAACATTCGCAAGTTTTGCTGGAAAAATGGCATTGAGCACTAATTGGTTATTCACTTTTTAAAAAAAATAAGGGCATGAGAAGTAGACATTCAAAAGTAAAAGCTTTCCTCAGTATGCAAGTACTTTGGTGGAATATATTCAATATCTTCTGGATATTTCTGCCCATCGTTTAGTATTACATGTAGCACAGAAATAGGTAAAAAAAAAAAAAGAAAGAAATAGGAGCCAATCCACTTCATTGAAAGAACAAAACCGAAAAAGCCATGCAAATATAAGTTGAGTATTTGGCAATCTTGTGCAGATTTTCCCTGCAGTAAATAGATATTGGAAGGGGTTTGGAGAGTTTTGGTGGAAACAGAGAATAGAAAATTCAGGACTGAACTTGCTAATCACAAATTATTCCTGGCAATCATAGCTATCAAGATTGTTAGCAAATAATGCCAGTACAGTTAAGCACATTATATAGTTATAGAAATGGGGGAGGGAAGGTTTGTTGAAACTCATGTTGAAAGTTTGTTGAAACCTTATACTAATAATTGGAAATTTTGCCCAAGAGGATGTACAACTTTGTCCAAGTGTGTTGTATTTATTTATTGATTGATTAAATGTATTTGCCGCCCTTCTTGCTGTGGGTCCCCAAGCCAACTGGCAGAGGTAGGTTTTCAGGCCTGAAGGTTAGGATAGGATGGTGGGGTGGAGGTCGGGAAGATGTTCCATAAGGCTGACACTACAGCAGAGAAGACCTGGAAACTTTGCCAGCCAGAATTTCTTGATCTATGGGATCTGCGGTAGGCCTCCTCTGCCGGCATGAGTAGGGCAGGCTTGTCTTAGTGGGATAAGACAAGTTGGTTCCTTCCAGGAGTTTTTAATTATATTTCCTGTTGCTACTGAAATCTGGCCATGCTGGCATGATGAAAAATGTGCACGCAGTCCAAAACTCTAGGGACAAGAAGAGACGCCACCATCATGTTATCCTTAGAGAATAAAAACCTGCTATAGAACCACAATGTTTTTCCTCATCTTGAAGTGTGAATGTAAATCTGATTGTACCACAATACCACTAACCAATAATATTTGCCATATGAACATGATGCTTCTATGAGTGTCAAAATAAGTCTCTCTGGTTCTGAAGCTGAGTTTCACTATTGTGCTGCATGGGACCAGAAATATTCCCTGTGAATTGTTTTCAAAATGTATTATTCAAAAGCTGTGGCATGCCATTTAACAGAAAACTTCCTTTCAGACATATATCAAGATGCAGCTGTGCATCCTGGCTTTTGCTAGCAATCTTCATCCACAGGATTGACCTGTGGGTGAGAAAGGATCCTCCCCTACAGAGTTATGAGAATGGCTGGCAGTTTCATTTCTGGAGGAACTTCCAAAGTTCAAGGTACAGAAGAGCTGTTGGTTGAAGATTTAATCTTAGTAAGATGCTTTTTGCAAAGATGTGAGTTCCTTACAAAGTTTGTTCATGGAGTCATCTGGTAGATATAGGAAGTTTGTTCCTGTTTATGTCAATGGTAAGAATTTAATTGACTTTGGCAAGCACAATCAGGCACCTGAAAGGAATTCTTGAGCTTTGTTTGTTTATAGTTTATCCCGGGTCACATTGGCTTCCTTTTTTACAAACCCTCTAATTACTTTTAATATCACAGTCTAGTTCTTCTAACAGTTTCCGGATTGCAGTGAAAGTTGAGAAACATGTACAATTGGTGTAAATAAGGATATGAGGAATCCCCATGCTTATTTAGTGGCTGCTATACTAACACTAAGTACCACTTACACCCTTCCAAAATATTTCTACTTTAAAAACTGCAGAAATAGCCTGAAAATGTCAGGTGTACATAATCTAGTCTTTTCCTTTTCTTTATGAGACTGAAAAAAGCTTTAAATATTGTGGGAGATGGCAACAGCGGTTTGATAAATCATGCTCTATATCACTTCCGCAGAGTAGTGAGCAATTTAATAAAGTATTAAAAACCTTTAACTATGAGAACAGTATTAATATTAAAACAGAAGGGTGACATAAAATACTCAACAAAACTGGCTACCCTACCAATACTGTATAATGCAAAACAATAAAGAAGCCAATCTCATCATCATCCTCTGAAAGCAGGAATTTGTCAAAAGGCCTTGTCTCGAATATCATTAAATTTGTATCTTTCAAGTGACAGCATATAAAATAAGATTTCCAATGATGATAATTAAGTATGGGCAGGTTCTGGTAGTTGATCCTTCTGTCTGGCTTGTGTGCAGAAACAGGAGTGCCCTTGAAAAAAAAAGAGAGTTGGTTATTGAATCCGTTGTTTTTCCTTTTGAGTCAAAAATTCAGTGAGACTGATTCCCTGCTTAGGGCTAGGCCTAGCAAATGGAAATAACAGGCTCATCCAGAATGTGTCAGATGAGGAAGCTTAAATAGAAGAGGGGATTGTGATTATTCTATGGTGCCCACTGAATACATTTTCAATTTTCAATACTTCATAGGCAGCATCCTACCAGTCCCATTCCTGCTGTTGTGTGAAGAGAATACCAAACATATAAATCTCTCCCCCCAATTGTTCCTACCCCTCTTATCCAATATAGCAAGAAGGGCATGCTCTAGGTCAGCTAGGGAGAGTCAACTGATGAGGCCCAGAAGAAGAGACAATTTTCTCCTGTGGCACCCACCCTTTGGAATATCATTTCTCCCACCCCAATTAGATTGGCCCCATCCCTGTTGGCCTGTGGCTTGTGATCAAGCTTGAGGCCCTAGCATGAGTTAGAGCCTGTCTCTTGGTTGTATGAATAGGTCAGATTATACCCGGCCGCTATGTATTTTTATTTTTGTTTTACGTTATGAATATTTTGCATTTTTATTTGTTTCATTGTAAGCCACTTAAAATCAAATAAATGATTTTGGGAGGGGGGAGGTGTTCTAGTTTTGGATGCCCAAATTTATTCAGGGCATGGGTGTCAAATTCGCTGCGTCACGTGATGTGTCGCAACGTATCTCGACTTTTTTCGCATTGCCGGAGCTGTGATGGGCACGGCCTCTGCATGACACAAAAGGCCTGCGGCAGGCAGTTTGTCACCCCTGATTTAGGAGTTCTGATCATTTCTCAGAGGAGGGTCATTTGTAGAGAAACTGAGGCAATGACTGGCCAGATGCTTCTTCAACAAAAATGCCAGTATTTCCCTCAACATGAAGCCAGCCAGCGATTGCCAGATGTCTCTGCTCATCTACTGGTGTTATCGGTTGAATTTACGTCATCCTCTTCCTAGCCTTGTTAGTCAGGGACAGCTAACCTGTGAGAAAAAGCAAGGTCAGAAGGAGGGGCCCAAGGAGAAGAGATAATTTGATCTTCTGAGTCGAGTCAGGAAAGAGGGAGGCTTGCCCTTCTCTGGCCCCACCACCAACAGCACTAAAAAAATGCTTCTTCCTACCCAAGGCCTCCCCTGTCAGCTGGCCCACCAACCCTTTAGGAACCCCTTTGGTAAACAGCAGGCTGAGTTGCTAATTGAGAAGCCAACGCATTTGCTTGTTCGACTCTGCAATGAGCAATGCCTAGCTTGTCAGAGGGAGGGATGGTGGTGCAGCAGGGTTTGTGTTGTCATCCGCCTCGCCTAATGCAAACTGGAGCTGAAGGGGTTAAAAAGGTGAAGGCCCCAAGCCTGATATTGAGGAACAGAAACAGGCGGGGGGGGGAGGAGGAGAGGGTGTGTGCCTACGCGTGTGAGTGAGAGAGAAAGAACAGAACATCCTGTACCCTTGAGTATGAAAAAAAAAACGGCCCTGTAAGGGCAGAGTGGGGGTGGGGGAATGAAGGCAGGCAGACAAGCAGGCAGGCAGGCAGGCAGGCAGGCAGGCGCTGCTGTGGGGGGGGAGCAGCTGTACTGAAGGCGTGTAAGAGGTGTGTGAGTGTATTTGTGTGGGCTTGAGAAGGTTGAGTACATGTGCACAGACAGAGAACATGGAGATTGGGAAAAAAAAATAACTTTATTAGAAGACGAGCTCCTGTGTTGCATTTAAAAAGAATGATAATCAGTTAATCAAATGATTCTGAATCAATGAAATCGGCAGAATTGACCTGTGGCTAGAACAGGAATTTCTTGAAAGGGGCACAGAAAGGCAGATACCCTTCGTTTGTAGATGCTGCCTGTAGGTGTTGCTGCAAAGATCACATTAAAAGAAGGCTCCTGCCTCAGCTGAGGAGAAAGCAGAATGCCTTCTCTAAGATGGTGCTCACCAGTGGCAGGTTTGAGCAGTCCTGAAAGTGAAAACGGAGAACTTCAAACACGAGATTATTGAGAAACTTCCTTTGGTCATCTGTTAAAAGTTGAATAAAGCCCTTTGATACATGATTAACATGCAGCAAAAAATAGTAAAGTCATCCTTAAATGTTTGCATCTGGACCAGACTCCAGGAAAAGTCCTGGGCCCCCAGTCAACCCGGTGAGCATAGAGTTTTAAGGGTCACTAACGTAGCTTCCCAATGAAAGCGTCTATGTTGCCCATTTAAGTGCCTCTTCCCTTTCTCACTGTCTAGAGCAGGGGTTCTCAACCTTGGCAACTTTAAGACTTGTGGACTTCAACTCCCAGAATTCCTCAGCCAGCAAAGCTGGCTGAGGAATTCTGGGAGTTGAAGTCCACAAGTCTTAAAGTTGCCAAGGTTGAGAACCCCTGCTCTAGAGGTTTCAATGATTGAACCTTGGTTTATCATCTACTCTCTATAGCCATTACCACAAAGTCATAGGGATGCTGGTTCTGGCTGTTATCAGTTGTGGGATATCTCTTAAAGAGCCAGCTGTGTGAGGCCTATGAAATCCAGTGGGGATTTTTCACAACATAAGCAGAGGGTGGGAGGGTGCATTCTGCCAAATGTGCTCATTAAGTCAAGAATAAACATAACACGGGGCAACGAGAACCTTAGCAACAGCATCACTAAGAAATGATGGTGATTAAAGATTGACTCCAATAATGCCATGAAATAAACAACCCTTGTTAAAAAAATGTCTCTGAGAACATTAAGAAAAATTATTCAGAGGTGTTACCAAGCAGAAGACTGTTTAATAAGGAGCATGCAGTGATAATGTGACAGTGGACAGTGAACAATGAATAGAATAGTAGCTGATGTGTAATTTGGGGAGCTAAAAGTATGTGCAAGCAGAATTTTATGGGCCGGAGTTATTTTTATCCCGAATAAGATGTTCTAGGTTAGGAAGGGTCAAGTTGCATACAGTAGGTCAGAGAGTTGTTTGCATAGGTTATAGAGTTGTTTTGCATGGCCTGAATCACATCAGTTCTTCAATCCAGCATAAAGCTATTTGCATCCACATTCAGAGCCAGTACATAGATGCAATTGTTCCCAAGGGCAAATTTGTTTTTCTTTTAAGTTATGGAGAAAGTGAAAGCCCAATGTGTTGACCATAACATTCCTACAATTCTCCTTCCCTTACATATACATGTGTGCCTGTGTGTCCATTTTTTTATGTGTGATGGCAGTGACGCATATACAGATGGGTATCTCTGGAAACATTTGACAACTTGTCTCATCAAAGGCTTCCATTTGTTTTTCTTAAGCTGCTGGTGAGATCCTAGGGACTACTAAAATGGAGTCTTGTCAGCAAATATCATTTGTATATCATTAGATGCTGAAAAACAACATGCCTGTGTCTGCTAGTGAAATCACCGTCTCACAAGTGGCACTTGCAGGAGAATTTTATTATTGTATGTATTATTTCTTAGACTTACATCCCTCCCTGTCTCCAGGGACCCAAGCTTGTATATTATACGATGTACTCCCTTCTTCATCCCTCCCCTGCCCATAGCAACCTTGTAATAAGATAGGCTAAGTGAAAATGACTGGCCCAATATCACCTAGGGCAGGGGTTCTCAACCTTGGCAACTTTAAGACTTGTGGACTTCAACTCCCAGAATTCCTCAGCCAGCAAAGTCCACAAGTCTTAAAGTTGCCAAGGTTGAGAACCCCTGACCTAGGGAGCTTCCATGGCTGAAAGTGAACTTGAACCCGTATTCTCCCCTCTCCTTTTTTAAGCCAACACTTTAAGTGCTACATCGCAACATTGACGCTGATCTTCTCTTGTCCCCTAATTTTCTCCTTGTCTTTCACCATATTTCCTGGAAACAAACACATATTTAATAGAAATTGCTTAGGATTCCTGCCTTAGGACACACTCTTCCCAAACTATTGTATACTTTTGTAAATGCTGAAGCCCCACCAGAATTGCTGTTCAGCTCCCTCTCATAGGTGAATTGGTTCATGTATTCACTGCAATCTACTTCAGTGTGCAACAGGCAAAGGATGACTATGTGGACAAGGGGTTCATTTTAGGGATAGGACCTTATAGCAGAGCTGATTCTATCTGCCAAATGTTTACATTCTCTATTGATCCACATCTCTAAGAGGTCTGCCAGACTGAAGCACCACCCTAGAACACATGCAAGACCCCTGCTAATCACATGATGATGTCACTGGGGCTTGCAATCGTGAGCAGTTTGGTTATAGCCTTGGTCAGTGGCATAGCTATGGGAGTGAAAAGGCTCCAGAAACAGCAAATGCCACTGCCTTGTACTTACAGGGACAGTCTGTGTTCTTATTCAAAGGATTCTTGAAACATACTATATTTTATTCCCTGTAAATCGTACCATTGCATGATTAGGTAAATCTTGTTGAGTGGGAAATGTATAATAAAAAAAAATCCTTTATTTTTGTGGAAGAAGGAAAAATGGGTGTTTAACAGAGACATGAACAGAGAGGATAAGGCACTCAGTAGCTGGACAGCAGTGAGTACCAACTACCTGACAATCAGTGGTGGGATTCAGCCGGTTTGCACCACTTTGGCAGAACCAGTAGCTAATTTTTTGTTGCCCAGGCCCAGAATGGACTTCTGGAAGTGGCATCCACACAGAGAACCGGTTGTTCACATATTTGAATCCCGCCACTGTTGACAATGGTCTGTTCTCAAGTACTAGCAAGAAATAGCAAGCTTTGATTGGCTGGCGGGTTGAAAGATCTCTGCAGACTTTCAAACATAGAAACAATCCTATGGTTATAGCATCCTGTTGTCCAAATGATTCTGAAAATTGTCAAGGCAGTCTGGATCAGGGGTTGGGGAACCTTGGCTCTTTTATAACTTGTGGACTTCAATACCCAGAATTCCTGAACTAGCCATGCTGACTCAGGAATTCTGGGAGTTGAAGTCCAAAAGTCATAAAAGAGCCAAGGTTGCCTACCCCTGATCTGGATCATTCTCAGGTGTGGTTTGAACTGCATTCAGAAAAATTCAGAGACAGGAAAACCTGATCATCTGGAAGTGCTTTTTGGTGCCCTAAGGAGCTAGGTTGAAATCTCAGTCAGCCAGTGTAAATAATTATTTCAGTCATTTTGAGTTCTGTGAGTGGGCTATGCTTTTCTTATTAGAGTTCTCAGACTAGAGAGATAGAATTGTCATCTTGTGTCATGATTTCCATCTGAGATCATGAAAGCTGGATATGAGGCTGAAAAAAAGAACCTCAAAGGAGACAAAGGTCAAGTTCCAAAGAATCGGCTTCCTTCATCTGCAGCTTTTTCTTTCTGATTCATTGGGATACAGCAGGGGTTCTCAACCTTGGCAACTTTAAGACTTGTGGACTTCAACTTTGCTGGCTGAGGAATTCTGGGAGTTGAAGTCCACAAGTCTTAAAGTTGCCAAGGTTGAGAACCCCTGGGATACAGCCTAGAAACGCTGCTTCCTGGGAGTAGAGGGGCTGCCACTCAACTCAGGAGTTTTGCTGCCCTCTTCTGGAGTCTGACAAATGATCTTCAGAGACCTAAAAACACAGCAAATGTATCCCTGCCTGAACAATGAAGCAGAATTACAGCAATATGGGGTGCCATACTCTCCTCTACTAGGCCAGGGGTTCTCAACCTTGGCAACTTTAAGGCTGAGGAATTCTGGGAGTTGAAGTCCACAAGTCTTAAAGTTGCCAAGGTTGAGAACCCCTGTACTAGGCAATGTGTCATAGTGGGATTTACTTCTGAGTAAACAAATTTGCGTGTGCATGTGTTTAAATGCCGCATTAAATTCATTTCTGAAAATGTAAATGTTACATCCAGTAGCTATATTTTGTTCTTTGTTGTGGAAACACATACAGTTAAATTCTAAGGGTAGTCAAAATATTTTCCTGCCTGAGAAGATTTCATCTTTTTACCTGATATACACCCCATATACAAAATCCACCAGAATGGGCAATTCATTACTGATTTACTGATGGCAGTTATACTTCTACAAAAACAACTTCATCTGGCTTACAAATAGTAAAACAATTAAAGGAATAAAAATCTCTTCCAAAATAATAATACTTTAGCTAAATATTTATAAGACAAACAACTGAGCAGCAGGGAGAAGGAAACAAAGCTAAAAGCTAAAATGTGGATTCAAAACATCTACACTTTGAACATTAAAATTCTTCTTCAACAAAGCACTTGTGGAAAGAGGATATTTCATATTCCCAAAGAAAATTATGTTCGTATGGGGGTTAGGGGTTTCTAGCTGGATCTTCTAGTAGTTACAGCACATCAATTTGGAGAGGGCTGATTTCCTCTGGTTCACAGTGGTTTTCCAAAATACTGTAACACACAAGAGGGGTCTTTTTTATTTTGCTTGCTCCCCACTCCCCTCTATAGGTAGAAAAATCTAGAGATTGAGCTAGCTGACCTGCTAGGTGCAAAGCCTGTCTTCTGTCACTGACTAATTATTCCCCTTAACATCTTTTCATTCCAAATACAATGCCAAGAAATTATCTCTCAAGATCTCAGAGTATTTTCATGATACCAAGAGGAGGAGAGAAGATTCAGAGGCCTAACCCTTACGATGATGATGATGTGCCAGAGTTGTCATGAAGGACACAGGTGACATCACAAACCATGTGAGGTGTAGTATTGTCACAGGTGAAGGATGGGTTGGCCTGTAGTCAGGGCAGGGTTCCATCAGATTTCCTGGAAGTTTAAAGCAATATGAAGTACAATGAGCTGATAACTACTAACAACATGGTAACTGCAGCTACTGGAGCTACAGCCATCTATTTGGTGTCGAAGGCTCTCCTAGCAATTCTCAGAAGCCCCCCTTACAGCCCCGATTCAATGAACTTAGCCAGTGAGTTAAATGAAATAAGGGTTGAACATGCTCACAATATATGTTATTGCTGTTGCTCTCCTTCTCTTTCTCTTCCTCCCTGCCAAGCTTCATGGAGACTGATATCCAAATGAGAAGTCTCACAGTCGGAGATTCATGGATACAGATACTAGAGAAGCCCTAATGGAAACTTCAGGATTGAAGTCCTGTATATTTAAATCTTCTGTCTCATTTTCCTACCTTTATTTTGTAATGGAACTGAGAGCCGATCTTTTCACATAGTGACCAATACCTCATCACTGAATATTACTCTTTAAATGGACCAATTACTCTCCAGCTCTTTGATTTTAATCTTGCAAGCTCTTACCTTCACATCATCTCACTAGTTTCTCCTTCCCTTGGATCCTAAGATGTCTCCCCTCTTTTCCCTGTGCATGAGAAATTGCAAGGGCAGTTCCCACGGCCATCTGCATTTTGAGTGGGATTGACAAAATCTCTTCCCTCCCTGATACCCCAGAGAAGGAGGGGAATGTTTGTATTCCTAACAGCAAAAAATAGGTAGGATATCCCCGGTCCAAAAATCTTCCATTCAGCTTCAGCCAGGAGAGAGTTGAGAATATGAATGCCTATCTCATTATGACAACAGAAAATAGGCAGGGGAGAACTTCCATTTCTGAGGTATCTTTCTCATCTTCTCAGTCTGGAAGTAGAAAGAATTATTAGGTGTTGAGGCCAAATTATAAGGCCAGTCCAGCAGTATGGGTTTATGCAAGTAGTGGAAATGGAAAACATCTTAATAGGTTGATATTCCCATCTGCAGTGGATGTTTTCAACTGCTTCTCATGTTCTTTCTGTTTGTTCTTTCCAGTGCTGACTCTTATTTGCAACAGACCACCCTGCTGTCAGGCTCTGTGCTTCTGAATTGACAACTTTCCCCTTCCCACTTACCTCTTCTGATTCTTCCTGGAATACTATGGCTGTCATGTTTGCTTTATCACCGATGAGTCATCTTGATTGTTGAACTAAAATAAAATAAGGGGAAAGAAAAAGAGAACTGGAAATGCAGAAGAGGGTCTTGCTAAGTGTATCTTATTTGTTGGCCAAGGGTCACTGGGGAAAAGAGTTGAAGCATGTGGCAGCTGTAGGACCAAGTGAGGTGGAGAAATGGAAGTACAAGATATGTTGGGCTGATGCTGATTGTTTTGTCTATGTTATATGACGAAAGCCTCTTAATATGATCTTATACTTAATGTTAGTTGCCTTAATATTGATAAAGCGGCTTGAATTTCTGCCTCAGGTTATGAAACTTCTACCTCAGGATCCTTGGTTAGGGACTATAAAAGATTGCACTATCACTGAGACGAAGTTAATTCAGAAGCGCGAAGGAACAATATGTGATAGACTAGATATAGTAGATAAACCATATACAAGATTTACCTCAGGTTATTAAACTTTTACCTCAGGATTTTTGGTTAGGGACCATAAAATATTGTACTAATACTGAGATAAATAATATGTGATAGACTAGAAACTGTGGATAGACTATAGAAAAGAGAAACACCAATCAAATAAATTGTAACAGGCGTATAGACGAGGCTTGATGTGAGGTATGAAAAATGTTTACCAAACCAGACGTTTATAAAGATTAATACTTAGCGATGTATACCAGGTGCTATGATGATCGATGCATACTATGATTTTATGTTCAATGCTGATTGTTTTAATAAAGGATTTTTTTATATATATATAAAATAAAAAAATAAAAAAATACACTTCTTGTAAAAAAAAAGATATGTTGGGCTGAGTAGGAATGTCAAAAAGTTTACACCAATTATATGCTATCAGAGAATCACTGTCATTTTATTGTTGCCACAATTTATCCCTGCTAGCAAAATAATTGTATCTGCTTTGTAAAGACCCCTTGAGTCCAGCTAGGCTGCTGATTATGACAGCCATCCAAACATTTCCTTCTTCCATAATGTTTTTTTTTTAAATTTCTCACTTTAACCAATTCTTCTGAATTCCAAGGTGGCCTTGGATCCAAGTAGTAAACAAGACCAACTTTGCTTGATTTTCAAAACAGCCAAGATTGGCTAGAAAGTATCACCTACTGAGGTGTAAAACTAATGACCTGTCTACTCAAGCATTTTGTCCCAAGTGCAACCCAGTATGCACCATGCAAGGACACTATATGAGAAGGAGACACAGTTACAAGTAGAGGTGAGGAGGTGAGGGAGATTTGATATCAATGACACAAAAGATGCTGAGACCTTAGAAAGTGCAAAGAACACAGAAATGATAACGGGACTAGAGGCTAAACTGTATGATGCACAGTTAAGAAAATTAGGTATGTCTAGTCTAATAAAGAGAAGGATTAGGGTTGATATGAAAGCTGTCTTCCAGTACTTGGGGGGGGCAGTCACAGTAAGGAGGAGGTCAACTTATCCTCCAAAGCACCTGAGGGCAGGACAATAAGTAATGGTTGGAGGCTAGTTACAGAGAGATCCAATCTAGAGCTAAAGAGAAATTTCCTGACAGTAAGAATAATTAATCAATGGAACTGCTTGCCTCCCAGAGTTGTGGATACTCCATTGCTGGAGATCTTCAAGAAAATATTGGACAGCTATTTGTCCAGGATACAATAAGGTCTTCTGCTTTGGGCAGGGGATTGGACTAGAAGACCTCCTGGGTCCCTTCCAGCCATATGATTCTATGATTCCTGCTGATGTTTCTCAGCAATTCACAGTGAGATTTAGTATCTCTGATGGTGGATATTATACATAAGCCATTAGTGAGCTTTTTCTCCATAACCTTGTCTAAGGTTATGTTTAAGAATCATCCTACTTGGTGTTATGAGCCATGGTGGTGCAGTGGTTATAATGCAGTACTGGAGATTATTTCTGCTGACTGCCAGCAGTTCAGTAGCTCGAATCTCAGCAGGATCAAGGTTGACTCAGCCTTCCATCCTTCCGAGGTTGGTAAAATGAGGATCCAGATTGTTGGGGGCAATATGCTGACTCTGTAAACCGGTTAGAGAGGGCTGTAAAGCACTGTGAAGTGGTATATAAGTCTTAGTGCTATTGCTATTACTACATTGTATAGGAATGAATTTCATAATTTAATGATAATCACAAGACCCCGGGACACCGCAATAGTTATAAATATGAGTCAGTTGCCAAGTGTCTGAATTTTGATCATGTGATCGTGGGGATGCTGCAATGGTTGTAAGTGTGAAAAATGGTCATAAGTCACTTTTTCAGTGCTGCTGTAACTTCAAATAGTCACTAAATGAATTGTGAGTCAAGGACTACCTGTATATGTAGGATGTTCCAGTGCAAAAGTGTCTTCACAGGAATTTTAAACCATCTTCAGTTTCATGTTGGAATTTCATTTTTGAATGATTACTTCTAGGTCTATCTTCAGAATCTTTCTATACTGTATCTGTAAAAGCAAGCGTTTCAGGAGAGCTCAGACGGCTTCTGATGTCCCTCAGTCCCAACCTAGATGATGACACCAAAAGGATGACTCTTCGTAATATAACTCAGTGTATCTACTTGAAGGAATCTGAGGTGAATATCCTACATTACAGGACATGCTGTAGAATGTGATGAGGAAGGTTGAGTCTTATGCAGCTGCACAGGTCTATAGCCCAATATCTTCAGCCTTAAAGTTCCATTATTACCATTCCTCATTTCATTAGAGATCGTTTTCCAAGACTGTACTTTTTCTGGAAAAGGGGATGAGGGATTCTGCAGAGATCAGCCTAATGTTTGACTGGGAGATATTTAAGGAGCTTTTACTGGAAAAATTAAGGTAGATTTCAGCAGAAACTGAAAGGTATGTTAATAGATCACGGCTGATAAAACCAACATTTCCTACCTGTACATTTCCTTCCTGACTTTTGGGGAAATCAGACTCTGGCTGGACCTGGAACAGATATTGGAATTCTTTTTACTGCATTGTGCATCATTCATGAAATCCTTGAATGTGAAGGGGAGACTACCTTTGTCCTAATGTACACTTAAATGCAGGTAGTTAGGATATATTTCATCCCAGGATAAGCCTGGGATCTGTGTGTACTCTGAATACAATACAGAGGTCTTTTGAAGATCAATAGATTTCCTCAGTTCTTTTTTGAACTTGGAGGTATTAAGTGTAAATTAAGCACTTGTCCCCTTGTTTAGAGATCAAATCCCATTCAAAAATAAAAGTCAAAAACCCCAAAGCTGCTCTAGTGGTAAGATTTTTTTTTAAAACCCTTACAATTGCCTTGCCCAGTGATTCTTGATTCTATGTGAAGCTTGCCAAAATTAAAGTTCTCAGAGTATGTTTTACTACAATTCACCTCAATCCAGTGCAGAGTTGATGAGGCTTGTGATTAAATACATTTAGTGACTACACAGGAATATCCATAGGGAATATGGTGGTTGCATTTTGGCGGGTGGAATTAATAAAGACATGGGATAAGTTTGGCATTTATTCCAGTAAAATGCCAATTATGCTATCCCTGCACCTAGAATCTGCTGTCCCTTCGTGAAACTGAATTGCTCTTCAGGATCAATGTCAATAGAGATATATTCAGTGGTGGGATTCAGCTGGTTCACACCACTTCGACAGAACCGGTAGCTAATTTTTTGTTGCCCAGGCTTAGAATGGACTTCCAGAAGCAGCATCCACACAGAGAACCAGTTATTCACATATTTGAATCCCACCACTGGATGTATTGCATCCTTCTTGACAGTTCCCACTTTACTGTCTATATTTTGCCTGTGATTTGGTATCTCAACCATCAAATCTTACATCGTGCTGGTCAGATGGTGTTATGGTGAATATGACATATTTGGTGCATTTCAAACATGGTACCGGTAGTTGATAAGGCTGATGTGCATAGCCACGCGATTGCTTCTTTCTTACTTCCTAGGCAAATGGTTGCACCAATGATGACATAAAATTAGTGGTCTCTTTCCTGGATGATAAGGATAAAGAGACTAAAACTGAGACCCTGAACGCCCTCAAAGCCTTCACTGCCATCTGGAAGTTTAAAATCAAAATCCAGGTAAACGTTTTTGGAAACACTATATGGACTCCAAATTTATCTCTAGGATGACTGATTTCTTGTAGTAATGAAGTTTTTATGTATTTATTTATTTAATTTATATATTATCCATCTCACTGATAAAGGTGACTCTGAGCAGCATTTAAATCATATATAATCATATACATACATATATATGTAACTGACATTAATGATGTTATTACCTGCCTAACCATTCATAAGGATTCTGAGCTCAGCACAATTTCGACAGATGTGGTCTTTTTATCTTGTATTTGCTATTGACTAATGCTTCGCTTCCTTTTTGGATGTTTTTAGGTCTTTTTTCAAAGTATGTTCTGTATTCTACTTTCCAAATTGTATTTTAATTATTTTTGTCAGCTGCTCTAGGACATTATTAGAAAGGATTGGATAAAAATAATTTTTAATTAATAAAATGAACACCAAGAACAAAGCTATTTAATGCTCTACTTTGTGTATTCTCCCTTATGTGGAAATATGGTCTATAAATTAATTCAATATAGAAAGTGACACAGAGGGGGAAAACGTACCATTGTCTAACAATCTACTGAGAGATTTCATATTTCTTGCAAAAAGCTAATGTGCAGCCCATGATCTGTGGGTCATGGTTTTAGATATGTTTCCTTATCTGAATAGATAAAACAGAATCACCATGGGCAGGCAAAAAAAGCAATGGAGCAGGAGTGACTTCCAACTTTCTGCAGCTTCCCCGTTGACTTAGCCTGTGGGAAGCTGGCAAGAAGGATTAGAAATTATGAACACATGACCTCAGCTGATCACAATGGTGCTACAGGGCAGCACAGCCATACTGCAGCGGCCACAATTTTGCCCATGCAAGTAGTCTGAAAATCCTTGCAATTTCAAACCCATAGGTGTGAATAGGTCCTGGATTTCCTCAACTGCCGGATTTCTTTTTTTATAAAACCAGATTGTGCAGAATGGATGATGAAAACCAATATTGCTTACAGAATATATAACAGGGTTGTGGTCAATAATTTTACATCAACATTTAGCAAACAAACTGGAAAATAATGCGCACAGTCTGGAATTGAATGTTCATGGCAACTGGGCTTCTTTTCTTTTTGGTTTGAAATGCTTTGCTGCTTATCCAACTATCTTTGTCAGACTGAAGACTGTTATTCTGTTGGGTTTCAAACCAAAAAGAAAAGACGTCCAGTTGCCATGAACATTCAAGTTCCAGACAGCTCTGCTTGGATGACTGGGATTCCTTAAGGTCCCAGTTTTATAAACCTCATTAAATAAACTTGGAAAACCTTTAAAAAAGCATCATTTTGGATTTTGAAATGTACCAGGACAGAAACATCAATATAGGTCTCGTAGTACATTAGAGAATAATCAGGAGTATTTCCTGTTTTCATAGCAAAATCTATTATTCCTTGGCATGACTGAAGCACAGCCATATAACCTACTTAGTCTTACATAATCTTAGGAAGTGTTATGTTATATAAAAATTGATTACTTTGTTCCTTTGTTGTATTTAATTCAGTTTTATGTAATCGAGGGTAACATTTTTAAAAAGTTGATTTATTGATTCATAAACTATTTCCTGGGCATTCTCTGTGGTTTATATAAGAAATAATACATAGTTGCAACTATTTCACATGAAAGGTTAGTAATTACCTTTACTTTTACTTTGCTCCCAGTACTTTTGCTTTATATCATTCAGTGATTTTGTTTCAAAACATAGAGGGAATTGTGTTCCTATGCAGCATGAATAAATGCTATGTGTAATTGGGATTTTGAATCATCTGCATATATGCTCAAAAGCATATTTTCCTGTTTCTACTTGTCAATTATTCTTTTTATAGAGCATTATAAATAAACATGACCACATGTAGACACGTGCACATGAGCGCACACATACTCACACACACACACACACACACACACACACACACACACACACATACTTTAAAGGAATTCCAAACAGCCAAAAAAAGTACAGCTAATCTATAACAAAAAACTTAAAAACTTGTGAATACTTTAATAAAGTTATATTTAAATATAATCTAGAAAAAATAAGAGCTCCACAAGGAAATGCAATAATTCATGAACAATCAATTTAAAAAACCCCTTCTGGATCACTTATTTCTTGTTCTCCTACAAATGTAGAGTAATTGAGAATCAGAACTACTATATAACTATTCAATTTTAAATTTCCACTTATGTAGATTAGACCAACCCATACTGTTCCTTTGAAGAAGGATAGGCTTTTCCTGTAAAAGAAGGGAAGTTCAAAAGTAATGTTCCAAAGTATTACTTCACAGAAAGAGTAGTGAAAACATGGAACCAACTTCCAGCGGAGGTAATGGATGAATCATTAGTAACTAAGCTTCAGTGTGCTTGGGATAACATGCCCATCACCTGACAAAAAAAAAATTAAAAAATTAAAAATTCAATGTGCAGACTTGATGAGCCACTAGATTTTTTTCTGCTAGCAGTTCTCTATGTTTCTCTTTCTAACAGTAAGCTACTCAATTTAGTAGGTATCTGTCTTCTCTTAGAGGTATATCCACGGCTTTTTTTCTCATAGAACGCCCAGAACGGAGTTCCGGCACCATTTTTGGATGGAACCTTGTAGGATAGGCAAGGCGGGTTGTATGATGTGTGTGAGTTCCGGCATCTTTTTTTTTTTTTTTTAGAAAAAAAACACTGGGTATATTTAAGATAGTTGGCTTTCACATAAGTAATAGAGATGCCATATTGGGCTGAAACTAAAAAGGGAAAGAAAAAAGTAAATATATATACACATGTGCACTAATATTTCCAAACATTAAAATAAAGATGAAACAAATTGTTTTGGGGAGGCTGAGATGAATTTTTAAAAGCTAAAACAAAAAATTCCTTCCACTGAATTTACAGTTGCATATCCATTGAAAGGACATTCTTTCAGCTGCCAGTAGAAGGCACTATGATCAAGGGGTATGGTTGATCTTTTTAAAATTCACAAATTTAAAATTAAAGCCAATGTGTTGGCTGAGGAATTTTGGAAGTGGAAATCCATACAAGTAAAAGTTGCTAAGGTTGAGAAGCACTGCAGTTAACTTTAAAGATGTATCTTTAAAAAGTCAAAAATCAACTATTTACATTCCATCTCAAAGATATACAGATTCTCAACTGCTAAAGGAGAATTCAATTTTTCTTATATATCTTTCTTTGCAGGAATATGTCCCCAAAATCATTGAGACTGTGACAAGCAACTGGGACAACAATCTGCAAATAGCTGGTTTGAAGCTGCTGAATGGGTTGCACATACCAGACCACACACACACATTATTGAGAACACAGCTTACAAACTTTATGGACATTCTGCTCACTGCAAACACTTCAACCAAGGTACACAACACACAGGCACTTTCTTCTCTTTCAATAGGCCCAGGGGTTTGAGACTGGCTAAGCTTGGAACAGAGCAAAAATACATGTCTATAAAGAGATGCTAATAATATTCAGAAATTTTCCTCTAAATTCATTGTTAATTGCTGCCATTCAGATTCTGATTTATTCTAGTTCTCTGACTCAGTTCTGAACCTAGTTTCTGAACCACCTTCCTGCCCAATCAGCCACTTTCTGTGGATCATTAAGCGTATTCGGTCCACACTAAATAGTATTTTTCCCCCCTGATCTTTTAAAAATCATTAGTATTCTTTGTCTACCTTGGGATATCCTATCCTTTGCTATTGGCTTACTCCTAGTCATTGATGTTGCCCTTTTGGAAACATGAAAATGGTCATAATAGTTCTCATATCCTGAATATTAAAAATGGAACAAAAAGGTTGGGCCCAGAGTAAAATGTTAAAAACTCTTTATTCAGGCTTTTCCAGAGCAACTATTCTGTGCCCTAACTGCTGTTAGCTCCTTATGAGCACTAATTATACTCAGCCACCATTGGAGTATGTTAAAACGTATGTGTTTTAACATCTGCAAAAAATAAGAACCCTGAAGCCTGCTAAAACTCTCTGTGTTGGGTAAGTGGTGCCAGTTTGGTTACAGTGACAACTTCAACATCAGAAATGCAGAGAATAATTATTAGAATTCATGCTGCCTCTCACTCCACTTATCCAAACCAGTTTTGCCTAACTGCTGTCAGACTAGAAAGCATTACATGGAATCCTCAACTAGTCTGACTCATGACTACATTTTGCAACTGGTAATCTGTCACAGATGCTCTGGAGCAGGGGTTCTCAACCTTGGCAACTTTAAGACTTGTGGACTTCAACTCCCAGAATTCCTCAGCCAGCAAAGCTGGCTGAGGAATTCTGGGAGTTGAAGTCCACAAGTCTTAAAGTTGCCAAGGTTGAGAACCCCTGCAAGTCTGGAGGCCTGTCTAATCAGGATCTACTGATAGAGGTGCTCTTCTCCTCATGCCTTTTCTCTCTAATACAGCCAGCCAGGAGAGGAAGAGTAAAAACAGAAAGGGGAAAAGGCTATGTTCCAGCAGAATAGATTTATCCTTCTGCTGTGTTTGATTTTTTTTTTTAACCTGAGTGGTCTTGGACGATAAATAAACTTCCACCTTTAATTTCCCCTTCCCCCACATGCAAATGAATAGAGGATATCGATCAATTTGCTGGGATATTGGGAAGAGTTGATGTACTGAGCAGTGCAGATCGGCTTTTCAGGAACCCAGGCCCCTGGATGCCGGGCTATTTCCTTTCAAGCCATCACTGGAGGGATATGAAGTCTGTACTCTTTATTGTTATGTTGGCTTATAATCATTGGATGACTCTAGATCAGACATGTCAAACTCGCAACGTCATGTGACATCGCGCAATGTATCGGGACAGCAATAGGGTGGGTGCGGCTTCCGCGTGATGCATCCGGCCCACAGGCTGGCAGTTTGACACCCCTGCTCTAGACTGGTGCAATAAAGCCCTTATGGGGAAATGACCAGGAACAGCAACCACAGCAACAAAAATTACCAGCAATACTTCTTTATTTGCTAGAGAGCTCTAGTTGCAAAGGAAGCTACAATGGTCTAGTTTCTACATGGCAGTTTCTAAAATGGATCTTATCACCTGTTTGATCAGGTACAAGTTCTCAAATTTCTTGGTACACTCATTGAGAAGAAAGACTTCCTATATGACATCATGAATTGTCAGGTAAGAAATTTGTGTTGGGGTGGGAAGAAGCAGTAGGGCATAGCAGGAATTTCTGGGAGTTGCAGAGAGGTTTTGGGGTTGAGTTTTACTTCTTCATAATCTTTTATTTATTTTATTTATTTAGCCTATGGCATTGTTACAATAGCCAGGAGACTACAATGTTAATGCCTGTTTACTAGCTATATTAGGTACATACTTGCACGCTTCCCAAGGTGCACACAGGAGGGTGAGCTAGCTTTGCACCTGTGAGAAAGATGAGTGGCTCTTCCTGCAGAGTCCTCAAGGCCCCCTTCCTCCACCAGAGCCGCCTCATGAACAGGCATTTCAACTGGGAAGGTTCAGAGCCAGCAGGAATCTGCCTGCCTGCATGAAGCACCAGCTTGTCTCCCCACTGAGGTGGTACCTTATTTATCTATTTGCATGGAACATGCTTTCAAACTGCAAGGTGTGCAGAAGCTGAGGCAAGTAACAGGAGCTTACCCTGCCATGCAGTGCTAGGACTTGAACCACTGGAGCAGAGACCATCTCCAGCATCATTGAGCCACTGAGCCACAGCACCTCTTGCTTTTTCATAAGATCTGAGTACACAGCAGCAACTTATGAAAGCTTGATCTCCTAAGTTCTAGAAATCTATGAAATATAGTTTAAAGCCCTGTTTTATGTCTGGAATCAGTCATAAAGCTTTCTAATCTGTGGCAAATCAAAATAGTTGCCAAATAAAGTCAGATCAAAAGGAGAAAAAATAAGAATGTCCATTTGTCACACCATATAGCTAAGCACTGCTAATCTATTTTCATGGTCTGAATTCATAGTACATAAATACATCTGGTCAATCCCAAACAGCATTGGTTAAAATCACAGGCAAGTGACCCAGAGATTGCAGTTAGCAACACTGAGATTTTAGTGAGCAGATTCAAAGGCAAAAATAAAATTATATTTTCAGAGACCTAGATGTTGCTTATGGAGAACTTCCAGATCCTACAGAACCTATCTCAGCTGTTCCATAAATCTGAATCTATCAACATTCTCTGGGTTCTGATGCAAGAGGATAGGCATAATCAAGCACTTAGCTGCCATATTTTTGGCACCCCCTTGATCCAACCTTGTCCCTGTTACCCATCATGAATATGCAAGCTCCTTCTAGTCCCAATCCAGAAATAGCATTTCTTCCTCATCTTTATCTGAGATAATGTAGAGGAGTGCAGAAATAATCTTGACAAAGCAATGCAAGAGTTATTAGGAGAGCCATTAAGAGAAAATAACTGACAACTCAGTTCCAGGAAAGAAAAAAGCATGTGAAAAAAAAAATCCAAAACAATACTATTTTGATTATGTTTGGTATAAGACAGGCAGAGGAAAGCTCTGGCAGGCTTTCACGCTAATGTTATTATACCCTGTAACAGTACAGTTGTATTCTTGTAAACCTTATCATATTGTATCCGGATCTGACCTATATCGAAGGATGGACAGGTAATGCATGATGACACTTAACCATAGAGAAACTGCCCACCCACTTCTCTTGGATAATAGGCTGAACTAGCATGCAGAGAACTTGGTCACAGTCTTCTTCCATTTAACAAAATTCAGGGCATTTTTATTTAAATTATGATGTTAAAATTATATACAGTAACAATTTATACAAGTTGACATCTTATTTTCCCTTCCTTTTTTTGTGATAACATGTGGTGACCAGCTTGAGAATAGGAGAGCCAGGGTTAGTGTTACCTTTCATTCCTTGAGCTGATGAAGAGAGAGGGAAGAACGAGGAGGAAGGCTCTGAACTGAAGTATTGGGAATGAAGTGTTTTTCATCTCTTTCTCCAAGGCACCCGCTGACTTCCTGAACCTCTTCCAGACGTCTCAACCTGGGAATCTGCTTTATGAGATGTTAGTACTTCTGGAACGACTTAGTGAAGGGCGCCAGTCTCCACAGTACCAGTCAGTGCAGTGGGACTATAACAAAAACTCCCTCCATGAAATCATCTTTGGTGACAATTCCCGCCTTTCTGAGCGCTTGCTGGCTCTCATTGTCCATCCTGAAGAAGACGTGCAGACTCAGGCTTGCAAAGTGATCCTCAGCCTGAGGATAAACAAGGAAGAGAGCAGGATCAGTAGCGGGCATACTCTGGGGTCTGAGCCCAGTGCTTATCCTCTTGAATCCACCAGACAAAGCCAGATTGCTAATGCCTCCCTTGTGGGCCAGCCTTTAGTTCCAACCACTGAGTCTTCCTCAAATGCTCCTCACATTGAAAGTGGTGGCAGCTTTCACCCTCTCGTGGGCACTGATGAGACTAGTGGAGGAAGCTTTCACCCTCTCCTGGGCACCAATGAGACTGGCCATAGTTTCTCTCCCCTTGAGAGAGCCAATCATAGCTTCCACCCCCTTCCGAATGTCAGTGTGGAGGGCAGTGACAGTGTCCTGGAGGAACCCATGGGTAGTTTTCACTCTCCTCCCGTTGCTGAGACAGAAGAAAGTGACAACAGCATTTGAATGGGGCAGTTGTACAGAGGAAAAAAGAGACTAATAAAATGGGTTGGCAAACAGAAGAAAATGCCTTTCTGTCTCTATATTAAAAAAAACTACAAAAGAGACAAATATTCTTGCCTCTCCCAAATCAGAAGAGCCCTTGTCTGAAGAGTTTTTTTTTTTTTAAAAGCAGTCCCTTTTCTCTCACTGAGAGGTGAATACTGACAGGTGCAAGCAACCTAAACCACTCATAAATAGTCTTAAACAGAAACTAGATTATTAGTCACCTATTTTAAAGACACTCACCAGACTGACTGCATTTCCTTGGGAACAGGCAGATAAGGCATTAGGGATTCTGGGGGTAGGTCAGGCCTGGGCCACGTTCTGCAATGCAAAGACTCTAAACTTGCACCCTTCTTAACACTTCCCTCCAGTCTAACTGGAGATTCCACCACAAATATTAACCATAATCTCTCTATCATGTATTGGAGCATTGGAAACAACCTTTCAGTGATTTCACTCCAAAACTTTCCCAGGTCTTCCCTCATATGTATTTTCACAGCCTAATTAAACTCCAGCAGAAAGCAAACAAAACCACAATAAATTTAGAAATTCAGTTCCTGCTGAACCTGTTTGTAAAACTATATGTTTTCACCAGGAATGCAAGGAGTCAGGTAGTACTTGTGTCTGAGTCAACCAAAAGATAAAAATTCCACAAGTCACATTCCCAAAGATAATTGGTTCCAGCTGTAAGTGTTCTCAGGAATTAAAAAAAAAACCCAACACATTACTTTTGTGGATGATCTTCCATCTGCGTGGACTTTGACAACCAGGGTTCCTTTATTTTTTGGCCAGTGACAGTTGAAACTGATTTTCCCTGATGTCTGCTTTCACCCTTCCAAAGCTTCAGCCTTCCTTGAATGCCCTTCCCTACGAGCAGCCATTCTTTCGCCTTTTTTTCCCATTACTCCCATGGATGTCTACAGGAGAGATAATGTGGACATATGATGAGGCTGCCATTTGGTATAATCATGCAAATGCTGTGACTTACATCCTTGTATCATGTGATGATGTTATATGTATGATGATGCCATTGTGCCAATGTCATCATTTTACCGACCTTGGAAGGATGGAAGGCTGAGTCAACCTTGAGCTGGTCACAATCAAACTCTTGGAGTGAGCAGTGAGTCAGCCTGCAGTACTGCATTCTAACCACTGCACCACCATGGCTCTGATTCGCTGTGGGATGTCATCAGCTGCTACCAACATTCCCAAAACTGGGAGGCCTTGCATCTACTCCAGCTCAGAATTCTCCAGAATAGAGTAAGGCCTAGTAAGGTTTGGACCTGTTCTTTGTCTACTGATGCTACTGTTTGGTTTCTGAGTGAAGGGATTTGTAGGCTTTCTTGTCTTCTGATTTGGAGCGGATCTTTGTGTCCTGAACAACTGTTTCACAAATCCCCGGATGACCCTTCCAAAAGAAGTGCTGTGTACCTTTTGGTTGTAGGGAAAAGGACATATATTTTAAGATGCCACAGGCAGTTGATACATTCAAGCATCATAGGAGATGCTTCAGTTCATTTTTTTGAAGTCAAATCCACAACTGCTGCACACTCCTCTCTTCATCCATTTCTCTTGACACTCTCTTCCTTCTGAGTGGGCTGCCTCTTAAGTTACTTACTTGACTGTTTGCTTAATGCATAGTAAATTCAGACACTGTGGTTTGGAAAATATTATTTAGATCTTTGCTTTATGTGTTAACCAAATCATTGTAGCTTATTTGACAAACTATGATTTAGTGTGGTATTTCAGCCTAGCTACTGTTTATATTACTTTTATAACCCTTTTTTAATTAAGTTACTTCTAAGCATCACTGTTCTCTTTCAGGATTAACTGGGATGATGTAAAAGCCAAAATTAAGCAGTTCATAATGACCTCTAGGTTATTTCATTTGGGCTGTTATGTCATCACAATTAAACATTACCCAGAGCAGCAGGTAATTTAAAATGAAATAGTTGACAGAAATAGTACAATGTGTTAGAGGTGTGTGTGTGACAAATCATGAAGAATGGCAAGGCATTCGATTGTATATTTTTATTAACTCTCATCCAGAAGTCATTTCCAAAAGAATGGCAGCTTTCAAATGATTCAAACTGGGACATATTGCAGTAGTTATATAGGGAGAGAGGCAGGCAGACAGGTGGGCAGGCAGGCAGATAGGACAGACAGCAAATACTGGTTTGTGATAAATGTAACATCATTTAATTAAGTCCTGCATGTTTGAAATGGCAGTGCTTTGGAGATCTTATCTGGTCTTGGAAGCTAAACACAATTGCTACTCTTGTAGGTCATACTAATACTGCCAATTAGACTGGGAAGTTGAACAAAATATCCCAAAGAAGGCAATAGGAACCCTATTCATGTTGCTACAAAGAAATCTATATAGAGCTGTCCATGAAATGACAGGAGGCCAGCTTGGTTGGAAGAGCTTTTACTGATACTTTTGAACTGTGACTTGGACCTGGACATTCCAGTCATGATGTTTTTGGTGTGTTTTTGACCCAATCACTTGTTATCCCTCATTCTAGCTCACTTTAATTGCTCTTGTGAAAAATTTGGAAGCCCCTTAGAGAGAAGGTTAGTTATGAGAACTCACTACATTGCTAGACTATCAGAATAGAGTGGGAATCATTACCTTAATAATTAAAAAAAATCATTTCCTAATTATCATATGTCTTCTTCCTCTGCTCATTGTTGCTGATCTGCAATTTCATGTGAGTTTGAAAACTACTTCTATCTCCCACACTCCGATTTTGTGAAAGATAAATTCCCATCTTAGTCTTATTCGTTCTAGAAATGTAGTACAGAGGGACAAGATATTCATCATTAAAAGAGAATGAACATGCTTAGCAGTAACAGGTTTTGAAGATGTATCTTCACACCTGTTGATTCAGATACTTTGTCAGGATATTTTTTCAGCTTCCCAGTCTAGGCTATAGCCATGGCATTTTTACCTAATGATTTTTCCTCCAATCACTGGCTGCTCCATCCCATATTTGGTTCCAAGTCTAAGTAAGGTGAGCAAAAAAAACCCCACCCTTAAGTGAAATCTAGATAAACAAAAGGCATGCTTTTTGGAGCAGTATGTAAAAGCATAGGAATTTGTTTTGCAATGAAAGTAATAATAGCTATGTGTCTATTTAAAGGAGCCACGGTAAATCTATCCATCATACTTCTTTCTTTCTTTTTTTTCACTGCTGATTTTATTTGATGGGTCCTTGCAAATGCCAAAGTCAGAATTGACAATACTTCCCACAATGGTCCGATCAGTATCACAGGTTAAGCCACTCTCACAAGGGCACTTGTAGTAAACTGCATATAAACTCTGCAAGAAACAGAAAGATATAGAAGATCATTATCTCCAAGCTTACAGGACTCATTGAGGCAATGAATATAAGTTTTTCTATGATTCATATCAGCCTCTCCCTAGTCTTGAACACTTTTCCCAAGATGCAGAAAACAGAGATATTAGCCTGGGATATAGATCAACATTAAGCTATGAATCCCCTGGACTTCCACGTCCGCTTTAAGGCAAGCTCCGTCTTCCGCGGTTCGATTTCGCACCACTGCGGGACTCTGGAAAGGGTCGAAAGTTGCCCTGTAGGGGCAACAAGCAAGGAGGGGATCCCCGCTTGATCCCAGGAGGGCAGTAGCTCCAGGCACTTCTAAAGCAGCACAGATGAGTCTGGGTGAGATCTGAACCTCTCTTCACTCCTACCTATCTTTTCTACCTGTATAAGCTGCCCAAAGTATTTTTCCCCCTGTGGAGAGAGGGAAGGAAAATCCTATCCCACCCTCTAAGAGCAGCGGCGACTGACTATCCAGGGGAGTTTAAAACATTGAAAGAATAACCTTATTTTAACTGGATTTATATGTTTCTAAAATTTGGGGACCAAAAGATTTCTTATCCCTAATCAAGATTTGGGTTTTTACCTACAAAAAAGAAGTAAAACTGGAAAAATATATATAAAAAGTTTGGACTTAAAAAATCTTAAACGGCATTGGTGACATCTTGTGGCTAAATCTGATACTACAGCCTGTTATTGTCTAAAATAGACTTGGCTTGAAGCCCAGATAAGACTCCTTCAACCTTGGCAGATATCAGCTGTGAGAAGCTCAGCTGTGTTCTATACCCAGTGATAAAATTATTTTCATCCACTGATTGTAAAGCTTTTAATTTAATACACTACTAAGAGAATATGGATGAAGATCAGGAATAGATTCTTTCTATGTTGAAAGCAATTCATGAAACTATTCTTACAGCTTCTGACGAAAAAAGACACTATTGAAAAGAACAAGATGTAAGCTTAGATATTCAAACCCTTTGACTACAATTAAAGAATCAACTACACAAAACACAATAGAAGAAGTGGAACAAGTAAACACTATGATAGAGGATTCAATGGACCAACAAACACAGTTAATGGAAAATCCAAAAAGGGACTGATAACACTGAAAATGGAAAAGACTTTCTATATAAACCAGAAGAAATCTGAGGAGCAAAAAGAACAGACCGAAGGGAAGATAAACATTCCAGGACAACTACGGGGAGATGGAAAATTGGCGATTGGATGGTCTCTTTTATTTCAAATAATATATACAATAACAGAGGGAGATCTATTTGATGAATTAAAAGCATGCACATGGAACGCAAGTTGGCAAAGAAAGAAAGCTAGAATAAGGCTGAAGAAAATTGAGGTTTGGATTTATTAGTGAGGATGTTATGTTATTAATTAAAATAGAATATACTCAAACAGACAAGATGTGTACTTTGAATACTAGATTATGCTATGAACTGAGATAAAGAAAACTTTGGTCATTTAAAACTTGGAAGTATAAATATTAAAAGTTAAATTTGAATATTAATGGGAAATTAAAAATTAGGGAAAACAAATAAATAGGCTATTGATTGTCTATAAAGATTGAATGTAAAAATAATTAAGATATATATGAGCTAAAATTGTGATAAATGTAATAAACATGTCTTTGCATTGTTGATAAAATAAGAACTATTAGTTTAAATATGAGATAGTAGATATTAAGACAAAAAGAGGAAGTGTTTGATGTTGAAATAAGGGAAATTTTGGTCATTAAATTTAAGACATTTGGAAATTAGTAGAAAATAAGAATGTTATACTGTATTATCAATTAGATGATGTAATATGGCAAGAAATAAAATATAGTCAATAGGACATGTATTTTGAACATTAGATTTTGTGATGAATTGTGGTAAAGGAAAATATGGTTAGCTTAAACTTGGAAATTATAAATATTAAATGTTAAATTTAAATATTCATGGGAAACTAAAATTGGGAAAAACTAATTACAGGATACTGATTGTCTATAAATATTGAATTTTAAAGCAATTAGGATATGTATAAGCTAAAAACTATTGATAAAGTAACAATGTTATTTTTCCTTAATTGATATAATAAGAATTGTATTAGCTTAAACATGAGACAGCAAATACTAAGGGAAAAAGAGAAGAAATATTTAACGTGGTAGTTTAGGATTTGTACTAAAGACACTTGTATGTTATTGAATTATTGATTAACCCAGCCACCATGTCGCTTTTTAAATACTTAAATGTAAAACTAGAAAATCGATAAACTCTAAAAAAAAAAGCTGTGAATCCCCTGACATATGTTTCTCCATACAAATGTTTTTCACTTTTAAACTATTCATGGCTTAATATATGATTGGCTTAATATATGATTTTTTTCACAGTGTTTGTTTTACACAACAATGGCATATCACTGTTGCTTTAAAGTTGTCCTCTATGCTGCTAGCTGAAAACTTAATTGCTGTCATGCTGAACAGAATATATCTCTCCAATCCTTTCACGATGGGCATCTAATTTTTTTTAAAAAATGGACACTCACCTTTAGGGAACATTCTTGGTTTTCAGCTGCCTTGCCTGCACAACGAGCAAGACTTAATCCGGTTTTTCGGTGACAGCAGTGGCTTTTGCACTGTAGGCTGTTAAGACATAGCTCCCCATTGTCCTAGAGGAAAACAAAGATCACATGTGTGAAACAAGATGGTTAATTCAGCAATTTGTCCATTCATTTTTCTGTGTGTGTCCTTTTGTGAAAGGCCTTGACTGTTTAGATTCATGACTACATTCTTTGTAAAAATATATTTTCACACAGAGTAATAATCAGGTTATATTGGCCTATACTAGCTATATAATCACTTCACCGGAATTTTGATGGTATGTCGTTTGTTGACATTGATCTCTGATTATATTCTGATTTACATAGTACCCTAGATTGATTGCATGTGTGATTATTTGCAGCATATTATTCAATTATCACTTGAATAATAATGCTGCAGGTTTTTAAACTAAAAGAATAGGACAAGAGCAAATTATTCCTAGCTGTATACATCTCCAAACCTAAAAGAAGATAATTCTGGGAGGATTAAAACAAGGATATCTCACATTCACTTACTAAGTTAAGAAACAGTCCTCTTGGATGAACAGAAGACTCTGCCAAGGCAAGTGTCAGCAGTAACAAAATCCAAAGTCTGTCCATTGATTCTGGGCACCAATGAGTTAATCAAAGGTTCTTGGGATGAGAGTCCAGAGCTATCTGGAAGTTGCAGTTTATAAAGCATGTTGTCAAAGTCACATGAATCCTTCCTTCCAATGAATGCATCTCAGGAAAACATGTGATAGTGATAGCAAACTTGAATTGGAAAGACCCAGCAGACTAAACAGTAAAGAAACAAACAAAATATAAGAGCTGCAGTCCAGAAACCTTGGGATACTAAGTTAAGAATTAGTCCTTTTTGATTTGAAATCTGCAGAGATCAGGACCCTCAATATCAACAAGGCGGTCATTACACCAATAGGTTCATACATTCTGGAAGCCCTTTTTGTGATCTGTTTGGCTTTAGTTGGGATATTCTATGAGGTCAGCCAGCTATTGGAAACCAGGATTCAAAGTTTAGTGTTACATGTTAATCTAACAAGTGTGATATGTTCAGCAAACCATGATATATGATATGTAATTTGTGTCCTTCTTGAATTTTCCATCTCTGCCCAGTATGTCAGTTTTCTGTGAAACTCGGGAAAACTTTGCTCAATCCTTTGTTAGGATTTGGCTGAATGTGTTTATGAACCCAGACACTGGAGTGGAAAATCATGGTTTCTGGCTTAGTGTAATGTTACAGCTTTTGCCTTGTTGATTTAGTGTGATGTGTGGTCTAGATCAGGACTTTTCAACCAGTGGTACGGGTACCACCTGTGGTACATTGGCACCTGGCAGGTGGTATGCGACCATCCTAGAAAAGTGGTAGCGGGGGAGGGGAATGAACTGAACTGGTGGCAGCACCGCACAAGCCTGAGAGAGAGATGGCTGGAGCTGCAGGGCTGTCAGGGCTCAGTGGAAGCTCCAGGATCAGTGCCGCTTTCCAGCTGATCGGCGCTTCTTCGGGGCTGTCAGGGCTCAGTGGAAGCACCAGTATCAGCACCAGGCTCCAGCTGGAGCTTGGCGCTGATCCTGGCACTTCTGCTGAGCCAAGAAGAAGCGCCAATCAGCTGGAATGTTGCAGCATCTCCAGGGTCTTGTGATTTACATTCAGATCCTTGGCAACTGATTCATATTTATGACGGTCAAAGTGTCCCAGGGTCATGTGAAGTGACCAAAACCTACTGCAACCACCTAGCAGATGGGTGGAATAAAAACCAAACACCCCCCACCCCACCTCCGCTGCCAATCCCCAACAGAAATGCTCACAACAATGAAAACCTCAACAGGAGGAAGAGCGCTGCTGGGTGGGCAGGCAGGTGTCTTGCTCGGCTGTGGCTTGGGGGGCACTTTTTTCAGTGCCATTGTAACTTCAAACAGTCATTAAGCGAACTGTTGTAAGTCGAGGACTACCTATACTTTATCACTTTTTTTCCTTTTTTGGGGGGGTCATCAAGTTTTTGACACCTTGCTAGGCGACTGGTGGTACTCGGATATTGCCATATCCTAAAAGTGGTATAATGGGTGAAAAGGTTGAAAAGCCCTGGTCTAGGTCAGTTCATTAATAATCTTTTGATTCTTAAGAGTACAGAGAAGAGCAACAAAGATGATTAGGGGACTGGAGGCTAAAACATATAAGGAACGGTTGCTGGAATTGGGTATGTCTAGTTTAATGAAGAGAAGGATGAGGGGGGACATAATAGCAGTGTTCCAATATCTCAGGGGCTGCCACAAAGAAGAGGGAGTCAAGCTATTCTCCAAAGTGCCTGAAGGCAGGACAAGAAGCAACGGATGGAAACTGATCAAGGAGAGAAGCAACCTAGAACTAAGGAGAAACTACCTGACAGTTAGAACAATTAACCAGTGGAACAACCTGCCTCCAGAAGCGGTGAATGCTCCAACACTGGAAGTTTTTAAGAAGAGACTTGGTGTAGGGTTTCCTGCCTGAGCAGGGGGTTTGACTCGATGACCTCCAAGGTCCCTTCCAACATTATTATTATTATTATTATTATTATTATTATTATTATTATTATTATTATTACCTTTGTTGAACTAATACCTTTCTAGTTGGGCTTATTTAAAAAGGAAACAGAGAATCCTAGAATCTCCCCCCCCTCCATCATTTATGTTAGAATACTTTTATACAGCATAACCTTTTCTAGTCTAGAGCCACCTGGAGCAATTGAACACCTGTATAGATTGGCAGCGTAGCCATGCTGGCAGAGAGTGATAAGAATTTTTCCAGTCTATTATTAGAGACTCTATCAGACAAAGCTGATATAGGAAGTTCAGCAGAGTCTAGTGGAAAAATCTTGCTATAATAACATGTGTAAAAGACACCTTATTTCTCAAGGTTGCATGCCAGGTTGCCTGAAACAAGAAGCTACCTGGAACCAACAACAGATGTGGCCTACTGGAACTTTCTCAGGATCCAAATATTTGTTATGCAATCCTGGACTAATCAGCCAGTAAGATGCATGTTGATAATGTCTAGCAGAATTATTATTCTCAATCTAGACATGTAACACTGCCTATTCTAACCTGATCCTGACTGAGAACTATGGGAGCCATGTCAAGAAATAAGTAGTATTTACAGAAAAAAAACAAACACTCTGGTAAGGTCGATGCTGGTTTTAGTTTAACAATGAGCATGACATTTCTCTGCAAGGATTTGAGAAAATACGAATAGACTGATACGATTCCTACATATTCATTTAAATATTCTCATGTAATTAGGAATAATAAATGTATAAGCCATGTTATATGATAAATAGGCACACATTTGTTTTCAAGAAGATTCTTTACAATGCAACAGACTAAACAATTTTACACTGACAACAGATAATAATTGTTTTTCACCATTTAGGACCATGAGGAAGTCATGCCAACTCATCAGCTTAGTCAGAGTTTATGGCAGAAGATTTTTCCAAGACCGTCTGAATATTCCTCATGCTTTTATTTGCTTATCTCATATTTTCCATTTTTTAGCCAATTGTTCCAACTGGCTTCTCAGAAATCCTCAGAAATGACCAGATGTGCTGCAGCAACAAGATGCCATCTTAGAAAATACCAATCACATTTGTACAAATTAAATAGCCAAGGAACTGGCTCCCTAATTCTATTGCAACTGAGAAGAATCAGGGACCAAACAAAAATAAACATCAACATTATATTTGGGGAGTTCCAAGTAGTAGGTTCATGTTTTGGTCATGTTGACAATTATGTGTGTCTGTCTGCTGCTAAAGAATTGGGATCTCTGCTCATCGGTGGTCTGCATTTTGCCACTCATGATGCACTGATCCTTCTGATAGGCAAACTGATGGAAGAGAAGGGTCAGCACAATACTGCAGGGAAGACCAGCTAGTGCTCAAAGCTTCCTCATATGCTGCTTCTCATTAAAGTTCCAGGAGTAAGAAGATAAGTGGAAAGTGGAGGCCAGAGTATGGAAGCCAGAGTGTGGATGACCATGCTAAGATATTGGCTCGAACTATTTCTTTTTCCCCTTGGCCTTGCCCTGGGAAAGATTTTCAGTCCACATATAAAAAAGGCAGTGACAACTAAAATGTCATCCCTGGGCTCCTCTCCAGGTTTTCTGCTCAGCATTGGATATGACCAGGCTAAAGCTCTTATTAAGCAGCATATAGCAGACACTGAGTACTAATTGGACCTAGAGACATCTCCAAACTTTACTGCCAGTGAATCCAACAGGTACTCTGCTTCTCTCATAATATACTTAACCAAACTCAAAGTAAGTTGGTAGGTAGGTAGCCACTGGAAGGCCTTCATTCTGGCATGGTGCAATGCTCTCTTCTTAACTGTCCTTGAAAGCTGATACAGAAAAATTCCCTACCTGAAGAGGCAATGGTCCTGTGACTCTGGACATACTGAAACAATAGGGCAGTGGTCCCCAACCTTTCTGGAACCAGGGACCAGTTATGTGGAAGACTATTTTTCCACGGGTGGGGTGGGTGGGGGAATGGTTTCACGAGCAACCTAGTTCTCATGCATGCACAAATAAAACTTCGCTCGCTCACCCACTGCTTGTGCAGCCCACTTCCCAACAGACTATGGGCCAATACTAGTCCATGGCCCAGAGGTTGGGGACCTCTGTAATAGGGCATGTGCTCCACCAGTATCCATACTGCAAAAACATTTGTCTAGCCTCATCTCAACAATACTGTATAAATACCCAGTGCACACAGGACAATTTTTTATCTCTCTACTCCTTTCAGACACTAATCTTGCTACAATATACAATGTTGCTGGGCTCTGTGCTGAAGCAATTAAAATCCATCAGATGATCAACTGTGCTTCAAACCAGCTTTACTGAGCATTTAACTTGTTAGCTGAGAGTGTTTTGTATCATGATAGATTTAGACAGGCATATATTAATTTTTAAGGATTTTTTTATACTTTTCAATAGTTTTTTAGGTTTTTGCTTACATATACAGTATTTTGGGAACATAGATCTGGAGGGGATCTGATTAAGATAGAATAATACAGAGTTAATATAGGAATATAGAAATGTTAACTTTATAAATGTTCATACATTACACTAACCATGATTTACACGCCTACTATTTGTTAGACACTATTAACAAGGTTGCATAATATTTAGTGAACTAACTGTACTGTTTAGAGATGTTTATGGTCAAAACTATACAAATCACATAATAGCTTAGTGTGATTTATCAATCCAGCCTTAAAGCCAATACCTGGAACAACCAGCACATCCTTGATGTTGTACAAATTGGCATCTTGCTCTCTTTTGTAGGATGAACACAATGTGCTTTTATGTTAACTCTATATTGAACAAGATTTATATCTCCTATCCAGGAACATACTATTTTCCAAAGTATAATTGTTAATACTTAATTTGAAATGGGGACGGTGGATTAATCTCCATCTATCCTAGTCAAGGATGTCTGTGATTGCCCTCTGATGTGTGTCCCCAATTAATCGGAAACAGTGTTTCCTGGTCGGTATATCAATCTTGGGCTTCCTGACTTTCTCTGCCAATCGCTGTCTGTGGTGCTGAAACAGAGCTCACAAATAAGCTGCTTCGTCTCCGCTGCTTGGAAGCAGGAGGGATATTCCCTCTACACACTGTAGTGTCTACAGGGCGGGAATGCCAACTTCTTGGAAAGCACCAGATATGTAGGATGTTGGGAGAGGAAGAACAGGAGCAGCAGCAGCAGCAACTAAGGCTAAGCAAGCACTCTTCAGGCTCCAGCACCTCCCACCGACCTGTTCAGCATTGAAACAAATAGCCTTTCTTGCAAATAGTCATCTGAGCATCTGAGGCTGGGGCAAAGAGTTACGGGAAAGGGAAGAGCTGCTTCACAGAATCTTGATCTATCAGGGAGGTGGAAAGCCAACCTTGCAGCCCCTCTTTCTTGGATTCAGCTTCCCTATGTGCTGCTCCTTGTTAAAGGTCCTGGAGTGAGACGGCAATTGTTTTCTGTTTGATCCTGAACTTCAAGGCATGTCTTACAAGACATAGCCATCTCTCTGTGAAGCCATGGCAAAGATGCTTCCAGCACAGGAAGCGGCAAAGATCTATCATACCAACTACGTGAGGAATGCTCGAGCCATGGGAGTGCTGTGGGCACTGTTCACCCTCTGCTTTGCTGTGATCATGGTGGTAACTTTCATCCAGCCCTATTGGATTGGAGACAGCATTGATACTCCACAAGCTGGTTACTTTGGCCTCTACTCCTATTGCATTGGAAATGCCCTGACTGGTGAACTCATCTGCAAGGGCAGCCCTCTGGACTTTGGCACCATCCCTTCAAGTGCTTTCAAAACAGCCATGTTTTTTGTGGGCATTTCTACCTTCCTTATAATTGGCTGCATCCTCTGCTTCAGCCTCTTCTTCTTCTGCAATGCAGCCACTGTCTACAAAGTGTGTGCTTGGATGCAACTGGCAGCATGTGAGTTGGACATAGAGAACCCGGGGGGGGGGTAGAGTAAGACATCCATTAAACATACCTTCAGTGTGCTATGGGATTCCTGCTCAAGTATATTATGCTTGGGAATACCAGAACCTCTTTGCTCTGTCTCCCAGATTTGCAGTGCAAGGGGAAACTCTTTAAAGTGAATATATAAATTTGCCATTTGGACTGAAGTTCTATTGACATCATTCCTAATAGTGAGAAAGCAAAATGGATTTGTGGTACTGCAAAGTAAATATTAGCTCCTTGATGATGCTTTTCAGCATGTGGATATACATCTGTCATTTGGATTCAAGTTCCATTGGCAGCTTCTTCCTGAACGCGCTGTCACTGAAACCAAAATATTCAATTTCTTTAGTTCTCATGTCAGCTAGCAATGTGTTTATTTTAGTGAGATGACCTGTTCTTTAAGTACATTGTAGTCTGTTAAGTGATATGCAATTACAGTTAACTGTATAATCTATTTGAAGAACAGCAATTTTTCTGATTGTTTGGTTTTTTAAAAAATGAAGTTATGTTTTAATGTTTTTTCCCCTTTAATCTGCTTTCTTTGTGGCTGCCACAACCACTGTCTCTGGTGAAACTGTAGGATGCAATCATGAAGTGACTATATAGAAGGTGTGTTAATTTAAAACCTCACTGAAACAAACCAGGAATGGGCAAGGAGAACAGAGGATATGATCAAGGCTCCATCTTCAATGCTTTTGACAGGCAGGTTTAGCAGTTAGCATTGCCTAGAGAGGAGATATGTGTTTTAAGAAAGCTGCTTATTTTGATGAAAAGGAGATGCTTTATATAGGATATTAGCAGCTAGCGATTTCTGAGGCCAAATGGAAAATGAGCTTCTCTTTGTATTTCCTTTTATGAATGAGAAAAGTCAGAAAATCACCAAGATAGTTGCAGCCTAAGAAGAAAAACAGGGAGAAATTTTTATTCATAACAGAAAACTGGCAATGTAATAGTCACCATCAACTGATACCTTCCAGATATGTTAAACTACACTTCCTATAATTCTGTGCTAGTGTTGCCACAGGAAGATTATGATGAGGGCAAGGTATACTACTGCAATATTTAATAGCAAAAGGGTATAGGTTTTAGTAATTCAAAATTAATAGTGGGTTGGATTCAAACATAGCCCTTATTACAATAGCTTCACCAAAGATACTTGGACTTAAGATCCAATCAGTTTTAATTGGAATGCTTTACATATAAAACTATGTATAGCATTCCTGTATTTGTCAGCAATGGTATAGAAAGAAAATAATATTTAAGGAAACCTGGGCCTAGCAAGCATTGCAAGTCATAACACACACAGCACATACACAAGGTCATAGAGCCAAAATTAAATAATGCTTTTTGGGAAAATAGTATGTAGACAGAAATTCAAAATGAAATAAAACCTGCCTTCTATCTGTTGATTTACAAGGTTTTTTTTTATTAGTGGCAAAGTTTTTTTTTAAATTTAATTGCTTCTTCCACCTCATTCTGAGAGAAATAAATGAGCTGCATTATTTAATGTTATGTAAAACATGAGCATCCTTTGCTTGATGAAATGTACTTTGGCTTTCCATCTTCTAAAAATTACCACAAATTCAAATTAGGGCCAGGATTAGGTGATGACTTTCCATTCCGCCTAGAATATCCTGCTTACTATGTGTAAGCTAATTAAGCCCTGCCTGTAATGGGGATGCCAGAGATGAGCAAAATTCTCTGCAGTTTTTCCATAGTGAGATAGACCTGCAGAAAGCAATCTTAAAGGAAGAAGATGGTGAAGCCAGTAATGAAATTTGAAACCTTTTTCAAATATTCATGCCAGTGAACAAAGCCTGGTTACATTATCTTCTTCAGCAAATAGAAATGCATTGAGTGAAAAAGAGGTTAAAGTAAGTCTGGCAGCACGGCAACAGGTTTAGCAGTAGCATTTCGAATAAGCTATAAGGACAGGCATGGCATTAAAGAAAGCTGTGATTCCTGCTGGCCTCAAACATAAATAACTTAAGAGGCTTGAAAAGGCTTCTGATTAACCCACATTGGATGAAGAGCACAGTGTTGAAGGACTGTAAAGACCCTAAGTGACAGGAGTACAGGGGTATAAAAGCTTTTCTTAAAATAATAAATCAATAAATTGCTATGGCAAACATAAGAACATAAGAAGAGCCATGCTGAATCAGGCCAAAGCCCATCGAGTCCAGCATTCTGTGTCACACAGTGGCCCACCAAATGTACATGGGGATCTTGAGCAGAAAGAGAAGGCAAAACCCTCCCTTTCCCTTGACCCCCAACAAATGGTACTCAAGGGAATCCTGCCTGCCTCAACCACATGGACATCCGTTTTAATAACCACCGATACACTTGGCATCCATGAATCTATCTAGCCCTGCCTTGAAGCTGTCAAGGCTGACAGCTGTCACGACCCCTTCAGGAAGTGAATTCCATAAATCAACGACCCTCTGGGTGAAGAAATATTTCCCTTTATTTGTCCTCACTTTCTTAGCTATAAGCTTTAGGGAGTGCCCCCTTGTCCTGGTATTGTGTGATAGAGAAAAGAATTTTTCTCTATCCACATTTTCTATCCCATGCTACTGACATGTGTCTATTCAAGTAACACACTCTCATTCATCTGAAAATTTACCTTCCTCACAATAACAATAATAATGTGTTATACTGACTATAGAATCCAGTACCTTGGAAACCTCAACATATTTCCATATAAATTCCTGGCTGTTTAAATTTACATCTTAAAATACAGGTAAGTCCTCACTTAAGGACCACAACAGGTGATTCTGTCAGTGAACAATGTATTTGTTAAGCAAGCCATCATGTGACTGCAACTTGCAATTTTAATTGTCCACTTCTGCATTGACTCTGCTTGTCAGAAGCTGGCTGTGAAGTGTGCAAATGGCAATCACATAACCCAGGATGCTGCTACCGTTGTAAGTATGAGGACTCATCCTAAAGTTATTTTTTCTACGCTGTGGTAACTTCAGACAGTTGCTAAGCAGGGCAGTTGTTAAGGGAGGACTGCCTTGTATGCCACAGATTAAAACTCAGGATGCAAAGAAAGGGAATGAGTAGATGTTTTAAAATCTTTTCTTCTTGAATGTAGCAAATGTGCCATAGCAAATACCTAGCCTAACTAAAGGAACTAAAGGGTCAACTACGGTAATACTTCTCTGGAAAATAGAAGTAAAAATAGTTTCATAGTTCTTGATCTCTTGCAGGAATATCACGTGATCATAAACTAAATGGTAAGAAAAGCAATTCTCAATGCCCTGGGCTTGTCCACTTTTTCCAAAAACAGCAATTATGTGTTCCTCTTTTTACTTTTCATGTTAAACTCTAATAGTATGAGTGTTTTGGACAGGTTACAGATCTCTCTTACCATACTCATCTAAGAAGAATAGCTTATAAAGTATTAATCATAAGTATTTTATTTCCAAAAAGTAGTCACATATCTTCTATGCCCTGGATAAGGGGGCTGACCTGTGGTTATTCAATCCAGGAAGAAAAGGTCTGACGCTAACACTAGTTTCCAGGACTACAGGTTTTCTTTAGTTCCCAAATTAAGCCTGTATTTGCACTACTTCAAACTTTCAGTAAGCTTGGCTGAAATTGTGGTTTTAGCAAAGACAGCAAGATGAGAAACAATATTGTATCATGCTTTCTGATCAGTTTCGAAAGAGAGAGAATAGAAAACGGGACTATCCATTTGTCAAAGGTAGTAAAAGATAGTGAAAGTAGTTTACAGTGTACTGTCATGCCATCATTTGCACTTGAACCTCCTTTTGTATCTGTCCCTATTTATTTATTTGTTTGTTTATTAGATTTATATAGCTTGCCCAGCTTGCACAATCAGGAGCCTGAACAGAAAACTTTATATGAAAAACCCACGAGAGGAGATACCATATTGAGGTTGCAACTGTGTCTTTCAATATCATGTTCCATTCCAGGTGCGGGCTTGTCCATTGGCTGCCTGCTCTACCCTGATGGCTGGGACTCCCCTGAGGTGAAACGCATGTGTGGAGAGAAGACTGACAAATACACCCTGGGAGTCTGCACTGTGCGCTGGGCATACATCCTTTGCATCATCGGCATTCTTGATGCCCTCATCCTTTCTTTTTTAGCATTTGTGCTTGGCAACCGGCAAGACAATCTTCTACCCTCTGATTTTCAAGTGGAAAACAAAGGTAAGTCAATTTTTCCCAGAGGAATCTACCCTTCCCATATTCAAAACAGCAAGGACAGCGGAACTATAGATGATGAGGATTTTGATGTTTACTTCCATAAAATTTATAAGGACAAAAAGTCCACAAGCTTTTTCTTGTGTGCAGATTATTAATGTTAGCACTCATGCCACATTAGAATTGTCAGAACCTTTCTTTTTTAGTTAATTTCATGCTTCAACAAAAGGCAATACATGCAAACTACAAGATGTCTATTGGCATTTTTTTTTGGCTATATGCAGTTTATTCCTGTAAAAATCCATAATGTGCCCCTGTATTAGTGCCTGGCAATGGCTGAGTTTGGTGATTGCACAATTGACTCTGCTGGTACAGGGATTAATAATACATTTAATAGAATATTCCAATTCACTGCAAGTGAGGGATTGGGCAGGTAAGGAGCAGAGCAGAATCATGAATGCATTATAAATCATTGGAGAAAAACATGCAGGGCAAAAGCTTCTGCAAAGTTTTTGTTTGGAAGCCCTTAGACTTCCAAAGTTTAAAACAAAAATCTCAAGCATGCTTCTGGTATTTGTAGCTACTCTATAAACTAAATTATTCCCTTTCCCTAGCTAATAATTAAAATAGCACGATACACATGAGACTGTTACTTTGTGTCCCATCACTGTTTTAAGTTTTAGACATCTGTAAAATGCAAAATCCAGTTTGATAAAAATGAAACTATTCCACTGGCCTTTAGTGCAGCTCAGGGGGCTTGGGATTCTAGAATAAAAAAGGCTACAATTTGGACATTATTTCTGCATTTTATATAGAGGACTAGCATCATTTATGTTTCCCCAAATGTCAGGCCAATCTTCCCATTTGGAGAAGTTTCAAGTAACAAAATGGATGGTTAAAACTTCTGCCTTTTCACCTGTTTTCCAAATGTGCATTTAACCCAGGGGGTCTTCAAACTTGGCCCTTTTATGACTTGTGGACTTCCATTCCCAGAATTCCTCAGCCAGCATGCCTGGCTGAGGAATTCTTGGAGTTGAAGTCCACAAGTCATAAAAGGGCCAAGTTTGAAGACACCTGATTTAACCTGTCTGTTCAATCAATGTGTCTTTTCTGCTTGTTAACAAAAAAAGGCTGCAATGTTTTTTCTCTCTCTCAATGTCAGAAAACATGGGAAAAATGGTTTCACAGTGCCCTCTGTTGAAGAAGGAAAAGGTTATTGGGGATGTTATTACCAAAACTTCAAAACAAAATAATAAACAAACTAAAAGTAAAAACGCTACAACTTTCAGAGAGTGGCTTTCAGGATGCTGTAAAAAACTTGGTAAAGCCCTCAAGCTGAGAGATGCTACTTACCCCTCTTTTTTAGTGACACATATAAATATTAACTTGACCTGGTTGTCACTAATTGTCATTGCCCATGCTACCGTAATACAGAGCCCTCCTTTTCCCTGGGTTTGTAACCATAGTCAAGCTTGGTCAACAAATTCAACGGTCTTCATCAAGCGCTAATGGCAAATTCTATCCTATGTGTAGCATGTGACATCACAGCTTCTATTTCAGTGTTTCTCAACCTTGACAATTTTAAGGCATGTGGACTTCAACTCCCAGAATTCCACAGCCAGCATTGCTGGCTGTGGAATTCTGGGAGTTGAAGTCCACATGCCTTAAAATTGCCAAGGTTGAGAAACACTGTTCTATTTAGACCAAACGTGGTTATTTTAAAATGTATGGATTTCAACTCCCAGACTTAGACCATGAAAGAGGGGTTAACATTCCATTAGCTGCTTTTGGAGAAATGGGGAGGGGAAATGACACTTTCTAAATTATTATGGAGTGTTCTTTTGTCCTGCAGAGGAAGCAAATAAATGAAGATGAATACTGAAGGAATCGCAAGTGTACTTACTTCTGCCCTTGAACACTGAGCACCCCAACTTGACCTTGAACTCAGATAAGCTACTTGGCACACATGAATGCTAATGTGGATTCTGCCAGCTATCTAGACACATCAGTCTGTATTATAGAAGAATGATTCTGCAAAATAGGAAAGGCGACTATGGCAAAGTAAATTTTGTTCAGCATGACATTAATTGGTTTTGATCTCCACATCCTGTTTGCAATGTTTTGTACATTGTTCTATAACTGTGGGGCCCAATATATATGGATAATTAATAATAGACCTTAAAACATTTTGCTGAATTAAATATTGCATCCATTCAGCCAGTTTAATATTACTTATAACGGGCATATGCTGCCCTGAAAACTCTACTTCAGGAAAATGTAACCCTTTAGGTCTTGTGAGTCCTGTGTAAGTTAAAATGTCTATGTAGCACATATGGCAACTGCCCAAGCCTTCTCATCAGAATTGTATTTTTTTTCCAGGCTTGTTAAGGTACATGCATTGACATAAGTCATGGGATTTTCCTTTCCTTAAACCAACTTTAAACAGTCCCCATTAATTCATTGGTCCAGTTAATATGAACCGAAAAAAGTTAGGTTGTATATAGGAGTTACAACTTGGAGCTTTTGGACCAAGCTATTATTCAAGATTACTGTTTGCATTTCAATCAAGGGGGTGATAGTATATTTGTATTTGTGTGTGTGTGTGTGTGTGTGTGTGTGTGTGTGTGTGTGTAGGTCTTTGGTTCTTTGGGTTTTCTCCCACGCAGAATTTGAAGTGTCTTGGCGACGTTTCAACGAAGTCCCATTCGTCATCTTCAGGCTGGTGCTTTCGGCTTTGTGCTTCTAGGAGCAATGTGTGATTGTAGCTGTTTCTTCTTTTTAACTGCCAGTGGGGGTTTGAACTGATTGGCTGGGAACTCGGCTGTGTTCTGATTGGGTGGAGGTGTGTTCTGATTGGTTAGGGGCTTGACCAAAATCAACCCCGACGACGCTAACAGAATCCGACTCGAAATTACCAACATACTCTGCACCAGCAAGCCACCCAAAAGCAACTTACCCAAAGAGGAGCAGACAGCACTACTTAACCTGAAACAAGACACCAGCATAATAATCCTACCAGCAGACAATGGCAACGCCACGGTGGTCATGAATACATCTGACTACCAAACCAAATTAACCAACCTACTCCAAGACTCCACATACAAACCCCTAAACACAGATCCCACCACCTACCTGGAAAAAACCACTAGATCCAAAATAAAAGCCTCCCCCATTAGTGAAGAGATCCAGCAAAGAATCATTCCCAGAGAGAAATCATCCAGATGCCCTAAGCTCTATGGTCTCCCCAAGATACACAAAGAAGGAACCCTACTTAGACCCATAGTCAGCTCCATAGGCTCACCTCTACAAAACCTAGCCAAATTTCTCGCCAAACAACTACAGCCCTATGCAGAATCCATCACCTCACACGTAAAAACTCATTCCAGTTCATAGTGATCATAAAGAAACAAAACTTACAGTCCAGTGACCTACTAGTTAGCTTCGATGTCATATCCCTCTTCACCCAAGTGCCAATCAAAGAAGCCTTAACAGCTATCCAAAACAAATATAACCCCCCCCAAACACATCCTAGATCTGACCAACCACTGTCTATCCAACACATACATCATCTATAACGGACAAAAATACAAACAAATAGAAGGAGCACCCATGGGATCACCCCTCTCACCTGTCATTGCAAACCTCTACATGGAACACTTTGAAACCCAAGCTCTAGAAAAATCTGACCACAAACCCAAACTCTGGCTCAGATACATAGATGACACCTTCGTAATCTGGCCACATGGGAAAGAAAAACTGGACAACTTCCTCACACACCTCAACAGCCTACACCCCAAAATACAGTTCACCATGGAAACAGAAACTAATAACCAACTTCCCTTCCTGGATGTCTTAGTCTGCAAGAAATCCAATGGCTCCCTAGGACACACCATCTACCAGAAGAAAAAACACACAAACTGCTATCTGCACGCACTCTCACACCACCACCCAGCACAGATCAACTCCATAGCCAAGACACTCATCTCCAAAACCAAATGCCTAGCTGACGAACAACACCTAAAAACCGAACTACACACTCTCACTAATGTACTAACATCCAACGGATTCCAAAGAAATAAGATTTCCAACTTAATCCAAAAAAGAAACTCCCACTAAAATCCAAGACAGAGAACAAGAAAACAGCAAAGCCCTCCTCCCATACATAAAAGGCACCACAGACAGGATCAGCAAGATCCTCCACAAACATAACATCAAAACAGCATTCTGCACAAACAGAAAAATATCCACCATCCTAAGAAACCCTAAAGACAAAATTGAGTTAGAAAATCAAGGAGTATATGAAATCCCATGTACTGCCTGCCCCACCACATACATCAGACAAACCAACAGAAGAATAAGTGCACACATTGAAGAACACAAAAACTCAGTCAAAAAAGAGGAAGCAACTTCTTCCCTGGTCCAACACCTTAAAGCCACAGGACATGAAATTGATTTCAAAAAGACCAGAACTATCGCCAAAACTGAACACTTTAATAACAGAATAATCAGAGAAGCCATCGAGATAGAAAAACGCCCACACAGCATGAACAAACGAGATGATACCTCCCGCCTACCAGCCATTTGGAAACCCGCCCTTATTGACAAACGAGTCCATAACACAAAGAATGACACCAGACCTACACTCACGAAAACCACACAGGATGTCACCACCACACATCCACGCAAAAAGCAAACCCAAACCCACGATGATGAGGCACGACCACAAACCAGAAGCCAGACCATAGCTGCATCATTAACCACCTTAAACCCCTCCAATCCATACATGAAGTAAACTGGCACCCACCATGAAGATGAGGCACGACCACGAACGCGAAGCCAAACAGCTATGCAGCTCACCATCTCTAATCCCCCTGCAACTCAGACTAACCTGAGCACAACAAAGCCCCCACCCAAACAGAACACTCCCCCAGCCAATCAGAGCACAGGCAACCCCTCATCCAATCAGAGCACAGCCAGGCCCCTAACCAATCAGAACACACCTCCACCCAATCAGAACACAGCCGAGCTCCCAGCCAATCAGTTCAAGCCCCCACTGGCAGTTAAAAGGAAGAAACAGCTACAATTACACATTGCTCCTAAAAGTACGAAGCTGAAAGCACCAGCCTGAAGATGACGAATGGGACTTCATCGAAATGTCGCCAAGACACTTCAAATTCTACATGGGAGAAAACCCGAAGAACCAAAGACCTACATACAAACACCCACGAAAACCTCAGAAAACATATGTGTACACACACACACACACACACACACACACACACACACACACACACACAGTGATACAGAGACCACCCCCATCCCAGTGCATGCTACTCTTATCTTTTTATAAAGGTCAGTTTCAGGGATGACCATATCCCTGTGACACCATTCCACTGGATTTGTTACATTTCAAAGTTATCATTTTTAACAGATTTAATTAAATGGCTCTGATTACTATGCCTTTGCATAGAAACACCTTTACACTGTGTCTTTTTTCAAATGTTGCTGATGTGCATCTTACACAACCCTTTGTCTTATTCTCTCTATTAACCCATCTTCAACAATGTGTCTATCACTTATGGGATTTTTTTGAAACGTCATGATGGGGAGCACTTGTCAGTTTTCCCAGGAAACTGGGAATGTTTTGAAAACTGTTCTACTATCTTCTTGATGTTATATAGTCAATCAGCCTGTTTCTATTCTGGTTCAATTGGAGTCTCTCTTATGCAGGTTTGACTTACTCAAAGTGTCTTAGATTAGTGCCTAATCTAAATTATTCCCATGGCACCATTGTTTTATCTATGCACTGGAACTTCCAACCTCTGTCCTTTCAGCTGATTCATGGAACAGATGTTTTTAAGGATGCCTAAGCAGCCCTGGACCTTAATATGCATTTAGTTGCCTACATTTGGTTTTCAGAATTGGCCGATTACTGAAATATCATTAATTCTAATGTGGACTGCTGCTTTTGGTACTATCCAAGAGCTTCTCTGCACAGTATGCTATGTCCACAAGAACTATATCACATCTAACGCTTGATTCATCTACAACCCAAAGCCTGCTGCTCCCTTCAGTAGAACACAAATTCATCATCCAAGGATTGAATTCTTCCTATGAGCACACCTCCCTTTATCCTTGAAAAGTCCTTTCCCATTCCCATTTCACTGACAGCAAGAAATCTATTAACCTAGAAATAAGATGGTATATGTCAGAAGATCTTATTTGCATCTTTCTTCCTAAGGATGTTCAGCTCAGCTAACTTGGTTTTAAGGGAGAGACTTGTTGGAAGAATCAAAAGATCATTGCATTAAATATAAACTCAATTAATGCTCAACTGACAGTCAAACATATGACACTCCAATAAACCAATACCACTACGCCAGCTGACTTTCTATCATCATATTCATTAGTGTTGGCAATTTTAAAAACACTAAAAGAAGCTCCTAACTTATACTTTTAGAGTTCAGAATCCTGGCTTTCTCTCACGATTCACTGGAAATGGAAGGATATTGTTTTACTTCCTCCATTTGCCTTCGCTTGAGGTTCTGCTGCTTCTCCTGGTTCCTAAAGAGCATATGCGGAGGAGCCTAGCAAGAGCTCAAGCAAATGCAGGCACACACATTTCATTAAAAAAAAAAAAAGGAAAAAATTAGCCTCAGGAATGAACTGTTTTCCTTAAATGTAGTTGTATTTAACTTCCCTGCTTTTTTCTCTCCAACTCACTCTGATCTAAGGACTGCTCCGATGATAAATTTGGCTAAAAATAAAGAGCAAAAAAGCCGAATAACATTATAGGAGCTGGAAATGAAATAATTCTCCTTCCTCCTATCCATAACTTACAAAACTACATTTAGCACCCATAGGATTTCATCAGTAGTGCTCATATTTAATTTTTCAACTGACTAGGTTCAAACACCACCCTAAACTTAGTGACAGGTTTGCTCTTATTCTAAATGCCATTTTATGCTTATGCTTAGAGTGTGTAAATCATTTATATTTCACAGGACTTCTGATAAGAGCTCTACAACAAATACTTCAGGTGAACATAGACAGCATATTCAAAGTATCTGTGGATTATTGGATAATCTGTTTATTGTGCTGTATTTACAAAGAAAAAAAGACAATACACCCAATAGAAAGAATAAAAATGTATTTTCCTTCTAGTTTTAGGTCAACAAAACAAGTACAAATTGGTTAGTGAGCACTTTATGGCAATTTGGAAGTTGAGTGAACCTGATGTGAACTACGAAGTACGCAGACAATCCAGACAAGCTACCACTCGTGCTATCTCAGAACTTCTCTTTTAGTGCAAAAGAGCTGTGAGCAGTCTCCTTCACTGGAGAAGACTTTATTACAACCAAGAGATGCCTCTTGTTCTAGTCCAGGGGTAGGCAACCTTGGCTCTTTTATGACTCGTGGACTTCAACTCCCAGAATTCCTGAGCCAGCATACCACGAGTCATAAAAGAGCCAAGGTTGCCTGCCCCTGGACTAGTCAGATAGCCAGGCTATGCAAATGAGGCTACACTGTCACCAGAAGTTCAATTCTTCTTGCCAAAATGTCTTCACAGTATTCAGAAAGGAAGTACAAACATACATTCTAGTCCTATCCTAAATCTTTTTACAGACAGGCACAGAAGTGCTTTTGGGAGGCAAGATACCCCAAATATGAATAAAATTAAAACTTTTGGAACAGAGAACTTTATTTAAGCTTTTCTAAACAGAAATGAACTTTTTGCTAAAACCCCAGTTTCGGTAGCATCACCAAATTAAACAGGAGATATGATGCTTTGTTAACACATGCTAACCAGATTTTTTTTTTCAGCAAAGGGGAACATCTTAAAAGGACTCTAAATGGGGATTTGCCACACAATGAAAAGAATTACCTTGCTACTGGCATATGCACTGAATTGTCCCAAACAGGGCCTGAAAAGTATCAGTTCTCTAGCATTTTCCAGCCTTGGAGAGTTTTCTAATCTCAAAATTCTATTTGGTCCATTGTTGGGAAGGCAACTGAAATCCCAGCTACCCCAAACCTATCATTACAGCTGGATACAAAAGACATTTAAAAGAAAATAACCAGGGATAGCCTAGGAGATGCTTACTGTAAAACTAACAAGTGTTTTATATTCTTCTAGTTAAAAAAAATCTGATAAGATTCAGTCACAACCAGTTCTTCTTAGAGTTTAAAAGTTACAATATATTCTGTTGAGCAGTATGTTTGTAATGATTTTGAAAACAGAATTTGTCACTTCATCTCTACTGGAAAGAAATTAATACTATTTGTCCTGAAGTTAATATATAAGTAAAAACAGCATTCTATTTAAAAAGGTAATTTCTAAAGTCTAGCATTCTAGACTAGTTAACACAGTTGATAACATTACATTCAATAATATTTGTTGGTTCTAGGTCTGGGCATATAGCAAGGTTGAAAAGATAGCACTAATACCATCTTTCCTTATTTTATAGTAAGGATATAATCTATCTTTCTGAGAACTGCTCTCTAATAAAAATACAATTTCACGCATGGCCAATATGACACCAATGGCATAAAGCAGACCTACGTAACAAGTGGACTGCCACAAACTTGGTAAATTCCTACTTTTGAACTCCAGGTTGGGTTGCAGAAATACTTTATTGAGCTCAAGCTGGCAGTGACATATTGCCCAAGGCTGCGTACTGGACAGACCTGGCATAGAATATGGGTACTCTGACTCCCCTCTGCAGCCAATAAATGCATAGAACATACTGCAGAAATGGTTACTTTTACCACATTCTTTCATTTTATTTCCCTTGTGAAATTTATTCAGGTTTATATGCCCCACCTTTGGAGAGCAAAGTTTATTGGACTCAGAACTACCCTGAGCACCAAAAATCAAAAATGGCATGTGTGTATATGTGTAAGTTATATATATATAACTTCAAAAGATTCAATGGCTAAAGTATGTCCAAAAAAAAATAAGAAAAAAAAAGTTATCCAAGCAGCAGAGTCGACACTTAAGGATTTAGTTGAATCTAGTGCTCCTCATGGAGCTACCACCTTGGTGCCATCTGCTATTTTTCCTCTTACTGCCACAGCAACTGAATGTGCACTAAGAAATGACTCCCAGAGTCAGTGAGCTAAGGAGGGATTCACAAGCTCGTCACATCCCCCTTGGGATGACTGCAATATACTTAAGGGACTTTATCCCCGTGAAGATTTCCTTTTAGGTAAGGTATCTGTGTAAGGAAGAGACTATGCAATAATTTCACATTCCCATAAAAATTCTTTGGCAAACTCCAATCGTTGCAAATCATATTGGATGTCCACTGGCTAGTAATAGTCCCCACCAAGTCAAATACACAATCTCACATGAACAGTTAGATTTATCTAAAATCTAAAAAGCCTTCAAGGAGAAGCTTCACTCTGGAAAATCAACAAGGAAAAAGTTGACCTGGAAGAAGGAAAAGGGACAGCTGGGACATCTAGGTTTGTGTATGTCTCTCTGTGTGTATGTGTGTGTGTGTGTGTGTGTATGTGTGCGTGTGTGTGTGTGTGTGTGTGAGTGTTTATATATTTTATGCTGTAATCCAATTAGAGGGCCACCATATCAGACTGGAGTGTTTAGGAGTTGAGCCAGGGATGCCTGAGACACTGCGCTGCTGTAGCTCTTTTTTCAGGATTCAGCTCCAGCATAGGTAATAAGAAGTCTGTGAATGCAGCTGCATCATCTTGGGACCATTCATATTTTTCCACCAATACTTCAAAGAGACCCCATGGCTTTAATTTAGTAATGTGCTTCAGATCACCTGTGAATAATAAAAAGAAATATTAATATAATATGTGGAGGAAGGCCAACAGAACAGTTCACCGAACTGAGTTAAAAGATGCATTGCAATACAAAAGAAACACTTTTTTCTGTTCCAAAATTCATAATTTCCATTATGCAGGCAGCCAGGCAGGCAGGGAGGCAGGCAGACAGCACTGCATGGCAGAATATATTTTAAGCAGAATATGTTTTAAGCAATCTAGATTCCAAAGCATGATTGAGAAACCAGATATTCTAAGTATTCTTCCTTATCTTCAAAGACACCAAATAAGTATATTTATCACCCAACATAAAAGGTGATTCTTTTCAATATAGAAGAAACATGTGCGGAAACATAGGAAACTGGACTAGCTGTCATACAGGATGTCATTGCATTAGTAATATTATATATTTTTGGAACATTTAGTTTTCAGGTTCATTTGGCGTAATGGCCAGCCTGAGTTAAGAATGCTTCTCTCTTCATCTCGAAATTTCTTATTTCAATAATAAACCCTAGTAAAGTTTCTAGCTAAGAAAAATATATCAGTCAAACTCTTTAAACAAAACTGCATTGGTAGGGCCCTCTATTAGCAGCCCTATTTCCAGGAATAAAAAATTCTGGTTCAGTTCCTTCAGGTTGGAATACGGCTATCGGTTCCATATAGTTAGTCCTCGACTTAAAACAGTTCATTTAGTTACAGTGGCACTGAAAAAAGTAATTTTCAGTGACCGTTTTTCACATTTACGATCACTGCAGCATCCCCATAGCCATGTGACCAAAATTTGGACACTTGGCACCTGACTTGCATTTATGACGGTTGCAGAGGTCACCTGATCACCTTTCGCGACCTTCTGACAAGCAAAGTCAACGAGGAAATCAAATTCACTTAACCACTGTGTTACCAACTTAACAACTGCAGCGATTCACTTAAGAACTGTGACAGGAAAAGTTGTAAAATGGAGCAAAATTCACTTAACAACTATTTCACTTAAGAACAGAAATTTGGGGTTCAATTGTGGTTGTAGGTTGAGGACTACCTGTATAAGAAGAGAGAAATAAAAGACCCTGTCAATTATAGGAAGTTTAGTTTGCTATAAATTCTGGGAAAACTCAGTAGTACAAATTACTTTTTTTGTTTGGTTTCTACTGGTGTTTCTTATTGTAATTGTAATCTTTAACAAAATTTACTATTAAAAATATAGCAGTTTAATGAAAAATAATCTTCTTTCATGAGGAATACTTTGTTTTAGCAAATGCTCAGCGTATTATTTTAGACCTAGCAGAATAACTGATCGGTGTTTTTATATTAGCATATCTAGGAGGAAAAATATTCCATTTCCTGAAAGGCAATTTGCTGTCTGTAGAGGCTGGATTTTATTATTGGAATAAAAACTTGGGTTAAATTAAAGAATTTGTTCCCTGACAGGCATCTTGCATTTTTAATATGGGCATCATATTATGATAGTATAACATAGGTTAAATGGAACAGAAAAGTTGTATTTACAAGCAACAAAATGAGTAAGACAAGACTGTATTTTGGCCTCAATGCTATTTAATCTCTATATCAATGATCTGGAGTCTCTATTACCTCAGGCTAACGGCCACTGCCCACTATAACCAAAATGAAAATGTGTACTATGTTGTATAGAATTGATGCTGTTCTTCATTCATGTACTAGATTGGGTTGAAAACACCTACTTAATACATTACACAAGTATTGCCAAGACGATCAACTACGAATCAACTATGATAACACTATCATAGTAAAGAAAAAAGATCAAAAAGTAAAGCTGAAAAATTCCAAATTTTATGATAATACAAGTTGAGAATTTTAGTTATCTGAGTCATTTTATTTCACCATGCTCTGCCCTGGCAACATCATTGCAAGGCAATACTTCTAAAAGCAAAAGCTACTATACTGGTCCTGCTTGAATATTTTAATTTAAAAGGACAAATATTTGTCCATGTATCAATACAGGTATTTAATGCAAAAACTGCATCTTAAATTTTCTCTGGAGCTGCAATTTGGATTACAGTTATTAGTAATAAGAGCCCAACTACAGGTGATTTTAAGATCTTTTTTAAATTTTCCAAATTATATTTGAAACTGTTATTCTCCTGGAAACTGGACAATGCCCTTTGAAAACAAAAACTTTGCTAAATGCTATTAAGTTGCAAATACATGTTTTTAAAACCAAGGAAGGACTGCTACATGAAATCCCAAATGATTATTTTGTAAATTCATGGTTTAAATAGTTGACCAAAGACATGCTCAGATACTTCTGATTATCTGTATTCCAGGATTAGATCTCAGGATTTTATTGTATTAAGCAAAAATGGAATTATTTAGTACAGGAATTAATGGAAAAGCCAAAGTTCCATGTTCACCTGTGACTTTTGGAATAAATTACAATTTTCTGCTCTCTATGTATTTTAGTTGTTTACACTGAGTAAACACAGAATATTCTTTTATCAATAAATTTATTTAGCAATAAAGTAACTGTTTCATCTAATACCAAATTTTATATTACATTTGTTCTTTGCTATTTGGGGCCACTTGCCATAAATAAAACTAGACAGACAGACAGAAGCAGGCTAGACTCAATTTTTATTGTACTTTGAAGTACAACATTCTTGAAATGTCTCAGAAATGCAGTACAAACCTTCTCAACTTTACAATAAAATCTTAAAATATTCAAATTATTTTCCCACTTGCCTTTTTTGGTGAAAAACTCCTTGGAATATTTTCCAGATACGATGAGCTTACGAGGTATTTTCCCCAGAAGTTCTATAATCAATGCAATATGATCTGTGCTTCCAGGGAGAAAATAAAGCAGAGACCATAAGAATTAGAATTAACTCATATTGACTTTATTGTGAACGTATTATGTAGTTTTTGGAATGTAGCAAAAAAGTCTACCTCCATTTTGCTGGGATCTCCTAATATGTGGAAATCTCATAAACATGGCTTTCCTGAGGCCTCGGAGATCAGAAAATATTGGTCTGGATTGCTTAACAGTTTGTGCTTTTTTTTTTAGTAGTTGTGAGTCATTTTAATAAGTTAAAGATAAATTATGATTTCCAGTTAAATATCTTTCTGCTAGAGTACTTCAATGTACTTGTGTGGTTTGACTTTTACCGATGGAATTTCTACTGCATGGCGTTCAAATGTAATAGCAAGAACTTTAAGATAATCAGCAACATACATTTAAATCAACTGAAATCCTTGGTCTGAACACATTTAATTGTGTCCTGAAATGTAGTTCAAGGCATTTTTGTAAAATAAATGCCTATGAGGGAACCTCTGAGTTGTCTCTTTGTGGCTCATGTCATTTTGCATGGTTCTTTTTATAATTTTATCCCACATTACTCTGCAATGTAAAACAAACTTCACAAAATACTTATTGAAATATACATGTTAAATTTGTGTCCTTAATACAGACATAAATGTTGCTGAGATCATTACTGCAAAATCACAGAAATTGATTCTGCCATCCATGTTTCTAACTTATAGCCAAACTTATTTATTTGCCACTATTGCAAATCTTAATGTTCTCCAAGATACGATATAGGAGAATCTAAGATTGATTTTCTTTCACCCCCCCTCCCTCACAAACATATTTCTCTGCTGATTTTCTTACTATCCAGGTTCTGGCATAGCTCTCACCTTCATCCCGAGAGTAATCTTCACCAGAGTGAGGCTCAAACAAATAGTCACCTGTAGCCAGTTCAAAGGCCTGAAAATGAAAATGATAATTATCAGAAAAATAATATTTGTAAATGATCAAAGTGCTAAAGCATAATTCTAATTATTCCATAATGTGTAATGATTCTGTAATTTAGACATGTCCTAGACGTACTTTGCAACATACGTCAGATTCTCACAAATTTGATTTAAGGCAGTGTCTCTTGCTTACTGTTTTGTAAGTAGGCAAATTACTAAGACTTGTAAGTGGTTTTGAATATTAGATCTGAGTACTTGTCAGTTATAAAATTAAAATGAAAAAAACATTTTCATTAAATTTATTTATTTATTTTATTTATTTTTCGGATTTGTATGCCGCTCCTCTCCACAGACTCGGAGCGGCTCACAACATACAAACAAACAATTCAATATAAATCCGAAAAAAACATTAAAAAATAAACCCCACACATACTCCTCAGTCACACCACAATCAACAATCAACATTCATAAATGAAGTGCTCTGTTAAAAAAGACATTTAAAGTAATCCAAATATTGCTTTTCAGCACATCAGATTTCAGGGTGATATACAACATAAAATGAACCACCACTGACTGTAGAAATTAAGTCAGTTTTTTTGTGATAGGATCCTCCCAAATTGTGAATCAACATTGTACAAGAAGTTTAGGTAGTACAACCGAGCTTACCATGCAGGCAGTGCTCCAAACATCAGCTGGAGTGCTATATCCTGCTCCAATCAGTACTTCCAAAGCTCTGTATTGCCTTGTCTGAATGTCCTCCGTAAAATGTTTATGCTGAAAAAAGAAACGTGTTACAACTTGAAGCAAAATAAGTTTCTATGGTTAGTAAGAAGTGTGCCTCTAATTTCTATCTAGTTTTTCAAAATTTAAGAAGGAAGTAAGATGATCTGACTCACTTGTAATACAAATCCTCGAGGGAGCCTTAAGATTCTGATACACATCTGGGAAATTCTGTATATTTATACATTTTTAACAAAACTAAATCCCACAAAGTTCACTAGTGGCATCAATTAAAGTCCAGGGGATCCATAACAATTACTAGCAATGTAGCCATGGAGGAAGATGATAAATAATTATCTGTTTTTTATTCTGTTTTCTCTCATAAATGTATTTCATTCTATCTATCTTAGTTTCCATTAAGATGCTGTTTTAATCATTTACCCCAAACTGTCTGTCCTTCTCTTTTAAAATAAATTGCAACTACTTAACCTTACATTTTCAAAAGCAGAAGTTATTTTTTCAAAAAAAAAAAAAAACCACACACTAGGGACAGCAAGCAAGCAAGCAATGTCCCCTTCCATCATTTTTCAAGCACTAGAAGCAGAGCTGGAGATGCTCAAGGCAGGCCATCCCACTGCTATATCCTAAACTAGTACTTCTGCTAAAAGAAATGGGCGACTATTGCTTTCTGGTGCATTGAAATCCTTTTCTGCACAATGAATCTGAGTAACCAGCCCTAGAATCTGAATCTGCAAAATTTTAAAAAAAAGTTAGAAAAGCAACATAAACAATGGGATCGAAATTTCCCACCTCCATTCTATAAAAATATAGCCTTCTCAAACAAAGATTAGTGGAACTTCTATGACTAAATCAGATTATTTTAAAAATCGATTCAATGCAGAAAATGTGCTGAGCTGAGCATAAACCATGAATCTTGGGATGCATGGTCTGTTCATTAACAGTTAAAAGCAGCTTTCCCATGTATCTTGAAGATGTTGGGCTGCATGGATCAAGATCATGGAAACTGTGGGGCAAGCTTTCTTACATAAATGTTCATACATTTAATCATTAGTTCTTTTTACATTTTTTACATATGTAATATTGCATACTATAGATGCTATAATACATATTTTTTCCTAAATTAAACTGATTGGATATAATATTTTTTGTATGTTTTATACATACAATGTATGTCTTACTTTCGGGGTACGGCTTATATTAGCCGATCCCCTGACAACCCCGATACGTCTTACAATCGGGGGTGTCTTACTATTGGGGAAACACGGTAATTAACTGGCTTAAAAAAATCTTAGGGTGCTTTCATATGAATGGCTTTCAGCATTATCTGTGAAAGGGATAATGGAACATATTCCATCTTTTCTTCTTTAATCTGTATAGGAAAAACTAGTTTCACATAGATAATAAGCAGAATATTGCCTCATACAAGTTCAAAAATGACCCAGGATACCTGTACAACAATGACCTTCAGAAAAGTCATACACCTTTATTTATTTTCAGTTCTGAGTAAAAAGTTAATGTTCTCTGATCTAAATATACAGGTAGTACAGCTCAAAATAAAAAGGGGAAAAAGATCTTGCAATTCCACCTATGCTATCCATGGAATTAAGAGCTTCTACAAGGGAATACACAACCAGAGTAAATATATCACATTGTTTTAATCTAACAAACTAATACCTCTTTGCTTTATAACAGCCACAATAAGATGGTTGCTAGCAGAGATAAGATACTTTTCCAAATTATGGGCATGGATGCTGGAATTCTCATTTCTGATGTTGGATTGAAAATTGGAGTTACTTTAAAGTACAAATTTAGGGTGAAATTCTGACAGTTCTGCTTACAGCACACCCAATAAAATCAAATCTTTTGAAAATCTGTATGAGAAAGAACTGATCTTCTCAAGGGAACACAGAACAATTTAAGAGCTATGAACAAATTAAGTTTGCATTTGTAGAAGTCTGTTAATATATTTTAAATAGCAACTATGTTCATTCCAGCAAACTGCAAAATTAGCAATGTTAGCATTCAGTAGGGAAAGGATAATAAACTTACCACCCAGCAAGCATTTCCTAGATCTGCTATCTTCACTTTGAGTTTTTCTGCATTTCCAGGCTCAAGCGGATTAAGGAGGAAATTTCCAGCAGCAGCTTTTTCTAGACTCAACATAAACATTAGTTAGCTCAACTATCTGTTATCTATCTATCTATCTATCTATCTATCTATCTATCTATCTATCTATCTATCTATCTATCTATCTATCTATCTATCTATCTATCTATCTATCTATCTATCCATCCCTCCCTCCCTCCCTCTGGGCAGCTTACAATAAAAAATGTAATTTGAAGATCCTTTTTGTCAAAAAAAGGAATATCTTTTGTCAAAAAAAAGGAATATCTTTTGTAAAATTCATACCAATGAAGTGATTTAAAAATTACAATAAACAATGGTTTAATCATAGTGGGAATCAAGCTTGCTATCTCCTTAAGCCAAAGAAATAAACTTAAATATGATTTATTTAAAACATGTCAAACTCAAATTATGGATTGATTATAAATGGTCTAATTTTAAAAATATTAACACACTGTACGAGATCTTTGTAAGATTAGACTTATATATGGGCAGTGCTTAGAAAAAAAACCTATATAACCAGAAAATATTAGGGGTTTTTAAATTAAATTTATATGCCACCCATCTCACACTTTGAGGCAACTCTGAGCAGCTTATTGTTACATATTTTTTAAAAAAGAATATTCTCCTTGAAAACAAACTATTGATGACAAAGAATCAATGTGCTGTACCTTTACTGTTTTCAGAAGACCCATTATTTTCATTCTCATCTTCCGAAGGAATTTCTGACCGGATGCTTTCTTGTAATTGGCTGATTTGCTGTTCATTTAAATACTGCTCCTCACATGTGGCTTCCTGACAAACCATTGAATCCAGAACCTCTGAAATTAAGGGTACAGGAAGCTGTGATATTGCTTCCTGTATTAGGTTCTCTGAACCACCATTGCTTTGGCTGTAAGCACTGCTCTCTTCTTCCTGCTCTTGAGAAGGGCCAGTGAAATCATTGGCATTATGAACGTCCTCCTCCAGTTTCACAGCTACTTGACTGATGGATTTTGAGAAGGCAGACATTTGCACCAATCCATTGCAATTGATTTCTGTTACACATTTTTCAATTCCCTCCATTAAGCTACTTTGCTCTGAAACAAGAGAAAAAGCAGAAACTATGGGTCAAGGGAAGAACAGACACAAAAGGAATGACAATGAATCCTGATAAGGGGCAACTGGAAATACAGGCCAGTCAACCATTTTTTAAAAAAATTATTATCACTGCTGCTGATGTCCCATCTTTTTTTCTAAGATGGTATAAATAACGTTTCATTGTTTTTCTCCATCACCGTCCTCTAGGCTCAAAGATAATGATGGTCTGAACATTACTTAAGTTTAAACATTTATTACACATGTTAGGAAAATTTAATTTAGCCAATTAAAATTTATTAATCCAAATCTCTTGAAACTTTGATCAATTCAAATCTTTATTTTTAAGACCCGCTCAGCTTCAAAGAATGCAGGATTAGAGTAATACGTTGATCCCAAACACTTTTTTTTCTCCTAGAGATCAATACCTGTCTTTGCTGGCAGCCCCTCATCTGGGGAGCTCTCTTTTAAAATTAGCTCAACTGGTCTCTCCACTTCTTGTTGTTCTTCAGACTCAGTTTGCAGAGGATTTGATTCCTTCTCCATCTCTTCGATTTCTTGTATTCGTTTCTCCAACAGTTCTGCTTGTCGTTTCTGCTTTTTTTTCAATTTCTTTTTCTTATTTTTGGACATTTTGTCAGCCTAAGAGATAAATGCAAATCAGTTAACTTTTACATGTCTACTGTTTATTGCAATAATAATTTAGTAGGCATTTTTTCAAAGTCGTATAAATAATAAAAGGGGAATTGCTTAGCAATCCCTAAAGAGAGATATACTACGTACACAGAACACTAGTAATGGCTAGTAAGAAATATCACTGGGTTCAACAGAACATACTTCCATCTAAGCAGCCATCATTTGGATTGTAAAGTTCAGCTTTAATTCAGTCTCTCTCCTGTTCTCATAATTTCATTGGCTATTAAGTATACTATAGCAAAGATGCTACAAGGAAACTCTCTGTGGTGACAGCTGATTTACCTATAGATGGTTTAATGCAGAGTTTCTCATATTTTTTTTTGGCTTTGCGGACTGGCAGGGGGAAGAGATGGTTCCATGTGAGTGGTAGGTATGCACATACAACACTTGTGCAAATGAGTGTGCACGCACAAGCTCACCCACTGCTTGCATGAGTGAAGATACATGCACGTGCACTCAACTGCCCCCTCTGCAGACAGGTTCTGAAAGGCTCAAGGCCCGGTAATGGGCCATGGCCTGGGGCTTGGGGACCCCTGGTTTAATGCCATCCTTTCAAAGTGTTAACACTTTTCACTAAAAATTGAAACTTACAAAACTGTTAAACTGTATCATTATTTCTTTGTTTGTGGAATGCCAATTCTCCCTAACACTTTACTGTCATCTATATGCCACTAATTAAATAAAGAACCACTATATGCTCATTAAGTATCAATGTTGTAGGGCTGTGCAAATATTTGAAGGAATATTTCCTTTCCATGAGGATTTAAGTGAAATGCTCTTAAAGAAGCAATGTGGCATTGTTGCTTTACAGAGAGGAGTTGTTTTATTTCTTGACAACATATTGCTGACATTCTCCAGCACAATCTCATCAAAGTTGGGGCAGAAGCGTCTTCTGGCTTTAGTAAGTAACGCCACAAAAAGAGCTTTGTGACAAGAAAAAGTGTTTCATTAAAATGAACTCCATTACCTCTTTGCTTTTAGAAAGAGGCATGGCCCAAATCTCTTAACTCTTAAAATCTAAAATCTAAAAAACACAGCTAATGACAACAAGATTCTCTCCCACCATGTAATGCATCATCTAAATATAAAAAGTGGAAATAATCAAACTTACTGGTTTGGGCTGTGGTGCAGTACTCACTGTGAAGTAAAGCAAAAGCATCATTAGCATGTTTCCATTCTAGGAGCCAATGATACTGTACAAGTTATACCAGTGGTGGCAAACCTATGGCATGGGTGCCAGAGGTGGCACTCAGAGCCCTCTCTGTGGGCATTTGTGCCGTCGCCCCAGTCCTAGGCCTTCAGCTGGGTTTTATAAAACCTTTTTGCTTTGGGCCTTCGCCGCCATGTCCAAAAAAAAAGAAGGTTCAACCAATCAGTCAATTTCAACTTCTCGTGGGAAAAAAAAGATCTTGCAAAGTTGGAACTGATTGATTGAACTTTTTAGTCCCACCCAGTCTGCCATTACCATTGCAGCCGTGCCTACCCAATGGGCCACACCCACCCAATGGGCCACACCCACCCGGCACCTGACGATGCATAAGTTGCAAAGATCTTGCAAAGTTGGAACTGATTGATTGAACTTTTTAGTCCCACCCAGTCTGCCATTACCATTGCAGCCGAGCCTACCCAATGGAGCACACCCACCCAATGGGCCACACCCACCCAATGGGCCACACCCACCCGGCACCTGACGATGCATAAGTTGCAAAGATCTTGCAAAGTTGGAACTGATTGATTGAACTTTTTAGTCCCACCCAGTCTGCCATTACCATTGCAGCCGTGCCTACCCAATGGACCACACCCACCCGGCACCTGACGATGCATAAGTGCATAAGTTGCAGTTTGGGCACTCGGTCTCTAAGAGGTTTGCCATCACTGAGTTATACAATACACACATCTTTATTAAACAGAATATTATTTCTATTAAGATGATATTCACATTAAAATGTAACCCATCAGGAATGGGTTATCACACTGTAAGCCTCATAGAGTCAAACATTCACATCTGCCTATCCCAGGCCCTTGGGAAGGACTCGATAGGTGGATAAAAATGCTAGATTCAGTCTGAACATCTGGCTGATTGTGTGACAAACAATAATGATGATTCACCTCTAACACATTAATGTTCTTTGAGAGAAAATTTTCAGAAATTTTGTTGCAATGGAATTCCCCCCAATTTTTCCACAGAAAAACATATTTGGGGAGAACGCTGAAATATTCTATACGTCATTTCTGAATATCACAGACTTTACGGATTGATCTCAAAATAGATGAGCAGAGCCAGATTAGCACTTGAATAAGAGGCCCATCAAATGAAGCTCCCTAACCAACTAGAACAGTGTTTCTCAACCTTGACAATTTTAAGGCATGTGGACTTCAACTCCCAGAATTCCACAGCCAGCATTGCTGGCTGTGGAATTCTGGGAGTTGAAGTCCACATGCCTTAAAATTGTCAAGGTTGAGAAACACTGAACTAGAACAACAACATGCTTATCCTGGTGGAACTGATGGGGAGAAGTAGCCCTCAGATAACCTGGTTAAATGTCATATCTAGCTCCTTAATTTGATATTCTTCAAGGGAGGACAAACATAAAGTATATTATAGCAATCCATTTGGGAGATGATCAGGACATGAGTGACTGAGAGAACAGTGGTTAAAAAAAAGTCATAAAAATAGTTTTGAAAAGAAGGGTCTATTAGGGTCATACTTCAAAGACTACCTATAGTGCCATTTTAAAAAAAAGATTTAAATGAAATCAGATTCACATTTGCATTTAACTACCTAAAATTATTAATACAGTTTAAATATCTAAGTCTTTTACGTTTACAACCATTTATATTTTCTTCCCAAGCTTTTTTATAAAACATATTCATTGTAAACAAACTGAAATTTTCCATATTATTTATTTCAAGAATTTATATCTCATTCTTCAGTTTGGGTTATTAACAGAACACATTAGATCACCAGAAAGAAGTTAACACCTGCCCTCCATCCACGCCAAAAAAAGAATTAAGAAGATTAATGAGGGTCAGAAGAGTTGAGGTTGTCATGAGAATGAACCAAATTTGAAGTGACAACAATCAGGAAGCACAAACCTGCAGAGCCAGAAGGCGGAGGGGCTCCAGATCTTTGCCACTCTGTAGCTTCTGCAGCTAGTTTACGGATGTACTGGTCATTAACGCACAGCAAAATGTTTTCTGGTTTAATATCAGTATGGATAATCCGACATTTAGAATGCAAATAATCCAGCCCTTGCAAGACCTGCAAAACACAAAAGATAAAAGAAATCAAGTACTCAGGTTGCATACAACATAGAACATTTAATGGAATACTGAAGAGACAGAGTTTAATAAAGATAAAAGTAATCTTCTTTGAATCAAGCTTAATTTCTAGTGATTTCATGTACATATCTATTCAATTTGGGGGCAACAGTGCAGAAATGATTTCCTCTTTTCCTTCCTTTGAGATACTTTTAAACACATCTGTTGAAAAAGTGCATGCAACTTGGGTGTCCTCCTTGATCCACAGCTAAGTTTAGAACATCATTTCTTGGCTGTGGCGAGGGGGGCATTCACCCAGGTTCGCCTGGTGCGCCAGTTGCGGCCCTATTTGGACCGGGAGTCACTCCTCATAGTCACTCATGCCCTTGTCACCTCGAGATTCGACTACTGTAATGCTCTCTACATGGGACAACCTTTGAAGAATGTCCGGAGACTGCAGGTAGTCCAGAATGCGGCCGCGCGAGCTGTCTTGGGTCTCCCAAGACATGCCCATATCACTCCAGCCCTCCGTGAGCTGCACTGGCTACCAATTGATCTCCGAACACAATTCAAAGTGTTGGTTATAAAGCCCTTTATGGCAATGGACCAGGTTACTTGCGGGATCGTCTTCTGCCTCATGAATCCCAGTTAGGGCACATAGGGTTGGCCTCTTACGAGTCCCGTCTACTAGGCAGTATCATCTGGCGGGACCTAGGGCAAGGCCTTCTCTGTCGTTGCCCCAGTCCTCTGGAACCAGCTTCCCACAGAGGTTCGCACTGCTTCCTCCCTCCTAGTTTTCCGGAAATTACTGAAGACTCATCTATGCCGACAGGTTTGGGGCGTATTAACTGTACTCTGCCCCTGGGCCTAGGAATGTTTCCCCATCACTGATTGTATCTTGATTCTGATTGTATGTTGTATGAATGTGTTTTAGATTAAATGAAATGTGTTTTTAGATTAAATGGTTAATTGTTATTGTTAAATTTCTTATCTGTTATTGCATTATTGCTGTAAGCCGCCCTGGGTCCCAGGAGAAGGGCGGCATAGAAAGTTAATAAATAAATAAATAAATAAATAAATAAATAAATAAATAAATAAATGTACCTGACCTCCTTTTTGCAGCATTTTCTCATCACTATTTGCTTTTCACTTCCTATTAACTTCCTATTAACTCGCATGATTCCTCCTCACAGAAGAGATGGCATGCTAACATACAGCTCAGATCTCAATGTTGCATGTCAGAATAGTGATATCTGTGGTCTCTCCTAGTGAGATATTCCATTTCTCCCTGATTTTTCTACAGAAAGCTATTTATCTATGGTCCTGCAGCCCTGCTTTGCTTTTGCTTTGCAAAAAAGGACCAACAATTTCATCATGAGATAAAATTATAGCTCAGAAGTACCCTCTGACACTTTGGTTGGGTCACATTAAGTTTCCTGTCCACTTTACTTCTATAACATTTTTTTTACTGCACTTTATATGTAGCTCAATTCTAAAAGGTCCAAAAGCAACTTACAAAGAATGCAGAAATTAATTAATTTAACAAAATGCATATGGCTGGCCAACTCACTCTCAGGGACTCTGGGCAGCTTTCAAAGATAAAAGAAGAAAAACCTAACAATCCAAATAACTATTAGCAACCCTTCCCCCCAAAACAGTGATAAGAACAATACTCTAAGGCAGGGCTTTTCAACCAGTGGTTGGGAACCACCTGTGGTACATTGGCACCTGGCAGGTGGTACGCGAGCATCCTAGAAAAGTGGTAGTGGGGGAGGGGAATGAGCTGAACTGGTGGCAGCACCGCACAAGCCTGAGTGAGAGATGGCTGGAGCTGCAGGGCTGTCAGGGCTCAGCGGAAACGCCAGGATCAGTGCCGCTTTCCAGCTGATCGGTGGTTCTTCGGGGCTGTCAGGGCTCAGTGAAAGCGCCAGGCTCCAGCTGGAGCTTGGCGCTGATCCTGGTGCTTCTGCTGAGCCAAGAAGAAGCACCAATCAGCTGGAAAGCAGCACTGATCCTGACGCTTCTGCTGAGCCCAGAAGAAGCGCTGATCAGCTGTAATGTTGCAGCATCTCCAGGGTCTTGTGATTTACATTCAGATGCTTGGCTACTGATTCATATTTATGATGGTCACCGTGTCCAAAACCTGCTGCAACCACCCAGCAGACGGGCGGAATAAAAACCAAACACCCCCCACCCCACCCCGCTGCCAATCCTCAACAGAAATGCTCACAACAATGAAAACCTTGGACAGGAGGAAGAGCGCCGCCAGGCGCTGTCTTGCTGGGCTGTGGCTTGGGGGGCATTTTTTTCAGTGCCATTGTAACTTCAAACAGTCACTAAGCGAACTGTTGTAAGTCGAGGACTACCTGTACTTTATCACTTTTTTCCTTTTTTTTTTTTTTGGTCATCAAGTTTTTGACACCTTGCTAGGCGACTGGTGGTACTCGGATGTTGCCATATCCTAAAAGTGGTACAATGGGTGAAAAGGTTGAAAAGCCCTGCTCTAAGGAGATGATCAGTCTTACAAAGCCTCCAGAGGCTTTCCATAATGGCCAAGTTTGAGCAGCTTTTATAGTGCCAACAGGATAAATGACCTTAGATAGAACCTTGTTCCAAAGGTGAAAGGTAGAGATGGAGGAGACACAATCCTGTTGTCCCTAATAATAACAATCCATCAGAAATGGAATCTGAATGATGCCCTCCTTACTAGATATTATTGGATGGGACGGTATCTTTGAAAGAAAACAGTCCTGCAGGCATTCAGTTCCCAAGCAAGGGCTCTAAAGGTGAAAACTAGCACCCTAAATGGTGTATTTAGAAGCCAAATGCCAACCAGTGCAGCTTTAGCAGTAGTGACTATTTAAGTAAACTGAGAAGTACTCTTAACTACTCCAGTCACTGTTTCTGGGACCTACTGTATCTTCTTGATGATCTTCAGGTCAAATCCATCTAGAGTGAATAGCAACAATCCAACTGAAAGGAGATCAAAGTAGGATTATGGCCTCTGGATACAGAAATGGCCATAATTTCTATACACAAGGAATTGTGCAAAGACTCTCCTAGCCAAAATTGCCACCTACTTCTTGAGAAGTTCTAAGTCAAGAGGATTCTCAGATTATAAACCAGTTCAGTCAGGGAGAATGAACCTCATCCAGAGGTACTAAGAGTTATTAAAGGGCAATAATAAAATTATTGTGGTATTTACTGATTCAAAAAAATTACTGATCATTATGTACAGGCAGACTAATATGTCTTGGGGTTACAACAGGGGTGTCAAACTGCCAGCCCGTGGGCCGGACACACCACATTGCCGGCAATGACAAAACCGGCCCTATACGTTGTGTGATGTCACATGACATCTCGAGTTTGACATGCCTGGGTTATAATAACAACTGAGAATGTCTGGGTTGCCATCACTAAATGATGATGTCATGCTTTACAACTGTATTGATTAATAATAGCAATGCCAATCCCAAATGCCAGTGTAACTAAAGGACTATCTATATCTCACGCATTCAACAGCATGTTTTGCTAATAAACCCTGAGGACAAAAGTATTTTTAACAAATTTTAAAAGCAAAATTAGAACTGAAATGTATGGAAGAGATATGGAACTTGCCTGATGGATGATTTGTTTTACACAAAGTTGTGGAAGCCCCTGATAATTTGATTTGATGATCCATTTCAGAAGATGATGCCCTAAAACTTCAAATACCATACAAATATCTGAGCTGAGTCAAGGGTGAATTTCCAGACTATTCCAATAATGAAATTTCTCTTGAAATGTTGTATTAGTATTCTTTTTGTATGCATTAACTTTTATACAGCATGTGTAATAGTATTGTGACTGAATGGTATTAAGAAACATGGGCGATGAAGACTTATAGACCATTCCATATTTGAATGCAGAGATTATATAGCAGATGAGAACATGGGATGAAATTATTAATTTTTTAAGCTTTCAATACCAAAATAAACCTCTTTCCCCTATGATCTTAAAGGAATTTGATTTTTCCCCCGTTTAAAAAAGCTATACATCTTGAAAAAAATAAAAGTACTCTAACAACCATAGTTGGATAAGCTTAGGATGTAAGCGCTAATAATTCTATTATACCTCACAGCAAAGTCAAAGCCCCATAGATTGCAATGGCTGAACAATGGACAGAAATTAGTGTTACGGTACATTACATGCTATGTAAATTTGTCATTTGAACCCATGCTTTGTGATCCATTCTATTCAAAGGATACGGGAACCATTAATTCCTGAGATTTTGAAGTCATCTAAAAGCTGAACTACTCCGTCTCGATTTGGATCATCTGGGTCAGTGTTGCGGACCTGTATAAAGGAGAAAGAAAAAATCTATCAAATGACAGAAGAAAATGAGTACAGGAAGATCCCTCCAAACCTTCTAAGAATTTTTCCAGATCCTCTTATTGTTTTATTAAGAGTTAGTGCCCAAATGAATCATCATTTCTGACTGTCTTTAGATAGCCACATTCTCATATTAACACTTATTTTCCTTAACATGCCAGTTTTAAAAAAAGCATATATCCAAATTATCTGCTTAGACAATAATTCATATTTCATCTAGTGAAATTGCATTTCCCATTTTCAATCCCTTCATAAAATTATCCTGAAAACATACTATTAGAAAATGTTAATAACATCTGCAGATGATGACATGAACAGTATATTCCCCACTCTCAACTAAATCTTATAACTGAATCCAACCAAATGTTAAGCACATAAAAACTGAAGTTTCTCTTATTATCTACATATGAAAGGAAACATGACATGCAAGGTTAGCCAGCTGTGACAAACAGCGCTTCTTTTCACAATATAGTTTGAAGCTATATTGTAATAATTTGCTTCTGTATACTCACAGATTTCAGGAGTTTAATTTCATCCAAAGCTGTTTCTGTGTAATGCTCAGCACTCTTTACAACTTTCATTGCCACAAATCTCTTCCCCCTAATGGACACAAAGTTTAATTTCAAATTATTCTTAGGAACCACATACGCTGACAGATAAAAATATGAGAGCTTAGAACTATCTCCTGTGGGTGGTGAGTGTGTGGAGAGATTGGTTGGAGAGAGTTAATTCTAGATCAGCGGCCCCCAGCCTTTTGGGCACCAGGGACCGATTTTGTGGAGAGAGATTTTTTCATAGACCGGGGGGTGTGTCATGGTTTCGTGTGCTACCTGCATCTCGCGGATGGGGCTTCACTTGTTTGTGCGGCCCAGTTTCTGGCATGCCATGGACCGGTGCCAGGCCACAGATTGGAGGTTGGGGACCCCTGCTCTAGATCATTCTTGAGCAAAGTGACATCCCCAAGGCGTATGAAATGCAACCATGAACAAATGATAAAAAGGGATGAATCCTGACAAAATACATTTGAACATTATATCCGTATCACTCTGTTTATAAAACACAATAGGAATGTTCTGGATTTCAAAATAACAGTAAAAGAAAAAAAATGCAATTTATCTATAATATTGTTGAACAATTAACAGAAACTCCAGCCAAAGAACAAAGACTTACTGAATGTCCCACGATAACCACACTGTAGAAAAGTGTCCCCATCCCAGTTTTCGGATTACGTGGTATCTTCCATTGAACAGATCTCCTATTTTTACTAGATGATATCCACCTACAAAATGTATAATGAACTATTAAATCAATACAGTTAAATTGAGGATATGCTGTAACTTCAACAAAAAAAAGTTAAATTTACTTGCATAACTTTAGATAGACTCAAATGCAGAAAACTCAGAAAAATTTACAGTACAAAAAGCAATAAATCAAGCTAAATTAACATAATACTGCATTTGAATAAATCATCATATATACCTGAAAGCTCTCTTGGGTATGATGAAGTGGGTAGCAGGCCTGCCCTTTAGTGCCATAGCAATTTTGCATTCACTGGTGAGTGACTGAGATTGGGAAGAGGAGATGGGCAGGTGGGGGCAGTCGCAGTGCCCATGCAGTCAACCATAAGGGCAGGCGGATTGCTAAGCACCCAAATTTTCATACATGAACGCAAAGGAACTGCAATGGCCATAACTTCAAGTACCGGTCATAAGTCCCTTTGTTCAGCACCATCGTAATTTTGAACAGTTTCTGAACAAATGAATGTTAAATGAGGGCTACCTTTATTTTGTTAAGAGAAATGCTAAAATACTGGATTCATGTAACCAGAATTATCATTGACAGCTATTGCATAATTAGTAGATTTTAGAAATTCTTTTTCGCTGAAGAGGAAGAAATACATTTCAGTGGAAGAAATTATTAATCTTTGCTATATCATATAAATGCTTTTTTTATTAGTAGAATTAAATATATTTACATAGTAATTTGAACACAAAGAATTCTACCATTTTTACAGTATCTAACACTTTTTCTAACTGTAGACCTTTTTTCTATGTGGTGACTGAGATTCCCATGAACACCTCTGCCTTTCCCACTAACTAGAAGGCAAATCAGGAAAGACTAGGCATGTAGGTATTACATGAATTTACTTCCATCAAACATTTAAAGGCTATTAGCTTTTCTTTCATTTTCTGGGCTACTGAACCATTTCTTTAATTGTATTTTACTTCTAAAATGTTCGTGTTTATTAAACTATTTTTAAACTATCTTTTCCTTTTCAAGTACCTTCTAATAATAGTTGTAATGAAAGCTTTATGATATGGTTCTGAAACTTTGTAGCACTATTATTTCCTTATTAATACTTCTAGTATTAATGTTTATAACACTCTCCCTTCTATGAATAAAAGTGATTATTTCATTGGGATATCTTCTGACAGTAACGGAATTTTAAGTGTGCAAGAAGCTGGAGTCCTTTTTGCTTGGAGAAACTTGATTGTGTAATTTCCTAGGCCTGTTGTTTTCACCAGGTATACCTGGAATAAATTCTCGCTGCGATCCAGCTTTGTATACACAAAGTATTGTGCACCTAATCAGACTGCACTCCAAGCTTTGCATCAAAGTGTATCCAAACAAACTAGTTGTCACCCTGATCAAGCAGAGAGTAAAACTGCAATGCAGTTTAAAATGGTTTGGGCTTACATGTATGAGTCTGATATAAATTCTGTGCATGCATGTGTTACTAAGCAGATACAATGTCTCAAACCAGCAAGTACATTTTCATATCCTGGAATATTTCAACTCATTTTACTTTCCTGGAAAACATAAAGGATATCTTCATTCCTGATTTACAGGCATGGTGAAGGCTAGGAGATGTTAAGAAATGTGAATGTGGACATAGCTAACATTATTTTCTAAAGAAAAACAAACAAACAAACAAAACTATTCAGAAAGCAATGGAAAACAGACTGAATTTGGTATTCAAGGTATTCCTCTACCCCAGCCCTTTAATTCAGCTACTTTTTAAGAGAAACTGAGAGCATCCCCTCCTCATGATGTCTTCTCCTTGTCATAACTTTTCCTCACTCCAGATTCCTAGGAGCAACACCAGGAACAGCTGAGAAAGGGACAAACCACAGCCAATGCTCTTATCTTTTACAGACATGCTTGGGCAGATTCTCTGGGCTAGCAAACCTAAGTGTAGGACCTTGATATGGACACATGACTTTTTCTGAGGGAAGCACCAAGTCCGAGCCTTGTTGCCCATCAAAGGGCAATATCAGCTCCTTCTGCAATTTGTGAACCATTTAAATATTTATTTAAATTTAATTTATTTCTATTTTGCCTTTATTTTTATAAATCACTTAAGGCAGTGAGCATACCTAAAATTCCTTCCGGCTCTTATTTTCCCCACAACAACAACCCTGTGAGGTGAGTTGGGCTAAGAGAGAGTGACTTAGCTGAGATTACCCAGCTGACTTTCATGCCTATATTAGGTATATAAAATATACCTGAAATAAGCATATTCCTTCACCTTGAAATTATTAATTTAAATTGCTTACTTTAACAAAGAAGACATACCCTTAGGAGATAACTGCTCTTAACTATAAACAGATTTAAATCTTCTAAGCCATGGTTTCCTCTCAATAAATGGATTCCTGGTTTCCCTTAAAAGCAAATTCATAATGTGGCTTATGCAAAGGTTTCATCCAGTCATATTATTAGCCTAGAGTTACTGGCCTAAAATGAACACACTGAAAATGTAGAATTATAATTGCATACCTTTGCAATAATCATTGGGATCTTCTTGCTCATCATCATCTGACCCCAGTATTTCTTCTTCTTGTTCAGGAAGGTCATTCTCTGCATGGGCAGTAGGGCCACGATGTTGAATTTCGGGCCTAAGATGCAGCATAAATTTTTAAGTTGTAAGTTTATAAAGAGAGGAAGAAAGAATAAGTAAGGACTAAAATGTTGTTTAAAGATAAGGCTACATATATAAATAGAGTCCTCATTTTTTTTTTAAAAAAAGTCAGATCTCATGTTATTATTGACTTTAAGTTAGCTATAGTAAACTACATTTATGATACAAAACATTGTGCAATAATTTTGCGGAGAATACAAACCTTTTCTGACCCACACACTTCTGAAAACAAGCCTTTTGCTTATCATTTCCAGTGGGTTTCCCTAAAATTGGGCTTACTTTAGAGATTCTCTGAGAACTAGAAAAGATTTTCATTGAAGGCAGAGGGTAGATATAACAATCCCCTATCACTTATCTAGTGATAGGCAAATAGAGAAGTTTATTTTTTTAAATTTGATTTTGGCACATCCAACTCCAGCATGATCCTGGGCGGCTCACAATTTAAAACAAAATACAGACACAATAACATAAATAGAAAAGAGAAATACCACAATGTTGATATGATGGCTTACGCCCTAGGATCGTGTACGAGCTGAACGGAGCGTAGGCGGAAAAAGGAAACTGCCATGAGGAGTCAGAGGAACCAGGCTTGTGAAACAATGGACAATGGAGTTTAGAGGAAAAGGGGAGGCGACAAGATAAGAGAGAGAAAGGATGATAGGTGGAGGAAAGTTGTGGCACGGTTTGAAACTATTGGCTACAAGTGTAACTATGCTATTGGTTACTTGTGTATTCGATGCTTTGTGTAACCACCCACAAGGGAAAGTAATAAAAGGGGGAGGCAGCCTTTTGTCTGAGTCGACTCACCCCAAGGAAATTTGCGTGTCCATATATGTTCCTGTATTCGGCTACCGTGATCGACCCTCCACGGGTTGAGACACAGTGTGGTGCCTCACCACAACAGACAGTCCAGACAAAAACATCAACAATGAAACAACCACAACAAAAACTCAATCACTCCTAACGAAGGAGTGTCACACAGGCATCCCCACCTTAAGGTCTGAGAGAACAACCAAGTCTTTAGAGCCTTCCTGAACACCTTCAGAATGAGAGCTGTCAAGATCTTGGAGTGGGGGAGGAGGAAGGGCGGAATGACTCAGAGATTCATAAATTATTCTAAGCTATTTTCCAGTTTTGTTTCAAGGGTCACTCCCATTAGCATAGGTGCTCACTGGTGTTTTTACGAGGAATAGATGGCTTCAACCAGAATGAAAACCGAACTTTACCACAGAATGGCACAGCTGAAGAAAGACAGTGCATAGAAGCCCATGTGACTCTCAAAAATTACCATGAAGCCATTACATCTAAAATTCTACAATGTCTACCACTTTGAGAATGCATCAGAAAGGAAAACTGGCAATATCTAATGAATATATGAAGAGTATTGTTCTTAAATAATTTAAGACAACATAAAAAAGTGCATACCTGGTTTGTCATCTAAATCATCTACATTATGAACTACAGTATTTAAGCCACATTTTTGTTTTTAATCAACTGATTTTCAAAAATAATCTTATTTCTTAATTTCATTTTATATACTCACAGCCCACAAAATAGAATTTAGAACTGTTTCAGACATTCTATTAAATAATCTATCTAAGATTTTTAAAGAATGGAAACAAGGAAAGCAAACTGGTGAACACAACAGTTAACAAATACATGTTAAGAAACTGGCTGAAGCTTGCTGAAAATATAGTGAGGACTAAATATAAATTGTTATCATGGCTTAAATCTATAACCACTGAATTATTATCTTATTTATTCTGACTTTTTAATGTATTTTGGCTTTTTGTTAAACTTAAAACGGTGAACATACCTAATATTCCCAGCTCCTATTTTCCCCCATGGTAACAACTGATAAGGTACGTTGAGCTAAGAGAGTCACCCAGCCAGCTTTCATGCCTAAGGGAGGCTTCGAACTCACAGTCTCCTGGGAAACACCTTAACTCCACACCAAACTGGCTCTCAATATCAATCTCAGCATCAATATTTGAATTAGTGATATTTAAAGAGCTGCAAATTACATAAATGCTACATTATCAACAAACACAACCATACTTTATATAGTTCCTATATTACAAGGTTTTATACTAGAGGTCACTGAGGGAAATTCTATTTTTGGGAGCACATTTCTATGCTTGTAAATGCCAAATCAGAAGAAAAATAGCATTCAAGAGGGAGTGTCAACTACAGAAATCAGACAGTGAAGTAGGATTTGAGAATGTGGTTTTGCCATCCATCCTGTACATCAGAGGCCCCAACCATTTGGGCACCAGGGGCCAGTTCTGTGGAAAAAAGATTTTTCTGTGGAGCAGAGCGGGCATGGTTTTACATGCTGCCTGCATCCTATAGATGGGGCTTCAACTTGTTTGCATGGGCCGATTTCTCGCATGCCACGGTCCAGTGAAGGTTCACGGACAGGGGGTTGGGGACCCCTGCTGTACACCTTTTTCATGCAATTCTCTAAAGTTGTAATATCTATGAATGATATCATTAATCCTTTCATGCTTTTCAGAATTACTTCGAATAATAATTCCCAGACTAGGAATGCTGGTCCTAAGTGCTTGCAGAGAAAGCCATTTGTTGCTAGAATAAATACAAATAAAAAAATGCTGGGACTCTGAATTATTTTCTACAGAATCTCCTTATACTGGTAGTCCTGGACTTATGACCACAATGGAGCCCAACATTTCCATTGCTAAGCAAGACAGCTGTTCAGTGAAATGGGCCCAATTTAATGACCTTTCTGCCACAGTTGTTAAGCAAATCACTGCAGTTGTTAAAGTGAATCATGTGGTTACTGAATATGGCTTTCTCCATTGACTTTGCCTGTCAGAAGCCAGCTGAGGTTACAGATGGTAATCACATGACCCTAGTGCAACAGTCATAAATACATGCCAGTTGCCAAGTGCCTGGATTTTGATCTCATGACACGGTGATGCTGTAAAGATCATAACTGTGAAAACTGATCATAAGTCACTTTTTTCAGCACCACTGTAACTTCAAACAATCACTAAACAAAGACTACCTGTAGTGGCTTTGGTTTGTTTCAGTTACCTTATTGTAGATTAGGCCTGCAAATTCAAACACTGATCTGGAGTAATTCTGGTTGCACAGGCAACCCAATATGCTCTTCCAAAGCAAACAGCCTATTTGCCTTGACAAAGCAATTTGTGTGACCTGATATCATTACAGGCTTATGCTGAAGAGAAGTCTCCTGTAAGCCTTTTTCTCCAGGGCTGGGTGGGACGTTTTCAAACCAAACAACTTTGGGATTGCCTGCAGTCTTCCTAACATTACCCTACCTAGAAGATCTCCAGCACGTGTTTTCAGTGACGCATACTGAATACTTTGGCCAGTGTGGCAGAATTATCTTCTCAAATGCATTGTCTGAAGGGCTTTCTGGATAGGTATAAAAAAGGCTCTTCTCATAAGGCCTTTCTCAAGGACTCCCCAAAGGATTTTGGCCCCATTTCATTATTGGTCAGTTTCCAATGGAAAAGGCCAGAGGCATGAAGGGATGCATCTTTTAATACCATTGAGCTTGCAACTGATGAGTAGCAGGGAGAATCCAGGAACACAACTCTGAAGCATTCTCATCTGCTGACAAAGATCAGAAAAATGCCAACAATGCAAAAGGATGTATGCTGCTGGACAGATAAACGTATCAGCTATCAAACAGTTGGGAAAGCCCAGGAACATACAATAAACTCATCCATATTCTTTCCTCTCTCATTCACTGGCAGTGATAGGAGGCAAGTGATGCAAAAGGCAAGATGTCTCATGAGAAGGGCAGCTATATAAATTTGATTAATAATTACATAAATAAAAGGATGTACATCATTAGACTCTCTTGACAGTTTATTAGGAGAAAAGCTTTTATGGTGTCATTGGCCAACTCAACATGGCCAAATAGCTCTAGCAAGCAACTCAAGGAGATTCTGGCCAAAGCGGATCAGCACATGCTGTAGTGATTGATTCAGTTGCTCAGTGTATAATCTTTGAATTCCCCAGAACTCACAGTGCAACTGCCTATCTGAGGAGACCCCTTAGGTGGTGCTGTAGGAAAAGGATTCTCTCAACCTTTTTCCAGAGTACAACCTCTAAAAGATGGAAGGTGCTCTGAAGTTAACAGTCAGCTTCATCTTAGAAGTGAAGTATAAGAGTCACTTCTTATATAGACAATGAAAAACAGCACAATAGCAAAACTGACATTGCCAAAACAGATGAAAACCAAGCCTCCCATACAAAGAGGGGACCAGATAGTCCATTACATAAGAACAGAACAAAAAATGATTTCACGAGTTAAATACTGTTTCTCTATATAAGGCTTACTCTTAAAGCTGTCATTAAAATTCTTAGGAATATGATTTAACCTTACTTCGGTACAGAATTACTTATCAAGATCTCATGGTTTCTTGTGAGCTTGCCTAACAGATTATAGTCCTGCCTGTTGAATGACCTCTCTGTGAGGGAACCATTGTTGCTTTGTTCAAAACTTCACTGGGATGCTTCATTCAAATCTTCATTGAAAAGAAATGAAGCTTCTTATAGCCCTACCACAGATACCTTTATGAATCACAGCCTTGGAGAAACTGAATGGAATTTCAGATATGGAACTACTTCTCGGAAAGCCCTCCCAATAGCAGCATTTAATGTGACTAAATGGTAATAAAGATTAATAAAATACACACATTTCTTGCATAGAAAAATAGTTTATATCTAGAAATAGAAAAGCTTCAAATAATGAAATATTTAGAATTATCTGATAATTTATATCTAACTATTTTTGTAAAAAAAATTCTAAAATCCCATTCTATATGCATTTGTGATTTGATTAAAAAAATTAAATAAATATTCCCTTCCTACAAGTAATAGCCAGATGCACTATTGGAACAATGAATAAGCTTTCTCTTTATGAACATTCCTCTCCAGTAAATCTGGTTGCAGATTTGCTTAAATCTCCTATATAAGGAAAAAAATAATAAATCTACATAGTAGAAGTAACAGAAACTGAACCCACATAAACAGAAAATCAAATAATAAACTATGTAGTTTAATAGGAAATTTGACAGCTGAACAACATAGAAAAGGATAATTAGTAATTCTTGAATCCAGAGATCAAACAAGTAAATAAGATTTTTTATCATCTAAAAGCTACACACATTTGCAAAGCTTTTTTTATTAATTATGCCATAAATATTATAAAATTGAATCATTATGGCAAATTGTACAATACTTCAATCAATTAATGCTTATTTAGCTGTTGTGGCTTTTTGCTTAACCTCAGTAATAATGTTTTAGTCAGATGCTGTCGGATATTCGGCAATCATTCATTTCTTCAACATGCACAACTTTCCTGTAGCAAGGAAGTTACTAGAAAGTCTCCATAAACCATTTGGCTGCTTTTGTTCTTCATCTAAAGGAAACTAAGGAATCATATCATCTTTGCCTTTAAACATGTTAAAACATCACACTTTTAAAATTATAATTATTGTCAGAGAATGTAACATAAGTCTGAACAAATTCAGGGACCTATCCTATTTATTATTCACGAAGAATGTATACTTTTACAGTTAATTCTTAACAATCTTTGTAACTCTTCCTGCCACAACCTTTTTAAATGCATCCAAAGTTATTATTGCTATAAGCCAGGAATATAAATCTGCACACACTCTGTAAAGTCCTCAAAAATCAAATAATACTGTTAAAAGATTTATTTTAAACAGACTATAAATCAAAGACAGAATAATCTGCAGGTAATTTTGCAACTGTTACTTTAATCCCATCTAATTAAAAGCTGATTTACAAGTGGAGACAGAGCTATTACAATGATTCCAAAGATTTCATTTCAAGTACTATATTGATTCTGATTCTTGAAATCACATTCTCCCACGAGTAAGAAAATGGAGATGGGGGGGGGAGCTTACCTGCATGAAGCACGCACACCCATTGACGAAGGAACCTCTGAAGATGGATCAACAATTTTCAAAAGAGCCATAAAACCCAAATGGCACACTAGTCCTGGTAATAGGATGCATAAATTGTAAATAGGGTGCTGGCCGTCCCTGAATACAGCAAAGCTTTGTGCAGAAGGAAGAAAAAGCAGGCTATGCCTCCACCACCTAGCTGCAGATGCACATCACTGCATTGCAGGTAAATGGCCTGCAACATCACTGGGAAGGACTGATTTCAGGATTGGCTTCCTGCAAAATTTAGCTACACTTTGGAATGGCAGAATATTTATTATTTTCCTCTAATGCTTTCCATTTTCCAAGTTTTTCCACAGATAACTGTTTTGTTGTCTAGCTTTTATTAAAAAATAGTTTTCTGCTGAATAATTTACTTCCTTCACAACTTTTTATAAATCCACAGTAGATAATTCTGATTACAAGGGAGTTCAGGGAAGGAGAGACATTTTAAAAAGTCTAGTAAATGCGTTGTTATTTCTTGCAGCTATTCTAGCTCTGCCTAGAATAAAAGAAATTTGGGGGAATGTCACTCAACTTATGTAAACTAAATATAATTTATTTGAACTTGGAAATTTATATTGAGAAATTAATAAGCTCAACAGAAAGTGAAAATCAGTCCTGACCACATAAACTCATGTTTATTACACATTTCTTTCAGTGACATCTCCAATCTCATGCAAGTCCCAAAACAGGTCTGCTAACGAAGAATTACAGTCTAATTTGCAAGGCACCTAAATAAAACATTTAATTGTCTCATAACTAAACCATATTAACTTTAAATATTAAATACTAATCAATAGTTTAATTATTTAAAGATTAAGATTAATTAGGAGAACAATTAAGCAATGGCACAGCTTGCCTCCAGAAGTTGTGGATGCTCAATCATTGGAGGCTTTAAAAAAGAGATTGGACAATCATTTATCTGGAATGGTATAGGGTCTCCTGCTCAAGCAGGAGTTGGACTGGAGGACCTCAAATGTCCCGTCAAACTTTGTTATTCATAACTGCCAGAAACTAAAATATCTACAGGTATTTACCACTAATTCCTGCATTATTCTAGTAAACATGAATTTAGGTATTCAAATACTTAATAAGGACCAAACTAAAATATATCAACAAATACTGCTGAACACACACACTATACCAGGGGTGGCGAACCTATGACATGCATGCCAGAGGCGGCACTCAGAGCCCTCTCTGTTGGCACGTGCACCACCGCCAGCAGGTCTATCAGGCTGCCACCGCCGCCCGGAGCAGGAGCCCCACCCAGCACAAACAAGGCGAAGCGGCCGACTAACAAGCTTGAGTAGAGGTGGTAGAGCAGAAATCACCAACCATTGTCGATTGGTGGACTGAAAGAAAAGGGAGAAGGAAGCATTTTACATGTGTGCATGCACATGGGGCCGCGAGCACACATGTGCTGCAAATGGGGCGGGGCTAGTGCCTGCGTGATACTCATGAGCCCTGCCCCATTCTTGCATGGTGCAGTACCCCGCAGCACAATGGCGGCCATTTTTGCGTGATACTCACGAGCCCTGCCCCATTCTTGCATGGTGCAGTACCCCGCAGCACGATGGCGGCCATTTTTGCGCCTTGCAGCACAGTGGCCCATTTTTGCACCCCCAATTTTTGTGTGCGAGGTGGCACTCAGAAGCACCTCTCTGCCCCTCCCCAGGACACCACAATGCTGATGCGGCCCTGGCACTTTGTGATAAATAAATGGGTTTGAGGTTGCGGTTTGGGCACTCAGTTTCTAAAAGATTCGCCATCACTGCACTATACTATAGAATGCAACTGGAATCTGCTCAAACTACACAGTTGTCCCCCAAGAGTTAAAAGCTGAGAATGGTAACCATAACATCAATCTATTTGCCAAAGTATATAATATCTAGATTTGAATACAGACCACAAATACTTTGTCAATCTTTCTACTCCTTCCTTCCTAGTCTTCAACTTACAACCATTCATTTAGCTTTCAAAGTTATGATGGGGCTGAAAAAGGATTTATGGCCAGTTACAACTGGCTTGCATTTACAATGTTGAAGCATCTCAGGGTCCCATGATCGCCATTTGCGACCTTCTCGGCCAGTTTCCGATAAGCAAAGTTACAAGCCATAGTCGCCTGATGTTTCATATAGGAATTATAGTGATTTGCTTAATGACCAGGCCAAAAATGTTGAGTGGGGTCACATGAGGCCTCACTTAATAACATTGTTTAATGACAATTTTTACAGTTCCAATTGTGGTTTCACCAATTAAATAATGTCATCTATCAGGATCTAACAAGTGCACGTTCTCTGTACGTAGTAGTGTGTGCCCTTTGATGTGAGATTTTCCCCAATAATCAAATGGCCCCTCCCCTACTGGTATTTCTTCACCCAGGCCTTTTGTGAACATGACTGACACCCCTTTTCTTCCTTTTCCTTGTTCCCATCCAGATTTGTTTTCTCTGTTGCTTTGAATTGTATCTTGTATTTAGCAAATCTACCAGTTAGGAGTTTAGCAGCATATACCTTTTAATAAATTAGTATTAAATTACAGATAACATTGCCCCTTTTTATAAAAGAACCATGGTTGAATCTTCTTACATATTGCTGATCGCTCTTTGTTAACACAGCACTACAGAAAAGACTTACTAAAAATAATCTTTTGTCTAGAAATAAAGCAATCTAACAAACTGTGCCTATAAATTAAGGTCAAATATGTAGGACTTATTTACTATCATGAGCTGATGGTAGAATTATATTTTCACCAGTTTAATATCTAAAGCAGATATTTAATATACCTAATTGTAAATCATATTACATCATGCCACCTGAAATAGACATTTCTTTTAATTCCACATAATCAATGACATACTGTAACTACAGCCTACCTTTCTTTTAAATACATAATTAAACTGGAATCAGTTTTGGTTCCAGTTTGTTGTAGTGGTTAAGGTGCTAGGCTAGAAACCAGGACAGTGTGAGTTCTAGTCTCACCTCAGGCATGAAAACTGACTGGGTGACCTTGGGTCACTACTCTTTCAGCCCAAACCACCTCACAGGGTTGTTGTTGTGGGGAAAATATATATTCCCTGCCTTGAATTATGTATAAAAAATAGTAACAGTAAGCCCTCAATTTAAAAGACCTCATTTTCACAGACTTCAAAATACAATGGGCTAATTTTTCATTTTAGTTGAAGTTCTTATTACAAATGTATCATTTATGAGTTATGTGATTAGACAAATAATGCAAATTCAAACTTATTCAATAATTCCCCATGATGGTCACTTACATCAAGTCATTACAGGTGATCCTTGTTTAATGATCACTCCGCAATAGTTTGAATTTGAGAGAGCCACTGAATAAGTGGTACGACCAGTCATCAAAGTGGCCATCACAGGGCCCCTGCAGTCATATGATCTGCACTCAGCAATCAGCCAGATTTTTGATTGTTATTCACAACCTTCCTTGCGGCAAAGTCAATGGGAAAGTTAGAAGCTGTGATCACAGTGAAGTGATCCTGTGCTTTACAACTACTTTGTTTAGTAATGGTATTCTGATCTCAATTACCATTGTTAAGTAAGGGCCACCTATATTAAAATTTGATTATTGAAGAACCATGGCGTTTCCTGACCTATTTCTCAAGCTATACTCTGCTTGTACTAGGAGACACATGGTTTAGTTTGTGTAGTACTTCTCAGTAAGCATTTTGATAGAATTAATGCCAATAAAAATGTACATTAATATACAGAAATGTAAGGCAATGTATATTCATCTTTTGGTAATAACTTATGACAATAAGATAATAAGTAAAATAATTGTTGTAATCTCTCAAGAAAAAGATGACAATAAAAAAGAAAATTAGCTTGTAGCTTCTTTGCGTTAAATAATAAACTAACAGACATTAAAACATTTCATTAACTATTATTTTGATTCCATGGAAGGACTGCATGTTTTTCAAACAGAATGAAAAATAGCCTAATCTTAAGCTTTTATTTTTAGGCCAATACAAATTTCAACATCTTAGATATGCTAGACATAATAAAAACACAGCTGCATTAATTCAATGATAAGCAACATTTATACTTAATGCAAATAGAAATATGTTCTTTATATTGTTTACACAATTTTATGCATATCAAAATGAGGTTTTCCTGAAATTTCTTGCAATGTACTAATAGCATCTCACTTCCAACATATTTGAAGTAATTATCACAGAAAACTGGATACAAGCATCAGTGAAACAATAGGGAAACCATAAGGTCTAGGGCAATTCTCAATATATTCCTTTCTCCAAATAAAGAGGCATATGAATTTTGGAGTCAGGTTTACACTCCATTTTCTCAATGCCTTCCCAAACTCTATTCATGTCACGGTAGAGGTTAAAAGTGGATGATAACACTGGTTAGGCATTCTTTTCCTACTCTAGTGAAGGACCAAAGCTTTCTCAATATTTTGACATGCAGAGGGAGTTTTTGACAAACATGATTCAAGAAACTCAAAATTATTATTATTATTTGCAGGGAAGTTAATATGGGGGAAGGACACATTAATAAAAGCCAGTGTCAACGAATTAGGAAAAAGATGCTGCTCACTTGATCCAATAAAAACAACATAGAATTAGGTGTAATGACTAGGAAACTTCACCTTGCTTGGGCAGAAAAAAACATATTTTGTTATTTAATATTGATAATTAGATTAGAAGGCAATTTATAATAAAGGATTCCATACATGTAAATACATATATCTGCCACTTGCATCAAATATGTGACTTCTTCCCAGAAAATAAACTCTCCACAAGAATCTGATACCTGTTCTTATCAAATATCACACACAGTACTGCAATTTACTGATGACCATTTGCTCAAATATGAGCAAGGCATAACTCCACAGAAGGAAATTTTCCAAAGTTAGTTCTTTTTCCTTTTAGAAGACAGATAAATAGCAAAAATATGTGTGGGCAGGCAGAGCAATTCTGTAGTTTATTAGCTATTTGAAAATATAAAAATATTTTAAATATTTCTATCAGATTGATCACTACGTTTCAAGTGTATTTCAGAGATCTTGGCTATTTTTTTACATAATAAAACACTGCACAAAGTAATTTCACAATTATTGCTTAAAATGAGTTCTCATAGTGTAAACTTATTTCTGCTACAAAGAAGTGTATCCATGAACTTTACAGAACAATCCTTTTAAAGAATTAACACATTTTAAGAACTGAAAATTTAAAAAGCCACAAAATAAATAAAGAAACCAGGCATAAATTAGGGTAAAATATATTCAATATTTTTAAAAAGGAAATTTGCGATAAGTAATTTCTGACAACCTCACGGAGGTTGACAACCTCATGTTTTTAAAACATAAAAGCAGTTTTGTCACTGTCTTCTGTTTCCTTTTTTTTTCCCCCTAGCATAGCCTACATCCTCTGGTATTCCTTGGTAGTCTCCCATCCAAGTAGTAATCAGATCCAAGTTGCTTAACTAAAGGCCAGATGTATTTATTCCTTTTGATAAGCTCTTCTGAATAAACAAATAAAAATAACCAGAAGCTATTTTGTTGATACCTATTAATGATTTATAGTTTTTCCCACAAAACCAAGCAACATTTTACTAATGCTCAGTTAAAGACTGATTGTAATTTCTATTTCTACAAATTACTAGGTGTGTCCTAAAGGTGGATTAAATGTCGTAAACCAAAAAAACTATTTTAAAATTCCAACCACAAAACAAAACAAAGTACTATAGTTTTGTCCCAGAACTTTTGAATATGTCCAAGTTGCATGATTCATTTTTCTGTTTAAATTCCTCTAAATCACAGAAACTTGGAGAAAGCATCAGCCAGATTCATTCCCGCTAGCCACTGCCTGGATTAGCTAAAGGCATACAGTAGTGTGACAGTGAAGGGGAAAAAAACATAAAAATATAGATAAAAAGTAACACTGCTATATGTCCAACAGACACATTTAGTGCTGCAATTGAATTTCTTTCTGTGAAGAGTTCATTGATTGTAATATCATGTTATTATCATTACATATTGCATTTATTTTACATGCAGGTTGTCAAATGCAAAACTATATACTATTTGTGCGTTACAAGAATTCTTACTGTTATGATTCTATAGTTTCTGAATGCCAAATGTCAGAATTATGTTTCATACACATGCAATTGGAAACAGCTTCAAACCAACAGTTGAAAAAGTGTATTTTTGCTTTTGTTGTTTGTGAACGGAAGTAAAGAGACCTGACTGCTGCTGCTTCGTTGCAGAGCTCATTTGAGAAAATAAATATGCAGACAGTCCAGGGTATTTTATATTCTATATTAACATTAGAATATACCTCTTAATAGAACTTAGATGCAACAATCTGTCCATATCTAGTCACCATTTCCCACTGTCTGATGCACGATAACTGCACATGCCTAATGACTCATCCCAATTTTATGCATATATAATTTATAGATACCTTACTTTGATGGACATATTTTCACTAAATTAGCACAGTATATTAAAGGTTTGCTCTGTTCATAAGCTTCTCATGACTGCAGTTCTATATGGCTTGGGGCTGAAGTACATTCAGGGCTGTACATTCAGTATCAGCCTAACCCCCCCCCCATTTTCATGAAATCAGAATAACCCAGGAAGTCTTCTCTGTTATGGAACTCATGATATGACCTGACAGGTTAGACTTGCGCTGACCATAATGGTCTTCTGGAAGCAAGTTAAAAAGGAGCTCTTGCGGATGGTTTTTTAAGTAGCTAGGACAGGGATTCAGGGATTATTTACATATCATTCTGATAGCAAATTAATGACACATCATAATGGTTGCATTTATTACAATATTATTTGGACCATGGAATTTTATTCTTTGCAGTCATCAAAAGTCACACAATGGTAACTTCCTTAAAAATAAAAATCCAATAAATAAATAAATTATTGTGCAATGGGCTTACACTCTTGCCAGTGTGTATACTACAGCCTTAAAAATGTTCCACAGGGTTGTAAATCATAGATAATTGAATGTATTTAAATGTAAATAAAGAGCTCCTCAGTATACAAGCAATAATTTTCTGTATAGCTATTTAGTAGTAAATCTAATGGAAATCAATGGGAATTTTTAGAAGATGGGAGCTAAAGGCAAGGTATAAACCAGTACTGCTAAAAATGTGGAGTTCCTGCTTTGCCCATGGCTATAAAATGAAGCTTTGGAACTAAACTGAACTACTTAAGTTGCATAAAATAAAGACTTTAGCTAGACAATAAGCAAGAAGGAAAAAAATGGTGCAAATCCAGAAGGAACTTTAAATATTTCAGATCCCTCAAAGGGTTTTCCTATAAAGTGCATAAATGGCTATTATGACTCAAATAATAACCATGAAAATTAAAGTATAGTAGCAGAAAACCCAGGGCTGGCCAGAAGATACAATGTAAGTTCAGCTCTATGTTTTATATGCTACCGGTATTCAAATATCCTAGTAGCATTTTATATGATTAATTTCATTAAATTACTTTAGAAAATTGGCAAATGTATTAACAGAGATTAAACTCATACTTTAATATACATGCTGCCCTAAGGACAGGCAGGTATGATCAGTGGTAAGACTGGGTTATACAGGAATGTTTACTAGACTTTTTTTTTTCTTTATTTCAGTTCAGAAAATACAACTTTCAAGAATTACCTGCATTTGAAACACAGTGGGGAACACTTACTTTCTCTGGGCCTTTTCTTTCTTGGCTTTGGTCCGTTTCTTTCGGGCTTGCAATGCTAGAACTGAAAAGAGATGGGGAAGCAGAAGAAAGCTGAATCAAAATCTGGTTCAACTCAAAATCTGAATTTACAAATCTGGTAAGTTTAATTTTTAAGCATCATCTTTAGTTTACAAATCCTTAACTAGAGGCACCATTTCTGTTCGATTTCAGATTTTTTTTTCTTCCTTAAGAACGTAACCTAAGCAGAGACAAAGTATCATACTCTCTACCTCGTACACACAAAGGGGAGCATTAGGCAGACGCTTAAGAAGTACATCACTGTCAACATACCTTAAAAATGCAACAGGCATCTGTTATTAAGTATACTAAAAAGAACCCAAACCCAGATCATTTAGATTAGGGCAGCGGGATGAATTCAAATTAAAGGAGGCCCAAGAAGAGCAACCTCTTCCTGACGTGAATTAAGGAAGGGGGAAAAAAAACCCCCGGAGCAAAAAAAGCCCAACGCGCTTACCTTTCCGTTCCATGGCGGCCAGCGACGGCAGCCCCGCTGAGCTCCCGCGCGTGCGCTCTAAAGATGTTCCTTGCGCCTGCGCCGGGTGTGGGCGGGCCGGCCGGCGCGTGCGTACGGCTGGTATCTTCGCGCGCCGTTGTGCGCGCCACCAAATTTCTTCGGCGCCGCTGCTGTCACTTCCTTCCGAGCTGGGACTACTAAGGAAGGCCACGCCCCCCGGTTCTTCTAAGCGCATACGGCACCGTCCCCTCCTCTGCATGGGAGGGTGAAGCCGCGCGTTAGGCTGCTCGCCCGCCTCCCCCTGTCCCATGTGCGGAGCGCCCGCGCTTCCCCCTCCGCAGCCCACTGTTCTCCCTTTCGGTTTTCGCCGGATTTGGCGGGGTCAGAGAGCGGGACAATGGTAAAAACTCCGCCTGGCGTGCGGTAGTGAGGTGCTGTCGCTAGACAGAATTGTGACGCATTCGCCGTCAATTCTGCTTGCGGCCGAAGTTTCAAGTCACGCACAGCCGACATGAGACTCAGTGGACAGAACGCCTTTCGGGGCTCCCATTCGAGCGATGGTTTCTGATGGGTCCTCATCCATCAGTAGATGGCGGGGCAGGTCGCAGTGTCCGAAACTGCTGCAGAATTGTGTGAGCCGTTTTGAGGCGGCTGTTAGAGGCGTTCCTGATGTGTTTGGGGCTCGACTTTTAATGTGAGATTTAGGGTTATGTTGCTTTCGCATTCTTGAAGAAATATTTTTTCCGCAGAGCGGCATTTAATATCTTGTTATGTCCTCTATATTTTAAATGAATTTTGGGGTTTTTTAAATTGTTGTAGGTCGCCCAGAATCACTTTGGGGAGATGGGTGGCTATATACATTTAACAATAAGTTGAAGGTAATGTAATTTATAAAGCGTAATTCCCCTTACAGATCCTGTTCCTGAAACAAAAAAGACGGAAACGAGTATTGCATGTTAGTAATTTGCTCCTTTGCCAAGAGTAAGAGATGAGCAAATGAGTAAAACACCAGCTTGATTCTGCGTACGAGTGAATATGGCATCAACGTTGGGTCCGTACAAGGAAACGAAGCAGAGTGCGCGCTTTTGATTTCTTGAGAAAGGCTGGACAACACTGCTGCGGAGTAAAGCAAATTGGGTTTAAAATAAGCGGAAGTCCAGCAGTTTCAGTAACTTAGGGTTTGGACAAAACTCAACAGCACTTTTTCGTGCGGCTGCTGATAAAAACAGGATCGCCAACATCCGATAACGGATATGGCACAAGAAGGAGGAGGAGGCTGGGTCAGCGAAAACGAGGTGGGAAAAAAAGCACTTTTCATTACAGGAATTCACGTTAATCAATAAATCAAAGAGGTTGCCTTAGAAATGTCGCAATGAAGATTACGGTATTTCTTCGCCTAAAGCTCCGAGCCGCAGTCTTTCCCATAGCAACAGGGAGGAAAGCAAGAAGATAAAAGCGGGCTCGGGCTGTCAAACTACCCCAGGAAGGCAACTCCTACAATTACCTCAAACTCCGCCTTCCTCCGTTTCTCTCTCTATCCTTATAGATCTCGCGAGATCATCCAGCGGGCTGCGCTCATATAGGCCGCAAGAATTAGGTTCCATATTGGGGCATTGTCACTAGCAATTCCGAGCCGCAGATCTCGCGATACCTCTGCGATCGATTGGTCGAGGATCTAGGAAGAGGTTCGGAGAAGTCAGACTGGCGTGTCTCCGTCATTGCTCGGGTCTCCGCTCGACTCTTAAACCAGCTCCGGTCTCCTTAGAGACCTTGCGTGCTCCTTCGGTGGCCTTTCCCGTCAGCCTGGAGAAGTGAGCACTTGCGGTCACCGCCGGCCACTGTTCCTCCAGCGGTCTTTCTCCTTTCCTCCAAAGGAGGGGCTGCAGCAGTGCAGGGCGCTCGAGGCGAGTTGCGACCAGCGGCCGAAGTTGCAGCTACTAGGCGCGGGCGACTTTCCCACCTCCTCCTCCTCCTCCCGCGCGGGAAACTCCCTTTCGCTGCAGGGGGAGGAGCCGCGACCCCTGTTCGAGGGTCTCCTCCCTCCCGGCCCCGCTGGGTGGGGCGGACGTGGGGGTCGAGATGACCCAGGAGCGGCCCAAGTTCTACCGGCAAGAGCTGAACAAGACGATCTGGGAGGTGCCCGAGCGTTACCAGAACCTCTCGCCGGTGGGTTCTGGAGCTTACGGCTCCGTCTGGTGAGTTGCAATATTTCCTGGAAAAAGGAAGAAACGTCGCCGTCTGCGCTGCACGCAAAGGGCGAACGCGCATCTTTTCAGCGCCGCTTGGCATTGCAGTTGTCCGCATTTTCGCCGAGGCCTGTCACCCCGATGGGAGTCCTATTCCTTGCAGTTTGTAAAAAAAAAAAAGAAAAAAAGCCTCTCGGGATTGGCCTTGCATGCTTCAACTCCCCGCACCCCAAAAGAAAGCTTGTTCGAGTTGCGGGACCAGAAGGAACTGGTTTGGGCTGTTCTGTTATGCTCTCTGAACTGCGGGCTTGTAGCTTTATGCTGTCTTGTGCGTTATCACATTCACATTGTCCCGTCAGTCTCATTTCCCCTTGTGGCCACTTTCTTCTTATTTTGTTCTCAGCAATCATCTGGTAGGTGGTTACCCTGTCGGGAAACCAAGTGCAAACCGAACCCACCCATGGAAGCTCGTTAGCCAGTTTTGGACTTTCCTTCCTCCAGTTGCTCTTTTGGCCCCCGTTTACCTCCCGGGGTTAATGCGGGGAGGGGACAAAGTGAGCGCTTTGTACTCTGCCTTGAGCTGGAGGAAAGGCCAGATAAAAATTTAACAAATATGCATAAAATATCTTGCTTTTCTGGTGCCTAAATGATAGGCTATGGGAGAGAGGAATTGCTTAATTATTGTTGTCCCAGTTTCAGTTTGGAATTGCTGGGTAGGTTGTCTTAGAGAGATCTGGCTTTGAGGGAAAAGCATGAGTGCCTTGATAAACTTCAGGATTGTTTCTTGTTAGTGTGATGCTGCTTTCTGTTGGGCCCTATATCAGTAAAGCAGTGACTTCAGCCCTGCATGAGGAGAGAGATTTAGCCAGCCAATAGCCAGCCAAATCTATTGCTTCCATCTCATCTTTCCTGAAAGAAGCTCAGAACAGCATAAAAACCCTTTCTGTTCTCCCATTGTCTTTCTTCTTACAAAGATTTTTGGGTCTGTTAGGCTGACCAGGACTGACCTAAGGCTTCATGGATTTGAAGTTCAGCATAACCAAACTGGATTTTCTAGTGTATGAATAGGACTATCTTAAATAAAAATAGCATACTTCAGGCTTTCACTTTTGTAAATGAAGTTGTGAGTTGTACAGGCTGAGCATAAAGACATTGTAAAAATAGTTGAAAAGGAGTAAGGTAAATTAGGAGGTGAAATTGTAGGTTATCTCCTAATGACAACTTACACTGTATTTTCTGATGTGCATCAGTATAACACAAATATTATACAGTAGTTGTGCTTCATGGAGAAAGAAGGTTCAAGAAAATCAGCTTCAGTGACAAACCACTACAAATAATAGCTATGTTATTTTAAGTTAGTGAATAAAGCAGAGGTAGTCTACCTTTTTGCTTTAGTGAAATACATAGATTTTTGCTAACATTATAGGCATCTTAAAAATGGTTATGATTACTGCCTCTAGTCAAAACATTTTATTGCAATAGCTTACAGATTCTATAGATTCATTCTGCCACTCCTTTTTCTTTTTAACGAGTAAGAGGGTAGATTCCAAATGATACAGTATTTTTTATTTTCTATTATGGAGCTTAAGTAAATAACAAATGCTGCTAGGGGCTGGTATTGCTTTGCATAGCATGCCTGAAAATTCTTTATTAGAATCTACAAAAACATTAAAAGTCAGTTATGCTGGTAAATTTTCCTATCCCTAAGATTAAAAAAAATAAGAAGGAAGTAGAGTACTTTTGACAAATACATTGCTTAACAAATGCAGTAGGATTAGTCAATAGACATATCAGTGATTTTAGTTCATACTGTATTAGTCTCTTATGGCTTCTCTAAACGGTGTAAGTTACTTTGGAAAAATGAATTGAGCACTGAACCTCCCAGATAACATTGTGCCAGAAATCAAACATTGAAATAATATGCCATTATTCGAAATGCTTCATATACAGGTAGTCCTCGACTTGCGAGCACAATTGAGCCCAAAATTTCTGTTGCTAAGCAAGACAGTTAAGTGAATTTTGCCCCATTTTTACGACCTATCTTGCCACAGTTGTTAAGTGTCTCACTATAGTAATACAATTGTTAAATGAATCTGGTTTCCCCATTGACTTCATCAGAAGGTCACAAAAGATGATCACATGCCTGGACACGGCAATTGTCATAAATAGGAATCAGTTGACAAGACTGAATTTTGATCACATGACTGTGGGGATGCTGCAACGGTCTTAAGTGAAAAGAGTCATAAGTCACTTTTTTCACTGCTGTTGTAAGATTGAACGGTCCCTGAACAAACTGTTATAAATCGAGGACTACCTTTATTCTACAGAAAGTACATTGGAATAATATTAAAATTATTGCTTGTGAGAACCATCTGGGAAGGTCACAAATGATGAACCCATGACCCCAGGATGCCGCAACCATGATAGATACATGCTGATTTCCAAGAGCTAGTCATAAGTGTGAGAAACTTGTCACTTTTTTAATGTTGTTGTAACTTCAGTCACTAAACAAATGATTGTAAATTGAGAACTACCTATATTTTGTTCCATCTTGAGAACCATATTATAGTTTTTCCAGAATAACCTATTTCAGCTAATGTTTCTAGCTAATGCTTCTAGCATTAGAAATTGCAGTATGTGATGGGGTCTCCATTGAATTAGAAAGGAGGAAAAGTCAAATTCTCCATACAGCTCTAGGTATAAATTGTTCTACAAGTTTCTGCTTTAAGCTGACCTGAGTCTAATTTCACAACAACATTCATTTTAAGGGCTGAGGATAAAACAGAATATTTTTGTGGATTCTTCAAACAATTTGGTGATTTATGTTTCAAGGCAGCGAAAAGGACCTTTTGTAGACAATGCAAATGGTTATAGGATGGAGAGAGAGTTTTAAATATATATAGAAAATATTTTCAAATCTTTTTTTTAAAGCAGAAATAGGAATCCTCTCCAAAACATCCTACTGAGAACTGGATATGATTATTGGTTTCCATTAATACAGAAACCTGAATGTTGTGAGATGGGAATTGGCTTAATCAATCCCCCACCTGTTCATTGTATGATTCTTGATATGAAGGTGGGGCATTACTGTTGAAGGAAATACTTTTTTTCTTTGATTATTTTCCCTCTTCAAAAGGCTTTAACCTTCATATCTTGAAATAACTCGAAGCCTGGAGTTGAGTTCTATGAGTACTTTTCTAGTAGCCATAATTCAGAACTTCAGTCTTCATGGACTGATGAACATATTTGGAATTTTAAAAACACTTTTCTGGTGCATGAAAATTGCATGGACGTATCCATGAAGTCATCCATTATCTTTATAGCACAGAGAACCCAAGGATTCTTATAGTTAGTAATTTTGGACTGTATGGTGATGAGCATTTCTAAGTCATCTAAAATATTTTATAGTATATTCATTGCACAGGTTAAAAAAATTTCCTAATTGTAGACTAAATTGAATTCTTCTTTGTTTTAGTTTGCCAGTATTACACTTGAACAAATACTATAAGAGTGCTAAGCATCTGATGTATTATATTTCCTTTTGCCTGATATAAAGCAGTGCCTTTGCATTAGTTTGGCATCAAGATTAAGGATTTATCCACTACATCCAGTATATAATTTGATCAGTTAAAGATAATTAAACCATTAAACCAGATAGGTTGAAGAATCCAGGCTCGCAACATACAAGGTATCTGTTTTGGCTATTGCACAGAAGACATCCACAGCATACTTCCATATATGTACTGCACTTAGTGCCCACTAGACTGCCTGCTTACTGGAACTTTTTAAACATGCCAGTTCAACCAATCTGAGAGAAATTTGGCAAAATTTCCAGAAGTTCCAGAAGTTAATCTTCAAAACTAGAACTGGTTCCTGGTGTTCTAGAAGACACTGAACCATGAAACACCATGTCTGCAATATCAGAAACTGGAATAGTTTACCAGGGATGGCCAGTTTGACATGACCCCGGAGTAACAATAGTAGGTTTTGCAATCCTGGTAAGTTGTTAAAGCAAAATGTCAGGCATTCATATTTTTTTGTCTAACTGAGTAAATGCAGCTAGGATTCGTATTAGACCTCAAAAGTATTCTTAGAAAATTATAATAAAAACTATCCACCTGCTTATATAAAGGAAGAGGAGAAGATGATTAGTGATGATACGGACCTTTCCTTGGGACTCAGCAAGTTTGCCATGATGAGAAATCAAGTGATTTAATGGTATATGACATCAGTTCTTCCTGTGCCAATATACAGTAGCTATTATAGACATTTTGCAAGAACACTTGCCAGCCTTAAATAATTGGGTATCCGTCGTGGGAATGTCTCTTTTTATGTTCAATTCAGTGTGGTTAATAACACATAAGAGATTATTCTCAAATTTAGTGAAGGCACGACTGACTTTGGGGAAGAGCGAAAAAAGATTTTCCATTCAATTTCAAGCTAAAATGATAATCGGTACATTAGTTTTAGGATACATTTTAATAGAAAACAGACAGAAATCCGAGCTATTTATTGCCTATATTGGCTTGCTATAATGAAATTATGTATTAAAATAATTTTATTCTGACAAATACAGTTCATATTATTTCTTACTGAACTGTACTCAGATATACAGTATCTGTTTCATCTTCAGATCTGATGGGCGGTCCTTTGTACATTTTCTACTTGTTTGCTATTTAGTAAAAATTATAAAAATATGGTCTGGATTTTTTCATATGTGGAAATGAGTATACAGTATCTCTTTAAAGTTGTCTGTCAATCTGATTAGATCAGAAACCATGGCAATAAAAATTCAACATCACAACTTCCAAGCGTCTGCAAAAAAATGTGTCTAGATAATTTTGAGTTAAGTTATTCAAACTACAGATCTGAGGAGTAGTTTGGACTTTATTTCCACAACTGGCTTTCTATGAGACATACATCATGCTTCAAGATGGATATAGGGATCTTTTCTTTCTGAAATGTCACAATATGTGAATTTTGAGGTTGAAACGTTCAAGGAATTTAGGGGAAGTCATTGTCATATCTCTGTGTTATTAGTCATTATATGGTTGCAAAATTTTTCATTCTTTATAATGAATAATTCCCAAAATTATATATTTAACATAGTATATTAAAATGAATATAGTATAATAATATATATAAAACTATCCATAAGTGATTCTTTTTCTAAGTTTACTCCGAGAAAAATTTTCAACTTCTTTTGGAGCTCATATTCTGAATTACAAAGTTATTTAGTTACATTCTCTCGAAAGAATAAGATAAATGATAATCTTTTCATAATAAAATGTTAACACTGATTACGCCATTAATGCTTTTTTTAAAATGATTTTATAGCTCTGCCTTTGATGCTAAAACTGGCCTCCGTGTGGCAGTGAAGAAATTGTCCAGACCATTTCAGTCTATCATACATGCCAAAAGGACCTACCGCGAACTGCGACTGCTAAAACATATGAAACATGAAAATGTGAGTTTGACACAAAACATAATTGTACACTGTATTTGGTTTCAGAGCCAAGTTGAGTATGAACTGTTTGTTAACCCTGGTTCACTTTACGAGTGTGCAGGTATTCAAATTCTGAGCAGGAAAGGGCTTTTGGACCTGGCATGCTCATGCATAGCTACTGTCTGAAAGATTTCTTTAAGGGCCACTCACGGTACAATGAATATGATCATACTGAATCCAAAAGCACATTTCACACATTGGAATTGAACACTGCAATCCATGAGTTTGCATGGGGCAGTTTTCATGTCAACCATAATGAAAATGAAAATGAGGTCAGTCTTCAAGCAAAGAATGACAGTGGAGAGACATAGTAGTGCAGTATTTATTCTCCTATTAATTAGGAGCATATTCAAATTTGAGGAAATAATATAGCTGTTAATTCTGCAATCTGCAACCGTGGGACCTGTTGTGAAATGCTTCATAGCTTCTCTATATTTCTGGAACACAATATTGCAAAAACATTTCTTCCTCTAGTACAGTTGTTGTCCCGGTTAAGCAACCCACTCAGCTGATTTGTTAGTTCTTATCTTGTTTGATGAGAATTTGGTTGATTTTTTAAAAGATCTCTAGGCACATTTCATTTTATTGTTTGGAGGTGTTTATTCTTTATTTTTTGCAAATAGTATTGCTTCTTTGGTTTTAATTCCTTGTTCATTTCTAGAGCCACTGCTGTAAGATAAGCAGCTACATAAATCAAATAATTAAGCCTGTCATTTTATGAGTATTTAATAAATAGATCTATCCTACACAAATTTAATTGAGTAAAATCTGCAGTATTGAGGATTGAACTGATGGAGATTTTTGAAATACAAATTTAGTACAGCTAATCTTAACGAAAATACTTCTTTAGACATATTGGTAAATATTGAAAGTGTGGAAAAGTTGTTCTATGAAAGCTTCTCCTAATTTCTCTTTAATGCTAGGAACACCGATACAAAATTATGCAGATGAGCCTTTATGATACGATTGTCAACTCTTTGAGCATAACAGTTCAAACTATAGCTCCTATTGCATTGTGTCTTGTTTCTAAATAATATATTTTTATACTGAGCCAGGGTGGCCCAGTGATTAGTATGCAGTATTGCAGGCTGATTTTGCCCATTGCTAGGAATTTGATTCTGACTGGCTCAAGGTGTTCAGAGCTGTGGCGGTGCAGTGGTTATAATGCAGTGCTGCAGGCTACTGCTGACTGCCAGCATTTTAGCGGTTCGAATCTCAACAGGCTCAAGGTTGACTCAGCCTTCCACACTTACGAGTCAGTAAAAGGACCCAGATTGTTGGGGGCAATATGCTGACTGTAAACCACTTAGAGCAGACATGTCAAACACAAGGCCCAGGGGGCCGGATGCGGCCCGCGAAGTGGTTTCATGTGGCCCGCAAAACCATCCTGGAAACAGTGAGGGAACGGCCCCCGCTGCCTTGGCCCAGGCCGGCTGGGAGCCAGTGTACAATTTTGTGGTGATCATCTATGCTGAAACGCATTCAGTCTTAGCTCCACAAAGCCGTCCAGAAATAGGAACCAGCCCCTGCCATGTTGGCCCCGCCCCCTGGATGCATGCTGGGGAGGTGTCACCCTTTGTGAGGAATGAAGAAATGGACCATGCCTTGGCGCTTGCCCCGGTCCCACCCCCTTCTGCCAGACACCCTCAGATCTGTCCCACTCCTGCCCAGGCCCCCACAGGCACCCTTGACGCGAACGATGTAGAGCTGCCCATGCCCACTCAGTAGGCCGCACCCACCTGGCCCCCCGAGGGCAACCGCAATGCTGATGCTGCCGTCAATGAAATTGAGTTTGACACCCCTGACTTAGAGTGCTATAAAGCACTATGAAGCAGTATATAAGTGCTATTGCTATTATTCAAGGACTATCAGATTTCATTCTTCTGCAGATAATGATCGAGCACTGAATGTAGCGAAGACTGGTAGTTTGTAACTGTAATTGTGTGTAAAGACATTATTACTGAAATATATTGACCGCAAAACATTAAACTTATATATATATTACTCATTATATATATATTACTCATTAAGGACAGGCCTACCTTAGTCAAAAATTAGAGTTTGGAACTCACCCTAGAAGTTTGCTTAACCTTTCCCCAATAAGCATTCAGGAGCCTAATTGAAAACTAGGCTTTTTTTTCCAGCACACTTTTGCCATGGTATATGACTGTTGCGTACCATTGTTATCTAGCTTTTGGTAACTAGCTATAGTTTTTTTAACCACTGTTTCTATTGTTAACATTGAATATTTAGGAAGGTCTTTCAGTAAAATTCCATTACTTTTTAATACTACTTCTGATGTCAATGAAAAGTTTTCACATGTAAATTGGATTGGATATTGGATGGATGGATGGATGGATGGATATTGCAACTGTGAACACTTCAGAACAATCACTACAGAACATGTGGGAGTGGAAATGCACTGTCATTATCAATGTAAGAGAAGCTTTCATAATTTGGCATATGTGATCCTGGAAAGAGATGCAGCTGCTTTATGGGTCACAAGCTAGTGTTCTGTTCACACTTTTGCACGTTCCAAAGCACTTTCTCCAAATCAAATCAAAGAAGCATGACATAGCTGTAGCATTTACAGTATTTTGGCCCACAGTAATTAAAATTCCCATAAATTTATAAAAGTCTTTCAAAAAACCTTCAAAGCCTCCTAACATAACTAGCAATTTCCTAATATGTTTGCCCCAAAGTCATTAATTTCAGGGGTGGGGTGGGGTTTGCATCATATTGGCTCAAGTGCCCAAAATGCAGTTACATGACTGCAGGGAGGTTGGCCGTGAGATCTTTGAATCTGTTTTTAAGTACCTTTTTCTGGGTCTGGGGTCGTAATTTCAAACTGGCTCTGAGCATCTGGTCATAAGTCGATGACTACTTGTATAATATTGGTTTTATTAAATGCAATTAATAATAGCAACAATCAGTAATCACAGCATATTTAGCATGATAGCGATGAGTTATAGCAAGCCCCAGGATGTCTATATTAGTTTTCTTTAGCATGGTTCTGCAAAAAAAAAAATTGAACTTTGCCAAGATTGCTGTTGCTAAGCAACGTGGTTACATGATGTTGCAGTTCACAACCGCATTGCTTAGCTAAAGTTCCAGTCCCAGGTACTCGTAGTCCTTGAGTTACAATCGTAGTGGAACCTGCCCATTGCGGTCATAAGTCATAAAACAGGTCAGTCATGTGAGCAACCTGATTTTACATCATTTTTGGGGGTGTTAAACAAATACATTGGTTATTAAGTGAATGCCTTGGTCATTAAGCGAACCATTGGTTTGCTGTGGTCATGGTTTTGCCAAAAACCAAAAGTAACTGCTGTTTTTTGGGGAAAAAACTGTCATAAAAATGCCATATTCTGTATTCTCCAATTTTAGTCTTTCGGTTTTGTATTGTTAGTAAGATTGTGCCAGATTGATTTCTTGCTACTGTCAGCATAATAAATTGCAATGCATTTCAGTATGATTCTGAATCATACTTAATCAAATATTTGAATCAATTTTTACTTTCAGAATTTTCTGGATATTTTGTTGAATTTGTTTCCAGTACTTTTGATCATTTTGTACATATACCACATATGGTAACATTTTAATTTGTTATGGCATTTTCACCAAATAAGGCTTCTTGATAAAGACCGCATTGAGATGAATCTAAGCCAGTGGTTCTCAACCTTTTTCAGGTTGAGACCCCACTTGCGCCGCCCATGCGCGCCGTGACCCGGGCGCACGCAACGGGCTGATCCGCGCATGCGCGGCACGCGCGTGACGAAAAAAAAATCAAAAACAAATTAAAAAAACAAAATGGCGGACTGCGACAAGCTGATCCGCGCATGCGCGGCGTGCGCGCGACGGGGCGATCCGCGCATGCGCGGCGCGCGCGTGACGAAAAAAAAAACAAAAACAAAATGGCGGACCGCGACGGCCTGATCCGTGCATGCGCGGCGCGCCCGTGACGAAAAAAAATAAAAAAAAACCCAAAATGGTGGATCGCGGTGTCCGGCGACCCCCGTGAAACGGTCGTTCGACCCCAAATGGGGTCACGACCCATAGGTTGAGAACCGCTGATCTAAGCACCTCTGTTTTAGGCCTTCAAAGCTGTATTCATAACATCCCACAGCACTGAATTTTGGTCACGTAGAACTAATGCAGTGATATCTAATGCAAGTTGGATAGATCACCATAAAGTCACCATTTTGTGTAGGAAGTAGTGAATTGTCCTTCGCCAGGGTTTGTCAGTACGTCTCCACACACGATTATTTTTATTTTGCAATGCACGTTGGGTGCCAGTAGAAGTCCTGCCCAAGTATAAAATTACTCTTTAGTTTCTTTACTACAGTGTGGCCATTATTTTGGTACAAATTGAAGCATAACATTCATGGCAACAATAGAAGAATGAAAATAAAGCAGGATTTGATGCTTTAAATCATGCGTTTACATAGCAGGCACTCTGGATTAGGATAATAAATATACTTCAGTTGGGGGAAATGGATTGGAAAAAATGGATTAATGCGTATGCTTCGTTAAGAATATTTTCCCCCTCTTTACAGGTTATTGGACTTCTAGATGTATTCTCACCTGCGAAGACATTTGAAGAGTTCAATGATGTGTAAGCAACAGTTCAAAACTTTGTAACATATATACTTTATATATTTAAAAACACTAATCCAAAATTTATAGCCTTTATATTGGATTAAATTTGTAATTTGATGAAAACTTCCCTGCATGTGAGGAGAGTTAATGGGGCAAATGTGAGTGGGAGTATGCATCTGAGGACATGAATAGTTTCCATTCTATACATGCCTCAGTTTTGTTGCTGTAGAAGTGTGTATGCATTGACCTCAAATCTTGCATTTGGAATGACAAATAACATAAGGACTGCTTCACACTATATGTTCTCTGAGGAAATAGTAAAATCATAGATAAGGTGGCCTGAGTCACTCATATACTTTGATTTTGCAGCTGTTGTAATTTGTGAATTATGGTTTATAGTTTAATACAGAAGTTCTCACACTGATGGTATTGTGGTATTCTCCCCACTAAGATAAACAAGCTCACGTTGGCTCCTCCAAACCAAAGCAATTATTTTATTGGGGCCAGGACTAGGCAAAAAAAAAAAAAAAAACATCATTTGCCCCTAATAATAAAATGGTGATCTAAATACCAGACAGCACAATAGTGGAACTCTGCAATCTTTACAGAACAAAAAAATCTTACAAAAAAATTAGAAACAAACAGCCAAAAATCAAATGCAAAATGATGCTTTTCAGTCAGAAATATAAGACTGTCCAATCCCACATAACCCTGGAAATCTGCACGCCTTCTTCAAGATAGCTACTGCCGTTCCCCTTCCACCATATCATTTGCCTGGGTTTAACCTCAACAATCGCATAAAATCTGGTCCCTGCACTTGGCACAGCTAAGTAAAATCTGGTCCCTGCACTTGGCACAGCTAAGCAGCCTCAGAATGAACTCTAAAAGCAGTTTATACTCAAGGCCATTATGCATTTCTCACCTGTAATGAAGTCACCTGTGGCATGTACACCACGAGTGCCTGCAAGATCAAGCCAAAGTGTTATAAGACCATGCTCTATTCCACCTGCCTTGCGCAGAGATATATCCTGGAGCATGGTGCCCAGGCTTGAAGCCTTGCAAGATCACACTCCAGATCCTCTAACCAGGTTGTAAAAAATGGTCCAATCACGCTCACAGTGTGTGTACCTAGATTGGAGTCCTGCAGGATACTGTTAAAATCCTAATAGACAACATTCCCACTCTACTGAACAAGCACCTGTCTCTGACCAGGCAGAGGAAGAGAGGTTCAGGCAGCAACTTTAGCCTACATGTTTAAACACTCTAGAACCGTGGTGGCGAACCTATGGCACACGTGCCATAGGTGACACGCAGAGCCCTCTCTGTGGGCACGTACACCGTCGCCCCAGTCCTAGGCCTTCATTTGAGTTTTATAAAACCTTTTCGCTTTAGGCCTCCGCTGCCGTGTGCAAAAAAAAAAAAAAGTTCAATCAATCAATTTCAACTTCTCGCGGGAAAAAAAAGATCTCGCAAAGTTGGAATTGATTGATTGAACTTTTTAGTCCCACCCAGTCTGCCGTTACCACCGCAACCACACCTACCCAATGGGCCACGCCCACCCGCACCCGACAATACATAAGTGGGTTTTGGGTTGCAGTTTGGGCACTCGGTCTCTAAAAGGTTCGCTATCTAGAATTTGTGGCCTCTTCTCCCAAAGTCATAACTTAATATGATGTGTTGCACCCAGTCAATATTTATCAGGATCATAGAATATATAATTGGTTAGTATATTCACATCAAAAGGAAGATTATAATACTAGAAATTGCTGTACACATGATAACAATAGTTTCTAAGCCATCTCATACATAAATTGATTTTAAGTATTTGAATAACTTGTAATATAGGATAAGTGCATGCAGAATTTTGTGAAGTTTTCCATTTGTATGCCATCATTTATATTCTCCATCTCTCTCTCTCTCTCTCTCTCTCTCTCTCTCTCTCTCTCTCTCTCTCTCTCTCTCTCTCTCTCTCTCTCATATTAAGCTTTGTGTTTGCTTCTGTTACCAGTTTAAAGTTTAGGTTTCATAATTCAAATAACAGAGATGTTGGCAAAAAATATTTGCAGTTACTTTCTGAAGCAGAATTGACTACTTTTCTTTTGGGGGAAAGGCAGGGGCAGGAAGGACTTAGAAAAAGAAAAGCTGAGCAAAATGTCTGATAACAGGGAAGAATATAGTTTCTTGATTTTATTGTTGAATTTTAAGGTTTGCCTGTTCCATCATTTTGCATTAAAGGACTTGTGTACTTGATGTATGATGAGAGATAGTGGATTATGAAGTGACAAACATTTTAAAGAGCTGAGTTTAAAACTTGTAAAACTTGTACGTAACAGTTTTCAAAGGCACGTTGAGACAGGCTCCTTGTTTTAATAAGTTCATTTAGATGGATTTTGTTAATAGATACTAATATGACTAAATGTTTCATATAGCCTGTACTGTACAACCTTTTTACATTTCTTCAGAGAAATAAAAAAACTGAATCATTCTAAATATCTCCTTGATTCATAGTTACGAAGAACAATTAACTTCTGAAAAATCTTATTTTCTTATTATGATTTCTCTGGGAAGTGGTTGATTATGGCTGCAGTGGATGGATGGGTTGCATGGAAGGAGGAGTGCATGTGAATCCCTGGGTAGGTAAATAGATTATATGAATGGAATCTAACCTCAGGTTCAGGGGTCGGCAAACTTGGCTCTTTTATGACTGGTGGACTTCAACTCCCAGAATTCCTGAGCCAGCATGGCTGGCTCAGGAATTCTGGGAGTTGAAGTCCACCAGTCATAAAAGAGCCAAGGTTGCCGACCCCTGCTCTAGTTCATAATAAAAGTTCTGTAAACACAGAGGGAGAGTGTCATGAGATGTCTTTATCTTCTCACATTTATAACTTACAAGTCAGAACCTATATGAAACAGCCTTTGTTTTTATTATCCTGTTTCCATTTGAAAGGAATAATCTTGAATATTTTAGATATATCTCCCAAATAATAACACACAAAATTCTGTAAATTCAATTTTATACATGTATAAATCTCATATTTTGGGATTAAATGGATTATGGTGCTAATTATGTACTTACAAAATATATCAAAAATTATATTTCTGTAAAATTACAGAGTTCTCTGTGAAAAAAAATTGTGATGAAATTAACTTTTCTGAGTATACTGAGCTGGAGTTTTGACAAAATTAATTTTATGTTTTGCTCTTGATGTCAGTGGATTTGTAGTTCAGGTAATGAAGGGTCCACTTTACTGTTGGAGTACTTCTTCCAAATTTGGTGAAGATGGTGATTAATAGATAAGTAAAACATTGTTACATGTCTTAGATTATACTACATATACTGTTTATAATTAATGATTTTAAGTGGTTCTGCTTATGTTTCTTTAATCTCAGAAATGCTGAATTGAGTTGTGCAAAGCATTTGAAAAGGATGCTTTGCAAAGAAATTTAACATAGGCAAATATTAAAGCAGCCATGCTCTCTGGAAGGCTTCAAGTCTGCTTTGAAGGTTGTTTCTGGTTGTCTGTGCTTATGTGTGCACATGCCAATGCTTTGCGTATAGTTTCAGGGAAAGTATTGCTTGTGCATGTAAATGCAAACAACTGGAGACAGTCTTCTAAGAAAGAGGTGGCTGCTTTAATACCTCAAAGAAAGATAGTTCACTCAAGTCAATGATTTCTATGAAGCATTCTTCTGGATATTTTTGCATAGGTATTTATATTTGAGGGTGAAGATTCATTCTCTGAGCTTGTGGGTTGGTTTCTGAACGTTTCATTACCAGGCTAGGTAACATCTTCAGTAGAGCTCAAGTGTTCTTCTGTTTATAAGGACTTCAGGTGTGGGTGTATCAAGTGAGGATCTTATGATGGGTCAGGTGTGAGTCATCAGTGAGAGGCTTGTGATGGGACTTGTGATGGGGAGGTTACATCAGGTCAGGGTCATTTTCATATTTGTTCAGGTGTCTTACAACGAAGTAATATTTTGGCTCGACTTCTGTTTTCCAGATATCTTGTAACCCATCTCATGGGAGCAGATTTGAATAATATTGTAAAATGTCAGAAACTCACAGATGACCATGTACAGTTTCTCATCTATCAAATTCTTCGTGGTTTGAAGGTATTTCCAGTTTTATAATTATAGTAACTCCTCTGTAACTTTCTCCTTTAAAAAGATCTATAGAGGCGAAAATTGTATTCAGGCAAAGGCAGTGTTGCATTTTTGCTCTCCTGAATTATGTAGAGGGACTTCCTTTTAAATGGATTTGAAAAACGTTTGTCCTTTCTGAGATCTGGGATGGAAGCAAAAATGCTGTTGCACAACTATTGGATTGGCTCTGCTTCTTGCACAACTGAACTTGAATTGGCTCAGCTTTGGCTCTGCATCATAGTTAGAGACATTAATGTTCTTAGTTCGTGACATTTTTTAATTTGCTTGTACTGCATGTGCTATATTCTTATAAGATATGAGGAAAAGGAGACTGTTTTGGACACTTGAAGAAGAGATCATGCTGTAGATAGCATCATAAAGTACTGCCTCCCCACCCCCCTTGTCGTCTCGGTAGAAAGACAGGAAAGATCTCCAACAGGCATGAAAAACATAATTTTATAATGTAACCAATAGTAATATTTTCTCAACCATTTTATTAAATCAGGAACAGTTTTTTTCCCTAACCACCTATAAAATGAGTTCAGGAAATAACGGTCTACATATTTTTTTATTGGCACTGCCCATCATGTGATTCCTGTTTGACTGTAGTCACTCCAGGAAGAAAACACAGAGTTGGGAAATGTCCTATATTGGCCCAGAGAAAAAGTGGCCTAGTTGAACTATATTATGCAAGCCAAAATTCAGCTCATTGTTTTGGTTAACAAAATGGGCAGTCCTAGAGGAAAACATGTTCTTATATTGTCCAATGGGGTATAAATTGAATATATATTTTGATATTGGTGTACAAATTGAGGGATATTTTAAACATATTTTTGTATCTGGATAAATCTTGACTTTTTGCCCATTTGTTTTTGTGGAAACTAGAAACTAATGGGAAAAAAATGGAATGAAAACAACAACAAAATCAGCCAAATAAATCATAACTGATTTGCTCATCTCAGCAGCTTTTTTTCTTTTGGTGTCAATAAGTCTGTGTTAACCCCTGGTGACTGCCTGGACAAGTGTCCGCAGGTTTTTTGTTTTTTGTTTTTTTTTAATTTTGGCAATTTTTCAGAAGCATTTGCCATTGTCTTCTTACTAAGGCTGAAAGAGAGTGACAGGCCCAAGGCCACCTTTGTGTCTAGAATGGGACTAGAACTCACAGTCTCTGCGTTTCTAGTTTGGTTTAGTAGTAGTTACGATAACTCCAAAACACAAACAGTAACAAGTTACATTAAGATGGAATTGGGGTAAGAGAATTTGACTCTCCAAAACGTACATAGACAGGGTTAATTAGCATATCTTTAATCAAACTTTCATTTTATTGAAACCTGCCCAAACTGCCAGACATTCCCTTAAAATTTGTTGGTGTTGATAAGATTATCTAATTGCTCAAATTCCAAGGCACTTGGCACATGGATATTTTGAATCAAGATGTAACAAGAAATGATTAAATCTAAAGAATGAAAATCTTACATTACATTATTGTTGTTCATGTAGGCATTTTTTAAAAATTTTAATTGCAAATATTTGCTTTCCTATAGAAAGAAGCTCAGAGCAGGCCAAAAAAAAAATACAATTACTAAATCATGAATGCTGTATTAAATGGCATAGGAAAAACATATTTTATCATAAATAAATTGAAAATAATGCCCTAAATCTAATGTTAAAACTTTTATCTTTTAGTATATCCATTCTGCTGATATAATACACCGAGTAAGTATTACTGAATTACTAAAGCATACAGTATTTATAGTATATAGTATAGTTCTCCTGGAAGACAAAATATTGAAATTTTATAAATGAAAATAATTAAACATATCCATATAAAGCAGCGGTTCTCAACCTATGGGTCGTGACCCCATTTGGGGTCGAATGACCATTTCACGGGGGTCGTCAAACGCCGCAGTCGCCATTTTTTCCCTTTTCCCCTCGGCCAGCACAGGGGGCAGCACCGCGCATGCGCGGGGTAGCACCGCGCATGTGCGATGCGGGCCGCCGCACATGCGTGGTGCAGGTCAGGGTCGTGCCGTGCATGTGCGGCGCAGGTCGGGGTCGCGGCCTGCAAAAGGTTGAGAACCGCTGATATAAAGGAAGACATTATACATCCAGCCTTGTTACCATGTCGATTCTATGCACCTTTCTCACTTATTTTCTCTGTTAAAGTGCAGTATGTCTTTGATAATTTTTTATAGTAAATACAGTATTGTTTGTAAATGGCTTATTTTTATGGGTAATGTCATATATTTTTGTATAACATTTGTTGCTGTTAATACAATATAGTACAGGTTGTAGAAATTATTACAAATAAGATGTGACTGTATTTAATTGCTTGGTTTTGAACATCTATTTTAATATGGCGGAGCTGATTCTCTTTTTCTCTTTTTATTTTAGGATTTAAAACCTAGTAACCTAGCTGTGAATGAAGACTGTGAGTTGAAGGTAATTTAGAATTAATATACCACCTTGTTTTTGGAAAGTAAGCATGTCTAATCTTATAGGTCAAGACCATGATACTGAAGTGTAGGTACATATGTATATATATCCATAATGTTCTTTTGGGTTATAATTCAATCATTCTTGAATCATGTTAATATGATATAATGTTACTATTGTCATACACTCTCAGATGTATTATAAATACTCGATATCTGTTGTATTTTAAAATTTTCATTTCTTTCTGTCTGCTTAATCTCAGACTTCTTCCTAGTGTAGCTTGTTAGAAAAGAAGTGTGCTTCTGTCTCACCCTCCTTTTTTTGCTTCTCTTGCTCACATTCTTTTTTAATTGTGTCAATATTAATCTGTTTTTCTTGTTTTACAGATTTTGGATTTTGGGTTGGCACGGCATACAGATGATGAAATGACAGGATATGTAGCGACCAGGTGGTACAGAGCTCCTGAGATCATGCTGAACTGGATGCATTACAATCAAACAGGTATGAGGTTTCATTACCCTAAACTCTTAGTAAGAATCAAATAGCACAGGTTGTGCTCCATAATACAGTTGTCCAGATCCAACCTAATAAACAGTGTATAATTCTTACAGTATAATTTGGTTATTTTGGGAACTATTTAACAGTTCTTCACCCAAACTTACCGATTCTTATATATTACAATACGTTTGTGAGATGTTTTATGTTCCCATGCTAGTTAATTCTTTTAGTATTAGATACTTATTGCAGTTGTTTCATACCATATATTACCACCACTGTATTCCATTTTGAGGTGAATAGATATTATGCAAAGCCCAGGAAAGGAGTAAGAAGTCATAAGCAAAAGAAATTAAAAGCAGGATACAGAAGAAAAGAAAAGGAAGATAAAATTTAGTTCACACCCACAGTATTTACTATACATTTCTGGACTATATACTATTTCAGACAGTCTTTTGTTCTGTAAACTTACTGAGTTGCTTTGAGGAATTCTTCAGCTTTTATCCAACCATCACTTTCTTAGACTTGCTCTTCCTTTCCACTTATTAATTCTTTCTTCAAGTATTGGTTTTGTAATCTGACACACTTTCATTCTTACTATATTACCAGACTACTTCCATATACATTTTTGTACCAGTTACTCAGATTTATATTCCATCCAGGGTTTATCATCACCTTTTCATTCTTGACCCCCTCTCTTCTTGTTTTGCCATATGCACTTCTTATTCCCATTACATTAAATAAAACGAAAAATTATTTCCCCTGACAAACCCTTCTCATTCCATATTAAGAACTATGCAAAGTCCTGTTGTTGTACACAGCTTATGTTTTCAGAATGCTCTGAGTTTCCAGAACTCGTATCTGATTTTTTGGATTATCGCCGTAATCAAAAGTCATAATGTTACATTCAGCATAATTAATAGTTTTCATAGTATTATTTTTGTACACATATAGTATAGTCTAAATGGTACCAGTTCATACTTTCTGATATATGTTTTATAACTTTAATTCATAATTAAACTTACACAAATACTTCTCTCTACGTTTGTGTGTGTCTTTCTCTCCCCCACCTTTCCCTCCCTCTCTTTGTTTGTCTGTGTATATTGGATCACCTTCATTAATCCCACCACTTTCTCTTAGTTTTACAACATTAGTTTTCTTTTTCATTAATTCTTAACAACCACATGCAGATTGTATGGATTTTATTTAGCAGTAGAATATTTCTGTTGAGATTTATAACTATTAATTTCCTTTTAACTTGATTTGTTTTATCCTCAGTTGATATTTGGTCAGTTGGATGCATTATGGCTGAACTTTTGACTGGAAGAACATTGTTCCCTGGTACAGACCGTATCCTTTAGAAGCATCTATAAGTAAAATAAAACAACAGGTTGAACTGGGAAGGACATATTAATTAATATGAAGCTATGATATTGAATTCCTTCTTGTGCAAATTATTGCAGAGCTATTTTGTCAATCTTGGTTTAGGAAAATTACTTCATTCTCTTTTAAAGAAAGCTTTTTTTTCGTATGTATTCGAAATGGATTGTTGTGGCCTGGTATTTAACTATGGCTCAGAATACAAAATGCATTAGTGCCATAGAAATTAATTATTAAGAACATTCAGTTACATTAAGAAAAATACATATGTATGGGAATATTTGTTAGGAAGGTAACAGTGTTCCATGTGCCTCAGCAGTATAAAGTCATGCTGGCTACATGATCACAGAAATGTCTTTGAACAATGCTGGCTCCCTCAGCCAAGAAAAGGAGATGAGCACAGCCCCCTAGAATCAGACACGACTAGATAGGGGAATCCTATACCTTTACCTTTAGGGGAATATTATGTGAATAACAATATAATGGTTATGTCAATTCTACAATGAACCTGGCTGAAGCCATCTTGCTCGTTCTAGGTTGCCACAAGAAAAGAAGGCGGTGCCAAGGTAGGAACCAAGGTCATTCTATCAGATAGCTTAGTGGGTTGGGCATTTAGTTAGAAAGTCTGCCAAATTATTCTATGGGAGAACGTAGCTGATTGCATAGCACTGGGATGGGAAGTTTGACTTTGTAATAGTGTAACTCTTTGGAGGGAATTTCAGACTTGGTTTCACTTTTGATCATGCCGATATTTTGTAACCAATAAACATGTTCTTTGAGGAAACCTCTAGCCTCAGAGTTCTGATTTTGTTGGTTTTAGAATCGGAACCATGATAGCTTATACTGAATATTGTTCTTTGGATATTCTCCAAATACTAAAATATACACTTTGCTTTTTTAGTTAAGTAAAAGTGTAGTCCTCTTTAGTCTTAATGTTTCAAAAATAATGTCTTCCTAAAGAGAATACTAGGCTTCTCAAATTTTAATTATATCCCATTAATTCAGAGATAAAATGGGTTTATCTATTACTTGCAGTCTCTCTTTCATTTCTTCTGTTTTAATGCCCTTCAAGTATAAAAAAACAGAAAGCATTTATTTTTATTTTGAAGACTTACATTAAAAACATCTTAGTAGCTAAGTATATTTTTATATAATATGTATTAGTTGTATTTTTTGTGCCTTTTTTGTAGTATAATGACACACACTATACTATCAGTATGTATTTTTCTTGAATAAGCTTCAACAAGGGTGAATAGGGAATGATACCAGTTCTTTCAATTCCCTGTTTTTTCAGGGAATTATGTGGACATCTTAAAGATGCATATGACACACACTTGGCACGGTAAGAATGCTATGGCCATCACCACAAATAAATGCAGTGAGAATCCATAATTTGTAAGAAACCTTTATTGCCTATCTTTTAAGGCCTGATTTGCAGGTACAGTTAACCCTCTGAGGCCTTTTGAAGTCTGTTTAATGGATGTGGCTGTTTTAAATTTATATGATCATCAAAGCACCAGTTCTCTATGTTTTCTTTCTTTAAATTTAATTTATATTACATTTTACTATTACATCTTTTTTATAAAAAAATTAAGTTGTGTAGATGCAATTGGTTAATATTTGCTATACAAATCTGGATTGCATGTTTCAAAAATTTAGAAGAAGATTGGGTACTTAAATTTAAGCATATTAATATGTTCAGTCAAAGTTTCTGTTGAGTAAAATCTAAGGTTATAAATATTCCTTCTTCTCCCTGACCCCATTCAATGTAATATTTCAATTGTGAAGTTGTATTCTGGGAAGTGTGTGATTAATTTAGTTGAGGTGAACTTTTAAGCTGTGTTTGCACATTGTAGTAAACTCTTCTAACATATGATTTATTGAGCATAGTTATGGTGACCATAAACTGGGATTTACAAATTATTACGGTGGTTTCAAATGTCACATATTAAGCCCCAGTCATGCACACTTCAACATGTCTAAGTGTGATGTGTGAACTAGACCTGAATTTAAATTCTTCTTTTCTCATAAAGTATTACAAGGAAATTGTCTATATTGGCACATAATTTATATTACGAAAATATTCTAAGTTATTAAAACTTTTCAAAATATAATACTTTAAAAATATTATTTTGTCTTGGTATTTGCTTATTGATTACTCACTTTGATTATAGATCAACAGTTTGCTTTATCTGAATAAGATATTTGGCTTTTACACAATTCATTGCTGATGATTTTGGCAAGCTTCAGTTGTGGGACTTCTCGGGCCTTAAAGATGAATCTTACTGCTATTTGCATGTCTTTTTTTTAATAAACTTTGTTTTGGATAGATTCTTCTTATTTTACTTTTACTTCTGCTAATTACTTACTTAGGTGTCATAGAATTGGGACCTTGATGATTATATGGACAAATGCCACCCATCTCTGCCTGACCGTAATTGGTAACTCTTTCAATGACATTTCAGTGACCACTTCATCTACTTTATCCATTGCCTTCTACTATTCTCAACCCTACAAAGGCTTTCCTAGTGCTTCTTGGTTATTGTCTCAAGGAAGCAGGACTAATTGATTGTTTTTCTTGCAGTCTGTCTTTCTCTTTCCCTAGTGTCCTATTTTCACAGTTGTGGTAGTTTCCAGCATAAAATCGTTGCTTTAACTATTCCTCATTGCTTTGATATGTCTTAATCCTGAAGTAAGGACATTATGAAGATTTGTAAAGTTCTATTTTATATTTTATGTTCCATTAAGTCACACTCTTTGAGTCATATAAGACTGATTCACTTACTCTGTTTTCTTTGGCTATTGTTGTTTTACCTTGCTGGTCATTAACTGTACAGTAATTAAATGAAAACCTTTCTCGTAAGTTTTCCTTTATCAATCATCATCTTGTCTAAGATTCTCATTGCCTCCCTCTCCAGGATTAATCTTCTCTTTCCTTCTTCAGCCTGCTATTGTTCATCTATTCTTGAGCCTAAGAAAATAAAGATATCTGTCCCCTTATTTCTTTACCATCATTTGTTAGTTTGCTAAGTATGTTAATTGATGTAACTTTTGTTGCTCTTCTGAGCATTCTTTATTTTGAGTAATAAAATGATACTATTTGTGTATCTCAAATTGTCCATGTTTTAAAATTCAGATTTGATTCTATCATGTCTTCATTGTTATAAAAGATTAATTGTAAAAATTAAACAGATATAGGGATAAAATGCACACTTTGTCTCTCTTCATTTGCTACCCAAACAAACCTGTTTCTTCTAACTTGATTTTTAACAATACCTTCTTGTTCATTGTAGCTGCTCCAAAGAAGAATAATCAGGTATTTTGAAACATTGGTTAGCTATATTATATTCCACATTGATTAACTATGTTATATTCCACATTTTGCATAATAAAGAGTTTTACTGTTATCAATAGAGAAAGGTAAATATCTGTCCATTGTTTTTGTTGACCATCTTATGATACCTATTTGTTCATTCATCTCTCTGCCTTTTCTGAAACCTGATTATTCATTTATGTTTTTCTCCATGCATAACTGTATTCTTCCATATAAAAATGAAGTAACATTTCACTTGCACTTCATGTTCATTTTGACAGCCTAATTTTTGCCTGGTTCCTGCTTCATATTTCATGCTTCAATACTATGCACCCTAGCAAAATAAAAAAACTTCTCTTTTAGTTCTGGTATCAACTGTGATTGACCTTTTTTCCGCCATTGATCTGACTATGTCCTTATAAAAGTTTGACATTCTTTGCCAGTAATTTAGAGGGATGCCTTCTAAGAAATGGATTAGTGGAGTAGCACACCAATTATTTGGCACCCTGGTCTGTCTAAATGTTTCATTTATATCCATGTAGTTTTTATGTCAACAACACAGAAATGTTTTGTCATTGCCTTCTTCTAAGTGGTCAACTTCTTCCATACTTCAGAATCCAAGTTGTCCTCATTGCAGTTGTAGATTACTCTTATCTTCTCTTTTAATCTGACTGCAAAGGTGAGCCTATCGGCAATTGTGGCATCATTTCCAGAATGTAATTAAGCCATCTTATCATGTCAAAGTTATAATTCTGCATAAGAATTTTCTTCTGCAGCTGATCACAAATGATTCTTTTGATCACTTACAAATAATACTATTTCAGTATTATCTTTTACTGCTTATACAAAATGTCCATCGGTTACTGACTTACATACCTTCAATTCTCTTAGAAAATACTGTATTGTACATAGGTAATAGAGAAAAATAATTTGAATATGATAAATAAAATAGTTTCAAGAACATGTAATATCTAACTTCATTTTTCAAATTATTTCTCAAATAATGTAAACCATTTAGCATGTATCCTAGAGGAAGCAAGATATTTAGATCACTTGGTTTTGTTTGTTTGATATTACACATACAGCATTTTACTGATAAGAATTAAAGCTTTGTATCTCTATGGCCAAATTTATTTATTTATTTATTAAATTTATATAAATTTAATAAATAAATAAGAATAATTTTATTTAGTAATGTAAATCACAACTTCTATAAGATAAAGTTCAAGAATATAAGATAAATTCAAGAAGCTGAAATTCTTCCTGTTTCAAATATCTATTGTCTTGACATTTATCTTACTAGTTTTGGATAATATATTTGTAATACAAATAATCCACTGGTTTGGGATAAACCGTCAACTGAGAGAGATCATTGAAATAGTGGGCTATAAGCAAAAAAAATGTTCTATATTTTAAAAAATGTTCTATATTAAATAGTGATGCTGGAGAAGACTCCTGCGAGTCCCCTGGACTGCAAGGCATTCAAACCAGTCAGTCCTAGAGGAGATCAACCCTGACTGCTCTTTAGAAAGCCAGATCCTGAAATTGAAACTCAAATACTTTGGCCATCTAATGAGAAGGAAGGACTCACTGGAGAAGAGCCTAATACTGGGAAAGATTGAGGGCAATAGAAGAAGGGGACGACAGAGAATGAAGTGGCTGGATGGAGTCACTGAAGCAGTAGGCGTGAACTTAAATGGACTCCAGAAGATGGTAGAGGACAGGAAGGCCTGGAGGAACATTCTCCATGGGGTTGCGATGGGTGGGACACAACTTCGCAATTAACAACAACATATTAAATAGTCTCAAAATGCTACTTAACATAGGCTTTAAAAGTAAATAATAATTACAATGAGTAACCTCAGTTTTTGTATCTGACACTGAATCTTCATCTTGCTAATGACTTTGAGCTATGTACATTTAACTTAAAACCATTTCAGTCTTCAGTATATAGATTAGGTATTGCAAAAGTTAATTGCGTTAGGAAATGGTTTGAAGTGGGGGGGAAACTAAAATAACTTGGAAATACTTTGATGGTTAATAAAACTGCTTTATAGAACTCAGTGATTGCTTGATCTTTGAACTTCAGCTATACTCTTGTCATTTTTTTAATCCTTTAGACAAAAACCTAATTATGTCAACTATGTCTGTATTCTACATTATGGCTATTGTATTCAAAACTATATATTACTTTCATGAACAGAAAAATAACAGCTTATAGAAGAAAAGTCACACATTCATGAGAATGATTTCATGAAATTGCATTGCTTTGATGAGTGACCACCTCCATATGTTAATTCCAGTGCTCCTTATTACTTAGATATATTTGACTATAGAATTTCCAGGAGGCAGGGTAGCTGTATTTGGGATATGTATTTATACATAGGAGGTATGCTAATTTTGCTTATAATTATTTGGTTGAACTTTTCCCCTTTTATTTTATTGGGCTGCTGCTTTTTCATTTTATTTGTCCCAGAATTTTCCTTTATGGTCCATTGTTAGATATTGATCAGTTGAAGCTCATTTTGAGACTCGTTGGAACCCCAGGCCCTGAGCTTTTGAAGAAAATCTCTTCAGAGTCTGTGAGTTTAAAATTTGATTGTAATGACTCCCTTATGTGGATTTTTCTTTTCTTTGCTATCATGAAAATTGTCTGTATTTTTTTTTTTTGCTTTTTTCATTCTTTCTTTATTTCTATAGGCATCTTGATGTTTCACTGTTCTTCCTCTGTATTGCTTTTCAGTTACCTAGTTCCTCATATTATTCATTTTTTGTTTCTCTGCAGGCTATATTAGGCTTAACTAAACATTAAATATACTTTATTATATGTTATTAGTACTGTGTAGCCATTTTTACGCATGCTATTGAGAAACTGTATGCAATACTGCACATGCAAACTCTGAAACGGGAATCCTTTTCCTTCTCTTATTTCCATGCATGCCCTACATTTGTTCAGGAAAATCTAGCTCTCTAGCTAGGAAGAATCTAGTTTTTGTACCATCAACCAAAATTTGTACCAATAAGCCATTGGACTTGATAACACAGTATACCCTCTCTATTAAATGGATTGTGCATTTTTTAGAGGTTGGTCTTTGTAACTTGTATTTGTATTGTCACAGACTTTAACAATCCATGAAATGAAGTACTTGAATTGCAGTTATTACTTGTTTCAGACCAACTTTCACACACCAAACTTGGGAGTGTTCTTCATGCATTTGCAAAATAATTCCTTGTTGGCATGACCTTTGCTGAAAAATCTGAATGTTACTTCATCTAACGGTGCTTCAGATTGCATAATCCATTTAGAGTAAAAAGCATGGAGTTATAAAATTGCTGTCTAATTATTCTAGTCTTTTTTGTAAGCAGAAGTAAAGTACATATGCAGTATGTACTTTCTATATGTGTAGATTTTTAATATATGTAGATTTTTAATATAATTTAATCAATGAAATGGTAGGAATTGAGTACATCAATGGTAGGAATGAGTACATTTTTAGAAAAAATGCATGTATCATTTGACCCAAAGTGTTTTCCTGAAATTAGGCTCATAAAAGTTGAAAAATGTTTAATTCATGAGGTCTAGGAAGATTTAATAAAAGATTAAATGTGATGTTGATGTATAAAATAACACTGATTTTTTAAAAAATTCTGAATGAACATAAGGGAAATACTGTAGACGGTAAAAAGAATAATGCTGAAGAACTTCAAGGGAGATGAGCGTTTAACAAATCTGGAATATAAATAAGTAAATGCATTTACTATTTAAGCAGGTGTAAGTAAGACAGGTTCAGTAACATTGTTTCGGGAAAACTATGCAGTCAAAATTCTAATCCTGGAGAGAGTTAGAAGAACCTACTTATTGAGAAAAGGGAAAATAGCGGTGCTTCAGTTTGGTAAAAGGATGAAAACTAATTTTCCCTGTACGTTGTGTAATCTGAAAAGCATGTGCTTCAGTTTGGTAAAAGCATGAAAACTAATTTTCCCTGTATGTTATGTAATCAAAAATACTTGTCTTTGTGCTTGACAGCTTGGAAATCAGGGTCTACTTTTCAGGTAACAGGGTTTTTTCCCCTTACAGCCTCATTGATTGCAAGTGTCATATCAACTCCTTTATGCATGCTGAGTTTTGCTCTGCTAGTTGCCAACTCAAGGTCTCAGGAAACAGCATGCTGAATAGTTCAAAATGTTGTTAAAGAGCATAGCACACTGATAAATAGCAGCCTATTATCTGAAACATCTTTCAAATAAATAATTGAGATAAAAATTTTGGTTAGCCTAGTCCAGAAGTTTTCAAACTTGGCTCTTTTATGGCTTGTGGACTTCAGCTCCCAGAATTCCTCAGCCAGCGTGTCTGGCTGAGGAATTCTGAGAGTTGAAGTCCACAAGTCATAAAAGGGCCAAGTTTGAAGACCCCTGGCCTAGTCATTGGTTTCAATAACTAGTGTGACATACGGATCTGTAAAGGTAACGTTAACATGTACAAAGTATAAGATTTATTAAATGTATAAGGAATTGATTTTTCTGGGAATAAATAAATGATAGTACTGAAGAGCAACATGTTCTCCGAACAATTAAAAATTCTGGCCCCCTAACCTGGAATCTGTGTTTCAGAGATAGGGAAGCCAATTTTTTCTGTAGCTCAACTGATCCTTGAGAATAGATGAGTCTTGCTGTTGTTGTCAGTATTAGTAACATCTTAAAAGAATATCATGATATTTTCCTATGCCTGGTTAAGACAAAGGATAATTTTTCCTCTTCATACTCACTTTTTATATGGCTAACAATATGAGATCTTGATTGTTAATTACTAGTTGCCTTAATTTGCATTATTTGTTAGTGTGAGACTTGGCAATATCAAGGCTAAGGCCTTATTCTTTGGTTGATTTCCCCCCCAGAATTGTTCAGTTATACTAGTTGTCCAAAGGAGGAGAAAATAGAATCCCTATACTTTCCAACCTTTGCTTCAATTCCCCTTCTAATTAATTGCATCATATAACAGCCTCTTGTCTATGCTTGTCTTATCTGGGAGAAAACAAGTTGCCTGTCTCTTCTCATGTGACTTGCAGTTTGATAACAAAAATTCAGCAATGAGTGAGTAATAAAAAAGAAAAAGAAAACATGCTAATCTGAATTCTTGCAGATAAAGATATATATCTGCCATAAAAGTTAAGGAATGGAGCTTCTGCCTAAAGGCAAAATATTTATTGGCTGTCTAAAATAACAACAACAACAACAACAACAATAACAACAACAATAATAATAATAATAAAGTTGGAAGGGACCTTGGAGGTCATCGAGTCCAACCCCCTGCTCAGGCAGGAAACCCTATACCATGTCAGACAAATGACTGTCAAGTCTTTTCCTAAAAACTTCCAGTGTTGGAGCATTCACTGCTTCTGGAGGCAGGTTGTTCCACTGATTAATTGTTCTAACTGTCAGGAAGTTTCTCCTTAGAATGATGATCTTTAAACAAAAATATGATAATCGTATATTTTCCTAGAGAAAGTAATACTAGATTTTCAAAAGGATGATAAATTGTAGTACCATTCTGAAATTGAAAAATCTGGTATCCCTTAGTTTAGTTCGATATTTACAATATCATGCATTGGTTAAAAGCTCTTTTCTTTGTTCCCTATACAGGCAAGTTGTGATTTAGAATGAAATGTGGTATATGGAATTAAGTAGACTAATGTGTACTTTTTTTGCTAGTCACTTGTACACACTTGCTTTAGTTGATACTAAATCAGATTTCTTTTATTCACTGACAAACTAGTATTTTTGTGCTTTCTAATATTGCATGTTTGGTTTGAAAGTTTATATCTGTAGGAAAGTTTCTTAGATGCTGTACCCTCAAGGCATTCTATTATGTAGTAAAAGAGTGAAAGCTAATTTGAGCATTGACACTGTTGTTGAAATCGTAACAAAGCCCTTGACAAGGCATTTTAAGATATTAACCAGCTTCAGCAAATCATGCGTCTGACGGGGACACCCCCTGCATATCTCATTAACAGGATGCCCAGCCATGAGGTGAGATCTTAGGAGGATGTGCACATTGGTCTGCAGTTTAGAGCTTATTTTATTCACTTTGATATTTTTTAACTTTTCAAGGGCATCCAAAATTAAAGCATCATAAAGCCATTTATAGCAATCTACTCCCAATCTAAAAGTACTTACTTATCTGAGGATCTGGTTCCTCCACTTCTCTCCATATAATTCTAGCATTTTGTGCTCTAGTAGCAGGTACAGTTAAAACAAAATTATCTTTACAATGTATTTAAAGGATAATACATAGGGAACTGTCTATATTTTTAAAGGAAACAATTCATTAGGTGTGGATAACGGAAAAGATGTTTTTGATACTCACTATGTGATGATTATTAAGGCACTTTTAAGGAAGCTCATACTAGTATAGCTAATACTTCAAGTAAAATCTTGTCCCAATCCACTAAAGTTTTAGTACTAGAAAACCAATAACAAATCTGTACAAATTGTAAAATATTAGAGAAAGGTGCTGTGAACACGTATTTCCCAAACACTTTCAAAAGCTGTACAGTACTTTATACCAACTGAGGTTTTCAAACTGTCTTCATAAGAAGATTTACGTATAGGCAAGTTACTTAGTTCAGTGAAGACGTAACCAGAAGCAAATCTAAATTGATGTAAGTCACACATTTTTTTTCCTATTCTTCTTAGTACAATTGTTTACCTCCCATTTAATTGGTACCCTTGTCCTGTGCAGATGTTACTCTGCCGTAATATGCTGCAATGGATCAATGTTCAACCATCTAAGATCATGTGCCATTGCTATTTTCTAACATATCACAAGTATTGCTTATGCAGTGCATAAGACCCAAATTCTAGCCTTTATTTATAGCAGCGGTCCTCGTCCTTTGTGGCTTGGCGGTCCAGCTGGGGAGGAGAGGGGAACTGGGCCACACAAGCAGCGGGCCAGTGTGCATGTGTCTGTATGCACAGTTCATGCAGCCCAGTTGCAAATAGGCCATGGCCTGGTAGTGGCCCAGGGGTTGGGGACCCCTTATTTATAGTATCATTATCATGCTGATTATATAAATGAGAAGATAAAGGTAGATAGTAATTAAAAGAACTAAAATCAGATGAAATCAAAGTAAAAAAAAAACCAGGTCTACAAAGAAACTTGCAGTAATTAAGAAACATAGTTTAATAATACGTTTTATTTTCTTCCAGGCAAGAAATTACATACAGTCCTTGTCTTACATGCCGAAGATGAATTTTGAAAACGTATTTATTGGTGCAAATCCTCTAGGTAAGACTTAACGATAATTTCACCAGAGCAGAGGAATATAAAATGCATATACACCAGTTTGTGAACACCATTTTGGCATGGCAGATAAAGGCTTTGAAGCAGTTTTTCACATACATAGTGAAGATGACTTTGGTTTCATTTTTATACAGTCATTCAGGCTTATTCATAACACTAAATCTCTCCCACTTCATTCCTTTTCTCATTTTTCACTGATACCCAGAACTTTAATGTAATTTACTGAATGCTTGTCTTTCAGATGATACCAGAAAATTTGTGTATAAAACTTCTTTCTGAATAGAATTCTGAAATTCAAGTTACACTAGTGCATTTTGTTCCATTTATTTTTGAATTTACTTTCTAGTGTCATTGATCTATTTTAATAATTTAAAAATAGATTCCGCACCTTGCCATAAAACCTGTCTCAAGGGGAGGTTTTTCCAACATGCAACAAATTGTTTATTCATTAAAACATAACTTTCCATTCAAATGAAAAGTCAGGAGTATCAGGACGTTCTATGGATAGAGAAGGTCCGTAGATAGTGACAGTTTCAATTGTAGCATTAAATAATTTGGAGGAAATGAGAATGAGACCAGTATATTAACTGAAATCCTAAGCCCAACTTATACTTTCTTAAATATACTTATTTTTCTTACAAACAAATGCCAAGTTGGTAATTTTATTATGGCTGAGGCAACCAACCTGACGTACATAATCAAGACCTGGGCCCAGAGGGCAGCATCCCTCTGGCTGAAATATGTCCTCCTAAGTTTTTAGTTTGGCATGGCTTGGGGAGGGGGGCAGTTTTCATCTGCAAAGTTCTAATGGCTTTTCAAGGTTTTCAACCACAGATAACCAGATAACCATAGTTCCTGTGCCTTAAGTTAGGCTCTAGGGAACAGTTGATTTCTTGCTGCTGTACCAGTTTACCTGCTATTCTGTGAGATCCCTACATAAGCTGCTTGACTTTGTTACCAGTTAACAGTGGAGTCTTAAAGACTTAAAAGTCCTTGGAAATTTAATCCGGCCTACATCCAATGTACAGTCTGGAGCAGCCCAATAGTTCATGAATTTCATGGCTACCTCATTGATGCTGTCAACATTTGATCCCAGGTCCTGGAGTTGGGGCTCTGGCTATGAAGGAACAGGCTGAAGTTCAGCCCTAGCAAAACCAAGTTTGCCTGGTTCTGGGGACTTATCATATGTATTTCTAAATGAGGCTAGAGTTTCCCAGATGAAACTTAGGTGCAATTTGAAGGTCTTCTTGAATTCTTTCTATAGCTCCTGATCAAAGAAGCTGTTACCAGGAAGAAATTTGTACAGATTTATATTATGCAGCAATTGCACATGCTCCTGAAACTGGAAGGCTTTTTAAATAGCCATTAAGCCATGATTACCTCATGTTTGGACTACCATGGTGCACTCTATATGAGGTTGCCTTTGAAGACAATTCAGAAAGTTAGGTTGATTCAGAATGCACCATTGTGAACAATTAAAGACATGCTATGGGATGCCCATGTAACACCTCTGCTTTGCAAGTTGCACTGGTTACCATTAGGTTCTAATTCAAGATCCTAGTTATCCTACAAAACCCTATACAGAGTAGGGTCTCTAGTTGTTTGAGGAACCACCTGTCTTCCTTTGTGTCTGCACATCCTGTTAGATCAGACAGACTCAGCATATTCCAGGTCTTATCTGTTAAACAATATGAACCAGGAAGCATGCTTTCTATTTTGCTGCACCTGGGCTCTGAAACAGCATCCTCCCAGGAATTTAAATGGCCCCAGCTCTACTGTGGTCTACTTTATACAAACATTGAAGCCCTGGGTCTTTTCCTAGGCTTTGAGCTAGGATGGGATATGGACCCCCTCCAGGAGTGGGTTTTATGTTTATTCCACTAGGACACACCATCTCCTTTTCTATTGTCTGGTGTCATTTTGTTTTTAATTTTTAATATCACCCAGAATCATTTTTTTGTCTGTCTGTGTGTCTGTGTTTATGTTTTGTTGGAGGTTGTTTCATCTCTTTGTATCTATGAGCTGCTTTATCTACTAGGTGAGTGATAAATATGGGGAATAGCTGTCCCTCTATGATTCTCGCCTGGCCTTTTATTAATTAAATGAATATTTTTGTTTAAGAGACAAAAGAGAACTCCACACACTTCCTCCTCTTAAATAAATAATTTAGATAAGTGATTTTTTTTCTATCTTCATTTCTTCTGTTTTATTTCATATATAATGAATGTTAGTTTTCATTGATAGTTAGGTTAAGCGCATACTTTGCATTCAAGTTAAGTAAGCCCAGAGATGTGCTCTAAGATAGATGGCAATACAGATCTTTTAAATAAATATTATGAACATTTTTCCTTTTAAATGAGGTGCTCTGCTACTTAATTACTCAATATTTTCTGGATGCGAGGCAAAGTTGGCAGACGAAAGTCCAATGACTGGACATACCCCGAACTCTGCTTGCCAGTTGGTGCAAAACTAGGTCACCCCCTTGGTGCACTATGGATAGCGTGCATCCATAAACTAACAAACTAGCAATCTTAGACTGCCAGATCTATTCTGTTGTAAAAAGTATTGCAGACTTCCCTGGCCATGTACACCACACACACACATACACATACACACACACACAAAGCTTCAATATTTTTACCATTCACCTTTATGCTCAGAAACGCAACCAAGGGTTCCTGCTGAATTCAAGTCTTCAATACTCTTCTTAGAAGTACATTTATTTTTGTTAGAATGTTGTTATTCTTGCATACAAACTGAATGCCAAATATTGGCATTGGGAAATACTGATTTTCTTCAAGTTGAGTTGGACCTTTACGAGGAATTGTACATTAATCCCTCTTTTTGTTTTCTTCCCTTGGCTTCTGAAGCTGTAGACTTGCTGGAGAAGATGCTGGTGCTGGACACAGATAAACGGATCACTGCTGCTGAAGCTTTGGCTCATGGCTATTTTTCTCAGTATCACGACCCAGATGATGAGCCAGTGGCAGATCCTTATGATCAGTCCTTTGAAAGCAGAGAACTTGATATTGAGGAGTGGAAAAGTAAGTTTTCTGGTAGACTGATTTGGTGAACTCAGTATTGCTAATGCTATTCACCAACATTATTGTTTTAGCTCATGTGAAAAGATAAAGATGTCAGGAAGTAATGAAATCCAGTTTGGCAAAATAGAAACGTTGTGCAGAAATACACCTTCTGAATAGAGAAACTGAGAAAAGTTACTATAGTTGCATAAAATAAGTCAAGGACTATATGACTTACCATTAATATTAAAACAGTCCTGATGATGCTGGGTGAAGGAACGCTTTACAAAAACCTTTTCTTCACTATAATTTTTGCATTCTACTTAAAAGGATTTTTTTTTTAAATTTTGCATTTATTAAGAATTCAGTAACAGGAAGAGGCAGATGAAGGAAAGTTTTGGGGGAGGTTGTAAATAAAGAAAAAAAATAGCAGAAACAGAAGACACTGCTGAAAGTTCAAGGCAGATGGGAACAAGCATACTACCGTAGCTTTGTCTTTCTCCTCTGGCTGAGAATATGATGAGAGAAACAAACTGTTGAAGCAAATGGGCAGGAAGCTGAAGGTGAGGCAGGAGAGAGGGCTGCTACTACAATATCAGTTAGGAACTTCCATTGTAGAGTCTGAGTGACTGTTCTGGAGGGCCTCACTAATTATAGAGGTTCCATGCAAACTAAGGACCCAGGAAAATCCAAACCTTCCATGAATGGAGACTCTTAAATGGATAGAGAGGGGGCCTCAGTTGTAGATACGGTATTTACTGCATACTTGTGGGATCCTGAGCACACTGTCTGGAAGTAAGACCATGGAATCAATGGGATGTAATACAGAGCAAGTATGCTTCTACTTCTTCGTGATTGTAATCCAATTTAAAGGCCTGTCTGTCAGCCAGTTTTCTTTAGCAAACAGAGTAGAAAGAAAAGGTATCTCAAGAAGCTTTTCTCAAGTTTCTACCCAGCTTTCCAGAATAAGCTAAATTAAATAGAACACACACACACACAACCCAATAATCTATGTAAATTTATCTGGAATGAGCCATTTTTTCAATAGGACTTACTGAAAAGTAACTGCATGGTTGCTTATACTTGCTGAGTGGAGATTTTTACAGTTTATAATTTTTACAATTTTGTAAAACAAAGTTACAATTTTATAATTGCCCAATACATATACAGGTAGTCTTTGACTTACAGCCATTTGTTTAGTGGCCATTCGAAGTTACAAACAGCACTGAGAAAAGTGACTTGTGATTGTTTTTCACACTTAGGATTGCTGCAGTATCCCCATGGTCCTTGTGATCAAAATTCAAGACACTTGGCAACGGGCATGTATTTATGGCAGTTACTAACTTAGCAGCTGCAGCAATTCACTTAACAATTGTCACAAGAGAGGTCATAAAATGGGGCAAAACTCACAATAACTGTCTTGCTTGGCAATAGAAATTTTGTGCTCAATTGTGGTTGTAAATCAAGGACAATCTGTATACAAATTTGGGTCAGAGCCACATATTTCTCCTTATGAGTGTTTTCAGTGGGAATTGACTATTGAGAAGATAGGGAAGTTAAGCTGATCATTTCTAATTCTTCTTCAGAACAAATATAGTACTTGTAATTCAGAAAGGTTTAAGACAGTTTGCACAAAAGTAATTGGGATGTGGCTGCAATATACTGTATATCCAGATTGATATGTGTATTTCCCTACTCACATGCCTACACTGAATATGCGAATTGGAACTTGGAAGACATCTAGTTCCACAAAAATTGAACTATGTTTGCTGTTAGCTAGTCTGCCATTTTTCTCTAAAAAAAATACATTTCGGTCTGACTTGTAATTCCACAAGTCTACAAGATTAAAAAAAAAAATCTAGTAACGTTCTGTCAGGAGAAAGGACTCTTAATCCATTTTTCAATGTGTTTGAGAAATACAACTGCTCCAGAGATTAGGGAGAGGCCAAGAAGGCGGGGATATGGCAGTGTTGGAGATGGCCTTTATTCTGGAAGCATCAGCATCCAATTCTAAAGAACAGCTATTGTTATCTCACAGGATTGAAATAACTTTAGAGTCATTTATTTTCATCATCTGGGGTAGAAGAGGGGGAAGCAGTTATCTCTAAGCTATTGAAAGCCTTAACCCATCTTTCTTTCTCCACCAGGCCTGACCTATGATGAAGTGGTTAGCTTCGTGCCACCACCACTTGACCAGGAGGAAATGGAATCCTGAGAATCTGTTTCTCTTTGTCCCATATCACTGTGAGGGGAACATCTTTTCATAGGAATTCTCCACATATTGTTCAAGTGCCTCTTGCCATGAAGATTCTCCTTAGGGGACGATGTGTGCACGCGTGTATGTGTGTGTATGTGTGAATGTATTGAATGAAAAGGAAGGAAAAGAAAGGTTCAGAGGGGAATATTTATACAGAACCTGTATAAAATTGCATGTTCTCTTGTATTTTTGTACACAGTTTGGGACATGTTTCTACAGACCTGTTTGATTGCTTTTTCGCCTTTACTGCTGATAATCAGCTTTCATTGCTCTAGGTCTAGGCAGATAGTATGCAGGGAAGCTGAGATTTCAGATGCTCAGTAGAAATTGTTGCCATTAAATGGCTCTTCTACCAAGAAAAGACTTAGAAAATGGAAACTGAACTATTACTTGAACTGTGCTCCCTGCTTTCCAAGATGCGGGGGTAGTGGATTTATTTCAGCTACTTATTCCGACAAAGTCTCCCCACTCTTTTATAACAGCAGAAAAGTTGACTAATGAATGTCTGGCTGTCTTTAATATAAAACAGGTGTTGATGTTGTTATTTTTAAAAAAGTTTGTGCCTTAAATCAGTGTTTCTCAACTTTGGCAGCTTTAAGGAATAGGGCTTCAACTCCTGGATTTCTCCAATCTACATTCTGGCTGGGGGATTCTGGGAGTTGAAGTCCACACATTTTAAAGTTTCTTAGGTTGAGAAACACTGCCTTAAATGACTGAGAGTAAAACGAAGTCTGAGTTAATGGTCTCAGCAATGGAATTTGGAGGTTGCGTCTTTTTGGAGTGCAGGCCTCAAAATGCCTAGGTATCCTCGCCTGACTACTGTAATCAAGACACAGATATTCCAGTCATCCCTCACGAAGCAATTTGGTCATTTCTCTTTCTTATTTCTTTGCCCAACTCTGAGATGTCTCACCTCTGCTATGCTACTGTTTTGTATACCATCTTCAGATGAAATGTGGGTTTTTGCATGTTGTAGTTGTACAAGCATGTAGGCTTGCTTATATTGTTTTGCAAGAGGCAACTCAGCCAATAAATTAATGTATTCAGTTATCCGAGTTAGAGCCATACAGTTTAGCATCCATCTAACTTTGTTCAATTTATGGTTAATGTTTTGGGCACTTTTTAACAGGAAAGGAACTGATGAATATGCATCTTTCTTTAACTTTCTATCAGTGGCTTTAAAAATCAGTTCATTTATCAACTGGTGTGTGCCTGAAGAAAAATTCACCTCATTGTATTCATGAATTCAAGAAACATTTTCCTACACGCGGATGAGTGGGAGGCCTCAGTTCAAGTATTTTGTGTTCATCAGGTATTGAAGATCCAAGAACCTATTTTTAAAATATTTCCTGAAATTTATATAATGTAGGCATCATGCATGAATTGTATGCCTGTCTGAAAGCTCTGCAATATTTTTGTTTTTCTGATGGATTTGGGATTTTCTGTATTTATCCCTTTTGTACAGAGAAGCTGTTTTTTAAAAGAAAGGAAGGGGTATGTGGATAATGAAGCCATCAGATCCTTCCTTTCTCTTCAGTTCAGCCCCCTCTGCAAAGAAACCTTAGCTTGGGGTCCAGAGAACAATGCTTCGTCATGCTTTTTGTCCAGAGGCCTTCTGTAAACTAAACAAAATCACCTGTCTGCTGAACCTGCGGTTTGGGAATTCAGATGGAAATGTAGATATATTCTGTCAAATATACAGGAAGATTATTTTTATCTTGTCATTTTATGTCTAGCTGTGACTTTTCATGCATAAATACTACAAAGGGAATTTTAAAAAAAACATGTAAGTTTATATTTGAGTGGAACTCTCAAAGCTGAGGTTTTAGATGGAGGGGCCCCTGTGGAGTGCACTCCTAGTTAGAATGATGCTATTGTACTGTCTGATCTCTGGACAGAAAATACAAACTTTAAAGAGGAATTCTGCTCTAACTGGTTTTGCCAAATAGGATATCACCCAATGCAACTGGTTTTAAAATAAAGTTATTTTTCAGACTAAATGGACTGATGGTGTTTATAAATTGCCGTTTAATTGTGATAAAGTTTCTTGAGGATGCATACAGTTGGATCCCAATATTACGCATAACAGTTTTCCTAACTAGCCACATATAATTTAATTTGCCTTAAATGCTGCACTTGCTTTGCTTCATCCCTGAGAGTAAGCTGTTGAATAAAAATCCAAACTAAATCTGTTTGAAGTTTAAACTAATTATAAAAATGATTAGAATTTTTTAAAATTGCCATGGGTCTTTGTGCATGGTGATAAAGGTACTGTGAATAAATATTGGTGGTTCCCCCCTATAAGCACAAAATATAAGTAATTTTTTTAAAAAAGATGTCTGTATTCACTTAAATAATATCAATTTGGCAAGTGGGCTTTTTATATACAAACCTGAAGAAATTAACATTTGTACCCAAGACCCACTTAGTTTAAGAAAGTGTATTGCATTCCTATTTCTAATTCTTAACATTGTGCATAAATTTGTCAAAAATAACCTGGCTTCTCTTTTATTGAGGAATGTTTATTTAAACCTAATTGTAAATCTTCTCATCAGTAAAAGCCAAGTATTTCATTTGCTGCATCAATATTATAACATGGATTCAAACTATAAGCATACAAAGGATTGTAAATTTTTAGGATGAAAGTTCTTCAAACTTCTGTAGTGATGCAACCCTATAAAAATGACAAATGGAGCTGTATGATGACTCCCTAACCCAGGGGTAGGCAACCTCGGCTCTTTTATGACTCACGGACTTCAACTCCCAGAATTCCTGAGCCAGCGATGCTGGCTCAGGAATTCTGGGAGTTGAAGTCTGTGAGTCATAAAAGAGCTGAGGCTGCCTACACCTGCTCTAAACCCTCTCAAAAACATTTATACTTGACCAAGTAAAAAATAGCACACCACCATGCTCACTGGTCAAATTCCTGTCTATGAACCAAACAACAATGATTGAAAACTTAACTCTCACAAAACAAAATATTTGTTATGGGAAACAACAAAACTCCAAACTGTACTTAGTGGGAATGACCAGCCCATTTGCTCCCTTCCCTATAGCTCCTGAGCATAAGGCCCCACCTTAGAGGCAGCCTTTCTCGTCTCTCCCCTGCATTATAAGGCTGCTCCAATCCTTTGGCCCACCATGCCCAGAAGTGATCCAAGCTGAAGCGCTCATGTCCCAGGCACCCAAAGTTGGATCTCTGGAAAACCATATCCAAGCCCTGAAAGATCACAGTCGCAACTCAACCCAGACAGTTTGGAAATGAGTTCTGGCAATGGTTCTACCCTGTATGTTGAAGATCTTTCCCATGTGTGATTCCCTTCCAGCTTCTGAATCTCAGAAAATTTGCTGACTTAAGATTTTTTTTTAATCAGTAAAATCACTATTTTAAATAACAAATTTCAGAATGTTTTATGAAGCATAAAAATACCATAATGAAGATAAGTGGTATGTGCAATAGTTTTTCATCACAAAACTCAAAAGTAGCACCGCTACCTCTGATATGGAGATATCTTTGCAGTTTTCCTGGCAACAGTATGGAAAAAGTATGCTCTTGTTTTCCACTAGGTGTTCCCCCCCCCCACTTCCCTGTTAAGTTTACAACCCTGGAATTTCCTGGCTGTGTTCCTCCAAGAATTAACTACGATAGGTATGATTTTAGCTTTAGAATTCAAGCAATGGCAATCAGGTGCTGCTGCTTCTTCCGTGACTAGATCAAACTTTAAATTGCCAGAATGAAGCAACCACCTTAATCATTGGCCAAAAATAAGTCATTATTGGTACATGTTTTTGGTAGTAGCTTACATACCAGCAGATGGGCGAGCCTCTGTGTCTCTCCACATTCACACAGCTTGAAGAACTCCATTTTGATTTTACCGATGCTGCCACCTGCTGATATAAAACTTAATTTATATTTAAAATTGGCTTTAAATGCACGTTGCATATAAAGTGGACTTCTTTTTTTAAAAAAGGCCTTTTCACTCAATTGCAAAGCAGAAATTCTAAATAATACATTTAGTTTATTTGGCCTTTGGAATACAACTTAGATATTCAGATATTGTATGACTATACAAACATTTTCCACTCCGGACAGTCTTTTTAAAAAAACTGATCTACACACATACTAATGTTAGCATAAGGTGTGCCTATAAAGCACTAGATGTTCTCTGTTTAAGAAAAGGATGGAATAGTCCATGAGTATGACAAAATTGTCTGTGATTATCATTCTCTGCAGGAACCTATTAACTGCAGACACACATTTTTCAGTATGACCAAACCTTTCATAATGAGAGGCTGCATTAATTTATCCACCTAATTGCAAGCTCTCGCAATCGGCATGTGATTATATGATCAAGGAAATGTACATGACTGGCAACTCAAAACAACTATCAGCAATGGATGACAGGCAGGAAAGTAATATCCAGTCAGCTGCCCTTTAGATCATGGCTGTGCACCTCTTGCAAGAAAACACACTTCTCTTAAACTAGAAGTATTGTCTACAACCTATTCAATTATCCCAAATAGACTTATAAATTTCATATATCTCAACTTCAGAATTACCCTTCCAATCAGATGGTCTACAGCTATTGTATACTATCTTACAAAATTTTCCTTACAAAATTTGCCTCATTAATATGCAAGAAGTAACATGTCTTGGATATATGTGGAATTTATGTTGGTCTGAAGGACAACAAAAAAAGCCCATTTTATTTAAAAATATTTCTGTTCTGCATTGCTTTGACCTCAAATATAGATATATTACTATCAGAATTCACATTTTAACAACATTGTAGTAATATCTTTTTACAAAACATATTTCGAATTATAAAATAATACAGTTTTAAGCCTCAGCAAAGTTCTTGCTTTTTTAAAGAAACCTTTCTAAAATAATCCATGTTGCAGAAAACTATTTTTTGCCTTTAAACTTCCAACATTTTCTCATCATATCTGTCACTGCAATACATTAAAACTACTCTAAGTTGTTTTGGATGTTCTTTCTTACCAAAGGAGGAAGTGGGATTAACAAATGAAATGCTAATCAGATGAATGAAGATTAAGTTGTATTATTTGTATTGTATACTTTGGTAAATTTAGTAAAATTATTAAAGGATTTTTAAAAAAAAATATCCAAGAAATAAAAGTAAGCTACAGTGTGTCTTTACTCATTTACACTGCAAGTTTAGTAAGACTTCAGAAAAGTATTGGTAGTAGCAGTAAATCTGTTTTAGGCAGGCATGACTGCTACTTCTGTTACTATAAAGCAGGGGTTCTCAACCTTGGCAACTTTAAGACTTGTGGACTTCAATTCCCAGAATTCCTCAGCCAGAGGAATTTCTGACACAGAAAAGGTGAGTCCTTTGAAAGTACCTGTGAGAGGAGTGTCTAATTTGAAACTTGACACCTTCTTCCTGAGCTGATATGTGGGCAGAAGGAGGCGGGCTATACATCTCAGCGTATACACTCATTGTTCACCACACAGTTGACAAAGAAATCTTCAGTTGACTTTCCTAAGAGAAGTTGTATCTCTCTCTCTCTCTGTGTGTGGTAAAATCTAGATTGGTTCTGAGTTTCTTTGGAGTTTGGTGTACTGGAGAGTTCTACTCCAGGCACAGAAGAGATGAGCTTTACCAGGAGAAAAGGCTTCTTCAGGCAAGAAGTAAACAAGACAATGTGGGAACTTCCTAGACGATATACTGCTATCATCCCTGTAGGATCTGGTGCTTATGGCTCTGTCTGGTGAGTGGCTCTCTGGATTTCAGGGCTTTGGCAAAGCGGGAAATGGGGATGGATAGGGATATACAGGATCTTGGAATCCTGGATTTTGAGGAGGAATCACAGGAAATCACTTCATTTGACTCTGGTGAATATACATTTGCATTCTGGAAAGAAATTTGGTTTCCTTCCGGCCACATTTTTCAACGTCATTCTAAGCGTCAGTTGATCAGGTATTGAAAGGTAATCTGAGCATGGAAACCTTGTGAGTTGCCAATTGTCCTTTTTCTGCAAGGGCCCTCGTGTTACAATTATTTGGTATCTTGATCTTTAGACAGGGTGAAGCGCAAATACTATGCTGTGCTGTTTGTTTGTAGATGGAAGGAAAACAGTTCAGATATTGCTGGCATGACAAATTAATAAGGCACATCTTCTAGCACCATTTTATTTTCAACTAATGGTTATGTGCCATCAAGTCGCTTTTGATTCCTAGTGACCAAATAGATAAATTATTTCCAGTACTCTAATATAAAAACTCTATAGGACCACCAGCAGTTGATGATGATCAAATACACATAGTTTCAATTTTCCTTAGTAATAGAGATCTGCTTAAACCTTCTGGTTTCCACACTTGAGTTTTTCAAGTTAGTTGGGCTTGGATTATATATTTGACATATAGAAAGTAACTATAGCAATGCTTGGAATGATGTCTTTTTTTCACAAAACATTTATAGCCAGAGAAAAAGGATATTAATCTGCCAAAGATTTGCAGTATGACAATGCTGTATTGTTGTATGCAAAACACTTTTCCAGCTGGGTACTTCTCATATAGGCTAGTCAAGGTGTTATAGGGCCTGGGATGAGTGTTGAGATGAACAAAGAAGGTGATATGGAGGAAGGAAGGGCCTCTCTCCTTTTGTACTTCCCAATACTGAGTCCAACAGTCCCAGCTTCTACTGCTATCAGACAAGTCCTGTTTACATTAAACTATTCTTTCTGAACTACCCAATCTGCTTCGGTTAAAGTGCAGTGACTTTAACAGCTCATAGGTTCTTGGGCTGAAATGCCTGGAGCAGACATGCTGTAATAGCCAGAGTCAGTGAGTCAATGCTTCTGTCACATAGAATATATTTGTGGGGTGGGGTGATTTTGTTTCTTTATATTATGCTGGCTTCTGAGTGAGATGTTTCTATAGTTAAAATTTACATCCATGATTTTTGCAGAGCGATAGAAATTTCCACATGACAGCCTAGTTATTTGAAATGTTAATTGTGTATTGACTTATTCTGACTAATGTGAAATATAATATTTTGTAGCTACAGGCAGATCCTAGAGGATTTAGGCATTTAAATAATTTGTTTATAGCCATTCCTTTGTGTTTACGATCAAGGGAATAAAAAGGACAATCATTTATTTTGGATCTTTAACTGAGTTCAAATTCTTGCATATATATCTCTTCCTCAGAATCAAATGAACAAATGCCAAGTAACACTGCCAAACATTAAAATTAAAATATAATAATGTTGGAGGGAATTCCTTTGGGGTAAGACCCTAATGCTTTTTCTCAGGACTAAGGAAGCTGTCTGTCCATCCCACATAGATCCACTTTTGCATGAGAAGCAATGAATGAAACATGACAGGTCCACTGAGTGACTACCTGCTTTAGTATTGGTCAGCAAATACTATATTACAGCAAATACAAAACTGCTGTATTCAGTTTTCCTTGTTTTGAAAAATGAAATAGGTGCTTCACTCATTGCATTAAAAATGTTTATGGCCTGTAAAAAGTGTATTCCCTTTCCACTAAATACTGTCTAAAATATATGAACAATAGCAGTAAAGATAAAGGTTAAAACAGAAATAAATCCAGATTGCAGGAGACTTTTAAATCAAATGATTAAATTAATAATTGAATAATAATAAATAGTAATCATTATTATTTAATTAAAACCGATCCAAGTGCTGTATTCAGAAGATACATAACTGCCCATCATGTTATTCCACTTTTAGGTAAGAAATATTATAAACATTATAGGTAAGAAAATTCAGTCAAAGAGTGAGAACCAGTGAGTAAAAAAAATAAAGGCAAGAAATTAAAAGAGAAGGAAATCTAAACATAATTAAGGTTATCATAATATACTATAGCTCTCCACCCTTTTCTGCCTTTGAACATTATCTTTATTGTCTTTTTCCACTATATCCATACATAAGTCCATACATTGTCTTTTGCTCTCTAAGATTCTTTTTCAGGATCTTATCAGATTTATCTAGTTACAACATTCTCTCTGCTCACATACTCTTCCTTGATTTAGAATTATTTTTCCATATGCATTCATTCCTCATTTGACAAAACTGTTTGAGCGTACATGATTTTTACAGATCATTTAGTTTTGTACTCAATTTCTGTTAATTCATCAGCTATTCATTTTTGAACCTACCCCTATCTCTGCTTGCTTTATGGTCTCTTCTTCAGTAACTCATTCCTACCTCATTGACCTTAATTGACATTCCTTTCTAATGGTAAGGATGTTGGTAGTGAATTGAGGCACATTTTGTCCAGTATGCCACAAGCACAATCAAAACTCAGTTTTCCTTCCAGAATTCTCACACTTTCTATGCAAGCCAGGATCTCTAATCTAGAGACTAATTTCCAACACTGCTGTCCATACCCCACTTCCGGCCTCCTCTTCCTGTTCTTCTTCTTTCCACCTATACAGAGAGGAGGCAATTGTTTATTCATTTTTAAGTGAATATTAATACTAAGTGCTAAGAAATTATAGTTCAACATTTTAAAATCTCTCCTTTAACATTTTGATTGGTGATGTTACAAAGTGCCCTGAGAGATGGAAGAGTTTTTGAAAGTTACAATTTTTGGTATTGAATTTTGTGTCCCATTATTTGAGAAGGCTATGGTTCCCAAACCTAATATTCTCCAGATTGCAATACACTAATGCTGGCAGAGAATTATAGTAGTTCCAAAATTTCTAGAAAGCATCAGTTGAGAAGAACTAGTAGAGAGCCTACATTTAGGTTATAACATATAATATATGTAGAAAGAAGTTTTTATAGGTACACTTTATGCACCTAGAAATAAAAGTGTCTGTGTAGATATGCTCCCCAGGTAACACAAGATCCAATTTATGTAGACTCAGCTTTATACAAATATTTCTATAAGCCATGTCTAAAATGCATAAAAGTGCATTTGTGATGCAAATTAGTACATATTGTAGATGAATTCCAGATCTACACAAAAACTAGATTGTGCAGTTTTCCAGAACAGAATGGTTAAATAAGTCAGGCAGTGTCTACAGTCTTTGGTTCTTCACCATGTAAAAATGCAGTGGCAAACATATTTACCACCATGTGTTATGAACGAAGCCTTAAATTTATATGGAAGTGTCCTTATGCATGTTGATATATACAGAAATTCAGTGAATTTTCATCCAAATACTGCAGCAGTACAGATAAAGCTACAGTCCTAGTTATGCTTACTATACCATAAACTTCAATGAATAAAAGCTCTCTTACATATAAATATGATTAGGATTTCACAGATCAGCGTAATACTTCCATGTAATTTCTTTCTGAATGTTTTTCTCTTATTTGCCATAGTTCTGCAATAGATAAGAAAACAGGGGACAAAGTAGCTATCAAGAAGCTCTGTCGCCCATTCCAGTCTGAGATTTTTGCCAAACGAGCCTACCGTGAGCTCACACTGCTAAAGCACATGCAGCATGAAAATGTGAGTAACTACTTCTCTGAGTATGTTTGCTTGTACCCAAAAGAGTTCTCTGTGTCTTTCACAAATAACAATTGAATGGAAGATAGAGCTGAAGTTTCATTTAATATCATCATTTCTATCTTCACCTGAGTTGATAGTCAAGACAAAAATCCAAATAAATAGCAAAATATGCATGCCCAGAAGAGTAACAGCTGGCAGTAACAGCTTCTATGAAATAACCAATTCATCCCTGCGTTTGATGGCTAGATCTCATTAATTCAAGTTGCTATATTGACTCAAAAGTTATAAATCACTGCCATACTAAGTTTGGATCATCAGTTAACTATACTTGCAAAGATGGAAGACAACCAGCCAGACAAGTTCTAATATTTCCTTTTTCAACCTGATTGAGTTGAGATATGTTGGATGCTTTGGGATTCTGCAAATTGTAGCCCCAGTACATCTGAGGCTGAAATTAGACGTAATAAACATTCTGTCCAGTGGATGAAAAGGGGGATAAGTTTATAATACTCATTTTCAATAACGATAACTTGTCATGACTTTAACATAGCTGGATGCCCTGGTCTGCCTACTGATAATCATATTTCAGTTTTTGCTGAAAGATTTAAGAACCAAATAATTGGTTGGATAAATTATGCTTGGCAAAATGTAATTATCTACAATATGCTATGAATAATTCAGATACTCCCAAGCAGCTCCAGACAGTGGTGGGATTCAGTCAGTTCGCACCACTTCGGCAGAACCGGTAGCTAATTTTTTGTTGCCCAGGCCAGAATGGACTTCACACAGAGAACCGGTTCCCACCACTGGCTCCAGAGTGTAAAAACAAGCCTGCTTCGCACTCTGCTGAGGGGTTTCTAAGGTCCTGATAGTGATAGTTGCTTCTTAATCCATTTTTCTTCATCCCTCCACCCCAATTTTCTAGCAATAGTGGACTTACAGTACTGTATACAAGCTAGGCCAGGAATAGGCAACCCAAAACACTCAAAGAGCCACTTGGACCCGTTTCCCACCAAAAACAAAACACTGGGAGTCGCAAAACCCTTTTGATATCTAAAAGGAAGATAACACTGCATATATCCTTTTTTACCTTTTATATATATATATATACATATATATATATGGTACGAAGTGAACCTAGCTTTCGTTGGGAACTTCCAACATCATCAGGGTTAAAAGAGCCAGTCAAAGAGTTGTCTTAAACCGGACTAGTCAACGTCTGCACACGGACCTTAGAACGTATCAACGGTCTCAGCTGTTTAATTTGCATTACGGATGTTATCCCTCTGACATTGCCTCGATCTCCTGGTGATCGTAAATTATTCACTTTGTACCATGAATATACCCAGGAGTCGCATTTTAACAGATATCATTAACCATATATATATATATCATAAAGGTAAAAAAGGATATATGCAGTGTTATCTTCATTTTAGATATCAAAAGGGTCTCTCTCTCTCTGTTTCTCTCTCCCTCCCTCTCTCTCCCTCTCTTTCTTTCTGTCCTTGGTCTGCCAGTCTCTCTCTCTCTCTCTCTCTCTCTCTCTCTCTCTCTCTCTCTCTCTCTCTCTCTCTCTCTCTCTCTCTCTCTCTCTCTCTCTCTCTCTCTCTCTCTCTCTCTCTCTCTCTCTCTCTCTCTCTCTCTCTCTCTCTCTCTCTCTCTCTCTCTCTCTCTCTCTCTCCTCTCTCTCTCTCTCTCTCTCTCTCTCTCTCTCTCTCTTCTCCCCCCTCCCTCTCTCTGATCTTCTGCTCACCTGGCAAAAGCTGGCTTCAAGCTGTTCTCCAACAAGCTCAGAGGTAGGCAACCTCAGCTCTTTTATGACTCATGGACTTCAATTCCCAGAATTCCTGAGTCAGCATAGCTGGGCTAGCTAGCTCTCTCTCCTGCTTCCTGCTTCCTGCTTCCTGCAGAGACGCAGCAAAGCGAGGAGCTCCGCCCAATAAGCTTTTCAGCTCCTTGTAGAACACTGTGAGTGAACTCTCTTTTACATACACATACACACACGAACACACACATAAACACAGAGACAGAGAGAGACAGAGAAGCAGGGAAGCGTAAGTGCCTCTCTCTGTCTCTGTCTCTCTCTGCAAATGGCAGAGGAGGCTGGGAGCCACAGGGGAAGGCTCAAAGAGCCACATGCGGCTCCAGAGCCGCAGGTTGCCGACCTGTGAGCTAGGCATTGCAGTTACTGCCTGATACAGGTTCTGAATTTCTGTACTTCAGGTTTAATGCTACCGCCTGATTTGTGGTTTGGGTAGAAATCTGGTCCTTTCATTATTATTATTATTTATTAAATTTCTATGCCGCCCTATTCTGGGAACTCATACTATGCATTCATTAAGCTACAGGTTTTTTTAAATTTAACTACGCTATGTACCAGCTAGCACAGCAAAAGTTGTGCTAGCTTACTGTAGGGCAAGTGTAAGGTAGCCAGAACTGGCTGTAAATGATATCTAAGAAATTCCACTCCTGGCACCTTCTTTCCTGTGACTCTCACTCTGATTTATTTTATGTAAGCAAGTCCTATGCACTTGATTGTGGCAAGGACAGACGTGACACATCCTTGTTACATGGCATCTTCTTGACATTAGTCTGGTGTGTTGGAATCTCCTATTCTCTTCATGAACTAGATAGGAAGATTGCAACATCATTTTGCATGACACTCTGTTAATGGGAATGTCTTTCTTTTCTAAATTCAGTAGTCTTTTAGGAATAGGAATCCAGTCTGAGTTCTAATAAGAATAAAACATATGCAAACAGATATGCTTGCAGATTTCTATAATTCTTATTTTCTCAGCTACAGTAGTGTCAGCTGTGGTGCAGCATGCTCTAATTAATTTATAAAATATTGGTGCATCCAGAATTTGAAACATACATTCTGTACAACTATCCCTGGATTTATTCCCTGGTCTTGGAGCTTCCTATGAGAACATCATAAAATATAAGACTTCCCCTCTCCCAGCCCATTGCTTGGAAAGGCCTCAAGTTGCCAATTAACATGGCTTGGTTTTTATCATGTTAGATAGATATGTCCTTGTATTCTTTGTAAGCTAACATTCCAAGTCTACCTCTTTGCAGGTTATTGGATTACTTGATGTCTTCACTTCAGCTACTTCATTTGATGGATTCCAGGACTTGTAAGTTTGCATGTTCTACCGCACAATATTCTATAGTTCTAGGGCAGAATTATAACAGAATGGGGAGGGACCTTAGTGGTCTTCTAATCCAACACCCAGCTCAAGCAGGAGACCCTGTACCATTTCAGACAGATGATTATTTAATCTCCTCTTAAAAATTTCCAGTGTGGAGCACCCACAATTTCTGGAGGCAAGTTGTTCCACTGATTAATTGTTCAAACTGTCAGGAAATTTCTAGGTTGGTTCTCTCCTTGATTAGTTTCCATCCACTACTTCTTGTCCTACTTTCAAGTGGTTTGAAGAATAGGTTGATCCTCTCTAAAAGAATTGCTTTTAAAGAAGGCACAATGGCTCAGTCCATTAATCATTTTCTCTCAAAATCTGTTATTTTCAAACATAGGTCTATACAGGTTCTGTCACTAAGTTTAGCAATAAATAAATAAATAGCTATATGTGGCATATATGGCATAGAGCAGTGTTTCTCAACCTTGATAATTTTAAAGCATATGGACTTCAACTCCCAGAATTCCACAGCCAGCAATGGTGGCTGTGGAATTTTGGGAGTTGAAGTCCACATGTCTTAAAATTGTCAAGGTTGAGAAACACTGGCATAGAGCCTGGATACTTGAGGGACCACATGTCTCACATAGCATCTGTCTAGCTGATTCAATCCTGCAATCTTGATATGCTCCAGATTCCTTCAATTAAGCAATGTCACCTATTGAAGCCCTGGAAGCATGTTTTCTCTGTAGCAGTTCCTGTCCTCTGAACGACGTTCCTTCCAAGATCCAGATGGCTCCTACCCTACTATTGTTTTTAAAAGTTGTGAAGAACTGGCTCTTTTTCCAGGCCTTTGGTTAGGAAAAGTAATGCCTCTCACTTCACTGTCTTTGTCGTTTTTATCTTTATCTTTCATGTTTTAGTGATCTTATTGTAATGTCATATTATTGTGAATTGTTGATAGTTGGGTGGCATACAGGTTTAATAAGTTATGGTTGGTCATACAGTCAGCCAGAAATTTAGATTGGAGTTGGCATTTTTTATTCACCTATTGAGGCTTTCCCAAGGACCTGGAATAGGCAGATGTTGTTGTTTCTTCACAGGATATAAGCTGTTCCAAGTAAAGTTGCCTTTTGCAATTGAGTGATGATGATTTTGTCAGTGCCAATTGTCTTCAAGTGGTGCTCCAGATCTTTTGGGAATGTACTCAAGATGTGACTTTTGCTGCAGTTGTTCTATTTCTTTTGGAAATGTTTGTATTTTCTGGTTTTCTCCAGCTTTTTCTCTACTATTCTATTCTGCTGTCTCCAGGTACTACTATATCCACTATCTTGACTTTTTGTCTTTCTTATCAACTATTGTTAAGTCTAAGGTGTTGTGTGGCAGGGGTTGGTCTGCTTGAATTCTAAAGTCCCAGAGCACTTCAGTTTATTCAATTTCTATTATTTGGTCTATTTTATGATGCCACCAGTTTTTGCTTGCAAGCAGATGGCATTTCTTGCAGATATTCCAGTACACCATTGTTACTTCTTTGTCATGCCATTCTTTCTAGTCAGACTGTGTGATTTTCTTGCAACAGCTAATTAGGGGTTCCACTGTTTTTTGCAGTTTATATTATTATTATGTTTGGTTGCATAGTCAGCCAGATGTTTAGGTTGGATTTGGTATTTTTTTATCCACCTACTGAGTCCTTCCCAGGAACCTGTGATAGGTAGATATTGCTTGATGGTATTATGGTTGGTCTCACAGTCAGCCAGATGTTTATACTAGATTTGATATTTTTTATCCATCTATTAAGTCCAACCTGGAATAGGCAGCTGTTGTTGTTTGATGGTGTTAATGATATTGTCAAAGGATGTAAGCTGCTTCAAGTAAAGCTGCCTTTTGCAATTGACTGAGAGCAATTTTGACAATGATGATTTTGTTCAAGTACTCCAGTTGTTTTAGGATTGCATCCAAGGTTGCTACTACTATTGGTACTATCTTTGTTTTCTTTTGCCACAGTCATCTAATTTCAGGTCTTTGTATTTTGTAATTTTCTCCCATTCTTTCTCTTCTCTTCTGCTGTCTCCGGGTACTGCCATGTCCATTATCCAAATTTTTTTTCTCTTTTTATCAACAAGTGTTAAGTCTGTGGTGTTATATGGCATATGCTTGTCTGAAATCCCAGAATACTACAGTTTCTTCATTTTTCTAACAAGAAACATGACAAAGTAGCAACAATGATGCATTGGAATATCTGCCACTTATCTGCAAGCAAGAGCTGCAGAATAGGCAAGATTCTCATTATTATCATATACACAAAGACATGAAATCACAACTGCTAGTTCTTTAGCTGTAATATATCCGTGTAGTGTATGTGTGGATACAAGCAGTGTGGCTTTTTGCAACTGACAGATGGAAATTTTGTCAATACATAGTTTATTATTGCTGTTACTATTGTAAAGTACACATTAATTTTTGCACACAATTTAGCATCCTGGAAATTCTGTCTTTAATTGTTGCTTTTAAATGACAAACTTTCTGGGGCCAATCTAGTGAAATAATTGCTACCCATAATCAGATGTCCTGTCTTTTTACATTTTTTTTTAAATTATTCCCATTGGGTCCAATTTCCCAAATGAAGAAATGATATTTTCACCATGCCATGCATTTTTTTCAACTGGAGCTTTGAGGGCAGAGATTTACATTTGAAAAATGAATGACATGGGAGGAGAATATGCTCTTTGCCAGAATTGGAATCTCATAACAAGTTTTTATCCTTGTAATGTTTTAATATTTAATATTTATACAAAAAAATGCCCTCTGAGAACAATCTGTGTCACACAAAAGCCAGTCAGGAATTTGAATACAATCTGTACTATGGGATCTGCAATATTTAATAAAATTGATTGAGGTGATATTTATAATATGTTCATTAATTAATCATAAAACATAATTGCAAGAGACATTAGAGGTCGTTTCATGAAACTTGCTCAATGCATGATTTAAAATGCAAAACATGTTACACTATGCTGACACAATCTAGCTTCTACATAAATACCTTTAATAGAAACCACTGCATATCAGGGTAACAACTAGCGGAGTAACATCGATAGAGATGTCCTTTTTTTTTTCTTTACATTTCAAGACAGTTAATTTTTCCATAAACAGTTTGTACAGTTTCTTTTAATATTTAGCTTAGGATGTGCTTTCTTTAATTTTATACATCTGTCCTTTTTATATTCTTTGAAGGAACAATGAATACTAAACAATTGCTCAAAGTCTAAACTAATCGCATAAATTTAAAAGTAAAACAAATATCAGCAGCACTAAGGCAAAATATGAATATATAATATTCAAATACATATAAAATTGGGCTAGTCATTTTTAAAAAGTCTTTATGCAAAACAACAAACACATAGTTATATGTTTAATGTGCATTGGTTTTAAAAGCTGCAGAGTGCAATTTGTGAATACAATATTTTTTTTTAATTTTGCTGTTGTTTTCTGATATTCTTGCCAGTTCTACTATTTCCAGATACGGGTCTAGCATTCTTCTGAAATTTATGGAAGTGGGGCACAGAGTGAAATTGGAGATTTTAATTAGTAATTGGTTTTAATTAATAAGAGAGAACGACACTGCTGTCAACAGGGCTTTCAGAGGTAGACAAAATAATGAAGAAGTAATCAAAATAGAACTCATTCCCCATGTCCCTGTAATGGAAACAATAACATACAGAACTAAACAAAGATACTTATTGACAGAAGACCCATAATGCACCCAATCTTGACCGAACTAGCAAAATCCAACCTCTTCCCCAGATTAAGTCAACCTTCTCTGCAGCACTGAGCAGCAATCCTGTTTTTGAAAAATAAGTCTAGTGTTCTTTCAAAAGGGCACTAAGCCTGTCTTTATAAGAAACCTGTATAACATCTGACAAATACTTCAGGAAGTGCCAATCTGGCATGTAGGCAAGTATCTCTGTGGAAACTATGTCTCTCGTGCTTACTGCAGTCCAAATTGAAATGACTGTGGAAGGCAGTCCCCATGATTAGAGGGTGAGAGGCATGCCCATAGCAGCTTAGAGCAGCCATTAGAAGATGGGCAGGTTCCAAATCCTGACCATCACCCATATCAACAATGAAGCATGCTAGATTGTGTCCAGAGCAAGAACTGTGTCAGGAGTAGATGGAGAACACCACTTTAAGTTGAAACAATTCACTTTAAGATTACTTTAAGCTGCCATAGCTGTGGGCTGGGGATATAAAAACAATACCATAAGGAAATGTTTGTGCCATGGTTTGTACCATAGTTAAGGGTTTCAAAGATGACACTTACCTCTATGTAATTAGTAACTACATAAGAAGTCAGTGCAAATCAACTGGTCCTCAGCTTCCATTCAATAGCTAGTTTATCTGGTAGTCCTTTGTGTTCCATGTGTTGTATAATAAACACAGGGCCAGAAATTGAAAAGCACGAATTAAATGGATCTGACAAGCCAGCAGTGTGAGTCTCACATCAACTAAACTATTAAATTGACAATAGACTTATTTAAGATAATAGAAGTAGTGGTTTCAGAGAAGTTCAGATGATTTTGTTATGGACTGCAGTATAAAGATCGTTGGAATAACACAGTTTGCTACAGTATTTTGTTAAAGAGCTAGTGTTCCCATTCCTGGTTCTAAATTATAGCCATGCACTCTTATTTTCAGAAGTGGAATTTCATAAAATCAGTACGTGTCTTAGCATGGATTAGCTACTATTTCTGGTGAACCATATTATAACTTACATCTTTCCCTGATACTTACTTTTTAAATATTTTTAGTTACCTGGTGATGCCATACATGCAAACAGATTTACAAAAGATAATGGGACACCAATTCAGTGAAGAAAAGATTCAGTATCTGATCTACCAGGTTTTGAAAGGCTTGAAGGTAAGTAACTTCAGAAAAACTCAGAACAGAGATTTCTGCCAGCTTTTCCAAAAGATTTCATTTCTTTAGTATTTTTGTAGTGACAACATCTTTTAATAGATTCTGAACATAGAATCATAGCATTGAAAGGAGTGAGGGGAACCTTAGAGATAATAAAGTCTATCTCCCTGCCTAGTATATGGATTTACTCAGTGGTGGGATTCAGATATGTGAACAACTGGTTCTCTGTGTGGATGCTACTTCTGGAAGCCCATTCTGAGCCTGGTAACAAAAAATTAGCTACCTGTTCTGCCGAACTGGTGCAAACTGGCTGAATCCCACCAGTGGATCTACTACTTTAGTATCCCTGACCAAGAGCCATCTAGCTGCTATTAAAGACCTCCAGCCAAGCAGTATGTGGACTGATGAAAGACTGTATCCTTTTCTTGTTAACTTAATGTCATTTTCTCTTGTCTTCTGGAACAACTCTAAATAATTCTGCCCTGTCTTCCCAACAATAGCTCTTCAAATATTGGGACAGCTTCAGTATCATATTTCTCTGCAAACTTCTTCTCAAGCTAAAGACATCCAGCACCAGATATTCCTCATTTATTTTGCTATCCAAGTCATCTTATGGTCTTAGCTGCAATTTTGTGAATAACCTCTTAAAATGTGATACTCAGAACTATTCAAGGTGCAGCATAACCAATGCAAAATAGAGAGGAATGATTTTCTTGTTTTGACATGTTACATCTGTTGGTGTGGCTTTTCTTTTTGGCAGATGCCTTTTGGCTCATAATTATTTTATAATAAATCCACCAAGACATTCAGATTATTTTCCATGTCCTGATGTGGAGTATGGTCTGCTATTTGCTATAACCAAGCTTTTGTTTTTTCCTACACGATTGACAGATTTTACATCCGTCCCAGTTGAAGTTAAGTGTGCTGGTTTCTGCCCATTTCCCCAAGTTTTCAAGATGCTATGGAATCTTGATATTGTCCTCTTAAAGCATTTGCTATCTCCTCATATATTTGTTATCTACAAATGTGATAATTACTTTTTTCTAATCTCTCATTCTAGACAGTAATAAATATGTTGAATAACACAGGGTCTAACCCTGGTGATATGCCATTTGACACCTTCCCTCAATACAACGCACAGCCACCCTTTGTGCCTGTCAGAACTTTGATAGCTGCCTTACCTGAAAGTGATTTTTCCTAAACATGAATCTCTCCAACTTCTCTTTAGGAAGCTTTATTAAAATGAAAGCAGATGTGGTAAAAGAATTCCAGCCAATTTCCTATAATGCATCCCTGCAATAATTCCAGCCTGATAGAGCAGGGGTTCTGAACCTTGGCTAGCTGGCTGAGGAATTCTGGGAGTTGAAGTCCACAAGTCTTAAAGTTGCCAAGGTTCAGAACCCCTGTGATAGAGAGTCAGTGGCATGATGGCACTCATGGGTGTGATTGTACAAGCTCTGTTTTCATCTAAAAACAGCATAAGCCAGTCAACTTTGTGCCATTTTCTCTATTAAGGTCTTATGACAAGCCTTGCCTAGTGGTTTGCTGAACTCAAGGTATACTCCTGCAGTCAAATAAACTAGCTACTTGTCCAAAAAGATCAACTTCATTTGACATTTCTTCTTGAGGAATGCTTGCTGGCTTCTGCCAAGTAATTTATGTTTTTTTTAAATTCTCCCTAACCAATTCTTTAATAATCTATTGCAGAGTTTTGTCATGTGTCAATTACAGGCTTACTGGTTGGTGATTCTGGTCCTTCCCTCCCCCCCCCGTCCCCCATTCCTATATGAAGATCAGAACAATATTTTCCCTTCTCCATTCTCCATAATTTCTCAAAGATCACAGAAAAGGGCTTGGAGGTAACATCTGCAAGCTCTTTCAAGATTTTTCAGATGCATCTGGTCTGACTTGGCAATTTAAACATGTTCACAGAAGTCACATGCTCCCTAACAGATTGCCACTCCTCCCTAGAGGGAACTGTTTTTTAATAGAACAAGCAATAAAAATATCACAAGGAAGATGCAAGAAAAAAAGAGGTTGAAAAGGGCCTTTTTTCTGTTTGTCTTCTGTTACTACATTACCATTTCTCTTACAAATGGGCTCATCTCTTTTCTTTTTCTTCATTTACTATTGAAATGGCCAGACAAAAAAAATCTTTTTTGTTGTTTTTACTTCCCTTGTGTCCTTAAATTTCTTTTGTGCTTTACCCTTTTGAACTTCCATGTACCTCTTGCATGATTATATGTGCTTGCAAGAGCTGATTGTTAAATTTTCTGGAATTTTGTGAGCTGGTTGACAGCAAAGGTAATCTTGACACCTACCGTAGCTGTTCTGTAGCTAGGAGTGTGCCTTATCAATGGTAACTGTGCCAGCAAAGCTTATTCTTAAAACATTTAGCAGCATACTACTAATTATATCAACTAAGTTGATCTTTTTGGACAAAGTGGCTAGTTTATTTGACTGTACGAGTGTACCTTCACTTCAGCAAATCATTAGGCAAAGCTTGTCATAAGCTTCCATTTTCCTTTTACTTTTTAACTCAGTTGAAAGCTTCCTATGCATTCACAAATTTCTTGAACTGCCCCCTTCATTTTTTTCCTCAATGAAATGCTTTGTAACTGTGCTTCCAGGATTTTATTTCTGAGACATTTCCAACCCTCCTGTGCTTCCTTTGTCCAGAGCATTTCGTCAATGGGATCCTGCCCAATACTTCTCTAAGCTTATGGAAACTCATTCTTCAGAAATCTAGTGTCCTTGTATGGGAGTACTCCAATTGCAGTATCTTCAATCCCAAGAAGATACTGTCACTTCCTCCCAAAATCTTGTTTTTTTTTATCTCTTCAACCAATTGTTTCTTATTGGTTGGGATAAGATTTAGAAGGGCCAACTCCTTTGTCTCTTCCTCAGCCTTTTGGGAAATGAAACAATCAAAAAGGCCCCTGAGCAAATTTGAGGACTTTACAGTATTAGCTGAACTGGTTTTCTAAGAGATGTCCAGGTAGTTAAGTCTTCCTATATCTCTTTGCCATAAAAGGTCTGTAATCTAATACAGGAAGATTGTATTCAAGTCTGCTTAATTTGGTGGTTGAATGATAAATACGGGTAGTCCTCAACTTACAGTCATTCACTTAGTGACTGTTCAAAGTTACAATGACACTGAAAAAAGTGAATTATGACCGATTTTCACACTTACGGCCATTGCAGGATCCCCATGATTATAGGATCAAAATTCAGAAGCTTGGCAACTGACTCATATTTATAACGGTTGCAGTGTCCTGGGGTCATATGATCACCTTTTGTGGCCTTTTGACAAGCAAAGTCAATGGGAAAGCCAGATTCACTTAACAGCCCTTTGGGCTCAATTGTGGTCATAGGTTGAGGCCTACCTGTATTGTGAACTAAATAATAAATCAAAGTATTCTTACTCATAGGTTTTCAACTGGATCCTCATGTTCAAATTCCTAGGTCTCCATTCATGTACCAAATTATTTTATACATAAGAGCCCCAGTATCTGCCCTGTCACTTTTGAATGACTTAAATCCTTAGGTCTTTGCATTCCACTCATGAATCTTGTCCCACCAAATTTCAGTATGGTAATGCCTTCTAAATCATAATCACTTTTCTGCATGAAGCCTTCTATTTTTTCTTGTTTCCTCCTCATACTTTGTGTATTTGTATAGAAACAATTAAATCCTTGGTTTGCTTGGCCTATTGCTTTATATACTTATGTCCACATGAAGTGGACACCACCACTTACAGTACCTGGAGTTTCTCATCTCAGAAGCATCTCCCATTTTTGAAGTACAAATAATTCCCATCCACAGTATCAGTCTGTAACCAAGATAGCTTAGTTATGAGCAAGATGGCTGTTATCTCTGTAGTTAATTGTTCATTATCAGTGTTCTCACCTTGGTTCACACCTCCTATCATGCCCATCCAGCGGTGACCACACCCCCTGGGGATTGCTCATGATTTAGCATATGAAGAGTAATGGAAGATTGCCAGAGCTCATGACTTAGCAAAGATAAGGCATGAGAAAGCTGCAGGGAAAGTAGTTTATTTCACCAGAGTCCCCCTCACAAGAACAAAAGACCTCATTAGGGTTGCTTTATCCTTGTTGACAAGAAGCTCTGAAGAATTCGAGAATATTGGATTATTTTTCTTTTCAGTAGAAACAGTGTTTCCACTTTCTAAGGATTGTTTCGAGACAATTAATCCACATGCAAAGATACATTGTGTACCCTAAGATACTACATAAAACATGCTCTATTATTTGGAATCTTGATTAATATCAGTTATGGAGGAGGCTGTATGTAATCTTCATGTGGTGTTTTTCTTCTTTTGCAGTATATTCACTCTGCTGGAATCATTCATAGGGTATGTTCTTTTTAAAGTTATTTCTTTTCTAGAGTGTACAGCTTACCAGTGCAGCCTTCTAAAACTTGGTGCCTTCCAGGTGTGGCTCCCATAATCTTCCCAGCCACAAATGCCATTGGCACCAAGCTATGGAAGACTGCACTAGTGCATATTCCTAAACTTCTTTTGTTGTCAATCTTTTCAAACCTCTTTGGTATGTTAAAAAGATCACCTAATCTCTATTGCTATGCTAAAAACCAAATGACCTTTGTTTTCAGTCCCCCAGAAGAGAACCTGCACATCTCCCTAGAAGCCTCTTGGCAGTGGGTGGCAATGTCCTAATTCAGGCCCACCAGCATGTTTCAAATAACCACAGCTGTTCCTATTCAACTGATATCATCCTATCCCCAACTTGTTTCCTTTGTAACATTAATGTGGAGAAACATGTTTATGCAAGAATATAGAGAGGGGGGGGATGTGTGAAATTGCTAAGTTCCTTTTTTTCTTTCTTAGCCCACTGATTCTTCCTTATAAAATAACCCATCCCCAGGAAAACAACAGAAGAGTTGAGATGTTCTCCTTCCATATATTTACAAAGATAGAGTTAGTTAACTAAATCAGGATTTATTTAGCAATGCTTCCCACTTTACAAGCTAAGCCAAAGACTAGCAAACTGTATTAATATGGGAACCTGGCCAATTGTACCTATCTGTCCTTAGAAAAAGGGTAAAAAAAATCATTGTGCAGATCCAAAACTTTTTGCTGTCAGGAGCAGGGCCCAGATCATACCCCACATGATGCTCAGGCCAACGTTTTAATAAACACAAGTCTCGGTGCAATGTTCACATAAGAATTTCTGTCTCTCCAGTCTTCCTTTCTTCTGCTGCTGATGGAAATTGGGAGCTATGTGGCACATCTCAGCTTAGGAAATACATTCTATCCTCACTGAGAGGTACTTCATTTGACATTTCCCTCATGCATTTTAGCATCAAACCCTGTAATCCAGCCTGTTGGCTCACCTTTTTCTATGGCAGCTGAAAATTGCCTGAGGAAAACATATTACATGTCACCTAAGCAGAAGACATCACTAGACAGGCCTTGTGCATGCCCTGAGGCCAGTTTTTAAACATGGAAATAATCAAATGAAAACATTACAGAATTGAGGGAAAATGCATGTCTAGAGAGAGTCTATTAGGTACCTTTCAAAGAGGAAGAACACTTCCCTGGTTGAACACATGGAGCAGAAATGTTTCACACTGTCCTATTAGTACATACCACACAATTGCAGAGCAATACTCAGAACCTCGGAGACCATTTATATTCTCGTTAATTGTGGTGAAGGAGAGGAATTTAGCTCTTAATAATTACAACAGAGGAATTGGGAAATGAAAAGTCTTTATAGACTGACTACTATCCCCTCTGGCTTGTTATTCTGCTGCAGCAGCACACTAGGGAGAGACAGGAAAACAGGTTTTCTCTTTTTTCCTCCTGTTGAATGAAATGGAAGGCAATTTGCCAACATGGTATCGGGTGTTTGGGAGAAAATTGTTAAGAAGAATAAGGAAATTTAGATCTGGCAAATCCACTGGTGTTTTGTGCAGCACTATTAGTAGAACATCTATGCCAGTAGAGCATTGGCAAAGCAGGAAGATTGGGTGTCCTTCCCTCCCTTGGCAAAATATTGCTAAAGCTGTCAAGCGAGTTAAAAACTTGCTGCCAACCAGCAAGAAGAGTGCAATCTAAATTGCATCCAATTTTTGAGCTTAAAAGAAAACTATTAAATTAGTGGGAACCAGATTACAGTTTAAGAGCTCATCCATGCAGTTCCTTACGGTAGCACAAGCATACCCCATTACTGTTTCCCAAGGACATTTCTTCACAACACAGCCTCCATCTCAGAGTCAGCCCATTGCTATGGCAGGCTGAAGTCATGTATTACCTTCCTTCCCTGCTCTGGTACCCTTGGGCTCGCAGTTCTGCTGTGGGATCCTTCCCTTCATCTGGCTCATGTAGGTTGCACATATTCTTCAATGTGTTTTAGTCAAATTTGGCTGATCTAGACTGTGTAAAGACCTCAAATTGACTAGCCTAACCCTTGCTTAATGCACCTAACTGAAAGGTTAATTGAATAGACCTGGCTCTTGCACCTTTACAGCCTACACTCCCCTTTCCAATGGACATCCTGCTTTTGGGAAGTCCTGCCCCACTTCCTCACAGGATGTTCTTTGAAAAGTCAACCCCATCACAAAATGTAACCTGGAAAAGGTATGGCTTCCACATACAGTGATGTTCACCTGTACAGACCCAATTAACACTGAGATGGCAGCAAACGTGGCAGATGGCTTGAAAGGATGACTAATCAACAGATCAATAGGCCACAAACGTTTTGAGAGAAAGGTTATTCTGAACCGTATAGCTCTATGTAACCTCGTATAGTTCTATGTAACCCTAACTAGAGAGTATGTTATGTATCAGTATGTTAGAATACCTGGCAGTTATTGGGTTAAATGCTGATTTGTTAATGGGTCAGTGGGAGAAGTCTCTAAAGCAGTGGTTCTCAACCTTGGGGTCGCGACCCCATTTGGGGTCGCGAGACCATTTCGCGGGGGTCGCCGGGCACTGCCGGCCGCCATTTTGTTTTTTTTATTTTTACTTTTTTATTTTTTTTTTAATTTTTAAAATTTTTTTTATTTTTTTAATTTTTTTTGGCGCGCGCTCAGATCCGCCCGTCACGCCGGAAAAAAAAATTAAAAAAATTTAAAAAAATTAAAAAAAAAAACAAAATGGCGGCCGCGATGGGCGGAGCTGCGCACGCACGGATCGGCCCATCGCACGCACCATGCATGCGCGCATCCGCCCGTCGTGGCCGCCATTTTTTTTTTTTTTTATTTTTTTTAAAAAAATTTTAAATAAAAAAAACACAAAATGGCGGCCCGCAACGGGCGGATGTGCGCATGCGTGGCGTGTGCGACGGGCCGATCCGCGCATGCGCAGATCCACCCGTCACGGGCCGCCATTTTTATTTTTTTTTTATTTTTTTAAAAAAAACAACAAACAAAATGGCGGCCCGCGACGGGCGGATGCCGCATGCGTGGCGCGTGCGACGGGCCGAACCGCGCATGCGCAGATCCGCCCGTCATGGCCGCCATTTTTTTTTATTTTTTTAAAAAAAATTAAATAATTTTTTTTTGCGCCCGCGCGTGCACATGCGCGCGCTCCCGGGTCGGGGTCGCGGCGCGCATGGGCGGGGCAAGTGGGGTCTCAATCTCAGAAAGGTTGAGAACCACTGCTCTAAAGGGCATTGGGAGACTTCCTGGACACAAGCCAGATGGGAATGTCTTTGTCTGAAAGAAGCATGGGCCATCAGATGTCACCCGATGAGCCAATAACTGTCAGATATTCTAACATACTGATACATGCTCTCTAGTTAGGGTTACATAGAGCTATACCAGGTTACATAGAGCTATAAACGTTGTGAATATATGTAAGAGACGCCATAGTTCAACATGTCTCTCATACACACTTACACCTTCAGCTTCAGTAATATTTACGTGGGAAGCAGCTGCATCAAGGCTGTACAAATCCTGGTGCAATGAAGAAAAACAGCCTCTTTGATTCCAGCCAGTAATCATAAAGTTGGTAGATTAACAATTATTTGAATTGAAAATTAAAGAAAAAAGATTAAAGGAACAGAGAACCTAAATCTTACAGCACCTCCCTGGCTGACATTCTACATACTAATCAATAGCAGATTTTTCCTTTGACTATCCTGGTTGATCACATTCAGATTTTTAGCCAAGGAAACTGCTTTTTCAGTGCTGAGGACCATATGGGCAGCAGACAGCCTGGGTCACGTTAGGTGCCTGTTGGGGAGAAAACCCGATTCATGGCTCTGGGATGGGAGGAAAGAATGTGCTGGTTATGTAATTACCTACTCTAAGACCAAATTGTGATAGTGACAATGGAGTTTTCTAATTTCATACACTGCAGGATCTAAAGCCAGGCAATTTAGCAGTGAATGAAGACTGTGAATTAAAGGTAGGATTTTTGTTTTTGTTTAATGAAAAAGTAGATTGCATTGCTGGTTTCACTATGTTGTTCTGAATCTTCAGTTCACCTTCTTCTGCAACACATGTGTGTTTATTTGGAAATAACACCTACCTATTTTGATGGGATATCTGAAGGTAGAGTCACTGAAATCAGCCAATTTAAAGTGCACCTGGGCAACACATTTATTGAATTTTATTAAGTAATAGCTTTGTTTGAAGTGGAATTTTAGGTGACATCATCTAAACTTCCCATATTTCCTATTATTTTTTGATCCATTTTCTTTCCTTGGGGGAAAAAATCTATTTTCTATTAAGCAGGAAAAAAAGTATGTTCGCAAAGAGCCTTCACCTGGAAGAACCCTTTTATTTCACAAGAATACATAGAAGTAGAGTTTAATGTTGTTCCCAGTTTTAAAATTACACTGCAAAGGGCTAAGAAGTCAATTGCAGAGTAATATTAATGCAGTTTACAACCCACTCTCAGTTTCAGAATCCCGCGGTAATGGCATCTTGAATGATTTGTCAGAACTCTTTCTATGGAAGAATCCAGTGCTTGGGAATGGAGTATACAGGAAGGGGTCCTGGTGGTGCAGTGGTTAAAATTCAGTGTTGCAAGCTAACTCTGCCCAGAGCCTGGAGTTTGATGCTGATGGGGCTCAAGGTTGACCCAGCCTTCCATCCTTCTGACGTTGATCAAATGAGGACTCAGATTATTGGGGACAATATGCTGATATTGTAAACCACCCAGAGAGCACTGTAAAGCATGGGATGGTATATAAGTTTCTAAGTACTATTGCTATACTTTCTGCCCTTGATTTATAGCTAGGCTTGGCACACCTTTAGAACATAAGTTTTGGCAAAATAGCTGAGTCTTGGCTAAACAAGATTATAACACTCAAAAAAAATGAAAGAGAACTGGTTTCCCTCAGGCCTTTCCCACCTGTACTTAGTCATGGTACAAACATGCCCTGGCAATGTATTTTTCCTTCTCTGTTCTCATTAGCTTGTTTTTCTCTTGTCCCTACTCCATGGCTGAGGCTGGTTTAAATTATCCTCAGCTATACCAGTGTTAAAGCAGTGTTTTCCCTTTATACCAACAGCATCCAATGACAGTCTCAAGGTGGGCAAAATTTGTTATGCTTGTCCACCACTACATGACAGAGGTCAAGGATGTGTTCAGAGAATTATTATTGACTATTTCAGGTGATGAAGGCACATCCTCTCTCTTCTTGTCACCCTTTTCTGCATCAGTTCTGCTCTAGCAACTGGACACAGTGTAGTGCCATTGGCTTATTCAGAATTATGCAATAGCATTGCATGTTATAGCTGGCAGTATTGTAAATTCTTTAATTCTATACCTTTACTGGTTTGATCCAAGACAAAAATGGCATTGAATGATGGGATCAACCCCTCTTTTGCCTCTCATAACAGAACACTGAAAATTGGCATTTGTGGTATATCTGAAAAAGGAAGAAGAGGGCAGGCTAAAATAAGTGTTATTTTTGACTCAGAGTCCTTCCTGACCCCAGCCTGTTTTTTTTAAAAAAATATTTTATTATTCCACGTGGATTATGACAGAATGGGATGCCAGATGATAGGGCACAGGTAGGAGAGATGATATTGTCCTGCTGCAGTGCTGTGACTGATGACATGCTGAAGACAGAGGACAGCACAGCCAGAGGGATCAACTAATTGTTGGCTTATCACATGCTGTACCCACAAAATCAAGGCAACACAAGTTGATGGTGTCTTAGAACAGGTGGCAACAGAGGCAGGTTAGGCATTGTAATTAGGCAGCACATTGAGAGCCAGTGTAGTTTCCTGCTGATTCAAATATGAGTGGATTACCTTTTGGCTCAACGATGGGGGAAAAGCCCTCAGCTGGCATCATTAAAGCCAACTAAAGGTGCTTTTAGTCATCACATAGAGCAATGGCTTTATAATAGCAATCTATTGCTTCTAGGAAGAACTTAAGAAACTTTGTGGAGGCGTTCTGAAAAAACAAAATTTGCTTCTTCTTCTTCTTCTTCTTCTTCTTCTTCTTCTTCTTCTTCTTCTTCTTCTTCTTCTTCTTCTTCTTCTTCTTCTTCTTCTTCTTCTTCTTCTTCTTCTTCTTCTTCTTCTTCTTCTTCTTCTTCTTCTTCTTCTTCTTCTTCTTCTTCTTCTTCTTCTTCTTCTTCTTCTTCTTCTTCTTCTTCTTCTTCTTCTTCTTCTTCTTCTTCTTCTTCTTCTTCTTCTTCTTTTTTGCTTTTGTTTTGGATACATGGCAACCCTGTTCTGTAAATTTGCCATTGTGCAAAAGATTTTTTTAAAATGTTTTTAGATCTTGGATTTTGGCTTAGCAAGACATACAGACACAGAGATGACAGGCTATGTTGTAACTCGTTGGTACAGAGCACCTGAAGTGATTCTGAACTGGATGCATTACAACCAGACTGGTGAGTTAAATTATTTATTCATTAGGAGGTTTGGGAAATTCTTAATAAGTTGTGGATTATTGGATAACACTGGTGTTTCTGTGTGATTTATTAATGTATTTAATTTCCCCCTTTTTTCAGCAAGTACAATACAAACCCTCACAGGGTGTCCTGATTCAGACTATGTTAAGCTGTGGCATTTCAAATTGCATGAGCCCAATAATTACAGTTTGAAAACATAGTGTATAGCTTTGCAAGTGACATGCCCATTGTTTGCAGTCTACTTTTCTTCAACCTTTAATTAGATATTATGGCTTCCCCTACTTTGCTTACTAAGAAGTCGTATTCTTTTCAGTGATGCTTATACCCAGATAGATGCACAAAATATTTCATCTGAATTGAATTCTCATCTTCCATAAACTGCAGACAGCTACCAGGGACTGTGTTACATAATTTTGTTTTCACTGCTATTAATTCCTGACATTCAGATTAATCTAGTCCAATTATTTTGCAGAGAAGAGAATAGAACAGAACAGAATCATGTTCTGTGTTTCCTGGTAAATTAATCAGCATGAGTAATTTCTGACTCATTTGTATTGTGATATGTGGACACTTGTGCTTCAAATGCAGCTGTTGACAAAACTATTACTACTGTGAAAAAGTTTTGTTTTGTTAGTCTACTCTAATGCATTTTCTCTGTAATAGTACCCTTTGAATAAAAAAGAAATTAAAATATCTGAAAAACCTATAAGTGCCAGTCATATATTTTGTGTAACCAAATTAGGATAGAAAAAAATCTGAATACACACTTGCCCATTATGGTGTCCCCACAAGGGATTGCTCTTCAGTACCCCAATCCTCTACAAGCACAATCGGAGAGTTGCTGGCTAGGAATTATGTTAGACACAGCCCATCGAGTGTCTCTCTGTGTGTGCGCGCGTGTGCGTGCGCGTGCACGTGCGCAGCAAGTTGGGAAAAAACTGCCTTTATGCAAAATAGCTCATTGCCTCATATCACTTAAAGAGGATTTCAAAACTATAAAATAAGAATAATAAAAGATAATTTTGCAAGTAGGACTATCAGCTTTATGTTGAAAAAATCTGGATGACCACAAGATGGCAGCAAGGAGTCAGACTTTTCTGTATCTCTTGGCTGCATCTTGTCTGGATTTTTGCAGTCCAGGTCTGATACCTAAAGGTACAGTAATGTAACTTGTAAACAAGCAGATCTGTTACAAGCATGCGTAAAATGTGTATTTTAGTTTCCAGTGCTGCTGTTTCAAACCTTAGCATTAAATCCTTTCTTGTATATTTCTCTCACTTCCAAATAGTGGACATCTGGTCTGTTGGTTGTATCATGGCAGAAATGTTGACTGGGAAAACTCTGTTTAAAGGTAAAGACTGTATCCTTTTCTGTACCCCTGTCTGAAACTGATGCTCTCATACTTTGGACTGAAAATATAAATAACGTAGAGCACACATGACAAACTCACAATGTCACGTGACCATCACGCAACGTATCAGGACGGTTTTGCCATTGCCGGCAATGGGGTGGGCACGGTTTCCGTGTGACGCATCTGGCCCACGGGCTGGCAGTTTGACATCCCTGACGTAGAGGGTTACCGGTAGGAAGAAGTATTTTCACATGTTACAGGATTTTAAGTAATAGCAAAATTGTGGCAAACAAGGTTATTTAATGTTTCTCTCTCTCTTTGATGCTTGATGTTCATCACAGGTGGATCTTTAGCTGTGTTCAATCAATGTATAATAGACTATTCAAGGCTTCATTTTCAAAAGCAAAAATTACTTCAGGGAGCTCTGAGCACCAATATAGCTCCTGTCTGCTCAGGTTGGGCAGAGATCAGGGTATGGTGGGAAAAATGGGATTAAGAACAAGCATGGGGGCACATGTTGTATTTGTCAGCAACACTCTAAAACTGTTGTCTCTATTTCTGGACTCATGGAGTTGCTCTCTTCAGCTGATGCATGATCCTGGGAAAATCCAAAATATGCTTTTTCATGAGGCAACTGGACTTTCTTGTTTTTCTTTGAAGACATTTCGCTTCACTGAGCTGAAGAAGCTTCTTGGATGAGAAGCGAAACGTCTTCAAAGAAAAACAAGAAAGTCCAGTTGAGACAACTATGATCTGGATGACTGAGAATCTCCATAGACAATCCTGGGAAAAGTCATGCTCGGCTGAAGGTGCTCCTGACATGCATGCCCTCATGCATGTCCACATGTTCTCCAAATGACATTTCACTCATGAAATCTCAATTTCTGCACAGCCCCATCTGCAGCTTCTTAAGCCAAACACAATTTTTCTGTGAAATGACGTAGTTCAACCACATTTATATTTATAAAGTCTTCTATAACGACCACATCCAGTATCCCCTCCCTCTCCTTTCCTTCTCTGCAGAGTTCCAAGATTCACTAGAACCCAGGTGTCAAACTCAATCGCATCACGTGATGTATCATGACATATCACAATGTTTTTTGCCTTTGTGGAGCCAGGGTGGGTGTGGCCTACACATGATACATCCAGCCCATGGGCCACCAGTTTGACACCCCTGCACTAGAAGGAAGGCTAAGGTTACTATATACACAAGAATTCTAGCAACTGCTGTTCTTTCAAAAAGCATCTAGGAATAGTCAGTAAACCCTTGATTGTGCCTATGGTAGAGGGGGCTAGGATGTGGGAAGAGGCCTGCTGCTTCTATACAGGTGAGGCAGCCTACATCTGCTCATTGCTTGGATAACTGCCAACCTCTTCAGCAGTCTGAACACTGACATGCACACTTATCTCTGTTGACGGAAAGGCATTTTTAGGCAGGAGATCATAGATTACGCTGTTAAACATTTCTGATATTACAGATAGTCCTCAATGTATGACCACAATTGAGCCCAAAATTTGTGTTGCTAAGTGAGACATTTGTTAAGTGAGTTTTGCCCATTTTGTGACCTTTCTTGCCACAGTTGTGAAGTGAATCATTGCAATTGTTAAGTTAGCAACACAATTGTTAAGTGAGTCTGGTTTATCCATTGGCTTTGCTTGTCAGAAGGTCGCAAAAGGGGATCAAATGTCCCAGGATATTGCAACCATCATAAATACGGGTCAGAGGCCAAGTATTGGAATTTTGATCAGGTGACCATGGGGATGCTGCAAAAGTTGTAAGTGTGAAAATTGGTCATAAGTCACTTTTTCAGTGATGTAACTTTGAACAGTCAGTAAATGAACCGTTGTAAGTCGAGGACTATCTATACTTTAACACAAACAATTGTGGGTTCCAGGCTTTATTCTCCCTAACAATCAATGATCTAGCAGGAAAGATTCAATATCTCTCAGCCTAGTGATGCAAACAACGAGTACATACCTTGCCCTTTTATAGAAAAAAGTAGGATAAATATATGGTAAATGGAGCCATTTATGAAGGGTGGGGTTGTCAAATTCAATGTCTGGCCCCTGTTAGTAATACTTGATTCAGCCTGCCAGATCTTGATCAGCTGACCCAGATCCTGAAAGTGACAGGAAACCCTGGAGAGGAGTTTGTGCAAAAACTGGAAGACAAAGCGGTAAGAAACTCTATTTTGCATTTTAGAGGCAAACTCATAGGTTCTTATCGTTTTAGAAGGCTTAACTTTCTGCCCAACTTTTTAAAATGATGTCAACTCTTATTGTGCATATATATCCACCACTCCTCCAATTAACTCAAAGTAATGTGCTTTCTCATAGCTCCATTAATCTTCCCAACAACCCTGTCAGATAAAATAGAGAAAACTGATGAGATGGGTATCTTCCTAGCTTTAATCAAGTGCTTTAAACTACCACCCCTGTAAGCTTCTCTGACAAGAAAGCTGAATGATATTATACCAGCATTTTGTTTTAATAACTTTTGAGTTTTATAATATGCATTATTAATAGTCATTAGTGCTTGTTTATTCCTGCATCGCTGTTGAGGATTGTTGGCTGCATTCAACTCCTGACAAAAATCATTGAACACCAACTCTGAAATTAAATGAAATACTGGTGTTCTAACAGCTGGAGAAAGACATCTGCAGATGGACTTTCCTTCTCTAAAGCAGAATTGTGAAGGGAAAATGGCCTTGCATTGCCTGTCCTGTACATAGCCCAGTGGTGGGATTCAAACATGTGAACAACCGGTTCTCTGTGTGGATGCCGCTTCTGGAAGTCCATTCTGGGCCTGGGCAACAAAAAAAATCAGTACTGGTTCTGCTGAGCTGGTGAGAACTGGCTGAATCCCACCACTGCCACAGCCTGATGAAAAATGGCTTCCTTGCCCTTATAAGAAGGTTTTCTTGTCATGGACAGGCTATTGCATTATCAAAATTAAAAAAGGAATGACAAAGTGTTGAAAAAAGGCCAACGTAAGTTGGAACATGCTTGCTATAAACATAGCGTGAGAAAGTATCTTTGTAGACAGACAGATTCTTCTTATGAAAATGGCAAAGGAATGTAGATATTCAGAGATCAGTAAGTTGAAAGGTCTCATTTCCATAAACTGAAGATGGAGTACTATGCATGTTTATTTAGATGCAAATCTACTTTGGTTTAATTTTTGATTAGTATTATACCTTATTTACTTGGAGAAATCAGGACAAACAGGCAGAAACTGTCATCTGAACCATAAAGATATTTTTTTGAAGTGGTAATCGTTGCTCTTAAGATGAGCAGCATCAAAGCCAGATAGGGATGAAAGATGCCTTTTCTTTCTCTTCCTTAAAGATGTCTTTTCTTTCTTTTCCTGAATCCCATTTTCTATATTGCCCTCCTTACCTAGTTAACTAGCAGGGGGAAGAGGCTACTCTTATTAGAGGGCTTGAATAGTTTCTCTCCCAGTTGTCTGCCTTCTACACTCTCTCATTATATGAAATTAGGCAACGTATTATACATTAGATTACAAGCTTCCATCTTGATATAAAGAGATCTGCAAATATTAGGAGCCATGAAGTCATATTGTTATTCTTACTAGAGTAAAATTAATACTTTGTCTTATGTACAATGTAGCTCCAAGGAGGCTAATGTGGACCTTTGACTGTTTCGTATAAAAGAAGTGCATGGCCGATATGTGGGCTTCTAATTCATCTATAAAGAGTTGATTATATGATGTAACTTTTCAAAGGTGCTATTTGTATGGCTGTATAAAAATGTTATTTCTTTTAGGCTAAACACTACATACAGACACTTCCTAAAATTCCCAAAATGGATTTATCTCTGCTTTTACCCAAAGCCAGTCCTCTGGGTAAGTTCTTTTATATGTTTTAATTTACGATAAAACTAATATTCCTCAGAGAGATTGAAATGTATTATTTAGCTTTTATTCAGGTGACAGATGAACATGTCAAAACAATCTCTTTCATGATTCTAGCCGAGCCAGCGTATTCTGTGTGGCTTTGATAACACAGAAATCTTCAAAATGTAATTAAGCATGAATAATGTATTACCCTCTGGATGTTGTTGTCAAAATAAATCCCCTTGAGTTTAATGGGAAATATTCTAAAGTAAATGTTGTATTACATGCCAGTCTTCTCCAGCTGAGCAGCCACAAGTGGCATTTTTGGTATTCAAAACAAAACAGGAGTTGCAAGAGTTTGGATCTAATCCCAGAGTATTTCAACTAATGACATGTGGTGGAGTGTTCCAAGTACTGCTAGCACGCCAACTGGGCTGCTTTGTGCCTTGTGACAGCGTTGCCTTTTCTTACCCACATGTTTTCTAGTTGAGCCAGTATGACAGCAGGGGCCAACCATATCCCTGCTACAATTTTGCTTAGACAGGATCTGATGATATGGGAGTGAGTGTTGAGAAATAGTTAAGCGCAAGAGCAGAGAAAAGATTGCTCTGAGCCAGATGATTGGCCAATATGTGTCTCCCCCCCTTTAAAATAGAACTGTTAGGGGAAATTAGCATTTACAAGTGAATGGGTCCCATTCAGTTCATATGTACTGCCTGTGCTTAATTTTGCAAGCAGGCAAGCCAAATGCATCTACATATGTACTGTGTGCTTCTAACACAAATTTTGTTAACAGTGCTGATGTTACATAAACACTAAGAATACTAGCATAATTTTATCACATCGCAACGTGCATAGAGTCATCTCAAACTGTGAGATGGGCAGCAAATAAATATAATAATACATTGATTTAACAATAAATAAAATAATGTTATGGCTTGTTGAAGTTTGGCAGGCACATATTGAAAATATGAAGGAAACCGGATAGGGGTTTATGGAAATAGAATCTGAACACTTAGTGGCCTTACATCTTCAGATTGGAAAAAAAAATTAATTGAATACCAGAGATTATCTCAGTACCTCAAGATTTATTTAACAGAACTGAAAGAAACTTTCCTGCTGAAACAAGATGTAGATTTTAAAAGCATATTGTAAACAATTGTAACTCTCTTCTCAGTGGATAAGAGCAGGTCTGTATTCTTGTTTGAAGTGGGGATTTGTGTTTTGAATAATCATACCTTGATCATTTCTTCTGCTAATTGGCTAGCAGCAGTCAGTATGCTCTGCACTGCAATTTCCTCTTGAGTTTGGAATGAAAAACAAGGGAACAAGGGGATGATGATGATGATGATGATGATGATGATGATGATGATGATGATGATGTTATCCATTCAGTAATATCTGACTCTTGGCGATTCTATGGGCCAGGTCTCTCTGCATCTTCTGATCTAGCACTACTTCTTTTAGTTATTCTAAGCTCTGACTGGTGTCAACTTTGATGGTGTCCAGTCATCATGTTCTTTGGCAGCCTGGCTTTCTTTTAGCACTAACTCTTCCAAACATAATTGCTTTCTCCAATGAATTCTCCGTCATGGCCAAAATAAGTGAGGCACAGTTTTGTGATTTTGAAGGGAACATTAGGTGGTCCCATTTCCACTGTTTCATTTCAAGAATATTTGAATTTTATTTTGACTTTCAATTAAAAAGTATTTTCCATTTCCTACATATTTCTAAATTTTACTCTTACCTCCCCACTATGGTTTGGATAAGAGCACTTTTCCAAAACTTCTACTTTAATGAGAAGAAACTCTTCACTGGCTCCATTATGAGAACTGACCAGTAATGTAATGGTAACATTTACAAATATGGATCAAGTCACTTGGGTTTCACTCTGCCTCAAATTCTGAATGATAAAGTAGTTAGATAGAAGGGTTCAGTTTGATGTATTGTAAAGTGGCCTGTAACTCCAACAAAGATGTTTTAAAAGTTAAACTTCATTGAAGTTACATGCCAATTTACAATGCATCAAGCTGAATCCTTCTACCTAATTTAACTACTTTGTAAGCTTTATCATATATAGGTCAAGTGACTTATCTTATATTTGGGCTCATCTAGTACTGAGGTTTTTCAAGGATATTGCTTCAAGTTCCTTCTACAATAAGCTTCAGCTGTAGTAGTGAGCCACTTATATTTGTTTACTGAAATGTGAAAAGTGGATGAAGCAATTTAGCCAATTTAGTTTGCCAGCCATTTTAAACTTTTAGATTTATCCTTCCTATAATGCACAATTATAGCTTTCTTTAATTTTTACTTATATCTTTCCTTGCAGCTGTGGACTTGCTTGACAAAATGTTGCAGCTCGATGTGGAAAAACGACTCACAGCAACCCAAGCTCTGGCCCATTCATACTTTGATCCATTCAGAGACGTTGAGGAAGAGACAGAAGCCCAGCACTCTTATGATGATTCCATAGGGAGTACAAAGCTTTCAATAAATGAATGGAGAAGTAAGTTCAGCTGGACAGTTTTTATATATCCTTACCCTTAGTGCAATCCTCATTAGAATTAATGAACCTGAAATCCTCCAGTTCCTCCACACCTAATAACTAGTTATATTAATTTTGAATACAGTCTGAAGTACAGGTTCTCTCTGAAGTAGATAAAATTCATAAATAGGAGCATAGACTTCAACTTGGCCTACACAAATACTAATTAAGAAAAATCCTGTGGGTAACTCCCCCAATCTTTTTTACCAGTGTTACTTACCCCGTAATTCTTTGGGTAAGAAGAAACACAAAAATTTAGCACACTTTAATGGAAACATCACCACACTGCATTTCGTCATCATCATGATGAGGGACACTTAATCCACCAACACATTTCTCATTTTAGATTTAAGATTGAGTGTCAAGCAGAAGCACTTGGGAAATAGTAAGTCTCCTAAAGTATAAAGACCAGAGACTATTCAAAAGGGGAAAGGAAAAAGAAAAAAAAAGAGTAATGAAAGGAATACTTTCTAAAGACACCACCAAATTATATGCCGTAAGCAGCTCAGATCTCACCAGAATACTTAAAAAAACAAAAACAATCTCTCATTAGACTTATGAATCTTGTGGATAACAGGACATGATGGTTATTGGCCTAGTTGGCAACTATGGACATGTTAAATTTCATGTGCCATGTTTTCCCCAAAATAAAACCGACCCCAAAAATAAGCCCTAGCCTGATTTTTTGGGGTGGGCCTAATATAATGCAGGCCAGCACAGGCAGCAGCAACCGCACGGGGGGCAACGGTGTCCAACAGCAGCCGCAGCGCACTGGCTCCTTGGAGGAGCGCAGGTAAGTCCAGTGCGGAGGCAGAGGCGGGGGGAGGCAGGTGGCCCAGACGCTTTGTGCGTTTTGCCCAGAAGGAGACTGGAAGCTTCGTCTGCTTGCAAATGGGGTGTGTGGAAACCGAGGGATTCACTTCGTTTCCAATCACCCCATTTTCAAGCAGATGAAGCTTCCAGCCTCCGTCATTTCTCCATCTGTGCGAAAAGTGTTTGGACACCTATTACCGGTAGGTGCTTGGGGCAGCTCCACTCCTCCTCCACCTGCCTTGCCTCATGTTGGCGGCATAGTGCAGTGAGCTACATGGCCTCCTGCTGCGAGTGGCTGCAAGTGGCCATGCAAGCTTCTGGTGGACGGGGTTGTTAGTGCCACCACCATGAGGCAAGGCAGGTGTCGGGGAAAAAATAAGACATCCCCTGAAAGTAAGACCTACTGCCTTTTTGGAGGAAAAAATATAAGACCGGGTCTTATTTTTGGGGAAACACAGCATGTATGGAAAGAATATAGTTAAAAACTGGTTGGTAGTATCTTTCTAGCAAGTGAAAAAGGAAATGAGGCACTCTTCCATTTTCTAACTGATAGAAACATTCTTGGGAATTTATGGATAAACCACATTTGGAGTACTCTTCACATAATATAACATTTTATAATGTTAAAAATTAAATAACCCTAACTGCTTAAAGCCTGGGGTATGCAGCAGGAAATGAATCTACTAGATAAAAGTAAGAGCCAGCAGGTAATGGCCTAATCTGAAAGATAAGATGAAAAGTTAAAGAAGCAGATCTTGATTTATAATCCTTTCCTATAAAACCTTAATAAAGGCAGTGAACAGCCCACCTTGCAGTGGGTATATTCTTGGGTTTATGATATGGAATGACAAGCTAGAACAGGACTCACTTATGCTGAAGAGATGAACTGATAAATCTAATAAATTGAAGTTTATCAATGACAGGTACATTTTTTTAGTCCACATTTAATTATTAAGTATTCACATATCTAAAACATTTCTTAGCCATGTATTATTTGTTATCTTCAGGACAGCAGTCAAAACAGTATAATACTAAATATACAATTCAATATAGTGGGATCATAAAATCGTAACATTTAAAAGGTTTTAAAAAGCAGCTAGTCAACTAACTCCATACTTAATAAAAGTAACATAAAATGCCACCTATAATAATGTTCTTAAATATCATTTAAATACAGCAAGAGAAATTACCCATCCCTTCATGAGAGGAAATTCAATAGAATGGGCTACTACCCGTGTTTCCCCGAAAGGAAGAAGTGTCTTACTTTCTTTTTATCCCCAAAAGCCCCACTATGTCTTACTTTCGGGGTACGGCTTATATTGATTGGAAAACAATTGTCAGTTTTATTTTAAGTATTTAAGTATTTTAAGTATTTAAGTATTTTAAGCAGGAGGCGGAAGTGGGCAGGAGTAATATGTCTTACTTTCGGGGTACGGCTTATATTAGCCGACCCCCTGAAAACCCCGATGCGTCTTACAATCGGGGGTGTCTTACTATCGGGGAAACACGGGTAGTAAGAATTGGTCTTTTACAACCTTTTAAAAATTGAGCAGTTTAGGAGGTCCGATGTATTATAAGATGAAATATTGCCACCTGTTATTATTTTTATTGCTGTTTAAAAATTATACTAGGATAGCAACAGGTATTTTCAGCAGCATTCGGTCCTCCATCCATTATAATTTATTAAAATGTGCTCAGTGTGCCTTTATTGTTTGAACAAAAATGCGCTTACATATATGTAAATTTTGCTTATTTTTAAAGGGCATATTTACAGTGAAATACTGTCATTCAGCCCAATTGCTCGGAAAGATTCCAAGAGGAGAAGCGGAATGACCTTATAGACTCTTGTATGTCTAACGCTGATCAACCTTTCCAATGATATACAACCATCGGTATTTTGATCCTAAAGAGGAGTAAATATAAATCTTTCCAATGATATACAACCATGGTATTTTGATCCTAAAGAGAAGTAAATATAAATCTTTCCAATGATACACAACCATTGGTGTTTTGATTCTAAAGAGGAGTAAATATAAATCAGGATGAAAAAGTCCATATACATACAGCACAAGAATAGTGAATCAGTATAGGCCAATTTTGCTCTGAACATCAGAGTGATACCACAACCTTGAGCGTTGCAAGTCAAGGTGATTCTCATTAAATCTCTTTGTGGTAAATGTGATGGCTATGCTTTTCTTTTTCTTGTACTTTTTGTAACTGGTTCCGTAGATTTGGTCTAAAAAGTTAAAAGTAAATGTCTCTACATGTTGATAAAATCTTCTTTCTTCTAATATTTCCAAATAAATAAAAAAGCATGTTTCAAAAAAGAAAAATATTTATATAATAAAGGAACAGTTGCAAAGAGCAGTTACATTATGTTCCTTGTGATTCTTTCTGACTAAATATTTTACATTTGAAACAGATCTCTCACTTCTTAATGGCCTTATATTAGCCATATAGTATTGTAAATGGCAAGTACTTACATCTTTAAGCATTGATAATAGCCATCTGGCATGATTTTCACAAGTATCCCAGTATGTTTCTTTGTGAATGTTAACTCTATTATTGTAATTTATGATTTGGGATGTGTGTGTGTGTGTGCACACATGCTCACTCACACATACACACATATATACAAAAGCCAATGATTTATAATTTAAGATAAAAAGGGGAAGAGCTGAATATGCTGTTGGATTGCAGACCAGACTCATTTGGCAATATTTAGTACTTTAAAATGATTGAAATGTATAATGAAATGAAATGAAGGGTACTTTCATATTACTGTAATTCTCAGAAGCATTTTATGATAATCCATGTTTATTTTCACTTCAATTTTCAATTTGAAATGCTAAGAAAATGAAAATCAAATTGCAGAATGTCTTGTAATCAACAAAAGTCTCCTCACCCCACATTTTTATTTGGAAATGTGGAAGATTGCATTAAAAAAAATTTCAAAACATTTTATTATTCTCTTTATGAACAGTTTTTTCTATTATCACTAGTGAGGAATATATTTCAATGTTGAAATCTTGCATTTTTCTGTTCTCCTTTCAGTGTCTGTTTTATTACTGATTTGTAACATAGTTTTAGAAATAGAAAAAAAATGTTTCTAAATTGAGATGTTTCAATAATTACAAATAGTTGCAATGTAAAAATGAGGCAGCTTTAGTTTGGGAATGGCTCCTGTATAAACAAATGTTGAAATTTAGCAGCATTCAGCTTTCTGCATTGTCGTATTTTGTATATTGATAAAATACAAAACTCTAGTAACATTCATTTTGGGCTGCTTGTAAAGACATGATTTCCAAATATATTCAAACAGTAGAGCACCAATTATTCAAGTTGTGCAGCTAATGTATTAGTTTTTTTATTATTTTGCTTATGTGCCATCAAGTTAATGTTGACTCTTAGTAACCTCATAGATAGAACTTCTCTAGTATGATCCATTTCCCATTTGACCTTCTGAAGCTGCACCCATTGCCACTAATATAGAATCCACTCGCTTTGCTGATGGTTGTCCTCTTACCTTTTCTTCCACCTTTCCCAACAGGTCTATCTGTCCGGTTGTGTTTTGTAGTATACCAATTCAAGCATGGAAACTCCATTTGAGTTCAGAGATTATTTTGGAAGTCTTGTTTTCCATTCCCAATACCATCTTCAATCTTTTTACACCTCCTTGTAGAGGTCAATATAATTTCTGCACAGCCACTTTAATTTCTAGATATTACATCTGGTAACGTACACATATATAGGCTTGTTAGAAAATCATTCGACTGGCAGAAACTGATTTAAGTTTTTCTCCAGATCCATTTCTGTTTTTTAGGCTAATAATATTTTCAGACGATTTTCCTCCTTACTGTTTCCAACTTTGGCAATCCAGTCTCCAATAGAAGAACATCTTACATGTTTTCTTGATGTCAGATTGAGCTTGACCATAAAACACACCAGAACCTCCTTTTCTACATCAGTGATTGGAAGATAAACTTAACTATCACATTAAAGGGTTGTCTGTGAAGTCTGATATTATTCAGCCACTGACTGCATTGTACCCAAATAGTTGTTGCTCCACCCTTCCTATTACAGCAACACTTGATCTTTGTGCCCCAAATAGTAAACTAAATTGTCCATTTTCTGATGGCTAAAATATCAGTATGAAACCACTTTACTTCATCTTTCTCTGTGTTGAACTTTCCCATGTTTATGCTTACCTTCTATGTCCCCACTGTAATCTGTCTGTCTTTGTAGTTTTGGATTTTCTTTTCCTGCATGACAATAAGCCAACACAGCAACTACCGGTAGATGTTCCTAAGGCTTTCATCTAGCCATACCACAAACGCTGTAGTAACCCAAAAGAGCCCCAGCTGTACCGCAGGAACATGTTCAGTGCCATCTGAGCCAAGAAGCTCAACATCCAGCACAGAAATCATATTATCTCTGTGCCTTTATTAATTACAGTAGTTTACCATTGTTTTCTTTTATGCAATACTGTACAAAATGTCTTTACCATTATCAAGTGGCCTGATACAGCTACTTGTTTGCTTTTACATTTTTCATGATCTTGCTAGGAATCTATATATTCATAATGTACATTCCTGGTGTTTTTTGCTCATCTCTCTCAAGGACACATACCACTACCACAATGAGGAAGCATAACTTGAGTGATGTATTAATTCTACACTTCACAAAACAATTATCATATTGGCAGTAAAAATATCCGAATTGCAAACCAATCTTATTTTGGAAATGACTTTTCTCTCCAGAAATTATTTGGAAATATTTCTCTGAAGTCTTTGCTTTACTCTGTATTTGGAACTCAAAAATATCCCTTTTTGATACCTAATTTTAGTTTTATTTTAGTTCAATAGAAATATCTATGAAAAAAATATCAACCCATTAATAGAAAATAAACATTAACAATTACTAGCTGCTATCAAGGAAACTTAAATTATGCAGTTGCATCAGTGGAACATTTCCTTAATGTGTATTTCCAAATCTGTTTCAAAGCATTGGAAGCAGATCATTCCAAAGCTATTATCAGGTGGTGATATAATAATGAAAGGTTTGGACTGGTATTGAGGAAATATGTTTAATTCTCAGCCACAGAAGCTCATTGGTTGATTTGGAGGAAATCATTTGCTATCAGCACATCCTACAGTACCTCAGAGGGTGATTGCTGCGGGAAAAATAGGATAGAGCATATCCTATATGGTGTGCATCTCATAAACTCTTACACAAAAAGTGGAATATCATTCTACTAAAATAAGTAATACAGATGAGAGCAACAAATATGATATTTTTTTAGTTTTAAAGTAACTTTTATTAAATTGTATGCATTTCATAAAACATACAGAGCTCATAAGTGGAACATTTAAAACAAATTAGAGGTTATGATAAAACAAACTTAATCAGAATTATATATATTAAAATAGTAGAGAAAATCTAAAATATTTACAAATTTAATTTCTAAATTGCCAGAGTGCAATTTCTGGATAGTTGGGTATCCACATTTATTTTGTTACAGCCTGACTGAGAATACTTCCCATCCTATAATAGCAGCTGGCTTTTAAGGCAGTGCATTTTCATTTTTCATTTTTTGCTCCTGGGGAGGAAAGCTATGGCAAATCTAGACAGCATACTAAAAAGCAGAGACATCACCCTGCCAACAAAAGTGCATATAGTCAAGTGCATATAGTTTTCCCAGTTGCAATGTATGGCTGTGAAAGTTGGACCATAAGAAAGGCTGAGCACCAAAGAATTGAGGCCTTTGAACTAGGGTGCTGGAGAGGACTCCTGCGAGTCCCTTGGACTGCAAGGTGTTCAAACCGGTCAGTCCTAGAAAAGATCAACCCCGACTGCTCTTTAGAAGGCCAGATCCTGAAGTTGAAACTCAAATACTTTGGCCACTTAATGAGAAGGAAGGACTCACTGGAGAACAGCCTAATGCTGGGAAAGATTGAGGGCAATAGAAGAAGGGGACGACAGAGAATGAAGTGGCTGGATGGAGTCACTGAAGCAGTAGGCGTGAACTTAAATGGACTCAAGAAGATGGTAGAGGATAGGACGACCTGGAGGAACATTGTCCATGGGGTTGCAATGGGTCAAACACAACTTCGCAACTAACAACAATTTTCATTTTGAATCTGCATTCAGTAATAACATGAGTAGCTTTAGCCAATTGATTATACCATGCTGGTAATAAAGGTGTAAGCATGTTAATGAGCAAACTATATAACAATTTCAATTTATTTTTTTCTTATGCAGTATCTTGCTAATAAGAGCATAAGAATGAGTATCCAAAGTTCTTTCTCTTCCTTCCACTTAGCATTCATGAATTGGGTACCACTGCAATATAACATGTTTTTTTTATATGAATCAGACACCTTATACTTTCTGACTCCTTTATATCACTAGCTAACTCATAACTCATCCTGAAGGCAGGACAAGAAGCAACAGAGGCAAACTAACCAAAGAGAAAAGCAACCTAAAACTAAGGAGAAATTTCCTGACAGCTAGAACAACAATCAGTGGAACAACCTGACTCCAGAAACGGTGAATGCTCCAACACTGGAAGTTTTTAAGAAGAGACTGGACAGCCATTTGTCTGAAATGGTATAGGGTTTCCTGCCTGAGCAGGGGGTTGGACTAGATGACCTCCAAGGTCCCTTCCAAGTTTTATTATTACATTTAGAATCCTTGTAATAGCATAGGGCTGCAATTTATTGCAAATATAACAATTAGCAATGGGGAAAAGTTCTGTACAACATATGCAACATAAATCCAAAATCCAGTCTCCTCACAAATCAAAGTTTAAATAGCACAGCAGTACACATCTTTCCTAATTACCTTTACCTGAGTGGTATAATCCAGGACTGCTATCTTCAACCTGGTGCTTTCCAACATATACTGGATTACAGAGCCAGTGATTGTTATCAGGGGAAACACTTTTAGAGCAGATTGAAAGGCCGGTTCAGACCCAGATTCTTCAAATTTATGAGAAACAGGCTCACTTATTACAGTGTGGCACATAACGTTAACATCACACGTAGCTCACCCGGCCATATTCAGACACTTGTCATTTTGCTGGGCAGGGCCCTCCCAAAGCATAAGCCTGCAGCAAATTGCCCACATGCTCCAATCTACATATGGGATACACACGTTTACACGGAAGTGACTCTCCCTGTAGGAATTGGATCAGGTATGAACAAGCTCTTCAGCTGCTGCCTCAGAATGATTCCCAGCACTTTTTCCTCTCGCATGTCGCCAGAATTCAACTTAGTCCCCAAACCGGCCTCCTAAGCAGCCAGTTTCAAGACTACCCCCTCCCCCCAACCCCCCGCCCTTTCTAAGGCTACAAGTGCCTCTGTCAGCACCAGCCCTCGAGGTCTACCCGCCACCACACAGGGTTCATTAGCCTATCTCGGTCACCTCCCCCACCCCCACCCCGCTGCCCTCAGGCCTTCCAGATCTATGTCCGGAGAGGAAAAGCGGAGGGGGGGCGGTCCTTGTCGGGGGGGCCAGAAAGAGAGCCGAGCGCGGCTGCAGCCCCCTCCCTCGTCGCCTCCTTCCCTCCCCCCCTTTTCCTCTCCATCGTTTGGCCGAGCTGCACTCCTGCTTCTGCCGCCGCCGCCGCCTCCATCTTGCCTTCCCTCGCTCCCTCCCTACCCCCCACCCCGCAACAGGAGCTGGAGCCGCGGCGGAGGTACCGAGGCAAGAGGCAGCGGGGCCGAGAGGGCTGGAAGTTGCGGGCATGAGGGGGCGGCGCTGAGGAGATACGGGCTGAGCCGACATCTTGTTCCCCCCTCCACCCTTTACCGACGGTGCAATCCCGAACGCTCCGCGGAAAACCAGGGGCCCCGCGGAGAAGAGCAAGGCGGCGGCCCAGGCAAGTAGAGTCAAGATCTCCCCCCCCCCGTGCCGCCGCAGTCGCAACCTCCTTCCCCTTCCCTTCCTCACGATCCCCTAGGATCGCATGAAGGTGACCGGCTTGGGCGGGAACGGGGTAATAGAACTAGAAAGGCTTGCAGCCCTCCGAGATGTGGGGCAGGGATCCTTCCTCAACGCCTTATACCGAATTTGAGGGAAAAGGGAGAGAAACTGAGAACGCGGGGGAAGAGGGAGAGCGCTCCCCGCCATCTTGTTTGCCCTCATAACCGGGACATCATTAGCCACGCCCACCTTCCCCTTCATCATTGGTTTAGACAGGGACAGGTCGCGCCTGTTTGGAACCTGAAGGATGCGATTGATTCCATTGAGGGATGATGGACGGCGCCGCTTTCCAATCGGAACACGGCTATGGATGATTCGTTTACCTACTTTGCAATTAATTGAGGGATTCCCCCCCCCTCCCGGGGCTTGGAGACATTGATAAATTTATATTTAGGCCTACTTTTTCTCCTCCCTCCCCTCTCCCTCCTCCTCTGTGGAAGGAAGTGAGACGGCTGCTGTTTGAGAGATCAAAATTGTTGCATTTTGTGTCACGTGACAAGAGCCTCGCTTGCAACAGAGTTTAGATCGTTCCCCTGGGAAAGTATTTCCGTCGAGGGGCCTGGGGGATTTGGGTTGGGATTCGATTCCTCGTTCAGGAAAGGCTTTGCGTATTATGCCCAAATCCTGCTCAGGGCCTGCTGGATTCTGCCAAGACAGCTTTTTCTAGATATAGTGATGTCTGTAGGCCAACCTTAACACACTTCTGCTGATATCAGTTTATTGCTAGAGAGTCACTTGAATTGAGAATGCCTTGGCGGAATTCATGGCTGCCCTTCCGTATTCAGGGAACTACAGGAATCTTGGAAAAGATACACCGAGATGACCGAAAAGCTTTCATGCGTTACCTTGAATATGAAATGGCCGGTAGAATAGAATTAAGCAAATGTTAGTTTAGGTTGACTTTCAATTTTTTTCTGTAGAATTGTAGAAGAAGATTTGGGACATACTTTAGAGATCATTTAGTCTACCCCTCTGCAAGAAGGTACCATTACAAGATCTCAAGGGTATTCATCCACTTAATTAACTATGGCAACAGTAACATGAAATAAAAGTGATCCCCCCTCTTTGAAAGTAGTTTATTCATTTTGAGGTAAGAAAATCTTGCCACTTGGGTAAACTTGTCAGTGTTCAATTGATTTCTTCTGAGTTATAGTGCATTTTAAAAACAAAGTGGGACACAGTACATAAGCACAATTTTTTTTGTAAGTCTGTGCATGCAATGCTTTGATTGGTTTTGTCTGGTGCAAAAAAGTCTTGCTGTGAAAATATTGCTTTAATGTCTGATTCATTGGCTGCATTGATACTTCATTCTAAATCCAAGAATGTTTGGTTTTGGCTTAATGTGTTGTACAAATAGGTATTATAGTGGCTAAGGCAGGCATGGCTATAGTCAACCGCATTATACAAATCATGATATATTGGGAAATATGAATCCTGTCATCAGTTAAATATTTCACCAATTCGTTCAAAACAATTCTCTATTTCTTCTCCCTTCCTTTGTTGTCCCCATATATTACATGTCCCAATACTTTAATAAATGTAAACACCAGGAATGGCAGATTTTCTATATCATGGTGTCTTGATCCTAAATGTCTGTTTCCTCTCTTAGCTGCCTGTTTCCTTGTTACTACCGGTAATATAGTGCAACCCAGTACATGCTGCTGTCTTAACCTCCACATCTAACTTCTGGACCCGAGCTGTAAAACCTAGAGGCTTAATATGCCATTTAAATCACCGCTATTTTAGATTTGCATTATCTAGAACTGAAAAGTATTTGTTTCAAATTCTGCTTTCTACAAATCCTAAAAGGTAGGGGGTTTTTTTTTTGGTTCTGGCAACATGTCAAAAGTTTTATCCATTCTGGTGAATGAGCTGTGCAATGTAAAGGAAGGGGAGTGTGAAATATTTGAAAATATTTCAGTAGTCCTAGGTAAAAGTGGCATTAGCAAATATTATCATATCTTAATTAAAATCTGAAATAGTACCTAGGAGGCTGATAAAATTGTCTGAAAGCAAGTTTTTCATTTAGTAGATTGCTTATTAAGTAGAAAATATTAGAATATTTAACTCTATATCAAATATTATTACAACTTAAAGCATCTGTTTATTAATGTATTTATTATTTATATATCCTCTCTTTTTGTTTTCACTTATTAAGTTGGACATGTTTTTACTGGCCCTTAATCTGTAATATTTATATAGTTAAATAGATGAATTTTTCCTTAACAATTTTCTCTCTGGGAATATTTAAATGAGAGAAACAATACAGTATGGGGTGACAGAGAAGAAGTATAACTCTATAAACCTCTATAACTCCATTAGACCTATACTGTTTGATAAGAAAATGTGATATAGATTTTATAGATTTTAGACATGGTATGAGAAGGAATACAAGCTCACTGAACCCCTTACCTTCTCTGAACCTGCAAGGCCCTATATAAACCATCTTTAACGTGGTTTATGAGCAGTCACATCCAAAGTGCAAGAAGAATAAAAAATTAAACCAGATTTCAGAATTCATCATAGGGATCAATCTAAAGTTGCGTACACACACAAAGTTCTGAGCCATGATTTTAACCATATTTATACAGCTTAAAGTTGCCAACATTGAGAAACACCGAACTAGAAGATCGAAGTTTCTAAGTTCTGAAATGCATGATTAGATTTAATGTTAAATATTAAACTAATTAATTAAATCTATGGTAGGCTACCTGCACACTGTGGAGTCCTTAATGAGCTACAAATATTCTCTTCTTTCGGTATCTGAACACTGTTGTGTTTCTTCAGTTTCTTTGTGAAATTGTTAAAAATCCCATGCATACTGGCACAAAAATATCAATTGTTATCTGTGCAAACTATTCCCAGGGCTAATGGTTACTTTGGAAAGGAAACTCTTCCGTCCAATTTGCAGGGTATATTTGGTATACTGTAGGGTATACTGTAGCTGTAATTCTAGAAATCAAAGAAAGTGTATATTTAATATTATATTTAGTTTGACCAACTGAGTACACAAAAAGAAATTCTGGTGATTGGAGCCATGGAGAACCACTCCCCCTTTCACAAAAATAGGCAGTCAAAAGAGGCTATTCAGGGGGCAGCTGCCCTTACTTTCATCCTGAGTTCCTAAATTCCTCAGCTAGGGTCTACACAGGAAGCAATAAAAGAGGCAGAATTTACAGGCAATACATTTTGAATTGAGAATCTTGTTTCTAAGTGGGACTGACTTGGGAGGATGATCTGGATATGAAGGACATTGCTGATGGAAAAAATAGTGCTAAATTAAAATGATACACAGAATAAAGTAGTATGTATCATTTTAATTTAGCACTATTTTTTCCATCAGCAATGGAAAAACGTTATTTTGCTAACTGTAAAAAGCAGTGCATCAGCAGTACGTAAGGGTACACATATTTGGGAAGGGGCTTGGGAAGTCTTCTCAACCAACCTCTGCTCAAGCAGGAGACCCGATACCATTCCAAACAAATGGCCACCCAGTCTCTTCTTAAAAGCCTCCAGTGAGGGAGCACCCACAATTTCTGAAGGCAAGCCATTCCACTGCTTAATTTTTCTTGCTATCAGGGAATTTCTCCTTAGTTCTAGGTTGGATCTCTCCTTGATAAGTTACTTTGTAAATTATCTGTTACTACGTATTTGTCCTGTCCTCAGATGCTTTGAAGAATAAGTTGACCACCTGTTCTCTGTGACATCCTCTCAAATATTGGAAGATTGCTATCATGTCACTCCTAGTCCTTCTCTTCGTTAAACTAGAAACACTTAGTTCCTGCAACCATTCATCATATATTTTAGCCTCCAGCCCCCAATCATCCTTGTTGCTCTTCCCTGCATCCTTTCTAGAGTCTCAACATCTTTTTTCTATCATGGTGACCAAAACTGGATGCAGTGTTTCAGGTATGGTCTTGCCAAAGTAGTATATAAAGCACTTCATGTGATCTTGATAGTATCTCTCTGTCGATGCAACCTAGGACTGCATTGGTTCTTTGGCAGCTGCAGCACATTCAAAAATATTTAAGTGTTGTCCACTAGAACTCCTAGAGTCCTCTCACAGCTGTTGAGTCACGTACCACCTATTCTACAGCTGTGCATTAGGTTTTTCTTGCCTAAGTATAAAATCTTACTTTTCTCACCACTGAATTCCATTTTGTTGGATAGGGCTCAGTGTTTAATTGCTGATGCACTGTCTGTCTTCTAAAGCAGAGGTCCCCAACCTTTTGGGCACCAGGGACCGATACCATGGAGAAAGATTTTTCTGCAGATCAGAAGGGTGTGGTTGTGCGTACTGCTTGCATCCCACAGATGGGGCTTTGTTTGTGCGGTCCGGTTGCTGGCATGCTGCGGCCCAGTGCCAGTCCACGGATTGGGTGTTGGGGACCCCTGTTCTAAAGTTTTGGCTATTCCCCCCAGCTTGGTGTTGTCTGCAAATTTGATGAGTTCCCTTTCTATCCTCTCATCTACATCATTTATGAAGATGTTGTACTGGGCCTAAGACAACCTTGAAGCACCCCACTGCATGCAGAACAGTTGCTGGAATGGGGCGTTGTCTTACCTGAACGCCTTTCTCAGCACGGAGATGGAGAAGCCACCTATGGGTTATGACTGTATTCCTGCCCTATCAAATCAAGTCATCCAAAGCTGCCACGCCCCCTTCCTGGACCTTATCCCCAGGTTTGACGCGAGCGTAGCCCTTGAATGACTGTGCGACATCGTGGCTCCTTCTACTATGCTAATCCTAGGCCTATCTGGCCTACCAGGGTGGGGGTGGCTTCTCCATCTCCGTGCTGAGAAAGGCGTTCAGGTAAGACAACGCCCCTTCTCCAGCACTGGGAGATGGAGAATCCACCTATGGGACCTACCAAAGCCTACTGTCCCTAAGGGTGGGCAATAGACTGGTCCGGTGTGGCACTTTGGCGAATAACCTGTTGGATAATTCTCCGGCCAAAGGCGCCTTCGGCCGAGGCAAACTTATCGATCTTGTAGTTTCTAATGAAAGGTAATGGTGTAGTCCATGTGGCTGCCCTGCATACCTCCTCGATGGATGCCTGTGTGTCCCAGGCCGCGGAGGTAGCTGCACTTCGTGTGGAGTGTGCCGTGATCCCTCTTGGGACTGGCAAGGCTTCCGCCTGATACGCCCCGGCTATACACGCCCTGATCCACCTGCCAATTGTGGAGGAGGATGCTTTCTGACCCCTATAAGAGGGGTGGAACGATATGAACAGAGCCTCGGACCTACGGAATTCCGCTGTACGGGCAATGTAGCGCTTCAGCGCCCTACGTACGTCGAGGCTGTGCCACTGCCGCTCCCTATCGTTAGACGGATTGGGGCAAAAATCCGGTAGTACTATGTCCTGCGATCTATGGAATAGGGAATTTACCTTCGGGATGAAGGTGGGGTCCAGGCGCAGGGTCACCCTATCCTGATGGAAGACGCACAAGTCTCCCCTGACTGAGAGCGCAGCTAATTCGGAGATGCGTCGTGCGGATGTAATCGCCACTAGGAACGCCACCTTGTGGGACAGGTAGCGCACGTCGCATGTCGCTAGGGGTTCGAAGGGCCGCCGCGTGAGGGCCTGGAGGACCCGTGGTAGCTCCCATGAGGGGTACCTGTGTACCGTGGGTGGTCTGGCGTTGGAGGCTCCTTTTAAGAAGGACCTGATACGGGGATGGCGACTCAGGGTCTCTGCGGAGTCGCATGTGAGCACCGTTGCCAGGGCTGCCACTTGTCTGCGCAGTGTGTTTGGGGCCAGGCCCCTGTTGAGTCCGGCTAGCAAGTAGTCCAGAATATGGGCGATTGTGAGCTCCCCAAGCGACAGCCGCCGCCTGGAGCACCACAATTGGAAATTTTTCCACGAGGCATCATAGATGCGGTTGGTGGAGGGACGGCGGGAGGTCTGTATTATTGCTATGACCCCCGGGGAACAGAGTTCCTCCGTCAGGATCGAGCGCTCAAGTGCCAGGCAGCTAACTGGAGCCACTGGGGATCTGGGTGGTGAATGGCTCCCTGACTGAGTGCCACCCGCTCCGGGGGAATTCTCCAGGGTTCCGCCCGGGAGAGACTCACCAGGTCGGCGAACCATGGTCTCCTTGGCCAATGGGGGGCCACTAGGAGTACCACTGCTCGTTCCCTGATGATCTTGCGTATCACTGCTGGGAGGAGGGGCAGGGGGGAAGGCGTAAAGAAGACCCTGTGGCCACGGGCTCCGGAGGGCGTCTGTTTGTTCCGCCCTCCTGTTGTGGAAACGGGAAAAGAATCGGGGCAGCTGGGCGTTGTGTGGGGAGGCAAAGAGGTCCACCTGTGGCAAGCCGAATCGATGGCAGATCTCTTTGAAGGTCCTCGGGTGAAGTCGCCACTCTGAGTGGTCTACTATTGTTCTGCTCAGGAAGTCGGCCTGGGTGTTCGCTTCCCCTGATATGTGATCGGCCCTGATGGAAGCTAGGTTGTGTTCTGCCCAGGTCCCCAGGAGGAGAGCCTCTGCCATGAGGTTTTGGGACCGAGTGCCCCCCTGACGGTTTACGTGAGCCTTGGCTGTCACGTTGTCGGTGAGGACCAGGACGTGTTGTCGTGCCACTTGATCCTGGAAGTGACGGAGGGCCAGGTGGATGGCCCGTAACTCGAGCCAATTGATGCTGTAGCGGAGGTCCGCCCTGGACCACCGGCCCTGTGCCCACTGTGACTGTATGTGCGCTCCCCAGCCGAAGAGGCTGGCGTCCGTGGTGAGTACTATGCGGTCCGGCTCCCTGAAGTCTGACCCTTTGCTTATGGTTGGTGATAGCCACCATCTGAGGGAATGTAGTACCTTTGGCGGGAGGCGAAGTCTCTGTGGTGAGGCGCTGAGATTTTGCTTCTGGAAAGGCAACAGGAACCATTGAAGTTCCCTGGAGTGAAGCCTGGCCCAAGGCACTATTGCGATGGCCGAAATAATCTTCCCTAACAGTTGGGATAGGCTGGCCAATGTTACTGATTGACTCCTGCGAATCTGGAGGATCAAGCTCCTTATGCTTTCCCGGCGTTCCTGGGATAGGTAGACCCGGCACTCTACGGTGTCTGTGATGGCGCCGAGGTGGAGTAACCTTGTTGAGGGGATTAGGTGACTTTTGGAAAAATTTACGGAGAACCCGTGGCTTTGGAGTAGTCCTACCACCGTCTGCAGGTCCGACTCGGCGGCCTGGGTGGACGCGGACTGAATTAGAATGTCGTCCAGGTAGCACTGGACTCTGATCGGCACCATCCGTAGACTGGCTGCTAGGGCTGCCAGGATCTTGGTGAAGACCCTTGGGGCGGAGGACAGGCCGAATGGGAGCGCCCTGTACTGAAAGTGGCGCCCCCTGTAGGCGAACCGGAGGAACCGTCGGTGGGCCAGAGAGATTGGGATGTGGAGGTACGCCTCCGTGAGATCGACAGATGTCAGGAGGTCTCCCTTTCTGATGCTTCCCAAGATTGATCAGAGCGTTTGCATCTTGAATTTGTGGTATGCCAAGTGGTAATTTAGTCCCTTGAGGTCTAGTATGGCTCTCCATCCCCCTGATGCCTTTTGGACTACGAAGAGGATGGAGTAGAATCCCTGACCTCTCTGGTCCAGCGGAACTGGTTCCACGGCCCGTATGTGGAGTGAATGGTTTACTGCCTCGTCCATCAACCTCCTTCTTATTCGGTTGCGAGGGTTTGGACAAGGGAGGAACCGGTTTGGGGGGGTGGAGACAAATTCTAGGAAGAGGCCCTGGCGGATGATGTTGAGAACCCATGCGTCTGTGGTGGTGACCTCCCACTGGTGGGCGAACAGGGAGAGTCTGCCCCCGATGGGAGGTCCTGATGAGGTGTCATTTTGATCGTCGGAAGGGCCTGTTGGAGCCTCGAAAGGGCCGCTTGCCCTGCGGCTGTTGTCTTGGTCTGGGGCTTTGCCTGTCTGCCTGTCTGTCCTGCCTGGCCGGAAAGGCCTGAGATGCCTGGTACTGGTTGTACCTGGCTCCGGCCCGAAAGGGCTGCCGCCGTGGGTAGGCTCCAGGACGTCTGTCCATCCTCCTAAACACGTGTTTTAGGACCCTGCGTTTGTCCTTGTTCTCTGTTGTATAGGGGTTCAAGGCGTCCCCGAACAACTTTCCCCCTTGGTATGGTGCCGCTGCGAGTTTCCACTTGGACCTAGAGTCCGCCTGCCAGTGTTTCAGCCAGAGCAAACGCCTGCCAGTGATGTTGGAAGCCATAGCTCTGGATGAGAACCGAGCGGCCTGGAGAGTTGCATCTGCTGCATACTCTGCGGCCGCCGCGATCTTACTGAGATCCTGTTGCGTGCGGAAGTCCTCCACCGGGATCTTTCCCTGGAGCTCCTGGAGCCAACCGTGGGCGGCCCTGATGAAGAATGAAGCGGAGGTGGACGCTCTGATTGCCCAAGCGGTTGCTTGGTGCGTTCTGCGGAACGTGGCCTCGCCCTTGCGATCCTCACCTTTGAGGGCCTCAGCTAGGTCTCCTGAGAAGGTGGTGGACGACACTAGGGGCGCTAGGGGTTCGTCCACTGTGGGTACCTCCAGTGTCTCTTCCAATTTTGGAGCCACGCCGAACAGCTTTTTGTTGGTACTGCTCGGCGTGGGAAGAGAGGCCGGTGATTTCCACTGTGTCTTGATTGCTTTCAGGAACATGGCGGGACAGGGGATGTGATGCTTGGTCGTGACCGGTTCCACGAAGCTGGGGTGTGCCTCTGCATCAGTCTCCTGTAGGTCGGAGCCTGTTGCCGCTGGGGTTTCGGGCCCCAGGTGTGCGGTGGAGGCAGCCTTGCGCAGCAAGGTCAGGAAGGAGGAGGGGTTGAATAGCCCTTTGGAGGTGGGAGTCTCCGGTGGGTCCTCCTCCTCGTCAGACATTGGCACCCCCTGTTCCGCCATTTCCTCCTCTATGTATGATTCCTCCGAGGCCTGAGAGGCTGAGGGAGATGTGGGACTATCCTGCACCCTCGTCTCTCGGTGAGGGCTGCGTTTCCGAGTCACGGGTGCCTGTGTTCTGGCCTCTAGGGCGCGCTCCACTGCCTGGGCGATAAGCAGAGCCAGGCGATCCTCATTTGGGAGGGTCGCTTGCTCGTTGCCCATGGCCTGAGGGTCGTCTGTAGACGGGCCCAAAGGTGCTTCCGGCGCTAGTTTTGCTTTTTTCTGCGCCTTGGAAAACTCCCTTTCCAATGCCTGGTGTCTCCTCTTGTCCTGTCTGTCTGCTCTCTTAGAGGTCATAGTGGCAGATCTAACGCTAGATTTGGCTGCCGACCTGCTATTGCCTTCCAGACCAGGTTGACCTGATGAGGACGGCGGGGCTCCTGAAGAAGGCGAGGTAGCCTCTTCCATACTCCGATATCGCCGGGGTGCGAGAGGGGGTCCCGGGTATCTAGGAGGTGTAGCCCCCTGGGTTGTCACAGGTGCGCGGGAGGGGCTCCTGGCACCCAGGGGCAGCCTAAGAGTGGGTAAGGGCGGCACACTGCCTGGATGGCTGGGGGCCCACTACGGCTGTGCACGGATGGGGCAGGCACACTATGGGGGGCGCCTGCAGTCCGCTAGAAGGGAACCCTTGGATACCGCAAGCCCACTGTGGGGGGGGCGCCTGGGATCCACGTAGGGTTGCTCGGATAACGCCAGACACGCTAATGTTGGTGCCTGACCTCCGAGTGGAGCCAAGATCTAAGGGTCAGGCCAGGTGCTCGGATAACGACAGGCACGCTGATGGGGGTGCCTGGACTCCGAGTGGACCCAAGATCCAAAAGGCCAAAGGCCAGGGAGCTAACGATCGGACAATGGGAGACACCAAGTTTGGGATGGGAGTTTAAGTGTACGGGCTGGCCTAGTTATATCTGGACTCCCTAGGTGGCTTGGCTGTGGAGCCCAGTGGGCCTGGTGTCCTGTCTGGGGCCCGCTGTCCTGCTCTGTGGACGGAGTTGAGGCTGTGCCCGGCCTGAGGGGTCGCGGGCTCGTGCCACGTGGCTTAAAGCAGCCGCTGTGGCCCGCTCAGCTTCCCTCTTCGCTCGCTTTCCGAGCGGCTGCTCGGGTCTCTTGGCTGAAACCCCCCACGTGGGGCCTCCGGCGGCAATCCGCTGGTCTGCGCTGGCTTTGTTCCAGCCGCAGACCACGTGCTCAATGGCCGCGGGCCGCCCCAGCGCCGCACAGCTGATCGGCTCTGGCTTTGTTCCAGCCGCCGACCGCGTGATCAATGGCGGTGGGCCGCCCCACCGCCGCCCAGCTGATCGGCGCTGGCTTTGTTCCAGCCGCCGGCCACGTGGCCAATGGCCGCGGCTGCTCCGGCGCCGATCAGCTGGTCGGCTGCGATCTCTCTCCAGCTGCGGCCGCGTGTCCAATGGCCGCGGCCGCCCGGAACCGATCTTAAATCGGTTCCGCTGCCCGGTGCGGCCTTTCTACGCCGGCGGCAGGCCGCGGCTCTCCGGCGCCGATCAGCTGGCCGGCGCCGGCTTTGCCCCCAGGTCCGCGAGCGAGAGGCCGCCGGGTTGCTGGCCGGCTTTACCCTGGGCTCTCAGCGGCCGCGCGTTGCTCCGGCGCCGATCAGCTGGTCGGCGCAGGCTTCCTCTAGGGCCGCGTGGCCGCCGAACAGCTGGTCGGCGTTCCTGCACAGCGGCTTGAGATCAAGCCGGGAGACCACGCAGCGCTTGGGGCGCCGATCCGCTGATCGGCGCCGGGGCTATCCCCCCCGCGATTCCCCTGCGGAGGGGGGAAACGGCGACGAAGGGTGAGGGGACCCCCCTCCCCTTCGCCCCCCCCCTCCGTCCTCCCCCGCGCCAACCGGGGTACTTACGGTTTGATGAGGGGGTGGAGGAGAATCCAATGGGGGGAGATGTGTGAGGAGGCTAGGAGAGCAAGCTCCCAACCTCTGCTTAAGCCTATTTACTGTTCTAGTTTAGCCTGCAACTCTCTACCTAACAAGAATTTCTAACTAGAGGAGAATTCACCAATGGTGACTGTATCTGCCTAGGAGCCACGCTTCATGTCCTTCCTGGGCGAAATCAAGTCAAATCTGGGGATAAGGTCCAGGAAGGGGGCGTGGCAGCTTTGGATGACTTGATTTGATAGGGCAGGAATACAGTCATAACCCATAGGTGGATTCTCCATCTCCCAGTGCTGGAGAATGGGTACATCTAGTTTAATGAAAAGAAGGACTACGGGTGACATGATAGCAGTGTTCCAATATCTAAGGGGCTGCCACAAAGAAGAGGGAGTCAAGCTATTCTCCAAAGCACGTGAAGGCAGGACAAGAAGCAACGGATGGAAACTAATCAAGGAGAGAAGCATTATAGAACTAAGGAGAAATTTCTTGACAGTTAAAACAATTAATCAGTGGAACAACCTGCTTCCATAAGTTGTGAATGCTCCAACACTGGAAGTTTTTAAGAAGAGACTGGACAACCATTTCTCTGAAATGGTATAGGGTTTCCTGCCTGAGCAGGGGGTTGGACTAGAAGACCTCCAAGGTCCCTTCCAACTTTGTTATTCTATATGTAGTTCCATTGAGGACTACACGTTAAGTGCAGTTGGTCAGCCAATTATGAATCCATCTGCTGATTGATGCTATCTATCCCACATTTTTCTAGCATACCAATAAGTAGGTCATGGTCTACTTTGTCAAATCCTACTGAAGTCCAAGTATTATTTATTTATTTATTTATTTAATTTCTATACCGCCCCTCTCCCGCATTTCTCTGGTCCATTAATTTAGTCACTTTGACAAAGATTGCAGTAAGGTTTGTTATGTCATGATCTGTTTTTTAACAAAGCCATGTTGGCTTTTAGTAATAGCTTTGCTTGTTTCTGAATCATCCTTGAACAGTTTTGCCATTAACTTCTAATTTTATATTTCCAAAATTATAAAAGAGAGAGAAGACAATTAGTTCCCAGCAAATTATGGGAGCTCCTTGGTTCAAGTTAATAAAACATGCATACATTATGAAGCCCGTGGGCATGATTAGATTATGAATTTAAACCGTTACTTGAATGAATAAAGATATGTGCTGAACAAAAAATTGCTTTTAGTCAGCCATTTACAACCTGATGTCACTAGTACTATAACTCCCAGAGTTTTTGGAAATCACCTGATAGGTAATGCTGCTATTACCTAATGCCTTTCTCCTCCACCTCTTCGTATGCTTTTTCTTTTCTTACTCTCATTTGCTTTCCATTTCCCCTTTTCCTTCTTTAACAGAAACTTTAAAGGTTGTTGCATTCCTTTGCTCTATCTTCTGTATAAACAAAAATATTGTGTCACCTTAAAAAGTAACAAATTCATTTTCACATCAGCTTTCAATGGATCAGAGCGCATATCGTCAGGCCATGGAATATAGTCCTTTAAGAAGAACATTAGAACTCAGTGAAGCTTCAGTTTGATCAAACTCCCTAATTAAATGGTGGAATCAGTTTGATGCATCTAATTGGGTACATTTGAATTCATACAGCTATTTGATAAGACTTTTATGCATCAAATCTTGGAAAGTTCTTACATCTCCTTTCTAAAATATTCTGCTCTCATGGCAGAAATGAAGGGAGAAATGGAAAATGGAAAAATTGCTTTGGAATCTTTGAAGCTTTATAGTCAACCAGAATATTGGTTTCTTATAAATGTTGCTTTTAAGCAATGAGATATTACGTTTTCTAGTCAATAATTCAGCTGCTTGACTAATGGCTGGGAGTTTTGTTTTCTCTCTACAAATAGGGCCAGGCATTTTTTCATCTTTCAGAAACTTGTATTGAGCCTGATATTTACAATTCCTGGCACTCACAAATTTATACTACTGCAGCCTTCATTTTGCGAATGAGCTGTAGTCAGTTGTGATTTATCATTTATATTTGGCTTAATAAATCATAATTCATTTGGCTTTACAAAGTACTTATAAATTCCACACTGGCATGTGTAAACCCATCACTGTTTAAATTCAGGCCTTGTGGTCTAATTTATGTACTTCGGCTATTTTCTCTCAGAATGTTCAATTATAAGAGAACGTGCACATTATTTTGTGACATATTAGTTGTTCTTAGTAAGGATATTACCCAACTGGGTGTTTTGTAGTTTTTGGAAGCATCATCACTGTGTTTTTAAATCTAAAATCAGTTCTATATAATATGAATACATCTAGCAAAACCACCAATATTTTAGCATGTGCAGAGAATCATAGGGTCTGAGGTGACTTTAGAGGTTATGTAGTCCTACCCTGTTCAGGATCCCTTACAGCATTTCTGACAGATGAATATTCAATCTCTGAAGAATTCCAGCAAAAGAGAATTCACCACTTCATGTGGCAGTCAGCTCATGTTACTGGGAGATTTATCTTGATGTCTAGCCTGAAAGCTTTTCCTTATATTTTAACCCACAGTTCTGGTCCTGCCCTCTGGAACAATAATAGAAAATAATTTCACTCCCTCTTTGTGTGAAAGTTCTGTCATAGCCCTCTGGAATGGGATCCAATCCCAATAATATTCTGGAAGTCCTTTAAATCATTACTGTTCTCCAGCACTAGGAGATGGAGAATCCACCAATGGGTTATGACTGTATTCCTGCCCAATCAGATCAAGTCAGCCAAAGCTGCCACGCCCCTTCCTGGACCCTAGATCCCAGTTTTGACTTGATCTGGCCCAGGACGGACATGAAACGTGGCTCCTAGGCAGGTACAGTCACCTATTGGTGGATTCTTTATGCAGTTAGTTTAGAGCAGGATTTAAAGGCTTTATTCAATCTCTAGCAAGGGGCTGGGAGCTTGTCTCCTAGCCTTTCCTAAAAGAGGAAAACTACAGTTAAGCGTGGGGAAGGGGCTCCTTCTCCCATCCTCCCTACTTGGCTCCCTCCCCCCACTCGATAGCAGAGATCGAGCGGCCATCAGCCGAAGGGCTGCTGGAACACGAGCTGCTGGAAGACGAGCCGGCAGCCGAGGCTAGCGTCGCCGGAGCTCTGTGAGCCAGCAGCCCCTCACCCGTAAGTACTCCGTCGGTTGGCGCGGGGGAGGGCAGAAGGAAGGGGGGGCAAAGGGGAGGGGGGTCCCCTCACCCTTCACCGTTCGCGCGTTCCCCCCTCCGTTCCAGGGACCGTGGGAAATTTCAAACGCGGCGCCGATCAGCTGATCGGCGGCCCACGGGGCCTTGCGGCGCGGGGATTTTAAACAAAGAGACCGGCGCCGATCAGCTGATCGGCGGCCGAACGCAGGGCTCTACAGAGGCCTTGCCGGATCGCAGGACTTTAATAAGGAAACCGGTGCCAATCGGCTGATCAGCAGCCGAACGGAGGCCTTGCCGGATCGCTAACGAAGGAGAAGCGAAGGGGAAGCGGTGGAGGCCATAGCGGCCACCATTTTGACCACGCGGCGCAAACTGCCGCAGAGGACAAAAAAGCCCCCCCCACAGGCATTAACCCCTCCAGGAGGGCGCCGGGCCCAGCCGAGCTAGGTCTATCCAGGCCTACCTAGGCCGTTTATCATACCCAGACCAGCTCTAGCCAGTGGGGCTGTGGCAAAACCTAAAACCCCCTTCTCAAGCTTGGTGTCTCCCATTGCCTGATTGTTAGCTCTATTGGCTCCACTCGGATTCCAGGCACCCCCATTAGTGTGTCTGTCCTTATCTGAGCAATCGATACGTGGATTCCAGGCGCCCCCCCACAGTGGGCCTGGCCTTATCCACCATATTTGTAGCCGGATTCCAGGCACCCCCTGTAGTGCGTCTGTCATTATCTGTGCATAGCCGCAGTTGGATTCCAGACGCCCCCAGCAGTGCGCCTGTCCTTATCCACACACAGGCTGTCCCTGGGTTCCAGACGTCCCCTGTAGTACGCCTGTCCTTACCCAGTGGATAATACTCTCTAGATACCCGGGGGCCCCTGTCGTGTCCCGGCGCTATTGGAGAATGGAGGAGGCCACCCTGACCTCTTCAGGAGCCCTGCCATCCTCGTCAGGTCAACCTGGTCTGGAAGGCACCAGCAGGATGGCAGCCAAATCTAGGGTTAGATCTGCCACCAAGACCTCTAAGAGAACAGACAAACAGGACAAGAGGAGACACCAGGCTTTGGAGAAGTTCTCCAAAGCACAAAAAAGAGCCAGACTGGTGACGGAACTACCCCTGGGTCCATCTACCTCCCAACAGGGAATCTGGTCAACGGGGGAAATACTTCACTCCCCCGCACAGCTTGGCTCAGACGACCTTCAGCCCATGGCCCGAGCCCCGGTCACAAAGGCCCCTCAAGGGACCCCCGAGGCCACGTTCACCCCCACGGCGGTGGGGCTTTGCCCAAGCGAGCAAGCGGCCTTCCCCAATGAGGACCGCCTAGCTCTACTCATCGCCCAGGCGGTGGATCGAGCCCTGGATGCCAGGGCGCAGACTTTCACATCAGTAGCCACCACCCGCAGACACAGCCCACACCGGGAGACGGGGGCATACGATAGCCCCACATCTTCCCCAGCATCTCAGGCATCGGAAGACTCTTACCTAGATGAGCCAATTGCAGATCAGGGGATACCAATGTCCGAGGAGGAGGAGGACCCACCGGAGGCCCCCGCCTCCGGCGGACTATTCAACCCCTCCTCCTTCATCACCTTGCTACGCATGGCCGCATCCACCGCACACCTGGGCCCGAAACCCCGGCGACAGCACCCCCCGATCCACAGGATGCAGAGGCAGACCCTAACTTCTTGGAGCCGGTCACGACTCAGCATCGCATCCCTTGTCCCTCCATGTTCCTGAACGCAATCAGGAGACAGTGGACATCACCGGCCTGGCCTCTCTTCCCATTCCGGGTAGCATGGACAAGAAATTGTACAGTGTTACCACGAAATTGGAGGAGACACTGGAAGTACCTACCGTGGACGAACCCCTAGGGCCCCTAGTGTCTTCCACCGCCATCTCAGGAGACCTCGCGGAGGCCCTCAAAGCTGAGGACCGCAAGTGCAAGGCCGCTTACCGCAGGACGCACCAAGCAACCGCATGGGCGATCAGAGCCTCTACCTCCGCCTCGTTCTTCAATAGGGCCTCTCACCGTTGGCTCCGACAGCTCCAAGAACGGATCCCAGTGGAGGATCTCCGCACGCAACAAGATCTCAGCAAGCTAGTGGCGGCCGCGGAGTACGCAGCAGACGCGACTCTCCAGGCCGCCAGGTTTTCGTCCAGAGCTATGGCTTCCAGCATCACTGGCAGACGTTTGCTCTGGCTGAAACATTGGCAGGCTGATGCTACCGGTAGGTCCAAATGGAAACTAGCAGTGGCCCCTTACCAAGGGGGCAAGTTGTTCGGGGATGCCTTGAACCCCTACACGACAGAAAACAAGGACAAACGTAGGGTTCTTAACCATTTGTTTAGGAAACAGGATGGGCCATAGAACCGGTTCTGCTGGACCAGAGAGGCCAGGGATTCTACTCCATCCTCTTCCTCGTCCCAAAGGCGTCAGGGGGATGGAGAGCCATCCTAGACCTCAAGGGGCTAAATTACCACCTGGCATACCACAAATTCAAGATACAAACGCTCCGGTCCATCTTGGGAAGCGTAAGGAAGGGGGGACCTCCTAACGTCCATCGATCTCACGGAGGCGTACCTCCATATCCCGATCTCTCTGGCCCACCGACGGTTTCTACGATTCCCACTACAGGTACTACAATCCCTCAGATGGTGGCTATCACCAGCCATAAGCAGAGGGTCAGACTTCAGGGAGCCGGACCAGATAATACTCACCACGGACGCCAGCCTCTTCGGCTGGGGAGCGCACCTTCAATCACAGGGGGCACAGGGCCGGTGGTCCAGGGCGGACCTCCGTCACAACATCAATTGGCTCGAGCTGCGGGCCATTCACCTCGCCCTCCGTCACTTCCAAGGCCGAGTGACATGCTACCACGTCCTGATCCTCACCGACAACGTGACAGCCAAGGCTCACGTAAACCGTCAAGGGGGCACCCGGTCCCGAAGCCTTATGGCAGAGGCCCTCCTTCTGGGAACCTGGGCAGAACACAAACTAGCTTCCATCAAGGCCGATCACATATCAGGGGAAGCGAACACTCAGGCCGACTTCCTGAGCAGAACAATGGTGGACCACTCGGAGTGGCGCCTTCACCCGGTTCCCAGGCAGAAAGGCGGAACAGACGGACGCCCTCCGGAGCCCGTGGCCTCAGGGTTTACTTTACGACTTTCCCCCCTGCCCCTCCTCCCGGCAGTGATACGCAAGCTCATCCGGGAACGAGCAGAGGTACTCCTAGTGGCCCCCCACTGGCCAAGGCGACCCTGGTTCGCTGACCTGATGAGCCTCTCCCTTGCGGAACCCTGGAGGATTCCCCCGGAACGGATATTGCTCAGTCAGAGAGCCATCCGCCACCCAGAGCCTCAGTGGTTCCAGTTAGCCGCCTGGCACTTGAGCGCTTGATCTTAGCAGGGGAACTCTGCTCCCCGGGGGTCATCACCACCATAATCCAGGCCTCCCGCCGCCCTTCACCAACCGCATCTATGAGGCCTCGTGGAAAAACTTCCAATCGTGGTGCTCCAGACGGCAGCTGTCGCTCACTGACCTCACAATTTCCCATATCCTGGACTACTGCTAGCCGGGCTCGACAGGGGCCTGGCCCCAAACAAACTGCGCAGGTTCTCCCTGAGCCGCCACCCCCTCATCCGGTCTTTCCTTAAAGGGGCCTCCAACTCCAGACCCCCTACCGTACACAGATACCCTTCGTGGGAGTTACCACGGGTCCTTCGGTCGCTCACTCAGCAGCCCTTCGAACCCCTAGCGACATGCGACACCTGTCCCACAAGGTGGCGTTCCTAGTGGCAATCACGTCCGCACGGTGCATCTCCGAATTGGCAGCGCTCTCAGTCAGGGAGGACTTGTGCGTGTTCCATCAGGATAGGGTGATCCTGCACCTCGATCCCACCTTCACCCCGAAGGTGAATTCCCTATTCCATAGGTCGCAGGACATAATACTACCAGATTTTTGCCCCAATCCATCACACGATCGGGAGCGACAGTGGCAGAGCCTGGACGTCCGTAGGGCGCTGAAGTGCTACATCGCACGTACAGCAGAATTCCGTAAGTCCGAAGCCCTGTTCATATCTTTCCATCCTTCCTGCAAAGGTCGGAAGGCATCCTCCTCCGATTGGCAGGTGGATCAGAGCGTGTATCGCCAGGGCGTATCAGGCAGAAACCTTGCCAGCCCCACGAGGGATCACGGCCCACTCCACACGAAGTGCAGCTACCTCCGCGGCCTGGTTCACACAGGCATCCATTGAGGAGGTATGCAGGGCAGCCACATGGGCTACACCATCCCCTTTCATTAGGCGCTACAAGATTGATAGGTTTGCCTCGGCTGAGGCTTCCTTTGGCCGGAGAGTTCTCCAACAGGTCATTCGCCAAAGTGCCACACCGGACCAGTCTGCTGCCCACCCTCAGGGACAGTAGGCTTTGGTATGTCCCATTGGTGGATTCTCCATCTCCTAGTGCTGGAGAAGGGGCGTTGTCTTACCTGAACGCCTTTTCTCAGCACAGAGATGGAGAATCCACTCCCACCCTGGTAGGTCATTTAGGCCTAGGATTAGCATTAGTGGAAGGAGCCACGATGTCGCACGGTCAGTCAAGGGCTACGCTCGCATCAAACCTGGGATCTAGGGTCCAGGAAGGGGCGTGGCAGCTTTGGCTGACTTGATCTGATTGGGCAGGAATACAGTCATAACCCATTGGTGGATTCTCCATCTCCGTGCTGAGAAAAGGCGTTCAGGTAAGACAACGCCCCTTCTCCCAAGTTCCAGGATAGGTTAGCTGTGGTGCCTGTCTCTTTGGGGTTCTTTTTTTAAAATGAAATGTGGTTACCTGGATGTTTCAGATTCTTCCTCTATTGTTTTTCTGCTTTTAAATTGCAAAATATCCAGAGTAATTCTGGAGTTGGGTAGCCTCCAAATGAAAGAAACAGAGCTTCACACCTCCTCTCAATCTTTTGTGTGGGCTAAGCATAGCCAGATCCTTTAAGTATTTCTCATAGGGTTTGTTTTCTACACCCTCCCCCTTGTTGATACCCTTCCTCTGAACTTGATCCAATTCGTCACTGCTACTTTTGAAGGACAATGATTTGGATTTGCACTACTGTTAATGAATGCCAAGATAGTATTTGCTTTTTAGTAGCTGCATCATACTCCTGGTACATGTTTAATGTATAATCAATAAGGTCACCCTGATCCACACTACTGCATTCTGTAGTATTCATTTTGGCTGAGTGCTCAGATCTATCTGTATAATTTGGATCTTGTTTCACTAAAGTATTAACTATCATTCCCAGTTTCCCGTCATCTGCAAACTAGCACAAACCAAGCATAGTTTGTGTACAGTTGAATTCGGAAGATAAATATTGTACATACTTTACAACTATGCTTCCCTCTCTTTCCATCTTGCTTGAACCCTCCCACCCCATTTTTTCTGGAAGTTGCCTAATTACTATCTTAGACTGGAAGAAGAAAAAGAAAAGTGCCTTGGCCTCTCCTGTTTCATGTTTGCTTATTTGATGAAGCAATTTAACCATTGAATTCTCAGCAACACTATTCTTTGATACCTTAAAATTATTTTTTTGTTCAATAATACAGGCGGACTATACCCCTGTACTATAAATATCTTTTAATTTGATATTTATGAATTCATCTGCCCACTTACTGTTTATTGAACGGATTTTAGGTCATTCTTTAGTATTATAGTCAGAGCAATATGAAGTGCTATATAATTGTTATTTTCTTCGTAGTATTTACCCACAAGTGTGTATGGTCAACTTTTGTTGAATCAACTGAATATTGATCCATTGGTTACAGTGGGATTTGGTCCCTTCCAACTCTGTTATTCAGTTATTTTCTGAATTTTTGACATGCTGAGGCCAAAAGATTCTCCTTCACTGATATAGTCTGATATTTCATTCCATATCCTTAGATAACTTTTACCATGTGGGAGGAGATAGAGAAGATGGAATGCTATAAAAGAAGATATTCTCTTATTGAATTTAACCCTTGATGAAAAGATACAGGCAGTTTTTGTAACTATGTGATAAAAGTACCTTCTTTTCTCTATTCTCCAGCTTAGCTACCTTAAATTCCATTGTGGTTCTCATACAATATAAATTGGTGATTTAATGATGTGGCTACATTGTAACATTTAATATTCTCCTCTAGCCTTTTAAAAATAATATTAATGTTTTAGGTGTGGAATATTTTTTAATATTGTCCTTTTATGGTTTTTTGTATACTGCAGAGAGTCATATTTTGTGATATGGATGGTTACATAAATAGGATGGATAGTTGGAAGGATAGACAGACATTAAAAAACAGAGGCAGCACCCTTTAGCCTCTGAAAGTAAATTAATTCAGCTCAGTGCTGCCATCTGCTGAGGTAGTACCGTAGAATCCTAAAATGGAACCTTAATTTCCAACATAATCTTTTGGAAATGGACTTGGATGGGGAGGGTGAAATGTGGAAATCACAACGTATTTAGATATTTCCAAATCAATTCTGATACTTTTAGCTACAGGAGAAATATCTGAAATCTTTGTATGCTATAGAGTATCGGTAGAAGATATTTTTTTACATGCTTACTAAATGAAAGTAAAAATGAGAATACTAAATAGAAGTCAGTAATGTGAGATTGGATCTCGCTTGATTTAAAGCCGTAGAAAATTTTGCAGTTCAAAATTTTCTGGGAAATCTGTATTACTGATAGTGTCCCATTGCTAGTTTTCTACCTAAACAAGCAATGTATGTGTCACTGCTGCTGTAATAAACAGAATAAAAAAGTTCCTAAGAAGCGTATCTCTTGATAAAGACAAAAAGCTCAGTATTGTACCTCGATAAAGTAAAGTGGTCATGGATACTTCCTTTGTCTTTCAGGGTGCTGTGTATACCAAACACTTTATGTTTAGTCTAGCTAAAGTATCTTATGTGGTTACAGAAATGAAAAGCTTGGACTTCATAGTCATTCTGGCAAACCTTTTTCCCTTGGAAGACAGTTACATTAAGTTCAGAATTTACACGTTAGTGACCAAAATGTTTGTTTTCTACTAGTAATAGCCTGTTATGAACTGATTTTTTTAAAAAATCCAGTATAATTGATGTAGAAAAAAAATCCTACGTGTCTGTATTTACATATTCGCCTTGGCAATTAGTTTCTAAAGATTTTTCTAGTTCTAATGGTTTTGCAGCTTTAGAAAGCTCATTTATTTAAATTAAATTGCCCCTGAATAATAACTGCACCTTTCAAAAATAATAAGCCTGGGAGCCAAGATTTGCTTTATGTGCAAAACCAAACTGCAGGCCAATCCACACTGGCAGATTTCTGTTTTAACAGGAGCATTATCTGACAATAGCAATTTGGCACTGTTATTTCATGGTGTCTAGTACTGTACTGTACTTCAAACATTACAGTCAAACTTTGATTGGATTCCAGTCAAAAAGTATAATTCCTAGTTTTCATGGTTTGTTTTGATTAAAAGGTTTTGCTCACATTTAATACAGTACTAAGTTTTCTTTTTGTTACAAGGAGTCATCCTAGTGAGTTTTAAGCTTTTCAGCTTCTCCCCTCCTGTAATGCAATTGGAAGGAGTTTGAAAATATTTGCTTATGTTTTAGATTAAATGTAGCTTGTTGTGATGTTGGAACCTAGACAAACTGGTTTAGTGTAATATATCCAAGCCACAGCCAAGTCTGACTTGCTGTCTGGTTAGGAAAGGAGGTGTTTGGAAACTGTCACCATACCCATTTGAAAATTATGGCTGCTCTAGTAGTTTAGTCATTCTCATTTATTTGTAAAAGGAATTGGCATGCTTTGAAGCAGCTGCTTTGAAGGATTGGCAGCCGTAAACCCCAAGAATATTGTGATATTACAAATAATATTACAAAAACTTCAGGAATATTACAAAAATGTCAGGAGAGACTGATTTTGAAGGAAGTGAGATGATCTATTATTAAATAAAATCTGTTTATTGCCTGGATCCCAGCTTGTATTAAAACCATAATTTGGTTTGCTTGGCTTTGATATAGCCTATTATGTGAATCTTTTCACTGTGGGGATCACTAACCACTTAAATAATAAAAGATAATCTTGCAAGATTTCTTTTGTGAATATAAAGTAATAATTTTGGTTCCTGGGACTTTGTAAACATTTTGCAGGGCTATGAAGATATAGCTTTTCACCCCAGCAATGGACTAGGATAGAAGTGAAGCTAGCAAATGCAAGGGTAATTGTAGACATGATCGGATGTTGTTGCACTGAAATGGGGATATAAGGAAGGAGTTGTTCTAGATTTAGTTGGTCATATTTATTTTGTTTTTATTAGATGTCATTTGTCAGCCACTTAGAATGATCATGCAAAGATAAGCCGCCATGTAGGTTTTCTAAACAAACAAACTGGCTTCTATAGAGTCCCCTGGTTTATAGCTTATATAGTGTTAAAATTTGGCCAGCTGTGCTTTATTCAATAAACTATGGTTAATTAACTAAACTGCTGTTTAGGGTGCTTTGTTTCTAAGAACCCTCAATTAGAAATCACTCCAAGCAACTCATCAGGTAATGAATTAGACTACATGTACTGAAATGATGTGCACATGCTTGAATATAGTGGTGTTCAAGTTATTTTCTGTTGTACTATCCTATAGATTTTCCAACTTGCTGCTATGAGGAAACCTCGGAGGAGGTCCCGGCAGACGTTGGAAGGAAGACGTTCTCCTTCACCATACAGCTTGAAATGCTCACCCACCCGAGAGACTCTGACATACGCCCAGGCTCAGCGAATAGTGGAAGTTGATATTGATGGCCGTCTCCATCGCATCAGCATTTATGATCCTCTAAAGCTCATCACAGAGGATGAGCTAACCGCCCAGGACATCACAGAATGCAATAGTAACAAAGAAAACAGTGAACAACCGCTTTTTCCTTCAAAATCCAGGAAAAATCAGTGCAAAGGCAAAAAAAAAGAGACGTGCACCAAACATGCTTCTGGGGCATCTTTTCCTCTACCACAGCCCAGCTTTCGCATGATTGACTCTTTCAGCCAGCTGGATGCTCCACCCTTGCCTTCAGCTTACTATCAGTATATTGAGAAACTACCCGAGGATGTTGATGCTGAAGTGGAGTATGATTTGGATGAGGAGGATTTGGCCTGGCTTGACATGATCAACGAAAAAAGGAAGAATGATGGGTATGGGTCAATTTCTGCAGAAACTTTTGAATTGCTGCTAGATCGTCTGGAGAAAGAGTCATATTTGGAGAGTCGTAATAATGGAGCCCAGCAGACCATGATAGATGAGGATGCTGTTTGTTGTGTTTGCATGGATGATGAATGTCATAACAGCAATGTCATTTTATTTTGTGACATTTGCAACTTGGCTGTGCATCAGGAGTGTTATGGAGTTCCCTACATCCCTGAGGGACAATGGCTTTGTCGCTGCTGCCTACAATCCCCTTCCCACCCTGTTGATTGTGTCTTGTGTCCAAACAAAGGTGGAGCATTCAAACAGACCAGTGATGGTCACTGGGCTCATGTTGTTTGTGCCATCTGGATCCCAGAAATTTGTTTTGCAAACACTGTGTTTCTGGAACCTATTGAGGGAATAGAAAACATCCCACCTGCCCGCTGGAAACTAACTTGCTACATCTGCAAGCAGAAGGGCATGGGAGCAGCTATCCAGTGCCACAAAATGAACTGCTACACTGCTTTCCATGTTACCTGTGCCCAGAGAGCTGGTCTCTTCATGAAGATTGAGCCCATGAGGGAGACCAGCCTCAATGGCACCACGTTCACTGTGCGCAAAACTGCTTTCTGTGAGGCACATTCCCCTCCTGGCACCATGAAAAAAGGAAACACAACTACTCTTCACGAAGGAGATGAGGACATTGTAAAGAATGAGACAATGGAGAGGGGCAGTCCCAAAAATAAAAACAAAGTAAATTGGAAGCAAAAGGTGAAAAAGGAAAGCAGTGCTTCTGTGCCTCTGCTAATGGTCACACAGATCCCTTCTTACCGGTAAGTGGCGCAGCCGTTCCAGTCATTATTTCGGTCTGCCCTGGTTTCTGCTTTCATCTCAACAGGACTTAATCACAAGCTATGTGCATTTTCCAATTATTTATGTCCTTCCCTTTAGAATAAACAATCCCTCCAAATGGCTTACAAGAAACTTTAAAAGGCAGATAAAAAGTAAATATTATTTGAAACAAGCAAATAAATAAACTTTTAGGGTCCCTTCTAAATAGCCAGAAGAGGGGGAGCGAAGTCTAGCCTTCCTTCCCCTCTCTCAGGAATCATTCCTGCAGGGTGGGTGGTGGCAGTGACCCTGTGAGAGGGGAATTAGAAACACTTTGCTAAGCAGATTTCAGGATGAATGAAACAGCCTAATTACAGTATGTGTTTGATTATAGCCTCGGTCCACAACAAGTAAACATGTTCCTTAAAGTTCATATTGTAGATTTTTTTTTAAAAAAAATACTAAATTGCTTTGGTTAATTAAAACTGTGAAGTAAATTTTGTTCACTTGAACTCATTTGGTGGATGGGCATTGCTCATTTTACTATTACTGCTGCTGAACTGGATCTGTGCAACTGTTTCTAGTGGCATGAATTTTCTAGTTGAAAATCCTCTAATCTGAGATACTGTATAGTTTGTATACTAGAGAGTTAGGCAGGGGTCCCATATTGCCTGAAGTAGAAGAGTTACCATGTCTCATGTGGATTTGCGGAATCTGAATTTGGATTTAATAATGTATAAGCTCTTTTGATGCTATTATTTTCCCCAGGCTGAATAAAATCTGCAGTGGACTCAACTTCCAGAGAAAGAATCAGTTCATGCAGAGGCTGCACAATTATTGGCTATTGAAACGTCAGTCAAGAAATGGTGTACCACTGATACGGAGGCTACACTCTCACTTACAGTCCCAACGAAATGCAGAACTGGTATAAGAATTTTTCATCATGATAGTGCTGCCGGAGTAGTATGAGGGAGAAACGTTTGATAAACTGAATGGGAAGGTTTAGGAAAGAATTAGATGAAAATGATCCTTTCTGGAATACCTATTGTTAGTTAGATTAAGTTAATTAATTTTGAAAGTTTGAATGAATAGTAGTAATGAAATTATTACATCTTCTCTTAGTGGATGTTTGCATTGTATAGTTACTTTACTATCAGTTCTGGGTGCATAACATCAATTTTTACATTACATAATATAGAAAAGAGGCAAAACCAAGATGAGAGTAGATATGTTCATGAAACTATTCCTTAAGCCTGGAAATAGGGTTATCTCATTCTATAGAGCAATGTTTTTATTCATTGTGGATATTAACACTCGGATTGTGGCTATTAGTTATTAAATCTTTCTCCTATAAAGGAATATTTTTCAGTTCTAACTTTTTAAGTGCAGTTACTTTTCACAATGCCCTGAGTGTAATATGGTATTTATCTTTTTGTTCTATTCAAATTTATTTATTTAATAAATGTACATGGGCATCCATCTCAAGTATATGACTCTGGGTGACTAACAATATTAAAAATTATATAAATATAAACAGAGGGATGACCTAGTTTCCAGAGGGATGATATTCCAGATGGCAGGTGCCACAACAGAAAAGTCTCTTCTCTTGGGTCCCACTGCTGACACTCTAAAACAGTGGTTCTCAACCTATGGGTCGTGACCCCATTTGGGGTCAAACGACTGTTTCGCGGGGGTCGCCGGACACCGCGGTCCGCCATTTTGTTTTTTTTAATTTTTTTTAATTTTTTAAATTTTTTTTAATTTTTTTTGGCGTGCGCGTGTCACGCATGCACGGATCGGCCCACCGCGTGCACATGCGCGGATCCGCCCGTCGCAGTCCACCATTTTGAATTTTTTTATTTTTTCGGCGTGTGCGCGCCGCGCATGCGCGGATCAGCCCATCGCGTGCGCGTGCCACACATGCGCGGATCCGCCCGTCGCAGTCCGCCATTTTGTTTTTTTATTTTTTAATTTTTGTTTTTTTTTTACTTTTTTTTTCGTCGCGTGCGCGTGCCACGCATGCGCGGATCCGCCCGTCGCAGTCCGCCATTTTGTTTTTTTATTTTTTAATTTTCGTTTTTTTTTTTTTACTTTTTTTTTCGCCGCATGCGCGCACGCGCCCGGGTCGGGGTCACGGCGCGCATGGGTGGGGCAAGTGGGGTCTCAACCTGAAAAAGGTTGAGAACCACTGCTCTAAAACAAACGACCCACTACTGGACTGAATGGATGGATGGGTAAAAAACAACCTGAGAAAGGCAATCACAGAAGCAACCTGGTACCAAGACTTTATGGTTAAGAATTAGATACTGTGTTTTAGGTAGACCCTAATTGTGAATTATTGTGGAGAGAAAGAGAAAATTGAGAGATCTGAAGTGACAGAATACAATCTGCAGCAATAAAATGTTATCTCCACAGAAGGAGCAGGATGAAAAGACTAGTGCAGTAAAAGAAGAACTTAAATATTGGCAGAAACTTCGGCATGACCTAGAAAGAGCACGGCTGCTCATTGAATTAATTCGTAAACGTGAGAAACTCAAACGTGAACAGGTAAATAGAAGTATGACTTGATGGTGCTATAGCGTTGTTTCTGTATGTATTAGTTGCTACTGAAAGTTGCATATGCATTGCAGATTTTTATAGCTACTGAGGGATGGATTTATTTATTTATTAAATTTATTTGCCGCTCATCTCATATTGAAACAACTGCAGGTGGCATATAATTTGTGTCATGAAAAAACGCTTCTGTGCATACTTGATTTGTTCAAAAAGGTTAGCAATTCCAGATTTTTCTCTGGTGGGCATGGTCAACTAATAATAAAAATTGTAAAAGCAAAGATAAAACCTAGAAACAAAATCTAAGAAAACAAGCACATCTGTAGAACTACACAATTATTGTAAAATTAGTTTTATAACTGAATTGTTTGGGGAAATATGAATGTTTTTGTTTGGTGTTACAAGAACAGTAGGCTCTCCAGATGAGCTTCCTTAGAGAGGACATGAAATGTTCCTTTCTCCAGTTATCACTTACCTAGTTATGGAAAGGCATAACTATATGTTATCAGTTGGTTTAAGTTAAGGGTTTCAACAAAGCTATATTTCTAGATTTCACAGTTATATAAAATGTCATTTTGCAGCTAAGAATCTGCTTTAGTTTGCTGTTTTATGCTTTAAATAATCACTGTCTTGTTCTGACAAAATGATAGAAGTTGAGCAGAGAATTTTGCTTTCTTGAAATTTATGCTCCTATGTGCTATCAGGCAATTTCATACATAACTCCCTGCAATTAGTTTACAGTCCATTTTTATAGTGTTATATGATGAATGAGTGAGCTTTGTACATTAATTATGTGTGAAAAGGAAATACTCATTTTTTTCTGGTATCTCTAAATAGTATTATTATTCTGATTTCAGGTAAAGATTCAGCAAGCTGCTATGGAGTTACAGCTCACACCATTCAATGTTCTTCTGCGCACAACACTGGATCTACTGCAGGAAAAGGATCCAGCCCAGATCTTTGCAGATCCCGTAAACCTGAGTGAGGCAAGTACCTAGAGATACATAGGATGTATCTTAAGGCCCTGTTTAGAGGAATGGCTGCATCAGGGATTGGCAATGCAGTATTTGGGAACATTGAATCATTTGGATTAAAAAAAAAAATTCTTCAGGACCCACCAATTAAATATAACCTTGCAATATTATATAAAGAGTTTGAGGGGTGCAAATGCTGAAATTTCACAAAATCTGCTGCTCTTCCAAAGTTTCTCCCATTTTTACAGAGATAAATAATGCAATATTATTGCTCTTTTATCATCAAATAAAAGCATTTATAGTACCAGCATTTGGGAAAAAAAACCCTGCTAGCTCTTGGACAATATAAAAATACAACTGGCAACAATAAAGTCTTGTTACTTGATTATCTCATGTTACTGTTTCATAAAGTAAAGTATTTTTGAAGAATAAACTGCTTACACAAAGAGCTGCCAAACTATCCCAAGTAGAGTACTGTCTATTTGGAAATTGACTCTTACCTTTTAGCACGATAGTTCTGTTTACCAGAGTGGAAGGGAATGTAATTAAATGAGTGGCATTCTATAAGTTTATGATCAAACCCAGTGCCAATAAGAGGACATACAGAATACTTATGATGGGTATACCCAGGTTGGCTAGTAAATGATTTTTGTAATTGTACAGGTTTTATATGTTTAGGTTCCAGATTACCTGGAATTCATTTCCAAGCCAATGGATTTTTCTACCATGAGGAAGAAGCTGGAGTCCCACCAGTACCAAACACTGGATGAATTTGAAGAAGATTTTAACCTCATCCTTGCCAATTGCATGAGGTATAATTCTAAAGACACAATTTTCCATCGAGCAGCTGTCCGGCTCAGAGATCTTGGAGGTGCAATATTACGCCATGCACGACGGCAAGCTGAGAATATTGGCTTTGACCCCCAAGTGGGGATTCATTTGCCTGAATCTCCAAAGACAGAAGATTTTTATCGTTTTTCTTGGGAGGATGGTAAGTTTCTGAGTAATCACTGATGTAATAAAGACAACTACATGTGTATAAAAATGTAAAGCAACTCAAGAAATCATCTTGAAAACTATCCTATATAAAAATATTTAACTGATTCCAGATTTAAGTGATGCCTTTCCTACCTGTGGTATAAAGTCTATAATGTAGTGTAATGTTCAGCTAGGTAAGAATGGTGAGTAGGTCTGGCTTGAGATTCAGAGAACTTTCTCAATTGATAGTACACACCCAATAAATCTAATTGCAGTTGACAACATTCTTGTTGCCGAGAACCGAGCTCATCTTTCCTTGGAAGTACAACTGAAGGAACTATTGGAAAAGCTGGACGTAGTGAGCACCATGAGATCAAGCGGTGCCCGAACCCGTCGCGTTCGACTCTTGAGACGAGAAATCAACTCTGTCAGGCAAAAGCTGTCTCAGCAGCAGAGTAAAGCCGTGCCAAATGGAGAATCGGCTCCATGGGAAGAAGGTCTGGAAAAAATGCTGCACAGTGATGAAGACAGGGAGAAAGGTGAGAGATTTCAGTGGATTTCAGTGGATTAGTGAGGAAAGAGGTTTAGTTTAGGCTGGGCTGGGCTGGGTTGACGAAGTGAAAATACCCCCAGGAGATCTGTTCATATTAATCTTACGTTCGTCTGTTAGAAGAATCCTTGCTATAATGGTTGCTTTTAACAATGCATACCAAAATTATTTAAACACTGAGTCAGAGACATCTTCAGGATTGGTGATATTTATCATACTGCACGGTACAAATTGTACCTCATTATAAATTGGTGAGTTTGGAAGAAAACAGCAGAGGCTAATCAGATTTGCCAGTCTTGAATCTATTTGGTTGCAGCCCAGAATATGTCCTTATACTGATATCTCTGTAGCTTCTATAGGGAACATTCTGTATACTGGAAGTATTAACTAGTTCTTGGGGGGGAAGAAAGAAAGAGAGAGGGGGGGAGGGAGGGAGGAAGGAAAGAAAGAAAGAAAGAAAGAAAGAAGAAAGAAAGAAAGAAAGAAAGAGAAAGAAAGAAAGAAAGAAAGAAAGAAAGAAAGAAAGAAAGAAAGAAAGAAAGAAAGAAACAAACTATGAGTCACCAGAGTGGGTTAGCAAAAAGATTAGCAAAAGAGATAAATGCAGTTTTAGCCTTCCTTAGTAGAATGAAGAGAAATAATAGTTGCCTTTTGGTTATTAAGCCTTATTCAGATTCCATCTCAGCTTTTGTGTCCAGTTCAAAACAAATTTAGAAAACTAAACTGGTATAAAGAGGAACCTCTGAGGAGGCATTGAGTTAACTGAGTATGTTTAGCCTTGAGAAAAGAAGATTAAGGGCGGATATAATAGTACTCTTCAAGTACCTGAAAGGACTTTACAGAAAAGCAGGTTGAGACCTGTTTTCTGGTAGAGAATATATGTAGCTGAGAGTTTAATTTTTGGCCTCTTGGTGTTCTCTGAGCTTCCATTTGCTTCTTGCAGATATTTCATTACCAGGCTGGGTTAAATCATTAGTACATGGGGCACTGAAGTTTGTTATCTGTTTATATGTGATAGATTGATCTGGCTTAGAACATCTGTAATTTCCCAATTGAAATTGTGTTTATATATAGGCAGTCCTTGACATATGACCACAATTGAGCCCAAAATTTCTGTTGCTAAGTGAGACTGTTGTTAAGTGAGTTTTACCCCTATTTTATGACCCTTCTTGCCACAGTTATTAAGCGAATTACTGCAGTTGTTAAGTTAGCAAGTGAATCTGGTTTCCCCATTGACTCTACTTGTCAGAAGTTTGCAAAACTTGACTCTGGGACACTGCAGCTGTCATAAATATGAGTCAGTTGTCAAGCATCTGAATTTTGATCACATGACCATGGGGATGCTACAACGGTTGTAAGTCATAAATCACTTCTTTCAGTGTCTTTGTAACTTCAAACGGTCACTAAATGAACAGTTGTAAGTTGAGGGCTATCTTTACTTGTCAGTGTGTAGTGAAATGAAAGAATTTTCCTGATGTCTTCTGGCTGCCAATTGATTTTCAGGGTTACATACTGCCAATTTATCCTTTATAGCAATCTTCATGGTCCGTGCATTGTATGTCGTAACTTGACATGTTTTGTCTTCTTTGGCTGTTGAGTCTTTATGTTTGCTTTGGATAGATATTGTTAATTTAGGGGCTGCTGTAATGCCAACAATTTATACTCAACAATTTATACTCATCTGGGGGTAATTTTTAAAATGTTTTTTTTTGTAAATTTTTTTATTGTTAGATATACATTTGTACATGTAAACAAAGAAAAAATTCAAGTTAAATGCCATTCAACTTAATACAATCATTTTAAATTTGTAAACCTTCTTCACTCCGTATATCAAGATTTAACTATAAGCCAAATACATTTTAAAATTTTAAATTTCACTTCTTTTCAGTTCAATCCATTGGACATCAAACAAACAAATCATCTTATTAAAAATAATAATTTTCATGTCAATACACCCATCACTTCAAAAAGTACATTCTTAGTCGATTTAATATATATCTTCCATTAATCACCCTCTCATGTCTCTTGCTCATAAACTTAGTCCTTAAATCAGTCCATAATTCTTTGCCTTTAATTCATTGCATAAAATATTAAATTTCACTTCTTTTCAGTCGAATTCTGGGCTTCTTCTTCTGCCAGGTGGATTTCCATAACAAAGCTTCCCTTCCAAGTAATAAGTCTCTCTTTATTGCTTGCCATATCACTTGATTCCATATAAGCCATACTCTGTGGATTCTGTCAGTTTGCCAAGAGAAATTTTTAGCCTCCTCTCCTAGATATTTTTCCAAGGCTTTTACAAAAATTCTTTTCAAATCTTCTTGCTTCTCATTTGGGGATTCTTCCAGTCCCCTGACCCTAATTGCTGTCATCATCTGGTGATAGTGCATCATAGTTGAGTGGTCTTGCACCTCACTTTTCATCTCAGCAAGTTGTCTCTCCTTGTCTCTCCACCTCTTCCATCTTTTCTTCAACCCCCTCCCAGACCCTCTTAAAAGTTCTCCCAATATCTTCTCTCAATTTCTTATTGTGCGTTTGTATTGTTTCTTTGGTTTGGTCTAAGTCTTCAATAACTGCTTTGCTTTGATCTTCCACCTTCTCTACTTCTCTGCTTTGTTCCTTCTGCTTCTTTTCTAGTTCTTTGCCTTGTCTCTCCATCTCCTTATCCATTCCCTCCATCTTCCTATCCATTCCCTCTGTCGTCTTATCCATTTCCTCCATCTTCATTTCCACTGCCTCCATCGTCCTTTCCATTTTTTCCATCCTTTTCTCAGAATTGTCCGTTATTATTTCCAGCTTTCTCACTATTTTTCCAAACATTGTTACAATTGCATCTTTTAATTCTTTCATCATATGCATTTCTGGAGAGGTCTGAGTAGGCAGGGGGGGCTGGGATTCTGTAGATATGGAGGAAGATGGGGGGGGCAGGTAAGTTGTTCCCTGGTATTTTAAGGAGATGGGCTGGGGAGGATGCTGCCAACTTTGAGGGCACCAGTTTGGACTGCATAGTGGCCATCCTATCTTCAGTCCGCTGTTAGCCAAGCTTCTTTATGCAGAGGACTAATTCTTACGCTTATATTGCCAAGATGTACTCTCTTATATTCTTCCTTAGGTTTATTTTGTAACGTTTTTAAGTTTTACGTCTAGTCTGCCCTCTAGCGGTCACTCTCACATTGCAGTCTCTCTTTCTCCTTTCTCTTCCGGTCACTTTCTCTTTAAAGTAAAAGTAGTCGCCATCTTGGGTACATTTTGTTTATTGTGAACGTAGTTGATCCGAGGTAAAATATAAGAAATACTTGCTTTTTAAGCTCCTGCGTTCAGTCCGTCAATCTCTGTGCCTCTTTGAAAAGTTTTCCTCGAGCGGTGGCTGGTCTCAGCATCTTGGTCTGTCAGCTGACAGAAGCAGCTCCGGGCTGGAGCTATTGTGAGCGCCCGGGGAGTCCTCTTTCTTCCCCCCCCCCCCGAACGTTTTTTCGGGGAGTTTTCAGAGGATCTCTACCCCCACTCACAGCTCTTCGCCCCTTCTCCGACTGAGGGGGGGTTTTTTCTGCCGCGAAAAACAGCTGTTTTGCGCTGTTTTTGCGGCTTTACAAGTCCCGGAGCTCAGAGCCTCCGAATGAGGCTATATCGACCCCCAGGCAGCCACCAGAACTTTTAAAATGTTTTTAATGTGTAGTAGAGCTATCCTTTTCATAGGTTATGCAGGTTGTGTTACAATCAATCACATAACACATGCATGTTAACCAACACTTAGAAAAGCAGGAACTGAAACCTGAATAGGAACAACCAAGGAAGAAACTACACTCAATTCAAAGAGCAGTTGAGAAAGAAACAACACCCCAATGGAGCCACCATATTTAAACAGCAAGAAGACTTAACTCCCCCATGCATCAATGATATTACCTAGCCTAGTAATTAAATGTCTGCAAGAAGAAAAGCAAGCTCAGAAATCACCACTGACCTCAAAAGATCAGTTTTCTATTGTTCCAAAATGTTGGACGTGACACACAATAGCAGATTTAAATTATAGAAAGACAATTCCAGTTAAATATTAGGAAAAATATTCTAATGTTAAAAGCATTTGACAATGGAATCCGATAACAAGAGAAGGTAGTAGGATCTCCTTCACTGTTAAACATAGGTTAAACAGATACCGGTAGCTGTTGAGGATGATTTAATTTGTGCTGAGCAGGATGTTATGCATGATGGCCTAAATGTTCCCTTCCTGTCTATTATTTTGTGATTAAGAAGACTTTTGCAATATATAAAAATAAGCCCTGAATATTATACCATGACATTTCGAAGGAAACTATACATGCTTTCTCCAATTAATAGTAAATAAGTGAATTCAAGGAATCTTGAACTCTGATCATATGGGCAGTGGGAATCAAAATGGGTTCTATTTTGGCTACATAAAAAATTGTGATTTATGTACATAATAGTTGAAGATTTTTGAATGAGTCAGAATCCCGTATAAACCACCACTAAAATGAATCATAGTTTAAAGTGATGTGTAAATCCAGCCATAAGTGATTTCAGCTAGCAAGAATCTTAATCTGTTTTTGAACCAGGGGTTATTTTTTTTTTCAAGTGACATTAGTTGACAGAGCTTGATTGTTCTCTCCCAAAGAAAGATGCGAAGTCATAATTCTTATGTTTTGAAATAGTGAAAATGGAAAATGCTGCATATAGAAAAGCAGGCAGGGGGCTGATTCTGAGTTGGGCTATTCAGGGATTTACACAGAATGTTATGGCAGCAGCACAAAAAGAGCTGTTCATGTTGTTTGCTTTCCTTCCCAAAAATAGTTTAGCTGAGGTTCGATATCATTAATATATTACAAATAATAGTCATCAGCAAATTCAGCATGAATTGGCCACTGTTGTAAGGGTAGTCCTCAATTTACAACTACAGTTGAGCCCAAATTTTCCGTATCTAAGCAAGAGAGTTTTTGCCCCATTTTAAAACTTTTCTTGCTGCAGTTGTTTAGTGATCACAGCAGTAACACGGTTGCTAAGTGAGTCTGGGTTCCCCACTGACTTTGCTTGTCAGAATATTGCAAAAGGTAATCATATGACTCCAGGACTCCACGCAGCCATCATAAATACATGCCGGTTGTCAGTGTCCAAATTTTGATCACGTGACCATGGGGGATACTGCAGTGGTTGTAAGTGTGAAAAATGGTCATAAGTCACTTTTTTTTTCAGTGACACTGTAACTTCGAACAGTTACTAAACAAATGCTTGTAAGTCTAGGAAAACGTCTGCTGGAGGTTTCCCGATAGAGAATTCTTAGTGCTGTGTATTGGGCAACATCCCATTCTTCGTCTCTTCCATTTTTGTGATAGTAAATGAGTTTATTCTTTACCCTCAAGAAAAAAAACACGATATAATTTTAAAGATATTTTACAGTATAGCCCTATTATTCTCAAGTTGGTTTTAATTAATATACGTCTGCGTGTGAAAAGAAACTATCAATGGTGCTTAGTGAGGAAAAGTGAAAGGGCAAATCATGTGGGTTTTTTTGTAGTTGTTGTCATAGATCAGGGTTGTCAAACTGCTGGCCCACGGGCCGGACACGTCACGCAGAGGCCGCGCCCACCCCATTGCCGGCAATGGCAAAACCGTCCTGATACGTTGTGCAACTTCACATGATGTCGCGAGTTTGACATGTCTGTTATAGGTAGTCCTCAACCTACGACCACAATTGAGCCCAAAATTTTCATTGCTAAGTAAGGGAGTTGTTAGATGAGTTCAGCCCCATTTTACAACATTTTTACCACAGTCGTTAAGTGAATCATGCAGTCATTAAGCAAATATGGCTTCCACCATTGACAAGCCAGCCAGGAAGGTTACAAATAGTGATCACATGATCGGAGACAATATGTTATAAACATCTCCCATTTGCCACTGCCTAATTTTTGATCACATTACTTGGGGGTGCGGTAGCGGCCATAAGTGTGAAAATATAACTCATAAGTCACTTTTTTTAGCGTCATTGTAACTTTCAGCGGTCACTAAACAAATGATTGTAAGTCAAAGACTACCTGTATTTGTTTGCTCTTAAACTGCACAATATAGTATGTTAATCAACTGCCCCCAACCTTTTGAGCACCAGGGACCGGTTCCGTGGAGAGAGGTTTTTCTATGCCTGCATCTTGTGGATGGGGCTTCGCTTGCTTGTGCAGACTGGTTGCTTGGATGCTGCGACTCAATGCCGGTCCACTGACCGGGGGTTAGGGACCCCTGAGTTAGAGTATTTTCGATGTCCTTTTTCTGCAGCAAAAATATTCAGGCATCTGTTAATTCACACAAGTTGCCTTGTAGCTATCTACCGCTGATTTGATTTATCCATATTGCAGTATCCTGTCTCTATTCATCTAGTATTCCTCAGAATAAAGTTCCATTTATCAAAGCTAATTATTTTCACATCCAGGGTTTCAGGATTAGAATTTCTCAGCTATTCAGCTATAACATGACAAACTTTTGCCCACCTTTTTCCATAAGCTTGCAACAGGATAAGTTGGCATGCATTCCGGAGCAATTACAAATAGTCCTTGACTTATGCCTGGTTACTTAGCGACCATACAAAGTTATCCCAAATGGACCCCCCAAAAAGTACTTACAATCCCGATTGAAAATTTCTCCAGCTGCTTCCTTCCCCCACATAATTGCATTTTGGGTACTTGACAATGCCCCACATTTATAGGTGTTTGTAGCGTCTTACAGTGAGATGACTGTGATTTATGACATTTTTTGCTGGAAACCAGTGTTTATTTCAATCCCAGTCACTTAATGACTGCAGTGTTTACTTTATGACTGCCATGTTCCTTTTTTGACTGCCATAAAAGTCATCAAATCAGACATGGTCACATGATAACTTGCTTAACAACCAATATGATTTACAATCATAATTCCTGGTTCAGTTACAGTCGTAAGTTGAGGACTACCTATATAGCAGTTTCAGTATTTCCCAACTGGTACCTCAGAGATGAGGACTGCTTATATTGCTGGTCTGTAGTTTCTTTCTGCATTGTGACATTTGTATTTCCCTGCAGCCTTTTGCCATTTTGGGAGTGTAGCCAATTCCAAATTCACACAATAAGTTTCTACCTCTCTTCCTACCCTTTTCATGACTGTCATGAAAGGAGAGACAAATGCATTAAAAGAGAGGTAGCATTAAAAGTAGCATATGGAGATTTTGCAGTATACTGTTCTCCTATTCATATCTACTCAGAATGTTATGCCCATTTCCACTTCCATTTTGTCCATGACTAGTAGCATAATGTGTTTTTTTTAAATACAACATACATTTTCCAGGGTTTATAATTGATTTGTAAGTATTACTACATGCTGCAAGAGAAAATGACAGAGAAACATCCCCTTTCCTTGCTGTTTCTAAAAACTAGTCTGGAAGTGAGAAGGGTATTTTAATTAAAAATGTTCATTACATGTTTCTTTGTTTTTACTTTTTGGTTCATAAATTGCTTAATGTATTTTTTCTTAGAATCCTGTAATATAAAAATATGTGTACCCTTCTAACTATAGACTAAGATTTTTAGTATTTTGTCACATATCAGATGTTTAGGCTCCTGTAACTCTTTGAAAGGGAACAATAATTGTAGAGAAAGTTATTGTTATTCAAACGGCACTCCAATTATAAGAACAGAAGATATGAAACAGTTGTTCTGTAGACCAGAAGAAAGATAGGGCAGCAAATGAAAACCTTTGAAATGACTTTCACAGTTCTAATTTCTATTGCAGGGATACTTTGAAGTTGTCTTCTCCACACACTCCACACACAGAAATTACACACTTATGGTCAGCTGCCCCATAAAGGGGAACTAAATTATGTTTAACTGTTAGTGAAGCAACTACAAAATGTTGCTATCTTTTAAGCGGTGTTTTGAGATGATTTAATTATAATAACATTTAAAAGCGTTCTCATTCATGGAGAAATAAAATACTTGGTGTGGTATTTTTCAATCAGCACTCTCTAATTTTGTTAGGAAATTGTTGAGTCATTCCTTCTTCCATGAGTATGGTAAATGAATAGCATGAGGAAGATGATAAAATGACAGCATAAATCCAATGATTCCATCAAACAAATGTGTCCTTGCATACTTGCGTCCTAGTATCTGACACAAATATGTATGTTGTGTTGTCGTGCATGTTTCATCATCTGTTGCATTGACTTTCTGCCCTTGTCATCTGTGTTGAAAGCTATATGGTTTAGGACACGGAGAGAATAATTTAACTTGGATGTAAAGAGAATCTAAATGGGAAAATGGGAAAGAATGCAAGTGTGATTTCATTCTGTTATGAGTTTCAGCCATACCATAGTTGTGTCAGAGAACAAGAAATATGTCTGAAATCAGGACTGTTCTGAATGTTTTGGTAACTGTGCAACAAACAATGGCAGTTTTGTTTTGTTGAAATAAAAAATAACATTAGTGACTGCTTTTAGTGTGCATGAAGCAGGATTTCATCTCTTTAAGGAGACGAACTGCATTTGAAATTCTCCTTCTTTAATCTCTAGACCTTCCATATGTCCAGATCCTCTTATGTAGGGAATTAAGTACTTGAAAAAGTATTAGAATCTGAAAAAATGAATAAAGAAAGACGGGAAAATGAATTTCATGCAGATCGGTGTTTTCAGCATATTTACTCAGAAGTGAATCTTTCTAAATTTGATGTGTGGGGGATTAAGAAAATTTGCATAGAATTTCCATCCTAAATAATACCATGGGATAAATGATATTTCCTGGCTCTTGTGTGAGTCATAATAGTTCCTTCTGAAGACTTAGCCAAGATTCTTCTCTCTTCCTTGTTCTCCCATGCTTGGAATGCCTAATACAAAAAGTAGTTATTTAACTGATGTACTATTGACTTACAATCATAGGAGGAAACAGAAAGCTGTGATCCTACTTTGGGGAATACTTTGTAAAATGTTCAAGCAGATTCTTTTTCTCTTTAGCAGATGACACCAAGCCCCCACTTCCCCCTACCCTGGAACCCACAGGACCTGCACCCTCCCTATCGGAGCTGGACTCTCTGCAGGACCCTCCAACTCTCAAACCCATTAGCGAAAGCAAGTCCTTGAACAGACTGCATAAACGGCTGAAGTCCGAGGGTGAGCTCTTTGATAAGAAGACGCTGCAGAGGGAGAGCCACCACGCCTTCCAGCGCTTGCTCAGCAACAACGGCCTGAATGGATTGGCCCTTCAGGCTACGGGCACTTCTGCCAGCCTCCCGTTTAGTGGAGTGGGCAGGCGGACTTCTGTCCTTTTTAAAAAAGCCAAGAACGGGGTGAAACTACAAAGAGATCTGGACTGTCCCCTTGAGAATGGAGAGGACCACGGCCAAAGTGGGCAGCTCTCCCCCTCCAGCATAGAGGGTGAGCAGCCATCTCGGAAACAGCCACAGAGTGGGAGCTACAGCGAGAGCGATGGCGAGAAATCCCCCAGGCAGGCAGGAGTGACAGGTGACTCCCCTGAGCTTTCATTCCTCTGATGTTTTGGAAAGTCAGAGATTTCCAGAGTAAGGGTATTGGCTGGCAAGAAATGTCCATATCTCTATACCGTCCAGCATTTCCCTGAGTCACTTTGATCACTGGGTTCTGTGTAGTTTCTGTCATAGGAACCTTCACACCAGGCTCCAGTGATATATAAGGATGAGAGAAAGCTATAGGCCCCAAAGAGAAGATTAGCCTGAGTTGCAGAAGATATGCTGACCTTTTCATTTGTAATTGATTGGCTTATTTTTAATTATTATTATTATTTATTCTGTTGCTAGGACTGTTTTTGGGAGGATTTGGAACATTTAATAGTTTGAGATATAAGAGTAGAAAGGGTATAAGTTTCTTTATTTTCATCCAAAAATGTTTCCCCTTGCCTAGACCTCTTTTCATATTTTTATTTGGGGGTTCGGTCATTATGTATATTACTTTTTATAACTCTTTCATTGGAATGAATCCTGACACTATTGAGATTTTTTTTCAGTGAACATTTGCTGTTAACACCGGAATCTTTTCCATTGCTTTTAGAATAGAACAAAATAATGTGCCAAATATAAGTTTGATGGTGCCTGGAAGAATGCAACAATATTAAAACTTCACTTTAGAAGATCTGAAATATTAAACAACAGGATCTATCACTTCTGTGAATGTGTCTCTGAATTTAGGGCTCATGTGATGACTCATAAGTGAGTGTGTGATCAGGCTCCCCTGAAAAACATATTTGAAAATACTCATATTTGAAGTTCTGCCAATGATATTTGATCTCTAATAGTTTATTCACATGTGGCAGTTAACATTTGATGCTGCAGTCATTACATGGTGAACATTGATCTGTGAGCCTTTATATTATTTCAATATTTAAAAGTGAGAGGATCAAATTATCCTTTATATAGAGAGAGGATTACTTTATGAAACAAGGTGTCATGATTCTGACAGATGAAACTCTTCAAAAGAACTTTGAGGCATTGTTTACCTTAAAGAATCTTTATTTTGAGTAGCATAATATTGGCACTGCATAATCGAAGCCAAAAACTCAATTCCCCTCCCCTGAGCACATACCGTAGTATCAAAGCACAGTTCCCTCCTTCAATTAACAGTCATAAATCACATTCCCCAATTAGCTTGAAGCATACCTGATCAGCTCTGGTTACAGTAACCTTGTTTCTTAAGCTAGGTTTAGTTTTGTTATGTCTAGCTGGACTCTTGTTCACATCCCCCTCCCAGTATCATCTAACTCTAAAAGCAAAAGGTAAAAGATGGCTACATTTCCATCTGTTGTCAATGCAAAGACATCCAGTGTTAGCAGCGTTGACACAAGGCTTTATGAGCGGCTTTTCCTTCATAATCCAGTTTGGGAATGTTGAATGGATAACCATTCCAACCATTCCAGTATTTTTTACTTAAGTGCTCCACAGAGTACTTTTATTTGTCTATCAAATTTATATGGCTGCCCATATCACAAGAAGTGACTCTGGGTGGCATAGAGTAATCAAGTAAAAAGCAATAGAGTGATCTATGAATAACAAAAATTTCCCTGAAAACTGTCTAAAAGAGACAAAATATATATCAGTAATTTTAATATATTCCAGGACCAAAAGACATGTTTTCTTAAGTAGTACATAACTCTGATAATATGTTAAAATCATGAGTCTGTCTTCTTCAATCTAGTACTGAGCAGTTATGTTTTGTGAGAATTGCCTTATTTCAGGAGCATCCAATTTTGAGAAACTTGGAGCAGGTGAAATCTCCCACTTAGGTATATCCCAAGGCATTTTGATTTTTATGTGTTTGGGTTGTTGAAGGTACAGTTACAGTAAAAATGAGGGTGCCATTGGAAGAATTGAAGGAGCACATTAGGGACAGATTGTCATGAAAAATATCTATGTGGTTGCAAAGAGTCGACAATGATATGGTGTCACATAATCAGTGATGTGTGTTTGTGCCTGCATCCATGCTTTATATATTTGTGTAGTCTTATTTCAAAGGCTTATGTACAATAGCTGGTCTTATGTATCACCTGCTGGTCTCCAGTCCAAATATTAATTAAGCCTAACCCTGCTTTGCTTCTGAGCTCAGCAGAAGCGATCAGCTTAGTGTGTTAGGCTTACATAGCAGCTGTTGTTTAAAATAATAAACTATCAGGGTACTTTCATAGTCTAGTTTGGCTAGTAAGCGCAGTGGTTATTTTTTCCCATTTGAGGCATTTGTGTGACAGCTCAGTGATTACCAAAAGATTCTAATACTCTGCTGAAAACTCTTTTCATTCAGACTTCTTCCCCTTAGACTCCATCCTTTTTATCTTTTTGTTCCTGATTAGAAAATTATATAGTGAACAAAAGGGAGTTTTCTGCTTTTCTTCTCATGATAATTAATAAGGACACATTTGTGAAGAAAAAGACTGAAGACTAAATGGCAGAAAATAAGATCAAATAGTTTATTACTGTCAGTGGTAATACTTTACAAAATAGAATGGTTTCATCCTTGTATTTTGAGGGGGGTGATATGGATCTTTTTTTAAAAATGAACGAACAGTCACATCCATAGGGACTCTTCTTGAGGCTAATGTATTTCATGAATGCTTAGAGGAGCATTTTATTTGGGAGCCAAGTTTGTGATTGTTCCTCTGACTGTTATTCTGTCACCCATGGAATCCAATGTTTTCTCATCCTGAATGCTGATTCAGTGGTTCCATTTAGCTATTTTCTATGACCATGAGATCTCGTTCCTGTTCAGTCTAATATTTAATCAGTTAATGGCCGTTTGAATCATATTTGCTCTTTAATTGCCAGTTCACCAAATCTGAAGATACCTTTTGGAGCATTTTACATCAGAGGAATAATTTTAGTGTTGGCAACTTTTTGGCAATTTTACTGCTCAGTCTTGATTCTAGTTAAATGCTCATACACAACCTGAACAAAACGGCAAATTGTCATTTTAGTAGGTCTGGAATACTTTTAGCATGTAAACCTCAAACAGATCAGGCAAATAAGGCAATATTGATACTGATATCGATATCTCTAAAGCATTTAAATCCTTTTACATAGGCAGGAGGGTTAAACAGTATGTGGTGATAGCTATTATTAATCGCTCCCAAGACAGCTGCTTTTGTAGGGGGGGGTTCCTTTTATACCATCATTGTAAATTTTATTCCCATTTTCAATGTGTTTAGTTGGATAGGAATTATTCTATAAGAACTAAGCTCAAAAGTGAATATAAGTTTATACCCTTTTCATGTTAAAATTTATCTTCCTCTATATGCACATTCTTCTTCTAGAACCAAGAATATTACTACTTTTTATACTTTTACACTTTATAATACATATAATAACAAGTATTAGTGAATATATAGAAGATAGTTAAACAATTTTTTTCTTTAGAATCGTCATAATAAAGGAAATGACAGTAGGGAGAAAAGTAGCACCTCTGTTATAGTACAAATGCATGATAATATATTGGGATTATATAAAGACAGAAACATATTCTCAGAAGAAAAGTAATGAGGGAATTCCTGTTTGAATGAATATAATAATAATAATAATAATCAAACTTTAAAACAACAATTTAAAAGGATAGGGATAAAAGAGTTAGCAATTGAAAAATAATGGCTGGAATGAAGACTATTCCAAAATTAATTCTATAAGGGACTGATAGAATTACTGATATACAGTACTATTTTTATGGGATAGTTATATTCAGGCAAAATCTAAATATATATGTAGAATATTAAGTACGCAATTCAATATGAACTCTATATTTATAATCATACTAAAAACTAAAGCCTTGTAATCTCAAAACTTTGTGTCAGACATCAGCTATAATCCATATATTAGGTTTGCATGCTGTGTGTTTTCATTCTCTTTCAGTTATCTGTGTCCAACATAACTTTTAATGTTAAAAAATGGTTAAAGAAACTATAATGTTTAACACTTCTTGACCTAGGAGATGTTTACAGAAAGACAGTAAATGTTCATATACATACAAATGTTCCAACTTTACTACAGGATATTCAAGATTCTCCTGGTGGTCAGGGCACCTGTATAAGATTGCAGAATATAATCCTTGAAATACTCTCCCCCCCCAATTACTGCATTGAATTATCTGTTTTATTCTACTATTTCTCCTTTTGTAATAATGCACAAGAAGAAAGATAAGATTACCTATTGGTGACTTTCATGCTGGGAAAAACAATGCAGCTGGAAATGCAGTGAACATGTATTTTGAATGAGTTCTATTAGTTTGAAAGGATAATTTGGAACTAATTGGCTTCTTTATTATTTTTTTGGAAATAAAACAAAAAGCAAAATGTGCATATAAAACTCAAAGTGTTATCCTCTTAGCTTTATTTGGAAAAATACCATCTGAGAGGATCAAGGAAATGTAGGATTCTATTAAAGAGATTGTCCCTAGAATAATTACTTTGATAAATATCTCTTTAAACTCAAATGTTATGCTGTAATTAGGACAAGAAGTTAAAATTGCTCACATTTTCCCCAGGGTCTATTGTGCATCATTTAATAAGTGGGTTCTTACAAATATTTCACTTTCCTGCCCCACAGTTACTCTATCTGGATTAATGCAATCTATTGTGTTAACCGCATAAAGCTTTATTGGGTTCAACACAATGGCATCATAAATAAAATTCGGAACTCACAGGATGCTGGTGATTCTGACTCAGATTTGAAAAGCTAAAGCAACATTATAAGCTCTGCTATGCCTACACCTGAGTCTCCTTAAGCACAATGAAGTTGTGAAAGTGAATGTTCCTAAACTTTTATCTGACTGCCAAGACAGTTACATTAAGTTCATTTTACTGCACAACCAGGTCTCTAGTAGATATCCAGATGGCAAATGCCCCTGGGCTGCCACTGTGCACACACATTAGGAAGGTTATGCCAACTGTTGCCTTAAATCTTAAATGCATTCTTGAATGTAACTAAATGTGCTCGTCTAACCTCATTAGCTGGACTGTATAATTGTGTTTGAGCTTTCCTTGATGAATCTCTGAATATCTTTTGAAGAAAAATATTATCTGTAACTAGACTTGTTGTTGTCTGTCTCCTCAGCAGCTGTGACCAATGGCTTCAGGAAGCATACAGAAAGTGGGTCTGATTCAGAATGTAGCTCTGGACGGGGCAGCGGTCTTTCATTGGACATATGCAGGTAAGACCTCTTTTGGATGGTTGCATTCAAAATAATTAGAATTCTACTAATTTTATATATGTAATAGGTTGCAGATTTCAGGGTGAAAGTGACTGTTCCTGCCTTACATTTTGGGCAACCTACAACACAGTAGTAATGGTAGGATTCATATTTGCAATATATTTTTACCTTATAGTAGAGTTTCCCAAACTGAAGTATATCTCCCTTGGGGAGGTGTAGACAAAGTCCAGGGGAGGTGTGAAGAACCTTTTAGTTACAATATATGGTTGCAACAAATCCACTTTTCCCAAAGTTTCATTGTATTATTTTCATTGTTCATTTCTGTCCATTTTAGTGATTGGATTTTTATAGGAGGTATATATATTAAGATTACACTAAAGGGAGATATGGCAGGTGTGGTGGCAGAAAGTTTAGGAATCCCTGCCTTGTAGCATATTTATTTTCTGTCTCTTTTCTTCATTTAGCACTAATATTTTAAAATTAACTTATCTGATGATTCCAAGATATATGGGTACTGTAAGGTCAAGAATAAATTCCAATCCAACTTTTAGGAAAGTTTCCTATGAAAAAAATGGGTTGGCTTGTCCAGTAAACATCTAAATCCTTTTAGATTTACTTCCAAACTTTTGCCCTAGAAATTGTAGAGCCACATTATCTCTGCTAACTCTTCTTACCTTGTCATAGTCTATCTTTCTCAACAGCGTGAAGCCTCCTTGGCATTTGCTTGCTTCCTCATTCCTCCTATACAATTCCTGGAAGCAGCTCATCATTATTTTAAAGACATAACAGAGCTCCTCTCTGAGGGAGATGAGCTGTTTAGAAATAGGAAATAGAAAACAATCAATCCGTCAATCAATCAATCATTTGGCAATTATTTTGTCCTTGTTTTTCTTCATGTGGTTTCAGTTGCCCTGCAGATATCCATATCATGTAAAGGATGCTGAAACTGCATATCAAGCCCAGAGGGATGGCTTTCACACTAGCATGTGTGAAAACAACACTTCCAGAAAGTAACATCCTTTGTGACTTGACTCTTTGGTTTCCTTTAGTTCAGAACATGATGGGAACTGAACTGAAGCTAACTATCAAATGTTATTTATTATGTAACTTTCTTGTCATACCTCCTTTTTTCACAGTAGTCCGCCACCACATAAACGTAGCCGAGGAAAGCCTGCTCTTACACGGGTCCCTTTTCTGGATGGTGTAAATAAAGATTTGGCATATAGCAACTCAGGTGAGATAAAATATGCACATGAAATTACCGGTAATATTAGTAAGATATAGGTGCTATTTTTCATGTTGATTGTGCCACAGGAGAATACGTCTGCAGTTCTCTGCATATTTCTGTGCAGAGTTAAGCACTACCAAATTCCCTGGGGCTTGCTTTTGAATATTCACAAGAACAGTTTGTCAATTTATTCTTTAAACCTATGATGTCAGAATTTGCAGCTTCTGAAATTAAGCAAGTGGTATAATCTATTTCCTTGAACAGCTACTAGAATTCATTTCCAAATTCCTTATCCTTCTCAGCCATTTGTCATGAGCTGTGGTGGCGCAATGGTTAGAATGCAGTATTGCAGGCTAATTCTGCTGAGTGCCAGGAGTTCGATCCTGACTGGCTCAAGGTTGACTCAGCCTTCCGTTTTTTCTGAGGTTGGTAAAATGAGGACCCAGATTGTTGGGGGCAATATGTTGACTCTGTAAATCGGTTAGAAAGGGCTGTAAAGCACTGTGAAGGGGTATATAAGTCTTAGTGCTATTGCTATTCCTATGAAGGCGAACATGTGAGTGAGCTCAGAAAGACAGCAGGGAATGGGGAGAAACTACTTTTGCTCCAGCAAAAAAGCAGTGCTTTTTTTGTAGAGGGCCTAATCATTAGGAAGATTCTCAGGAGTCATAGCTTCAACCAGCAGTTTTCATTCTGTTAAATCCCCTTACTTGATGCGTTTAACTATTCCACATTATATAATTATAGTACATTATGGAATACAGTAACTTTGGGGAACAGGATATGGATATAGGAATGCTGAGTAAAGACATTTAAAATCTTATACAATGTATTCACAGTACAAAATGCTTGTCTATACTAAACAATGAGACTCTGCAAGACTTTGTAGAAACAGTTGTTAAGCGAATTATCTGTTCATAAATCCAAACCCAGCTTATCCAAAGGATGTTTTTTGACAGAAAATGGCAAAAAAAGTTGCAAAACATGATCATGGGTCGTAAATATAAGCTGATTGCCAAGTGCCCAAAATGTGATCATGTGATTGTGGGAGTGATATGACAGTTATAACTTTGAGGACAGGTTGTAAGTAACTTATTTTGAGTCTGTTGTTAAGTGATCATTTGTAAGTCGATGACCACCTGTGGTCCAAAATTTGTTGGTGAAAATATTGGTTATGTATGCAAGGACATAAGGCAGTTCTTTTATCAGTCATTCCTGTGCTAGTAGAAGATTTGTGTCTTGGGTTGTTCTCCTTTTAGAAGACTGAGGATGGTTGGAATAGGACAGTTGTTTCACTGGCATTGTGGGAACATTCATGAGTTTTGCCCTAATAACATCATAGGATTGTCCTGCCTAATTTGCAGTATATTTCTTTTGTATCAAATTGATGATTAGAGACTCTTTTTTATCAGTTTAAAAGAAGAAAGCGGTAGGATAATTTATAAGTTATTGCCTTCTTTATCTAATATGCTATTTTAATTTTTATTCAATTTTGTTTTATTATATCTATTTTAATTAGTGTGTAAGACCTAGCTTTAAGTACAGTCTATGCTTTCATAGCGATAACACTGAATCTTCATTGTTACGATTGATGAATCTGGCATAGCACAACATAATCCTAAATTGGCTGTTATTGTAACTTCTTAGGAAGAAACTTGCTGATGTCATTTGAGGAACACGCTGACCTAGAACCTCTGGAGCTTGTGTGGGCAAAATGTCGTGGCTATCCTTCTTACCCAGCACTGGTATGTACCTAAGGCTAAGCCAGTAGTACTTCTTCTTGGAAAAAGAAGTTAATTCTATTGAAGAATTGTGCATAAGAACAATCTCACTCAGTATTTCTTCCTGCTGAAAGGCAAAATAGTACACCTGCATTGAAACACCAAACAGCCTCTAATTATTTTAAGATTATCTGGGGTAGATTTGAATTTTCAGAATTCAGTTTGGTAGTTTAATTATTACTTGTGTTTATTAATTGTTTATTTCTCCAGCACTTGGAGATGGAAAATCCACCAATGGGTTTAGACTGTATTCCTGCCCAATCAGATCAAGTCAGCCAAAGCTGCCACGCCCGTCCTGGACCATAGAGATCCCAGTCTTGACTTGATCTTGCTCAGGACGGACATGCAGTGTGGCTCCTAGGCAGGTACAGTCTCCATTGGTGGATTCTCTTTCCCCAGCGGCTGTATAGAGTAGTGGTTAGTAAAATCTTATTTCCATAAAAAAATTGGAGCCTTGTTCCCAGCTTCTCTCAACTGAGGGAGGCTATTCAGCTAGTTTTCTTCAAGGAAGGGGCTCCTTCCTCCCATTCCCCCCCACCCATTCAAATAGCCTTGCTCCTCGGAGCGGTTGGGACTAACGGCTGTTAGCCCAGCCAGCTGAGGATCTCCCTTGGCAGAGCTGAATCAAGAAAATTCCCTCGGATTCAGCTCGCCATTCCGGGCTCACGGGGATCCGTTTAGAGCTCTGTGGGCCATTCGTCGATCGGAGCAAGCAGGGGGGGGGGGTGTGAGTCCCTTTTCGCCGTTGCTGCTGGCTGCTCCAGCCGAGGTATCCCCTCGAGGCTCTGTTTTTCGTTCGCAACTGTTGCTTGGCTGAAATTTGCCGGGAGGGGTTTTTTTCACGAGTCTCAGAGCCAGTGCTGATCAGCTGGCTAGCGGCTGATCGCAGGGCTCGAAGCAAGCGGTCCCCTTGGCCTCGAAGTAAATCGCTTCCCAGGGGCTGAAACCTGAAGCGGCGGAGGCTCCACCTCTCCCCACGTGCGGCCGCCATTTTGACCACGTGGCGCACTCAGCCTCCCAGGGGAACGCAGGGGAGGGGGATCCTTCCCCGGTCATCGCCATCACCCCCCAGGAGGGACCCTTACAGGGAAAATAAACCAAGAAAAGCGGGCGCTGCCTGACCAGGCCCTTAGCTGACGGCCCTGTCCAGATGGCCACCATCGGGCCTATGTTCAGTGAGGCCTCCGTTATTGACGGCCGCCATTTTGTTTGCTCCAGCCGGGCCTTTTCAGTTGAGGCCTACTACAGCAGGCCTCTTTAGATCTCCCCTTAGCCAGATCAGATCTGTCTGGTGGTTCCTTTGAATATCCAGCCTTTGTCCTTTTTAAGTTCTGGTGTCCCCTATTGCCTTCTTGTCATCATTGGCACAATTGGCTCCACTCGGATTCCAGGCACCCCCAGTAGTGTGTCTGTCCTTATCTGAGTAACTGTACGTGGATTCCAGGCGCCCCGTGTAGTGTGCCTTTCCTCATCCACAGTATATCAGGCTGGATTCCAGGTGCTCCCAGCAGTGTGCCTGTCCTTATCCGTGCACAGCCACAGTTGGATTCCAGGCGTCCCCAGCAGCGCGCCTGTCCTTATCCACACAGAGGCTGTACCTGGGTTCCAGACGTCCCCCACAGTACGCCTGTCCTTACCCAGTGCGTAATACTCTCTAGATACCTGGATCCCCCTGTTGTGTTCCAGCGCTATCAGAGAATGGAGGAGGCCACTCTTGTCTCAACAGGAGCCTTGCCATCTTCATCAGGTCAACCTGGTCTGGAGGGCACTGACAAGATGGCAGCCAAATCTAAGGTCAGATCTGCCACCAAGACTTCCAAAAGGACAGGCAAGCAGAACAAGAGGAGACACCAGACCTTGGAAAAGGAGTTCGCCAAGGCGCAGAAAAGAGCCAGATTTGGTCTACATCAGCCCGAAGGGCTAGCCTTAGACTTACCCTTGGGCCCATCAACCTCCCCTCTGGGGATCTGGTCAACGGGGAAAGCCTCCCTCCATCCCATGCAGTATGGCACAGGCGAGCTTCCTCCCGTTTCCCAAGCCTCGGCTGCACGGGTTCCTCAAGAGACTCCCGAGGCCACATTCACCCCTACCGCGGCCAGACTCCATCCGAGCGAGCAGACTCCCTTTCCGACGGAAGACCGCCTAGCCTTACTGATCACTCAGGCGGTAGATCGGGCCCTGGATGCCAGGGCTCAGGCTCCCAGACCAGTGGCCACCACTCACCGTCACATGCAACAACCAGAGACGGAAGTCTACGATAGCCCTTCCTCTCCTTCTGGGTCCTCAGCGTCTGAGGACTCTTACCTCGATCAGCCGGCCACAGAACAGGAGATACCAATGTCCGAGGAGGAGGAGGCCTCCCCAGAGGCCCCTTCTTTCAGTGGTCTATTCAATCCCTCCTTCTTCATCACCCTACTACGCAAGGCCACATCTACCGCTCACCTGGGACCTGAGTCTCCGATGACAACGGCTCCTAATCCACCGGATTTGGAGGCAGACCCTAACTGTAGAGCCGGTTGCAACACAACATCGCATTCCTTGCCCCTCCCTGTTCCTGAACGCAATCAGGAAACAGTGGACATCACCGGCTTCTCTTCCCATTCTGGGTAGTATGGACAAGAAATTGTACAGTGTGGCCAAGAAATTGGAAGAGACACTGGAGGTGCCTACTGTGGACGAGCCCCTAGGTCCCCTAGTATCAGCCACCGCCATCTCCGGGGATTTCTCTGAGGCCCTTAAGGCTGAGGATCACAAGTGCGAGTCCTCCTACCACAGAACGCACCAAGCGTCCGCATGGGCGATCAGAGCGGCAACCTCCGCTTCTTTCTTTAACAGGGCCTCCCTCTGTTGGCTCCGGCAGCTCCAAGCCTGAATCCCAGCAGAGGATATCCGTACACAACAAGACCTTACTAAGTTGGTGGCAGCCACTGAGTATGCAGCAGATGCGACCCTCCAAGCCGCCAGGTTTTCCTTCAGGGCTATGGCGTCCAGTATTACTGGTTGTCGTATGCTCTGGCTGAAACATTGGCAAGCCAATGCAGAGTCCAAGTGGAAGCTAGCAGCGGCTTCATACCAGGGAGGCAAGTTATTTGGGGACGCCTTAAATCCCTACATAACCGAAAACAAGGACAAACGTAAGATCCTTAATCACCTGCTCAAGAAACAGGACAAGCGCCCCGGATACTATCCACGACGGCAGTCCTTTCATGCAGGAGCTAGATATAGTTACCCTCAGCCCTTCCACTCCTTGCCGGCCAGACAAGACAGACAGGAGAGACAGTCTGAGAGGCAAGCTCCCAGACCCAGACAACAACCCCAGGGGAAGCGCCCCTTTCGAGGGAACAATAGGCCATTCCGCTGCACCAGATGACCCCCCATCAGTACCTCCCATAGGGGGCAGGCTCTTTTTGTTTGCCCACCAGTGGGAGGCCACCACCACGGACACATGGATGCTCAACACCATCCGCCACGGCCTCTCCTTAGAATTTGTCACCAACCCCCCGAATCGGTTCCTCTCTTGTCCATACCCCCCGGAACCGAACAAAGGAAGGGTTGATGAACGAAGCAGTTCATCATTTACTTCACATACGGGCCATAGAACTGGTACTGCTGGGCCAGAGAGGTCAAGGATTTTACTCCATCCTCTTCGTCGTTCCAAAGGCGTCAGGGGGATGGAGAGCCATTCTAGACCTCAAGGGCTTGAATTATCATCTTGCATACCGCAAATTCAAGATGCAAACGCTCCGTTCCATCTTGGGAAGCGTAAGAAAGGGGGACCTCCTGATGTCTATCGATCTCACGGAGGCGTACCTCCATATCCCTATCTCTCTGGCCCACCGACGGTTCCTATGGTTTGCTTACAAGGGACGCCATTTTCAGTACAGGGCGCTCTCATTCGGCCTGTCATCGGCCCCCAGGGTGTTTACCAAAATCCTGGCGGTTCTAGCAGCACACCTGAGAATGATACTGGTCAGAGTCCAATGCTATTTGGATGACATATTAATCCAGTCCACATCCACCCAGTCCACCCTGTCGGATCTAGATCTGGTGGTAAAGCTGCTTCAGAACCACGGGTTCTCGGTAAACTTCCTCAAGAGCCACTTGGTTCCCTCAACAAGATTACTACACCTCGGTGCCATCATAGACACCGTGGAGTGCCGTGTATACCTATCCCAAGAGCGCCGGGACAGCATAAGAGATTCAGTCCTCCAGATTCACAAGAGTCGGTCCGTAATGTTGGCCAGTCTCTCCCAACTGCTAGGGAAGATGATCTCGGCCATTGCAATCGTGCCGTGGTCCAGGCTCCACACCAGGGAGCTACAATGGTTCATGCTGCCCTTCCAGAGGCGGAACCTAAGCGCTTCCCACCAAAGAGTACAACTTCCGCAACAGGTATGCGATCCCTCAAGTGGTGGCTATCACCAGCCACACGCAGAGGGTCATGCTTCAAGGAGCCGGACCGGATAGTGCTCATGACGGATGCCAGCCTGTTCGGCTGGTTAGCACATCTTCACTCGCAGTGGGCACAGGGCCAGCGGTCCAGTTCGGACCTCCAACACAACATAAATTGGCTCGAACTACGGGCCATCCACCTAGCCCTTCACCACTTTCGAATCCGAGTGGCACGCCACCACTTCCTGGTCCTTACGGACAATGTGGCAGCCAAGGCTCACATAAACCGACAGGGAGGCATCCGGTCCCAGAGCCTGTTGTCAGAGGCTCTCCTACTGGGAACCTGGTCAGAACACAATCTAGCGTCCATCAAAGCCGATCACATTTCAGGGGAAGCGAACACACAGGCCGACTTCCTGAGCAGAACAATGGTGGATCACTTGGAGTGGCGCATTCACCCAAGGATCTTCAGAGAAATTTATCATCGATTCGGACTTCCGCGGGTGGACCTCTTCGCGTCCCCGCTCAGCACTCAGCTGCCTCGCTTCTTCTCCCAGTTCCCATCCACAGGGGCGGAACAGACGGATGCGCTTCGGAGCCTGTGGCCCCAAGGCCTGCTTTACGCCTTTCCCCCTCTACCTCTCCTCCTGGTGGTAATACGCAAGCTTCTCCGGGAACGGGCAGAGGTACTCCTGGTGGCCCCTTATTGGCCAAGGAGACCTTGGTTCGCCGACCTGATGAGCCTCTCCCTCACAGAACCTTGGAGGATTCCTCCGGAATAGATCTCGCTCAGCCAGGGAGTCATTCTCCATCCAGAACCCCAGTGGCTCCAGTTAACCGTCTGGCACTTGAGCGCTCGATCTTAGCAGGAGAGCTTTGTTCCCCAGGAGTCATCATGATAATTCAGGCCTCTCGTTACCCTTCCACCAATCGCATCTACAAGGCCACGTGGAAAAACTTCCAATTATGGTGCTCTGGCAGACAGTTGTCGCTCTCGGAACTCACAATTTCCCATATCCTGGACTACTTGTTAGCTGGTCTGGACAGGGGCTTGGCCCCAAACACATTGCGCAGACAGATTGCAGCGCTGGCAACGGTCCTCACATGCGATCCAGCGGGAACTTTGAGTCATCACCCCTTAATCCGATCATTCCTAAAAGGGGCCTCCAACACCAGACCCCGTGCCATGCACAGGTACCCTTCGTGGGAATTAGCATGGGTCCTTCGGGCCCTTACTAAGCGGCCCTTCAAGCCCCTAAGGAAATGCGACGTGCACTACCTGTCCCACAAAGTGGCATTCCTGGTGGCAATCACGTCCGCACAACGCATCGCCGAATTGGCAGCGCTCTCAGTCAGGGATGACTTGTGCGTGTTCCATCGGGATAGAGTGATCTTACGACTCAATCCCACCTTCGTACCGAAGGTAAATTCTCTATTCCACAGGTCACAGGACATAGTATTACCAGATTTTTGCCCTAACCCATCGCACGCTCTGGAACGACAATGGCATAGCCTGGATGTCCATAGAGCACTTCGGTGCTATATTTCACGGACAGCGGAATTCCGCAAATCCGAAGCCCTTTTTATATCCTTCCATGCTTCCTCCAAAGGTCGGAAGGTCTCATCTTCCACAATTGGCAGGTGGATTAGGGCATGCATTGCCGGGGCATATCAAGCTGAAGCATTGCCATTTCCACGACGGGTCACTGCCCATTCCACACGAAGTGCAGCTACTTCCGCAACCTGGTCCACACAGGCGTCCATCGAGGAAGTATGCAGGGCAGCCACATGGGCTTTACCATCCTCTTTCATTCGGCAGTACAAAATTGATAAGTTTGCCTCGGCTGAGGCTTCCTTTGGTAGGAGGATTCTCCAACAGGTTATTCAGCAAAGTGCCACACCGGATCAATCTGCTTCCCACCCTCAGGGACAGTAGGCTTTGGTATGTCCCATTGGTGGATTCTCCATCTCCAAGTGCTGGAGAAGGGGTGTTGTCTTACCTGAACGCCTTTTCTCAGCACGGAGATGGAGAATCCACTCCCACCCTGGTAGGTCACTTAGGCCTAGAGTTAGCTTTAGCTGGATGAGCCACAATGTCCTGCTGTCAGTCAATGGCTACGCTCGCGTCAAGACTGGGATCTCTATGGTCCAGGACAGCTTTGGCTGACTTGATCTGATTGGGCAGGAATACAATCTAAACCCATTGGTGGATTCTCCATCTCTGTGCTGAGAAAAGGCATTCAGGTAAGACAACGTCTCTTTTCTCCTTCAATTTAAAATTCATATTCTTAAGTCTCCATTTTATATATATAGCTAATGTTGCTCTGTTCAAAATTTATTGAGTTTAAATAATAAATAGTAAATGAAATTAGTAATAATTAACTTGTATAATAATATGTGGGTTAATGTTTATAAGATGAATGACTGTTTTTCACTTTTCTGAGTTAGACTCCTCTCTGTGTTTACTAATAGTTCATTCTCTAGTACTAGGAATCTAGAATTTTAGAATATTATTCTAAAAATACATTATCATGACAGCAAAATGCCAAATTAACTCATTTATTCTATAATATTTTACTCTGCTTTTCACAAAGTAAATTTGAAATAATATCTGCCTTAAGATAGATGATGATGTAACATTATATAAATTCCAACAACATAACTGAGAAGAAGTACAAAGAAAATGCTGTGCTAATACTTTTGATTTTAAAATAATAATTTTATTAAACGTTTTAAAAGAAAGAGATAAATACTAATACAACTAATATAAAATAAGAAAGAAAGAAAAATAAATTTAAAAAAGCTAAAGTTGAGGAAAGAATACAAAGAAGTGGCGGTTATAAATATAATTATAAATTTACATCTTTCTCTAGTTACATCATGATTCTCTTTCTCTAATATGCCCTGCCTATTATCAAAACCATATATATTCATTTTCTTTGGTTTTGCATAAAAAGTCGATCAAGATTTTTGAGTATTTGCCTGTTTCTCATCTATAAATGCTTCTGTGTCAGATTTACAAAGGAGTTAATAGGGCACAATCTATGCATTTGACTCTATTTCTTATTCTCAATAGGATACATCTAACATAATATCTAAAGGGTACATCTAACATAATTTTTTAAATCCACATTAATCTTGATTTTATGATACTACAAATAACCATGCCACCCAAATCTCGGATCATGTCCTTTTGCAGCCATATTGCAAAAATACAATTACAAATCAGATAAACCCAATACTCTTTCTTTTGCATCTTATAATACTATATATTTAACCTTTGGTCGTTTTCGCCTGCCACACAAACTTAAATATATCCTTTTGCCATTGTTAAACGGTGCAGGTATTGTCAAAAGCAGGTATTGTCTAAATCAGGGGTCCCCAATCTATGGTCCGCGGCCCAAGACTGGGCTACAGGCTCATGGCCAGCAGGCTACGGAAATGGCTGGCTGGTGCACGAACATGTGGGCACATATTCCCCCCACTTGCGCTAATGCTGGTGGTCCTGTTTGCGCAGGCGCAAATGCGGATGCTAGCGCAGGGCAGGTGTCCATAACCCATTTGCGAACATGCTGCTTGCCTGGGTGGTTTGTGTGGCCCGTTCACCGCCGTGGGGGTGTGCAGGCATTCATGTGAACAGGCCTGTTAGTGCCGTACCAGTGCACGTGGCCCCATGTGCACATGCGCATGCAATAATTTTGAAGCTGCTCTCCTTCCCTCCGGTCCTCAAGCCCGGAAAGATTGGAGACCTCTCATCTAAAACAACACATCATTCTACACAAGACATTCATTTGTATCACAGAAATTCTCCCTAACAATAACAATTGTAAATTGTCCCATATTAATATATCTTTTTAAACTTCATTCCATGTTTTAATACTAAAATGTAATAAGTGCTAATACTTTCAAGTGAGTTCTCAAATCCAGTTAAAATCTATGATTTAACCTCAGAAATCTGAGATATTAGATTCAGGCTATATAAAAGTGTGCCTTGTTCGGTGAGGTGCTTCCAGTCTCTCGTCGTGTGCGTCTGCCTAGTTCGGAGTGAAACCTCCTCTCGTCCAGCTCCGCCTCGCCCTCAGTTTTCAGTTGACCAAAGAAATGGTGATGGAGAAGCCAAGTCCCCTGCTGGTTGGGCGGGAGTTCGTGAGACAGTATTATACTCTGCTGAATCAAGCACCAGACTACCTGCACAGATTTTATGGAAAGAATTCTTCATATGTTCATGGTGGCTTGGATTCAAATGGAAAACCAGCAGATGCTGTTCACGGACAATCTGATATCCACAAGAAGGTGTTGTCACTGAATTTTAAGGATTGCCGCACAAAGATCCGCCACGTGGATGCTCATGCCACTATTAATGATGGTGTTGTTGTACAGGTCATGGGTGAGCTGTCTAATAACACTCAGCCAATGAGGAGATTCATGCAAACTTTTGTCCTTGCTCCTGAGGGATCAGTTGCCAACAAGTTTTATGTCCATAATGACATATTTCGCTATCAGGATGAAGTTTTTGGTGACTTGAATGCTGAACCTCCAGAGGAATCTGAGGAAGAGGCAGAAGAGCCTGAGGAAAGGCAACAGACTCCGGAGGCAGTTGCTGATGATTCAGCAGCTTACTATGAACAGTCGGTCAGCAATGACTTGGAGGAACAACTAGAAGAACCGGTTGTAGAACCAGAACCGGAACCAGAAGCTGAACCTGAACAAGAGCCTGAAGTAGAAGTTCAAGAAGATAAACCTGACCTAGTGGTAGAGGAAGCAGCTCCTGAGGAAACTATTGAAAAGAGTCCTTCTCCAGTTCCTGCAGATCCAACACCTGTTGTGCAAGAAGACTCTAGAACATCTTCATGGGCATCTGTGACCAGTAAGAATTTACCACCCAGTGGAGCAGTTCCAGTATCGGGCATACCACCCCATGTTGTTAAATTGCCTACATCACAGCCCCGTCCTGAATCTAAGCCCGAATCCCAAACTCCACCCCAGAGACCTCAGCGGGACCAGAGGGTGAGAGAGCAACGGACAAACATCCCACTACAAAGAGGCCCTAGGACAATACGGGAAGGAGAACAGGGTGACATGGAAACCAGACGGATTGTGAGGTACCCAGACAGTCACCAGCTCTTTGTTGGGAACCTTCCTCATGACGTTGATAAATCTGAACTAAAGGACTTCTTTCAAAGCTATGGAAACGTTGTAGAACTGCGTATCAACAGTGGAGGAAAACTCCCTAACTTTGGATTTGTGGTATTTGATGATCCAGAACCAGTTCAGAAGATCCTCGGCAATAGGCCAATCATGTTCAGAGGAGAAGTGCGCTTGAATGTGGAAGAGAAAAAAACACGAGCAGCCAGGGAGGGTGATCGCCGAGACAACAGACCCCGTGGGCCTGGTGGCACCCGTGGGGGGCTGGGAGGTGGGATTCGAGGCCCTCCACGTGGAGGAATGTCTCAGAAACCAGGATTTGGCACTGGAAGGGGCATCGGGCAACGCCAGTGATTAATGGATGATGAGAGGAGACAAACCCTTCTTCCTGCAGATTTGTGAATTTCAGCCTTGGGTATCTTGGAATGTGGTCCTACCCTGTTATAGACTGCTACGTTTGATACAATTTTGGCTCATTTTGTTTGTGTTTGGTTTTGTGATTTTTCTTCCTAGTCCTTGTCCCAGATTCCAGCTTTGTGGAACAATATTTCAGGAAAAGATGGATTTTAGAAAGAATTACCAAATCCTTGCTCGCTCGCTGCAGACATATGGACTGGATATATATATATTTTTTTGGTACCAGTGATTTTTTCCTAATGGAAGTGTGGCGCTTTTCTTCTTTTATTTCCCTTACTGACATGAGGTGCGCTTTAGTCAGTGGAATTACCCTTTTTACCTGCATGTGTTCTGGAGCCTATAGGAAAATCTAGCACCTGACAAACATTTCAAGGGCAGGGAAATCCGTACACCCCTTGGGAGGTGGGGTCATAGGACCTCTTCATTCCCAGTCTGGAGATGTTGCTGTTTGGAAATCGACGTTACCCCTCCCTTTTTTTTTTTTTTGTGGCGTTGTAAAAGTGGAATAAAGGGTATTCATAGAATATTTTCTTTTGGTACATGATCACGAAAAGGAATTCTCACTACTGTTTTACCACTTACAAGGATTGTGGGATAGGTTTTAAATGTCTAGAACATGACTCTTTAAAACACTCTTCCTGAACTTGTAAAAATTTTTTTTTATTGAAATAGGGACTTTTTCATGTTTAGTTTGTATTTGTATTAAAACCGAAACAAAATTGTTGTGCCTTCTATTTATCTCTCATTCCAGTCTTGGCAAATTGTTAAAAAAATAAAAAAAGTATAGATTTGCTTTAAAAAAAAAAAAAAAGTGTGCCTTGTTCTATAGGAAAATAAAAAAATAAAATAAATTTTAATAACAAAATTTGATATACATAAGGGCTTCATGTGTACGTGTAGGAATGATATTTTATGCAACATTTTCAATAAACACTTCATGGTACAAGAGAGTGATTATCAGGGTTAATCTGTTTTTCATGCTGGAAGTTATATCTTTGAGCTAAATTTCTGTGACTTGTGTTAAATCTCCACTGTCTTTTGCTCTTTGCTTTTAGATCATTGATCCTGAGATGCCACAAGAGGGCCTTCTTCACAATGGAGTCCCAATCCCTGTCCCTCCTCTGGAAGTGCTAAAATTAGGTGAGCAGAAGCAAGCGGAGACTGGAGAAAAACTTTTCCTTGTCCTTTTCTTTGACAACAAGAGGACATGGTGAGTCAAATAAACAAACGAAGGGGAATAATTTCTTTTCTTTGGACCATAGCATAGCAAGTATTTATTTTAATTAACGTAGCAGGCTTGATGATTGAGGGAGGGTTCGGCTATGCAACTGAGTAGCAAGCCAAGAATTGATTCTTCTTCTAGTGCAGTGGCTCCCAACCTTTTCTATACCCCACACCCCTAGAACGCTTCTGATATATTCTTGCACCCCTTACAAAAGTTTGAAATGAATTATGCATATACACTATAATTTTGAAAACCCAAATTTTCGCACCCCCTGGAATAACGTCTCATACCCCCAGGGGGTGCAAGCACGCCTGGTTGGGAACCCCTATTCTAGTGAATCATAAGTAGGTCTTCTGTTTGTAACTGCACTAAGTGCTCTAGCTTGTTTTTGCTAGAGAGTATACATTTACTAACACTTTATCAGGCATTAGTGCAACTTGAACATTTAAAAGTCATAGAATGGGTTGATTTGTACAATTTGTAGTGCTGTCAATTTCTTCATTGTCTCCATAATAATGATCTCTCTCTTTCTCTTTTCTCTCTCTCTTTCTCTCTCTGTCTCTCTCCTTCCTTCCCTCCCTCCCTCCTCTAGGCAGTGGCTTCCACAAGAAAAAGTTCTTCCTCTTGGAGTAGATGACACTGTGGATAAACTCAAGATGCTGGAAGGACGGAAAACCAGTATCCGCAAGTCTGTCCAGGTTGCCTATGACCGTGCAATGATTCACATGAGCCGCGTTCGGGGAGACCATCCTTTCGTCACCCCCAATTATCTGTAGGAAACCTGTTCTGCCCATCCTGTAGGAAGTAATGTCTGCATCTGCAGGCAAAGTGGATCAACTATATCCTGAGGAATATGGGATTTTCCTGCCTACAGGAAGATACAGTTGCCATATTTGCATTCTTAGTAGAGACGCGGTATTTTCAACAGTAGGGAAAGTTCATACTTGATATGTGCCAAAAAGTCTGCCTGGTTTCTTTCTGAACATGTTTCCCAAAGGATCCAGGTGGGAAAGAAGTGATGTAGCAGCCTGACCTAGTAAGAAGATGTTAGGAGCAGCTGCACTATAATGCTGCAACCCTGACAGACTCTTAGATAATTTGCTGATTGAACAAGAAGCCCTACCAGACTCTTGAGTTTTTAAACTTCAGCTAGTCCTGAAGCAGCTGTGGAGTTTATTGCTTCTGTTATGAATTGAGGGTCTTTTTGATGACTCTTGTGTGCCAAATGTTCACTAATAATCCCCATATATTTTCATGTTATTTTTGAAAAACACTGGTCCCCTTCCCCCTTTCAATTACATTTGCAACCCTGTGTAGAAATCTCTAAATTTGTATATGCTTTTATGTTAGAGATTACAATAAAAAAGAAAGATAGAATATTTGGGGGGTAATGCCCCTTTCCTGATTTTCTGTCATGCTCACATTCACAGAGCTTTAAATATGAAAAAACCCCTTGGGAGATATTTTCTGCGATTTTTACATTTCAATTTCAGATTCGAATACTTCTGAAAATTGATAAAATAATATTTTAAATGTTATTTTACAAATACTTATGCTGCTAGAATGTCATTGCTAGAGATGAAGGTTTATTGTGAAATGAGGAAAAAGCAATCTTTATGGTATCAAAAACATTTTTCCCCCCTCCATTGCCCCTGTTCATGAATAATGTCACTGAAGCCCTGTCTCACTTGTCATGCCTGTTCTTCAGAAAACCACAGCATCCTGTCCGTTCTGTAGGATTTCTAGACATGGAAGCATCGCCCGGTTTGGGTTTGGGCCATTAAGCATCACATTGCACATTTAGAGCTTTTTCCAGCTTTCAGTAGTAAGTATCTGCTTATTTAGAGTGCCATATGTACTTTGATGTAGGCAGTTCTGGACTAGGATAATCATGTAGAATCATGATTCCTCTTTACCTGAAGAAATGAGAATTAAATTGGAATGTGTTTGTCATCTTATTCACCAGAATTCCTTACAGTCACTCTTGGCCACCACATAAATACTTCAGCATTTGCTTTCATGCTCTCTGAGCTTCCGTTATTGGGATCTGTTAAAAATAGAGCACAACCCCTTGGAGAAACCTTTTTTTTTTTTTTAACTTGCATACGCTACAAAAAGAAGAAGAGCTGAACCCTGCAGGTTGACAATGTATTTCATATGTAACATTTGATTTTATGAAGTTTTTTTTTCTTTTAAGAATTTCAAACCAAAGGTACAGAGCAAGATTGTAATTTGAAAACCATTGTGTTTTTTTTCTTCCTTTTTCATTTCATTATTGTTGTTATTTTCTTACGAAGAGATTGTGGAACAAATGTTATTGTGGGAAAATCACTGCCATTTCTATGTGGTCTTTTTTTCAAGAACCACATGTTGTACATTGGGACATAAAACCACACTATATGGGAAATATCTGTAACATATACAGAACATGAATAGGAATCTTTTTTTAAAAAAATAGTTAATATCTCAAGAGTGTGGTTACAGAAGGAACTTTTGTACATAATTGTAAACTACTGTTCTAAATTATTCAGGCCGATTGTTAATCCTTAAGTCCTCAGTTGTGTTGCTGGGTCTTTTGTATGCATACAGTATAATTAATTTAAAGAAACATACATTTCCCCAGATTGTAGCCTGGCTGTTGACTTGTGATTTATGTTTAACTGTTTTAAGATCTTGCATTTTAATTTCTTTTTTTTTAAATTACAATTTAAGGATTTGAATTGGCTAATATCCTGCTGTTGCTATGGGACCTAAATGTGACTTGTCAGTCTGCTGTAAAGCACAGATGGCTCTATTTATTGTAGAAAGTGAGTTTATTTGCTTTCTAGAACTGTTTATATCAGATGGAATAAGAGGTAATAAATTCTATGCTTGTAAAGAAAAATGCTAATTTTACCTACTATAATCTGACTGTCTGAAACTATATTTTCTCTCTGAGAAATAAATGTTCTAATGTAAAATATCTGATTGGACTATTTTAGCTGGGGAAATCTCTTTCCTGAGTTGGACTCTGAAATGAAATGATTTGTCAATGTATTTAGAAGATTTCTGAGTAGCTGCTCTTGAAAACACCATAAGCCATTTCAAAGGCTTTCCTGTTTCCAGATACACTTTCTAGAAAACCATGGGATATGGAAAAGTGACTCCAAGCACAAACAAAGCTGGTGTATAGATATGTTGATGCACTTCCACATTAGAATATCTGCATGCCAAAGCAACTTTGCCCATGAAATAGCCAAAAATAGGATCATCATTGATGGTTCAGGCACAGAAAGGGCAGTTATATGCCAAATTGATAAATGTAATGCATACTGATTTCTGAAGATGTCAACTCAAAGAACTTACTTTGCCCCATGAGTATTTTAATGTATCAGACGTTAATACACAAGGTCTCCTCCCCAGTCCACATTGGCCTTTTTCAAGATGGAATATATTAAGGAGGAGGGCCAAGTATCTTGTTAAAATCTTGGTTCAAGACTAATCTGTGTCCTTCCTGTCGTATCAGTTTGGGAGAGAGCAGGCCTTTGAGCAGGATATTCAGGTTTTCACTGTGCAATTCTATATGCAAACCTCCAACTACAGAAATTTTCAGGACTTGTATTACGTTGCTTGTTCTTCCATTTCTGTTTTTCGATCCAAAGGAAGCATGCACGGGCTAGGATGAATATAAGTGAAGTGATAAAAAGTATAAGAACTTCTGGTTGTTTATTCCTATTTGTATTTCATTAATTCATGCAGTGAAAAACACTAGGTCCTAATCCTACTGGGTGGATTATACTACACGTTATATAAATGGTGGAACAGGGAAATCCCATGTTTGCATCTTGAGTAGCCTTACAGTTTCTTTGACTCTCAGGCATAGGAATGCTGGCCTGTGATTGGTTTAAACTGATTGTGTTTTTATGTTATAGGTAATTTTATTTATTTATTTATTTATGGAATTTATGTGGCCGCCAATTCATTCACAGTGAATCCAGGTCTTACCAAAAAAGAAATCCAATACAAAACCTAATAAACCTTCATCCCCCTGTTCTGTCAAGAACAATTAAACCAACCACCTTGGGGTCTCCAGGCCCACTGGCAAAATGAGGTCTTCAGGGCCTTTTGAAAGAATGTCAAGGTGAGGACCAATTTTATTTCTGCAAAGATGATGTTCCACAGGGAGGGAGCCATCACAAAGAAGGCCAAGACTTGGGTCTACCAGTTAAGATGCTGTCACTATTGCTCTGTTCTGGGATATTATTATTGAGGAAGTTTTTCTGCTGTTACTGGTGCGAGGCCACTAGGATTGTTTGCCTCTTGACTTGACTACCAACCTGCTTTTTTCCTATATATATTTTCCAATTTGAAAGTTTTTATTTTTTTCAAAGTAATTATTTTCTTTCCATATTTCTAAAGATAATTTAATTCTGCATTAAATTCTGCAAGGATCTAATACATAGGTTCAGCACTGGGGCCATCAGCATTGATCTCACAGAAGAATTTGCTTAAAGAAGAATTGGTGTTCTGGATGCCAGCCATTTCCCCCTCCTCATTTAATTGCTGTTTCAGAATAACTCTGCAGGCTTGAATCTGCACTTCTTCCTCGGGATGAATGATGAGGGAGAGAAGACAATCAGCTAGCCGAGAATTGTTTCCAAAAAGGACCTCATGAAGTGACAACTCATTGTATTGCCAGTGCCCTGATTGGTAGTGGGGAGTCAGGCGACCCTCACAGAGTCGTTCCACGAGCACTAGCAGCTCAAAAAGCAGGCTTCCAAGCTGGGAAGGTTGGAACAGGCTGAGGAATTCTGGATGCACCTTAAAAAAGGAAATGAAATGAAATGTAAGCCTTAAAGAAAAAGATAAAACGATTATCTAACAGACTGTTCATGTTCTACTGGCTAATTGATTACATCTTCTTTTGAGGGTAAGAGACTTCAGATTCTTTTATAAGAAATTATCTCACGACAGGAAAAATGTATTTTGTTTTCTGAAATCTGACATACTCTATGTTGGGATGCAGTCCGCAGAATGTTCAGATATGAATTGCACTGTCAGCATGTTTGGGAGATACACATTAGGGTATCTTCCAGTTACATACTTGTTTATGTCTGTTTGATTAAATAACTACTTAAAATCTACTCTTGCTCTCGGGTATTTTACTTCCTCTGCCAAATATCCCTGTGGGGGGGTCGGGAGGAAATCTTTACCTGGCAATTCATGATATCAAATAACAGTTCTTCCTTCTGGGCTAATGTGCTAAGGAATTTTAGAATCTGCACCTGAAAAAAAAACAACCTTTCAGACCATATAATCATTAAAGGTGGGATGCTTATGTCATGGCTTCTTCATTGTGCTCCCCCCCCAAAAGCTGATGATATCATAAACCATATAGTACCTGGGCCAAATTGGTTCCCATCTGCAGAATGTCCATTAATGTGGGCAAGAGCTTTTTCAGGAGGGGCTGCATGTGATTTGGCCATGGCAATCCATTCAGTAATCTCAGTCCAGCAACATGTATGTCGGTATCCCATAATTCAGTGATCATTTCAAGAATCTTGGGCATAAATTCCTGCACAGAACAAAACAGCATTTATATTTGTGAATAATAGAGCAGAAATCCTTTGCTTCAGAGGTGTGTTACAAGTAGCCTTTAAGTGCTAGGCCAGAGGCTGCATGGCAAAAAGTAGTGAGCGCAATCAGAACAAAAATTGAAACTCGATTCATTTCACTTACATTTTGATTAAATATAGTTAATATGGCTATCCTCATGTTATGTATTTAATAATTTCCCCCTTCAATCACATTAATAATTACAATTTGATAACAATATTTAGAGGACTCTGGGGGTGCTGCATGCACTGAGAATAAGCCTCAGGTTGTGTATTTCAAACTAACATTGCAAACACCATTTGTATAAGAACTGATGCTTTCAGTTTTCTCAGTTTTTGTTAATCATTAAAACACTAATATTTTATTATAAATAATGGTTTGTATTTTTTTAAAAAATGGATTTTTTTTTCCAAAATCAGAAAAAGCATAAACATACTGGGTGGTTCGTTTTGAGGGATCTAGTAGCAGTCCTATAATAAATCTTATTCTTGGAATTATTTCGTTGTTTAATAATTGTTTACTATTCCAGATAAGTGTTAGATAAAATATAAATGGAACAATGCCTGAGCACCAGAGAGTATCACAGGAATAGTTTAATTTCAGGTGAGAAGCAAGCCAAGAAAAGGAATTTATTTCCTGTCGCTTTGGGAGGAAACATTTTTTCCACTCTTGGTTTCACCTTCTAGAGAAGAGTAGTATCCTTCTAACACCAGTTCCTGAACTTGAGCTTAAAAAAAAGAAGAGATGGAATCCCAGAGGATCAAAGAAGCAACTCCTCTTGTAAAGTCATCTGAAAGGAAAGGAGTGATTTCTTTGGAGAACCCAAGAGCGCCTTGAAGTGACACTAATAGCAGTGTTTTTCCACAACTTAAGTGCAGCACCAGTGTCTCTATTGAACCAGAAGGGAAACACAAGCGCCAAGACCATGTAAAATAAAGCCAAATGTCATTAGTAAACAACTTACAAACTGGCAGTCTCTGAAGATATGCAGGGTATTTGGAAGTTACAGGACTTCCCTTTCTTGAGAGCAGCTGCAAAGACAATAGCTGCGCAGGGTAAAGCCACAGTGCACCTACAGCTGTCAAAGACTTTAGTTGCCCCCAAGTTGATATTTGTGGGACACAAAAGTACTCTTAAGGTTTTGGCAAACAAAATTATTTGTCACCGATAAACTAGGTGATCAACAAAAATGGAGCTCTTGTTCCAACATCAGCCAGTGGTTAAGCCAGTGTCTTACTCTGGCACATTCATGCATAAAGCATCTTATGACTTGCCCCAAGAATAAAGCTATGGTAGATGTCTCAGCACCATTGCTATAGTGACCAAGGATCATAGTTGGATTTATCATGAATAAATCTTAAGTAGACCAGATGATGAATCTAAGAATCCCATCCAGTTGAAAGAGGAAGAGATTTAGAGAACTGTTTTGCATATGGTTTGTTGATGTTGCAGTATTTTTCTACCGGTAGTTAAACTTGTGAGCTCAATTAATAAAGGGTAGGGTTCATTAATTGCAAATTGTAAGGTTGAAATCAACATCAGATTAACATTTCTGATCTGGGACTAATTTCTGGTGATAGAAGAGTATGTTATACCTAATAACTGATTATGCAGATTAAAATAATGCAGCTTTCTATAATTTATTCTTTATACAGCAACTAGCATATCCCTTTGGAAAATCTGGACAGTTTTTTTTCTGGGACACAAACATCCCTTTCCCCCCTCTCCTCCAGCAATTTATTTGTTGTTGTCATTGGTCCATGAACATTTTATTTTATTTCAAATGTATTATGAACATTGATAAATTTTCAATTTCCTAAGGATATCCTGTGTATCCTGCTTTTGCTGTGGGGGAAAAAACCCTGTATTTTTCTGAGAGTTCAAAACATAATTTAGCAGCTGAGAAAAGAAAAAAGAACCAAACTTCCTATACATAACCTATTTGTTGCCAGATTAATTACAATTGGAAATGTCTCTTTCTAAACGTCTATTGTATTAGGCATATTTAGCAAAAAAAAAGTACATAACTCATTCTTATGCTAAATGCTTTTGATTTTTAATGCATTTAAACTAAATCCACTGCAAACTGTACATCCTACTATTATATAGTGTAGAAGTACACATCTAACCAGGGGCTGAACAGCAAGTGGATATCTACAGATAAACTAATAAACAGCTAAAGTGATTATTTTGGTTGTTTTTAATGAAAGCACAGTCATAGATCAAATTTTGTGGCCAGCACATTCACAGCTCTTTTATATTTAGCATAGGATATGCTTATCTATGGAGAAAATTCACAGGTATAGCTGCACGCTTATAGATGACAATGATCATAACATCAAATGACAATCATTCACATGTGAATTGATACTGATATATGTATGCATCTAGTACAAAAATACAGTACTATACAAATGATCACCTGAATTCTGATTCTAAATTTCCAGATTCCAGCAAAAGCCTTGAGAGCATGCATTGTCTGAATCTTGACACCCATGTCTGAATCATCCAGGAATGAGGCTACAAGTTTAATATCCTCATACGTACATGCAGATGCCTGGGGGGGGGAAAAATCAGAATCAGTGTGTGTGTAGATGCACGTATGGCTAAGTGCGAGAAAGTATCAATTCCATTTAATATTTTGTAATTTTTCGCATTCAAATAATGACTCTAACGTTTTTATTTTAAAAGATGTGAAGTAACCAGTTATTTATTATTCCTGGCTATTCTGGTTTCCAAACTCAACACATCAGAGCAGCTATCGTGAGATTTTTTTTTTTTTTTAAAAGATCCCAAGAAAGAGTACAATACAAGATGAACTTATAAAGAATCCAAAACTTGTAAGAGGAGGAGGAGTCAAACAAATTAAGGAACATATGTCTGAAGCTTGCCAACTAAGTAATTACGATAGTTATGATAACTGTGAAATAAATTTCTTGAAGTGGGGAGTTCAAGGAGTAGGGAGTTCATGCAGTAAACAATAAATAAATGTGTTGACATTGCTATGTTTGACTTAATCAGGCTTAACTGTTAGTTAAACAAACCTGCCAACTCTTTTTTTTTAATAAAAAATTCTTTTATTAAAACAATCAGCATTGAACATAAAATCATAGTATGCATCGATCATCATAGCACCTGGTATACATCGCTAAGTATTAATCTTTATAAACATCTGGTTTGGTAAACATGTTTCACTCCTCACATCAAGCCTCGTCTATACGCCTGTTACAATTTATTTGATTGGTGTTTCTCTTTTCTATAGTCTATCCACAGTTTCTAGTCTATCACATATTATTTATCTCAGTATTAGTACAATCTTTTATGATCCCTTACCAAAAATCCTGAGGTAAAAGTTTAATAACCTGAGGTAAATCTTGTATATGGTTTATCTACTATATCTAGTCTATCACATAGTGTTCATTCGCACTTCTGAATTAACTTCGTCTCAGTAATAGTGCAATCTTTTATAGTCCCTAACCAAGGATTCTGAGGTAGAAGTTTCATAACCTGGGGCAGAAATTCAATCCGCTTTATCAATATTAAGGCAACTAACATTAAGTATAAGATCATATTAAGAGGCTTTCGTCATATAACATAGACAAAACAATCAGCATTGAGCATAAAATCATAGTATGCATCGATCATCATAGCACCTGATATACATCGCTAAGTATTAATCTTTATAAACGTCTGGTTTGAACCTACCAACTCTATTGACACAACATATTAGCTAATTTTAACTCTGGTTAATTTTCACAGGTGTGAAGACTCAGCCCTTTTATTTTGTTTATGATTCAGTACTTTGTGTGAATTTGGAAAAATGGATAGAAACTGAGTTAAAGATGTGTAAAACAATCAAAGATTCCATTTCAGAAGAAGCCAGGCATAATACAAAGCTTAATTCTTACAGAAAAAGGAGAATTAGTAGGGCTACCAGATCAATCATGGTATCCTTCTGGGCCGGTTTTGGGAACTGGGAGTAGGCGGCACTGATTTGTGCTGGTTTTCCTCCTCTCTCCAGGGATCAATTCCAGTCGGTATTGATAGAGGGAGAAAGATCCAGCCCAGGGTCTCTATTTTGTGGGGTTTAGTTCTCTCTCCCCTTCTATTTTAACATTTATATGAGACTGCTGGGTGAGGTGATCCATCAGTCTGGGGTGAAATGTCATCAATATGCAAATGACACCTAGCTTTATATCTCTACTGGAGGCTCCTTGAGGGATGCCATGGATGACCTATCCCAGCTTCTGGATGCTACTGGGGACTGGATGGGGTGAACTGTCTTGATCCTAGCAAGACAATGGGTATTTGGACCTCCAGAGACAAGGTTTTTCCAACTTTACTTCCGAATGGAGTTGCACTACCCCAGACAGACCCAGTGAGCAATCTGGGATTACTTCTAGATACATGGCTCCTACTCAAAAAACAAATGGCAGCCCTGGCTAGGACAGCCTTTGTATACCTTTGGGTGCACCAATTGTGCCCATTTCTGGATAGGAGCCCCTCTCACAATGACTCATGCCCTAGTAACCTCTCATTTTTAGACTACTATAACATGCTCTACCTCTACATGGAGCTGTCCCTAAAGAGCATTCAGAAACTTCAGCTGGTGGAGAATGTGGCTGTGCAGGTAATAAATGGTGCCAGATATACTGCACATGTAACATCACTACTGTGTGAGCTTCATTGATTATTGGTAAGTTTCTGGGTACAATTCAGGGGCTAGTGGTCACCTTTAAAGTCCTATATGGTTTGAGACCAGATTACCTGAGGGACTGCCTTTTCCAAGAGTCTCTACCCATCCAATTTCATTTAGCATATTGGGCATACTGCAGATCCTGTCAGCCAATAAGTGTCAGCTGGTGAGGATTAGAAGATGAGCCTTTTCTGAGGTAGCCCCTGCTCTGTAGAATATCCTTAGTTCAGAGATTAGAACAGCCCCAACCCTGTTAGCCTTTTTTTAAGGCTCTAAAAACCTGGCTGTGTTTCTTAGCGTAGGGGTGCAGAATGTGTCAAAGACCCTGTTTCCTGGCTTTATTATTCTGGCCAAGTATCTTGGCTGCTGTGTATGTTTATTTTGAATTTTTATCATTTTAAAAATGCTTTTTTGTTTTAATTGTAGTATATTTTTTTGAATTGTAAGCCTCCCATAGTCATTGAGAGGGACAGCTGTAGAAACTGACTGACTGAATAAATGAATGAATGAATGAATAAATGAATGAATGAATGAATAAATAAATAAATCTGGGCTGCAGGACTGACACAACCATTGCATGGGTGAAAGGAATGGTCCGAATGATTTTTCTACCTCTAGTAATCACTCAGATTTCTACAGCCCAGATCTGGTCGCTCTCAACTAACTCCAGCTTCCATCTTAGGGATCAGGATTTCATGAATTTAATGTACTGCATTGTTTAAAAGAACTCATATCTAAATGTGGGAGCAAGCATCCCCTTTCTCCCATGGAACTCAAGATAACATAAACAGGGTTCCCATGCAATCACCCATTCAGGTGCTGACCTCACCGGTTTCACTTAAGTTACTGCAGTGTCACCATAGATCTTCTGAACCAATTAACATTCCTCTGAGGGAATTGCATCACATTTTGCACCAGCTGGTTTGAATGCAGGACTATTGGCCGAATGTATGATCCTTAAGAAATAAAATGGTTTAGTGCTTGTAATGAATGAAGAAATGAATCCTTCTTTAGTTTTCATATCTCTTTTGCAATGTAATCCCTATAAACAGGATTCAGAGAAGCTATTTATATTTAAAGATGCATGTCTGCCATCATCTAGTATAGTTTCATTCTGAACCTTGTTCCTTGAATTAAGCCCTGAGTAGCTTATTTATAGCTACTTTGGCTCAGTCTTCCATCATTGTATTATACATCATATTATTCTGGACACTCACCTCTGATTCCAATAGATAAACACAACGGGTGATTCCATGGAGTATCATATTCTTAGAGTAAGCATCTAGCTTTGGACTGAGAGACAGCAAAAGTCCTCTGAGTTCTCCAGAGTCCACCACAGTTTTACTCTGGTGAGCTAAAGCAAGTTCTAAGAGTGAAAAGGGGAGGAGAGTAGCAGGAAGACAAAAATGAGAAGTGATCAGGGGAATGTAACTAGAGATTAATGGGGCGTAAATGAGACTCAGTAAAATTGGTGATATATTTTGACCAGCTTTCTCCAACCTGGTATTCTCCCAACATGTACTACATAATTTCTAAGCATCAGAATGAAGCAGATTCCTTTAAAGTGATGGACAGAACTAGGATAAAATCAACACTGAATTCACACAACATGCTAAAGCATCTTAAACATAGTTTATTAAATAAACAACAATTAGCTATATTTACTTGTCATGACTAATAGTTTCTAACCCGTGATTCTAACATAGCTCTGTATGACCTGAACTAATGTGGTTTAGTCAACAAAATATGAGGAACTAGACCATGGCCTAATGTGATATGTCACCTCAGAGAGTATAAGAATCATTGCTATAAAAGAAACCACAGTCGCTCTCTTTTTTTTTTATTAAACACAGCTGATTTTTATTGATTTTAAAACGTGGCATTATTTGGGTACCTGACCTTCGGCCAGGGTGGCGTCAGGTTACACAGAGGCCTGAGAAGAGACCAAGAACGTCTCCGCCAATTTTCATAGTACAAATCTCGATTTTGGGAGTTAAACCGCAGGCCGAGAACTCAGCACGGGAAGCGTTAAGGAAGGATCCAACAGAGAATGCTACAAAAGGGGGAAAACCGGTCAGGGGTCAAGACTGGAACACAGTACCCTTCCAAACTCCCTCTTCGGAGGGCAGAAGTTGAGGGACATTAAAAAGGCGCAATCATTTTTGTCTAGGGTTCAGAGGGAAATCTGGAAAGGAGCCTTGTGCAGGCTGCAAAGCCGAGAGGGCGTTTCTGCGGAGGAGGACCGGGAACGGGTCAGCCGCCAGCTACCTACAGAAGCCCTCAGAGCCCCACCTGGCTTCGGCCCACAGCTCTCACAAGAAGGCATCGCACCACTCGCGCAGGCACCCGTAGCAGTCTCTGGATTGTTTGGCGTTGGCTCCGCACGTGTCCTTCAGCCATTCGCGGAAGAGGTCTTCGTCCTTCTTCAGCACTAAGAACTGGCCCAGCACTACGTAGGCCTTGTCAAACCCTTTGTTTTCCAGCTTCTTGCCAAGGACATCTCCAATCCCCGCTAAAGTGCCAACCGGCTTCTCACCCATCGGCTCGGCCACAAAGTTCCGGTGCTTCTGGCTGGTCGTCATGTCGGCTGCTGCCCTGACCTGGCTGCTCGCGCCTCAACCGTCGCTCCCGCGCCGCCACCGTCGCTCCCGCGCCGCCCAGTCGCTCTCTTTTAGAGGTCATATATATTAACATTCTCTGTCCAATCTGCCAGTATTCAAACAGATTAAACTGCAACTCCAAAGAACAGTGTAGGAGATGACCAGGCTGAGCCCAAGGAGGGGGTCAAGTGCATCATTAGTTTGGAGTCCCTTTGCACCCACAAAAGATCTAAGTCCAGCCCTCCTTGAATTCTATTGACTCTTATCTCCTGCCAATTTGCCTTGACCATTAATAATTCAGATTCTTGTTAGAGATAACATGGAATAAACTTGTACTCATTTGAACAACCCTGATCCCTGATTTCTTGTGCCTGACACATGGACATGGATCATGGGCTATCTGGGGATGGTTAAATACATCTGGGGTGAATTAGATTGAGAAAGACTGATATAGATGTTATTCAGATAGTAAACCATCAGCTTCAGTATAAGGAGAGGGAAAGGCCTAAACTGAGTAAAATTTTGGTAAATAATCTAAAAATCAATCTTATGTCTGATTCGTACCACATGGCACCACACCTCATGTGACTTGGCAAAGTTTGAGACTGTTTATTTGAGCCACAGCCCCAGGGAAGACTCTGTGCTATTGGTTGGTAGTTGATAGTTAAACCAAGGCTTCAGAGGAACTGCCATATAGATGAATAACTGTGTATCACAAGCACTTCTGAAAAAGAGCAAAATACATTGATATCTCCCTGAATCCATATTACTCACTGGCTAAGGGAAGAGGTTCTGGATTATGAGGAGGACTCTTGATCCCTTCCATGATGGTCTTGGCCACCAGGAAAATAGCCCCAGCTCCTGTAGCAGCAGATACCATGTTTCTTGTTGTTACCAGCTCTAAATACTTCATTTCCTCTTCTTGAATTCCCAGGGATCCAGATTCAGCCTGGGCCCTGACCTTCCACAGATCCTTAAATAGGAAAGGTTAGATGGATGATGCATGGTTTATGACATCACCAGGTTCCATCATGACATCTACAATACATCATGACAGTAATGAAAAAGGAACAAGGAACTTTTACTTTTCAAATGTTGCCACTACTGACAGTAGACGATCTTTTAAGGCAGAGAGACCTGAGTTGCAGATATTGGATAAGACTGGGAAGAACTGCTAATAATAAGTATGTGGATTGTCTATCATCTGGTTTCTATGCGAAATTTAAAATTGTACTGGTTAGAAATTAACCATATACTATATACATTTCATAAACCAGGGGTCCCCCAACCTTGGCATCTTTAAGACCTGTGGACTTCAACTCCCAGAATACAGAGAGAAAATATCTGGCTAACAGCTAAAACAAGTACAGCTGAACAAAGCCTAATTAGAAAAGGGAGCCCCAACGCCCATGGCTGTCGACTCATTTAGCTACCAGAAACATTGCCTTACTTGCTAAGGATGATCCCTTGATGTCATGCATTTAGCCTCAAGAGGGCATACATGTTCAGAGTTAGAAATGAGAGTAGATTTACAGAGGGCTGCTAGATAGGTTTGGTTGCTGAGGGCTCTATCAATCGAGAAGTACCTCAAACGGTTACTGAAAGAATATGAAAAAGAATGCAGACACTGCAGCATTAATGTAGCATGCCTCTAGCAGTGCTCTGTTCAGACCATCTGGCTTGCTGGCACCATGGCTAGAAGATATGTAGACCTGGCTATGGAAAATGGTGCCAAACATTTCCAGATGTCTTTTTGGGAAGAGAACTCCATATGTTTATATTTGTAGAACATGACAGTTGTAATATATACATGACCCTCATCCTCCAAAGCTTTAGGCCTTGAGTCTAAAACTACTTCTCTTTTCTGTAATGCAAGTGTAAAAGATTATCTTGCCTAAATTGCACTGTAAAGTTGCAACATCATTTGTATGGTCTATTTTACTTTTCTTTTTAGGAACTTTTTTCATCTCAGGTGGCATCTATATCACAACAGAAGCTCATGCCTTCTATTGATCAGCAAATACATGACACAGAGCCTGGTTACGTGAACAACTGCCTGTATCCCAAAACATCTGCCCAGCCAATTTGATCCTGCAGGATTGGTACATGTTGGGTTCTTTGATTGAACAATGTCATTTATTAGGATCCCCCAAGTGCACTTCCCTGTAGCAGTGCCTCTGGCATCTTCATCCAGGTCTTTGGCAAGGGAGAGTGAAATTGCTCATTTCATTCTACCTGGTCTGTTGTGCTTGCCATCTTTTATCTTGATGCTTTATTGATTTGATTGTAATTTCTTTGTTTGATTATTGAGATCTGGCTGTCATACGTGTAATTAATCACCATCATCATCCTGACCGAATGGATTGAAGCAACCCAGTTACAGAAACTCATGTGGTCACCTGCACATTTTTGCACTGAACAGTCAAAAAAGAGATTTAAAAAAATAAAATAAAGCACTCCAACTTAAGTCAACTCAGTTGCTCTCAGTTTTGGGACCTTTACTTTTCAATTTATTTATCAATGATCTGGATGTAGAAGTTAATAGTGAGGTAGCCAAGTTTGCTGATGACACTAAATTGTTCCGGGTTGTGAAAAGTGAAACTGATTGTCGGGAGCTCCAGAAGGATCTCTCGAAATTGTGTGAGTGGGCAACAAAGTGGCAAATGCATTTTAACCTAAACAAGTGCAAAGTTATGCACATCGGGGCAAAGAACCCCAATTATACTTACCAACTGATGGGGACCAAACTTTCTGAGACAACCCAAGAAAGGGATCTTGGGGTTTTGGTGGACAGCTCGATGAAGATGTCAACCCAATGTGCAGACAACCCAAGAAAGGGATCTTGGGGTTTTGGTGGACAGCTCGATGAAGATGTCAACCCAATGTGCAGCAGCAGTAAAAAAAAGCAAATTCCATGCTTGGCATGATTAGGAAGGGAATCGAAAATAAGTCAGCAAGTGTTGTATTGCCTCTGTACAAATCGATGGTGAGACCACACTTGGAGTACTGTGTACAGTTCTGGTCACCGCACCTCAAGAAGGATATAATGGAACTGGAAAAGGTGCAAAAAAGGGCAACAAGAATGATCAAGGAAATGGAGCGCCTCCCTTATGAAACCAGATTGCAACGCCTTGGTCTCTTCAGCCTTGAAAGACGGCGTTTAAGGGGTGACTTGATCGAAGTGTATAAAATCATGCATGGGATAGAAAAGGTGGATAGAGAAAAATTCTTTTCTCTATCACACAATACCAGGACAAGGGGGCACTCCCTAAAGCTCATAGCTAAGAAAGTGAGGACAAATAAAGGGAAATATTTCTTCACCCAGAGGGTCGTTGATTTATGGAATTCACTTCTAGAAGGGGTCATGACAGCTGTCAGCCTTGACAGCTTCAAGGCAGGGCTAGATAGATTCATGGATGCCAAGTGTATCGGTGGTTATTAAAACGGATGTCCATGTGCCGCCTCTATGTTGGTTGAGGCAGGCAGGATTCCCTTGAGTACCATTTGTTGGGGGTCAAGGGAAAGGGAGGGTTTTGCCTTCTCTTTCTGCTCAAGATCCCCATGTACAATTGGTGGGCCACTGTGTGACACAGAATGCTGGACTTGATGGGCTTTGGCCTGATTCAGCATGGCTCTTCTTATGTTCTTATGTTCTTAACCTTAGAAGTGCTATGGAAAATAAATGGTAAGAAAATGAATGGAAGATAAAGAGGCAATAATTTGCATGCCAAGCCAACTGGCAATTTGTTACCATTTAATCCAGTGCAGGCCCCCCTCCCCTTTATAGATTACTTCATAGTTTAAGTAACGTGGCGTTTGAAAAATTTCTGCTCCAAGAGCACCATAAAAGAAAGCTAAAGTACAGAGCTGAAGTACAGAGCTGAAAGTCCTGTAAGGTACTGTAATCATTTGTAGGAATGACCCTGAGAGATAGGAGATAGACTAGCAGTCTAGACAATCATCATGCAAAAGATATCCCAGTCCACGGAAGGAAAAGAGGTGTGTGAAGTGTTTCAAAAAAGACCCTTCCTAGTTTTCTGAAAAATAAAGGAGGACAGATTTGCAAAAATTCCATTACTGTAAAATAGGATTAGTTCATCTGGGTTTGTTTATTGTCTGGATTACTTTGGAGTGTTGATGGCTACCTAGAGAAATTTTCGCTCATTATAGGAATTGTGGGTGTCCCCAGGAAAAATCTGCCTTGGCTGTACACGATGAAAACTGTACACTTGCCTGTACACAATGGCATACCTAATATTTGCTACACAATACTGAACTACACACATGCAGTTTGATCATGCTGTGTTATTCATGTTGTCCTGGCATATGGTGGCCAATTTCTACTCCCAAATATGAAAAAAGTCATTTTCTCTCTTTATCCTGTTTTTTAGTGTCTTTTTAGCTTCTCTTTTTAGAGAAAGAAACCAATAAATTTCTAGAAATCTTTCTTACTCATTGGCTCTTCTGTTGTGTTTCATATGCCACAAGTCAAATTCCTGATAAACTACTCTGTAATTAAATTCCTGTTCTTCCTAATAGATTTAAGTGGGAGTGGGAGTGGGGGGGCTTCCTCTTGCAAGGATCGATCTGCTTTCATTGATGAAAGAACTTGGAGCGGGAAAGACAAACTGCTGTTTCATTTCACCTTTTGGAAGAGAAGGAAATAATGCTCTGTCTTAAGGACTATCTTCTGTGTGGAGTTTGATTAATTTCAGTGTTAAATTGCTTTCTCTGTCTTCCAGCCCAGCCAATCACCTCTGTAAGCATAGTTCCTCAGTTCTTACTGATGGAATACTAACAGCTGATACAAACAGAGCAGAGCTAAAGCCAGACTGCCATGAGACACTAAGCCAGTGTTTCTCAACCTTGACAATTTTAAGGCATGTGGACTTCAACTCCCAGAATTCCACAGCCAGCGTTACTGGCTGTGGAATTCTGGGAGTTGAAGTCCACATGCCTTAAAATTGTCAAGGTTGAGAAACACTGCACTAAGCGATCAGCTATCACAATCCAAGTGGCATGCAATGGATGAGTGGTCTGCTTTCAAGCTGCCTTTTGCATTTTACATCAAGCAAAAACAACACTTATTTTGCTAGACAGGTGTGGTACTGCTGAAGCTTTTCAGTATGTATATTTCAAAGACTCTGAACAATCGCTTTGCTTTACCATTTTTGAAATCAAAACCTGACATCAGCATGTTTCATATTCAGCACCCAGAAGCTCACTTTGCATAGATATCTTATTCTGATTTTTTTTCTATAGCTAGTGATGACAGTATAACACCACCCCACAAATGCTCCCCTTGAAATGCCTTTCAAAGGAAATATATGTATAACTTTCTCAGGCTGGTGGGCTTTTACTCAGTATTGCTTAAAGCATTTAAACTCATGATACTTATTTTGTTTCAAAGGATTGAAACTGAAATTGAGACTTTAGAGTGAGTATGATTTCCTTGCAGCCTAACTGCATCTTAAGACTGTCTTTATCTATGATTCATTGCTTGTGAAGTCCTGGACAAATGTCAGGGGTTGCTTGGCAAGACTTTAGAAGTGATATTGGCCTAGATAGGCATGGAAAATTAGGAGGCGTCAAGTAGTGTTTTCCCCCCCCCCCAACTAACACATTTTATTAAAAAACATAACTTCATCAACTGCAGCTCAGTTCATTAGATGTATAGCGTGGTTAGAATGATGTAGGATTTAGAAATGGGAGAAGGAGAAATAGCTGTGTTGTGCAAATGCAGGTTACGTGTGAGATAGATTATAAGTACTTTCTCAATAACATTGTTAACATATTAAAACCCCATTTTGTTGAGATAGCCTGAATTTTTTTGATCTATCAGCATCAAAACATCTGCTTTTAGATGTTCAGCAATCTCTCACTCAGTGATGCTCTTAAAGTCTTATTTTCATGTACAGATTTGCAAAAGACTATCCTGGGTTGTTGAAAGACTTGTCCCATCCTTGTCCTTTCTTGCTGCTTGTGAGAATTTGCTTCAGATTGAGTGGTTGTCTGCATGCAAGTATAAGCCTGTTACCCAATACCTGAGAAAGAGCAGGGTCATTGTCCAATATGGGCTGTAGTTTATTAATAATATGAGTGATCTGAGTTGTAAGTGACAACTAGTGTTCTGGTGTGCTGCTTTTGTGGTCTTCTTTTAATAGGTCCTTCCTGATAATCAGTCTGGCTCTGTTAATTTTCTATTGATCTTATTGGGTGAGTATCCTGAATGTCTAGTTTTATGCATTCAGTTTAGCATCTCTATCATGTGGGTCAGAATAAATGCCGTTGTAGCACAGAGCCTGACAGATTTAGTGGTATCTGGGTGGAGTTGACACATATCGGGATGCCTGGCAATCTGTAGGGGTTTTTTTTTGTGTGTAACATGGTGTTTGTGTCCATTTTTTGTGTAGTTTTACTTCAAGAAAGTAGACTTGTTCTAAAGGCCTAGGCTGAGGTTGAATGTGGGATGAAAATTGTTGAAGTCTAGATGAAAATGTCATCAATGAATCACAAGTACCGTGCAAGAGAGGATTTGGAGCATAAAAGTTGAGAAAGCATTGTTCTAGGCCAGACATGAAGATGTTGGATGACTTAGAACAATCCTGAAGTTCTGCTACAAGAGATTAACATGGTTGCCCCACCAAGGTGGGTATGAAAAATTCAACAGGCAGAGAGACATTTTGTTCCCATGTTGTCAGGCAAATGGGGAAAAGAATGGTTAAAAAGTGAATGTGATGGGAATCCAATGGTAGATATTCAAATTGCTCAGGCATTGCTCAGTCTTTCATTAATTATTTTGAAACTTTACTGGTGGTGCAAATAGTGGGATGATTTTGCTCAGATTGATATTAAAATATTTTTCAACTCTGAAGGAGAATTTCGTCTTGCCTCATATTCCAAAGCACCCCCAAAGGCATTCATTAACTTTTTCTTTTTTAAAAAAAAAAAACTAAAATAAAACAACCTGAAAAGATACATTAACACACACTGCTTTTACAACAATTGGACATTTGGCAGGCCTCATTCTCCAGGAGAGATTATCAAGGACACAAATTGCATGCAATTTTCTCTCTCCCCACACTATATAAGCATTTGAAAAATTTGAATTATAGTCAATGGGAAAACCATACAGGGTGAAGTTGTAACTCAGAATTGAGCCCAAGTGAAAAGTTTGAACTTCCACCAGCTGAGCCAACTAGAAGGTAAGCTATAGTATATCTTACAGAAGTGGTCCCCAACCTTTCATGCTCTGAGGACTGGGGGTGGCGGGGGAGGGAGGGCATGGTTTCCAATTCTGAGCATGTGCAAATGGAATTTTGTGCGCTTGCCTGCCACTTGTGGGGGCTGGTTCCCAACAGGCAGCAGACTGGTACCGTTCCATAGACCAAGGTGTTGGGGACCCCTGTCCTACAGTATTGTTACAAGCATTTAACATTTCAAAAAGGAAGTGCTCTATCATCCCCTTGCTTGCCTCCCCCATTGATTTTTCTTATAAGTCTGTTGTATATTAAGCCAAAAGTGGTTTAATCTACCATTAAAAGTCTATTTTTTTTACTGGCTCTCGTCATTTTGGTAGCAGTAACTATCTGTGACACCATCACTGATATTTCTCTAAAATGGGTGGTTTTGATTAAGTAGCAGACAGAAAGGTATAGGAGGTTGTATTTCCATTGCATTTACTTGACCAGTTCAACCATCTTTCTAGCATCCAGCTCATGTCACTGCCTATAGAGCTAATAGCATAACAGGATATTCTCTATTGTGTGTGTCATTGGAGAAATGACAGTATCTTTGGAGAAAGGCAATAATTAGTTTGAAAAACCCTAAGTAAAACTTTAATTTCCTTTTAATTACTTGTTACAACTTGCCCTCTGCTGTCAAATGTTTCAGATACGCTCATCACTTTTCCCAGGCTTTCTGTCATGGAAAAGGCGCATCACAAATAGCTATAGACCAACCGCCAGATGATGGTGGAAATTAGTTTAGGGAAGCAAAGATGTCTTGACCTCCTGTGATTTGTTTTTCCTGCAACACCTTCCTTCCTTCTTTCTCATCCTGTTCAATTCAAACAGAATTAAGACCTACCACATACAACATGGGTTCCACTTCACTTTGATTTGTAGGAAATAATTAGTGAATCTATTTCTTTATGAAAAGTGCCTCAGATTTATAGAAGGGGTGTGTATTCATGATACATTACTGCATCCACTCAAGACATGTATTTTTTTACACCATAGGAGTATAATTATACTACTCCATATTAAAAAAATGTTTTATTTAATATAGCTCTGAGAGCACTGCAAATCGAACTAGCAAGTATGATAGGATTTCATTGGGATAACAGGCTTTTCTAACACTGGAGGAATTTGCAGTATGACTTGAAAATGGAACTAAGCCATGCTTCCAATTATGATGCCATTTATGGCACCATTGTATAAAACTCTGGATGACACTAAAGGATATGAAGCAGTACTCTACCCAGATCGTGCCCCCTATCAATATTTATCTCACATTTGTATGGGAAAAAGTCTCATCTCTTAATAATTTTCTTTGTCATCTTCTTATTTCACTAATTTTTTTATACTCATTTCTGGTATAGATATTGATAAAATCTGTTTGTGTAGTATTCTTGCCTATAACCTTCCACAAGTAACCCACAACACTTGCACATCCCTCTGGCTAGTATTTGTTAAATCACATGAGCCTTTAATGAGCACAGCCTACGTTACATGATGCAAAATGGAAGTGAATCAATTGTGATCCACAAACCAATAGTAATGCATGTGAAGGGTTCATTCCAGTGATGTACAGAAAGATTACAGGACAGTAATTTATCTTACTTTAAACAAGTAGTTACTTTAAATCAATGCTTCTCAACTTTGACCACTTCGAGATGTGTGGACTTCAACTCCCAGAATTCCCCAGCCAGTACATTGCCCTAGATTGCTGATTCTGGGATATGGAAGTTTCTGGAGTTGCAGTTGTATGAAAGTCAAACTATCACTTGCCCACTAGCTAGCTTGCTGTCTTCAGAGTTAGTGGTATAGATGTTTATTCTATTATCAATATTCAAGAAAGATCCAACTGCCAATCTAACTAATATTTTGACCCCTCCCAATATATTTTTTCTTCTGATGTCATTAATATAGCAAAAATCAGAACATTCTCACATACAATGCAAACAAGTTTCTCCTTATCCTATATCTTATCTTTCTGAGGGTTACAATTACACATTCAATGATACGATCTGTGATGCCTATTTGAATGCTACTTTGAATTTCAAAGAGAATCAATGTCTGATCAAATGATTGACATCTGTCTTTTACATTTGACCTACCATGATTCAAGGCTTTTAGATATTTCATTATATAGCAGAAAACTCTGACAACAATATTGCTGAGGTTACTTCCTTGGGAAATGGATAATCCCTGTGTCTTAAATGATGCAGACTTGCCATTATCTTCTGATTTTTAGAATGAAATTATGATAGATATCTTTCTCCAGTCTCAGGGAAATTGGAAATTAGGTGACGGCCCTTTAGCAATCCAACTGGCTTCTCTCCCTGGGAAGCTCACTTCACTCAAATGGTAGCTTTTGCTATATGGTTTCAGCAGTCTTTTACCATGCAGAGGATGGTATTGGAGCTATCCATGGTCCTAATTGTCCTTTAGTGGGTTTACACTTCAATTTAATGTACTATGCCTGATGTCCTTGAGTGGGTTCTGTCATATTTGGAATACAATTTCCATCACTCAAAACAACAAGAGAATGTGAAGATTGAGTTCTATGTGTGTCTGTCACTTTCTGCAAGTTAGAGAAATAAGGACCACATGCAGCTGATTAACTTCACAGAAGACAGACAGCCATACCACAGCTTTAACCTAGCAGCAATGTGTGAACAGTAAAACACAGATAATTACTCTCATTCTCTAGTGACTGCACTTCACTCATTACTATTCTTGTAGCACCTGTCTGAGCAGGCTGCTTCTACTCCTTTGTCATACAACATTGATTTACTAGCCATAGATTCTTCTGTCTTTTTTACCCCGAGGTCTCAGCTAAACATCAATCAGGGAATTCCACAATATGATTCTCAGCCATGGTCTGTTGGAAAGGGCTGTCCTTAAGTTCATCTGCCAATGATGAAACAAGAGACGGGTTTATGAAGTGAGCTCATTGCATATGGATTGATATCTTGTAACAAAATCTATTTTTGGACTAAGTATTAATTCCTCATTCCTATGGAAGTACACACATGGCTTGCTTCTGTCTCAGGGATAGGTTTTGGTGCTATGTTTGCTAAAAAGCAAATGATTTCCCATTGTTTGTAGCTGGAAAACATAATAAAATGGTTATAGTAAGATCTAGAATGGGATAAATAGAACTAAGAAAAAAGGAAAGCATTCAGTGTATGCTCCCAAGATAGAAAAAAAGGGAAATTGTATGCATGTAAGGTTATCCCATTTGCCATCCATGGCTTTTACTCTGTCTAAATCTGTTCAGGTTTTCAGTTGTGATGTTGCTCAGCCCTGATTTTAGAGAAATATACCCAATGTGTGGTCCAGAAAGTAGTAAATTTACTGAAGATATGTGTTGAAGTAGACAATACCTGCACACTGCAACACCTGTTGAAATCTAGTGAATTTTAGAGGCAGCATTAGGAGGCACAATGGTGTCTTCAGCCAGGAAAGTTTCACTCTGGGCCATCTGTTTGCTGGCCCAGTGCTGTTCCTCAAAGGGGCAACCTCTCCCTCTGCTATCTCTGCCTCTGCAATCGTGTCACTGGGCTCAAAATAAATAGTTATTTTATAATCTTACATTTCTATCAGTCAGCTAATGGGGTTTCTCAAACAGTAGTGCTGCAGGAGTTCTGTGCCATTAAGCTGTCTAATGCCATATTTCACAACTGACAGTGCTGTGCTCTCATCAGCATTGCTTACAATGGCAGAATGGTAATCAAAACAGGTGGGGAGAGGGGAAGGTTCCAGGCAGCATAATGTGCAGGGTAGGCAGCCTGTTTTGGGAAAGTGAGCTGCAGCCAGCTGCTTCCATCTCCCATCATTTAAATATTCTGTCTCCGTATATGAACATTCACACAGCTTTCTTCTTAAAGAGATGCCTTTGACAACAGTTGTGATAACTTTTAGGAATAGGAATGGTTTCTTATTCAGGGTTCTCAAGCACCATGATCTTGCAACCATCTGAAACAACAAATGAAATCCTTTGACACTTCCCCACCATGAATGAAGCTCATTGTTTCACTGGGCTTAGGATGTCTTTATATATAATATATATTTTTAAAGAGATAAAGGTTTCCCTGTCAGTTGTGTCCAACTCTAGGGCACAGTGCTCATCTTCACTTCAAGACTGAGGGAGACAGTGTTGTCCGCCGACAATTTCCATGGCCATGTGGCCAGCATAGCTATATGCCAAAGGTGCACAGAATGTACTTACCTTCCCACTGAAGTGGTACCTATAAATCTACTTGCATTTGCTTGCTTTTGAACTGTTAACTGGGCAGGAGCTTTTTACATTACCTAAAATCTGCAAATTCAGCATATCTTCTCAAACCTAGCTTAAACTAAAAAGGCTGCCTTCCCACTACAGGTAGTCCTCATTTTAATGACTACAGTTGGGACCATAATCTAAGTTGCTGAGTGAAGCAGTCATTAAGTATGATATCAAGCGACAGCTTTGCTCAATGACTGCAATCCTGATTCTCCCAGTTGTGGTCATTAAATGATTGTGTGGTGGTTAAGTGAAGCTCAGTGGTACCTGGGGGGGGGGAAGAGTCCAGGAAGGCCTGGTGCAGACCACATGTGAGTTGGGGAGATGCTGCTGTAGCCCAGGACTCTTCAATTTGCTCCCCTCACCACCAGCTCCCTCTCCCCAGGGTTAGGAAGCTTCAGTCTGTTTCTACTTCACCAAGCCTGAGAGGCTCCAGCCTGTTCCTCACTCTACTAGGCCCGGGAGGCTTCGGCCTTCTGGCCCTGTTCCCTACGCTCCCCCCCCCCAGCATGCACAAAGTGAATTACATACTTTCTCTGGCAGCTGAAATTCAAGCAGACACCAAATCCTTCTCTACCTACATCTCCACAGACATCAAGAGGCAGGAAGAAAATGATGTATCTGCTTGCATGGATCTGTAATCCTTTGATGGAGTTCTTTTAGCCAGCCCCCAAACTTGAGAGGGAATTCTTTCGGCAAGTGGCAGCAGCTTGCAACCTTCCTTGCCAACTTCCCTATTGACTTCTGGGAAAGCTGACAGAAAAAAAATTGCAAATGGTGATCAGATAAACACAGGGTGCTTGCCAACTGGCCGTAAATGCGAATCACTTCCAAGCATCCAGATTGGATATGTGACCATGGAAGTATGATGTGACGTTTTGCAATGATCAGAAGCGCTTTACAGGTCATAAAGCCCTTTTTTCCAAGGCCGTTGTGATTTTGATCTGTCATTAAGGGAATGATTGTAAGCAAGGACTAGGACTAGCAAACAATACCTCACTGCAAATGCCAGAAATATTCAAGCCAAGGAGGTAGAAACTGAGCCAACAATTTGCATGTTTATTTACATGTATAGATGATCATTTTGAAATAACAGCTATGATTTTGGTAGAAATTCAATACTTTTACTGTTGGTGTGGGAAACTGGGAGTTTTTTTTTAATGTACCTAAAAATGACGTGGGCATTTCCCGGTAATCTCTTTTTTGGTGCTATGACCTCTTGGAGTTGTCCTCATTGTGTCTTCAGTCCATACCAGTAAGTCGTGCTTAGCTGCTTCAGTCTTAAAGCAGTATTGTCTTTCTTACCTAATACAATCTGGCCTGCTTTATAAACATTCTGATGCTGATACAGTTGGATTACTCCTATAACAGGAATTAGCCCAGATCCTATAGCAGTGGTGGCGAACCTATGGCACGGGTGCCAGAGGCGGCACTCAGAGCCCTCTCTGTGGGCAGGCGTGCCATCGCCCCAGTCCTAGGCCTTCAGCTGGGTTTTATAAAACCTTTTCGCTTTAGGTCTCTGCTGCCATGTGCAAACAAAAAAAAAAGTTTCAATCAGTCAATTTCAACTTCTCGCGGGAAAAAAAATCTCGCAAAGTTGGAATTGATTGATTGAACTTTTTAGTCCCACCCAGTCTGCCGTTACCACCGCAACCACCCCCAGCCAATGGGCCACACCTAGCCAAGCCAATGGGCCACACCCACCCGGCACTCGATGATACATAAGTGGGTTTTGGGTTGCAGTTTGGGCACTCAGCTCTAAAAGTTTCGCCATCACTGTCCTATAGGCTATTTTAGTTTGGTGCAACATATCCTGGGGACTTTCCTCCAGGACCTTTCTGGTTTGGGCAGTAAGAGTCTATTTCTTTTGAATTGGATTTCCCCTTTGTATCCATCACTCCCTGAGCCAAATCCCACCTTAAAGACCTGGATCAGCCTAATAGCAGTTTGAGGGAAGCTGCACAGTTAAGTTAAAGATAGAAAATATTTCTGTTTCATCATAGCACATCCCCTCCATGTCTATGACCTATTGTTTGGGCTGCTTTGGAACATGGGTTTACTGGTTTTCTGGAATAGCACTAACCCTTTGGAATGCATCCAAGCAAAACTCTTGTGCAAACTCAAGGTGATTTTTGATCCTAAGGGTGTGCTAAATCTGCCTCTGTAGCCATGTGACAAAACTCATCTTTTCCCCAGCCCCATCCCTCTTAAAGAAAATGATTTGGTGGATGTTTTCTGGCTGGCTGATGACATTTGGTAGGGAATAAAAATAAAGGAAATAAAGTTGAGAAAATCCACCTATCTGTGGATGTGGCCTGTATACTTACTGTACATCATGCTAGTAGGGCTGGCTAAACTTGCTTATTATTTTTTTTGCTCAGGGCTGGGGTTCGGCTATGAGGATTAGATAGATAGATAGATAGATAGATAGATAGATAGATAGATAGATAGATAGATAGATAGATAGATAGATAGATAGATAGATAGATAGATAGATAGATAGATAGTGTTGTATCTGGCCCTTCTCAGCTTAGTAAAATCCACAGAAATATTTCTTTAAGAGTTTTATTTAACATAGTTCAAGAGATTCACTTCAAAGCAAGCTGCTGGCATTTTGTTTGCGGACCGGCCAAATCTGACTTATTTACATTCAGCTTAAACATGCTCTCCCTCCCTTCCAATTAACTCACTCTTTATCTCTCAGGTTGTCCAAGATCTCATTAATCTTCCGTACATTCCAAAAACACCAGAAAACTGAGTTCAAACGAACTTCTCAAGGTATCAGGCTACTCCTTGATATTAACGTTGCTCGTGACAAAGAATTAGTCCCTCCTTTATCTTCTAATATAGTTTCCGATACGTCACTTCCCCCATTACTTCCTTTTTCCACGTAACTGAAACCTCCGCCTATCAAACCTTCGGAATCTCGGATCAAGCCATATATTGTCCTGTTCCAAGTCTGACTCCTCGCTTTGAGAGTCTGACTCAGACTGCATACAAATCTCCTCACTGTCTGGCTCGGCTGCCGGGAGGGGAAAATACCCAGAGGGGCCTGGTTGTTCTTCGTCATCCTCTGACATTTCCCCAGCTGGTCTAGAGACACCCACAACAGATAGATAGATAGATAGATAGATAGATAGATAGATAGATAGATAGATAGATAGATAGATAGATAGATAGATAGATAGATAGATAGATAGACAGACAGACAGATAGATAGATAGATAACCTTTATTGTCATTTTTTTCCTGTGGGCACAAAGGCACACATTAAAAATGAAATTTAGTTGCTTCCTCTTAAAGTGTACACATAACGCACATTTAAAACATGCTATATACAACATATGTATAAACCTACACCCTTACATATAAGTAACATATAAATATTAATCACTAATAGCACTGTGACTTGAACACTTGCCTATATTCAGCCTGCCTACGTGGTATTATTCAATGGGCAGCTTTGAGGGCCTTTCCTCCCTTTCTAGTTTTAGAACTCCCTCTTCAAACACAAGAACTGGAAGAAAGTATCTCAAAAATGGAAGGATCTTGTGAAAAGCTTTCAGAGGACTGGAAAGCCAGACACTCTATTTCCCACCCATTATGTGCTAATAGTCATTAGCCTCCTTTGCACTTTTTATGTTGTCTGTCTCTGTTAGTATAGTAGAGGTTACTTCTAGCCCAGATCAGTTTTTACGTTTATTCTGCAGGCCGATTAATTTTCTCCTTTTAAAAAATTAAAATGCCCTGACAATGCATCTGCTCAGACTCTTCCCACACTAAATATTCATTGCATGAACACAAAGGCAGAAGTGTGGGATGCAGAGAAAGACTCTCATGCTAAGATATAAAACTCTGTGCTATGTAGAGTAGACTACTCTGCCAGCAGTGAGATTGCTATCACTCCTGCTGGGGCCTCAAAGCCTGGGAGAAGTGAAGACCTAACCATGCATGTTGCTAAATAGTCTTTTAATGGCAGTTGCTCTTGTGGTGGGCTAAGGCTCATAGCAGCCCCAGAGTGAAAATACACCATTTTCATCCACTAATGTGAAGCTGAGAAAATTTCATTCTCCAGAGTGGCATATTTTGAAAAAGTTCTCCATTCATACCCATGGCATAGTTCCCCCCCAACTTAATTATCTGAAATCTTTCTACACTGCTTTTTAAACACTGCAGCACCAGACAATGTACAATATTAAAGTAACTATTACACAAGTTAAAATAAAATTCATTTATATCCTAAAATATATTAAAACATACAAAACAAATCAGTTGGCCATGAGTAAGGCAGGACTATAAGGAAATGTTATCCATCCAAGTAAATAAAAACAAGCACCTAAATAGAAATAAGGTGGCTATCTGCTTTCTTCCTTTTGAGAGAGGTATTCTGCCTTCTGGATTTCCCAATAATGAAGCCCAGTGAATATCCAAGAAGGTGCAAACGTGAACAGGAGGTCCTTTTTCAAGGTTTGCAGGAGTCAGGCTTTGGGTTGTTAGTTAGGTTAAATAGTCACTCTTTGGGTAAGGCATTATCTGCTTTAGGATGTAATTAGCTAATACAAAATCTTATACAATTGATCAGCAGCTAGTACAGAACTGTAACAAAGCTGAGGTTAGACCACAGGTGGGCAACCCTAAACACTCAAAGAGCCACTTGGACCCATTTCCCACAGAAAAGAAAACACTGGGAGCCACAAAAAAAAAAAGCCACCGGAGGAGACGGCTTGATTGAAGAGTTTAATTAAAAAGAAATAAAGGGTGCTGTGCATGAGTTCTCTCTCTCTCTCTCTCTCTCTCTCTCTCTCTCTCTCTCTCTCTCTCTCTCTCTCTCTCTCTCTCTCTCTCTCCCTCTCCCTCTCCCTCTCCCTCTCCCTCTCTCCCCCCTCTCTCTCCCTCTCTCCCCCTCCCTCCCTCTCTCTCTCTCTCTTTTTCTCTTTCTCTCCCTCTATTTTTCTCTCTCTCTACCCTCCCTCTCTCCCTCTCTTCAATCTTCTACTCACCTAGCAAGCTGGCTTCAGGCTCTTCTCCAACAAGCTGACACACATTCTTATTGGGCTGGCTCTCTCCTGCCCTTCCTGCAGAGACACAGCCAAGGCAGGAGCCCCACCCAATAAACTTGTCAGCTCCTCGGAGAACAGGGTGAGGCCACTCTCTTTTTTACACACACACACACACACACACACACACACACACAGAGAGAGAGAGAGAGAGAGAGAGAGAGAGAGAGAGAGAGAGAGAGAGAGAGAGAGAGAGAGAGAGAGAGAGAGAGAGAGAGAGAGAGAGAGAGAGAGAGAGAGAGAGAGAGAAGACAATCCAAAGCTGCAAAGGCAGAATTATGCTGGGAAAATGGGATGGAAACAGAAGAAACACGGGAAAGCTCAACAGAATGAAAGATTACATGAATCATCCACACATTAACACCTTAGTATCAGTGAATTGAAATGGACTAGAATTTAAGCCTTTCGGTCAGAAGATCATACTGTTTACTAGCCAGGACCCAAACAAAACAAAAGCCAGACAAGGAATGGAATTGCGTTTATAGTCAGAAAGGAAATAGCAAAGACAGTACTTGGGTACAAATGCATTCAGTGATCACATCATACCTGTTAGAAAATCCTTTAATATGATGACTATCTAAATTAATGTTCCATGTATTGATACAAAAGAAGAAGAAATTGACAGGTTTTTATGGTCAAGCTCAATCTGAAGGTGACAGAACCTACACAGAAGACATGTGGTGCATGACTAGAGACTGAAATTCTTAAGTTGGAAGTAGTAAGCAGGAAAGATAGTTATATGGCCTAGGAAATAGAAATGAAATGGGAGAATGATTTATCAATTTCTGCCAGTCCAATTATGTCTTCATTGTTAATGTTCTTCAAACAACCAAAACAATGCCTATTTATTTATTTATTTATTTATTTATTTATTTATTTATTTATTTATTTATTTATTTATTTATTTATTTATTTTGGGCTTATATGCCGCTCCTCTCCGAAGACTCAGAGCGGCTTACAACATATATAAAAACAATAATCACATCTAAGTCCAAATCAAAAATAAACATTAAAAACAAAAAACGAACACACATTCATCATTCACACAACAATTCACAATCATCCCCAGGCCTGCCGACAAAGATAGGTTTTAAGGTTCTTCCGGAAGGCCGGGAGGGTGGGAGAAGCACGGACTTCAGGGGCCAGTTGGTTCCAGAGGGTGGGCGCCACAACAGAGAAGGCCCTCCCCCTAGGACCCGCCAGATGACATTGTTTCGCTGATGGGACCCGGAGGAGGCCGACCCTGTGCGCTCTCACCGGTCGAAGGGAAGTATGTGGCAGAAGACGGTCCCGTAAGTATCCTGGTCCAATGCCATGAAGGGCTTTATAGGTATATAAATGGACATGACGAGATGGAGTACACAGAAATTTAAATTGACTATATTGTTGGCAATATTGGTGGAAGAGCTCAGTTACAACAGTAAAGAAGTGGCCACTATTCCAGTGACTATGGAATAGTTTACAAACTGCTCAGGTGCATCTTCAAGTCAAGCTACAGTGAAAGAATAAAGAATAAACCAGTTTCCATAGAATGATATTTACCATATATTCACTATTTGCAAAGAGAGAATCAGAAATCATATTGAAATTCTGAGTGTCACTGACAAGGAGCCAGAGGAACTGTGGAATGAAATCAAAGAAGGATTTATTAGGATGAATTTGAAAAGAGACTGCCACAGACCAAGAAACAAAAGAAAATTGCTGGATGTTAGAACAAAGAGTAGCAATTGCCAAGAGGAGAAGAGAAGCCAAAAACCAAAAAAGAAAAAAAAAGTATCAGGAAGGAACTCAACAAAGGGATTTAAGAGACAGGAGTCAGCATTACAACAACTTCTGTAGGACACTGAAGATGGAAACAGGTATAGAAAAAAAAAGGAAAGTTTTTCAAAGGAGCTCTGAACTCACTGGGAGGTTGCAACCTTTAACTGATATGGTGAAAGATGCCAATGGACTAATAGTAATTGATCCAAGTATCAAACAAACTTGGAAGGAGTACATTAAAGTTCTGTACAATAGAGATGTTAACATTCAAGAAGCCTTAGAACAGGGGTGTCAAACTCAATTTCATTGAGGGCCGCATCAGCATTGTGGTTGCCCTCAGGGGGCCAGGTGAGTGTGGCCAGGATGGGTGCGGCCTACTGGGTGGGCATGGCCAGGTCTATATCGTTTACGTCAAGGGTGCCTGTGGGGGCCTGGGCAGGAATGGGACAGATCTGAGGGTCTCTGGTAGAAGGGGGTGGGACTGGGGCTACTGCCAAGGCATGGTCCATTGGAGGATCCTCACTGTTCCTCTCAGGTCATGCGGGGGGGGGGCTTATGGAGCTAAGACTGAATGCGTTTCAGCATAGATGGCCACCACAAAATTGTACATTGGCTTCCGGTTGGCCTGGGCCAGGGCCAGGGCCAAGGCAGAGGGGGCCATTCCCTCACTGTTTGCGGGCCTCATCTGGCCCCCGGGCCTTGTGTTTGACATGTCTGCCTTAGAAGATATACCCTATTCATAAAAACCTCTAGTACTAGAAAATGAAGTTAGATCAGCACTCCACTTACTACTGCTGGGTTGATGGAAATATGGCAAGCAGCAGAAGAATCAGCAAAGCTTTTAACAAAATGATGCCAGTAAATTTGACACAAAGAATAACACAGTGGCCAACAGACTAAATAAGAAAACAGTCCATGCACCAGGGCAATAGAAATAAGACTTAACAAAGTCAGCAAACTGTTGTATAATATCCTTAATTTTCAGATGATAACAAGATGATGTTTAGAATCATTCAAGGCAGATGAGTGCTCTATATAGAAAGGGAGATGCTGGAAAGGAAAATGCTGATTTTAGAAAAGGCAAAGAATAAGAAACATTATTGCTGATAGAGACTGCATAACTGAGAAAGCCAAAGCATAACCCTCCCCAAATGTTAATATACGGTATTCTTCATTGATTACAGAAAGACTTTGATTGAGTTCACCATATCAAGATGTAGAATACTCCTAGGGAAATAGGAATGCCAGACGTGCTGGTTGTCCTGCTATGACACTATACACAGGATTGGAAGCCACAGTTTGGATAGAACATGGCAAAACAGATTTATTCCAGGTTGCAAAGAAGTAAATGAAGCATTTTCTCTCCTTATTTATGGGCTGGATTGGCAGAAGTTAGCATCACTTTAAAACTGGAGAAAGAAACATTGATGCAGATGACAGTACAGTCATTGTTAAAAATGTAAATGATCTGCAAATTCTAGATTAAATACAAGTGTAAGTATAAAGAAACAGAACTAATTGCAAGTATAGCAAATAACACAGAACTGACAATGAACATACTAAAGCAGTAGATAGTCTCTGCTTTTTAAATTCAACTATGAACAGTCAAGGAACCAGCAGTCAAGAAATACACTTGATGAAGTATCAATGAAGGCTTTGAAAAAAAATATTCATCTACAGTGACATGTCTATATCTTCAAATATCAGAATCTGTGACATTCTATGGAAAGGAATGTCTAACTTTGAAGAAGCAGGACAGAAAGAATACTGACAATTTTAGACTTTGGTATTGGAGACAACTCTTGAAAATACCACGGATAGCTAAGAAATCAAACAAATAGATTACAGAACAAATTAATGCAGGATTCTCACTTGAAGCACAAATGACCAGGCTCAGATATATTTTGGACACATTATAAACAGACCTAGCTGTCTGAAAAGGTCTATAATACTGAGAAAGATGGAAGGAAAGAGAAAAACAAGCTGATTAACAGCCAGGTGGATAGATACAGTCAGAGTGATAATGATTGCATCACTGGAAGACCTAAAGGGACAGGTTGAGTATAGATGATCATAGAGAAGGTGTATTTATTTGGTTACTAAGAATTACCGGTAACACTGATGTGATAGCATATGATTGATCAATGTAATCGTGTCTTGAGTAATACTGAAACCAATAAAGATTAGATGTGTACTATTATACAAGGTATTTATGTGAATTATTTTAGATCTAATGTCCAGGTCACTTGTGCTATTAAGTCAGGACTTGAATGATGCTATGAAAAGTCTGTCTGATGTCACGTGATTTATTATTTATTAAAGGTATGCATTTCCTGAACTATCATTCAGATATAACGTATATGTCTATGTATATGTATATGTATAATGAATGCAAGGCTAAAATAACCCAGCATATGAAATATATTGTATTCAAAGAGCATTTTAAAAGTATCTAACTATCTACAGGTTATTTTAAAAAGCCACCTTTGTTGAGAAATAGGAATTATTATCCTAGAGGAAGAGCAGCCCACAATTGTCTTTTCTTTCAGAGCTGAAATAACCTTTTCCTTAGTAGCATCCAAAGTGGATGCAATAACCAGAGTAGCAGAGTATCAATCCTTCAAGAAATTTTAGTTCACTTGCTCAGAGCTACAGAGTAGTGGAAGACAACCTTGGAAGCAGAACCCATCCAATTATATGCAAGAGGCAGGAGAGAAAGAGAAGCCTGTTTGAAGGGGAAAGGTCAGCCATGCTATGTCCTGGTGGCCTGCATCCCTCCTTTGCTGTGCTCACTTTGTTCCACCCCATCCATCACACAGAAACGACAGTCAGAGTGTGACTAATTTACCCGTGGCTTGCTTTAATAAATCATCAGGAAAGCACCGGCTCAGCCACAAATGAAAAATTACTTAATTTTAATTAAGGCTGCACAATTAATTTGCAGGACTCCTGCCAGGAGCTGGGGGGTCACTCCACTCCGGAGCCAGTGCTTTTGGCTCGGGATAGATGGAATGGAAATGTGGGCGGTTTGGCGGGAATGCACCAGAGATGATGATGGGTGCGTGTGTGTGTGTAGGATTGGAAGCTGGCATGGCTCACATACCTCTGCATGACCGTGAAAGCATCCAATAATTACAGATTGCAGTCAGAATAATCCCACATGGATAAATGTTGTAGGCATGGAATATGAGATCAGATGTTGCTGATGGATTTGATCTTGTTTTTTCTTAAGTTTTTCTAATCATCCAACATAGATCTAAAGCACACGCTCTTAAAAAGAAATGTTACTGCTTGCATAATTTCAAATACTTCTTGCTGTTAATGGAAAGGTGCTCTTCTTTCCACATTATCCATAGAACATTTTCAAATATTTTAAATCATTTTGCTCTTTTTATTGTCTTGCTTTGTACAGCTTAATTCACTGTTGATTACTTAAGGATCTTTTTATAGACCAGGAGGAAGAATAGCATTAAAAAACACAAACAAATGCTCCTTTAAGTAGCAGTCATCTCTTGAAAGTCTGTCAGATATTTCAATAGAAAAGTAACTCGGGGTTGAACTGTGGAGTCTTTGGTGCTCTCTGAGCTGTTTGCTTGCAGACATTTCATTAACCAACTAGGTAACATCATCAGTGTGAGTGAGTGTGGAATTTACTCCCTGTTTATATATAGTAGCTTGCCCTGCTAGTGTTGGTGGTGTGGTTTTCTCCATGGTAGTTTCTTGATTAGGATATTGTTTTGTATTGTATTCTGTTTGTTTGATTGTTTGTCTGCTTATTTGGATGTTGAATGCTGGAGGAGATGTGTTCTGATTTTTTTTTGTTTCCTTCTTAGCTTTTTATTTTATTGTTTGAATAGTGTGTAAATGTGTGATGCATAAACATCTCAGCAACTGTCAACAGACCATTACAACCACACGGCATCGTCATAGCACACCAATCAACTAAAGCCCTCCAAAACATCTTAACTAAATCAAATGATCCTGTAGCTCAGGAAGAAAAGAAAAGTCATCTGCAACATACATTATAAGGACTATAACAGACACCATGTTGGGCAAACAGGCAGAAAAGTAGCAGAGCACATCCATAAATACCAACTAGCAATCAGAAGACAGAATGAAAACTCCATAAAAACTGTGCAACAGATCTACAGACTTAATCCTAATCCTAACCATAGTTTTAGCTTGGAAACTGTGAGCATCCCTAGACCAAGCTAACTCTTGGAAGCTTGGCATTCAGGCAAATCAGCCATCAATTGATCCATAGAAATGAATAACATTTACAAACTATTCAAGAGACCGAAGTGTCTACTGTCAGATATTTGTAGGATATTTCCAAAGAACTTTTTTCAAATGCAGTGGCAACAGCAGAAGAGAAAACTAACTGAGGTCTCCCCTATGATTTGTACTCTCTGTATTTTTTCCAGACACAATCTACTCTTGTTGTGAAGTCTGTCATTGTGATTACCTTGCTTGATTCAAAGACTATCTTAAGGTACAGCTGAAAGTCAATCTGATCTCAAGACTGCATTTGGAACAGCAACTGTCATGGCAAATGATTAGAAAAATACATGAAAAGAAAGACCTATAAATCCATGGAGGGAGAGACTTACTAAGAATTACAAACTGAACATCCAAAGACCAACTCTATTGAAAAAGGGGGATGTTGCCATGGATTAGCAACAGGAGGCAGATAGTGATATCCCATGCTTTAGTTTGGCTGCTGGATGGCCACTGTGGAGCAATCAGAAGCCTGTACAAAGCTTTGCACTACTGAGTCTGCCAAGGGTCCCCATGTCTCTTACATTTGTCACTTACAAAAGCCAGAAAGGCTGCTTTATCGAAATCACTAGCACTTACAAAATATGGAGCATTATATATTTGTGAATACTGGAGAATGTTTTAAAAAGGTCCTTCCTTTCAGACTCTTAAGAGAATATTTTTGGAGAGTTTAGCCTCCTGATTTGCTTTTTTTTTAAACTAAGCGGTATGTAAAATGTTTCACTATGAAAACATCCCTGTCCTTGAAAAGACCATCTCAAGTATTTCAGGTTTGAGTCAGAAAGTGAATGTTTGAGAGGGTTTTTTTTAAAAAAATTCAAGTTCAGAATGAAACATCTGTTGTATTTCAACCAAGAACCAAACCTGGCTGTTTTGAGCTATGTTGTTTCATTTGTTCCATTTCTTCTACACACTGACTCAGGACTGGCTATTTTCTTCCATTTTTTTTTCCAGCCAAACCAATATAGCAACAAAATCTGCTCTATTCTTGCTGCTATTGTATAGATTTAGACTGTATGGGGTGGTGTAGGATTCAGTAAAGGTAAAGAAGCTGTTAAGCACATAAGATTACTTGCAGCTGTAGGACCAACTGCCTTCCTGATAAATTCTGGCTATTAAAAAAAAAAAAGGTTGTGATGCGGGGAGACCAGAGTTTATGTCGATGTGTGTGGTGTGTATCTTATACTGTGTTTTAGTTTGTTAACAAGTGATCCAAAGATGTGTCTGTACAGCTGTAGTACTTTGCATTATGGACAAGTATTGTTCACAATGAAGAACTTGTGAAAAATGTAAAAAAAATATTTAAAGCAGCGTTGATTTCTTGAGCGTTTTGTGTTCATGTGTACTACGTGCATGCTCTACTGAAATCTCTTGAGTTTTAACATGCATTTAAAAATACAAAGCTTCCTATATTGTTTTGGGATGCTTTGTTGAGCTTTGGGCAACATATCCTATGCATGTTGTTTGTGCCTTATTGAGTTCTAAGTGAATTGATAAAGATAAAGATTCTATTTGAGTTGAATATATTGTTGATGAAGTTTCTTCTTATTATTTTATCCTCATGACCTTTAGAGATATTTAAATTTACTCATTAGTTGAAGAATGTGGCAATGAGATTTTTTTTTATTAATTTCTGTAAAAGCTGGAACTGATTAGGTGGAATCTAGTGATTTTCAGGCTAGACTGAACCATTATGTAAACATTGAACAGGTATTCCCCATTCTCAAGATCAGAAAGAAAAGGACCAAATGTCTATTTACTCAAAGTGATGGGATGAAAGTAATTGGATTTTACACTCTGGAGAAGAAACAGTAGATAGGTGGGTAGATAAACAGAGAGCTTGATTTTGGGGTTCTGCAAGAGGCAGATTTTATGTGCATTTTATGACTATCTAGCTTACAACAACATACATTTTCTAGCTGTGTGCATCTATCCCTCTGAGCATTTGCTATAAATAAGTCTCTGAGTATCTGGAAAATCAAAATGTAGGGCTAAAATCTAGCAAGCTTTTTTATGCAATAGTTTTATACTGTTCTTTTTAAGTACAGCACTGAACTACAATTTAAAACAATATTAAAACAAAATATTATAGAAATGAAGAGTACCTTTTTATATGACTGTCTGATTTGTATATCTCCAAGGCTTTAAAAAAATGAAAATATTTCTCTACTGAAATAAGAACCAGGAAAGAGGAGCTAATTAAAACTCATTGACTTATCATTGACGAGACCAGAGCTATATTCTTATTGTTTTCTTTAGGGAATTTTCTTTTTTTTTTTAATTTTTTATTAGTTTTTTTTTTTAACAAAAAAGAAATACTCAAATCAAATCATAATATTAAAATAAACAATATACATAATCAGAACATGAATACATATTTCCAAAATCATCCATAAACATAACATAAGTACTTATTTCAATACATCTAATAATAATAACTCAACTGAAAATAATCATAAACCATATTTACCAAACAATTAACATTACTGCTCGGTACCCCCACCACCACATCCCCCTAACCCTAACCTTCCCCCCTCACTTACCAACTAACTACCTACTCTCCTCCCTTCTTCTCTATCTCCCTCCTTCTACTCCACCCAACTATCCCTTCTCTTCCCCCTTCTTATCAACTTTCTACTTACATCAACCTTCACTCCTCCTTCCTCTTTCCATCAGATGTGGTGCCCAGAGGCCACCCGAACAACCCCTTAATAACAATAATTACACATTCTTACATCAACCCTAATTACAGTTGAGAAAACATAGTATATAAAATTATAAACCCTCCCTAACCCCCCCCCCCGACTTCCCAGAGTGAGTACAGGGTAGAACAAAAGAAAACCCACTACTTCAAACAAAATTATTATATAATCCTAACAAGAATTTTAAACTATATACTAAATACAATCTCTACCTAACATTTATTCAACCTTGTTAATTCTAATACGTATCTAATCCCTCAATCATTCCATCTAATGTCAAACCTTAAATCATTTCAATCCACTAGACAAAACAAACAAATCATCTTGTTAAGAATATTAATTTTCATTTACATATCTAAACCATCAATCTAAGAATCAGTCCATCGCTTCAGTTCATTGAGAGGTTATGTAGAATCACCCAAACAATAAAGTTTAGTATATATCTTCCAATAATCAATCTCTTTTAACATTCTAAACAGTCATTTCAAACCATTAAACATCAAATAGATAAATCATCTTTTTGAGAAAAATAAACAAATAATATCAATAAACCCCTCAATTAAAAAAAATATATATTCTTAATCAATTTAGTATATCTTCCATTAAACATCCTCTCTTACATCTTACTCATAAACTTGGTCCTAAATTCAGCCCATAGTCTTAGATTGGCCTTAATTGGCCTTGATGTTTTGTAAAATAATCCCTGTTAAGTCCTGGGTTCGAATGCAATGATGAAGACACATGGCAATCTTTAACTGTTCTTTATTCTTGTCTGACTATCTTACAACCAACAACAACAAAAGTAAAACAGGCTTCTTTTAAAGACGAGGGACCCGGACTATGGCAAACAATGTAACTAACCATTTCTTGCCTTGCGCATGCGCGCAAGGCTGGTGCCGCTTAGTCTGGTCTCGGGCAGCCAGCATTGTGCGCATGCACACAAGGCTGGCGCCGACCAGTCTGGTCCTGGGCAGCCTTGGAATGCCGGGGACCAATGCAACGTCCCGAGCCTGCTTTTGCAGGCTCAGGACACAACACCCCTCCCCCCTAGATGGAACATACCTTGTACACACACAGGTGTACCATTCACTGGCAGGAGTGTTATACAGTCCAGTAATCAAATGCAATGAGTCTGGATAATTTGGGTCTGCCTTCAGACAAACCCCCTTCACTTTCAAGTAATGCCTGAATGTTTCTGAAATCAAAAAATATTACAACATTCTATCCCGAATGCTTCTTGTATTCAGGGTCCTCCTGAAATAGCCTTATTGACTTGACAGCAACTTCACAAATTCCCTAAGATGTTTGGGTGGGCACTTGGCCCACTGCGACTTTCTAAGGCCAGAAGGGATTGCCTGGCCCACCTGCTCGCCTTCCAGGCAAGGCAGGCCAGGGCGTTGCTGCCTTAAATTCCCAGGTGACCCCAGTGAGGGTGCCTGGCCTACCTGCTTGCCTACCAGGCTAGGCAGGCCAGGACTTTACTGCCCCAAATACCCGGTTGACCCGCCCAGCTGCTGGCTGGCTGGACCCTCTAAGTCCAGACCAGCATACCTTGGAGGGGTGGAAGTCCCCGGATCCACAATGGATCCTTCTTGGGAACACTGTCCCTCGAACCCAAGGCCAGCAGATGGAGATTGCTGGGTATCGGAAGTGCCCCAGTACTCAGTGGCCCCCAAGCACATGCCCAAGGTGCCAGAGTCAGGAGTAGCCTTCATGGCAATCCCCCTTGCTGATGACCTCCTTTTTGGAGCAATTGTGGAATTTGGCAAGTGCCCCTGAGGGAATTCTTTTTCTCTTGCTGCTTGTGATTTGTGTGGATACCCCCGGTCAGTCTCCCTGTCTGGAGCACTATCTGACATATATGAATACTGTGGATACCCCCGGTGTGACTCCCTGTCTGGAGTGATGATGGATGTGTGGGATGACCCCCTATCCCGTGAATTCCCGTCAGGAGCACTTGTGGAACCCTGTGATGACTCCCCAATAGCCTCATCAGGGCTAGTGATGACCTGTGAAACTGATCCCCAGAATGCATGTTATGGTCCTCCTTCCCCCCCAGAGCAGAGCCAGGAGTGGAAGGGTGAGAGTCCAGTCTCCAATGCAATTGGGTCTATGTGTCTGTGCAGAACGCGGCTGTCTTCCAAGGCCACTTCGTATGACAAAGGCCCCGAGAACTTGCAGACCACAGCTGTGACCCAGAGATGACCAGGCCCATAGTTTCTTGCCCAAACCGGATCGCCAACCTGGAGTGTCCTAGGTGCCTGCAGTTGTGACACCTGTGAAGCCACCTGGTCAGGGTGCAGCCTGTCCAATTTAGTGATGAGACGGCAACCCCATCAGAGTTCAACAGGGCTCTTCCCTGTGGCAGTGCATGGTGTGGTGCGGTGTACAAGAAGAAAATCTGCTAATCTGTAATGCCAGTTACCATAAGTCAGTTTTTTGAGGGCATCTTTGGTCATGTGCACCATCCTCTCTGCCAGTCCGTTGGAAGATGGATGAAAGGGAGCCGACGTTGCATGGCAAAGCAGGTTGGCCTGAAGAAAAGCCTGGAACTCAGAAGAGGTAAATTGAGGGCCATTATCCAAAACCAGAACATCTGGAAGACCATGTGATGCAAAAATTCCTCTCGTCACCTGGATGGTCCTGTTAGTAGTAGTGGAGGAAACAGGAACAACCAGAAGGCAAGACAAGAAGCAATGGATGGAAAATAACCAAGAAGAGAAGTAACCTAGAACTAAGGAGAAATTTTCTGACAGTGAGAACAATCAACCAGTGGAATCAACAATCAACAGCTTGCCTTCAAAAGCTGTGGATGCTCTATCACTCGAGGCTTTTAAGAAGAGACTGGACAGGCTCTACAGCATTTGTCTGAAATGGTATAGAGTCTTCTGCTTGAGTGGGGGAATGGACTAGAAGACCTCCAAGGTCCCTTCCAATTCTAATGTCCTATGTTCTATAAGTCCTTAATAGAAATAATTAAGACTGTGAAGTCTTAGCTTGATTCCTTAGTGACAGTGGTTCACATATGTTTTAGAAAAGTTCTCATCTCACCCAACTGGTGGAATAACTTTTTAACATTTAATTACATAATAAAGGAGGCTCTTTGGAACAACAGTTCCCATTTCACACACATGCTGATAGGATCTGAATTCCCACTGACTGACCAGAAAAGGGAACTGGGAAGGTCGCCAGATAAAAATCTTGGCCTAAAGGCAACCAGTTTGGAAAAAAACGTCAAAAGAAGGAATAACACAGGGTTTTCCAAACTGTGTGACATACCTGCCTTGGGTAGCAGAATGGGACAGCTTGCCACAATTTGCTACCACGGCCAACTTGACACAGGACAACTCACTGTGGGACAATTTAGCAATTCTATTTAATTATTTAAAATAAATAAAAATTTAATTTTTGCCATTCACATTTCATTCTGTCCCTCCTTTTGCATCATTTCTTTAATGATTTTATTCCATCATTTCTTTGATATTAGTGTAACTCTTCTCCCGCAGTGAGTTGGCCTTGGTGAGTTGGCCATGATGAGTTGGCTGTGGCGAGTTGGCTGCAGCAAATTGCCATAGACCCCTTGGGCAGATGCAGACAGAGTCCAGGGGATGCGTGCAGAACCTTCTCATTACATTGTTACAATAAACTCATTTTCCCAGAGCTCCACTGTATTGTTTCACTTTGGCATTTGGTTTGGATTTTTAGGAGGGGTGTGTACATTAAGATTACACTAAAGGGAGGTGTGATGGCAAAAAGTTTAGGAACTCTGGTTTAACAGATTAAACTCCCAGTTTTGCAACTCCATAATGTTTATGATATTTATATTATACATTTATAATGATGTATGTATAATATTATACACGGCTTTCAGTACAACTCTAGTTTCTATCTCAACAAGTATATATTTAGAGCTAGGAAAAAAAAGATAGGGTTCAGAAAAGGTGGCCAGAATGATCAAGGCTTGAATTTTTTGAAGTTACCAAAATATCGTATGCCTGGGAAAAGAGTTAAGGTTATGGTGGAAAAAGGGAATAGAAGCAAATTTTACTACATAACAGTACCAATGTCCAATACAACGGTGAAAGTTTCAGGAAACAAGGAATGACTGCTTTGCATAGTAATCTATTTAATTTGCTTCTTTAGAATATGATAGTTATCAGTTGGGAAAGTCTGGACAGATTCAGTGGACTTCATTTATGACAGCTGTTTATTATCAGAAATAGCCAGTATCTCTATGTCATAGTCATTAGGGAGGATAGGCCTCATTGCACTCAAGCCCTAGATTTGTGGATTTCCTACTACTATTTAGTTGCCCATTATGGAAATAAAATCCTGGTCTAAATGAGCCTTTGATATAATCCAACAGGGGTCATTTTATATTCTTACCACAGAATTCAAAGTTAGGTGGATCACTGCATGAACCAACCTATTTTTAAAAGACTCAGAAATATATTCAAATTCTAGTGCATGGATGAAATGATTGAAGAGGAAATGTATTTAGATTGGCCAGGGTAAGGAAGGAGAAAAAAAACGTAGACAAGGGGGAAGAAAAAGCTTTTTCCAAGCATGCTTTTTTTTTCTTTACTGTATCAGGACATTGATGGATGATGTTACACTGTGGAATGGCCTGTAATTACTCAGTGGGACAGTGCAGATTCATCAATCCATGATCAATGTTCACAGCATCCAATCAGGTGAAAGCCTTCAGTCCTGATCAGACACACAAGAGCTCTAAGGAAATGGGTAGTTATTCTTTATCTGACAATCAGAATAATACAAACCACACATGTGGCCATCCTCATGTATGTAAACCTGCTCTGTCCCCAATAAGCACAATATGGCAATTGCATTGGCTAGATCACATACAGAGTACACAATTGCATGTGTAATCATAACCAGTAAACAAACAACTGTGTTCCCTACCTAAACTAAGAGGAGGGCATGTCAATTTAATAGTTAACTATAGTTAATAGTTAATAGTTCTATAATAGTGAAATTGATCTACCATAATTCTCTATGGTAAGCAGGAAAACAGGGCATTCAGAGAAAAGGATTTCATCATTTTATATGATGGGGATAAAAAAAAACCCATTCTTAACTATACAAATGTTGAAGTAAGGCTCCTTGAGAATGATCTTAATTTTGAGGATAAATTGCTAAGAGAAGATTGCAGTCCCTTCATTTTCAGGGAAAAAGTGAAATCTTCCTCTAGCCAAATTAGATGATTACATAGACACATATTTTCTTGGTATTTCCTGGTGGTCTCCCATCCAGATGCTAATTAGGTCTGAATTTGCTTAGTTTTTAACATTAATAATGTTTGACTAAAGCTGTTGATAAAAAGCTGTTTTCATATAAAAGCACCTGTTCAGAACGTACTCTTTTAAGGGAATGTCACTCTAATTTTCTTTCAGAAGGGCAATGCAATTGTTAGTTGTTCTGGTTTCTTCCAATTATCTGTGGCCCGTTGAGATGATAGTTGTGTCTTTTTGTTATTACACCACTGAAATGTGGAGATCAGTGTTGGCTTTTGCCTGATTAAGCAACAAACCAAAATTAAGTGATCATTAATTAAGACTTAATCACACAGTATTCCCCACGCCTCTATTTTCATTATTTTATTCATTTTCTGCATTTGTTTCAAACTGCAAATCTTTTGGAGCAGAGATCTCTCAAGATCTGTTATTGGAAAGTGCCACATGCCCGTGTGAGGTGAATTAATGAGGCAGGAAAATGAAAGATCGAATCCCATTTCATAGCAAAGCACCTGATTGTGAAAGATAAAAGCTATCAAAGGTCTGCGTTTGACAGATGTCTGAGATACCCCTCTCCCAACTTCTCCTGTGCTGAACCCAAGGGCACTTTTGCTTAACAGCTTGACTTCCAATCTCTTTTAAAAGTCTATTGAAAGAGGCCAGAGGTTTTTTCAATTGGGCTCCATTAAAAGTAATAAAAAGAATCTCTCAGCACAAACATCTGGAATTTCTAATGGGGAACGCTGACTTCAAGCTCATGAACTGATTCCTATTCTAAGAGGCAATGCCTTTGGGTAACCCAGGATGAGCAGGAGGATTTTTAATGCTGCTTGGCCCATAAGTGGCTCTGGCAAGTGTGCCTTGTAAGTGTTCCTCCAGGACCACAGACTTTGACTAAATCAACTATATGGGTGCATTGATTTACTGCTAAGCAGATGTTGTCAGGTAATTAAGACTCTACATTTACAGCAGCTATATTGAAAAAGGATAGAAAGATCCTAAATGTGAATAGGCTTCTTTTGTCATTGCACAAATTGGGATGGATATATAGAACTTTTTTAAATCCGCTATTGTGTTGGCTGTAAAACAGGAACAAAGTAAATAGGGGCAGAAAAACCAAAGATTCTTTCAACTGTTGAGAAAAGAGCAGGGGTTGGGCTTGAGGGTGGGGGAGATGGGTGACATATAAATTTGGCAAATAAATGCACAAATAAATACTTCCAAAGGCATAATCCAGCACGGCTGTAACTGATGATCTTCCCATATATTACTGCAACCTCACAGTTATAATGTAACCACAGCTCTTTCTAGTAGCATGTTCCATTTGCAGTCATAATATTTAGGCTCTAAAGATTCATCATTGTAGGTTTGTCTTCTATTACTGAATTTTTGAAGATGTAGCATCCTTCTGTTTATTTTAAAAGCAATATGAATAGCAGGACAATTTTAAATACTTAGACAAGTTATATGTCATTGCTTGCAGGGGATGCTACCTGAGTGTTGTTAGCAAGGATTACTGGCAGGATTACTGGGGGAAATTGACTTTAAAGTCCTAAGAGATAATTATGGCTTTCTTATCCATTGGCAGGTCCTTTGGGCAGAGAAGAAATCATGCAGGAAAATCAAATGTGAAACCAATGAAAAGAAAATACAAGTGGTTCTTCACTGATGACCATTCATTCAGTGACCATTCAGACTTACAGAGTTTCTGAAAAAGAGGTACTTACAACCAATCTTGATGTTGCGGACATCACCACAGCCTTGCAGTCACATAATTGTGATCCACGCACTCAGTAACTGGTCCAGATTTCTGACCATCACTATGTTTTATGGCAGGGGTCTTCAAACTTGGCCCTTTTATGACTTGTGGACTTCAACTCCCAGAATTCCTCAGCCAGGCACAATGGCTGAGGAATTCTGGGAGTGGAAGTCCACGAGTCATATAAGGGCCAAGTTTGAAGACCCCATTTTTATGGTCACATGATCACAATTTGCAAGTTTCCCTGCCGGTTTCCCACAAGCAAACTCAATGTGGAAGTCAATTGGAAGTTGCAGTCACATGAGGTTCTTCCTTTAGGACCCACAGTGATTTGCTTAATGACTATAACTGGGGACTGCAGGAACCTCCATCCATAAGTTGATGGTTATATGACATTGTGCTGAAGAATGAAAATTCCAGTCTCAATTACTATCATTAAGAGGGGATTACTTATAAAAAACAAAAACAAATCCATGCCATGCACTTACATTAAGGGCTGTACTTGCACAAATGAAGAAGTGAGTGACCTTAACCTGTTTGAATATCACACCTTACCTATAAAACCATTTTATCTAATCAAAATATCTCACTGAGACAGGCAGTTTTCATGGGCTCAAAAATATTATATTATTTAACATGTTACATAGTTGAAACCATGCGTTAAAAACAGATCTTAGAGCCTGAATGGTTTTCAAATGCAGCATTAAGACAATCCATCATTCCTCTATCATCCATTGTAGGATGATTGCAATGTTATGCATATTTAATAAAAAATCAGTCCTATTATGTTCAATGGACCTTCCCTAGTAAATGAATTCCAAGTGCAGTTTGAAACTTTTTGGAGGCAAACTTCAGAGATATCTCTGAGATACTTTGAAATTGCAGCTAATTAAAAAGTTATATAATTTTTATCTCTACAATATTCAGAAATAGTACTACCACCAATAATTGCAACTCAATCATTGAGATGTTTATAATAAAGTCAACATCGAAGAAGATTTTGCTCATTAATTCCCTGCATTTAAAGTAATCAATTAAATTTAAGTGAATCTTCATGTCATCTAAACCTTTTAGCATGCTGAAAAAAAATGTTAAGATAAAGTGACCATTTAATAAAGAAAGGCTACTCCTCATTTTTAAAAGGCCTTGTTATAATTTATTTTTTTCATTTTGCTATTATAGTACCATGGTGGACGACAAATTAAAATAGCTTTAATATCTTTAAACTTCCTACCTTGCTGATTAAAATTTGTTATTGCCAATTAAATTAGCTGATTAATAGATTAAAGCAAACATTAAACTTTTCCTGGCACTCACTCCCATGCTGCATGTTGCCTGAACTCACATGGCAGTATGATGCAAAACTCAGATGGGCCCCCAACCCATGTGCTCCAACTCTCAGGTGTGACTCTCACGTTGGAACAATTCCCACTGGTACAATGCAGTGTGCAGAGATATTTGACTCATGCACATACCGTTTCCTGCACAGCTGGTACCCATCACATGGGGAGGAAGGGGCAAAGCAACCGCAAGGCTGCTTTTTGTGATGATATCATGAGGAGCTTTGGATTCTTCTCCAGTAGGTTGGGGCAGCTACAGGGTGGAAGGACTTGCTCATCTTCCAAACTTGTCAGTAGCACCAGCTGGAGTTCGACCCAGATATCATCCCTAGTAGGTAACAGATCATCTCATCATCTTTTGACAGCCTTCCAGGATATATGTACTCATGTGCAATATCATTTTCTTGCCTCCCTTCTTGAATGGAAGAGCATCTCCCTACAAAGATGCTTTAACAATGAATATGTTCAGAGAAGAAAGGGATTTCTCCTTTACTTTCAGTCCTTTCCATGAAATACAGTTACTGGAGAAGCTTGCTCATCGTATGAGCCATCAGTTCTCAGCTAAAGGCTGTACTGTAGTCTCTAGCTCAGGGGTTCCCAACTGGGGGTGCTCGCACCCCCTGGGGGTGCAAGATGATATTCTAGGGGGTCCAAAAACTTGGGTTTTCAAAATCATAGTGCATATGCATAATTCGTTGGCATTGTTTTGAACTTTTGTAAAGGGTGCAAGAATATATCAGCAGTGTCCTAGGGTGTGGGATATAGAAAAGGTTGGGAGCCGCTGCTCTAGCTGAATAGAAGTTTTGGTCTGAACAAAGCTGAAAAATGGAACAATAAGCATCGTGCAGAAAGATGAGCCTCTTTGCACAATATTTAATCCTTTGCTTAGGACTGGCTAAGTAGAAGTTAGGCTCAGATCCCAGTTTTATCTGCATGTCATTCACAGAGAACATGTTGTTCTCCATTGTTCCATTGTACTCACTTCACAGGATTGTCATAAGGGTAAAAGGTAGGAAAACACTTGGGCTTCTGCTTTTTTTTTTTTTTTTTTGCCCATCACTTCTGTTAAAATCTCATGTCCAAAAAGTTTTTGCATGCTGTGGAGATAATCAATTGATGCAAAATTCTGGTGATTATGATATGGTTACATAAAATTGCAGTGGTAACTGTCAATCATCTATCAATAAAAAAAGTGTGAGACAGCTGAAATAAGCGGATATAATCAATTGGTGTGCAAAGCTGACTGGTGGGCAAAACAAACAAACAAAAAAAAAAAACAAAAAAAAAAACAAGAGCCAAGCTCTGTATTCTTTATGCCACTGTCCTAGAAAATGGTGGCTACTAAGGCTGATTTGAAAATGATTCAAAAAACATGCTTTGAATCAGATGCAAGGACAACCTCTCTGCTACTTCCTAGAGCAGCCAGACCTTTTTTCAGACTTAATGAGTGGATTTCTTAAAGCAGCAGCAGTAGCAGCTTTTTCCAGGCTTGTTCAGGAGTTCAACTGCTTTAATGTCACTTCTGAAGTCTGCAGAGGCTTGATGGCCATAAATGTAATAAAACAATGGCTTACACATCCAAATCTAGCACTATAACAACTGTGATTCTGATGGGGAAAAAAAACTATTTTTCATGAGGTAAGATCTATCCTGGGTCAGGAATAGCAATTTTTCTCCAATTTGGTATCCCAGATCTGAGATAATTCTTACATCATGAGAAAAGAAATATTCCATAACAGTCGCAGTCTAAAACTCTTATTTCAGTCTGATTGTTTATTGTTTGTTCATTGTATATTTTTCTGTATATATGTGAAATGAATGGTCCACATTCGGTCTGATTTTACAATCGTTCTGAAAAACAGAAGTTTCTTCTTTAGAAGATATACTGAAGCCACAATGAAAATAACATCATTCCGTGAGATCCTTAACATTGTTACATATATTACTTGAATTAGGATCAAAGCTGTGATGACCCAGAACAATGAATTTTGTAGCTCAGTTATAGAGCTATCCTAGACTCACAATTGCAGATGACCACTGGATGGTACTAAAGGATACGTAACACACCTCTTCTCTGCCATCTAGTTTTTGTGCAGGTTTTTTCAGTCCATATACAGCAGTCCTACTTTTGATTTACCGATTGGCAGATATCAACAAAGCTTGGCAGCTTATGAAATGAATCTTAATTCCATTAACTAAAATAGTCATGGTACAATTAACATATCACAACAGCTACATTATTGGGAACAATTCCATTTCAACTTCGTTCAAGGCTACGACAAATGCAAAAAGAATTGGCACCATCACTGTGAAGCAACCTAATAAAAATGATGGTTTCAGTTCTTATGCTCATCCGGAGGGATGGAATGAGGTAAGCTTACATTAAAATAAGAATAAGCCTTCCTAATATTAGCTTCATTTTACTGGAGTGGTTGATTTACAGCAGCTGGGCAAATTGGCTTGAAGCCAACGTTGCAGGGCCAAAGGAAAAAACTCTGGCTGACCTCTCTTTCCATGGCTTGCTTCTCTGTCATCCCTGCTCACCTGATTCTGATCCATTTCCCTTTGTTTTGCACTTCAGCTGGGGGGGACTGGCTGCTGCCCAAAGGAAAGATGTGATGGATGCCACTATATGCCCGCTTCAGCACTAACCAGGAGGCATGCTGGAAATCGCCACTCTCCTCCCAGGCAACAAGAGATGGTGCTGCAAGAATGTCCTTCAAGGTTAGTTGCTTCTCATTTTGGCTCCCTGAAATGAGAAACCTGTTGAAAGTTTGAGAAATCTGAAATAAGTTCCTAGGGCATTACAGTCTCTTATTACTGCTGTTTGTTTCTGAGACCAGAGGGATTATCTGAACCAGTGAACTGAGAAATTCTATCATTCTTGCAAAAATGGGTTGAAATGGAGGCTGCTTAAGACACAAGGGAGCAATTAGAATGACCTTGAAGGTCCAGAAAGCCCTGCTCTTTAGCAGAACAGACTCTTCAATTAAGTTTGCTGAGGGAAGCTGGAGGAAGGGCTGGGAAGTCTCCAAGTGGCCACACAGGGTTCATCTGGAGACACCAGAACACTAAAAGATCATTTTCTTCCTCTGAACAGTACAAGTCAGAAGCTTGTCTTTTTATGGCTTAAATAGGTGCCTGTGGTGGGTTTCATTACTGGGAAATGGCATGGGAATTAAAAAGCATCTGGAGAAATGCAGATAACTGGGCTTATTGTTTGAGCTTCTTTAGAGCTCTGAGTGCCACTGTTTGAGAGTAAGATATACTAGCAGCAGATGACCTTCTGCCCGCTGAGGTGGCACTTGTCCCCTGAGTGACAAGTAAGTTGGGCCAGAACTGGGACAAGAAGGTTCAATGAACCTTGAATGAAAGTCAAAGTTTAGATTTAGGTTGAAAATTAAGAAAATTAAATAATGGCATTGATCTTCATATGTGATTTTCCTCTTCAGTTACACCAAGAATTGTAGTCAAGCCACACTATTTGGGAGAGTTGGGGAGTTTCATAGAGGGTCTCAGACTTTGCTCTGCATGGGAAAAAACAGCTGCTTTGAATCTATAGTGGTGGTGATGGTCAGATGTGAGAAAGCCTTCTGTAGAGAAAGACAGAATGGACCTTGCACGCTGAGCCTGAACACGAAGAAAAGGTGAGGAGAAATTATAAGTACTGTAGCCTGATGCATTAGAGGTAATTCATGGGTGAGCCTAGTAGCCATTATTCTGGGAAGCAATTTTCAGGTGCTTATACTGTCTGCAACACACTCTTCACTGTTTCATGATGACAAATGAAAATGATCTTTTAACACTTCAGTTCTTATGTCACAGATATTGCACTCTATGTCCCCACTTAACTAGTGCTATTCCAAATTATAAGGGACACGAATCTGCCTGCTATATATCAAATGGCATCCCAATGTTTTGTAATCAGTGTTCTTCATGTGCTAGAGAACTCCCCAAAGGATTAGCTTCTAGAGAGCGAGCTCTGAAGCATGATAACTCTTCTTTAACAAGAAGTGAAAAGGAAAATGAACAATGATTTACCAGGGTGAGATATTAGAAAATTAGAACTACAGTGTTTCAACAGATGTCTGGTGGTAAAACTGTAGTGGTTGAGCTTCCTTCTACCAAAACCATATATTCAGGTAGGAAAGTCAAAGGATTTGTGACCTTGGAACTGCTTTTATGGATGAGAGGAAAGGCATCTTGAACCATCTGGGAGTCAGATTGCATAGCTTCCCTTGTTCTTCAAGAGATATCAAGGAGAACAAGAGACTTGACCATTGTTAATTGCAAGGATACAAGGAAAATTGACAACTAGCCTATATAAATGAAAGTAATTTCTGATGCCCAAATAATTTCCAGCTGAAAGGAAGAATAAATTATATATGAATTGAAGGGGGAAAGCTATATTTTAAAAAAATCCTAAACATACTATTAAAAATTAGTTGGGCAACCCTATCTTTGTCCATTAAGAATAAGTCTCATTCAATGGGTTCATACTGTAATGCAAATCTTAAGTCTTGTTAATAAGTTACATTTGCTGTGCTCATCTAAATTACTGGCTGGCAGGAAATAAACCATTCATTTCCTTCTGATAACTAATGGTCAGAAACTGAGCAATCTGGTTCCCTCCATTCAGCTGGTCACATGACTATTAAGATTGCCTTTTTGTCTCTCAGCGACCTCCAGCTGCCCAGTAATCTGTAGTAAAATTGTAAAAGCATTGAAAATAATTGCTTTGCATAGAGAACCCAAGGAAAAAAGCTACTATATCCTTTGGGGGGAGGGGGGTTTGAACAAAATACTTACTGAAACATAAAGCAGCCACATTCTTTACAAAGCTCTTACAGTTGGGTCAAAAGATGTCCCCTTTTGTCAGCATGTGGTGAATGCATTCATGGCTGTTTTAATTCATTTGCAGTCCCACAGGAAAGACAGTTTCTGAAGCAAACATGGGAGTCCTTCCAAAAGAAGTAGCTGCTTTTATACCTGAGAGGTGCTTTGCTTTCTATATGCCTCTTTTTCCAATGCTTTAAGTGGCCGTGATCTGCTATAGATCATTTGCAGGGAGAGAAATGTATGTGTGAATCTGATCCATCTGTCAGCTGCCCATGTAAAGGAATGCATGTGTACAAGAGATGACTTCCCAATTCCCAAGCTGGCCAATAGTTTAACTATTGAACTATTAAATTGAACAGAGCAGGAGGGAAGACCCTAATATCAATAATCCTCTACTGCTGTTTAACATTTTTTTACGACCCTGTAATCCCTTTTTATCAGGGTGGAGTTGGGGTGACTGAAGCTGATCCTTTACTTGCTGGATGCCCTTCCTGATGCCTATGTGGAGTTCGCAGCAGATATTTTCTCTTTTGGCCCTGATAGAGAAACTGTCGCTGCTTAGAATTGAACTCTCAACCTACTGAGTGGAAGGCAAGCATCTTCACCTCTAGACCATTGTTCCATTCCTGTTTTGGTGAGTTTAGTAGCCATTATTCTGGGAAGCAATTGATAAATTGCTCTTTATCAAATGAAATGATAAAATTGTGTGGTGTCTTATAAGCAAACTAGTCTAACTTTGTGCCTGAGGCAGAAAATCTAGTGCTGGCATATTCTATAGTAGTACAGTTAGCCCCTGGTTTATGATTGATCACTTAGTGGCCATTTGAAGGTATGATGGACCTCATCAACAGTACTTATGACCCAGCTCTAAAGTTATAATGGCCACATGACTGCATGTCAGGAGCTAAGCAACTGGCCTACCTTTACTGCCATTTGGAGCATCCCATGGTCATGTGACTGCATTTTACAATTTTTCTCTCAAAACAAGCATTTACTTCTGGGTTTGGGCAAACTGGCCCATAGTGAATAATTGGTTCACTTTAGGACCACAGCATCTGCTTAACAACAATCACAAAAAAGGCTGTAAAATCAGATTGGTCATGTGGGTAATCCACTTTATGATCACCATGACTTATGACTATAATGGGCAGCTCCACTGTAGTTGTAAGTCAAGGACTACCTCTGGTTCACCTATCTTCTATTTAATCTAGTAGAGATAGGAAGCTGGTTGGTATTCCTTTGTTTCTGCCTATGGTATGTAAATATATAGATAACAGGCTGGCAGGGTGAATTATTTTTTAGATATAGCAAGTTGGCCAGGCCATGCACCACATCAGTTTTTATGGCTGCTAAAAAAAATGAAGGCAAATTCACATGTACAGCTATGTCACCTTATTTTATGCATGAGCCAATCATTTGGGTTTTTTTCCTGACTGTGTTTAGAAACCTATTTATCCTGATTACTGAATTAACCCGTATTCTGGATTTACACCATTCACTGTATTAGGAACTAATCATATAGCTTAGATTTGCACCCCAGAGTATTAAAAAAAGTCAAACTTAAAGCTAACCAAGCTTAAATGTGCAAGTGAACATAGTCTGAAGATGACCTCTGCATCTGATTACACATTCAATCTCTTAAAACTACCCTCACCCTCATGTATTGCAACTTACATTTTTAGGAGTCATTCTTCAGACACCTAGCTGTGGAATGTGGGAATCACAAACATAACACACATTTCAAGAGTATCAGGTTGGAAATGGGTCAACATGTACAGTCATATGGAGAAAGAGGGCACTGTGAATTGGGATATCCTGGCTGTAAAGATGGGCTATCTATTGTTTCATGGCTAGCATTCAGAGGGAGGCTTTTCTGGCCTGGAGTTGCCTAATACTACTTTTTTTTTCCTGTAATTATTATTTTATTAGTATCAACCAGGAAATCAGATGTTCAATATTCTCCTGAGGTTATACATAAACAAATGCAAAATTGAAGTAAGAATCTTAAAAGTCAAAATTGTATAACAAAACAATACTCCATCAAAAAAAGTGTGTAAAATTACAAGAATGCTATTTTTTTAAACACTGGCACCATTATTTCATAACTACAGAATTCTCAATCAATCCCCAGATTATTCTGCCGAGTTCATAATTGCCAGCATTTTTATTGAAAATGCAAAAAATTTAACTTTGGTTTTCAAAGCAATCTATATTTTATCAAATCAGAGGTTGCTGGAATACCATGTTATACTTCACAGCTAAATGGGAAAAAATGTACTTCCCCCTACTGCTATTTTAACTTACAAAATGGGCCGACATAAAAAATGTTATAAAAGATAACAGAAAAAGATACATCTCATTTTAATTTGAGACAATACAAAATTTTGAAAATGGGCTAAAACTAGTAGTGGATTGAAAACATGAATTTATACAAATCAATCAATGGTATCACTTATAAAAAACATTAGCAAAGTAAAGTATTTTATTGTGGGATGTTTACTACCAGGAATATCCATGGCATAAAGCCCACAATCATCATTTGACATGGTATCCTAAAAGGATTACAGCAATTTAGCATTTAACTTTACCTGCTTAGATAGAGTACTCTCCTCTGTATTAAAGTATTTGCAAATTCAACTTACTACTAGCCAATGAAATCATACATGTAAATTCTTTGCAGATCAAAGTGAGAATATACTTAGGTGGCCTCAGAAGCACCCTAAATTATTTTTCTGCTAGAAGTACTTCATGCCACAGAAATTGTATTTTAATTCTCATCCTTCTAAAACTGGAAAATTTATACAACTCAGTAGAATATTGTACATAGCAAAAGCTGAGCAAATACAAATTGGTTAAGAACATTTTTTTATTGTGACCATAATACTACTTTTAAAAAGCCATCTAATCTCCTGACATTATTACATCTTATCCTAATGAATTCCATAAGCGAATTAAATGCTGTGGCTAGAAAGACATCCTTTTGATTGTTCTGAATTTGTTGCCAGTCTATTCAACTGAATTACCCTAAAATTGTGCACAAGCTTACCAAGAAGTGGGGGTTTAAAAAAGACTAATGAACAGTACCAAGTTCAGAGAAGGGCTACTAACATGGTGAAAGGAGTGTAATATTAAGTTCTAGGAGGAATGTATAAAAGACTAGATACATTTATAGAAGGTTGAAAGGGACATGATAGCTCTTTTCAAATATCTAAAGAGCTGACACTTTGTAGAGATTTTGGACTAATTCTTACTTTTCTAGAGAATAAGGCTAGAATTAATGGAATGAAACTTCAAGGATGGAGATGCAGTTTTGATGTTAGGAAAAACTTCTAGTCACTAAGAGCTGTCAATCAGTGGAATTAGTTACCATGTAGAATGTTTTTTCCCTTCACAAGAGGTTTTCCAACAGAGGCTGGATAGTCATCCACTGGGGATAATGTACCGAAACCTGCAATGTGCAGAAGACTGGGTCTGATGACTTCTGAGGTCCTTTTAAACTTTACGGTTCTGTGAATTGGCTGAGTTTCAAGAGCATAAGGAGAAGTAGAAAAATGGATACATAAGGAATCCATGGCATTAGGCCTGGAGAATCAGCATTTCATGGAAATGCAAGGCTAACAGCTTGCTTTCCCAATCTCAGGGCCAGGGTTTCTGCAGGGCATGGTCAAGAAAGTCAAAATGGTGGCTGTAACAACATGATAGAAGTACTATCTGATATTTATGTGTAACACACACAGGTGACACACACATAAAAATGGTATTTCAATCTCACCCTCACAGCTGCCATCTTGACTTTCTTGGTTATATCCTACTGACATCTCTGCTCAAGTGGGTCATTATTTTTATTTTCCTCAGGATGTACAAGACATTTGGGAGTATAGGAATAGTGTGATGTGTTTTCCTTGCCAAAGAACCTCTGAAATCTTGCTGCTTGCACTGCCTAGTCAGATGCTACTTTTGGCTCTTGATGATTCTGAACGTTTTTGTATAAATGCCTGTTTTATTGGAATGTTTTATGCTAGTTGTGCCCCCCTCCTCATAGAAGGGTATTCTAGCCAAATATAGCAGTAGATTTAAGAAGAAAATCGTATTTTTTTTTCAAAGGGAGCCATTCTTGGGCATGCTTTCTTATACAGTGAAGCATGGGCATAGTCGTCATCTGTTCGGCTGACTCCAACAGTCCTATGGATAACCTGAAAGCAGCTCCTTAATCAAAGGGCAGTGAGCATCTGTCACTCTGCTGCATCAGCATCTGTCAGATGCAATGATCATCTATCAGGGATTGTAATACTGTATGATAAAATGGGAAATGTCTTGGTTCTGCTTAGAATTTATGTTACTGAAAAGAAGGTATTAGTATGAGACACTGTTCTGTTCTTCTGGCATTACCTCTTAATATTTCCCTAATACTCATTATAGTATAGAGCACCCACATAGCCAGCCAGAAATGTCCTCCAATCAGTATTCATAGATCAAGATTTGTGATTAGAACAGATACAACACTGTCCATGTAGCAAGCTACCTTAGAGGAGGTCTCAACTCGCTCATGTATAGTGACCCTGGCATGGGATGAAGAAGCTGAAGCCAACAATTTCAGAAATAAAAGTGGGTGATGGGAGGTCACTGTATATGGCTAGAATTCAAGCAGCCTCTCTATTGCAAATTTGAACAACTTGAGTTCTTCATCTGTAATGGTTTGCTGAAAGAACTCCTGGATTCAGTTTTGGGAAGATGCTATGGGTACCGTAGCTCCTCAGAGGCCATTGGATCCAAGAGCCTTATGTCAACTGCTACCATTCTTAAGAATTTTGCAATATGGGTAGGCATCACTCTAATGGCCTAAGGAGAGATCTATGAGTGAAAATGGGATAAGGCTGCTTATGAAACATGAGAATGGTTAAGCAGCATATAAACACCAGCAAAAGAATCTTTCCTAAAGTCAAAGAGGAAGCATGAGATCTTCAAACAGAGGCTAGATGGGTCGTTTATCAGATGCTCTAGTGCAGTGTTTCCCAACCTCAGCAACTGGCTGGGGGATTCTAGGAATTGAGGTCCACCCATTTTAAAGATGTTGAGGTTGAGAAACATTGTTCTAATGGATCTTGCACTGAGCAGGGAAAAAACAGCTCAGGTGAGCCTTTTCTTCCCTTCCAACTGTATAATTTGGTGATCTTTGTATGGATTTCTAATTTTGAACTAGTTGGAAGCCTCATTCACCTTTTTTCTTGGAATCCACATCTGATTTTCAAGCATCTTTAAAAATGAAAGTGTTGATTCTAGTTCCATATTATTGTGCTGTTTCTACAGCTGTTTCCATAAAAGAAATTCTAAATTGTCCCACAGTATGAGTGTATGTAGCTGTGACAATTAACCTTATTTAAGCTTTAGAAAATTAAAAGCTCAGAAATAATTGTTTGAATCACATATTATACAGATTTTTTTTAAAATTGACACCGATAGCCCATTCCTACAATACATTTAGACTCAGGTAATATGAAGTCACTGAAAAGTGAGTTGAGACTGATTTCTGTTTTATGCAACACCTTTCTGCAGACCCTGTATCTCCCAAAGGATGCTTAAATCAAGGAGGAAGAACTGCTTTGTGGGTCTAATGTTGGCCTGTAAAATCTCACGCAGTTTAAAACAAATGAAACCATGCAACTGTAGCTCTGCTTTTCCCAGAGTTTCAAACTGATCCTTGAAGGAGACTTATAAATGGGGGTGGGGGGATCCTGTGTAAATTCAAAGAATACATGTGGTAGGCACATCCTTCATTTAAACTGTGTAAAATATAAATTAACCCTCAAACTAAGATGATCTTCCTCCAGTATGGTATAGCCTTCTGATGTTTTTGACTCAGAATTCTCAGCCATAGTGCCCAATACAATTGGTAGGCATCAGGTTGGAGAAAACTAATTTAAAGAGATTTAGGAATAGAAGTAATACCGAATACAATAATACATTCAGGGATATCAGTTAAGTGTAGCCATTTATGATTGCCCCCCCCAAATGCATCATATATCAAAGACAAAATAATACGCATGTATGTGTGTCATTTGTATGTACAGATGCAAATATAGTAATTGCCATAATTTAAATAGTTGTACATCTCATCATAATGAAGGAAAGTGTGTTTGGATGGCCTATGTGCTAACATAGTGTCCAATAGTGGGTTTTGAAAAGTAGCTTTGAGGCCCCAGGACTTAAACCAGATGGTTTTGCAAGTGGAAAATAGCTTCAAATACAGGGCTTCTCTTTGTTAATTAGAACATGTAGCCATCCTAGTTAAGTTATGAATAGTATCTGCTTGGAAGAACATTGCATGAATTTTCAGGGTGAAACAATTATTGTTTTTCAATAAAAAAATATACTGTAATTTAGTTTTTCTGCCCTCAGAACTTTTGTATCAAACTTATAGAGGAAAAAAACAAGAAAAAGCTATTAATTCAAATGGTTATTTATTTATTAATTAATTTATTAATTTAATTTCTATGCCGCCCTATTCCGGAGAACTCAGGGCGGCTCACAGCGGTTAGCATGATTATTTATTAACATTTTACTCCTTTTAGTTAAACTGCCTAGGACTGTATACAACAAGGTAAACTGTGAATAAATATAAGGCAATGAATATGGCAATAAAAGAGCAGATAAGTATATATCATAATCAAAATACATAGGAGATTAAAACATAAAGCACAGATCACAATTGAAAAAGAATGGGACATGGGAGAATCTATGTTCTACTCTCTCATATAGTATAGGAAAAAAAGTTTCTTTCTACAAGGTTCTCCATCTTCTTGTCCAAGGAACTAATAAATTCACTGGCCATATCCTGCCAAGTGGTGTTTTAGAATTTAGAGCACTAGTATATTAAACAGAAAAAGGACTCTGAGCAATTCTGACTAGCCTGGGCTTGAAGTATGTGGAGAGGCACTTCCAGGGCTGTTTCCCAGAGTGATTATTTATTTAAAATATTTACATGGCTGTCCATTTTAGAATCAGAATTCTGTGTGACTCACAACCATAGCATAAAACAATATTGCACAAAATATAAAAACAAATGACAATAAAACCAGAAAAGCCTGGCACCACAGCCAAACTCTCCTCTGACCTCAGCCTATCCCAATGCTTGGGGAAACTTTCTGAAAGGTTACAAGAGTTGGTATTCCCCAGGGCAGAGGATGGAGTAGAAAAGGTACACCTCCTAGGACCCACAAGATGGCAATCTTTAAGGGAAGGGTCCTGGAATGTCTCTACTCCTTCTCCTTACCAAGCTTAGGTGCTTGGTAACTAGCACCATCTGGGTCCTCCCTGATTCTCTCTGGCTTCCTTTGAAAACCAACCAGATTGGCTGCCATCACTTACATGGGCTGGCAGGAAGGTCCAGAAATTGTCCACCCATTGTATGAAAATCTGTCTTTTGGCCAGCCCTGATGGTCTCTGGATTTGGTTTCAATGGATGAGCTCCCATTTGTATAATGAGAAAAAAAGGGAGGAAAGTGCCATGCATGGTACATATAAGTGTGTTTTGTGTGTGTGTGTGTGTGTGTGTGCGCGCGCGCGCGCATGCGTACACAGAACATACAAGCTGGTTCAGAGTAATGATTAAGTCATCTAACTAGAATGCAAATTCTAGACTTGTCTTAGGCACGAAGGCAGTCTCTCTCTCTCAGCTCTAGAAAGAAGACAATGGCAAACCAGGATTGACTTGAAGGCACCAGAAAAAAAGTATATTTTTGATAAAGAGAGATCTAGTGCAATAGGCCTGCCTCCTTTCCAGATGACATAATGATCTATCAGTAATCAGTCTGGCCTTTTTGAGCTGTTGAATCCATTCCCCCCCCCACAAGGATAAAATAGCCCCCTGTGAAAGGACACAACAGAGTAGCAGCATAATTTTTAGATGGGTACAGACAGGACAATTTGCAATTCAGACGCAATAGAAAAAGTTGTCCTGTGGGACATATGAATGGCATGGCAGAAATAACCTTCCTTTGTTGTGTGCCACAGTGTTAGTTCCTGTGACAGAGTTTAGTGCTGCCCCAAGCAACTTCTTTCAAGGCTCCTCTGAGCTTCAAAAGCAGAGGGACTCCCTGGAACACACAGAGAGAGACTCCTTCTGCGAAGGTCTGCATTCTTCTGAATGATTATAACAGTTTTGCAATTCAAAACTAGCATAGTTTTCTATTTTAAAAATAGCAAGGGAGGGGTGCTTGAGGGAGATGGGAAGGGGGGGGAGTGAGATAAATCCCAGAGTTGCTGTAGATGGAAGTGACCAACTACAAATACAGCCATTGCCATAATTTAAATGGTTGTACAATGGGGCAATCTTGAAATGGATGAGAGTAAGAGCAGTGAGATTTCTATCCAGATTGAGAAGAAGACAGGGATTAAAGATGATCTTAGCCATGCTGCAGAAGCATCCTCAGATCACTTGCTTCAGCTGCTGCCTTTTTTCAAAAATAAAAATGGAATAGAAAGCGGGGTGAGAATACTTGCTTCAAATTGTGCTGAGAAGGAACATGTTGGGACTATGAGTATTCAGGAACATAAGAATCCAACAATGTCAGTTTGGCTGTATCATGCCATTCTGTGGACAATGCCTAGTGAGAAGTGCCCACGGGGAAAGCTCTTGCTTGTATGGCATTTATATTTTAATTGTTCTCTGAGATCTCCCAGTGGTGTACCTGAGTCTTTCACCTAGTTTTATCTCCAGTGCAATCCTCTGAAGTAAGTTGAACTGAGAGATACAGTAGTAACCAGGCTTAAGTGAGCATTGCTGAACATTGTGGTCAGTGGGATTTGAGTCTAGCTTTGCTCACTCTGAGGCCAACATTATCGCTACATATTAGATGGGCTTAGTTAGACTCCTGATGTGTGGATAGCAAATGGGAATTTTGATTGTAGATTCCAAGTATATTAGGACCTTTTGTCTGGAAGGCCACCTTATAAGAAGCATAGCGGTAAAAATAATAAGCTTGTTTCCTCTTGACATTCTTTTTAAGGTATTCTGAAGGTTGTTTCACAGCTTAAGGGTTTAAAATTGTCTGTTTACTTTGTAACTGATCAGAAAAGAAATGAAATTGTCATGCTAATATATTTTAATTGACCCATTAGAATTGCTAAATAAAATAAATTTTCACAGGCAGATGCATCTAGCGAAGCGTGAACTTTCATTTCTCATTTTTGGTTAGCACAAAGCAAATTATTATTATTATTATTATTTGTGTCTTCCAAGAAGATTTAAATTACAACTTATTGCCCAACACCCATCCCTTCCTTCCCACTTGCCTCTGCTTTATGTTCCTTACTAAGCTCTCTGTGTCTGCTGGAAATGGAGAGAGATCAGGCTATCCTTTAGTGCAGGAGTAAGAAAACTTTAGAGCTGCTATTGGACTCCAATATCATATTAATTGTTTATTAACTATTTGATACATTTATATCCAGTCTTTCCTCCAGGAGCTTAAGGTGGCAAACAAAGAACTCCGTGCTCCAAATTTTCTCCGCAACAGCAACCTTGTTAATAGAATAGAACAGAATAGAATAGAATAGAGTGGAGTGGGGTGGGGTGGGGTGGGGTAGGGTAGGGTAGGGTAGGGTAGGGTAGGGTAGAGTAGAATAGAATAGAATAGAATGGAGTGGGGTGGGTGGGGTGGGGTGGGGTGGGGTAGGGTAGGGTAGGGTAGAGTAGAATAGAATAGAATAGAATAGAATAGAATAGAATAGAATAGAATAGAATAGAATAGAATAGAATAGAGTGGGGTGGGGTGGGGTGGGGTGGGGTAGGGTAGGGTAGGGTAGAGTAGAGTAGAGTAGAGTAGAGTAGAATAGAATAGAATAGAATAGAATAGAATAGAATAGAATAGAATAGAATAGAATAGAATAGAATAGAATAGAATAGAATAGAATAGAATAGAATAGGGTGGGGTGGGGTGGGGTGGGGTGGGGTGGGGTAGGGTAGGGTAGGGTAGGGTAGAGTAGAGTAGAGTAGAGTAGAATAGAATAGAATAGAATAGAATAGAATAGAATAGAATAGAATAGAATAGAATAGAATAGAATAGAATAGAGTGGGGTGGGGTGGGGTGGGGTAGGGTAGGGTAGGGTAGGGTAGGGTAGGGTAGGGTAGAGTAGAGTAGAGTAGAGTAGAATAGAATAGAATAGAATAGAATAGAATAGAATAGAGTGGGGTGGGGTGGGGTGGGGTGGGGTAGGGTAGGGTAGAGTAGAATAGAATAGAATAGAATAGAATAGAATAGAATAGAATAGAATAGAATAGAATAGAATAGAATAGAGTAGAGTAGGGTGGGTGGGGTGGGGTGGGGTGGGGTGGGGTGGGGTGGGGTGGGGTGGGGTAGGGTAGGGTAGGGTAGGTAGGGTAGGGTAGGGTAGAATAGAGTAGAGTAGAGTAGGTGGTGGGTGGGGTGGGGTGGGGTGGGGTGGGGTGGGGTAGGGTAGGGTAGGGTAGGGTAGGGTAGGGTAGAGTAGAGTAGAGTAGAATAGAATAGAATAGAATAGAATAGAATAGAATAGAATAGAATAGAATAGAATAGAATAGAATAGAATAGAATAGAATAGAATAGAATCTTTATTGTCACTTTAAATGTACACTAATCAGCATACATTAAAATGAAATTTTGTTGCATTCAGCTCTCAAAAAATACCATTATGCACAAAGACAACCTTGAGCTGTGAGAAAGTGAATAACCCAGAGTCACCCAGTGAGCTTCCAGGCCAAGGCTGGACTTGAACCTGGTTTTCACCAGTCCAAATCCAACTCCATGATTACTATGATTACTAACTATACCTTACTCAGCTCTCAATTACTTAGTTATTAATATACTGGATGGCTGAGGTCGGTGAAGAATAGATTCCAGGACTCACTGGAAGACCATAAGTTACTGTCTGAGATTTTCTTTTGGAGGAAAAAAATCAAGAACATTAAAAATTAAGAAAAAATCTGCAGAACAGAACAAAAAAAAAAACACTATCTAGTCCAGCCTTCTTCAATTTATGTCCACCTCAATTTATATCCTTACTGATTCCATCATACCAAGCCATAATGGAAAGCATCTGGGGAAGAATGTTTTAGATTTCTATTCCATTTTGCATTGATTACCATGTCTCTCATAGTACACGGATCACTTCAGGATCCTGAGAAGTCGTCTCTCCTGTATTTTCTGGTCTCTCCTGTATTTTCTGGCTGAGGAATTCTGGGAGTTGAAGTCCACAAGTCTTAAAGTTGCCAAGGTTGAGAACCCCTGCACTAGGGGCAGGACCACCTGCAGCATGATCAGAGACCAGCTAATGATGAATTGTGAGCAGAACAGTTTAATTCTGGGCAAAAGAGTTGAACACACCCACACCCCACCAATTTCCAAACAAAAGAAAACAAAGTTAGGTTAAATTAGCTTTCCAGCTATTGAACAGTGGTTCACCATCTAATTTCACTGGAAAACTGCTGCCACATTTTGACAACAAATGGTGCCAAATTGTAGCAATATGAATCTCATTGGTGCAATCAGAGATAACTTGGGAGGATCACAAAATAGCAATCCACTTTCAGGCAAAGGAGAGAAAATGTGTTATATGAAAATAATCGTCAGGACCACAGTAAGAACATAAAAAAGGAAGGCAAGTAGAAAATGAAGCTGAAAGCCAAAGTATAAAAGTGAAGATAGAAACCCAAGTGCAAGATTTTTCAGGAACCAGGCTTGTTCACAGGAAGAGGATTCCTCAACTTGAAGTGGTCATTCCAAGGATCCTGTTTCAAACTCTTGGCACTACCAAAGACACTCAAGTGCTACTAGGGAGAGAACATAAAATTATAAAGACTGACTTTGGAGCAACAAACCTAACATCACAGCTATTTAAACCTTCAGGTTACACTGACTAGGGAGGAGTTGCATATATTTGAGTGGCAATTAGATGGTACCATAATAATAGGTATGTGCTGCATGAATGTTTTTATTGAGACCATCACAGCACATAAGGAGAGCAGTTTAATTCTCCCCAGTTCTATCTAAAAAAAATCTTCCTCTAGGGGTGTTGCATTAGGAACGAGTCTTTGCTGAATGTTAAGAGTTGACTGTGACAACCTGGCAAATGTCTCTCCATTTCATTTGTCACCTTAATAAAGATTTGATTTCACCATTTTGATTTCACTGAGAAAGAGAATGCCTGCTACTGTAGGTCCTGCTGTTAATAATGTTATACTGGAATTGCAAACTCTGGGTGATGACTAGATGGCAGTAACGAGACACAGAAAAGTCCATTTTTTCCTGCCATCTAAGGGTGACCCAGAGCTTTGCAGCCAAAACTGGTAATGGTAGTTATGCAGCTATTAATTTTGTCACACAATAGCCTATATTTCCAGGATTTCTTTATCTATGAACACTCATTAAGTAATTCATTATTTCATGTACTTTACAACTAGAAAGTTTTGCAGGTCATCCTATTCCCTCCTTTCCTCAGTTTACATTCTTAAGAGGAGAGGGCTAGGAGGAACCATTTGAACAATAAGGGACTGTAGCAACCATAGTTTTTGCAGTTAAATTTCCCAGGTGCTTATGTAGCATTCCCCTTGCTAACGAATTTACCTCTTTACATCTGTAGAAAAGGGTCGCACTGTTGTTTGACAAACAAGACAAAATACATGTTAGTTATAGATCTCCAGTCCATGTTGAAAATAAGTTAGAAACCTCCACACATGTCTTATTTACTTAAAAGAACATTTGTTTTTTAAAGTCTAACTTTATCTTAGAAAGATCTCATAAACTATGAACTCAGAACCAAGATGTAAGATTTTGTGCATGTCAAATTCATTTTTGCAGCATTTTTACTTGTATGACTTTCATCATTCTGAAAATAACATCTGGGAAAATAACATCATTGCAGCTAGTAAATAAAATGATGATTTCTTACAAGCAATTATTTCACCTTTCATGTATCCATATGATGTACACTTTGGAATAAAATAGTATAGTTCTATAAAAAGCCAAATGTTTTCTCAGGGAAAATAACATTGCTACTACATCCTTATAAAGCCTTACATGAAGTCTGGATGGTGGACTTTATGATTGGCAGATATGAGTAGCAAGCTTCTCCATTCACATAGTAGTTTTTTGGAACTCTGTTCCAAATTGCAGGTATTAGGATAGAAAATGTTGACTTTCCACTTAATTCAAATTAAAAAGCAAACATTGTCCGGAGATAAACATGGAAAGTTTAAATCCATTGGCTTCATATATTGACTCAGCACACAGACAGCTTACTGTCTTTCTTCAGATGAAGCATATTCAGTCATACTATGTTTTGTGTAAAACAAGTGGGTGCTATCTAGAATCTCACAGATCCAAACTCCAATCAGCCTTTCTACTATTTCAATGTATTCTTTAAGAGGGTCTCACGCAGGACATCTTTAAGGACATCTGCAGTATGTGAACATCCTAAACCAAGCCAAATCCAAAAAATGCTAGGGAATCCCTGGAAGCTTGGCATTCAGACAAATCAGCCATCAATAGACCAATATAGATAAATCATACACACCATTCAAAGGAGATACTAAAAAGCTAAAAAGGAAACAAAAGACCAGAACCATTCTCTCCAGCAGTCATCAACCAGATAAGCAGGGCTTAACATCAGACAAACAAGCAGAAAACAATATCCTAAACATGGAATTGCCAAGGAGTAAACTATGTACTATCATCACTGGCAGGGAAAGCTACTGTATATAAATAGGGAAGAAACCCCATTCACTCACACTGATGATATTACTTGGTTGGGTAATAAAACATCTGCAAACAAAGAACAAAGCTCAGAGAGCACCAAGAACTCCATGGTAATTTGAAAATGAGAGAGACAGTCGAATATGGAAATCCACTCATTGATAATTGAGCAGAGAGTGAATTAATGCCTTGGAAAGATGACTTTTGCATTTTGATTTGGAGAAGATGGGAGAAGCATAATTGCCAGGTATTTAACTAATGTTGTCTAATTGCATATGTATTTACTGTACATCTCTTTCGATGTTTGTCCAGGTTAAAATATTGTGTTGGAATATTTGGTTTTAATGTTAACAAAAGCAGGTTGCTTCTATCCTTGTTATTTAACTACTTTCCCACTCTGAAATGTTGATGCTTGTTAGTATTCTTGCAAGACATTATTCTCCATAAACTGTAATTTACTATAATTTGAATTTAGCACATGATGTTGAGACGGCACCACTTTAAGTCCTGGCCATTAGAAAAAAACATAGTCCTGTCTTATTTTAAGATCAGTAGTGAACAGATTGTTGGATACCTCTATAAATAATCTTATTTATTCCCAGAAACTTTGCATAAAAGTAGCTTGAGGTTTCATCTTTGCTCAACTGTACTTGGGATGGCTTTATCATGATATTATGTTGCTAGTGGTCATGATGATGTTAGAAGTTAGAAGTACCACAGGAGAGAGTAATACCTTTGTCATGATTTAAATGTACATGTGCTGAATCCTATTAAAAATATTATTTCATTTACATGTGTTTTTCTCATAGAAAACAACAAGTTGTGATATTTACAATTTGTGCAGAGGTGAAGGCTTACCTGTACAAATGGTGGGATGCCTTTGACATTTGGCATACCTCAACAGGGTGAGCACTAAACTCCTTCAGCACATCCTCTTAACTTTACTCATGTTAAAATGTGTGGCTTCAGCTCCCAGAATTCCTTAGCCAGCATACTCTGGGACCTGAAGTTCATGTATCTTAAAGCGACTAAGGTAAAAAAAAAAACAGTTCTATTGCCTAGGTTCAATGCCTTTCTTCACATCATAGAGCATAAAGGCAAAGAGTCATCTGACACTGACTCTTCTATTTTTAAATATTAGCATGATCTCAGTCTGGATAAATACTACAACCTGACAGCATTTCACCTGTTGCACATAGGAATGAATGCTGGCCAAATGATAAATTGCTTAGATTTTGTATGCTCTGGTTAGATGCTATCCATATATTTAACTTATATCCTGCTCCAATCAACAGTTGTCACTGGCTGATATAGTAACTATAAACACCTGGGGCTGCTGGTAGTTGGGAAGTATTAAAAATGAATAAACGACAACATTAAAGTATCCACAGTACAGTTAGAAACAATAACTAAATAATAACTGTATAATAACTCCTGTATTATAAATTGCATGATGGAAACTTATGCAAACTATTGAAAAACAGAGAATGGATAAAACAAAGGCACCATGCTTAAATTACAAAAATATCCTCTGAACTAGCTCTGTTCTTAATATTTTCCCAAAGACCAGTAATGAGGACTCAAAAAGCAGCTCCCTTTAGGAATGGGAGCCCTTTTCTCTTGTGCTCACTTAATACTATTAGATTTGTTAAAGAAAAGAGAATATTTTCTCCATTGTGAGTCCATTCTCAAGCTGTAACTGCCAACTTTTTAAGAAAGCACAAAATGTTCAGCTCCTCTCTCAAGCTTTCCCCTGAATGCATCTGAAATGGTCTGTCTGGGCTTTTGTTTATAAATGAGATTTTTAGCATTTTGGAGAAGCGTTTTAACTTTGCAGTGTTTGGGTTCATCAATGTTTTATGCATTTTATGGGAGCTGCCTTCGATGGTGTTGCCCTTTTATGAGGGTCTCTTCTGAGTCAGAGGCTGAGAGACAGGCCAGGCAGACTGTGAGCCTGAGGAGCTGGCAGGCACACAGACACCTGAGGCAGCTCAGGAAGCCATGAGGTGGGGGATGACTCAGAGGGGTCAAATTCTGGCAGAGTGCCTCACCCAAGAACCAACCAACAGCCATGGAGGGCAGAGCAAAATGCTCTGAGTGAAGCTATGTTCCATAACTGGGGCTACACACAAGCAGCTTCTAACCCCCTGCACATCCGTTCTAAGCAGTTGAGCAACACAATAAAAACAAAATAAAAGAGTTGGAAAGGACCTTGGAGGTCTTCTAATCCAACCCCCTGCTCAGGCAGGAAACCCTATACCATTTCAGAGAAATGGTTGTCCAATTTCTTCTTAAAAAGCTCCAGTGTTGGAGCATTCACAACTATTGTGAAGTTTGCAGATGACACAACAGTAGTGGGCCTTATTCAGGATGACAGGGTGGAAGCTTACCACAAGGAGGTCGAAGGGTTGGTGAACTAGTGTAAGGAAAACAGCCTAGTATTAAATACCGGAAAAACCAAAGAGATCATCGTTGATTTCAGAAAAGGCAGGCACAGCCACACTTCTCTGTGCATAAATGATTCACCTGTGGAGATGGTTACCAGCATCAAATTCCTGGGTGTGCAGCTAACGAGTAGGCTGATTTGGTCGCTCAACAGTGAGAAACTGGTGAAGCAGGCACAGCAGCGCCTGCATTTTCTGCGCCGTATGAGAAAAGCACATCTTCCTTCCCCTGTCCTGACCACTTTCTACAGAGGGACAATCGAGAGCATCCTGTCATACAGCATCACAGTCTGGTTTGGAGGCATCACTGCTTCAGACAGGAAGGCGGTGCAGAGAGTGGTGAGAATGGCAGAAAAGATCATTGGCAGTTCCCTCCCTCCCATCCAGGACATAGCACAGAAGCGCTGCTTGAGCAGGGTCCGTAAGATTATCTGGGACACTACACATCCTCTTCACGACCAGTTTTCTTTGTTACCTTCTGGGAGGAGGCTTCGTGGTATCTGAAGCAGAACATCCAGATTCAGCCATAGTTTCATTCCATACAGCATTAACCTTGCGAACTCTCAAGCTTCCTCCTTCCGTTATATATTCAAGATGGACAATATTTAATATTCATTTGCTATGTATATGTAGGGATGTGGGTCTATACATATGTTGTTCATAGTATGTTTAGGTGTGTCATGTATGTGTTTCACTTTAAGAACGGGCAACTAAATTTCATTTTTGATGTGTGCCTTTGTGCCCACAGTATAAAAATGACAAAGGTTATCTTATCTTATCTTATCTTATCTTATCTTATCTTGTCTTGTCTTGTCTTATCATCTTCTGGAGGTAAGTTGTTCTACTGATTAATTGTTCTGTCAGGACATTTCTCCTTAGTTCTAGGTTGCTTCACTCCTTGATTAGTTTCTATCCATTGCTTCTTGTCCTACCTTTGGAGAATAGCTTGACTCCCTCTTCTTTGGGTCAACCCCTTAGATATTGGAAGACTGCTATCATGTCACCCCTAGTGCTTCTTTACATTAAACTAGAGATACCCAATTCCTGCAACTGTTCTTTGTATGTTTTAGCCTCCAGTCCTCTAAATAGCTTGCCATACTCTTTCTAGAGTCTCAACATCTTTTTTACATGGTGGCAACCAAAATTGGATGCAGTATTCCAGATGTGGTCTTACAACATCTTCCTGCTTTGGACCATGTTCTTGTGGCAGCCTGTTTCAAGTCCTCTTTGCTCCATTGTCCTGCTAGCTCAGCCTTTCAGTCTGACTCTTAGGCGAGTTTGTAGAACTGACTCATTCTAGATATTTGGACTGCTTTGAACTACTTTCATGTTTTTGCCTCTATATAGTTTCTGCTAGCAGCTTGAGAACTACTCATGTTAAGGGAGCTAAAAACTCTCTGCACTTCCCAGGCCTTAATGGCTCTCTGTTTAAACACATGCCTTGTGAAAATGTTTACAATGGAGCAATAAAAGTTCCCAAACTTGTCATTATCTTGCTTTGCTTGTGCATCCACTTACATTAGGACACCTTTAGGCTAGTCTAGAAATACATTAAAAGACATAATCTTCATTGACTTGATGTCAATTGCAGTGAGATCCATATGGAGGCAATAGGTTGGAAGCACTTGAAATAAAACAACTGTGTATTTTTAATAAGGTAACTTGACTGGCCTTGTTCATCTTGTCTGAGATCAGGAATCTTTTCTCTTTTTCATTTTAGTATGTTGTTGGAGGTGGGAGGTAATTTTTCTATTTTACTATTAAGATAGGAATTAGAATAATTTTTTACCAGTTTAATACCATCCAAGTATTGGGCCACTTTCATCATTCACGAACACATTTCAGGTAGAGAGGATCATTGGTTTGAAAGAGGGTTAAAAAGAAGTCATTTATGTCAATATTGAGCAGCCCTCTCTCAACAGAGGGGTGTGGGATAAGACACCAGACACCACCTATATCCAGTCTACAACACACATCTTGCAGCAGTTCAAGGAAGATTCCACAGCCATTTGCACTCTGATTCAGGTGACTGAGGGCAAAAGAGTGCTAACAGCCAGATGACTGCGAAGAAATGCAATCCTTCCATTTCCCTGCACCACCATCTGATCAGAATCTATCCTTCCATCCCACCAATATCCGGTCTCAACTGTCAGTATCTATCCTTCCATTCTCTCTCCCCCCCCCACATAACATTTGATGAAGTTTCTTGGATGAGAAATGAAAAGAACAGTCCAGTTGCTTTTTGAGAAAAAGTGCCTTTGAGATATTCCCAAACATTGCACACTCAGACTGGGTTCATCTCAACACAGACCCATCCTGGGGAAGGCTGCCTGTCTAGAAGCAGAACAGATTTGAATCCATTCTTCATACTGGTGACCAGGAATCCAGAAATACCACATTGGAGCATCCATATCCCTGCATAGTCATCACAAATAGGATAATTCCAATGAATTATCCTAAACTCAGAAGCACAGCAATTGTATTTTGCTGTTAGTGTATTATATCCAAAACGTTTTAGGCAATTCCTTGAAATACTGTATAAGCCTGGGATCTTTTTTGTGTTCTATTTTATTTTTATGTTTGTGTCTCAGAACAAATCTTTGCATATTTCCATACATATGGGATTCCTCCTCCAGGAATTACATATTTTGCTTTGATAGTTTTTGAAAATCTGTGGTATGTTTGCACCTCCTTAAACCTCCTACTGAAAAGATCTCTCAGTAGTTATTGCCACACAGCATCTTTGCAAAAGAAGCTATGCAACTATGAAAGCAGGAAGGTTAGAGACCACTTTGACTAATAAAGTTAGAATTTTATTTCCTTACATTTTTTGACATCACAAATTGTGGAAATTTATTACAGAGGAAAAAGCTCTTGAAACAAAAGATTCAATTTACGTTGTAATGAAAAATAAGATTGGCATGAGAATGAATCCAAGACCTTTCATATTTACAGATGGGCGTGCACAAGCAATGCTGAGTTGTTTTTATAGAATTAATTTTCAAGTCATTGATCACTAGGAACTAGTAGTCTCTGGAGTCTTTTAATTATTTTTAGGACCCAGTATTTGAGAATGGAACTGAGCCTGATGGAAAAAGTTCTATTTGAATCTGTGTATTTTTCTCTGAACTGTCAATCACAAGTGGGCTTTACCAATATCCATGATGATTATGGTAGATTATGATATCCATTAATCTATAGTTCTTGTTCATAATGATACTAAATTTATAGTGGGAGAAATTGTTACTTGAGTACAATTTTGATTTTGATCCCTATATAATACGTCTTTAAGGGATCAGTGTTCCATTAAGTACCATAATCAAGAAGAAATGTACTTTAGGTGCCTTTTTACAGTCTATGATTTGCAAAAAATAAGTGGGTCAGAATTGCCCAAGGCAATCCATCTGACAGACTATCAATTTGATCTTGGGACAAAACAGTCAGAAAGTTGGATGTATAAGCTCAACTCTCAGAATACTACTTCAGGCCAAAATGAATCAACGGTGATACATAATGAAGTATAATTAAATAAATTATGCTTGTTTTGAATTTGCCCCACTGTTGATGAGTAAGAATTATTCTCAACAGGTGATTGGGCAGATACCATGAGAAAGGGGACTTAATCAAGATGCTAAAACACAAATGGGGAAGATTGTAATTCAACACATTTTTGTCCAGGTTTTTTTTTTAATCTGGTTATTTCATTTTACTCCTTTGTGAAGAGTGCCTTATACTGAAGATAGCCACTCCTTTTAATGAATACTTCCCTCTATATCCACAGCAGTGATGATCCAATTGTACATCATTTAACACCATCTCAACTTCTTGGGATCAGAGGAGAAGAAACAATGGAAAGTAAGAGGTTCAAGAGGATGGGGTTGTTTTTTTTTCATATAGTATCCCAGACATTTAGCAAGTATCTTAGTCTGCTACACCCATATGTCTCAAAGAGGCCATCATTCCCCCAGATCTGAAAGGCCTGTTGATTCCTGGGTACCAAGACACAAATCTGTTGACAAGGGAGGAAAGAAAGTCTACCAAAAAGTGCATTTCAAGTCAAAAATACACAACATAAACTATAGATATATTTGCTTTGGGGACAGGGAAGAAAAGTTAATTTCATACATACAACACAAAGATGCTTGTTTCAGTAGCCTCTGCATCCAATGTGCCGGCACAAGAGGAAATACAGATGAGATGGGCCCTGATTTATGGGGATAAACTCATACTGAGAAAGTGGATTGTCCCATTTTTCATGATGAGGAGACCTCTGAACTTTGCCCATCAGCACACAGGAAGTGGAGAAGGTGCTCTTACAGTGTTCTATTGATGTCAAGAAACCTGGGGGAAGAAACCAAACAGAGGAGGGATAGTTATATAATTGGGATTGAGGAAATGATACCAAAACTGATTTATCTTGAGAATGATTTTCAAACCTGAAAATGTTTTCAGCACTTTAAGTTGAAAAAAAGATATCCTGATTTTGGTGGATATTTTCTGCTAAATAAGCGCATCACACAAATGGTTTTGTAGAAGGTCAGTCTTTCAACCCAGAGCAGTATCCAACTTTTTAGCTCAAAGGTTTATTTGGTAGACCAAGGTTCTGTTATTCCAGGACCGGCAAGATATGCAGCAATGTATTGTACCAAAATGATGTTGGAATTAAACATGTTACAACAGAAACGTGTTTCTGACTTCCTGTTGCGTTCCTTGCTGATTCTTACTCCTCTGGTTCCTTGCAAAGTCTAATAGGTTCCTCAGAAACATCAAAAATATTTTGCTTATGAATCTCAGTAGCACAGCATTACACTGAAACTAGGCAGATAAACGTTGCTTGATCCTACCCTACTTTTAAAAAAAATATTGGGTTTTTCTTCCTTGTCCACTTTCATCCATGGTCAAAGACTTATCTGATCCATCTTTGTGTTTTATTGAATCTCAAACTTTCTTAAGGGAATTGTGAGGCTTCCTAACATGAAAGAATAATAGGAAGATTTACAACAGGGGTTCTCAACCTTGGCAACTTTAAGACTTGTGGACTTCAACTCCCAGAATTCCTCAGCCAGCTTTGCTGGGTACCAACTCCAATTCTGGGAGTTGAAGTCCACAAGTCTTAAAGTTGCCAAGGTTGAGAACCCCTGATTTACAACAAGCAAAATCTCCTGTGCCAGTAAATCTCAAATGGGGTGAATGGAATGATATGAAGTTCCTTTTCACTGTATGATTACTTAGTGCATTTAAAATGCATTCTATGTAATAATAAACAGTGAAAAAAAACCAGGACATATTAGTTATACGTATGTGGTCACAATTCCTATCATCTAGAGATGCTCTTATTCTGACCCTCTCTCTGTTAGAAATAACAATGAAAATAAGGTGTATTAATTTGAATATATAACTAAAAATTTCCTCACTTTCTAAGGGGGGAAAAATTCATACCTGAGTATAAAACATCCATGTCTCTGATCTGACAGCTTAAGAAAGCTGTTTATATCAATGTTTCTTAACTGGACAACTTGAAGTCCAGACATTTTCAAATTGCCAAGTTGGAGAAACACTGATTTATACAATTCTGAAGCTGGACACTTGGTGCGTTAAGTTTCTTCTAGGTTTAATGTGCCTACTTTGCATTGATCTCCCAGCTCCCCAAGGTCCCAATCACCCATTTCAGTGAGTCCAATGGAGCCTGGTTCTGCCCCTATCCACCTGGATGGGCAAAAGAAAAAAAATGTTTAAGACTGACAATATAGGTTCTCCTTGGGAGGAAAAGGCATTAATTGGCCATGAGATACAGTACAGGTGCACAAGAGAAGTGGCAATACCTTCCGGAACCATGTAATGTTTATAATTTATATAGGTACGGTGCCCCACAATAGATGATGAAGCTTGGTAGCCACTCTGTCACAAAAGGGGAGGAATTCAGATTCCTATCCCCTAAATCTGAGAAAATTTTAGTTGTTCATGGAAGAATTGGAGTTTGCCCTTTACACTCAGAAAGAAATGGTGCAGAATGGGAATACATTTAGCCATCTTTATCTAATTAGCTTGCAGTTCTCTGGCTAAGGCTCTCTAACAGCTACTCCACAGTCAAGTGATGGATTATACAAGTTTGAAATATAATCCTTTAAATTTTTTCTGTTTACGTTCTCTTTGGGACCGGATAACATATGAGCTGGCAGCTCTACAATGGGAATGATAATAGTTCTATTCCTATAGCACAGTGTTTCTCAACCTTGACAATTTTAAGGCATGTGGACTTCAACTCCCAGAATTCCACAGCCAGCATTGCTGGCTGTGGAATTCTGGGAGTTGAAGTCCACATGCCTTAAAATTGTCAAGGTTGAGAAACACTGCTATAGCAGGTAGTTCTTAAAATAAATATAGGTGGTCCTTGACTTACAACAGTTCATTTAGTGACCATTCAAAGTTACTACAGCACTAAAAAAATGACTTATGACTATTTTTCATACTTATGACCATTGCAGCAAACCCAGGGTCATGTGATCAAAATGAAGACACTTGGCAACTGACTCATATTTATGACGGTTGCAATATCCTATGGTCATGTCGTCCTCTTTCGCCACCCCTCTGTCAAACAAAGTCAATGGAGAAGCCAGCTTCATTTAACAACTTTGTTACTAACTTAACAACTGCAGTGATTTACTTAACAACTGTGGCAAGAAAATGGGGCAAAATTCACTTAACAAATGAGCCACAGAAATTTTGGGTTCAGTTGTGATCGTAAGTTGAGGAATACATATATGAGGAAGAAAGGAAGGAAGGAAGGAAGGAAGGAAGGAAGGAAGGAAGGAGGGAGGGAGGGAGGGAGGGAGGGATTGATTCCTTCAGCCCAAATTTTGCAGAATACAACATAAAGCTGATTAATTCTCCTTTCCTGAAAAGTTCTGCAGCCTTTCAACAGTTCCATTCTGAAAACTTTTCAAAGCCATTCCCTATTAAATATTCTGCTCTACAAATTCAGTTAATAACAATGATGGAGTCCAAAGACTGCATGGTTACCGTGATACTGGGTGGGAGAGAAGAGATGTTAATGAAAAATGCTGCCCCTACCTCCCCTGATTGTACATAAATGATTCAGGAGCAAAAAAAAAACGTACAAACTCCACACTGTCAACCAGCTTGTATGAATATTTAATAATGCAAAATATAGCTGGGGTGATCAGGCAGATTTGCCAAATCTGTGATGGAGTTTGATAAATATGGATGAATCTTTCTTCTTTCCCATCAACCCGTTCCCCACCCCCACCTCCAATGCCCAAAGTAGATTTATCTTCCAGAGACAGAAAATTGCATACAGAGAAGTCTCAGTGCATGGATGTGACAGTGGGGTTGGGGAGAAAGGCTTAGATTTGTTAGGCACTAGGGAACCTTGGAAGAAGCTGAGCCAGCACAAATGGGACAAGTGCCACTTGAACTACAGTGAGACAAGAAAGTAGCAGAGTGGTTTTCAAACTGATTTGGGAGAGAAAGAGCAGAGGACAAAACAATATGACACAGTAAATCCATCATGTGCAGCTCCCCTTCCATTTGTTTATGTTAGTATGAAGTGTTTGTGTGGGGGGGCCTCAATTCTGTTTTAGACTTGTACAAATAGAAAGGCATTTCTGCCTTCTTATTTGACAGCTGCAAATCCTCTTATGGATGATTAAAATAAATATTAAAAACCCAGCTTCAATTGATGCCAATAGAGAAAGAATGGTTTATTTTTTTAAACCAGCTCCAGGGAGGAACAACAAAGCAAATGGGTGGATGGACAGACTGCAGCTCCCACTCCATATGCTATTAGGACTGAGCCCCCAAATTTTTGCAGCATTATAAACAAGCAAACAGATGGGCAGCTACATGCTACATATTTGACTTATATAAGAATTCAGCAGAACCTCATTTAAGGTGTGATTTTTCTGAAGACTAATACTGGGGATATTTCAAGCCTTGAATTGCAGACAAACAGAACTTGACAATAAGTATGCAGACAGAATAAAATTTTAAAGGGACTAAAATCGTAGTGTAACATTGTTACAGAGCTCTAGATCTGGAAAATATATATTTTTATGAAGGATCTCTCCTGAGTTGAACTCAATTCTCAATGACATCATGGATACAACTGTACAATAATCTTGGCAATAATACTGCTTTCTTCCTGGATTTATGTATTGACTTCCCAGTCAACCTCACGGTATTGTCATAATGACAAAACAACACATGTATAATACAGGTAGTCCTCAACTTACAACAGTTCTTTTAGTGACTGTGCAAAGTTACAACAGCATTGGAAAAAGTGACTAATGACTGTTTTTCACACTTACGGCCTTTGTAGCATCCCCATGATCATGTGATCAACATTCAGATTAGCAACTCGTTCATACTTATGACCATTGCTGTGTCCCAGGGTCATGTGATCACCTTTTGAAGCCTTTTGACAAGCAAAATCAATGGAGAAGCCAGAGTCACTAAACCATGTTACTAACTTATCAACTGCAGTGATCCACTTAACAACCATGGCAAGAAAGTTTGTAAAACGGGGCAAAACTCACTTAACAAATAACTCACTTTGAGACTCAATTGTGGTCATAAGTTGAGGACTACCTGTAATCTTACAACATAAATACTACCATTGTGTATTTGCATTGCTTTGTCTAATGCAAGAGTCACTGCTTTGGGATGTCATACACATAATTTAAATCAAACACATAATTTAAATCAAAATATGTAAGTTGGGGTAATCATGGCATTTCATGTTCTTCCCCTCCTGTGGATACTTACTGGGACAGAGGCCTGGGATTTCCTGCTTATTTCTCATCCAGGTATTATTCAGTTCCAAACCTACTTTAATTTTTCAAAACCTGCCAAGCTAAGAGCTACCTTCCTCATCCTGGTGTCCTGTTTTAGTGTTGCAAAAGATCTTGAGAAGATTTAGTTGGGAAAAGTTTCTTCATGAGTGGATCCCTGGTGCTCTCTGAGCTTGGTTGTTTCCTTGTGGATAGTAGTAGTAGTAGTAGTAGTAGTAGTAGTAGTAGTAGTAGTAGTAATAATAATAATAATAATAATAATAATAATAATAAAGTTGGAAGGGACCTTGGAGGTTATCGAGTCCAACCCCCTGCTCAGGCAGGAAACCCTATACCACAGGTCGGCAACCTGCGGCTCTGGAGCTGCATGTGGCTCTTTGAGCCTTCCCCTGCAGCTCCCAGCCTCTTCTGCCATTTGCAGAGAGAGACAGAGACAGAGAGAGGCACTTGCACTTCCCTGCCTCTCTCTCTCTCTCTCTCTCTCTCTCTCTCTCTCTCTCTCTCTCTCTCTGTGTGTGTGTGTGTGTGTGTTTGTGTGTAAAAAAGAGAGTGGACTCACAGTGTTCTCTGAGGAGCTGAAAAGCTTATTGGGCTGAGCTCCTCCCTTTTGCTACATCTATCTAGCCCAGCTATGCTGACTCAGGAGTTCTGGGAGTTGAAGTCCATGGGTCATAAAAGAGCCGAGGTTGCCTACCCGACTTTGTTGGAGAACAGCTTGAAGTCAGCTTGCCAGGTAAGTAGAAGATCGGAAAGAGGGAGAGAGAGAGGGAGAGAAAAAGAGAGAGAGAGGGAGAGAGAGAGACACAGAGAGAGACAGAGACCCTTCTGACATCTAAAATGAAGATAATATTGCATATATCCTTTTTTACCTTTATTATACACACACACACACACACACACACACACACTTATAATAAAGGTAAAAAAGGATATATGCAGTGTTAGCTTCATTTTAGATATCAAAAGGGTTTTGCGGCTCCCAGTGTTTTGTTTTTGGTGGGAAACGGGTCCAAGTGGCTCTTTGAGTGTTTTGGGTTGCCTACCCCTGCCCTATACCATTTCAGACAAATGGTTGTCCAGTCTCTTCTTAAAAACTTCCAGTATTGGAGCATTCACCACGTCTGGAGGCAGGTTGTTTCACTGGTTAATTGTTCTAACTGTCAGGAAGTTTCTCCTTAGTTCTAGGTTGCTTCTCTCCTTGATGAGTTTCCACCCTTGCTTCTTGTCCTGCTTTCAGGCGCCTTGGAAAATAGCTTGACTCCCTCTTCTTTGTGGCAGCCCCTGAGATATTGGAATACTGCTATCATGTCCCCCCTCGTCCTTCTCTTCATTAAACTAGACATACCCAATTCCAGCAGCCTTTCCTTATATGCTTTAGCCTCCAGTCCCCTAATTACCTTTGTTGCTCTTCTCTGTACTCTTTCTAGAGTCTCAACATCTTTTTTACATCGTAATGACCAAAACTGGATGCAGTATTCCAAATGTGGCCTTACCAAGGCATTGTAAAGTGGTATTAATACTTCACGTGATCTTGATTCTATCCCTTTATTAATGTATTCTAGCACTGTGTTGGCCTTTTTGGCAGCTGTAGCACACTGCTGGCTCATATTTAAGTGATTGTCCACTAGGACTCCGAGATCCCTCTCACAGTTCCTACTAATGAGCAAGGTGCCCCCTATACTATACCTGTACATTTGGATTTTCTTGCCTAAATGTAGAACCTTACTTTTTTCACCATTGAATTTCATTTTGTTAGATAGCGCCCAGTGTTCTAGTCTGTCCAGATCCTCCTGTATCCTAAGCCCATCTGTTTCATTACATCAGTACTAATAATGTTACCTAATTTGGGTAATAAAATAACTGCAAGAAAACAACCAAGCTCAGAAAGCAGCAAGGACCCTCAAGAGCCATGGTGGTGCAGTGGTTAGAATGCAGTACTAGAGGCTAATTCTGCTGACTGCTGGCTGCCAGCAGTTCGAATCTCATTGGCTCAAGGCTAACTCAGCCTTCCATTCTTCTGAGGTTGGTAAAATGAGGACCCAGATTTTGGGGGGCAAAATGCTGACTCTGTAAACAACTTAGAGAGGGCTGTAAAGTACTGTGAAGTGATATATAAGTCTTAAGTTCTATTGCTATTTCAACCCTGAGCTACAAATATTCTCCTTTATTGGTACCACATATGGGCGTCAAAGGCTTCACAAGGTTTCCTATATATTATTCTATATACCGGTAATCTTAAGTGATAGAAATGTTCAGCTTAAAAAGTATACTTATATACTATTACTGTAATTTCCCTGATTAAAAATCAAAGGGGGCATGAAATGATAAAACCAAACAAAAGAAAATGAAGTTAGGTAAAAGATAAAAATGTGATATTAATCTGACTCAAAAGGAGTAGGTATTCATTTAAACTGTGACATTCCTAGACAGAATAAATAACTATGTCTTAGAGGAGTTACCCATGGAAGTGCCTGATGCCAGGTAACTGAATTTGACAAATAGCTTAAAAATAAGAGGATTAAAATTAAGTTGAAGCAGAGGGTGTAGTTTCAACAAAAAGCTGTTTAAAACAGTGTGATAATACCAAACTATTTCCACATAAGGGAAAGGTGGCTAATAGAAAAAGTGACAGGGATTAACAAGCCCAAGACATCGCCAACATAACTGATGAGCACAATCAAGTCAACTCTGAAGGATGATAAGATTTCCCTTAAAAACAAACCTTATCCAATTAAAGAAAAAAAATCTGGAAAAGCCAATTTAAGTTGGCCATAAAACAAATAAAACAAAGCACAAAACTATTCAACTACAGGAGAGACTCCAAGAAGGATTGGGAGGCCAGGCAGGTCATTAGATAAGGTCATCTGGAAAGGTTTACCAGAGGATGGAGCGATTGCAGAGAAGCTTTTATTAAGGCTTCATGACAGGTGTTGGATAGAGATTCACTCTTTCTAAACCATTTTTTGAAGCAGTTTTTTTTGAAGAACTAAGTCAAAAAGAAGTGACTAGAGTTGATGGACTGAACTACAGCCAACTATTAAAAACCAGGTATATGTATCCAAATTACGTTTTTCAAATCATTATAACAGCAATAATAATATGATCACAAAGATTGGTCAGGCCCCAAATTCAAGGAACCTGCCATCTAAGTAGCAACACAAGGAAGCACATGAGGAGGAGGGGAATAAAAACAGAAGTTACTCTGGGGAATAATGTATAAGAGAATAACAGAGTTGGAAGGAACTTTGGAGGTCTTCTAGTCCAACCCCCATTCAAGCAGGAAACCCCATACCATTTCAGACAAATGGTTGTCCACTCTCTTCTTAAAAATCTCCAGTGTTGGAACACCCACAATTTCTGCAAGCGAGCCATTCCACTGATTAATTATTCTGTCAGGAAATTCCTTCTTAGTTCTAGGTTGGTTATGTGCTGTTATTTCAATTTCAATTTAGTAATGTGTTATTATTTCAATTGCACACATTTAGTAAAAAATACACACTGCAGGTCCCCAAATGTTTCTCACACACTGAAGCATTTAGCAATGCCATTCAGCTGTGCATTTTTCCATTTTTCCACCCATTGCCATTGTATGCAACAATATAATAGGGAGGAGGAAAATCCATTTCAGTAGGGGCTTCCATGTTCAATGGCAAATAAGATCCCCAGAATATTTTCTACAAGTTGCACAGGAATACAGAATATGACAACATTTGAGAAAATTTGCACCTGGTGGAACGTATTTCAGTACACCTATTACAGGCACAGGAGCTCTTTGGCAACTCATCTTGGAAGCCCAAATGCCCAATGCAACGCATGACTGAGCAGTGCAGGCCTGTGGGGCTTAATGATGGGCATCAGAACTTTTTTCTTCTTCTTCTAGGACAGGGGTCTTCAAACTTGGCCCTTTTATGACTTGTGGACTTCAACTCCCAGAATTCTGGGAATTGAAGTCCACAAGTCATAAAAGGGTCAAGTTTGAAGACCCCTGTTCTAGGAAATACCAGTCATTCTCCTCCAGTTATACCACTTAGTATATCTTTCAGAAGACAACTTAGTGCCCGTCTGGAACTCCAGCTCCCCACAAGCTATTCACTTGTTTGAATAAACTGCAGCAAGTCTCGCTCACTCTGTAATCTACCAGCTGTTCCTGGTCTGAGCAATTACATGGGGAGATGCTTTGCTTTGTAGTTCCACCCTCCTTTTCTTCTTCCTTCGTTCATTTCTGTTTGTAATAGCTAATTCCAGTTTAGGCTTATTTTAAAACAGTCTTTGCCAACCTGGCATTCTCCAAAAAGGACTGAACTGCAAATTCCATCTTCTCCAGTCAGTGGTTTCTGACCCTGCTAGCTAGGGGTGATATAACTTGTAGTCCAATGTGTTTCAAGTGTTTATTTGAAAAGAAAACAAGCTCAACTTTTCTCCTTCATCACACTTATGGTGTACCATAACATAACATAACATAACATAACATAACATAACATAACATAACATAACATAACATAACATAACATAACATAACATAACATAACATAACATAACATAACATAACAACATAACATAACATAACATAACATAACATAACATAACATAACATAACATAACATAACATAGCAACTTCACCTCACATCACACCACATCACATCATAGCACACAACACAACACGCCATAACTATAAATAAAATTATGCAGTACAGTACACATTGAGCCAAAGAGAGTAGTGAAAGTATAGGACTAGGATTCCAGAGATCCAGGACCTCATTCAGACATTAAGATCACTAGGTGATTTGGGGCTATTCACTGTCATTCAGTTTAATATTTCACTGAAGGAGGTAGAAGCTACTTGTATAAACTTCATCTCCTTGGAGGGTAGGCAGGGACATAAATAGTGATAATAATCTTAGTTTGTATTAAAATTGTAATACTGCCACTATCCCAATTCCCCAGATTTTTAAGGATTTGATTTTCTGTAGCCTTATCATATTATACTTCCCATTCAGCTCTAAATTTTAACAGTGCTTCTAGCTACTTAAATAGGATAAAAAGTTAAGTTGCCTTCAAGCCAAGCTCAACACTGGGTGATTTCATGGACATATCTTCCATGTAATTTCCTTGGCAGTGACAGAGAAGGCAATCCCTGGCCGCCTTCTTGGAGTGCTTTTCATATTTCCAGGCTACTGCATGGTCTTTGTATTTCTTGGGGATACCCCATCCACATATTAACCAAACTTGACCCTGCTTCACTTCAAATCCTACAAAAGGTTGACCAGATGTTTACACCTGATGAGGAAGAAACAAAATGTACCTCCTAAGACCTAAGTAGTTTCCCAGATAGAATCAGCACATTTTAAAAAGCTGTGAATTTGAGGCAGATAGACAACTTTCATTTTAGGAATGGAAAGCCTCCCCACCATCTAAGATCAGACAGGGTGGCTGAAGCTAAAAATGCATGGAGATAAAAGACATATCCACAAACTCAGTTGTTAGGGAACCACAGTATGGGGGTGGGCGGTTGCTGCAGCCCTGCTTTAGTGGGCTTCCCACAGGCAATTGATTCAATTCTATGGAACAGTCTAATTGTGATTTTTTTTTCTTATTGGACTATCCAGTCATTCCCCTCCCTTCTCTCTACCTACGGCTTTCTTCCTTCTTTTCTCTTTCAGTTCCTTCTTCTCTCCCTCCCTCCTGTTCCTACACTCTGTTTGCCCCCATCTGTGTCCATTCTCTCCCTTTCCCCGACAACTCAAGCAACCATTTAGCTATTTATCTGATGGTCAATGTCCTTAGATGAGTCACTCTATTTCAGGCCAGACAAATGTCCTGAGGTGATTGGGATGGTAAAATGCCTTGAGAAGATCTTGGCAGGAAGGAGTAACAGCACAGCGAAGAGGGAAGTGCTTCAAAACATTTGCAAACATCGATACAACAGTGCCAGACTGTGAGGAAGACATTTTCTTTAGGACTTCAAAAAAGTGCTGGTATTTGCTCCAGATAAAGCTATGGCTACTTGCACTGAAGGTGACTGGAGTCAGTAATGAGGCATCCTTATTTATGCCAACATTGGGCTGAGCTGCAGTGCTGCTTAGCAGAGACCCAAGGCAATAATCCAGAACATTTAATTGCACTGCTTTCCTCTCATGTTGCAAAGACAGGCCCAGTGCCAGCGTGGGTGAGCTTTCTAATTCCCTCTGCATCAGAGAGCTCTGCTTAAGATTCATCCAAATCGTGTTCTACCTGTCTGAGCACCAGCCCCTTGTAGGAGAGTGCAGTCCCTGATGTGCTTGCAGCGAACTCCACAAAACGTAGGTCCCTGCCTGGGAGTGAGATTAATAGCTGGCAAAGTCCTGCATGGTTCATGTGCAAACTCTATTAGCAAGGCTAATTCCCCTCAGGCAGCAGGGGGTAGACCAATGCTTCCCTACATGCCCAGATAAACTGGAGAAAATGCTTCTGAAATTTCGTGTCGCCTTATGCTTGCTTTGCTTTGTGGCGTGCCTCTTCCCCTCCCCAACTCTGAGGGGACAGGAAGCAACCCTTCCCAAATGTTCTGCATACTGAATGCAGGCTGATAATATTCAGTCACATTTCCATCCAAGTCTATCTCCATTTGCATTCTTTACGGCATGGAAAAGAGAGAGGGAGGGAGGGAGGGAGGGAGGGAGAGAGGGAGAGAGGGGGAGAGGGAGGTGTGGCCAAACAGAATCAGTTGCTTATATTTTGCTTTTGGACTGTGGAATCTGAACTTCCACTGTTCAATACAAGGACATACCGATATCTGCCGTAGGGCATTCTAAAGTACAGGTGTTCCTTACTTAATGACCATTCATTCAATTCAGCAACCATTCAGATTTGCCAAAATGCTGAACAAATGATACTTATGAGAAGTCTTTGGAGTTTCAGCTGTTGCAGTATTCCTGTGGCCATGCGATTATGATCCGGGTGCTTGGCATCTGACTCACAATTACGTTGTTGCAACGTCTCATGCTCATGTAGTGACCTTCTTTGCTAGCTTCCAACAATCAAAATCAATTGGGAAGCTGAAAGGAGGCTACAAATGGTGACCATGTGACATCCTCACTTAATGACCCTCAGTGATTTACTTAATGATGGCAACTAGGACTTCGAGAATTTCCACTGCTAAGTGGCTCAGTCATGGGGCATCACAGTTTACAACCATGTTGCTTAGTGACAGCAATTCTGATCCCCGTTACAGTTGTTAACTGAGGACTATTTATAGAGGGAAAAAACTCCTTCAAGCCAAAAAAAACCCTCCCTTTGGTATCTATTTGGGCATGTTCAAGTTGTTTTCTTGGCAATAGTACTAGGATTCGCTATTTCTTACTTTGCTTAGCTGTTTGAAGATCAATCAAAGCTAGCAACAAACCTTTATTTCTACCTTCTCTAACCAGGAATAGGAGCAATAGTGACCCAAATAAAAATATCTGCATGGAGAATTAAGAAACTGGGGGCCTCTGAGGGCAGCATTTTGTGATCAACAGCAGCCAATTGGGTAACTATTTACACAATAATCCATTTCTGGATTTCCCTCAAGCAAACAACTGGGAAAATGGAACCTCTGCTTATTCACAATGTACCTCAAACTATGCTGATGAATAACTCCAAGTCGAGATAGATGCCCCTCCCAGAGAAGTGTCTCATTCATTTCTAGGCCAGGGAGGACCTGGGAAACCTTGATCTCCCCTCTCTCCCTCATTCATAAAAGAAGTCTAAAGAGTTATCTTTGTCTTCCTGCCAGACTTTCTGAGATTTGCATTAGGGATTTCTGAGATCTGCACATAATACAGATCCAGTTCCTGGTAGTACACATGCAGATTCTTGCATCAATTTATTTATTTATTAGATGTTTTCATCCCTCCTTTTCATTTGATAAGTAACTCAAGGTGTCAAACATACCCCTTCCTCCCCTTCTTTTCCCCACAATAGCAATCCTGTAAGGTGCGTTGAGAGAGAGTAACTGGTCCAAAGTCACCCAGGCAGCTTTCAAGCCTAAGGTGGGACTAGAACAGACTGTCTCCTGGTTTCCAGCCTGGTGCCTTAGATGTGATTTAGACTTCTGTGCCAATGCACGTCAGGGAATGTATGCTTCTGGTATTTGTCCACCGCTAGTATTACTACAAACAGGACCTTACACTTGTCATGGACCTGGATAACCTCTTACTTTTTGTTGTCATCTATTAGTCACCCCAAATTTTTTTAGCACATTTCTGGGAGCCGTAGCCTAAGACAATCCCTAAACAAATTTGTGTCTTCACTCTATAAGGCAGACACAACATATTTCTGTCTACCTGCAATACACAATTTTCTGCCCTTCTTTGGCTATTTAGTGGGTGGGATGAAAGAAGTCAGGGCAGTTTACTTACCGTGACTGTTTTTATTCGTCCCAGTTGCCTAGTACAACTCCAGCCAGAACGATTGATTAATAAAGTGCATTGTTCCCCTTCATCACAGGGCTCCATCCCACACCATTGTTTATTAACAATGATCTGGGCTGCCGGACACCAGCAGGGAAGTCAAAGAAGAAGGAAACATTGAAGGTGAGAAAGGAAAAGAAAAGGGAAGAAAGAAAATTAGGCACATATTTAACAGAATTATCGATAAAACATGAGACTTTAACCCTGGTTATTCGTTTTACAGTGCAAACTTCCAGTTAAGCCAAACTGAGATGTCTAGGAATTGTACTCTGAAAACATTTGGATAACTCCAAATGAGACTATTTGGTCCTTGCAGCAAGCTGCCCACCCTCCACTTCTGGGAAGGGATGTCCTGGGAAGAAGCAAGGATGAGTAGAGGGTTAACACTGTGGGGGTTTACAATGACTCACCGTGGCCAACTCACAATAGCCAACTTGCTGTGGCCAACTTGCCGTGGCCACAGGACAACTCACCATGGGACAAGAGTTACACTAATATCAAAGAAATAATGGAATAGAATCAGGAAAGAAAGAATGCCAAAAGAGGGACAAATTGAAATGTGAATGACAAAAATTAACATATTTTTGAAATTATTTTAAATAATTAAACTAAATTGTTGAATAGTCCCGCAACGAGTTGCCCCATGGTGAATTGGCTGTGGAGAGTTGACCATGAAAAGTTGGCTAGGGCAAGTTGGCTGTGGGGAATTGTTTCATTTCGAGTCTACAGGGCTCTAAGCACCAACTCTCCATAACAGAATGGATTCATGTTTGAGTCTAGATCACTTGGACTTCTGCTGTGGACTTATTTTCTTTGTCATTGAGAAAAAACTTTCAAAAGAGAGGCTAAGTATTGGGAAACAACAGAAGCTGTGAAATGGGAAAAAAGCAGTATGGAGGAGCAGCATAGGGGATTAAATGCAGAGCTGCAGGACAGAGATTACATCAATGGTGCTTTCTCCTGCAACGTCTTCAAATACGAGATAACAACCACCACCTGTGGGCTCAGAATAGCCTCATGTTCACCATACATATCAAACACCTACCCACAGGCCCTATATATTTCCTTCCCCCATCCTACATAGCAACACTAGGGAGCATGTTACTGTTGCACAACCACAGCACGTAGCAACACAAGATAACAGATTCCTGTATTCCAAAACCTCACGAAACCTTCCTGCAAGGCCTGGAAAAGAGTTTTTTGGCATCACATATTCAAGTCAGTAACGCTGGCTTGCCCACCAGCAGTGGGCAACTTTAGATCTCTCCAGGGCTACATCCTCCAGGAGTAAAAACTACAAATGTAAAAAGTCGGGGAGGGGGGCTGTGTGCCAGTGGCTGATGAGTCAAAGCAAACAGACATAAAAGTAGTTGGCTAATTCTTTCACTGCTTCTTTTATGAGTACAAGAGGGACAGAGTAGATGTTTTTGGTCCAAAGTCAGGGTTGCCAAAGGCTTTGGAAATTAAGCTGCAATTGACTTGATAGTAAGTCAAGAGCCACGTGTGGCTAGACTTCCGGTTCCGGTTGCATCGCGCAGAGCCGTCTTTAGGGAGCTCTGGGACAGAGCCTGGTTTTACGGCCTTTTTCCCAGCCGCCAGGGGTTTTGGCTGCCGGGAGGGACCAATAGATTGAAGAAGAATCTCTGGCGCATCTGAGGAGGCTAAGCAAGCTGCAGAAAAGCCAGAGGGGGCCCAAGCCGAGGACGGAGAGGCCGGCTGCGGCCGGCCCGAAGACTCGACGAGCTGGCGCGAGTAATGGAGGCGAGAGGTAAAGACGCACGGAAACAGTAAGGAGGGAATAGGCGGAGGAAGACCAAAGAGAGAAATATTCCGGACGGCAGAGGGAATTGGGGAGAGAAGCCCATCGCGATGCGCCCCTGATTTAATGAAATTGGAGCCCCAGGGGTAGCGCAGCAGCCAGAACTCTCTAGGGAGGAAGGAGGGTGAAGGAGAGAAAGGAAAGCGTCGGAGGGGAGACGGAAGACTGGAGTTCGACCGGGGGCGCTCTCAAGGCAAGGCTGGAAGGATTTGGATTTATAAGCTGACAGATCTCACTGGAACTTGGTTTGGAGAAGGAAGAACAGAAGGGCAAGAAGGATTCTGAGAAGGGCGAAGAGAAGGGAAAGGCTGACGGACTATAACTTGGAGGGAGCCAAGGCAAATTGAACTGGCCCTCTGATCTTAGTTGGCTCTTACCCTGGAACTGCCTGAATATTGATCCTCATCACTGAACTGCTTGAACTTGATCCTTATCCCTGAGAGGTTAGAATATTGGATCAGCATCTGAATACTGTCTTGTGATTAATTTGGTTTAATCTTTAAAAACCAAAAGAAAAGCCTGGCCAACAGTAGACTGAACTCAGAATGGCCACCAAGCAGTCCAAATTAATACCCCCAAAGGTAGTAGCACCCTCCCCAGCCCAGTTACTCAAACTATCAGGGAACAATTTACCTGCCCCCCATCCTCCCCCACATCTACAGGACCCTAGATCCCCCCCTCTATCCAGGCCTCTCCAGTAATGCACATGATGAAAGAACTAAAAGAGATGATAGATACACTGGGTAAAAGGGTGGAGGAAATGGATAAAAAATTAGAGGAAGTGGGCACGAGGATGGAGAGACGGAGCAAAGAATTAGAACAGAAATGGAAGGAACAAAGCAGAGAGCTTGAGAGGAAGTGGGAAGAACAAAGCAAAGCGGTGACTGCAGACCTAGATCAATTCAAGGAAACAATGCAAACACACAATAAGAGTATGAGAGAAGAAATTGGAAAAAATTTTAAGATGATCTGGGAGAAGGTTGAAAAAAGGATGGAAGAGGTGGAGAGTCAAATGGAGGGACAAATGGCTGAGATGAAAAGCGAAGTACAGGACCAATCAACTATGATGCAATATTGGCAGATGATGACAGCAATCAGGATTAGGGGACTGGGCGAGACAACAAATGAAAACCAAAAGGACCTGAAAAGAATTCTTGTAAAAGCCCTGGAAAATTTTCTGGGAGAGAAAGCGGAAAATATCTCGTGGCAAGTTGACAGAATCCACAGAGTTAACTCATGGTTTGCAACAAACAAAAATCTACCAAGAGACGTGGTTATCCATTTTGCAACAAAGGGGTTCCGAGATCTTATTTCTACAACATGCTATAACAAGAAACTGTATGTAGAGGGGCAGGAGGTGGTGATACTGAAAGAGATCCCCCCCAAGATGTTAAGAGAAAGAAAAGACTACAAGTTCCTGGTCACTGAACTGAAAGCACGCGCTCTACAATATCGATGGGAAGCCCCAACTGGAATGTCACTACTCTATAAAAGCAAAAGATACCATCTGAACTCAATCCAGAAAGCAAAAGAATTCCTTGAAAAGGAACTGAAGGCGGGGGGACCCCAGACCAAACCACGGGATAACGCGGACCGGTCACGTGAAAGAGGAAGGGACTTAGAACAACGATCAAACTCCCCAGAAGCACAGACCGCCGCAACAGCAGGAGAAGAGAAAGGATCTTCTCGGGATGCGACTGCACAGAGGATGGATGTCAATAAAACCATGGAAGCAGGACAGATCAAAGAGTTAAGGCAGTTAAGGTCTACTACCGGTACCAAACGCACAGAACAGCAAGAAAAGATCCCACAAAACAATATGAACAACAACCTGGATACCATGGGAGCGAGACCAAAGAAGAAAGCAGGAGAAAAAGCGGAAGCGGTCTGGCAGGAGTGTCCCGAAGCCAATCATGACAAGTAAATATCTGACTTGGAACGTTAACGGGTTAAACTCCCCACAGAAAAGGAAAAAAATATTCCATTATCTGAATCAAGGTAAAAATGATATAATTTGCCTACAAGAAACACACATCAGAACTACGGACCAGAAATATCTAACCAACAACAAACTAGGCACACAATTTGTTGCAGCGGCAGTAGTAAAGAAAAATGGCATTGTCATCTATGTGAAAAAGCATATAAGAGCTAAACTAATAGAGTCAGACTCTCAAGGTAGATACCTAGCAATCGAAATAGTACAGGAAGATAAGAAAATTCTTGTGATGGGCGTATATGCACCAAATCAACAACAAGGAAAATTCTACAAATTGGTACATAAAAAGTTAACACAACTCAACTACAGATCATGTATTATAATGGGAGACTGGAACGGTGTCATAGAGGTCGACCTGGATAAAAAGAAGATAGGACCTAACCCGCAAAAACACTCCAAGTTGCCTAAATCCTTCTTTGACATAAAGGATGACCTCGAACTGATAGACATTTGGAGGGAAAGACATGGCAAGGAGCAAGAATTCACCTTTTTCTCAGACAGACACCAATCATTCTCTAGAATTGACTTTATATTAGCAACCAGCGACTTGCTTGTTAGCCTAAAAACGGTGAAAATCCTACCCAAAGTACTATCAGACCATAACCCGGTATGGATGGAACTAAGACATGGACAGAAACCTAGGAGATCCTGGAGAATTAATGAAAATTTGTTTAAATATGATGAAAAGGTGGTTGAATGCAAAAATGTTATGAAGGAATTCTTTAGCATAAATATGAATAAAGAGACACCTATAGAAATGATATGGGACGCCAGCAAGGCATACATGCATGGGATTCTCATGGACATGAACAAAAGGCACCGTTGCAAACAAGAACAAAAAAGAAAGGAGTTAGAAGATGAGATAAGTAAGAAAGAGCAACTATTAATAAAAAGGCCGGAGGACAAAGTCACCAAAGAGGGAATCAAGATTTTAAGTAAACAATTTGACTTGTTGATGGCAGATCAAGTGGCAAGGAATATACAATATGCAAAGCATAGGACATTCTGTAACTCCAACAAACCTGGTCGGTGGCTGGCTTATATATTAAAGAAGAAGCAAAAATCCCGCGTAATTGAAAAGATAGAGTACAAAGGAAAGGAAGAGTTTCAACAGGAAGTAATCAAGAAAGCTTTTACAGATTTCTACTCCAAGTTATACGCTGCAGAGAAGACACAAGACAAGGAGATAGATAAGTTTCTGCAAAATGAAAAGTTATTGACAATCACCAATGAACAAAGAGATACCCTGAATGCATTGATCACACAAGAGGAAATACATGCAGTGATTAAACAACTGAAAAAGGGAAAATCGCCCGGGACGGATGGGCTAACAGCGACCTACTACAAGTATCTCCGAGAGGAAATGATAGTACCCCTTAGAGAGTTGTTTGTCAACATACAAGAAGGTGGTCAAGTTCCACCGTCATGGAAAACAGCTTACATCTCTCTAATCCCTAAAGAGGGAAAAGACAACACTCAACCTGAAAATTAAAGACCCATCTCACTACTGAACACAGATTACAAAATCTTCGCAAAAATCTTGGCTAACAGATTAATGACAGTGCTACAAAAAATAATTCACCCGGACCAAACTGGATTCATACAAGGACGTCAGATGAAAACGAATGTAAGACAACTGCTGAACATAATAGAGTATTTGGAAAGGCATAACCAGGTGCCCGCTACTCTCATGTTTGTGGATGCAGAAAAAGTCTTCGATAGACTGAATTGGCCGTTTCTGACAAAACTGATCGGGGAGATGAAAATGGGAGAACAGTTTATTAACTCCATACTGGCAATTTACCAGAAACAAACAGGCCAGATCATTGTGAACGGGGACTTAACAGACTCATTTAACATAGAGAAAGGTACTAGACAGGGATGTCCGCTATCCCCCTTGCTGTTTGTTTTAACTTATCTTGTATTGAACAAGATAAGAGCGGCAGATGACATAAAAGGCATACGGATTAGACAACAAGACTACAGACTATGTGCCTTCGCGGACGACCTGCTGGTGACAATGGCTCAACCAGCACAATCAGCTAGGAGATTGATGGAGATAATGAAAGACTATGGTAGGGTATCAGGCTTCAAAGTAAATATATCTAAGACGAAGATGCTAGTTAAAAATCTAGATAACAACTCAAAACAGGACTTAGAAAGAATAACGGGCTGTGAAATAGTTAAGAAAGTTAAATACCTAGGAGTGGAGATAGAAGCTACAAATGGGAGATTATACAAAAACAATTACGAGGTGCTATGGAACAAGATACAAACAGATCTGGTCAGGTGGAAAACACTACAATTGTCCCTGCTGGGCAGGATAGCGGCAGTAAAAATGAATGTATTGTCAAAATTTCTATTTCTCTTTCAAATGCTACCCATACTCACAAAGGAAGTGGACTTGGACGAATGGCAGAAGGGCATTAATAGATTTATTTGGGATGGCAAGAAACCGAGGGTGAAATTAAAAATCATCCAGGATATAAGGAAGAGAGGTGGTTTAAAAATGCCCAATCTGAAGTTATATTACTACGCCGCAGCGCTGGTGACGCTGAGCGACTGGATTAACATGACGAATGACAGAATACTGAATGTGGAAGGGCATGGTTTATTATATGGCTGGCACGCATACCTCGTGTATGACAAGAAGGTTGACAAGAGCTTCAGGGAGAACCCACTAAGAACCCTGCTGTTGTGAGTCTGGAAGAAATATCAGTACCTACTACACGAAAAGATTCCCATCTGGGCGATCCCCGGACACGCAATAGGGGACATAAATATAATACAAGGTCAGGATGTGGTCCCCTATAGTAAACTTGTAATGGTTGAAGGAAATGTGTTTTCGTTAAAGCCATCAAATACGCTAGCAGATGAAGGGATAGTGTGTACCTGGCTTTCATATTTGCAACTGAAGTCTAGATGGCACAAGGACCTGAAGAAGGGCATATCCCTAACAGATGAGAATTTAATTGAACAGGTTAGAGAACAGGGGCTCATGCATATCAAAAGAGTGTATAGTGTACTGATAGAAATTGACTCTGAATCTGTACTAGTCAAGAATTGTATGGTAAAGTGGGAACAAGATTTTGGGCAACCTATCACGATGGAAACGTGGGAGGGAATCTGGGTGAGAAATGTAAAATTTACGCAAGCGCAACAATTAAGGGAAAACTTTTATAAGATGTTCTATAGGTGGCATCTAGACCCGAAAAAATTATTACATATCTATCCAGACACCCAACCTAAATGTTGGAGGTGTGGTAGTATGGAGGCTACATATTTTCATGTATGGTGGACATGTAGAAAAATTAAAGCCTTCTGGAGAAAAATATGGTGGACACTCCAAACCATCTTGAAAAAGCGTATTGAATTTCTACCTCAGTTGTTTTTGTTAGGGATCATAAAAGATGGTACTACCACAGAGACGAACCTAATTCTGAACTTGATCACGGCAGCAAGACTGTTGCTGGGACAATACTGGAAGAAGCCAGAAATACCACCTATTGAAGAATGGACCTTGAAAGTAATAAATTTGGCTAAAATATCGGCATATTTGAAGGATCGCTCAAATGAACAATATATGATAGACTGGAAACAGTGGATAGACTACATACAAGAGAAACACCAATCAAAGAAAATGTATCTGGCTTATAGTTAAATCTTGACATAAGGAGTGAAGTATGTTTACAAAATTAAATCGATTGTATTAAGTTGGATAGCAGGTAGATTGAACTTTCCCCTGGTTTACATATACAAAGACTATAACTTACTGTTGTATCTCATGATTTATGTTGATTGCTTTTTAGTATGCTATTATGATTAATGTTGATTGCTTTAATAAAAAATTTTATAATTAAAAAAAAGAGCCACGTATGGCTTTAGCAGCTCAGTTTGCTGACTTTTGATTTAGGCAGTGGCTGGGTCTTCAGCAATCACATGCATTTCTTTAATGCTCCACAACACATTGATTCAGAAGAAGCAAAGTTCTGCTTGTTTAGGAAGGAAGGAGGAAGGAAGTGCTCTATAGCCCTGGGGATTCTCCAGATTAGTAAGAGAGGAAATGAACGGGACCTCAGGGGAAAGGGGGCCAAACCAAGACTGCCTTTCTATCAGAAACAGAAGCCCTTCCGCTCATGGAAAAGCTATAGGAAATCACAGTCCAGCTGTCCCATTCAGCTATTATGGTCATAATCATAGCACAGAATCTATACTCTCTCACATATCCACATTCACACCCAGACATATTCAAGTTTTGTTTGAGCATCCAAAAATAAAGACAATTGTGTGGGAATTACCAATAAAAGCTGCCTCCTTTGTCAGCACTAGAAGGAGATTGACCTGCTGAAGATTTTCACAGATAAAACAGAGAGATCTGCAGGGGGAAACCTTTATGAATGTGCTTGCAAATGTACTGCTGTCTACACACAAAAACCCTAATTCTTGCTCACATGGGACATACAGAGATTCCCTGCGCCCACCAACCCTAGATATGAAGAGGGAACGACATCATTGGAGAGACATTCATGAGGGTGGAGGCTCCCATTCCGAACACCTTGGTAGTATTTCAAAGGACAGGAATCCCCCTTCAGATGAACACCAACCCCTAAACAGGCATCATTAAACTATCTACAGTGATAGACTCATCAGAAAGAAGTTCTGATGTATCTTCTCAGTGGGAGAGAGAGGTCTTGCAGCAAGAATGTAAAGCAGCTCTGCATCAGGCAAAAATCTCATGAATAAACAGTGTTACATGCCAGTTGGTTTTCTTGAACTGCAATGGAATTCCAGGAAACATCTGTACTTTTTTGCATGCACTTAGTCTGGGAGTTTGCTGTTAAATCTCGTTAAACATTGCCTGACTTTTTTTTTAATAGAATGATCTAATAACACAAACAGAAATCTCTCTCTGCCAACACCAATTTGTCTATTGTTGGACAAATAGTAACAGTGTTATAAATGATTAAGGGCAATCTTTTAGTTTCAAACATGTCCAAACACTGGCAAAGGAGGAGCTTTTATGGGTCCACTTTAATAAGTGCCTTGATCGAATCCAAAGGCAGGGTACCAACTCCTTCAAAAGGTCACAGAAGACAAATGCCTCATCTCTTGTGTTGATTAGTGATGGCAAAACAAACCCCCACCCACTTTTTGTTTGTTTGTTTTTTCCCCTTGAGTTACACTAACAAAACTCAATAATTTGCTAAACTTTTAATTTCTGGGAATGCCCCTAGCTTTACCTCACAATGCAGCCTTTAAAATGGAAAACCCACCACTCATGCTATATTAAGTTGCTCTCAGAGACTTCATGAGTCCCTGCAATGTTTCTCCGCCATTTGTATGAAATTGCTGGTCCTCATTGGCCAGATTGATAGATGGGTCAATCAAACAAGAATGAAGGCAGCTTTGCTTTCTTACCATCTACACAGGCAGGTTTTGCTTTTGTTGTTCCAGCAACTTGTCCTCTTCGACAGGCACACCGTGCTGTCTGTCGGGCAATCATTCTTTTGGGATGGCTCATATCTCTATCCAAGGCTGTGATCTCACATGTCCCCACCTCCAGCTCCTTTCCTATGAGAAGACATTGGGATAGAAGACAGATTTAATCCTCACACAAAAAATCAGGAAAATAATGCAGCCTATTTACCAGAAAAGGAAGTCAGGATCTTGCATCCTAAGCTAAAGATAGTCCCTGTAGTGGCAATGGCTCTGATTTATACAGGTGCCCCAGAAAAAGATGGCAGGCCATCAATTCAATTGAGAAGAAACACATAGTTTTTTTAATCTAACGGATGGGAGTCCAACAAAACCAGTCTTGCCAATATGATGAGCAAGTACACTTAGGCAAAACTGTACCAAGATCTTCTATGTAACTTCTACTAAATGAGGACATTATGTATATTCATACTAATTTGTAGAACACACATAGGCATACTCCACAAATGTAGCCCCTTCTCATGTAACACGCTGGTATCCAGGTATGCCTATGGATAACTCTTGCAATATCACCAACCAAATTGCTATGCTGTATTTCTTTTATTGGCTGAGAGGATATGATTATTTCTAAGGTTCTGGGGCTTTGTATGCTCCCACACTGAAAAACATGAGCACATTCAAGCTTGGCTTGCTGGCAAACTTGATAAACTTTCCAATCTAGTCAAAGAAGAAGAAATTCCAAGGCCATTAATCTGCACTACAATGTTGTGATTCATGCTCCAAGCTTTATTTATTTATATATTAGGACAGGGGCCTTCAAACTTGGCCCTTTTATGACTTGTGGACTTCAACTCCCAGAATTCCTCAGCCAGGCATGCCGGCTGAGGAATCCTAGGAGTTGAAATCCACAAGTCATAAAAGGACCAAGTTTGAAGGCCCCTGTATTGCGATCATGTCTTTGGTCTTCCTTTACAAGGTCAAGGCAGCATAGATACTTCCTCTTCCAATTTTATCCTCGTTAAAAAAAAGTCTAGGTGATAGTTGCCATACAAGAATTTAAACATTTCTCTCTCAGTTTAATACCCTATTACAGCGGTTCTCAACCTATGGGTCGCGACCCCATTTGGGGTCGAACGACCGTTTCGCGGGGGTCGTCGGACACCGTGGTCCGCCATTTTGTTTTTAGTTTTTTTTATCGCGCGCACGCCGCGTGTGCGCAGTTTGGGCCATCGCGTGCACCGCGCATGCGCGGATCGGCCCGTCGCGGTCCGCCATTTTTTATTTTTTTTTGTTTTTTTGTTTTTTTTGTTTTTTTTTTCATCGCGCATGCGCTGCACATGCGCGGTTCGGGCCATCACGCGCGCGCCGCGCATGCACGGATCGGCCCATCGCGGTCCGCCATTTTGTTTTTTTTAATTATTATTATTATTTGTTTTTTTTAATCGCGCGCGCACCGCGAATGCGCAGTTCAGGCCGTCGCGCGCGCCACGCATGCGCGGATCGGCCCGTCGCGGTCTGCCATTTTGTTTTTTGTTTGTTTTTTTGCCGTGCGCGTGCCGCGCATGCGCGGATTGGCCCGTCACGGTCCGCCATTTTGTTTTTGTTTGTTTGTTTGTTTTTTCGTCGCGCGTGTGCCACGCAGGCGCGGATCGGCCCGTCGCACGCGCCTGCGCGTGCGCACGCCCGGGTTGGGGTCACGACGCGCATGGGCGGCGCAAGTGGGGTCTCAACCTGAAAAAGGTTGAGAACCACTGCCCTATTACATCATCTTTGGACATGACAGAAAATACTGAAGCATTTCCCACCTCTTGTCTTAGAGCCATAGAGACTGAATTTTAAAGAAACATCAGTTTACCATCATTGCGCAACCCACATTCTGGTTGCCAAAACTCTGCTGAAACTTGACTGTAAAAATTCAGCATTCATAAATCCAAGTTATGGTTTGGTTAACCATAGCTTGCCAAATAACTAAAAAAAGTATTCACACAACTAAGTAAATCTTAAGCTATGTTTTGCAAACCATAATAGTGGGATCACACAATTCATTATACTAAAACCAAACATTTTGCACCTTAGTGTGATATGAGAAACAGAATAGATCTTCAGTTTAGAGAACCACTTTCAGCCATAATGACCATGTTTCTATTCTTTCCTTTCTCCCATCTAAGGAAGTTCATGATAGGACTGGGCAATGGCAAAGCTTCCTTGTCTTAATTTTTCCATATTGATTTCCTGCTTGTAGAATAGGTTGGCCAGGTATATTCTATACTATACTTCTATACTATTGACTCCCTAGACCTGACTCGATTTAAAAAAAAGGGGGGGGGAATCACATGGATTTGTTCAATAACTACAGACATCCTTGCTAACTTGCTTATTATTAACTGCTGTTTAGGTACAAAGACTTGAGTTCTCCTCTCTGCAAAGGCTATACAATTTGACTACTAATTTATTCTGGACTATAACTTTTTTGGTAATCTGTCTGAATTCCTGCCATATTTTAGCATGCTCTAAATATAAAATGCTTGAAATACATGCCTACTGTATTTATAACCTACCATTTTAAATAGGTTCAACCCCTTATCTGTTTCCTTGCTTCCTTATTTAGGTGAGTAGCAACAGTGTCTCATTTCTTCACTTCTTCTTCTTCCATGGCATTTATGTAATGAAAACCTACGAGATCACTTCGATTTATACAGGCACATACGGCAGCCTTTTCATATATATATTTTGAATTGTATAATATGTATATTCAATCTTTGGCTTGCTCACTCTCCTAGAGCGAGTTATTTGTTATCTGAATAAGCAGATCAGAGAGGCTAAGACATTTCTATTAGAACTACATTTGCTGGGTGTGATTTACTGTGCTACCTGCTCTTTTGTTATTTTTCCTGCATGTGGTGACTTAGGTCCTGATCATCTCCAACTGTTCAGTGCTAGTGGTGTCATAAGTGAATATATTCATCATCTCTTGGGCTTTCAGTAACTCATGCAACAAGGATCCATACCCTTCAGCATCAGCCTGTTGAACTGCTGCCTGGGTTATTCACGTAATCCAGTTTGCCAAAAAGACCGAGGGGATGGATTGTGTTGAACCTCAATTGCATGTAATTGTGCAATGGAGTCTGTGCTCAGTGACTATAGTCCATCAGACCCGAGTGCTCTTCTTGCAGAATCCTTCAAAAACCTGGTTTTAAAGGGCTATATGTGAAGGGTGAATCGGATTTGAGTGCTACCTTCTAACTTGCAGGCAATTTGAATATGGTGACAGGCATATGAAGTTTTCTCTATATCTTTCTGGTTTTCTATCTGAAGTTTAGGTATGTGGCCATTTAGGTCAGGAGACAGGAATCTTTTAAGGGCAAAGCAATGTGTTGGGGGCTATACAGGTAGAGGAATGTTCAATTCTGGAGGACAGCAGTGTGTGGGGCTATGAACTTTACCCTCATCATCCTCATGAGGCACCGCACTGTGCCTCAACCCGTGGTGGGTCGATCACGATAGCCGAATACAGGAACATATGCGGGCACACAAATTTTCCTTGGGGTGAGTTGACCCAGACAAAAGGCTGCATCCCCCTTTTATTACTTTCCCTTATGGGTGGTTACACAAAGCATCAAATACACAAGTAGCCAATAGCATAGTTAAACTTGTAGCCAATAGTTTCAAACCGTGCCACAACTTTCCTTCACCTATCAACCCCTCCTTCTCCCTCTTATCTTGTCACCTCCCCTTTTCCTCGAAACGCCATTATCCTTTGTTTCACAAGACTGATTCCTCAAACTCCTCATGGCAGTTTCCTTTTTCCACCTACGCTCCGTTCAGCTCGCACACGATCCTAGGGCGTAAGCCATCATATCAACATCCTCATACATTTTCTCTCTTGTGTAAATTATTTCCCATGCTGTGCACAACAGGTAAGGGCCTCCATGCAATGCTGACTGGGGAAGTTTTAATTTTGCTTTTCATATTCTCCTTCCTACAGCTGATAACTGCTTAGCTGGATCATGGGCAAAAACAGGTAAGGCTGCTTCCTTGGGCTTTATAGTCCATTTCAAGAGTGACTTTGACCTCTGTACAGCTTGCCAACTTCAAGTTACCAAATTATGATTTAACTTATGACTACCAGATCTTTACTGACCTTTACAAGAAAAGCCCTACTAGCAGGAATAGCAAAATATTCCTCTTCCTCCAGACGGTTTAGACGGGGCAGGAATGCTGAAAAAGATTGTATCCCTACATAGCAGTTCTTCACTGTGACAGCTGTTTAAGGAATTCTATAAAATGCCCAATTTGTGGATCAAAGCTGTGAGTGTCCTAAATATCATTCAACAAATGAAAAACAAGCCCCTAACTCTTCATGATCTGCCCATGTTCTAAGGGCCTGAGGTATATTTGTATAGTGCAACAGATTCGAAAGAGCTACTCTGCAAAGGCTTAGCTAAAACTCACATCCAGTTGGCTAGTTTCTTCAACAAGAACAGTGTTGAAACCAAAGTTGGGAGATAGGCATTCTTTCTTCAATCCTTGGTCTCTTCAGACTGGGTTGAGAAAACATTGCTATCCCAAAGCTTTAAGAAACCATAGCCAGTAAATAGTGGGCTCTGTTTTCAATATTCCTAAAAATACTGAAGAGAAAAAAATATGTTCTTCTCGGTGTTTTTATTTTTTAAAAAATCTATCCAGCTGTTTATTTCTGGGCTGTGTACCCAAATACTCAGTTGAGTGTTGTTGTTTTTTAATACTATTTTCTACAATGCTTGTGCAGACACTTCAAAGAACACCAAAGACCAGGTAACAGTACCTTAAGAAAAATGCATTTGTGATTACATCTTTCTACCTATTCCTTGCCTAGAAATAGGTATTATAGAAGATATGTACCCTTTGAAGCAATTCAGAAAGCAGAGGGAGGATGAAGGGCAAATCAAAATGGATACAGATTGAAGAACTGAGAACAAATGGAAAATTTTGAAAAATATTGATTAAAAAAGATAGATGCTTCCATTACTTCAACTGACTATTTAAAGAATGAACGGAGTACAATACATTAAGAGATAACTACGTTCATGCACAATTTTTAATCTACAACCACCAGATTGGGGCTATAACAATCAGGATGATCTCTAGAAGGCAGCAAAGAGATACATTGAGCTGTAACTCTTTCCTGCCATCTTCTGGATGTTTGCAGCCAAGATACAGTCGTCCCAAACCACATCACATGAACCCATTTAGAAAGATCTTCCACCACCTGATATCCTTCAGAAGCATTGGTCTACAACATCTACCATCCTTGTACTATATTTTTTTAAATGATGGGAGCTACAGCTCAATATTATTGAGAGTACTTTATCAGATTGGAACAGGTAGACTTAAAGATTAACAGTTCTTATAAACGTGAGATGGTACAAAGTTTAAGGAAAATCAAACCACTGGGTAATTTGCAATAATGTTTTTCATTTGCAATTATTTGATCAACAGAAACACCAGCGGAGTCAGTTTGGTGTAGTGCAGCGGTTCTCAACCTATGGGTCGTGACCCCATTTGGGGTTGAACGACCGTTTCGCAGGGGTCGCTGGACACCGCGGTCCGCCATTTTGTTTTGTTTTTTTTTGTTGCGCGCGCGCCGCGCATGCGCAGATCGGCCCGTCACGGTCCGCCATTTTGTTTTTGCTTTTTTGTCGCGCACGCGCCGCGCATGCACAGTTCGGGCCGTCGCGTGCACGCCGCGCATGCACAGATCGGCCTGTCGCGGTCCGCCATTTTGGTTTTTTTGTCACGCACGTGCCGCACATGTGCGGATCAGCCTGGTGCGTGCGTGCGCGCACACGCACTCCAGGGTCACGCCGCGCATGGGCGGGGCAAGTGGGGTCTCAACCTGAAAAGGGTTGAGAACCACTGGTGTAGTGGTTAAGACAATGAGATTGGGAGTTCTCCTCCCACTTTAGGCCCCAAACTGGGTAACTTTGGGCCTCTCACTTTTTCTCAACCCCAGGTAGGAGGCTATAGCAAACCATTCCAAAATCTTGCCAAGAAAACTGCAAGAACTTTTCCAGGTAGTCACCAGGAGTCAACCCTGACTTGAAGGCACAGACATACCCAAACCTGTTATCCCTAAATGAATAGTTATAGCCTTTCAGATGCTGACTTGTATACAAACTTCATCCCAATGTGTGGCTCATGGAGGACAGAGGATTTCAGGCTCTGCCTGCCTGCTGAACTATCATTTTGCACTTTGTTTGGCCTCTCCAATATTATGCTCCTGGCTCTGAATGGTCTATGCCCCAAGATACTACTAAAAAAATAAAGCGTATCCTACAAAACTGAAGTCTTTCCTCTGCTGCGTCTGATCTAATCAAGCCAGAGCACTGGAACAAACTAGATGCTTCATGTGAGCCCAACTTGTATAATTCCAAGGATAATTTGTTTCTCATTTAGAGCAGACATTAAAATTTTACATGTCTGCAGTTTATATTCTCATACCTGCAGAGTCATAAAGGGTTCCCACAAGTAGTTAGTAGTTTCGGTCTCAGAACACCCCTCAAATCTAATAAAGGGAGTAACAACAGTGGTCCTCTTTGCAGAGGCTAAAGAAGGGAGAGATATGTTTTCTGACAAATAATAGTTTTTGATTTCTATAATTTTTCTGTTCTCTGCTAGGATTTGTTTTTTGGTAAGTCTCTTCTTTTACCATACCTCTCTCCCCATTTCTCAAATTATCAAGGTAATCAACAGCTTCCAATACTTGAGGATCTCTTTCACCTGATGAATTTTGTATTAATGTGGCTAATTTTCATCATAATTATCTCTGGAACAATCATGATACCTTTTAAATATACTGACAAAAGCAGACAGTCAAATATAGTTTTGGACCTGTATATATTTCACAGATATAATTCAAATATTTCCTCTCCATGTTTGCATAATTTCTACTTTTGCTTAATAGTCAAAGCTTAATTTATATGTGATTATATTACATTAACATGAAATATCTACATAGGCTGTGATCTAGAACAAAAGTACCAGGTTTTTCTTTATATAGTACAAATGTATGTACATTTTACATTTTAGCTAGAATCTAAATCTGAATTCAGTGTACATTTCTTAGTGCAATTAAAGCAAACTTAAGATTTTATTTAAAAGGTCTGCCAGATTTCAAACTCTGACCTTATTCAAACTGATAAAAATGATGGACGATTGTCACAGTGGTTATAGTCAAGGTGAGATACAAAAAGGTATTACATTTAACTGGACAAAATGTTATAGTTTAAAAGAAAGCTGATCAGAACTCCTGCAGGAGAGGAGAAATAATTGGAACCACCAAGGTAGAGAATTTCTGTGGAATCTTAATGGCTAAATCAGCTTTTAATTAAGCAAACCTAGAGGCCAAACCATAACAAAGTTACTCATTAAGATACTGCAGTATTATAATAAATATGTTATGATCTTTAGAATACCACAAGGCTGTCTGTGGTTAAAATTTCATCTCTATTAGTAAAAAAAGGCTAAGTTAAAAAAAACAGCATCATACCTGCTATGCTCAAATTATTAAGCTTTTCTTATCAACCAGCATTAGTACATCTCATATTCATTATCTATATATCCATGAGACAGTAAATGTCACAGATTTAAAATGTTTGGTTTTGCAGAATGGGCTATATTGTTATTGAACAAGCTTTAGTGGAGCTTTGACTTTTTCCTGCCACAAAACTGGAACAATGAAGTGCAAGTAATTTGCACCTTGGCTGCTTTGCAGATTGCCCAGTGCAGAAGCTATACAGGAAACAGCCTTGTGACTTATAAGTGATTTAGGGTTCTGGCAAGGTGGCAAGCAAATTGGCACTGTCTTGAATCTTGCATGCCTGAGGCTAGCTTTGAAATAACTATGGTTTGATTGGATAAGCTCTCATCATTTGAATCACTGTATAAATATTTAGCTAGTTGTTAAATTGTGATATAATTAATGGATCAACATGGATTTTGCAAACCTACTGCTTCCTTGTTTGCAAGAGGCCCCTGTTTCTGGGCTCTCAATGGGACATTTATGCTGACAGTGATCTTTATATGTTTCTGGGGAAGTAAACATCAGCTCACAATTCCTTCTGCAGTTGCTGGGCTGGCAGGACTGTTACACAGTATAGAGCTGGGAGAAAGAAAGAGGGAAACCCATGAACAAATCAGTTGCTTAACAGGGCTTGTGCTTGCTGCCCAATAGGTTTTCTTCTTCTTCTCTCTGCCCTCTCATACATACATATACGAAATAAAACATAGAAACGCTGGTTACTATCATATTCCTAACTTGTTCTGATTATCTGCTCCTTTCCCCATAATGTCATATGCTAGAAACTCTCTGCATCCAGTCACTAGACAAAGGATAGATCAGAGGACTGAATGTTTTATACTGGCTTTCCCCAACTCAGTAACCTTCAATTCTGGCCATTTCTACTTGGAGTCAATGTTCAAGAGCAATTGGAAGACATCATGTTAGGGTGAAGTATGTCAGTGTGTTGATTAAAAAAAGAAGAAGTAAAGACTGAGAGATGAAGATTTTGTCAGAGAACAAAAATGCCTTCTCCACATATTAATGGGATACAAGGGTGCACATGGGTATTTTAAAACTAGACAATTTAAACATAAAAGTAAACCCTTTGTTTATTTCATCCTTCCCCAGTCTGCCTCTCCTGGATGGGTTGAGACTTCAAGGGCCAAATATTCCAGCCAGATTGTGCTGGCTAAGAATTCTGGGAAGTATAGTCTTAAGACATCCATAAGGCCAGGTTACAAAAGATTGGACTACTCTACTGTGAAACAGAAATTAAATTTATAACATTGAGCCTCATATTAAATCTCATAAACTGACTTGGAGGGAGTTATATATATGCACTGTAGTAACAAATATTGATAAAATCTTACCATTTCAAACTAATAACCAGAATTAGACCCTTACCTTGGAATGTAAGAAACTACCTTTTGTATCAGCTTAGACCATTGTTCATCATATGAACAATTTCTGATATTAATTAACAGCAGTTTGCCAGGCAGAGATGTTTCCCCATTATTTGATCCAAGCCTACTGTGACCCTACCATCGAAACATCCAAGGTGGGATTCATGGCTTAACAGGTAGCAGGACCTGGAATCACAGAACCTTACATCACAATTTTTAACTGCACAGAAATGTCTCTTGGCAAAAAAGAATAAATACCATGGTTCAGGGCATGCTAAATTTGAAGCAGAAAGTAGGAGGAGCCAAGAAGAGAAATTGGCAACTCTTTAAGCCAAAACAATGAGAAAGCCATTTGAGTCACTAGACAGAGATGTTTGGTTTTTTTGCTTACATCTGCCTGTCTGCTACGGACATAAAGCCTGCCCTAATTTTTAAGATTTCTAATTTGCAGATTCCCAAACTCAATGGTCACTTGTTCCTTAGGTATATCCTGGCCACATCATCCACAAACCAACGCTGTTCACAGTACCTTTCCATAGACACTGAACCTAGATCAAGCATAAGCAAGCTATGTGAGGATAACCTTTATTTCTGTGAGAGCCTTAGCATCAAGAGATTCAAACTGTAAAGTTTGTCTAAATGTCAAGGGATTCAAAAGAGCTGAAGAGAAACCCATTTTTTACATTTCTAGAGCATCATACACCTAAATATGATAGCCAGAAATGTTGTTAAGCAGTGAAACCACCGTGAATTCACTGCAAAAATGGTGGCAGGAAAATCAGTCTGATTCGGAGAAAATGCAAATCCGCACGTCTAGATTAGACATGCCTCATCTTGGCCTTCAATCACAGCTCCTTGAATTCTCTCCTCTTCTGTGAAAGTTTCCCTTTTTACGATTGTGTATCTGATTGAGCTATTTTTGGTTTTTCAAAGCTAGAAGAGTCATTTTTACCTCTCCCTTGCTTAGTGCTCCTTCAAGTTCAAAGCCTTTCCAGACCTAAAATCTATGTTCCTTAAATCTTCTGCCAGGCCACAGATAGGCTGAGTCCATGAGTGTTTAGTTGAAAGCCCCAACAGCCCAATAGTTACTGTCATCATTCTCCTTTATCTCAATACCAATATGAAAAACTTGTGGGAAATAAAATAATTTATTTTCCTTTGAAATTTAAATTGTAAAATGGCCCAGCAAAAGGTCTGGGATCAGCTGGAGGTGATGTCAGCAGACCCTCACTCCTTGACTCCCTGAAACAAACTTTGAATGCAATGGAATGTCATTGGCCAAAGCAACCCATGCAGTTTTCTGAAGTTGGGCGCGTTGCTTTGGCTCATCCTGGAATCTGTATTTTTGTTTTGATTTGGTGAACATGGGGTCTTAATGGTTGCCCCAGCTGTTCACCTTAGATAGTCCTAATGTCATTGTGCCAAAGTGTTGACATTATAGCTAGTTTGTATTAGCTGAATTTTATTTTCTAGCCCTCTTTACTTCTGCTGCCTTGGTAAAAATATCATATCCCTGACATTTTGCCTGGGGTGGGAGCTAAATACGACTCCTGTCTTCTCAGAGTCAAGTACTATTGATATTAAATATACACAGTGCCTTTGTAAAACTAGAGGATGGGGATGGGATGATCTTCGGCTCCAAGAAAAGAGAGCAGATCCATAAAATCCATAGCCACATATGGTCTTCAGGTCTCACTCTTGGTTTTTAAATATAAAAGCCCCCAATAGATTCATTAGTTACATACTTTAAGGGTGCCTATCCGCTGGTAGGCAAACCGTGACCAGGGGAAAGGGAGAGAGTTTGTTCCATTATAAGATCCTAGCCTCATCCTGGGCAATTCCAAGTACAGTTCTCTGTGCAGGCCTTGGAGGGAAAACAGGTGGAAAGCTCATTTCTGCAAGACAGAATCATGGCAGGTGCTGAGTGAAACAGCTCTGAACTTACCTTCCTTGGGCAGATGGCAGTAAAAGAGCCAGAAGAAGAGGAGGCAGCCAAGTATAGCACTTATCCTGGTAGACAGCTCTCTCCAACCGGCCAGCATTCTTATAGCCGTTTTCCCCGATGGGCCACCAGCAGGGGCCAAAGAAGGATGCGCCCCACTACTAAGTTGAGGCTTTTTCTAAATCCAGCTAGAAGGGGGTGTCTGTCTGGCACAGAGCAGATTCTGCTGTGACTGGAGCACAGCTGCATTCCCTTTCTGGCAGAGCAAAGCTGTAGGTAGCAGCATTAGGCTTTCAGGAGAGAATGTGCAGGTCCAACTGCAACTTCCTAGACGCCCCGGGCTGGGTTATTTAGGATCGGGTGCTTCTCGATCTAGAGTCCAGGGGTACCCGAAGTCTTATTTCTTAACAAGATCCCTGTAGGAACAGGATCCCTCCCTTTTACACCTTACCCTGAACGTCAAGCTCAGCCCTCGCGGTAGCCGAGAAGGATCTTCTGAAATCCCGATTTGCACCAGTTAATTGCTTTAAAAGTAGCCGTGGGGGTTGCAGCTTTGCGGAACCCCGCCCCTTTCCTCGGTACCAGCGAAAGTCCCACGGCCGGGCGCAATCCGGTTCTTGACTTATAGCTTTTCAACAACCGCAGGTGCCGTTTCTGCTGGTCCTGCTGCTTTTTCCCTTCGCCGTTTGGCGCGGTTTGCCAGGCGCAATCTTCGACCCCGCGATCTCCCCCACAAGAGCCCACCCGACAGCTCGACTCCCCGCCTGCTCCACCGCCGCCTGCTCGTCCGGCCTTCCTCGGGCGCAGGGGAAAGGTTTCATTCTCGGCTGCGGGGGAAGCCTGGGCAGGAGGGGGAGGGCAGAGGAGCGGAGCCTGCCAGCAACAAGCTCCGACCCGCACGCTTTGGGCCACACACGAGCTCTCGGGCGCGCCTGTCGCGTCGCGCCTCCGACTTTGGCTACCTGTGGCAGGCTCTTCTCCTCTTGGCTCCGATCGGCTCCCAGCAACGAACAGCGGTCTGCCAGGGTGGAGAGAAGCTCTCTCTTCGACCGACCCAGTTTATCCGGGAGGAAGGCGAAGTGTCGGGGCGCGCGTGTGCCAAATGGAGAGGCTGAGACGTGCCGAAAGCTCGGACTGGGGGGCTCGCGGCCCCCTTTTCCCGAGAAGCAGAGCCTCGCCCCTCCCTCCGATACTTTCGGGCTCTCCGCAGCGGGAGAAGGTTGGCCGTTCTCTGCGATTGATGAAGCCCCGGCTCCCTCCCCGACCAAAGCCGCTGCTGTGACTGCCGCTCCGTCCGCGATTCTGAACTGTAGGAAAGACACGGAAGCGGGGAGTAATTCCGGCCGAAGCGTGGCCCAGCTTCCTTAGTTTAACGCTCCTCTCGGAGACGCCTGGGCGGCTTCACGCCTCTGCAAGGGGGGCCCGCGGAATCCCTGCTTGAAGCGGGCCCCGCGCTATCGCTGCAGCTTTCTTTCCCCCCCCGCCCGCCCGGCGGGTGCAGGGTAGCTCTCCTCCAGATCGCGCCGAGGAAAGATCCGGGGAAAGTTTCTCGCTTGCTCGCTCTCGCGCCCTCGCTTTGCCCGCGAGCGGCTCTTTCTCCCCAATCGGCGCTCCGAAGCAGCAGCGCCGGCCTCTCCCGGCCGCCTCCCCAGACTGAGACCCCCAGCTCTGAATTCTCCTTGGCGGAATGTCTCCCTCCGCTTAACCCTTTGCGCGCTGCAGCCTGCCGGCCGCTCGCTCCGCTCCGAGCCACTGGCCTGCTGCCGCATTCCCTGCCCCGCCGCTTTTCTTTTGGCTGGAAGAGTCCTGCTAGGAGTGGGCTTCGCGTCCTCCTCCCCTAGCAAAGGTGAAAGCCGCAGGGCATGGGTGGGCCGAGTAATGCAGCATTCCGGGCTTGTTCGTTCAGCCTGGCAGCAGAAAACCCGGAAGGAGCAGTAGCAGCAGCACGCCTCTTGCTGGGAGCTTGGCTGGGAGGGTTCGCTTTTTCAGGCCGGACCTACTTGGTGGCTGAAGGACGGCGTCAGCTGCGGGGCGAAAGCGCGAGGGTGGGGGGGGGTCTCGGCTGGATACGGCACGAGCCTCCCCTTTCTTTGTTGGGGGGGGAGGGTTGTAGAAGCCAAGGCCACGCGCGAGGGAACGAAAGCTGTGGCACGCGGGGGAGGGGGGACGGGCAGGGCAGGGCAGGGGGTTCCGGACGGAAGGCGTCTGCTCCGGGAGGGCGGACCGTGCTGTTCTCCTGGAGTCTGGGGGACGAGGTTTCCTGCTGGAGCCGGGGTGCCAACGATAGCTTGTCGCCCAGATTTAGGGACCTCCCCCGAAGGAGGGTGCTTCCCTACGCAAAAGGGTTCTCCACATCAATTTCTCAAAACGCCTGCGACGCCCTTCCCGCCTTCCCCAACCCGATGCCCTCCAGACGCGACCCCTATCGACCGAGTCAGCCAAGCGGGGGACTCTGCGCCGGGACTGGGGGATGATGGCAGCTGCAGTTCAACGCCCCGCTGCTTGTTATCTTAGATCTAAGGATATCTTTCGGCCAACTGTTATTACAGTACAGGTTATACTCTAGCTGTCTGCTTTGCCAAAGAAGGTCCTGTTTCCATAGATGGAACAATGGGAACATTTTTAGAGGATTTGCCTGGGGGGGGGAAGGGGCAGGGAAACAATATATCCTAAACAGGGGTTCTCAACCTTGGCAACTTTAAGACTTGTGGACTTCAACTCCCAGAATGGCTGAGGAATTCTGGGAGTTGAAGTCCACAAGTCTTAAAGTTGCCAACGTTGAGGACCCCTGTGACCTAAGAGAAGAAGAAAAGGGATTTTTTTACTTATGACCTCGAAGGAATTCTTGGGTTACAGGTAAACTTCAGATCTGGATTGTGTGTCAGTCCATTCAGTGGATTGAGCGGATCCTTTTTTAAGTATAAGAAATTGGAATCTGCTCCCCGTTGAATTGTGTCTTCCCCTGAAGTTTCACAGCTGAACTCTACACCTCAGTTTGCCAGTAGGAGATAAGGTGGCATTATTAACATGGATAAGTTATACTTGCTTTGGATGTCTCATCTGTTCCGCCTTGGATTGGACATTTGGCCATGATGATAGGTGTCTGTTGCAGCTGGCCTTGAGTGCCCCAGTATTTCTATGTGGACTTGTTCCCAGCTCCTTTGGAAAGTAAAATCTTCAATGAGCAGAATAAACTCATACAACCATTTTCATCATAGCGCCCTGCTGCTGGCTGGTTAGTAAAGGGCAAACATATTTTGAATTCAAGATGTTTCAGGTTGTAATTTTTGATTTGCATTTGAAACTACCACTGAAACGAGTTTCAAAATGTTTGAACTCAAGACAGCTCTGCTTAGAGCTTAAAACACTTTGTTTTGAGTTGGAAACGCTTTCAGAATTTTTAAAACACCCTGTTTTATACGCAAAGAAAATATTTGGAACTCAAAACGGGGCATTTTGAATTTAAAACAGAGTAGATGGGAAATTAGCATTCCAGTGCTGATGGATAATTCTTGAAGTTGACCCAACATATCTGGAGGGTGTAAAATATTATAAATTTGACTGGATGAAGAGTAGTTTATATATTCCTGAATAAAGAGATAATACGTTCTTCAACTGCATACATAATATATATAAAAATACATTTGCGCCCTATAAATTACACAATTAGCACACAACTAGGGTATATGTGTATGATCTAGTTTCATTTGCATCTTTTTCATACCAAGAGAACAACACAAAATATTTTCTCATCCTTTGAAATGCTCCTTAGATCCTGGTGTCTTTTGGAAAATCTGCCTAACTATCCATAATCTGTCAGATGCTGCATTATTTTCAAACTTACATACAGACTTGTAACAGTTACATTTATATTCCACTTTTCTTCTAACGGAGAAGAAAGGGATGACGTAGCGACTTAGTGGTTAAGATGCTTGGCTTGTTGGCTGGAAAGCCGACGGGCCAGGTTCGAGACCTGAGCACCACGTGATAGGGTGAGCTCCCATCCTTGCCCCAGCTGCTGCCAACTTAGCAGTTCGAAAGCATGCAAATGCGAGTAGATGAATAGGTACCACTTTGGTGGGAAGGTAACAGCATTCCATGATGTCCTGACTGTGGAAATGTCTTTGGACAGTGCTGTCTCAGTGGCCTTGAAACAAAGATGAGCACCGCTCCCTATAGTTGGCAACGACTAGCAGTGTAAAATCCACAGGGACTCCTTTACTTTTTTACCTTTCTTATTAATTTAATTAATTTCTTCTAAGGAGATCTTGATAGTGGCAGAGAATTTTCCCAGACTCTTGTTTGAACTGGATACTAGGATGCATTATGTTGAAGCACAAATTTATTGAAAGCCCTGGAGGAAAAGACATGCTTTTTTTTATAGATTTATGCAAATTAGAGTATACATGTAATTGAATAGCGCAGTAAGGTGTGTGGCTGGATATGAACAAAAGCAAGTATTTGATTGGCTAAGCACATCACAGGCCTAGTGAGGCAATCAGATGTAACTATGAGGCAATGAGGCAAGACTACAAAGACAAGGAGGCTTTGACAGAACAAAGAGGCAGAATTCCATTAGTATAGTTTGGTTTTCCAAAGTTTCATTTGTTTCCCAGTAGCTTTTCTCAGCTTATCATCAGCATTCTTTGGCCTCCTACTGTATATCTTTTATGGCTGAGCTGACAGTTTCAGTTTCTCTGGGAAAGTGTATTGGGTTAAGGGCTTTTAGCTTGAGACCTCCCTTCCAAAATTCTCTTTCAATAATTTCCATAAAGCCCCATGCCATATTACCTTTCCAACAATTCTCTGAAGTAGGTTAGGCTGAGAGGTGGTGTCTGGCTCCAGATCATCTTTACAACTCAACTATATTTGAGTCTAAATTTCTAGAGTCCAAATGAGACATTCATACTCCTAATTATATTCAGGATGCTGATGAATCCTGAGCTGTTTGTAAATATTGGTATCTGGTGAATTCGTTCAGCAATATTCACTTATGTGCAGTTCCGTGGCAGAGTTAGAAGGTGCAAAATGGGATATATTACTTCACCTGCATGGTGATGATAGTCTCTTGGGACACCGGCCTCCCCTTCTTAGCCTATCTTGCTCCAATATTAAGCTGTCTGCTTTGGGGTTCATAACTCTTTTTGGTTTTGCATCCTTCCTAGCGGAAAGGCATTCTTCCAGAGACTTTTGCACCAAATTGACTTTCCTTCATTCAAATGCAGCAAAAACCTTCTCCATGGTTGGCTTCTCCTATAATGACAAGCCCATACCTTCACTCCTGACCCTCTTCTTTGATTTGGGGGAAATCAATACACGTGTTCCACTACAGGAGTGCCTGTGACTGGTTTGTTAACTATGAGAGACCCTGAATGAATAGCACTCAGGTGGGTAATTTACCATCAGATCTGTGGGGATAAAGGGAAACCAATATAAATAGTCATTAATAAAATTGTTTACTGACACTAGGCGTTCTTTAAAGAAGATTTGTATGCAGAGAAGTCTACCTCTGATAAGCTCTCCAACTTACAATTATTGACTCTCTTGTCCAGTGGTGCTCTGGCTATTATTAGCATCAGAAAGCTGGGAGTCTCTGTCTTCATAAAGCACCTGATAATACTGTATTAATAAGGCAGGCAACCATATCAGAGCTGAAAAGAAGCCGGAGCAGAAGTCAGCATTATTAGACCTCCTTAAAGAGTAATTGCTGAATGCTGTCAGGGCCAACATTTTTTTTTCAAGGGGCAATGCACCAAGATCCATTAGATTTCTATTGATTTTTTCATTAAGTGAGAAGAATGCCAGAACTTCACAGGACTGGGCTTAAAATGCAGACGCGGGGGCGTTGCAGACATTCATGAGAATGGGTAATTGTCTCTGAGTTTCCTCATATAATATCTGATATTATATCATCTGAATAAATTGCATGAGTTTATCTCAGATTAATATGTTGAAAAAATATTGATTCCCTCACTCCCGTTATATTATTTAGCAACATGCTTGCTTTGTATGATGGGACTGTTCACAAGTTGGTAGAGTACTGTGGTGTATTTTTATGGTAAGGGCCAACATTTTTTTATACATTAAACTGCTCTGCCTTGGGAACCTTTTCATGTTTGAATGGCTGGTTGCCACTTAACTAGACCAGAGGGAAAACAAGTCTGTAGCAGTCTTTATTTCACTTGGCATATTTTACACCAAATTTAAGAGATTAAGTCTCTTAAGTGATACTAGCTAGGCTTGTACAAGACATAAGATGTGATTGACAAGAACAGATTTAATCTTACAGCAATAAAATAATATAAAGATCTCTTAAATTCCAAAGATGTTGGCAGTGGTTACTTGGAACTGTTTCTGTTATAATGCATTTTCCAGGGAAATGCAGCATTTGAGAAAGCAAAATTTTTCAGTATTCTTTACTTCCCATTACTTTGTCCCTTTCTGAGGTGTCTGCTGAAAGATACAGAATCTGGGCCTTCCAAAATGGAAAAGTCAATATGCTGGACACTAAAACCAGCAAAGGCTGTGGTTTTAAGCATTGTCATAACTTCAGTCACTAAATGAATGGTCATTAAGCAAGGACTACCTGTAGTGAAAAATAGAAGTATTTTTCCTACATTTTCCTTTATATCGTACATGTATCTAGTATCTTGTTGTTGTTTTTTGTAAAATTTTTATTATTAGATATACATTTGTACATGTAAACAAAGAAAAATTCAAGTTAAATGCCATTCAACTTAATACAATCATTTTAAATTTGTAAACCTTCTTCACTCTGTATATCAAGATTTAACTATAAGCCAAATACATTTTAAAATTTTAAATTTCACTTCTTTTCAGTTCAATCCATTGGACATCAAACAAACAAATCATCTTATTAAAAATAATAATTTTCATGTCAATACACCCATCACTTCAAAAAGTACATTCTTAGTCGATTTAATATATATCTTCCATTAATCACCCTCTCATGTCTCTTGCTCATAAACGTAGTCCTTAAATCAGTCCATAATTCTTTGCCTTTAATTCATTGCATAAAATATTAAATTTCACTTCTTTTCAGTCGAATTCTGGGCTTCTTCTTCTGCTGGGTGGATTTCCATAACAAAGCTTCCCTTCCAAGTAATAAGTCTCTCTTTATTGCTTGCAATATCACTTGATTCCATATAAGCCATACTCTGTGGATTCTGTCAGTTTGCCAAGAGAAATTTTTAGCCTCCTCTCCTAGATATTTTCCCAAGGCTTTTACAAAAATTCTTTTCAAATCTTCTTGCTTCTCATTTGGGGATTCTTCCAGTCCCCTGACCCTAATTGCTGTCATCATCTGGCGATAGTGCATCATAGTTGAGTGGTCTTGCACCTCACTTTTCATCTCAGCAAGTTGTCTCTCTTCTTGTCTCTCCACCTCTTCCATCTTTTCTTCAACCCCCTCCCAGACCCTCTTAAAAGTTCTCCCAATATCTTCTCTCATTTTCTTATTGTGCGTTTGTATTGTTTCTTTGGTTTGGTCTAATCTTCAATACCTGCTTTGCCTTGATCTTCCACCTTCTTCTCCACTTCTCTGTTTTGTTCCTTCTGCTTCTTTTCTAGTTCTTTGCCTTGTCTCTCCATCTTCTTGTCCATTCCCTCCATCTTCCTATCCATTCCCTCTATCGTCTTATCCATTTCCTCCATCTTCATTTCCACTGCCTCCATTGTCCTCTCCATTTTTTCCATCCTTTTCTCAGAATTGTCCTTTATTATTTCCAGCTTTCTCACTATTTTTTCATACATTGTTAACATTGCATCTTTTAATTCTTTTATCATATGCATTTCTGGAAAGGCCTGAGTAGACGGGGGGCCTGGGATTCTGTAGATATGGAGGAAGATGGGGGGGCAGGTAAGTTGTTCCCTGGTATTTTAAGGAGCTGGGCTGGGGAGGATGCTGCCACCTTTGAGGGCACCAGTTTGGACTGCATAGTGGCCATCCTATCTTCAGTCCACTGTTAGCCAAGCTTCTTTATACAGAGGACTAATCCTTATGCTTATATTGCCAAGATATACTCTCTTATATTCTTCCTTAGGTTTATTTTGTAAAGTTTTTAAGTTTTGCGTCTAGTCTGCCCTCTAGCGGTCACTCTCGCATTGCAGTCTCTCTTTCCCCTTTCTCTTCCGGTCACTTTCTCTTTAAAGTAAAAGTAGTCGCCATCTTGGGTACATTTTGTTTATTGTGAACGTAGTTGATCCGAGGTAAAATATAAAAAATACTTGCTTTTTAAGCTCCTGCGTTCAGTCCGTCAATCTCTGTGCCTCTTTGAAAAGTTTTCCTCGAGCGGTGGCTGGTCTCAGCGTCTTGGTCTGTCAGCTGACAGAAGCAGCTCCGGGCTGGAGCTATTGTGAGCGCCCGGGGAGTCCTCTTTCTCCCCCCCTGAACGTTTTTTCGGGGAGTTTTCAGAGGATCTCAACCCCCACTCACAGCTCTTCACCCCTTCTCCGACCGAGGAGGGGTTTTTTCCGCCGTGAAAAACAGCTGTTTTGCGCTGTTTTTGCGGCTTTACAAGTCCCGGAGCTCAGAGCCTCCGAATGAGCTATATCGACCCCAAGGCAGCCACCGGAAGTCGTATCTTGTTTTAATAAGAAAGTGAATACTCAAGGAATAGGGAACATAAATAAAACATCTAAATCAGTTAGCCCAGGTAATTCAGTGCTAGCTGTCCCAGTTGCCCATAAGCTACATTTTTTCCATTTCTTTTCACCGTGTCCCATTAGAATCCTGACTATATTGCCAATAGTCAGAAGTGATAGGAATTATTCCAAACATTTGGAAATATATCCAGATTTGGAAAGACTGGTCTACATTAACTAGCAGTTTTCCAGAATTTCGGGCAGGAATTTTTCCCAGTCTTACATAAAGGTGACAGCTGATGCTCCACTGAACCATAGCCCATTTCTAGCAAGAGTATGATATGGAGGTATGTAGAGAATCCTTTTTTTTTTTTTGCAGCCTTAATAACAATAAAAAGGAAGACAATACAAAATAGTAAGGAAAGAAGATTAAGAACAGATCTCAAAAGATGAAAAAGATAATAAAAAGTAGCCTGCTTCAAACTCTGCTGATGTATAAATCTAATTTACAACAGTTTTTACAGCTCATCTATTTTAATAAACGTTTTTCTAGTTTTTAAAAAAATTACAAAATCTTATGGGTTATAATAGAAGTCCATTTATATTGATCTGATTAAGATGAGTAAGATAATTATTTTGATGTTATCTTTGGTACACTAAGTTACACATTCTTGCATTGTTATTTGAAATAGATTATGTCATATTGATGTCATAATGCTGGCTTAATAGTCAGTGTGTTGCCATTGAGTGGTCATCTGAGCCATTTGTGGCTTATTAGCCAAACTCAGCATGTGAGCTTGAATTGACTTTACCATGGCAGCACTCTCTGACCTTTCCCAGGAAAACAGCCAGACTCTCACATCTACATGTTAAACTAAGTTTAGCAAAGCATGTGACTGATGGCTTGCCTGCTCACATCTGCTGTAGTTTGTGGTACATCCAGTAATAAACCAGCTTTATGGCTTAACATAGTATGTACATTGCTTTTCCATTCCTTTATTTTTGCAATTTCCTTGGATTTTCAATTAAGCCACATAATTCCTTTGGAAATTAATGATGTGTGTTGAATCCAAGATACGGTTGCTGAGGTTTTTTTTTTTTATGTTCTCCTTTCCAAACTTATGCAAAGTCACATATAAAGTAAGTACGGTAACCCCAAGTAAGCTTCACTAAAGAATAGGAGACATTTAAATAGCACACACGTTTGTCAGATATCTCCAAGTAATTTAGAGTCAAATCACAAGTATATTAATAATACAATAAAATGATTAAATAGCACAATACAATGATTAAAAACTAAAAACTACAACATAATTAATAAACTAACGGGCAATTAGATAGTTAAGAAGGAAAGTCTAGATGAATAGATATGTATTTAATTGATGATAGAAATAATCCATGTTCAGAGAGATTTTGTCACATAGCAAGGACCAAAATGGAAGACTTCTTTGTATATCCCCATTAACTCAGCATCAGCAGGCCACAAAGACATAATCAAGACATCTTCTGCAGAATACAAAGCACAAAGAATCCATAAGCATCTCCTGGCAACTTGATCCCTCTGTAAGGCCTTAGAAATCAGCCTAAAAAACTGAATGGGGTTTGATAATTGATAAATGGGTGTAGATTAGCTTTGATCCCATTCAAATTGTTGATTTAGTTCAAATGATCAAATTGAAGGGTTGATTTGGGTCAATCTAATTAGGGAACCAAATCTGTTTCCAAGATCAGATAGAATTGTCTTGTGAATCTTGCCTCCAAATTTGCTTCACATAGCAATTAATTAAACTTTCAGCACCATATTAGCAAGAATCTTCTGAGCAGATCTCTGTGTTAGTCAGTCTGGTCCTCAAACAGCAGCACAAGCTCCTTTCCAGCTCATCCATAATGTCAAATTTAGTTTACTTCATGTCTTGGTATCTCTACACATTTCCTTACTTTCCTTACATTATTAGTTGCAATTGGCACAGATGATGAAGTGATTATCATAACGAGTTTCATGCAATACTGAAAATCTACCTAAGAAAATGCAAAGAATAATCCAGATGGTAATCGGGAATCAAGACTTGACTTGAAGTCACCAAAAAAAAGAAAGTACTATATAACAACAGTGAACTTTGATTTGGGGCTGTTGTATTCAACAAATTGAATCCAAAGTCCATGTTAGTATAATCCACTTTCAGATTCCTCCTTTCCCCCCCTAAATTTAAGGCATCCTGGCAAATATTTGTATATAAATTATACATGTTTCCTTTAATTCAGTGGTTCTCAACCTTTTTCAGGTTGAGACCCCACTTGCACCGCCCATGCGCGCCGCGACCCCAACCCGGGCGTGCGCGCGCGCAGGCGCATGCGACGGGCCGATCCGCGTATGCGCAGCACACGCGCAACGAAAAAACAAACAAACAAACAAAAACAAAATGGCGGACCGTGACGGGCCAATCCGCGCATGCGCGGCACGCGCACTGCGAAAAAACAAACAAAAAAAACAAAATGGCGGACCGCGACGGGCCGATCCACGCATGCGTGGCGCGCGCGACGGCCCGAACTGCGCATTCGCAGCGCGCGCGCGATGAAAAAAAAACAAATAATAATAATAATTTTAAAAAACAAAATGGTGGACCGCGATGGGCCGATCCGTGCATGCGCGGCGCGCGCGTGACGGCCCGAACCGCGCATGTGCAGCGCGCGCGCGATGAAAAAAAAAACAAAAAAACAAAAAAAAATTAAAAAATGGCGGACCGCAATGGGCCGATCCGCGCATGCGCGGCGCACGCGATGGCCCAAACTGCGCACACACGGCGTGCGCGCGATAAAAAAAATTAAAAACAAAATGGCAGACCGCGGTGTCCGGCGACCCCCGCGAAACGGTCGTTCGACCCCAAATGGGGTCGCGACCCATAGGTTGAGAACCACTGCTTTAATTAGACTCATGTATTGGACCATATTTAGAAAAGGCTGATTGCCAGCCTTCCGCAGTTGAATATATTGAGACCTATAACTCTTAGAATTCTTAGAACTGGCTCAGTCAGAATTCTGGGGATACCAAGTGGAGATTTCTCTCATAAAAGAAGGCAGTTAAGCCAAATTCCTTGTACTAAGACAAAGAAGGTGATTTAGATATAATTTTGAATAACAATTTGTAGTTAAACAATATTAAGAAAAGGAAATATATTATGCACATTTGAACTGTGAGCAAATACAAACTACCGTAGAAGTATTAGCATCTAGTTCAGTGGTGGCGAACCTATGGCATGGGTGCCAGAGGCGGCACTCGGAGCCCTCCCTGTGGGCACACATGCCGTTGTCCCAGCCTCGCCTCCCCCTGCAACCCCGTCCTCTCCAGCAGCCCTCCTGAAGGAGAGTCACCCCTGAGCATGGCCCATGCGGAGCAGCGCAGCCAAGGACATGGCAGCCAGGCAGCGTAGACAAGACTTTGATGCTGTAGGGCTCGGGCAGAGGGCGTGACCGCCATAGCGCTGCTGGGCTGCCTGGCCGATCTGCGATGGACCCTGGAGCCAGTGAGTGGCCGTGCGGGCAGGCAGTGTGGGGGATGGGGCAGAGCGGGGGTGGGGCAGGGGGTGGAGCGGGGCCGGGGCCCGTTTTTGGGCACTCGGTCTCTAAAAGATTTGCCATCACTGATCTAGTTAATAGAACAAGTGAGCTAAATTTATTAGACTGTATTCGGTGTTTAATATTTTAATACATTTGAGCTTGTATTTGGTATATGTCTGTGTGTATGACATTCAATTGTAGATATCCAATCCCTCTTAAAAGAGAGACATCAGTTGATAAGATGTAAAATAGCCTTGTGCTGACATCTGAAGAAGTAAAAAAAATAGAAGAGATAAATTATACAAAGTATCAAGATCCACCTGGGGATGAGTTTTGTGGTCCAGCTGACCATAAACATGCTAAAATGACATGAGTAACAATTTTGGGGCAAAGAAATGGCTTATTAAAGAGCACCTGTGGAGTTTTTTTTAACTAGGATTTTATTGCACAGAATAGTAACTGAACAATCAAGTGTCCATCAAACATAGAAGCATGATCTCTGAACATTCTTCTTGTTATATAATTTTAGACCTGGGCCTAATTTTGTTTTGGTGAGGGAGAACTTGTTAGATGGAAATATCTATTATGCTTTTGCTGAGCAGGGCCTGAGACTTCTGCTCCTGTCCTAAATGTATTCGTGCCTCTGAAAAATATTGTCCCTAGGAGAATGGTGTTTCAGACTACTATTTATTTAAGTCACAGTTGCGAGCTGTCTCCCTCTTCATCAGTATGTATTAAAACCTGAACTGCAATATCCTTCGAGTGATATACCGTACTATAGTAGTTAGGAATATGAGCCTTGATTCCATCAATATCTGAGCTATAAATTCCCTGGCTATTCGTTTGTTCTTCATTCAGTCATTTGTTCACTCAAAAACATATATCTTGTTTTCCCTCTAAAAAAATAACAGAAAGCCGTTTATTGAGATAAAATATGTATTCCATAAAACTTAACCTGCAACATGGAAAAACAAAAAGAAAACAGCCAGCTTCAGAAAGTAAATAAAAAACTGAAGATTGCTGTAAACAATAACTCATAGCCCGACTCTAACATACGCAAAGGCACAGATCAAGGAAAACGGCTGTAATACACATATGTATTAAGGAGACAAATGTGAATCAGTGGAAGGCATTCTTCACAAGCAGATCTTGGTCATAAGTCTAAACATGAAACTTCATAGAGTACAGGGCAGGGTGTAGTGGGGGGGCAGTCATAGGTCTATATTAGATGCAGAAAGTGGGTTCAAGTCCACCATCAACCATGGAATCTCACTCGGTGTCTTTGGATCAGTTATGTTGTCTCTTAACCTACTGCATGAGATTTATGAATATGCAAAAATAATACTAGATGTACACTGTTTTGAGATCCTGGAGGAAAAGTAAAAACTAATCTAACAATTTGGCAAACAACTCTTTCCTCAACCTCAGCTGAAATCATAGTTAGGCATGTCTAATGGGTACTAAGGTGGCAGGATACGTAAGATTCTGGCTCATTGCTGCTACTAGTAGTAGCATCTGCCTACAAAGAATGCTTTGTATATAGGGGCATCTCAGAAAAAGAAGATTGTTGTTGTTGCTGCTGTTATGAAACAGAGACTAAACTAAAATCAGTATATTGTTTTATGTGGCACAGATAGCAATTTGGCTCACTTGGAAAAGTAACATTAGAAAGGAGGTACAGTAAATGTAGCTGTATGTCTCAACATGTGGAAGCAGCTGGCTGATCTTTGCGGCTGAGCAGAATTGAGCCTGGCTGGTCTTAGCTGAGAGAGTCCCACAAAATGGCTGTAAAATGCATTTCTGTATTGTTGCCAAGAAAAGTTGTAAACATGGCCATGAGATTATGAAACGCTAAGCTCAACCTGAAAGAGACTTTGTTTTAAATCAGTGTTTTTCAAATTTAACAACTTTAAGATGTGTGGACTTCAACTCCTAGAATTCTCCAACCACACGTCTAAAAGTTGCCAACTTTGAAAAAGACTCATTTAAATATAATTGGAGCTTCTCTTGATCTCTGCTAAACCCTGAAAATTATTGCACATTTATATAAGATTTATTAGAAATTTTGAACTTGGGTGAACAATATTCATGTTGTGAGCCGCCCTGAGTTCTCCGGAATAGGGCGGCATAAAAATTAAATTAATAAATAAATAAATTAAATTAATAAATAAATAAATTCAAATCCTTGATGTGGTCTCATTTGAAACTTGCCTTAGCTCTTTAACTGCAAAATGGCAATATTAAGGAGATGCCTCACAAAATTGTTGTAAAAATCTCCAATGATATATTTTGAATTAAAATGAATAGTAACTGCAATTCAAAACATGTATATCACTGCCCTCTGCTGCAAAAAAACCAGAACTGCTTTGTTGATCATAGGAAGAGGTCCTTGTCTTTTCTAGCATTTAGATTTGTCGTAATCTGAAGGCAGAAACTGGAAAGCTAGGTGGGCAGTAGCAAAACAAACACCACCAATCCCCCACTTATTCTGTTTGCCTAGAGTGGCAACTGTTAGCAAGTGCCTGTTAGCAAGTGCCTAGTTCCCCGGCCAACCTAGCAGTTTGAAAGCATGCAAATGCGTGTAGATAAATAGGTACCACTTTGGTGGGAAGACAACTGAGTTCCGTGTGCCTTAGCCTTTAGTCATGCTGGCCACATGACATGGAAGCATCTTCTGACAACACTAGCTCCCTTGGCTAAGAAACTGAGATGAGCACCATCCCTTAGAGCTGGACATGACTGGACAGGGGGAACCTTTACCTTTACCTTTAGTTCCCCTACAGAAGGACCCATGCATGGCAAATAGAATGGAGAAGAGAACATTTGATTTCAGCTTTATAACATTTCACTTCCTTGTTGATATATGGGGTCCAGGTCTCAAGATTGATTAACATAAATCTTAAGCAAGGAACAACAGCACTTTGAACACTAGGTTAGCAGAGAAAGAAAGTGATTTGAACCTTTATGACAATCCTGTCTGCAAGGGTTTGACGTGTCTTTTTCTGAACCTTTTGGAAGTGTCTAGCTAGCTGTTTCCAGAGGCAAAGTTTGTTTTATTTATGAAAGGTTTCCTTCAAGAATGAATAAAAAATTATCGCAAGTGAAAAAGTTAGTGGCCTTACTGCACATATGTAAGAGAGGAGTGGAAGGCTTTCCATGCCTATCTTTCAAGCCACGTTACAGAAATTCCTTTAGGTTTATAAGACAGAAATAACTGACACCAGTTCAGGATCTGAGAAGCTGTCTGCTCAGCTGGTGTTCTACTGAGGATGTCTTGCTATCCTCATAAAGCAGCGGTTCTCAACCTGTGGGTCGCGACCCCATTTGGGGTCGAATGACCGTTTCGTGGGGGTCGCCGGACACCGCAGTCTGCCATTTTTTTTGCCCATTTCCCCTTGGCCGTCGTGCGCGTGCCGCGCATGCGCGGTTCGGGGCATCGCGTGCGCGCCACGCATGCGCGGTTTGGGCCATCGCACCACACATGCGCGGTTCGGCCCGTCGCGCCATGCATGCACGGTTCAGCCCGCCGCACACGCACCGTGCATGCGCGGTTCACCCCATCGCGCCGCGCATGCACGGCGTGGGTCAGGGTCGCGCCACGCAGCCGTGTTACAAGTGGGGTCTTGGCCTGAAAAAGGTTGAGAACCACTGTCGTAGAGCATGCGCGGCGCGACGGACCAAACCGCGCATGCGCGGCACGACGGGCCGAACCGCGCTTGCGCAGTACGCACGACAACCCGAACCGCACATGCGCGCGACGGCCAAGGGGAAACGGGCAAAAAAAATGGCGGAGTGCGGTGTCCAGCGACCCCCACAAAACGGTCGTTCGACCCCAAATGGGGTCGCGACCCACAGGTTGAGAACCGCTGTCGTAGAGGATAGTACAGATAGTCCTCACCTATAACAGCTCATTTAGTGACCATTTGAAGTTACAATGGCACTGAAAAAAGTGACTTATGACCATTTTTCACACGACCATTATAGCATCCCCATGGTCACGTGATCAAAATTCAGATCCTTCGCAACTGGTTCATATTTGTGATGGTTGCAATATCCTGTGATCATGGGGTCACCTTTTTTGACCTTCTGACAAGCAAAGTCAATGGGGAAGTCAGATTCACTTAACAACTTTGTTACTCATTTAGCAACTGTAGTGAATCACTTAACAACTGTGATAAAGAAAGGTCGTAAAATGGGGCAAAACTCACTTAACAAACGTCTTGCTTAACAACAGAAATTTTGGGCCCAAGTTGAAGACTGCCTGTATTTGTTTTTGTGTTTTATGAATTTGGTTAACTTATTGAATTATTTGTGTATTTCTGACAAGTTTTCACTCTAAGTCACTCTGAGATTTTAAACGAAATGCAAAGCAAAGCATACATTTAAAAATAAGTACTTTTTCCCCAGCCAAAATGAACATTCAGAACTTTGCACCACATTTCAGGGAAATTATGCTTTAGCACTCAACACTGATTCCACATGAGATGTTGAATTACTTTTTACAAGCTCTGAAAAACATAGCCTGATAGAAAATAAGGGGCATCATCATTATCTCAGTAGAAGAAAGATTATTGTTCCCCATCATCCCACTAAAAGCTACCTTGCTTGGGATCTCTTGTCTGCAACTAGGGAATGGAAAGAGGCTAAGAGAATCAACCTGGAAGTGGTTGTTAATAGCTTCCTTACAGTAGAAACAAAATGGGAACTTAAAGGCTACATTTGTTTTTTGTGGCATATAATTTTGTAAACTAGACTAGAGTAAATTCAGAGTCATGCATGTCCAAAATACAATGGGATAATTTTTTGACAAACACAAACAAGTAAGAGGGGAAAGACCATGAAATGGTAGCAGTAGCAATCAGAGAGCCTTATTTCCATGCTGAGCCTGAAGGAATAAGTCTGTTGCATTGAAAGCTGTTTTAGTAATAGCTTTATCTTACCATTATAATATCCCCAATTTAATGGACCTGAGTTTAGGAAGCTTTGGATCCAGGGCAAAATTTTCATACAGTATGTTTTTGAGCCTGAATAAAACTCCACTCACCATGTTACCTGTGCAAAAAATAATAATAAAATAGCATGCATAAAATCGCGTTCTATCTTTTGTATGCATAAATGCATAAAATGTACATTCTGTGCTAGCATAGAAATATGCAAAATATGGACTTAATGGACATTTTTGTGTAACCAATAGCTCTTGCTTCTGTTTATCTGTTAAATGGATAGTTTATCTTGCCACGGTGAGCTCTGATAGGTGTGATTTAAGAACTCTTGTAGCACTTTATTTTTGGCTAGGTATTCTAAAGTGTTAAATGTTGTAGGCTTGGAAGGCCAAATATTTTGGTCGGTGCAGTTCAGTATACATCTCCCAAAGGCAGATGTACTGACAAAGGTAGATGTCCCAAAGCTATATTCATGCTTTCAAATCTGGTGAATACATTAATTGCTGCTTAGGGCTGGCATTCTCCCAGTACAATTAAGATCCTAATAGATCAACAATTACAGACATGCACTGTGGGGAAGGATTAAATTGATCCCAGTTAACCTCAAGGCTCTGAACTGCATCAAGTTCTAATATCTTAGCTCTTTTGCTATTAAAGCCCTGAAAAAGGCTTTGACTGAGGAGGCCTTTTTCTGGCCTTTACTGTATCAATTGTTCTTAGCCATCCTGCAGAGGTTTGAATGCCCTTAACACCAAGCATCATCACTCTTTCTTGCAACCTTCCCCAACCCGTATCCCACCTTCCAGATGTTCTGGGATAGCAACTTGTAGACTTTCAAGTCATCACAGGTAAAGTGCACGCTGGTTAAGAAGTCTGACAATTGCCACCAGGAAAGCACTAAGAGGGAAGCTCTTTAAGTTGTCTTTTGATCTAGATAGATCTTTCACTTGCTATTGTATTAACCAGTAGCCTTTGGCCAGAATTTGGCAAGGATTGGATTTATTCCTCATAGCATTTGACCCTTGATCATGCTTTCAAAACAAAAAACTGTGCACTCATTCTTGTGGCCCTCAGAAAGGGCAGAAGTTGAGTTTCCCTAATATAGTGGGTGGGTGTATTTTACTCTGTTAGACATAGACATAAAACAACTAGAAAGCTGTAATTGTATCACTTAGCCTTGCCAACTGCTCTCACTGCTGAGAAGGATAAAAGTAGAAGTTTTATTTCAGTTAATGACCAATAAATAACAATATAAAATATAGTAGGGTTCAAATAAGGTATATTTATAAAACTGTTGTGCAGTGATATAACAGAATTATAAGAATTAAATCTATAAAATCAATATGATTTAATAGCAAAACCTAAAAGGAATATATTAACTTTCCTTGCTAAAGCTAGTGTTTATAGTAAAATACATGAATACTTTGTTATAGTTCAAGCTAAAATATATAATGCTCCACATGATATATAAAAACTTGAGCATCCAAAGTTGATTTCTCATTTCACATTTTGTGGGATATCTTCTATATACTTTGTGGCTTCCTGTGGTGTGCAATGTCACCCCCACATACTTAAATAATTTGTTCAGTTGCAGGGCATGCCCATTTGGTGTCCATCTTTGGATTTTAGGGCACTTTGCAAAAATTATTTTCTTGATTTCCAAAGCACCTGAAGGCAGGACAAGAAGGAGCGGATGGAAACTGACCAAAGAGAGAAGCAACCTAGAACTAAGGAGAAACTTCCTGACAGTTAGAACAATTAATCAGTGGAACAACCTGCCTCCAGAAACTGTGAATGCTTCAATACTGGACGTTTTTAAGAAGAGACTGGACAGCCATTTGTTTGAAATGGTATAGGGTTTCCTGCCTGAGCAGGGGGTTGGACTAGATGACCTCCACGATACATTACCTGTAAATTAATGATGTACCAAATATTCCAAAATCATTAGCTATATTTAAATAATGCATAATTGACACGCAAAGAAGCATAATATAGCCTTACCAGATGGCTGGTAGGATAATGCTTAGTTTGCATCAGCACATTGAACAACAAGCTACTCACACCCACTTTAGCCAAGTTCAGTGTATTTTATAAACCTAGTCTGTGTCAAACAATCATTCTGACCTATATCACTCTTTTGCTCAAAATCCAATAATGATCCAATATTGTTTCGAGGAAAAGTGAGAAAAATTGACTCATTGATGGCAATCCTATAATGGTATGGTTTGTGTTCCTTGACCAAACTGGTCTTTTTGCTCTCAGCTTATATGTGTTTCATGTTGTTTAATGAATACATTTTCTCTCTCCTTGTTGGTAAGACTCAGAGGAATGACAAGTGGCAATCTGAGACGGTGTGCTTGCATGTAACTGAGCTATAGCTGCCCATGATACCATGTTTGACTAAAGAACAAGAACATCTCTTTATCATATGGAGGTTTATTTTCTTTTTTTCATCCAATGGCAAATACCCAGAAGAAGAAACAGATCATAGTTGGGATCCCAAACTGGCTACCACAGTTCTGTTGTTTTCTGAAATGTAGCTGACATTGAGCTGGAAGATGGTGGGATGACTTTCACATCTGCTTTTCCATAATTGTTCATTTCCTAAAGAGGACAAGCAACAAGTTTGAGGCACCTGAGAGTCTGCCGATTCTCATTCACTTCCTCTCCCTGCTACCTTCCAAATGTGCTTTACTATAATTTCCACCATCCCTCTCAGAATGATGGGTATGTTGAGCCTGGAAGTTGGGAACCATAGACCAATGCATCTGAAGAGCAGCAGATTAGGAAGTCTGGCTTAACTCAATGGGGAGCATAGAAAATACATAAAGGTGAGAAGCAGAAGCTTCAAGTGGTAATATATTTTTGGTTGGCAGGTGTTGTTTCCAATATTAGTGGAAGCTGCTACAAAATAAAATGGAGTGTGGGGGGGGGCTTAATTTTAAAGGGCAGCAGAGGACCCTTGTTGTGTTGCTCTTATTGAGAGCCTAATTGCTTTTATATTGTCCAAGGTATATTATACAAATCATACTACTTACAAGGACTTTTTGTCATCAGTGTTTTTAAAAACAGGAATAAGATAACCATAGTATATTGAACAAGGTAGAATTAGATGTAAATGAAATCCTACTTAAAGAAGCCCTACTTAAATCATTGGAACTTTAGAGACCTTTAAGTTAAAGTGATTGATTGTGGTAAGTCAGACTCCATCAGAATTCAATCCATTTAAATTTGAAATGGTGTTTCTTAAAAATGGGACTATTCTATGCAAAGTAGGTAATGCATACATATTCTGTAGTGTTTGATCCGAAGGATCAAAATATCCTCCAAGGATATTTTTATCAAAGAGAAATATGAGACCTGGACTTTTCTCCTTGAGGCACTGTCTCTCCTGAACTGGCAAGACTAAAGTCATAATTTCTCACAAGGCAGAATGCCAACGTTTGAACTTCTATAGTATGGGTGTGTGTGATGTCATAGCACAATCATGGCATATTTTCAATATGTTTTTGCTTCTGAAAATGAGCTTAAGGTCTAAAACCAGACATTTTAGTTGTATTATTACACATTTTTTAATATCTTTTGGTGAGAAGTTGCACAATTTGCTTTTTCTATAAACCAGCCAAAACATCTATAATGATATCTTTATATCTAAATGTACAAGTATAGCAAAAATGGAGGCAGAGGTACTCCAAACCTTTACTGATAATCCAATCTAAAAGATACGTTCTCTCTAGACATCAGTCCATATGTATTTTAAAGCACTTCCATCTTTCTCATTCTTTTCTGCCTCTTCAGAATAACAAAATGCTGTTATTCAGATAACCATGTATACACATTTCAGCAGATGTCAAAGCTCTTCTATATATACAGTACATGTTATACCACTGGAATGCCAAGATTGCTGTTATCAGAAAATTATTTCCTAGCCTATTTTGAATTATCAACCAAATATTCTGAATTATTATTTTTTATCTGTTCCGAAAAGGAATGGCCTTGTAAAAACATATTTGCTTGATAATATCATGGTTGAATGGCTATAGGCTCAAAAGAACTTAAAGAATTAGCCTCTGTGCACTAACAAATGTTCAAAGATTGTTTTTCTGGCAGAACAAAACTAACAGCGATGAGCACAGTTAGGCTAGAAATATATTTGATACAGGCTGGAGAAATTTTCCTCTGTGCTCTACTGCTGTAAATAAAAACAGAGGAAATTAAAGATCTGTGCAGGGCACAACAGCTAAGTAGGTACTTCATCATAAAAAAAACCTTGATTGCTTTGGGCATCTATTTTTTATCAAACGCTTTTGGTGATATCTTCTAGAGGTACAGCACCAAAATATAAGCAATTCCAAATCTAATCACACAAGAGAGCAGTATTTTGGGAAGATTTTTATTACTTAGTCACAAATGTGACAAACACCCACGTCTAACATCAGCAAAAAGTATACAGTGCGCTTGCAAAGACTTTTCTTTCAAGGAACACTGTTCATAGTATTCCATAGTACTTTTTAATCAAAGCTGTTTGCAAAAAAAATAAAAACCCAACCTTGATTTAAGCTATGTAAGCTAATTTCTGTGAGAACAGTATTCCCTTGTGCCTTAAAAAATTAAATGTATTCTCAGCAATTGCATTATTTTTGAAAATGTAATGTCAGTTCACATATATTAACACAACGCTGAAAAGAAGATATGGGGAAATGAATAGAAGTTGTGTCCAAGATATGATTGAGTCTCCAAAACTTTCTGCCATGACTATGTGTTTAACATTCCCCCACAACACACACACTTAAAGGGAAGTAAAAAAAACTAGGACTATTTATATTGGTCATTTCAGAATGTTAAAACTATCAGCTCATTTTATCAAGTGGGACCTGGACTTCCATATTATCCCAATAGCATCATTAGCTAAATATTGTGATGTAAATAGAAATATGAACAATTTTGAGTAAAGTTTGTTGAGCATCAAAATACAAGTTGTGTGTGTGTGTGTGTATGTGTTTGTGGTGTTTGATGCTAATTATCCTCAAAGACAACAAATACTGAAAACAATGGAAAGAGAATGTATATAAACTGAGATACATTTATGAGTGATGGGTTGTGTTGGGCAGAAGATATTCATTGGTCCTGTATACCAACAAGAATGATGTACTGGTAGTCCTTGTTTAGCAATCACAATTGGGACCCTACTCAATTGTTAAGTGAAGCAATTGGTAAGTGAAACCATAGTTATGCTTGTGACTTTAGCTTTTCTTTGCTTTACAGACCTGCAAAAGTTGTAAATCCAAGGATTGGTCATAAAGTAACTTTTTCATCACTGTTGCAACTGTGCATGGAACTAAATGAGGAAGTCACTAAGCAAGGACTATCTGTATGTAATTAGCATTATCAGGTTTCCTGTGTCAGGTTCATACATATATAATAGTAAGATAATGCTGCACCAACCTTTAAGAAGACATGTTTTAAAAGTGAAACAAATCTTCAAGTGATGTTATTTAATGACCTAAGAAATTCTTGAAATTAGAAATGAAACAGATAATTTCTTCATAGCTACTACAAAATTAGTAACCCCAAATAAGAAATACTGAATAACCCGTATCCTATTAGGTCATCATTTAAGATACATTTCTTTACCTAAATGGAGAAACAGATTGACCACTGGTGGAGCAGAAACGACTTCCAACTTTGTGCTGGCTTTCCCATTACATTGATTGTGGAAGCTGGCAGGGACTATCAGGAATTACTCTTCTTCTTCTTGACTCACCTGTAGAGTTGCCTGCCACTTTGCTGAGGGGAAGGGGAGCAAAGAGAGCCTGGATTATGAGGAAAACTGCATCCCTGCTCCCCATCTGCCTATCACCAAAAATACCTTCTCTCCAGGGAACAAGAAGGCCCATCTATTGACTGCTGTGTGCCCCAACCAGTCCTACATCACAAGCTGGCATTCAAATTGCTCTCTCACCCTTCCCTTGCTGGCCATCACTGTTAAGAGATTTCAAATTTCACTCTCAGTTTTAAAAATGCCAATTGATACTCACCTGTTGGGCCTTGCTGACTGAATGCAGAGACCAGAGGGAAGTGGGAAAGAGGGTGAGGATATGGCCCTCTCATCTTTCCTTGTGCCGTGCAACTTATGGGGTTGTGGAAAGGGTAATTTGAAGGGATAACACTAACACCTACAGATGCGTTCTTAATTTGTAGTCATGCAGGAACATATTTGCAAAGTACATATTGTATATTTGGGGAAATATTTTATCCTGCCATTGATCAATCAGCTGAAATTTTGAATATTCTAATAACTGGAAAACTAGATTTGTTTAAAAGACAGAATGTATGTCATCAGTCATTTTTATAGTATAATCCTTCATATCTCCAAGATCATAAGGAAGAAAGCTTATTCCATAGTAGAACATATGATTTGGATTAGAATTTTAATATTTTAAGACTCTATGTTGGTGTTTATCTCAACCATTTTAATATTTGTAAACTTCAACTCCCATGCTGGCTGGGTGATTCTGGGAGTTGAAGTCCATACATCTTAAAATAGCTGAGATGGAGAAACACTTCTCTACATTAACCCCATCCAACAAAACTTGAGTCTCATATCTTGTCTCCTCTTCTTGGCACAGCCACTGGATTTTTGCAGCAATTAGTGACCTGTTCATTTCCTACAGATTGTTGCCTTTCTTCATCTTGGGCCTTTACACAATTTGTCAAAACAAGCTGCCAAGGAATTCCCTGTTTTGATGCTTCTTTTTGTGCATGTACACACAAGCACATACCTAGGACCCACTCCTCCAAGTTCTTCTTTGAGGGCATGGGAATGTAGGAAGAAGAGCTTTTTCTGTCGGTATAAGAAAAGCTGGGACAAAAGCAGAGATGCTGCAAATACTGTATATCTCTCAACTGAAAGAAGCTTTGGTTACTGTTAGGAATAAATCACCATAGCCAAGACCTGTTCAGGATGAAGAATGGTTTTCATAGATTTTCCTAATATGATTTGCCCATTGCTATTGCCTAAGAGTCTGTATTCATGTGGGTGTCTGGGTGTCTGTGTATAAATCACTGCATTACTTCACTCAAACCATGTGACAGGTATTCAGTTTAAATTGATTAAGGCTGATTCAACTTCTCCAGTTATGTTGAGCCACTGTCAGCAAATAGTTGATCATTTAAAACCAGAACAAAGGTAGGAAAACTCTAAACTAATTTTAACTCGCCAACAACATAGCTTCTGGGTTGATATGGAATGTAGAATAGCATGTTGTACAGTTAAAAATTTGACAAGGAGAGCAAAACTCATTAGGAAGAAAAGGGAATATAAACTTCTTCTAAAGCACAAGAAAACATTTCATTAAATGCAATAGATTCTGAACAACCAACATTATTCTAGAAATTGGTAAATGATCATCTGAGTGAAGAAAATAAGTCTTACAGGCTTGAGTGTCTAAAGTGGAATGGGAAAACCATTACACTAGATTGTTTGCTTGTCATCTCACTTCAGATAATTCTCCAATTAATCTAAAACTTTGTGTTGCTACACCCTGGTCCCCTGAGTCATTAAAAGAAATTGAACATTTGATACTGGCACTGCCATCAGGCAAAGCCTCTGGAGAAGACTATATCTTGGTAATTTATTAAAAGCTGATATATTGAGAATTTAAATTTTCATTTTCCTAATTTTTCAGCTTCAGTTAATGCTTTGGGGGAAAAGCAATTCACACCATGGACAGTTAAGATAGGAAACATAACATGATATAGCAAAATATTATACGGAGTATGCAGATTTTGCAATAGGCAATCTCCTGGTTAGTGTCCGCATTAGCATACGAAATTGGTTATCATGAAGGAACTGAGAAGTAGGCAGTAAAAACATTGTTTTATGAGATGCACCTTAATCCATTACTGCCAGCAAGAATGAAGTCATATCAGTGAACCTCTCAAAAAATCAATTATAACATTAGGAAAACATTCAATCAGGATAGCAACAATTTTGATACGTAGTTAGGTTTATGTACATAATGCACAGACTTCATGTATCTCTTTAAGGTGACCTTTAGGGTGGATGTACACCTAGTAGTTATCTGATCCTGATAAGCACTTTTTAAAACATGTTTCTCCCTTATGTTTGTTTTTATTAACACGGCAATCTGTGCCTCTAGGTTTGTTGGGGTAATAAATGCCCAGAGGTAACAACCACTGGCTACTGATAGTCAACACAGGACCAAGAAAGAATTTCAGCTGAAAAGAAATTACTGCTTAACCATTTTCATACAGGCTAATATTCTATAGGCACTAATGGGATCAGAATTTTGCTCATCCCCTTGATTCTTGTTGAACTTTTCAGTGTTCTATAAGTTATTTTTTTACTGTCCTCTTTGAATCTGAGCATTCTTCTCTATTTAAGTAGAGACCATTTATTGAAAGGTAAAATAAGGAGCGGACACTAGCAAACTTTTCTTGTTTAACAAGAAATCCTGCTATTAGAAATCTGTGTCTTGTTTTGATATATCATATATAACTTTGCTTTTGCATGCTGTACAAATTAGTTAAATCATCCTTTGAAATTAAATTTACAGAGATTATAGTGTGCACAAGCTGGACTTTAACCTCCAGCTCCTTGTCCCATATGGAAAATGTCTCTCTTATCCTATTCAGTTTGTCTATAATCTCCTAGAACCTGTTGTGACTTTTAAATGTCCTCTCAGATTTTAAATCCACCTTGCCATGCGTGTAACTCAACAGATTATCTTCTCCTGGGCAGGCAAACAAAATTAACTATTTATCCTAGTGCAACTTGATTAATTGCAGAAGCCAAGAAAGTCAGTTTGGTTGGTATTTGGATGGGTCCTGCCCAGAAATTCCAGGGTGGTTGGCTAGACTGAGGAGTTGAGAAAAAAATCTCAGGAAGAAGGCAGTGATGAAGCACTTCCATAATACTGCCAATAAAATAGCATGCACATAATCAATGAGAATTGTATTTGGCAGACATCACCTTTTTACAAATATACACAATATTGTTAGGAGAATTCAAATGTTCCAATCAATGAGAATCCCATCATTGCAAGCATATTGACAATCTGATTTTATTTGGAGGATGCCACGGGATGTTTATGGCATTTTCTAATATTTATGTTTAGTTACAAACATACAGGTTGAGGTAGTTGGAATCTAATTTAATTCCAACTCAACAACAGCCTCAGATTTTGAGGGGACCACTGTGCCATAGAATTCTCATGATAAACTTCTCTGCTCTTGAGTTCCGTTCTAGTATGCACAGACTTGCATGTACATTCGATTTATTTATTCTCTTCATCTAGCAGGGTTGTTGGAGAAGAAGCTCTAAGACAGGGGTGTCAAACTGCTGGCCTGCGGGCCAGTTGCATCATATGGAGACTGCACCCACTCCAGCTCCGGCAATGTAAAAAAGTCATGATATGTCGCGACACATCACATGACATGGCAAGTTTGACACCTATGCTCTAAGACAGACATGTCAAACACAACGCCCGGGGTCCGAATGCGGCCCGCAAAGTGGTTTCATGTGGCCTGAGAAGCCATCCTGGAAACAGTGAGGGAACGGCCCCCACTGCCTTGGCCCTGGTCAGGCCGGCCAGGAGCCAATGTACAATTTTGTGGTGGCCATCTATGGTGAAACACATTCAGTCTTAGCTCCACAAGGCTGTCTAGAAACAGCGAGGAATTAGCCCCTGCTGTGTCAGCCCCGCCCCCTGGGTGCATGCTGGGGAGGTGTCACCCTTTGTAAGGAATGAAGAAATGGACCATGCCTTGGCACTTGCCCCAGTCCCATCCCTTTCTGCCAGAGACCCTCAGATCTGCCCCATTCCTGCCCAGGCCCCCACAGGCACCCTTGACACGAATGATGTAGAGCTGGCCATGCCCACCCAGTAGGCCACACCCACTCCATCCACGCCCATCCAGTAGGCCATACCCACCTGGACCCCCCCGAGGGCAACCACAATGCTGATGCGGCCCTCAGTGAAATTGAATTTGATACCCCTGCTCTAAGAGAAAAGGACATTTCAGCCTATTACTTAATGTCTTTTGAAAGTGTCTTAGTTTCAGTGAGACTTATCATCTGAATGTCATGAGTGATCAACAATATTTTTTCAGGACATGATTACTATATTATTAATTTAATTATTATAATAATTGAAATGATAGAATATGAAGGAATTATTTAGACTATCAAATCCGACTTCCTGCTTACTGGAGGAATCCAAATTAAAGTATCTTCAACAGATGATTCTGATTGAAGAGGGGGGGCCATTATTTCTCTAGTTAAACTTTCAAATTGTTCTTAGTGTTGGAAAGTTTTCTCTAACATTTAATAAGAATCCATCTTTCTCTGACTTAAATAAATTATTTTGTTTCCTGCATTCTAGAATGATGGAGAATAGATTTGGATTTTTTTTCTAAGAGACATTCTTTGAGTTATTTGAAGAGCGCTATTAATCTTTTTTTCTTAGAATAAAATAGTCCCAGTTTCTTCAATCTCTTTTCAAAGTGTTGAAAGAAAAATCTTCATCAGAGTCCAGTCCAAGCTGGGAATAAACAAAATGGAGACTGCTTTAGAAAGAAAGTTGTAGTTTATTGAAGAGCAGAACCACAAGACGTGGCTCTGGAGCAGCTGACCACATGTAGCTGGGAGTGGTGGGTTTTTATACCTTCTTGGGCTTTTGTGTTTGGAGTTGTTCTTCTTATTCCTGTGGCATGAACTTTGACCTGAGCTTTTAAATGTGTCCTTTTTGGTATTCTGATGGTGGTGGGTTAATCCTATTATGTCCTAATATCCTGCTTCCTGGGACTGTGGCTGATGGCTATGTCCTGTGTTGGATTTTTCTGGGTGAGGGGTTGTTGGTTCTAGGGATCTTTATCTTTCTAATCCCATCAGCTCTAAGCTTCCTGGCTCCATCCAATCTTTTTGAAAGGATTATCAAATATGCATTTCTACAGAACTGGTTTCTGCTGAGTTTTTCGCTGGGGGGAGGGAGACGTTTCTGCCTTTCTAAAGATCTTCTCTATTATTCCTTTGGGGAAATACAATATTCTGCCTTTTTAATATCCCCCTCAAAATATTTCCTTCTCTAGGAGGGTGGGTTGGTGCTGACTTCCAACAAAAGGATTTAGTTTCTGGTTCCTGATCATTCTCCTTACCCTTCTCCAAATATTTTCCCATTTGTCTGAATCCTTCCTGAAGTATGGTGTCTAAAAGCATAATACTTGAGATGAGGTACAACAATTACAGTTCTGCAGACAGAACTTCTTTAAAAAACAACAACAACAAAAAAACACATGGTTGAAACAACTTCCAAATGAAGTCCATTCAACTTACATCCATTCACTTTAAGGTATTGGCAGTTTATCTTTAAAAGCTTAACAGATTCGGGCCTGGATTAGCTCAGAAGATTTGGGCCTGGGTTTGGATGGAAGGCTGTGAGAAAATCTCAGGGCCATAAAAGATGGGAAGATCTGGAAAACATTGTCAAAGAAGACAATAGCAAACCATATTTCTATCAAGAAAACTGCATGGATTTTAAACTTCATTTAAAGGACAGTTTACCTATAGTGAGAAGTTTTATATCCAAATATACTTTATTCTTTATACCGTTCCATCTTCCCTTAAAACACAATGGCCTGAGAATCAGCATTTCCACTACATAATTGGCTGTCAAACTGAAACTAAATTAATCAAGTAAAAATAGCAAATCGGGAAAACCCTTTACCCAAACTTCCTCAAACTTACAAATAAGTTACCCAGACCTAATCCACATATCAAAGGATATGGTCTACAAACATAAATAGAGTTAATTAAATTACGTCTCCCAGCGGAACTGCATGTTCACAAGAATACATACCTCCCCACATACACCCCCTCAAGTGTCATCCTAGAATCAGCACATAGATACTTCCACATACACTCAGGATAAGCTCCCTTATTTAATTGTGTCGCTTTACCCATTTCTCTGCAGCTGCCCCTAAAGGCAAACTGTTTGCTTTTAGGAATAAATATTTCTTCTTTCCTCACAGCTGTCTAGATCTCATTTTTATTTATTCTTGCACGGCCCTGGCTCAAGTTGGAACCCTAAATAATTCTTCTGACAATATCTAATGAACTGTTTTTGTTTGCTTCTTTAATTTTCCATTTCATATACATTGGGTTACGCTTAATACAAACCTTATTTTTATTCATAGTTATTAACTCATTTAATCCCTGGATTCACTCTGTAATCCTAGCATAAAGTCTGATGTTATATTTTATATATGGTAAATTAAATCTATAATTTCATCTCTGTTAAATCGTTATTGCTACTGTTATTTTAAGGAGTTTGGTTGCCATGATCCTTGAGATGTTTAGGAGTAACAAAATAGTAAATGTTCCTTAATGACTATGAATGGTCCACGGATGAGCAATTCATTTCCATAGTGGTGCTGAGACTAGAGCTTTGCAGAGAAATGTGAAAAAAAAACCCTGCAAGCTTGGATTTTGAAAGGGCAGACAGAACAGTGTTTTCAGATGGATTAAGGATGCTAGGCCTGTTTGCCTCCATGGTACCTTGTTTGAACAGTAAATGAATAAATAAACAAGCATTGAAAAGACACTGGAACCCTCCTGTATTCATGTATCCTTTACCACCTACTGTGTAGCCAGTTGAGAAGACAGAAAATGTTAATGGGAAAACAATTTATGCTAGAACACATCTTATTAAAGCAACCAGGAAAAGAACCAGCCAGGAGGTACAAAGTGAGATTAAAAAAACATAAATGTGATTTATCTTGACTTATCAGGAGTCCCTCAAGAATTAAAATTATTAGAATGACTGATGGTCTGAATGCCCTAAAATAGCTTTCACAATTTGACACCTCAGGGTATGTCATAATAAAACTCTTATCATCATTATGACCTATCATATATTGGATGGGAATGAGGTATAAGCCTCCAGGGTATCATCACCTGTTACAGAAAAGTATGAAAAGGGAAGGAGAAATCTAGGCCTAACTTTCTGTTCAATCTCCTTTCTTCACAAATCACTTGAAAATTAGACACCATGGTGTCTCATATTAAATGTTTGCTGCTTTTCTGTACAGTAAATCAGCATTTACGTAACTCAAAGTCAACACAATAACCATGCCTTTAAAAATTTCAACAGAGTATCTAACAGAGCTTGCAAATCACATTCTGAGAAGTTCTGATCTATGCAATTGTGTCTTGATATGACGATGGACTTGCTTTCAGGATTAAAGTCCCTTTTTGTGGGGAGGAAATCACCGTCCTCTACCAAAAACTGCCAAATGTTTCCTCCCAAAGGTAGCAAGTGACTCTTAGGATTGTCAGAGTTAGTTACCGTATGCTTTCTTCATAGTGTAGGAAAACAAACAAGCCAGTTTCCATGACAACTCCAGCAAAGATTGCTTTAAATGACAACAAAACAAGATAAAATTTCTACTGGAGGAGAGGGGAATATCTGCAAAAGCATGAGGGGGAGATTAAAAACAAGCAGATCTGGGTTTACCATTGACTTGTGTAAGTGAAGGGAATAAGATTCTGTAAAGTATTTGATAATTGTTGTAATAGCAATTAGTTTCTGTAGCACTTGTGAATCCTGGATTTGCAAAGGGTCTTGAAATCATTAATCTCCTTCTACTGTAATGTGAGCCAAAGATTCTCCTTCCTCCTCCCATTTAGGAAACATTTCCTTTGAGAAACTTCTTTGAGGTAGATTAGGACCTAAATGAGATAGAAGATATTTTGCAGATAGAGCTCACTGTCTATGTATAATTCTCACAATAACAGTTCATTCTGCACAGACCCTGGAGGCCATTTTATGACATCACACATAACTGCAAAAGGATCTGCTTGAAAATCATAGGAAAAATACTGTGCTTAATGTAATACTCAAGGGATCAATTAATGGAAGCAGTTAGTTCACAAATGTTAGCTCTTTCTTGCTCCAATCTTGAGAAAGCTAAGCATCCTCAGATGCTTGTATGCTTTCAATACGTCGTTTTTATAAAAGTAGAGTATAAAAAGTAAGGAAGAGTAGAGTAGCAGAGCGGAGTGTTAGTTCTACCAAACCCTATCTCAGCTTTATTCTTTTCACATGACTAGTATAATGAGGAGCTTCTTGATCTCAACAACGCTTTGATTTCAAGACCAGGAAAATCAGACTTCTGAATTAGAAGTATACAACCTGAGGCTAGGCTTATCTGCAGCACCCCAAATGTCTCTAAAAGTTGTCCTAAAATGAATTTTTATTGTGACTGTGGAGAGTTTAAATCTCTGGGGAGTAACTAAAATTGTATTTGAGTTGTATTATTTGCTTGTTGGTTTGTTTTGTGCCTTTGATCGGTCTTTTTTTTTAATTACCAAAATTTTATTTATAATACAATTAAAAAAAAACATTGGATATAACGTGACATTCCAGTATATACATTTTTATCAAATTATTCCACATTTTACAATCGGGTCTTCATCTCTGAATATACATCTAAATTTTATATACAATACTTATTCTAAAATTACATATATTTCTATCTTAACACTAGCCTATAATCCCAACCGTCCTCCTCGAATCCTTCCAATGGTAAAATTTATCCCAGGTTTTGAAATAAACTGATCTACATTTGTCTTTCAATACCATTGTGAGCCTGTCCATTTCTGCACATTGTAATATTTTATATAGTGTCTCTTCCTCTGTGGGAATTTCTTTGCTCTTCTATTTTTGCGCAAATGCAAGCCTAGCTGCAGTCAAGACATGTAACAGCAAATAGATTGTTCCCTTATTGTATTTCTCTGTGGTTTATTTATTTATTTATTTGACTTATATGCTGCCCTTCTCCCTAGACTCAGGGCGGCTCACAGCAAAAATACAAGTACAAAAATATAAATCAATTAAAATAGTAATATACAATATAAAAACTATATAAGTATTACCACTCATACAACATACAGTCCCAATCAAAGGCCCAGGGGCAGAGCACAGCTCACACGCCCCAAACCTGTCTGCATAAATGTGTTTTTAAGAGTTTTCGGAAAGCTAGGAGGGAGGAAGCAGTACGAACCTCTGAGGGAAGTTGGTTCCAGAGGGCTGGGGCAGCAACAGAGAAGGCCCTAACCCTAGGTCCCGCTAGACGGCACTGTCTAACAGACGGGACCCATAGGAGGCCAACCCTATGTGCCCTAAACGGTCACTGGGATTCATGGGGCAGAAGACGGTCCCGCAAGTATCCTGGCCCATTGCCATATAGGACTTTATAGGTCATAACCAATACTTTGAATTGTGTTCGGAGACCAATTGGTAGCCAGTGCAGCTCACGGAGGGCTGGAGTGATATGAGCATGTCTTGGGAGACCCAAGACGGTTTGCGCGGCCACATTCTGAACTACTTGCAGTCTCCGGACATTCTTCAAAGGTTGCCCCATGTAGAGAGCATTACAGTAGTCGAATCTCGAGGTGACAAGGGCATGGGTGACTGTGAGGAGTGACTCCAGGTCCAAATGGGGCCGCAACTGATGCACCAGGCGAACCTGGGCGAATGCCCCCCTCACCACAGCCGAAAGATGGTATTCTAAACTTAGCTGTGAATCGAGGAGGACACCCAAGTTGCGAACCCTCTCCGACGGGGATAAAACTTCCCCTCCCAGAGTGATGGATGGACAGATGGAAGTGTCCTTGGGAGGCAGAACCCATAGCCACTCCGTCTTGTCGGGATTGAGTCTGAGCCTGTTGGCACCCATCCAGACCCCAACAGCCTCCAGGCACCGGTTCATCACTTCCACTGCTCCGCTGTAATGACGCGGGGTAGAGATCTAGAGCTGACTATCATCAGCATATTGATGACAACTCACCCCGTGTCGACGGATGATCTCACCCAATGGTTTCATGTATATGTTAAAAAGCAGAGGTGAGAGAACAGACCCCTGAGGGACTCCACACGGAAGAGACCTCGGAGCCGATCTCTGACCTCCTGCAAACACCGACTGCGACCGGCCAGAGAGGTAGGAGGTGAACCACCACAAAACGGTGCCCTGCACTCCAAGCCCCTCCAACCGGCGCAGAAGGATACCATGGTCGATGGTATCGAAAGCCGCTGAGAGGTCAAGAAGCACCAGGATAATGGAATAACCTCTATCCCGGGCCCGCCAGAGATCATCGGTCAGCACGACCAAAGCAGTTTCCATGCGGTAACCAGACCTGAATCCAGACTGCTGAGGGCCCAGATAATCAGTTTCATTCAAGGACCGTTGGAGTTGGAGTGCCACCACCTTCTCAACAACCTTCCCTAAAAAGGGAAGGTTGGAGACTGGACGATAGTTATTTAAAACTGCCGGGTCCAGGGAAGGATTCTTGAGGAGGGGGTGCACAAGTGCCTCCTTTAAGGGAGCTGGAAAGGACCCCTCCCTCAGTGAAGCGTTAACAATAGCCTGGATCCAGCTCCGTGTCACCGCCCTGCTAGCCGAAACCAACCAGGAGGGGCACGGGTCCAGTAAACAGGTGGCAGAACTCACAGCTCCAATGGCCTTGTCCACGTCATCAGGAGTTACCAGATCAAACTCCTCCCATTCAACAGGACTAAGACGGGCCTCTGTCATCTCGACTGACTCATTGTCAGCCGACACTGTATTCCCAACAGGAAAAGTTCAGGTTTTAACTCTAAGTCCAACATTAATATATCTTTCAGCCATCTTCGTATCCTATTCCAATACTCACAAGCCTTTGGGCATTCCCACCACATATGGTAATATGAGTGCCTTTGATCAGTCTTGATTCCTTGCCTGGGCAAGTCATGCAGATTTCTCAGTAAGGTTTTGAGACTTGATGTTGTCTCATTTCCATGGCTGAGAGAGAGGAACTGACCCAAAGCCACCTACATGGCTTCATGCCTAAGATGGGACTAGAACTCAGAGTTTTCTGGTTTCTAACCTGGTGCCTTAACCATATAACCCTTGTTCTTCACTCATACGATACATGCCTTATACATAAGGGAGAATTGTAAAAAACGGAGATGTTCTTCTCTTTACTCTGCTTCCAATAGTGGGTTAGAGTCTGTAAGGGTAGTCTAGTTCTCCTTCTTTGTCTCCCTGCTGTATTTTGAATCTACAACTTTGCATTTACCTAAGGTGGTTTTCTTCCTCTTGAAATTTATTTATTTGTATTCATTTTACTGGGCTTGCAGGCCACCCCCTTTACAAATGCCTCTAGAAATTCATTTTATCAACTGTATTCAAGCACAGTTGGCTATTACAGATTTATCCTGAACCTACCAGTATCAGGTCCTTCACATTCAAGGTTGAGTCAACTAAATTTAACTTTAATGCAGAATTGTTAACCCAGTATTTCTCAATCTTGGCAGCTTTAAGATATGTGGACAAACGCCCAGAATTCCCTACTCAGCATGCTGGTTAAAGAATTATGGGAGTTGAAGCCCACACATCGTAAAATTGTCAAGATTGAGAATCACTGTGCTAAACATTAGCCTTTCTCAGGCATCCATTTTTAAATGCCCGGCAGCTAGACTTGCCGTGTGTAGATGTCTGGGAACTTGAGCAATTTCTTCCCTGCAAATCCCATGAGTGGAGTATGCTTTCTATGCTATATAGCATTGTATATAATGTTACACATTTCTTAAATCCCCTTTTGAGGTTAAAATAAATTGAAGTCAGATTTGAAATGGAAATCCATTGTCCTTAATCCATTGCTTCTGTATTGGATCTTTCCAATGTCAGAATTCAGGTCAGAAAGGTCTAACAGTGAAGGTGAATCAGACAGTATTCTGGATCTGCTGAACTGAAAATCCATCAACTCTGCTCCTCAAACTGGAATCTGGCGGTTCACCTTTGAATATGTGATAATTTAAGCTCACATCAGTTTTCTACCAGCAATCTTTAAATTTTCTCCATTCAGTTCCTCATGTTTAGTAAACAATCTGTCCAAGTATATACATTCATCTAGTTGCTCAAGCTTTTTGCATCATCAGTATCAATATCTATTGCCTACATTTGGGCTTTCAGCTAATAGCATAAATAATTCAAATTCCAAACTAACACACTTCTAAAATCACATTCATACATATTAATTCATATATATCTTACCATAAGTGTATATGTACATATATGTGTGTGTGTATGTGAAGTATTAATACCACTTTAGAATGCCTTGGTAAGGCCACACTTGGAATACTGCATCCAGTTTTGGTCACCACGATGTAAAAAAGATGCTGAGACTCTAGAAAGAGTACAGAGAAGAGCAACAAAGATGATTAGTGGACTGGAGGCTAAAACATATAAGGAACGGTTGCTGGAATTGGGTATGTCTAGTTTAATGAAGAGAAGGACAAGGGGGGACATGATAGCAGTGTTCCAATATCTCATGGGCTGCCACAAAGAAGAGGGAGTCAAGCTATTCTCCAAGGCACCTGAAGGCAGGATGAGAAGCAAGGATGGAAACTGATCAAGGAGAGAAGCAACTTAGAACTAAGGAGAAACTTCCTGACAGTTAGAACAATTAACCAATGGAACAACCTGCCTCCAGACGTGGTGAATGCTCCAACACTGGAAGTTTTTAAGAAGAGACTGGACAGCCATTTGTCTGAAATGGTGTAGGGTTCCTGCCTGAGCAGGGGGTTGGACTTGATGACCTCCAAGGTCCCTTCCAATTTTTATTATTATTATTACTATTATTATTATTATTATTATTATTTGTATGTATATATATATGTATGTATATATGTGTGTATATATATGTATGTATGTGTGTATATATATAAATATACACTCTTATGATATACATATACATACATACATAAAACAAATTAAAGGAAATATCTGTATTTCATTATTGCATGAACCAGGACTTCATATCGAGACAGCATTGATCATGCTTATTGACAACCAGTAGCAGAGGCAGGATAAGGATGGTGTACACATCTTATTATTCCTTGATTTCTCAATAGCCTTCAGTACTGTCGACCATGGTATCCTATTGGGCCATCTTCAGCATTTGGCACTGGGAGGCATTATTCTGCAGCAGTTCTCCATTGTGGCTGGTTTTGGGTGAGGTCATCCATCAGTATGGGGTCAGCTATCATCAATGTGCTGATGATAGCCAATTATATATCTTGGCCCTGGGCTGACCAAGTGATGCTGTTGAAGTTCTGACATACCCGTGTTTCCCCTAAAGCAAGACAGCGTCACAATTTCTTTTTATCCCCAAAAGCCCCACTATGTCTTACTTTCGGGGTACGGCTTATATTGATTGGAAAACAATTGTCAGTTTTATTTTAAGTATTTTAAGTATATTAAGTATTTTAAGTATTTTAAGTATTTAAGTATTTTAAGTATTTAAGTATTTTAAGCAGGAGGCGGAAGTGGGCAGGAGTAATATGTCTTACTTTCGTGGTACGGCTTATATTAGCCGACCCCCTGAAAACCCCGATACGTCTTACAATCGGGGGTGTCTTACTATCGGGGAAACACGGGTACTGCCGGGAGGCTATGTAAGCCTGGAGAAGGAAGAATAGGCCCAGGCTCATTCCTGACAAGACTGTGTGGTTTTGTTTGTATGTCCTCTTCCCCTTGATTCTAGGGATAGTCCATGTTTAGTCTTTAATTGGGTTGGATGTCCCCGTTTGGGATTAGCTTGCAGTCCAGGACCAATGGATATGTGGATGTTGGTCCTGCTAGTCTCATTGTTGTCGTTGTTGTTAGTTGCGAAGTTGTGTCCGACCCATTGTGACCCCATGGACAATGTTCTTCCAGGCCTTCCTGTCCTCTACCATCTTTTGGAGTCCATTTAAGCTCACTCCTACTGCTTCAGTGACTCCATCCAGCCACCTCATTCTCTGTCATCCCCTTCTTCTATTGCCCTCAGTCTTTCGCTTATCTCATAGCCCATGCTTAAAAAATAGGTGGCTTCTTTGCAGGAGCTTTGCACAGGCCTTTGCACAGTTCTGGCTGCATCTGTTCCTAAACTGGAAGGCCCTTCAGATCTTGGTCATTTATCAATTGAATCACTGTGATGCAGTAGACATCTCACTGTACACTGAGCCACTTGGAAGTTACAACTGGTCCAGAATGCAGCAGTGTAGACAGTCATCAGTATGTCATGGTATGCCCAGGATTCCCTGCTGTTTCACAAAGCTGCACTGGTTGCCATTTGGCTTCCAGGAACAATTCAGGGTGCTGGTTATGACTTACAAAGTCTTTCATGGTATAGAACCTGGTTAGTTGAGAGGCCACCTGTCTCCATATAGTCCTGCCTGTCTGATGAGGCCAGCTACAGTGGACATATTCCAGATCCCGTAGAATAAGCACTATTACCTTGTGGAACCCAGCAAGTGAGCCTTCTCAGTGATGGCTCTGCCCTTTGGAAAAACATTGCCCTGGAAATCTGTACTGCTCCTACCCTTTTTGTCTTTTTACATATTGCTAAAGATCTGGTTTTTCTTTCAGGTCTTGGGCTAGCCGCTAGGATGATGGTTCAGCCCCTTCTTGTTTTTGTCTTTTGTCTTTCAGTCAGCTATATTCTTTTTCTCTGCTATATGCTATTTGCTGCCCAGAGCTGCTGTGGAATTGGTTGGCCTCAAATTTTAAATAATAAATAAAATAAAATAATAAAAACAAATAATAAAATAAAATGAGTCTTTAGTAACCAACTAGAAGGTGCAAAAGACATGTGATACGTTAATACAGTGGTAGACTTTAGGAGGAATAACAGAGCAAGAAGTGACTAATAACATGCTAGAAAACATTAACAGAGGAAAACAATCTATCCCCTTTTTCATTAACAAGAAGCAGCTTCCAGGTTGGGAGCCCTTTGCAGCAATTTTTGCTGACCAGCACTTCATTCTCAGTGTTGCTGTGAGCTTAACACAGCCTGACTCTGATGCAGTGACTGTAAAACACATGTTGGCACAGCTCCCAGGCTCCCGTGCTGTCCCTTGCTTGACAGGGTTGGACTCTAGGCAGAAGGATGGGCTGAGGGATTAATTGGTGTGAACAGTTATTTTCTCAGCTTGTCTCTTTCAGGAATAATTGTCTTGACTTGGCTCTTCACAAAAACCCTCCCCGCTTCATGGCACCTTCGGCAATACTTAACACAGTTGGGCAAGTTGTAATGAAGCAACCTGACCTTCCTATCCAAAAAAACTGAAGATGCTGCAAAATGAAAAGACAGAGACCTCTTTTGTTCCCATGGTTACATCACAACCTTGCAAATTGTAACCCCTCTACTCTCATTTACTTTTTTTGAACTTCTAAAATGATTAAACAGTGATGATTTTAATTTTTAAAAAAACCAATCAGCATTAGATACAGCTGTTAATTTGCAAATCATTTAATCATTACCTTTTCTAGCTTAATTAGAAGCCTGCAAAGTAGACCAGCACTACCCATTGTTCAAGTTACCAGATGATGTTAAGAGAGTACAAATGGTTCAAGGTAATTCAGTGAGAAAAGAGCAGAAAGGGGGTAAATTTGGAACGAGGGCTCTCACTGATGAGAAACTATTCCCGGAAAACTGAGGTGTGTGGAGGACACAAACAAAAAAGGCAGGATAACTACTGAAGTACAGATTCTAAAGACTAATTATCAGGCTTAAGCTACAACTGTGGTCTCAAGAAGACCACGTGCTCATAAATCATGAGATGGCAATCATATTCTGTGCCATGTTGTTGCAAGTGATTAGTCAATTTCAATCAGTAATATATTTGATAGATTTCTTCTACTAACTCTTTTTTATTTCTTGATTAATTTACAGATTAGTTTGTCCAATAAAGATATCACTTGAGTCAAATTTCCAATCTCTCTGGTATTAAGGACAGACAAAGATTGTTTTGGTAATACCAATTCTTCACCTTACCCACTGACTTCCCCATTAAATATAGGGGAACTTGCTATTGATTTCATAGATATGTTTATACCATTACAGTAAGTGTTTAATTTTCCCAGGACACTTAAGAGGACAGCAAGTGCTGCTGCCTGCCCCTGTTGTCTTGAACGGGTAATATGCTCTCAGGAAGTCCAGGGCTGGATCTGAAATGTGGTAAATGCTATTACTGGTTTCATTAGCTAAACATTTTTTCCAATAATAATGTTGAGCTGAAGGCTACAAGCTTATTGAAAATAAAATTTTAGGAAAGGAGAGGGGACAGAACTCCAGAAGAAAATTAAGGTAATGGTAGGTCCAGCAGGGAACTTCTGTGAAACAAATTAGGCTACGGGCTAGAAATGCTACTGTTGTTATCAAGTAAGGCACATGTGGAATTCAAAGGGTTTGAAGATAGACAACTATGAGCTAGGATTGGCAATTGTGAGCACTTCATCTCCCAAAGGGTTTTTCAAAGCAAGATTATGTGTTTGCAAACTAACCCATTAGTATCCCAGTGAGGCTGTGAATGTCCGGGGCATTGTGTCCCATGATGAAAACATCAGCTGGATGCCAGCCGTCTGAGAAGGTGCAGAAGTGAAAGGTTGATATTTAGAAATCCACCTATACAGACAGATCTGACCTTTAATTGAGAGCCATGCTGACTTTTTGTCTATCATGTCAAAAAGCATAATGCTTGCCTGACTAAGTGCAGGCAGGGAAAGCACACACCAAAATAGCAAAACATAATGATGATGAGGATGATGCTATAGGCAAGGTGAATGAAATGTCAGGTGCTTGTGACCTCCAGAATGGAACTGTCCTTGCAAAATAGAAGAGAAGCGCTGACTTTCACTGCATCATGTGCAATGCTAATGTGACTTCATAAAACCATCTCCACTTCTGGCAGTGCTCCAATTTTCCATAAGCTTGGAGATGATGATTTTGCTTGCTTTTATATTATTTTTTGGATCATGGATTATTTTGTGTTTATCTAATTGCTGGTTCAATCTGAGTAATCTTCTCTCAAATGTCCAGTTCTGTCCTAAAGTGCCTGTTTCTGATGTGCAAACATTTGAGTAGATGTCAAGACCAGATCAGGATGATAACAGTTCCCTGTGAGGTCCTTCCATTTTGTATAATTTGGAATTTCTACATGCAAAACATTGCTACACAGAAAACCACATGAAACTTGCATGTAGATTGTGAAGTAGCACAATGTTATTCACATGCTATTTTTTAAAAAATCAGTTACTTCTATTTCAGAAAATGAAGCTATTTTATTCTGGTTTATTAGGACAAAAGCAAACTATAGCAGCAGAACATTAAATACAGGTATTCCTTGATTTTCAAACATTTGTTTAGTGAGTGTTTGAAGTTACAACAGATTGAAAAAGGTGATCTATGACCGGTCCTTGTGCTTGCAACCATTGCAACATCCTCATAGACACCCCCAAATTTGGGTGTCTGGAAACCAGCATGTTGTTACAACAGTTGCAGCATCCTGGGAATATGTCATCACCTGTGATGACCTCCCCCCCCCATGCCTCCCCAGATACCTCTCTAGATGTCACCTTGGAGGAGGATGAACCAGTTTCAGGCACGTCTGGAGGGGAGTTTGTCAATGACTCCAAGTAGCTGTCTGAGAGGGATTTGGCTGAAGCACAGCCACAGCAGGACAGCCCTGAGGCTTCAGGTGGGAAAAGCACACAGCTGCAGCCAGTCAGTGATCAGGAAGAGGAGCTGCACCTGATCCAAGAACAAGTAGAGCAGAGAAAAGGCAGGAACAGATAAGGTCAGCCAGATTACTCATGAGGAGAAAGCCTCGCTCTTCTTGATGGGCTGCACTGGAAGCTGGCTATTTAGCACAGTAGACAGATAGAGGCAATGTTGGAAACAACACGTTCATTTCCTAGCTGTATGTTTTCTGTTCATTGTAATTCTTGACTTGGATCATGCTTTGTGAACCCTCTTGTATTGTGGATTTAATTTTGCCTGATGGGTTTATTTTGATTGGGAAACCTTCAAGTGCCTTGTGGATTCATTGACCATTGCTTGATGGACTAGCATTGGTCTGCTTGTGGCTGGACTTAATTGGGACAGTTCTGGGTTTTTGGTGAAGGGAGTTGCTGGGGAATATTAATAAACCCACTAAACCACAGTTATGTGTGTGTATGTTTGTGTGTGAGTGGGACAGCACATCACCTTTTCTACCTTCTATAGGAGAAGGAATGGTAGAACCTGGGGTTGGAGTGAAAAGAGGGATCGGGTTAGAATCCTTATGTAGCCACAAGTGAACTAATTCCCCTTGAGTGCTGTTGACTTTATCTAACTCTAACCAGGTGCTGACCATTAGCTGAGAAGATTCCTGTGCATAGCTTTTTAGCAATAAATCAGCTCAATTGAACCTTTATGTATAGACCTAGTCTTTCGCACTTGATACCTTCCCAGCCAGCTTCGAAAAGCTAAGTCAGTAGGGCAGGGGTGTCAAACTGCCGGCCTGCAGGCCTGTTGCATCAACAGAAACCACGCCAACCCCAGCTCCGACAATGTAAAAAACATCACGATACGTCGTGACATGTCATGTGACATGGCGAGTTTGACACCTATGCAGTAGGGGAATGCTAGATTTGCTTAATGAGCATGTGTTTAATGACTTAACAACTACAGTGATTCACTTAACAGTTGTGGCAAAAAGATCGTAAAACTCACTTATCAACTGACTTAGTTAGCAATGGGGATTCTGGTGCCAGGTCTGGTGGTAAGTCAAGGACTATTTGTAGTTCAGAACCAAGAAACATTTTAAGCACCCATAGAATTTGTCGGTGACTGGCCGCCTTATTACAGAAATCACTTTAATCTCTTCTCTTGGCATGAAAATTCCTTTGTTAAACTACATTGAAACATAAAAATAATATTTTATAAGAATATGTACATATGGTACCTGACAATTGTGATAAATTATCGTTCCACCACTCAGATTGTAATCAAATAAAAGGATTAGTACAGCCAGAAAAGTGGCAAAGTAGAATACCGGCTTAGAATGGAAGAATCCTGAGTTTATAGTTTGGGCAAGTTAACATTCCTAAGATCTGAAACTGATTTTTTGCAATGATTACTGAAGCAGGTTTTATATTTTCTGTATACCAGAACAAAGATGAATTTTTTGGAAATACGCTACAAGGATAGGTAGAGCCTGGCTGCACCCTACCAGGAGGAGAATCCAAGAGCATTTGCTCTGTATATGTGTGCCTGAGGAAAAAAGGCAGAAGGAAGTGACTTCAGATTAGCAACCTTTTAGAGAATAAGCAGACCTGGGGCAAATGAGCATTTCCTGTATGTCTCAGCATGAGGATGGCTCATGCTATTTTGGGAGGGAAGGACTGGATGATACTCTCTTTGGTTTCTCTAAACTACTGGAGAATACTACTATAAGAAGTCTTTTTCCTTCTGAATTGGTGGAAGTGCAGCAGTCCAGTATTATCTGTTGCACTTCATTGTATTCTACACAAACGCCTTTCTTCCAATTGGCTGGTGAGTGCTCTGGGAGCAACCCCCTTCTGTGACAGCTGTTTGTGTTTTTTTAATGGATGAAATTGACATAAATTCTGTCAAGTTTCCCCTTCTAGCCAAGTATACGGAAAAACTGTAAAACTGTTTTTTCTATCAATCCTCAAAGAACATGCCTACAAAAGGAAAAGCATTGTCGCTTGTTATTCCAGCAGGGGTAGAGAAGTAGAGGAACTGGGAAGAGGGCTCAGAAATGGCTGTATGGGCAGAATATCTAGCTGTCATTGTGGTGAATGTGGTGGCGGCACAGTGGTTAGAATGCAGTATTGTAGGCTAACTCACTCCTCACTGCCAGGAGTTCGATTCTCACTGGCTCAAGTTGACTCAGCCTTCCATCCTTCCGAGGTCAGTAAAATGAGGACCCAGATTGTTGGGGGCAATATGCTGACTCTGTAAACTGCTTAGAAAGGTGTCATGCCTCCGTCCAAGCCTGACTCCGAGGAAGACATGGAGTTCCCTGTTGAGGCCCAGGAGGGGGTGTCTATGGCTTCGGAGGACTGTAGGGAGGAGCAGGCTGAGGCAGGCCAGGGCCCTTCAGGTTTGGAACAGGGAAGGCAGAGTTCAGGTGAGGAGCAAGGCCCCTCCCCACCTGATCCTAGAGCAAGGAGAGCAGAGAGGAGGACGGAACAATGGAGGCAGGCTCACTTACTCGGGAGGAGACCGTCCCGCCCCACTCCACAAGGCACACCTGGGGAGTAGGATTTAAGGAGACGCTGTGGGGTGGGACATTTGCTGGGAACAAATGTGAAATCTTGAGATAGTGTGCTCTTGTAACCTGGACACTTTGTATTCCGGACCAGTTTGTTTCCTGCTGCATGACCACAGACTACCTTCTTGATCTCTCCTTGCAGTCTGCAGTTTGAAGTTCACAGGCAAGCTGAGAGTTAAAAGGACTCTATGTTTTCTTGTTATTTGTCTTGCCTTAAGAACAGTGTAAACTTCCCTGGCTATTTTGTTTGAACTCGTGCCAGCATATGTGGGGGCTTTTGAGTGAACATTGGCAGTGATTAAAAAGACTATTGCTCTTGCCAGCTGATTGCTTTGCCTCAGTTCGGGGCCCTGGGTCATCACAAGAGGTCTTTAAAGTACTATGAAGCGGTATATCAGTCTAATCCAGGGATAGGTAACCTTGGCTCTTTTATGACTCATGGACTTCAACTCCCAGAATTCGGAGTTGTTAAGTCCACGAGTCATAAAAGAGCCAAAGTTGCCTACCCCTGGTCTAAGCGCTATTGCTATTGCTAAAAGTAGAGGAAGGGGTTGAAATCTGGAAATATGTCTCATAAACTGGCTTGATTCAGTTGATTTACTTAAAGAAAACAAAGAATTTGAAGACTGTTTTATAGACCCACAGCCTACTATCCTCGTGTGACCTGTAGCTCAGATGAGGCTAATAAGCAAGGATGTGATTGGCATGATTTCCTTTCCCAGGGAATATTCTATACATCTTTATTACTTCTAACCATTGTTCATGACCTGAAAACCAGACTTTCAAAATTAAGAGGGTATTTTTAAAAAGGTGTTTCTAGGTAGACCCTTTGTGGCATTCTATTAATTATTTTCCAAAAGAGCACATTTATCTATAGCAAAAGAAAAGTCTACAAAAAGCACCAACATATGCTATAAATTAACTGGTTTAAGACCAATCAAAAGTAACAAATGTATTAATAGCTGCTGTACCTTGTAACCATGTGAATCATTAACATCTGATGATCACAGAGTTACCTGAAGACCTGCAAAAATAAATGATCCATCATGAATTAGGCCCCAGAAGCTAAACATCAGTATCCTTGTTCAAAAGCAAGAGCATCGGTTCATATATTTAAGCAACACATTGAGTAGTGAAGTGTGAAATCGGGTTAGATACGTATATTTGTGAACAAGACATAAAGCCTGAAGCAGCATAGCAGGATTTGCTTTCAGCAACAAGAAAGTTGCATTGCAGAAACAAAGCATAATACAGCTTTTCTAAATAGGTGGCTTATAGAAGATGGTACCTGGAGGGCATCCAGCTGGTCTACTGACATTAATATGGCAAGGCAACCAAGACTAAGAATGTAGATTACTCCAAGAAGGCACTCAAGTAAAACGAGAGAATACAGTTGAGGCACCCAGATGTAGACAACTGCAATCAATACCACAGGACACTTGCATGTTCAAATAGAATCTGGCTCCCCCCCCCCCGTAGAGGTATTAATTAGATAATTCCAGAGTGAAGCAGACCATTAGCAATCAATTACAACAAAGCACTGGCAATAAATGCAGATAATTAGGCTCCCCAAAAAGTAATTACGTTTGTTCCACTCCAATGAACTTATTTTAATGGTAATTAACTTAGGCTGGGGGAGAGAAAGTTTGAGTGACCCACTGTGCCCAGTCCTGACAGCATGAAATATAGAATGATACCCCATCATAGTTATGAGCCTTTTTCTATAGATTAAAAATATATTTATATTTTTAATTATATCTATTGTATGTCTATATGTACAGCATATAAAAGCTACTCTGGCTAATGGACAGTGGGAAAAGAGGGGGGGAATACAATTAGACTTAATATAGTAATTCCTATATTTGTTATGTGGAGTCAAAACAATGTAGAATGCAGACTCTTCCTATCATCTTTGACCATCTGTAGCTCAGACCAGCAAGCCTGAGCAACAAAATCCACAATCTAATGAACCACTGCAAGCGTAAAGTCTCTGTTAATGGACAACCTGAGAAAGGAATTATCCTTCAGTCTAAGGTTCTTTTGAGATCTATTGAAAGATGCTGTAGCAGTGTACCAGTAATGTAGAACTGCTTTCAGTGAAAATATTTAGCGTAACTTTCTCAAGCCCAGTATATGCTGTTGCATATTACACAAGCTCAAGAGTCAGGCAGGATTTTTGATAAGACTGTGTACAGTGTAGATTGACAGAAGCCTCTAACTTCGAAACCTAAAGTTTTCTTCCACTTAGTAATCTCACTGGAGGAAAAAGGAGGCTAAACTTCAGGCAAGATATATTTCCTTGCTTACGTTTAAGATCTTCACAGAGGTCAGACATTCACCAATTTAAAGCCAAAGGTAAAAAAGATGATTCTGGGGGAAGCTACCTGTTGATTCACAAGACATTCATCACTCACCTGCTTGCATGGATGCAGATCTTCTTAAGCACAAAAAAGTTAGTATTGATCAGTGATCTTAATGGTCTAGTATAGACCATATGCTTGGTATTGTTGAACTATAGAATGCATGATTAACTACCCTCATAAACTATTAATGGGATCTACTCATTCCCGATCTTTGCTAAATTATGAAATCGGCAGGCAGAGAAAACAGATTTTCTTGGATTCCTAAAAATGGGGTCACTGTGCAAGTAATTCTGGCAAAGTACTGAAAAGACAAGGCACTTTGCATTTTCACTCCTGCCTCTTTATCTAGTCATCAGACAAGGAACATTTATATGAAACTAGCAAAACCATTTAGGGAAAGGATTGAAAAAACGTTTCCTGATAGAAATTGGCCCAATGTGAACTTTAAATGTTGCAGATTCAAGGAATACTGAGAAGGACAAATATTTTGGCTTCTGCTTGGTTGGATGCTCTAAAGGTCTTTGTAGCTTCATATGCAGTCTGTGTGTTGTGCATCTAATGTGCGATATTCCGCAGTGTATACTGAGGAATTTTCACCACAGACAAGAGAAAGCTTAGAGTGAAGATTCTCCAAGAAAAATTTCACTGAAAATAAGCCACCCGGAATGGATAAAGAGAGGAAGAATCTCCACATTCTGGTAGTTTCATTAATAACTTCATGAAATCCTAAGAAGAAAAGACTGGCAACACAAGCTGGATTTTTTTTTTAATCAGTCATATTAAACTAATGACCACCAGGTTGTTGTCAGAATGGAAACAACAAATTCACACATACACACTTACAAAGGAAAATCCAGTCAACACCTGAAAAAAAACAATTCCCCGTTAGGAAAGCAACTTGAGAAACACTGGTGTCTGAATTATGGCAAGGGTCTTGTGTTTCTTCTGCCTCAAATATCCCCCAACACCCTCACTGAAAAAAGAATCCCAGGAGACTGCTTTTCCTTTTTCAACTCCAAGAAAGAAAACAAAATGAGATGGATGCAGCTGGAAGTCTGATGAGACAAGCAGAAGTCAGCCCGTCACAATCTGAAGAATTTGGCCTATGGAAACAAATGTGATCTGAGAGGCCAAGGGTTGGCACTAATGAGATTGCACTACTGCCTGCATAAACCAGTCGATTAAAATATATATTCCTTTTTTTCACTGGAAATCACACTGCAATAATAGTGGAAAGGAGGAGAAGTGGGCTTAGTATTAAGGGTGCTGCTGTCTCCCCAGAAGAGGTTGGAGCCTTGAAAGAAGAAGTCTCTGCCTGGAGAAAGGGGTGGGTGTAGCTGAGCATAGACATCCAGAAGACACAGGATAGGACACAAACCTTGCAGAAGACAGGGCCATAGCAATGTGCTTTCCCACAGCTGGAGGAGATCTGCTTTCCACAAGGGCAAGCTCAAGTGCGGTTTGGGAAGTGCAGGCATCCGGCAACAAAAAAAATAAAATAAATAAAATAAAAAATCCATGAAATTCATGGTTCAGCAGCAAGTTTTTTTAAAATCTTCAGACCCTCAAATTCCTTGGCACTGGAGGTCATGCAATGTCGTTCTGCTTTGGAGTCAATTTTTTTTCTAATAAAAATGAAATGTGCATTCTGGGGAAGAATAAATGTGCTAGTGCAGATGTGTTGACAGCTTCAAAACCTGATGGACAGAGGAAGCAGGAGGCCCACCGTTATTTGTAACCTAGGCAGCGTTTGCACGCCAGAGAGGCAGACTATAAATATAAAATCATATCTGCTACAAACAGACGACTTATATTGTACAACCTTTACCCATATACACAAGAACACAATTTACATATAATGCCTTACAGGAGTGTCATTGTCACAGAAAGGATTTTTTTTTTCTAAAAAAGAAGGGGGAAAAAAGCACAGCTTCCCCCCCCTCACCTACATTCAGTGCACATACCAGGTTAGGCAATCCAACAATTACAGGTGGAGTTGTTTTTATTCACTTGTATTTTCTGAATTGTGCATGAACTAGACAGCCTTTTCAATGTATGTGCATCATCCCACGCAGAGATGCTGCACAAGAGGAATGTGGCAGCATGCACATGAAGTATATATGTCTTTTGTTAATGCCTGAAATGCTTCACTTCTTCAGACATGCAGAGTGAAGCTAAGGCCTGAGAGTGTCTTGTGTTCAACAGCACTGCCTTCTCTTGGGCAGGACTCTTTGTAAGGCATCTTCATTGGGGAGTCTAAACAACTGCCGAAGAAAAAACGGGGAAACAAGAAAAAAAAGAAACAGGCCAAACAGGAAGTGCGTGAGTTCGTCTGTGCTTAGCAGGTTAACAAGAGGCTGCAAAGACTTAGATTATCTAGGCTGAAACTTGGAAGGCATTCAGAAGTTCTGTTTATTCATTTCACTTCCATCCAAACTCAGGCCATCATCACAGCAGGACACTAATGGTTTCTGGAGTGGCATGTCCACACATGGAGTGGCAGGCAGGCACACACAAAAGTGAAGACAGAAGTCTGATGGGAGCTTTTTTACAGCAAAGATTGGGCTCCTGGTCAGTGTGTCGAATGCCACAGTGAATGAAACTGTGCCAGCACAATGAGAAGCAAAGGCAGAACCCTACTGCCTATCGACGATAGTGATTGGGAGCATCTGCAAACATGTACTTTAGTCTGTAGGCTTCGGCAAGGAGGAGTCCAATCTCTTCATTGCCCCAGTGTATGGTGGGTAGATTCTGTAGTAACATTAGAAGGCCCTGAAATGAGGAAAAGAGACAGCTCAGACATGTGACCTTGACTTTAAATGGGCAAAAACACTTTTATGTTCTCGTGGCATTACCTTTCTGTTTCATTATTTTATTTATTCAAATTTATTATCGTGCCCCAACTCAGGGAGACATGCCAAATCAAAACATCCATAAAAATAGATAAAAAACAAAACCACACAGACAATCTGGACCAAAATAATCTCAAAAACCTATATTCTTGCAGTCCATTCAATTCAGTATGAACTATAGTCACTGGGGATCTGATTCAGGCAGCATTGATCCTGATAACCAGTTGGGAAGAGGGGGGACACCAGTTGGGAAGGGGGGGACACATGAAATCTTTGCCTCCTGCTTTACTTACAGACAATGTAGCAGAGTCCAATATTACAGCTGTGGAAATTATGTTACTAAAGCCCTCAGAGAAAATGTCTGCATCTCTGGGTAAAGTGATTTCATGCCCGTAATCACAGACCAGAAAAAACTGCTGTACATACGTAAGCATTCTCTTCTCTTCCTTGAAATAAATACATTCTCAAGCAGGATAATTACACAGCATCCTTTTATAAATGTGGTTGCCTGCTGATGATTTACCTGGAAGTCCTCTTCATCCAAAATCTCTTTCCGCCACTTAATCAAGAATGCAGCACAGACGTATAAATGGAAATGAGAGAATCCCTCAGGCTCAGACTGAAAAGAACACATTACTTGGGGTTAGAACCACTGTTTTCAGCATGCTTTATTTCTCACTGCTTTTCTACATTTTTAGAGTTGTGGATATGCATATAAGTTATGTGAACGGATAGCAGCAGAGCTCTATTCTGTGATGATGCTACACGGGTAGTCCTTGACTGACAACAGTTCATTTAGTGATTGTTCGAAGTTACAGCATCACTGAAAAAAGTGACTTAAGACCATTTTTCACACTTACAACCGTTGCAGCATCCCCATAGTCATGTGATCAAAATTCAGACGCTTGGCAACTGACTCATATTTATGACCGTTGCGGTGTCCCGAAGTCATGTGATCCCCTTTTGCAACCTTCTAACAAGCAAAGTCATTGGGGAAACCAGATTCACTTAACAACTGTGTTACTAAATTAACAGCTGCAGTCATTCACTTAACACAGGGGTCTTCAAACTTGGCCCTTTTATGACTTGTGGACTTCAACTCCCAGAATTCCTCAGCCAGGCATGTCCACAAGTCATAAAAGTCCACAAGTCATAAAAGGGCCACGTTTGAAGACCCCTGACTTAACAACTGTGACAAGAGAGGTCGTAAAATATGGCAAAATTCACCTAACAACTGTCTCACTTAGCAACATAAATTTTAAGCTCAATTGTGGTCATAAGTCAAGGACTACCTGTAAAGACCTGCCCTCTGGAATCCTGGGGGAAGACTGGCCTTCCAGAAGGCCCTGAAAGGTTGGTTTTGCCATTCAGAAATACGGAGCATTGTGGCTGCATTGTGTTTAAGACTCTGAATGCACTCTCTTGTGGGTTTTTGTTTGTTTGTTTATAGTACTTTAATTATTTTAATCATTTTTGATTAAACAATCATTTTGTTGTAATTGTTTTGACAGTTTTTTGCTCTTGCTAATTTAATCATTTGAGCTGTCCAGAGTCACAAACGTGAGATGGGTGGCTAAGTAAGTAAGTAAGTAAGTAAGTAAGTAAGTAAGTAAGTAAGTAAGTAAGTAAGTAAGTAAGTAAGTAAGTAAGTGATCTGAGTATACTACTGCCTGCTTCCATGTAAGATTATTGCTGGGAAAAGGTGTCTGAGTAAAGTCACATGGCACCATTTTTATCAAGACAGGCTTCCAACAAAGAAGTCTAGGTACTCATACCTGATAAGTGTCCCAAAGGCGAATGGTGCAGCGAAGAGGAAGCTCCCTCATCAGGAGATTGTTCATCCAGCGAAAGGCAAACTGCAAGTACTCCACTTCATACTTCCTAAAGTGACTGTGTACCTGCTCTGAAACAGGACATTTTATTTGTAAATGGCAAATATTTGATATATTTGCTGTCATTAGCAGAAATCACATCTCCATGAAACAGTATCTTTCTTTGCTGTCTCTATTCTACTTCTGAGTACAATTCAACATGCTGGCTTTGACGTATCATGTCCAACAGGGCTGCCTACTCCTATCCATCTGGTTTCTGCATCTCAGATAGAATGCTTAGCCTGCCTCTGAGATTTGGAGAATGTGAAAAACTTCTGTTTTTCTGACCTGTTTCTATCAAGAAACTAACAAGGAGAAAACCATATTCCCATTAACATTTGAAGGGCAAGCTACTGTAGGTAAATAGGGAAAAACCCACTCACTTGCACTGATGAGGTTACCTAGTTGGGTAATCAAATGTCTACAAACAGCCAAGCTCAGAGAGAACCAAGGACTCCACAGATCAACCCTGAGTTACATATATTCTACTGTACTATATCTGAATAGGAGAAACTCCTGTTTTTTGTCACTGGCACCCATTTATTTATTTATTTTTCGGATTTGTATGCTGCTCCTCTCCTCTCCGCAGACTCGGAGCGGCTCACAACATACAAATAAACAATTCAATATAAATCCGAAAAAAAGATTAAAAATAAACCCCACACATACTCCTCAGTCACACCACAATCAACAATCATCCCCAGGCCTGCCGGCAGAGGTAGGTTTTTAAATTCTTTCGGAAGGCCGGGAGAGTCGGAGAAACGCGGACTTCAGGAGGTAGTTGGTTCCAGAGGGTGGGCGCCACAACAGAGAAGGCCCATTGTTTCGCTGACAGGACCCGGAGGAGGCCGACCCTGTGCGCTCTCACTGGTCAAAGGGAAGTATATGGCAGAAGACGGTCCCGTAAGTATCCTGGTCCCATGCCATGAAGGGCTTTATAGGTAATAACCAACACCTTGAATTGGGCTCGGAGACCAATAGGCAACCAATGCAGCATGCGGAGAGTTGATGAAATGTGGGCACAACGAGGAAAGCCCACAACTGCTCGCGCAGCTGCATTTTGCACTAATTGTAGTCTCCGAACACTCTTCAAGGGTAGCCCCATGTAGAGAGCGTTGCAGTAGTCGATCCTCGAGGTGACAAGGGCATGTGTAACTGTGAGGAGAGACTCCCGATCCAAGTAAGGACGCAACTGGTGCACCAGGCGAACCTGGGCAAATGCCCCCCTCGCCACTGCCAACAAATGATGATCCAATGTCAGCTGTGGATCAAGGAGGACTCCCAAGTTGCGAACCTTCTCTGAAGGGTTTATAGATTCACCCCCCAGGGTAATCGAAGGACAGATAGAAGTGTCCTTGGGAGGCATCACCCACAGCCACTCTGTCTTATCGGGGTTGAGCCTTAATCTGTTAACACCCATCCAAACCCTCACAGCCAGACACCGGCACATCACCTCAACCGCTTCACTGATATGGCCAGGAGTGGAAATGTACAGCTGAGTATCATCAGCATACTGATGGTATCTCACTCCATGGCAGTGGATGATCTCACCCAGTGGCTTCACGTAAATGTTAAAAAGTAGGGGGGAGAGAACCGACCCCTGAGGCACCCCACACGGGAGTAACCTAGAGGTGGACCTCTGACCCCCCACAAACACCGACTGCGACCGACCAGAGAGATAGGAGAACCACCGCAATACGGTGTCCCCCACTCCCAATCCCTCCAGCCGGCGCAGAAGGATACCGTGGTCAATGGTATCGAACGCCGCTGAGAGGTCAAGAAGCACAAGGACAGAGGACTGGCCTCTATCCCAGTCCCGCCAGAGATCATCCATCAAAGTGACCAAAGCAGTTTCGGTGCTGTAGCCGGGCCTGAACCCCGACTGCAGAGGGCCCAGATAATCGGCTTCCTCCAGAGACCGCTGGAGCTGATGCGCCACCACCTTCTCGACAACCTTCCCCACAAAGGGAAGGCTGGAGACCGGACGATAGTTGGTCAAAATTACTGGATCCAGGGAAGGCTTCTTGAGGAGGGGGCGCACAAGTGCCTCCTTTAAAGGAGCCGGGAAGGACCCCTCCCTCAAAGAAGCGTTGACAATCTCCTGGATCCAAGTACGTGTCACCACCCTACTGGCCGAAACCAGCCAGGAGGGACCCGGGTCCAATAAACAGGTAGCAGAACTTACAGATCCAATGGCCCTGTCCACTTCCTCAGGCATAACAGCCTCAAACTCACCCCAGATGACCGGACAAGTCGACTCTGCTACACAATTGGAGTCTAGGTCGGCCCGGATCTGAGCCACTTTGTCTGCGAAACAGTTATTAAAGTCCTCGGCACTACCCTGCAAGGGTGGGCCCGGACCCGTTGGGTTAATGAGGGATCGGGTCACCCTGAACAGGGCAGCCGGACGAGATTCCGCAGACGCGATCAAAGCAGAAAGATACGAAGATCTTGCCACCTTAATCGCCTTCAGATAGGCTTTAATAAATAAGCTCAATCTGGTTCGGTCAGATCTGGACTTACTTTGTCTCCATCGCTTCTCTAGACGTCTCTTATGGCGCTTCATCCCCCTGAGCTCCTCAGTAAACCAAGGAGACCTCCTGGGGCCAGCACCACGGAGAGGTCGCAAAGGCGCAATCCGGTCAATAGCCCCCTTCGCGGCCGTATTCCATGCCGCTACCAGGGATTCCGCCGGACTGTAAATGAGGGAGCTCAGTAATTCCCCAAGCGCTGTCTGAAAGCCAATTGGATCCATCAGGCGTCTGGGGCGGAACCACCTAATCGGTTCCGCCTCCCTGCGGGGAAGGATTGGGGCTATAAAATTCAGTCGAAGCAGAAAATGATCGGTCCATGACAAAGGCAAGATATCTAAGCCCCTTAAAACCAGATCATTACCCAACTGCCCCGAAAGGAAAACCATATCCGGGGAGTGTCCACGCTCATGCGTCGGACCCTGCACTACTTGGGTCAGGTCCATGGTTGTCATGGCGGCCATGAACTCCTGTGCCAATCCCGAGGATTCGCCAAGCGACGGCAGATTGAAGTTCCCCCAAGACTATAAGTCTGGGGAACTCCACCGCCAGCCCAGCAACCTCCTCGAGTAGCATAGGCAGGGCTGATGCCACGCAGCTGGGAGGCAGGTACGTAAGCAGTAAGTCCACCTGGACCCCTAGGTCCAGCGTCATAAGGATGGACCCATCCTATGGAATAGCTTCCCATTAGAATTTTGGAAAGTTCAAATGCTTGAGATCTTAAAGTCTTAATAAACAGAGCTGTGGAAATGGCAATTATTTAAAACCTATCATCAATGTGGTCATTTTGGGGGGCTGCCCGTACAAAATGCCTTTTACTTACATTTTATAAATTTTAGTCCTTTTTCTGCTAATTTTTTCTCTTACGTGCATATCAGCCTACGACTTCCCATTCACCCTTTCTTCCCAAGAGTATTCTATTCCTAACATGCCTTAAGGACATCAATATCCCAGTCTGATTGTCACCTATGACAATTGAGAAAAAGAGCCTATGACTTTGGTCTCATGTCAATTGTTTGTGTTCTACACCCTATGTTTTTCTCTCAAGTGAGAATCCATGAGTGTTACAATTTCAATTGCAGGTGTCAAACTCAAAATTCACCTACCATCAATACGACTGACAAGTTCCTCCAGTGCTTTGACTTTTTTTTGGATCCCTGGTTGTGCAAATGTGTAGTTGTCCTGAAGCAAAAATATATTGTGTGTTTAAGAGGATTGAAAATGCTTTTCCAGGGTTTTCCAAAAATGTCAGAAACAAAATATGAAGCTGTATATATACAATAAACCTTACCATAAATTTCTGATGTTTGGGACGTATCTGATGGATATGCTCCTTATGGAATGCTCATATGCAATAGGAAATGGTGGTGAGAATTGGGTATTAACCATTTCTTGCCCTTTTTAACTGCCTGTAGCAATCTCATGTTCTCCGTGTATTTATTCAACACATCATGAACAAATAGGAGAAACTGCTGACCTCATGAGGTTATAAGACATTCTGGAAACCCTGGTTCTCCATGAATTACAGAAATTATGTATATAATATTTTCAAAATTAAGGATATATTACAAAAAAGATCCCCTACAAGACTTTCAAAAAATCTGTTTTTGGGGTGACACACCTTAAAATAATAATAAAATTTATATTAAAATAATATAAACTTAAATTGAATATAACTTTTGCACAGCATGGTCAAAACCTGCATAATGTTAAACTAGGAACTCAATTAAGTTTCCTGAGAATTTCATATTAGTTTTACATTATGTTTCTAGCCCTTAGAGCTGTGAAGACATACCCAACTGTACATTTATAATAACCCAGGAATTTAAGCAGAGGAAAGCATTATTAAGATTTTCAGGGACTAGAGAGTGCTGTTTCAGTATCCATGTGATTCCTTCTCTTTCTCTAGAACTAAGAAACCCAGAATAAATTATACAAATATAGAATGAATTATAAAACAAATGATTGAATAGTAATGAACTGCCATGATTCAAATTGAATATTTGGGAGACATAATATTTAAATAACTGAATATATCTTTTCAAATTCTTTTTTTAAGCATGGAGTGCACTTGCTTTTGTACATTGCCTTCAGTATAGAGGCCAAAGCAGGTAAAATTATGAAAGTCTAGGCTCCACATTATCCTTGGGTGACCATGAAGCAGCAGAAGTGGCTGGGAATAGCAGAGATTGAATTATCCAAGGAAGAGATTCCCTGGAGTCCTGAGAGTCAGTACAGATAAATGTCCTACCTGGATCCCATCGAGCAGTTTGCTCATACACCAAAAGCTGTCAGCTTCGATGCTTTGCAGCACATCTTGAGATAAGTTTGTTACATCAAAGTTCTCCACATCTTCTTCTAAAAAAAAGAAAGTGTACCATTGTATAATAATGCTTAGGGATATACACCTCTTGTCTACTTCAACTATTTATTCTGTATCTTTCTAAAAATAGAAGTGCATATATAAATCCTATCAGGTCTTTTTGTTGGCGGAGTTCTGTTTCCTTTTGTCAGCAGAGTTGTAGCTTCTATAATGTGAAAGTCCATACAAACGTGAAGGGAGAACACATGGACAGTTAGATCACTCAATGGCTAGTCACACACTAGATTTTGTTTATTTATAACTACATTTATGACCATTATGATGGCAGGAGAATTTCAAATCTCAGGAACTGGAGAAGACTATGACTACTCTGAATTGCTATTGTTCAGAATTTGACAACATGCATGACTTAAATCCCATGACTATCAGCAGCCAAAAAGGTTCTGTAAAAAACGTATATGTATATGCACATACAAAAGACATGCAAAATTTAAAAAAAGATAAAACTGTTTTTAGTAAAATTGTATGTTTGTGTATTTGTACTTATATATATATATATATGTATTGAGCAGAGAAAATTACCAATGTTTAAAATTACACTAAGGCAAATATGATATAGTTGATAAGGTACCATTCCTGAAAAAAAAAGTGTCCTGAATGTATAGTAAGTTATAGGTATGCAATTATACCAGTTTTTGGAAAATTATTTGCTAAAAGAATTCCTGATTTTCTTGTATGATCTTCTAGACCTATGTCACCTGATAATGAGGTCTGAATACAAACAAATTCCCTGCAGGAAGACATTTATTAAGAGAGACAGAGATTGTTGAAGGAAGAGGTGGAAAAGGTTGTGGTGGGATGGAACTGAAGAGATTCTTCAAGAGAAGTTTAAAAAATAAAAGGTCACGTATGTGTCAGTGTATTAACATGACAGAAGCAAGGACAGAGAGGCATGGGGAGGAATAATGAATAGTGCTGGTATAAACTATTTCTATCTTTCTTTTTCTTTTATCTTGTGTTTTTTAATTTATTTGGTTCAGACTTTCATACCTGTCCTTTGCTTATCCTGACAGGAAGTAGTATGATGAGTAAATACAATGTCTATGCATGCAATATACAAATGAGTCCACATTCACTCTTTTTCAAATATATTATCTTCAGATAATATTAAGCTTAGGCAATTGTCACTACTGATGAGGGGAAATGGCAAGACAGGATTGGCATGTTTAAGAAGCATGCCTTAATTTCTCTTATGCCAAACTGCTATTCACAAATCCATTCAAGGCATAAAAATACATAGATCTCAATATTCTTTGCTTCTCTTAATAGCAGATGCCTTGATCACATATATCTGAGTGTTTTACTAAGAGACACTTTGGTTGGCAGCACTGAAAAGGAGTTATAAAGCAATGGAGAAGTCATTCAAACCTCCCATAACAGTAAGAACTCTCTATCCAGTACAAGAGATTGACAGCTCTGAATTAAGAAGAATACTTGTTTTTAAGAGGCAGGCGCCTTCATGGAGTGACACCAGGATAGGACTAGCCAAAGATGTTTTGGGCTCTAGTCCCTTCCTTGGAGATGGCTGTTCCTCAAATCCTATTAACCAGAAAGATCTTTACCATCCATCTCAAAACTAAAAACTTGGCAGCAAGACTGTCATTGGTTCTTTCATAAAGTGAGATTCAAATATATATTTTTTTCTTCAATATTCTTGGTTACTTTCTAATCTTAAAATTGCTGCAATTTAATCTGGAAAGTATTTTTTTTTCTTTTTAAAATTAATTTCAGTGACTAATACAGAGTTGGACATGACACCAGCTTTGAGTAAAGGCCATAGAAACTATAGATTTCAGGAACAAGAGGTAAACAATACATGATATGAACGATCAGCGATAGACTCTCCCAGCATTTTTTCACTTAGAAATAATTATGCAGGATCTTGAAATCAACAAGATTTTGGATCAGAGGGGTCAGCAATTATTTGTGTGGGTTTTTTCCCCCTTTCTGAGCTGTTTCTTATTCCAAACCAGTCTCACAACCAGCTACACTCAGCCTTGTAAGAGAAAAAAGGCTGTGACAAACATTCATATTGGCTCAATATTGCCCTCTCTGGTATGCAGGTCATCTTTATAGTGTTTGAGAATAGCCTTAGTAGACAAACCTTTCTTTTTTATCCAAAACATATTTTTTTTCATAATAACCTGGCTTGTGAAATGTAAACGTGGAGTTCTTAAGGTAAGCTCAGTAGCTAGTACTTTTGGATTCGTTATCTAGGCAGCTGGCATGTTGGACAAAATAAATCAACTCAAGGATCAGCATTCACTTCTACCCTAGTCTCATAAATGTGGAACTCCATTCTGCTTGTTTCCTGGCGACTTCCACCTTGAGCCAAAGATGTTAACTCCAAAACCAATCTTAGTAACCCACACAGATATAAAATTAAAATTATATTTAAATAGTCAAGAAGCACCTTCAGGCACATGCTTGGTATTGTAGGATGTATATCCTGAAGTGCTCTTTCACCGAATGATTCATTTTCTTACATTCTGAAGTTCCAAGCTTGCTATGTCATAACTTAGCTGCATAATTGCATGTAATATCTTTTACAATAGCAATAACAAAACATTTAGGCTTATATATTGCTTCACAGTCCTTTATAGCACTCTTTGGGTGGGATACAATGTCAGCATATCGCCCCAACAATGTGGGTCCTCATTTTACTGACCTCGGAAGGATGGAAGGCTGAGTCAACCTTGAGCCCATCAGGATCAAACTCCAAACTGTGGCAGAGTTAGCCTGCAATACTGCATTCTAACCACTGTGCCAACATGTCTCTAGAATTTCTGGAGCTAATATGTAGATAATGCTACATATGTGTCCCCCTAAGTTAAATCTGACTGATTGAATTACTTGATTTTGTTAAAGTGAATTTACCACCAAAATACTTTTTAAATGAATTCCAATAACTTAATTGGAATGGTGAATGAAACTGGACTTCATTTGATATGCCCTTCATTCCATTTAATTGAACCTAATGCTCAACTGGCTGAAAAATAACACTTTCTATTTTTACTGTCTCTGAAGACTAACCATCAAGTTTAGAAGAAAACATATTACTGAACAGCAAGATGGCACCAACTCTTTGGCAGCCCACTAGTGAACAGTGCATAAGTAGCATTAGTGTAATGGAAAAGGCTGTAGGGACACAGCGAGACAAGCAGAGATAAGAGATGCTTCTGGCAATTCTATGAATCTTTGAAGCATATATTGCCATCAATGCTTATTGCTAATTTATGAAAAGACTTCACAGACTCACAAAAGCTTAACAGCTTTTAAACAGATCTTTTAATCTGTCAGAGGTCTGAAAATGACATCTAAGTAATTTGCATCTGCAGCAATTATGAACTATTTTCTCTTTCACCAAACTTGTAAGGAGAACACCATTCAGTGAGACCAGCCTGAGGCATCAGCAGAATCAAATGAAACAACCTCTTTAAGGGAGAAACCACTGTTTCTACCCAGTTCTTCCAATGCTAGTTAATTCAGTTTCTAAAAGGAAAGAAAGATTCTCACAGAATCAGAGGGATTTTCACACACTCAAAAAAGCAAGGGCAATGGGCCTATGTTTGAGTCAAGTGACCAAAACTAAAATGATATCTGCCCATCAATCTGATCAACCAGCTTTCTTTTAATAGTACCATTTCAATAAAGCTGTCTTTTGGGGAAACATTCAAATTACAAGATTAAACACATTTAATGCTGTTTTTAATTGATTGCCAGAGGACTAGAATAATTTAAAATGTTTGCTCTTTGCTTTCAGTTCTATGGAATAAAATCTTGTTTTGAAAATTGTAATTTACAAACTAAATATTATAACCTTAGATTATATATAGATCTTAGTGGAGGAGAAAATATCACAATACCTAACTTTTTAAATTCCTTAACTCTTAAAAGTAATAGAAGCTAACATGTTGTTATCATATACTTCTCTGAAGGGCAACAGTGGCATAATGGGGGTGGGGAGGATGGATGTGATTCTGAGATTTTCTCTATTTTTTTAAATAGGATTATTTTGTACATATCTAATTCTATTAGGAATGAGATTGATTACAGTCAGAAACCCGTTTACCCTGGTACCAACCAAGCCTGCAGAATTAGTCAGGATATGAGTGAATCAATAAGAGCATTCTTAATGCCCTCTTATTAGGCATGAGAGTATTTGAGATTTATACTGCATTATTGTTTACATTGTGAGTTATTATTTCATTCTAAAACGCAAACTGCCTAATTTAAGAGCATACAATCATAGAATAAAATTGCACAGGGAATTTTGAATAATATTTATATTCTTGCAAACTTCAATTTTTAAAGATTTTCAAAAGAAGCAGAATATAGGATTTTATGTACTTTGATTCCAGATACTCTAAAGGCAGATTTGGATCATCAGATTTGTTTTGCCACTTGGTTGTAGTTTTTGCTTCCTTAGAAACAAAAATCTGAGGAGAGGTTTCTGGGGAGGAATGGCAAACTGAGACTCTGGATTAGCGGGAGTCGTTATGGCTGAAAAGGCAGCTGGATGCTGGATCCAGACTGCCGAAAATTCTCTCCAGATCAAAGAGACATCTTCATATCCTGACTGTTTTGCAATAGTAATTTCTGCGGCCTCCATCTATCTTCCAGGATGTCCTCCATCTGACATCTAGCCTGTAATTCCAGTGTCACATATATATAGGGATCTCACAAGCTATGCAGCTTTTTTAGTGATTTAGAGGTTAAAAAGCAAAAAACAGAAGATTATCAATACTGCAGCCTCCTGGCTATACAGTCTAAGGCAGCTTCTTAATTTTTTTTCTCTGCTTCCCATTTTTAAAAATTAAGGAGGAATCCAAAAGGGCTTTTATTTATATGGGTTTCATTTATCAATATTTGCAGTTATTAAAAATTAAAATAGATGCATTCATTAACACTATAACTTCTCATGATTGTTTGATAGGATTTTAATTTAATTAATTTTTTTCCCAACATGGATTGGCAAATAATTTTGAATTCAAGGATCCCTGAAAGGGTCTTGAGAGATTCCCAGATGTTCTAAGACCACACTTTGAGAAACACTGGTCTAGAAGAATATGATTAGATGTTTCAGCCCTGTTGCCTCTTCTTGGGAGACAGAGCAATCTCATCAGAGATAAAAATCAAAATTTATTGAAAAAGATAAAAAGACAAATACTAAGTATTACTAAGTATTTACATTGTACAATATTTTTTAAAGAATAAAATGATACACTTCAGAGTTGTTCAGATACAATAAAAAGCCATTTAAATGAAATGTAAGATAGCATTGGTCTGCAAAAATAGAGTGATTCAAATACATTTCTTGTAAAAAATGCTGTAAAATGTTTTCATATTATTTACAAATTACAACAATCGACTAAGGAAAACATTATTTTTTTCATGAACAGGCTAAGGCAATGGTGGCGAACCTATGGCACGCGTGCCAGAGGCGGCACTCAGAGCCCTCTCTGTGGGCACGCACGCTGTCACCCCAGCCCCACCTCCCCCTGCAGTCCCCTCATCAGCAGCCCCCCAGAGGAGAGTTGCCCCTGGGCGTGGCCCGTGCAGAGCAGCGCAGCCAAGCACATGGCAGCCAGGCAGCAGGGACAAGACTCCACCCTTGCACCTCGTTGCGTGCAGATGATGCATTGGGGCATTGGCGGAGGGCGTGGCCAAAATGGCACTGCAAAGACGCCTGGGCGATCTGCAGCGGGCTGTGGAGGTGGTGGGTGGCCCTGTGGGTGGGTGGGGCAGGGGATGGAGTGGGGGTGGGGCAGGGGGCAGTACGGGGAGGGGGATGGAGCGGGGGCAGGACAGTTTTGGGGCACTCGGTCTCTAAAAGGTTTGCCATCACTGGGCTAAGGTATGAATAAAAAGGTTTGAGAATACATACATTTCCTGCTCTTGAACAGAGAAATAGAAGACAACTTGATTGGATACAGCAGCACACAGTAGGAAAAAAAACTAACCCAAATTCTTGACTAGATTGGTAATCTATTTCTATTTTACTAGCAAATTTTCAAAGTAAAAAGTCTTCTACTATTCTCCCAGATTTTTAGGGCAAATCTGCTGAATTTGCTTCACTCATAGATTTCCCCCTTGATATCCCTCCTCTAGTTCTGGCCTTCAGTTTTAAAAAGATCCCAAAAGCCCTTCTTTTCAGCCAAGGGAGGGACTGAAGCAATCTATGTATATGTATATGAATGTATATGACCAAGAGCCATGCTTCACTTATAAATGTGGATTCTCTTAGTGACTACTCTGACATATAAAGTGGCTAGTTGTGAATGGCAGAGTAGGCAGTTTGCACATTAGCAATGTATTCTGAAATGTAAGCAGTAGGCGAACCAATTCTTGGACTGATGTTTCCCAATAATTAATGCAGTGTATATGTCTGAAAATTTCTTTGGGTTACAAATGCTTGACATTCATATTGGGAAAGATACTGATTTTATTGCCAGGGCTTATTGCCAAGGCTGCATTTTAACTTCTTTGGTGTCCAAAAGTCATAAAGGCCTTGGGTCAGTGACATCCTCAGAATAGGCTAGTCCAAAATCTTGAGACTGTTTTTGGGGCTGGAGGTTTCTGCAAAGTATCTTGCTACCAAAAATCAATCATTTTCCAATTGTTTATCAGAAGTAATGGTCCGAGATCTATATGCCCTTTGTAGATCACAGATAATTTGTCTTAATTTGATTCTGATATCTACACTTTCTTTCCTTCCTTGAATGCTGTGTTAATTTTTGTTTCACCTTTCCCCATATATTTTTTTAAAACAGAATCCTTAGTTTTCACTTAAATTCTTAGCAAATCTTAAAATATGAATAGTTGCCTAAGGTTAATATTCTGAAGAAAAAAACATCTTTGCAATGGATGCTTATTTCATATGCAGGCTTGACAACATTCTTGTTACAATACTTAACCTGAATGCACCTAGTCTTTGTAATATTTTTTTAAAAGAACTGTAATATTTTTAAAAGTATTAAGATTTCCAGTTTAAGTTTAAGACAGAGTTTTTCCTGCTTTTTCTCAGGTTTGAATAAAATTTATCCATTTTTAAATCTCATTTTCCTTCCCACCAAAGTTTCCCAACCTAGCTACAGAAGAAATGGACAGAAAATGATTGTTTCCAAATTAACTCCTTTCTAGCCCAAATAGTCACCTCAGTTTCATCACTATCCTTATTTAAATGACTGCAATTGTATGCTTTGTTACTGTCATAACACCACCACCAAAAAAAAAGTTTCTTGGCAATAGGTATGCATAACCTGTGGGGAATTGCAAACTATCTTCTTGTCTCACAAATAATTTGGCTATTCTGATGGTCAACTAAGCAATTATTATAGAGAGGGGAATTGACATCCTTGTTAAATCTTTTCCCCAACCCAATAATCCTTCTCATCTGGTAAATCAGTAGGGAGCATCATCTACAGCAGTGTTTCTCAACCTTGACAATTTTAAGGCATGTGGACTTCAACTCCCAGAATTCCACAGCCAGCAACGCTGGCTGTGGAATTCTGGGAGTTGAAGTCCACATGCCTTAAAATTGTCAAGGTTGAGAAACACTGATCTACAGATTCAGCTTCAGTAAGCCACTCTAAATTATCCATGACATTTAACAGATGTCAGGTTCCCCTAGTCTCCTGATGGTATAAACCCAGAGCAGTTAGATGCTCAGTTGATTTGGTTGACTTAGTATGTGAAACAGAAAACTCTGTAACAATAACTTTTTATATCCAGATCACAGAAAAATGAAAGGGGAGGAAAAAGCACTTGATCCCAAAACTTGCTGCTATTTATATATATAGGTCTTCCTATATTATGCTACACTATTATTTGTTTAATCATGACTTATTAAATAAATAACAAGTACACTGGTTTGCACAACATGTTAAAAAGCAGCTTAATAACTCATAATAGTTGGATTCATATAACTTGTCACATCGCTGATTGAACTGATGTGTGAACTCAGCCACAAACTGCACCACATATATATCAAACCAAAGTAATCTCTATTTCATCAGATGAAAGACTGCTGCATTTTTCAAATGCCAGCTGGTCATATATCATACCTCTACTATTTCCAAAATGAAGACAATGGCTTTATCCATAAATTTACACACAGCTGTTGCTTAGTTTGGACATTTCTAACTTGATTTGTTCAACTATGATATGTACAAGCCTTTTTGTTACCGATCTTTCTATCTTGAGGTGCAATTAATGTTAAGAAGTCACTAAGTTTTTCATTTTGCCCAAGCAAGAAAACCATGTTATTTGCCTGAAAATAAGCAATGTTAAATGATGATTGGAAATTTAAGATCTTGGCTTGATTCAAAATAAATAACCATAGTTTCCTGGTTCAGACAAAACAGGATGTTATGCACTGAAATTTTGGGCTTGGCTGCTATGTATCACATACATAAGAAAAGGAACAAAGAGGACTGCTTGTGTTGACAAAAGATATTATGTGTGTTTCCACTTAGAAAGCCAAAAAAATATATACTTCTTGAAAGAAGATACTTGCTGCATTTAGACAATCAAAATCTGTGAAAGGATCCATCGAAAAAACCATATTCAAACTCAGAATCACATTTTAAAAAAACTCCTCAGTTATTAGCTTTATATTAGCTTTGTGTACATTCCTGTACAAATGTGTTTCTTCCTCAATGATTTAGGCACAATGGTAACTATAATTACAGTTATCATCAAAATAAGGTGGGGATCTCTTGATATGTGGGGATCTCTTTGCAAATCATTGTTTCCAAGTGAAGCATGTTTGGACTTCTTCTGCTAGATCAAAACTGTGAGACCATGTGTGTGTGAATATATATATATATATATATATATATATATATATATATATATATATATATATATATATATATATATATATATATATATATATATATATATATATATATATATATATATATATATATATATATATATATATATATATATATATATATATATATATATATATATATATATATATATATATATATATATATATATATATATAGTAAATACTTCTGTTTTAATATCTATATACTGTATATTTGAAAAATTTAGGTATTTTACGCATGACGGTTACATGACAAACATGGTTTGGGAAAATATATGAATACCGGCATAATGGTTGTGTATGAAAGACAGACAAATGTGGCAATATAGTTCACTCCCAATCAGCTACTTCTCCTTCTTCCAAAAGAGAAGCTATGACTACAAAAGCATAAGCATAAGCATAAGCTTTTAAATTTTGTATGTTTTGGGTTTTAAATGGGATTTTGGCCAAATGATTTAATTTATTTTTAATTATTTTAAATTTTGTATATTTATATGTTTTTTAAATTTTAGGCTGTACACCGCCCCGAGTCCTTCGGGAGAGGGGCAGTATAGAAATTTGATTAATAAATAATAATAAATAATAATAAATAAGCAACCCTTAAAACTAGAGGTAGAGGTTCTGGCAACAGAAGAGAGCTTTGGAAAATCCTCTTGAGTATATTGCTCAACAGAAACATCTGTTCTGCAAGAGCCTTAGACAGAACCCGCATAAAAAACCTGGATATCTAACATATGGCTCTGACAAGAACTGAAAGGCAGCCAACAGTTTTGCAGCAACCACTTGAAGCTGGCATGAAGAGTCTAATGTGGCTATGATTGACACCACAGCTCAAGGCACCACAGAGCTAGGTTAGCAGATTAGTACGCACAACACTGGCTCGCTATGCATGTGGCTGCTGGGAACAGCAAAGATCTCTAGACGGCATTCAACCAAGAAGCTTGGAGATTGCTAACCAGCAAATGGAGTTAATTTACAGCAGGACTAGAGGCCAGCTCATCTTTCTGCCTGCAGACACTGTCTAAAATATGTAGGATCCTGTCAAAAAAAAAGAGATGTACTTTTTCCCACCTTACTGGGAAACCATCCATTTATACAATGACAGCATGAAAAAAAAGCTGCTGTTTTGAAGGAATGGACTTTTGGGAGCTTCCTTATCTTTTATTTCAGCACAGAAGTGATGAAATAAAACCGAAATAATCATATTGAAACTGAGACAATCACAGAGGAAGACAAATTACCTTCTAAGTAGGAATATTTACCGTGTATCCCAGCAGCAGAGAGGGTCGTCTTGACAATGTGATTCCTACAAGCTGCCCGCAGTGAAGATACCAAGGTCCCCTACCTTTACTATTTGCTTAAAATTTAAATCTGGAGGCTGAATGCACTGAAAAATGAAATGCTGGCTCTTATCCCATCAGCTTTACTTCTAAATGTGGGCTCAAAGCATCCACCTTGTGTCACAAGCTGATCACCCATAAAATTGTTTAAAGAAGAGTGGGTTCTCCATGGCCATTGTAATCCATCATCTTAGGTGATGCAGGGATGTAACAATGGGTCAGGGGAAACTGACCGGGTGATAGGACAGTGGGGATCCAGGCTGGAATGAAGAAGGTAGAAGAAATATGTATTTGATGCACTTATCCCATGTGTGCATGAAGTAGGGAGATGAGAGATTTATGTATGAGAAAAATGTGGCTCAGTTCAAATAAAAGATTTAACTGGGTCAATGTCAAAGCAATATGTTTTATGAATTTGCTAATCCAGTCCAAGTCCCATCCAGTAACTCCTCCTGGAAAAGACTGTAGATTATAGAGGAGCTTGAAAAAACCCTAACCACACTAAATTCGAGATCGACTGTTTGTCCAAGCAACAAGGAAACAGCTATTGACCATAATGATATTGCATTCTCCTGCAAAAAAGGTCGTGGAATACCAGCCAGGACTGAAGAAAATGAAAACAACTACTCCCCCAAACAGCAGACTTTAAGCTGGGGTGGGTGACTCTGCTGTCAGATTAAAAAATAAAGAATGGCTTGATTAGCAGTTGACTGTATTCAGAGCATTGTCTGAACATCATACACAGATAGGGGTTGAAGGAATAAACAATTTCAGATAATAATTTGTGTGGGTATGTGTATGCACATGTGAACAGATGTTTGTGATTTCAAAAGAATCTTTTTTAAAAGTGAAACTCAAGATTCCAGCTGGCCTCGCAGATTATAATGTGACTTGATTTTTATTTTTAACAGGTCAAGTTTTTCTACTGTAAAATGGAATGGCTTAAGACTGGCTGTTGCTCACTAAGACAGCAATTCTGTGAAATAACACCATTCTCCCCTTGTCATGATTTAGTATGGCATCTATGACACCAGCATAAAACCCCAAATATGGCCATTAGTTCTAAAAGGAGAACTCTCCACAGGATTGTAGAGAGAGATCCTGGTGCTTGACCTTGCAAACATAAGTCAGTTTAATCTTCTGAAAGGAACAAGGACAGAAATATTGAATAACAGGCAATTTCCAAATCTTCATGTTCCACAGCAACTGAATCTATGTATGATTTAGAAACTACATTTACTGTATCCCATGTCTTCATTCAGTAAAACGATACAATGGAATGGAGAAGAACTGGAATCAGGTTACTGTAGTCCACCGTGAAGCTCTATTGCAAGGTTGATACATATTCTTGGAGGGACTACTACATAAATACTTGTAAAATATTTTCAAGAAGTTGTGAAATATTAAGAGAGTTTTAGGGGTCATGGTGGCCTAGCGATTAAGATGCTGAGCTTGTTGACTGAAGATCAACAGTTTGAGACCCAAGTATGGGGTGAGCTCCCGTTCTTGCCCAGCTCCTGTCAACCTAGCAGTTTGAAAACCCTAGAGTTGGTCATGACTGGACAGGAGAAACATTTACCTTTTTTTAAAAAAAACTAAGTTTTTATGGAACGATCAGACTCTTTGATTTTCTTGATCAAAATTATGACATTTAATTCTCTTCATTTTCAAGTATCTTGTGTATATATTTTGACCTTATTGCTTCCTGTAATGGAAGGATTTAAAAACAAAAACATTATGAACACAGTTGTAAAGCTATTATATTACCCCTTTAATCTCCTGGAAGTCCTAACTTTGTTTTTAGTTACAATTCATTTGGTATCCCGGGCAGCAGGTACAGCAACAGATAAACAGTGCCTGCAGGCCTCTATATCTCATGAAAGTGGGCCTCAGTGAGCAGATTCTCAATGAATTACCCTACTGAAAATATACAGCAAATAAAATAAGATGCTTTGAATTTTATTTTTAATCACAACTAAAGAGTTGTATGAAGATTTGGCTAACTTGTGGATAATGTGGAATAAGTTGGAATATCCTCATTTAATAAGTCATTGTGATTGGATTTTAAAAAATACTATTCATCCAAGTATAATGTAGGTTAGGTTTCCAATTTTTTATGTTGGAAGTACAATATATAACTAACTATCCTTTTGACAACCCAGGCACTCTGCTGCCCACCTGGATCCCAACCTGAGTCTCTCAGTCTAGGGCAGGTGCTGAAGTTCCTCCACTTGATGGTGTTCAGGGGAGTTCAATCTCATGGCCTGGAAGCTGGATCAGGGAAAGCCACGGGGCGTATATATACTCCATGACAACCACGGGTTTGGTCCAATAATCTCAAAACACATTAGTGGACATAAGTCAGACTTTCTTTTTCCTTCGGGGCAGTTTTGTTGAGATCTGAATACAGTGAGCATTGTATCTAGCCCGCTCTTGTGGTTAGATCACCTTCTAATTCAATTAAAATTGATGTTCAAAAGGGAACCTAACTGAGCATGGGGGCAAGCGAAAATTTTTGACATCATGAAAAAGGGGAAACCTTTACTTTTTTACTTTCTCAAATTTATTGCTCTGATGGAATGTCAACCAGCAGCATACGAATGTAGTCGTTATTGTTAATAGCATTACCTTTTTTTCCCTATGGATTTTTTTTTTGTTTATTTCGGTTATATCTGGTTAGCTAGTTGCTGTTATTTGGTTACGGTTTTCTTTTTATATATTATGCCATTACTTTTTAACTTTTTTAAAAAAAAATTTTTATTATTAGATATCCATTTGTACATGCAAACAAAGAAAAAATTCAAGTTAAAGCCATTCAGCTTAATACAATCATTTTAAATTTGTAGACCTTCTTCACTCCGTATATCAAAGTTTAACTATAAGCCAACTACATTTTATAAATTTTAAGTTTCACTTCTTTTCAAATCTATCCATTGTACATCAAACAAACAAGTCTTCTTATTAAAGTTAATAATTATCATGTCATTACACCCCTCCCTTCAATGCGTACATTCTTAGTCTAGTTAATATATATCTTCCATTAATCACCCTCTCATGTCTCATGTTCTTACACTTAGTCCTTAAATCAGTCCATAATTCTTTGCCTTTAATTCCTTGCATAAAATATTAAGTTTCTCTTCATTTCAGTCGAATTCTGGGTTTCTTCCTCTGCCAGGTGGATTTCCATAGCACAGCTTCCCTTCCAAGTAATAAGTCTCTCTTTATTGCTTGCAATGTCCCTTGGTTCCATATAAGCCATGCTCTATGGATTCTGTCAGTTTGCCAGGAGAAATTTTTAGCCTCCTCTCCTAGATATTTTTCCCATGCTTTTATAACAATTCTTTTCAAATCTTCTTGTCTCTCCACCTCTTCCATCTTTTCTTCAACTCCTTCCCAGACCCTCTTCGAATTTCTCCCAGTATCTTCTCTCATTTCCCCACTGTGCGTTTTTCCGGTTTGGTCCAAGTCCTCAATAACTGCTTTGCTTTGATTTTCCATCATCTTCTCCATTTCTCTGCTTTGTTCCACTGCCTCCATCGTCTCCATCCTTCCCTCCCATCTTTTTGCATACATGTCTATTATCATGTCCATCTTTCTCCTCATTTTTTCAAGAGTTGTTGATATTTCATCTTTTAATTCTTTCATCGTCATTTCTGGGGAGCTTGTATACATCCTTAGGTTTATTTTGCAAAGTTTTTAAAGTTATGTGTCTCTGGTGTCCTCTAGAGGTCTCTTTCGCATTACAGTTTCTCTTCCTTAGGTTTATTTTGCAAAGTTTTTAAGTTATGCGTCTCTGCTGCCCTCTAGAGGTCTCTTTCGCATTACAGTTTCTCTTCCGCCTTTCTCTTCCGGTGCCTATCACTTTAAATTAAAAGCGGTCGCCATTTTGGGTGCCTTCTAGTTATTGTGAACGTATTTGATCCGAGGTAAAATATAAGAAATACTTGCTTTTTAAGCTCCTGCGTTCAGTCTGTCAATCTCTGTGCTTCTTTGAGATGTGTTCCTCAGGTGGTGGCTGGTCTCAGCGTCTTGGTCTGTCTGCAGACAGATGCTGCTCCGGGCTGGAGCTATTGTGAGCGCACGGGGAGTCTTCTTTCTTCCCCCCCGAACGTTTTTTCGGGGGGCTTTCAGAAGATCTCAACCCACACTCACAGCTTTTCGCCCCTTCTCCTACCGAGGAGGGGTTTTTTCGCCGCAAAAAACAGCTGGTTTGCGCTGCTTTGGCGGCTTTACAGGTCCCGTGTCGCAGAGCCTCCTAACAAGGCTATTTCGACCCTGAGGCAGCCACGCCCCTCTCCTTTTTAACTTTTTAAAAGGCATAATGTAGTTGTTTTGGTTTTGGCTTACTACAACACAGCTGCTATAGATATATATCATCCAGCCAACATAGTTTATTATTCATGAAGTTTCACATGAGAGTAATATGGTTACTATCAACTAGATTGTTCCAGCAAATTATTAATATAACTTAAAAAAAATCTTAACCTAACGATATCAAATTCTGTCTTGTTTTTGCCTTGAAAAGTTTGGTTGAAGTTGAATAAAGTTGGTTATTGAATGTATTAGGAATGGTAACACATGTGGGAGAATAAATGGAATGCTTACCAAATGCTTATTTTGTCAACCATAAAATCTCTCCAAATGAGCATTCAACAATTCTGCCACTTTGATAAGCACCTTTGGGACACTAAAATTTTACTATAGTTGCAGCTGTTATAACCCCCATCAGCCATTCTGCCAAATAGCACTGACTGAAACAAGCAATGCTCAGCAGCAGCACCCCATATATGGATCTGTCACTGGCACAGATCCCAAAATGCTCACGGGCTCTACAACTTCATGAAGATAGCTGCCTTTGTGCAGCATGCCAACAGTGAACAATTTGAAAAAAAGGGCAACAACATACAAGAAGAGGTGAAAGACTTTGGTCCTGTTCACTAGCCAGCTATCTGACCGGTGATTCAGCAAAAGCAATTTTAGCCTGATGAGAGTAGCCATGCTCACTTATTAGTTTTCAAAACAAAGAGAGAAATGATTATGGTACGGTATGGTATGTATGGTAATGTTCAGGGCGAATGGATGATTTCAGAAATAACTTCCTTTGTAAACTCCTTGGCTGTTGTCTGTAATTTAATTTACTGAATGATCTCTCTCAAAACCCAAACAAATGATCTGGACATAAATATCAAAGAGCTAATCTTTGGTACACTGGTACACTCCTCAAATTGATCTAAAAATGAGGGTGTCAGCAACCTTATCTCTACTAAAGGAGGATTAGTGAGCAGCAGTGATCTCATGTGCTAAGGGTATTCATCACTACACTAAGGATAAGGCAAGAATTTAGCAAATACAATGTTAAAAGGTACAGGTGTCAGGATCAGTTTATTTTTATTGGAGGTAACTAATTAAGAATGCTTAGCTCCAGATAAAGCAGTGATTTTCCTATACAAATGTCATGAGAGTGTTTGCTGGTTTGCTGATTCAGCCACTGGAGTATAAGCTAGATAAGGGGCAGATATACCAGAAACAGCTCAAAGCACAGTTGATGGGCATCTACTTAAGGAAGTCTACTGAAGAAAGGAATAGCCAGAAAGGTTGCTGTGAGTTTCAGATTCTGAAGCTTCACATTACAGGAGAAGCTACATTATTATATGCAAGGAATAGTTAAATGCCCAGGAAAGTGACCAGGGAATGCCCCTTTTAATAAAGCACTATTCTTGGGCTACCCTCCTTATAGTGAGGCTTACTTAGTGCCTACTTTCACCATCAGTCAGAAGTGTTTTATAATAATATGCCAGTTAATCATTCTATTTTTTCCCATGGAGGGCCATTGACAAATTGATTGGGAAAGAAGTTGGCAGTAATTGATATTGATAAATTTATTGTTTAATCATTACAAGCCACAAAGAATATTTTGAATGCTTCTTAAACAGAATGAATAATTTCATGAAATGTAATTCAAATGGAGCATTATCTTACCAGTTCTACTGATAAGACTTTTAAGAACTGACATCAGGTCTTCCTTAGGCCTAGTTAACCCTTTTCATCCCATAGTAGCCAGCCATGAAGCTCACAAGTATAAATGAAGAAGCAGCCATCCTACATGGAAAATTCCTCATCAATCATATTTAGAACATGAACCAGTACACATTATTAGATACATCTTTAGAATGGCAAATAGGAGCATATCAGGAAAATCAAAAGACTAAATGACTATATTTCCAGGCGTAGAAAATAAAAACATGATAAGGCACAATATACTAATAACCAAGGGAGCTGAATATTCAGTTTCCATCCCATTCCTTACTAACCATTATTTTCACAAGTTCTATTTTATTTCATTATAATTAGGAGAGAATACCTACTGCATATATTTAAGGTCTGATCTCAAATAATCATCAATATTCAAAATACATCTTTTATCATATTTCATTGTTTTCAGTCACTTATTCAACATGCAAAAAATACATGTTTTATTCCATTCTCCAATTGCAAAAATTTGATTACTAATCTTTGATGCATAGTAAAAAAATAATTTATGAAGATTATCAATACAGATCCATTGCCAATAAAGCGAATAGTATATGAATTATCTGTATAAATAAGCTTGATCAACAGTAGGAGGATTTGGATTTGTTTCATTATTTTTTAACTAAATAAATCTTACAGATCATGTAAATGTTTGCAATAGTACCAGTCTGGCACTGACATCTTCAGAAAAGTTTTTTTTTAACCCTTCTCTATCTAGCCTACAACTTTGGTATTCCTTGTAGATTTCTCAGGTACTAGATACCCCTGATCCTGCTTTGATTCTGAGCTAACACAAAACCAGTCAGATTCCTTCAAAGCAGCTTTTAAACTAGTACCTCTCTGACTACATAACTTGACCTATATAAAGGTTATGATTAGTTCTTCATTTTCTGGTGCTTTCTCTGATGCTTTTTGTCCTAAGTCAAAAACATATTGCTATTATTATGTATTATGCAGTTTCTCTGAAAAGCTTTCTTTTCCTAAATGTTTTTCCTAAATTCTATTCTCAAAGGCATTTTTTCTCCATGTCAGTATTATTAAAACTGATAGACTGTGCTATCTTGTTCAATATTAACTGCTGATGAGTATTTTTGTTTCCACTGTATAGGATAAAAGAGGTGGACTTTAATTAGAAGCACTGCTTTAACGTAAAAGAAAAAAAAAGAATCTGTTCCATGACTAGATCTTAATTCATTAACCATGTCAGATTGTTTTAAAAAGAAGGTGAAATCATCTCATGTACAGTATCTTACAAGATACAAAATTGTAATAAGGGGTAGTGCCATTCTACATCTTTCTAAACAATTCGGAAGAAGAGGCTTCCTAGTACATGATAAAATATGACATTTGCATAATGCATCTTGATTGCAAAATGCTGCTATCTTTGGCAGACAATATAAGCATGACACTACCACAGTCATTACTCCTTGTGGAGTTTTTCTCACTAATGGCTTGTTTTACCCTACCCACAATCACAGCTAGCCAATACCCTGCCCTGCCCCACAAAAAAAAAAACAAACCACAACTTTTTCTGTCAGATTTAAGACATGACTGACAAAACCTAATCCAGGAGATAGATGATGACAAATCAATTTGCAGCTCTACCTTTATATACTGTAATGGCAAAGCATTTCAGGGATCATAAAGCTGATCCAGTGATGACAATCTAAGTATTCAACAGCAAGAACTAATCATATACTTCAGCCATCAAGCATCGCTTACCAACATATTCAGAGAGGAACACAACAAAGAATGGCGTGACCAGGTCATTAATCCCTTGCACGTAGCCGCTGGCAGGGTGTCGGATGGCCCAGATAAACAGGATTCGTTCAAAGATCTAGAGAGGAAGAAGGAAAGCCAGGTGCTTGAGTTAGCCATGCCCAAGGAAAGAGAAAGAAGGAGAAAGCCTGAACAAGTGCAGGGGAGGAAAAGGGTGTGGTAAGAGTTAAAAATGCATAGTGACTAAAGAAATAGCCAGGGTTGAGGATCTTAGCAGCAAGAGAAGTCTCAGCATTCAGTATACCTGGCTCCTAAGATGCCACGTGCAGAAGCCAGCAGAAATTCAGAATTATCATCCTCATAGATGAATATTCTGCTCTGAAAAGAGTTTATCTATCCTTTTCTATTGTCTACATGATTAAGCACTTAGAGGATTACAAGCTGAAAGGCAAAGGAGATGCTGTTTGGGGATTACCTAGCTTCACTTCCTCCAAGGACACATATTCATGGATGGAAACCCTGAGGTTGTTTCAAACCAGATCTGCAGCCATTGGAAAAAAGAAGCAAGTTCTGGGGAAGATCAGATACCTTCTTCAACTTTTTTATCCTTGACTTACAAAATCAAAGTTACTTCTTGTTAAGAGGAGGAAAAAGACCCTACTGTCCAATTAAGCCGTATGCCTGCTTCTTGGTTCAAATATTTCAGTCAAAGAGGACAAAGGGCACCAAGTGGGCTGTACTGTCATGAATGTGAACCATCATTAAGCAAATGGTCGTAAATTGAAGACCATGTTTAATTGATATCTTTCAAACAGATGTTTGGGGGTCAGCAGTTTCAGAACAAGTTTCATGAATGTCATGCCTAGTTCAAATAGCAGATAACCAATGATGAGGGGGGGGGAAAGCATTACTGGACATCCCGGAGAATACACAATGTTGGGCTAAATTCACAAGTATTCAGATGTGGATTAAGGCAGTTTCCTGTTGTTCTAGTGCAACATGTCTCCTACCTCTGTTATGTAGAGTCTTTCCAAAGTCACTATCATATGTTTTGCAGATGTTCTCATATCTTCTGTTAAAAAGTTCCTCATTTTCTGCAATGAGGTTTCTTGCTTATGAATTAATATAGGCAACAAAAGGCCTTCTCACAACTATCTGGTATGGCCGAAATTCATGAACCTTAGGATGAGGTTACTGCTAGTATGTACACAGCAGCCCCAAAACACACTGTCAAGTTCAATAAATCACCTCTACAGAATCAGCAGGACCTGATAGACCATACATTGCAGTTCTTTGACAGAGGTGCTCTAGATTCTCTTGTTTCCTTCAAATATAAGAATAGGACTCAGGCTTAAAGGCCCTGATGGGTTTTCTAGTTACACACCAGATTCAGAAACATTAACCCCAGCATGCTTTACATCCTCGTGGTGATTTCTGTAATTGAGAGAACTGACATTCTCCAGAATATATGTTGTTCACATTTCATGAAACATGGTATGCAAGCAATAATGATAAATGAATAACTTTTCTGTTACATTTGCATCCACAATGATTGAATTTAGTAGACAAGCATCTGAAGACTGTTGTTTCAAGAATACAAAATCTGGATGGAGGTATTTATTGCTGGTTGTAGGAAACTTATTATAGCAGACCAAAATAAGCAATATCTCAGTGCCCTTGGTATAAATTCCCTGACCAGATTTCCTTTCAAGAGTCTGCACAGGTTATTTTATAACTTTCAGGCTAGTCAGCAATGGCATTCAACATAATTGTGACAGATAGCTCTCATTAGTCATACTTTGAACATGGCTGTTTGTTTTGCAGCACTACCACTTACATAAATGGTTAAGTATTCTAGCTCTTAAGCTGATCAAAGCTTTTAAACAGTATGCACAGGGCATTGTCTGCTACAAGGAGAAAAGGGACATACACCAGAAAACAAGCCATGACAATGTGCCTATTCATTTTAAGGCCAACAGCACAGGACCTTGTTAGGTATTTATTTATGCGCCATAAACCCGAAGAACTGAATCAATCTATTATGGTTTTAGACAGACCTTGCATTAGTAATCATAAATTCCCAAACCCAATCAATGCTGACTCCTAAATATAGAAAACCTCATCTCCGCTATACACAAAGGCTAGGAATGGATTAAGATCACTTAAGCTTGACTGAAACAGCATGATTTGCAATAATCAGTAGAATCAGATTGGTCAAAGCTATAATGATTTATACTTTATAACATGTTTAGTTATTAATATTTGGAATTCTATTAATCTAGCCATAGGTCTCCCATTACGCTACTAAGATAGTTTATGTTTTTAGGCAAGTTACCTCATTGGTACAATATGGACTTAGTTTTGCTGCTGATACACATTGAAGGGACACTTTAAAAGTCAGAAATTATTCCTTCATGAAGTCACTACTTTTTGTTAAAGAATTTCTGAAACACTAACTTAACTTCTACAGAGGCATATCACTAGAGAGCATCTAGAAAGCCCACACAGACTCCTGTCTTTTACTCATAGTAATTTCTTAGATATTAGTAGCATCCTCAGAAGACTTATTCTGGGTACTTATCACTGAAAGAAGGATGGAAAATGCCTGGAGAAATAAATTCCTTGGTTTTCATGCCTTGAGTTTAAATTATCCTTCAAAGGTATTCAAAATGGCATACTGTATGGCCAATTTTTCTTCATCAGAAAAAAAAATCTTTCCAACTGCACTGGTCTTATTGTTCTTCTAATCTTATTTTGATTTTAGAATATTGTCTATTCTACTAATATTTTGGTATTTTTCTTTTGTTCTATTGATTTGTAAGCCACTCTGGGAGACCTTAGATAGCAGGATATTGGGGGCTATAAACAGATAGATAATATCAGAACATTGTACCCTTGCAACTAACTAAATATAACTGTGCAAAGGAAAAACACTTTATCCTATCTAGTACATTCTAAAAGGTTAAAAAATATGGAAAAGTTGAACCTTTCTTGTTGAAAGTTTGTAATTTCATGCAATAATTGAATATATGGATTCTTATGAAAAGTCCATAATTAGATAGTATTGAAGCTACCTGGCTGCAGATTGAAATGTTAGTCTCATATATGTGTGTGTGTGTGTGTGTGTGTGTGTGTGTGTGTGTGTCTAGTGGTTATTTTTTAGATTGCACCCTGTAAACCCAAATATGGGAGGAAGAAATCATTCTTTCCTTTGCTTGTTTCAGCTCAACCCAGAGCCATCTGCAAGCACAAATATATATATGTTTTTAAAATTGTTAACAAAGAAATAAGGGATTTCTGAGATAGCTATTTCGAGTTATTTAACTCTCTTCAGTCAGAACTCACCCTTTCCGGGATTCGAACCTGGGCAGTCTGCATGCTAGGCAGAAGCTTTAGTCTCAAGCCACAGGCTCTCTCCCGCTTTGTTAATATTCAGGGAGTGAATATGTGTGTCAAGTGGTTATTTTTTAGATTGCACCCTGTAAACCCAAATATGGGAGGAAGAAATCATTCTTTCCTTTGCTTGTTTCAGCTCAACCCAGAGCCATCTGCAAGCACAAATATATATATGTTTTTAAAATTGTTAACAAAGAAATAAGGGATTTCTGAGATAGCTATTTCGAGTTATTTAACTCTCTTCATAAGCCTGTGGCTTGAGACTAAAGCTTCTGCCTAGCATGCAGACTGCCCAGGTTCGAATCCCGGAAAGGGTGAGTTCTGACTGAAGAGAGTTAAATAACTCGAAATAGCTATCTCAGAAATCCCTTATTTCTTTGTTAACAATTTTAAAAACATATATATATTTGTGCTTGCAGATGGCTCTGGGTTGAGCTGAAACAAGCAAAGGAAAGAATGATTTCTTCCTCCCATATTTGGGTTTACAGGGTGCAATCTAAAAAATAACCACTTGACACACATATTCACTCCCTGAATATTAACAAAGCGGGAGAGAGCCTGTGGCTTGAGACTAAAGCTTCTGCCTAGCATGCAGACTGCCCAGGTTCGAATCCCGGAAAGGGTGAGTTCTGACTGAAGAGAGTTAAATAACTCGAAATAGCTATCTCAGAAATCCCTTATTTCTTTGTTAACAATTTTAAAAACATATATATATTTGTGCTTGCAGATGGCTCTGGGTTGAGCTGAAACAAGCAAAGGAAAGAATGATTTCTTCCTCCCATATTTGGGTTTACAGGGTGCAATCTAAAAAATAACCACTTGACACACATATTCACTCCCTGAATATTAACAAAGCGGGAGAGAGCCTGTGGCTTGAGACTAAAGCTTCTGCCTAGCATGCAGACTGCCCAGGTTCGAATCCCGGAAAGGGTGAGTTCTGACTGAAGAGAGTTAAATAACTCGAAATAGCTATCTCAGAAATCCCTTATTTCTTTGTTAACAATTTTAAAAACATATATATATTTGTGCTTGCAGATGGCTCTGGGTTGAGCTGAAACAAGCAAAGGAAAGAATGATTTCTTCCTCCCATATTTGGGTTTACAGGGTGCAATCTAAAAAATAACCACTTGACACACATATTCACTCCCTGAATATTAACAAAGCGGGAGAGAGCCTGTGGCTTGAGACTAAAGCTTCTGCCTAGCATGCAGACTGCCCAGGTTCGAATCCCGGAAAGGGTGAGTTCTGACTGAAGAGAGTTAAATAACTCGAAATAGCTATCTCAGAAATCCCTTATTTCTTTGTTAACAATTTTAAAAACATATATATATATATATATATATTCTGTTGATTTACCAGCAACAGCTAGTAATATGATGCAATGCCATTGTGTTACAAATTTCTTTATCCCCACAGCAATGGCTGGTAAATTAAAAGAAAACAGAATGCAACATTATCCTATCATACGTTTATATTAATACAGATCCCTAAGAACAAAGAGACAGGGAAATATTTATCCAGTGGTAGTGTGCATTCTTTTATAACTTCATAATGATTTTTGCATTTCCCAAATGGGACACTTAAGTAGAATATTGATAAAATATTCCTGCAAAAATAAGTGTGCCTGCATGATTCATTTATATTGCATTTTGAAGATGCAGCATGTAATAGTACATAGCCACGTAACTTTTAGAGTGGAAAGAAAACACTTAAAAGAGTGATTTAAAAAAAAAATATCTATCAGAACAGCCCTTGAATAATACAAGGCAGTTAACCTTAGAACATTGTTCCTTGACCTCAGCAAGTTTATAATGTTGAACTTCAATTCCCAGAATTCCTCAGCCAACTGAAAGTTGACGTTCACACATCTTAAACTGGTTGCCGTTGGATATCGGTGCTTAGAAAATCAGAAATGCATTGGACAAAACAAAAATTTCAGTAAGCATCGTTGATCACCAACATCAAGAGTTAAATGACTTATGGGGGGGGGGGAGAAAAAATTCTCACCTCTTGAACTAATGGTTGCTGGAACAGAGGGATGAGAGGATTTGTCCGTGGAATGTCTATATGGATCTGAAAATGATTTTTAAGAAAATAAAAAGATATTAAGGACTGCAAATAAATCTTGCAATCTGCAAATATAAGGCAACATTTCTATGGCCTAATCTAAACAGAAGATAGAATGATGTCACTGATTCACAGAGCACTAACATTATAGCATGTTCTTGCTCATCCAACTAAACAATGATTCAAGGATATGTTAATGATCCAGCACAAATACCCACGCCCTGCAGGAGTAATCCCTTCAAAAGGCTACCCTAAAAGACCTACCGGTAGGTAATTTCCCCAAAGTAGCTTCCCTCTGGGTCAAGAGTGCCTACGACTCCTGGAAGACTCCCAGGCACCAGCCTGGTAGTTATGAGGTCCCAGCGATCAGTTTTGTAGGGAGCATACAGGAAGCTTTCCTCCCAGCAAAAGAGCAACCAGCCCACACTGTCAATGGCAGGAAGAACACAGTGATATAGAGCTGCTTCAACAAGAAGGAGTAGGGAAGTCTTGCATAGCTTTTTCCTTTTCTTTCCAGGAAAGCAATTCCAGTGACTCTCTCTGGAAAGAGGCGGAAAAAAGCATCCCAGTGCAAGGCATGTTGGAGATTAGACCTCTAAAATTATGGATTTTCCCCAAACTACCAAGCTATTGATCTGCAAGCAAGTTCCTAGAGAATGAACAGAATTTTTTGTATATGCATACGTTTGTGTCTGCTGGGTATATATGTATATCTGGAATATATGGCCTTCAATATCTGACATAGCTCTGAAAGGCAAAAAGGCTATTCCTGTTCTAGGGCAGAGGCCCGCAACCTTTTGGGCACCAAGGACCGGTTCCGTGGAGAGAGGTTTTCCCGTGGATCGGAGGGGGCATGGTTTTGTGTGCTGCCTGCATCCCACAGATGGGGCTTTGCTTGTTTGTGCGGCCCGGTACCGGTCCATGGACTGGGGGTTGGGGACCCCTGTTCTAGGGTCATTAGTCAGATCAGTTTCATGTCTGCTGACTTTTGACAATGAATAACACCTAGGAAGTCTAGTATAGTATTACTAATGTTAATTTGGGAATCTGGAATGGGAAGACCCATTCAACTACAGAACTCGCTGAGTGACTTGTCCAGAAACTAGGTCAACCAATCTATCTCACATGACTATTGTTATGTGGGTAAAATTCAGGATTTTTTTAATTTTCCAAATACATGTTTTGGAGCTCTGAAAAGGTGGGAACATAAATGCAAAGAATTGTAACTAAACAAATAATCGTCAGAACTACATGCAAATCGGTAAGGGGTCAAGCTCAATCTAGAGATTAGAAGTCTAAGTACCTGCCGGTAGGTATCTTGATGGTGCTCCTCATTTCTGGAATCATAATACTGTTGAATGAACCCAAAATACTCTTCTCGTTTTCGTTGTAAAGTCAGCTTCCTTCGTTCCATATTGGCAGGGAGATAACCCTATAGAAGACAAAACCTATCAAGTCAAAATCCCTCCACTGGTTCCACATTCCTATCCAATTTTCACTCCGACCTGCCCAATGGTAGCCCACAAGAAAATCTTTTAGAAAAAGATATAGGATTTAACAAGAGTCCAACAAAAAATTATAGAACCAAAAGTTCAAAAAATGTAGCTTCCTCTAATCAAGTTCTCCATTGGGGAAAGAAACGACAACTATCAACATTTTTCCTTGCACTGAATGCTTAAAAGCATTGGAGAAGGTCTTACTTTGGAGCCTATACAATTCCAGCCTCAGATAAAGATTTCTTGTGAAGTAAGGCTTTTTTGGAAATACTGTTGCCGTGTAATTTCTCCCATTTTCTACAGACTTTGGAATTCATTGACATTCTTGCTTTTTCATGGCATAACTAACATAACATATGGGCTATTTTTATTTCTAAATCAGTTTTTACAAACCTAAGCATAAAATGTACTGTTCTCCCATGCTACAGTGTCATATTCCTCTCAAGAGATCTCAGGCAGCTTGGTTAAGAAAGACTTGGGCTAAAAAGCCAACCAGGAGCTGGGTTTGCCTGGAGCCCAGTTATGCATCTTGGATACATTTTCATTATGTAGATGACACAAGTTGTCCTAGGTCAGAGGATGCAGCACTCACTGATAAAAGTCGCCAAGTCACAGGACGAACCTCTCTGGGGACACCAGGCCAGCTGCATTTCCTCAATTCATCTGCAAAGGGGCAACAGTGAGTTGATTCATATTAAGTTTTTGGCGTTTTTAAAGAAGGCAGAAAGAATATACTTTTTTTCTCCTCTGGGTAAGTAACTTGTTGTTTAGATATATAGGGCAATGGTGACTACTGGGTTTCCCCGAAAATAAGAACCAACTGGAAAATAAGCCCTAGCGTGATTTTTCAGAATGCTCGTAATATAAGCCCCACCCCCAAAATAAGCCCCAGTTAAGATGTCATCCAGAGGATGCATTTAGTACCGTATTTCCCTAAATATAAGCCCTAACCAGAAAATAAGCCCTAATGCGTCTTTTTGGAGCAAAATTAATATAAGACCCAGTCTTATTTTCAGAGAAACATGGTATGTCTCTTTGTATTTTAATTCTTTTAAATTTAAAATTGGATTTAAAATATGTATGGAAATAAAATTATAAATCAAATATAATCATTGGGACTGTATAGATCTACAACTGTACAGCTTTAATCCTCATGCAATCCTTGCTTGATGAGATCCCTTCCAAGACTAGCACATTAGCATTTTTGGCTAGTCTGGCTAGGGATGATCTCACACTGTAATCTCATGCTACACAAGGACATTTGTGATAACCTAAACAAGCTTGCACCACCATGGGAGGGATGTGGCTTGTTTGTTTATTTATTATTTCTAGAAACCGTAGAAGTTCTTGGGGTGCTTTTATCATCCCAACACCTGGACTCACCTAGATCTGTGTTTTGGCTGGACAGAAGCTGCCGGAATTTTTCCAAGCGAGTTTTCTCACGCACCGTCATGGGAGGAGCCCCAGAAGCATTTTGGTCAGAGATGCGAGCGACAAGTGGAATGATGGGTCGGAGTGGGAGGGATTGCTGTTTGTGGAGGGGGTTGCGCATACAGGCATCCTCTAAAAGAGTTTAAAGAGGTCCATCAGGAGTATACTGGGCAGCAGCAAACACTGGAGCTTCCAGAATCCATTGCTTTCTTCATGCCTCCAGAATCTGCAATTCCAGGAAGGCTCCCGCACCTTTAAACACACACATGGCAAGGAAAGTCTCCATATCTGTGAATTTTCTCTCCCATCACTCAATGATGGCAGAGGCTTCACATGTTGAACTGTTTCCTGCCATGCTGTTATTAAAAAGGTACGCAAAGAACTTGAGAATTAGTCAAAATAAACCACGAACCAATCCACTCCTGCTGAGCAAGTTATCAAACCCCTGCACAGGAATACCCTGACATTTTATGATTTTCACTATGCTTGACATAACTCTTAAGGAAAGTGCAGAGATCCAGTGATTGGAATGGTAAAAGTAGAATGTTGTATTGTTGGCAATTTAGATGGATGGCTCTTAAACCACTTTCACTGATGCCAAGATTACCTGGCCTGTCCATCAACATTATATAAAGCCAATGCTCTCTCAGCTCTTCTTCCATCGTCTCCTCCTGTTCAATCCCTTCCATCTGTTTCCAGATTTCAGGCTCTTTCATTCCTTCTTCCTTCAGCATGCTAAACAACAAAATCAATAGCACAGAAGAGGAAGCACGACACCTCAAAGGCAATCTACAATCCCCAATTCCTCTATCCTGCAATGCTAAAAAGCCAACTAATTTCCAGAAAAGAAATGTAAGGTAGCATGGGCTTTGATGCCATCTGGTGGTAGCTTTGCAATCAGATAGCTCATTTTTCAAAGCCAGACAGCAGAATATACTTTGCTCGTTGAAGTATACAAGATAAGGCATGCATTATCTTAATTGTTTGATTAATATTAGGAGTGTACAGTTTTTGGCTTGAGGATTCCATTAGGCCAGGGGTTCTCAACCTTGGCAACTTTAAGACTCGTGGACTTCAACTCCCAGAATTCCTCAGCCAGCAAAGCTGGCTGAGGAATTCTGGGAGCTGAAGTCCACGAGTCTTAAAGTTGCCAAGGTTGAGAAACCCTGCATTAGGCTTTGTGGCAGAAGCCATTTCAAGGGAAATTTCAGAGACTATGCAGGGTAAAATGGGCATCTTTACAGTATTTGTAAAGATTAAGCTACTGATTTTACCCTTTAATCTTCCCTAAAATCCAAAGCCATCAAAGAAGTTGCCATAACATTTTGGCCATTTTGGGAGTGGAACACAAAAAGAATTCTGCACGTCAGGCTGCATGACGGCTCCAGGCAGTATATTTTACACTCATATCTTACATGCAATCTCAAGATTCTTTGGTCACAACTCTATGTTCTTCCCAAAAGTTTCAAAAAAAAAAAAATGTGAGTACCAGTTTGCTAACCAAAAGGTCTTTATCTACAGAAAGAGCACACACATCTTCCCCCGCCCTCCAATAAACATGCAGTAACTATGCTTGATATCAGTTAGTAAAAATGACTAATCACTGTTCATGAGAGCATATCAGATCTATGCATGCTCTGCAAAGAAACGTACTTTCAAAACTACTATTATAATTTAAATGTCAAGAAAAGCCAAGGTCTACCAACTACAATACTAAATCAGATCCCAGGATTCACCTTGTCTAGCACTCAAATATACTGTAACCAAGGTCCATAAACAAATATGAAGCTCAAGAAAATTTTTATATATCTGCATCAATGTATTCTGTTCCTGCTAAATACAGGACAAACTAAAAAGTTTTAAAAAGCATGAAAGTCTTGTTTCCTGGGATATGGTACTTAGCCAGTCACCAGCTTTCAGGATTTCATCAGGAATTATTTATTTATTTATTTATTTATTTATTCGATTTCTATGCCGCCCTATTCCGGAGAACTCAGGGCGGCTCACAACACAGTAGAAATCAACATAAAAATACATATAAATATAAAACCTCTTAATTTTTTTTAAAAAAAACCCAATCATTCAGCATACACACAGACATACACTGGCTTGGGGCAAGATGTTAACTACCCCAGGCCTGCCGGCAGAGGTGTGTTTTGAGTAATTTACGAAAGGCCGAGAGGGTGGGGGCGACACGGATCTCCGTGGGAAGTTGGTTCCAGAGGGCTGGGGCCGCAACAGAGAAGGCTCTTCCCCTAGGCCCTGCCAGGCGACACTGTCTGGCTGACGGGACCTGGAGAAGGCCGACTCTGTGGGCCCTAACTGGCCGCTGGGATTCATGGGGCAGCAGACGGTCCCGTAAGTAACCTGGTCCGATGCCATGTAGGGCTTTATAGGTGATAACCAACACTTTGAATTGGGTTCGGAGACCAATTGGCAGCCAATGCAGCTCGCGGAGTGATGCCGAAATGTGGGCATTTCTGGGCAAGCCCAACACTGCTCGCGCGGCTGCATTCTGCATTACCTGAAGTCTCCGAACATTTTTCAAAGGTAGCCCCATGTAGAGAGCATTGCAGTAGTCGAGCCTCGAGGTGATAAGGGCATGAGTGACTGTGAGAAGAGACTCCCGGTCCAAATAGGGCCGCAACTGGTGCACCACACACATAAAAGCCTATTTCTTCATCCATAAAAAAAAATGCATTTCTTGGCTAAAATAGATTGAAAGTTTTGAGAAGATTCCATTCTGCCTTTGCCTACAAATGCAGCATTTATACAGAACTGCAGAATTCACTCTCACAAATTTGATGGGATATACCGTAGTAATATACCTCAAAAAGAGCCAAGAGCCACAAGCAACGTACCAGGTCCTCTGGATAGCTGGGCCTCACTGTTGGATTTGATGACTTTACAATTGATTGGTGCGTCGCTCAGAGCTGCCTGGGGCCACTCGGGTTTCATACGCAGCCTGCTGTGATTTTCCAGGACTTGTGCTGCTGTGGCCTTGGCCACTTTAGAGTTCAATGTTTGGAAAGATGAGAAATCTTCATCTTCATCATCCCCAATATCCCAAGCATCACTAGTGTCCCGAGCAAACTCATGAAAACTGCTGGCCTTCTTATTTTTCATAGATAGCGTGTTGATCTTGGAGCGTTCCTTGATGAAGCTAAAAAAGTAAAGTGACACACTGCATTGAGAATTACACTCAGCTTTGATATACAAATTTTCCTTGTCTATGATAATATTTCATCATCATTTTCATTTAATGTATCAGTTGGTCTCCCTCCATCCCACTGGTTCTCTCTCTTCCCTTTCAGTGAGCCGAAGAACAGAAAATAATTTTAGGCAATCTCCACCAAATACAAACTTCAAAATCTAAACCAGAGTTTTATAGACTTAGCAGGCAAGAAGCCAAAACATTTCTGCCTAAGTTCATTATATAAAGGGCAGTCCATGAAACCTATGTGGTAAGCAAAGCAGAACTTTGGTTTTATGTTATGTAAGTAGAATACTAAAGAAGTATACAAAACGCATATATAAGACAAGTGAAAATAGACATGTTAATATACTTTTGCCCAATTAACATGCATATTGAATAAAGACACAATCCCATTGTTTGAGCAACACTGTTAACTTGCACTTGCTTTATTTTCAGTTATATGAATCATGATCCTAGCATCAAAGAACCTAGGATAAAGTCTTTGTCTATTCAGACCAAGAAACCTAAATGAATTCCAAGAAAGCAAGGCCGATCAAAATTGATTTAAAATGCAAAAAAGAAATTTCTTAAGAATACATCAGAAACCCCTACCAATAATCCAAAGCTAATGATGGTACTTAGCCCCCATTAGTTCCAGTGGTCTTTGCTCACATGTACTTTTCAATGATAAATTTTAATACAAAATGATGTTAACTAAATTGACAAATGGAAGTAAATTCTAAACAGTTGCAAATAAAAGACCAAATTTAGCCAATCACTGTACATAGACCAGCATAAAAGGCACCATGTTTCTCAAACTTGGTCAATTGAAGATAGGTGGACTTCAGCTCCCAGAATTCTCCAGTCAGCATTGCTGGCTGGGGAATTCTGGGAGTTGAAGTCCACAAGTCATAAAAGAGCCAAGGTTGCCTACCCCTGCTCTAGGCATTATTATTTAAGGACTAAAATGAATGTGTTAAATCAGCGGCTCCCAGACTATATGTATATTGCCTTCATTGAAAATTCCAAAACAAAAGTGGTTAAATCCCTTTTTTAAATATAAATTTTAGTAAGAATTTTTCACAGAATAAAAGACAAATCCAAAGAAAAAGAAAAAGAGAAAAATTACAAGAAACAAAAGTAAGAAAGACACAAAGAGAACCAAAGGTGAAGAAATAAATGACTTCTGATCTTTGCAACAGTTATTTACAAATTTATTAACCTTCCTCCCACCTGGATGGTACACTAACTGCATAGATACATAGACAGATCTATATTTTCATCGTTTATACAGTAATCAATAATGCATAAACTAAATTCAGTGACTCCAGTACAACCACTTCAAAGTTCAGCAGTTAATATTCTTAAAATAATCATCCTTATTCAGAATGACACTAAAACTGGCCTACGTATGTCTTTGGCCTTCTTATATCCCACATGTCCCTCTCCCTTTACAAAGATTCAATCAGTAACCAAAGCAGTGCTAAGGATTTATAATAAATGACTTAATGTTGTATAGCCTATAATATAAATGCAACAGGTAAGTGGTATCAGTGTGAATGAATATAGCTTAAGGATAGCCAAAAATAAAAAAAAAATACAAAGGTAAATCAGTATAGAATTTGTTATATATTTATGAAATGAATAATATTTCAAATTTCTTCATAAAATCATATTTGCTATTTAAATATGACACCTCTTTAACAGTTAATGTTTAATTCATTTAAGCGTAAATAATAATCCAAATTTGAAATTTTATAGGTTTTCCCCTTTTCACTGTTATGTTTGTCAAAACTCAGCATCTTCCTGCCAAATAAAACCAAAGGATAAGAAAACCTCTCTCTGAGGAAAATGCTACTCTTACACAAAATCCCCATGCGCCTATTTATCTACAAATTGCCAAACTTCATCCCCTTAAAAGGAACTACTAGATCTGCAAATTCGATGTTAAACAGCAAACAAGTAATAACTGTGTTGATTTCCAATGATGATAATTAATGGAGACATAATACCCTATATTTCCAAAATTAGGATCAATACCTGAAAACAAATTGAATCAGGTATCCCTGAAACAGACCAAGCAGAATTGGACTGCTTCTAAATGTCCAAATCAATATTTCAATCAAACATTTTGATTAGTCTAATATACCTCTTTACATTCCTGATATTACTTGCACATAGACAAGACCATGTAAACAGATTGACACTAAAACTGCACTAACATTATGTCATTGCCCTTTTGAAATCCCGCCTGTTCCTCTCTCCCTTTACAAAATTAGTGTAGATATTCAATTTTATAAACTATTGGTTTCCTGACTCAGTGATGGCAATGATTATGAAGATGTCATCCTATAATAATTTAATAGTTAAACCATCAGTTCACTGTATGTCCTCCACTTAATATCCAATAGTTTTTCCAAGGAAGCAAACTATAAACCTCACAGGAGTACTGATGGTTCAACTATAATACCCAAGTACTTCAGTAGAACATCATCGACCAAGGCAATACGTTTTCCTATTGTAAAAATGCCTTCTCATAGAAGAGGTAGAATACTTTGTCATTTTTACTACATATGGGTAGTCCTTCTTTTATAACCATTCACTTAGTGAGTGTTCAAAGCTACAATGGCACCGAAAAAGTGAGTTATGACAGTTTGTCACACTTACGACCATTGCATGTCCCATGATCAAAATTTGGGTGCTTGACAAGTGGCATGTATTTATGATAGTTGCATTGTCCAGGGCTCATATGATCACAATTTGTAACCTACCAAGCTCGCTTCTGACAAGCAAAAGCAATGGGGGAAGCCAAATTCACTTAACCACTGCAGTGACTTGCTTAAAAAACTGTGGCAAAGAAGGTTGTAAAATGGGACAAAAGTAAGCACTAAAAAGTATTTACTTTTTAGTGAAAAAGTACTTACTTTTTAGTGAGCCGTGGGTCCAGTGGAGGATGCTGAGCTCCATAAACAGGTTGAATACTGTAAAAGAGACAAGAGACACAGCTAATATTAGATGTATATCCTGCCTTTCCTTCAAAAGAGTTCAAGGCAACCTCAATTTTCCTCTATAACAATGTTTCTGCGAGACAGAATGGGCTGAGAGGTTGGGTCTGGCCCAAAATAATCCAGTAAGCTTTGATGGCTGAAGGTGAATCTGAATTTGGGCCCTCCTCACTCTAGTCTAGTGCAATAAACAGCACTGGCTTTGGAAATAACCACAGAAACAACTTCAGCATCCTCAATGTTTCATAATAGTTCAGAGCTGAAGGGTAGTTCTTTTAAGAAAAGGACAGATATTTCTTTTGAACTGCTGTGGCAGGCATGTCAAACTGCTGGCCTGCAGACCAGATGCATCACGCCGAAACCGCGCCCACCCCATTGCCGGCAATGGGGAAAAAGTCCCAATATGTCGCACGATGTCACGGGACATTGCAAGTTTGACATGCCAGTGTTATGGTAACATGAAATTAAGAGTGGGGTTGTGAAAAGTTCAGAATTAAATACAGAATAAGTCTTCAACCCGTCATAATATTAGAGTGGCTGAGTTTGGTGTTTTATATTAAACATAATATGGTTGTTCTGAGCAACGAATGTGTGATTCTTGCCTTTCGCCATTAGAAGTGTTACAGAAATAGTTTCAAGAATTTTTAAAAAACACCACTTTGGCCTTGATTACATGAGAACCAGTCCATTATGGCTTATTAAGTAAATCACAGGTTTAACAAAACCTGACTTAATATGATGTGTGAAATTAGTGTGGAAATTTTGTAATCTATAAATAAGGTTTCTTATTCTTTTTTAAAAAGAATTATTTTATGCAGTTCTGCTTTTGCTCCAGTAAGATACTACTACTTAAGAAATACAAATGCTCATTTCATAAAGAAAACTTATTTCTTTATTTGCATTTATTTATTTATTTATTGAACATGTAGGGTTGCAAAATTCAAACAATGTAAGTTTGGGCAATATAAAAAAACAAAACAAAAAAAACCCCCACCCCAACTCCAACATAACATAAACAACTAGTACATAAAAGACAAATGATGACCTAATTTGATAATTAAGCAGTCAGAAAAGGATTCTACTTAACTGGACCCCAAAAGCCTCCCCAAGGGAGGGGGGCAGATCTTAACTGCTTTTTTAAGGCAAAAGAATTTGGGTCTGTTGTATATTGGGAGAAGGATTGTTCCAGAGAATACAGCCATAAAAAAGGCATGCAAATCCTGTGAGATGGGAAAGTTTAAAAGCGGGAACTTGGAGCATGCTCTCCCTATGGAGGCATGTGGAACGGATAGATGTTCTTGGAAGAAGGCAATCCTGCAAGTAACTCAGTATCTTGAATCAAAACCAGCAGCCTATTAGGGGCAAGTGCAGTTTATGGAGTAGTGGTGTTATATGGGCAAAATGAACTGCACCTATAACTCCCTGTGCTATTGCAACTGAACTTCCAGATGGTCTTCAAGAGTAGTCCCATATATCGCAGTAGTCTAGTTGGGAGGTGACTAAAGTGTGAATGAGCATGCTCCTAGTCCTGGAATGAATGCAACTGGTACACCAGACATAGTTGTGCAAAGGCCCTCTGGGCTACTGCTGCTACCTGCTCTTAGGACAAGAGCTTGAGTCCAGAAAGGCCTCCAGGTTGCACATCGTTTGAATGGGGCAGTGTTAACCTAGTCTAGAATGAAGATGGAAACACCCAGATCCAGAATCCATTACCACTCCACCATGGCAGAATTCATGCACAACCTACAGTATGTTTGAAATAATAGAAAGCAACAACCTATTTTTCCCTATCTAGATCTTCAGCAGATTCCAGAGACTTTTAACAGTTTCATTTGGACAGATAGAGCCAGAGATATACAATTGAGTATCATACCAGTAAGCCCTCCACAGGTTTAGTTTATTTTATCTAGAGTTTAAAAAACTGAAATAGAGGAGTATAATGACAAAACTATGCAGACATTTTAAGGACCAATTCAGTAAGCATTCTTAATAAAGCTATCCAGCTATAAGGAAAAGCAATAACAGAACTGACAATCCATTTTACTTGGTGCCAAGAAGTCACGTGGAAGTGATTTCCCATTTTAATAAGCAACTCTTTGCTAGTTTCCACGATATTCTGGCCCAAATCAAAATATCTTTTATCCCTTTTAGCAGATTTAACAGAAACCAGCTGACAGAGCTCTATGTATGCCAAGTGATTTCCCCCCCCCCCCCGCTTAGTCTGAAACTAGCTGCCTGGTGGTGGAACAGATCATATGCTCATTTTTTTTCTAGCCCATACATAACATATATACAAAATTGCAAACTGTGTGTATTATAAACAATTTATGCACATTCACATTATACAACTCTAGGAGGAATAAGATAGCCATGTTTGGAAATCCTGTATAAACCAACTATTATCTGATAAAAATTATCAAGCTTCAGAACTTCATAAAACAATAAAGGGGAAACCTTGCACTCTCTTCTGCTGGTGTGAGATATCACAGCATTGATGATGTTGCAAAGTACTCACACCAAAAATGGAAGAAGTTTATATTTACTGGTTAGCTGGTTCAAGTTGGCTCATTTGCCTTCCCCAAACCAATTTAGCTGGTTGAGTCAACTTTACTGTTTAAAACAACTACAGATGAAAGCTGTTTCACAGAAAGGCAGAACTATATGCAAGCAGGATGTGGCATTATAATAAGACATCCAAAACAAAAAGGTGCTACTGCACTTGCAAAAATATTGTCTCTTTCTTTTCAAACACACATATTATACAACATTTGTTTGCAATGTTCCTGGACTTCTGAACTATCCAAGTAGTCTCATAGCCAGAGAAGCTAGAGTAGTAAAGATAGAAACAAGAATTACCTACTTGGATAGAATTGAAAGCTAGCAAAGCATTCCTGGTTGGCTCAGGTTCAAGTTGGCTCATTTGCTTTTCCCAAACCAGTTTAGCTGGTTGAGTCAACTTTACTGTTTAAAACAACTACAGATGAAAGCTGTTTCACAGAAAGGCAGAATTATATGCAAAGCATGTGGCATTATAATAAGGTATCCAAAACAAAAACGTGTTGCTGCACTTGCAAAAATATTGTCTCTTTCTTTTCAAACACACATATTATACAACATTTGTTTGCAATGTTCCTAGACTTCTGAACTATCCAAGTAGTCTCATAGCCAGAGAAACTAGAGTAGTAAAGATAGAAACAAGAATTACCTACTTGGATAGAATTGAAAGCTAGCAAAGCATTCCAGACACCTTACAGTGGTAGTTACATGGTCAAGATGAGGTCAGAGGACCAGTCTCTGAACTATACAGCTTTTGCCCCAAATTGCTGTCCATGGAGACTGCTACTTAGTTTCCCTACATTTTTCTCAGTGGCATATTTATTTCTGATTGTGTCAATTCAAAAACGAAAGTGTAGTTTTCTCACATTTAATTGGTAAAAGGGAGCAATCTGATCAAAACTCACAATCTAAATGATATAACTAAGGAGAAAATATTGGAATATTACAAAATTATGGAATATTGGAAAATATTCCACTGCTGATGCTCAAGTTTCTCCACACCCAAAGTAGTATGGGAGGAAGTTAAGAAAAAGATGGTCAAGAATATGATCTTATATGGGAAAAGAACTGAAAGTTTATGCATGCATGAATTTTAACAAGAGTTCAAATTTTGCTAGTAAGACATTAGTTTGAAGAAGATAACAGAAACCTACAGTATGTTTGTTCAGCACTCCTTACACATAGAGCTTATGGGAGGAGAAAGAAAAGTAGGGGGACAAAAATCCCTCTAAATCAGGGGTTCTCAACCTTGGCAACTTTAAGACTTGTGGACTTCAACTCCCAGAATTCCTCAGCCAGTTGCTGGCTGAGAAATTCTGGGAGTTGAAGTCCACAAGTCTTAAAGTTGCCAAGGTTGAGAACCCTGCACTAACTCCTTGATTCAAATATTAGAGCTTCCTGCTTAAGTTTTATGGATGAGGGATTACAATAGAGGCCCGTTGCATCTTTAAAAATGGAATAACTTTCTAAGAAAATTGAAAATTCGAGTCTTCTGCTCCAGCCTTGTGTTATTGAAGTTCTCCGGAGGACTCTCTGGGCCGATGATAGGGAAAAGTTTTCAATCATTGCTCTACAGCCGGCCTAACACATTCGTTCGGTTTAAGCACGGCTCGGGTTTTTATTTCAACTTTAACGGGAACTCTTCGCAAAAAGCATTGGCCTAGTAAGCATTACACAGATGCAAACCGATCAGCCTACACCACTGAAGGCGCGGGCGGCTTCACTTTCTTGGGGAAAGCGGCACGCTCTGCACCTGTCCAAAGCGCTACCTCGACCGGTTGACTCCTAACCATCAGCGCGGCCCGCAAGGCAGAGGTGACCCAGGGCATCGTATTCCTGGAGGCGGGTTTGGAACCTGAGAGCCGAGCAATTAGTTGCTCCACCACTCTGATTAAAAGACTGGGCGTCGCATCTCCGAGTGGCAAAAGGGGACAGGACCGCGGGATGAAGCCGATGAAGAGAGACGGCCGCACAGCAGGAAATATCCAACTCTTGCCCTCGATGCCAGGCAAAGGGATATCCCGCTTCAGAATCTCCAGGGTTTTCCCACTTCCCTCTTTCCCTCCTCCTCCTCCATCGACAGAAGTGACTGACTGAAGCAACTATTCGCTTGAAGAGCAGAGGCTCGACCCTTCACCGCACTTCCGAGAAATGAAGGTCGACAAAAACTAGGAGCCAAGCCGGCTTCACTAAGTCAACCTTTGCTCCCCGGGGAACAAACGATCGGTCGGCATCGATGCCCGGACGGAGCCTCCTTTACTCACCTGCCCGGTAGCTTCGCGCTCCGCTTCCAGAACTGCTTGCTGCTTTCCGCAGCCATACCTCGGACAGAGGCCGAGACCCTCGCTGGCCCGGTAGGGAGAGGGGACAAACCGGAGCGATGGGGCCCGAATCCTCCGGCCGAGACCGTTTCACCTCCTCCTTCCCGGGGTCCCTTTGCCAGTCCCCAGAGCCGCCATCTTGGATTCGGGCGGGCAGAATACACCCATTGGCTGTTTGACGGATAATCCCCAAAGTTTGACCAATCCTGAGTCCCATCTGTAGAGTCACGTGAAGCACGAAGGGAAGAAGAAAAACCTAAACCGGAGGAATCAGAAACCTGCCAGAGAATGAGAGGCGGGACAAAGAGATCACAAGCGATAACGGGGTGGGGGGGGGAGAGAGAGCATGGAGGGGGACGGGGGGACGAGTCACATGCGCTCGAGGGAAGGGGAAGCGGGAAGGGCGGTTTAACTGTCAAAACCAGGCGAGGGAAGGGAAGAGTTGTGTATAAAACAAATCTACAGAAAGAAAGTCGCTCAAAGAAGGTATCGATTGAGTATTCAGGAAGTGCTTGACTTGTTTAAAAAGAAAAACAAAAAAGCGCCGGTTATTTGGCCATATAGTCGCATTTGAATGTACATAAATTTGAAATTAACACACACACCCCGCGCTTTGAAACCTAGAATAAACAGTTCAGCAAATTAAGTAAAAATATAAATAAAAAAATTAGGTGCAAACTTTACTATAATTCGTGTTTTGATACCTGGGCAAGCAGGCAGATTCAATCATTCAATTTCTGGAGACGCCCTGCAGGTTTTTGGCAAGGCTTTTTTTCCAGAAGTGATTTGTCATTGCCTCCCTCCTAGGGCTGAGAAAAAATGACTGGCTCAAGATCACCTAGGACCTAGGTCTGGCTGGTTTTGTGCTTAAAGCAGGTTTAGAATTAAGGTCTTCCATTTTCAACTTTGATGCCTTAACCACTATGGGTAATCCTCGACTTACTTACCTGTGTAATTGAGCCTGCAATTTTGCTCGTAAATCATGACTGTTAAGTGGGTTGCCAGTGACCATGCCTGAATTTACAACTATTTTTGTGGTGATCATTAAGCAAACCCACTCTCTGCTATGGGGCATTTTTTTGCCAGAAACCAGAAGTAAATGCAGGTTTCCAGCTAAAATATCCTAAATCCCAGTGATGTGAATGGGTGTTGCAAAGGGCCATGAATGCAAGCCAATTGTGTCTGCTGGGATTGGTGGCTGTTGGAAGTTTGAATCTTTGTTGTAAATAATTATTTCATAATTTTGAATGGTCACTAAATGAATGATTATAAGTCAAGGACTATCTGAATAGGGGAAGAATTTTTGCTTAAATGTAATCAGATGTCTGAATGTATACAATTAAATTTGCCATACTTGCATATTTCCCAAGTTTGGAGATTACTTGATCCAAGTCTCTTAGGATTTAGAGATTTCTTCTCAAGAATATATTCTTGACCAGCAGGCTAATGCTAAAATTTGCAATAATGGTAGAAAGTATATAAAATAATTCAAGTGATAAATAAATAATCCTAATTTATCCCTTTAAGTTATGAATATCATTAGGTATTCAATACACTGAGTCACTGAGGGTATACATTTGTCTTTCCAATGTTATAGAGCTAGATCTTATAAGTATAAAAGACATGGAGAATATATTTTCATTTATAACTTTCCTAGATCATAACAATCTTAGGATATCACAAAAATGTTTTCAACAAAGTATTATTCCCACTTTATTTATAAAAAACACAGTGATGTACTCATTCCTTTTTTTATACAAATTCAAAAGGTAATAAATTTTAAATACTACTTTTTGTTCAATAGTCTAAGATCTATTAACATTTTATATAGTTGTAATAGATTTTACCATTGTTTACTGAAAATGGGGGTCTCTAATTCCTTGTTCAACCCAGTCTTTAAAATTTGTATATCAAATTGATTTATTGATCGCAGATATTTATAAAAACTAGAGAAGGAGAGAAAGTATCAAAATGCATTAAGAGAAAGATGAAAGAAAGCATTAAGATCTAGGCAAGACGGGCAGCATATAAATTTAATAAATAAATACATTTTCCAGAAATAATATTTTAAATTATAAATATAAATTATAAATATATAAATTATATATTTATATATATATTATATAAATTATATAATGGTTGATAGGAGATACATTTAATCTTTTATATTTTCAACCCTAAACAGAATCCAGGAAGGAGAATATATGATAAGTGAAGCCATCTGAAATTTGAAATAAGTCAAAGGTTATGCATGATAGTACAGTATACAGATAGTCCTCAACTTATGACTGCTTGTTCAGTGACCATTAAAAGTCACAATGGTGCTGAACAACACGGATTTAAAACCAGTCTGCATAGTTGTGGCTGTTGCAGCATTCCCCAGGTCTTGTATTGGTAATCTGAGTGCTTGGGTGCTTGCAATTATGATAGCTCAGTGAGCAATGGTCACATGATTGCCATTTGTGATCCTGTCAGTTTCCCAAAAGCAAAGTCGCCACCACCATCTCTTTCCCAAGGAGGTCACTGAGGAGTGTGAGATTCCAGAGATCTTGTACTCTTTAACACCTCCCCACAGCCTTGCCAGCCTACTTGTGCATATGAAAAAAACAAGTGAGTTTTATCGTCAATCCAGGGGCCATATCCCAAATCTGGAGTCATAAACCCTTTGGAAAATCAGAATTTATCTAGCATACATATTATGTCTGAATTTTATCAAAAGGTTTTTTCTATATCAAATGATAGAACTACAGTTTTGTATTATCAGTCTTTATTCAAATCAATCAGCTCCTCTGCAAGCTGCATATTATCCATACTGTCTTCTTTCAACAACTTCTGGTTTTTGGTTGTTTGGTTTGAAGTTTTGACTGGGGAGAGCACTGAGGTTACTCAAATAATTTAGAATCTTACTGTTAGAGGGTATATATTAATCTGCTCAGAGTCTTTTGGGGTTTGGAGCAGTGTATGAACCCAAATAAGTAAATAAAATGTTTCTTAATTATTTGTTCAAATAAGTAAGTATATAGATAGTCCTTGCTTACCAACCACTTGTCCAGTGACTGTTCAAAGTTACAATGGTGCTAAACAAGGATACGTAAAATCAGTTCTTGAAGTTGTGGTCATCATAATGTCCCTGCAGTCAGATTATTGTAATTTGGGCACTTGGCAACTGGCATGCAATTATGAAGTTGCAGCATCCTGTGGGTCACTTGATTGCTATTTGTGACCTTCATTGCTGGCTTCAGATAAGCTGGTGCAGAGTGTGGCAGCACGGGCAGTTCTTAGGGACCCTATTGTGGCTCATGTCACACCACTGCTTTGCAAGCTGCACTGGTTGCCGGTTTGCTTTGCAAATCAAAGTATTGATAATCAGTTATGAAGCCCTTCGTGACATGGGTCCAGGTTACTTGAGGAACCGTCTCATCCCGGTGGGACTGGCCTGCCCCAACTGCTGGCAGAGGGTGCATACTGCAGATCCCATCAGTCAAGAAATTTCAACTGGTGGGGTACAGAAAAAGAGCCTTCTTAGCCATGGCTCCTACCGTTTGGAACACGTCACCCCCTGAGGTGAGATTGGCTCCCAGCCTCCTGATTTTCCATAAGAGCCTTAAAACCTGGTTCTGCCAATGGCTTGGGGTCCCAATGGGAGAGTTTCATACTGGAGGTGGTTGACTAGTTAAAAACTAATCCCACCTCCCCCCCCCATGTATCCAGCTCCATGTATCCTCTATGTATCCTTCTCTATCTTGTGTTAATGATTTTACTTTGTCTGCTTTGTTATTTTATATCCAATGATTTTAATGTTTTTTTAATCTATTATGCTGTAGGCCACCCAGAGTAAATAATAATAATAATAATAATAATAATAATAATAATAATAATAATAATAATAATAATAATATGGGATAGCTGGTAAGAAGTTGTAAGTTTTAGTCACATGATGTCACACTTAATGAGTGTGTGCCAGAACTGATCACATGTTTTTTCACTTTATAACTTTTCTCTTCCTTTCAGAAAGGATCTAAGGATGGTGTTCTGCTTCTATAATCCAGCAGTTAAGTAATCCAAAAAAGGAAATACCTAGGATCTGATAAATAATGATTTTCTGATAACAGAATCAGACTTACTATGGTGAGAATTTTTTTTTAATTTTGCAAGAAATTAGTGAAAGCAGATACAGATATATCAGTAAAAATTCTGGAATGCATAGAGACCATTGGACATCTGAATAAGAATAATCTTAGAATGAGAACCACAGTAAGGGATATTAATAATTTTGATTCCATTCACATTTTTAAAAGCTAGTTTGTTAGATTCAGAGTTGTAATTAACCAAGCCTAGACTGAAAATATAAATATTGCATAGTTTGTTTTAAAAATATGAGTTGTGATGATTTAATCTTTCTTATAAATCAGAAGAACAAGTGAGAGTTGCAGTGAAGCTTTTATAAGATTTTGATGCAGTTTGCAATTCAGAGTACCTACCCATTGGATATAAAGATAAATATAACAAAGTGTAGATTGAAATTTTATTTTTTGTTGGGCCAAACATCCATTTTAAAAATTTAAAAAAATGTTACATGTCCCTCAAGGCAGATTTCTATAAAGTTCTGGGAGGAGATCACTTAGGACAGGGCATCAGATATTTTGGAGTTACATCTCCTATAATTAGTGACTGTCAAACGTGGGGATTATTGGATTTTTATAAATTGGAGATTTTCAGATGACTTACGTTTGACTTAAGATAAAGTGTCCCAGAGGTTAGCTTGTGATCCTATAAACTATCCTGCCTAGATAGTATGGATTATGCCTTCGTTTTTTTCCCTGTAGTTTCTGAATTTGAGGAAATGTGTTTTTATTTCAGGTGATGAAATTTGATGAAACGGCTCTGCTCAAATACAATGTCCAAAATATATTTTTATTTGTCCTGTAAGGTTACAAGAATTCTGTTTAGTATTATGTGTATTGAGCAATGCTTAATGCTGATTTAGTTAGGATAGCTCTCAATCTGTATGATCTATTTGTTTACTTCATGAGTCATCAACAAGAGCTTGATATAAATGACTTATACCGGTAGATAGCATAATTCTGGCTAACAGCTAAGTATCAGGAATGAGCAGAAGTATAAACCTTCCATACATTCTTTCTGAGTTGCCAAAAATGTTGAGGGAAGTACCCTTGGAACAGAAAAGAGAAAGTGTCATTACATGTATCTTGCATGACAAAACATATCGGAAATAGTATGCTTCATGTAATTATGGTTTTTCTTTTGTCCTCATGCACTTATGAAATTTGCTGATTGTGGGCAAATGACTTAAATGTATGTGCTTTGCTTGTAGGTTTGTATTTAATAATAAATAACATCCTGTTTTTAGAAGGTTCTGTCTCTACACAATCCCACAAGACATTGCTTCAGGCATCTCAACCGGACTTATCCAGACAAATCCACTCAAACTCTGAGTGGGTCTGAGGGATTCACAGCAGCCCTGCAGAAAATAATAATAATAATAATAATAATGATGATGATGATGATGATGATGTTGGAAGGGACCTTGGAGATCATCTAGTCCAATCCCCTGCTCAGGCAGGAAACCCTATACCATTTCAGACAAATGGCTGTCCAGTCTCTTCTTAAAAATTTCTAGTGTTAGAGCATTATGCTGTGAGCCGCCCTGAGTTCCTGGAATAGGGCGGCATAGAAATAAAATTAATAATAATAATAATAATTCACCGTTTCTGGAGGTAGGTTGTTCCACTGGTTAATTGTTCTAACTGTCAGGAAGTTTCTCCTTAGTTCTAGGTTGCTTCTCTCTTTGGTTAGTTTCCACCCATTACTTCTTCTCCTGCCCTCAGGCGCTTTGGAGAATAGCTTGACTCCCTCTTCTTTGTGGCAGCCCCTGGGATATTGGAACACTGCTATCATGTCCCCCCTCATCCTTCTCTTCATTAAACTAGACATACCCAATTCCAGCAACCGTTCCTTATATGTTTTAGCCTCCAGTCCCCTAATCATCTTTGTTGCTCTTCTCTGTACTCTTCTCTGTACTCTTTCTAGAGTCTCAACATCTGAAGTCCATACCTCCCCGGGAGGGACCAGATCTTAAACAGGGCTGTTGGACAGCTATCAGCAGGTGTAAAACATGAAGAAATAGCAATCATTCACTGCCCTTACTGCCACAATGTAATCCATAATATGGGTTTTTACTTTGGCTTGGGCAGTTTCATCTTCCTAGAGTGGCTCTCCAGACATCTTTCCTTTTGTTTCATCTCTCAAAACTCTTCAAATAAAGTTCACATTGGGATCAACACAGGGGGAGAGACCACACAAGGGCAATCAGGTTGAAACCTGTTCCATTTGCCTATTCCAGGTTGCAGCTAAAGCTTCAGCTCAATTGCCCACCAGATTATTAGGGAAAATCCTAGCCTCCCTCTAGAATCCAGCTGGATTCATCAGTTGGAACGGGCTAATCTAACAGGCCTACCAACAACTACATCATGCAGGAAAGCAGGACCAAAAGGTGGATAGTGTCAGAATCTCTGGGGACAACTAGTGGAGATTTCTTCCTCCTTCATATCTAGTATGGGCACAGTCAGGCAACCTAGCCCTTCTCTGACACAACAAAGCGGCAATGATAGTATCAGCCCTTCTGCTACACAAGCCTTCTCCAACATGATGCTGTCCTAGTTTTATTGAAAATGTAATTTCAGTATTCCCAAATATTTCTGGCTGGAAATTCTGGGCATTAAAGTCTCAAATCTAAAGGCATATGCTTGAGAAAACGTGTTTAAATTGTGAAAAAGTAGTGACACATTCTGCCAGAGGGAAGTTCCAAGCACAAGTCCAAAAGCTTGGAATTTGAAACCTCTGGTCCCGGTGACCGACCCAGATTGGATCCTACATTATCCTAGGATATGTATATTCGCCTTCATTTGTGTGAAAAAATGATACAAGTAAAGATTACAATTTTTAAACCTACAGAAAAATAGTATACTCATATATTCTGCTGAGCCATAACATGATTTGTTTGGTTTTGATAAAAGGTTGTGCAACCCCAGGTGTTTTTAAATCATACGTGTTAGATTTAATATATGGCAACCAATCAATTGTAGCTTATTGATCATAATTAAAATCTACCTTAGTGTGATTCATCAAATACTTCCCTAGTAGCAGTCTCCAAATAGATTGGATAATATTGGCTACCATACTTGATAGAAATTGTACTGTTGAAAGGTATCCATTTGGGAAAACATTGAACAGTAGAATGCATATAAAACAAATATGCAACTCACATTTTATCTTTTATTCTAACATATATTTAATTTTTCTCCCTAGATTTCTTTATGTAGCTCTGGTAATTTCCATATTATGTGGAAGTGATCATATTTTCTTTGTTTTTCAGGCAATTATTAGTTCACATATAATCTTCCTCTTTTTTGCTGATGGCATCTGTGGCATAACACCGAAAGCAGGATCAGTTGTTGCTGGTGTGTACATGATCTTAATGACCAATATGTATCTTATCTTTGAGTTTCGACACCTAAGCCTTGCATTAGCTGAACTGGCAAGAACTAAAATGAAAGGCTTAATCTGGATTATTCCATATTGCTATTACATAGCAATAGGTTTGGCTTTTATAACCTATCCTGTATGTTTCTATTATTTATATTGTATCTATAGGAGAAAAATTGTAGGTCTTTATGTATACTTTGCTTGGATAATCTTTTATGATACAGCCAACATAGTCATTTTAGTCTTGACTAGCCATATTGCAGAGCTATCTACATTTTCAGTCAGTCCTTTAGAATGGTTTGGATTGGCCAGTAGGATTCCTGTGGACTGTTTTGGGCTTTGTTTTGTTGTAACATATGTTATGTTGCTTATTGAAGGAAGACGTGTAGGAAGGATGTCAGTGAGACAAAGGCGGACATCGAGATATATTACTGAACCTCCTAAATTTAGACTGGGTGTAGCTACCAAGAGAGTTCAGTGGTAGCTCTCAAAATACTGTTCTATGCAGTTATAAACACCTGGCATATCAAAGAATGGACTATTAATATATTTCTGTCTTAGCTATCCAATATCTTTCCTTTTCAGAACAACAAAATTAGGGTGATTGTCAGAAACATGGCAGGCCATAATATATACTAAGTTCAGAACCAACGTATGTATGTACTAAGTAATGTTGCACATTGTTTTACTTCATTATCTTATTGGATTAATCTAAATGTCTTTAATAAAAATAAATTTCATAGTTACTATACTTGGGTCTCTGGGCTTGTTTGCATCATTGAGGGAAAGGAATAATAATAATAATCATCCCCCAGTGAGGCACTACCTTGACCTGGTTGTGGGGCTTGTGTACTCTGAGGAAGATGAGAGCTATGCCAGAGGTTCAACCATACTGGACAGGTCTCATCAGAGGAATCAGACAAAGAGTGTCTCTCCCATAAAAAACACGGTGAGACGTAAATTTCAGAAAACCATACCAGTTCGGATGTTGCCCGGGTTAACAAGGTCCGTGCTAGATGTTGGAGTTCCTGGATATCTGGTGAAAATGGGTTACAGGACTCAGGACTGTTGGCTGAGCAACTAGGGCCAACAGCTGCAGAACTACTGGAAGAAAAGGTGTTTACCCGTCGCAAATACACAGGGATTGAAAACAAAGAAATAATGATCTATTATTACAGATCAAGTCCAACAAGAAGAGGATATCTAAAACAAATGCACCAGTTCTGGAATGAACAACATCCAGAATCAGAAATAACAGAACAGAGACTAGCAGATCAACGCCGATTTATAATACGAAATAAAGTATTCACAGAAACAGAATTGGACAACTGCAAAGGTTTACCCAGGGCAAAGAAATCAAAGCCTTGCCAGAAGTAATTCAGAATGTAGAGGCAAACCAGGGGGAGTTGGCAGTGAAGGAATCCAGCAGAGATATACAACTGTTCTCATTTGGAAACCAGGCACCTCTTTGTCAGGAAGAACAAAGCCCTCTAATCTAACTAAAGAAATAAAAGAATTGAAACAAAGAATAACTGAGCATCTAGAACAGCACAAAAACAACAGAATAAGGCTGCCTGCATTGAAGCTTGTTCCAAAGAAACAGCTAGCACAAGCATTAAAAGATGCAAATACTGCAATATCAAGTATACACACCAATTCACTGCAAGAAACAAACCAACTAATGTACAGCACAGCTGCAGTTATAACTGAATACCTGGGGTGCAAAAATCAACAAAAGAAAAACAAACAAACAAACAGTGCACCACAAAAATGGAAGGTTAGAGTACAAAATAAGATCAGCAAGTTAAGATCACTTGCAAGCAAGCTAGAACAGATGAAAGAAAAGCTGAAGAACAAGAAGATCAAAAATTGGTCAGCACCAGATGAAGATGAACTGCATGGTTTTTGGTTGAAACATCTAACTGCTATATACCCACTCATTGCCAAGCAGTTGAACAATATACTACAAGGAGGAGAAATTGAAAAGTGGCTAACAACTGGGAAAACCTATCTAATAATGAAAAATCTAGCAAAAGGGGCAACACCAGGCCAATACAGGTCAATTACCTGCTTATCAACAACTTTCAAATTGCTAACTGATGTAGTAGCTGATGCAGTACAACAGGCATCTAGTTGAAAACAATATCTTTCCATCGGAGCAGAAAGGAAATCGCCCCAATAGCAGAGGAGCAAAAGATCAACTCCTAATAGATAGCATGATCTTGGAAAACTGCAAGAAAAGGAAGACCAACCTGAATGTGGTATGGATTGACTACAGAAAGGCATTTGACTCTCTGCCACATGACTGGATAATCAAGTGCCTAGAAATAACAGGACTCAGAAAATTTGTGCAAAGATCAATGGCACAATGGAAGACACAGTTGCAGGTCAATGGTGAAAGAGTGGGAGAGGTTAATATCAAGAGAGGAATATTTCAAGGAGATTCATTATCACTACTACTATTTGTTATTGCACTGTTTCCTCTGTCAACAATACTGAATAACTCAGGACATGGCTATCAAACATCAAAAACCTCTGCCAGACTACCTTACCTCCTTTACATGGATGATCTGAAGCTATATGGCAAAACATCATCTGAAATAGAATCGGTGCTCAACATTGTCCGTATTTATAGCCAAGATATTGCAATGGAGTTTGGCTTGGACAAATGTGCCACACTTGCTCTCAAACGAGGAAAAATAGTGAAGGAATCAACTGAAGGAATCAAGATGCCCCATGAAAATAACATTAAGTGTCTGGATGAGGAAGATCTTAAAGTCCAAAGTCAATGGAGGAAATACGGTGAAGGCAATCAACACCTAGGCAATTCCAGTCATTAGATACACAGCTGGAATAGTGGACTGGACTCAAGCAGAACTAAAAGCAATGGATAGGAAGACCAGAAAAATAATGACAATCCAAGCAGTGACATTGACAGACTCTGTCTACCAAAGCAAATAGGTGGACATGGAATGCTGCAAATACATCAGATGGTTGAAGAAGAAAAAATGGCTTTGGAAGAATATCTGAAGGACAATGATGAAGATGCACTAAAATTAGTATATCAGGAAGGCTTACTGACTACTGGAGAGACCAAACTGGCCTACAAGAAAGACCAAATGAAAAGAATAGAGGCATGGGAAAACAAAGCACTACATGGCCAGTACATTAAAAAAAATAGCTGGGAAAGCATATAATAACAAGATCTGGCAATGGTTAAGAGCAGGAAAATTGAAGAAAGAGACCGAGGGACTAATTCTGGCTGCACAAGACCAAGCCTTAAGGACAAATGCATACAAAGCCAAAATTGAGAAGACAGCAACAGACAGTACGTGCCGCCTATGCAAAGAAGCTGAAGAAACAATGGACCACCTGGTAAGCTGCTGCAAGAAGATCGCACAGACTGACTACAAGCAGCGGCATGACAAAGTAGCAACAATGATGCATTGGAAGATCTGCAAGAAATATCATTTGCCTACAAGCAAGAACTAGTGGGATCATAAAATAGAGAAAGTCATAGAAAATGATAAAGTTAAACTGCTCTGGGACTTCAGAACTCAAACAGACAAGCACCTGCAACATAACACCCCGGACGTAACAATTGTCGATAAGAAAGACAAAAAAGTCTGGATAGTGGACGTTTCAGTGCCTGGAGACAGCAGAATAGACGAGAAAGAACTGGAAAAGATAACAAAATACAAAGACCTACAAATAGAAATAGAAAGACTGTGGCAAAAGGAAGCAAGGGTAGTACCAATAGTTATAGGCGCCTTGGGTGCAGTCCCAAAACAACTTGAGCACCACTTGAACACCATTGGCATTGACAAATTCGCCATTAGTCAATTGCAAAAGGCGGCCTTACTAGGAACTTCTTCCATCCTGCGACGATATCTGTAATACCATCAAACATCCACATCTACCTATCCCAGGTCCTTGGTAAGGACTCAATAGGCAGACAAAATGCCAAATCCAGTCTGAACATCTGGCTGAGTGTGATGATCCATAATAATATAAAAATAAAAATAATAAAAGTTGGAAGGGACCTTGGAGGTCATCTAATCCAACCCCTTGCTCAGGCAGGAAATCCTATACCATTTCAGACAAATGGCTGTCTAGTCTCTTCTTAAAAACTTCCAATGTTGGAGCATTCACAACTTCTGGAGGCAGGTTGTTCCCTAATTGTTCTGTCAGGAAATTTCTCCTTAGTTCTGGGTTGCTTCTCTCTTTGATTAGTTTCCATCATTGCTTCTTGTCCTGCCTTCAGGTACTTTGGAGAATAGCTTGACTCTCTCTTCTTTGTGGCAACCCTGAGATATTGGAACATGGCTATCATGTCACCCCTAGTCCTTCTCTTCATTAAACTAGACATACCCAATTCCAGCAACTGTTCCCTATATGTTTTAGCCTCCAGTCCCATAATAATAATAATAATGATAAAGTTGGAAGAGACCTTGGAGGTCATCTAGTCCAACCCCCTGCTCAGGCAAGAACCCTATACCATTTCAAACAAATGGCTGTCCAATTTCTTCTTAAAAACTTCCAGTGTTGGTGCATTCACCGCTTCTGGAGGCAGGTTGTTCCACTGGTTAATTGTTCTAACTGTCAGGAAGTTTCTCCTTAATTCTAGGCTGCTTCTCTCTTTGGTTAGTTTCCACCCGTTGCTTCTTGTCCTGCCTTCAGGCGCTTTGGAAAATAGCTTGACTCCCTCTTCTTTGTGGCAGCCCCTGAGATATTGGAACACTGCTATCATGTCCCCCCTCGTCCTTCTCTTCATTAAACTAGACATACCCAATTCCAGCAACCGTTCCTTATATGTTTTAGCCTCCAGCCCCTAATCATCTTTGTTGCTCTTCTCTGTACTCTTTCTAAAGTCTCAACATCTTTTTTACATCGTGGTGACCAAAACTGGATGTAGTATTTCAAGTGTGGCCTTACCAAGGCATTGTAAAGTGGCATTAATACTTCACGTGATCTTGATTCTATCCCTCTGTTAATGCAGCCCAGCACTGTGTTGGCCTTTTTGGTAGCTGCAGCACACTGCTGGCTCATATTTAAATGATTGTCCACTAGGACTCTGAGATCCCTCTCACAGTTACTACTATTGAGCAAGGTACCCCCTATACTATACCTGTACATTTGGTTTCTCTTGCCTAAATGTAGAACCTTACTTTTTTCACCATTGAATTTCATTTTGTTAGATAGCGCCCAGTGTTCAAGTCTGTCCAGGTCCTCTTGTATCCTAAGCCTGTCTTCTGGAGTGTTGGCTATTCCTGCCAGCTTGGTGTCGTCTGCAAATTTGATGAGTTCCCCATCTATCCCCTCGTCCAGATTGTTGATGAAAATGTTGAAGAGCACTGGGCCCAGAACAGCCCTGGGGCACCCCACTACTTCCCTCCATGTAGATGCAGTTCCATTGAGGACCACACGCTGAGTACGGCCGGTCAGCCAGCTACGGATCCATCTGGTGGTGATGTTGTCTAACCCGCATTTTTCTATCTTCTCAAGTAGTAGGTTGTGGTCTACTTTGTCAAATGCCTTACTGAAGTCCAAGTAAATTATATCCACAGCATTCCTCTGGTCCACTAGTTTTGTCACTTGGTCAAAGAATGCAATAAGATTTGGGGACGTCACGTCCGGTGGCATGGCGACGGAGTAGTCTCAGAGGAGCTCCGGGACAGAACTCTGTTTATCTGCTTTTTTCTCGGTTGCCAAGAGCGATTGCCGCCTGGAGGGATAGGCAACTTGGAGAGGAACTTCTGGTGCATCGGCAAAGGTGAGGCAAGCCTCGGGAGAGCCAGAAATAATCCAAGCTGAGAGTGATCTGGGAGGGGAGAGCTGCCCTGGAGGATCTCCAAAGAGGGAGAAGAGAAAAGCAGCCTCAGTAAAGAAAGGGGGTGGAACTTCCCCACCCCCATGGACTAGCGGCGATAAAAATAGTAGGGGCAAATGAGGCTGTTACCTTAACCAGCTGGACTTCGTGGGCTGAAAAGGGTAGAAATCAAAGAGTAGCCCTTCTTCCTTCTTTCTCAAGAGACGCAAAACTGAGGGTGAGAAAGTGCCGAGGGAACAGGAAGCCGACATTTTGGCTAACACGGAGGACCATACAGCATTGAAGGGGAGAAAGGAGAAGGGAGACACCTACTGGCCGAGAAGAAAATAGACACAGAAATAAAATAAATAAAGAAAGGCTGCACAGGAAGGGAAGGGATAGGCTGGCAGACTATAGTGTGGAGGAAGCCAAGGCAAAGCTACCAGGAAGAAGAACGTATGGAATTGAGTCGCAAAAGGAAGGTAGGGGCAATATGATCTGAAAGAGGTTCCCCACATTGGGGAGAATCAATTTGATCTGGCTCCCTGATCATAGATGACTCCTATCTTGGAACTGCCTGAATATTGACTCTTATCCCTGAACTGTTTGAATCCTGAGCCTTCTCCCTGAAATATCAGAATATTGTATCATCATCAGAACACTGTCTGGTGATTAATTTGGTTTATTTTAAAAAATTAAAGAAAAGCCTGGCCAACAGGCTGAACTCAAGATGGCCACCAAGCAGACCAAACTGATACCCCCAAAGGGAGCCGCACCCTCCCAGCTCAGCTTCCTAAAACACCAGGGAATAATCTATCTGCCCTCCCATCCTCCCACATACCTACAGGCCCCCAGACCCCCCCCCGTCAACCCAGGCCTCTCCAGTAACGTACATGATGAAAGAACTAAAAGAGATGATAGAGGCATTGGGAAAAAGGGTGGAGGAAATGGATAAAAAGTTGGAGGAAGTGGGCACAAGGATGGAGAGACGGTGCAAAGATATAGAACAGAAGCTGGAGGAACAAGGCAGAGATTTAGAGAGGAAGTGGGAAGAACAAAGCAGAGCAGTGACTGCAGACCTGGATCAAATCAAGGAACCAATGCAAACACACAACAAGAGAATGAGAGATGAAATTGGCAAAAATTTTAAGGAGATCTGGGAGAGGGTTGAAAAAAGGATGGAAGAGGTGGAGAGTCACATGGAGGGACAAATAGCGGAGATGAAAAGTGTGGCTCAGGACCAATCCACTATGATGCAATACTGGCAGATGGCGACAGCAATCAGATTTAGGGGATTGAGAGAGACAACAAACGAAAACCAAAAGGACCTGAAAAGAATCTTTGTAAAAGCCCTGGCAAAATTTCTGGGAGAGAAAGCCGAAAATATTTCGTGGCAAGTCGACAGAATCCACAGAGTTAACTCGTGGATTGCAGCAAACAGGCAACTACCAAGGGACATGGTTATCCATTTTGCAACAAAGGGGTTCCGGGACTTTATCTCTGCAAAGTCCTATAACAAGAAATTATATGTAGAGGAGCAAGAGGTGGCGATACTGAAAGAGATCCCCCCGAAGATGCTAAGAGACAGAAAAGATTACAAGTTCCTGGTCAATGAACTGAAAGCACGCGCTCTACAATATCGATGGGAAGCCCCGACTGGAATATCACTACTTTATAAAAGCAAAAGATACCATTTGAACTCAATCCAGAGAGCCAAAGAATTTCTTGAAAAGGAACTGAAGGCGGAAGGACCTCAACCCACAACACGGGATAACGTAGACTGGCCACATGAAAGAGGAAGGGACTTAGAACAACGATCAAACTCCCCAGAAGCACAGACTGCCGCAGCAGCAGGAGAAGTGAAAGGACCTCCTCGGGATGCGACTGCACAGAGAATAGATGGCAATAAAAACATGGAAGCAGGGCAGATTACAGAGTCAAGGCAATTAAGGTCTACTACCAAACGCACATGTCAGCAAGAAAAGATCCCACAAAACAATATAAGCACCAACCCGGATACCATGGGAACGAGACCAAAGAAGAAAGCAGGGGAAAAAGCATAAGCAGTCTGGCAGGAGTATACTGAAGCCGATCATGGCAAGTAAATATTTGACTTGGAACGTTAACGGGTTAAACTCCCCACAGAAAAGGAAGAAAATATTTCATTACCTGAATCAAGGTAAAAATGATATAATTTGCCTACAAGAAACGCACATCAGAGCGGCGGACCAGAAATATTTAACCAACAACAAACTAGGCACACAATTTGTTGCAGCGGCAGCAGGAAAGAAGAATGGAATTGTTATATATGGGAAGAAACATATAAGAGCTAAGCTAATAGAGTCAGACTCCCAAGGTAGATACCTAGCAATCGAAATAGTACAGGAAGATAAGAAAATTCTGGTGATGGGCATATATGCACCAAATCAACAACAAGGAAAATTCTACAAATTGATACACAAGAAGTTAACACAACTCAACTACAGATCATGTATTATAATGGGAGACTGGAACGGTGTCATAGAGGTCATCCTGGATAAAAAGAAGACAGCACCTAAACCGCAAAAACACTCCAAGTTGCCTAAATCCTTCTTCGACATAAAGGAGGACCTCGAACTGATAGACATTTGGAGGGAAAGACACGGCAAAGAGCAAGAATTCACATTTTTCTCAGACAGACATCAATCATTCTCCAGAATTGACTTTATATTAACATCTAGCGACTTGCTGGTTAGCCTAAAAACGGTGAAAATCCTACCCAAAGTACTATCAGACCATAACCCGGTATGGATGGAATTAAGACATGGTCAGAAACCTAGGAGATCCTGGAGAATTAAATACACTCAGTGATCAAACAATTGAAAAAGGGAAAATCGCCCGGGACGGATGGGATAACAGCGACCTACTACAAGCATCTCCTAGAGGAAATGATAGAACCCCTCAGAAAGTTATTTGTCAACATACAAGAAGGAGGCCAAGTTCCACCGTCATGGAAAACAGCTTATATCTCTCTAATCCCTAAAGAGGGAAAAGATAACGCACAACCTGAAAATTACAGACCCATCTCACTACTGAACACAGATTACAAAATCTTCGCAAAAATTTTGGCCAACAGATTAATGACTGTGTTACAAAAAATAATTCACCCGGATCAAACTGGATTTATACAAGGACGTCAGATGAAAACTAATGTAAGACAACTGCTGAACATAATAGAGCATTTGGAAAGGCACAACCAGGTGCCCGCTACTCTCATGTTTGTGGATGCAGAAAAAGCCTTCGACAGACTGAATTGGCCGTTTCTGACAAAACTGGTCAGGGGGATGAAAATGGGAAAACAGTTTCTTAACTCCATACTGGCAATTTACCAGAAACAAACAGGCCAGATCATTGTGAATGGAGACTTAACAGACTCATTTAATATAGAAAAAGGTACGAGACAGGGATGCCCGCTATCACCCTTGCTATTTGTTTTAACGCTGGAGATTCTACTGAACAAGATAAGAGTGGCGGAGGACATAAAGGGCATACGGATTAGACAACAAGACTACAGACTATGTGCCTTCGTGGACGACCTGCTGGTGATAATGGCGCAACCGGCACAATCAGCTAGGAGATTGATGGAGATAATGAAAGACTATGGTAGGGTATCAGGCTTCAAAGTAAATATAGCTAAGACGAAGATGCTAGTTAAAAATTTAGATAACAAAGCAAAACAGGACTTGGAAAGAATAACGGGTTGTGAAATAGTTAAGAAAGTTAAATACTTAGGAGTGGAGATAGAAGCTACGAATGCGAAATTATACAAAAATAACTATGAGGTGCTGTGGAACAAGATACAAACAGATCTGGACAGGTGAAAAACATTACAATTGTCCCTGCTGAGCAGGATAGCGGCAGTAAAAATGAACGTATTGCCAAAATTTCTATTTCTCTTTCAAATGCTACCCATACTCAAAAAGGATGTGGACTTGGACGAATGGCAGAAGGGCATTAACAGATTTATTTGGGATGGCAAGAAACCGAGGGTTAAATTAAAAATCATCCAGGATACAAGGAAGAGAGGGGGTTTAAAAATGCCCAATCTGAAGTTATATTACTACGCCGCGGCGCTGGTGGCGCTGAGCGACTGGATCAACATGACGAATGACAGAATATTGAATGTTGAAGGGCATGGTCTACTATATGGCTGGCACGCATACCTGGTGTATGACAAAAAGGTTGACAAGAACTTCAGGGAGAACCCACTACGAACCCCGCTGTTGTGGGTCTGGAAGAAATATAAGTACCTACTACACGAAAAGATTCCCATCTGGACGATCCCCGGGCACGCAATAGGGGACATAAATATATCACAAGGACAGGAAGTGGTGCCCTATAGTAAACTTGTATTGGAAGAAGAAAATGTGTTTTCATTAAAGCCACCAAATACGCTAGCAGATGAAGGAATAGGGGGTACCAGGCTTTCATATTTACAACTGCAGTCTAGGTGGCACAAAGACCTGAAGAATGGCTTATCCCTTACAGATGAGAATTTAATTGAGCAGGTTAGAGAGCAGGGGATCATGCATATCAAACGAGTGTACAGTGTACTGATAGAAATTGACTCTGAAACTGTACTAGTCAAGAACTGTATGGTAAAGTGGGAACAAGATTTTGGGCAACCTATCATGATGGAAACGTGGGAGGGAATCTGGGTGAGAAATGTAGAATTTATGAAAGCGCAACATTTAAGGGAAAACTTCTATAAGATGTTCTATAGGTGGCATCTAGATCCGAAAAAATTATCATATATCTATCCAGACACCCAACCTAAATGTTGGAGATGTGGTAGTATGGAGGCTACATATTTTGATGTATGGTGGTCATGTAGAAAAATTAAAGCCTTCTGGAGAAAAATATGGTGGACACTCCAAACCATTTTGAAAAAGCGTATTGAATTTCTACCTCAGGTGGTTTTTTTTGTTTTTTTTTTGTTTTTTTTATAAAAAATTTTTTTATTAAAACAATCAACATTGAACATAAAAACATATTATGCAGTAATCATCATGGCACCTGATATACAATGCTATGCATTAGTCTTTGAAAACGTCTGAGTTAGTAAGCCTTTTTCCCACTCCTCGCGTCTAGCCTCAACTATACTCCTGTTACACTTTGTTTGATTGGTGTTTCTCTTATCTGGTTCAATATTAATGTGATCAACATTAAACATAAGATCCTATTGCAAGCAATCATCCTAGAACATAGCATACAACATTAGGTATTAATCTTTGTAAACATCTGTTTTAGTAAACGTTCTTCCCTCCCCCCTTCCATCTTCAAGTATACTCCGAATACATTTTGTTTGATTGGTGTTTCTCTTATATATGGTCTATCTACTGTATCTAGTCTATCGCCTATTGTTCGTTTACGCTTCTGAATTGACTTCATCCCATTGCTAGTGCAATCTTTTATAGCCCCTAACCAGAGATCCTGAGGTAAAAGTTTCCTATCCTGAGGTAGAGATTCAGTCCGCTTTAACAATATTAAAGCAGACAACATTAGTCATAAGGTTATGTTAAGAGGCATTAGTTATAGAACATATACATTCAACATTGGGTGTTAGTTTTTGTAAACATTTGATTTGTTAACCCTTCTTCCCTCCTCCCATCGAGCCTCAGCTAAACGCCAGCTGCATTCTGTTTGATTGGTGTCTCTCTTGGATATAGTCTATCCACTGTTTCCAGTCCGTCACAAATTGTTCATTGGAGCGATTTTTCAAGTACGCTGATATTTTCGCCATTTCCGCCAAATTTGTTACTTTCACAGTCCATTCTTCAATAGGCGGTATTTCCGGATTCTTCCAGTATTGTCCCACCAACAATCTTGCTGCTGTAATTAAGTTCAAAAATAAATTTGTCTCTGAGGTAGTGAAATCCTTTGTGATCCCTAACAGAAAAGCCTGAGGTAGAAATTCTAGACGCTTTTTGAAAATGGTTTGGAGTGTCCACCATATCTTCCTCCAGAATGCTTTGATTTTTCTGCATGTCCACCATATGTGAAAGTAAGTAGCCTCCCCGTCCCCGCACCTCCAGCATTTGGGCTGGGAGTCCGGGTAGATGAGTGATATTTTTTTCGGGTCTAGGTGCCATCTATAGAACATCTTGTAGAAGTTTTCCCTTAAGTGTTGCGATTTCGTGAATTCTACATTCCTCACCCAGATTTTCTCCCACGTGTCCATGGTGATAGGGTGTCCGAAGTCTTGTGCCCACTTTATCATACAGTTCTTGACTAGCTCGGTTTCAGAGTCCATTTCTATCAAAATGCTGTATACTCGTTTGATGTGCATGATCCCCTGTTCTCTAATTTGTTTAATTAGATTCTCGTCGGTCTGGGAGAATCCCTTCTTCTTATCTTTACGCCACCTTGATTGCAGTTGTATATATGATAGCCAGGTACCTCCTATTCCTTTGTTTGCTAGCGTTGCTTGGGGTAGCAAGAGGAACCTATTTTCTTCTCCCAGTACAAGTTCACTGTAGGGCACCACTTCTTACCCTTGGGATGTATTCATATCCCCTGTTGCGTGTCCGGGAATCGTCCAGATGGGAATCTTGTCGTGTAGGAGGTGCTTATATTTCTTCCAGACCCATAACAATGGGATTCGTAGTGGGTTCTCCTTGAAGTTCCTGTCTGCCTTTTTGTCGTATACTAAGTATGCGTGCCAGCCGAATAGTAGACCATGCCCCTCAACATTCAGAATTCTATCATTTGTCATGTTGATCCAGTCACTCACCGCCACCAACGTCGCTGCATAGTCTTGGATGATTTTTAGTTTCACCCTCGGTCTCTTGCCGTCCCAAATAAATCTGTTGATGCCCTTCTGCCAGTTGTCTAAGTCCGCATCCTTCTTGAGTATGGGTAGCATTTGAAAGAGAAATAAAAATCTGGGTAAGACGTTCATCTTTACTGCCGCTATCCTGCCCAGCAGGGACAGACGTAGTGATTTCCACCTTTCCAGGTCTGTTTGTATCTTATTCCACAGGACCTCATAGTTGTTCTTGTATAATTTCGCATTTGTTGATTCTATTTCCACTCCTAAGTATTTGACTTTCTTGACTATTTCACAACCCGTTATTCTTTCCAGGTTCCGTTTTGCTTTGTTGTCTAGGTTTTTGACTAGCACCTTTGTTTTTGATATATTTACTTTGAAGCCTGACACCCTACCATAGTCTTCCATTATCTCCATCAATTTCCTTGCTGACTGTGCTGGTTGCGACATTGTCACCAGCAGGTCGTCCGCAAAGGCACATAGTTTGTAGTCTTGTTGTTTGATCTGTATGCCCTGTACGTCCTCTGCCGCTCTTATCCTGTTCAGTAAAATTTCCAGTGTTAGGACAAATAGCAGGGGTGATAGCGGGCACCCCTGTCTCATGCCTCTCTCTATGTTGAATGGGTCTGTTAGGTCTCCGTTCACAATGATCTGGCCTGTTTGTTTCTGGTAAATTGCCCTTATGGAGTTGAGAAACTGTGCTCCCATTTTCATCTTCTGGATCAGGTTCGTCAGGAATGGCCAATTCAGTCTGTCGAAGGCTTTTTCTGCGTCCACAAACATAAGGGCGGCTGGTATCTGTTTGTGCCTGTCCAAGTACTCTATTATGTTCAACAGCTGTCTCACATTGGTTTTCATCTGGCGTCCTTGTATAAATCCCCTTTGGTCCGGGTGTATTGTTTTTTGTAGTACAGTCATTAGTCTATCGGCCGGAATTTTTGTGAATATTTTGTAGTCCGTGTTAAGTAGTGAGATGGGTCTGTAGTTTGCGGGTTGTGTATTATCTTTCCCCTCCTTGGGGATTAATGAGATATAAGCTGTTTTCCAGGATGGTGGAACTTGGCCTCCTTCTTGTATATTGACAAATAGCTGTCTAAGGGGTTCTAACATCTCTTCCTGGAGACACTTGTAATAAGTCGCTGTTATCCCATCCGCCCCTGGCGATTTTCCTGGTTTCAGCTGTTTGATCGCTGAGTGTATTTCCTCCTTTGTGATTGCGGCATTCAGGGCCTCTCTCTGTGTATCGGTGATTGCCTGTATCTTTTCGTTTTGTAGAAAAGTTTCTGTCTCTTTGTCCTGTGTCTTCTCCTCGGCGTATAGCTTCGAATAGAATTCTGTGAAGGCTTTCTTGATGATTACTTGTCGGAATTCCTCCTTGCCTTTATATTCTATCTTTTCAATTATGCGGGATTTCTGTTTCTTTCTTAGGATGTAGGCCAGCCATCGACCCGGTTTGTTGGCCTTGCAGAATGTCTTGTGTTTTGCATATTGTATGTTCCTCGCAACTTGGTCTGCCATCAACATGTCAAACTGCTTTCTTAAGATCTTAATTCCTTCTTTGGTGATTTTGTCTTCTGGTCTTTTTATTAGTAGCCTCTCTTTCTTGCTTATCTCCTCTTCTAGCTCTTTTCTTTTTCATTCTTGTTGGCGACGGTGCCTTTTATTCATGTCCATAAGAATCCCCCGCATGTACGCCTTGCTGGTGTCCCAGATCATTTCTATCGGTGTTTCGTTGTTCATATTTATGCTGAAGAATTCCTTCATGGCATTTTTGCATTCCGCCACCTTTTCTCCATGTCTAAACAGGTTTTCATTAATTCTCCAGGATCTCTTCTGTCTCCCGCCATGTCTTAGTTCCATCTTCACCGGATTGTGATCTGTTAGTACTTTGGGCAGGATTTTCACCGCGTTTAGACCAACTAACAGGTCGCTTGATGTTAATATAAAGTCAATTCTGGAAAATGACTGATGTCTGTCGGAGAAAAAGGTGAATTCTTGCTCTTTGCCGTGCCGTTCCCTCCAGACATCTGTCAGTACAAGGTCTTCCTTCATGTCGAAGAAAGATTTAGGCAACTTGGAGTGCTTCTGTGGGTTAGGTTTTGTTTTCTTCTTGTCTAGGGCAATCTCTATGACCCCGTTCCAATCTCCCAGAATAATACATGATTTGTAGTTGAGTTGTGTTAACTTCTTGTGTATCTTTTTGTAGAATTTTCCTTGTTGTTGATTTGGTGCATATATGCCCATCACTAGAATTTTCTTGTCATCCTGTGTCACTTCGATTGCTAGGTATCTACCCTGGGAGTCTGACTCTATTAGCTTGGCTATTACATGTTTCTTCACGTATATAACAATCCCGTTCTTCTTTCGTGGCGCCGCTGCAACAAAATGTGTACCTAGTCTGTTGTTGATTAGGTATTTCTGGTCTACTGTTCTGATGTGTGTTTCTTGTAGGCAAGTTATGTCGTTTCTTCCTTGAAGCAGATAAGGAAATATCTTTCTCCTTTTCTGTGGGGAATTTAGTCCGTTAACGTTCCATGTCAAGTATTTAGTTGTCATTGTCGGTTTCAGGATACTCTTCCGAGACCGCTTCTGTTCTATCTCTTGTGTTCTTCTTTGGTCTCGTTCCCATGGTATCCAAGTTGGTGCTCAAGTTGCTTAGTGTGGTCATATCGTGTTGTTCCGTGCGTTTGGCGGTGGATCTTGTTATCCTGCCCTCTGCAGTTTGTCCTGTTCCCTTGTTGTTGTTGCTTCCTGTTCTCTGTGTCGTCGTGTCTCGGGTTGGTCCTTCCCTTTCTCTTGCTCCTGCATCGTTCTGTCGTTCTGGTGGCTCTCCTGCGTCTTCTCTCGTGGTATATTGAAGTCCATCCAACGTCAGTTCCTTTTCAAGGAATTCTCTGGCTTTTTGGACCGAGTCCAGGCAGTATCTTTTATTTTTATAGAAAAGTGTCATCCCCGTAGGGGCTTCCCATCTGTATCGCAGAGCGCGTGATCTCAGTTCGTCGACCAGGAACCTGTATTCCTTCCTGTCTCGCAGCATCGTCTGGGGGATCTCTTTCAGTACTTTCACTTCTTGCCCCTCTATGTATAAACTCTTGTTGTACGATGTGGCTGAGATGAGGTTCCGGAATCCCTGCGTCGCGAAGTGGATGACCACGTCCCTTGGTTGGCGCCTGTTTGTTGTCGTCCGTGTGCCCACTCTGTAAATTCTGTCGAATTGCCATGCGACGTCTGAGATTGGCTTTCCCAGAAATCTTGCCAGGGCCTCTATGAAGGTTCTGAGCAGGCCCCCTTGGGTCTCGTTTGATGTCTCTTTCAAACCTCTAAACCTGATTGCGGATGCCAGTTGCCAGTACTGTATCATGGAAGATTGGTCTTGGGCTACTCCTTTCATCTCTGCTATCTCTGCCATCTGTCCCTCTACTTGATTCTCCACTTTTTCCATCCGCTTGTCCACCTTCTCTCTGATCTCCTGGAAGTTTTTCTCCATTTCCTCCCCTATTTCTTTGTAGTGTGCTTGCAACGCCTCTTTCATTTGTTCCAGGTCTGTGGCCATCACCCTGCGTTGCTCCTTCCATTTTCTCTCTAGCTCTTTACCTTGTTCTTTCAGCATTTGTTTTAAATCATTGTATCTTTTCTCCGTCTTTTGTTCTGCCTCTACACACCTCCTCTCCATCTTTGCATCCATTTCCACTAACTTTTTATCCATTCCATCCATCCTTTCAACCAGCATTTCTATTACCTCTTGTAATTTTTGTAACGTGTGTTGTTGAGCTGGCCTGTGGGGGTAGATGGGTCTGGGGGCCTGTATTTGGATGGGAGGGTGTGGGGGCGGGTAAGGTAAGTCCTGATGGTTTAGTACGCTGAGCTGGGGAGGATACAACTCCCTTCGTTTGTGTCAGTGTGGTCTGTTTGGAGGCCATCTTGAGCTTGTCTTCCTGTTGTTCTGGCACTGGTTTGGTTTCTAACTTGGACCAGGTTAGGCACTAGACTGTGATCTGGTGCTGGTCCAGTAGTCTGACCTTTCAGTGGGAGGGGAGGCTTCAGGGTTCAGGCATTGCAGGCGTAGGGGCCTGTGGGCAGGAAGGTCTGTCCGTGTTCAGGGAGTCTATTCAGTGCCTCTGCCTGTCTAGTATTCCAGGCCCCTTCTGCCTTCCCTCCACAGCAGCCCAGGATGCCTTTTTGTCTTCCTCCTATGCCCACCTTTCTCCCTGGTGGGTTACCCACAGTTTATATTTTGACAGCAAAAAAAAAATTTGTCCACTAGGGGGTGCTATTTGCTTTCAAGTAAGCTGCTTGACTTACAGCTTGGCGCGGCGTTTTCGGGCCTGCTGGTCGCTCTGCTGCCGCCGGCTTCCGCTGCTCCGTCCGCGGCTTCCCGGGACCTCCCGGCAGTAAGTCTTACTTCTTTTGAGAGGTCTGAAGTTCCTCTTTAATCTCGACCTCTTTCTTCGTCGCTCTCTTTTTCTTTTTTTTGTTTAATTTGAATTTCGCGCGAGCCCCGTCCCGGAGCTTGCAAGGAAAGGCTCCGGTCCTCGTGACCGGAACCGGAAACCCCCTACCTCAGGTGTTTTTGTTAGGGATCATAAAAGATTGCACTACCACAGAGACGAACTTAATTCTGAACTTGATCACAGCAATAAGACTGCTGGTGGGACAATACTGGAAGAAGCCAGAAATACCACCTATTGAAGAATGGACTTTGAAAGTAATAAATTTGGCAGAAATAGCGAAAATATCGGCATATTTGAAGGATCGCTCAAATGAACAATATATGATAGACTGGAAACAGTGGATAGAATATATACAAGAGAAACACCAATCAAATAAAATGTATCTGGCGTATAGTTGAGGCTTGACGTGAGGAGTGAAGAATGTTTACAAAATTGAATCGATTGTATTGGGTTGGATAGCAGGTAGCTTGAACTTTCCCCTGGTTTACGTATACAAAGACTAATACTTACTGTTGTATTTTATGATTTATGTCGACTACTTTTTAGTATGCTATTATGATTAATGTTGATTGCTTTAATAAAAATTTAAAAAAAAAAGAATGCAATAAGATTTGTCTGGCATGATCTGTTTTTGACTAACCCATGTTGGCTTTTAGTAGTGACTTTGTTTGCCTCTAGGTGTTCACTGATTCGTTGCTTGATTATCTTGATTATCTTGATTATCTTTTCCAGAAACTTCCCAGGTATTGAGATCAGCCTGATAGGTCTGTAGTTTCCTGGATCCATTTTTTCCCCTTTTTTGAAGATGGGAACTACATCAGCTTTTTTCCATTCTTCTGGTAGTTCCCCAGTGCTCCAGGATCTTTGAAAGATATAGTTCAATGGTTTTGAGATCATATCTGCCAGTTCCTTGAGAACCTTGGGGTGTAATCTATCTGGTCCTAGTGATTTGAACTCATGTAGGGTGGACAAGTGCTCACTTACCATTTTCTTGCCTATCTTAACTTGTGTTTCTAATCTGTTTTTTACGGTACTGTTTTTGATAGGTTGGACTGTTTTTGTCCTTTGTGTAAACATGGATGCAAAAACCGAGTTAAATAGTTCTGTTTTCTCCCTGCTGCTTGTCACCTTTTTGCCATTTTCTCCCATTAATGGACCAATCATTTCTTTAACTTTTTTTTGTTTCTTTCATGTTGAAAGAAGCTTTTTAAACATGTAAGAAACAAGAAAAAGGTTAAGGAAATGATTGGTGCATTAGTTAATTAGGGCAGGATATTGAACACACAATGGGAATATTTTATTGCTGAATGCTTAATTTAGATCAACTAATTTGCTTTTTTATATCAAACCCACATAGTCTTTATGTTTTTATAATAAATACAATACAAGTAATTATTTCCTAACAATTGTTTTTTTTCCCTTTGTCAGGATGTACTGTAAAAAAAAGGTATGTGGTAAATACAATTTACAGTACTGTTGGGCAACCCTTGGCTTCTTACATTTTTTGAACTTCAATTCTTAATATGGACAGAGTACAGGAAGGAAGAGCAAAACATATTTCCCTCAAAATAATTATAGTTTTTCTATAAAATACTTTTCCTATTTCCTATTTAATGATTTTCAGCAGAATTTTGAAAGTGCAATGTGGCTTTATGCTAGGTAGATTTATTTTTATTTTATTTTGTAAACTTTTATATCGCCCCTCTCCCGTAGGACTCGGGGCGGTTTACAGCCAAATTTAAAACGTAACAATAATAAATATTTAAAACAGAATTAAATAACCTAGGCTGGAATTTCATAAGAGACCAAGAGAGAGAAAAGGTTCACTCGAAACGTAGCCCATTTTTTTTAGAACTTTGCCTCCTGGTTCAGGATTCTGTGATTACTTTTTGTCTAACTATTTTCACAGCCTGAAAAAGTTTGAAAATTATTTTTATATAATATTTTGTCTCGCTGTCCAAGAGATTCAACAGGCATAGAGAGTTGACCTGTAAATAAATAGTACAGTATATGGAACAGGTTTTGCACTTCAGTAGATCCTTGAGAAAATTATGAATGTGACAAAAATAATGGTTATTGTACATTTATTGATTTAGAAAAGCATATAGTTTTAATTATAAAATGATCTATGTTAGTATCAAATTGGAGTTTGATTGCCAAATGTAGTAAGGGCAAATGTGGTAAAGGCAGTATGAACATATGTGAGAAGAATTGGAGTATGTAGCAAGTAAGATAAGAACTGTCTTGAACTAATAAGTGAGTCTTCCTTCTCCCTAGAGTGACTTATCTAGTGCCCTTCACTTCAAAAAGAAGCTGGCCCCCTTAAAAAGTTCCACTAAAATGTCCTGTGGTTGACAAAATAATAATAATGATGATGAGAGAACTAGTTTATGCTTCCTACAATTGGGCAGTAGGTGGTGCAATTTGTCTGCAAGCAAGAACTGGTAGAGAAAGTCATAGAAAATAAAGAAGCTAAATTGTTCTGGGACTTTAGAATTCAAACAGACAGGTATCTGCCGCATAACACCCAGACTTAACAATTATTGATAAGAAAGGCAAAAAAAAAGTCTAGATAGTGGACATGGCAGTACCTGGAGACAGCAGAATAGAAGAGAAGGAACTGGAGAAGATAACAACATACAGAGACCTGAAAATAGAAATAAAATGACTATGGCAAAAAAAGGGGAAAAAAGAAGCACAAGTAGTACCAATACTAATAGTTGCCTTGGGTGCATTCTGAAAACAATGGAAGCACCACTTGAACACCACCTTCATTGACAAATTCACCACCAGTTAACTGCAAAAGGCAGCTTTACTCAGAACAGCTTACATCTGTGACATCTCAAACATCATCAATTGTCAACATTTGCCTATTCCATATCCTTGGGAAGAACTTGCTAGGTGGATAAAAGTGCCAACATCCAATCTCTACATCTGGCTGTGGGAACCATAATCTATTGTCATTATAGGTGGCAAACAGATAGCTAGTAACAAAGCAGTAGTTTTTATTTATTTTCTGTGGAGGAGAGTTGACTGTGCAGGCCTATATTTTGTTCTCACATACTTCCCAGGCTTTCTTCAAAGACTTATTTTACAAAGGACTGGCTGTGCTGGTATACATTCTCACATTGCTCAAGTAGCAGGGGTGTAACTAGATTTGGACCAATCATTCAAGCTCTGCTGGTATCTGCCCAAACAAAAAGTGAAGCACAGCCCAGGATGCTAATTCTTATAAAGATTACCTCCGCTTTGTTTGCTTTTTAAACATTACTAAAAGGTCTGGAACTTGGAAATCTTATGCAGAAAGGACTTAGATTTAATTGTCCTTAATACCCTACTATATTTACATAATATACAATACTAAAGGTACTTCATTGAATGCGCTACATTTTCCTGAGAGAAATGGAATAGGTTTGGGAATTGTGCCTTTTGCTTTCTGCAGAGAAAGTTCCAGGTGAATTAGGACAGCAGTCCCCAACTTTTGCAGCTTGGCAGGGGAGGAGAGAGGAACTGGGCAGCACAAGCGGCTGGCTGGCATGCACATGTATAAGTCGAAGTGCACATGTGTGTGCGCACCAGCCTGCTGCTCACGCAATCCACTTGCAAATAGGCCACAGCCCGGTACTGGGTTGCAGCCCAGGGTTTGGAGATCCATCATTTATTTTGACCACATATTCCTTTGCTGTATCCTCGCCAAAGGAGTACACATAAGGATAGAACTTACAAAACACATTGGAAATCTTGTCAAGACTATTAACATCAGTTTCAGTGTAACAAACAGCAAATATCTAATTATAGTTTAATCATAATACATACATTTCTTGTATATGCATGCAAACATAAACTACAATTCGTACTGTAAAAAATTGCTGCTTCTTGCCAGTGCAATTAGAATTGGAAAGGACTGACAACAATAGAAATACTAAGTAGAATGTTAGCATCACATATTCCTATTACTTGAAATGAGTCAGAAACTCATCAATTTGAGTCCTGCCACACCATAATAAATCTTAGAATAAATGTAGATAAATAATGGGGTCAAGAGAATACACAGATATAACTGGTTCCAATGAATGTCAGGTCTATATATTTCTGTATGATATGGACATAAGTATGTATCAGAACTGAAGAAGCTTCTTGAATGAGAAGTGAAACTTTTCAAATAAAAAAAACAATTATATGGGGGAGGGGCACACATTGGGCTTGGTATTCACTTCAGAGCAGCTACTTTGTGATCTGAGAATGGGGAACATTAACAACCCCTTGTCATGGCTAAATAACTATCTTGGCAGACTAGACTAATGCCCATCGCTGTAAGGGAGACAAACCTAAGTTGGTCCATCCCATATAATTTGGTTATAGTGAATGCTTGGTATTTTCTCCATAATAAAGTAGGCAATCCTATAGCTAGTCTGGGTGAATTCTGGAACACAGAGATAGCTAAGATGCTTGACAGGGTAGATATTCTTGGTTCTATGATGCCTAAGTAAGTTGACAGGGTCCTCTGGAATCAGCTCAATCACCAGTAAATTAGACTCTTGCCTTTCTTAATACTGGCAGTCAGAGAGGATATGATAGCGTAGGGTGGGCACAGGAGGATCAAATACACTACATGACACCTGTTAAAGATGCTACATATCTAGTTTCCTCTCATATTATCAAGAATTTCTTATATTTTGCTGTCAGCCTATTAGAAGCAGCAGAAGATAAAAATGGTATCAGAAGAAAATCCAAGAATGATGAAAGAGGTGAAATTAAAATTAAAAAATAGTATAGCAATAGAAATATAACAAATATAAAAGATATTTTAAAGTTTTGCTCAATATCAAAAGATAATAAAACAGGTACCTGGCAAACTATTCTTTGAAGAGCATTTCAGGCAATACAGCATGACAGCCATGTACAATATTTGTTGTACACTTTCTGTAACCAGCCTTATCACAGACTCATGGGAATTAGTATTCTTCTGTTCAGCTGATGTAAACTCATGCATATTTTACATAACATATAGTTCAAATACTGTAGCTGGCATTGCCAAAATGAATTGGAAGTCCAAAGGATACATGTTGTTTATTCATACAAAAACTTCACAGATGGCCATAATCTTAATAATAAAAAGAAATCAGACAGAAGGAAATTGCCATAAATGAATCTGCTTTTGTACATCTTGATTTCCTGGTTTTGCTTTGTTTGCACTGTAGGAAGATTTCTTTCACAAGCATTTATTGAAACAAAAGAATGTTTATAAGCTTAAATGTGTATAAATTCTAGATGTCATCCATATTGTGTAGGAAAGAACATTACTCTTCATTGCTAAAGCAATTAAGCTGCTACATAGTGTATATAGTTTTGTTTCGTTTATTTTAAGGGGATAGATCCAAAGTTCAATTATTATCATTTACAAATGTAACATATACAGTACCCACAGGCTATAATCGTAACTAAAATAATCCTGCCTGGATTCAATTTAGGGAAGGAAAATGGCAGGGAAGATTGCATTCTTCTGTCATTTGATTCAGTGCTGTTACTAAGAAAGTAGTCAACCCCAGTAAGAATTTATTAACTTCAGATAGCACATTTAAGAATATTTCTAAATAAAACCAATGTGCAGTTCTTAGAACTATAAATCATTTAAAGTAACACTAAGTTGTATATTAAAGTACCCAAATACAACTGGGAAAACAAGACATTGGGAAAGTTGTGTTTTGATTACTATTTAGAAAATAAATAATAAGTGCTTCCTGCAAGATTGTAATGCTATTAACTGGCCAATGAGTTAATCCAGCAAAGAAAAAACATATTTTTCTAAGCTATCATAGTCCTGTCCATTTTTAGAAATTTATACTCTTTAAAGTTGTTGGAATGTAAATGCTGCCAATGATTTTTGTGAATTTGCATGAATAAAGATGGGGAACAAAATGATAGCATGAAGAGCAAGTCAAGTGTTATAGGAATTCTGAACCACAACCAACATCCATAATCAAGAAAATTCCTGATCTGTTTTAGAACAAATAGCAAGAGCAGCTTCAGATAATGAAGATGAAAAATTCTCAGTAAATATATTACTACTTACTAATTTAGGCAAGTTTCACAACAAACTTCAATCCCATTGTTTAATGAGACCCAGCGCTAATAACACATGACTTTTCTTTGAACGCCCATTTATAAGATAATTCATTTATTATAAACAATCCATTTATCATAACAAGAATATATAATACATTGTCATTAGGCTTTGGGTACATTTTCCTTGTTGACTTTACTATTGGAAACCATTGTTTTCAGAACTGAGCAGCAGATAAATTGAAGAAATTAACTTCTATCTAAATTTCTGTCTGGTAGTATTCTGTTGGGCTGTCCAAGGCCTTTCTTATATGCTATTATTCCTGCTGCCACTCAGGATGTTGACCATTCAGGGTCAAAATTCTATACAAAGAGAAGAAAAATCTATAAACTCTATAATGGCGATCTTAAACTCAAAGAAGTACTGCAGAACTTTAGATTAGATATCAGGTTTGATTTCATGTATAGTGTGAGATATTGCAATAGAAACTAAATATTGTAGCCAAGGCAATTTATATCTTGAAATATAATCATAGGCAAACATTGTTTTTTGCTGAGTTTATAGGCAGAGGAATGACAGTGATTTACTGTACTGTATAGTTAGTGTTTTTAAACAACTGAATGTGAGACATATGACCATTAAATATCCAGTAGACTGATTAAATCAAGTGATTCAATTTTTTATTTAAAACAGCATGTATTAAAAAAATAGCATTTCTGAATTCCCTGTACAGTATTAGCTATTAAAAAAAAACAACAACAGCAGCAGACTACACACTAAAATACTTAAACAAGTTTGACAGTGTTGAAGTCCAGGGCATCTTGCTCCCTTTCAAAATACAGCACTATATACACATGCTATCTATACATATCCTCCCCATCAACACTAGTAAAAACAAGTCTCAAATATGTGGAGAGGCTGAACAGCAACAGTTGGAAATATTTACAGGTGATCAGGAAGGGCAGTCAGCTGTTCCATACAGAAGCAAGACACCAAACAAAAAGGTAGAAGATAACCAAAGGATTTCTGAGAATATGAAAAAGTAGGAGCAACATAGCAGAACAGGTCAACAGCTATAGCAGTGAGGTGTATGCCAAGAATTTGCATGATTTATAAATAAAATAAATAAAATCCTGCCAGTTAGGATATTCAATTTTTAAAACCCTAGAAATAAATTAAAAAACACTGAAGTAAAAATATTATAACTACAATCTTCTGTACACCAATTTTTGTTCTTGTATTCTGTACAAATTTACAGTTTACAGTTGCATTGTTTGTGCACTAGAGGATGTCTTCATGTTCAAAAGGCAGCAAAAGCAAACACAAGAGTTTATGCTGGACAGCAATTAGGGTTGCTAATATTATCTCCCTCATTCTGAAGTAGTTCTTTTGAAACTGAAATAAATTATAAGACAGGTAAATCTGTGAGAAAGCAGCAGTGAAGAAATGTTCAAGTATTTCCCCCCAGCACAGCTCAGTTTGCAATTGAAGGCACTCAGAACATGGTAGTAGCAACACAGTGAAGGCAGGTGGCTGGTCCAAATCACTAACTCCTTCCCTTCTCTTGTACCAAACATCTCCTCTAGCTCTTTGTATCACTCATTTCATATTCTAGGATTCAGCTTGTCCCATATTCATCTAGTGGTGAGAAGATTTATAAGTCAGGCTCCCAAACAGCAAGTCCACTCTCCTCCAAGAGATGGGTTTCTTCAGACTTAGAAAGTCATCAGGCAGCCTGTATCTGGAAAAAGATGAGTCACATTTCTATAAAAGTCTTCACTCCACCAGATCAAATACGGCAAAATTTTGTTTTGCTCCTCAGAAGGATGAGACAGACTATTTGCTAGATTCTTGAATTAGACTGTGCAAGTGGATCTCAGCTGTTTCCTGAGGCAGGAGAACATCTTGCATCCATGAATGATTTAGAAGATCTTCAAATGATGGCCTGTCAGAAGGCCTTAGAGCCAAACACCACTTAATGAGATGCTGACAATCTACAAAAGAAAGTACAAAATTAGCAAAGGTCCACTGATGAAGAACATCTACAAAGTGGAACAGTGTAAATGCTGCTGCAAAATCTCCATGGGTTATTTACTAAAATGAGATTGCTTTACACAGCTGAAACTGTTGAAGCCAAAACATCAATTCACCCATGCTTTATTACTTTGCCAAGGTTATACAAAATCAAAATTTCTTAGATTGGGTTTTCAGGAATGCTAGCTTCTAAGCCTTGGCTAAAAGCAGTCATCAAAAACTCGAATTCTATGTTGCTTTATGTGATAGTGGAACTTGCATATTATTGCTTACTGCTTATCCAATATACTAAACAAGTTATTTGTGATCAGCATTCCAGATAGAATTTCACTCACACCAAATAAACACTTACCTGAAGAAATCCTTTGACGAAAATAGACCTGGCCTTTTATAATTTCTTCATCATGCTCAAAAGGAATATCCCCACACACCATATCATAGAGTAATACCCCAAGTGACCAGACAGCAGCAGATCTGCCATGATATCTATGATATCTGATCCATTCTGGAGGACTATAAACTCGAGTGCCTGAAAACAGATAGATCAAGAAAATTAAAGAAACTACAGAATTCAGAAACAAGGACTCTTAAATCTTATACTTAGATGTATAAGTATAAATTTAGACAGTCTCCATGGACACTAATCAAAAGGCACAGAAATTAAAAAAGATCTAATTTCCAACCACGAAAAGATTAATATGTATTTCATCTTTAAGATATAGGCAAATGGTATAAAAAGTTCCTTTGAAAGAAACTTAGACTGCAGCTTGTAAATGCAATGCCAGAAACCTCTTGTCTAAGATGTCTTTGTTGTGCTTGATCTCTCCCTCCTCCCTCTCCTGGCAGGAAGCAAGGATACTGAGGTCAGAGCTGCTTGCCTGGTTTCCATCCACGTGATTGTTGTTTACAAACTTTAAGTTGTAAAAAGATACCTCATAATCCACAAGGGGGCACTAGAAGCTTGGGAAAGCACCTGAAAGACGGCAACAAACCCTTTCCTGGTTGTTAACGGTTAAATTAAAAACAAAACAAAAAATTCAAGGCAGCGCGTGCCATTTGGGAACCAAGACCAAAAAACACAAACAAGCTGCAAGCCAGCAGTGATTTTTGAAGTAAACGGCTCTTGAGTCTTTCATGAGTCTGTTAGCAACGCAAGCAGTTTGTTTTGTTTTATGGGAACGGTTTGAATGCACAAGCAGATCGCATTTCTATTCTAATATTAATGCTTAAATCTCCATCACTACAAACTTGCTTTCAAAAGACATTTATTTGCATTTCTAGCCCTAAAGTGAGGTTATTTTAAAGTGATCACTTCTACCGTAGATTAAATTTCACAACATTCAGCTTCCCTATTACAATGATTAATTTAGTGAGTCTGCAAATACAGCTTTTAACAGTAACCTTTTCCTCTAGGCTTCATACTCAGACATCACAGGAAAGGACAAAATACAAAAAACTTTTCTTCAGTCTTACTACACAGAAAAATTGCATGACGTCTACACTTTTATTTTGGACTTGTAATTAGTCTATCTTTAAAATATAAAGACTATTGCAGGAATATTTTACATGCAGCTTAGCATACATCCATTATATCTAGCAGGTGAATTAGTAATCGTAACTTGAAAACAATCTGCAATAGATTTTTCCCGCCCAAGGCATTTCCTTTCCTATGGTCACATTTTTAAATAAAGTTGTGAGCCCATTGGATTTACTAGAAAAACAATCTCATTAGCAGTAAAGGTTAGCCACAAACAGGCATTAGTTTTCTGGGCAAGAGCAATTTTATGTAGGGAATGGATTATGAGAATCAAATATATTTCACAGGAAAGACAAATTGTTAAAATCACAGGAAGAACTTGTTCTATTGCCGTGAAGTTACCTAAAACACAACATAGGGAACAGTATGTTTCATAAATGAAACTTCCTGGCTCAATTTCGAATGAAAAGTAGGAACACTAACCATCAAAGTCTGTGTACACTGTGTCCTTGAGCAGTGCTCCAGATCCAAAGTCTATAAGTTTGAGCTCTCCATTGCTCAAGTCAATCAAGATATTCTCATCTTTGATATCCCGGTGCAGGACACCACAACTGTGGCAATGTCGAACTGCTTCCAACACCTGACGGAAAAAGCTACGAGCCAAATCCTCAGGAAGAGCACCTCGTTCTGTGATGAAGTCAAATAAATCTTGAACAGGATCTGGCCTTTCCAAAACCAAAATGAAACTGTCTGGTCTTTCAAACCAATCCAGCAGCCGGATCACCCCTTGAAATCCAGAGCCAACTTTTTTCAGGAGCAAAATCTCCATGGGTACCCTTGTTCCACCAGGCTGCATAAAGAATGGGAAAAGGGGTGAGGAAAAAAGGATTCGTGAGCAAGAAAACAAGTTGAACCTCAACGTCCAAGATCTTTCTACAGTAAAGAACCCCAAACATTCCTCCCTTCCCTGCAACTTACCAGTTCTCCCCATTCAGAAACCCGGTCCCGGGACACATGCTTGATGGCCACCTTCAAATACAGGGGGAGGGGGAGAAAATAAAAATTAAGAACAGATAGCAGCCAATGCTAAAGAAAGTAGAATATACGCCGTGTGCTGGGAAGGGCAAAAACAATAGGGAATGATGGAGGCTGCAAGAGGGCACACTCTACTAGAAACCCATCACTCACCGGAGCTCCATCTGCCAGCCTGGTGCCTGAGTAGACGGAACCAAAGCCTCCACTGCCGAGCAGGGGGCCCACTTGATACAGCTTCTCCAGGGATTCCTTTTCCTTTCCTACACATAGCAGGAAGGAAAGATCGTTTAAAACCCTGTCAGACGTCTCCTTGCCCCTCTCTCAAAACAAAACAAAGCAAAGACAAAAAACCAGCCAACCCCAATCCAGCCACTGCCTCATTAAACCAAGGTATTTCCAGGTCATCCATCCATCCATCCATCGAGCATTCCCGACTGGTGGTTCTAGCCTCTCGCCACCCACATTCCCTCTTCCGTTCCGTCCTCTTTCAGCTGACCTGGCAGCGACTTGACGGGGTGCAGATCCCCGCCGGGCGTCGAGCATAGGTGGGCCAGTGAATTGATCTTAGAGAGCAACATCCCCGCCCCGTCCGCGTGTTCCAGGCAGGCCGGGGCTGGCAGCAGCGGCAATGTCTCGGAGGAGGAGGCGGCAGCGGCGGCGGCGACGGCACAACTGCCGTCTCCTAGGCACGGGCGGGAGCTGCGGGCGGGGTCGTGCCGGGCCAGCCTGCTCCCTCCCGTGTGGCGCGGCGGCCCGGCTTCAGCCGCCTGTAGTAAAAGTGGGAGGGAGCAGAGTTGGGGTGGAGCCGGGGAGAGCCGGCGGGCAGGTCTCCAGTCTGGGAAGACTCCGCCTACTGGTGCTGCTTCGGCCAATCCCTGCTGCAGCTGGCTGCCCGCGCCGGGCCTCTTCGTCAGAATGGACTGCTGAGGAGGCTCGACGTGGCGGGAAGAAAACGGCGCCAAAGAAGGGGAGAAAGAGGTGGGCGGGGGTGGTGGGGGGGGGAAGAGGGCAAGAATGAGAAGCTGGAGACCGGGAGGAGGGGTCTGAGATCCTTGGCGGGAAAAGGGAGAAAGCAGCGGGGAGAGGGAGTCCTGGCAGGGTTGCTTTTTTGTTGTTGTTATGTAAGGAAAATGCATTCATGGTTGCCCGGTTTTTTTCTCGCCATTGTGTCATTGCCGGAACATGAGGGATAACATTCAGTGGGTGCATATATCGTTCTCTTCATCGTTGCTGCCTACCGTGCAGTCGTGTTTAGGCAGGGAGCTCCCTGCCACACATACGTATGGCGGGGAGCTCCCTGAAACGGCTGCAGATAACACCCACGCCGACTCGGCTTGAAGACTCCTCCTAATGACTCATGGCTTCTAATGGGGGGAATCCTGTTCAGAACTTAAAAGTGCAACACTGCTTTCTTCGGAGTAAATGCCATTACGTGCAAGAAACTTTAAAAAATGATAAAGTGGCAATTAAATCGAACGCCAATCCTTTCCACCATAAGGGATCAAACCTGTCCAACAAGCTAGGTTGCTATTAGTTTATCCATCAAACTTAATAGGCATCTTGTCAGCCATTCGCACAAGATTTCGCTGGAGTAATTCTTTGTAGGAAAGTACAGAGATTGATTTAAAGGGAAATAGATTTAATAATGAAAACATAAAACAACCAGAACAAAACCACTTTAAAATCCTAGATGCTTATGTGGCCAATTGGTTTCTAGTTGAACCAAGTCAGCAAAAGACTAAGCTTCCAGCACCAATTCTGTGATTCTACAAAAATAATAGTTGGCTGACTAATCTTGTTTATGAAAAGTCCTTCAGTAACTTCTCAGGTACATAGGATAGTCTCCCAGATCAGATGGTATAATTTTTAAAAAAATAGTTCTAAATCATAACACAAATTTTTAAAAATAGAATGAATGTGATCAGCATCCAATTGGGCCATGATTTTTGTTATGTGAATCGACACAATATCCAAAATACTGAATTTTTTTACATTAATTTGCTGCTACCTTTAGGTTCCAAGGGAGAGGTATAACTCTTTCCTTAGATAATGAGAATGCACATTGTCAACAGAGCTCCTCTAATAACTACTTAGTTTTTAATTTTGGAGAACTAGTGTAACAACATTCCTAACTATTTACAAAAACTACATTGTGATGACTCTTTATTTGAACAAGTATAAATAAGCTCATAAATCCCTTTATTCCACACACTACTACATTAATTTTAATTAGAATTTATTTGGGTACTATACAATATTTTGCAGTTACAGAAATTTAGCAAAGCCCCATTAGTCGACTATTTTCATCAGTTGATACTGTTGCCAGTAAGTGGTTGTTTTTTTTCAATTTTTGTCTTGTTCTTAGAGCAATATGGGCATTGTACAAAGATAAAAACCTGCAGACATTAAAGGCAAGTTGTAAATTTAAGTTTGACATTGAGACGAGTTTGCACAGATAATTTAAAAAGCTATTGTGCAAGATTTCATTTTCCAATGAAGTTGAAGAGGAACAGCTGTTTTAAAAACAAACATCACTACTTACTTGGAAGTCAATTATTACAGTAATCTGAAAGTGAAACTCTATAAATACTAGTGAAACTGACAGATTATTTTCATGTAAGAAATAAGGAACACATCCCATGTTAAAAAAAAGAAAGAAAATGGGAGGGAAAGAGATTGATTTTGGGATTCCAACAGTATTTAAACAAGAATAAACCAGGTATAAAATGTTCTGAAGATAGAATTCTCCATTTATTAACTCATTTTGCTAACTATATGAATGTGGAAGATGTGAGATTAGAATACTAATATTATGGTTTATTTGGTTTCATTTTCATAATCATTCTGTTTGTTGTAAAATTTGTATCTTGAAAAAATCAAGGATAGCCCAGTATTTATGAAAAGAATGTACCTGACTGACAGTACAAATGAATAGGAATTAAAATGTTAGACATTTTGCACTTATGCTCACTGAAATATTTCTGGATGTAAATCCACCATCTAAAGAAGAAATGAAGAAGCTTCTTGGATGAGAAGCAAAACATTTTCAAGGGGAAAAAAAACAAGAAAATCCAGTTGCCTTTTGAAAAACACCCTTGGGACAACAATGACCTGGATCCTGGAAGACTGAAAATCTCCATAGATTTCTAATCTTTAAATTCTGTGATTCCACTACTATTATGCTAATTTAGCCTTGTACAAAAGAACTCAATATAGGTCCTTTCATCATATACACCATGTATTAGCCCAGTATGGCAACAGGTTTAGGTATCTTGAATTCTAATTTCCATTAGCATTATCAATCCTGGCCATTTGCAGAATTCCTGATTAGGAGTGATTGTGCCTAAGGGTCCAAAATGAATGTGCCTTTGGGCAAAAGAAAACTGAAAATCACATTTTATGCCTCTGCCATTTCAACTCCAGCCGCTATACCCAGTCTGTATGCAGTATAGCCAGTATTCTTAGCATTTCTTATGGACTTCAAAGAATTTCTAGCATATAATAGCTGTTGTGCTTGCTATGTTACCATGTTGGTGAGAGAGAACTACATCTTTACAGTCATTCAGCTCAATATTATTATTTGAAGACAATTAGGAATTGGCAGGGAATTATATCTAAAAATAGTCTTTTTAGAGAAATATTTTAAAATTATAATACAGATATATAGTGGAATGGGAAACTACTGGTAAGTACAAGCATGAAGCTGAATCTTCTTCCTGTTTTGTACAAATTCAAATAATGCTGTACTGGATACAACTCAGTCTTTAATGTAAGGTTATCTGCAAGTATGATGGCATTTTCTGATAATAACAATAAATGTCTTTGTCATCAGCATTAGGAAAATTTGCCATCTTTGGCTGAAGTCAGCCTCATTGGAATTCTTCTGCTAATCTTGTCATGACTTCATCTCTTCCTGAAAATCTGATCATGGAAAAATCTGGCAGATGAGCTTATCTTAGTTAATTAAGTTTTACTCAGTAAAAGGAGGAATCCCTATGATAATTCTTGACCACAGGTTTTTTTTTACAGAAGTTGATGAGATGTTTTCCAGAATTCCAAAGATAAGATAAACAATTTACCAGCATAGAATTTCTAATGAGTCATTCTATTAACATTTATAGAATTTCAGATGCTAACATCCAAATTATTACAGATGAAACCCAGCATCCCTCTGTGTGTATGAGTAGGTGTGCAGTGTTATTTCTTTATAAAAATATAGGGTGTTTGCACCATTCCACACATATTTTGAAGACTGATTAAATAGATTGTGTTTTACTAGAAATTCCAGTAGGGTGTTAGGTAGTAGGTGTGTGTGTGTATGTATAAATAATGGTGGGAACATCTAGAAAGGGAGCAACTGATTCCCCTGAACTGATTCCCAAAAGTCCTACCGGTAGGAGTTTTGATTTAGCTCAAAGTAGCCCTCATTTTGCATAGGATTCAAATAATTCTATCCAGTCAGCCCTATTAGGGAAACATCAAAACCCAATTAATTACCACATATTGCTCCACTACCTAGTGTTCCAAGAACAAAATAGAAAGAGCAGCTGTAAAAACAACCCGCTCTGTTACTGAATTCACTGTCAAGACTTAGCAGGATGGAACACATCTCTCAGACCCTGGCCCCAGTGGTCAAGCCACACCAATTTAGGCATGCCTAGCCAGTAGAGTAGGGCTAATGATGCCTTTGCGATATTTTTCTGGTGAAAGAATTGCAGGAAGTGCTGCGGGCAAGGCTCCAAGCTGTTTCTGAAGAAAGTGGGTGGTGACTTTTGACCCAGTTCATTAATTTAATTGTATTCTGCTGTAACCACTATTAAGGAGATTTGTTTGAGTACTAGCTTACTGGATTAAATGTGTCCAGAAAACAGGCCCATGCACATGTACACAAACATACTGGGCAGAAAAAAGACTAATACCTAATGCTGTATGTTGTGTTCTATGATGATTGCTTCTTAATATGATCTTAGGTTTAATGTTGATTGCTTTAATATTGAAAAAGCGGATTGAATTTCCACCTCAGGTTATTGAATTTCTACCTCAGGATTTTTTGTTAGGGATCATAAAAGATAAAATGTAACAGACATATAGTTGAGGCTTGACGTGAGGTGTGAAGAATGTTCACCAAACCAGACGCTTACAAAGACTAATACCTAATGTTGTATGTTGTGTTCTATGATGATTGCTTCTTAATATGATCTTATGTTTAATGATGATTGCTTTAATATTGAAAAAGCGGATTGAATTTCCACCTCAGGTTATTGAATTTCTACCTCAGGATTTTTTGTTAGGGATCATAAAAGATAAAATGTAACAGGTGTATAGTTGAGGCTTGAAGTGAGGAGTGAAGAATGTTTACCAACAAAATGTATTCGGAGTATACTTGATGGAAGGGAGGAGGGAAGAACGTTTACTAAAACAGATGTTTACAAAGATTAATACCTAATGTTGTATGCTATGTTCTAGGATGATTGCTTAGCAATAGGATCTTATGTTTAATGTTGATCACATTAATATTGAACCAGATAAGAGAAACACCAATCAAATAAAATGTAACAGGAGTATAGTTGAGGCTAGACGCGAGGAGTGGAAAAAGGCTTACTAATTCAGATGTTGTCAAAGACTAATACTTAGTATTGTATACCAGGTGTCATGATGATTGCTGCATAATATGTTTTTATGTTCAATGTTGATTGTTTTAATAAAAGAATTTTTATATTGAAAAAAAAAAGAATGTTTACCAAGTCAGACGCTTACAAAGACTAATACTTAGAGTTGTATTACAGGTTCTATAATGATTGCTTCTTAATATGATCCTATGTTTAATGTCGATTGTTTTAATAAAAAAAATTTATATAATAAAAAAAAACATACTGGGCAGAAACAAAAAGCGTCTGAACGCTTTTCCAAATCAACATAGAAATTGATACTGATTGTGGCATTAAAACATCAGTCACTATAATTATCCTATAAGATATTTAAGGGAAAAAATGGAAAATGCTTCATAATAGGTAATATTTTCCTAATCCTCAACAGAATATACAGTATGTACACATATAATATGCACTTACAGGAAACAGAGAGAGCCTGGCACTGAAGCACAGAAAATGTGCTCGCCATCGGTGTGCATTGTGGCGGCTGCTGTGGGAGCCGTGGAGCCCGCTTGACAAGCGGGGCTGCACAGGAAAGGTAGCGGAGGTGGTGCTGGCGGGGCAGCGGTGGGCGGTGGGTGCAAAGGTGGCGCGCGTGGCACACGGCGGGTGGCTGACCTTCCTTGGGCCGGGCCAGCTGGTGGCTTAGCTGGTGCTGGACCTACGCCGCCGCTGCCTCACCCTGTGTGCCTACATGGCCACCCTAGAGCGCCTGGCCCATGATGCTTGCCGCCGCCTCGGCCTGCCCGTAGCCTGCGCCCTCCCGCCGCCCTGCACTGGCGTCTGGCTCGGCAACCGCAAGCTCTGCGCCTTCAGTATGGTGTGCAGCTGGTGCTGTGGGAGCTGCGGAGCCCACTCTACACGGAGGGGCTGCGTGGGGTGAGAGGCAGGGCAGGCGAGGCAGCTGCAGGCGGGGGTATCCTGATTCTGCAAAGAAGCAGATCATATATTCATCTCATTCAAGAAGATTGCACAAACTGATTGTAAATGAAAATATAATCACCAAACTGATTCATTGGAACATATATAAAAATTACTAGTAAAGTAAGATTGGTGGGACATAGAGCTGAATAAATAATTGAAAATGAGCAGTTTAAAATTTTGTGGAATTTCCAAATACAGACTGATAATGTCTTGCCTCATAACATCAGATACAAATGATTGAAAAGAAGAAAATGTGGATAATTGATATGGCAATACCAGGGGATAATAGAATAGAAGACAAAGAATTGAAGAGGATCACAAACTAACTGAGCTGAAAATTGAAATAGATTATGGCATAAACCTGCTGCGGTAGTCCCAGTGGTTATTGGTACAGTGAATGCCATGTCAGAAGATCATAGATGACATTTAGAAAATCTGCACTTTAACAAAATTTCCATCAATCAATTGCAAAAAAGCCACACTGCTTGGATCTACTTATACTGTGTACAGCATACTAATACATTACAACATCCTAGGTTCTTAAGAAAAACTTGATGTGTATAAAGGCCAACTGTGACTTCACATTGTTGTGAACAGATAATATCAAAATTGTCGGAGTAGGTAGAGGAGAAAAGTGATTTAATTAATACCTTTTAATTCACAACTACTGAATTTAAATTTACTGATATTTTTCTTATTTCTCCTACATGAAAAGTATGAAACAGCAAGAGCCTACCTTTATACTTTTTTTCAGAATGCATCTTTAAAAAAAACTTTGAAAGTTAAAAAAATGAACCTTACATCCTCTCAGCATTTCGCATTATAAAAACAGGTTACAGTTGTGTTTAGGTACACTGCCTGGTTTTCCTCAATTTCTATTATATTTTGCAGAAGAATTGTCTCCATCTTCTGTATGCAATATTTGTTGAATAGACAATATTAATTCAAATGAAATAGTTCTTTTATGCAATTTGAAATGCAAGGAGGCTATTTCCTTCAGTTTAATAACATTCTAGTATAATCTTTCCAAACCTGAAGCTCTTGCTACGTGTGGGTTTATAAAACCCATAAATCAACATTATCTATGGCTATTCTTGAAGATTGTGGAAATATTGGCTCCCAAACATCCAGAGGACACTAGACTGGGGATGTGGTACTAAAAAAGCATAATTCTTCTACATTATCAATAATTTAAAAAAAAAACTTAAACCTTTAGGTATATCTGAAGTGGCAGACTCCATGATTCTATGTAAACATGCAGTTAATCCTTAAACTGCAGAATTGCTGTGAGGATATCAAGCTGACAAAGCAGACAAAGAAAAAGATATTAAAAATGCAGGATAAAAAAAGATGTATTGATAGAAACCCTGAGCAAGGAAACTGACATGAAAAAAGGTGAAAATTCTAGTAATTCATACATTGAACAGTTGCCCTGTATTTTATCTTCTTCCTTAGTTCATGCTTGGGGAAAACTGCTACTGTTTATAAGGCACAAATTGCACTATAACAATTCGCTGGCAGCCTTGGGCATGTCAAAATTCTCCCTAACTTGTAAGGGACAATTTTTCAATAATAATGTAAAAAGCGGTTAAAATAAATCAGTTGCCCAACAAATGATTAATTTGCCATTGTTTAATGGGAGAAAGGTACAAAACAGATGATTCAATCAGTACTGAATTCATGATAACATCTGTCCCTAGTGAAAAAAATAGCAGGAAGTCAGATTCAATCCATGGAAAACAAATTAAGCAAGGGTCACATTTTAAGCTATGACCCTATGCTGCTTGTAACTGGAGTAGCAATAGAATCTGATAAGGGATGATAATTGGTGGATTGATATTCTACCTGGATATTTTAATTTAGAATGGCAAAATATTACCTTTGCTCGATGGAGTCTCTTCCTTTGACTTCATCATTCTTTTTCTCTTGCCATTTTCTATAAGTTTAATAATCTCTGTAAATAAATACATTTCCTGAGATAGGAACCTCTCCACTGTAAGATTGGGATCAATAGCAATTGTGGATTTTTGTACTGCCTTTAGAAAGCAGCTCTGATTAATTCATACCATTCATTCAATCCTTTAAATTTTTGATTCTACTTGCATATAATCCCCATAATAATCCATGCCATGTGAACTGGACTTTCTTGATTTTTTTTCCCTTGAAGACATTTTACTTCTCACCCAAGAAGCCTCTTCGGTTCTGACTGAAGCAAATCTCGGTGTGTCAAAACCTCAACATTCATATAATGTGCCTTGAGTTCCATAGAAAATGTGTGTCCGTGTGGGAGGATGGGTGTATTAATGAATGGCCAAACTGAAGTATATACAGCTTTCTTCTGTATACATTTGATATGAATAAAAAATGAAATTAAAATGAATTTTGAATAAAAATAATAATAATAATAATCCATGCCATGTGAATTACACCGTGTGTAGTACATGGTGAATATACAAAAGATTGTATTCTCATGTCAGGTTTCTTTTAAATCACTAAGGGTCACATTTAAGTCAGCATCTGTTGCCTGAGTACAGACGCTTAGCAAGTCCACTAAAATTATGCGAATTAAAAAGTAAAGTTATTGGAGAAGCATAAGGAGATGCAGATTATCTCTGTGCCCCATTTCTTAGACCAAATAGTTTAGTTTAGAATCTTAGCATTTTATATTCTTTTAGTAGTAGGAGAATACGGCATACCAAAACTAAGAAGAACTGTTGGTAGGCTAAAGGGAATAGGCCCCAGGATTGGTCTAAAATAATTTAGCAGCTAATTATTTAAACTAGTAAGAAATACACAAACTGACTGGGTTGGTAGTTGAGTGTTTTTCACCACTAAAGGCCAGCACAGAGTTTTCCATGGTACCTGAAGCTGCAGGATGGCCAAGGGAGGTACGGTAGCTACTTGTACTAATGTATATATGTCAAGAGACAAGAAGGTTTCTTTTGCAATACAGATGAATAACACTGCTTTCAAGAATATGTTGCAGGAAGTATAGTAGTTGCTTTTGCCTACAGGTAATTCTGACCTTTGCCACCCCACAAACAGTCTCTTTTGCTCTTTTATCAGCCATTTGAAATATCCAGCTAGAGTAAATCAGAGTGGATATGTTAACTTGAATATTAAAGCCATTCAGCAAGAATGACCCCCCCCCCTTTGTAAACAGACACAAAATTCAGGGTGAAAAGGAATAATTAAAAGACAAAAGTCAAAATGGAAAGACTTCCCTTGAGTGTGCACTGATGAACATTTATATCCTTAAATGAGCTGTCCTGCTGGCTTCTTTCTGTTAGTAGCTGATTATCAGCACACTTGCCTGATTAGATAGTTGACTTGCTTTTTTTTTTTCTGCTCAGATTCCAGATTGCTGCCAGGAAAGGGGTCATGAGAGGATTTCACTGTTGGCCATGTCATAGCTATGCAGGTCTCACTTGTGTTTTTTTTTTTTTGATAGCTGGAACTCACTTGACCTACTTATCTTAAGTAAACTTCAGACTACTCTTTGAAAGTGTCCAATCTTCTTGCTCTAAGCCAGGGATTCCCAACTGGGGGTGCTCACACTCCTTGGGGGTGCAAGACGATATTCCAGAGGGTGCAAAAACTTGGGTTTTCAAAATTGTAGTGTATATGCATAATTTGTTGTTGTTATTTCAAACTTTTGTAAGGGGTGTAAGAATATATCAAAAGCGTTCTAGGGGTGCGGGGTATAGAAAAGGTTGGGAGCCGCTGCTCTAACCTGCCATGTGAATCAACACTAAGTAGCCTGTTCCTTGTTCTGAAATGAATTCTTTAAAAGGATGGCAACCTGACAGTCCTTGAGCTAGTCTTCTGTTTACAAACAGTAGACAAATCTGTCCTAATAACTGGCATCAACTGACTTGCACAGATATATAATCAACAGAAAATTCTCCAACTGTTTCCTGTGATCTGTATGTCAGCATTGATTTGTGTCAACATGCCAAAGAGAGTCCGATAAATAAATAATTAAGATAAATGTTTTGTGAGTATCACTAGATTTGCCTTAGTGAAGGACAGTTGCATTGATTTTGCAACAGGAAGAGATTCTATTACTCCAAGGCATTATTGTCTCTTGGGTATTATGCTAAGGACAGCCATTAGTTCCAGATGAGCATGTACAGGAGTCTTTTGTAAACAGGCAATGCTTGTAGCTGCCCAACAGCACAACTTCACTGAAAACTGATGGGAAGTTAGTCTGCATCCTGGCAAATAGCCTGCCCCCAAATCAGAGCAAATCTGAAATGTGACATTTCATAGAAGCAGATGTCAATGGCAGTTTCAGTTTCCATCTTTCACTGAGGTTTCTTCTGTCAAGTTTACATATCCTAGGGCTTATTTACATGTATACTTACCATATCTTCTATTCACAAAAGCTTCTCATTTATAAAGTTCATGGAATTGATAAGAGAATACAAGTAGGAAAAAGCATTTGAATATCTATGGTTTTTTGATTACCATCATAGTTTAGATGACTATCTAGTAAGTGGTCCCTTAATAGGAAACAAATCTAAATGTTACACTGATAATGTATTTTATAGCAATCCTAGTCCCCAGATGTTTTAACTGACAGAAGATAGGAGAGGGAGGGCAAACTCCAAAAGAGGAGAGATCATATCTACCCCAGAGATGTCAGAACTCTTTGGGCAGAATTTGACCATTGGCATTGCTTCCACATACTAGGCTTTGAAATGGGGAGACTCCTTGTCTACATCAGCACCAGGCTGTTCAGGGACTTTTGAAAGGACTAGAGAGGAAGAAAAAGATATACCGGTACCTGCTCTCAACAGACACTATTAACCAAATTTGGTATTAAGCAAGCATGGCTTCCAAAAAGGCAAAGGATCTCCTTCCTCAAACAAATATTGTTGCTCTGTTTCTCTGAAAGTGCTTATTTTAAGATTCATTGGGGTTCCCTGTCTACAAATACAGACTACTGATTTATAGCCAAGTTTAGGCTGGAAAATAAATCTTTCTTTGCCTCCCATTATCTGCAAGAAACTGATCTTCCTATGACTCTTTCTGTGTCTGGACTATCTTAACAAACTTCATTTCTCCATTGCAGCCTTCTTTCCACTCTCATTCAGTTCAATGTATCCTAACTTCTTCACTCTCTTATCCTCATACATACACACCAGCAGACTTGTTTATTTCTATGCCTTTATCCCAGCCTTCTCTAGAATGGGCCAAAATTTAGGAAACATATGAGTTGGAATCCAAGCCATCTTCCCCAGTTAAAAAAGGCTACTTTACAGCTTCTGGATTGCTCATCTCCTTTCTACCCTGCATAAATCTTATCCTGATAAATGAACTTGCCAAAAACAGATGCGGCCACAAGTAGGGTACAGATTTCCTAATTTCATAGGCATAAAATCATTAGTTTCTCCAAACTAGGATTCTTCAAATTTACTACCCTCAACATACTCAACAGCTGAGAATTATGGAAGTTGGAATTCAAATTGACAGGAAAGCACTATATAGGAGAAAATTAGAATAAAAAATTCTAAATTAGTGAGCTGTGAAATGTCATTTAGTGTACTGCTGATTGGATTGCAAGAGGAGAGTTTCCATAATGGCAGATTTTAAAGATTCAAAAAGTCCACTTTTTCCACAATTATACCCTTAATGGTTGGCCATACTGTAATGTATCTTTTCCCATGGCTTCAGAGGCATTGGACTCACCATTTCTATCTACTCACATCTGGAGGGCACCAGACTGAAGAAGGTTGTGCTATTATGGTACAGGATGGGAAACTGCTTAATTCCCCTAAGAGGTTTGGAGTCTCTTAAAATCCATTAAGAGAATAGCATCCATACAGCTCATTGCTGTTTTCCCTAATATAACAGTGACCAGGAGGAAAAATCATTTTTGTTTCCTGCATGGAGCTAAGTGTACATAAAAGTCTCCTTCCATGTAAATTTAGGTGTTCATAAATAACAGTTCATTTGCTTCCTTTCTCCAAGCTATTGGAGTTTTCCCATGCACAAAAGAAATTCCAGCTTGATACCTTTTTTTGTACTACTTTGGAGTAACCTATTTTTCTAGGTGATATATCTTCACAAACCCCTCCTCCATTGCCACCTCAAATTACAGTAGAAGCTGTCAAGAGTGGTTATAAGCTATTACACTTCCTTTAGCACTTTCTGTAGGGTGCTTTTACACAGATATATTTTCAGCTCTTAAATGCATTCATTCATTGTCCTGCAAATCTGGAAATCATGTATGACCTCCCATGACTCCTCAGTTGTCTTCAAAGCATATAGGAAGGCTCTCAGACATGGGATGGACAACACAGTCCAGACATGTGGGAAAGTGAAAGGTCATTGCAATCTACCTTATGACATTCCCATCCCTAATTCTAATTGCTCGTTAAAGCATGAACTGGGAAAACAAGAATACAACATGCTGGTTTATTGCCACTTCATTGAGTATTGCATGATGGTATCAAAGAGTGTCTTTCTGTACTGGAGTGTGTAAACATTTTTTGCTGTTGAGATTCCTCTTATTTGCTTATGTTTCCCTGCAGTGGTGCTGTGAGGACAGGACTTGAAGCCAGAGTCCAGAGATAAAATGTAGGCTTTCTAAGGCAGGGGTGTAAAACTCGCAATGTCAAGTGACATGTCGCGATGTATCGTGACTTTTTTGCCATTGCCAGCAATGGGGTGGGCGCAGTTTTGCCATGATGCATCTGGCCCATGGGCCGGCAGTTTGACACCCCTGTTCTAAGGGCCCAAATGCAGAAAATGTGCATTTGTAAGTGAAACAACCAACTACCGGTAAATAAGAAAGGACATTCATTCAGAATGTCTAAATTATCTATCTGAGTTTGTCTTTAAGTTCTTGCTTTCTCAAACTAACCCATATCTGAAATAGTTATCTGTAACATTGAAATAGAGGCTGACTTTTCTGGGCTGATTTGTTTAGTTGTGTTTTTGAAATTGACAAACTGAAATTTGAAAAGACTGCAAGATGAGATAAAATTAAGGTCTTGGGCATGTGAAAACCTTTCCTCTAATCCAGCTGTCATGATCATCTCTCTGTTCTGCTAGTAAGGTGTTAAGTTAAATACATGATATTTGCAACCACGTTTTATGTTTCTGAATGTTCTCCTGGCTGAGAAGCAGCTTCTATACAGACATCAAAGAGTCAGTTCCTAATACTGGAAACAATCCATCCAGTTCTTCATTCTCTTGAGCTGCATTTCACTCTAACCAGAGTTGCCTTGCATGATAATCAGGCCTAATTACTGCTTTATCCCTTGATTGTTCTGCTGGGCCTGTGGAAGTATAATGTCTCTTTCTCAGCTTACATGTACATTTCTTCCTGTCCCCTCACCACAAGCCTCTTTTTTTTAGAGCTACTTAGATTTTTTTGGCTCCTTGAGAATTCACCATTACAGTTAAACAATTGTTTAATCATTTTTTTAAAGGTGGGAAGAAAAATATTCTCTAGTTTCAATTCACAACACATACCGTATTACTAAGTGTCTTTCCTTGATTGTTAGAGTGTTCTACTGTCCACCCAGTCCTGAGGCACTGCTCAGTTTATTCCCAAAATCTATGTTGAGCTAATTCAAGCAGACATATATGGCTATTATGAAATATCAGCATTCTGTTGGCATTGTAGGTTAATCCTCTAATGCAGGAAAAGTAAATAAAATTTTAGATGTTCATACCCAAGCAACTAGAACAGTGGTTCTCAACCTTTTTTAGGTTGAGACCCCACTTTGCGCCGCCCATGCGCGCTACGACCCTGACCTGGGAGCGAGTGCACGTGCGCGCCAGCGCGCGCACGCGCCCCCGAAAAAAATGGCGGACCGCAACATGCCGATCTGCGCATGCGCGTGCGACGGCCGATCTGCGCATGCGTGTGCGACAGGCCCGAACCACGCATGCGCGTGAAGCGCCGAACTGCACATGCGCAGAACCGGCGGGCCCGCCGGCTCCAGACCAGGCCGGCCTCGCCTCCGGCAGGCACACAGAGGAGCGGTCTGGAGCAGGCGGGCGCAAAGCTGCCTCCTTCCCGCTCCGCTCCGCCCCAGGCCCGGCCTCCAACTCGCCCTCCGGCAGCCGGCCAAGCGGTCGGGGCAGCCGGACCTCGAGGCGGGCCTGCACTTCACCGAGGCCAGCTCGGCTGTGGCGAGAGGCGCCCAGCGGCCGCCTCCGGCCCCCAAGTCCGCGCTACGGACTGGCGTCCAGGTCGCAGCGCTCCACCTGCCAGGCTCGTCCGGGACACCCACGCCTTCCGCAGGGCCGGCAGCGGCCGCAGGTAGGTAGGCGGGTGGCAGGACTGGGGACCGGCTCCTTCCCCGGCTCGGCCTCCCCCCACGCCCGGCTCCCTCCCCGGCTTGGCCTCCCCCCACGCCCGGCTCCTTCCCCGGCTCGGCCTTCCCCCACGCCCGGCTCCTTCCCCGGCTCGGCCTCCCCCCACGCCCGGCTCCTTCCCCGGCTCGGCCTCCCCCCACGCCCGGCTCCTTCCCCGGCTCGGCCTCCCCCCACGCCCGGCTGGGCGCCTTACTGCCTGCTTTGGCCACCGCCGCCAACCGAGGGAGGGAGCTGGCCCGGGCGGGCTCCCCAGTCCTGCCGCCCGCTTACCTACCTGCGGCCGCTGCCAGTCCTGCGGAAGGCGCGGGAGTCCCGGACGAGCCTGGCAGGTGGAGCGCTGGGACCTGGACGCCAGTCCGTAGTGCGGACTTGGGGGCCGCAGGCGGCCGCCGGGCGCCTCTCTCCACAGCCGAGCCGGTCTCGTTGAAGTGCAGGCCCGCCTCGATGTCCGGCTGCCCCGACCGCTTGGCCGGCTGCCGGAGGGTGAGTTGGAGGCCGGACCTGGGATGTGGCGGAGCGGAGCGGGAAGGAGGCAGCTTTGCGCCCGCCTGCTCCGGACCGCTCCTCCGTGTGCCTGCCGGAGTTTTGCGCATGCATGTGTGGATCGGGTCGTCGTGCGCACCGCACATGCGCGGTTCGGCCCGTCGCGTGTACGCGACAGGCCGAACTGCGCATGCATCAGCCAAAAAAAAAATTTAAAAGATAAAAAAAAATTAAAAAAATTAAAAACAAAATGGCGGCCCGGGGTGTCCGGTGACCCCCGCGAAATGGTCTCGCGACCCCAAATGGGGTCGCGACCCCAAGGTTGAGAACCGCTGAACTAAAACATTGCTTTATATAACAGCTTTTTTTATTCTAAGTTTATTTACATAGTAAATAAGTATATTTAGTACATAGATATGGTTCATGGACAATGCCAAGTCGGAATTTTTAAACCACTGCTTGTTGAATAAGCCATAGTCACATGGCTTACATAGAAATGATATCATACTGGTTAGCATCTCATATAATACTAAAACAGAACCAGGTAATGCACACTATAGACCATTGTTGTGTACTTCATTCACGTGCAAATGATGAAGACACATGGCAATGCTGAACAAACACTTTATTCTCCTTCTACAACAACCAAGCAAAAGCAAAAGGCATGCAGGCCTTTTTATATGGCCAGAAACCCGGACAATGTCAACCAATAGGAACAGAGCGTTTTCACGCCTTGCGCATGCGCACAAGGCCAGCGCTGCTCTGTCTGGTCCTGGGCAGCTTTTGGAATGCCCGGGACCAATGCAACGTCCCGAGCCTGCTTTTGCAGGCTCCAGACACAACACCCCTCCCCCCTAGGTGGAATATACACTGCGTACATTCATGTACATCATGCATTGGGAAGAGTGGGATACAGTTGCATTATTCAAATGCTAGGAGTGTGGAATACTTGAGTCTGTCCTCAGGCAAACCCTCTACAATATTGATTAATACAATAAATCTACCTAAAATAAAAATAATAATAATACAAAATAATCGACCCACGAGTTGTTTCCGTTATTCAGAGGCCTCATGAGCAGGCCCCTCATGATTGGACAGCAACTTCACAAAGTCTCTCAGATGTTTGGGTGGGCACTTGGCCCGCTGTGATCTTCTAAGGCCCGGAGAGATTGCCTGGCCCACCTGCTCGCCTACCAGGCTAGGCAGGCCAGGGCGTTGCTGCCCTAAATCCCCAGGTGACCCTGGTGAGGGTGTCTGGCTTACCTGCTTGCCTACCAGGCTAGGCAGGCCAGGACTTTGCTGCCCCGAATACCCGGTTGACCCGCCCAGCTGCTGGCTGGCTGGACCCTCTAAGTCCAACCCAGCATACCGTGGAGGGGTGGAAGTCCCCGAGTCCACAATGGACCCTTCTTGGGAGCACTGTCCCTCGAGCCCAAGGCTAGCAGATGGAGAGGGCTGGGTAGGGGAAGTGCCCCAGTACTCTGTGGTCCCCAAGCACGTGGCCGAGGTGCCAGAGTCAGGAGTCGCCTCCATAGCAACCTCCTTTGCTGGAGACCTCCTTTTGGGAGCAATTGCGGAATTAGGCAAGCGCCCCTGATGGAATTCCTTTTGCTGCTTGTAATTTGTGTGGATACCCCCGGTCAGTCTCCCTGTCTGAAGTACTATCTGACATATGTGAATACTGTGGATACCCCCGGTGTGACTCTCTGTCTGGAGTAATTATGGATGTGTGGGATGATCCCCTGTCCAGTGAATTCCTGTTAGGAGCACTTGCGAAACCTTGGGATGAATTCCAAACAGCCTCAGTAGCAACTAGTGAGGGCCTGTTAGTCCTGGGAAACTGTGACCCAGGATGCATATTATGGTCCTCCCCCCGCCCCCCGAGCAGAGCCAGGAATGGAAGGGTGAGGGTCCAGTTTCCAACGCAGTTGGTCTGTGTGTCTGCAAAGAACAAGGCCGTCACCCAAGGCAACTTTGTATGACAATGGCCCTGAGACCTTGCAGACCACAGCTGTGACCCAGAGATGTCCAGGCCTATAGTTTCTTGCCCAAACCGGATCACCCACCTGGAGTCTCCTAGGTTCCCATGGTTGTGACACCTGTGAAGCCACCCGGTCAGGGTGCAGCCTGTCCAGTTTAGTGATGAGATGGCGACCCCAGCAGAGTTCAGCAGGGCTCTTCCCTGTGGCTGTGCATGGTGTGGTGCAGTGTGCAAGAAGGAAATCTGCTAACCTGTGATGCCAATTACCATAAGTCAGTTTCTTGAGGGCATCTTTGGTGGTGCACACCATTCTCTCTGCCAGTCCGTTGGAGGATGGATGGAAGGAGCCAATGGTGCATGCTGGATCAGGTTGGCCTGAAGAAAAGCCTGGAACTCAGAAGACGTAAATTGAGGGCCATTATCTGAAACCAGCACATGTGGAAGACTGTGTGATGCAAAAATTCCTCTCAACACCTGGATGGTCCTGGCAGTAGTAGTGGAGGAAACAGGAACAACCTCTAGCCACTTGGAATGGCTATCAACAACAACCAGGAAGAATTGCCCCTGAAAGGGCCCAGCATAATCTATATGCACCCTAGACCATGGGGTTTGAGTTTCCTCCCACCTATGTACTGGGGCCTGAGGCATTTCAGGCCGAGACTGTTGGCACACTTGGCACCCGTGCACCTGGGCCTCGATGGCTTTATCGAGCCCAGGCCACCAAAGATGGCTGCACACAAGCGCTTTCATCCTGACTATACCAGGATGTCCCTCATGCAGAGAGATCAAGATTCTAGACCTCAATGAGGCTTGGATCCCTACCCTGCTACCCCATAACAGGCAACTCTTGAAAGTGGAAAACACATGCTTCTTGTGCCAGAAGCTTTGGAACTCAGTATCTGGGCACTTGTCAGGCCATCCTGACAACACCCATGTCAGCACGTGTGTAAGCTGTGATCAGTGGCAGTTTCTGCAGCCACGTCCCTAACATTGAGGGGAGACTCAGGCAACTCCTGAATGGAAAGAATATTAATGGCTGGAGCAGGATCTGGCTCTAATTGGTTCAGGGGTAATCTGCTCAGGCCATCTGCATGACCCATTTCTTTTCCTGGTTTGTGAACTAATGTATAGTCATATGCTGACAGGAAAATGGACTATCTCAGCATATGAGGAGAAATGATATGTGGGGTCTGTTTGTTAGTGATTAACAAACCCAGCAGAGGCTTATGGTTAGTATAGACCATGAAATGGCAGCCATATAAGAAATCATGAAATTTCTTAATGCCAGCCACTATGGCCAAGGCTTCTCTGTCAATTTGGGCATAATTCCACTCTGCAGAGGACAGAGTCCTTAAATAATAGGCCACAGGGACCTGTGTCCCGTCAGCCTTCAGATGGCTCAGTACAGCTCCCACCCCATAAGGGATGCATCGCATGCGATGCAAACAGGCAGTTGCTCATTGAAATGCGCCAAAACAGCATTAGAAGTGAGCAAGGCCTTAACCTCATTGAAGCTCTTGTCATGGACTTTAGTCCACTGCCAAGGAGTCTGCTTGTCTAAGAGCCTGTGTAATGGCTCTGCCACTGCAGCTTTATGTGGAAGAAATACATGGTAAAAATTTAATAGCCCCAAGAAGGCTTGCAGCTCACTCTTAGACTTAGGGCTTGGAGCCTGCTGGATAGCTTGCAATTTAGTTTCAGCGGGGTGAATGCCTTGAGCATCAGTCCTGAATCCTAAGAAGATTTTCTGCGATGTCATTTAGTCCACAGGCACACAAAAGAGTTTCTGCCTTCAGGCCGTCTTCTCTAATCTGATTTACTTGGAAGTAATTCTCTACCCGTGCTACGTAGGAATTCCATCTCTCTGGATGGGAGACATCGAAATCAGTCAATCGGCCAATCTTCGACATCATAAGCTTTATGACCTTCACCACTAGCTTCCTCTACAAGCTGCTGTTGGGGAAAGGGTCCTTTAGCTGAACTGAACCTCTAGCGACGCTGTACTGGCAGGCTGGGATGCTGATTCAGACACCGTCTTCCCCTCTTCAGGACTTCCTGGGTAGGTCCTCAAATCTTTTGTTCCAGCTTGCAAAGGATCCCACCTTCATCGCCAATGTTGTGTACTTCGTTCGCGTGCGAATGATGAAGACACATGGCAATGCTGAACAAACACTTTATTCTCCTTCTACAACAACCAAGCAAAAGTAAAAGGCACGCAGGCCTTTTTATATGGCCAGAAACCCGGACAATGTCAACCAATAGGAACAGAGCGTTTTCGCACCTTGCGCATGCGCACAAGGCTGACGCCACTCTGTCTGGTCCCGGGCAGCTTTTGGAATGCCCGGGACCAATGCAACGTCCCGAGCCTGCTTTTGCAGGCTCAGGACACAACAACCATGATTGTGGTTTACATGTTTTGGGCAGTATACTTTCTGCTGCATCTGATTCTCAGATACAGTTATATCATATACCCAGCAACATCATGAATGAAGAGGAGTACATACATATAAATGATGGCATTGTTTTTTGCTGCAACTTCAACTCTTAATTTATTCCGTCTGTGAACACGGCCTGATTAAAACTTGCAGCCTAGCCCTACATAATTGGAGAGAATGATAAAGGCATAAGACATTCAGAAAAGTGAAAAAAGAAACAAGAATCAACTCCGTGTAATTAAAAAACAGGTATCTAAAACTATATTGGTCACGCTCATTCTGAATTGCTGTGGCTTGAATTCTTTTGCTTATCCATTTCTTTCTAATCATCTACTGTTCAATGAACTTTTAAGATTTCTGAGATATTTCAATATCACCATTATCTAAATGTTAGATATACAAAATCCATCAGATTTATTGCTTTAGTTCAATAGATACTTGAGACCCAGATTCTCCTTGTAATAAAAAGGAGAGGGAAGCCAGTTTTGTAGTGGGGTTTTTTTTCCCCTCCCCCTTATTGGAGAAAAAAAGGACCAAAGGGGAGTTGAATCCTCTGGATAGCTAATATTTCTTAGGAACCTCTCTCTTTTTTCTTCTTTTCCTTTTGTTGGGGAGGGGGTGGATTGTGAGGAGAAAGAGACTCAATGGAGGCCCTTTTGCCATTGCTAATCTGCTTTGTGAATGGAGCCACATGGGGGATTGGGGGAGGGAAAGGAAGCCACATGCCTGACATTCCTTTCTCTGGGTGGGCTTCTTCTCACCAGACTCTCAGGATGTGGGAAATGGAAGATGAAAGAACTGCATTTCCAGCCTATCGGGTTACAATGCCTGAACCAGAAAAGAATGAAGGAGGGGAGGGGTGGATTTGCAGAGGGAGAGCCCCACTTTATTAGAAAGTGTCACAGGGAGAAAAAGAGGGTTTGGGGAAGAGAGAGTTTGACTGAGACCCAGGATGGCAGCTCATGTTTTGTTTCACATCACATCAGAGCTGAGGAATTTCCTCTGTTCTGGAGGTGCCTTACAGAAAAGGGGCAGAGTTTAAGGCTAGGCTGGGATGAATAATGGTCCAACAGCAACCGATTAAGTGTGTTACTAAGTGATGGCTGTTTACAAGCAAAACCTCCTGCTGTGCTGAGGAAAGAGAGCCTGGTGAGGTGTGGGAGAGGCATATTTCTGCGATTTATTCCCAAAATCCACTGGAAATATATATATTTTATATATATATATATAAGCCATGGGTTTATAATCCCCTCTCTTTTTCTGAATTTGTCTTGTATAGTTATAATTTGGAGGGCTAATTATAATTACACCATAATAAATTATCTACAGAAAGAAATGTGGGATCATGATTGATTTTTTTTTACCCTTTCTTGCTGCTTAACAAGAGAACAAAGAAGGAAGCCAGCACATTTTTTTATTGTCAATACTTTGTCAGTAGATGGAATCATAGAATTGGCCATCAAACCTAACTGCAGTGATCAGTTAACATGCCATATCTTAATCATGGAAAAGTTTTCACAGTGCTAAATCTAATGTTTAAAAATAAAAATGGATATAGCTATTTATTGGGTTCTACATAGCTTTTTACTTGATTTGCTCACTGAACCTTCAAAGTTCCCAAAGCATATTGCAGTCAAACTATTGCATTATTTCAGGTTTTTCTTTCTATCATCCCACCAGATTTTTCTGCCTTTCTATATGGTCAAAACTCAAGGATTTTTTTTTTTTAAAAATTGAGTTTTCAGGGTGAAATGACAAAGAAAAATTGGGAAAATTTATATCTCACAAGCCATGAGCTCTGGGACACTTGACACTAAATATCCCAACATGTTAGTGCATGCTGCTCAATTGCTTCCACTTGGCTCCAGACCAGGGACATTACTTTGATAGCTTGTTTATTGTACCATATGAACTAGGACCTCTTGCTTGATTCTCCCAAACAAACCAGAAATCAAAAGCCCAAAGCAAACAGTTACTTCCAAGTCAGACTTCTTAGAATGTGATAAACCAGGGAGCCATATTTGGCTATTGCATCTGAACATTTAATGTTAAGTTAGAGTTTTGCATTTTTAATCCATGTATAAAGTATAGTTAAGTTGCTTAGAATGTTACTTGACAAGAAGTAACATCAACTAGGCCGCCAAATATGACATCAATGGAGCCTTATTTTCCTGCATTGCTTGTCCAGCATTTTCTGTTACATTACTTGCTCTGCACCCTGGAGCTCTTATATAGAGATCAAAATAAATTCCACAGATCAGCTGTTCAGGAGAGGAAATACATATGTATGTTAAAGCTTCTGATCAAGTCTTCCTACAATTCTTTAAATGGTGAAATTTATGCTAATAACCTATTTTCTTAATTTTTACAGCTGAAAAAATTTTTTTTTTCTAAAATAAAACTATCTAAAATGCTTTGCTTGAGATTGCTCTAGCAGTTGCAGTAATGTGTCTCCCATATTAAACTTCCCTCTGGGATGCGCAATGCAAACCAGAATTTGTTCTGCATTTTTGGAAGGTGTTTTTCCACAGAAAACTGCTACTAGTTTTGTCACTGTGATGCACAGCAACCTCAAAATTCTACTGAAAGGTGATACATTTCTTAAATAGCAATAAAAATGGTGCTATATGAAACAGCAGAGATAAACCTGGATTATATAGATTGAACAGAAATAATGCCTGGGCCTCTAATGTGAAAAGACTGGTAATCATAACATATAGTTTTGGAAAGATATTTTTACAGGGCTATTGGTGAAAACAATTTCAAACAATTTTTACTCACAAAGTAGATCATGATGATTGGGTAGAAGAATGGGGGTGGGTGGAGGAGGGTTATATTCTGAAATAATTTTTAAAATTATGTTGGTTCCAGAGTAAGCTTAACTATAGGACAGAACAAAAATGAGACTGAAATTTAACATCTTGGTTTCCCTTCAAGGGTATTACTGAATGATCTTACAGGATCATTTTTCTAGCTTAGCTTAGGTTCTGGAACTTCCTGTTGGTGGTTGACATGGTTTGGGCAGAAGGAAACTAAGATCAGGCCTGGTTAGTAATTGAATGGGAGATTATTAGGATATTCCATGTGTAAGGATTTTGAAAAAGAAATATTTTGAAATACAGGTAATCCTCAACTTACAACTGTTCATTTAGTAACCATTCAAAGTTACAGTGGCACTGAAAAAAGTGACTTATGACCATGTTTCACACTTACGATCATTGCAGCGTCCCCATGGTCACATGATTTACATTGGGTGCTTGACAACTGGTTCATATTTATGATGATTGCAGTGTTCCGGGCGTCACGTGATGATCACCTTTTGTGATCTTCTGACAAGCAAAGTCAATGGGGAAGCCAGATTTACTGAACAACCGTGTGACTAACAACTGCAGTGATTCACTTAATTAATGTGGCATGGAATGTCATAAAATGGGGATGGGGCAAAGCTCACTTATCAAATGTCTCACTTAGCAACATAAATTCTGGGCTCAATTGTGGTTGTAAATTGAGGACTACCTGTAAGGACATGCCAATTCATTTCCAGATTGTAGTGAAGAAGTCAAGCTTGGCTCAGGGAACAATTCTACCTTTTTAATCTCCCATATTTAGGCTCACACTTTGTGCGAATGCAGTTTGAGTTGGATTTACCCCTGTGAAATCTTTTTAATTTGCAAACCACTGACTAATGCTCAGTGTTTTGTTCTCACAATCCCCTCTTGAAACTGTTCAAATGTTACTGTTATATTGCAGGCAATGGCTGACAATTGTGTCACTTTCTTCCCTAAAATTCTGCTTTAAAATAGTTTTATTCCTAATAGGGGTGTTGGTGGACATGGAGAGGTGACTTATAATCTCAAAATATTTTCCTGGGAGGAAAATAGCTGAAGATGTTTAGATCCCAAACACACTGCCTCTAGTTTTGCTCCCCAATTCCTCAGAAAGAGTTTTAAGTTAATTTGCAATTACCTTCTCTGCCTCACACAGAGAACATGACTTAAGGAATAAGGTGACAATAGAAGATCACAAACTCAGCATCCAACTAAATCAGCGGTGTCAAACTGCCGGCCCACGGGCTGGTTGGATCATACAGAGGCCGTGCCCACCCCAGCTCCGGCAATGCAAAAAAAGTCGCAATACATCGCGACACGTCACGTGACGTGGCGAGTTTGACACCCGTGAACTAAAGCATCTCCCTATCTATGGTTTGTTTTATTTAGTGTTTAAAACATCTGAGTGTTGGCAGTCAAGGGCCTGCAGAGTCTCCAAGGAGTAATTCCTTTGGGCAGTTATTAAAACAGCAGAGAAATTATAATGTGGAGTGCCTTAATCCCTGAGGGTGCAGGAGAGTCTGAAAGCTGAGGTGAGGCAAGAACTCCCACTAATGGGAAACTATCTGTCCCTAAGCTCAGAGTACTCCAGCCCTTTCACTGAAGACCAGATTCAGTGTGTTCAGTTTCCTGTTGAAGCACAGCTGATCCGGAAATATATCAGTTCAGCTGCCAGAAGCAATATCCTAGGATCACACAGCAATGAAACTACTCTGACAGCAGTGCAAACAACCATTAGTTCACTTCTCTCTTTTCCTAAGTCGATATTTAAATGCAGTCCACTCTTCTGCATGCAGACTGAATGAAATAGCGAGAATGAAGGTTTTGCCCCAGTTCTGCTACCGGTACTTTATCTTTGCCTTCACAGGAACCTCCAAATCAGACTTGAGGCAACAAAGAAAAAAGAGCTACTCTGCTGGTGTTTGGTGTTCTCAATGGACAGGCACAATTAGACAATTACTTACATTTTCTCCTACTGCTGTTTTGTTTTTTTCTCCTCCTGTTTTTTCTCCATTATCCCAAGAGCAGAAATTTTTTTTTAACTTTTTAAAATATTGTGAATTGCCATGTATTCTAGAGGAGTAGCTGTGTTATCTTGTGGTAACAAAAATAGCAGAGTCCTATGACACTTCAAAGCAGCCTTCCCCAGATCACCTAAGTAGGCTAAGTTTATAGTTGTCATAATCCTTTGCTGATATGACCTATGTAACGTAGAAGTCTAGCACATCTGGAAGATTCAGGTTTGGGCAAAGTTCTTTAACGGGTAATTAATTTTAGCATGGGCTTTCATAGGTTACCTCTAATTTCTTGGATGAATATTCTTCCAACAGAGAATGGGAATTACATGGGAATTTTCAGATAGAAGTGGGTAGAAATACATTTTAGAGAAGGATTTTTGAAGACCCAGCCGTGCAAGAGATAGGGCTATTCTATTATAATGCACAATCAGCTCTAGTGTAAAGAGTAAAAGATTTAGTTGACATGGGTATGGTTCCAACTGACCATGAATCAATTAAGTAAAATTAATAGTGTGAATAAGCACATAATGGGTTCTATTTAGAAATCTAGAGTGGTGCCACACTATAATCTTGTTATGTGGATTAATTATGCTGGAGGGGGGAGGGTAGAGATAGGAAATCCTGTCTTACCTTAAGTGTAACACTCCAATATTTATGGTAAACAAATATAATAGTGACAGCATCTGGAAATTTATCAATTGACCGATGATGTACTTCATTTTCTACAGAGATATTAGGAATTCTTTCATTTCACCTATTTGTGACAGTATACAGAAAGAACAGACCCTTACCATATAAAGCTATGTTTGGATTACAATACCAGTATTGTGCTAAATTCAGTGCTGTTGCACTGTCAAAGACTGTATTTCTCAGTATGATGATGATGATTTCACATATTTGTGCATTATTTTTTAATCTATTATATTTATTGTAATTTATTTTTATTATCGTATTTATTGTAATTTATTATTTCATAACATTACTACTACTACAATAATAATAATAAAAGACGTTGTAACATTTAAGGCCAGCTTTCTTTAGACTTGGGACAGGGACTCACGTAAGATGAGGAGCATCATATAAGTAGCATATTGCTGCATAGAGAGCTTGATCCAGTTTAGGTTGTAGTTATTTAAAATGGCACTCCTGGAAGGGTGCTTCAACAAACTTTATTTCAATGAACTCTGATGGTTCTTGACTGAATAATACTGTACATCTTGCAACAGCCATTGCAGAAGAAAAAATCCCCAAAATGATCCTGTAATTATTAATAGCCTCTGATATACTATCTGCCCCCACTAAGTTCTGCATGCTGCCTCATTGTGGCAGGGGTGATGTCCCTAGGAGAGATGAACAAAGAATGCCAAGAATGTGTGCCAAGAGTATATATATTGGGGTCACCCAATACATGAAGGTCATCCCAGTTGCCAATTAAAGCAAGCAGTGCTTATATTGGGCAGCAATGATATAGAAAGATGCCAGAGGTGGATGGCAAACCATCAATTCATATCAGATGGAAAGAGGCAGTAAAACACTCCTATACTTTTACCAAGAATACCAATTGACAGATAGTAACTATTCCAAGATAATCAAGCAAAGATGGAAGAAATATATTATACTGAAATACTGCAAATAAGACATGTCATCAGCCAGGATACCCCAAAAGATATTCTCTACTTACCAGAACCTTTAGTACTAGAAAATGAAGTTTGATCAGGACTCCAGCCATGACCTATTCAGAAGGCTACAGAAATTGATGGAATACCCACAGAAACATGCTAAACAACAGAAGAAAGAATCAGTAAAGGCTCTAACCAAGTTATGGCAGCAAATCTGGAGAAAAACACAGTGGCCGATACATTGGAAGAGATCAATCTATGTTCCTATACCTGAAAAGAAAAAATGTGCAAACTATCATCCAATGCCCTAACATAATAATGTTTAGGATCATCAAATGCAGATTAGAGCCCTACATGGAAATGAATTGCCAGAAGTCAAAGCTGGCTTTAGAAAATACCAAGGATCACAAGATTGCTGGTGCACACAGAGTAATTAAAAAAGCCAAAGAATACAAAAAAAGAAGTCAGTATTGTGCTTCATTGGTTACAGAAAGATCTTCAATTGTGTCAGTCATGTCAGGCAATGAAATGTGCTTAAAAAATGGGAATCCTAGAACATCTCCTCATGTGAAAAATATATACAAATCAAGATGTCACAGTGTGGATAGAACATAATGAAACAGAGTGGCTCCAGGTGGGCAAATACAGAAAGTAAGAAAGATGGTCTTGATGACCTTGAAGTTTGAATAGCACTGTTGAGGTCATCTTCATTACTCTCTATTGCACACCTTCATTACTCTCTACAGCAAAGGCTAGAGAAAAGCTATATATTCTCTCGCTTATTTATTCAGCTTATCTGCTGAATATATACATAATAAGGGGAACTGGATTGAAAGAAGTTTTAAAACTGAAGGAAGAAACATCAGTAACCTATACTTTTTAGATGACACTATTTTGATAGTCAAAGGTGCAAAGGATTTGCAAGCACTGCTGATAAAAGTCAAGGAACACAGTGAAAAAATGGACTGCGATTAAATATAAAGAGGACCAAGCTAATAACAGCAACATCAGCCTTAGAAATAACAGTGAAGTTACTGAATTGTGGATAGCTTCTGCTTTTTAATATCAACCACCAGCAGAAAAAGAATAAGCAGTCAAAAAAATTGCTGCAGACTTGCACTTGGTAGCTATGAAGGTCTTGGAAAAGATATTCAAATACTGTGATGTGTCTATACCTACAAAGACCAGAATAGTGTTGACAATGGTATTCTCTGTGACACTTTATGGAAGCAAAAGTTGGATTTTGAAGAACCAGGATAGAAAGACAATTGGCACCTTTAAACTTTGGTATAGAAGACTCCTGAAAATATCACAGACATTTAAGGAAACAAATGGATCCATGAACAAATCAATCCAGAATGCTATCTTGAGGTACAAGTGATCAGGCTCAAATTACCCTACTTTTGATGCATTATGCAAAGATCTCCCTCTGGGTTGCTGGAGAATGCGGAGAAAGATGGAAGGAAAAAGAAGAGGAAGACCAGAAGCAAGATGGTTGGACTCACTTACAGTATAGTGCTGAAAGGTGCACCACTGGAAGACCTGAAGGATCAGATTAGGGACAGATTGTTGTAGAGCAGTGGTTCTCAACCTTTTTCAGATTGAGACCCCACTTGCCCCACCCATGCGCGGTGTTACCCCGGCGCGTGCGCATCAGGCCGATCTGCACATGTGCGGCACACGCGCAACAAAAAAAACAAAAACAAAATGGCGGACCGCGACGGCCCGAACCGCGCATGCGTGGTGCACGCGCGACGAAAAAAAATGGCGGACCGCGACGGGCCGATCCATGCATGCGCGGCGCACGACGCCCTGAACCGCGCATGCACGGCGCGCGCGTGACAAAAAAACAAAACAAAATGGCGGACCACGGTGTCTGGCGACCCCCGTGAAACAGTCGTTCGACCCCAAATGGGGTCGCGACCCATAGGTTGAGAACCGCTGTTGTAGAGAAAATCTATGCATTCATTAAGAATCAACGCTAATTGATAGCACAAAATACAGCACCATTGGTCTGTGGTCAGTGATGTTCCAAACCTATGTGAACATTTTTAGGGACCCTACAGCATTGTGGTCTAATTTTCACTAAGTAGCTTCAACATTCTTCAAAAAAACAATGTCTCCCTAGACATTAAAAAAACATTTTTGAATTTGTTTCTGTCTAACATCAATAGTTTTGTCCAAAGATACTACATTAGTCAAGTGAATATTTCAGCCTCACTCCCATTCTACCACAATCTGTAAACGCCGAAGCAATCCAAGCCCTGCTTTATTAGAGTGCTTTGGGAGAATTCCCAACGGAAGCAGCCACTTTGTTTTGTCTCATGCATTTAGTCATAGTAACTGCCTATCACTGAGAATCAAGCCTTTAGCTAGGATTTCATTCAATATCCTTTGGCTTAGTTCCAGAATTTACTCCCTTCAGTTGTGTAAGGTTGACCATGTTTCCTAGATGCCTCTCTATGTCTTTCCTTTGTCCACTCATTTTTTAGAAAAATAGAAATACATAATGAGCCTGCTGGGTCTCTGGGCTTAGCCCTTTCAATTGCACTATAATTGTCAGAAGGAGGGTTCATTCAGAAAGAACTAGCTCTCATGTGCAGTTGTTGCCAAGGTCTGCCTTAATGAGCTAGATTCTGGCCATTCAGAAAACTCAGGCATGTGTGTCAACTGCAGTGCTAGGATATATACACACCACCTTACCAGTGGTGAGTGCAAGCCCTGGGTAGGTTTCAGTTGTATCCAACTTAAGTTTAAGAGAAGCACACAGACTGCACCTCTTGTAGCCAGAGTGTCAGCAACTCCCTGTCTTCATTTTAAAACACCCTATATATTCTTAGGGCTGAGAAAGGGAAGGGGAGGGAAAGCATAATAATGTATAATAATTTATAACAAGTCAATAAAGCGAATTGCACCAGACACCATTCAAAAACCCAGTCAATCAACTTGACTATATAAATAAAGAGGGAAATAAGAGATCAAGAGCAGCTGATTTGCACAAGGGTGACCAGAGGCCATGTTTGCAGGACAAGACACAAACATCTCTCAGTCCACCAACTCCTCTTTGCGTGCAAGAAGCTCTAGCATTTGGATTACTTGAAATCAGTCATCAAATGGCCAAGGCCCCCTTCAAAGGAGGCTGGCAGGTTGTTGCTTTCCTACTCTCTGGCTTTATTCCTCCTCTTCTCCCCTCCCCCTCCACTTCTCAGAGATGGAAGGAATGTGTGATTTGGGTCATACCAACAAAAAGAACAGAGTGAGGAGAAAATAACCCATTTCTGCCCCTTCCTTCCCTTGTATAGTTATGGGTGGCTTAAAAAATGATAACTGAAACAAAAATGCTATTAGATTTCACGACTTGGGGAAATTTAGCTGATCACTAGATTAGGTAGGTCTGTTTGAAGCTGCATTTAACTTCCTTTTCTTTTTTTCTTTTTGTAGTTTTAGAGTTTTATCCTGATGTGCTTATGCTTTCTTATAAGGATATGATCTGTTGACAACTCTGAACCCACCTATTATGACTGTGAACTGAGCTATTCAGATTTAACACATTATGATAAAAAAAAAGATGTCTTGAAGTGTAAAACTGGTCAATAGCTTGTCAATCAAGTACAAGACTGTGATTGTTTCCCGAGTTATGAGCTAATATTTTGGGAATAATACCAGATGTTTCAATCCTAGTTGTTCTTTTTCCACTCCCCTTTTGGGAGTCAGAACTTTGTAGGAAATATGTCACAAATGGATACATAGCAAAACAGATATTTGCTTCTTGCACTAACTTAACCAGATTTCCATTGAACTCATAGTGAACAGAGCAATTGTCTCCTTACTCAAGGATTTAATACAACATGAAATGAGAACACTGAAACAAATAATCTTTTCTCCATTCTGACAGTTTGCGCACACTAATCTTGGCATTGCTTTGGGCTAGAATAGCATAAACTAGTTATATCAGGTTCAACAATACAAGCTCCTTAATAGCTGCTGGGTCTCAAAGACTGGTAATGTCCACTGTTTTACATTAGTCCATGTCCTGTCATCCTTTGGCATAGGGCCATCATTTCATTTCCCTATGCCTTAGAATAATGTTACAATGAAGGCATGATAAAAAAAATTCCAATACTAAGTTTTAGAACCTACTTCCTGCCACTAAATATACAGCTATTGCTACCCATTTCTGCTACCCCAAGGTGCATATTGAAATCAGAGAACATTTTTCATAGTGAGAAAAATTCCTGGTTGCTTTTTTGGAAATGGCTACCTTAATAAAAATCAGTAGAATTCATCATATTTTGACAAGCATCTCATTCACTCTTTTCCAACCAGGTGCCTTGCAAAGGTGCTGGAATAGGCTCATATAATTCCTAACTGCTATCAAGGTGGGAGGAAGGTGTTAATCATCACAGTTGATGCCAGAGCTACCAACACATGCAAAAATAAAGTGCTATGGAACATTACCACCTTTAGAAAACTGTGTTTCTTTGCTGGCAGTAATCTTCCTGCATAAACAGATTGTCCACATTAAGAAGGGGAAAATTGATGAAAGGATGTTAAAACATGGCATGAGAATTAAAAAGTTAACATAGCATCCAGATGTTCCATAAAATTGCAATAATACATTGTGTATATTACAAGCCTGCTGAGTTTTTACATATATATAGTAGCTGTACTGAATGGACCATTTTTGAAAAAGACAATTTGCTCAGTGATTCTATATGTATTATTTACACAGAAAATATCCCTGTAAATAAGGAGCCTGGAATTAGAGCAGCGGTTCTCAACCTTTTGCAGGCCACGACCCTGACCTGCGCCGCACATGCGTGACGCGATGCGACGGCCTGCATCATGCACGTGCAGCGCGATGGCCCGCATCATGCATGCGCAGTGCTACCCCGCGCATGTGTGGTGCTGCCCCCTGCGCCGGCCGAGGGGAAAAGGGGAAAAAAATGACGGACTGCGTTGTTTGGCGACCCCCGTAAAATGGTTGTTCGACCCCAAATGGGGTCGCGACCCACAGGTTGAGAACCGCTGAATTAGAGGAAGGGATAATATGTCCTTTTACCAAGAAAAGTAGCTGCAAAAGGGGTTGGCAATTCAAAAGTGCCTAACATCAGATGAACACAGGATTTGCTAGATTACTTTCCTGCTGAATACATGAGGCCTAGATGTCTTTTTAGAGTCACTGGTCTGGATGCTCAACATGATTGTCTTCAACAGAAGTATGCAGGTTATGTCCTCCCCTCGCAGATGGAGCTGAGTCAATTTTCACTGCATACCCTTGAACCTGTTTCGATATAAATAAGGAGGAAAATGGCTCTTCAGCTGTTCCTGATTGAAAGCCAACTACTTTAACATTTGTGAAAAATGAGGTCATGTGGATGAACCCCAGGGGTTAGGGTTGGGATAAAAAGGAAGAATATACAGAAGGAGTATGCAGTAGCAATGTCCTCTCTCTGAAGTCTAACTCTCATGTAGGAATAGACAGCAAGTATGAGATCAGAGAAACTTTACCTCCCGTCTGAGATCAGCACTTCTGTTTCAGAAGAGAGACACAGCCCAGACCCAGTTTATCACACTAATTTCCATTCACTGACAGGGTCAGGTAGTTGCCTCTTGTCTTGGCTTTGATTCCCTCCTCCTAAAATCCAGCAAAATGTTGCAGAAGAAAAAATTCCAGCCATCCCACAAAATGGCCTTTTAAGGGGCTGCTTCAGGGTTAGAATTTCTCCTTTGTTTATTTTTAGAGTGGGAACAGAGATAATGAGCCACTCTGTTTAAACAAGGCCTGAAGGTGAAAAACCTCACTGCATGGTTTGAACATGGATGGACTAAGTGGGTGCCACCAAATGGGCTGTATTAGAGAGGGGAAAGCAAATGGCTAGCAACCCAAACTCTCGCTTAGATAAGCAATGATGAGAAAGTTAGGCCATAGTCAAGGAAGAAGACAAAGTGAGGATGCAATAGGGATCTACATTGGATTACTTTATATATACAGACAATATCAAAAGAATAAAGTGTTGCTGCAAAAACCCAGGAAAGCTCAGTTGTCTCTCAAATTTGGGGAAAAAAATTCAATGGATGCATATTTTACAAATGAAAAGGTTATGATTGATGCTCCTCCAGGACTGATCCTGTTCTGTAATGGCTTGATATGAGCTCTTCTTCATGGTCAAATTGAAGCTGACTCAATTAGCCTAGCACAGCAGAAAAATACAGTATATATTGTGTTGTCCCCATTGTCAATTCCTCTTCCAGGCCAAATTAAAGGACCAGGTTGATGAATTTCCCCTCTGACCAACTTCACCTGTTTACAGGAAACAGTCGCCGATCACTCTTTCCAATGGGGATGGGATTAGGTCAGGGGCCGGATGCATCATATGAAACCGCGCCCACCCCATTGCTGGCAATGGCAAAAAAAGTCGTTATATGTCACGACATGTCACATGACGTTGCGAGTTTGACACCCCTGGTTTAGACTGATGCCTAGAATGGTGGATTTAGCCACCTGTTGTCCTACACAGGTGACAAGTGGAGAGAACTGGGTGATGTAGTAAGGAACAATATTGATGATCTTATCAACTCTTCACATCTGTACTATAACTCATCAACCAGGTTATTTCTGAACACATGTACATTGCTTTTCAGAGTTTTTTTTTTAAACAAAGTAAAACAATATAGCTATCTGAAACTCCTTATCAGTACTGTAGAAACTTTTCAAAAACAATAATGCATATTGCTAATAGAATGTAGTTGTCTTTCCTAGCACTGGTTATGCTCTTACAGAAGATAAAATCATGTTTAAGACCTGTTAATTTTTATTGAAAATGCTGATTTGGAATTATGTAGACAAATGCTTCTTCATACCACGTCCCTCTTGGAGCCCAAGCCAAAATGGCTCTGGAGAACAGTACCCAGCATGCTTATATTAAAGTGATCAATAAAAAATCTGGGCAGGATCCAATCCGCAACTATCACTGAACGCTTAACTGATGAATCATGCTGGATCACATCTATGGCAAAAATTTAACCTTAATACTAGAACAGGTAAAGACAGCTTTAAACTCCCTGAGATATTGGTTGGACTGAGCTGAAGGCAATGTCATGAAGATATGGGAGAGAAAAAAAGTTTCCAGGGCATATGGTGAAGAAGACCCAAAGGCTAGCATGAACAAATGCAAAAGAAAACAGTAGACAAAAAATTACTGAATTGCTTAAAATTTATTTATTTATTTATTTTATTTGGGTTTGTATGCCGCTCCTCTCCAGGGGACTCGGAGCGGCTAACAACATATACATAACAAAAAATACAATATAAAAAACCCAAACAGAATATCTAAAAACCAATAAACACACATTCAATACATCAATCAACCACAATCATCCCCAGGCTTGCCGGCAAAGATGAGTCTTTAGGTTTTTCCGGAAGGCCGGGAGAGTTGGAGAAACGCGGACTTCAGGAGACAGTTGGTTCCAGAGGGTGGGCGCCACAACAGAGAAAGCCCTCCCCCTAGGGCCCGCCAGACAACATTGTTTCGCTGACGGGACCCGGAGGAGGCCGACCCTGTGCGCTCTCACCGGTCGTAGAGAAGTATGTGGCAGAAGGCGGTCCTGTAAGTAAAATGTCTTCTTACTGGCATAGGCATATCTTTCTTTTCATTAGGCCAGCCCAGTACTAGCCAATCACAGAGTCCACTAAGCTTTTTCAGTGTATTGAGCATGTAGATGCCAAAACAGAGAAATAAATATTATAACCTACTTTGTTTCAAAGAAAAGAAACATAATTTCTTACTAGCAAAGCTCTGATTTGACAAAAATGTTTGGAATGGCGATGTATAGACTGCAGATAATTTACCCTCAATGAGGCATTTCACCTTGCAATATACCTTGCTCTACCACAATTTATCAAGCTCCTAAAGAAACTTGAAACTTTGCCTTGACAAACTGAAACAGGGAGCAACAAAGTTGCTTCAGAGAGGCATATCATTTGCATCTCCCAAGAAAGTGAAGCATCCCTTTGAAGATCTTTACTACTCCACTTTGGAATCTTAGCAAGTTCAGTTCAGTTGCATTCCATGAACGATATAATCATAATCCAGAGAGTTATCAATCTATAAGGATCTTGGAGATCTTTCTATGATTATTAGAAGTTAGCATGGATTGACCACAAGAGGTCAAATGTCTTCAGGGTTAGAGGGACTAACCAAATGTCTTCAGGGTTAGAGGGACTAACCATTTTAAGGCCAATTTGGATATTGTGGTAAGGCAGAGGGGAAGACAAATTAGATTTTAAATACTAATTAACTAGGAGGTTCAAAAGAAAAATGTCATATCTTGAGAATGCATCCAAGACTTGAATAAACATGGACTTGTAAAGCTATGTTGATACAATATAGGCAGCAGCCTGATGTATGAAACCTGATGCTAATATGCAAAGAAAGCTTTGGTCTAAAGATTTTTTAAAACCAATCAATGGCTTTGGAGCTGGTTTCATGTTGTTTTGAGACTGTATTTGCAGATGATCTGGGTCATCTAAGAACTGTGTGGTTTCATTCTCTCCTGTGTCATCTAGCTTGTTCTTCTAAAAGCCACATTATTGAAAACTTCCTACAGAAACTTCCTCTTTGTCCCCAGAATTTCTCACTGAAATATTATTGTCTCTAATGTTTTAGATGTTAGAGATTTAGTTTCTTTTTGGGATTTTATAAGGATACCCAGGACAAAGAGTGTTATAATAATGACACTTTTCTTACAGTATTCAATTCTGTGACACGTTGCCCATTATAGTTCTGTTATGGAAATCGCATACACCCATATCCCTCAATATAGTTTTCCTATGTGGCTCTTATAAGCTGGGTTGGTGAAATCTTTTAATTCTGCAGCAGAAGCAGAAACACACTGAATTCTGGCAATTGTGTAAATATGCAAGAGTCATTCCATTGTATATAACCATCTCCACTTTTCCTCATTTAGGAGAAAGGCAGAACTACACAAGGAACTGTATTGCCCCATCTGATTGCAGGTATTTTTACTTATCCGGTAAAAAAGCCTTTGATTTCTAAGATTTCACAGATTTCCACTGTGGAGCCTATGTTTTGCAGCCACAACATGTATAACATTTATTTAAAATGAAATAGAGGAAATCCAGGATTCCCCAGAAATTACATTCTATAGCCAATAAGCTGTATGACATTTTGCAACTGTTTAACTATGACATACACCCATGTTTCTGGGAAGGATCATTCTCAGGGTTGGATAAAGCAGGAAAAAAGAGGGGGGGGGAATACAGAATCACAACACAGGAACTAGCTTTGTCCATTCACAGGAGAAAACAGCAGACAGTCAATTGCTTCAATGATTCTACTTTAGCAAACTGAAGAAAGAAAAATGGTAAGTTTGCTTGCTCTGCCTTTCCACATACGGTACCGTTCTTCCTATGTTTGGTTTTACAGCTTTGCGCGCTTTGAAAAGAAATTTTACCTTGATAATGCTTTGAGTAAAGGGCCTCTTCCAAGCTTTCTCAAAGGAAGAACGTTTTCCTGTTGGAGCCAAGCCTTTAGGAGCTTCCAGTGAGATCCTGGGAAAGTAGAGAAAGTTCTGGGGTCCTGGAATGTCCCAAAGTATTTCAAAAAGATGAAAAGCATACATTGCACTGTACCTCACTGAGGGGGACATCCAGCTGACCCGTGTATTAGTCTTTGAAGCCTACATGCAACCACTTTTCCAGGAACACACAGGCCACATCAAGTGATGGACAGGTCCTTTATTGTAGTACTGGATATTGTGGCACCAAAGTTCATGAATTTTGCTCCCATGGAACTCTTGGAAAATAAAAAGAGAAAAATATTTTAAGCCTCTGAGAAGTTTAATGCCATTTACAGCATTTTCTTTAAAACGAGTCTCTTAAAGCAGGTGCCCTTCCTCTTCCAGTCATATGGTGATGGCATTACCAACATCCATTCAACTTCTGGTGGCTGAAAAGAGTACACAATTTAAATGTGCAGTAGAAAGGCTTTCCCCTCAAAATGTCTTTAAAGAAAAGGCTATTACTTCTATAGTGGCTGGCTACACTCTCCTTAGAAATACATACAACAATGGGCAAAAAAAGTGTAATTTTAATGAAAAATGACATCATTGGACTCTCCTTCGATAAAAGCAGTACCAAAGGGCAGATGGCACAACTCCGGATAGGTCAGACAAGGCTAGGAAGTGGGGTCATGTCCACATCTGCTTCTATGAACGGAGAGCTAATGAATCTCCTAGTAGTTCCTTTTCCTAGTCAAGCTTTTCCAAAAGCAATTTACAAAAAGCAGATCTTTGCAGGTCAGGCAGATGGGGATTCTGCTTCTTTACCAACTGAAGTTGAGCTTGCCCCAGGCAGCTTTCTGCATCTCTTAATACCGCCTCCTGGAATGAAAAGAATTGCTCATTTCTCAGGTGCATTCTCCAGATTCCTGGCTTTGTGAGCAGAAACAGGAATGCTGACCTTCCTGATCATGGGAAAGCCTGTTCCTCTGCCTTAGGCCAACAGGTCCCCGAGATCATGGGCTGTGGGGAGGAAGGTAGGGCAAAGTTTTTTCCCCCAGCTTTTTCTGTTCTGACCATACTTCAATCTAGCCAAGGTCCTTGAGAGATCACATGGAGAAAGCAAGGCACATGAGAACAAGTTTTCTTCTACTTGACCATTCTAAAAAAGGATCAGATCGTTAGCAGCAGAGGGGGGGGGAGGAGGACGCTGAGCAAAAGTTTTCCTTTGGGAATGAACATATAATTCTCCCAGTTTAATCACTAATACTACTCAATAAGAGTGAGCACAACACAATTCTCCCGTGGGAAATGTGATCAAAAGTGTGATACTTCCTCTTTCTTGCTGCTACTGCATACTCTTTAACCTCTCCACTGATTCATAACTTAAAGTGGAAAGGCTGGGGTGCTAGGAGGGAATTCTTGAAACCACACAATATTTTGTATTTGTGTACTTTACTTGCATTCTGCAAGTTGGAGTAACTTTATCTTTACACGGACAGATGCTAAAACATTATTTAGAAGAGAGGATGACATGTCCTTTTACATATATTTGTTATTTCAGTTTTAAGGGGGTTTGGCGCACACACAAAACAATGCAGTATTCTGAAAATGAAAGACAAAACAAAACAAACACAGAAAAATCACAGAGGCAGCGCAGAGATATTTTAGCCCCTGTATGCGTGCTTGCTGTTTGCATCCAGCATTGACTTCTTTATCTCATAATACTGAATGTCCACACTGGGCTTCCAGGCCTCTGTAAAATAATGTGAAGTGTGGAAGTGTGAAGGGAAAGTAAACCTGAGTATTAATTAGCAGGAGCTAGCAGCAAAAGGCATTTGTACTTGATTTATTGCTCAATGTCAGCCTGGAAGAGGAAGCAGCCTGGTCCCATGGTTTGAAATTGGAGAATAATGATTGACATTATATAGTCACATTGCAAGCTAGTACATTGTGATCTGGTACAAATTTTATGGCATTGGGATGTAACATTTCAGGCATGGCCCATACCTGATCCCCTTGCATTGTCCCATCCCGATGCTATTGAAACAAGGACAACCTTTGCTATCCTGGAAGCAAAAATGGAGTCCCAGGGCTTTTGGCCAAGCAACCTGTCCTCTGTCTCCTATCAGCCTCACAGTGGCTGCTTTCCTGAACAGGAGCCAGCTGCCTCTCAACACATTCTCTGTCCTAATAGGGAAATAAACTTTGTCTGCTTAATTATCATAGAGCATTTCCTTGACATGCAGATCCAGCTTCAACTGTTGGCCTGTCCAGTTACTTTTGGGGAATTGCTGCCAGCCAGGGACAACCATGCAGGACGAAAAAGGTTGAAGTTCTCTATATCTTCGAAGTATGTCTGTGACCTCCCTGAAACTTGCTTCTGAAATGTCAGCACAAAATCCAACAAGCAGAGCATTATCCCTGGCCTCTCATGAATCACAATCCAATGATCCCCTCCAACTGGACCCTCAGCAGGTTATGACAATGCTATACAATATCCAGCTGAGAGTGACTCCTGTTCAGCTCCAGGACCAAAACAAGAGAATTCCCTCGGCTGGTTTCCTAGATACAGGATGCTGTTATAACAGTTGCTTCATTTATTCCCCCCTCATTTTTTTCTTTCCTCCTTGTACCTGATTAACTACTGCACAGACAGAAGGAATCCAAACCCCAAGTGTGTGCAGTGTGAGGGGGTAGAAACTGAAGCAACTGTTTTGCCTGGGCAAAACAAAACAAACGCTGATTCAATAGCAATTTAGTTGGAGGCAAGGCAATCACTCTGAAATTCTGCTTTCCTTGGAGAGATAGGGATGCTCAGAATTCCTATTAAGGTGGAGATACTGGGGTAATCTTTGCTTCCACAGCTACTTTTGAAGGCCCTTGGGTATGTGTTGTCATCTGCATTGGTTTTTCCAATCTGTTGCATCAGGAAGTGGGATCTTTTGTTCTTCTGATGAAATCATCCCACTAGATATTAGAAGAAGCTGTGGCAAAAAGGAGTGTCTTGAATAGTTTAATATATAATATACATCTGGATATAATGAATTGTGAGAATAGACTTGAGGAACAGGAAGAATAGCTGCAAGGAAAAGCGATTAGATAAGAGAAATCTGAATTCAAAGCAGGAATGTAGTTTGAGAAAGTGCTACTGACCCGACCCTCCCTAGTTCTCTTGAAGGAAAGGGTAGGGAGGAGAGAGATACATTCAGACTTGCAAGATTCTTTTACTGTAACTTTAGAATAAGGGCAGTATTAACAATCACATCCTTGGTTTCCTGCTCATATGATTCCACATTCCACTTGAGTCAGATTTCACTGAAACAAGTATCTTCCTTCTTTCTTTACACTAAGGCAAGAAGGAATAAGTTAAGGAGATAAACTATATTTCTTGCCTGCCTTCTTAGCATATCATATTTCTTTTATCACCTCTTAGTTTCCTGATATCAGTGAATGCATTCTGAGTTCAGATGAAACCATCCTAGCCAAAGTTTCATCCTTCCTTTCAGATATCCAAGGAAATGATGCAGATCAAAGGGATCCAAGATTTTCAGACTAGAGGCCAGACTAGAGGTATCAGAGTATGGTAAAAAAAATGTCAAGGTGGCAGCCACAATGGTGTGATTGAACCTCTGCCTGTTTTGGGGCAATAGCACTTAGATTATATACTGCTTTACTGCCCTCTCTAAGCAGTTTACAGAGTCAGCATATTGCCCCTAACAATCTGGGTCCTCATTTTACCGACTTCAGAAGGATGGAAGGCTGAGTCAACCTTGAGCTGGAGAGATTCGAACTGCTGAACTGCTGGCAGTTGGCAGAATTAGCCTGCAATACTGCATTCTAACCACTGCACCACCATGGCTCATCACGTGCCATTGGTTTGATCACGCTGCCGCAGCCATCATCTTATCTTTTTTACCACATACTGCAGATCCACATGCTAAAGCCAACATGTAGTTAGAAAAAAGTAGGCAGGGCTAGGACATGCATGGGTAGGCAACAATAAATTCAATGTGGCTTAATCACATTTATTTATTAAATACAATGAACATGATAATTTTTTTTAAATTGCCTTAAAAGTTATAGTATATTTTGGTGAAAATTTGCACAGATGTTCTAGCAATAATACCTATGACTTAAGTCATAATCTGAATTTCAAGTTGTATTGTTGACACGGAGATTGAATTAATATTTGGGCATAACTCCCCTGTTTTCTATAAAATAACCATGTTCTTAAAGCCAAAATCATACTCATACTGTTTTAAATGAAGCTACTTTACTAGTGCATTTTCTTAATTGGTGCTTGAATTCAATCAGAAGGGAAAACATTTAGCTTATCCACTTAAGTTATTTATCCATTTGTTTAGTTGATAGAAAAAAACCTTTTCTTTGGACAGAGAATCACATTCTTTCTAAGGATCATTCAAAAGGCCACCTTTTCTATGTCCATACCTCTGAATCCAGTTAAAATGCGCTTGAGAATGACTTGGATTTTTAAACTATTTTCAGCTATATTTGGGCAACAGCACTTTATGGTTATGGATATGTTTATATGTTTGCATTACAGATCATATTCAGAGAACCACCCAATCAAGTCTTGCTTGCCCCTTCATGCCAAGGACCAAATGTGGAATATTGCTAACCAATTGACCAAAAAACCATCTTCCCCTGCCCCCTGAAATCAATTTTGAACACACATCCCTTCCCACTCTTTGCCTCCATTACTCCTTATACCTTTGTACTCCTTTACCTAATTGGATCATTATAATGGGATCCTTGAAGGTATGAATTGGGGGTGAGGCAAGACTTTCTTCTAGCGCCAAGGCTGCTTTTTCACAAGAGATAGCCACTGTCTTGAAGCAGTCTTTATCGATATATGCAGGACTCCTGAAGTCTCACAATTATAATGTCATGGAATTAACAGGAAGGAGGGGGCATTTTGTACAAGCATTGATCATGCACTGATCATGGAAGACAACCTCATTTGAACTCACTGTAAAATTCCACAAATGGGTAAGGACAATAGAAGGCTGATGCTGACATGTCTCCAAATCTTCTTTTGCAATCATTATCCACCTTTCAGAAAAGGGAATTTCCTGCTCACTAGGAAACTATTTTATTGTTTTACCTTTCTGGAACATTAGGTGATGGTTGATGAAAGAGCTGCTTTTTCCGTTCTTGTAATCAATCTGCAATTTACTAGGATAAGAGCTGGTGTGTGAGCTTTTGGGGAAATTTCAACATATAGAATGAAAATGCAAAGTGGATGGGACTATATCATGCATATAGGCTCTGTCAGTATTTCTCAGTATGGGGAGCGTTGGGGGAAATCTCTTTAAACTGGATTAATGTTTGAAACCCAAAATTTTGCAGTAGAATGAAAGAGACTTCTAGGAACTACAAAAAAACATGGGTTGAGGATAGGCTCACCCAAGAGATATAATAATGTTGATACTTCAGTGAGTATTGTAATTTCAGGAGCATCCTCTCTTCAGCAAGCAAAGAACCTTTCTGATATTTAAGGAAAGAAATCAGAGAGAATGAATTAATGATTAAGATTGTATTGGAAAGCTATATAAGAACAAACTGAAAGAAAAACTTTAATAACTGGGTCAGAATTCACACCATCAGTGTTATTGAGCAACTAAGGACAGAGAAGGACAACATTTGTCTGCAGAAATTACAGCTTGCTTAGTCTTGGCTTTGTTGAATATGCTTCAAAAGAGTGAATTCTGAAGAACAAACTCTTAGTTATATTGGGGGCAATGAGAAGGCATCACTGCTCCAAAATTTGAGACAGTAAGATGAAGAAAATATTTATGCACCCAAAATACTTTCCTGGTTTAGATCACTATAACTCTTAGATCATGGTGAAAGCTGGTTTACACCTAGCTCAGAGTGACCAGCTTCTCTATTGTATGCTGTTCTAATTCTTTTATAGCAACTAAGTAGAAGTCACTTTTTGTTGCTCTGTGTTGTGTCTATTAACTATATGGGCATCTATATATGCCAAGCTCAGTATGCAGATATGGGAAAACATTGTTTCATCACAAAATGAAGGGAGGGATGTTAAAACTATCAATTTCACTGCTTAAAACCTACCAGTCCTAAAGTTATGCTCCAGAGCTCAATAATTCTTTAAACAAATGCTGGTCTAACCATTCTGATGGTGTTGTAAGAAAGCAAAACAAAAAAAACAAAACCCCAATTCCTGATGTAGAAGAAGTTTCAACTGGTATTTCAGGAATATTTATATTAAGCCTACCACATCTCCTGGGGTTTGCAAATTGCTTCAATTAAAAAATAAATTCAGCCCTTGCAAACCATTTTTAGAAATTTACTAGCAGGCATGGAGTATGGTGGGGTGTCAGCCTTTCTAATTCCTAATCACAGAGTGGAAGACACACAGTCATGGGTGCATTCCTCCCAATATAGAAGAACACAAGAACTGTCTCTATGATGCCAGAAACTATTGCAGCATAATAGCCGACTTAAATTATGGACCAAGAATTCATGGATTTTGCCTCTGTCACAATGGCACTAGGTGGTTTTTGCTACTTGTTCCCTGCAATATAAGAGATACTAATGCTGACTTGACTTACAGAATTTAAAGATCATAAAGAATAAAATGCTTCCAAAACATTGTTGACACATAAAAATATGTTAAGTGATTTGTTATATAGGCACAAAATAGATCATGCTTATTGAATGGCATCCATTTCTGCAAAAAAAAAAAAAGGCTGATACTCCTAACTTACAGATCTACAATATTAAAAGATAGCTGATGACCATCCTATGTTATGGGATAATGGGTGGATTAGGGAAGCTGGCTTCAGGGTGTAGGGGTAGTTAAAACAAAGTCAAAATGGTGGCTCTGATCATGAATCAAAGCCCTACCCCCACCTTTTTATGTGTGATGCACATGTCACCCATGAAACAAAGTGCAGGGCTTCAATCATATATTTGCAGCTGCCATCTTGACTTTTTTAGATACCTCCCATGGAGTGAGCAATCTTTTTTCCACCATGCCTCACCTATTCCTCTTATTCAGTCAGTCAGTTTTTGAGTCAGTTTTGACTCCTGGCAGCTATATGGCCAAGTCCACAGAATTTACTTGGCAGCATTTTCAGAAATGGTTTGCTCTTGCTTTCATTCTAGGGATGAGGGACAGTAACCAGTCCAAAGTCACTCAGGTTTTGTGCCTAAGGTAGGACTAAAACTCATCTCCCAAAGTTCTAGGGCAGCATATTTAACCACTGTAGGAAACTGCTTCTCTTTCTCTTTACATTTTTATGTTAATAGTAGCTTTCCCCAGTGTGCAAGTTATCTCCCCATCCCCTGCCCTCATATCAAAGCTAGATTGATTTCTGGACTAGGACTGAATATTCTGAAGAACTGAAACCCATCAGTCACACAATGTAGACTCCATCTTTGGACTTTCTGCTAGCATGGTTCCTGAGATTTGAGATGTTGGAGATGGTTTTCAGGGAGGGGAGGATTATTATTTGTGTAGTCATAACATTTTAGAGATGTTGAAAGTTATCTTGTCCAGCCCTTGGAACTAGTGCAGGAATCTTGCAACTACAGCATCTTTGACAGATGACTACATAGTTTCTGGTTAAGTACCATGAATTCCCAGGGCATTCCATCTCACTACTGTATTAAACTGTTTTTTCCTAACGCTTAACTGGAAATTATTTCCTTATTAATTAGTCATACTATTCTAAACAGTGAAGAATGAAGCTGTCTCATATTCTGCACAGCAGTCGATCAAATATTTGAAAATTTCTGATAAACCTTCCTTTAAACAACAACTTTTAAAAAACAATTTCTTTCTTTAAATAAGAGATGCCCAGATCACAAATATTCTGCATTATTCTAAATTGACCCTTTGTATCTTGGAGAAAAGAGACAAACGTGTACTGGGGGTCAGTTTATTTCAATTATAGTCAATTTTCATTAATGTGTGAACAACATACTTACCCAATCATCAAAATCAATATTTTAATATCACATATGAGCCATGGATCAGTTGTGCAAATTGTCGACCAGTGCTAAGACCAGGATGTGTCTTGTTTTCACATGATAAATTATGCCTGGGGGAGGGGTGGAAAAAGAGGAAGAAGGGGAAAAAGGCAGCAATGATCTTATTCAGTGACCAAGATGCTGTTTCTTAGGGATAAGCCATGTGTTGTACAGGAAATCGTTGTACAGTACTTAGAATATGTATTACAGTGCTTAGGGAGACAAAGTTCAAATCAGTGTTCCAATATCAAAGGGGCTGCCACAAAGAAAAGAGGGTCAAACTATTTTCCAAAGCACCAGAAGGCAGGACAAGAACCAATGGATGGAAACTAATCAAGGAGAGAACCAACCTAGAACTAAGGATAAACTTTCTGGCAGTGAGAACACTTAACCAGTGGAACAACTTGCCTCCAGAAGTTGTTGATGTTCCAACACTGGTGGTTTTAAAGAAAAGAAGAGATTGGGCAGCCATTTGTCTGAAATGGTATAGGTCTCCTGCTTGAGCAGAGGGTTAGACTAGAAGACCTCCAACTCTGTTATTCTGTTAAAATTCCGATTCCTGCAGAGCGGTGAAAAGTACTAGCCAGGCAGAGCTTAGTCTTTAGGATAGTTGGGAAGATAAACTAGGAGGAGAGCCATGGATTCCAGCTTGAAGGGGTTTTTTTTTCCTTTTGTGCCTTGGGGAGGTGGGGAGGTGGAGGGGATGATAGATTACTAATGATAATTAAGTTCCAAAATGTTTCTGGGTATTAATAATAGGGAGAGAATGTGGGAATTACAAAGGAGGAAGTTCTGTTGGAACAGAAAGTGTTCTTACTGATATCATTTATCAACATTAGAATTAGTCTTTTTCTGACAAAGGGACAAGGAAGAGGGATTTCCAGCAATCCGATCAAGTTTTGTTTTGCTTTGTCTGTGAGAAGAATATTCAAATTTTGTTATCTATCCCCTTATCCCCTTTTCTTTCACAGGTGTAGATTAGTTCAACTGAAATGTTTTTATTGTGAATTTTAGTTCAGGATACATAATTTGTGAATGCTTGTATAACACTGAATGATTATTGTTAGCCACCTAGAGTAATCCCACGGTGAGATAGGCGGCAAATTAATTTAAACAAACAAACAAACAAATAATTTTTACTTCTACCACTGAGTAGCTGTCTTCTTTTTTAATTAAAAGAAGGGGTGTCCTTCATCATTCCCACTGCAGTAAAGTCAATAAACATCTTGTGACATCAGCAAGGCCAAAGATATATTTATGATAATGTAAGCTTCTATGAACTATAATCCACTTGATTAGATGAACAGAGTCATGACTTACTATGTTCTAATATAAAAGCAAAGGTGATTTCTAAAACCATTCTGAAATGTTAGCTAGTCAGGAGGGAGTTCTAGTTATGATGCAAACAGTAACCAAGATAGGCTCATTGTAGTTGCAAAATATTTGCTACCTAAAGTTAACATACCTGGTAAATGAACTTGCAGGCACAGGAGAGAGAGTCAGAATTTCTTAGCAATTCTGTTCAATTTCAATAGTTTACCTATCAGTTGGAAAAGTTAGTTCTGCAGTGGGGCAACATTACCTGAAACACATGCAAAATGCAGTAGCTACCCATGTTTCCCTGAAAATAAGACCCGGTCTTATATTAATTTTTGCTCCAAAAGGGCTTATTTTCCAGTTAGGTCTTATTTTGGCGGACATATGTTACTAAATGCGTCCATCCGGCTGATAATCTTAAATGGGGCTTATTTGGGCGGTGGGGCTTATATTACGAACATCCTGAAAAATCATGCTAGGGCTTATTTTCCGGTTGGGTCTTATTTTCGGAGAAACATGGTACATATCCTTCCCGTGCAAAACTCACATTACAGTATTGAAGCAGAGGCCTGGTTCCTTCTTACCTTTTCTGATGGTCTCCTAGATAGATATCTAGATAGATAGATAATTGTACAAAATTTTAAAGCTCCCCCTAAAAAACAAATACACGGTATAGAAAACAAAGAACTTAGCCATTGGAAATGACTTTAGCAGTTGCGCAGCATGAACATTGGAACTGAGCTAATAAGTGCAGAAGGGCTGAAAGTGCTGTGCAAATATGCAATGCTACCAACTTGTAGACATGTATCATTTTTGCCAGATCTTTGGCGCCACAGTCCATCAGTGCATCCCTGACTGATTTCCTGTTTGCATTCTTGCAATTTCCTGAACGGGAAACAAATCCACCGTTCTGTCATTTCATCACAGAACACATTCATGCTTTCCTACAATGGATGACACTGACCTCTAGCCCAGTACTTAGATCTCTGAACTTATTCAAACAAGTGTGGCTACAGTGGTCTGTTTGGATAATTCTTGCAAGGCACAGTTGCAAATTTTGCATGGCCACATAGAAGGAATATTGTCAATGTACAAAACCACAGTGCCACATTATGTATCCAATTCGGGGCAGAAATCCCTGTGAACTGTGTGCTTGTCGCTCAAAATGAAATGTTAGCACAAAATGTAACAAACTCTCTCTCCCCTTTGCTAACCCAGATGAACTACAGGCATTCCCACTGCCAATCAATACCAATGCAGCAGAAGTTAGACGCATGTAGTACTTCTGTCCCTTGTAGCATGCCTAAACAAATAGTAAGCTTGATTAGTAGAATCACAAGAGAGTTGCAAACAGCACAGATATGCTAGAATCATTCTGCTGAAATTGGAAATTGTCAAAGGAGTCTTGATATATCATACTGACAGAATGGAAAATCAGACCAAGCTGAATTGTTCTTGATTTAACACAGTAGATTCTTGCATTGTGGGTGGGTGGGGGGACTCTTCTAAGTGGTCTTCTCTTTAGCTTCCAAGATGCTTGCTCTCATTAGCCCCTACTGGAGAGGAAAATATTGTAAAAATCTGAAGCTTTAGTAGCATATGGTACTGGTAGTTCACACACTTCCCCTATTGACACACATTCCTCTGCAGCACATACCACTGGCCTTGTTATCAACACACTTACTTGTTTGCTGGAAAAGGGTGGTAATGGTGTTGTGACCCAATGCTTCCTTCCCTTCCTGGAAACTATGCTTTCAGTGTTACGCTATATCTCTGATAAATGACTTTCACAAAAGATAGCAAAAATAAAACAAGAACAACTACTGGACTTTGGAGGTTTGAGAAAAGGGGGAGGTTCTTTCTCTCTTCCTCCCCCCACTTTTTTTTTCTCATATTGCCTAATTCCTAGCTGTCTCTTGATTATATACAGGACTGGAATCAAATTGTAGATTTTTTTTTTACTGCATAAATGGGATAAATTTACTCCCTGAATCTAGTTGTAAAATTGTTCTCTTTCACTTCTGAGATTTGGCTAAAAGAGGCCATTTTTTTCCAGCAAGATCTAAGAACAATTCCTGAAAAAATATTTTGGATCAATGGCTGAAACGTTTTGCCTGCACTCTGATTGTTGAACAGCAGCTGCTGCTGCTCCTGTTACCACGTGTGTTTCTAAGTCACACTGAATACTTACACATCAGCATGTGATCATGTACACTTTACATGCCTAAAGATAAATTTATTTTTGCTTTCAAGTTTAGGCAGTGCTGCCACGAGGCACAGCCTGGTTATAGATGGCAAGAATTGCAGTTTGCACATCTGGAGGGCATCACATTGAGAAGGCAACTGTCAGAGGAAAAGAAGGCAGAATAGAGGCTACAAGATAGGGAGAAAATAAGTTTTATTTGTGCTCTGTTAATATTTCTTTTAAATACTCAAAAATATTCAACAATTTTGGCAATGTAAGAATTCTTCACCAAGAGGGATATACAATCATTGTGATGTAAATCTCCCCATTCCCAAGAGGAAGGGTGAAAACAATGGGATACCCAAAGGTCATCCATTCAAACTCTGTCATATGGGTCCTGCTGTTATTGAGTACAGATTTGTTCAGTGAAGGAAGATCTTGCTGTTTCTGTCACCAGAGTTTCACAGGGCAAGGACTGCAAAGCTCCATGTGAAAAAGATCATGGATCTTTTAACTGAAAAAGGTGTCTGGGAAACAATGGCAAGCTTCCTTCAAACTCTGACATGGATTGTAAAATGTGACACCACGGCAAAATTAGGAGTGTTATTTTAAAGACCAAATGAACAGGTGGGATCTGGATGCCAGAGGATTGTATAAAAAGCAAATGTCTGATTATAAGAAGTTCCTCAGAATGGATCAACACTCATCTAAATAAATGATTAAACGGGGCCCAACAAGTCACAAAACGATTTATAAATCTCACAAAGACTGAGAAGCTTCTGGAAACAACTGCATGATACATTCAAACTTCTCATTCTGAGCAACGAAGTCTTAAATATTCACAACTCTCCTTCATGCAAATTAAATTATAAGCCGTTCTGAGATCCTATTTGATAATAATACATAACTTTTTGCAGTTCAGGCAGGATGAAAAGAAGGTAATGATCCCTAATGGTTGCAGAGTCCAGGAGCCTATGGTCACATGGAACCACCCTCATAGTTAAGGACAACAATAGCTACAAGGCAGGAGAACTTGCTGGAGTGGAAAAGGGAGAGATGAAACTCTTTTGCAAGTTGTCATTAATAAATTAACTAGAGCAACTCTCTACAGCAAAGGGTGGCCTTAAGGTTAGACAGACCGGCAGGAAGAGAAACTTAAATGGCAGCCAAACGGACAAAACAGACCAAACTGCAACACACAAAGGGAGCGGCATCCTCTCTAGACCAGCTCTCCAATCTGTCAGGCAACACCCCTCTCACCCCCATATCCCCCCATCCAACAACAGGCCTTCAGACCCATACACCAACCCATGCCTCCACAATGGAACACATGATCCAAGAACTAAAAGAGACAATAGATACGCTGGTAAAAGGATGGACGGCATGGATAAAAAATTAGAAGCAATGGTCACAAGGATGGAGAAAAGATGCATAGAAGCAGAACAGAAGATGGAGAAAAGATACAGAGACATAAAACAGATGTTGGCGGATCACAGTAGAGACCTAGAGAGAAAGTGGGAAGAACAACGCCAGGCAATGACCGCAGACATGGACCAAATAAAGAAAGCGATGCAAGACCACTACAAGAAAATAGAAGAGGAAAAGGAGAAGACCATTCAAGAAATCAGGGAGAATACAGAAAAGAGGATGAAAGAAATGGAAAACAGCATCGAGGGACAAACAACAGAGATGAAAGGGGCGGCCCAAGACCAGACCACCATGATACAGTACTGGCAAATGGCGTCTGCGATCAGGTTCAGAGGGTGGAACGAGACCACGAATGAAACCCAAGGAGACCTGGTCAAGACCTTTGTAGGGGCTCTGGCAACATTTCTAGGTAAGGGACCCGAAGAAATTGCGTGGCAATTCGACAGAATCTACAGAGTCGGCTCCTGGAGGTCAGCAAACAGACGCCAACCAAGAGATGTAGTCATCCACTTTGCAACACAGGGGCTTCGGAACCTCATCTCCACCACTTCCTATAGAAAGAAATTTTGCATAGGGGAGCAGGAAGTGAAGGTACTGAAAGAGATCCCCCCGGCGATGTTGAGAGACAGAATGGACTACAAATTCCTGACCAATGAACTGAGATCACGCACTCTACACTACAGATGGGAAATCCCAATAGGGATGTCACTTATCTATAGAAACAAGAGATAACAATTGAACTCGGTCCAGAAAGCCAAAGACTTCCTGGAAAAGGAACTGAGGGCGGACGGCCCTCACCACACCACGGGAGAAGACACAGATGGACCACTAGACAGCAGGAGGAATCGAGATCAACGAGCAAACCACACAGACGCACAGACCGGCACAGCAACAGGGGACAGGAACGATCCACATAGAGATACAAGGACACGGAGAACAGAGGGCAACAAAACCAACGAAGCGGAGCGGCCTATGGAGGGCAGGCCACATGGACCTACTACTGAACGCACTCACCAGCAAGACAAAACCCCACAACTCAATATGTACATCACTCCGGATACCATGGGAACGAGACCAAAGAAGAAAACAGAGGAAACAACAACAGAAGTGGTCTCGCAAGAGTATCCTGAAACTGACAATGGCAACTAAATATCTGACCTGGAATGTTAACGGACTAAACTCACCTCAGAAAAGGAGGAAAATATTCCACTACCTGAACCGAGATAAAAGTGATATAATCTGCCTACAAGAAACACACATCAGAGTGGCAGACCAGAAATACCTGATTAATTACAAACTGGGCGCACACTTTGCGGCAGCAGCGCCAAGAAAAAAGAATGGGGTTGCTATTTATGTAAAGAAACACGTATAAGCTAAACTAATAGAGTCTGACCCCCAGGGTAGATACTTGGCAATCGAAATAACACAAGAAGATAGGAAGATCCTAATAATGGGCATATACGCACCAAATCAACAACAAGGCAAATTCTACAAACGGATGCACAAAAAAATACTACAACTCAACTACAGATCCCACATTATACTGGGCGACTGGAACGGAATCATAGAGACCGCCCTAGACAAAAAAAGAACTGCACCTAACCCACAAAAGCATTCCAAGCTGCCCAAATCCTTCTTTGACATGAAGGAAGACCTCGAACTGATGGACGTATGGAGGGAAAGACACGGCAAAGAACAAGAATTCACCTTTTTCTCCGACAGACACCAATCATTCTCTAGAATTGACTTTATATTAACATCAAGCGACCTGTTAGTTTGTCTAAACGCGGTGAAAATCCTGCCCAAAGTGCTAACAGATCACAATCCGGTGAAGATGGAACTAAGACACGGCGTGAGACAGAAGAGATCCTGGAGAATTAATGAAAACCTGTTTAGACATGGAGAAAAGGTGGCGGAATGCAAAAATGCTATGAAGGAATTCTTCAGCATAAATATGAACAACGAAACACCTATAGAAATTATTTGGGACACCAGCAAGGCATACATGCATGGGATTCTTATGGACATGAATAAAAGGCACCGTCGCCAACAAGAACGAAAAAGAAAAGAGCTACGGTAGAAGAGGAGATAAGCAAGAAAGATAGGCTATTAATAAAAAGAGCAGAAGACAAAATCACCAAAGAAGGAATTAAGATCTTAAGAAAGCAGTTTGACATGTTGATGGCAGACCAAGTTGCGAGGAACATACAATATGCAAAACACAAGACATTCTGCAAGGCCAACAAACCGGGTCGATGGCTGGCCTACATCCTAAGAAAGAAACAGAAATCCCGCCTATAAAGGCAAGGAGGAATTTTGACAAGTAACCATTAAGAAAGCCTTCACAGAGTTCTACTCGAAGCTATACGCCGAGGAGAAGACACAGGACAAAGAGACAGAAACTTTTCTACAAAACGAAAAGATACAGGCAATCACCAATACACAGAGAGAGGCCCTGAATGCCGCAATCACAAAGGAGGAAATACACTCAGCGATCAAACAGCTGAAACCAGGAAAATCGCCAGGGACGGATGGGATAACAGCGACTTATTACAAGTGTCTCCAGGAAGAGATGTTAGAACCCCTTAGACAGCTATTTGTCAATATACAAGAAGGAGGCCAAGTTCCACCATCCTGGAAAACAGCCTATATTTCATTAATCCCCAAGGAGGGGAAAGATACTACACAACCCGCAAACTACAGACCCATCTCACTACTTAACACGGACTACAAAATATTCACAAAAATTCTGGCCGATAGACTAATGACTGTACTACGAAAAACAATACACCCGGACCAAAGGGGATTTATACAAGGACGCCAGATGAAAACAAATGTGAGACTGCTGTTGAACATAATAGAGTACTTGGACAGGCACAAACAGGTACCAGCCGCCCTTATGTTTGTGGACGCAGAAAAAGCCTTCGACAGACTGAATTGGCCATTCCTGACGAACCTGATCCAGAAGATGAAAATGGGAGCACAGTTTCTCAACTCCATAAGGGCAATTTACCAGAAACAAACAGGCCAGATCATTGTGAACGGAGACCTAACAGACCCATTCAACATAGAGAGAGGCACGAGACAGGGGTGCCCGCTGTCACCCCTGCTATTTGTCCTAACACTGGAAATTTTACTGAACAGGATAAGAGCGGCAGAAGACGTACAGGGCATACAGATTAAACAGCAAGACTACAAACTATGTGCCTTTGTGGATGACCTGCTGGTGACAATGTCGCAACCAGCACAGTCAGCAAGGAAATTGATGGAGATAATGGAAGACTATGGTAGGGTGTCAGGCTTCAAAGTAAATATATCAAAAACAAAGATGCCAGTCAAAAACCTAGACAACAAAGCAAAACGGAACCTGGAAAGAATAACGGGTTGTGAAATAGTCAAGAAAGTCAAATACTTAGGAGTGGAGATAGAATCAACAAATGCGAAATTATACAAGAATAACTACGAGGTCCTGTGGAATAAGATACAAACAGACCTGGAAAGGTGGAAATCACTACGTCTGTCCCTGCTGGGCAGGATAGCGGCAGTAAAGATGAACGTCTTACCCAGATTTTTATTTCTCTTTCAAATGCTACCCATACTCAAGAAGGATGCGGACTTATAGACAACTGGCAGAAGGGCATCAACAGATTTATTTGGGACGGCAAGAGACCGAGGGTGAAACTAAAAATCATCCAAGACACAAGGGAGAGAGGGGGACTCAAAATGCCTAATCTAAAGCTTTACTACTATGCAGCGACGTTGGTGGCGGTGAGTGACTGGATCAACATGACAAATGATAGAATTCTGAATGTTGAGGGGCAAGGTCTACTATTCGGCTGGCACGCATACTTAGTATACGACAAAAAGGCAGACAGGAACTTCAAGGAGAACCCACTACGAATTCCATTGTTATGGGTCTGGAAGAAATATAAGCACCTCCTACACGACAAGATTCCCATCTGGACGATTCCCGGACACGCAACAGGGGATATGAACACATCCCAAGGGCAAGAAGTGGTGCCCTACAGTGAACTTATACTGGGAGAAGAAAATAGGTTCCTCTTGCTACCCCAAGCAACGCTAGCAAACAAAGGAATAGGAGGTACCTGGCTATCATATATACAACTGCAATCAAGGTGGCGTAAAGATAAGAAGAAGGGCTTCTCCCAGACCGACGAGAATCTAATTAAACAGATTAGAGAACAGGGGATCAGGCACATCAAACGAGTGTACAGCATTCTGATAGAAATGGACTCTGAAACCGAGCTAGTCAAGAACTGTATGATAAAGTGGGCACAAGACTTCGGACACCCAATCACCATGGACACGTGGGAGAAAATCTGGGTGAGGAATGTAGAATTCACGAAATCGCAACACTTAAGGGAAAACTTCTACAAGATGTTCTATAGATGGCACCTAGACCCGAAAAAAATATCACTCATCTACCCGGACTCCCAGCCCAAATGCTGGAGGTGCGGGGACGGGAAGGCTACTTACTTTCACATATGGTGGACATGCAGAAAAATCAAAGCATTCTGGAGGAAGATATGGTGGACACTCCAAACCATTTTCAAAAAGCGTATAGAATTTGTACCTCAGGCTTTTCTGTTAGGGATCACAAAGGATTTCACTACCTCAGAGACAAATTTATTTTTGAACTTAATTACAGCAGCAAGATTGTTGGTGGGACAATACTGGAAGAATCCGGAAATGCCGCCTATTGAAGAATGGACTGTGAAAGTAACAAATTTGGCGAAAATGGCGAAAATATCAGCGTACTTGAAAAATCGCTCCAATGAACAATTTTTGATGGACTTGAAACAGTGGATAGACTATATCCAAGAGAGACACCAATCAAACAGAATGCAGCTGGCGTTTAGCTGAGGCTCGATGGGAGGAGGGAAGAAGGGTTAACAAATCAAATGTTTACAAAAACTAACACCCAATGTTGAATGTATATGTTCTATAACTAATGCCTCTTAACATAACCTTATGACTAATGTTGTTTGCTTTAATATTGTTAAAGAGGACTGAATCTCTACCTCAGGATATGAAACTTTTACCTCAGGATCTCTGGTTGGGGACTATAAAAGATTGCACTAGTAATGGGATGAAGTCAATTCAGAAGCGCAAACGAACAATAGGCGATAGACTAGATACAGTAGATAGACCATATATAAGAGAAACACCAATCAAACAAAATGTATTAGGAGTATACTTGAAGATGGAAGGGAGGAGGGAAGAATGTTTACTAAAACAGATGTTTACAAAGATTAATACCTAATGTTGTATGCTATGTTCTAGGATGATTGCTTAGCAATAGGATCTTATGTTTAATGTTGATCACATTAATATTGAACCAGATAAGAGAAACACCAATCAAAAAAAGTGTAACAGGAGTATAGTTGAGGCTAGACGCGAGGAGTGGAAAAAGGCTTACTAATTCAGACGTTTTCAAAGACTAATACTTAGTGTTGTATATTAGGTGCTATGATGATTGCTGCATAATATGTTTTTATGTTCAATGTTGACTGTTTAAATAAAAGAATTTAAAAATAAATAAATAAATAAATTAACTAGAGTGTCTAATTATTTCTGATAAGGTATAGCAGTGTGTTGCATGAATCTGAACCCAGAAATAAGGCTTATGTTAGAGAACTGAATGAGCTGGGAGGTCTGTGCTCCCCCCCCCCTGTCAAACACAGCTAAGATGAAGACATTTATGAGAGAAATGTGAAAAATAAATAAATAAATAAAGGGCAAGTTTGTGATCTTTCAGGTACAGGTAGCCCTCGATTTATGACCAGAATTGAGTCCAGAATATATGTTGCTAAGTGACAAATTTGTTAAGTGAATTTTGCCCCATTGTACAACTTTTCTTGCCACATTTGTTAAGCGAAACACTGCAGTTGTTAAATGAGTAACACGGGTTTTTAAGTGCATCTGACTTCCCCATTGACTTTGCTGGTCAGAAGGTCACAAAAAATAAAGATCACATGACCCAAGCACACGGCAACCGTCATGAATATGAACCAGTCGCCAAAGCATTCAGATATAAATCATGTGACCCTGGGGATGCTGCAACTGTTGTATGTGTGAAAAAGGGTCATAAGTCACTTTTTTCAGTGCCATTGTAACTTCAAACAGTCATTAAATGAACTGTTGTATGTCTTAAGACTACTTGTCCTGGAGTTTTGCAGGTAGTGCTAATTCAGACAATTAATGTGGAGGTTGTAAGTTTAAAGGCAGTCTTTTCCCAAAATTTCAAAAAATAGAATGGAGAAAAGAAATAAAGTTGCAGTGGTGGATGGTGGATGGATCTAATTACTATACAGTGGCAATGAGTGCAGTGGGGCAGACCATGCTAGAGAACATCTATCTCTTTGACTGGTGTAGTCAACACTGACATGATGGCACATAATCAATCAGTCAAGAAGCAATTATAAAACTTAAGAAAGATTGGTCCATGAGAACATTGTCAGATCTAAAAAAGATCTTTAAAAGATCTCTTAGAAAGTCACATTGACGAAATAACTTTGCCAAGATATTTATCCAGCTGGAAAACAGAGGTTTAGAATCAGAGCTGTTTCCCCAGCGGGTGGTAAATGGGGGGCATGGTAGTGACAGTGACTGGGCTAATGCATCATCTGGGTTAACGGTATTGCTGCATGATTCTGATATTGGAGCAAGGCGTTGGTGGCCTGTTCCACAGTTCAATTATTTGTTTAATACTGGAGTCCTGAATGCATTTTCTCCTTCCATGAGATGGAAAGTAGAGATAGCTGATCTTGATATCAGGCATCATCTAGGCCAGGGCTTTCAACCAGTGGTACGGGTACCACCTGTGGTACATTGGCACCTGGCAGGTGGTACGCGACCATCCTAGAAAAGTGGTAGCGGGGGAGGGGAATGAGCTGAACCGGTGGCAGCACCGCACAAGCCTGAGCGAGAGATGGCTGGAGCTGCAGGGCTGTCAGGGCTCAGCGGAAGCGCCAGGACCAGCACTTCTTCGGAGGTGTCAGGGCTCAGTGGAAGAGCCAGGATCAGCGCCAGGCCCCAGAAGAAGCACCAATCAGCTGGAATGTTGCAGCATCTCCAGGGTCTTGTGATTTACATTCAGATGCTTGGCAACTGATTCATATTTATGACGGTCACAGTGTGCCAGGGTCATGTGAAGTGACCAAAATCTGCTGCAACCACCCAACAGAATAAAAACCAAACACCCCCACCCCACCCCTGCTGCCAATCCTTGACAGAAATGCTCACAACAATAAAAACCTCAGACAGAAGGAAGAGCGCCGTCGGGTGGGCAGGCGTCTTGCTCCGCTGTGGCTTGGGGGGCACTTTTTTCAGTGCCATTGTAACTTCGAACAGTCACTAAGCGAACTGTTGTAAATCGAGGACTACCTGTACTTTATCACTTTTTTCCTCTTTTTTTGGATCACGTTTTTGACAACTTGCTAGGTGACTGGTGGTACTAGGATATTGCCATATCCTAAAAGTGGTACAATGGGTGAAAAGGTTGAAAAGCCCTGAGCTAGGCACAGTAGTAAATCTTTCTCTAGAAATTTATCCAACACTTAGCAGCTAGCAGCAAAAGACGTGAGAACAAAGCTCAGCAGACAAGAGAAACCCTAATAATAAAGATCAGCTATCGAGGAATCCTAGCTATATAAAGAACTCTATAAGTTAACTTGATTTGTTTTTTCCTCCCACTCTTCAGTGGTGAGAGTTGACTTGCTGCTTGTTGTTTCTTGGCCTTGAATATGAAGGGCATCTGCATTACATTTTGATGACAATTTAATCTCAAGTTTCTTCCTTCAAGAGTCTAGTCTACAGGCAAGGGACCAGGAGATTCAAGAATCTTGGCTACATCTTCAGAACCCCAAAATTGAAATTTACTTCCAGCATGTCCAGTTGCTGCTCCAACATCTTGTCAGATATTGCTAGGACTATGAAATAAAGTTGGCATGAATGCAAGCCACGTACACTCAAAATGCATAGCATATTTGTAGTATGTAATTCTTTCTTCAACAAAAAGTGAATACCTATAGAGAAAATACAGTTATTGTATCTACAAAACAAAAGAAATTCCATGGTGTGGAAACTCCATGTCTCAGGCAGCAGGTAGCAACATGAAATAACAGCAATCGATCCTTAATAAATAAGCACCCATCGATGCTCCTAAGGCTGAAGTTATTGTTCTTAGTCTTACTATTATGATTACTACAGTAGCATGTTTACATGGCTGCAGTCCAGGGCGTGCTAGCATTTTCCATCAAAGCTTACCACTCAGGGATTTTAATAGTTCACTTCCAGGCATAGTCATTTGAGGATAAGATGCATTGCCTGGTTTATGATTCCTAAGGATCAAAGAAATGTTTTTAAAAAGGTATTTTACTTTACAAATTTACTTTAAAACATATGTCATGGGAGAGGTTGTTTTTAATTAAGGCATCAGCTATCAAGCTATAGTTTAAAAAATTCTTGCTGAATTAGGCTGCAAATACCTCCAGTTTAAGATTCACTGCTCCACCCAAATCTGAGTTATGAGTTGAGCTTGTATTTTTTAATCAGGTTTCTTATGTTTGATCTGGTTCTGGAACTTACCATCCTTCCTGGGACCCCTTAACCTCACGTAGAGCAAAGGTCACAGCAGGTGCCTTTTAGTTGTGTGAATATAACTCCCAGGATTACCATTAGCCACACTGCATAGGGATTCTGGGAATTAATGGTCCCAACACATTTAAAGATTAACATACCACGAATGCTTTAAATTCCGAGGGCAAAGAATAAACATTGGCAAAGACATAGTTAATGTGAACTATGTTTCTTTGTCACTTAGGTCATACCAGGAGATCAAACAGTATGGCACAAAGTTGGAGAGTTCAGTGCGTTCCCTCACAGGGGGCTTTCAATCAAACTCTGAGAAAGCATCTAGAGCAGTCTTTGTAACCTAGTGTTCCTTCACTGAATTGGACAACAATTCCTATCATCCCTGATCAAGATGGAGTCATATACAACCTCACCTAGAGCTGGATTCTTGAACTGATTGTGGATGAATGGGTGGGTTAGAATAGACAACCTCTAAGACCCCGGTCAACCCTATGATTATTTTCATACCATCTATCTGAACACACTTTGGGCAGCATCTTCTTTTCCAGCTCAGAAAGCAGGAAGGCATTTTCTATCTTTCCTTCCTCTGGTGCATTCCATCAAAGCATCCAAATAAATGTCAGGTGCTTCTTTCATCACTGAATAAGGTAAGAAATGCTGGTGAATCAGACCCATTACTTTCTCCACCTCTTCCTGCAGCCACTGATTCAGCCATCCTCCCAAGCTGCCAGCCTGACTTTCAGATTAAAGAAAATAGATTTCTTCTTAACCCACTTCTCTTTGAAGCATATCCTAGTGTGGAAGCGGAAGGTAGCATCACAGGTGAATCACAGATAATGAGCAGGTAAAAGCCTTGTGCAAGTTTCTTCCCTGAGCAGCACAACATGTTAGGGCCTGCCTCTCTGCCAGTTAGCCAGCCAGCCAGCCATTGTACCTCCTTTGCTCAGGAAGGAAGGTGTGGGGCCAGGTACTCAGGCTTAGGAAGCAGACAGATCTGTTTTGCAATGTCTCCCCTCCCCGAACAGCAGCCTCTCCAAAGTGGGCAGACACATCCATCTTCTATCACCATCCAAACTCCCTGCGGGATACAGGGACATCACCTGCATTAATAAGTTCCAACGCTTTGCTTTGCACAGAATGCCTTCCAAGTGGAAGATTTCTTTTCAGTTAATTCACTTGAGGATCTAAAGAACAAATTGTTACGATGCTTGCAACACCTCATCAAAATGATACTACTTGGTATGGCACTTTCAAGAATTTTTCTCCCTTTTTCCTGTTCCTTTTCTCAGGCTAGAAATCTATATACATTATCCTGTAACATTCAATTGAAGTAATCCAAGTGCAATCATTCTTGGGTATAAAAATTAGAGAACAGTTCTTCATGAGTACTGTTGTGTCCTGAGCCTGCAAAAGCAGGCTCGGGACGTTGCATTGGTCCCGGGCATTCCAAAAGCTGCCCAGGACCAGACAGAGCAGCGCCGGCCTTGCGCACATGCGCAAGGCACAAAAACACTCTGTTCCTATTGGTTGTCACTGACCGGGTTTCTGGCCATATAAAAAGGCCTGCGAGCCTTTTGTTTTTGCTTGGTTGTTGTAGAAGGAGAATAAAGTGTTTGTTCAGCATCGCCATGTGTCTTCATCATTCGCACGTGAACGAAGTATACAACACTGGCGACGAGGGTGGAATCCTTTGCAAGCTGGAACAAAAGATTTAAGAACTTACCCAGGAAGTCCTGAAGAGGGAAAGACGGTGTCTGAATCAGCGTCCCAGCCTGCCAGTATAGCATCACTGGAGGGTGAGCTCGGCTAAAGGACCCTTTCCCCAAACAGCAGTTTGCAGAGGAAGTGAATGGTGAAGGTCGTAAACTGTATGATATCGAAGATTGGCCGCTTGTCTGATTTCGATGTCTCACATCCAGAGAGATGGAATTCCTATGTAGCACAGGTGGAGAACTATTTCAGAGTAAATCAGATTAGAGAAGACGGCCTGAAGGCTGCAACTCTTTTGTGTGCCTGTGGACAGGAAGCTTTTGAAATCACAGAGAATCTGGTGGCCCCTGCACTTCTGGAGTCAGCAACATATGCTGACTTGAAAAAAATGTTGAAGGAAGGAATACTTCCAACCAAAGTTATCTGTCGTTGCTTGGAGGCACACGTTCAAGCAGAGAGACCAGAGGCCGGGTGAATCTGCTGTGGACTTTATTGCGGTCTTAAGGCAAGCAGCCAGACCTTGTGAGTTCAAGGATCTGGAAGAGAGGCTGCGAGATCGCTTCGTATGCGGTTTGAGGAGCAGAGACTTACAACAGAAGATTTTTGCAAAAGAAGATGTCTCTTTCCAAGACGCGCTACGAGAGATGGCAGCTGAGGAAGCAGCAGGCGGGGCTGTGAAGGCCTTATGGCTCACCAGGAACCCTACAGACACAGCTACCGTCCATCAAGAGGACGCTCGAGAAGGGTCGGAAGTGGATCCTGAAGAGGAGGTGGACAGACTTCACTAGCCAGCTGAAAGGAGGTAGAAAGAATGTCTGGACAAGGCCCCAGCATCTGTTCAATGCTTCGGGTGCAGAGGACGCCACAAGCGAGCTGACTGAAGGTTTCACTCCACCATTTGCAGAGCGTGTGGCAGGCAAGGCCACATCGCATCCATTTGCTTGGGACACCAGAAGGTCCAACCTCATGAAGAATTGCATCTGAAACGTATCAGGGTCCCCAGCCAACATAGGGTGGGTTTCTGCGCATCGCGCAGGAGTATTCTGAGGACAGGGACACACAAGCCCCTTAAGAAGAAATTTTCCATTAACGTAAGGTTGCAAGGGGTTCCCTTACTGATGGAGTTGGACACTGGGTCCGCTCTTTCCATTATTTCAATTAATACCTTTAAAAGGATTTGCAGCAGTAGTGGCCTTCGAGTTAAATTCAGGCCATCAAATCTAATACTCACTGATTTTCAGAATTCTATGGTGTGTGTTAAGGATGAGGCCATCCTTAGAGTACAACATAAGGATTTTGAAGGTCACCTAGATGTGGTGGTTGTTGGGGGTGAACGTATGAGTCTTATTGGACTCGATTGGTTCGAGGCTGTGGGAATCCAGGTAACTGGGCTGCACCATTTGCAAACGTTGAGCCTTGCAGAAGTCTGCAAGGAGTTTGCAGATGTGTTTAGTTCAGAGCTAGGATCCTACAAGGGCCTCCAATTTCGCTACGGTTAGACCCAACCATCACGCCCATCAGGGTTAAGCCTAGGAGAATACCTTTTGCCCTCAAAGGCAAGATTGATGCTGAACTGGACAAATTGCTCCAGCAGGGCATTCTAGAACCTGTGGATTCTAGTCCATGGGAAACCCCCATAGTAACACCTCTAAAGGCTAATGGGGATATACATATATGTGCAGACTATAAGTGCACACTGAATAAGGATTGGACTCTCATCCTTCTGCTCCTGGCTCTGTTCTGGGGGGGGGAGGACCATAATATGCAGTTTCCCAGGACTAACAGGCCCTCACTAGCTGCTGCTGAGCCTGTTTGGGATTCATCCCAAGGTTCTGCAAGTGCTCCAAACAGGAATTCACTGGATAGGGGGTCATCCTACACATCCATAATTACTCCAGACAGGGAGTCACACCAGGGGTATTCACAGTATTCACATATGTCAGATAGCGCTCCAGAGAGGGAGACTGACCGGGGGTATCCACACAAATCACAAGCAGCAAGAGAAAAGGAGTTCCATCACGGGCACTTGCCTAATTCCGCACTTGCTCCCAAAAGGAGGTCTCCAGCAAAGGAGGTTGCTATGGAGGTGACTCCTGACTCTGGCACCTCTGGCATGTGCTTGGGGGCCACAGAGTACTGGGGTACTTTCGCTACCCAGCTCTCTCCATCTGCTGGCCTTGGGCTTGAGGGACAGTGTTCCCAAGAGGGGTTCATTGTGGACTCGGGGACTTCCACCCCTCCCAGGTATGCTGGGTTGGACTTAGAGGGTCCAGCCAGCCAGCAGCAGGGCGGGTCAACCGGGTATTCGGGGCAGCAAAGTCCTGGCCTGCCTAGCCTGATAGGCAAGCAGGTAGGCCAGGCACCCTCACCAGGGTCACCTGGGGATTTAGGGCAGCAATGCCCTGGCCTGCCTAGCCTGGTAGGTGAGCAGGTGGGCCAGGCAATCTCTCCGGGCCGTAGAAGGTTGCAGCGGGCCAAGTGCCCACCCAAACATTTGAGAGACTTTGTGAGGTTGCTGTCAAATCATGAAGGACCTGTTCATGAGGCCCCTGAATAACGAGAGTAATTCGTGGGTAGATTATTTTGTATTATTTTTTGATTTCGGATACATTTATTTGTATTAATAAATATTGAAGGGGGTTTGCCTGAGGGCAGACTCAAGTATTCCACACTCTTTGCATTTGAATAATGCAATTGTATGCCACTCTTCCCAATGCATGACGTACATGTGTGTACGCGAAGTATGTTCCATCTAGCGGGGAGGGGTATTGTGTCCTGAGCCTGCAAAAGCAGGCTCAGGACGTTGCATTGGTCCCAGGCATTCCAAAAGCTACCTGGGACCAGACAGAGCAGCGTCGGCCTTGTGCACATGTGCAAGGCGCGAAAACGCTCTGTTCCTATTGGTTGTCACTGTCTGGGTTTCTGGCCATATAAAAAGGCTTGCAAGCCTTTTGTTTTTGCTTGGTTGTTGTAGAAGGAGAATAAAGTGTTCAGCATCGCCATGTGTCTTCATCATTCGCACGCGAATGGAGTATACAACAAGTACTATGATGAGGAATCAATTATCTTGGTCTGACAGAGGCAAGAAAACAGAAAAAACAACCCATTGTCCATGCCTCCCAACCAGCAGAAAATTCTCCAGAAAGTTATCTGGAGGAGAGCAAGTCAGATACATCTCCAGATCAAGATCCAGAATTAGAAAAGAACTTTAATTTTACTGAACAGCTCCTTATTAAAACCTTCTGTAGTGTCTTTTCTTTTCTTTTTTCTTTTGCTGAATCCTGGATATTCTATTAGAAGCATTATTTCAGATGCTGTGGGTAGATGCAGGAAATATTCAGCATACTCTAAATGTAATAATCTGTACTTAATTTTTTAAAAGTCATCCTAGGAATTTGCTGAGTAGTAGTATGTAAACACCTAAGCGTAAATAAAGACAGATGCAAACAAATAAAAGCAATATTAACTTGATGTCTAATAGCATGCATACTTTAAAGCATTATTTAGTAGATCTTTATTTACAACACTAATAGGAATAACAAATGAAAGAAGAGAACTGTAATTAAACTCATCAGGAAAAATAGAGGCTATTGCTAAATTATGCATCCCCTATGAGAGCATTTATATCAATGCAAGCCTTCCTCCTTCCTTCCTTCCTTCCTTCCTTCCTTCCTTCCTTCCTTCCTTCCTTCCTTCCTTCCTTCCTTCCTTCCTTCCTTCCTTCATGCATGGGATAGAAAAGGTGGATAGAGAAAAATTCTTTTCTCTATCACACAATACCAGGACAAGGGGGCACTCCCTAAAGCTCATAGCTAAGAAAGTGAGGACAAATAAAGGGAAATATTTCTTCACCCTGAGGGTCGTTGATTTATGGAATTCACTTCCTGAAGGGGTCGTGACAGCTGTCAGCCTTGACAGCTTCAAGGCAGGGCTAGATAGATTCATGGATGCAAAGTGTATCGGTGGTTATTAAAACGGATGTCCATGTGCCGCCTCTATGTTGGTTGAGGCAGGCAGGATTCCCTTGAGTACCATTTGTTGGGGGTCAAGGGAAAGGGAGGGTTTTGCCTTCTCTTTCTGCTCAAGATCCCCATGTACAATTGGTGGGCCACTGTGTGACACAGAATGCTGGACTCGATGGGCTTTGGCCTGATTCAGCATGGCTCTTCTTATGTTCTTATGTTCCTTCCTTCCTTCCTTCCTTCCTTCCTTCCTTCCTTCCTTCCTTCCTTCCTTCCTTCCTCCCTTCCTTCCTTCCTCCCTTCCTTCCTCATAGTACAAACACTTGCATTGCCAGACATGAGTTGCAATCTTCCCATAGGCTGAACCTGCCATCAATCAGACAACACCATCACTATATCCCTTCTATAATATTGGTCCCAATAGCTACAATTGCAAGGTTTTCTGGAAATACAGAACTGAGAATGGCAGCTGCTGGGAGCTTAAATGTGCAGTGATAGTGATTAAGGAGAGACAGTTCCCAAACCTGGCCTTCTTCCCACTCCTGATGTTTTGCATAGTATTAGAACTGCAATTAGATAAAGGGGGCATAACACAGATTACCATACAGAAAATGTGCAAAAATGATCCTTTCATTTTCTTTTACAGGTTTTTTGGGGGGAGGCGGCAGGGGGGCGGGAGGATTGATGAGGGAGCAAAAAAAACAAAACATTCTTGATGCAAACACTAAGAAGACAGGATGGAGAACTCAAATTTCTTATCAACAGCAGAATACTATTTGGCCGAGACAATTCTGTACACCAGGCAGGACAAATTTTAATGGGACCTCTGTTTCCAGTCAACTCTGCAGCATCCCACTACCAAAAAGCCTCCAATATCTGGTAACTAAAATACCGGTAGTGTGAATAGCCACTCAAGCCCTGCTCTGTGTCAGTTTGAAACCCACTTCAGCAGATCACCAAGTAGAGCCCACTCACTGCCTTGCTAAAATGGCGCTACAATCTATATTTAAAAGGAAAGGAGATTTCATTATGCAGGTAAGGCTGCCATCCTAGCTATTTTTTTCCCTTCCTGCAAATGCTTCTGCTCCCAGACTTGTCTTCAGCTGATTCTACTGCTTTCTGCCTCTTCAGAATTAGTCACTGGATACCTGTGAGAGCAATCTGGGCCTCACACCATACCTCCCTTTAGTGCAGAGGTGGGAAACTATGGCCTCTTTATGACTTGTGGACTTTCTTGGCTGGCTCAGGAATTGTGGGAGTTGAAGTCCACAAGTCATAAAAGGGCCATAGTTCCCCACCCTTGTTTTAATATAATCTTAATGTACACACCTCCCCTAAAAATCCAGACACCAAAATAAACACAAACTGAACAGTTAAACAATATAATGAAAGCAAGGGGAAAGATAGATTTATTGTAACAATGTAACTAAAAGGTTTTTTACATCTCCTGTAGCCTCTGTGTGCACCTCTTCAAGGGAGGTACATCTGACAATTTGGGATACCCTGCAGGACATAACAATTGTGGCCTTTGAGTGGAGCTGTATGTTGGAGAACTTATAACAAAAGATGGCTCCCAGGATAATTCGCAGTGGTGATCTCCAGCTTCAAAATGAGGGAATTGAATGCTCCCCTAATTAGGATATGATTAGGGGACTGAAGTTTCACACCTTTCAGCAAGCATGTAATATATGCAATGAACTTTGTGAGCTGCCCAGAGTTGTGTTTTAATATGACAAGCCATACAAATGTTATATATGTGTACATACATACATGCATATATACATATGGTATGAGTTTTGTTTACATGATTGCACCTACCATTTTGAAGCCACTGGGGATGCTTCTGACTAAGCTTAAATAAAACCCTAACATAAAAGCTTTTCCTTTCTGTCACATTGAAAAATTGCAATCTGAAAACAGTTCTGAGAAGCTTAATCTTCTAGAGGTCACATGCTACGCAGAACCTCAGCTGGAGCACATGTTCCCAAAAGTTTTAAAGCAGAATTAAACAAGAGGGGCTCAAATGCTTTATGCTTCTCTTGCGCATGCTATCCACATTAAATTTTCATTAAGTTTAGAAAAGAACCAAGACAATTTTTTAAATAAGCTTTTTTATTATAGCAATTCACAGGAAAAAATTACATAAACTGGGACAATGTCTGATAAACAAGCTCCACAAAAATTGGTACATTACCAGAAAGTTCTCTTCTTTGCCCCTTTGCCAAAAACAAAAACAACAAAAAAAAAACTAAGCTCCTGAGGGAAAAAAACATAATTTGAAATTGTTCAATGAATAAACACATATCCACAATCTATTCCTGAAAATTATTTGCAAATCCAATGTCTTCTAATAATTTTTGTTTATGTGTGAAAAGTCCACTATTCTTGCTTGCAAACCATCAAGCAGAACCTGGGTATTCTGAACGCACAATGAAGTGTATGTTTCTTTGACGCACTGCATACACAGTGTGTTACTTCTCTCTCTAGCTATAGAATTCCAGTTTTTCCTTTTCACCCTTTTGAGAAGCAATAACTCAACTCTTTGGGGCAAGTTCAAAAATAATTAACCTGAATGTGATTTAAGGTGCTACAGCAGAAATGTGTTTAACCATGACCTGTAGCCTCCCAGTGACCTCTGAAAATCACTATAAATTATCTGAACTAAAATGGCTATTTATAATAAAAGGTCAATTGGTGGGAGGATTAAGGAGGTGCTGGACTGTATTGGTCACTTTTTCCAGCTTGTCTGTCAATTTCATCAGAATTAGCTTGCACAATCTCTTGAATCCAAGGCACAATGGGAATGATTTTACTTGTCATGTGTCTTCCCTGTCCACAACATGGTTCTATGCATTTTTCCCCTCCCTGATGTTTAATTTAGGCTAAATTAAGAAGAGCCCTGTGAGATTACAGCAACTATACACTATTATTTATTCATTTTGTTTTGCATTGTACTTCCAATGCAAGCCCCAAAGGCTTAAGACACATCATGAGATATTTCAACATAATATATAAAATCAACAGCTAAGAAAGATGAAAAGAACTAAAATGGGATTGGGTGATCTGTTTTTCAAACAGAGAAACATACCTTCTATAAAGTAGGATACAGGATCATCCTACTTATATGTGTCCCAGTGGTGGGATTCAAATATGTGAACAACTGATTCTCTGTGTGGATGCCACTTTGGAAGTCCATTCTGGGCCTGGGCAACAAAAAATTAACTACTGGTTCTGCCGAAGTGGTTGAATCCTATCACTGATGTGTTCTCTGGAGCAATGCAAAACATGATGGAATACACAGCTTGGATCTATGCTTATTGACTCGAAAGTATTTGTAATTTAGTTTCAAGCAAGGTGTATATCCAGGATTATAGTGATAATGGTTAGTTTTATGCATTATACTACCGTAGTAAGGATGAAGGAACTGTTTTTCACTGGTATTTCTTTCTTTATCCTTCTACTACAAACTAGGAAAGGCTAAAAGAAGGCAAATATCTTCTCCATTGTCCTTTTTAAAATGGCAGTTTAAGATCCACAGCTGATAGTCAATTTGCAGAGGTCCAGGCACGCAAAATATGTTACCAGATTACCCTCCTCCCAAGACACAAATTGATCCCAAAGAAGACAATTTGATACAAGAAGTCTGCAGATGATTTTTTTCCCCCTAAATCCATAAACAGTCTCATTTAATTACCTGGAATAGACTCTATCATCCTTCCTACAAATCAAGCCTGCTTCCAGGAAGATTCCAAGACAAAAAGCCTCTAACAAGTTCCTTCCTGGCTAACTAGCTTCAAGTGAGAGTAGCTATTATTTATCTACGAATGTAACCAAATATTCTTCTTGAGGTTCCTTACAGGGAAAAAGGTAATAGCTGTGTGTCTTCTGTACTAATGGCGACCTCTGAATCTTGTTTTACTAGAAGTGTCTGTTATAATACCAAACTATGATTCAGTAAATTATTATTTACTGAATAAATAACTGTGTTGGTTTGCACAACGTGCTAAATCATAGCCTGTAGTTTACAAACAGAACAGTGAGATTTATATAGCTTGATAAGCTAAAACCAAGTAAACCAATTATGTTTGTGCCAAAAGCCAATCTAGGAAGGCTGAAGTGTAGCCCAATACATTTAGATGGGACCAGACAGAAAGGCAGACATACCTGGTAATTATAAAGATGCCTGGATTTTGCTGACTAGTAGGAATTGTACAGCTTATGGTTTGCACACAGACTTGGAAATTAGGCACTATCAGCTTCTCCTATCAGCCATTCGCTGAATATGTGATCTCAACAATCATTTTGGTTGTCTATTATTTCTTAAAGAAAAAGCTATAAAAGAGATTTCAGGGCAGGGGAACTTGTATATTAAGTTATTGATTTTCAGTATCAGTATATATGTACATAGATATAAGACATGCCTTGTCAGAATTCACTCCTGTACTTCAACATGTACTTTTACCGTATCAAATTCTAGGGTGTTCTAGGAATCCCATGCATACTTTTTTTTGGTACCTTTGAATCAGTATTGATACCTGGCTACTGCCTGAATTAGTTCATGCAAGTTTCTTGGCAAGGATTTTCAGAAACGGTTTGCCATTGTCTCTTTCCATGAGCTGAGAAAGTGACTGCCCCAAAGTCATCCAGTTGGCTTTGTGCCTAAGGCAGGACTCAAATTCATCGCTTTCCAGTTCTGGAATGACACATTAACCATGATATCATAGGGGAGTTTGTGTCTATTTAATTTTGCAGATGATGGTCTATCACATCAGTGTGTTACACTTTTTCTGAAGCAGCAGCAGTCCTCTGGAGAATGAAGTCAAGCTTTCTGGTTGTTTCTGAATTGATGAATAATTGAGACGGGGAGGGGGGAACTTTCTAGTTAAGCTCAGCAATACTTTGCTTCAAAGTACCACTCTTAAAACTATTTGGTCATTTATAGATAACCTTTGTAGAGCCAGTTTGGTGTACTTGTTAAGGCATCAGGTTAGGAACCAGGAGATTATGAGTTATAGTCCTGGCTTAGGCATGAAGCTAACTGAGTAACCTTGAGCCAGTCCCTTTCTCTCAGACCTAGGAAAAAGCCCATAGCAAATCAGTTCTGAAAAAAATCCAGGAAGCACCAAGAATTGGACATGATTGAATGGAATAAAAAAAGAGGACCTGTAGAGATATACAAATTTGTGTTAAATATTTCCAAAAGAAAAACAGGTTACAACGTAGAGTAAATCTCTTTCTAGATCCATTCTTTGAAAAGATGGCTGGGATTATCGAATACATTAAGCCAAAAACAAAGAAACCTCTTTATGGCTTACTATGATGTGTAAATCCAACCATTTCCTTCATAAACCCAGATAATTATAGTTTTCAGTAGGTCATGGTTTAACACATGGCTGAGTACGAAGTGTGTGATAGTGACTCCATGGCATAATGATCTATACATTGCTTCAGCCTGTAAAAGCTGGGTGAGCTAAGGGCATGTGATAAATCATGACATCGATCTGGGGTTGCCAAAGTGCAATTTATTTTGACCCAATTATTTTGATCATGAACATCTTCATGAGGATGGGAATAAAGACAAGTGACATAATGGCAAACAACACCAATGAGGATCTCCCAAGTGGAAGAGTAATACAAGCTTTTGGCACAGTTTGAAAGACTGCCCCAGATAGGGTGCCAGATATTTTTCCAACAGATACGCCTGTGAAATGATTGCAGGTGCCTGAAGGAGGTGGTGAGCTTGCACAACACCTGTATACAATGCACCTGTTTCTGCATACATCAGAATTCAGGAGCTAAGATTACAACATTCATCATTAAAAGCAACACGACATCACAGATATTGGATAACATAGCATTTATTTTCTTCCACTGTAGGCCTGAATGATAGTCCAAAACTCTACCACAAGAAAACAACCTTTTTTCTAACCTGCATGTTTTCTCTCCCTAAAATATGTGAATCCTTTCTTCTTGCACAGATTGATTTAGTTAACATCAACATGAGATAATTTAGCTGCAATAAGAATACATCTGAAGCAGCTGTTTACTTTTTGATTTTTTTCTGGGGAACATTGTACTAACATGACATTAAATCCTATTTACCATGTCTGTGACTTTCTCAGGCCAGATAAATTATTATTATGGTTAGTGGCAAAGTCAGATGTTTAGACTGGATTTGGCACTTTTATCCTCCTATCAAGTCCTTCCCAAGGATCTGGTATAGACAGATGTTGCTTGATGGTGTTAAAGGTATCCTCACAGAATGTAAACTGTTCCAAGTAAAGCTGCCTTTTACAAGTGACTGATGGCGATTTTATCAATGCTGATGGTGTTCAAGAAGTGCTCCAGATGTTTTTGGATTGCACCCAAGGGAGCTATTACTGTTGGCACTACATTTGCTACCTCAACCTGAGATCCTCCAGGTCCTCCTTTTCCTATTGAAAAAGCACCACACTGGGGAAGGCTGATTTGAATGTGGGAGCAAAGGGATCTTGGTCAGAGAGCAACTCCTTCTCAAAGATACTAACTGAGCTAAGGCAAACACCTCTGAAATCAGGAACAGCTATTTATTTAAGTATCCACGGTTCTATCTAAAGTGCTCAACAGTCAACATTGAAAGGAATTTGAAGATTAGGAATGACAATGACTGTGTTCTCCTGAACAACCCATGCGTGCGTGTGTACCAGATACAGCACTGCAGAAGGGAAGTGAAAAAAGAACTAATTACCAGAGCAGCACACATGAAGCTGAAACCTAAAGCTGCTTGCAAGAGTTTCAGATGGCTGGTCTACATTTCTAAGCCTAAAATGGATGGTGGGAACTGAGATGTTCCTCACCAGTTCTTATTTGACCCAACATTCAGTGAGCAGACCTCTCGATTTCCTAATATGGTAGAATTTTGAATGGGAGAAAATCAATGTTTCCCATTACCAAGTAATGCATAAGTGGATAGCTTCCTTAGGTAGAGCTCATCTTAAAAGTTTGCATGTTTCCAGATGAGAGCTGGTATAATAACCAGTCCTGTTTCCAGATGAGAGCTGGTATAATAACCAGGCAGTGAGCTCAGCCTGTCAGACTATTTGAGGCTAGCTTTCACCTGTGTGGGCTTCTGGAGAGCCAGCGGAAGTTTTGCAAATATGAGAAACACATCTATGAGGCACCCCACTTAGCCTTGTGAACAATTCCAAAAGTGACAACGACAAGTGAAACAGAAATACAGTAACTAATAATTCAATTTATTCTGGCAATGTAAGACGATGTCATTATTGCCACAGGAAAACAACATATGAAGTGTCTGTTGTTGTCCTCCCTGCTGTACAATGTTTTTGCTCTATTTCCAGGCATTTTCACTAATCTTGCCCTGGGGAAGGTCATTGAACTTGGTGTTTATATAGATACCACTTAAGAGTGTTGAAAATCTTTGTCGCAGGCAAGACACATCTTATTTGTTTCTCTACTGTGGATATGAAAGTTCAGAGAGGCAAAAATGCACTAATTGCTTTAAGAGTACATAATGTCCTGGTTCAAATATTGCATTGAACCATTCATTGACTTTTTGATTTATGGATTAATGTGTTATGTGATCACAGCTAATTGTAGTATGTTCAGCAAACCATGGTTTTGTGTAAAACATGAATCCCATCTATGAGTGAATAGCTGAGGTGAAACATGGCCAACACTTCACTTATTACACTATATTTGGTGATGAATTTTGATAGGCCTCTTCAAAAATAATTCTAATAAGTGGAAAACAGAAAACCTGTCAGCAGCCTGTAATACTGTGAGTTAAATGCACCTGCCTCCCAGATAGTCAGCTCTGTCACACCTTGCCCTTCAGATAATGCCCTTGCAATACTCCTGCCATTCCAGTCCTGCTTCTACCCACAACTCTAACAGACTTTCACCATGCACTCCACCCTCTTTCTCTCCCTATCATGTGGAGAATGAATTTAAATCTATATCTTCCATTACCTCCATTCTTTCTCTATAATTCATCTATTTTTCCTCCTCCTAAGAAGATTCTAGCATATGTTGGAAATGCAATTCTGCTTGAAGACAAAATGGAATCCAACTTTGGTACCTTCAAGAGATTCTCAGAATGATGTTCAGGAATCATTCTGACAATTGGGAGACAATAATATGGAAGAAGGAAAGCAAACTAGGTATATTAAAACTGTAGTACTAAGACCCATCTTTTCCAAGCGTATGGGTGGTGGATGTTAAAGTTAGCAAATCTAAGCTGCAGAAATCTGGCTATTAGATGGCAGTAATGAGATTATTATTATTATTATTATTATTATTATTATTATTATTATTATTATTATTATTATTATTATTATTATAATAATTTAATTTTATTTAATTCCCCCCCTCTCGCAATTATGGCCCTCTGTTTTATCAAGGGCCCATCTCGAGGATGGACTTTGGAGTCCTGAGAGATGGCATGCATCAAATAAGGGGCTTTGGGGTTTTTTAAATCGGTATTTAATGAAAGTTTTAAGGGAGGGAAGAGGTGGGGAAGGGGTGTTTAGGGCAGGGGAAGGAATTGTTCGAGGGGAGCTAGAAGACAGGCCAGGCAACGGAAGGGGACGGAATCCTGCGGGTTCGGATGGGGAGCTGATTAAGGCAAATTTAGTTCCAATTAGTACCGTAAGCGGGAGGGGCAGATATGGCGGGAGCAGGGGGCCGTATTATAATAAGGGAGCGCATACCCACTGTTTACGAGTGGTCATGCGCTCCGACCCCCAAGGCTCCACCTGTTCCCGGGGTTATTCAGAACCACAGGGCCCTGGCTGTAGGCTGAGGTTGTGCAATGCCAGATCTGTGGTGAATAAGGCCCCCCTCATTCAAGATTTAATCTCAGAGGGGGGAGCAGACCTGGCAGGTATAACGGAGACCTGGTTGGGACCGGAGGGCGGTGTCCCTCTGGTGGAAATGTGCCCACCGGGTTTCCTTGCATTCCATCAGCCGAGAGCTCAGGGCAGGGGTGGGGGAGTGGCGGTCGTGATCAGGGAAGATTACAGGCCGAGGGAGGTCACTGTTCCTCAGACGGCAGGCTGTGAATCCCTCCTGGTGAAGTGGGACCTTGGGGGTCCGAGGGCAGTGTTGATTACGTACCTGGCTCCCTGCCACGTATCAACCTCCCTGCTCGAGCTCCTGGACGTTATCGCCATGGTGGTGGTTGAGGTCCCCAGGCTAATAGTTATGGGTGACTTCAACCTGCCGTCCGTGGGCAGGGCGTCCAGGGAGGCTCGAGAGTTCATGGCTTCCATGGCAGCCATGGACCTGGCCCAGGTAATTCAAGACCCCCCCCACACAGGGGGAACACACTTGACCTTTTTTTGTCTCTGGACAGTGGCTGAGTGATCAGAATATAGGGGATATAGTTATTGAACCCCTGTCATGGTCTGATCACTCTCTCCTTCGCTTGGACTTTCTGACCGCTGCACCCCACCGCAGGGAGGTGGAACCAGTGAGATGGTACCGCCCCAGGCGGCTGATGGAGCACGAGTGGTTACAGGCAGAGCTTGGGCCAATTCCTGAGGTTCTGATACACGACTCGGTTGAAGAGTTGGTGGCAGCCTGGGATAGGGCTGCTGCCGGTGCTCTAGATCGAGTTGTGCCTTTGCAGCCTCTGATTCGGCGTGGATCTCGATCGGCCCCTTGGTATAACGAGGGGTTGAGAGAGATGAAACGCCGGAAAAGACGCCTAGAGAGCAGTTGGAGATTGAGCCGTGCCGAATCTGACCAAACACTGGTAAGAGACCATATTAGGTCCTACCTAGCGGCGATAAGAGCAGATAAGTGTTCTTACCTCACTGCTCTTATCGCGTCATCAGATAACCGCCCAGCCTCCTTGTTTAGGGTGACCCGCTCCCTCCTCCATCAGGAGGTGAGAGGAGACCCCTTAGAGGGTAGAGCTGAGGATTTTGGAAAATATCTGTATGATAAAATCGCTCAGATACGGGAAGGCTTTGACTTCAACTGGGTATGTCCAGTGGGAGAGGCGGAGTCTGGTCCTGAGATTGTTACCTGGGCTGAGTTTGACCCCGTGACTCCCGAGGACGTGGACAGGTTGCTGGGGGGACTTAGGGCGACCACATGTTCATTGGACCCGTGCCCCTCCTGGTTGGTGTTGGCATCCCGGGAGGTGGTACGAGGCCGGTTCCAGGCAATTATTAACGCTTCTTTGAGTGAGGGTGTCTTTCCTGCCACCTTGAAAGAGGCGGTAGTGAGGCCCCTCCTCAAGAAGCCTGCCCTGGATCCAGCTGTTTTATCAAACTATCGTCCTGTCTCCAACCTTCGCTTTCTTGCGAAGGTTGTTGAGAGTGTGGTTGCCCGACAGTTCCTGCGGCACCTGGAGGAATCGTTATATCTGGATCCACACCAGTTGGGCTTCAGGCCTGGCTACAGCACAGAAACAGCATTAGTCGCGTTGGTGGATGACCTCTGGCGGGCCCGGGACAGGGGTTGTTCCTCTGCTCTGGTGCTATTGGACCTCTCGGCGGCTTTTGATACCATCGATCATGGTATCATGCTGCAACGGTTGGAGGGGCTGGGTATAGGGGGCACTGTTTTGCAGTGGTTCTCCTCCTTCCTCTCCGGCCGGATGCAGTCTGTGTTGACAGGGGGTCAGAGGTCGACCCCGAGACCCCTCGTATGTGGGGTACCTCAGGGGTCGGTCCTCTCGCCTCTATTGTTCAACATTTATGTAAAACCGCTGGGTGAGATCATCCATGGTTTTGGCGTGGAGTATCATCAGTACGCTGATGATACTCAGCTGTACATTTCCACGCCGAACCACCCCAACGATGCTCTTGCCATGCTGACCCAGTGCCTGGAGGCCGTGCGGGTCTGGATGGGGAAGAACGGACTTAAGCTCAACCCCTCCAAGACCGAGTGGCTGTGGCTACCGTCATCCCGGTATAGCCAATTGATTCCATTGTTATCTGTTGGGGGCGAAACAGTGGCCCCCTCGGAAAGGGTTCGCAATTTGGGAGTCCTCCTGGATTCACGGCTGTCCTTAGAGGACCATCTGACGGCCGTGGCTGGGAGGATGTTCTATCAGGTTCGCCTGGTGCGCCAGTTGCGTCCCTTCCTAGACTGGGACTCGTTAAGCACAGTCACTCATGCCTTCGTCACTTCCAGGCTGGACTACTGTAATGCTCTCTACATGGGGCTCCCCTTGAGGTGCGCCCGGAGGCTCCAGCTGGCCCAGAATGCGGCCACGCGTGTAGTGATGGGAGCGTCATGGCGCTCCCATGTAACACCGCTCCTGTGCGAGCTGCACTGGTTGCCGGTGGCCTTCCGGGTGCGTTTCAAGGTGTTAGTGACCACCTTTAAAGTGCTCCATGGCATCGGACCCGGATACCGTACTTACAGGACCGCCTACTGCTAGCAAATACCTCCTGCTGTCCGGTACGCTCCCACAGAGAGGGTCTCCTCAGGGTGCCGTCGGCCAGACAATGTCGGCTGGTGACCCCCAGGGGGAGAGCCTTCTCTGTGGGAGCTTCTACGCTTTGGAACGAGCTCCCCCCCAAACTCCGTACGATGACGGATTTACGTACCTTCCGTCGGGAATTGAAAACATTCCTTTTTCGACAGGCCGGCCTGGCATAGAAGCTCCGGTTCCAACAAGGTTAAAATTGTTTTAGGGGATTGAGTTATTTTTAAGATCTATAATGTACTGGGTTTTAAATGGGATTTATGGCCAAATTGTTTAATTTATTTTTAATTATTTTAATTTGTATATTTATATGTTTTTAATTTCAGGCTGTACACTGCCCTGAGTCCTTCGGGAGAGGGGCGGTATAGAAATCGGAAAATAAATAAATAAACATAAACCTTGGTATAATATGAGGAATGGTCTTTCATAAACCATCACATAATCAGAAGCGCATCTAGAAATAGGGAAAGAGAAGTCCCAATAATTCAAATCTTATGGCTTCTAATTATGGTCAAGGCATTAGCACTCTCTGATTTTTAGTTTAAGGGTTGAATTAAAAAAAAAAGTGTTACACCGTAATGCAATAATCTGAACTAAGTGAACACATGACAAATAAATAAAAAATGAAGTAACATGACAAATAAATAAAAAATGAAGTAAATATTCTGTGCAGATGAGATCCCCTGTAACATCCTCTTTCATTTCCTCTCCTTAATATTCTATGAGGGGTATGAAATGGTAATATTTTTTCCACAAGCATCTTCTTTCTAAAATTCATCGTCTAGAAAGGGAAAGAGTTGAGAAGATAAATATATGAAACAGATGTAATGGAGAATCTAGGGCAAGAGAAAATGAAGATAACTGTAAATTGCAAACTTAAAAACACTACCAGGTTTTCACAGGAAAACCTGATTCTTCAAATTTACTCAAGTATCACTGCTATTTTCTCAGGAACCTGCATATTACCAAGTCAGTGACAATGAGATATTCTACATTCACTGAAACTTGAGGCTTTAAACATTGTGTTATAAAAGGGCTTGGAATGCTGGAAAAAAAGTTATCTCATTTCTAAACAAAATATCTTCACCATATTGTATGTAAAATATAGAAGGGGAGGGAAAATACTGAGGTCAGATTCATTCAGATTAAATTCAAACCACTGTCTTATGACTATCCATGCATGTCTGGCTTGTCTAGCTATTCAGGAATGTAACCACACTGGTGTGGGAATTATTGTTTTTTTCTTCCAGATGAACTGTGTGCAACCTAAACTTTGCAATAGGCTTGAATCTATCAGGGGTATTGCCAGTGAAACTCTTATTCAAATGTGATTCCTGCCTTTTCCTTTAAATCATGAAAATATATTTTTGCTTGATATTTGGTGCTGGGATGTATCTGTGTTTTTAACTTCTAATCATTATATCTATGCAATAAGTAAACAGTACCAAGATTTATACTTTTACTAAGCCATAGTAGTTTGCTTATTTATTGTTTGACTAAATGACGTTTGACTTGATTCATATCATAGCTCATGGTGTACAGACCACAGTAGTTAGACTCAGAGAAGACAGAATCAAAGTCAAAGTCAAAGTCAAACATATCACTGTGGTGCAGTGGTGTAATGGTATGTGGGGATGACCTTGGGAGGCTGAGCCCAGGGATGCTGCCTAGGAAACAGTCATAGCACAGTCCACAGCTGGATAGTATGGGAGCAAGAGGCTCAGAAGATATCCTCCCTAATTTCTCACTTTTCGCCATAGAAACTCAGTGGGTGACTTTAGGTCATTCACTTTTTATGTATACTATCCTAGCAGAAATATAAGCTATATATGTAAGATTACCAAATCTGGACTGCAAAAAGGAAAGTACAACTTTCTTAGAAAAGAATTTCAGAGTCTAACCACCACCATAAAGTCTCCATTTCTGGCCTTCTTGCCTTCTGTCACAAGAGCTTATAACAAGGCAAGAACAAGAAGCATCTTCAGACACCTTTCTCTAATCTTTGACTTTGTAGCTGGAGATGGTGACAGTTGGTCCAAGATTCCAACATAACAAGTGTATAACCAGTATATAGCCTTTAGAAGGCAAGAGATGTCAACATGAGTTTGGTCTTATACTGAGCCACAAACCATGTTGTTGCCTAGGATATTGTCATGCAAAAAAGGGGGCCTTCCATCAAAGCAATTATTCATGGGTGGGAAACTTTTTTAGGGCTAAAGGGAAATACAGTTGAGGCCTGTGAAGGCTACAGAGATGGTGGCTAGGGATTTTATGACATCAAAGCCACCTAAATGTTGGACTTTGTTGGTGAGGGGGAGAATGGAAGAATATGAGGAGAAAAACAGGTGGTTTAGGTCTGGTAGAATCTTAACTTTCAAAAACAAAATGCAGAAAGCCAGTTAAAATATATCTTTTAAGTTTTTCCAAACCTTTCCAATCCTTTCTTCTGACCAAAATCAGAAATAGGGCCACACCTTTACTAGGGTGCTCTGGGCTTCACAAAATTGAAATTGGGTAGACAGGTTGTTCACCCTGATTACACATTATGAAAATTGAACATTAGGAGAATCTAATTTCTTCATTACATAATTCTGTAGAGTAAACATACCTCTGATGTGCAAATTATCAACAACAAATATTCACAGTGTATAAAATATAGTGCTTAAAAAAGAAAGGGGAGGGAAGAGTTGAGATGAAGGAAAAGGTTCTTGACAGAAGGACTAAAATTCAGAACTGGTGTGCCAGAAGCATCAGTACAGACTGCTGTTAGTATATTTTATTGGATAACATTCAGAAGAAGGAGTCTGCCAGTGAAGTTTTAAATTATCGCTTCTCCTGGTTTGTAACAATTAGCAAATAGGGTAAATAGTTGCAAATAAAAAAACAAGTAACCCATTGGAACTCCCTGCCTCAGGTTATTATGGAGGCAAGGCTCTTAAAAATTGAAAGAATGCAACAAGTAAGATTAGTACCTTCATATTAGTGAAAATGAAAATTACAAAGTTCTCATCCTTCAGGCTATTCAGGATTAGGAAGATTTGTTCTTCTCATGGAAATAAGATTCTTGTGCACAATTATGAGTTTGATCAAATATGCACTTCCCCGGCAGCAGAGAGTACTGCAGACAAATGTTAGAGGAAGTTGCAAGGTGAATGGCTCTTCAGCCTTTCCAGTGTTCCTAAGAGAATGATTCAATATGTACCCCTTTTTCAAAAAAAACAAGAAAAAGAAAAGAGCTTTGAACCAATAACCTGTCAAGTGTGAATTTGATAATATTCTTTATGGTCCACTTCTTCTAAGGACTGTACACCCACTTGCACATAAATCAGTTACCTTTGCATTGAGATACTTTTAGAAAAGCCTATACAGTATTGGGACAATATTTCAAATCTGCTGGTTTATTCCTGAACACATTGACCTTGTAACAAATTTTATTTTTCATTGCAGTTCCTCGTAATATCAGCCAACAGTGCTTGGTGCAGTTCTGGAGAGAAATTCCTATATATTTCTAAGCCCCATGAGTAAATAAACTTATATGAAAATGTTCCCTTTTGTTTCCTTGTTTAGCTAACATTAAAAAACCATGAGAAACTGATATTGGGTGGAGATTGAGGATAATTTTACCTCAGTGAGAACCTATCTATGAGTTTATTTTTACCCTCCCCTCCCTTTTCTCCCCTTGTTATTGAAATAATTTTTAGATCATTTGCTCTTACTATATTGTTCCTTTTTTCAATATTTTTTTATTTTGAAAACAGAAATACTATTACTCCCTCTAAAAAAACCCTCTTGACATTTTGTATTCTAGCTAGCAACTGAAATTTTATGGGTGGATATGTGATTCCCTCCGTCTTTTTGCTGATTTGGTTGCTGTGCTATAGCTCTCAGCTCCAACAAGTATTACTGTAGACAATACTCTATTATTCTGCAGGCATTCTTCTGTGCATCTTTGTGCTATTTTTCAGCAACTTTGTCTGCATTATGGAAATCAGTGTGGGATGAGGAGGAAAAAGGAGTTAAATAGTTTTTGTTTTTGTAATGAAGCCAGTAGCCATTAGTACCTGATAGATGATGTTGGTAATACTGAAAGCAAGAGGTTGGCCGCTGCTGTCTGCAGCATTGATTAGCATGGGAGGAATTTGGATTAGGATTCAAACTAGCAGGCATTTGTACCCAAGAGAAGATGCCATCAGGAGCCAATTTGGATATTTTTACTGCATCAGATGAAGAGACAGCACATTCCCTTGGTTTAATTGAAAGCTGGTGCTCTGGGTTTGGCTTAATCCGCCCTCCTCCTCCATTAGATAACGTCTCGCTGAAACCACACTCTGCAAGCTCACAACATTCCAATCTGCTGATTCCAAGTGGCTTCCTGCTGGGGCTCTCTGCTGTGCGAGCAATACATGTGCTGATGGGACAGAACAACACCTCACTTCTTTTCTTGTTGCTTTCCAACCCTGGGCACCAAACTGGCAAGAGATACCCCAGCTGAAGAAATCAGGCCCCACCCAGGGCATGACCTCTGGGAAAGTAGGCAACTGCAAGGAAGCAGGAAGGAAGAAACCAGGAATACTGGCCAGTGGCCCTTTAAGAGTTAACAAGGATGAATGGTAAAAACAGAATAGACATGATCAAACATCTTCAAGATGTCCATGGTGGGCAGTGGAAAGATTTGCTGACCTAGCCTAAAGAACTTGAAAAGATATGTTGCTGAAATGAAATGGAAAATGCAAAAGGTATAAAGTTACTTTTTCAGCACCGTTATAACTTTGAATAGTCATTAATGACAGGTAGTCAGTAAATGACGTCTACCTGCACAGTCACACTTCTGATCCTTTCCTTCAATCTATCTCACTTGACGGGATATATTTATAAGGTTTATAAGGCCACCCAACTCAACAACTGTAACTCTGGGTGATACACAGCAGAAAAACAAACAAATGAAAAAAGAAAGACACATAACAATAAACAATACAAAATAATAAATGAAAGCCAAGCATATCATAGAACCATCAGCTGGCCCCTAATGCCTGGGGGATGTGTTGCAGACCTATCTTCTAGAACAGGGATGTCCAATCTTGGCAGCTTTAAGAGTTGTGGACTTCAACTCCCAGAGTTCCCCAGCCAGTGTGAATTCTGGGAGTTGAAGCCCCAGTTCTTAACATTGCCAAGGTTGAACACCCTTGCTCTAGAATGATTTCCCCATCCCTGACAATCCCTTCTTTGATGGCTTTTAGAAAGGTATTATAAAATTGATTTCCCCCCCCCCCCCCCGAGCCTTACAGCCAGGATGACAGGAAATTTGTGAGATGTAATGCATATGATGGTTCCCAATTATCTATTAATTACTGTTGTAATTTAATTGTATTTGAATTTGGTTTTATATTGATGTACGATATAAATCGTACATAATCCAGAGTTGCATTGTGTGAGTTTTGCAGTCCCCAACCTTTCCAATTTGACAGCCCAGCCCGGCAAGGATGTGTGTGGGTGAGTGGCAGGCGCACATACGCCCATGCACAACTCCATTTGTGCTAGTGGTGTTCAATTGCGCCCTCCACTCATGCAAATGGAGCTTTGCATAACAGTGGAAAGTGCTTGTGCTCATGTGTGAAGCTCCACTCACACGAGTAGCAGGCACTTGTGTGTGAAATGCCACTTGTGCGAGTGGAGAGTGCTTGAAAGGAGAATGCTTGTGCTGGCACGTGAATGAAGCTTCGTGTGAGTGCAAGTGGCCTCCACTCACACAAGTGGAGCTTCATGTCTGCTTGCCCATTTCTTCTGTGGCCCTCTTTCAAACAGGCCACAGCCCAGTAGTGGGCTGCAGCCAGGGGGTTGGGGACCCTTGTGTTAAATAGTTAATACTTATTATTAAATTTGTTACCCCTTTCTTTCTGACTGATAACAATCTAACATTCAGTTTCTATAAATGAGTATTTACACAGTATTTAGATCAAGAATCTGATATCTGTCATAGGATCCATGCATCAGCCGAACCTTTGTGAGGAGGACAGAATGTCACTCCACTTTGCAAATATGAATTATATAAGCAAAAAAGACAAATCTATATATGAGATGGCTTATTGATTACAAAAAAATGTGAATAGTGAATGCCTGGCAGCAGATAATGGAATAAAAGGAAAGTAGCATGAGAATATAACATGTAAAAGAGCCAGTGTGATGGTATCTTGGCAGACTCTGATTAAACTTCCCACCCAGCCAAGAAACTATTTCCAGACCAGTCACTGCCTGTACTTATAGAATGAATTTGTCCCTGGTTAATTGAATTATGGTTTATCAATCACCACAATTTTCAATGTTTGCATGACTCATCTGCACTGTCAGCATCAGTGGTGAATTAGTCACAAAGGCTTGGTTATGAAGATAATATGGAGCACTATGAATTCTTGTCTTGAGGTCCTGAAGGAAAGGTAGTATATAATGCAGCATGTGAATAAATAAGCAATGGAGGTATTGCTTATTTATTAGGCATTATTAGGCATTTCTATATTTACTTATATAGGAAATCTAGATCTGATAGGGCAGATTGGAAATATCACATATAAACAAACTTGAACTGTGTAAAGACCAATAAATAGAGCCAACATAGGAAAAATGATGCTGAGAAGGCTGCCCTTTTCTAGGTCTGTTAAATTTGTTTTCCCACAAGCTTCCTCCTAAATTTGCTATTATTCAAGTCTTATATCCTGCAACAATAGGAAGGAGTGTATTCCTGGTTCCTTAAGAAATGTTTGGCTCTCTTTTGTGTGTGTGTAAGCTGAAGTTTCTAATCCCACTGATTTAGGGGAGGAGTGAGACTTCTACTACTATGGTATCCTCATCCCTTATTGATTCACCCAGAGCTTTAAACAGAGGCTATACCCACGAAGAAATGCTATATATTGTGATTGGCAATCTTCTCTTTTGCTTATTTCCCATTTTGGACAGGAAGCTACATCATACTTTTCCAAACTGATTTACTCTAGATGGATTAGACCCCAAAGTTTAGCATGCTGGCTATGGATGATAAGAATGATAATCTAACACATCTGGAAGCAATCAGGTGGGGGAGACTGGTATATAGATATGTAACATTTATAACAGTGACAGGGAATTCTTTTTTGTCCAGTGGCTTGCACTTTTAAAATTGTTATTATTATTATTATTGGCAACTAAGGGCTGCTAAGGGTGTGGCAGCAATAGAATGATGTCAGTTATTGGGCAGGTCCAGAATTATAAACTATTGTTCTCCATGGGAGATTATGCTGTTTTGTTTTGTTTTTTTTCCTTTCAATTCTCAGACTACTTGGACAGGTCCCTGCCGTTTTCTTGGCCAAATTTCTCAGAAGTGGTTTGCCATTGCCTTCTTCCTAGGGCAGGGGTTCTCAACCTTGGCAACTTTAAGACTTGTGGACTTCAATTCCCAGAATTCCTCAGCCAGCAAAGCTGGCTGAGGAATTCTGGGAGTTGAAGTCCACAAGTCTTAAAGTTGCCAAGGTTGAGAACCCCTGTCCTAGGGCTAAGAGAGAATGATTGGCCCAAGGTCACCCAGCTGACTTTATGTCCAAGGCAGTACTAGAACTCATAGTTTCCTGATTAATAGCACAATGCCTTAACAATTACACCAAACTGGCTGTCATTTATAATAGTTAAATGTATACTAATCCTAATGGAGCTTACTATTCCTATTTCCTGTATTCTACTTTATTTTGTATAATAAAAAACAGCATATATGGGGGAAATGATCACGGTAAAATATACTACATTTCATAAATTATTACAATTAAAATTTATAGTTATACAGTAATTATACTCAAAATATAATTGCTAGAATTTAAATAGAAACCCAACAAATGTAATCTTGAAGGGGAACACTTTGATGAGGTAAACCAAACAGGGTAGTCCTTCAAATGGTTGATGGCTTCAAAGAGGTGTAGACCTAGAAAGCAATCTCAGAAGAAGACAATGGCAAACAATTTCTAAGTAATACAATTACTAAGAAGCTGCATTAACATGTCCATGAGGTTCTCAGAAATCCCGTTCAACTTAAAGAAAGGCTTTAATCCCAAATAGGAAGCCACAGCCTCAATTCATAAACACTTTGCATAGTCACAGTCTTTCAATTCTGATGAAATACATTGGATTTTCCTATGGCTGCCTTACTTATTTCCATTTCAAATGCAATACTGTTTCCTCCCCTCCCATAAGAGAAGGACAGTGGATCTCTATGTGGCACCATTACCACCATTTCTCCCCAAAGGCAGGGCATTCTCTGCTTTATCAGGTCATTGCAGATTTATACCAAACATCTGAAAGGGTAAAGAGGTTTTCTCCCCAGTGGAGGCTTATCAGACTTCTGAGCCTTTGGATGCAGCTTTGTTTTAGTTCATGTTCCAATTAAAGATGGAAATGACATTCAAGTGAACAATTGCTAATTCTCAGAAGATTATCTGAGCCTGGCAGCTGCCTCAGTGCCTCTTCAGAGCACGATGTGCAAGGCAGGCCTCTTGATTTCTCTAACGGGCAAATCTTTGGCATGAAAAGTCATGGGTGGTCTCTCTTTTCTCCTTCTCCAGAGAAAAGAGAAACAAGGAAGAATTATAGCTGGAAGCCCATTTACTATGCTTGCTATTTGGCTACTACACTGACAACTTTATCATCCCCAGCCTGGTATCCTTCCTTGAGGATCCGGAGATATGCACATTGGTAAAGGCCAAAGTAAAGTATTCCAGAAAAGCCAGCATACTCTCTGGTTTCAAATCTATAGTGACACTAATCTTCGCACTACATAACAAGGGTTAAAAAAAAGTATGGCATGATCAGAGAGTCAGATTGGTGTAGTGGATAAGGCAATAGGCTAAAAACCAAGTTAGTGGGAGTTCTAATCCTGCCTTGGGCACTCCCCCACAGCCCTAGGAAAAAGACAATGGCAAACCACTTTTGATAATGTTGCCAAGAAAACTGTGGACTTGTTCAAACAGTTCCAGGAGTCAATGCTTATTTGAAATATACTCCTTCCCTCACAGAGAAAAGGCTTTATTAGGACCAGCCAGGAAAGCACTGTTCCTATGAGACACCTGAAGTTCAAAAGAGATCTAGCCTTTTCAAAGAATATCTATAGTTGTCTACTTATCTTAGAGGTTTGGCCAACACATCTGGTTGTACCAGCTCAGGAAAAGATGCATTGTTCTTTCAGATAATGGAAATCTGCCTCAGCAGAAATGGAGAAGAAAGGGAAAAAATACACAGCCCAACCTATTTGTCCTCCATGCAATGAACTCAGTAGGTATTAGGAGGTTCAAGAAAGTCAAGATGGCAGCCCTGACCACACAGCTGGACGAGGGCAAGGCTTCAATCACATGATTGTAGCTGTCATCTTGACTTTGTTAACTCCCCTGTGGATGCTCTGTTGCAAAGAAATACTACTGAATGGTCCAGAGTTTAGCTGCATTTTGTCCATCACCTGGAGTTACCTGCGTTGCTCACTTTATACTAACCAAGTGAAATGTTGAAGATCTCAGAAGCTGCAGCATTTCTCCAAAGGCAGACCCTTGTGGTTTCCTTTCTCCAAATTCAGTGCTTTAGCCTATCAGGGTTTCTTGTGAAGTTAAAAGAGACAACGATCTCTTCCTCACTGACTGCTCTTCCTCACCACTGTGATGTCTCTTCCCAGCATCTTTTTATCATCAGAGGCATCCAGAAAAGCTTCAGAAAAAGGTATGAAGACATTATAAATCCTCTAATCTGCTTTTTTTCTCCTCCACTGAAGGATATTTTTATCATTTTGAGAAACAATAGATTTATGCATTGTTGACTTGAACAACTTATTAAAATGCATGATTCTATTATCACTTAGTATCTCCTGTGAAACCAGGGAATACTGGTTTGTTCAGCAAATCATGGTTAGGCCCATCATGGCTTTGCATGTTGCATAAACATGGAAGCCTGTGCTCTGCTATCATTTCTAGAAAATGCGGTAGCTCTCTCTAGTCCCATGACCAATATAGGTAAGCTGTCAGTCCCAATAAATATTCCATTTACAGAAATTTATTTATTTTTCTTTGTCTTTCTCAATCTAGAAGTAGTCAAAAGATTATGTTGCATGACAATGATAGGACTTGTAGTCCATCATGTCTGGAGGGGAAAACTGATGTACATATAAAATAATATAAATGTGATTGTAATCAATAGTTTTACTTTGTTCATTGCCAGAGTCTTTTACTCTTTACTTTTAATCCATTACCCTTTGAGTGAAAAGGTGCCCATGATAATCTGTTAACAGCTTTTAAAAGCTCTTTGAAATATAGGTGCTTATAAAAAATGCAAATGGCAATGATGACCCAAAATTTACTTTCTATCAATAGATAAGAAGCAGGGGAATCAACTGGCAAGTCCCGCAGTGGTTGTACTCTGGACTGAGTGATCCATCTCTGTTGTAGCCCTGTGGCCAATGGGTGAGGGGGAGCAGCAAAGCCAGAGGAAGCAACTTATTGATTTGCTCATCATGCCCTACCTAAGGAAGACAGCATCACTGGGCACTGAATCAAAAGAAAGGCACTAGAATCATATATATTCTCTTTGGAAATATTGTATTTTTCCTGTATGCAAATCAATCAATGCATGAATTGACTAAAATTCATATGATGAATGGGTTGCAATACACAGGCAGGAATCAATGAAAGATGAATCACTGACCCCACCTCTTCTGCTAATCTATTTTATCAACTTTTTCATGACCTCATCTCCAGTTATCTCCTCCACCCTATTTTTCTTATCTCACTTTTTCTAAGATATTGATTTATACATAGATACAATAACAAAAATTCAGCATTATTTTGAAGACGGGTTGGAAATAATTGAGCCTAGGTCCCAGAAGTAGGAACTGGGTGGCCATTTGCACGGGTAGCGGGGCTGGCTGAAAGGCTTTGCAGGAGCCTGCCCGGGGAGAGGGAAGCTTGGACAGCTGCTTCCGGTTTTGGGCACGGCGGGCATGGATGGGGCAGAAGGAAAGAAAGGAGGAGGAAAGAAAGGAGGTGGGGGTGATTGCTGTTGCTGTTGCTGTTGCTGGTGTCGGAGGGAGACCAGGTGAAGTTGAAGAGGGATTTGAGGTTTTATCTGATCCCTTTCTGTGAAGGAGAGGGAAGGAGAAAGTGAGAGAGAGTGAGAAGGTGGAATTTTATTGCTTTCTTTCGCAGGGGGAATATCCCAAGTGGAGGCAAGAGAGAGAGTGAGGAGAGAGAAAGTTGCTGGGGTTGTTAATTCAGATTTTAACAATAAAGGAAAGGGGGGAGGGGTTTTGACACCGATGAGACCTGAGACTGAGAGCGACAACAGAAGAGAAGGAGAAGCTGGTCGTTACTGCTTTGGAGACCAGCGGCCATCCGAACTTTGATTATTGTTACTTGTGCAAGTTATAGACATTGTGGGGAGTTGCCCTTGTGGGGCGAGCTGTTACTGCAGAACGCTGACTACCTTCGTTTGTGTTTCTATCGCTGCCTGGAGCTGGGCTTTTCCCCACCCCACTTGTTTTCAAACGGTCACTGTGAAATCATTGACTATTGCTGCTATGACTGCCTGGGGTTGTTAAACACCGTCACACATTGACTATCGGGGCTAGGGGCTGGTCATCTTTGTTCCTGAAAGCCCCCCCCCCTTTGACGATGAGAGTCTGCCACCTCCTCACTTCACGTGAGCTTCTGCTAGAAAGGACACTTTACTAACACCTTGAGAACACGATGGAGGAGAGCAGGGACTGGGCGGGCTTGGGCTTTGATAGCCTCTGAGGGGGTAATGCTACACACATATCTGAAAAAGAAAACAAAACACAATAAAGCTTTGCCTCACCTCTTCTCTTGATTCCTAACCTTCAGTTGCTATAGTAAGCCCTATAAAGAAATTGCTAGTTAGTGTTTATGAACTACTAATGGCACCTAATAAGTCTCTGAGTGAACCAAAACTCTGGACTTAATCAGCCCTTAATCAAGATTTTCTATTCCTATTTCCTATTCCTAAAATAATATTGCTTTGCCCATTTGGTATCACTGTCCCGGCACCATCTTGACTTTTCTGAACACCCACAATGCCCCTGGCAGACAGTCAGTCACTGATGTAGAATGCAGAATGATTAATGTTCAGCCTGCTAGTCTCGTTGCTTATGAGTTGTGTTCTTTAACTGGGCAGAGTGTTTGATAAACTCAGATTTAGATGTTTTAAACAAAGTTAATGCCTGTGTGGTTTCCAGAACAAAGATTTCCAAATCCCACTGCCACAATATAATTATTTTTAATTCTCCTTGCCACTCCATGCTTGTAACCAAAGCAGAATATTCTTTTAATTACAAGGTACCGATTGACCATATAAGTGTTTTGTAATCAGAAGCTGTTATCTAGTTACTATCTGCCCAGTCCACTAGAGATTGTTGTGGAAGACAAGTAATTGATCTTTGATTTTTCTCTTTCTCCCTCTTCTAATTTCCTGATAGTTATACGGCAACTCTGCAGATAATTGCAACCACATCTCTGGGAGTATGCAGTTTCTATGCCTTGCACTGATACTGTTTTCTTTACTTTTTAAACCCAGTAGTTACTCATTTGGCAGCAGCTTGTAATTATAGAGTCAGAAATAACTACCTAGATCAAAGGCACTTTAAGGGTAAGCAAAGAAACAAAATTCTTTGCAGACCTGTGACGTGCTATGGCCCAGACAGCATTTTCAAGGTATGTTCAACCCTCACCCAAATAAAACAACTGGCTCCATTCCCCAAAGAATACCAAAAGTGAGGGGGGGAAGGACCTTTAAGCTCCTATCTTCCTCCTGCCCACACTGATCAAATTCTTTAGGAATTTCAGCTTTGCCTTTCACATCTAGCAATTATGTTCAAGTTTCAGGATGTTTAATGTATTAACATGAGGATAGAATTACAGAGTTCATGCCTGAGAGCTCCCAATAACTTGCTTCAAAATTCATTTGCTACTATTTGGCTAGAATCCTATCTATAATTAGGGAATGATGAACTATTTTACGGGAGTAATCTATGAGAATAATTTATTCTAGTTTTTTTAAAAAGTGAGTTATAAAGGAATACAGCTGTAACCATTTATGATGGCCAAAACCATAGACCCCAACTGAAGGAGCAAACTTTGATATCTGGAGCCTGATCCACCCTGGAAGATTTTGGGGCATTCTTCTACCAAAAGAATACAATACATGTTTCACACACACACACACACACACACACACACACACACACACACACACACACACACACACACACACACACAAGATGTTTGGTTGAAATGTTAGAAAAGGTGATTAGATACTGAAAGTGGTGGAACTTGTCTTGAGAAAGAAAGAGAAGTCATTTCTTTATATAGTTTTTCTTTTATGTCGCTATACTTTTCTTTTTTTTTCTGTACTTTTCATTTTTATTTTTTTTCTTAATTTTCATTAGTTTTTATATTTCTATTACCGTAATAAAAATTATATATATATATGTTTTCTGAGGTTTTCACATACATATACATACACATACATACACACATACATACATATACATACACATACATACATACATACATATTTAAACTACAATAAAATCACTGAACTCCAGGATAAATAAAAAACAAACTGTTTAATACTACTTAGCCTTCATCAGTCCCCTGCTCGTCAGAGTAAAGCCGGTGGTCAGAAGACCTGCTTATACAGCCAGCTGTTTTAGCTGTCTGGTCATAGTATTAAACAGTGATTTTATTGTACTTTTAATATGAATATGTATGTATGTATGTGTATGTGTATGTATATATGTGTATATATATATAATTTTTATTAATTATATTATATAATTATATCTTATCTACAAAGAAATCTTTAAAGCCTCATCATTCAGTCCTTGACAAGAGAAACCCATTAAGAGCTACTAAAAAGAATATCACATATATTTTAACATTGATCAAATAATCCAACTTTATATTCCTTCTTTTTATTTTTAAAAATCTTGGTGTTTATTTCCTTTTAAAAAATGCCTAAAAGCTGATTTCTTTTCATTTCCTATTTCTCTTTATCCTTATCTAAATTTAATTTCAAAAATTTAACACATTTCTTTTGTAAGCCCAGGATAAGAAAGTTGTCCAAGTCACTCTTCTGAATTATTATTTGTATGCCCCTTTTAAGACATCAGCCAGTGTCATTTGTAAATCTCGTGTAACATCTTTTTCCTTATCTCTTGCATCTTGTCATTTTTAAATCCGTATCCAAAACAGATTCTCATTTATATCCTTTTCTGCCTCATCTTTTAAACTAATTTTTATGGTGACAGAAATTCTTAAAAGAAATTTCTGTGTGCATTGTTGCCAAATATCCCTGAGTTCTTTGAATTCTTTGAAAATTAAACTACTTTTCTCCACTTTGTATTAATGAGTCTCTTCTCCTTTAATTATAATATTTAGTTCTTTCTGTCTGCCTCTAGCCTTCAAAGTCTCTTCTTATTATATTTATGTCTAATCCACAACATTTTCCCATGAGATGATTTCTTAATATTTAGATTCAAAATCTTCATATATTTTAATAGAATTTTAAAGAACCTTCAGGAAGGATTCTTATAAGCAGTTTCAAAATCTTATTTCCAATCCATCTGGTCCCTTATTCCATTTAAAACTTTCCAAAAACAATTTTCTAATTCCTGTTTGTTTTCTTTTTTTCCATTAAAATGAAATTTTGTTGCATACAGCTCTCAAAGGGTCACCACCTCTGATATACACCACATAAATATGACAAAAATAAATAAATATAGAATTATGCATATGCCCACATATATTATATGACCCAGAGAGACAACACAGTGTCTAGTTTGGATTATGTATACATGTGCATGGTGCAAAAAACAAATCTTGCAAGTTTACCAGACGGATGGCATAGGGAACAAAGCTATTACAGAATCGGGTAGTCCTGCTAGAAATACTTTGAAACCTCCTCCCAGAGGGGAGCAACAGAAACAGACCATAAAGTGCGTGTGTGGGGTCTCTAACAATGCTTTGAGCTCTAAGCACATAGTGCTTATAAGCAGCAACCTGAATACTAGGAAGCGAGCTTCCTATGATCTTCTCGGCTGTCCTTACCAATCTCTGTATGGACTTTCTATCTGAGGCACTGCTGCCACCAAACCAGACAGTGATGCAGTTTGTTAAAATGCTCTCAACTGTGCCTCTTTAAAAAGTGGCCAGGACAGAAGAAGAAAGATGTGCTCTCCTCATCCGATGCAGGAAATGCAGACGCTGGTTTGCACGCTTCACTAAGGATGAGGTGTGGAGAGACCAATTCAGATTGTTAGTTATCTGCACCCCCAGATACTTAATACTGTTGACCACCTCTATAGCTGCATCCTTGATACTGAGTAGAGTATGACTATGCTGGCAATTTCTAAGAGAGCAAGTGGGTAAACCTTGTGTCCGTTTGGAGGCTTTGAACTGCAGCTTGGGCAAAGCTTCCTCTCCTATTTTCCAGAAGTCTAAAACCTACCAAAGACCATTGTTTTATACAGTGGGGAACATTAGTATGGTGCACTATGGCCGATCCAAGGCCCTCCCCTTTATCCAGAAAGGAATTTCAAGGTGCCAATTCATTTGTCAACTCCTTGCTCTGTCACAGTTGTTGACTCCACTAAAAGCAAAGCCATCTTCAATCTGCCATTGCTTCCCCAGAAGTATCAAAATCTTGTAAACTTGAAGATTAATTGCTTTAAACAGATGTTCACTTTCTCAGTGTTTGAAAATCACTTTCATAAGGTGGGTAAAAAGTTACGGTAATCTTTGGGGAAAAAAAGAGTAGAGAATAAAAACTAAAACAATATTACACTAAGTAGACTCTATTCCAGTACATAAAAGGGAGATGCAATGTTCAGGAATAAATGCTAATTTTGGCGATTATTCTGGTTTAAATACTTTACTATTGTCACATTTGCTTTCTTTTGTTTTTGAATGTATATTCTTAATTCTTCAAATTCAGAGAAATGGAGTATTGTAAAAAAGAGACAGGTGTAAGGGGGGGGGAATCCAAGATACATTCCTGGATTTTCTCACTGTTCCATGTATGCTCTCAAGGTCTATTCTGCTTAAAATAATTGTAGAGAAGTGTTCATCCTTTAAACCAGTGGTTCTCAACCTGTGGTCCTCTGACCCCTGGGGGGGCACGATGTCCTCAAAGGGGGTCTGTAAAGGCTTGAAGAAATGTTATGATTTAAATCTCGAGTTAAATCTCAGTGATCTGTGACCATGGTCCATGGTCACAAAAGGTATTTAAAGGGAGTCCATGGTGAAGAAAAGGTTGAGAACTACTGCTCTAAACAATCTTTCTGAATCTATTGCTTGTCAGCTACCTCAATAACTCTAGCCAGCATGGCTCTCAGTTGTAGCTCAACACATCCCAAAAGTACCAATTTTGGAAAGGCTACTCTATTTCACTTCATAGTGTGAGTAGAGGTAGATGGAGAATATGCAACTGAGAGTGGGGAATAAGGCATTCATCTTTCTGAAGACTATAGAACACACATGGTGCTCAATAAAACAAAATAAAACTGTGCAAAGAGGGATCCAGAAAGGTAACATGTCCACCTGTGAACCATTCACAGAAGCAAGAAGTCACCATGCTGCTTGCCTCTGCTCATGTAACGCTTTGGCATTCAGCTTGCAAATAAATGCCGAATAGAATCCTCCTCTTAATTGTAGCTTTTGGCCATTTCAGCCATGATGCAACCACAGCAGGGATTCATGGTCAGTTTAAAGAGATGACTGATGGCGTGGGCAAGGAAGAGAAGGCTGGAGGCAACAGCTACTTCAGGGATTATTAATGAGCAGCGAATGAGGGGAAATGCAGAGATCAATTGAAACAAAAGAGTTCAATAGTAAAAAGAAACATTCACAGGATAATGAGAGTCCATTTTTCCATCTCAACTATCTATCGGAAATACATCCTGTTAAACATTCATCCATTATCTTGCATTGCAAATGCATTAAAGGAATGAGGAATTATCCATCAAATATATTGAGACCAAATGCTCTCCCTCCTATAGCCTCTCTTTAGAGATCTGCTTCAAAAAAAAAAAAAGCAGCTTAATCAACTACATTTTGTGCTAGAAGCACTACAAATGACAAAATCAGAGAGCTCCCCATAAAGGGATTCTCCATGGAGGAGTTCAGTTCTGCATGACGTTAAGCATACTATGAATTCAGTTTCCTCTTTGCTAAGCAAATCTGGTTTATGGACTTTCTTCTCCCAAAATAATCCAACAAACTAATTACAGATCCATGAGAGAAGTGCAATACAGGTAGTCCTCAACTTACAAAAGTTATCTATCTCGTTCTTTGGAATTCTGCTGTTTTATTATTACTTTATTATTATTATTATTAATCCAGATCTATTGAGTGTCTCTCCCCAAGCCAGCAAAATAACCCATATGGACTTAGGAACAAGGGAGCAAGAGAGCAATGTACGAAGCCACAGGGCATAGAGAGAGCCCCTGAATCTACAACCTGAAGCAAATAGGCAGCAAAATAATACATATTTAATGTTTACTATAGAATGGAAAATCCTCATTCAGCAAACTTGTTTTCTACATGTACAGCGCACTCATTTCTCATGCAGAACAGGCTTCTGTCAGCATGTATCACGAAACATTGGCTGCCAATTGGTCTCCGAATGCAATTCAAAGTGTTGGTTATGACCTATAAAGCCCTACATGGCATCGGACCAGGTTACTTACGGGACCGTCTGCTGCCTCATGAAACCCAGCGACCGGTTAGGGTCCACAGAGTCGGCCTTCTCCAGGTCCTGTCAGCTAGACAGTGTCGCCTGGCGGGGCCTAGGGGAAGAGCCTTCTCTGTTGCGGCCCCGGCCCTCTGGAATCAACTCCCCCTGGAGATCCGTATTGCCCCCACCCTCTCCGCCTTTTGCAAATTACTGAAGACACATCTTTGCCGACAGGCCTGGGGCAGTTAACACCTTGCCCCAGCCAGTGTATGTTTGTTGCATGTCTGTTTGGATGATTGGTTTTTGATTGAGGGGTTTTTGAGGGGTTTTTATAATGTGTTTTAATGTTAGATTTCTATCCATGTTGTGAACCGCCCTGAGTTTCTGGAATAGGGCGGCATAGAAATCCAATTAAACAATAAATAATAATAATAATATATATGAATGACTTGTAACTATCAACTCAAAAATGCTGAATGAATTTTTGTAAAACTAGATATAACAGGAAATATTCACTCTGTCCATTTTATAAAAGACTACAATTCCAATAGCTCACAATTATATCCAGCAGAAACTTGACTATTTCAAATTCTGTTTAAAGATATATTAAAAAAATTAGAGCTCCAATTTGGGGATTAACATATGAAATATGAAGAGTCTAGTAACAACATTAAATGGGGGAGAACCAGAGCACACTCCTACGGTAGCACAATCACTTGTGGTTTCATTGCAATACAATGCAGTGGGCGGTTTCACACCTTGTACCAAGCCATAATATGATTTGTTTAGCTTTGGTGTAATGTGTTGCATAAATCCAGTCATTAGAATTTGTAAACCATAATTAATGCAATGTGTGACCTCACCAAATTATCATTAATTCAACACCCCCATGAGTACAGCCAGTCTCTCATATGTATTTATTATTGCTCTTATCTACAAAAATATCCCAGGCCAAATACAATAATTTAAATATTAAAATACAATTATTTCTGTATTCTACCTCAATGCCCCCAAAGTATCTGATAAATTGACTCCATGCTGAGTGATCTGATCACATGGAATTCACCTTTTGTTCCCCAAAGAGCCTTTCCCAGATAATCCCATTTCTACAAAAGCAGAGTTGAGAATGAGACTGCAGTATTAGAATTCTATCAAGTATTGCTTGAATAGTGGGTTTAGTCTTTAGATAATGCCAGATTTGCTGACTAGACTGAAGATGTCAGAACGGAATAAAGCACTCTACAAAAAGGCTAGCTTTTATTTACGCCATTCCCAATATTTATAAAATAGAAGAAAAGGGTCAGAGGAAGAAGGAAAGAGGATGAACAGTAGGGGCCTGCCTATAAACATGTAAGGAGGAGACCAAGTTGATCTCTTTCCAACAATCCTCTTTATAAAGAAGATGTGATGAAACCCAACTGCTTATTGAAGGAAGTAATGCATAATTAATTTAGCTAAACTGATTGTATGGATTTTATTTGGAATTCTCGCTGGTCCATTTCTCCTTTCCTTGTTATCTCTATATTTTCCTCTCGATAACTTTCTTTTATATCCAGAGGTTAGGCTGCATTGGTTTTAGAAGGAAATTTCTCATTAATACTTTCTCCACATTTAAGTCTGCCTGATTACCAAGCTATCCTTTGTATTTCAAGATTGCTACCAGATTTGCTCTGAATGTTTGGTTTTTGAGCAGGAAAATCCAAAGCAGGTCCTTTTCTTTTGTCTATAGTTAGGCTAAAGGAAGAAATCCTGGGTAGAAGATTCAACATGACAGGTGGCAGTCTAGCATAAGGGGAACCCTTAAGAAGTTTAAATTACTCCCCCCCCCACACACACATACACCTTTTCAGGTTGGTAACAAAGAAATATGAAATTATGAAGAAACAAATCCACTAACATGTTAGAAAGACTTGCTGAAGAAAATTAAAGGTCTTAATAGTCTTCATTTTGTTTCTCATGGTGGCTAGCCAGTACCTATGGAAATCTGACAAACAGGAAATGAGCACAGTAACATTTTATTAAATAGCATTATTTATACATGATTACATTGCATAAGCAAAGAACCAAAGGTTTGGGTGAGCCTATATTACTATATATCATATGGCTACATTCACTTCATCAGAATGGCTAACCAAGCTGTGTGAATACGCTTCAATGTGCAAAATTTCCTACTTTAAAAGTAAAACTGACAGAATTTAAATCAGATTGGAAACCATTTCTAATGTAACTACATGGATCGCTCTCTCTGTCTGTCTCTCTTTGGACACTTTGCAGGAAAAAACTAAACAAAGTACAGAAAGGAACATAAAAAAAGAATTAAAGAATATAACACATGAATTCATACCACATTAAAAATTTGGGTTTCTAGGGCATGGTCTACTATTCGGCTGGCATGCATATTTGGTGTACGACAAAAAGGCTGACAAGAACTTCAGGGAGAACCCACTACGAACCCCGTTGTTGTGGTCTGGAGGAAATATAAGTACCTTCTACACGATAAGATCCCCATCTGGACGATCCCCGGACACGCAATAGGGGACATAAACATATCTCAAGGGCAGGAAGTGGTGCCCTACAGTAAACTTGTATCGGAAGAAGAAAATGGGTTCTCTTTAAAGCCTCCAACAACGCTAGCAGATGAAGGAATAGGAGGTACCTGGCTATCATATCTGCAACTGTAGTCTAGGTGGCAAAAAGACAGGAAGAAGGGCTTATCCCTGACAGATGAGAATTTAATTGAACAGATTAGAGAGCAGGGGATCATGCATATCAAACGAGTGTACGGTGTTCTGATAGAAATGGACTCGGAAACTGTGGTAGTCAAGAACTGTATGGTAAAGTGGGAACAAGATTTTGGGCATTCTATCACGATGGAAACGTGGGAGGAAATCTGGGTGAGAAATGTAGTATTTACGAAAGCGCAACAGCTAAGGGAAAACTTCTACAAGATGTTCTATAGGTGGCATCTAGACCCGAAAAAACTATCATACATCTATCCAGACACCCAACCTAAATGTTGGAGGTGTGGTAATGGGGAGGCTACATATTTTCATGTATGGTTGACATGTAGAAAAATTAAAGCCTTCTTGAGGAAGATATGGTGGACACTCCAAACCATTTTGAAAAAGCGTATTGAATTTCTACCTCAGTTTTTTTTGTTAGGGATCATAAAAGATTGCACTATCACAGAGACGAACTTATTTCTGAATTTGATCACAGCAGCTAGATTGTTGGTGGGACAATACTGGAAGAATCCAGAAATACCACCTATGGAAGAATGGACTTTGAAAGTAATAAATTTGGCAGAAATGGCGAAAATATCGGCATATTTGAAGGATCGCTCAAATGAACAATATATGACAGACTGGAAACAGTGGATAGACTATATACAAGAGAAGCACCAGTCAAAGAAAATGTATCTGGCGTATAGTTGAGGCTTGACGTGAGGAGTGAAGAACCTTTACCAAATCCGACATATACAAGGACTAATACTTACTGTGGTATTTTATGATCTATGATGAACGCTTCCTAATATGATATTATGATTAATGTTGATTGCTTTAATAAAAAAAATTTAATAAAAAAATTGGGTTTCTATACCCATAAAATCTCTATTTCTATTTTATAGGGTTTCTAAATTAGAACTGTTGAAGTAGTATGGATAGAATCTATTGTAGTTCATAATTTTATTGTATTCTGTGATTTATATTGTGCTGGCCATGGTTCCTGATATTGATGTTTTGTTTACAACTGAACAGTGATTTCCAGGCTTTTAATGATATAATATAACCAATTATTCACAATCAACAAATTTTGCTGGAATATTATAACACTTGTGGCAATCCTTTATTCATTTGTATTTTACTCTTTCTTCCCTTTTCTTCATCTATTTGCTTTGTTTGACATGTTTAATAAAATATTTTTTAAAAAGGAATATTTTTTCCCAAAACTTCTGAATTTGGAAAAAAAATTGTTAGATTATTAGATTTCTGCAATCAAGCAGCTCTGAGTGGTTTACAATAAATACAGTAACTGTAGTTCAATAATAATAGGAATATAAAAAGAGTATTCATACTTGTCTTAATATCAGAGTACAAAAGCACTAGGACACAATCCTAACTATTTAAAAAATATCTCAGCACCAAGCCATGTAGGACTTTTTAAGTAAAACACAGCACTTTTAATTTCATCCAGAAATTTCTTGACCAATCTTTCATTTATAGATTTGACCTTTTATTGACAACTATTGCTCCATATTTCTGTCCATTCTGTTTTACAGTAGAACCAGTCAGGAGGAGAGTGAGATCGATTGTCAGAGATCCACAATATTAAAAAGATCAACAATATTAAAATAACCTCATTATGAAATCACTATTTAAATCTAATATTCCAGGTTTGTGCTGGAAAGGATTCAAAGGATTCAAATGAAGAAGGAAAGGTATTCTAAACATTTTGCCATGAGTTAGAAGCTCTTGTTCTTCCCGGAATCTCCTCAGTAGTTTGAAAAAGACAGCCTATCAGCATCCCAAAGCAATTTAAATGTGGTCAAAGTGTACAAGAATGTAAAAAGAATCATTGTGATGGCAGATGAAGGCAATTTGCCAGTAGCAATTAACCAAAAAGAATGAGATTATTTCAGTCATCTAGTGAACAGCAAGTAATAGTCAAGAGCGAAATTGATAGGCTGAAGCAAGTGACTCTCGGCTGATGCATTTGATTAGCACACGTATTTTTTAAAAAAATCTTGCTTCAGAGTAAACATTCGAACACCAATATTCCTATTTAACCCTTTCCTTTTGCTGAAGGAAGAACTGATTTTATGTTCCTCTCCTGCCAGTATTGCCTGTGGGAAAAGCATCCCCCCCCCAAGTTATCCACTTTGATAGCAGAAGAAACATCCTATCCTGCTTGTATCCCTGTAGAATTAATGTACACTTAGATAGTAAATAACAATCTGGTGATGAACAGGGTCTACAGTCAGAGATAAATGAGCTTCCATTCTTTATGCTGAGCTGTGCAAAAGAAATGGAAAGAGACTCTCAAGAAAATGAGACAAGAGAAATAGTACAAAGCAAAGAACCCACTTCAATTTATTGACAAGGGCAGCATCTTTCATGAAAAAAATATCCATGTCTGTAGGGAAGACTGCTAGTAATTATGGTTCATATTGAAAGGATTCGGGGAGGTCTGCAGTAAAATGAGATGGCAAATGACTATTTCTCCGCATTTGGCCTTGTGGGCCAGACTGTAAATCCAGGTTTAAATCAGAGGGTTTCCCAGTTGATACTTTAAGAATTCATTTCTAATTTCCCTGAAAGCTACTGCTGTGGCCTCTATTAGTAAACACACAGAAATGATTCTCTTCAGTTGAGTAGCTGCAATTGAATTCATGCAGTGCTAGATTAAATACTTTAACAAGTATTCTTACAAAAACACTGTTTGGAACATCTAAGCTCTAAGCACATCTATGAATGTGCCACATACAAAATTCCTTTCTTTCAAATGGTGAAATATGTACTGAAAAAAATTCATCATTCAGGAAATGAAGAAAAATGGAGATATTAATTATCTAGCCAGCGCCATTCAACCACTCTGGTTAAGCTTAACAGTATTGCTCATGCTTGCAGAAAGATCAAGTGAAGATGCTTCTTTCCTTCTAAGGATCAATTCCTTTTACTTCAAAAGGAATACTGTGTTATTTGGAAGTTCTTGGTCTTAGCCTTGTTCATAGCATGTGTCAAAAAATAAATCCAGTCTCCTATCAAATATGTAAGGTGCAAGGAAGTGGCAGCATCACTTCAAGTTCATATGTTCTGGAACTTTCTCATAAGGCTCTCATAAGTCAGTGAAAGAACATAGCTGATATAAGGGGAGGGGGAGGAGTCTCCAGTTAGAGATGTTCTCCAAACCTGGAATGATTGTGTTACTATTTTTAAAAAATCTAAACTTCAGTTTAAATAATAACATTCTTATGGAGGGAAAACGTGGCTGTACACTTAGTGACCTAATTAGTGCAACAGTCAAAAAAAGCCCAAGTCAATATGCATTTTAAAGCACAAATTCAGAAATCAAGAAACAGAATATTAGCAAGTATTACCTATCACATTACAAGAGACTTATTTTTTTAATAAATTTTATTGCTTTTAAATTGATAAGCAGAAAAAAAAAAAAGGGAAAACGCAGATATATATAGTGGCTAAAAATAAGTGAAGAAAAATACAATAGAAAAATATTTTAAAAATTAAAATATAGAGTATGTTGTTTACATCTATAGGCAATTCGTTCATAAGTAGGAAGTGTAATTAGGTCCCAATCCATTAAGTAAATAGAACCATACATTTATCTTTCTAATGTTGCAATATCAATTCCTGGGTGTGCAGCTAACGAGTAGGCTGATTGGTCACTCAACAGTGAGAAACTGGTGAAGCGGTCACAGCACCGCCTGCATTTTCTGCGCCGCATGAGAAAAGCACATCTTCCTTCCCCTGTCCTGACCACTTTCTACTGGGCAACAATCAAGAGCATCCTGTCATACAGCATCACAGTCTGGTTTGGAGGCATCACTGCTTCAGACAGGAAGGCGGTGCAGAGAGTGGTGAGAATGGCCGAAAAGATCATTGGCAGTTCCCTCCCTCCCATCCAGGACATAGCACAGAAGCGCTGCTTGAGCAGGGTCCGTAAGTTTATCTGGGACACTACACATCCTCTTCACAACCTGTTTTCCTTGTTACCTTCTGGGAGGAGGCTTCGTGGTATCCGAAGCAGAACATCCAGATTCAGCCATAGTTTCATTCCATACAGCATTAACCTTGTGAACTCTCAAGCTTCCTCCTTCCGTTATATATTCAAGATGGACAGTATTTAATATTTATTTGTTATGTATATGTAGGGGTGTAGGTCTATATACATATGTTGTATATAGTATGTTTAGGTGTGTGTCATGTATGTGTTTCACTTTGAGAATGGGCAACTAAATTTCATTTTTGATGTGTGCCATTGTGCCCTCTTATAATAAGGGCACAGAAAATCCATTAACGTTCTCCATTTGTCAAATTCCATGCACTAGGTATGTAATTCAAGTGAATATTATCCTCTGAAAATTTTAGCTTTAGTTGCACACATTTATATAGGCCATTACTATCTCCCAAAACTTAATAGATATAGGACATTGTAAAAACATGTGTTGTAAAGAAGCATTATCCTTATTAAATCTCCAATAAAATGCTCTGCTGGACAATCCTTTTCTATACAGACATCCAATAAATTCTAAATATTACCTTTTGTTGTGTAAGTTGTACTTTAAGGTCCATTGAGTCACTTGCTAATGGTAGAAGTCAGTATATTATGTTTTCTGCAGAAATAGATTTAAAAAGAAACATCAGCACTAAGAGTCATCCTAATTTACTATAGATTTGAATTTATTAAAAGTTAAAAAAACTTTTTTAAAAACAAAACAAAACAGTCTACCATCATTATTCAAGCCATCACTAAAAAGCAGGGAAAATAATATATATGCTTGCATATAAGTCCATTCATGGATAAGCTGACCCTCATAATATTTGTACGTTTTAATTGTCACAATTGGCTTATCTGTGGGTAACCCATGGATTATCCATTTTTCATGGTATTTGGTTTAAGAATTCAAGGCTCATTGTTCCAAACAATACTTTCTTGTCATCTTAGTTCATTTGGCAATAAAAAAATACAGTCTACTGGATAATCAATTCTTTTACATCTGGTTAGCATCCATGCTAACATTTTGGGAAAGTCACTAACAGCAAATTTTTCTCTATTTTCTAGTCTGCACCAAGTTGGGAATGCAACTTCCACACCATCACCCCAAATGCTGGTAGATCTGGTGAGTTAGTGACCCATCTCTCTCTCTCTCTCTCTCTCTTTAGGACATTAACTGTGATGATTTATCCGATGTAGAAAAGAGTGACAGACTTGTGCAAATTACCCAGCGGGAATGGGGGGGGCTGGATTCTGCACTTATTCAATCTGGAACAACTCTGACCTGCTGACAAAGGCAGAGTTATTTTTAAAAATCCACAAGTCAGCAGAAATCTCTCTCTCTTGCAGCTTTAGCTGCTGTTACTGCTACTGCTGCTGCTGCTGGTGGTCAAAATTAGCCAGGAAAACTGATGTTAGCCCAGCAGATAATAGTCTCAAAGGAGATATGTGAGAAATATTCTGAGAAATACCTCCTCTCTGCCTTATCCTTGCCTCTCAGGATGAGTTATCCTAGGAAGCAGGAGTATGCCATGCTACCTTCCCCCATAGGTTAATCCTGAGGGAGAGCCATCCCACCAAGATTGGGCTTTCTGAAGAACTAATGCCTGACTGCCCTCCAGTCCACTCTTCTGAGATTCCCAGCATTCTTCAAAGTAACATGTCTATAATGTGTCCCCCCCCCCCTTTTCCCTCCATGCTATCCAGCAGAATTGTTGCTTTCTGAGCAAGAAACCGAGAAGTTCAGGGGAAAAGATGTAGCTCAATGATAGACTTCATGCTGACATACAGAAGCCCTTATGAACAATTGTTAGCATCAACAGAGAGGCTGGGAAAGATTCTGATCTGATACTCAAGAAAAAGCATGGTGGCAAAACTCTCTCTCTCTCTCTCTCACACACACACACACATACAAACAGAGAGAGAGAGAGAGAGAGAGAGAGAGAGAGAGGGAGGGAGGGAGGGAGGGGAGCGAGAGGGAGGGAGGGAGGGGGAGAGAGAGAGGTTACTCATAGTTAACACATGCTCTTCACTGCCTTTTGTCATGGTTGATATGGATATCATCCAAACTACAGGAGGTAAAAAGTAAGAGAAGATCTATTATAAATGAAGACAGAGCTAAGTTTTTATTTGGAACTTTGGTTGGTGGATTTGTTCATTATTTTATGCCAGTTGTAGGAACTGTAACTGTGGCTTTGGTGCATTTTTCACCTCAAAATGGAAAGACATTGTGCTGCAGCCAACATTGTTTCCAACATACCTAGAGACTTCAGTTTGGAGAAGGCTGAAGTAAACCATGCCAAGATAGATGGATCACTGTTCTGATTCAGTATACTGAAAAATGATGTTTTAGAGGAGCCTGCTCATTGCACAGTAGCATAGCTTTTTAATATAATAATTTAAACATGCACTGTAGCATTCCAAACCAAATATGAGTAGACTTGCCAGATAACAATTGAATTTTACCCATTAGGTAAAGTGTCAATAAAGGAAAGGACCTTATTTAAATAACAAGTTTTCCCCAGTAATGTCAGAATACTTCCAAATGAACCAAGCATTTTGGCTTCTAACGCTTCTGATTCTTTAATATATTGCCAGGACTGTTATGTTTTGGCTGCTCAAGGCACCGTGAACATGAGGATATCTATTTATTTGTGAGTCCATAGCAGTCACCCAAAACCAGCAACCAATTAAAATATTCCCTTCTTAACCAAAACCTGAGCACAGAGAACAATTAGCCAGTCTGTGCTTACTTGGTCCATCTCATCAATGTCATGTCTCAAATTAAGTCTCTTCTGGAAGGAAGGAAGGAAGGAAGGAAGGAAGGAAGGAAGGAAGGAAGGAAGGAAGGAAGGAAGGGAGGGAGGGAGGGAGGGAGGGAGGGAGGGAGGGAGGGGCTGAGTTTATGTGGCAAAAATTGTTTTGCCTTCTGGTCTTCTTATGCTGACACAGCAGTTATACAGTACTTTATTTGGGATCGAGCCATTTGGAGTCAGAGGATCCCATGCAAGCTTTCTACAAGTCACCTCTTGAAACAACAGTGTACTTCCAGTTCTGTAGTGGCAATTGTTTTTAAAATTGCTTATTGGTAGTTAGAACATCACTTGGACAAAGATTTGAACAATTAGACCAATTGTAAGAATCTAGTTATCACATCAAGCAAGGAAAAGGCTCATCTTGGACCTCTATGGAATCTACACCTGCACATGGAAGAGCTCCAAATATTGGCTGGTCACAGCATGAAAAAATGGGGACTTTTTTAAAAAAAAAAATAGACCTAGATATTCAAGGAAATATTGTAAATTTTCAGTAACTCGAAAATAGGAATAAGTTTAGCATACAATAAAATTCTGAGTACCATGAACTGATCTGGCACTAAGAGTACCTACACACCATCTCATTGGACCTGTAATCCAAGGAGAGGAGAGGAAGTTGTTTGGAGCATGTGCTTTAAGACACAGTTCTCCCTTCCCTCCTTCCCCCCCTTTTTTTTCTTCTTTTAATCTGATTGTACCAGGCAAGCAGACAGAATTCAAAAGTCCCCAGAGTGGCCGCTTTTCTACATAAGTTACAGAAGGTCCTTGGACCTCCTGAGCAGCTGGTGTGAGCCTGTAATTACCATAATTAGCTTTGGGACTGTGTTCCATCCCAGTGCCAATTTTGTTTCTACAGTAACCAGACTGAAGTGTGTGTCAGCGTTTGCACGCACCCCAGCTGGAAAAAGCTCTTTTTACAATCAGAAAGATCATAAAAAAATGGGTGCCAGTGCCAAGCTCCAGGCTTCAAATACAATTTGAGCTCTGCAATATAGGACTGTACAAACTGCCTCCTCATTGAGCAAAAAATTGTTTTGAACTACCAGTCTCTACTATTCTCTTCATTTAAAGGCACAGTAGTGCACCAATTTCTGGTGGTCAGATTTTTTGAAAGTTGAAAACATGAAGTTGCTTGGTCAGTGGGCAGCCAGATAGATAGATAGATAGATAGATAGATAGATAGATAGATAGATAGATAGATAGATAGATAGATAGATAGATAGATAGATAGATAGATAGATAGATAGATAGATAGATAGATAGATAGATAGATAGATAGATAGATAGATAGATACATAGATACATAGATACATAGATACTTAGACAGAGACAGACAGACAGACAGACATGATAGATAATACTTAACATAATTACTTCTGAACAGCCCTCCCCAGTCTAGCCCTTTCTAAATGTAATGAACTGAATATTTGATATGCTGTTTGAGAAATTGGGGTTCAACACATCTGGAGGAGAAAAAGTTGAAAACTGTTGGCAGTAGAAGTATGGGAACAGAATATTTTATACAATGAAATAAATATGACCGCATCTTCTAACTGAAGATATCAGAGCTCTGCAGAACAGAAGTTTCTTAGCTCAGGAAGGATATTGTGTAGCTCAGTAGGATTCTCATTTTAAAAATGATTTGGTTTCTTTTGTCAGTTACTCAGCTATAAAAATACAAGCCAAAATTATAGTGCTAAAGGTGAGTGAGTTCCACCAAATCCAGCGGTCTTTCTGTGCTCTACATATGCATTATCTGTCAACCTTAAAAAGTAAACCAGATGAGCTAATTCTGCTTTTTTGTCAGGTTATATTAACAAAATCTTGCAAGTCTGAAAGTATTTCTCTTTCCCTCTTCACTTTGTAGCTGCAAAACTAGGGAGTCTCTTCTGAATCTCTTTCCCCACCCATATTCCTGCTGCAGGCTAAGGTAGCTTTTATGTAACTGTTCCCTCTGTAGCATCTCATTGACCTGCCTCTCAAGGTCATTCCCACATACCATTATATTATATGATGGACATAACACTGTCTTGTCACTTCCCAGCAGCAAAAATCAGTTGAACTGGTAGACAAATCTTCTGATCTGGGAATGGCACAGCCTAAACTACACATCTGGTTGGTTAAAGAGCTATCAAAAGTGATGGAAGGAAAGCCACAAAGCACCCACTTTGCAATGGCCCTGGTCCTCCAGTATCATGGCTTGTCTGACCCAGATTCCATCTGCCTGTTACGGCAGAGCCACCCCTGGCAGAAGCCTCACTTTTGTCGATTCCTTCATTGAAGCCCCTCTTCATGATTCCTCATTCATGGGATTCTAAGGCTGTGAATCAGGGTGAGACCAAACTGCTTACACAAGCATTGCATTACATTGACAGACAGACAGACAGACAGACAGACAGACAGACAGACAGACAGACAGACAGACAGACAGACAGACAGACAAAACATAAACACAAGAAGAATAAAATAATTAAAAAAATTATTTGAGCAGGCTTGGAGCTACTAATAATATATCCATTGCTATGTCTTTCTAAACTGCTCAGAGCAGCATGCACGGCTAACTTTCCCAACCTAATTCAATTCTTTTCAAACTATCTGAAAGAAATGAAGAGATTTTCCACAGGAATGATTGGAAAGCTGTCATGCTATGCTGGCATGGTAGTGATTGTCCTGATTTCTTTTCTTGTCTTCTTGTGTGTTCTATGTCTAGCTAAACCATATTATCCACTTAGGTTGGGAGGGAGGGGAATATTTTGAGCTGATTACTGATCAATAGCTAACAGCTTGTTTGTCTAGTCCATGCTCCTAAAGTTCAGGCTCTTCCTTCAGGTCAACATTACCTGGATGAGGTAAATTACCAACTGACAGTCAAGGCTGATTTATTCAGATGAACACATATTCTTACAAAGGGAAAAGTGCTACAATGTTTATGCACCATCAGTATTTTGGCACTTTCTGGGATTTTCCATTTTAAAATAAGTGCCAGATTGTTTCATGACACCATTGATAATGGACAATAAATATGGCGTCCAGATTCTTAATTGTGTAGGGATACTTTCTGGCAATGACAGAACATTTATAAGAATCTTTGGGGTGACTAGCAGTTCCTGAAGGAGGTCCTCCTTTAGGAATACAGAGGCTAAAGTGAACATAGCAGTGAAAATATTAGTTCAAGATGGTGTCACCTTGGGTGTCCATTCTCTCATATTATCATCTTTCAGGAGTCTATTAGACCCATACTCAGAAACTGCCTGTCAAAACACAGGCATGGAACACCTCTATGCCTATAATTTATTAAGACGCAGCTAGATGGCCAGATTAAAGAGCTGGATTAAAGAGCTGACACTCACTGTCACATGAAATGGTCAGTTATTCCTTTCTGTAAGCAGTAAATTCAATTCTGCTGGCCCACAGCTGCATGATTTTAACAATTTTTAAAGACTGCAATCTGTAGAAGAAATAAACAGAGGAAATAAGAAATGTACAAAGTGGTGTCTTACCTTCCTGCCTGCATTCACCCACAGCCCCTCCTTTCATCTACTGTATGGCCAGACAGATTATAGCTCACTACGGATTTCATCAGACAAGCCCTCCTTGAAGTGGTCAATTAAACCTTTCTTATTCCTACCCACATCCTGTGCCTGCAGTTGAAACTCTTGTCACCTGTCCCTGTACCAGTGCTCAATCAGTGAGGAACTCATCTGGTTTTAGAAGTAAGTATATGTAGTTTACTTTGAGCAAGAAAGAAGACATTATCTATTTGGCAAGGACACAGGCACCAGAAGCCAAACTGTAGACTCTGGTGCAGAGGCTGTTCTCAGAGAAGGCCTAGTTTGGGTGAGTTTTATGGTCTGAGCTAGCTGTTTCATCTGGGTAACCACATGGTATAGATTGCAGAGCAAGATGTTGGCTAACTGCTGGGGTTGTCTGGGGATTGGTAGCCGTTCTTTAGATTTTGGAACAGAAGTATAATGGCTCCGATCACATTCTTGTGGGACTGAAGAGAGAGCAATTAAGCTATTGGGCTGCTGGTTTGAATTTAGCAGAAGCTACCCAGACATTTCACACAGCAAGGAGAGATAAGAATTTTCATTGCATGTTAGAATAGACGACTTAAAGCAGTCAATTGCCCTCTATAAACATAAGATTGCTGTTTCCTCTTACACCCACTGAAAATAAAAACTAAAAAAAAAAAAATTCCCCTACCTTTTCCAAAGGTTAATGAACGCCTTGCTTTGTACCTCTTGGGTTTGATGTTATGGGACAGGTGGTTGATGACATTCCTGTTCTGGGAAACTAAGCTCCTATGAAACTCCCATGCTCAGTGTCTGTGTCTGAATAAAACAAGAAAGGCAGGAGCAGAGTTGGATGTAGCTTAAAATTGCTTCTCACATAAACATTACATATATGATGTATATGTATATATATCATGTATATATGCATGTGTGTGTGTTAGAGCAAGTAGCAGGTGCATGCTGCCTGCTCTACCACATGCCAGTGAAACATGGACACTAACCTTACATTCAATACAAAAGCTATGAGTGGCACAAAAGAGCCATGGAAAGATACATGCTCGGCATTACAAGACAAAATAGAAAGACCCGCACATGGATTCGAGAACAAACAAAAGTATACAATATCATCAAGAGAGTAAAAGAATTGAAATGGAAATGTGACACTGGTCACATAGCAAGAAGAACTGATGGCAGGTGGACCAAGGCAGTCATAGAATGGATCCCACTTGATAAAAAGCGTCCACGAAAGAGACCTAAAACAAGATGGATGGACAACATCACCAAATATTGTGGCTCGGTTGGCAAAAGAAAGCTAGGACCATATTGGTTGGAAACATACAGAAGAGGCCTTCATCCTGCAGTGGATAGACAATGGCTAAAATGATGATGATGATGATGATGATGATGATGATGATGGTGATGGTGATGATATGCATATGTGTATAAATACACAGGCAGTTCTTGATTTACAACAGTTCCTTTAATGACTATTCAAAGTTACAACAGCATTGAAAGAAATGATTTATGACAATTTTTCACACTTACAACCATTATTATTATTATTATTATTATTATTATTATTATTATTATTATTATTATTATTATTATTATTATTATCATTATTATTATTATTATTATTATTATTATTATTATTATTATTATTATTATTATTATTATTATTTAAATTTCTATGCTGCCCTATTCCGGGAACTCAGGGTGGCTCACAGCATAAATAGAAATCCAATATAAAAAACTACATAATACATATATAAAAAATACATATATAAAAAAGAGAACCCCTAAATTAAGAAACCATTCATTCAGCAAACGTACACACAAACATACACTGGCTAGGGGCAAGATGTCAACCGCCCCAGGCCTGTCGGCAGAGATGGGTCTTTAGTAGTTTACGAAAGGCGGAGAGGGTGGGGGCGATACGGATCTCCGGGGGGAGTTGATTCCAGAGGGCCGGGGCCGCAACAGAGAAGCCCCTTCCCCTAGGCCCCGCCAGGCGACACTGTCTGGCTGACGGGACCTGGAGAAGGCCGACTCTGTGGGCCCTAACCGGTCGCTGGGTTTCTTGAGGCAGCAGACAGTCCCGTAAGTAACCTGGTCCGATGCCATGTAGGGCTTTATAGGTCATTGCAGCGTCCCCATGGTCACATGATCAAAATTCAGATGCTGGGCAAGTGGCTCAGATTTATGATGGCTGCAGTGTCTCGGGGGTCATGTGATCATCTTTTGCAACCTTCTGACGAGCAAAGTCAATGGGGAAGCCAGGTTCACTTAACAACCATGCTACTAATTTAACAACTGCAGTGATTCACGTAGCAACTGTGGCAAGAAAGGATGTAAAATGGGGGAAAACTCACTTGCTTAGCAAAAGAAATGTTGGGCTCTGTTGTGGTTGTAAGTCGAGGGCTACCCATAGGTGTGTATGGGTAGAGGAACACTATTTGACTTCACTAATTGCACTGAGGTCACTGCTAACCTAGCAACATAACTAGAATATCAGCAGGATTTTTTTTTCTTTCCTGTCTCAAACATCTCTCTGTCACACACAGAATCCCTCTATATTTTGAGCATTCTTTCCCTGCAATTAATATCTTAATAGGAATACTTGAGTAGATGGGGTATGATGCTCAATGCTTGAACTTCCCTCTTTTTTTCTTTTTTGTAAGAGAGACAGCTTGGAGATGTGAGACAAGGATTTTTTGAAGGTCTACTAACTTTTCTCTCCTCTAGTAGCTCTGTTTATTGAAAGAGAAGATAGTTAATTGTTTCATGTTCAGCACTGCAAAGGGCCCTTCACTTACAAAGCCCAAATTCAGTTTTCTGGGATTTCTCTCTCAGCAGTTCTCAAACTCTGGACCAAATTTCAATCTCTCTTGTTGTTGTTTTTTGTCACAGAAACATTTGATGGAGCCATAAGGGAAGTATAAGTAAGAATCAAAAATGCAGCTTCATCACTGGAGCAGCCTGAGCTCAGAACCTTCCTTTGCTATGTCCAAGGAAAAATGCAAGCTCCTTGTGGTCCCCAAAAGACTTGGGTGCAACTTCCTCAGTCCGTCTGAAAGTTGGCATTGAATTGCAATTTTAATGTAATAGAAAGGGAAAAAGTATTAATAACCCAACCAAAGGAGAAGCATATATTGTTATTATTGTGCATAAATTTAAACTTGTTTAAAATTTAAACTTGTTTAAATTTTGTCCCCATCAGTTTGTATATACTTCAAGGCTACCCATGAAGGGCTTTGAAATAAGTGGAATGCATGACTTTAACACTGCACAGGCAAGGACAGCTTAAGCTCGCCTTGGATATAAAATGGCGGAAATTTCAGGGTAATGAAGAAAAAAGAAAAAAAGTGCCGCTGGGGCTTGTTTGGGCCATAATTCTGCATAAGTGCAGGGAACAACCCAAAGAGCTTGCGCAAAAGCTCCAGGCCTTGTGTTTTCCTGCAGAAGCTAACACAGGGCTGAGGAAATCATAGCTCCTCAGATATTGCTGAACTACAATCTCCAGGAGCCTTCAGCACTGATACTGCTGATTGTATAACAGAACTGTAGCTTAGCCCATCTACAAAACCACCTTTTGTCTGAAAGTTCCTGTCTCCAAGTTGCCTTCCAAATGTAGCCCCTGTTGTTCCTGCAATCCTACCCTGCTAATTAGGTAATTGCTGGAATCATCTCCCACCCACTGGCTCCTCTCTGGCAGCCACATTCTTGGCTCCTCCTTTTCCTGGCTCCAAGAATTTTCCAGAGACAAAATGAAGCCAGTCACCCATTGAGTCTGGAGAGGTTCAGTTACTTCCATAAAGGCCAGTGGGAGTGTTTAGTCTGGGGCACTCATAAAGAACTGAACTGTGCTCTGTGCTCTAGCAGATGCACTGAGGAACTGAGGACCGCTTGGTGAATGCCCTGGATCACATAGAAAGATGTGTCTTTGTTCTCAACCAGCCTGTACTCCTTCCTAAACATCACTCTACTCTCTGTTAGGCACTGTGTTTGTAGAATTCAGCATCTGAGGTTTCAACCTGGGTGTTAACTTTATACATTTCACAGCTCCAGTGGTTAAATAAATATATGGTGCCATGCTGACTTGCAGGCAGACTTAGAGGGGAGGATGTGCGGGGACACATGGCTTCATTGTGTGAGTTAGATGGATTAACTGATCTAAGAATCAAATCCTTTGAAACAGGATTTGATAATGCTTTGTTTTCTGTGATGAGGAAGTACATTCATTTTCCATGATGAGGGTGATGATGATGAGGGTGATGATGATGAGGGTGATGATGGTGATGGTGGTGGTGATGTTTTCTAGCATCACTGCTCCTTTTTATGGTAGATCACTGGAAGGATTATCAGAAGGGAAAATACCTTTCAGATGTCCTGGACTACAACTCTCATCCCACTATTTGGGAATGATGGGGGATTGTAGTTCATTCCATTGGAAGGCTTCATATTGGAGAATGCTGAATTTGATTGGGATATAAGAGATTTCTGGTATCCATTATCTCAGACTGCATGACACACTTGATGAGACCAAGAGCACTGTCAGAAAGGAAGCTGCCTACTGTTGTCTCTCTATCAGCCATACTTTTGACTATGTCTGTTCATCATGTTCATCCTAGAAGGATGTTATTTCTTTGCATCAAATATAACCAAGTTATTCTGTTATTCGTAATTCAGAAATATAGCCAAATTGGGCATCTTGAAACAACTAAACGTAAAGTGCTTTCATCCTATCAGTGGACTAAACCTCACAAGGTATGTAATCTGTGTTCTTTTGATAACAGATAAAACTTCAGTGAGAAAAGGGAGCTCTCTAAGTATGTGACTCTCATTCTAAGATGCATTGATGTTTGTTTGTTTATTTTATTTATTTTTAAAAGTTAACATTCTGAAAACTGGGGAAAAAATTGTAATCCCTTGAAGGGAAAGTTGAATTTAATTGTGTCTATTTATGAAAAATAAATAAATTATGTGAATTTCACAAACTTTTCTGTATCTTTTGAAATATGAAGAGTGCAAAAATAAAAATGAGGGATTTCTGGATTTTTAAAAAAAATCTAGATAGTTTATTTGTATCAGTCTATATAGCAAGAAAGCTGAGTCATGGCAAAACAGCACTATGAATTTTCATTAATGTAATCATATCACTGATATTGATTGGCTGTATGGCCTCTGCCATTGTATAATGTATTATTTTTCAATTGGCTGGAAAATAGGTGTGAAAACAGAAAAAACACAGAAGACAAGAGTAATATGTTTATATATGTGTATGTGTCATGCATATGAATATAGAAAAGAGAAAATTAACACAACACACAAATTAGCAATTTGTTCATCAAAATTAAATACTATTAAAATTCAACATAACGTTTGACTCTGAATACAAATCGATAAATAAATATGGGGACACAATATTCTTATCAGTCCTGATGGCTCGGGCCAGCACAGAGAAAACATCTTTGCTTCCAATAAAGCAAAGCTACGGTAATAATCTAAAGTTTCAGCTCTGTTTTGGGATGCATCAGAAAAAAAGGCCTAAATGAGAATCCTGCAGATTCCAGGGGTACACCTGCACCAAATCAAAGAGCAACTGTGCCTTGGCAACTTGCTTTACAGTATACACCATGGGCTCATGATATTGACTTCATCAGCAGCTTGAAGGAATGTCAGGTTTTATTTAAGAATTCTGGTGTTAGAGTAGCATTTTCCTAAAGCAAATGATAAGCCATTTGCAATTTACAATCTGATTATTTCCATCAGCCATTTGGTTAGTGCCATAGTCAGGTGAGTCATAGGGGATGGAATTAGCCCAGCATTTATTCGCCAATTTACAGTGCTGCAGGCACACCCCCTCTTTTCTGATCTCTGGACATTGTTACGAGCATCATTCTTCTGACGATGGAAGAATGGGAATCTTTCAGAGCAAGCTCTTTCCTGTACCCACTATCTAGAGACTAGACCTTTGAGCTGATATCCAGGGTGGGGACCTGGATCAGCAGTGGCAGGTGCGCATATAAAGTGAAGGGTGGGGGAGACATCTCAGTCCTTGGTGCAGACCCCTTATCCTTATTCGTCCCAGAAGTTATTTGCACTGCTTATGAACTTAACTTTACTACTGTTTCAGAAGACCATTAATCTCATGTTTGAAAATATCCTGACCTAACAGTTGAGAAGGATGTGAGAGATTATGTTGTAAAGTGGGAGGGAATACTTCCGCTGCAACAAACACCCCAACAAGCCTTATCAGCTGTTAGTTCGGTTACTTCTGAGCATGGATTTTTCTTTCTTCTAAAACAATAGTAACACTGTGTTCAAAAAGAGCGTGGATGTCAGTTTAGCATTCTTTCCCAACAACACCTGTGCTTAAAGTAGCCTACAAACACTGACGGATGCTGGGGGTAGGGGGTGTCTGATGAGAAAAGATCTCTCCTGCTTCACTACACAATCTTTCCAACGCTGCATAAATTATTTCACCTGAATGGTGAGTACAGTGGAGTAAAATTTATTATGGACAAGCAGAAAATATGGACAAAATGTTTGTGCCAGATGACCAGACTTTTAGTTCTTGATAACCATTGGAAAAGGAATAGATTAGCAGAGATAGCTAAACTGACAGCTTTGATAAAAGAAAAAAAACACAAGTACTTTTTTTTGTTGTTGTTGTAAAAAATTCTTTTATTGAAACAATCAACATCAAACATAAGATCGTATTAATAAGCAATCACCATATAACCTGCAATACAACACTATGGATTAGTCTTTGTAAACGTCTGGTTTAGTACACAATCCTCTTATATGTGTTCTAACTACTGTTTCTAGTCTATCACATATTGTTCATTCGAGCTTCAGAGGTAAATTCGTCTCAGTAGTAGTGCAATCTTTTATGCCCCCTAGCAAAAGATACTGAGGTAGAAATTCAATAACCTGAGGTAGGAATTCAGTACGCATTTCCAATATTAAAGCAATCAATATTAAACATAGGATCATATTAAGAAGCAGTCCTCATAAAACATGAAAATACAGCATGAGGTATTAGTCTTTGTAAACGTCTGGTTTGGTAAACATTCTTCGCTCCTCACGTCAAGCCTCAACTATACACCTGATAGATTTTATTTGATTGGTGTTTCTCTTATATATGGTCTGTCTACTGTATCTAGTCTATCACATATTGTTCATTCGCGCTTCAGAATTAACTTCGTCTCAGTAATAGTGCAGTCTTTTATAATCCCTAGCAAAAGATCCTGAGGTAGAAATTCAATAACCTGAGGTAGAAATTCAATCCGCTTTTTCAATATTAAAGCAAACAACATTAAGCATAAGATCATATTAAGAAGCAATCATCATAGAACATAAAATACAACATTAGGTATTAGTCTTTGTAAACGTCTGGTTTGGTAAACATTCTTCACTCTTCACGTCGAGCCTCAACTATACGCCAGATGCATTTTATTTGATTGGTGTTTCTCTTGTATATAGTCTATCCACTGTTTCCAGTCTGTCAAATATTGTTCATTTGAGCGATCTTTCAAATATGCCAATATTTTCACCATTTCCGCCAAATTTATTACTTTCAAAGTCCATTCTTCCATAGGTGGTATTTCTGGATTCTTCCAGTATTGTCCCACCAACAATCTGGCTGCTGTGATCAAGTTCAGAAATAAGTTCGTCTCTGAGGTAGTGCAATCTTTTATGATCCCTAACAAAAAAACCTGAGGTAGAAATTCAATACGCTTTTTGAATATAGTTTGGAGTGTCCACCATATCTTCCTCCAGAAGGCTTTGATTTTTCTGCATGTCCACCAAACATGAAAGTATGTAGCCTCCCCATCGCCACACCTCCAGCACTTGGGCTGGGTGTCTGGATAGATGTATGATAGTTTTTTCGGGTCTAGATGCCACCTATAGAACATCTTGTAGAAATTTTCCCTTAGCTGCTGCGCTTTCGTAAATACTACATTTCTCACCCAGATTTCCTCCCACGTTTCTATCGCAATCGGATGCCCAAAGTCTTGTTCCCACTTAACCATACAGTTCTTGACTAGCACCGTTTCAGAGTCAATTTCTATCAGTACACTGTACACTCGTTTGATATGCATGATCCCCTGCTCTCTAATCTGTTCAATTAAATTCTCATCAGTCCGGGATAAACCCTTCTTCTTGTCTTTATGCCACCTTGACTGCAGTTGTAGGTACGATAGCCAGGTACCTCCTATTCCTTCGTCTGCTAGCGTTGTTTGGGGCTTCAAGGAGAACCCATTTTCTCCTTCCAGTACAAGTTTACTGTAGGGCACCACTTCCTGCCCTTGGGATATGTTTACATCCCCTATTGCGTGTCCGGGGATCGTCCAGATGGGGATCTTATCGTGTAGAAGGTATTTATATTTCCTCCAGACCCACAACAACGGGATTCGTAGTGGGTTCTCCTTGAAGTTCCTGTCTGCCTTTTTGTCGTACACCAAGTATGCGTGCTAGCCGAATAGTAGACCATGCCCTTCAACATTCAGTATTCTATCATTCGTCATATTGATCCAGTCACTCAACGCCACCAATGTCGCTGCATAGTAGTATAGCTTTAGATTAGGCATTTTTAGTCCCCCTCTGTTCCTCGTGTCCTGGATGATTTTTAGTTTCACCCTCGGTCTCTTGCCATCCCAAATAAATCTGTTGATGCCCTTCTGCCAGTTGTCCAAGTCCACATCCTTTTTGAGTATGGGTAGCATTTGAAAGAGAAATAGAAATCTTGGCAAGACGTTCATCTTTACTGCTGCTATCCTGCCCAGCAGGGACAGTCGTAGTGTTTTCCACCTTTCCAGATCTGCTTATATCTTGTTCCACAGCACCCCGTAATTATTCTTGTATAGTTTCGCGTTCGTTGTTTCTATGTCCACTCCTAAGTATTTAACTTTCTTGACTATTTCACAACCCGTTATTCTTTCCAAGTCCTGTTTTGCTTTGTTGTCTAGATTTTTAACTAGCATCTTCGTTTTTGATATATTTACTTTGAAGCCTGACACCCTACCATAGTCTTCCATTATCTCCATCAATCTCCTTGCTGACTGTACTGGTTGCGACACTGTCACCAGCAAGTCGTCTGCAAAGGCACATAGTCTGTAATCTTGTTGTCTAATCTGTATGCCCTTTATGTCCTCTGCCGCTCTTATCTTGTTCAGTAGAATCTCCAGCATTAGGACAAATAGCAGGGGTGACAGCGGGCAGCCCTGTCTCGTGCCTCTTTCTATGTTGAATGAGTCCGTTAGGTCTCCATTAACGATGATCTGGCCTGTTTGTTTCTGGTAAATTGCCAGTATGGAGTTGAGAAACTGTGCTCCCATTTTCATCTTCCGGACCAAGTTCGTCAAAAACGGCCAATTCAGTCTGTCGAAGGCTTTTTCTGCATCCACAAACATAAGAGTGGCGGCTACCTGGTTGGGCCTTTCCAAGTACTCTATTATGTTCAACAGCTGCCTCACATTGGTTTTCATCTGGCGCCCTTGTATAAATCCCCTTTGGTCTGGGTGTATTGTTTTTTGTAGTACAGTCATTAATCTATTGGCCAAGATTTTTGCGAAGATTTTGTAGTCTGTGTTTAGTAGTGAGATGGGTCTGTAGTTTGCAGGTTGTGCGTTATCTTTCCCCTCCTTGGGGATTAACGAAATGTAGGCTGTTTTCCAGGACGGTGGGACTTGGCCTCCTTCTTGTATGTTGATAAATAGCTTTCTGAGGGGTTCTAACATCTCCTCCTGGAGTTGCTTGTAGTAGGTCGCTGTTATCCCATCCGTCCCGGGCGATTTTCCTTTTTTCAGTTGTTTGATCACTGAGTGTATTTCCTCCTTTGTGATTAAGGCATTCAGGGCATCTCTTTGTGCATCGGTGATTGCCAGTATCTTTTCATTTTGTAGAAACTTATCTATCTCTTTGTCTTGTGTCCTCTCCTCAGCGTATAGTTTTGAGTAGAACTCTGTAAAGGCTTTCTTGATGGTTTCCTGTCGAAATTCTTCCTTGCCTTTGTACTCTATCTTTTCAATTATGCGGGATTTCTGCTTCTTTCTTATGATATAAGCCAGCCATCGACCCGGTTTGTTGGCATTGCAGAATGTCTTATGTTTTGCATATTGTATATTCCTTGCAACTTGGTCTGCCATCAACATGTCGAATTGCTTTCTTAGAATCTTGATTCCTTCTTTGGTGACTTTGTCCTCCGGTCTTTTTATTAATAGCCGCTCCTTCTTACTTATCTCGTCTTCTAACTCTTTTCTTTTTTGTTCTTGTTTGCGACGGTGCCTGTTATTCATGTCCATAAGAATCCCGCGCATATCCTTCTCTAACTCAATCCTATTCTTCCCCCTTCTTATCAACTTCCACTTAAATCAACCTTCAATCCACCAAAGGCCACCCGAACAACCCATTAGTAACAATAATTAATTATTCTTCCACCAACCCCAAATACAATTAAAAAAACATCATATCTAAAATTATACGGCTTCCCAGAATGATTACAGGGTATAACAAAAGAAAGCCCCACTACATCAAACAAAATTATTATATGATCTTAACAAGAATTTTAAACTATATAATATGTGCCTTCTCTAAATCAAATCCATCTCAAAACATAATAATAATAATAATAATAATAATAATTATATTCTTATTCAATTTAATTTGTCATAATATATCTTAATATATATCTTCATATAAACATCCTCTTCTAAACCTTACTTATAATATAAACAATCAACTCATCTTGTTAAGAATAATATTTATCATTAACATCTAAACCGTCAATCTAAGTCAAATCTACTAAATGTAATTTGTAGTAGTATATCTTAAAATATCATTTAAACATCGTATCTTACAACTTACTTATAACCTTAATCTTTAAATCAACCCATAATCTTAGATTAACCATAATTCTCTCATTTAATTATAAATTTCTTTTAATCAATCAACTTCTGGACTCTCTCACCTGAAAAATAAACCTCCATAATAAAAACAAACTATTTATAGCATTTCTAACTTACATTCCAATCTAATGTCAAACCTAGATCACCAAAACAAATACATCCTTCATCAATTTAATTATATCAACCTTTAGTCATCTTACTCATAATCTTAATCCTTAATTCAATCCATAATTTTAAATTACCCATAATTCCTTACATACAATTTTAAATTTCATTACTTCAAGCGAATTCTAGTTTTTTTTTTAACCAAATAAAACGCCATAACAAGGCCACCCTTCCAAATATTAAATCTCTCTTCTGTATTTCTTCAGCCCCGTAAATAAATTGCTTCTTAAATTGGGTCTTCCTTTCTTGAATCAAATCCTTTTGCTTTCCATAGATAAACTGTTCATCAAACAAGATCCATTTCGCTTTATAGTCTAATTGCTTCATAAAGTAAAACAATGTCTCTCTTTTGTCAATTAAGTCCTCTTCTTGCTGCCCAGCTAGACAGAATTCCCCTTCTTGAAACAAAACCTCTTGCTCTCCATAAACAAACTTTTCATCTAACAAAATCCAGTTATAGTCTTCATTCTCAAAACCCTCCTCTTCTCTTCCCTGTTGATCTTCTAATTTCTCTTGTGTTATGTAGTAATCAGCAGACAATTGTAAATCAGTTTCATTTGAGGAAAAGGTTTCAATTAATTGATCTAACTCTTCTCCATGTTCAGATTGTGAAATAAATTGTTCAGCAGTCGGTTGTACATCAACTTCATTTGGAGGAAAGAATTTAGCTAATTTAAAGAATACTTCTGTAAAAGCCTCTTTCAAAAATGCTTTAAACTCTTTAACCTCTTGCGCAAGAATCTTCTGTGTATCAGACCTTTTTTCATAAAATTCATCAGTACAATCCAACTTAGGTTTAGCATTTGGCTGTAAATTCCACTCCATTTTAAATTTTCAAATCACAGCCGTCTCTCTAGCTGCGCTTGAGAAAACAGGAAGAGAGAAAAAAGTAACAAATTCCACTTTCACTTTCCAGCACTTTCCCTATCAATGAAAACAGTGAAAGCTAAACGCCATTTTGAAACATTGTTGATTGTAGACGTTAGAAATGTATAACCAAAAAAAAGAAAACAATAAAAATACTTGCAAACCATTTAAAACTCCTGTAGTCATTCAGCCTGCTTACAGTCTCTCCAGTGTTGAATTTTAAAAAAGCAGAGGTGGTCGCGGCGTCTTTCTCTGCCCGAAGACAGAAGCGTCTCTGGATAGGAGCGTCCTCTGGAGCTATAGGGAGCTCACTCTTAATCCCTGAAAACTTATTTTCCAGGGATTTAAGAAGGCTCAACCTTGCTCCCGATGCTCTTCACCTCTCCTTTGCCCGGAGAGGGGATTTTTCACCACGAAAAAAACAGCTGATGTGCGCTGTTTTTCGCGGCTTTACAGATCCAGATGACGGAGTCTCACAAAGGAGACCCTGGCGGCGCCGGCGGAGCCACCGGAATCCTTGATTCCTTCTTTGGTGACTTTGTCCTCCGGTCTTTTTATTAATAGCTGCTCCTTCTTACTTATCTCGTCTTCTAACTCTTTTCTTTTTTGTTCTTGTTTGCGACGGTGCCTGTTATTCATGTCCATAAGAATCCCGCGCATATACGCCTTGCTGGCGTCCCAAATCATTTATATAGGTGTTTCGTTGTTCATATTTATGTTGAAGAATTCCTTCATAGCATTTTTGCGTTCAGCCACCTTTTCTTCATGTCGGAACAGGTTTTCATTAATTCTCCAGGATCTCCTCTGTTTCAAGCCACGTCTTAATTCCATCTTCACAGGGTTGTGATCTGTTAGTATTTTGGGTAGGATTTTTACCGCGTTTAGACAAACTAGCAAGTCGCTAGATGTTAATATAAAGTCAATTCTGGAGAATGATTGATGTCTGTCGGAGAAAAAAGTGAATTCTTGTTCTTTGCCATGCCTTTCCCTCCATACGTCTGTCAGTTTGAGGTCCTCCGTCATGTCAAAGAAGGATTTAGGCAACTTGGAGTGCTTTTGCGGGTTAGGTGCAGTGCTTTTTTTGTCCAGGGCAGTCTCTATGACCCCGTTCCAGTCACCCAGTATAATGCAAGATCTGTAGTTGAGTTGTGTTAACTTCTTGTGTAGCCTTTTGTAGAATTTGCCTTGTTGCTGATTTGGTGCATATATGCCCATCACCAGAATCTTCTTGTCATCTTGTGTTATTTTGATTGCCAGGTATCTACCTTGGGGGTCTGACTCTATTGGATTAGCTATTACATGTTTCTTTACATATATAACAATCCCATTCTTTTTTCCTGGTGCCGCTGCCACAAAGTGTGCGCCTAGTTTGTAGTTGATTAGATATTTCTGGTCTGCCGCTCTGATGTGTGTTTCTTGTAGGCAGATTATATCGCTTTTAGCTTGGTTCAGGTAGTGGAATATTTTTCTCCTTTTCTGGGGGGAGTTTAATCCGTTAACATTCCAAGTCAAATATTTAGTTGTCATCTTCGGTTTCAGGATACTCTTGCAAGACCGCTTCTGTTCTTTCTCCTGCTTTCTTCTTTGGTCTCATTCCCATGATATCCGTATTGGTGCTCATATTAAGTTGTGGGGTCTTGTCTTGCTAGTCTGTGCGTTTGGTCGTGGATCTTAGTAGCCTGCCCTCCGCAGACTGCCCTGTTTCCTTGTTTTTGTTGCCCTCTGTTCTCTGTGCCGTCGTATCTCAAGGTGGTCCATTCCTTTCTTCTGCTACTGCGCCGGTCTGTGCTTCTGAATGGTTTGCTCGTTGATCTCGATCCCTTCTGCATTCCAGTGGTCCTTCTGCGTCTTCCCTCGTAGTGGGTTGAGGACCGTCCGACTTTGGCTTTCTGGACCAAGTTCAAGTAGTATCTTTTATTTCTATAGAGAAGTGACATCCCTGACAGTCATCAAAATATCAAATTGTTTCCGTAAAACCTTTATCCCTTCTTTAATATTACTATCATCCGGTTTATCTATTAATAATAACTCTTTCTTTTTTATCTCCGCTTCTAAAACTCTTCTCTTTTCCTCTTGTTTACGTCTATGTCTTGCATTCAATTCAATTAAAATACCACGCATATGGGCCTTGCTAGAGTCCCACACCGTTTCTATTGGTAAGCCTATATTCAAATTTAACCTGAAAAATTCCTTGATAGCCTTTTTACATTCTTCCACATACATTTCATAATTAAACAAATTTTCATTAAGTCTCCAGGATCTGCATATATATTGACCAGTCCTTAGTTCCATCATAACTGGGTTATGATCAGACAATACATTAGGTAAAATTTTAACTTTCTTTAAACTTAACATAAAATCACTCGTAGTTAGAATAAAATCAATTCTAGAAAATGATTGATGTCTATCAGAGAAAAAAGTAAATTCTTGGTCCCTCCCATGTCTTTCTCTCCATATATCTAGCAAATTAAAATCGTCTTTAATATCAAAAAAAGATTTAGGCAATATTGAACGCGTTTGAGGAACAGATAAGATTTTTTTCTTATCCGAACTAGCATCAAGAACTCCATTCCAATCTCCCATTAAAATACAAGATCTATAATCCAACTGTATTAACTTTCTATACAATGCTTTATAAAATATACCTTGTTTTTGATTTGGAGCATATATACCCACCAACAAAACTTTCTTCCCATCCAATAAAATTTCTATAGCTAAAAATCTTCCATGTGTATCTGCTTCTATTAATTTAGCTTTTATATGATTTTTAACATAAATAACAATTCCATTTTTTTTGTCTGAAGATGATGCCACAAAGTGTGTACCCAATTTGTTATTAATCAAATATTTCTGGTCCAAAGTTCTTATATGAGTTTCTTGTAAACAAATTACGTCATTTTTACATTGCTTCAAATAATGAAATATCTTCTTCCTTTTTTGTGGAGAATTTAAACCATTGACGTTCCATGTCAAATACTTATTTGACATGATCTTTTCGTGAAAGCTTCTGCAGGGCCAAAGCTACCTCTTCCTTCCTCTTAGGCCTTGCTCCCATGGCTTCCAAAGATGTCAGATCAGCTTGCTTGGTTTGAATTAATTCACGTGGACCCCTTGGATCTTTAGGCTTATCAGCTACCAGAGGTTGAAAAATATCAATTAACTGCACTGGTTGTTCAACTGCTTTATCCATATCCGTCAAAAGAATTGTACGAGGTTGTTGAGATTCCGAAATTTGCAATGATTCTAAATCTTTAACCAAAATTGCCCTCTTAGATTTTGGGGAGGTAGATCTATCAGCCATCAGTATATTATCAAAGAAATCCTTTGCTTTAGCAACAGTAGTCAGACGATATCTATTATTTTTAAAAAACAAAGAAAGTCCAGTTGGAACCTCCCATCTATATTGTATCTCTCTTCTTTTGAGCTCCTCTGTCAAAAAAGCATAATCTTTCCTTAACCTCAACATTTTAGGAGGTATCTCTTTCAAAACCAGTACTTCTTGACCAGCAACAGTCAGTTGTTTATTGTAGGCTGTTGAGAGAACCCAATTTCTGTATTTTCTTGTATTAAAATATATCACAATATCTCTAGGCAAATTTCTTTGTGCTGCGATGCGTGAGTTCATTCTAAACAACCGTTCAATCTGCCAGTCTACATTCTCAATTGAGTCATCCAAAAATTTTGATAAGGCTTCAATAACAATTTTTCTTAAATCCTCTTGGATCCCATTTGGGGCTTCTCTAAGTCCCCTGATTCTAACTGCAAACTGCATCTGATGAAATTGTGTCAAAGTAGCCTGATCTTGTACATCACTTTTAATTTCTTCTAATTTTTCTTCAAATTGCTGTTCAATATTCTCTAATTTCTCTTCAACACCGATGGTATAATCCCAAACACCCTTGATAGCCTCGACAATGTCTTGTCTCATCTCCTGGTTAGATACTTCCGTCATAGCTTTAAAATCTTTTTTCTGTTCAGCCATCTTTTCCTCTAACTTATAATCCATTTTATCCATTCTGTCTTTAAGTGAGGATAATGCAGCACTTACTGGGGATAATGCTACTGTTAAAGCAGTCTGTAGATCTTTAATTGTAATCATTTCTGAAGCAGGCTGTACAGGCTCTTGAGACTCTAAAGGAGCAGACTGTGATTTTACAAGCTGCCCTGGAGAGGGCATAGCCGCCTTAGCAGCTGCTGCCTTATGTCTCGTTGTCATGATTAAAAAAAAAAAAAAAAAAAGAAGGAGAGAGGAAGAAGAAAAAGAAAAAAAAAATAGCTTGAAAAAAAAAAATTGCCACTTCCTCCCTTTTAAATTTCTTTTAAAATCCAATTAGATCAATTTCTTTTAAAGTCCAAATAAATCCAATCCAAATAATCACTCAAACTTTTCTTTAGAAAGAGGAAAGAAATTTCACTTTCATTTTCCTGCGCAATCCACACTTTAGATTTTTCACTTTCACTAGGTAGAGAAAGCGATCGCCATTTTAAGAAAGTTTTGGTTGATTCAAGAAAAGTTATAAATACAAAGGCAGAAACAAAATAGCAGTATACTTGCAATAATCAAAAGACTTCTGTATTCAGACCGTCTGTTTAAAGTCCTTGTAAGTCAATCTTAAAAGCAGAGGCGGTCACGGCGTCTAATTCTGTCAGCCGACAGAAGCGTCTCTGAGCAGGAGCATTTCAAGTGCCTGGGGAGCACACCTTCTCTGCCCCTGAAAACTTGTTCCAGGGGTCTTGGAAGGGCTCAACCCGGCTCTTGAAGCTCTACTCCCCTTCTTTGCCCGAAGAGGAGTTTTCCGCTGCAACGAACAGCTGGTGAGCGCTGTTGTTGACAGCTAACTAACACAGAGATCGGAGCCTCACGTTAGAGACTCCTTCGACGCCGGTGAAGCCACCGGAAGCCAATTTCCCAACAATATTTCCCAACAATATTGCAGAGCGCGTGGTTTCAGTTCGTTGACCAGGAATTTGTAGTCCTTTCTGTCTCTCAGCATCGCCGGGGGGATCTCTTTCAGTACCTTCACCTCCTGCTCCTCTATGTAAAATCTCTTATTGTAGGAGGTGACAGAGATGAGGTTCCGGAATCCCTGTGTTGCGAAGTGGATGACCACGTCTCTTGGTTGATGCCTGTTTGCTGACTTCCATGAGCCAGCTCTGTAGATTCTATCGAATTGCCACGCAATCTCTTCAGGTTTCTTACCCAGAAATGTTGCCAGGGCCCCTACAAAGGTTCCGAGCAGGCCCCCTTGGGTTTCGTTTGTTATCTCTTTCCACCCTCTAAACCTGATTGCAGACACCATTTGCCAGTATTGCATCATGGTGAACTGGTCTTGGGCCACTCCTTTCATCTCTGCTATCTGTCCCTCTATGCGGTTGTCCACTTCTTCCATCCTCTTTTCCGTATTCTCCCGGATTTCCTGGAGGTTCTTCTCCATTTCATCCTCTATTCTCTTGTAGTGTGCTTGCATTGCCTCCTTCATTTGGTCCAGGTCTGCGGCCATCGCTCTGCATTGTTCTTCCCACTTTCTCTCTAGGTCTCTACCTTGGTCCGCCAGCATCTGTTTTATGTCGTTGCATCTTTCCTCCATCTTCTGTTCTGCCTCTATGCACCTTTTCTCCATCCTTGCGTCTATTTCCTCCAATTTTCTATCCATCCCATCCATCCTCATTGCCAGCATCTCTATCATCCCTTTTAATTCTTGCATCATGTGTGCTGTTGGGCAGGCATGGGTTAGCAGATGGGTCTGAGGGCCTGTAGTTGGATGGGGGGTGTGTGGGGATGGGTAGGGTGTTTCCTGGCGGGTTAGAAAACTGAGCTGGGGAGGATGTAGCTCCCTTTGTGTGTGTCAGTTTAGTCTGTTTGGTCTGTTTGGAGGCCATCTTGAGCTTATCCTCCTGTTGGCCTGGCACTGTGTTGATTTCCAAATTAGACCAGATTGGTCACTAGTCTGTGTTCTGTTGATGATCCAGGACTCTAACCTTTCAGGGAGGGGGCCTCAGGGTTCAGGCAGTGCAGGGCTAAGAGCCTATATTCAGGCAGTTCTGTGTTCAGGGAGCCTGTTCAGTGCCTTTTCCTTGGCTTCCTCCTCTCTCTCCTCTGCCAACCTGTCTCTTCTCTTTGCACTTTTCTGGCTCCCTCTTGCCCCTCTTTCTTTGCTTTCTTTCCCAGTTCACTTTCTGCTGTCTTCTGCCTGCTTGTGTTTCCAGATCTCTTCTGCCTTCCCTTTACAGCGCCCCAGGTTGCCTTCCAGTCTTCCTCTTACTCCTACCTTCCTCCCTGGTAGGCTCTGCCCTCTTCAGTACCCCTGGGGCTCCCGTTCTGGAGGGTCTGGGGCACAGCGCGTGGGGTATCACTCACAAGTCCCTCTGCCTTCCAGGGTACTCTTTTCCTGAGTCTTCCTCCACCGTCTGCTTCTTTACCTCTTCCTTCTTTCGATACTGCTTTCTGTCGGCTCCGCTTGCCTCCTCCTTTGTTCTCCGCGCCAGGCTCTCTCCTCTCACACAGGTAATGTTAGCTGTTATTACTTGCGCCGCTCGCCTCCGCTCCTGTCGGCTTCTTTCCGGTCCGTTCGCCTCCGCTTCTGGTTGCCTCGCCAGGCCTCCTCCGCTGCTCTCTCACCGTTCCTCCTTCTCTCTCCACAGCCTTGCCTGACGGCCGCCATACTCTCTCACCCCCCCGCCACCTACTTTTGTTTCTACTTGGAAACTGCTTCTGGACTTTGTGTTTCAGGTGGAAAAAAATTAAACTTTGATTTTGGGTTTTATTGAGTAGATAGGTCTGTTGTTATAGAAATGGCTAGTTTATACTACTATGTAAAAGTAAAAAGTTGAGTTTCGATGTTACTTCTTATTCTACTGCACCAAAGGGAATCAGAAGTCAATGCCTTTTCTTTCTTTTTCCCTTCTTCCCTACACTTTTCTCTTCCCTTTTCCCTCCCCTATTTTTCCGATTATTTGGATTTATATTTTTGTATTTTATATTATAAACTAATAAAAAGGATCAACATGGAAAATGAATAGTGTCTTTGAGAACTCCCAGAGAACTGATATACTCCTAGAAGACTGGGAGGGACAGCAAAAAGAAAGAGGAGGTTCCCTTAAAATAAAGGGGCCAAGCTTGCAAACAGATGATTTAATATCATATTTGTAGGCACTGGAGAGGAATGCAACAATTAACGAGAGCCAGCATACCAGACTAACCTTATCTCTCTCTTTTAAAAACAGTTACTAGCTTAATAAATCAGGGAAATGTGATGGACTGGAGTGCATCATGATCTCAGCAAAGCACGCAACAATGTTTCTCAGGATTTTTTCATTAACAAAGAGATCAAATATGGGCTAAATGAAACAAACGTCACGATTTCATAGCTGGCTGAATGAGAAATCATAAATGACTGTATCAGACTGAAGAATAGCATGAAATGGATTTCCATGTGGTTCTTAAGTCTTGTACTTTTTCCATATTTTTACTAGTGATTTAAATGAAGGGGTTGAAGGGGTAAGTATCAGATCTACAGATAATGTAGCTAACCCTTAAAAAGATAAAAATAAAAGATTCTAAAAGAGCTAGATAGGCTTGAGCAGTGGGCCATAACTAGCAGGATTGAACTCAACAGTAAAAAAAAAAATGTAAAGTGTTGCATAAGGGAAGAAAAAAATGAAATATCATGTGAAAAACCTCTTTATTTATGATGCAACTGCTTAAAAAAACAAATGTTATTTGGGGATATATTAACAGGAACACAGAGTCCATATTATTGTAAGTAATTGTTCCATGGTTCTCTGCCTTGGTTAGGCATGATTTAGACTACTGTATCCAATTCTGGGCACAACAGTCTAAAAAAAACTCCAACAAACTGGAGCTACTTCAGAGGAGGGATGATGTGGAGACTAAAAACCAAATTCTGTGAGGAACAGTTAAAGCAATTTTTAGAAATCTGAAGAGTTGTGACATAGCATCTCTGTCATCCAAGTGGGCAAGACCAGAAAATGTGTCAAAGCTAAATTCAGGTTAGAAATCAGAAGGGATTTCCTGACTGCAAGAAAAACATTGCATGATGGAATAGTATGTTTCCCATATTGGAGTCTTTCAAACTAAGTCCAAAATTTGAATAGATTGTTATCCATATGACTTCTGAGGTCACTTCCAACTCTATCTTTTCCTTAAAAAAAATCCATCTCTACCTTAAAAAAGATGTTCTATCTTAAGTTATTAAAAAGACTGCATAAATCAGTTTCCCACTACAAACTAACTTACAATTGATATTTTGGATGAAGATGTAGGGAGTTGTGTTCTAACGTATTTGGATAAAATATCAGAGAGAATAATCTACTAAGGTGGTTGTAGTACTGCCCTGATTTCACCTTTGGTATTAATTTTCATTAGTGTTAGCTTTCATTATCTTCTAACCATACTCTTTCATAACCCACTTGAGTTTTATTTCATGATCTTCCTGTTTGTACACAGTTGCACAACAGTCTTTATCTTATGCTTATTTTTATCTTAAACATCTGGCAAAAATTGTCACAGAGTTATTAATACAAGTTATAGTGATTGTGGAAGTAGAGCGATTTGGATATTTGTAGGGCCCAGAAAGTTAAAGAGAAAAGAATACAGTAAGTAATCTTGCTGTAATCGTGCAAGATCTATTATGTAGGGATCATTAGTTGTGAGCTAACTGGCACAATCAAAACTAGAAAAAATAGACTTGAGTTTTTCAAACTAAAACTATGCCATATTTATCACCCCTCCACACACCAAAAAAAGAAGAAGCAGGACACATTCATATGGATATTTTCCACAATGACATTAAATTATCAATGGGAAGGACTTAATTCACATTCTGAGTGTCTGTGAAGCCAAATTTGATAATGTCCCTAGGTGTGGAGAAACAGCCAGAAGGAAACAGTCAGAAACCTCTTCCAATCTATCTCCAAGTCGCACTGTCAGAGAAACAGTTATGTTCCTTCATAAATCAGTAATATTAGCACAGTTCATCCACTGCCAGCATAACCAGTTTAATAGATTTCTAACCATTCAATAGCTGCATTTTCAGTAACAGATGTTAATATTCTGTCCATCTGGAAGTTATGAACTACTTTGTACTAGTCTTGTCTTACACTAGCAAATATGATCATCTGAATTAAATGTTATAATTCATACCCCAACTGCTTTGAATTATCTGGGTATAAATGCACTTCATACAGTAAGGAGCAGGAGGGAAAGAGAGAGAGAGAGATTAAAGAGCAAAACTGTCAAGAAGCTTGGAACCGGGTAGTCATTGGTACTGAGAAAACTATTTTACGAAAGAAGAAAATAAGTCCAAGGTTGGTCAATTTTGAAATAGCCTGTTATTTATCTATCTATACTTTTAAAGATTGAGAAAGGATTTTTTAAATTCCTTTTTAATATAAGCAAAACATCTAGTGTGACCAATGAAGCACTGCTGAGACATGTAGCTCTCGAGAACATCTTTCTGCAAACTTAATTCATCCATCATTCAGTGATAGTCTTAAAAAAGATACTATAGATATTAGAGTCCTCCTAGGAACACTGCATTATCATCTTTCAGGCACATGATGTCAAAAGCAAAGTACTTTTTTTTGCCACTGTGACAAATCCTGTGTGGGTTCAGCACATGTCTGAAGATAATGCAACATAAGACATGTATAATCTTAAGTAATGAGACACCCATTTGTGTGGCAATGCTGTCATCATATACAGAAAGTAAAGAGACAGTCAAATGACAGCTATTTTAGAGATTGTGGGATAAATGGCAACACCCTATGGTAATATATTGCCAAATTCACTGTCATTCACACCTTTATACTGTACCCACAGTGTCACTCATTCCCAGTCATCATACACATTATGTACATTCATGTGACCCACTGTCCCATAAACTTGCACCCATATACATGTAAACAAACATCTTCCCCACTATATTTACTTACACTACTTTACAGAAGAAGAAGAAGCAGAGATGAATATAATGAATAAGTTGGAAAAGAAACCAAGAGACATACCCAAGAGGCATTCAAAACAGCAGAATTCTGTAAGCAAGACTAAACGTAGTTTCAATTGTGTGGAGGAGTTAAAGTGAGTTTCCTAACAGTTTCTGACATTCACTGTGCCTTTCTAAGCACCAGATTCTTCCTGCTGTAATTGTGAGGTTTCATACAAACCTTGCCATCACAGCAAGGAAAGGATGAGACCTCACAAGATAATTTCTGGGGAGTTTCATTTGACTACTGCACAAATCTGAACCCACACCAGGTAATAGTTTAGGAAAGGCATCTGTTTGGATGCCTTATCTTGTAATTATACATAGATTGATTAAGGTTGCAATTAATAAGCTATGGCTCTCTAATGTAACATCTAGGCCAGCGGTTCTCAACCTTTTTCAGGCTGTGACCCTGGCCTGCGCCGTGCATGCGCGGCGCGATGGCCCGCATTGCGCATGCATGGTGCGACAGCCCGCATCGCGCATGTGCGGTGCTGCACCCTGTGCCGGCCGAGGCGTAGGCCGCCGCCTGTTTGAGGTGGCGGCAGGCAGGCCCAGGTGCTCCTGGGCGGCCGCGGCAGCGACGGCACAGGGCGACCATGGGCTGGGCCACCAGCTGGCCCAGCCCAAGGGAGGTAAGCCACCCGCCGGGCCCCACGCATGCCAAAAACCCTCCCTGCGCCCACCGGCCTCCCACCTCCCACCCCTGGCCCTCTTTTACTTACAGTTTTAGTAGTTCTCAGCAGGGAGGGGTGGAAACTACCGGAGAGCTCGCCTTCACTGCAGACAACTTGCAGCACCGTTTGCAGACTGGGACTTTTGGCGGGCTCAGCAGGGCGGAGACAGCCTGGACAATTCCTATTGGCATTTGAAAGCCAATAGAACTAGACTCTATTCAAGAGAGTCTATTTTATTGGCTTTCAAAAGCCAATAGAATAAGAGGGAGTAGCACAGCTAAGGAAAAGGGGGAAAACATGGCGTAGCACAGCTAAGGAAAAGGGGAAAAATGGCGGACTGCGTTGTTTGGCGACCCCCGTGAAATGGTCGTTCGATCCCAAATGGGGTCACGACCCACAGGTTGAGAACCGCTGATCTAGGCAGTGCATTAAGTAATAATGAACACCACCCAAAATATCAGTAGTGACAGTAGATAGAACAGATTAATAGGAGGAAATGTTTCTAAAAACCAAGTTGGCTTTAAAGTTCAGTTAGACCACATAAGGAGGGGAAAACATTTTTCTTCTTTGTTTTTGTAGAATAGAATCCTCTACAAGGAATACATAACTTTGTTCTGCTCTCTCATGCTTAACTTATGTCTAATATGTACACCCAAATCCTTTTAAAGGTGATCATTTTAATCAAAAATGCAGCATTAATCCAATCATAAATACACGTATACCAATTCTAACTAATCTTATGTCATTTATAAACTTAAGAGAGCTGTAGAATATAGCAGTTCTTGTTCCTAACTTTTGCAACTGATAGAAGTTAAAAAGCCTTTGATCTGTTCCCCCCTCCTTTTAACAGCCTTCTGATCTTAAGTCAGAGAAACCTGTCACCTCTTATATAAGGTGACCAACTTTTTTATAATGAAAAGGAGGACACAAATAAATTGAAGAAAAAAATATCGTAAATAAAAGAAATATTTTATTCATTGCAACAATAATACAGACAATTTTCATGTGCAAAGTTTGTGGGCCGGGTGTTTTGGTGCGCTCAGCTGCAATTCCTATTGGCTTTTGAAAGCCAATAGTGGGAGTAGCACAGCTCATGCAAAAGTTGAAAAAAAAAACACATCAAAAAAGGTGCTGGAATGCCGTTCTGAGCGTTCTATGAGAAGAAAAAAAAGCCCTGCAGATTAGTCTACAAATATCAAAAAGGAGGACATGAAGGAGGACACTTTTTGAGGGAGGACAGAACTTACAAAAGGAGGACTGTCCTCCCTAAATGAGGATGGTTGGTCACCTTATCTTATAAAATGCAATGTTTCCTTAAAGTTTAAGTTTAAGTTTAATCAAATTTATATGCCGCCCTTCTCCTAAGACCCAGGGTGGCTCACAACAACAATACAATAAAAAATTTAAAAATTAATTGCATTCACACAACATACAAACACAATCAGCTAACAGTCGCTGATGGAGGGACACTCCTAGGGCCCAGGGGCAGAGCACAGCTCATATGCCCCAAGCCTGTCGGCATAGATGCGTCTTCAGCAGTTTCCGGAAAACTAGGAGGGAGGGAGCAGTACGAACCTCTGAGGGAAGCTAGTTCCAGAGGGCTGGGGCAGCAACGGAGAAGGCCCTTGCCCTAGGCCCCGCCAGATGACATTGTCTAACAGACGGGACTCTTAGGAGGCCAACCCTATGTGCCCTAACCGGCCGCTGGGATTCATGAGGCAGAAGACGGTCCCGCAAGTATCCTGGTCCATTGCCATAAAGGGCTTTATAGGTCATAACCAACACTTTGAATTGTGTTCGGAGACCAATAGGTAGCCAGTGCAGCTCGCGGAGAGCTGGAGTGATATGAGCATGTCTTGGGAGACCCAAGACAGCTCACGCGGCTGCATTCTGGACTACTTGTAGTCTCCGGACATTCTTCAAAGGTTGCCCCATGTAGAGAGCATTACAGTAGTCGAATCTCGAGGTGACAAGGGCATGGGTGACTGTGAGGAGTGACTCCTGGTCCAAATAGGGCCGCAACTGGTGCACCAGGCGAACCTGGGCGAATGCCCCCCTCGCCACAGCCGAAAAATGATATTCTAAACTTAGCTGTGGATCAAGGAGGACACCCAAGTTGCGAACCCTCTCCGAGGGGGACAAAACTTCTCCCCCCAGGGTAATGGACAGACAGTTAGAATTGTCCTTGGGAGGCATTGCCCATAGCCACTCCGTCTTGTCGGGATTGAGTCTGAGCCTGTTGGTACCCATCCAGACCTCAACAGCCTCCAGGCACTGGTTCATCACTTCCACTGCTTCGCTGTAGTGACATGGGGTAGAGATATAAAGCTGGGCATCATCAGCATATTGATGATAACTCACCCCGTGTCAACGGATGATCTCACCCAACGGCTTCATGTAGATGTTAAAAAGCAGAGGTGAGAGAACAGACCCCTGAGGAACTCCACATGGAAGAGGCCTCAGAGCCGATCTCTGACCTCCTGCGAACACCGGCTGCGACCGGCCAGAGAGGTAGGAGGTGAACCACTGTAAAACGGTGCCCCGCACTCCAAGCCCCTCCAACTGGTGCAGAAGGATACCATGGTCGATGGTATCGAATGCCGCTGAGAGGTCAAGAAGCACCAGGATAGTGGAATAACCTCTATCCCGGGCCCGCCAGAGATCATCAATCAGCGTGACCAAAGCAGTTTCTGTGCTGTAACCGGACCTGAACCCAGATTGCTGAGGGCCCAGATAATCAGTTTCATTTAAGGACCGTTGGAGTTGGAGTGCCACCACCTTCTCAACAACCTTCCCTAAAAAGGGAAGGTTGGAGACTGGACGATAATTATTTAAAACTGCCGGGTCCAGGGAAGGCTTCTTGAGGAGGGGGTGCACAAGTGCCTCCTTTAAGGGAGCTGGAAAGGACCCCTCTCTCAATGAAGCATTAGCAACAGCCTGGACCCAGCTCCATGTCACCTCCCTGCTAGCCAAAACCAGCCAGGAGGGGCACGGGTCCAGTAAACAGGTGGCCGAACTCACAGCTCCAATGGCCTTGTCCACATCAGGCAATAAAGGCAGTAGATCACTGACAGGCAGGAATCTAACACTGGAAAAGGCCTGGAAATTTAGCATCTCTGCCTGGCCAGGAAGATCTTTGCTGATAAAGAGGATAAACAGAATATTTCCTCTAACCATAAAAGCTATATTTTCTGCTTTCTCATGTTCATAAAAACATATTTCATTAACACCAAAGGCTAAAGAAATGTATATAAGCCTTGATGATGTACCAGTCCATTGTCAGCTGTCTCAGAAACAAGCTTTGGACTGTTTCTGACCCAAATAAAATCTTTTCCCCAAGTCTAATTTATCTTCCTAAAACTTTAACAAATCACATAATGCTTATCTATCCCTTCAATCAATCAATTCAATATCAAACCTAGATCATTTCAAAACAAATACATTCTTCATCAGTTTAGTTATGTCTTCCATTAATCATCTTCTCTTACATCTTACTCATAATCTTAGTCCTTAATTCAGTCCATAATATTAAATTACCCATAAATAAATAAATAAATTGATTAAATTGGAATAAATTGATTGTCAGATGAGAAAGCCCAGAAGTCGATTGAAGAGATGAAATTTAATAAATGTAAGGTATTAAGGTTAATCTAAGATCATGGGGTGAATTTAAGACTAATTTTACAAGTAAGATGTAAGAAAGGATGTTTAATGGAAAAAGATTAAGATTATAAGTAAGTTGTAAGATAGGATGTTTAAATGATATATTAAGATATATTAAGATATATTATTACAAATTAAATGTATTAGATTTGACTTAGATTGGTGGTTTAGATGTAAATGATAAATACTATTCTTAACAAGATGAGCTGATTGTTTAAAGGAATTAAGGTTAATTTAAGATTATGGATTGAATTAAAGATAAATATTATAAGTAAGGTTTAGGAGAGGATGTTTAAATGAAGATATATATTAAGATATATTATGGTAAATTGAATTGAATAAGAATATAATTATTATTATTCTTTCTTTTTTTATATAGTTTAAAATTCTTGTTAAGATTATATAATTATTTTGTTTGATGTAGTGGGGTTTTCTTTTGTTATACCTTGTATTCACTCTGGGAAGTCGGGGGGGGGGTTAGGGAGGCTTGATAATCTTATACATGATGTTTTCTCAACTGCAATTGGGGTTGGAGGAAGAATAAATAATTACTGTTACTGTTATTAAGGGGTTGCTCGGGTGTCCTCTGGGCTCCACATCTGATGGGGAAAAAGGAAGGAGGAGTGAAGGTTGATGTAAGTGTAAGTTGATAAGAAGGGGGAAGAGGAGGATGGAGATAGAGAAGGAAGCAGAAAGAAGAGAAGGAGGGAGAAGGTAGGTAGTCAGTTGGTAAGTGAGGGGGAAGGATAGGGTTGGTGGGATGTGGTGGTGGGGGTGCCGAGCAGTGATGTTGATGTTAATTGTTTGGGATGATTATTCTCAGTTGAGTTATTAGTACTAGATGTATTGAAATGTATTTATATTTTGTGTATGGATGATTGTTTACTTTTATATTATGATTTGATATGACTAGTTTCTTTTCTCTGTTAAAATTATAAAAAAATTAATAAAAATAAAAATAAAAATAAAAAATCTTTTCCCCAAGCAGCTACCTTCTGCGTCTGCTATCCTTTGTGGAGAAAGGATCCCAGTATTTTCTTGAATTCCATGGCATTTGCTTCTGAATAGAGCTATCAGGCTTGCACCATAAGGCATTCTTGCACAAGAACAAACTGCACTTGATCTGAGCAACAGATCAAGAAGTTCAGGTTTTGGTCTTGCCTGTGCCATCATTTCATACTACGTTGTCTCAGACCACCCATCTGCAATAGGGATAGGAACGATGGTAGATAATACAGATTTATTTTCAAAGGTTGCCGTGAGGATCACAGTTACAATTGAGCACTAATGCATCGTAAGAGAATGGAAAGAAAGTTGTATAAAATGTGCAGTTACACATTTGGAAATAATTCCTTTAAGTTAAATGGGAATAATGTCACCCTAGTGGGTTAATACAATAATCTGATGAGTAATAAGTCAGTCAGTCTTCTCTTGCGCTATTGTTTATGAATAAATTCAAGTCCCCTCTCTGTCTCTGTCTCCTGTGTTACAGGACTTCATCCAAATTTGAGCCAAATTTATAACTTTTCAAACAGAACTCTTCAAACAGAATTCTTGGCCATTCCAATTATATTAAAATAATGTATATAAAGTAGTTCAAAGTTTAAAGAGATCAATCAGAATACAGCTAGAAGGGACCTTAGAGGTCTTCTAGTTCAAATCCCTGCCCCTATACCATTCCAGGCAGGTGGCTGCCCAGTCTTTTCTTAAAAACCTCCAGTGATGAAGCACCCATAACTTCTGGGCAAGCTGTTCCACTGGTTAATTGTTCTCACTGCTAGGAAATTTCTCCTTAATTCCAGGTTGATTCTCTCCTTGATAAGTTTCCATCCATTTTTTTTTTTGTCTTGCCTTCTGCTGCTTTGGAAAATAAGTTGACCCCCCTCTTCTTTATGGCAGCCCCTCAAATACTGGAATACTGCTATCAAGTCACCCCTAGTCCTTCTTTTCCCTAGACTAGCCATACCCAATTCCTGCAACTATTCCTCATATGTTTTTTGTCTCCAGGCCTTTAATCATCTTAGTTGCTCTTCTTTGCACTTTTTCCAAAGTAATTTGTAATATACAAGTATGCTCTTACAAATGCTCTTATTTTGTATAAACAGAGTCACTTTGATAGAAACAGAAGAAAGGACTCTGTATTGGAAAAAAATTCTAAATTATTGATACCCCAGAACACAATCTTATTAAAGCAAGACTCTGTAAAGTATCTGAATTTTATTGTGGAACAAAGAAGCATGTGCTCAGCTTCTTCCTGCTGAGGAAACAGTTTTCCCACTGTTTTACTGAGACTTCTAGAATTAATTCTCAGGCTGCAAGAATTAGAACAACCAGGCAAAGGTAACTTGAGGAGTATTGTTAACCCTTAATGAATAACAATAACCCAGTGTTATAACCCAATGTGTAACCTAGCAGCCCCACTTAGCTTTCTCTCTGACAAACTGAAAGACAAAAAGGACAAATACAAAAAATGGAAAGAGGGTCACATAACTAAGGCTGATTATCAGCAGACAGCCAGAACATGCAAAGATGAAGTCAGGAAAGCAAAGGCTCAGAACGAACAAAGACTTGCAACAGAAATCAAGGATAATAAAAAAAGTTTCTTCCAATATATTAACAACAAGAAAAAAGTTAAGGAAACTGTAGGCCCACTAAAGAGAAAAGATGGCAAGGAAATAACAACAGCAACAGGGAGAAAGCAGAACTGCTTAACTTAACTTAACCTCATACTTTGCATCAGTCTTCACACAAAAAGAAACTGTAGCCCAACATACCAAAAAAAAAAAAAAACACTGCAAAAGACAAACTAGAAACAAAAATTAAAATAAGCAAGAAAATGGTAAGAAAACACCTATTCGACCTTGACAAATATAAATCACCAGGACCGACAGATTACAGCCCAGAATTCTGAAGGAGCTGGCAGATGTTATCTCAGAATCATTGCACCATATCTTTAAAAATCCTGGAGCACCAGGGAAATACCTGAGGATTGGAAAAGGGCTGAAGGAAAAAAAAAACAGACCCAGGAAACTACAGACCAATCAATTTAACATCAATACCTGGGAAGATCCCGGAAAAAAGATAATCAAAAAATACATCTGTGAACAACTAGAAGCAAACGAAGTTATAATTACCGTAGTAGCCAGCACGGGTTTGTCAAAAACAGATCATGCCAAACCAATCTTATTTCATTTTTCAATAAAGTGACTAAACTCATAGACCAGCGAAATACTACGGTATGGACATAGTGTACTTAGACTTCAGTAAGGCATTTGATAAGGTAGACCATAACCTACTCCTTGGTAAGCTAGAAAAAGGTGGAGTAGACAACATCACCACCAGATGGATCTGTAGCTGGCTGGCAAACCATACTCAATGAGTACTCTTCAAAGGCACTACATGGCTTAGCAATCTGAAGTTTCCTTGAAAAGTGGAGAAAAAAAGAGAGAGAAAGGTTGAAAAAACAATGTTCAGGAGATGGTTAAAATTATATATAGTTTCATAACTATGCTTTGTATTTACAAAGGACTTAAATAATGTACTTATTTAGGGTCAACTTATGCCTGATGTAAAAACCCTTATTTAGATCCTCTTATTTTTCTATTGCTCTTGCACTGGCCAGTGACCATAATAAAATTGTGTTCTGTTCTAGTTCTATAGTTTAAAAAAAGTTCCAAATTCTTTCTCACAATTGCACTGAAAGAAGGATTACATACCTGGCATGCAAAAATCCAGACAATCAATGAATGGCAGCAAAGAGTTAGTTTCCTGAATTTCTTTGCTGCTATCTAGAAAAAAATAGATTTTTGCAGGTGAGATGGAGTAGCCTTAGGAATCCATCTTACCTGCCTTACTGTCCCCAATCTAAATCCCTCCTCTGAAGCTGACTAAAATTCAGCTAAACTGAATGATTTCAATAGCTTTATTTATTGAAAACATTAGTTGGACTTAACTCTTTTTGATTTCAGTTGGACAAATCTTTAGGCCTCCATTAAAAGATGGTCAGGCTACATTTACTTTTCTATTCAAGCCAATAACTCTTTTCTAATTTTCTTCAAATGCATATTGTCCTCTTTAAAAATATATATACTTTTCAACACTTTCCCGGTAGTTTAAACCTTTTTTCATTTCAATTCTTACAGGATTTGTATTTCTTTAAAAAAATCTTGCAAAGATTAAATACGATGACACCAATAAATTCTAGATAGCAATTCCCAACTGCTCACTTGAATGTTTAAAAAAGGCTTTTTCTTTAATGATAATCTTTATTTTACTGCTCTAGCTGCAGTAGCTCCCACTTCATTGCAGTACTACAGCAAATTAAAATAAACAGAGAAATCCAGAACACTTCAAAATGAGGTTTCTCAGCTACTGTAGTTTGAAAGCAGCTCTGGACCTCCATGTTCCAATAATATTAGCACTGGTTGAGAGCTGATTTACTTCTGTTTCATCTGTGGTGTAACAGAAACAGTTATAAATGTAGTGATTTTGAGACATTGGGACTCTACTGTATTTCCCATTATGTGGTCCTCTGAATCCTAGACACACACACACACACAGGATTTTTACAGAGTTAAAAGATAAACATGAAAAAATGTAGAAGAAAAGTAAGAAAGGAAGAAAGATAAGAAAAAAGTCTTGAAAGGGAAGACACAAAGGAAAAAAAGATACTTAAAATATCCAATCTTTTTTACAGCAATTATAGACATACTTGATATAATTTCCCCCCTTTAAAATGATATAATATACTTCCTCCTTCCTTCTATACTGTCCTTTTTAATCATTAAATCCAGAAATCGCCAGTTCATATTTCTCTGTTTTCAGCAAAATGTCCATAAAGGGTTTCCAGTCTTTTATAAAAGTAGTTGTTTTTCCTCCCCTAATCAAACAGGTCAATGTAGGCCTTTTTGCAAGTTCTACCATCTTCACAGTCCATTCCTTCATTAAAGGTATTTCTATATTTTTCCGTCTTCCATTGTGTATATAAGAATGGTCTACCAAATCCTGAGAAGAGACTGGACAATTATCTATCAGAAATAGTATAGGTCTCCTGCGAGAGCAGGGGGTTGGACTAGATGACATTCAAGGTCCCTTCCAACTCTGTTACTTTTACTGTTAATGAGCTCTAGGTTCTTTAGGGGACTATCTGCTTTCCAGCTTTCCCTTAGTAGCTGAGACTAAACAAGAAGTTTTGAAATTTGTGAGATATATTTTTACAGCTTTTCTTGGCTGTATCTTGAATAACTATATGTATGATATTGTCTCATATATGAAAATATGAAACATGAAGAAATTATAAATGGTTTCCAGGTTGCACAGTTCTTAACAGATGACGACATGAATTGCTGCCCCACTCCAGTTTTTGTCTTGGTTATATTTTATGCAATTGTGCAGTATTAGTGACAGCAATTAAAGTGGATGGGACAAGAGCCAGAAACCGCTGAGGAAAGAAGTTTAGCAGAATTTGTTTCAAACAACTGCAAAAACTGCCATAGATATAGCAGCACAAGAAATATGTATATATTATATGAGACAAGAATACTTCTTCAGACTTCTGCAATGTTTCGTTAAGAACTATTGTATCTATATAACTTTCAAAGGACATACAGTACAGTATATCCTAATTACATAGGGAGTGCACATACAACACGCTGCTGGACCACTGAAAAGTAACTACCCAACAAACAGGTACTGTTTAAGCCATATAATTTTAAAAGACACACAAAAGACTATTGGTCTCAGCAAACCCCAAAGCAGATTTTAGCAAAGACAGCCACTACAATGCTTATAAATTGGGGAGATCTTTCAGCTATTAAATCCTGTAGTTGTGTCTATATGGGTGCCTTCAGCCTCTGAGAATGGATTATGAGAAAATGCTAACATTATTATTCATTTTGTACCCATCTATTTCTCTGACTGAATTATAAGGAAAATCAAGATGTCCTAGGATCAATATCTGTCTCTGAAACCCACTACCAGAGGAACAGGTGCTATTGTGGGAACAGAGGGACAAAGTGATAATTCTACAGATTCACACCAAACCAGATAGTTTAGTAGTATGGGTTGTTGGCATCAGGCCATTTCTATTCTGGAAATGTCAGTCCTCAGTTATGGTGGCCTGCATCTGATCTTATTTATGGAAAAAAATGAAATTGGGTGGTATGGTCAAGAATTTCCCAAATTATATTTTTCCAGTCTCTTGCAAATTTGAAAACATTTATTACCACGGGTCCTTTACTCACAATTTTGAATAACTACTGGTCCCTGGCCACAAGTCAAGGGAATAATGCCAGATATATTTGTACAAAAAGTGAAAACTGCCCTTTGAATCAAGAAGGGGAGAGAGAAGGAGGAGAAAAGCATGGCATATGTTTATTGGACAGAGATTTGAATATCTGAACAGAGGCCAAACCTCTAGAAAGACATGCATATATGGCATTTAGCTTTTGAACTCATGGGTGATTCACCCTCCATCAAAATGCTAATATTTACTAGCAAGGCTCATTATACAACTAAAGGAAACATTGTACCATTTTGGAAATGGCATTTCAGGACATTTCAGGGCATCCTTTGCCAAATGTTCCTGTTTTGAAGGAACTGTTCCTGCTTTACAGCAAGACAGGAAAATAGTTTCTACTTAGACTTGCCTATCATTCTTTCCTTAGTTCAGTGGATTTGAACAACATTTCAAGTGGGAGTCTCTGTTCCCTTTGCCAGCTCTACCCTCCCATATTCCTTATCCATATATGTTCTGGTTCTTTGAGTCTCAGTGAAGCAGGCAGGTTGGGATCAAATTCTCACCAGATCTTCCCCAGAGAAAGAGATAGAGGTTCTTGTGAGCCCAGTCTTGTAATGAAAACAGGTTGATGTTTTAGCTGAATGCTAGACATAGATGCAATGCAACAGACCGGGTGCTGTACAGGATAGAGTTAGCTGGAGGGCTCTATCTTCCCCTTTCCATTTATATTGTTGAATGTTCCTAAGGTGACCAACTTTTTTACAATGAAAAGGAGGACACAAATAAATTGAAGAAAAAAATATCATAAATAAAAGAAACATTTTATTCATTGCAACAATAATACAGAATACACTATAATATGATAAATGCATAATAAAAAACATTTGTAACAATAACATTTTATATTGTAATTATGCTTACATGCTGTGCCCCCGCCTGCAGCCAGCACTGCTGCCCCGCCATGTAGAGCAGGCCCCATGGCTCCCATAGCATGGGGGACAGCCGGCCACCGCCACCCCTCACACCCCCACCTGCAGCAGCCCCGTTACCCCTGCCTCTTGCACCCGTAGCCATTATTGCCCTAACAGGGCCGAAGATCAAGAGAAAGTTACCATGGCGTTGCCGCTCCAGTCTCCTCCAGGTATCTTTGGGATTAACTAGGAGATGGTGTAGTTGGGTAGCAGGGAGGGGTGCAAAGTTCCTGCCAATTCGCCTTCACTGCAGACAACTTACATGTGCAAAGTTTGCCGGCTGGGTGTTTTGGCGCGCTCAGCAGCAATTCCTATTGGTTTTCGAAAGCCAATAGGGGGCATAGCACAGCTTATGCAAAAGTTAAAAAAAAAACATCAAAAAAAGTGCTGGAATGCCATTCTGAGCGTTCTATGAGAAAAAAAAGCCCTGCAGATTAGTCTTCAAATATCAAAAAGGAGGACATGTAGGAGGACACTTTTTGAGGGAGGACAGAACTCACAAAAGGAGGACTGTCCTCCCTAAAGGAGGACAGTTGGTCACCTTAACTTCCTCACTTTCACATGATACCAAGTTCCAGTGGTATCATCCTCTTTGAAGATTGGCAACTGTCATGAAAGAAGCCAAGGAGCACCAACTTCCTAAGAATATTCCATGTTTTTGTTTAACCAGAAAGTTGCAAGGTCTCTGTACAAATACTCATGGATTTAGATAGCTAAAATCCAAACAACATAATCCTGATTGTACCACAGACAAACCCTATGCTAGACATCACTTGGTGGTAAAGAGCCCTGGTGGCGCAGTGGTTAGAATGCAGTACTGCAGGCTACTTCTGCTGATTGCCAGCTGCCAGCAGTTCAGCAGTTCAATTCTCACCGGCTCAGGGTTGACTCAGCCTTCCATCCTTCCAAGGTCGTTGTTGGGGGCAATATGCTGACTCTGTAAACTGCTTAGAGGGGGCAGAAAAGTACTGTGAAGTGGTATATAAGTCTAAGTGCCATTGCTATTGCTATCCAAAAACATTTTCTATGTTCTTGAGATACATATGTGAAATATACCTCAGGCCATCACTTGCACAAGAAACCAGCTTATCTCCTAACCCTGAAGAAGTGGAGAAGTAAACAATATGATCCTCTTACCACCATAGGAAGAGACTTCTGAATACTTGACAAAATGGCTGTATCTTCCTAACACATAACAGGATTCACAGCTCAACCTTCAGAGTTGACTATCTGTAAATCATTCCTTCTACTACTGGGAGGAAAGGTACCTTGTCTGGTACCAGACAGGATAGAGGTCTGAAGTAAATACATGCTTATTTAATTTCAGAAAAGCAGAATTCTTTAGAGATCATTAAAAAAAAATAGAGAATGGGCAGTTTGGAGACAGCAAGTGGATGTGGCCCTCCAGTTTATTTATTTATTTATTTATCAAATTTATTTATTTATTTATCAAACCAAGGTCATGGTTCAGGCAACTCTGAGCAACTCTGAAACAGGTTTCAGCACTTCAAAGGTTTCAGCCCTTCAGAATGCTTCTTGTTTTCCTGAAGTGTGGTGTTTTTATTAGGTGAAGCCCAAATAATTTGCAGAATAGAAATAAAATAGCAACAGCTGAAGAAACCAGAAATACACATCTGCTTAAGACATAATGGTAAAGGTACCCACAAAGATAACAAATAATTGGTGGTCTCTAGGCATCATGGTACAATCCATATGATTCTCTTGTGTTTAATGACCTTCTCTTAGAACTGAAAAGATAAGCTTTGTAAGTATGTTTAATTGTACCAGATGGGCACATGACCAGATATTTATCCCTGTTGACCACAAATGGTTATTTTTCTAGCAGTGAAAAATCCTAAAAATGTGTTCAAAGCCAGATCTAATTAAAAAACAAAACAAAAAAACAGAGGCAGTGTTTCTGAAAATTAGTGTAAAAGCTTATAGATTTTCACATAGAGTCAATTTATAGTTAATTTCAGCTAAATATAGAGCCAGTACAGGGAAGCAATGACTCTTATGAGAGATTTGTGGAAATAAATATAGTTAGAATTAAGGGGCATTGTAGGAAGCTCTGTTTGTCACGAAGAACTCATTTTAGCACTAAAACTGCAAGAAACAGTGCAAACTGGAGCAAATACAATATTAAAAATAGATTGCAAAAGCTGACAGCACTTTTCATTAAAGGAAAGGTGAAAATTTTAATTGGAGTACCAATGATGTCAAGATCCATCTTGCTATTGCCTACAAACTAGAACTTTTCCAGTTTTGCACATGATCCTAAACTGCATAGCTGCTTTTCTCACCAGATTCTGATTTAAAATAGTCTTTTGCTTATTTCTAAATCAGGATGCTGACATCAAACCAGCACAAATGGCTTCCAATGTTTACAGTAACTGTCCCACAACAGGAGCCTTCCACATGTACATGGGCAATTACTATGTTAATTGAAGACAAGTCCCCTTTAGCCATGCTGGCTAACAGTGGTGGGAATTATTGTCATGCATATTCAGAAAGGTCTTAGTTGGGGAAAGGGTGGGTTGTACTATAGCCATTGATTTCCCTCACTTCTGAGTGGGAATCATATAATAACAAAAGGAGCAAATAGGTCACTTGTGAATAGCTTGAGCCAAGAGGAATGCTGGCAGGCCTCCCCCTCCAGGATGCTAAACAAGGTAAAGAATCTAGCAAACACTCATTGCAAAACTATGCCTGGAAGAAAAAAAAAGAAGAGCTGAAGCAAAGCAAAACAAAACAAAACACAACTTTCTCCTTGTGGAGTCCCTTTTGGGTTGAATGTCAGGAAAAGTGAAAGTATGGAATGGAATTTCCTGAGTTACAACTAAAGCGGAATTTCCTGAGTTACAACTAAAGCATAAGCCCAGGAATTAAGAGTGGGCAAGCTGCCTTGTGCAGAATACCAGAGTGGAGTTATTTCAGGTGATGTACCCCAGTCTCTTTTGTGGGGAAGGAATGTTTGTTCTTTAGACCGAGTTCACAGCCCTAGGTCTGTACAGATTTAAAGCTGGAGAGTAGGGGCAATAGGTAAGAACCAAGGCACAATGGGGACTATGATTGCAGTGACAGCACTCTGGGCTATTTATAACAAGCTCTGCTTGATGGCTTTCGCTGTGGTGGCAGCTTTGGGAGTTATTTTTAGCTCACTGCAGGATTCACAGTGATGTTTGCACTGTGACTGTGAGTAGGAGGAGAGACATAAATTGGGGTTTGAATGGAATCCGAGAGGACAAGCTGCCTTCTTCATCTTGAAATGCATTTGTAGAAAGAAACATTGTCTCTCTGCAAAGCAGCCTGGGGGGCTCAGAAAATGGCTTCAGGTAGGAGAGCTGGCCACTATCCCAACATCTCAAGCAGCACACATGGAAGGTGTGTTCTGCACAGCCAAATCATAACATGGTGAACACTGTTTCTTAATAATTTGCCACTTCTAAGCAGTGTAATGAGACATTGCTTCTCCAGGAGACATTCTCCCACCCAGTTTTTACTATTCCATTCTTTTTTGATGGTTGGAACAAACAGAATCGTGCAGTCATGTGGTTGCCATTTGTGACCATTGCAGCCAACTACTGACAGGCAAATGAATGGGGAATGAGCAGTAAGTTGCACGTTATGGTCATGTAATGTCGCATTTAATGACTGTGAGTGATTCCCTTAACAACTGCAGCTGCAATTGATGTTATTACGTTGATGCAGTCGTGTGACATTTCCCTTTGCAGTCGTGTTACTTAGCAATGGAGTTGCCAGTCCCAATTGTGGTCAATAAGTGAGACTACCTGTACAAGTACTGTAATATACATACTTCTGTTAGATGTTGGGATGCAAACACATGGCAGGATTTTCACAATGACATCAACATACAGATATCAACATTCTGAGAGTCTCAGATTGCTATTTCTCCTTAATGCAGTCTCCTCTAATGGAGTCCCTCTGATCTGTGTGACCCAGAAATACAGCCTTAACACATCTGCTGTTTCAAAGAGCCTTCAACAATGCCTGTTCCCATTCTGTCTTCCTTCTCTCCTACTTGCTATGGAGCAAAAATGAGTCCTGTTTGTTCCAATCATCAAAAAAGAATGGATATATGCCTTATCACAGGACTGTATAGAACTCACTGAAAACTATTTATGGTCACATGTTCACCAATAGTTCCTTTATTGAGGCATGCTGGTTTCCAAGTGCCCAAATACCAATCACATGACCACGGGGATGCTGCGGTGGCCGAAACTTTGAGAACAGGACATAAGTCTCTGTATTCAGCACTGTAGTAACTTTGAACAATTGCTGAAGTAATGATTGGTAAATGGGGACTACTTGTATTGTAACACCATGATGCCCAATTCATCAGTTCCTCATTGTCTCAATAGAGGAACTATTGGGGAACATGTGACCATTAATAGTTTTCAGTGAGTTCCATTCAGTCCTGTGATTTTAGCACTCCCCAAGTTCATCTCCTGTTTTTGAAAAAGCCTTTGATAAGGTGAATACTGGTAGATATCCTGTTTGGCCAGAAGTCACTTTTGGCCTTTCCTGGCACTTCAGCAATATCTTAGGTACTAAACTCCTCTGCACAGTTTTTCACCCCTAGTGGTCCACCCCTAGTCCACCCCTAATGGACGTCCACCCCTAGTGGATGATCACTTGACTATGAGCCAGCAATGTGCAGCAGCAACCAAAAAAGCTAATACAATCCTGGATTGTATAAACAGAGGCATAGAATCAAGATCATGTGAAGTATTAGTACCACTTTATAAAACCCTAGTAAAACCACACCTGGACTACTGCAGCCAATTTTGGTCACTATATCACAAAAAAGATGTTGAGAGTTTGGAAAAAATTTAGAGAAGAACAACTAAGATGATCAAAGGCCTGGAGACTCAAACATATGAAGAACGGCTGCGGGACTTGGGTTTGGCTAGTCTAAAAAAAAGAAAAAATAGGGGAGACATGATAGCAAAAGTCAAGTATCTGAGAAGTTGCCACAAGGAAGAGGGGATCACGTTGTTCACTGGAGCACCAGAGGGAAGAACAAGAAACAATAGTTGGAAACTGATCAAAGAGAGAAGCAACCTGGAACTAAGGAGAAACTTCCTGACAGTGAGGACAATCAACCAGTGGAACAGCTTGCCTTCAGAAATCATGGGTGCTCCATCACTGGAGATTTTTAAGAAGAGACTAGACAATCACCTATCTGAGATGGTATAGGTTCTCCTGCTTGAGAGGGGGCTGGACTAGAAGATCTCCAAGGTCCCTTCCAGCTTTATTCTATTCTAATTCTATTCTAATTCTAATTCTAGTCCTTCTTTTCATTAAATTAAACATATCCAAGCTGGATGCACTATTCCCAGTCATTGTATTGTGCAAAAAAAAGGGCAGAGGAATTCAAGCAGGGTTATTCCTCTTGTTCAGCTGTGGGTCCAAGGACAAAGTCCTAGAGTGGCATCACAAAATTTGAAACCACTCTAGAACTCATGTTTCCTGACTGTTTGACTTTACTCTCCCTACCTACAACTGCCGAAGGAGAGAAACACAAGAAGTAAAAGGACAAAGGTTAATAAGTATCCTGTGGCTTAGTTTGCAGTGGCCTAGATCAAGCTATCAAGTATTTTTAAAGTATTATTATTATGGTTCGTCATACAGTCAGCCAGATATTTAGAATGGATTTGGCATTTTTATCCACCTATCAAGTCCTTCACGGGGATAGAATAGAATAGAATAGAATAGAATAGAATAGAATAGAGTAGAGTAGAGTAGAGTAGAGTAGAGTAGAGTAGAGTAGAGTAGAGTAGAGTAGAGTAGAGTAGAGTAGAGTAGAGTAGAGTAGAGTAGAGTAGAGTAGAATAGAATAGAATAGAATAGAATAGAATAGAATAGAATAGAATAGAATAGAATAGAATAGAATAGAATAGAATAGTTCTTTATTGGCCATGTGTGATTGGACACACAAGGAATTTGTCTCCGGTGCATAAAGAATAGGCAGATATTGTTGGTTGATGGTGTTAAAAGTATCCTCAGAATCCATGGAGCTCATCCATTCTAAGACACCCAATTTTTTGACCTTCTCTGATTGCTTTCATATCATCTCCTCAATTATCCTAATGTCTTCCACTCTGAATACTTTAACTATGTTTTCAACTTGCTTTATCCATGTTGCATTCCTATTATGACTCCTATTGTTTTCCTCATCAAAAATTTCAAAACAACAACAACAACAATAATAATATTTTATCACACAGTCAGCGTTATTTAATTGTTGGTATTATTAAAAAGAAGTATCAGGAAATCATGGCCTGAAAACTGTCATAATGGTCTTTTCTGTTTGATTAGAGCATGTATAGTAGAATCCTGTCTTGCAAGTGCCCTGGAGTCAGCATTTCCCCTGAAGATTAAGTGGCTAATTGGGTCAGCTGTACCATGCAAAGACAACCATAATGAAGTTATGTATTGTACCACATACTAATATATGCTCCCACCTCATCAATATTGCTGCTTGTCCTGATGCAAACATATTTCTGCACTCTCCATATCATGACTTAATGACCATATTGTTATGTACATTGGGGGTGGGGTGGGGGACTGGGGAAGTATGACTGCATAGAGGCTACTGTTTCTCACCTAAAATGTTCTAACCATATATTACAAAAAAAAAAAAAACATTGGAGGAATGACAGACTCTAGAAGTGCTCTCCGCCTCTCTCTTTCCTGCTCCAGACAGGAAAATCTGTGCCAAACTGCACTGTCTGAATTTCTAATAAGAAGACTTTCTTTCTCTGCCCATCTCTTAGCTAAATACACAAGGATTGCTGTGGGGATATCCCCATCATAGAGGTTCTGGGTATCCACTGAGCAAATGAATTGACCTTCTGGAACCCAAAACTTCCTGAAACTGCAATAAAATTAACATGACTGCAATAAAATTAACATGACAGTGGTAAAATCATTTACTAAATCTGATGTAAGTCAGCTTATCTTTAACCATAGATACAGCAGCTGAGCAATATCCATTAAGGAGAAATGCTGCTCTTAAAGCTAATGTTAGTCCAACTGCAGTGGGGTTGCACTGATATTCAGACAGAGCCAGGACCACCAGAAAACCTGACTTGTCATTCCCTTTTGCTTGCCCATCCCACACATGCAGAGAAGGCAAGACTTGCTGGTTTCTGTGTGGATCAATCTATCACTGCCTGCCTTTATTTTGGGGGATTGATCCTTGTTACAAATCCCCATGCTTTTCCCTTGTTTTCCCAGATGTTTGCTTGCATGTATGTCCCCACTTCACCCTTTCCCACATTATCTCGTACAACACTAACACAGACACTTTTCTTCCTTTCAACATATGGCACCATTGTAGTTCTATAATAATCAAAATAATAAAGAACGGGGTGTTCTTTCGTTCCTACATTCCTCTGTAGGTCCATGGAAGAACTGATAGTTCAGCTTCACAGAAACCAGATAGCAATGTTCCTATTTGCACCTTAGAGATGTTTAAAAATAAAGGGAAAGGAAGGGAAACTTTACAGTGCTATGGGGAAACTAGAAAGTGGTACAGATTTAGTCTGGGAATGGTGGAAGTACCCTGCAAGGACCACAGCACATGTATGTTTGCTTAGATGTTGATGCCAAGAACAACCTAATGTACCTGGATATATTCTAGTATCTCAATTTCTCCTTATTCAAAGCATTTTTAAAGTAAAAATAAGTATTCGTAAAATTCTGTTCATATAAACACGCTGTAAAAGATTTTGTGGAGTGTTCAGGGATAAGGAACTCGCCCTTCAGATGTTTTTGACCTCAGTGATAACAATCTTTTGCTATAGGTCAGGCTGGCTGGGCTTGAATCCAAAATAGCTGGCTGTTGTCAGAATGCTCCTTTCATATATAGGGATAATCTTCTTTCATCTTCTCTTCTTTTCTGCTTTGGTCCTCGCTTTTATATTTATCACTGCACTGTCCTATAACAACACATCATCTTTAAAAGGGCATTTTATTCTGGCCTGCAGTGCTTGTGCAGTTCTTGAGTGACCACCACAGGATTTCTGCCTTCTAATTCCAAGCCATTTGCTCAGTGTATCATACTACGTCTGCATTGCGCCCTCTCTCGTCTCTCAAACACACGCGTGCGCGCGCACACACAGAGAGACACATTCAAGTTACTTCTCTGGTCTTACCGGTAGATATGTTGGTTAGGCTCAGAGGCAGATTAATTAGCTTGGGGATGCAGGGATTGAGGTGTGAGCCAAGGCCCTATGGCAGATGCAGTGTCCAGATGGATAAAGTGACTCTGTTTGCGCCTATCTCAAGAGGGAACTGTTCTTTCCCTTAACTAGAGCCATTCCTCCTCTTGACAAAAAAATAAAATAAAATTTAAAAAGCAGCATCTCAGACAGCCTGGGATGTTTTCCAGCTCAGAAGTTTTCTTCTCCAGCTGAATACATGGTAAGAGGCTCAGTGCCAAGATGACAGAATTTGCTGCTTTAAGCAAGCTGAATAAATTCTTGCTCAATCCCATGCTTCCTTCTCAACTTCTGTACAACAGAATCCAACACCTTAAAATCATATGAGTTCTATCAGAGCCCAGAAGCATATTTTTTTCTGCATGTATGTACCATACCATGTTAGAGGCCAGAGTGGAGTGTTTTGCCTGTTGTCTTTCTTTTGTTCTTCTCCCATGTCCTTTAAACCTCTATGGAGCTTGAGACATATATTGGAATAGATCTATTTGGGAGTCCATAATACAAGTGAGGGGCAAAGGCCAGGCAGTTCCTCCTTCTCCTGTATCACCGCATCTCATTTATTTGCCTCTAAAAAATGGCCAATCGGTTTTGGTGGCCTAGAGGTTCTGCCTTTGGATGATCTCCGATCAGCAATCCCCAGCATTTGAGGAGCCCACTCTTCAGGCTAAGGGTTTCCAGGATGTTTTTAATCTTTGGGAAATCGACTCTATTTGCCTGGGTTTCAGATCTCTTGGCAATGCATAGGAGACTGTGGCTTGGATAATATAAGTCAGCCACAGGCATGCAAATGGAATGCAGAGGGCGTAAGTCCTCCTCATCCAGGCAGTTTCACAGTTTATTTTACACCCTATTAGATTCCAGCTGGCAAGAAGGCTCCCTATAAATATACATAAGGGCCCATTTACATGACAGTTTATTTGGACACAAATTCCACCAAGGCCTGGCAGACAGCTCTTTTGTAGCAGCTAAAATTTCTCTCTGCAAAGAGGAGAAGATTGTGGAACCAGGAAGAGGAAATGTGCAGCTACCATAAAGGTTAACAATCTGACCTGATAACATATAGGTGAATGCCCTGATCTCACCTAGGGGCAGATGGGAGGAGATTAGCCGCTATTTCTTCATAATTTACTTTCATACCATTGAATTGTACTTTTCTTCCCCTGTCTTAAGACATTGTGTGAATGCCCTTGTTCATTCCCACAGTAATCATTTGATGTACGGATTCCATGAAATCAGAAATCTCGAGTAGTCCAGCTTCCTAACCAAACAAAACAATCTGTTCAACTGAATGCAACCACAGTCTCATTTAATGCCTCATCAGTGAAATGGATGGCATATAAATTTAATAATTAACGTATTTTTCCTTGATGAGATCAAAAATTGGTAGTCTAGAACTTCTCACCTTCATGCATTATTTTTTCCAAACATCTGAAAAGGTGTATAATCAGTGATATAATCCCATCATGCTTGCTTTCTGTTTAAGTGTTATGTTCAAGTGAGGTATATATATTAATTAAGACAACCACCAGGGTCATTTCAAAAAAGGCAGTATGGGGTAAAAATCAAAACGAAGGCAGGCAACTTCATCTTCTTCATCTCCTTTGTATTTCAGCTTCCAAAATTCCTGAAAATTGGTCATGCTGCTGTACTAATAGTTTACACCAAATAACTGATGATCAATGATTGCCTATCCTAGAATCAGAATGGGTGGGCTATATGAAATCAAAACCCTACACAAGAATAATATTCATTTAGCAATGCTGGGCTAGTTGTTTTTTCTTAGGTTAATTCACTTGTGGCTAGGGCTAGAAAAAATAAAACGGTGAGTACTATATAATGTATGCATGTGTATATGAGTTTATTGGAGGAAAGGGGGGGATGGCACTTCAAATAACAATATCAGTACAGCAAAAACTGCAATTTTATTGAGAAACTGGTTAAGAAATTGAAACCTCCAAACCATCTTTAAATACTGTATGATACAGAAACTCCCAGCAAAGTATGATATGAAGACAGACATCAAATACAATGAAGGTGAATATTTTGGCCATACAACTCCAAATTACCTGGGCTCCAGTGGTGTATTTTTTGATGAGAACTTTCTTAGTACTGGAGACTGTCTAAGTTCTGAACCTTTGGCATTCAGCCAATTACCCAGAAATTCAATTTAAGCCATTTATTTGTTCTTGATTGTTATTCCTCTACATTATTATCATTCTTCAAAGTCTCCAACTGAGATAAGGACCATATTGTACAAGGGGTTGCTCTGCTAAGGACAGTCCCCGTCTCAAAAGTTCACGTCATCATGTGTAACCAAGGTGATGAGAACAGAAGGATTATCATCTTGTGCACAACAAGAAACCAAGAGACGGAAAACCAAGGTAATCACTTGTTTAATTCTCAGCTGAAACACGTCATATGTGCTGCCTTGGGATCAAAATGCCTGATTCCCCACTTCAATGCTGAGCTTTCTCCACGTCAGTGTTCTCTTTTGTTCATATAATTGAATTGAAATTACAGTTGCCAATAAAAATGTTGCTTCCAATGGTTGTCAAGAAACGTTGAATTGCTTGACAGTAAAAACTTCTCAATTAATTATTATTTATACCAATCATGTAATCTATATTCACAATAGCATACTTCCTCTAACAAAAAAAATGATCTGCTTACTAATAGTAATTTGAAAGTTACATAGAAGCTGTGTTCACACAACATGAATTATTTAGCCACTCCAGGTCTCAGTTAACTGATTCACCTCCTTATGCCAACAAGAAATACCAGGATGGCTTAATCAGTCTTCTATGTTTTTGGTCTTCCCATGTCCCACAAAGAAGGCTGGGAAGCTATCACTTCTTTCCCCAGCAGAGAGTGGCTATTTCAGCACACAGTTTGCTAATAACCATGTACATTTTCAGAACTCACATGCTTAGTATTGCATGTTACATCATGGTTCAGCTTTCTCCAATCTGGTTGCCTTCCAAATATCAATTCTTAGAGAGGGTTAGTTTGGAGTACAGGTTAAAGTGCCAAGTTAGAAACCGGGGGATTAAGAGTTCAGGTATCATCTTAGGCATGAAGCCAACTGGGTGACATTGGGCCAATCACTCCCTCTCAGCACTAGGAAGCAGACAATGGCAAACCACTTCAAAATCTTGCCAAGAAAACTGCAGGGACTTGTTCAGACTGTCATTGGGAGCCAAAGATGATGTGAAGGCAAACACACACAGTTCTCAGAATTGCAGTCTAATATAACTGAAGCAGCTATAGTCAAATTACATGTGGAGGGCACCAAGCAGAGACAAACTGTGATAGCTACCAGTAATCTTACAAAAAAAAGGAGGAAGTTGTTTTTTTCTTTTGGCTGCGGGAAATGCAATAAATTATTGTACTATTATGACACGAGTATTTAACCCTGAAGGTAAAGATGTATTTTGCAGTGATTTCCACAAAAAGGTCAATTTGACTTTCACTAATAATAAATATATCACAACAAAGAACCTTACCCAATTAAAAAGAAATCCTTAGTTGGCTAATCTCATTTAGCAGCTTAAATTAAATATTTGATTAATTTATAGCTATCCTGCATATGAATACAACCGATCATTTTCTAAGATTTTTTCTTGCTTTTACATAATACATAAACATGTCATAGTACAGGGGTCCCCAACCCTCAGTCCACAGCTGTTGGGAACTGGGCTGTGCTAGCAGCGGGTGAGCATGTGAAACTCCATTTGTGCATGCACGGGATTAGGTTTCTCAAGTGAAAACATACCTTCCTCTCCACCACCGCCCGCCACTGCTGCTACTGCCAGTCCATGGAGCTGGAAAGGTCGGGGACCGCTGTCATAATAGACAACTCCATAGGCATCTGTCCTTAACCACAATGATGCCAAAATAATGAAACATGCATCAAGACATCACCATGCCAGCTCTGCTCTCTTGTACTTGCATTGCAACATGTGCAAATACATAATGGACAGAACTTGTGTTCTAACACTGCAATGCACAATTTATCATTTGCCTCTCTTTTCAGATGTCTATAGACAACTCCATTTTAAGAGATATTTAGAAATCTATTCAATATGGGGAAAACATGGCTTGTGCTCCAAAATATATCTCCCCCCCCCAATAATTCCAGCTTGCACTTTAGGAGAGGTGCACTGCAATCAGCAAAATTATTTATCACCCAGAAGTCTCCCAAACTGAGGCCTATTTCTCTCCACACTTCTGCTTGATAGAAAGATCACTCATTTGCTTGTCTCTCACTTTTTCTTTTTAAAATGGGAAGGCCACATTTCCACCATTGTCCTGCATTCCAGCCTGGAGACTGCAACCTACCATAGATGAAAGCAAGGATATCATGGATAGACTGAGTTCCCTCTGTTGATAGGGAGGGAAAGAAGGGGTGTATGTGATGAAAGAAGGAAAGAATGGGAGCCTTTTGTAGACCACAATCCTAAATACATTTTCCTGGAAATGAATCTTGCTGATTCATTGTAATATATACATTTTCCAATAAGTGAATTCTGTTCTGTCCATAGAGGGACTAACTCAAAATTATTTCAATGTACTTTGCTTTCTACAAGCAAAGAACTTGGGAACAGTTTATCTTCTCACAAAACAAGGTAATATTTTATATTGCTCTAAAACATGAAAATATCTGCTACTCAGTTACTCATAAGAAACATTGTAATTTATTTAAGACTAAGCTAAGTGTTGATGAGGATTCTCGGTCATCCAGGTAGAGTGTCTGGAAGTTGAGTCATGGCAACTGGACTTCTTTTCTTTTGGTTTGAAACATGCTGCTACTTATCCAAGGAACTTCTGCAGTCTGAGCAAGTTGGTTAGGGGGACTAATTAAGACACAGCCAATTGATTAACTATAGTGGCACTCTGGCAGACTTATACTTGAAATAAACACATTAAACTCAACTAAATGCAACTAATTTATGAATAAAGATGCCTAGAATTTAGAATCTCCCATCCCTAATTAGTTCTAGTAAAAAGTTCATGGATGGCAATAATTTAATTATCTCCTATATGTTATTCAGCTTTCATGCCCCCTTTGTGTCCTGAACTTCCTCAAAATCCCTCTTCTGAAGCACAACCTGTGGGATCAGTAGGCTGTGCAGGGAAGAGATCTGATACTTGCCTCTTGTCTCACTGGGGAGTATCATCCCAGAGATAGAACTGTCTCTCAGGAGCTGGCCACCACTGCAGTCGTGTTCTTACCTCCGTCTAATTTTAATGTATCCTGATAGAAATGGTTAAAACCTTCTCATGTTTATATCATGATTATTATCTGAGTCACAGCTGGGGTGCTGCTAATTAAATGTATTTCTTAATTAACAAGATCACAGAGAAAGCATGCCAGCCGGGTTTGGTTTTCAATCACTGTTGACAAAAGCAGCTGATGCCAACTTTGAGCTGGGGGTGGATGGAAAGGAGGGGCTGTCATCATTGGAGATTCTGGGTTATCTCAAAGCCAGTAAGAACCAGTTTGCACCCAACTGGTATAACTAGAAAGATCAAAGCACATGGAAGCAACAACAGTGCGGTTGTTTTACCATAAGTCCAACCTACTTGTGCCAGTTTCAATTCCTATCAGTTTAGCTTACACTGATGGCTTTCTGAGGCTTCCATAAAGTGAATTCTACCTAGATAAATGTAACCCCTTTTATGATGCATCATGAATAGAGGCTCCCAAACTACATTTTTATGGCCTATGGAGCTCCCTTTTAACCATACTACCAATCTGCTGAACCTTTACACTGCATTGTTTTGTCTTTTTATACTGAAAATTGTATAAATCTATTAAGCCATAAATATGCTCAGAATATTATGTTAGCTCCCACATTACTCACTCACAGAGACAGACAGAGAGACAGACATACACACAAAAGTTGGACTTGCATGAATAGGTAGCATACAAATGTAGGAAAATAAATAAATAAAACTATCCCAATTCTTGGAAATCCTGACTTGGTTTGCCCGATCTACTTGTCATTCTCTACATTATGTATATTCTGTGTACATAGACAGTTACACAGAGAAATATGAAAAATTTTCTTTACAGAGATATTCTCCTGCCCACTCCCACTGACTTTTCTGTAACCTTTTCAGCTTCCTGGATTCCCACTGCATGTTTTGGAATTCCCACCCATTGTCCATTGGTGTTGCTGGAAATTTTAGTCCTAACACTTCTGGAAGGCATACAGGGAAGGCATTCAAAGGAACGTGTCTGCCCAACTTTTTGCACAGTTGTAATCCACTTAAGGAGATTTAGCTTTTCAGCTGTTGTCTGCTAGCGTCATAATTTTGTAGGAAAGTATTTATTCTGCAGAAAGCTAATGCTATTTTTCAACTATCTTTTGATATCTCTCCAGATCTCAGATAAGTGGCACAGTTTTTTTCATTTATTTATTCAAAAAATCATAATTTTTAGTTTCAAAATTATCTGTGATGTTGATATCATGAAAAGATATAAATAGAGAGTAACAAATATTATTCATCAAAGTAGCAGTAAGAACAGCAGAATAAAATAAGATTTTTTGTTATTAAAAATATAGAAAATATCAGGCAAATGAAAATGTTTGCACCTGGCTCCTGAAATTTAGCACCATCACTCAGTGATCACAATCTGCTTTTGAATGAACAGTATTTGGCTGAGTGACAACTCCCAGCAGCCCAACTAGCATGGTTAATGGTGAGAGTTGCAAAACAAAACAAAACTGTCAACTTTTCCAAATAAGTAATCAGGAGTTTTCTAAGGAGAACTTCTGATGAAGATCTTAATTTATAGTAAGGTCCATTTGGTCCCAAACCATGTCAGTCAAACATTCTTAAAGCTCCTCTATCTATTTTGACTTCTTGAAATATGATTACAACCAATCCATTCTTCTTCTTCTTGTGCCATATCTGTTATCGGACGTTGGCAAAACCTAACCAATCCATTGCCAAGCTTAATTTCTAGTCATAGAAACAATGAATCTTGGAAGCCAAGCATGGTGATGGGGACAACTAGCTACAAGCTACCTCAAGCTGCTTTCTTGATGCTTAAGAACAATAAGCTGATGGAAAGCAGACATTTGTCATCTAATCTATCCCCTTTAGTTTTCCAAGAATAATTATCCTGAATCTGATGCCCTCAATTACCATTAGCCTTAGCCAAGCTTGCTAAGGATTATGAGAATGAGTTAACATAGTCCAAACTGTGCAGAGAACACCAGTTTGAAAAATGCTGGATAAATGGATAAAACTAAGAATATAGATGTTAATCACTTCCTTGTTATAGGTGCCAAGGAAGTTGGAAGCGACCTTAGGGGTCTTCTAGTCCAACCTCCTCCTTAAGCAGGAAACCACATACTAGTGATGGCAAACCTTTTAGAGACTGAGTGCCCAAAAACTGGCCCTATCCCCGCTCTCCGCCCCTGCTCTGCCCTCCATCCCCACCCCGCCTGCCCACAGGACCACTCACCGCCTCTAGGGCCTGCTGCAGATCACCCAGGCAGTCCAGCAGCGCTATGGCAGCCACACCCTCTGCCCATGCCCTGCAGCATCAACTGCATGATGGGGTGTGAAGACAGAGTCTTGTCTACGCTACCTGGCTGCCATGTCCTTGGCTGCACTGCTCTGTGTGGGCCACACTCGAAGGCAATTCTCCTTCAGGGAGGCTGCTGGAGAGGAGGGGGTCACGGGGCGAGGCAAGGCTGGGGCAATGGCATGTGTGCCCACAGAGAGGGCTCCGAGTGCCACCTCTGGCACCTGTGCCATAGGTTTGCCACCACTGCTATATACCATTTCAGACGAATATTTGTCCAATGTCTTCTTAAAAATCCCCAGTGTTGGCGCACCCACAATGTTTAGCACTGTAGGAAAAACAATGGACAGGAAGCAAGAAAAGCTACTGAAAGTGCTGCCGGGTCTTGTTTCTGCATCCTAATAAGGCCAGTGCCAAAGAAAATGATGTGCCTGGCAGTTGCTGTGCCTGGGGCTCTTTCTATATGATCTGCAGTACACAGGCAACCTTCTTTCCTTCTCTTGACTTGAAGGAGGGATTTTGTGCAACCTGATATTTTGAGGGACTTTCTCTTCTGTTGACAGCCTCAGGGGGAACTGCTTGTTCTTTCAAGCACAGTGTGGCATTAGCCACTTGTACAGGTTGCTTCTCATTTGATTGTGATGCTCCCCAGGCAGGGCTAGAATAATTCTGAATGCCTCTGCCTGCAGCCTGCACACTACAGCCCTCACAACTACCAGTATTGCTTTCTGTCTGCTTCCCAAACTTCAAAATGTGGAGCTTTAGATACCCTCCTTGACAGCCTCCCACCCACTACAGAAAGAGCCCCTGCATGTAGCATAGGAAAGCTGTCTGCCAGTTACCAAACCAGGCTGTGTGGGGGAGGCTGAGCTACTTGCTTTCTGGAAAGGAACACATTTCAAGCTCCAGGAATTCCTTTAATCACTAAAAAAAAAAAAAAAAGGATCATGTAGTGCAGAACAGGAAGTTTGGACTGAAGTTGTGGAGGGGGCAGCATTTCAGACTTCAGATCTAATAATAAATAAATAAACAGCTTATAAACCACCTATTTTGAGTTAGATTAATAATTATGTTAACTATTGTTTTGCAAGGTGTTTTTAACTGTTGGTTTTCATAATCTCCAAATTAATTCAAAAATAGGGTATAATTTGATTTCTGGAGAAGAAATAGCAGACTGAAGACAGCTCTGTGAAAAGTGGAGCTGACAACCAAGGCAGAATGAAGAGCCAGCAAGTAGACCAGCTCTTTGACAATTCCTTTCCAGGAAAGGCGAGGACTTGGGATCACCCACAAGTGCTCCAGACAGTTGTTCCTCACAAGGTCTCCAGCAGGTTTAGAGCTCTGGGAGATGAGGGAATAACCATCTTGATCAAATTGTGGTTGATACCTTTGAAAGGACACTGTGTTTCTATATTTCCTTTTGTAATCAGTTCAGAAATTGCTGATTAACTGCTTTTTATCTATTAAGAACTTTTGGATCAATATGTTTTACAGCACAGGATGTGTTTTCTTCAATCCTCAGGAAAAAAACGTATTAACTACAAATTTAAGAACTTTAAAAAACTTTGGGGGGGTGAACAAAGAGCAAAAGGGTATTTAAAACTGGCTTTTAGAAAGGTACAAGCAGATTAAAGGTCCAACTAAATTTGAAATAAAATTTTGCTAAAATTACTATAAAATGGGATATATCTTAAAGATAAATCAAATGTCTTCTTTCATTCTGTGAAGCATACACAGAGCCATACTCCGTGCTACTTCTATTTCTAAACTATGACGATGCTGAAGGACTCTGTTCTGCTGACAAGGAGCATCAAGACTATCCAATTGAAATGTAAGAATTTTGCTGCCCACATCAAAAGCCTAAGAAGTTCAAAGTCTTGTTTCTAGAAAAACTTGGTCAACCGCTATGAGAAATGGAATGCTGAATTTCTTTGATTTTTTATGAGTAAGACCTAAGGGGGCTGCAATAAATATCAAGTCCATATATATCTATGATAACCCCCTCCTACCAAAAAATTTGGAATATGTTGCTTTCTTCAGAAGTTCAGCTGGTTCCTACTGTCCTTTCATTCCAGAAGGCCTTGAAGACTATCTTATTTCAATGGCCCTTTTATAATTAAGTTTTAATGAGGGATAGATGTGTGAGAGAGAGGGGGGAGGGAGGGAGGGGGAGGGAGAGAAAGGGAGGGAGAGATGGACATTAGCTTCTTACCCTTGCTATTCCAATAAAAGATGACTTACCACATGTCTCTGATTCTAAAGGCTGTATAGCAGTTCTCATCAATAGCCACAGGTAGTTTTTTTAAGACCAGGAATTTGTCTTATGCTCTTTGCAAGCTATTTCTATGGCTGGCATCTTCAAATGACAAACTGCATTTCCCATCATTCTGCTGATTAACCCATGCTTGAAAAATTATTTCTAGGGATTTTAACCCTGCATCATTTTATATATACTCTCATATTCTCTCCACTTCATTTCTTAAATAAAGTAGCTCAAGCAATTGCTCTTTTTAATCAGAGGGAAATTATTCTAGCCTTCCAAAAATATTCAGTGTATTGTTGTTGTTGTTGTTGTTATTGTTCATGTGTGTTTACTTTTTAGTGTCTCTAGTTGGTTTGGGGATGCAAATAGACTAGGAGGCAAACCTGAGGCCATCCAAGCAGTCCACACACAAGGACATGCTCTCTACACTAGAAGCAAAAGGTAGATTCTGAATTGCTTCCCCTGTCCTGAGCATTTTGCCAACCACTGTAGCTTCACTTCCCCAATAAAAGGCCGTGTCTGTCTTTCTTGGCTGACTAAGAGCAGCATCAGTGGGGGTGATTTTTTCCCCTACGTGTGTAATGTTTTCCCTGCACTATTGCTCATTCTTCCCACCCCATCACCTCCTTCCATTTTCTCCTCCCACTCTGTCCCCCCACACACTGGCGAATGAGAAGGCAGACTAGATTTCTCTTCAGCCTTGGGAGTCAAATCTTGTGCCACCTGAAAAGCAGCAGGAATGAATCACATTTGAGCCTCCATAGTGACTCACACATTTCAGGCTTTCAGAGTACAGCGAGAACCGAGGTTCCCAGATGAAAGCACAAATGAACACACTCCCATACTCTCACAGGCGTTCATTGTAATGCTGTTGGAAATCCTGCAGGCGTTCTCTCTGGGAAGTTAGAAGTCAGCCGAATCTTTTTTTTCCCCCACATGGCTTCTTGCCTCTAACATGGAAACAAGAAGGTCAAATTCTGTGTTTACACTGAAGATCCTTTATCCTATTTTGGCAAAAATGTGTAAATGCAGTTGGAGGCCTTTCTGGCAGCAGGACAACAATGTTTCCAGTATCAGTTGCACAGCCAAGACTGCATTGGTATGTCACACAATCACGGACATACAACAAGCTGGCACTCACTGGAGAAGTGAAGAAGGCAAAAGGAAGAAAGGAGAGGAGGAAGAACCTCTGTGCATCATAGTTTGATATTATGGGCAGCTATAGGGAAACTACATGGAGTGAAGTGTAGGCTCAAAGAATATCTCTGGGCCCAGGAGGCATTTAAAAGAAATAAAAATGGACAGTGTCTTCATCTTCTTTTGCTTGCTATCCAGAAAGAAATCAAAGGTAATCTGGAATGATAGTCAGCATCAGGTAGAGGAATAATAACGTTTATGTTTTCATTCACTACTTTTCTACCCTGCATTCTATTCTAGTATTCAAAGTTGCTAGAAAATTTTAAAATAGAACAAGAGTGTAACATTTTTTTAAAAAGCATAAAATATTTTTTTAAAAAACTCACAGATAAACAAAACAAGCCCTAAAATCTGGAGTGTCTTTTGGGAGAATCCTCTCTGGTTTGCTTTCTAATAAATGGTTGTTTTATGAAGCAATACATCAGTCATTTCGTGAGAATCCTTACCACATGCTCATCATCTCGAAACATCTCTAGAAAAGTAGCTAGGCTGATTTCGGTTGCAGACAAAACACCAACAATTCCCATGGCACTTTAGAGACAAATTGGAAGGACAGTTTTGATATTAGTGCCTGCCAGGAATTGTGACCTTGGTTGTTGCTACCCGCAGACAATTTTGGTGATAAGCTTACCAGTGCATGTGGAAGCTGAGCTAAAATTCTCTTTTTAAATTTGGTGGTGGGTACTATAGCTAAATAATGTTGCAAATGTTAACATCTGCTGGATTAATGGATCAGAAATAGGGAAATCCCAGGAAGCCTAATGCAATTAATTTCTGTTTAAATGTGCACAGGCTTGAATGGATAAGTCTACCGTCACTCTCACCAATACTAAAGTACCTGTCTGATTTTTGAGGTTCTTGTGACTTTGTATAATCACAAAGAGCCTGACTTATAAATTAAAAAATCTTTGGTTTGAATTTCACTTCTGCCACAAATTTATTAGGTGGCATTTATGCAATCAAAGCCTTGCACTAGGAGGACTCATATTTGAACTGAGTTCTAAAATGTTACTGTTTGTCCGATATACTGTATTCCTATGTGAACAGTGAAAAGCAAAGCAGCCTTTTCAAGTCATACTATTAAGATCAGTAGACAGACCAAGACAATAGAGATACAATGGCTTTCCACTGCAGGCAGCCATGCACTATTTGTGAAGACAACTCCTCAGTGCAACTTAAGAAGGAGGAATTGGACAGCATCATTTTTCAGTGCTCAGTTCTACATGGGAGTCTACTGCTTAAATAGGCTGCTGCTTTTCTGAAAAGAGAAATGAACACCACATCCTTAAGATTAGCTGCTGTATCATAAGAGTAGAATATGTGGTCATAACCAGGCTCAACCAATAAAGCTGAATAACAAGAGCTTTAAGATTCATAAAATAAAGTATTTATTCTTGGGGAAATTGCTTCTACTAGATATGATTGGTTTCCAATTTCTATGTGTCAACATCCAGCTCAAGAATCCAAATAAAACTCTAGGTTTGTTCCGTTTCTGAAAACCTTACTGTTTGTTGAATACATGGCATGGTAATGTCGAAGCAAAACTAACTCTGAAATTTCCAGACACCAGTTCATAGAATTAAACAATAATTTCTCTAGCCAAACCCCCACCGTCTCACACAGCCCATGTAAACAATTTCACTTTGTTATGGGAACTGTCTGCTTTCTCCCCACACCTGCTGCAGTGTCCTTGGAAAGGTTTCAGGCTCTCACAAACTTCAGCAGAATCATAGAAGTTTCATTTTTCCTTCTAACCCATTCTAAAACAATACCTCTCTTCCCTTACTCTAATGGCAAGTTGAAACGAAGAGGCACATAGCTGCCAAAGTTTCATTCTTGACACTATGGCTTTAAGAAGGAATTGGATACATCAGTGTGAAATAAATTTTTTTAGCAGTGATATGTTATGATGGCTGTACATTAACTCCAGTATCAGAGGCAGTAAGACACTTTCACGTTATCACTTGATGGACTTACAGTGATAATACAGCAAGATTCCCTTGAAAATGGAATCTAGCCATTATAGCATCTATTTATTTTAAAAAGGCAAAAGGAGTATTCTTTCTAACCATTAACCTATTAGGATTGCCTTCAAATCTGAGTAACATTTGGGAGCTTGGATAATTTATTTCCAGCTCTGCTCTGTTTATTTGAAGATACAGCAAAGCTGGTGTTTTTCTCTAAATCACTGTGGACAATCTTTTTCCCCGTTGGTGGAAGAATTCTTGCCTCATCCCATCTCCCAGTTCCTGAGTTGTTTTACTCTTTCCCATCCTTCCAAGAGGTCTAATATCCTAGTTCTGGAGTCAACAGAATGCATTGTTTAGAATTTGTCTCCCCCTTCTGCCCCATGCCGGTTGCCATAGTATCACAAAATCATATCTATATGCTTAGAGACATTAGGAAAAAGTCTATTTGCAAAATTGCTGGCATGCCATCATTTTCTTTTAGACATTTTTTTACAGATAATCTTCCCATGCATAATCCCTCCCCTTATAATTTAGCATTTCTAAATCTACCTTTCTTTTCCAGAGACCCTGCCAGAATTTGAAAGCATGACCAATAAAGACAATAGACATTACAGATCCTACATAGACAGACAGACAATGTGGTTTGTTTATATGTGTGTGTGAGTGAGTGAGACAAAGAGATAGAAACCTAGACAGGGACATGTGCACACATACTGTAATCACGTATAGCCAGTGCTTTTTTTTCTAAAAAAAAAAAAAAGTGCTGGAACTCGCACACGTCATAAACCTGCTTTGCCTACCTACAAGGTTCCATCCAAAAAAGGTGCCGGAACTCCGTTCTGGGCGTTCTATGAGAAAAAAAGCCCTGCGTATAGCTTGAGTCTCCACTTCTAATATGCTAAATTCACATGTCTACATACAGTATGTGCTGAATATAAATGGCATAAAATGATATAATTATATATTTCAAAATGGGCAACCTGTAGTTCCAAGGACACGTGGAGTTTCCAAGACCTCCTTTGCAGTCCCCAGAGTTCATTTTGATCACTGTAACTGAAAACATGTGCTACAGGTTCTTACCACGTTGAGATCAGAAACCAATAAAAATTGTAGTGAAAGCTCTTTAAAAAATAACATGGTTTTTAAACGTAGAGGACATTTAAGGCTTTGCATAAAGGCCAAAAAAGAAAAAACAAATCCAGCTCCTGCTTATATATATGATCTGACTTGCTCACTACAGATATAAGTCTTAGAGTAGACCCTCAAGAAACTGTAATCTCCCTCAAGGGGATGGGGTTATCTTCCACATATGCATAATGAGCATATTATAACTAAAATAGCCAAGATCCAGTTTGAGATTCAAAGAAAACAAATGCATTCTGAAGCAATTCAATATTTGACTATCGTTTGTAGTTTGAAAAGCATCAAAAGTTGCTGCATTAACAATGGGAGGAAAGCAGATACTCATAAAGATGATAATACCCTTCAAAGTTTCAGGCAGGTCACTTTACGGGTTTCACTGAATTAAATTTTTAAAAAATTTAATCCTGCACTTGTTAAAGTCAAAGCAGCAAAAATGAGGAAAGGATTACATAGTAGTCTTCAAATTCTCCAGGAAGGGGCCTGTAGAGTTCTGCTAAATCAGTGTGGAAAATACCCCACATGACACGCTTGGTGCTACTTGTGGAATATTTTTAAAAACACACACTCCGTAAAAACATTTTTTTTAATTATCTCCCTTCAAATAGAGATGTCTAAGCTAATTAAAGACCCAATTTGGTGTAGTAATTAAGGCAGCAGGCTAGAAACAGGGAGAATCCTTGGTCTCACCCCCACCTTAGGCACAAAGCCAGCTGGGTGATCTTGGGCCAGTCACTTTTTTTCAGTCCCAAGAAGGAAGCAATGGCAAACCACTTCTGAAAGAAAAAAAGTGGCCAAGAAAACTGCAGGGGCTTGCCCAGGCAGTCTCCAGAAACTGGACATGATTGAACAGAAAGAAAAAGAAAAAAAATAGAGTATAATAGTAAGAGCCACAAAAAGCAGAACAGCACTCCTCCAAACATGATCTCAAATAAAGTTTGGGGAAGTGATTAAATTCATTCATGTCAATACCAGACAGCCAGTCACAATGCTCAAATTCTCCTCTCAGCCCCCCCCCAGGTCCTGTTTTGTCCATATATGTAAGAAAAGGTATAGAATGTCCATTCAGTTTTAAAATTGCCTTTGAATCTCTTTGTAACAATTTGAAGGGATCTTCAAACTCAAAGGTGGATGAATTAGTCTTATAGCTTTGAATCAAATCACTTGTTTGAAATTTTAACCCTCCTAGAGCAAAGGTACAACTGGAATCTTTTTATTTGGAAGTCCAAATGGACTTGAGCTTGCATTATAGACATGTGCTGCCCTGGAAGAAAAAAATGAAACTTATTCAAGCATAAAATTAAAACGTTTTTTTCAACAGTAATTGGATTTTCCCCCTGCCTTTGTTTGTGTTTCTTGTTACAATCCCTTCCTGTTTGGGTTTCAATCTGCATGTACACATAGATAATCTCCAAACATAAACAGTCAGCAGAAAAATGGGACAATATTTTCCACTGCATACCAAGGTAAGAAAAGTTGAAAAAATACTAAGCAGATCATCACACTTTTAATCAGAAGATGGTAGCATGAAAATGGTGAATAAGAACATAAGAACATAAGAAGAGCCATGCTGAATCAGGCCAAAGCCCATCAAGTCCAGCATTCTGTGTCACACAGTGGCCCACCAATTGTACATGGGGATCTTGAGCAGAAAGAGAAGGCAAAACCCTCCCTTTCCCTTGACCCCCAACAAATTGTACTCAAGGGAATCCTGCCTGCCTCAACCAACATAGAGGCGGCACATGGACATCCGTTTTAATAACCACCGATACACTTGGCATCCATGAATCTGTCTGACCCTGCCTTGAAGCTATCAAGGCTGACAGCTGTCACGACCCCTTCTGGAAGTGAATTCCATAAATCAACGACCCTCTGGGTGAAGAAATATTTCCCTTTATTTGTCCTCACTTTCTTACCTACGAGCTTTAGGGAGTGCCCCCTTGTCCTAGTATTGTGTGATAGAGAAAAGAATTTTTCTCTATCCACCTTTTCTATCCCGTGCATGATTTTATACACTTCGATCAAGTCACCCCTTAAACGCCGTCTTTCAAGGCTGAAGATACCAAGTTGTTGCAATCTGGTTTCATAAGGGAGGCGATCCATTTCCTTGATCATTCTTGTTGCCCTTTTTTGCACCTTTTCCAGTTCCATTATATCCTTCTTGAGGTGCGGTGACCAGAACTGTACACAGTACTCCAAGTGTGGTCTCACCATCGATTTGTTGAGGACTGCCTGAGTTACCGGTCCAAGACCCTTCCCTGTAGCCCACCTCATCTGACTGGGTCCTCCTTGGCACTCCAAGACCTGGCACTTCCCCTCCCTCCAGGTAAAGACCCCCCCATCTTTCTCCCCCTTCATCATTATACCCCCCCCATTCACTTTGGCAGCCCATATCTGCTTTCCCCAAACTCAGGAAGTCAACCCCGTCCCCTCAATTCCCCTGCTCCCTTGACTGAAGACCCCCTTCCAAAACAGGCAGCCCCCTCCCCAGCAAAGCCCCTTCCCCACCAGTGCCACGGTAGTACAAAACCCATGTTTCAAGTGTCGCAAAGCCCATGCTGCGTAGTCTCCAGTCCTCAGCCCCCTTTTCATCCTCTCCCCCCCCAACAATCCATATACATGGATTCATCTGTAACATATATTCATAGCATGATAATCTTTGTATTCCTGTGAGCAAAATGTATTTCCAAAACTTTATTATTGTTTTACTGCCTTTATTAGATCCAGGTGTGCACCTGATGTACATTAGGCCCAGACAGGCTACACGGTCCTAACCCTCTATTCCAGATCTGTCTTTATTATAAACAGTTAACACTGGCCACATCAGAAGTCCAGTTCCTCCATAAGTAACCACAGTTCCCGTTTTTCATAATTTGTATGTTTGTATTAAAATTCTGTCAAATTTCTGAACTGAAATGTATTTCCACTTCTTGGAATTGCTGAATTGTCTAATATTTCTTAAAATCTGAATAACTGGCAAATGAAATGCTATTTGATTATAAAAGCAATAGGATATACTGTATGATGTCATGGGGAAACTATTTCCTGTTTGGTAAATGTGATTTTGAAGTTAATAATTCAGAACTTTTTCATTCCATGTGGCACACAGATATGTATAGTTTTATAAAGTGGACATAAAGCCGTAATCTGCACATCTTTCTTGATTAACATCATGATATACTTTCCCATAGTGGTAGGATGTTCTAAGAACATTATTTTTCACGATCAAATTTATAGTATTGGAAATAAAGAGGATATGCTTTTGGCATTTGTAATAAAATAATTTAAAATATCTATATAGCATTTGCATCAAAATACAAATATTTAAATATAATTTGGGGGGAGGTTCAAAGCCCTTGAACAATGAAAATTCTGTATCAATCCAAAAACAATTCAGAACTTCCAACAAAGGTAACTTACATTGAAAACTGAACCAATTTTGTCACCAATTTTATGCTGGGAAGAGCAATTGTCTTGCACTTTTGAAGCTCTCTGCTATGGAAATCCTGGGAGCATTTGTAGGAATTCTCGTTTCAGCCCACCCCCATGGGCTCTAGCAGATCTTTCAAAGGGAAATATGATATTTCTTGCAATATTAATCCCATGTTTATGTAACATAAGCCAAATATATTCCTCTTCTGCAGAGGGATATGTCTGAAACGTGCACTATGACAGGCCTCTGCAAATCCCACTCTTTTTGTACTTGTTCAAGACATCACACACAAGAACATAAAGAGATGGTGCTTCCCTAGTGATAGCACCTCATGCTGCCATTTTGACAACCTCCAATTGTCCAGGCAGCCGATGGTAAGAAGCCCATTGTCAAAGGTCTTTTGTTCATGCAACATTCTTCCTTCTATTTAGTCTCTCATTTTAATGACAGGAGATTTCCAACACCATTTTAAGGTAACTGTTAGCCCAACGGCAATTCTGTACAACAGCCCTATGTAGTTTGTTTTTTAACACTGACACTGGCTGGAAATGTAGCCAGTTAAAGAAACCTAGGCATTCTAGTCTGAATGGCAGTTACACCACCCCTTGATTATGGATTCTCATGGTTTTTTTACTCTGCCCACCTGTGCCAGGGAAGCATGTGCCAATTTGTTTTTTTTTTTGTCTGTGGATGGATCTCTAAGGAGATATGGTTTCCATTTGGCTGAGCACATAAAATACAGTACATCAAAGAATCATACAGTTGGAAGGGAGCCCAGTGTAAGAGTTGCTTGTTCACCATAAAAGCATTTCATCAAACCAACAGGAGGGGGAGGGACTTGTCACACCATTGGTTGACCTCTCTTGCCATCTCTTGGTCCATTGTTTTACTGGTGCTCCACTGAATCAATATTTCACCAATTCACTGGTGGAGGGGAAAGGCACTTTTACTGTAGGAAGGTATCTTCTGAAAGAGAGCAGATGGGTAGGAATTCTAAGATGAAATGGCTGTGAAGGGCAGCTATCAGCAACTGAAGGAAGGAAGGTATTCTTGCCATAATGAACAGAATAGGCCCACAAGGAAATGAGGTAGAACAGGTAGAACATACAGCAGCATGGCTCCTAATGGCTGAATTCAGAAAGCCTTTAGAGCAAGCTAGGCACAAGTTGAGGGTGACACTGTGTACTCTTGTCCTCAAAAAATGGTCAGTGGGCTGTTCTCATGCTGGATAAGCAGGCTGTGAAGATGAGCTTTGAGTGTCAGTGATCTCATAGCTATGGCAGCCATCAGAAACAGGTGGAAAAATATTGGAACTGAATTTCATTTTGCTCCATGTTAACTAAAAATTACATGGGCATTACTAATGCTTGACCTCAATGATCCTTCTAATAAAGATGTTGCAAATCAGAAAGTTATTTTTGTTTATGAATGAAATGAGGGAGTTTCATTCATATAAAGTTCAGGACCGAGTTGAACGCATATCTAAATATACTATAACTGTCAGTTCAGAGAATCAACAAATAATGTTTGCTTCTTCCTTCTCTTTGCTGAGAACTCTGCTAGAATTTCTGCCTTCTTTAGAAACAGCAAGAGCCTTGGCAATGAACTTATAGATTCCTGGCTACAGAATTACAGAATAGAGTTATTCTTTCCCTAGTAGCAATTTACTCTCAAATAAGGGAGCCGCTGTTATGTCTAAGGCAGCAAGAGTAAGATAGAGAGCCAAAGACTGCTGGGTATCTATGGGAAAACTGTTTCCCAGTGACTTCAGTCCATCCAGAAAAATCTAGTAGAGTGGGTTCTCCCTACCACCCCTTTTCAGGAGTCACAGAATGTGCCTTCTTAAAAACAGATCCCTTCTCTGGAAAAACAAATTCCCTGAAATAAGATTACTTCCCACTCTGATGGTTTTTAGAAAGATCATGTTGTCTGTGCTTATGATAAATGTACCTATTCTGTTTAGGCTTTTTTTCTCTATTTTGTTGGGAGCATTCCTCAAGCATTGGGGTTATTGTATTTGTAACTTAATTATAGTTTTGATTTTCTTCCTGGAAAGGAGGGGTGGTGAGATTATAGCACATATAACTCCTGTTTAGTAAATAAATGAGCAAATTGTTGAGTGGTCGATCCATCCACATCTGTATATTAGGGTAGAGAAATCTTTGGTCATCCAAGTGTTAGTTGGATGCATACAGCTCATTAAGGTTGCTTTTTTTTGTTCAAGGATGGTACCGGTATTACTTTTCACTTCCTTTCACTGGGTGGAGATGGCAATCCAACAGGTTTCTTTTATGTTAGAGGTCAAATAACAACATAAACAGCATTGACCCACTTCCCATAGCTATCTCATGCAGTCTATTATCACTTAGTCTGATTTTTTTGGGTGTGTGTGTTTTTCTGAACAAAAGGGAGCAAAGGTAGATTACAAATAGAAATAAAACTATAACTTTGCAATAGAAATTCCACTGATCCATAAAACACCATCACATCAGCACATTAAAAATCCATTCTGCAATGCTTTATAAATTACCATTCTTGGGAAGCTTCCAAGTGCTTGAAGTAGGTTGGCCTTATGCTAAGGAAGTTCCACAAATCTCATGCTTTCACCGTATTCCTGCAATTTTGTTTCCTGTAAAATACACTTGTTTATGGTATGCTGTTGGCTTTCTATACTATCATTAACAAGCTGAGCAACTATTGACAGTAAGCGGCTTATATGGATGAAGGGTTAAGAGAATGTAATAAAAGCAATAAGGAAACTAGATGCCAGTCTAAAGTGGTGGGTGCTTTTCCCATGAAATGTTCCAGTGATGGTTATGTATAATATATCTTAAAATCTGTCATCTCCTGGGGGAAGACTGAGGCAGATTATTGAGATCACACCCAATTATGACAGTTTGTGTCTTGGGTAAGACAGAAAGTGGAGGAAGCGAGAAGATCAGTTTCTGCCCTTTCTAGGATGCACTTACATCTCACAGCTGGGGGAGAGAAGGATGTTTTATGAATACACTAAAAGTTTCAGAATGAGATTAACAAAACAAGGGACCCCTCCCTTATGCCTAAAGCATTAGTGAAATATTGCTAGGGTATATGAGCAGAAATGATATGACACATGCAAGACACTGATGCACATCTCCAGAAGTGAGGAGAAAGCAACCACAAAAAGCCCACTCACAAAGCAAGAGTAGGACTGCAGGATGTCCTGACATTGAAATGATTGCTGGAAAGAAGTGAGTTCTAGAAGAAAAAAATGAACTTTAGTAAAAGAGAAAACAGCCCTAAGATAAAATATTTTGGAATGATTTTCCCTTGGTTACAGCACCAGAGCCAATGCCAATGTTGAGTAAAAAGCAATCATATGAAATGGGATTTAAAAAAAACTGTATCAAGAAACACTGCAGGGGTGACATGATAGCAGTATTCCAGTATTTGGGGGGCTGCCACAAAGAGGAGGGCATCAGACTATTCTCCAAAGCACCAGAGGGCAGGACAAGAAACAATGGCTGGAAACTAACCAAAGAGAGAAGCAACCTGGAATTAAGGAGAAACTTCCTAACAGTGAGGACCAGTGGAACAGCTTGCCTTCAGAAATCATGGGCACTCCAGCATTGGAGGTTTTTAAGAAGAGACTAGACCAGTGATGAAGAACCTTTTAGAGACCGAGTGCCCAAACTGCAACCCAAAACCCACTTATGCATCATCGAGTGGGTGTGGTCAATTGGGTGGGCATGGCCCATTGGGTGAGTGTGGCTGTGGTGGTAAGGGCAGAGTGGGTGGGACTAAAAAGTTCAATCAATCAATTCAAACTTTGCAAGATCTTTTTTTTTCCGCAAGAAGTTGAAATTAACTGATTGAACCTTTTTTTTTTTTTTTGCACACGGTGGCGGAGGCCTAAAGCGAAAAGGTTTTATAAAACCCAGCGGAAGGCCTAGGACTGGGGTGACAGCATGCATGCCCATAGAGAGGGTTCTGAGTGCCGCCTCTGGCACCCGTGCCATAGGTTCACCACCACTGGACTAGACAGTCACTTGTCTGAAATGGTATAGGTTCTCCTGCTCGAGCAGGGGGCTGGACTAAAAGATTACCAAGGTCCCTTCCAGCTCTACTCTACTCTACTCTACTCTACTCTACTCTACTCTACTCTACTCTACTCTACTCTACTCTACTCTACTCTACTCTACTCTACTCTACTCTACTCTACTCTACTCTACTCTATTCTTACTGAAGCTGTAATTCTGCCCCAGGTATATGACAATTAAGTCCCAGAGCAACTAGTAAACCAAGCGGACATGAATACATCTCTCTCAACTGAAGGGGCAAGATAGACCCATCTAGATTGTTTTCTTGGTAACAGCCCAGAAAGGCTCTGCTGTTGCTTCCCTTGGCCATTGTCCCCCCCCCCCAACTTCCAATCTACTCTGTAGTCTTGGGATTTCCTAGTGTTTCCAGAAAGGAACAGTCTTGTTCTGTGTGCCCATTCCTAACTTCTGGGGTGTCTTTGGATTCTGCCCCTTTATAAAAGCTGATTATAAGAATTTTGATTCTAAATTGTTGCTGGCAGAAAGAGGTCCCAAGAATGCTGAATTTTGCATTCAGTGTTACTTTTTCTCTTCAATGCAATGTTACTGTAATGGAATTGTCAGGAATACACTGCGTAGCCTCAGTCCTTGATGAGGCACATGAGAGCTTGAACTTCACAGCATAAATCTAAAGCTGCCGCATTCCTGGTGCCAGATCTGACCCACTTCTATGCTATCCTCTTTAAATGCTTGTACGTGGTTTGTTCTCTTGTCACTTTCATTTTTTTAAAGAACAAACCAACAAACATCTTTGTAGCTTATAATAGATCACCACATTCTCTCTCCTTCTTATTTTGTTTAAAAAAAAAGAACCTGATCCAGTTTAGCATTTGATCTTCATTTTTCCTGCTTCCATTAAAAAAGCTGCTTTTCCTATAGCTCTCATCACAGGTCCCTGCTCATGCAGCTGGCAGCTATATAAGAATGCTGGAGGGAGCTGTAGCCAGCCAGCCACGCCTGGTAATGCAGCAAGGAAGGGGAGTGGGAGAGAGAGGGGGAGGAGGAGGACGAGGAGGCAGGGAAGGTTCTCCTGTCCTTGGATGAACTCCTCACTGGCTCACTCATTAGAGATGCTGCCACGCGGCGGCTGCTCCTTGGGAAGCTTCTTCCACACAGGGATATTTTTAGTGCCTGCTTTATCCTCTGAGCAGCAGGAACTTCTGCATTACTCTTGCTGCGTAAAACAGGCTGTCAAAGGAGCTGCCAAGGCAACAGAGCTGCAGTTCAGCCAGTTTTCTCCAGCTGGAACTCGAAAAGCTTGTTCTGCAGGCAGTGCAGGGAAAACGTCGCCCATCTTGATTGCATTCCTTTACCCTCCAAGAGGAATGTCAGTTTGGAATCTTGAGTCTCATCCAACCATAACTAGGTTGGAAAAGCTGCCCTGGTCTTAAAGAGAGTCAGGAAAGGCTATCAAGTCCAAATTCTCCATAGAAAGAACCAGGAGCATCTCCTTGCCAGGCAGGTCAGGAGGATGCAGGCACATCGCACATACCACAACGAAGCTACATATTTTATTTATTTATGAAATGTATATGGCTGCCTATCTCATGGAAAATTGATTCTGGTCAGTGTGCAAGATAAAAACAATAAACATATAAGAGCGATTATTATTAAAAATTCCAAGGTTAAAAGAGAGCACAGATTTTAACAATATTGGAGCCACCCCGATATTTCACCAGTCTCCTGGCCTCCCCAGGCCTGTTGACCTAGCCAGTCTTGGGGGACTTCCAGAAGTTCAGCAGGGATGGAGCTAGCCTCACTTTCAAAAGAAGGGAGGGAGGATAGTCCATAAAGTGGGTGCCACGGGCTGAAAGTTGTGATGTGGCATATCCTGAGTAAATCGGAATACAGGTAGTTCTAGACTTACAACAGTTCATTTAGTGACTGTTCAAAGTTACAACGGCACTGAAAAAATGGACTTATGACCATTTTTCATACTTATGACCGTTACAGCATAGCCATGGTTACATAATAAAAATTCAGATGCTTGGCAACTCACTCACGTTCATGATGTGCCCCAGGATCACGTGATCCCCTTTTGCGACCTTCTGACAAGCAAAGTCAATGGGGAAGCCAGATTCACTTAACAAACATGTTACTGCAGTGATTCACTTGACCACTATGGCAAGAAAGGTCGTAAAATGGTGCAAAGTCACTTAACCACTGTCTCACTTAGCAACAGAAAGTTTAGGCTCAATTGTGGTCGTAAGTCAAGGATTACTGGTATAGATAGTCCTCGAGGCGTGACCCTAATGGAGCTACCCTGTTAGGATTGTAAGTCAAAAATATCGTAAAATGAATGAGATTCAATTTTATGACATTTTTGAATCAAATGTATTAATTGAATCAACCAGGTCGCTAAGTGAATGAAAACTGAGTTATCCCCTCCCCTTTGCCATCATTTATTTTTTTATTTTTTTATTTTTTAACTTATTAGGAACATTTTATTATACAACGTTGAATTTGGGTGAATTCTGTCAAATATTTAAATATTTTTATATGATGTTATGTGATTTCTATAGTAGATTTGAGTGTTATGACTACAGTCACTGCCATCATTAAGTGAACCGAGAGGCTTTGGTATGCAACCACTGACTGCTGCCCATCAGCTGTTTCCAGTAAGGCGGTACAAGCCTTCCACCCAGGAATTAAAGCACCCCCAGGTAGGCACCCAAAGTGAGGTTGGGGGGGGAAGTTACAGGGAAGTTACAGTTGCAGCCTGGGGAAAAAAATGCTGCCACTGATCAGTTCTTTAAGGTTAAAACATGATAGTGACCTAAAAGTAGAAGAACTGAACTGAAAAAAAAAAGCTTAGGGATATGTCTAGGCTTACATCCTGAGGTAAAAAAAACATAAAAGCAAGAATGTGCTAATAAATGTATAACAACCAGCTTGACCCTCTCCATTGTTGCCACAATATTTGTTACTCCTTTTTTTATTAAAGGTTTTTGCCTAGCTAAAAGAGAAACTGTATTTTTCAAAGATCCTGAAGCACTGGGGAACTACCAGAGGACTGGAAAAGAGCTGATGTAGTTCCCATCTTCAAAAAAAAGGGGGGGGGAAAGGACCCAGAAAATTACAGACCTATCAGCCTGACCTCAATACCTGGGAAGATTCTGGAAAAGATAATCAAACAACGAATCAGTGAACACCTACAGGCAAACAAAGTCATTACTAAAAGCCAACATGGGTTTGTCAAAAATAGATCATGCCAGACAAATCTTATTGCATTCTTTGACCAAGTGACAAAATTAGTGGACCAGAGGAATGCTGTGGATATAATTTACTTGGACTTCAGTAAGGCATTTGACAAAGTAGACCACAACCTACTACTTGAGAAGATAGAAAAATGTGGGTTAGACGGCATCACCACCAGATGGATCCGTAGCTGGCTGACCAGCCGTACTCAGTGTGTGGTCCTCAATGGAACCGCATCTACATGGAGGAAAGTGTCTAGTGGGGTGCCCCAGGGCTCTGTTCTGGGTCCAGTACTCTTCAACATCTTCATCAACGATCTGGATGAGGGGATAGATGGGGAACTCATCAAATTTGCAGATGACACCAAGCTGGCAGGAATAGCCAACACTCCAGAAGACAGGCTTAGGATACAGGAGGATCTGGACAGACTTGAACACTGGGTGCTATCTAACAAAATGAAATTCAATGGTGAAAAAAGTAAGGTTCTACATTTAGGCAAGAAAAACCAAATGTACAGGTATAGTATAGGGGGTACCTTGCTCAATAGTAGTAACTGTGAGAGGGATCTCGGAGTCCTAATGGACAATCATTTAAATATGAGCCAGCAGTGTGCTGCAGCTGCCAAAAAAGCCAACACAGTGCTAGGCTGCATTAACAGAGGGATAGAATCAAGATCACATGAAGTATTAATACCACTTTACCATGCCTTGGTAAGGTCACACTTGGAATACTGCATCCAGTTTTGGTCACCACAATGTAAAAAATATGTTGAGACTCTAGAAAGTACAGAGAAGAGCAACAAAGATGATTAGGGGACTGGAGGCTAAAACATATAAGGAAAGGCTACTGGAATTGGGTATGTCTAATTTAACGAAGAGAAGGACGAGGGGGGAACATGATAGCAGTGTTCCAATATCTCAGGGGCTACCACAAAGAAGAGGGAGTCAAACTGTTTTCCAAAGCACCTGAAGGCAGGACAAGGAGCAACGGATGGAAACTAATCAAGGAGAGAAGCAACCTAGAACTAAGGAGAAACTTCCTGACAGTTAGAACAATTAACCAGTGGAACAACCTGCCTCCAGAAGTGGTGAAGTCTCCAACACTGGAAGTTTTTAAGAGGAAACTGGACAGCCATTTGCCCGAAATGGTATAGGGTTTCCTGCCTGAGCAGGGGGTTGGACTAGATGACCTCCAAGGTCCCTTCCAACTTTATCATCATCATCATCATCATCATTATTATTATTAAATACATAAATATATAAAGTAAGGAAAGAAAAAAGAAAAAGAAAAGGACCAGAAAAGAATACAGTTTAAAAAAAGAAGATAAAGGAGTTACATGTGGCCTTCTTTATAGCAGTTAAAAACTCATTATCACCCCTTCCTCCTTAATATTACAATAATTCCTTCAAAGTCTTATTCAATCATTTTTCAATCATCAATTTTAGAAATCACCACTTTGTTTTTTTCTGATTTCAGCAAAAAAGTGAACAAAAGGTTATTACTTATTGTCTTGTCCCTGACCAAAGAGGGAAGTTTTGTCATCTCTGCTAGTTTTCACAATTGATTCCATACAAATTATCAAATGCTTTTTCCATATCACAAAATATCAATATGGCTTGTTTTTCATTATGATGTTCCAAATATTCTAATATGTTGACAATATTTCTAATATTATTTCTTAACTGTCTTTTAGGCAAAAAGTCACACTGATATTCATGTGTAAAATCTTGTAAGATACTTTTCATCCTTTCAGATGAAATCATAGTAAATATTTTATAGTCACTGTTCAATAACGGTACTGGTTTGTAATTCTTTTGATAAAATTGGGTCTATGGAGATTCTCAGTCATCCAGGTCATGATTGTCCCAAAAGTTCTTTTCAAAAGGCATCTGGACTTTCTTTTTCTTTGAAAAAAGAAAAGTCCAGTTGCCTTTTGAAAAGCACCTTTGGGATAAATTTGGGGTTTGGCCTTTAGGAATTAATGCTACATTTGCGCCTGTCCAACTGGTATTCTTCCACTATCCAGAATAAAATTCATCATTTTTGAAGGGTTTGTAACAGTTACTCTTCAAAATATTTATAATATTATCACTATCAGCACTACCCATTTTCCTGCCTGCACTAATTTGAGATTAAAAAGACTTTACAACTTTTTCCTTTCCTATATAGGTAATCCTTGAATTACAAGGATTTAATTTAATTTAATGACAACATCCATTACAACAGCACTAAAAAAATGACTAGTTCTTGCACTTACAATCATCACGGCTTACCTGTGGTCACATGATTAAAATCTTGGTGCTTGGCAACTGGCATGTATTTACAGCAGTTTCAACATCCCGGGATCATGTAAATGCCATTTGCAACCTTCCCAGCTAGCTTCCAACAAGCAAAGTCAATGGGGGAAGCTGGATTCACTTAACAACCAGAAACTGAAGACTCATCAGCAACCTTTACTATGCTGATAGCATATTACTGGCTGAAAGCAAAAATGATCCGAAGCATCTATTACAGCGGTTCTCAACCTGTGGGTCGCAACCCCATTTGGGGTCGAACGACCATTTCACGGGGGTCGCCAAGCACCGCAGTCGCCATTTTTTTTGGCCGGCCATTTTTTTTTGGTTGGCCATTTTTTTTCCTATCGCGATGCGGGCCGTCGCGCCGCGTATGCATGATGCGCCCCGTCGCGCCGCACATGCGCGGTGCAGGCCCACCATTTTTTTTTTGCACGATGCGGGCCGGGGTCGAGCCCCAGAAAAGGTTGAGAACCGCTGATCTATTATCAAGATCAAGGAACATGATCTTAAAGAAGATCTATAATGTGAAGAAGCCAAAGATTTATAATTTTACTTTGACAGTATCATGGTTCCGATAGATGAAACTGATAAAAGAACTTCAAGGCAAGAATAAATAGAAATAGTTAACAATTTCAGTTAGGATCTTTAATCAATAGCAGAACTACAAATAGCCAAAAATTGCCCTTGGAAAAATGGCTATAAAGGCCATAGTCAAGATTCTTCAATGCAGCGAAATTTCTTCTATAAAGATCCAACATCTTCAGATGATGATACTTTCAATAATACCCTGTGGATGAGAAAGTTGGACAGTGAACTGACAAAAGTGGAAGAAAATAGATTTTTTTGAACTGGGGTCCTAGTAAAAGATACTGTGAGTGCTAAGGACTGCACAAAGAACACATCAGTTAATACTGGAGGAAATCAAGCACAGGCAAGCCTGTACTTTTTATAATGTAGACACCTGATGTGAAGAGAATGATCAGTATAGAAGGATATCCTATTTAACAAGGTTGAAGGAAAACGAAACTAGGAAGATGGGTAATGCAATGGATTTAAACAATAACAAGAGCTGTGGATGCCACTGCAGCAACAGTTAGTTTCCTGAGTGAAGACTGAGTGTATTTCATGGTAATTATCCACTGGGCTGCAATGAGTCAACTTGACAGCAACAACATGTCAGAGTTCCTATGATTGTTTTGCTGTCTCTGCATTTCAGATCCAAGGCAACTAAGTCCTCAATAAATAATAATTCAGAAATGGATCCTGATAAAAACAGATATTGATGCATTGTGATTATAAGAAGATGACATAGATATAAAGGAGCTGCTGGGACTGTTTGGGGCAAAACATCTGATTCTGGGTTTATTGCTATTGTATATGAAAGTCCTTACCTTATATCTGGACTTACTGGGTTTTGATGTGATGTTGCCTAAATCTCCTTAAAAATAAATTCAGTCTATTCTATTCTATTCTATTCTATTCTATTCTATTCTATTCTATTCTATTCTATTAACTCAGGGCTGAACTGTGGAGTCCTTGGTGGTCTCTGAGCTTGGTTGTTTGCTTGCAGACATTTCATTAATATATCAATTCATTAAAATTCATTAAAAAAACTAACCAAAGAGAGAAGCAACCTAGAACTAAGGAGAAATTTCCTGAACAGTTAGAACAATTAATCAGTAGAAAAATCTGCCTCCAGAAGCTGTGAATACTCCAACACTAGAAGTTTTTAAAAAGAAACTGGACACCATTTGTCTGAAATGGTATAGGGCTTCCTGCCTGAGCAGGGGGTTGGACTAGATAACCTCCAAGGTCCCTTCCAACTTTATTATTATTATTGTTGTTGTTGTTATAAAATAAGTGTTTCTATCTAGCCATTTTCTCTATATATACCTGTAGGAATCTATTGTACCACAGTACGTGTTTTCATTTGATACATAATTTAGGTAAATATTTTCTACATGAGATATTCTGTCTTTCAAGATTCAGGGATATTTAATTACTCTTCAGTATCCATTCTCCTTAATCTTGATCTTCTAACATATTCCCTTGGACTTATTTTATATGAAAATGTTATGTTCTTCCGAAATGATTTATTTATGGGACACAAAAATGGCAACTCCCATCACCAAAGGACCATGATACCAACAGGAGAAGCACTTCTACTTTGAACCCAGTGACAGTTGTGGGGGGAAAAAAGTGAAGGCGGGCAGTTTTCCAACTAAACATTCCGAGCCAGAAAACATTTGGCTGGATTTATTAAGCGTTAGACAGATGAAAGATAAATAAAGTCTGATCTTACTGTGCAGAGAGAGGGGAAGTGTAACTACAAAGACATGCAGACTGCTTAAAGTGGAAGTCAAACTGTTCTGAGGAAACACTATTCTGAGTGTTATAGAACTAACAAAGTGTTATAGAACTAACAAAGTGTTATAGAACTAACTTTCAGTGCAGTGGCTGAAGGCTGATCCTAACATCCTCCTTAACCTGTGGTTGAAGATTCTGACAAACTCTCTGTAGAAGACATGTCCTTAGGATGCAGTTTTTCACTCATCCGTAGCTCACAATTGAGGAATTTATATTCAGCTCTGGTTTTAAAGTTCTTTTTTTTTTCCTAGTGTTTTTTCCAAACAAGCCTGCAATCAATCAATCAGAATAGAGCTGGAAGAGTCTTTGGAGGCCTTCTAGTCTAGCCCCCTGCTCAAGCAGGAGAACCTATACCATTTCAGATAAGTGGCTGTCCAGTTTCGTCTTAAAAACCTCCAGTGATGAAGCACCTACAACGTCTGAAGGCAAGCTGTTCCACTGGTTAATTGTCCTCACTGTTAGGAAGTTTCTCTTTAATTCCAGGTTGCTTCTCTCCTTGATTAGTTCCCATCCATTGTTTCTTGTCTTGCCTTCTGGAGCTTTGGAAAATAAGTTGACCCCCTCTTCTTTGTGGCAGCCCCTCAATTACTGGAATACTGCTACTATGTCCCCTTCGCAACTTAATTGCGAAGTCGTGTCCGACCCATCGCAACTCCATGGACAACATTCCTCCAGGTCTTCCTATCCTCTACCATCTTCTGGAGTCCATTTAAGTTCATGCCTACTGCTTCAGTGACTCCATCCAACCACCACATTCTCTGTTGTCCCCTTCTTCTATTGCCCTCAATCTTTCCCAGCATTAGGCCCTTCTCCAGTGATTCCTTCCTTCTCATTAGGTGGTCAAAGTATTTGAGTTTCAACTTCAGGATCTGGCCTTCTAAAGAGCAATCGGGGTTGATCTCTTCTACCGTAGGACTGACTGGTTTGAACACCTTGCAGTCCAAGGGATTCACAGAAGTCTTCTCCAGCACCATAGTTCAAAGGCCTCAATTCTTTGTCGCTCAGCCTTTCTTATGGTCCAACTTTCACATCCATACATTGCAACTGGGGAAACCATGGCCTTGACTATACGTACTTTTGTCGGCAGGGTGATGCCTCTGCTTTTTAGTATGCTGTCTAGATTTGCCATAGCTTTCCTCCTCAGGAGCAAGCGTCTTTTAATTTCTTGGCTGCAGTCCCCATCTGAGGTGATCTTGGAGCCCAGGAAAATAAAATCTGTCACTAACTCCATTTCTTCCCCATCTATTTGCCAGGAATTGAGAGGACCGGATGCCATGATCTTGGTTTTCTTAATGTTGAGTTTCAAGCCAACATCATGTCCCCCCTAGTCCTACCCATATATAGGTAGTTCTCAACTTATGACCACAATAGAGCCCAAAATTTATGTTGCTAAGTGAGAAATTTTTAAAGTGAGTTTTGCCCAGTTTACTACTTTTCTTGCCACATTTGTTAAGTGAATCACTGCAGTTGTTAAATTAGTAACCCAGATGTTAAGTCAGCGGTTCTCAACCTTTTTCAGGCCGCGACCCCGACCTGTGCCACCCATGCACGGCGTGACCCTGACCTGCGCCGCGCATGCGCGACGGCCCGCATCGCGTATGTGTGGCGCGACGGCCCGCACTGCGCATGAGCGGTGCTACCCCGCGCATGCGCGGTGCTGCCCCCTGCAGCCGGCTGAGGGGAAAAGGGAAAAAAATGGTGGACTGCATTGTTTGGCGACCCCCGTGAAATGGTCGTTCGACCCCAAATGGGGTCACGACCCACAGGTTGAGAACCGCTGTGTTAAGTGAATCTGGCTTTTCCTGTTGACTTTGCTTGTTAGAAGGTTGCAAAAGGGGATCACACAACACTGCAACCATCATACATGTGAGTCAGTTGTCAACCATCCGAATGTAGATCACGTGACCATGGAGATACTGCAATAGTCATAAGTGTGAAAATGGTCATATGTCACTTTTTTCAATGCCATTGTAACTTTGAACAGTCGCTAAGCAAACTGTTGTAAGTTGAGGACTACCTGAATAATAATAATAATAATAATAATAGTGATGATGATGATGATGATGATGATGATGATGATGATGATGATGATGATGATGGAAGGGATCTTGGAGGGCATCTAGTCCAACCTGTAAACATTCTATGACACATTATTGACCATGTTGGAGAACTGAAAGTAGCCACTTTGCTCCTTGCGTGTTCCCTTCTTTCTGATTGCTTGTTACTAGCCTCTATGGCCATTTTGTCCTGGGCTATTATATAAAACAGACACCAAACTTCTGCACTTGGTGTCTGTCTGTCTTCATAAATTGGACCAGTACTTCACAAAATTCCCATCAGGCAATATCTCATATACATGGGCACATGCTCTTGAAGAAGAGCATTAAATGTTTTAAGCACATTCAGCAGTTTTTTGAAAGTCAAATTAAAGTGAAAAAGAAAGATTCTGCCAGTTGTGTGATCTGATTCTGTCCCACATGAGTGCCTTATGGCTTTTCCCCTACTTCTGCCAAAAAGGGCTTTTGTCAGATTATGCTTTTATTGTTTTCATTACCTTGCAAGAGAGGGTCAATGCCATTTGGCCTATTCCAATGTTATTTCATTTTTATTTTATTTATTATAGCTGCCCGTCTCAAACAAGTGACTTTAAGCTATGAACAATTGTAAAATTAATTAAAACCACGTACAAACATATAAAAACATGCACACATATTAGCTAAGAAAAAATATAACTGTAAATATCAATATAACCAAGAAATAGGACCCTTAACACACTTGGGATCCCACGCCTGGACATATAACCAGTTTTCAAGGCCTTACCAAAGGCCAACAGGATTGGGACCAACCTAATCTCTGGAGAGAGAGTGTTCCACAGCAGAGAAGACATATCTCCTCTTTCCCACCACCAGTATTCTTTGATTGACAGGACCAACCTGCTGGACCAAATTAGACAGTTTCAAGGCTTTGAATTGCACCCAGAAACACTGGAAACAATGCTGCTCACACAGTAGGGGTGTTACATAGATTGAACATTCATACTATTTACTACCCCTGCAGATGCTTTCTGCACCAGTGGAAGCTTCTGAATTCTCTTCAAAGGCAGCCCTATGCAAAGTGCATTGCTGTAATCCAAGTGAGAGGTCACAAGGTCATGATACATTTTGTGTTTCTGGGAAATACCTTTGGGCACTGTAAGTCGTGGCTGCCTATCGCTGGCATAGCCTTTCTCTTGTAGCACTTACAAATTTGAGTTACTTGACAGCCAGTGAGAAACTGAGAAAAGTTCTAATAGGTTTTCCCCTTCCAACATGAGTGACAAGGCGCAGAGGATTGAGGTTTCAACTGATCTAAGTGGATGCATATTCTTTCAAACTGAACTTTGAATCAACAAATTAACCCACGGAGTCTTTCTGGGCTATGTAGGAGAATTCCCATATATTAATTGCATTTCCAGAGTCTCACAATCATTTAAGGGGTTAATTTAAGCCAGGCAAGTTTTCTGCATTCATGGACAGAACGGAATCAAATGAAAAATAGATTCTTTGCTCTAATTTTGACATATGTATTACTCTGGTTTATGTGGATATGATAAGTTTTTGCTTTTTATATAGCAAGCTAAACTAGGCTCAGGCTGAATAGTTTATGAACAAGCATGTTGAAGAAACCCAGTTATTTTCTTGGATGTGGACATCAGATAATCATATTAAGCCATAATAAGATGTATTTCTTTAGTAGAGAATACTTTATCAATGCAGTAATTATATTAGATGGATATTGTTCTTTCTGCCGTTTTCTACTTCTGGACATGATAAATAGGTATATAAATTAAATGGTGAACACTCTCAGACTAGTGGTAGGAGTCAGTTTCATGTGCTTTGGGACAGACTGTCCTAGCTTTGTCCTGAAGTGGAAAAGAAAGATCAAGGTCATATGCTTACAGAAGCAACACAGCAGATATATATAAATCCAGCCTGGATTTATGAATGGGTAGGCAGATGCTACTTCTCCATTGTGACTCTTTCTCATAGTGTATATTTGGGTCAGTTTACAAGAAAAGGGTGGCACACATGAAGACAACAGGAAGGAGGGAAATTCCAGTAAATATCCTCTGGCCCTTCTCCATTTTCAAGAATGGGAAGTCATTGAACTTCTCACTGGGGTTTTCAGTTTCTGCTTCATGAGGAAAAAGATCCTTTTTTCTAACCTTCGCTTAATGTTAGATCTTTACAGCAACTGATAAACATACCTTGTCCCTATTCTGTGCTGCCCTTTGTATCAGAGGTATGTATTTTTGTCAGCTTCCTGGCCAGAAGAAAGGAATTTGGAATAAGACATTTAGAGACTACCATTGAGCTGGACTTGGAGGATGAGCAGGCCTTGGCCTGGATTGGAACAAGCACCCTTGGCAACTGCTGCTCTTCCTCAGGAGGAATTCTTTCTCCAGCTCATACTATACTTTCATCAGTATGTTTTGTTGACATTTGAGAGTTCACATGAAGTTATAATGAGAATTATAGCTCAGTCTTCAGTTGCTATTTGAAAAAGGCCTGAGGGGAATTTACAACTCCCAACTTATCATGGCCAATTGCCAAGTCTACTGTTAGTCTCCATCTGTGATGGAGAAGATTTTTTGGACTTCAGAGTTCAGTCAGCGAACAGAATGACTCAAGCCTTGCTTTGGATGCATCATACATTCCTGCCCTTTCACCTACTGTTCACATTTGCTCGGTTCTAACAATCACATGAATCATCTTGCCTAAGAATTGTTTTCCCGTAACCTCCAAGTATATTTTTAAATAATAGATATCATCTAACTGTGGATTTGTTTTGTACTCTGACTGTACCTTCAGACGGAGGCTTGTTCCTGTGGAGTTGATAGGAATCTAAGCTCTGGAGCTTTTCTGCTGTTTTTATTCTTTGTTGCCAAGCATTTCTTTTCTGCAGACCAGTGCAGATACCTTTTCTATGAAGCTAACAAATGAGGAATTACTTTGGCAATATCAGCTAAACACTAAATAGCCAAATAAACAAGTACAGCTCTAGGGGCACTTACTTGCCGAGGGCTCATATCATACCAAAAGAAGCAATATCCCCATCAAATATTAAATGAACATTTAAAAGCATGTTTTCCTTAAGTAAAGCAAGATAAAAATAAGCCTCCAGTCTCAGCAAAGCTTTTTAAAGGGCAATATTTATTCAGCTTTCATCTGGATTCAGAGCCCATTTCTTTGAGTCTCTTCCCTGTCCAGTGTTATAACTCCGAGCAATGTCAACAACAGATCTCACAGTACTCTAAATAATCTCATGAAGTGGGCCTAAGCTTAGTTTTAAGTTTTATTTTGGTACATCATCAACATACTACTAACCTTTCCCTAATCACTTTTCAGACAACAAGGCTTTTGTGTAAGTAAGTCAGCATGTGATAAGAATCAAACTCTAATGCAAAGACCCAGAATGGCAATAAAAATAGAGACATAGTGACCTTTGGCTAGGAAGCAATTTCTCAAGTTTATTAGCCTGATGAAAGCAGGAAGTCTATTACAAGGTATAGAAAACCTCTGGTAACTGGACTAATGATAGCATGGCCATGTGGCCTTGTTTTGTCCTGTTTTGTAACATAAATTGCAGCTTCACTGGAGAAGCATACCCAACATACCTAACCTTGTGCCCTCTATAGGGACTTCCATATTTGCTAAAAATCATAACCAGGAGTACTTCTCTAGGATAATGAAAATTGTATGTAGTCCAATTTATCTGGAAAGCATCAAGTTGGAGAAATCTATTCTGAGCTTTTTTGATGCGGGAGGCATGTTTCCCCAAGACTTCTCTAGCTTTTAAAGATTTTAGGCTAACATATATTTGACTAATTTTGTAGGATAAGCCTGAATTCGTGGGGACAGAAAAGTCAAATGGGTTTGAAGCAAGCAAATAATACGGTAATATAGATCAAGGGAAAAAGAAGGTAGAGCCACCATATGGTTTTAGTGATATTACTCCTCTCACTGGGCATTGGAGTGGGGAAGGTATTAATAAGTTCTTTTATTTCTTATTTATTGCAACAGGTGAAACCTGTGGGCAAAGAAAATCTGTTTAATGGTACATTTTTGAACAAAGCATATCCTCTGGTTTCTAGTTCGTTTATTTATTTATTTATTTATTTATTTATTTATTTATTTATTTATTTATTTATTTATTTATTTATTTATTTATTTATTTATTTATTTATTTATTTATTTATTTATTTATTTGGGTTTGTATGCCGCTCCTCTCCAGGGACTCTGAGCGGCTAACAACATATATATAACAGAAAATTACAATATAAAAACCCAAACAGGATATCTAAAAACCAATTAAAAAAACACACACACATTCAATGCAACAATCAACTACAATCATCCCCAGGCTTGCCGGCAAAGATGAGTTTTTAGGTTTTTCCGGAAGGCCGGGAGAGTTGGAGAAACGCAGACTTCAGGAGGCAGTTGGTTCCAGAGGGCGGGTGCCACAACAGAGAAATGTCTTATTCTCATTGAGCTTCAGAATATCATCTTGAGGAATAATTGGGCCATGAGATGAAAGATAAAGATAAAAATATATAGTCAATCAATCAATAAAAACTAACAGTGTCTACATTATTACAAGGGGCAGCTGAGAGGAGGCAAACATTCCTATCACTATCTCTTTACATGAGAGAAAATGCTGTGAATTGAAGGCCTGTTGTGCCGCTCATGTTTGAATACTTTTAAAGACCTCCCAAAGGTTTTTATCTCTGTAGGCCTTTAGCAGAGAACTCTCGATTTTGTTTTTTTTTTAGGGCTAAGGGCGAAGACTTGGATGTAAGTTTATTTTATTTTCTTTTGCAATTATAACCCAGACTGATGCTAAACTTGCACCTGTGACCACTGCCTTTTCTTTAGCAGGGGGACAAGAGCAGAGATGAAAAAGATACTAGCAAGAGAGATTGTCCCAGGTCTTAATATAGCATCAGATCTCATAACTGTGAAAGGTAGAAATGGAGCTCTGGGCCAAAGTGAAGTCTGTCCCCATTTCGGATGGATTTTAGAGCAATTTGATGAAAACCCTTAAGGAGTGTATGCTTTATATTTAAGCAATGCATACATCTGAGACCTTCACTAATCCTACAGAAGTAGAATGAAAAAGGCCAAAGGAAACTGTGTACATTAACATATAATTTTTGGATGAATCACAAATGAGTTTCTGTAGAGTAATGTAAAAGGTAAAGGAGTCCCTGCAGATTTTATTCCACTAGTTGTTGCTGACTATAGGGGACAGTGCTTATCTTTGTTTCAAAGCCATTGAGCCAGCCCTGTCCAAAGTCATTTTTGCAGTCATGTGGCCAGCATGACTTCACAGAGTGCTGTTACCTCCCCACCAAAGTGATACCTGTTTATCTACTCGCATTTGCATGCTTTCGAGCTGCTAGGTTGGCAAGAGCTGGGGCAATTATGGGAGTTAACCCTGTGACATGGCGCTCAGGTCTCCAATCTGGGCTGCCAGCTTTCCAGCTGACAAGCCCAGCATCTTAACCACTGACCCACTGTGCTGTCCTTCTGTGTAGAATAACAACCAAAGCTCTAACAATCAGAAATCTAGGTGAGCAAGAAAGAGAGAGAGAGAGAGAGAGAGAGAGAGAGAGAGAGAGAGAGAGAGAGAGAGAGAGAGGGAGGGAGGGAGGGAGGGAGGGAGGGAGGGAGGGAGGGAGGGAGGGAGGGAGGGAGGGAGGGAGGGAGGGAGGGAGGGAGGGAGAGAGAGAGAGAGTAAGATGGATGGATGGACGGACGGACGGACGGACGGACAGACAGACAGAGAGGCAGGCAGGCAGGCAGGCAGGCAAGCAGGCAGGCAGGTAGGCAGACATATAAGAGAGAGATAATATAGACAGACAGACAGACAGACATGAAATAATGAAAAATGAGAAATCTAGTTGGATAAGCGCTGCCCTTTTCAATTAGCACCAATATGCAAGAATTTTTCATGTCCCTCTCCTTATCCCCCTGTAACATTATAACTTAAAACAATCTATCCAAAAATATCCCACCACATATTTTTCTCTGGGACTTCAAATCTGTCTTCCCCAAATTGATGAGATTTGCTACTTTCAGCAAAAACAAAAGGACACTGGCTTCTTTTGCCTATTCTGTATTTTACAACTGAGACTGCACCCTGGTGTACAAAACCTAGACTGCACAACACATTCCACAAATATGTTCATATTTCTGATGCCACTGAGGACCTCTTTTCTTCACAATTGTACAACTGTCCCTCTAAAACAGACATGTCAGACTCGTGACTTCACGTGACGTTGCGCAATGTATCAGAACTTTTCCCCCATTGCCTGCAATGCCTGCAATGGGGTGGGCGTGGTTTTCTCGTGATGCATCTGGCCCGCAGGCCAGCAGATGATTTCAGCAAAGAAATGTGATTTGTAAAATGTGCACTAATCCTCACTCATAACGTTTTTCTCATTTTTTTTCCTTTATATTGAGCCTGGCTTCACAAGGATCAGACTATAGTGACACCACTATTGTTAAAAACATCAAAATCTTCCAAATAGGCCTCACCAGGTGCTGCCTTTTTTCTTTAAGCCAGAAGCATTCATTGATTTAAGTAAATATAGAGTTTCCCTCAGTTCAAACTCGACTCCAGCAATTTAACAAATGAGTCCAGGCCATTTTCTTGATTGTAGCAGTTTGTCATTGCCTTCTTCCACTAAGTCTTTTATTATTGTTGTTTCTTAGTCTAGCCTGCAGTTTTGGCATAATCTGGAGTCCAAGCAGTAATGAACCTCGGTGTTGTTTAACTTACAAATCCACAGAAGGTCAGCTAGGTGCTACCCCTGTCATTGTTCATGTAGTGCAATTCTAATTTGGGGGGGGGAACCTTCAAATAAAAAAAAAACAGTTAAAGGGCTGGGGGGAAAGACAGTCATAAAATGATGCTAATCAGAAAAGCAATGGTTGACAAATGGCAAATGAGTGACTTCTCATGCCAAAGCCACTCCTCCTGGAAAAAAAAGTACTACTAAAAGACACTGACACTTGTGAAGTTTTGCAAGAGTTCCATTTGTTTTGAAAAGTTGGATTTATTTATTGATATTGATTGTCAAGAAAGGCAGATAAATCACTACAAGGCAATTATATGATAACGTCTTTTTCTATTTACAGTACATCTGGAACAAGGCAGGTCACGTTACATGATACTTGACATACAACCTGCATTATATGGACTGATGTGGGCTATCATTCTAAAAGTTCACCAAGGAATTTCAGCATTTATTATTAAATTATTTGGACATGCACAGTATCTATCGTGCAAGCTTTTTTCTTGTTTATACTATAGAATCCACTGAAAGTGTTGGAATACCCATCCCAGAATTCCCAATCTCTACATCTTACCTTGTAGTTTTGAGATCGGTATTCCAACCTACCTGGAAGACATCAGATTAAGGTCACTGTAGCATCATCTACTGATAGAGATAATAAATACTGATAATAAAACACGCTAATGAGCTTGGAAGGGAAAAATTGTTTTAGAGCAGAGGATTCCAGCTGGTTGGAGATGGTAGAAATTTTGGAATTCTGAAAACATGTCAGGTAACAAGATACAAACCATGACAGAACAAAGTGATCCCATGTATTTCCTTTAACTTCCTCCCAGTTGCTCCCTCCCAATGCCAACTTGCTTATATTTTTCTTTGGCAAATAAATAAAGCATGGAGCTGCACCCATGCTACCATGTTATCTTCTGCAAAAAGCCTATAGATCACAAAATTATTCTTGTATTTTTTTAAAAAAATGTTGGAAGTTTGTGCTTTCATTTGAATTTCCAGTATTCCTTTTCAAGAAAAAAATATCAAGATTTTCTAAAAATACAACAGCTTCTTGGAAAGGGTCAAGGAAGACCTCCTCAAGTAGCCATGGACACCATTACAGAACATTAAAAGGAGACGGGAATTAAAGGGACCAGGAAATAGCAGCTGGGCAAAGAGAAATTTTGTCACTCTGATCCTTGGGAAAAGATGTAAGATAGATGGAATTAGCAAAGGGAAACAGTTTCAACAACTACTACTTTTAACTGTATTTCTCTCTAAAATTCAGCTTGCCATAATTTAATAGTTCATCAGATAAACATTGATATCTTAATTTTGAATAATTGACAATAAAATACACAGTACAGATAAACGGTCTGAAGACCATTGTAGATGGGTTCTTCCATCAACATAATGATAAGTCCATTAAGACTGAGACTGAAAAAATAAAGAAATAGAGATTTACTGACCTGAAAAGGAAAGGGATTGGAAATAAGAAAATAATTAGCTAATTTCTATCTTTAGAAATTCACTAAAAAAGCCTGACAGACAAAAGAATCATCTGCCATTTTCCCTACATTGTTTTTCTGAATATGAAGATTTAATTTAGCTCTTATAGCAAAAGATCAAATGTAGGTTTAACCTCCATGAACATATCTAAATGTTTTAAAAGTAATGTAAGTTAGCATGCCATGTACACATTTCTCCTTGGGCCTGAAAGAGAGATCGACCCTGTCACAGGTTATATTTTGTAGGTGGATTTGGGATAAAGATCCCATTCACCTTTCTTTTATAGATGGAAGGAAGGACTCTTCAGTGTCAGAATTTCTGATCAGAGAATAATTTCCCTGACATAGCTGTAGATCAAAAAAAGGTCTATGTATGAATAGGAAGTATTATTTGTACCAGCATGTAATATGTACATGAACAGGACAGTCTATCAATACAAATTTGCAAATGTAAATGACAAATCAACAATTACTATGACTTGAATAGTTCACCAGTAAGCCAAGAAAATCTCAGCTAAACAAAAATGTTATGATTTGCAACCACTGAAAAGTAATAACTGAAAAATATGAATGTATTTAAAACACAGATTCGGTGCTTATTACAATGGCAGTCCAGAGTATGTAACAGCCTCACAAGGAGATTGAATTATTCCAGTTCATCACATGAATCTTCTTCTTCTTCTCCTCCCCTGGCTGAACGTTCAATGGCTTTCATCCAGCGCTGCTTCAGTTCTTCAGTTTCAGCAATCAGGGTATAGGTCTCTTTGGATTGTACCAACTGGAAGATGTGACGGGGATTATTCTGATACGGCTCCTTGACATGGTAACCCAACAGGGGGATAGAGGCATAGGCTTTGACATCCTGGGTCAGGTGAAGGAAAGGGTCCAAATACAGTTATTTTCAAATGTCCCATAACTAATTTCATATCTCAACAAAGTGATCATTAAACTAGTATAATTCTGTACTACTAAAAGCCCAAACTAGTTTTGTCCATAGTTGTCCAGGGTTATTTTTGCCCCTTTTAACTTAGTTTATTTTGTTTTACCAAAAACAGCCTCAAGAGGCTGCTATTGCTTAAGTAGGGAAAAGTTAAGTAAAATTGTTGTATACTGCCTAGAGCAGGGGTGTCAAACTCAATTTCATTGAGGGCCGCATCAGCATTGTGGCTGCCCTCAGGGGGCCAGGTGGGTGTGGCCAGGGTGGGTGCAGCCTACTAGGTAGGCGTGGATGGAGTGGGTGTGACCTACTGGGTGGATGTGGCCAGCTCTACATTGTTCGCGTCAAGGGTGCCTGTGGGAGCCTGGGCAAGAGTGGGACAGATCTTAGGGTCTCTGGCAGAAGGGGGTGGGACCAGGGCAAGTGCCAAGTCATGGTCCACTGGAGGAGCCTCACTGTTCCTCTCAGGCCATGCTTATGGAGCTAAGAATGAATGTGTTTCAGCATAGATGGCCACCACAAAATTGTACATGGGCCAGGGCTAAGGCAGAGGAGGCCGTTCCCTTACTGTTTCCAGGATGGCTTCACGGGCCCCATGAAACCACTTCGCAGGCCGCATCTTGTGTTTGACATGTCTGGCCTAGAGTAATTTTTTATGAGATGGGCAGTCATATAAATGTAATAAATAAATAAATAAAACAATTGCTTACTTCATTCCTGTCTATTCAATTTTTCTATTCAAGATCAGGAACTCCCAAAGCTAAAACTTGGATTTTTCAGTCCTCTCTGAAGTATATTTGGCTAAGCAGAACTATACATTAAATTCCTTGGCAGAACAGAAATATAGAAAGCCTTCTTTTTTGTGCTGGGATCGTGTGCATCCTGCCTGTCTTATATTCTGATTTCTCCCTTGGTTTCTCATCAATTACTTCCTGGGTCATGTCAAACCTCAGCACATGGCTCAGCTTGGACTCTCTACTTCTTACTGCTTTTCAACCTTCCCTGCCTTGGTGACAATAAAACATGTGAAATTGTCAGGTTGGGGTGGGATGATTTCCTTCCCAGAAAAATCACTGGGAAGGATGAAGGCTTCTGTAAGAAGAATAGTTACATAATATTTAAGTTTGTGGAGACCCAGGCTCAGGCTTAGCAATAGAAGCCCCTAGAGTGCCTTTAAACTAATCACCATCTTTCAGTTCCAACCTACTTCACGGGATCCCTGTTATGGGGGAAACAATGAAACAAATAATATATACATCACCCTAAGCATACCGGTATTAATCCATCTAATATATTTTCTGAGACAATGCTGACGGAAATGGTGGGAGAAGGGAGAAGCTGAAAAATATTCACAACCACATCTTACAGCTAGTTTGGAATGGAGAACTTCTCCAGTCACTAATTTCTATGTTCTTATAAACCCAAGCTTGATATTATGAAATAATTAATTATTAAAGGAGAGGGTTCTAGAAGATGGGAAACAGCTCATTTGTAAGCCTTGTTAATTTCCTTCATATTAAATTCTATGCACATACCTGAGGTGCAGCATAAATATACAACACCAGTGGATCATCTTGTGGGATCACAAACCAGCCACGCATGCTCCCTTTTCCATTCTTATCCATCAGCTGCAGAAAACTGCATATCAGGCTGTGGCCTGATATCTCTGCTGATTCTTTCTGCCAGTTAAACAAATGGTTAACATCATTATTAATACCTCCTACCCAAAAGGTTTCTTGTCCTCTGAACTTGGAGATTTCATTCAGCTGAAACTATCATGGTCATGTGACATCATGCTTTATGACTGTGTCACTTAGCGGTAGAAATTCTGGTCCCAATTCCCATTGTTAACCAAGGACTACCTGTACATGTCAGAAAGTATGAACTGATGTTGTTTAGGTTGTTGCATAAGGAAGTTTGCATTTGTAGGTTGTTGGTAGCTGCATATTAGTAGGCTCTAATGATAATGGGAGAATTAATCTTCTAAAAAACGTGTTCGAGAATAGATTAATCTTTCAACAGAAATAATGGAAAGTGGATGTGAAAAAGAGGATATTGAAGCTACTTGGTACAAAATGAAAAGAAATATGTTACTGGGTCCCAAGAAAATCTATAGAATATGGTTATTATTATTATTATTATTATTATTATTAGTATTAGTATTAGTATTAGTATTAGTATTAGTATTAGTATTTTGCGGTCACAGACCAAAATGCAAGTGTAACAAAAGAAAACACAAGAAAAATATAATCACAAAGAGTTAACACCAGAAGCCTTGGCTAAAGGGAATTACAACGTTTTCCTCTAATAGTTATAGCTCTTAAAAGAAATTTAGAAACCTGAGAAGTAATATAGGAGGAGTCATCCCCTAGACCAGTGGTTCTCAACCTTTTTCAGGTTGAGACCCCACTTGCGCCGCCCATGCACGGCACGACCCCGACCCGCGCGCACGCGCGCACGTGCGCACAACGGGCCAATCCGCGCATGCGACAAAAAAAGGTGGACCGCGACGGGCCAATCTGTGCATGCGCGGCACATGCGCGGCACGCGCGCGACAAAAAAAACAAAAACAAAATGGCGGACCGCGACGGGGCGATCCGCGCATGCGCGGTGCGTGCGCGACGGCCCGAACTGTGACGGGCTGATCCGTGCATGTGTGGCGTGCGCGCGATGGAAAAAAATGGCGGACCGCGACAGGCCGATCCGCGCATGCGCGGCGCGCACGACGGCCCGAACAGCAACGGGCCAATCCGTGCATGCGCGGAGCACGCACGACAAAAAAAATGGCGGACCGCGGTGTCCGGCAACCCCCGTGAAACGGTCGTTCGACCCCAAATGGGGTCGTGACCCATAGGTTGAGAACCGCTGCCCTAGACAATATAAGACCAAATTACTAACATTAGAACCAGAGGGATCAATTCCAAGGAGAGACAATAATTTAATTCTGGCTGTGTTATACATAGAGCAGTATGATAAGACATGCTCCACAGTTTCAACTTCAGCCCTTTCACAGGGGCATAGTCGCTCACTAAACAGGAGTCTCTTGAATTGCCCGTCGAGTAGTGCTGAGGGCAAGACATTGAAACGGGCTAGGGAAAAGACTCTTCTATACTTGGGGATGGTTAGAGTTTAGAAATATGAAGCCATCCTCAATCCATAATTATTAGAATGGCTGAAGATCAAAGGGGAGCAGGTTTTGTTGGCTCTGGCTCTTAAATATTGTAAATCTATGTCCACAAGCCGTTGGACTACCCGAAACTGGGCATCCTTGAGACCATAATCTTCCAGAGCATCCCCCGTAAAACCTAGCAAGTGGAGTTTCTTCGTCAGCTCCCTCTCCCAACAAGAAGTATGAGAGTCAGCAAACACCAGGGAGAGGTAGCTACCAGGGACTGCCGAAAAGAGCACCCGAAACCACCATTTAAAGGTGTTAATCCACGCCATGCATTCGACTGAACGAATGCTCAGTTCCAGGTACATCAAAGCAAATCCAACACAGGGAGGAAGACCCAGAAGTTTCCTAAGAAAAACAGCCTGGGTTCTTTCAATACAATCCTTGAAGCCTAGTGATAATTATTAAAAAGGACGCTTGATGGCAGCGGAAAGTGAAAAAAGCCATGAATGAAGAAAAAAGCATATTATTATTATTATTATTATTTATTTATTTATTTATTTATTTATTTATTTATTTAATTTCTATGCCGCCCTATTCCGGAGAACTCAGGGCGGCTTACAACATGATAGAAATTACAATAAAATACATAAATATAAAAACCCTTAAGTTAAAAAAGAAACCAATCATTCCACAAACATACACACAAACATACACTGGCTAGGGGCAAGGTGTTAGCTGCCCCAGGCCTGCCGGCAAAAGTATGTTTTAAGCAATTTACGAAAGGCGGAGAGGGTGGGGGCGACACGGATCTCCGGGGGAAGTTGGTTCCAAAGGGCCGGGGCCGCAACAGAGAAGGCTCTTCCCCTAGGCCCCGCCAGGCGACACTGTCTGGCTGACGGGACCTGGAGAAGGCCCACTCTGTGGGCCCTAACCGGCCGCTGGGATTCATGAGGCAGCAGACGGTCCCGTAAATAACCTGGTCCGATGCCATGTAGGGCTTTATAAGTCATAACCAACACTTTGAATTGGGTTTGGGGACCAATTGGCAGCCAATGCAGCTCGCGGAGTGATGCCGAAATGTGGGCATTTCTAGGCAAGCCCAACACTGCTCGCGCGGCTGCATTCTGCATTACCTGAAGTCTCCAAACATTTTTCAAAGGTAGCCCCATGTAGAGAGCATCGCAGTAGTCGAACCTCGAGGTGATAAGGGCATGAGTGACTGTGAGAAGAGACTCCCGGTCCAAATAGGGCCGCAACTGGTGCACCAGGCGAACCTGGGCAAATGTCCTCCTCGCCACAGCTGAAAGACGATGTTCCAAATTTAGCTGTGGATCGAGGAGGACACCCAAGTTGCGGACCTTCTCCGAGGAGGTCAAAAGCTCCCCACCCAAGCTAATGGACGGATAGATTGAAATATCTTTGGGAGGCAGAACCCATAGCCACTCTGTCTTGTCGGGGTTGAGTTTGAGCCTGTTGGCACCCATCCAAACCCTAACAGCCTCCAGACATCGGCACATCACTTCTGCTGCTTCACTGAAATGACACGGGGTGGAGATGTAAAGCTGGGTATCATCAGCATACTGATGATATCTCACCCCGTGTTGTCGGATGATCTCACCCAGCGGTTTCATGTAGATATTAAACAGCAGAGGGGAGAGGACCGATCCCTGAGGGACCCCACAAGGGAGGAACCTAGGGGTCGACCTCTGACCCCCTGCCAACACCGACTGCGACCGACCAGTGAGGTAGGAGGTGAACCACCGCAAAACAGTGCCCCCAATCCCCAACCCCTCCAGTCGGTGCAGAAGGATACCATGGTCAATGGTATCGAAAGCCGCTGAGAGGTCAAGTAGCACCAGGATAGTGGATAATCCCTTATCCCGGGCCCGCCAGAGATCATCCGTCAGCGCGACCAAAGCAGTTTCCGTGGAGTAGCCGAGCCTGAATCCTGACTGTTGAGGGCCCAGATAATCGGCCTCATCCAAGGACCGTTGGAGCTGGAGTGACACCACCTTCTCAACAACCTTCCCTATAAAGGGAAGATTGGAGACAGGACGGTAGTTGTTTAAAACAGCTGGGTTCAGGGAAGGCTTCTTGAGGAGGGGGCGCACAATTGCCTCCTTGCAGGGAGCCGGAAAGGACCCCTCCCTCAAAGAAGCGTTGACAATCTCCTGAACCCAGCCCCGCGTCACCTCCCTGCTGGCCGAAACCAGCCAGGAGGGGCACGGGTCCAATAAACAGGTGGCGGAGCTCACAGCTCCAATGGCCTTGTCGACTTCATCAGGTGCTACCGGGTCAAACTCCTCCCACACAACAGGATCAAGACGAGTCCCTGTCATCTCGACTGAATCATTATCAGCCGATACTGCGTTCCAATTGGAGTCAAGGTCCGTCCGAATCTGGGCGATTTTATCCGCGAAAAACTTATTAAAGTCCTCAGCACTACCCTGCAAGGGTGCATCAACCCCCCCTGATTAAGGAGGGAGCGAGTTACCCTGAACAGGGCGGCTGGGCGGGATTCCGCAGATGCAATCAAGGCGGAATGATACGCGCATCTTGCCGCCTTGAGTGCCACCTGATAAGTCTTGATATAAGATCTTACAAGTGTTCGGTCAGATACGGATTTACTTTTCCTCCATCGCTTCTCTAGGCGTCTCTTCTGGCGCTTCATCCCCCTGAGTTCCTCAGTAAACCAAGGAGATCTCCTGGGTCTGCTACCACAGAGAGGTCGCAGCGGCGCAATCCGGTCAAGAGCCCCCTTCGCAGCCATATTCCAGGCTGTAACCAGGGACTAGAATTAGTGCTGCAAGGAATGAAGATAAAAGGTATTTGTATAATGTCTATGTAGAGAAACAATATTTGCAAAGAGTATAGTTATAGAGAGCACACAACATTTAAAAGAGGCAAAGGAAATGCACAGCAATTTTTGATGGAAATTAAAAAAATGTTCTGAAAGCGATGAAAAAAGCTAAATAAGAAGTCTGTAGCAATTAACAATGATGAAGTGATTTTGGGTGAAATGGAAGTGCGACAGTCCTGGAAAGAGTATTTTAACCATGTACTATATATGGGAATGATAGACGTATGTTGAAGAGTGAAATCGGAAAGAATGTTACAAATGTTACTGTCCAAGAAAAAAACTGGAGAAAAAAGTCACAAATGCTGCAGTCGCATTGACAAATTGTAAGGTTGTAGGTAAAGATGGTGCAAATAGAAAATTTATTTATTTAAAAATGTAAAAAATACAGATGGGGTTTTTATGGCATGGCTGTGTGACTTGTTTAACATGTGAAAAGTTAGTATCTGTTTGTGATCATGGACTATATAATGGAAGAATGCTATTATCATTCCCCTATAAAAAGGCAGTATGGTAAGTGTGAATGTAAAATCTATACAGGTTTGTTTCTTAAATATGCCTGGGAAGACAATTCTGATCAGAAGATTACAGTACAAGAGATGATAATAAATAATATTTGGGAACTGGAGTGTGGCTTTACAGTATATCTAGCAACAAATGTACCGAACCAAGATTCTTACTCTTCAGAAGTTCATTGAGAAATGTATGAATGTGAGAAACAAAAATTTTTCTCTATTTGTAATATAGACAGATCACATGATAAAGTCAATATGCTTCAACATTTTGTGCAAATATCAAATTGAAGTTTGATTGACTGTAATTACAATGGCATATGATATAAATAAAGAATGAGAATAAATGGAATGCACAACAAGTGTTCAACATCGAACAGAGGGGAAGGCAAGAATCTGTGTGATGTCCTTTTTGTTGCTTAATGTATTCATGGATAAATTTTTGTAGGCACACAATACCATAATTGTTAGTTGACAACTCAAATGTCTGTAGCAAATATTAGATACAACAAGGAGTATGGATTTGAAAAGTAATCTATTGAAGCCTATAGTGATTGAGTTTGCTAAGGAAAATGGAGTGAACAATTGCAAATGATTTATAAATTGTGAAAAATAGAGCAATATATTTCTCTACCATGGTAGGATGTTCACTGCGATGGAGAAATCTGAAGACATGCAAATGTTGATAAAAAGGTGATAGAAGTAGGAGTAGGAGTGATAGACTGAATACAGCAATGAGTGACAAGCATGAAAGGAATACCATATATACTTGTGGATAAGGCATGAATTTTAGATTCCAAAATAAAGCCTAAAATTAAGTTCAATTTATTTGCAGATCTGCAACTATACATGGCGATGCTTTTTAAAAGTATCTATACATATTCACTGGTAAACCCATCCACAAATAAATCTGGCCCTCATTTCAAGTACCATGAAAAATGTGCTACCTGGAGGTAAATCAGTTATGAAAATTTAAAACAGAATCTGTTCTGGGAAAAAAATATTGATACAAATATGAAAACAAAGAAGCCCTTCAGAATATAATGGGGGGGGGGACAAAAAAAACCTGAAGGTTGGCTGATCCACAGATGAGCTTATCTGCAAGTAGATACGGTATATTGAAGTGGTTTGGTCATAAGTAAAGAAAGAATAATAAAAGAACCCTATGAAAGAAGAGTGAAGGGCTCAAGAAGAGATGAGAGTCTGAGGAAGTCATATTTGGCTTTGATGACAAAGAAGTGAGATGTTTAAAGAACAAAAGGCAAAATAAATAACAAGCAATGGATAAATATGCAATTATAAACAATACATACAAATGGAGGTGGGGGGAGGTATGCTCCTGATGGAAGCCAAGAGTATTGGAAAAGATAGACAAGTATGGAGACTTAAGACTGAATGGTCTTAGTGTAAAGTAGCTTTAGCTATGTTTCCTTTTTCCCCCCCTTGTATCTCAGGCTTTTAATTTCTTTGGCGCTTCTCTATTTCTCTCCTATCTATGCTGCATAATGTTGCTTACCTAAAAGGAAAGAACATGATGGCTATGTATGCATGCTTCTGTGTAGATAATGTTGATGGGGAAGTGCTTGCTAGATAAGTACTTTCAAAGTGACAATAGTGAAATCATTGCAGTTAACAAAATTCCTACCCAGAAAGTCAAGTTATCAACAGACCAAGAAACAAGCCTGAGAAAGAGAAGAAGCAGACTTTCCAACTCTGCTGTTCCCTCACCTCCAGAACACCTTTGTGCTTCCCATGCTGCTCGACGGGCAGCAAATTCCCTTTTAGGAAGGCATAGCACTCCGCACAGACTCGTTTGATTCCATTCTTGTCATATTGCAATTCAACCTTGTATTCAGAACACCGGGCACACACCACCTGCCTCCAGGAGAAAAACCACAGGTTTGGAAAAGGTTGAATGTGGTGAGTTATTATTTTTTTTAAAAAAAAAAGTTCATTGTATCCAGTTCTTGGAGATTGCTCGGACAAGTCCCTGCAGTTTTCTTGGCAAGGTTTTTCAGGTTTGCCATTGCATTAGCCATAATCACCCTTGTTCTTAGTACTTGCTCTTCAGATGAACAAGGAGCTATCAGTTATCTTGATTGTTCTGTACCAAAAATAATTGGGGAGGGGTAGAGAACAAATAAGCTCACTTACATAGCCACAAGCTCGGCAGTGATGCCTTCTTCGTGTGATAGCATTGAATGGCTCTCTGCAGCGCATGCACATGGTGACCAGCTTGTCTCTTACCCACTGAGGAGCCCATTTGCCCAGCTCTTGTGACTGGCCCTGCTGCAAGAAAAGAAACTCTAAATCAAGCCACCCTTTCAACCTCTGGCCCCACAGAAAGTGACAGCCTCAATTCAAAAGTAGCTTGACTAGAATAAATGTGAAACTGCTGTCTACTTCTGAGAGCTACAACATAATGACAGAATTTTGTACATCTCCCCTTCTCCTTTTTTTATCAGAGACTTTTAAGGTCTTTGTACATATACATAGGTATGATCTTTGGAAAATAAGCTCATGGTTTTAAAAGAGGAAATGAATATTGGTAGCTCTAAAGTGCAAATGGGGTAGCGTCACAATAGGTGTGTAACTGGAGATTTACACTGGAGTTTGGTGTCTCTGCTTCTTGCCCTTGGCTTGCAGCCTTGAAGGTTTCACTCCTCTCTTCTTTTTTGTTGATGGCAGACTGGAAGGTCTGGGAGGGAGGAAGAAAATATTTTGAAAAGAAGGATTTTAGTTTCAGTTTACATGTGTGAATAGCAGCTCCTATCTGTTGAAAATCTAAGACTGGCCTAATCGAAGATGAAGCATGAGTGGATTTATACATGAGTGTATATGGGTGGGGGATTTTAAGAATAAAGGGGGAAGTTCTAAAGCCTTCCCCAGCCTTGGCTTAAATTCCTTGCAGAGCTTTCTGCTCTCACCTCTTTTACTCATTTTATATGTGAATGAAATTGATCTCCCTGTAAATGTGTAGGGCTGCCCTATCACATAATGTGTTTGAGCCACTAAAGGTCTCTACGGGGGTTTTCAAAGGTCTTGATCTGGCTGTCAAAATTACAAATTACCAGCATCAGTACCTTCTATATTGAAGGATACTGCATCAACTGTGGGTCTCTTCTTAAGGCATAGCTATGTGGTAGCATCAAACTGACGTTATCTTGAAAAGCTAAATAGGGAAGGACAGGATTTGGATGAGAGAACACTTAAGAAATACCAAAGTTGGGAAATTAAAGAGGGGGGGCAATAATAAATCACTTCTACATTGCTGTTCAGAAAACTACAATGATATGTCTATGAAGTCTGACTTAAAGGAGATTTTATATTTGCAATAGTGGTGAATATCTCAGGTGTAGGATGAGGGCGAAGGTTTATTCTCCAAGATTTTATATCTCAAGAGCAATCTAGCTTCCAAATTCTGCCCCCCCCTTCTGTAATTTCAGAGAACTAGGGAGGAAAAATTCTGCTTTCAATCCAGATTTCTCTTATGAGACTATTGATTAGGTTGCAGCTCTCCTTCCTCTTCTCTCAAGGTTATTCTCATAACTCATTATACTTACTGAGAGGATTTTGGTTTCCTGACTGGCCAGAATGCTCCCTAAACTTTAAAAAAAACAAATTGCATCAATGGCTACCTTAATCCAGACATTCATCTCCTCCTGGGACCTGCAGAGAAAGAGAGGCCATTTATCAGAGAGGCAGAGTTTATGTTCTTTTGCTAGAATCAAAAAGGGCTACATTTCTGGCTTAAATACCTAGCTTGCAGCTCTAGGGTGCGCTGCTTTCCTGACACAAGGAAAGCATGAGGAAACTGTACATCATTTAATTCTCGAACCTAAAAGAAAAAAAAATAGAGCACTGAAATGAAAGTAAACACTAATTTACTTCATAGGGCTCATTCAGTCATATACAATTTAAGCTATGGTCGTATGCAAGAAATGTATAGCATAGCTGAATGATCCTAAGGAAAAGACTTCATTGCTTTAAGGAGTTGCAGAGAGGTGTTGACTAGCAATCCCTGCATTTTCTAAAGTAGGACTTTTCAAACTATGTTCTCCATGACAACTTGATGAAGTTCCATGAGAAACTAAGTTCACTCAAACACAACCAATTTTCTGCCACTAGTTTTGCCTCTTGATCAGGGGCTCTGGGAAGTATTTTAAACTAAGAGATTCTGTAGTATAAAAACTTTAAAAACCCCTGCTTTAAGGCAGAGTTATCTTCAAAATCTGCAAAGTCTTACCTATCAGTTTACTTGTTTGGGGGTCTCTCTCTCATTCTCTTTGTCTCTTCTCTCTTTTTGAATTCTTGAATTTTCTGCCCTAGCTGCAACTATATTATTATTATTATTATTTATTATTATTATTATTTATTATTATTATTTATTAGACTTATAAGCCGCTCTTCTCCAGGGGACCCAGAGCGGCTTACAACATAGATAATAACAATCGCATTAAAGTCTAATATAAATTAAATTAAAATGATCATAAAATAAAACAATACCCCAAATTTTTAATAAAAAAAAAAAACATTCATCCAACATTCAGCACCAATCATTCCCAGATCTGCCGACACAAATAAGTTTTTAATTCTTTTCGGAAGGCCAGAAGAGTGGGAGCGGTCCGAATCCCCGGAGGGAGCTGATTCCAGAGGGTAGGGGCCGCAACAGAGAAGGCCCTTCTCCTGGGGCCCGCCAGCCTACATTGACTGGTCGACGGGACCCGGAGAAGACCAACTCTGTGCTCTCTGACCGGTCGTGATGAGGTATGAGGCAAAAGACGGTCCTGCAAGTAACCTGGTCCTAGGCCATGTAGGGCTTTATAGGTAATAACCAACACTTTGAATTGCGAGCGGAGACTAATAGGTAGCCAGTGCAGCTCGCGGAGCGTTGGTGAAATGTGGGCATACCGAGGTAAGCCCACGATTGCTCGCGCGGCTGCATTCTGGACTAATTGAAGTCTCCGAACACTCTTCAAGGGTAGCCCCATGTAGAGAGCATTGCAGTAGTCGATCCTCGAGGTGATAAGGGCATGAGCGACTGTGAGCAAGGCCTCCCTGTCCAGATAAGGTCGCAACTGGTGCACCAGGCGAACCTGGGCAAATACTCCCCTCGTCACAGCCGCCAAATGTTGGTCTAAGTGCAGCTGTGGATCGAGGAGAACACCCAAGTTACGAACCTTCTCCGAGGGGTTCAAAGTTTCCCCCCCCAGAGTAATGGACGGACAGTTGGTCTTGTCCTTGGGAGGGAGAACCCACAGCCACTCCGTCTTGTCGGGATTAAGCTTTAGTCTGTTCTCACCCATCCAGGCCCTCACAGCCTCCAAACACCGGCACATCACTTCTGCTGCTTCGCTGACTTGGCACGGGGTGGAAACGTACAACTGGGTATCATCAGCGTACTGATGGTAACTCACCCCGTGTCTATGGATGATCTCACCCAGCGGCCTCATGTAAATATTAAACAGCAGGGGCGAAAGAACCGACCCCTGCGGCACCCCACAAGGGAGGAGCCTAGAGGTCGATCTTTGATCCCCTACCAACACCGACTGCGACCGGCCAGAAAGGTAGGAGGAGAACCACTGGAGAACAGTGCCTCCCACCCCCAACCCCTCCAGTCGGCGCAGAAGGATACCATGGTCAATGGTATCGAAAGCCGCTGAGAGGTCAAGAAGCACCAGGATAGAAGATAAACCCCTATCCCGGGCCCGCCAGAGATCATCCATCAGCGCGACCAAAGCAGTTTCCGTAGAGTAACCGGGTCTGAATCCCGACTGCAAGGGACCCACATATCCAACCTTACTCAAAGGAAACTTCCATAAAAGTCATCACAGCTGTTTTCCAAATTGACTTGAATAAATAAATAAATAGACAATGAAATTTTCTGACCTTCATGCCATTGACATCAATCCGGTGGCGCACTTGAAATTCAGCACCCACTTGAATGACTTTTGGTACACAGTACAATAGCAGGTTATTAAACTAAAAGTTGCAAAAACAAAACAAACCCACAAATACACACTGTGTACAAAGAAAGTTGGACAAAAGCAGAAGGAATTGCTATTAATAAAAGACTGAATAAAAACATAATCCCTTTCTTTCTATAGACCTTTTGTCATCACTTCAATGTTAAGAGAGGTCAGGAAACAGACGTCACAAGGACTACAGAAACTCTATTATTTAATAGCAACAACCTGAAAGCCTGATAGAGTTTCTCTCTGCACCCTCTTATAAACCAGAAAATCAAAGTGAGACAATCTTCAATTTCTTTCTTACCCTTTCCAGTAAGTTAAGCTAAGCTGATATTTACATAACAATCACAACAATAATCATAACAATATTTGCAATCATTTTTCAGACTATGTCTGTACACCTCAAGAAAATATTTATCACCAATGATCCTAATAAGTGCATTCTTTTACAGGTAGTCCTTGACTGATGATCACAATTGAGCCTGGAATTATGATTGTAAATCACTGCAGTCATTAACATTGGCAACTTGATACAATCTTCCTGCTCCATCACTTTACACCTAATAAATAAGCCGGCTAGAGTAGCCCCACGGCAAGATAGGCGGTGAATAAATTTAAGAAATAAATAAATAAAATAAAAATATCTCACCAGGAACAGATATCTCTCTGAGGTACTGTTGAACCGGAAAGAGATTTTCTGAATGGGTCCTTCTTTAATAAATTCATTAGAAGGATCAACAATATCATCATCAAGGCCTAGCCTGTGATATACTTCCCATAGGTTCTGGAGTCTTTCCTGCAGTAGCAAGGGAATAAAGATTCACAAAATGGGAAACAGAAACTCAGCTATTGAGATACCTGCCTATAGTGAAGGAGAATGACATGATTAATCAGCTGGACACTCACCATTTCAGCGATGGCAACATTAGAATGTTTGGCTGCTGTGAAAATCATTTCCAAAGCTTCTGCAAGAAATAATAGTATTCTTACAATTCTTTTATACAGTTAGTTCATGCCCAATACTATACTAGCAATTGTGACACTGAGCAACAGAGGAATAGTTTGGACAAACTATGGCATATTAGAAAGAGCACCAGTGCCGTGAACATCTAAAATCATTCAGTAAGGCATCATTTCAAAGGCAAGATTGATCACTTTTCTCAAACTTTTTTTCTCCCATTCTAAAAGAAGGAACCAAAGCAAAACTCTTACTCTGTGCATCTTCCTTGTCTGGTGATTCCAAAGGTAGTTTTTGAATATAATCCTTCAGGAGGAGTTCATATCTGGGAATTCTCTGTATTGGTTCCAACATGTGATGCTGCAAGGTTAAATTAGCCGATACTTCCTGTTTCTGTGCAGGATCATAACAATAAGAGAAAAAGAAAGCAAAACCAGGACAATGAAGGATTCATTAGTATCCATGCATATACATACACATACACAACCTTTCTATCTTGACTACAGAGGCTCTGTTTCCACTCTAAAGCCTTGCTCCTTTTGATGAAAGGGAAAACAGCTCCTGAATAAACTTCACTTCATCCTCATGTATTAATTTAATTTATTTTTAAATATTTATTATTATTATTATCTGTTTTAATTGGGCTGTAAACCTCCCCGAGTCCTACGGGAGAGGGGCGGTATAGAAATTTAAGAAATAAATAAATAAATAAATAAATAAATAAATAAATAAATAAATAAATAAATAAATAAATAAATAAAAATAAATCTTTCCCTATCAGAAAGTCAACAGTCAAACAGTACCAATCTAGGTAGGAGTTACCACCTCAAGGTACTCTTCATGCCTATGAGCAGGCTCATTCTCAAAAGTGATCCTATGTATAGTTCCTATAGCCCTGACCTATCTCCCATATATTTTGATAGTAGGTGATTATTAGAAAAGAAAAAATAATATCTCTTCTTCTAGAGCATTATGATCAAGGCAAGTTTTCAGCCAGGAGACTGGTTTTTGGTTTGTTTGTTTTTTTGAAGAACCCAGCCAAAAAGGGAAGACACACAATTGTGGAAGGAAGGCTTAGTCATTCCTCCCTGCAAACAATAATTCTCCCACAAACAGATGTAACAATTTCTTTTTTTAAAAAAAGCAATGAATTGGTGCCAAGGAAAAGATAATTTGAATTATTGTAAATTGTTTTGAAGTGTCATTGATATAAAGGGACTCTCTGGGAGAATCCTATTGAGTAGAAGAGGATTAACATCATACATGCACAGAGAGAATAGATTTAGAAAACTACTGTTAATACTAACAGAAGTTTCTTTCCTAATTCCATGGAGAAAAGAAGAAAAAAAACTATTATCTTTCTGAAAAATTAAATATCTAGTAGCTCTTGAACATGGAAAATGTTTTATATATATATTCAAAGCAATAAACCCAGAAATTTCAGATAAGATATATGCATACTAGATTATATTCCTAAACAAATATATAGCTAATCAAATTAAAACCAATTTGAATAAAAAACAGATTGTGCAATGAGCTCTGAAACCATTTCACCTGAATGTTTGAGATGAGTTCCTGGAATGGCAAGGCTTTTTCCGACCACACAGTGATCAAATGCATTGCCTTGTCAAAGTTCTTCACATATTCACTGTACATCTTCAGGAAAGGAGCCACTTTCTGGATGATATCCCCAATTCTGGGATTGGAATCCCTATAGCAAGAATTGCAAAAAAAGGCTAAAATAGACTAGGAATCCTGGAGAAATATCCAGCTGTATCTATCACTGACATTATGACTCATAACCTGAACATAACCCATCTTTTAATAAGCAATTTTCTGATTTTGAAAAATATATCCCAGCAAAGAACATAAGAACATAAGAACATAAGAAGAGCCATGCTGAATCAGGCCAAAGCCCATCGAGTCCAGCATTCTGTGTCACACAGTGGCCCACCAATTGTACATGGGGATCTTGAGCAGAAAGAGAAGGCAAAACCCTCCCTTTCCCTTGACCCCCAACAAATGGTACCCAAGGGAATCCTGCCTGCCTCAACCAACATAGAGGCGGCACATGGACATCCGTTTTAATAACCACCGATACACTTTGCATCCATGAATCTATCTAGCCCTGCCTTGAAGCTGTCAAGGCTGACAGCTGTCACGACCCCTTCAGGAAGTGAATTCCATAAATCAACGACCCTCTGGGTGAAGAAATATTTCCCTTTATTTGTCCTCACTTTCTTAGCTATGAGCTTTAGGGAGTGCCCCCTTGTCCTGGTATTGTGTGATAGAGAAAAGAATTTTTCTCTATCCACCTTTTCTATCCCATGCATGATTTTATACACTTCGATCAAGTCACCCCTTAAACGCCGTCTTTCAAGGCTGAAGAGACCAAGGCGTTGCAATCTGGTTTCATAAGGGAGGCGCTCCATTTCCTTGATCATTCTTGTTGCCCTTTTTTGCACCTTTTCCAGTTCCATTATATCCTTCTTGAGGTGCGGTGACCAGAACTGTACACAGTACTCCAAGTGTGGTCTCACCATCGATTTGTAGAGAGGCAATACAACACTTGCTGACTTATTTTCGATTCCCTTCCTAATCATGCCAAGCATGGAATTTGCTTTTTTTACTGCTGCTGCGCATTGGGTTGACATCTTCATCGAGCTGTCCACCAAAACCCCAAGATCCCTTTCTTGGGTTGTCTCAGAAAGTTTGGTCCCCATCAGTTGGTAAGTATAATTGGGGTTCTTTGCCCCGATGTGCATAACTTTGCACTTGTTTAGGTTAAAATGCATTTGCCACTTTGTTGCCCACTCACACAATTTCAAGAGATCCTTCTGGAGCTCCTGACAATCAGTTTCACTTTTCACAACCCGGAACAATTTAGTGTCATCAGCAAACTTGGCTACCTCACTATTAACTTCTACATCCAGATCATTGATGAATAAATTAAAAAGTAAAGGTCCCAAAACTGAACCTTGGGGTACACCACTTCTCACTTCTTTCCATCCGGAGAATTGTCCATTTATTGCCACCCTTTGCTTCCTACAATTTAGCCAGTTACCAATCCAGGACAAGACCTGTCCTCTAATTCCGTGGCTGGAGAGCTTTTTTAGGAGCCTTTGGTGAGGAACTTTGTCAAAAGCCTTTTGAAAGTCAAGATATACAATATCAACTGGGGCCCCTTTATCTATGTATTTATTTACACCCTCAAAGAATTCTAACAAGTTAGTAAGACATGATTTGCCTTTGCAGAAACCATGTTGATTTTCTTTCAGCAATGCCTGTTTTTCTATGTGCCCTGTAATTTTATCTTTAATAATGGTTTTCATCAGTTTGCCTGGAACTGAGGTTAGACTGACTGGTCTATAGTTTCCTGGATCACCTCTGGATCCTTTCTTGAAGATCGGGGTTATATTTGCTTCCCTCCAATCCTCCGGTAGAGTGCCTGATCTTAGAGAAAGATTGTATATTTTAGCTAGAAGTTCAGCAATTTCACACTTGAGTTCCTTGAGAATTCTAGGGTGGATGCCATCTGGACCTGGCGATTTGTTGACGTTTAGTTTAGAAAGGCATGCAAGAACATCTTCCTTGTTTATCTCTATCAGGTTTACTATCTATCAGCAGTACTGATTTTCTCTTCTGCAAAAATGATCACAATAGATTGCAAAAACCTATTCAGATGGTGGATATGTTTGAAATATATTTCAAATAGGCAATAAATGATCTGTGTTGGATTTTCTCTTTTGCTGAAACCTTTTATATTACCCACTACAGTATTTCACTTTTCAGAGCTTGTAACAAGAGTTGAAGATAGCAGGTATTTCTCTGAAAACAGATATATAAACTTGCTCAGTTAAGAACAGAAGCTTACAGAGTTGTATGCCTTAAAGGTTATTCAGGGGAAAGCCATACCAAAAGAAATAGGGAGGGATAAGAATGTAATGTAAATCAATAAAATCTGCAAAGTGCCACAGTAAATACTAAAAAATACTTACCTATTACATTCCATCCTAGAGAAAATCTGAATTGTCACGATGGATTAATGCCAACTTAATGGCACATAATCAATCAATGAATTGCCTTACATTACAGGAATGTTCATAAGAAATGAATTGTTGCTGGATGTTATTTTTATAGAACTTAAGAATGCAAAACGTTGGAATAAATCATTAAATAAATTAAAATATTATCAATAATATACATTTGTATCAATGTTCTAAAAATGCTGTTTGTCAAAATATTCTTTTCTCTGCCTACTGTGAAAACAACACAAAGTCAGCTAGTCAGCCTTTCAGGGACATATGGTGTACTGAAGATTGTTCTATAAAAGTAAAGCTGATGATCATAGCAAAGATCAAAGAACCAATGAATAAAAAGAGGACAGGAGATGGTCCACATGTGCTCCAGATGACTGCTCCTTGTAAAGAGAATGCAGAATAATGGTTTTCTGTGGGTTTAAACACCAGAAAACAATGGGATTAGCCATTTTGCTCACAATGGAAGCTGAATTTTTTAAAGGACACTAAATTGGCAAACCTCGTCCTCTAATCACTTTCAGAAATTTCTCATTAACTATTTCTAAGCCATTAGAGACCTTTGGAAGAGCAAATATGAAAACAATGAAACATTGTTTTCAGCTGCCTTTAATCCTGAATTAAAGAGAATGTTAACCATAAGCTTAAGAATTTAATAACAGGAAAAAACCAAATAAGATTTTGATTTTGTCTATTTTATAAATAGACTAAAAGTCCAGGTAAAATTAAAATAGTGAAATTTTTACAATAAGATTTTGTTATTAATTATAAAGAACAAATATCTTATGATGGGAAACAGATTGTTTTGTTTTTAAAAAGACATAACAAAGATAAGCAATTTCCTGATTTGAAAAACTGACACTAGAGGTGATTAAACTTTTAGGCAAAGGAAACATTTACAAAACTGTAAAATGATGCAGAAAATTATAAGAATAAAAATATTAAAGAAGATTTTTGAGTAATAGAATCAGAACACAGAAGTCACAATATCAACGTTGTCTGAAATAATGGATAGACAATGTTCAAAAGATGATGTTGAAAACATGACATACTATATGTAGAACAAATTTTATCTGACAAGATAGAGATTATATCAAAAGTGTATTTACAACTGATAGGCCAAAAGAAGGACCTAGAAAAGAATGTTTTACTGGATTTACAAAGGAAACTTGCTGAGGTTTTAAAATTTAAAAGGGAAATATAAAAAGACAAACCAAGAAAATGACCTGGATATTTTTTTTTAATTGGAAGAAGCTTTTTAAAGACTTGAAGAATTCTGTGCAATGGGATAAAGAAGAAATTAAGAGAAAATCAAATGCTACAACAATATTTGAATGAAATAAATATTAATACTGATAAAAGTAAAATGAAGGAATATAAAGTTGGTTTATTTGATCAGGGTTAAAATAAGATATATTGTTACTTCTGACAAGCCTTTATGAACTTTCTGCTGATACCAGCACTGAAAAGATGATGTTTTACAGATTTGGTTTAGATGAGAGATAAGAAATGGAATGGAGACATCATTCTTTGTAACCTTCGAGGGGATCAAGAGTCACTAAATTTGTTTGTGCTTGTTGTGATGCAGATTGAAAGTATGAGTAGCTGGTGGCCTAGTGGTGAAGCTGTTCACCTCCCATTTGGAAGGTTGAGAGTTCAATTTTAAATAGCGGCAGATGTTTCTCTTCTAGGGTGCAAAGAAAAAAAATCTCCTGCAAACTTCACATGGGTATCAAGAAGGGTATCCAGCCAATTGTTCCAACTCTACCTCAAATTAAGAGATTATAGGGTCATAAAAAAGGGAGAGTGAAGATGATTGGAAGCCATGTTTCTTTCTTTTTTCTTGCACTTTTTACTCCTTCTTCCTGTTCGCTTTTCTTTAAGTTTAATTTGTATTAGATTTAACTATTATAACTGAAATTCTTAATAAAAGTATATATACATATAAAAATAAACTCAGTTAGAAGATTGTGTTCTCCATACATAACATGTTTTTCAAGATTAGACAAAGTTTTCAGATAAAACTCTCAGTGACTCAAGCTTAAACTACTTGAATAGGTTAGCTTTCCACAAGCTATTAAATTTGTTGTATTTTTCCAGGAAAGTAGTGGGCAAAAAAACCAAGCAGGCTGATTTCATAACTTACCAGCCTTCCATACGCTTTTTTAGCTCTGGCAAGAAAAACTGGGAATGGAACTGGTAAATGGAGGAGATATTAGAGAAGATCATTTTTACTACATCTTCCGGAAATGCCTTTGTAGTTCTGGCTTCTTTCATTAGCTCTGAGAAAAAAACCTGTAAAAAACATTCCCAGTCAACAAAGAAACACAGTTTTAATTGTGATGCTTTGCCCTATTTTTCAACCCAAAAGTCTCCTGCAGAAACTTCTGTAAGATCAATAGAATCAACAAGGTCTCTCCCTGCAAACCTAAATGTTACAAGCACAACATAAAAGAAAAAAAAGAGATAACCTGGGTTAACCTTTTCTAAACTTATGGTAATTAAAGTACTAATTGTTATCATTATAATATAATATTATAGTAGTTATAATTACTATAATAGTAATTAAAGGTCATCTGGAACCGAAACAGATAGGCTTTTTATTTTTCATATAATTTTCCAAATCAATGTAGTTCCATTAGGAGAATAGTTAGGAGTTACTTTTACAGTGGGATATCAGAAAGGGCTCTGTTTTTACTATGTGACAAGTTTTTGGATTTTTGAAATATTAAAAACTGGTTGCTTGCTACAGAAATCTGGGATTGTTGAATTTTTAAAAAATGAGTTGTACAGGATGAAAATATTCACAAGGCAATTTTATTATCTCTTCATGCATTGTTATTAAGTAAAATAATAATCAGGTAAGTAGTTTATTTTCAGCTTTTTGATAGTGGACATCAGAAAGCTGAAACGCTGCTGCCAACCAACCTGGTCTAGAAGATGAAGGCGAACCACATAGGCCTGTTCGGTTTCCAGCAGCTCCAAAGCTATTTTTTTCTCCTCTGCTTCCTATGAATACAGAGTAAGTAGAAACAGGCTTGGAAACCTATGATTCATAATCATTTAAAATATTTTGATTCAGAGAGAGAGAGATCTTTAGCCACGATAGGTAGCTTTTGCAGCTTTTGAGACTGCATCACCAATGCAGTAATTCAGTAGCAATGATAACTGTTTTTCTTCATGAAATATCTGAAATTTCTAGTGAATTTCAATGAGCCTTTTATAAATTGTTCTAAAATAGGACAGCTATATAACTTATAGTGGAATATCATTTTTTCCTCAAATATTACAGTATTACCAATACAAATATGAAACAGCTCAATAATTAGATTTTGGTCAAAACTGTCCTGGTGTCTAATGTTAAAATATTCTTTGATTGTTCCACAGCCTTTCTACACAGCATCCAAAGAATATTTATGGACTATCCATAAATTGCGGATCACAATATGAGAATCTGTACATAATATCAATAGTGCCTTGGTATAACCTATTACCTGATTCTTGCTGCTTCCAGACTGCATGATGAAGTTTGGCTGAGAATCTGAGACTTGTTTTGGCCTCCAACCGCCAACAGTGATCTTTCCTCGAAAAGAGCTGAGACATTTGACAGGCAGCATTTTAGGAGCTTGCTGTTGCTGCCCTAGAGACTCTGTGTCACAGTGCACCTGTCCAGGCTGTATCACTGAAGCTTTCTTAATGTCTCTAATGGCTCTTTCACCTGTCACCGATGCCAGCATGGAAGGTACTATAGGACTTGGAGTTGTTAGTAACCTAGATTGGGGAAGGATGTGCTCTTTCTCAGGACTGCAACAGGGCCTGTCCACAGAAAAACAAAGGTTTTAGACATTTGTCCTGTTTCATTTACTTCTTCAAAATAAAGTAAAGGGATGCCCCAAACAAAAACAAAACAGGGTATGCCTTTATGTAAGTTAATATGCATATTCAGTGTAATAGTATTCATTTAAAGGCAGAATTAAGTAATATTCATTTAAAGACAGAATTAAATACTTGGTTAGAATTTAAACATCAAGGAAATGCTATAGAGGCCAATAGCATAGATAGGGTTACTACTGCTAAACAGAAGTTCCCTGAGGATGGGCTCCAGCACGAGTCCAAAAGTTCAGAAGGCAAAACCTCTGAGGTCATGGTGAACGACCCAGATTGGATCCTGCAACATTATCCTGAGACACACATATATTCGCCTTCATTCATGAGGGTTACTATTTTGAACATGCAACTGGAGTTATCATTTGTCATGATATGCAGAAATGAGATCATGCTGCCGCTAAGATAGGAAAATTTCACCCACTGACTGTTGGATACCAAAAGGGAACAAAGCAGAAAAGGCTATTGTTTCTTCTTTCTTGATAATCCTTCATAATGCAACTTTGCAAAGAGTTTCTGGTCTATTTGTGGATTGGATCTTTGGCTGCAGAAGTAATCTAAATCCTTTTCATAGTGATCCAAGGAGAAGCCCATCCAGCTTGTTTTGGGTTCTAGAATTCAGAAAAACAGCTCCAATCTCCAGTTGGCATAGAAAAGCCATAAATGTCTGTTGTTTCTTTAATCATACAAAATGAAATTTGCAGAAACCCTTGAACATTATATAAGTAAATTGACCTTCCTCAATCTCTTCAATAATCTTGCCTAACACATTATAACACAGACCTATCATGAGAGCCATAATGGGAGGGGAAATATGTAGACATGCTTACAGTAAATCTGGTTATATCTAGACTTTTGTTCAGGAGTTCAAAATTTAATAGATAGCACCACTTCGTTCCTTTTCCCCCCTACAACAACTTTGTGAAGAAGGATAGGCTGACAGAGGGTGACTGGCCCAAAGTCACTCAGCAAACTTCCATTAATTAATTGGTTGCTTGTGTTCCCCCCCCCCCCCGCCTCACATCATGCAGTAATATCTAACACCTGAAAAAATTGCTAAGCCCGGAGATGCACTACAGATGGGTCTCTAATGTTTTAAGGCAAAATATGTAGGGCATGATATGGAAATTTGTCATTATCACAGATATGTGCTGGTAGGATTCTATGCTGAAAGGTAGGATATAAATAATTGTAATAATGTCCACATGTATTGTAGCAGGTATTCTTTAAATGAAAGTAGCATGTAGAACACTATTTAATATCACTTTTGATGTCTGTAATTTCATAAATACCTGTATTTGAAATTATGTCATTTTTGCAGTTAATAACATTATTAATTCCAGGAAATGTTTACATTAAGTTTAACGCACGAGTCTATATTATCTATACAAACCTAAGTCTCATCAAGTTTAGTGAGGCATTATCCAATTTAGAACTAAGTTTTACTTGATGCCATGTATTGTGACTTACATCTGAATAAATGAAATAATGTAGCTAAATAACATAAGAAAGGAATCTAACAAATTCCCAATGCAACCTTACAACATGAAAGAATCATAGGTAAGGTGTGTAAGATCCTCAGCAATATACTCTCCTCTCTTTCGTCCTCTCTAAGTAGTCATCAGATTTTCTGTTTATGTCTCTTATAGAACAGAGGTCCCCAACCTTTTGGGCACTGGGGACCGGTTCTGTGGAGAAAGATTTTTCCACAGACCAGAGGGAGTGTGGATTCATGTGCTGCCTGCATCCCATGGATAAGGCTTTGCTTGTTTGTGTGGCCCAGTTGCTGGCATGCTGCGGGCTGGTGCCAGTCCACAGACCGGGGGTTGGGGCCCCTGTTATAGATAATACCAGCCTATGAAAAAATAAAGCTGCATTTCTTTTTACAAACTGAGTGTTACTATCAAGAACTACATCCTCTTTTCTGTTTCACAATCTTCATAACGTACTTAAGCTTCCTCAACTTTTCCCAAGATCAGTAATTATTTCCTTTTACCAAAGAAAGTTTCACTTTAAAGAACAAACCATAGTTCACAATCAACAAGAGAAATGTACTCAGAGGGTTCCAAATCAGCCAGATACATAAAAATGGAGATTCCCAAGTCATATAATAAAATTTCAACAATCCATTTGACCTGGATACCAGATCTAGTTTACAAAACTCCAGACAACCATTGGATGGCAGCAAAGGAATTAACTTTGCTATCCCATTCTTCATGCACAGCATTATAGTTGTTTCTCTTTCTCTCTCCTGAATATTCAAAGAATCTGAGCAAAGTATTTGAATAAAAAGATTAAAAATCCAGCTAATTCCATGGCAAATTCTAGTTAGTTGAGAAATAAAAGTATCTCAGCATCAAATATGAGAAAAAAAGTTTCCAAATATAATGTTCTATTATAAGGCAACAGAAAATTTAGGACAGATTTGGAAACCACACCATAAAAAAATAAAATACATTGAATATACCTTTTTTCATAGCAGGGAAGCCCAATTCAAAATCAAATAAGGTTGATTCTAACCTAATTATTAAACAGCATTCATATCAAATCTTTATTATGATCATACACCTGAGTTATTAAATAACTTTTATGCAGGTCTACATTCCATGGTTTTGGGTTTTAAGGCATCGAGGAAAAAATAATCCTTAACACTTTTCCAAAGAGGAAAGCTGCATTTGTGTAGCCACAATTCTCTGACTTTACAGATATTTCAAAGCATTTTCTCCTAAGTGGTAATATAATAAACCCTGTATTTCAGTCTTCCACTATTTGAGCTCTTATATATCTGGCCTTCAACCATGACATTACAACAGCTCCCCAAATCCCTTGTACCTGAAGTTCTCAAATACATGCACCAGGTTGACCACTGAGGTTTCTGGAAGCTTCTGTTTCTCCTCCATCATCCTTATTCTTCTTTATGGTCTCTTACTTGGAACTTTTCTGAGAAATAGCTCCATTAAAAAAACTGATAGGACTATATAACCAAGTGAACAATCTACAAATTGTCTCTTTCACTGTGAGACAAGAAAAGCTTCTTGTAAATATTTCCATAAATAGAAAATGTATGAGGAAGTACTGAGGGCAGAACTGTAAGTGAAAGGACCAAGAAGCAGAGTTTCACAAAAGATATTTTGTATTAATTATAATTCATTTAACTTTTCTGTTCATTTATCATTGGCTCTATCTTGATTCATGGATATGGTTCTTTTATATTATTAAGCTTTCATTTATTTATTTATTTGTCAAATTTATATAAAACCCAATGCCACCAGAAGAGCTTGCCTGGGCAAACCATGTTGCAGAATTAATTACACATGCCTATATATTAAATAGGTTTTTACAGGGTTTTTCAGTTTATCTTTTAAATCCAGACATTGATTTGATACATGAATATTTATATCTTCAAAACACAGGGGTGCATCATATGACTATTTCAGGGTTTATTCACTGTTTACACGACAGCCTGAATAGACAGACAATTCATTAATTATTGAATTGTCTACTAACAGAACTGTGTGAGTACTTTTGACACAATAGATAAGCTACTCATAAGGAACACTAAAAAAAAACTCGGAGTTTAAATTAGTGGTATGACATAGGAACATAGTATATATAAAGTATACAAAGAAGCGCCAATGCATTTCTAATTGAAGTTGTGCTGTAAGATGAAAATATGGGGAAAGAATTAAATCTTAACAATCTGAAAAGTAAAACTGTAACCATTTTCCTGTAGGAAGCTGAGAACAGTTTACAAAAAAAAATTACATGCTTATTCCCATTTTGCAGATTGGAATGACAGGCTGACAAATACAGAACTATCATGGAATAGCAATAGATAATGTAAGCCAAAACTGAAATAAAGTGAGGAAATATGGTTTGGATGGCTAATTGTTTCTATTACTATTATTGTAATGTAATGCCCACAACTGTTTTAAATCACTTGCTTAATGTCTGACCTACATTGCTGTATTGCTTAACAGTGGCTGTTACTGAAAGCCAGACTGGCTGTCTCCAAGCTGATAATGAGGTTTGGGGTGGGAAACTGTTACTTTAAACCATGGGTGTTAAACTGCCGGCCCGTGGGCCGGTTTCATCACACCGGAGCTGCGCCCACCCCATTGCCAGCAATGGCGAAAAATTCCAATGCGTTGCGCGACATCACATGACGTCGCGAGTTTGACACGCCTGCTTTAAACCTATTGGTTTCCATCTAGAGGCTAACTGTATAAATAGCTGTGCAGCAGCCTTTAGGGCTACCTCTGTTCTGAGTTAATAAACTTGTTTGCCTCGTTCAATGCCTAAAGAACTGAAGATATAACAATTATATATTGCTATTTATCAAATTTGTATAACAGCTCACCTCACTGACGTGATTCATGACAATGTACAATATAACAATTAAAACAAATATTAAGTAACCATTAAAAACAATAACATTAAAAAAAACATAGGAGATTGCCACAAAATGTCACATACAATATAACCATCTTATAGGATCCCCATTACCCTGGAATACCAAACCTGTTGGGAGAAAAAAAACATGTTTTAAGAAGTTTCTGGACATTCAAAAGGGTTGGGGCTGATCTTATTTCAGGGGAAATGATGTTTCAAAGGGCAGGTGTCACAACAGAAAAGACTCATCTCTGATACCATCAGATGGGACCTGAAACATCCCCTTCTGCCAGATCTAATGGGATAGATAGATGTAACCAGGGAGAGGTGGTTCCTGAAATAACCCAGTCCCATATCATGGAGTCTTAAATTCAAAAGCAGCACTTTTAATTGAACATACATAGCACAACTGGTAGCCAATGTAGCTTGCAGGGTGGAGGTCTAATGTGTGTTCTAGGGGCACATATGACTGCTCACACTGTTGCATTTTGCACCATTTGAAGCTTCTGGATACTGTTCAAGAGCAGCCCTGTATACAGCACATTACAATAGTCTATTTGGGAGGTAACCTGGGCATATGCAACTGTAAGTAGAGCCTCCCATTTCAGGAATGAGTGCACCTGGAGCACAAATTTGTGCAAAGGTCGTCTTAGTCACAACTTTTACCTTCTCCTCAAGCAGGAGTTGTGAGTTCAAAAAGACCTCCAGATTGCTAGCAGTTCTGTCTAATACTAAAGTTAATAAAGTCCCTGATCGGAAAGGCCTTGAAACCCAAAGCCACTCAATCTTGCCAGGATTCAGTTGAGACTTATTGCTCCCCATCCAGACTCCCACAGACTCCAGGAACCAAGACAAAGTTTCAAAAGCATTACTTAGCTCAATGAGTGTGGAGATTTATGATTATTATCTGCATACTGATGATAGCTCACCCCATAGTGATGATCTCACCCAACAGCTTCATGTTCATAGATGTTAACCTAGAGTCTTACTACTTTAAAACATTAATTCTTACATGTTTTGCTCTCCAGGACTCTTTGCGCTTTTAAAAATTATGGAAGACCCTAAAAGAGCTTTTGTCTGTATATTAGACATTTATTAAAAAGTAAAACCAATGCATTCATAAAATATTTATCGAGTTATGTAAAAATAAAACACTACCTATTAAACTGACTACCGGTAGATATTAACGTAACTATTTTTCATTTTTAAAAAAACCTAATATTTTTAACAAAAAAGAGAAAAGTTATATTTATTTATTATTTGCAGATGACTTTAATATCTGACAAATAATTTTTGCAGACCCCTGAGAGGGTCTTGTGGGAGCTGGACTACACTTTAAGAAACACTAAAAGAAAGGGTGCTTGAGAGAGGAAAAAAAATGGTTCTTGCTAGTCTTTTTATTGCCCTCTTTAGTCACGCTGTCACAAAGTCACAACCTACGAGTCCTCAGCGATGCTACACAGAGGAAGGTAGACAAAGAGCGGGTTCAAATTTAGCCGAGTTATTCGAAGGACCACCAGGCGGCTGAAGTTTCAGTGATTTTCAGGCGGCGCGGCAGGAGCTCTGTTTCAGTTCAAGTGTTGAGAGCCAATGAACACTCTCAGCGCAGTGTTTCTCAACCTTGACAATTTTAAGGCATGTGGACTTCAACTCCCAGAATTCCACAGCCAGCATGGCTGGCTGTGGAATTCTGGGAGTTGAAGTCCACATGCCTTAAAATTGTCAAGGTTGAGAAACACTGGAAACGCACTCAACATCCGGCTGATCGCTTCGAACAAATTATCCAGGCAAAAAAAAAAAAAAAAAAAAATGACTATGGAGATTCTCAGTTATCCAGGTCATAGTTATCCCCACGGTGCTTTTTCACGAGGCAACTGGACTTTTTCTTGTATTTTCTTTGAAGACGTCTCGCTTCTCATCCAAGAAGCTTGTGAGCTGAAGAAGCTTCTTGGGTGAGAAGCGAAACGTCTTCAAAGAAAATACAAGAAAAAGTCCAGTAGCCTCGTGAAAAAGCGCTTAGGCAAAAAAAAAAAAAAATTGGTGTCCCGTCGGCTTCTTATAACGGACGCATGTGTTTTATGTCTCCACTCCAGTGGAAGCGGGCTCCCAGGAGCCAGTCCTGACCGCGAGGAGCTTCCGAGATCAGCCAGACTGGTGCGAACGAGGGACGAGGTCAAGTCGCTAGAATTGATTTTGTCACAAGCGAAGGGGAACTTTGCAGGGGGAACTGGGACGCCAAGCAAATCATTTTGCAGCACGTTGCTCTGTAGTTTCAGTCTGCAAAAGAGGACATGAAAAAAAAAATAACTTTCATTCAAAAAATAAGCGTTCGCTGGAACACTAAGGCCAAATACAAATCAAATACATTAGAAGATACGAAGTATACATTCCTCTCTTTGGAGGACAGACGCGGGAAAATGCAGATACTGCAGGGATTGCTTTCTCTTTCTTTCTTTCTTTCTTTCTTTCTTTCTTTCTTTCTTTCTTTCTTTCTTTCTTTCTTTCTTTCTTTCTTTCTTTCTTTCTTTCTTTCTTTCTTTCTTTCTTTCTTTCTTTCTTTCTTTCTTTCCCATGGAGAGTTCGCAATCCACCCGGGGGCGGGGTCTATGGGGAAAGATAAGGCGAGAACGAGATTGCTCTTCCTTTTCAGCTGAGTAAATATAGCAGAAAGATCCCATGGTCGAGCTCGCTCCTGCGAGATAGCGACACACACAATCTTCCGGTTCTCTTCGCAAGAGGATGGAAATGCGATAGTGTACCCTCGTTTCGTGTTCCGATTTGCCATTCGCCTTTCTAGATGTTTTTGTCTCTACGTAGGAGGCCGGGCCAAGCCAGCTCCTCCATGCGATAGGGCGTTTGCTTTGGGAGATGTGATGACGCAAAAGCGTCTGGACATGTGACCGCAGAAGAGCACTTCCTGGTTGGATGCGGGCGGGGGGAATGGCTGACATCCCTGTAAATCCTGGGATTACTCCCGCCGGACCGAGAATGGGACCCGGTCCGGCTGAAGGCGCGGACGCTCTTTTCGTGGCACTGAGCGCTGGTTTCACGGTGCTTAGCCACCCGCTGCTCTACGTGAAGCTTCTGGTGCAGGTGCGGTTTGGGGGCGATCCTCCAATGCAGGTTTCGAAGGGCAGAAGATGGCTTGTTAGGTGTGTGGGAACCTGTGGAGTGGAGTAGCAGCCCTAATAGTTCAGGGGCGACCGCTGAGGTGCGAGACGCCCCACGAAGACAGTTCTTGGGGGATCCTTAACTCTTTGTTCCTGGGGTCTGTGGGTGATTTGTTATGAAGGGCTGGCTTTGTGAAAGAGGTGCTGATATCCCTACAGTTCCTCTTTGGTGCTTTCACAGATACCATAAAGGAATTTGGCTCCTTAGACTAGTTGCTTCCAAAAAGTCTTTTTTAAAAAAATGGCAGCTTTAAGTTGGGTGGACCTTGGGGGAGGATTAATCTTGGGAGGATTAAAAGAGGAGTTCACAGATCCTAACAGATCTGTTACTGTAATTTGATGTGGGTGGGTGAATGAAACGAAGTAGTTTGCCATGGCTTTCTTCTGGTGTTTTATTGCCACTTTTACCTTGAGCCCTGAGATTTACTGTAGCAGTGTGATCCTTTTGTTTTTGATTAAGTGCTTCAATTAACAATGAGATAACAGCAATAGGCATCCCTGCCTTGGAACGGTAGAGAAGATGTTTTTCTACTGGTGGTTCTTCTCAAGCATATCTATTAATGTGTTTTGGTTCAGAAATGTTTAATTCAATGCAAACGATAGAATTACAATGTGTGTGGTGTTCTTTTTTCCGAATTGTCTGGACTTGAGTATATCATTTAGCAAAAAGAAAAAAAAACCACAAAAGAATTACCAGTACTTTGGGCCTATAAATAAAGTGTGTGTGTGCATACATGCATGCACACCAAGCTAGAAACTGGGAAACCATGAGTTCTATCCCTGCCTTAGACATGAATCTAACCGGATGACTTTGGGCCAATCACTCTCTCAGCCCTGGGAAGATAGCCATGGTAAACCACTTCTGAAAATCTTGCAAGAAAACTACAGGGACTAGTCCACGCAATCACTAGGAGTCGATTTGAAATTAAAAAAACAAGTGAATAGAGTAGGAGTGGAGAGTAACAAGGAGCGGCCCCTATCTGAGCTATAAAGCTATGGATAAAGTTCACTGGGTAGAGATACTTGTAAGAAACTGGTGTTACTTTTTTCCATTTTTTTTTTTAGGTTGGACATGAGCCCATACCTCCAACTATTGGGAGAAATTTACTGGGGAGGAAAGTATTTTACTTCCCTGGATTTTTTACATATGGTGAGCATATCCTAATAAATACATACATTTGTCTGTAGGTCTAAAGAGAATAATGTAACCAAGTCAAATAATTACATGATTGAACTCTTAAATAATACTATTTTATAATAATTTTGAAGACTTGTTTTAATGAAACAGTTTCTCTTATAAACATAAAAAAGGCATATTTAGGGGACAAAATTTAGTTTCATGTTAGCTAAATTTTAGTTTTGCAAGCATAAGAGTAAGCAATTGCAGCATTATAACATATTAGGGCATTTTTCTTCCTTCTCCAACCATCTGAAGTTTTTAATACCTTAAACTCTATAAAATTCCTTTCAAAATTTTTGCAGATAATAATCTAATCCTTTTGGGTGGAAGGAGACAACATAGCTAAGCACGAGTTAAAGGAATCTTCATACTGTGACCTAACACTATAAAATCCAATGTAATTCCTAAAATCACATTTGAAATAATAGTTGAAAAAGCAAGGTTTTCTCATATTTTTTACCATCTTAGTGTCAGTGAATAGTTTAAATCCTAGCATGCGTTATATATAGATATCCAGTCATCTGAATGTTAGGGATTTTGCAGAATTATGATGAAATAACTTCAGTGTAATTTATTATCTCTAGCCAGGCATATTGTGGAAGTGGATGGGAAAATGGGTCTTTTCCGTGGACTTACTCCTCGTATTATCACTAGCATTTTATCTACCATAAACCGAGAACAAATGAAGAAGGTACAGTATGTCACATATTTGTTCTCTAATCTCTTTGTGCTGAAAAGGCTACTTGTGAGGCCAAATAGTGTAATTAATGTCCAGGCCAACACTTTCTCACAGCTGAAGTTTTAGCTTCTGCATTTGCCTTGTTGGACTTTGGAAGGTTTGAAATTCAAAAACAGCAGCAGCAACAACAATAGCAACAACGTTTCTTGTTGTACAATAAAGCTGTTTCTTCCAACCAGAAGTAATGAAATATTTTTAAAACCTGAGGAGTTGAACTTAAAAAGCAGTGGCAGTAGCTGAACTCATAGAGGAACCCCTCAAAATATATTATTGGATTTTGTTTTTAATGGTGTAAACTATTTCCTGAGTTCTCCAGCATTTTATGCCACAATTGCATACTAATATACTATATTTCTTATTAAGGCACCATCAAGTTGCTTTAGGACTATCTGAAAGTCTTTAACCTTGCAAGAATAATAAAGTGCTGGTCCTTTCTTAATGATCTTTTATTTCCTGTGAAGTCTGTTAGTTTGACAATCCTTGGCCTGTTGTTGACAGTGGGACTGCTAATTTCACTTTTCGAATCTTTAATGACACATCCTCATTAAGAATGGGAGATGGATTAGTCCAGGGGTATCAAACTGCCGGTCCATGGGCTGGTTAGATCATACAGAAGTTACACCCACCCCAGCTCCGGCAATGCAAAAAAAGTTGTGATATGTCATGACACATCACGTGACACAGCGAGTTTGACACCTGTGGATTAGTCTGTCTCTTGCCAAGACAATTTGGCCACCATCCACACCTACTTGCAAAGCTCCAAAACTTCAGTACTGTCTCATTCAACTGCAGATTATTGTATCCCTCCATTCTGTGCATTGCTTAGGAGATAAATTCTTCCATCTTTTTTCAACCAAGGTGTAGGCTTGTCCATGCTGTGATTCATGAGCAAGAAGCATCAGCATGTTTTTGAGTTGAACATTTTCAGAACAGGCAGAAACCTATGTTTCCACCACCCTGTTAATGTAGAATGGTGTAACTCAAGAGAAGAAAGGAAAGCAAAGTTGAATGATTCTCTTGGTTAAAGTCCTCACTCCATACTACAGGTAATCCTCGACTTACAACTGGTCATTTAAGAAAAGTTTGAAAGTGCAATGGCCTCAGAAAGGATGCTTGGAGGGGAGAGGAAATCCTGTGGTGACAACAGAAATGAAGCTTGGATCTTTGGGATTTAAGTTTTTTTTTTCTGCAGCCCACACACTAGTTCCATTACTTGTATGGAGGGGAGGGAAAAAACTGCAATGGGCTGCAGAAAGATCCTTCTTTGGCAAGCAACTCTTTTAGTCTGTCTGCTTAATAGCCAGTGTGATTGCTTAACAACCGCAACTTGGAGAGCCTGGATTGTAGTCTCTGAACATCATGTAGGTTTCTCTGCTTCCCTCAACATCTGAGATTCCAGTCATAATTGTGGTCATAAGTGAGGGCTTTCTGTATATTGGATTATCTTAGTCCCGGTACTGGTTTCAACAAAATTCAGGTACAGTAAAATAATCACCCCCACATAGGTTCCAATACCTTGGAGGAGAAATAAGGTACAGATGTGATAACTTCTCCTCTCCTCAAGTCTTGAGAGTATCACTATTAGAAAGATGTCACACATCAAATACTATATATTTATCATAACCAGGTCTCTTGAGTATTGGTTTACTTTCTCTTTTATACCTCAGGCTTTCCCTCTAGAAGATCTGGAGCATGTTTCCAATAAAGATGATATGAAAACATCTCTCAGGAAAGTGACAAAAGAGGTGAAACTTTAAAGCAAATTCTCATTGCTTAAATATTTTTTATTTGGAAAAACTATATATTTTAACAAATAATTTAAGTTCAATATGAATATTATATCCCCAAATCTTCTCTTTTCCAGTGTGATTAAGCCTAATTTGAAAAAAATTCTCAGAACCTTATGAGGTGGGAAAGATTATGTAAATAGTGTAAAATTAAGGATGCTAAGATTTCTCTTACTAAACTATTCTAATACTAAATACTAAAAATGCTAATATGTTTTCCTCTAATTATTTTTAATAGATGTAACCTTGAGATTACTAAAAGTGGGACCAATCTTTTAGCATTCGGGAAGTTTAAAAATAAACTAACACTTTAAAATATTCCTGTAATGCACAGATCAAAACTGAAATATTTCTCAAACTTAATATAGTTTGATTCCTTTTTTTCTCTTTCAACTTACCCCATCATATGTTTGCTGCCTGGGTACTTTGGGGTTCTCTTTATCTCTTTGGGGTTCTCTTTGCAGCCTCTATTTACAGGTAGTCCTGAAGTTATGATCATTCATTTAATGACCATTCAAACTTACAGTGCTGAATAAATAGTACTTATGCTCAGTCCCCAAGGTTACGGTCATTGCAGTGCTCCTCCTAGCATGTGATGAAAATTCAGGCACTTGGCAGTTCATTCCCTCATTTGCACTTCCCGCTAAGGCAGGGGTTCTCAACCTTGGCAACTTTAAGACTTGTGGACTTCAATTCCCAGAATTCCTCAGCCAGGAGGAATTTTTTTTAAAAAAAAAATATTTTTCCAAACTCCCCGTGATATTTATGAGATGTTAACATACATTCTTTTTACATTCATATATAAGATACTTTTAGTAAAATGAAATAAATACATACACATGACTTTTGGTGTTGCTCGCCCATTTCCCCTTTCACTGTATCCACACTCCTTCTTCTCTACCTTCTTTCTCCCTTTCTTCTCTTCCCTACTTCCCTCTTCTCCTCTTCTCTTTCCTTCACCACTCTCCTCCCATTTCTCCCCACTTCTCCTCTTCTCCTCCAACCTTCCTGCTTCCTTCTCCCCTCCTTTACTCTTTTCTCTCTCCTCTCCTTTCTTCCCTCTCATCCCTCTTCAGATACAATTCAGGGCTCATGTCCGAGCAACTCCTCTCTTCAAATTTCCCTATCTGTATTATATACAATAAGATTAATTTTCTCTTACATTAATACTTCTATTTATCTAACCTTCTCGGTATATACTTCTATAAATATTTATACAACCTCCAGTTATTCAATACTGTGTCGCCTGGGTCTCTCTCCTTATTTGCTCCTTCTTCTTCCATCTAAATTGATGTTAACTATCTTTTAATCATATTCTCTTTTCAGCCAATCATAAAAAGTTCCCCAGATTTCATAGTAGTCTGACTCTGTCTTATCTTTAATTGTCATTGTTAGTCTATTCATTTCTGCACATTCCAGTATTTTCCCAATCACCTCTCCCTCTAGGGGGGCTTTTAGTGCTTTCCAATTTTGTGCAAACACCATCCTAGCTGCCATGATTATATGAATAATTAAATATGTTTTCTCTTTATTTTATTTCTCTGGTAGAATACCCAACAGGAATATTTCTGGTCTTAATTCTATACATTGTTGTATCATCTTTTCTATCCATGTTCTAATTTTATTCCAATAAGTTTTAGCTTCTACACACGTCCACCACATATGGTAGAAGGAACCTGGTATCTGATGACATTTCCAACATTTCATAGACCTGTCCTTAAACATTTTGGCTAATCTTTCTGGAGACATGTGCCATCTGTAAAACATTTTGTACATATTTTCTTTATACGCAGTCGCCATTGTCAATTTATAGTTTTTTCCCCATAGTTGCTGCCATCTATCTAATTCAATTGTGTATCCAAAATTCCTTGTCCATTTTATCATTTTATCATAGCTATTTCCAGAGACACCATATAAGGAATTCTTTACTTGTGGTCAGGGAGAAAGTAAAGAGAAAGCATTATTTGAAGATTCCAAATTGGCTCTCAACTATGGAGGCGCTAATACACCCCAATATGTTTAACATGGGAAACATTATAAGATATAAAGACTTACTAACAGATATGGGGGAGTTGAAAACCAAACAACAATTAGAGGAACAAGGAATAAAGATGGATTAGTACATGAGAATGCAAATACAATCTAGATATGAAAAAGATGTTAAAATAGATGGTGTTAATTTGGGGACAACAGAATTAGATGAAATACTCACAGGAACGGAAGAAAAATGGATTTAAAAAATGTACAGTTATCTACTACATATGGAGTTAGATGATGAACAAGTGAAAAAAGTCCACAAGTCTTAAAGTTGCCAAGGTTGAGAACCCCTGCGCTAAGGGGATGCTTCAACTCCCCCACCCACTTGTTTCCCCCCCCCCTTATTCAGCAGCCACAGCCACTCTGTGCTCCACTTCCCAGCTAACCTCTGCCTTGCTATTCCTGCTGCTAATCCAAGCACTCCCAGGCTGCTGCTTGGCTGCATAAAGTCATGTGCAGCCATTTCCTTATGTGAAACCTGAAGAAGAAGGCTCATGCGGCCATTACCTGCCTCACAAAGGGCCAGGCCAGGCATACTGCATCAGCAGTGAAAACAAGACAATGGCAAAGGACATCTGGGTGGTGGAGTGCAGAGTAGCACTCTGAGTGCAGAAAGCCAAGGCCAGATGGGACTGGGCTGGGATTTTCTGGGGCAGCTGGGGCTGAGCCAGGCAGGAGCAGCTGGGGATTCCTGGACAGCTATAGCTTTGCATTGTGCTGCTGGCCTGAGCTGGGGCAGCTGCAGCTTTGCACTGCATTGCAGCTCAGAGACTTATTGCAGCCCTAGAGTCATGTTATCCAAGAAACTCCTGAGCTGTGCAGTTATGGAACTATTTGCCATCCCAGTAGGCAGGGTGCAGGGTGGCCAAAAGGGCATAATGGACAGTTGAAGGGGGTTGAAAGGTAGGCGCTCTCTTATCTTGGAAAAACAGAGGCTCAGTGCTGGGAGGGACCAAGCCAGAAATGGCTTGGAGTGGGATGGGTCCTCCACTAATGATTGGTGGAATTTGGCAAAAGGGAGTGCTGGGATTGCCATTACAAAGCAACTTGGCACTAAGCACCACATGACATCAAGCTTTATGACCATATTGATTAGCAATGTAAATTCAGGTCCTGGTTACCATCATAACTCAAGGACTATCTGTATCTGAATAATATACAATATATGACAGTCCTTTAGAGCAGCGGTTCTCAACCTTTTCCGGGGCTCGACCCTGGCCGGCATCGCGCAAAAAAAATGGCGGGCGCGCATGCGCGACGGGGCACATCGCGCATGCACGGCACGATGGCCCGCATCGCGATAGGGAAAAAAATGGCTGACCAAAAAAAATGGCGGGCCCGCACCGCACATGCGCGTCACGACAGGACGCATCACGCATGCGCAGCGCGACGGCCCGCATCACGATAGGGAAAAAAATGGCCGACCAAAAAAAAATTAAAAAATGGCGGACTGCGGTGCTTGGCGACCCCCGTGAAATGGTCGTTCGACCCCAAATGGGGTCGCGACCCACAGGTTGAGAGCCACTGCTTTAGAGCAATAGCATAAGACATAGAGAATGACTTAGAGTAGCAGTAGCAGAGAAAGAATATTACTATATTCTGTGTAATCCAGTAAATACTTTTTTCAAATAAGAAACTAAGATAATTAAAATAACAAGTTTCTCATTATGATGTACCGGTTGTGAGATGATTTGCTTAAGGTAAAAAAGTGCTCTGTTTTCATATTTTATCAGACTTGCCATGAGATGACGATGCAATGTGTATCCCGAATTATTTCTCATCCACTTCATGGTGAGTTATGGAATCTGCTCTTGTCAAGTCCCATCACCATTTAAACATTCATTTTGTGGTCTTTTCCCTATAAAATTATAAAAATTTTAATTAAAATTTATTTTATTTGCATAAGTATTTGCACATTTTCTCACTTTACTATGACCAGTTTTCAGTTGATTCTGAGCTAAATCAGTGGTTATCTGTCATGGATAGCGGTTTGCAAAATGTTTCAATCTGAAACATTGTATTCAACCTCAGCATAAATTATTTGGACATGAAATGGATTTAGACTACCTCTCCTTTTCATTCAGAAGGGTCTATCCTGAGGTAGGATCACATCTGATGAAGTCCACATGAGGTGTTTTGGCATCAGAATCTTTTGCCCTGAGAAGGTTTTGCACACCTTTGGTTATCTTGTCCATATATTACCATAGTTACCTCATAAGATGACACCCTACCCCACCACACTAATCAGCTGTAATTGAGTAGAACTGAAAACAAAGGAATTGGCAGGACATACAAATAATTAGATTTTTTTTTCAAAAAGTATATATGCCTTTGAAGATTAGCCCGAAGATTAGTCTGAGCTTACAAAAAGGTCTTTTTTGCCTGATATATTTGTTTTTAAAACTTTGCCTTCTTCCCTTCTCTGTCCACTTAACTTCCACCTTCTTGGTGCTATTCCCCTTCCCTTCTTCATATCCCTTTTGCTGTTTTTACTGGAAGCAAGGAGGTGTGTGAGTTTGTAGGTATGTGTTTGTGAAAGGAGTTTGAGTGTGTAATGGTTTTATATGCAGCTGGGAAACTTACCAATTTTATAATTTATAATTAAATATTGCTTTACAGACAATACTATAATAACTTGTTAAAATTTGTTGAAAAATGTAGGCATTTCACAGGATTTTTTTCTGTTGGTATATATTTTGTTCCTATCTATTTTTCCTGTGATAAAATATCCTTAAATTCAGAGTCATCTTCATATTTATAAATATTATATTTTTAATATCAAAAGAAGTAAGGCTCTGAATTCCAGGTCTCTGGGAATACAAGCCGTTGTTACTACTTTTGCAGATAATTGTTTTAAGTTCCCAATAATCATCTGATAGATCTCTGTGGGAAGAAAATTCTGAATTCCAGAGACCTGTAGAATATTTCAGTTGAAACTCCTTTTGCTATTATGAATCAGTCAATTTTGGGATATTTTCTCAATATAAAGATACATAAGTGAACTACTTCTATATTCATATCTCTTGTTTTTTTCTTCTGAAGTAATATCTATGCGTTGTATGGTCCAGTTCGTAGGACGAGAAGTGAAGTACAGGTGAGATCTTCTTAAGATTTTATAGCTCAATCTGACAATAGTAACGAGATTTATAGTATTGCACTGGCTAGTAGTAATAAAAATATTTGATCAATATGAATAATTATTTCTAAGAAATATATATGTTTCTTTTCCTGTTGTTGAAGAATACTGGCAGCAGTGTGGTAACTTACTTTAGGCTGAAGAGGTGTAAGAGAGCACTTCGACCCAGATCTAATGGTTTTCCTTTGTCAACAGCAATATTATTAGCTCAGTCAAGACAATTTGGAAAGAAGAAGGACTCTTGGGATTTTTTGTGTAAGTAAGTCTTGCTGTAACTTAAGTAACTTGCTATGTTGTTATTGAGGATCACGTCTCACACCACTGAGAAAAATCAGCTCTTGTTCAGAACAATCAGCTTTCCTTAGCTGTTATAATTCAGTTCAAAGTTCAGAATTGTTTATTAAAAGTGTATTACATGTGCTAATACCTTCTGGTATTATATAAAACAGAGAAAGAGATAATACTTGACAATTTCTTGTTTCTCATGGTCAGTCACAATTCAGGTTTACGATCTCTCATAAAATAATTGGACTTGGGACTTTCCCCTTCATAAAGTTCCTGGATATATTTTTGAAGAATTGCAAAACCTGTTCAAGCGCAATGAATTATTAGGACTGATTCAAACTGGGAGATTATTAATCTGTTTCTGCAGTTACATTTTAATCAGGGCTAAATTTAACTTTTTTACTTAATGATAAAGCGTATAAATCAGTAAAGATTTTTTGAATTAGAAAATAGACATCACTGTATAAATTAGGAATACAGTCAAACTATACATTTCCTGGTCACCTGTTAAGATTTGCATCTCATATGATTGGCTTTTTCTTAAGATTCTAAAAAAAAACTCTTAAGAGATTCTACTTTAAATTTTCTGAATGGCCCAAATCCTTTCTCTAACAACAGAAAAATGTTAAAATATTGTATAATACAATATTATAATATTATATTATAAAATGAAGTGAGAGATCCGGGTTGTTGTAGAGCTTAAGGCACAAAGTGAGTTGGGTGGCCTTGGGCTAATCGTTCTCTCTCAGTTCTTGGAAGGAGGCAATGCAAACCACTTCCGAAATCTTTCAAACAGAAATGAGCAACTTTTAAATAGTACACTGGTAGCTTTCTTCCAATAATCAAATGAAACCAGAGCAAAATAGTATCTAGAACCAAGACAAATATTAGATATTTAATTTATAAGGAATTACAGTATTAAAAGATGACATTGTTATTGTTCCCTTCCTTAATAATTCCCCTTCTATTAATTTTCTATCACATTATCAGTGTTGGAAAGTCTTTTGAGAGAATGTAAATACTCAGGAACATGCCAACCTAAATGGTAATATATCATTTAGGGCATTTTAACCTGCAAACAGTTTGCATACCTGGAAGCTAATTTCCAGGAATTTTTTTCTGGAAAGATGAAAGGCATAAAGAAGATAATCTATCTCATGGCTAGTGAGTTTTTACATTGGTAGAATGCAATATGAAAAAGGGTCTTTTCATCCACTGTATCCTGCCTGGCACAGAGTAGCCAGCAAAGGGGTAACATCTAAAGTGTACGTACTAGTATTAGCAGTTAATTAGAAAATAGGGTAGGCTGTAGCAAGAATATGGCTTTCAAAAAGTATGGACTCTTGGATGGCTGGGTTAATAAAATGTTTCTCTTGCAGTTAAATATAGGCACATACATAATTAGTGACTGTTGTATCCTATAGATCTAGATATGATACTAAATAGCTCTCACTCATCCTCATTGCTTTCTGCACGCGCTAAGTTATTTACTATTGCTGAATTAATTAGTACATTCATATTTATGATTAGTTTTCCAAGGCATGTTGTTGTATATCAGATTTTTTTGTCTCTTTGCATTAACATTTGGCCTGGGGTTCATTCTTTCTTTTCTTTCCTCAATGTGCATTAGAGCATTTATGAAATTCTAAGATCTTTCATTTTCTTACTACATGCCTTGGGACTTGATTTAGTCCCTAAGCTCTCTCTAGTTTTTTGGGGTTTTTTGTATTCCAAATACAAATTTCATGTGTATAATCTTTTAAGACTTTACTATTATTCTCCAAATTGTATGAGGCTGATTTAAGAATATTTTTATTTAATATTTCCTCTTATTCTTTTCTTTTCCCTCAGAGGTTTAGTTCCTCATGTCCTAGGTGACCTTATTTTTCTGTGGTGTTGCAACCTTCTGGCTCATTTTATCAACACTTATGCTGTGGATGACAATGTGAGTGATGACTTTCCTAATCTTATTGGGCTCCAAAAAATTTTCCCCAAAGCTGCAGTGTGCTGTAGTGAATAAGACCTCAGGCTGCTCCCAACTAAGGTACATGTTCATACCTCAGTTATGAAAATTCATTTTGAACCAGTCCTACATTTTCAGTCCAATCCACCTCATATGTGTGATGGTTGTGAGGATAAATAGACATTTAACATTTGGTACTTCTGGATATTGATAGGATTCAAATATTAAATGACTAAATTTTATTATACTCAAGTAGGGTCTTCTTCTAATTGATCTCTTAACTTTTTCCCTAATAAAATTATAGCTGCATTGGTTTTTTTCACCTCTTATAAGCCTGAAATGATGCCATTCCTTCTCAGAGTCAGTTACTGATGAGGTTGCTATTGTGCTAAGGCTTCTGCCATGATCTTTGCACATTCCCTAGGATTTATTGTCAAGTGTTTTCCTGTGTTCATTTAACATGTGTGTTGCCGTGGACTCCAAGATACCTTGGATTTGGATTATTGTTGTTTTTTTTTACAGTTCAATCAAGCTTCTGTCATTCGGAGCTACACTAAGTTTGTGATGGGGGTATGTAAGATTTGTGCCTTTTGAAATGTGTATAGCTGTATGTTCCTGATCCATTGCTCCTGTCGCTCCTCTCTTCCTAATATCTTGGGAGTGCAGTTTCCAGCCCCATTCTCTGAATTGGGGAAAAAACAGAAGTATTGGCAGCACTTTTCCAACTAACAAATTTTATTAAAAGGCATAAGCTTTTGTGAGCTGTAGTTCATTTCATCAGATGGTTGAGTGACTTGATATACATATAATATAAAATGAGATATTGGGAAAGAGAGAGAAAGGAAAACAGGTTGATTACACAGATGAAGGTTTAGATGTGAGACAGATTACAAATACCTCATCAATTGATAATTGTAATATGTAAAAAAAACCATTGTGTTGAGCTCTTTTGAGGCAGCTTGAAAACCTTTTGATCTGTGTGAGTTCAGCAGCCTCAGAAAGCCCCATCAAACACAAATGGTTACAGGAGGCCAAGCCTTTTCCTTTAAGGCCTCTGGTTGGATGGTTCAGTTCCATGTGATTGGGGATCTGACAGTGGAGAAATTGACTTCTGTCCCACTCCCCTGCTATCTTATCCAGCCCTGTTAGTCTAGGTATCAGGTCCCATTGCTGAGTAAGCAGATGGGGAGTAGCTCCATGTAATTGGAATTCTGGTAGGAAAAAAGAGTCAGCTCCCCATGCATGCTTCTCTCCTTACCCTTACAAGGCCTAGTTGTCTGGAGATGGCAGATTCCAGCTCTGCCTGTGTCATAAATCACATCATAAATGAGATATCAATGATCATTTGCATGGCAGGCTTTATAAAAAAAATTGGAAAACACTAACCCTGGAATAACTAAAGGCAATATCAGTTTCCATCTCAGTTGGCTGGGAATAAGACAAAAGCAACATCATGATGGCCTATCTTTTCAGAACAGTTAGCAAGAAATCTTTGTGCTGCAATTAATGGGAACTGAAGATATATTTCCAGATGTAGATATCAACAGAAAAGTGTAGCTGCGATACTAAGTATTGATAACTCTTTAAGTGCAGGCTTTTTTAAATTTATAATTGTTTCTGTGGTCTGCTGAGTTGGTTATATGTATATTACTGCATTAATATTTAACCCAATTCTGGTAAAAATAGTTTATAGCTGGTCCTTTCCAATTTCTTCTGTACAAAGCCTTCTTCTACCTCGTGTGTGTGTGTTTGTGTGTGTGTGTGTGTGTGTGTGTTTTGCTTAACAGTGAAGAATAGAAGGAATGTCTCAGATATTTCTTTGTTACAGATTGCCGTGAGCATGTTGACATACCCTTTTCTTCTTGTGGGTGATCTGATGGCCGTGAACAACTGTGGGTACGTGATTTTAATCCCCATCCTTCCATCCAGCAAATAAAGTTTAATCTCTCCAGTGAAAATTTAGTGGGCAGATAAAAGACTTTAAGTCTTGTATGAATAAAGAAAACCAGCACTACTTTCCTGTCTTCTTTGTCAAGAAAAAAAAACAGAACTAAAGAGAGAAAGAGAGAGAATAGACTTTATATTATACGGATATATTTGGAATCAATGAAGGAAGAAAATAACTGGTTGTATATGTGTCTGGTTTGTGTTTAGGGAAAACATTATTTTTGTCAACTATATGCATTTTTAGTTTAATAAACATAAAGCATATAGACTTTCTTTGCAAATATATTTCAAATTTATAAACATTGTCAGTTATCAAATGACAGAAAACTTGATGAAGAATTTCTTATCCTATCAATTTATGAAAAACCTAGCTAACTTCCTTTTTTATAATTTATTTTAGAAGTGCAGTCAGAAAAAAGAAAAGGAAAGAAGAAAAGAGAAAAAAGAAAAATTAATAGAATGGGAATTTACAGGTTTTATGAAATCAGCTATAACATTTCAAAATTACATGATATAAATCTGCCTGCTTCAGATCAATGTAAAATACTTAGTATTTTAGGTCAGTGTTAAAATTAGTCAATATCAAACTTTGGTCAGTATATAATAATTGACAACTGTATCCAGCATGAGTCAAATTATAAAATAACAGACTAAGATTTTAAAAATTGAAATTTCTGCCTAATCCAGAAAATGAGCAAATCTAGCAGATTGTAGAAACATCTTATGTTAGGAAAAGCACAAGCCAGTTTCTTTCTAAGGCAAAAACATGCGTTCTTCTGCAGCAAACATACCTGTTGCCACATATGCCTTACTTTTTATTTTCTCTGTCTTAGTACTGGGTCATGTGTATGTTCTCCTCTGTGACAGCTTTCTTTGCTATGTAGGTTACTTGCTGGGCTCTCTCCATATGCCCCTGTGTTTTCTTCTTGGATTCATTGTTGGAGACACCTTAGTGCTCAGGTGAGCATCATTCTTTCTGGATACTGGCCCATGTAAATAATTCCACCTTTCTTTCTTTTTCTTTTACTATTCCTTATCTTATTCTGAATTACAAGCACATAAAATCAAGCAGCAAATAAAATGGTCCTCTTGTTTACTGTGAAAAAGATTGCCTTCCCTCAACTTTTATTTTTACATTTTCTTCCTTTAATCTTTAAAAGGTCCTTGAGTCTTTTCTCAGTGAAGGAAGTTTACAATACATGGGTTCTTTATATGTGTTATATTAAGTAGGGATTCCCTAGACATGTATAGCTAAGAGGCACAGCTAGAAATCTGGCAAGAAAAGATGGGAATCCAGTTTTAAATTTTGCTTTGTTTCTTTTATTGAAAATCAAGACTCTTGTTTTAACTTACCTGTGCATCAAAATATCTTAATAACTTTTTACATATTAATTGGTTCCTGTTTTCCTTCTCTCCTTATACTTTTATACACTTGAAACTATTAGTTGCATTTTTCTAATTGTATATATCTCTAGCTTTATTTTAATCCCAACCATCACATCATTATTTGTCTTTATATGTTTTATTTTCTATAATGTTTATATTGTCAGTTCAATGGTGTTTTTCAGCATGTATTGAGAAGTGCAAGCAGGAACATTCTATACCTTTATTAACTTTTAAAAAAAAATTACATCTTCAGAACATATTATTAAATGACAAATTGATTCTTGCAGCTTTGAATTCTGCTCATTCTTTTCTCCCCCCCCCAATCATTTGCTTACACATACCCTAATTATATATTGTGCCTAAATAGAGGCGTCAGTCTACCATTTTTCAATGTGTCGTTATAGCGTTCTCCATACAATAAGATTTCATTCTTGTTTCCTCTCAAAAGTTTATACAAACAGAAATATTTGAGAATTAAGGTTGTTCATTGGAAGGAACAGTGTTTTATTTTCATGTCTAGTCATCCTGGACAGATTTTTGCAAGTGAAAACAGATTTTGTGTTGCCTATGTCATTGCGGTGTAGAATAAAACCTAGAACTATATCACGTTATAGGTTAGCCAGTAACTAAGTTAAACATATCCATTGCATGTTGAAGAATATTCTTCTGCTATTCCTTGAGAGTTGTAACCATTTATTGATACAGTATATCTGTTCAAAAAACCAAAAAAAAATGACACATTTTAAAATAAACTTTAACAATGTATCTCAATCAGTGTCCAAGGTTTTCTATTCATCAGACATAGCAAGAACTTGAAACTGATTTTATATTCAGTATAAATCTACAAAAGGAAAAGCATTATGGCACATTTGAGAACTCTCTCATTCTAATGCTCCAACTCTCATAACAAAAAAGCTATATATTTTTTTTAATTGAATTTCTGTAAAACCTTTTAAAAACCACTGTTCAGAACCAAAGAGGTTTTGATTCCTTGTCACTGAATTTTGTGCTACCTAAAAGGATAATAAAGAGTGTTTTAAAGGTTTTTGAATGGCTAGTGTGGAGAATTATTTTGCCTTCATGGAGGCTTTCATTTGATATCCTACTAGGAATAGAGAAGAAACAGATCAGACACTAAGACACTAAAATGTGGGGGGGGGGACCTCCAGTGGTTGCCACTGAAAATAAATGTGTATTCCATGTGAATTGAGTCTCTAGGCAATTTCATTTCTCTGGCTGACATCATCCTATAATAGCATTATATCTGCTTTCTTTCATCAATATTCAAAAAGTTACAACTTTTGTCCCACCCCGCCACATATATTTTTTTTACACATATATATTCCTATGCTTGCTGAGCCTGAAATTCACTGCCAGGTATTTTGGTCTCTCTGTCTCTGTGATTATTGCAGTTCTTGGTTGATCAGCAAGAAGTTGCAATGGATCTTAATAAGCCATTTTCTATAACATTTTCCTCTCCATTCTCCAGGGGCAACTCTTCAGAGGTTCCAGCCTACTTTTTCGTAGAGCATCCACACCAGCAACTTTTTTCATTGACTAATTTCATTTGGGAGAAAGAAGCAAACTTAGATCCTTGTAGCAGAAACTCTAAAGCAGCTTGTTTTTACCATTCTGTTTCATTTGTAAAATGAAAGGCTTTCAGCAGTAAGAACAGCTCATTTCAGTAAGCTTGACAACAAAAAGTTCAGATATTTCTGGCAAGGGGACAGTGCTGGTCAGACCTTAGATCAAAGGGGCAGCCCGAATAATGATAACTTTTCAGCTTTTGCATAGTTATGGCTTTGCAGGATATAAGCTCAGTAAGAAGCTGATTTACATTTTTTCCTAAATAAGATCTAAGATGGAATGCAGATTCCCCAATTTAGTAACATTAGAGAAAACAGCTTAAACTTTATCTCTTTGGTTTTTGCCATGTTATTAGTCTACATATTCAATCCAACTGATGTTGGAATACCTTTCATTCCTAACATTTAGCAAAACCACAAAAACTCTTAATACTGAATTTTTTAATCATGACATGTATAAACCTGATTGTTTAGTTATTATAATATCTCTAGGCAGCTTATTTTGCATCACCTATTTTTTTAAGCTGACTATTTGACAAAGGCACTAAGCCATTTCACCTGCATTTCGAGTTCTTAAGTAAGACCTTAAACCCTAGGGAAGAATGGATTATTTACATGGATCTATTCAGAAATGTTTTATTTAGTATTGATTATAAATTTAAGCTTGATACAAGGTAGTTCTCAACTTATGACCACAATTGAGACCCAGAGTTTCCATTGCTAAGCAAGGAAGTTATGAATTGAGTCGCGCCTAATTCCACAATCTTTTTTGCGATGGTTGTTAAATGAATCGGTGCAATTGTTAACTGAATCATGCAATCGTTAAAACGAACCCAACTGTCCCCATTGACTTGCTTGTAGGAAGCCAGCTGGGATGGTTGCATGTGGCAATCACATGACACCAAAAACTGGTTGCCAAGTCCCAGAATGTTGATCACATGACCATGGGGATGCTGTGACAGTTGTAAGTGTGAGGACATAATTCACCTTTTTCAGTGCTGCTGTAACTTTGAATAGTCACTAAATGGATGTTTGTAAATCAAGGAATACCGGTATATGTTGTGATTAAGGAAGAATTCTGTGATAATGAAAACTGGGCTACAGAGCCTTTAGTACAGGGGTTCTCAACCTTGGCAACTTTAAGACTTGTGGACTTCAACTCCCAGAATTCCTCAGCCAGCTTTGCTGGCTGAGGAATTCTGGGAGTTGAAGTCCACAAGTCTTAAAGTTGCCAAGGTTGAGAACCCCTGCTTTAGTACAAGAAAATGTCATGTAGGTAGAATAGTAGAGTTGTGGTAGTTCTCATGTCATACAGAGACATTCCAAATGTTTTGATATTAAGGTTCAGTACAGCTGCAAAAACAATACATCTGACAATAACAATTATCATCCCTGTAAGTCAGCATTTTGGGGTGATGTCTGACCAAAGGAAAGGAAAGTTTTGTTAGAGCCAAGAAAAGTACTTTACTGAATACTTTCAGCAGTATTTCTCCTGGTCAGTAACGTTATATAAATATGAAATAATGTTGCACCACATTACTGCTTTTATTTTTGATAAAAGCTTGGTTGGGTAGGGATGTCTACTGCAGATCATTTATTTCAGCTAAGCAGCATTTGTATTGTGAATGCTTAACTCATTAGATCATAGTTAACTTTTCTAGTTTTTACTTCAGAGTGTAAGTTTACTGATTCAAAATTCACTGAATTCAGTTGTAATGGCTTTTGAACAAACCTCTACAGGATTGCACTGTCAATATAGTTTTATTACTGAGCTTTTCCTAATATTTAAACAGTTTACTTACAATTCCTACAATCAAATTACTCATTGTATTACTTTTCGCTACAAGGAGACTTGTCAATGTGAATCCCACTTTTAGCAGCTTTGCAAATAGCATAGCGAATTTATATTTCTGAGGAAGGAATATCTTTTTTACCAATTAAATATTCTTGCCTGCTGACAAATTATCATATTCAAATTACTTACTCATGTTAATAGTCTTAAATAGAGCCAAAAGAAGACTGAGTACTGTAAATGAAAGTGAGAATTCATATGGCTTCAGTTCTAAATTTTATACAGTTAAATCATGTGTATCACAAAGGTAAGAAAAAACTATTTTCAAATTGCAATCATGCCGGAGATACCACAAAGGAAATATGGGAAATACGCTGCTTTGTCTTTTTGGTGCTACTGTTAAATAACCCGAATTGATGTTGGTCATTGGGAAGCTTAACTAAAGAATGAAAATGTAACATTGGGATTCTGAAGTACACTAATTCAGTGTGCAATATTAATACTGAAAATGTTACTTAGCAAGCTGTGTTCCAGCTTTATCTATACACAGAAGAAAATCTTGTGTCCATCTAGTGTTGCTGTAAATAGACTCCGTGACTCCATCCCACTTAACTTTGATGATAGGTTTATGTTTTCTGCATGTGTGTATGTATTACTCAGTAATTCCCAAATGGATCTGAACTGGCTTCAGGAAAGTGTTGAAGTGCTTTCTGGGTCAGGAGCCAAGTGCATTAATTTTGTAACTTTCATACGAGGGCAATTCAGAAATAAACCTCCATTTGGCTATCAATGACAGACACTCGCAGATACAGAACTTTTATTATACACATTAGAAAACTACATTACATTACTTTTTCACATAATTGCCATTCAAATTGAGAGACTTGTCATAATGTCTTACAAGGTTTGAAATTCCTTAGTAGTAGTTGCTTGGCACCAAATCTGAGCTATGGAGGAGGGGTGATCAAAAACATCCCAACGGAACTGCTTCAAAAGTTCTTGGGTGCATCTAGTGTGTGGGTGAGCATTACTGTAAACCAATACCACACCAGAAGTGATGCCATAGAAAATCCCACCAAATGTGAAGATGCCAAAGGAGTACTGCTAGTAAAGTTCATGAAGCGTGGTTCGACCATTAATTCAGAAGTCTACTGTGAAACATGAAAACTCAGACGAGCCATCCATAACAAGAGCTGGGGCATGCTGACTTCCAGTATGGTGTTGGTTCACAATAATGCTTGCCTGCACACCGCTAGATGTACCCAAGAACTTTTGAAGCAGTTCCGTTGGGATGTTTTTGATCACACACCCCCATAGCCCAGATTTGGTGCCGAGCGACTAGTACTAAGGAATTTCAAACCCTGTAAGATGTTATAAGTACCTCAATTTGAATGGCGATTATGTTGAAAAGTAATGTAATGTTGTAGTTTTCTAATACGTATGATAAAAGTTCTGTATCTGCGAGTGTCTGTCATTGATAACCAAACGGAAGTTTATTTCTGAATTGCACTCATACAATGAAGTATGGTATGTCTATTTTGTCATTGTTTTTCTTGGTATTTTCTTTTAACCTGTTCACAATCTCTCACTTTAGAAAAGTTGTAGGAATTCTTTAAAGGGGATGAAATTTGTCTTCCAAATGTAGTGGCCCAGAAGTTTTATTTTATCATCATGATCTTTTGAACAGATATATTTGTCTTGATGATTTGGAGATTACATCTGAAAAACATATTGTGTAAGCATTTGGCAAAATTTATTGGGGAACGGTTTTTATGGTATCTAGAAACACAGGTGCTTCCATAGCTTCTGATCTTTGCCAAAATTTTAAAGTTGTTTATGTCAAAATAAATGTACAGTTGCAGTAAATTAATTCAAAGCTTACTTGACATCTGTTTGAAAATAAAATGTGAAAATGACCTCAACTATGTTAATACTGCTTGTTAATGTAAACAAGTAAATTAATTCAAACCTTACTTGACATTTGAAAAATAAAATGTGAAAACGACCTCAGTTGTGTTAATGTTGCTTGTTAATCTAAGTAGATTTGTAGTTTTAATTTTAAATTCAGCTAGTCAAAAAAATTGCACCTTTGAATCTAGTTCCTTCTGCCTCTTGTATCAAGCTGAGAATATAAAATCCAGCTCTAATCAGATGAATTGATCTCAAATTAAATATTCATTTTGCTTTATAGTATTGTCCAAAAGCAAGCAAAATGCTGTATTTTAACTTTCCACTCTATTCAAACCATCTTAAGATGGTTCTTGTCTCTTGTCCTGAATTAGATGTCATAGCTGATGGTAGTTTTAAGATAATGATAAGTGAATTCAGAATACAGGCCAAGAAAGAAGTGAAATTTTGAAGGCGGTTTTTTTTTAAGTGATAGGATGGGATTTTTTCTCAAATTCTTTAGCAAGTAACTTCTAGAATGAAGATTATTTTAAAGAGAATGGTGATATTTGATATCTTGATTCTATTGCAATATTTTTTAAAAATATGGATTGAACAAGTAGGTCCCAATTCTTATTTTATTCATTTATTCATTCTTATCCATGCTATTTTTGGACAGAATGTTAAGTCAAGGTTATCCCTTTTCTATAATCTTAAAAATCTCTTAGTGTGCTTTTAGTTTTGTTAAAGTTGTTAATCATAAAATGTGCAAATTGAGCTCAGCCATGATGTAGAGTTATATGAGTTATGAACTACTTATCTTTAAAAGACACCAGTTTATTACATACTTACATAGATTAAATGCTTTTATAATTAGGAACACAATTCTGTGTATATTTACTCTGAATTAAATTGTTTTGACTACAATATGAATTGCTCCTATGAAAGCACATACTCTTATAAGCCAAGTATGAGCTGATAAAATCCCAGTGAAGGCCATACCTGTGTCATGCAATTAGTCATTAACATTAAACAAAATATTGTCTCTTAGCCTCAGTCAGTACCCACTTTTTGAGTCAGAAGAGAAAAGTGACATTTAATGAGAAGGTCACTGTAAGAATGATTAAATGGGGATTACTAATAATTTATATATGGAAAGCTTTGAATAGTACTATTCCATAAACAGTATTTTTTATATAAATCTGATGGTGGTATTACCCTTATTTAACTGGATGATGATTATCTGAGCAATATTTTAAATTAGACTATACAGGTGATATTTTTCTTTCCTGTGCTGTTTGAGATTTCTTATCAGGCAGCCACCATCTGTCCTTAATTTATCCCTTTCATCTAAAGGCCAATACTGAGTTTTGTTCAGTCCTTGCCTTTTGAAAATAGCCTATTGTCATTACATAACACAAAGGTACTTCCCATCTATTGGAATAACTTCAGACTAATGACAGACTATGACTAGATACAAGGCAGTTTCATATGGCTAGTCTGAATGTTCTCATAATTTTACTGTTCTCAGTAGCATTTGATATGTTTTACAATCTGCTTCAGAGATTATGCATTTGCTTTTTGCCAGACCTTATTCTTGTTTGGTTGAGAGAAGAAAAATATATCAATGTCTGCATTTTTGTGTTCGGTGAGCTGGCAAATTGCTGACTGATTTGGTTGTACAACTGAGTAGTGTACTATTTAGATAACAGAGGATAGGCGGCATTGATGATTTTTTTTAAAATTCAGCAAAGGTACAGTTATTTACTCAAATTCAGAAAAGTGATTTGATAGCAGATCTTTTTCAGATTCATTCATTCTAAAGCCATCAAAAGCTTATATTGTTTATTATTAAATTTAGCTGATCAGTTTGTATTCCAGACGGCTTGCAAGCAAGTATAATAGTACAGAGTTTAAAATGCAATTTAAAATAATATAGAATATTGTAACTATTTAAATTTTTTAAAATATGCAATCTTAAGTTGAGAATCAGAAGTTAAACTATATACATTATTTAATAAATAGATATGAATTATCCCTCTGGCTCTGCAAAGGGATAAATATTGGATTTACACAGTTACTAAGCTAATGTGGGTTCATGGTTAGCTACGTAGGTTTGCATAATATGCCAAGCCGAAAATCAGTCACATATTAGCTTAGCATTATATGAGAATCGAAGAAAGATGGCATCAAAAGAGCTGCTCTGGGAAGGTTATACCATAACTGGAATGCCACCACTTAGAGATTATTTCCTTTTTTTTAGTCAACCATCTCTCATTTGCTGAGGGCACTCTAGGAAGAATTTCTGAATATCTCAAAACTGTGGCAGGAGGAAGCCTTTTTTGGTAACTTGGATCTTAAAATTCCACTGCACTCCACCAAGAACCTGACAAACAACCTAGATGGAGTGGTCCTTTCTAAAAATCCAGCCGTGCTTGTGGCAAGTCCAATGCAGACTTTGCTGAGTCGAGGAGCCACCAGTATTAGAACAGTACCTCAGATCTACTAAAACAGGACACATGCGGCTGAGAGCTCACTTCCTTCTTCTGATCGTTTCCTATTTTTAGCATAATACAGCTGTTTTGAATTTTGAGAACTATTTCCTTGAGCAAAGTTACTAAGTACCTCCCATTTTGTAATTCCTCAGGCCTTCTCAGTAACAACCGCTAGCAAGTGGTTCACTAATTTAATATTCTTGATGTATAATTGTGTCTTTCTCTGTATCTTGCATCTATTTTGAGGGAGAGCATATGCCCTTCTCCCCTTTTATTTGTTTCCTGTGTGTTTTATATCTAGTTCCATTGGGAGATAATGCTATCATCTTGAACAAATGATAATTCCATTTCATATCCCCCCTCCCCCATTTCAATGTATTTTTCGATATTTTTCAAGCAGGGTTCTTAACAAAAAACAGAGTCCAAATAAAACTTTAAAGCAACCCTGGCTTTAATTCTCAAAGATGAAGTTGCAAAATTATGTATGATAGAAGAAAACAGTTTAGATGTTCATCTCCCCCACCCCCACCCAAAATAAAACATTGACCAGTACAGTCATTTAAACTATTCGAAACACTTGAGTATCCATGTCAGGAAAGGTTTATAGAAAGGTTTATATTTTTGAAGCTTGATAATGCAAGCAAAAGCTGAGATAGAAGTTTGAAATTTGTTTATTTTGCAAGAATTCATTTCCAAGTTTTGAATCTGAAAATTTCAAAGTTAGGTTTTCCATGTCAGCTGTTTTCATCTAAAAATTCAGTGGTTCCTGGCGTACTTTCATTATGTTGTGGCCTTTTTAAAAAAGATATTAATTCTAAAAGCTGCTACCATTGCCCCTCATTGTTAGAAAAACTTTGCTGCAAACTAATGGAGTGCATTGCAAAGAGTAAAACCCATCTTCACAGACTTGGAAGATAAGCCCACCTTTACAGATTTGCAATTTAAAATCAGGTCAACTCTGATTCTGTGAGTCAGAATTGGCTTTATGTACTCACCTTATGTACCCACCTGCAAAATCATGATGAGTCCTTTAAAATTAAATGTCTCACAATTTTGAGTATTTGCCATGCCTTTTACTATAGCTTTGAAGCTTCAGCAGTTTAATGTTATTCTGCTTGTTTTTAAACTTTAGACTTTCATTGTCATGAGGTTACTACCCAAATGCACCATTTGTACACATTCATGCACACAGCTAATCTGAGGCAAAAATAATTTCATAGAAGCCAGTTGGAGTCAAGCAATTCAAAATATACATAACTTCAATAACAACAACCAAAGCAACAAAAAGTATATATCCACATAAAAGAAAGGAAATTGGGCCAGTGAGTTTTGGGGTAAGGCTGAATGGTCACAGAACATTGTCAATTGGAGCAGGAGTGGAGAAATCAAGAAATCTTGAGGAAAAATAACAGAATGGGAAAGAACATGATTAGTTGAACACCTAAAGAGAAACTTTAGTCCAAGTCCCACTTGCTAAACACCAAATGTCAGTGGTGTGTCAATATCAAAATTGTAGTGTGGCCTACTGTGCAGTGAAGGTGCTTTCCAGCCAGGACAAGAATGCCTAGGATATGACTGGAGATGATGCAGTGTTGCTTGCTAAACAGAGGAGCCATTATTGATGCCATGGAGCACACCCTTAGCCTAGAGTGATAGGAATGTTTGCTTTCCTCTGCTCCTGTTGTACAGTGCCAAAGAGGCAGCATGTAGATAAGAAGACAACAGATCCCAACAGGAGGCGGGGAGAGGGGAGTAGACTTCCTACGAAGGGCATGACTGGATTTTGGCACACAAACAAGTCAACAGTAAATAGCTTGCTAGCCCTTAATCCCTAGTCTCCTTTCTTGGTGTTTCATTTGGAGATGACATTAGAAAGCCCATAATCCAGATCAATCCTTGAATGCTGAATTCAGAGTGAAAGTGGCAAGCATTGAAACCATGTCTCAGTCAGGAGCAGGACAAATTATGTGTGGCTTGCAGACAGATTTTTTAAGAAATTAAGATCTCATAAAAATTATAAAATAAGGATAAGCAAAAAAGAATACATGTGTACAAAACATACTTAGCTCAGAATTTCCATTTTTTTTCTATAATTAGCTGATCAGTTCTGGAATGGCTCACGCATATCCAGAAGTATATTATCCAGGACGGGGGGAAATTCACTGTAAAGCAGTAGTAGTAATTATTTCTTATTATGGATTGTGCACTTCTGGAAATATATGAACCACATCCAGAATATGCCAGCTAGCCCATTCCGGGGGGGGGGGATGGCATGTTCTGGAGCCAACCATTCTATATCACGCAACTTTTTTTAATAAAGCAAAACAAAAAGCTATCAACAAGAAATGACTTGGTCTAAATAAAATTGCAGTCATTAAGATGTTAGATAATCACTATAGAGATCCAAGTTGAAGTTTCTATATGATCATGGATCTCACTGGTGACTTTGGACCATTAATATAGCCCATACTACAAGCTTTTATGAGGAAAAAATGAGGAAGGATCAAAATATAAATGCAAAATTGTAATAAGAATGAGGTAATGCAGCTGAGATGGACTGTTCTAAGCACAGCAAGAATTAGAAACATGGTTGAAGTATGAACTTATTAGATTTTTATCCCACCTTTATTGCTTTATAAGCACCTCAAGGTGGCAAACATATAGTAATAATATCCCTTCCTTCTCCTATTTTTCCCACAACAACTCTGAGGTAAGTTGGGCTGAGAGAGAGTGACTGGCTCAAAACCACCCAGCTGGTTTTCATGCCTAAAGTGGGATTAAAAAGTCATAGTCTCTTGTTTTCTAGATTGGGAACCTTAACCATTACACCAAACTGACTCTTAATATCTTAATAGATAGGCACAATCACAGTGGCAGAAGTGAATATTATGCTAATCTACTACCAAGTTTTAAAAATGCTCCATATATTGGGCCTAATCACAAACCTACCTGCTTTTAAAGCAAGAAACAATATCTTAAACCTATAGATAGCAGCATAAAGGAGAACATTTTACTGCCTCTATTGTTATCTAGATCAGAAAAGAAGCCTCTAGTCTATTAGAAGCTGAACTATCATTTATTGGCTAAGCTGCATGAAGGTGATGGAAACTGAAGGTTCACATTTTTAGGGAAGGATAGTTGAGTGTTTGAGATTATCTGTATTGTTCATTGAAAATAGTAAAACTATTCCAATTTAATTCAATGCCAAGAATTATTTGTTTTTTCATACATACCAGATTATTCCACTAGACAAAAAAAGGAGAAAAATGCAATGTGAAGAAGGTAAACTGAAGAAAGATGTCCAAATATTATTTCTCTCAGCTGTGCAAATCACGACTTTTTTTTTTGCATTGCCGGAGCTGGGGTGGGCATAGCCTCCATATGATGCAAGCGCCCTGCGGGCCGGCAGTTTGACACCCCTGTCCTAGACCATTTCTTGGAGTAGCAGCAGTTGGAAGCAAATTGCTCGAATAGGCTACAGAGTCCCTTAATGCAGGGGTCCTCAAACCTGGTCTGTGGCATGGTACCGGGCGATGGCCTGTTGGGAACTGGGCTGCACAAGCAGTGGGAAGCTCATGAGCATGCAAATCTCCATTTGTGCAAGCAGCAGACACATGCATGAAACCATCCCCTCTCCCCCATCTCCACCATTAGTCCACAGAGCCAGAAAGGTTGGGGACCGCTGCCTTAATGGGTCTGTTTTCAGTTTGGAAAGAAAAGAGGGAGTAGTTGTTCAACTTTGCAATGAAAAGTGGTTCTTTCATTTGATCCTCATCCCTACTTTTTTCATTCTTCTCTTTGGGCATTCTCCTAGTCCCAAGGTGGACTTTCCTATTCCTTCTTGTAAAAGACTCGCTATGACCACCCACTGTGGCCATAGTTTGAACATGAAACTCCAATGCAAGGAACTCTTTATCAGGCCAACATCACAAAGTTCTAGAGTGGTTCTAGAACAATTTCTAGACAATTTTCCAGATCTTAGGTAACAAAAACTAGCTAGATAACATCCTTAATACAGTAATAGTATATTAAAATAAGACAGCACATAGGAGTGAAATTTAGCAAGATTTAAGCATAATAGGAAAGGAATTTTGTAGGAAAAAAAATTTCTGGTGAAAATCAAAACGGATGACTTTCAACTATGACATTTGTGGTCTAACCATTGCCAGCTAGTGGCTTCGATCTAGCTTTATTTTAATGTTATTATTGTTAGACTATCCTTCCAAATAAGGAATTTGTTTTACTGTATTAAAATGAGTCCCAGTTTTACATGTATTACATTCTATGATTTGTTTTCAATTACATATTACATGTTTTGGGAGTTGTATGCCATCCAGAGTTAAATGATTGGAGCAGCCTACAAGCATACTAACAAAATAAATCGTACCTCTTTTGTTATTCAGTCATTTCAAATGCATTTGCTTTTATGGCTCTCAGGTTGAATTGCTTTTATATTCTTTTTTTCTCTGATCTGATTTTTCTAATCATCATTTGATTATTTTTGTTTCTGAATCCTTTAGAATTTTTCATGCTGTGAAATTGATGGACTTTTTTTTAACCACAGGATGCCTTCGGATGATGTAAAATATCTTGGGCATTGTAGAAAAATAAAATGGTGACTGCCAAATGCAGCTGCTTTCACTAGAGGAGCATAAGCCCCATTCTGCCCCAGAATCAGTGATGAATAGGTATGAATGAGACAACAAAAAACCCCAAATAATAGCATTTGTTTCTTAACAAATGAAGACTGAAGCAAATGATTTTCATTCGGTTCAGGTTTGCATTCATTACAAAAAAAATTTGCATCCCTATCAGCAATTGCTTCTTGTTTTATTATGCAAAAATAATGGAGAACAAAATAAAATGCCATTCTGCAGCAAAAACAAATAACTCCAAAACATTTTTTGCTCAGGTTTTCTAATTGCCAGTATCTTCTCTAATCTTAGAAATTTCACAGAAGTAGTGAAATCAATTTAAATCAAATTATAAAAAGATTCTAGTCTATTTAGTTTTGCTTCTAAAGGAAATTTTATATTGTTTTTCTTTATACCACTCTACAGAAAAGGGAATGCATCATTTGAAGTAATGAAACATATAATACAATATTCACATTAGAGGAAGAAATCTTTAAAATATTTCCAAATTATCTTCAAATACTTCAGGTTAGCTACAAAGCTGTTTGTTATGGCAGAGCCCATGTTGCTTTGAACCATTTCCATTACTTACTTCAAAGGCCAAGTCATTCTTTTAAAAAAATATCCCAGAATAGATCATAAAGAAGTGGATGTATTTAGTGTGCACTCTTTCTGCCTGCCCAAGATTGATGTGGACAGTACAGTACTTACTTGTAATTGTTGGGTTCACTTTCTCTTAACAATAGCAACCTTACTCTACTTTTCTTCCTGGCTGATGTTTACTAAGCCATGGTCCATCTCTAAATCTAGCCAAAAGCCCAGTCCTAGATTAAAAGTGAGCATGTTGCAAGCCAAGAAAAGACTGATGACTTTGTTGCTGGCATCACAGTTTATTCCCAGTGCCACAGCACCAACCATGTAGTGTGATTAGTTGTATTTTCATGACAATGAAATCTGCCTTAAAGAATCATAACAGAACTCTGCGCCGATGTTTCCCCTCATGGGGACAAGGAAGGGGTGGGAGTAAGGAAGCTTACCATTTCCTTTTCAAATAAAGACATGAATACTGTATTCATTTACATGTTGCTTTTTGTCCAGTATACTCAATATGGTTTAGAAATTAAAATGATATTAGTACAGAAATATCCCTGGTGTTATCCTATTTTTGAACAGGGATTCTTTTAGCCCAGAATTGGTATGTTTGCCTCTAGAGGGCTCCGCTTGGTTCCAAAGGCTGCTGAGCTGTAACAGCGGCCATTTAGTCACCAAGGGACATCACTCAGTCCAGTTAATTTGGCCAGGGAAACGTGCTCGTAAAGCTCTGCTACATTTCTTTCAAGCTGGAGAAATCAATTCTGAGCAGTTTGGATAGGATACAAGAGGCCCAGGTATAAAGGTCAGGGGCTGGGAGGGACAGAAAGCGAGGAATTGCCAGGTTTTGTTACAGGATTATTAAGGGTCCTATTTTCCTTGATGGGAGAATATGGGACTGGTAGGACGAAATATGTCGCTATAATGTTCTTACCCTAATGGGTGAGAATTGTATGTGTTTCTGGAAAGACTTTGCCTGCAACCATGATGCCCAAGAATATTTCAAAATAAATCTTTCTCCATATAGAAGGCTTGGAAATTCACAACTATGGAGAGAGAAACAGTGGGGTGGTTAAAATACTACTTTCTTGGCTAGTTTTGGTTCTTTCATTTCCTCTACCCCTTTAATTCTAAATTGCAGGAGCAGCATCTAGAGAGCCACTTAGGTTGCACCAGATGTAAGGAAAAGCTCCCCCTCATCCCCTTGCCTTCCCTTGATTAAAACATTAGAATTCTTTAATCTCTCTGAATTGAGTTTCTTCCTTAAAAGCTGCCTGTTCTCTTTGATACACCAAAGCAGTTCTTGTCACGCTGCCAAAGGAGGCCGGGAGGAGTGTCACACAGCTCAAACTTTTACAAGCTGAGTGAGCCGGAAAACAAGCAAAGGCACACAGACATAGACAGAGAGAAAAAGAGAGAGAGGGAGACACACAGAAAGAGAGAGAGAGAGAGAGAGAGAGAGAGAGAGAGAGAGAGAGAGAGAGAGAGAGAGAGAGAGAGAGAGAGAGAGAGAGAGAGAGAGAGAGAGAGAGAGAGAGAGACAGAACTCTTATTTTTAATTTTTGTTTTTGTGACATTTGGCCATAAATGTATTTTTTTTTCTTTTTAATTTTTTTTGGTCTAACTTGACAAACCTTTGTGAAACTTGGAAGAGAGAAGGGAAAATGACGTCACTGCAATCTGGGGGTGCCTTTTGCGCTGCCTGTCAGATCCAAAAGAAAAGAACAGAGCAATAAAACAACGGCTGTCTCTGTCTCCTTCGTTAAACATGGCACTAATTGGATGTTAATTTCTCTTTGCTCTTCTCGCTGTTTGATTGTGAGAACTCGGTTCTCCCCTACCCACCCACCCCCAGCAAGACTCTTGCCAATAGCAGGGAGTCCATACTGTATGTTCCCTCCCAACCGTGGGCTCAAAACAATTCAGAAGCCGGGCAGTATTAAAAATGCAGAAAGGGGAGGGGAGGGAGGGATTGGATTTGGGAGTTTCACGAAGCTCAACATTTTCCATTCATTGTGCTGTACAGAGTTCGAAGTATCCCCCCCCCCGTGTACTGTCCAGTCTCCTTGGCAGCATGGAAAAAAAGAATTAACCCAACCACTACCCAACCCATGTGTGAAACAGCATGTAGGAGAACTAGTGCAGATATGAAGCTGTTGCTGTCTTTACCACCTGGGTCACCCTTAAGGGGTGTTTGTACTTCTTAGCTTGAATTCTAGAAGGTCCTGAGTGCATCTGATTGATTCCTAATGTACATGCATGCACACCCATGCACACAGTGGTGCAGGGAGGAAAGGTAAGTTAAGTACAGGCTTGAGGAAGAGCAGGGTGAAATTTACCAAGGGAGATGGTGGGTGGGTGGAGAAGAAGAAGAAGGGGAGGGGAAGAAGCGAGAGGGGGTGGAGGGTAGAAATGTGGGAGTAAAGTCCTACCTGGGATCGGTGCCAACTTCCTGCACAGGGCTGCAGACCCGCAGCTTTGAGCAACCCACCAGAGGCGACTTTTCTCTCTTGTCACGATTCCAAGAGGCAAGGAAGGCAACAGGAACAGGTACAACAGATGCAAAGCAGCCTTGTTTGCCAGGGTGTTAGTGGGTAAACCCTCTCTCCCCCCCCCTTTCATTCCCTCTCCAATCCTTATTGCAGACAGCTGTATTTTTAAATGATCCTTCCAAATAGGGTCGACGAAGAAGGCTTTTTCCTTTATTTTTTTTTAAATGATTTTATTGTACAGCTTTGGAAGGGCGAAGGGGCTTTTTATTCTCTTGCAAACATCTCCTGTCCATTAGGATTAACATGCAGGAGATGTGACTGTCACTTTGCTTATTGACAGTTGCCTGTACAGGGATGGGAAATGGCTTTGTTCCGTGCTGCCTGGGAAGCAGTGCCAACTCTGACTTGGCAGCTAAGCCAGAGTGGGCAGGGAGAATGCGGGGAGAGCGAGAGAGAAAGAGAGAGAGAGAACGACTGCTGAGGCTTCCAAAGTGGAAATGGCTGTAGGCCCATTTCTGAACGAGCAGCTATTCACTGCCCCTTTCGCTTGCTCGCTCGCTTTCTTTCCTTTTTTCCCCTTTTCTCTCTATCTCTCTGTCTAAGGCTGGCACAGAAAAAATGGAAAATGGGAGCTGGAGGGAGGGTGTCCTCTTCTGGCATATCCCGGTAGTTTGTTTGCTTGCTTTGATTTGTTTTTAAACCATCCTCATCTCCTCCATTTATGCCTCTTAACTCCATTTTTGCCGCCGACAAAAGAAACATTTCGCAAAATGAAACTGCTTCTTGTATAACATAAGAGGGTTGTTTTGTGTTTGTTTTCTTTTTGTTTCATTTTGTCTTTCATCTTTAGCTGTGTTTTAAAGGAGCTTGCTGCCTTCAACATCTCAAGTTAGGGAAGTAGAAGTCAACATTTATTTTATGTACATACCTTGGGCTGCTAACCCAGGGAGAAGAGAGAATGAGCTGCTTGTTTTAACTGGCATGGGTTGAAAGAATAGGTATTGGTTGGAAATTGCCCTTTGGAAATGGTTCTCAATAGAGACTGAGAAACTTTAGAGATATTTGCTTGGGGTGGGAGGGTTCCATGGATTTTGTTTTTTGTTTTTTTCAGTTTGCTAATAAAGGGAGACTATTTGAAGGGTATATTGAAGTGGAGTTCCAAGTGGAGGAATTTGTGCCAGCTTCTCTTTATGCCAGCCTCTTGTCGGCCTTGGCGTCTCATTCGGATGAAGCCTGGCATGCAGGCACCGCCCATTTCTTGGCGCTGAACTGTTCTGAGAAGGAAAAGGGAACGCATGGGGGGGGGAGCTGTTTCACTGAAACTGGCCTTTCTTGAAAAAAGAAACCATTCCTGATGATTGTCCAGATCATCGAAGTTAAAGCCAGCGGCTACTGAGCAGCAAAATCTTTCTCCTTCCCGGCACATCTCTTTCTGGTACGAAATCAAATGTAGCTCTTTTAAAAATATTTTAAAATGCCATTTTATTTGTCCAAGTGCTTTGGCACTTGCTATTCCTACATCCTTTCTTCCCTCCTCTATTCTTCTCGCTTTTTGTGCTAAAACATTCCATTTATTTAAACCAACCCAACTTGTTGGTGGGCTTTATTATTTATTATTTTTCCTAACTGTTAATCAGGATTTTATTTTGATTTTTCAAAATATTTTGATTTTGGGTAATTGGATAAGTTTTTTTGATTTTGGATATTTGCCACCCTACGCAGGAGAAAGAAAATTGTTGAATCATATCAGACTTACAATTCAACATGGCAGCCCCTGCTAAGATTGTCTAGTTTTGCAAGGCTGAAAGACATTGCAAGAAATGTCCCTTTCTGGGGACATAAAATTTAATAGAGCTAACAAAGGGATACAGAAATAATTAGCTCTTTGGAGAATGATTGGGGGAATTTTATATGCTGTCTTCAAGAAGAGGGAGAATTCGGCCATGTTATCCTCATCTCAGTATTTTGTAAGTGTTAACTATTTGCAATCTGTTCTGTACTTATAATTTAAATGATGATTTGTTACTTGTTCAAATTTTATTTTTGTCTCACTGGCACAATTTTGGGGTTCAGCAAGATAATTTGTGGTATTAGGTTGTTTTCTGATATTCTTCACGATTTATTAGGTGAAATCATGACTTGTTTTTTATTGGGGGAAATCTATAGATGTTTTTCGGGAACAAGGAAGGTGAGTGAATTTTTCAAAATACCCACTTTGCTTAATTTTCCCTTTCACAGTCAAGAACCTTTCTCCTGTTGCCGCTGATATAAACTTTGATGGACCACACTACAACAAACTATATGTCATTTGCCATGCAAAGTTGGAATGGAATTTAGTGGCTTTGATTTGTGTTGATAAATCTGGCTTCTTTATGTCAAGCTTAATTTAGGCCTCTGTTGTCCAAAACAACAGAATTTGTTTTTCTGAAAAAAAAAATCCCATCAATAAGCAATTGAATTTTTGTAAATAATGTGCTGTTAACAAAACTTTTTTTTTTACTAATAACAATTTCCCAGGACAATAAACAGGAAGATATCTTAGCTCTGCTTACTAAAAGCACGTGTTGAATGTAGAGCTTCAACAACTGCTTTTGCGAACTGTGAAGCATGGAATATTTCATTAATTCTTTCTAGATTCCCTGTTTCTCATTGCCATAGAGACAATAGTAATATTGAGGACAGACTTTGGTTCTAGTTTCCCTCACTCTTAGGAGGGCTTGCTTTAGTTGAAAAAAAAAATCCCTTGTTTGCAAATGTAGAACCTATCTTTTTTGTTCACAATTTTGCCGATAATCTATTCGCTAGAAAACCCATTGTCTCCTAGATGAAATCTTTATAACCCTAAATGTAGAGTATTTCTCAGTTCTTGATATTTTGTGAGCTTATCTTTCATTTGAGTAATTACTCTTTTCATTTCATATTACTGTGCATTTACTATAATCCACCATTTTGTATCACGCTTTCCTTGTCCTTCTCATTTCTTCAGTGGTAGCCGGAACTAGTTCTTATTTTTTTAATTATTTTTTTTATGTTCTTTGTGGTAACTTATGCTAGAGGATACCCACTTTTTCTTATGCCATGCTTGAGCATTTATAAAAGTCTGCCTATCCTAATATAAATTTCAACATTTTGTTACCAACAAGTAGGCGTGAAGTAAAATGTGATATTTCAAATAATGTCTTGATGCCACTGTTGACTTCCCTCATTACACACATACCTACCCCTGTGCTGTATTACTCAGACTTTCTTTAAGGCCCAAATCAGATTTAAATGAAAGTGTTAAAATTCTGCTGAGATCACTATTAGGAAATTTGTGTGGATACACAGAAAATTGCACGATGGATTTTACAGAAAAATTAATATATCCAGCAAGAAGCAAGGGCAACAGTTCAAATGTGCAGAATTTTTTTAAAAAAAATTCAATTTAAACTTCTGTACACCATGAATCCATGCTTTTTCTATTACTATCCACTGAATGTATTCAGTAATACTTATATACACTCCTGCAATAATCTCTTCATCTTTGGGGGAATATGTATTCATTACTCAAGAAAATTCAGAGATGGTATTTTACTATTAATATTTAAGAAAACAGCCAAAAATCTTATTTATCAAGTTGCCTGAGAAATGTGAGGAAGACTGTCAGAAAGAACAAGGTGGTGGCAGGGATGGGCTACCAATCCCATTTTGAATTAGGCCAAGCTCTGCAAGTATTCAACAAAGGTTCAGAATAAAGGGAGATACTTTTAACAAGAAACACTTTTATTTTGAGTGCTTTTCTTCACATTTTTGCACTATTCCTGATAGTCAGCTATAGACATGTGGTTTATTTGCTAGCTTTAACAGCATAATTGCTGTCAATTTGACATAACTTGCCATTTAAAATTTAAAAAGGGGGTCTTCATTGATGAAGCAGAAATCTGGTTTCCTACTCTTTTCAAATATATTAGTGTAATTTAGAATATGGTAGTTTTCCTCCTATAGCTCTTTCTCATGGAAAGTTCTTCCTTGTCATTTTCTTCATTTGTGAATGCACCCAATTATTTAAAAATTTTCATCAGTATATTTTTCTGGTTTATTTCCTTTTTTTTTGTACTTTTAGCTAAATAAGTTATTTAGCCTTTGATCCTCTGTCACTTTTAACCTTTTTTTTCTTTTGAAGTACTTACTATTCCTTTTGTAAATAGAGTTTCATGGAAGAAAGAATTTTATGGGAGGAGGAAATAATATTTGGATTTATACTTTCAGAAGCACATCATTGGAACAATTTCAATAGCGCAATTCCGCTATTGAAGATCTGCCATTGTAAAAATAGTTACAAGAACCAGAATATTAGAGACATGTAATTTCTAGACTAGGAAATTATTTCTAAATTAAACACTATATGGATGAGAGGGGAATGATGGAAATCATAGCATTACACAATACTCCCATTTCTTTTCATTGGTGTATGCAAGTACCCATCTGTTTAAGCAACCCTCAACATAATTTGTCTAGCTACCAAATCTGGTCTCAAAACTAGCTTATTTGATATTAATGGCTTAATATCAAATGAGCTAACTTAGTTGAAGAATACAGTACTAGTATAGTGTTTCATAAAATATGCTGTAGCAATTTAATAATGATGAAATTCGTATTCTTTTTGTCCCATTGAGTTAGCATTAAAAATTTTCAAGCGGTAGGATTCTTGATGCAAACTTATTCAGAATTTATTCAGACTTTCAGCATGAATTTCGAGAACTTTCCCCAACTTTGGTTCCTCCGTATAAATTGGAACACAATTCTTTTTACTACCTATCAAAGGTTGGATATAATATTTACTACCATTGTGTAAAGTACAGGTTTGTGAGTATATTTCTGTTGACTAGATTATGTATCCATCTTTGTCTATGAGAAATTCAACATTCCTTATTTTTTTCCCTCCATTTCTTTCCAAATCTCATTTGAATTTAAAGCATGTCTGTCAAATTCAGTGAATTTTGGTTGCTTATTTAAAATTAAACTTTACAGTGTTTTTAAAGAATCCAACCTAATTTTGGCTTTTCTGTTTCTCTGGAAATAGCTTAGGTATCCTCTTGCTATATTATTGAAATGTCATGATTTTTGTTCAGATCTTATAAAATATTAACAAAATGTCATGAGATTCAACAGTCTTATTAAATTTGATGACTTTTGAGAAGTATCATGTAGAAATGCAGATATATCATTTTGTAACTTTCACTTTATGGGGATTAGGGACACTTCTAGAGACTCTGTGAATTCAGTGAGGTGTATGTGTATTGATATTCAGAGTAAAATGATAAGCTGTGTAATTACTTTATCTCTTTAAAAAAGCAGAGTAGGTAAACAGTGGTTTTGTTGCCTGACAACCAGATTTTGGTTACTAGTTTTAAGTAGACATCTCCTTTTTCTTTTTCTCTTTTAATCATTCATTCACTCAATGGATAGCACCAAAATGTGTAACTTGGTCATAAGTGCAGCCCTACCCTAAAAGTAATGATTTTAACCTAAAGGGGAACTCAAACATTCACTTTAATGATCATTTTTGATTTGCTTAATCATTGATGTGAGAAAAATAGGTACACTGTGCTTTCTTTGGATCAACAAATTATAAGTATGAGAATCACAAAGTGAGCCATGAATATTTTTATTCTGACATGTTAAGTTCAAAGTGCATACACCACAGAGTGAACAATTCAAACATTTACATTAAAATGTTTAACATAACAAATAAAAAATGGTTTTCTCATGAACCCTTCCAGTATTCATGAATATACATTTAAAAAAGACAGGGGGAATAATGCCTTAATTGCACATTTATGGCCACATTTGACTTTTTGATTTTCCATCAACAGATTCCCTTTCATTCTTACTTATTTTACCTTATTTTTTCAGACATTTTTAATTATCCCTCTGCTGCCCAGTGAATGAAAATACAATGAAATCTTAATTTACCTTTCTTTACATTTAAAGCAACAAATGTCCATGGTGATTTAGATCCATTATGTAATATCATTTGCATCAATTTGGACAATTTGCATTGAACAATTGATAAAAACTGTTGCAAGTGACAGATTTGTATCATTTCTGCAATGATGTCATCATGGAAATTATATTTATTCAGTTTATATGCACTTTCATATTTAATAGACATATGTTTTGTAAATAAATAAACAATTGCAAGATTTATGTACTTCTCTATGAATTCATTAAAATGAAGTTTAAATATATGCATTTTTTTCACTTTATAGAACTATAAAGAAACTTTTTGTAATAGTTAGGGAATCATAGGTATATGATTCATAAGTATCCTTACCAATACCTAGCCACTCTTCTCTTGTTAATGAATTTTATCTATGAACCATACTGTAAATTCTCAGGAAACATACTAGAACTCTCCAGATATTGATAAATGATCATTTCCAGCATCCTTTGCCATTGGCCAAGTTGATTATACAGCTAGAATGTGTAGTTCAACATTCTATGGATGGTCACAGGTTCTTTGCCACTATTAAAGTTCTTCCATCAGTCATTTGAACCAGAGTAAAAGGAGATTATCCATTAAACTCTTCTATGCAGCAGCAGGGACAATTGCCAGTACACAAGAAACATAGTTGTGTTGGGGAGTGAACAAGTCCTGACAGGATTAAGGCATTATTTGTACACAATTAATATGTTCAATATGATTGAGGGTATAACCAGATCTTGCTTTTTATTTGTATTGATGATTGCCAGTACCTGTTTCCTAGAAGGACATATAATTATGAATTCAAGGAATCCATATTAAAAGCAGTGCTATCAGTGGGCTAGCATCAACAATTGTTTTAATCGCATATTTCTCATAACCTGGGGACCTAGTGGGAGAGTATCACATTGGAGGTGACTACTATATTATATACCACTCCCCTCCACCCCTGCATTCCCTGCTTGCCCTCCGCCCATCTTTTAATCTTATATTACTGTATTTTCCTTGTTTATTTCCTTGTTTATTTTATTATTCATTATTTTGGTGTTGTTATTGTTTACATTTTTCATTTCTCTGTTTTTTTCTGTTGCAAGTTGCCTAGAGTAGCTCAACAGTGAGAGAGGTGGCAAATAAATTTAACAAATAAACAAACAATTTTTAATGCATAGAATTTGAAATGCTTTCTTAACAAGCTGTTTATATTAAAGTATATTTTAATTCTTGTATTCTAAACAGATTGCAGTTAGTTGATCACCTCCACATTTATCTTATCATTGTGATGAGGCATAAGATAATACATTACATTGATTTGATTTCTATTACTGGATGTCAATATTTATACTAGATTCCAATTTGCTTAGGCTAAGAATAGTTCATATAGAATTTTGTTTAATTGATTTTTTAAAAAAATTGTTTAGGAAACCTTTGATAATGCAACAGGATTCTCTTCCTCACTCCTTCCTACTGTATCAGCTGTTTGTGCTCAAAATCTGTTCTGACAGATTGGAAAACTCTTCAGTCTGTGGAAACATCTACAGTAGCTTAATTGTGCAATCAAAGTGTACCTGCTTCATTTGTTTATTTATTTGTCAAATTTAATATTTTCATTTTACTTATGTGCCATGCCATGCCATTATTTTCTCTTTTTCCCTCTGTGGCACGATCTGATAATGCACCGACTATGAATGCTGAATTGCTAAATGCTATAAGACACCATACACTGTTGTAAAGTTATAGTAATTAGGATTGGGCATGCTTCAAAAAATATTCAGAAGAGGAGCTTCAGACCTCACACAAGTGTGAGCCCAGTACTTCTCCTATTCATTAAAGGAGCCTAGATTTTTCAGCCACTATTTTAAGGGGGTTGCTTAATTTAAATAACTGTATTCTTAAAGCAATGATATATTTTGCTTTCAGGCTCAGTTCCATTACTGAATAACAGCATGATGGTACATTCAAGCAAGTCCTAAACACTTCTAAGTCATTCTGGAAGCATACATGCCCTTAATAAGAAATAATTATAAAATCCTCCATTAAAAACTTTATTCATTATGGGAGAAAGTAGTTTGTGGTTTCTCCTTTTTATACATGAACTTCCTCTTTATGTTGGAGATAGATACATGATAGACAGAGATACAGTTTTTGAGTACTCTGATGTCTGGATTTACAAATTTATCCAAAGAATAAATAATAATAAGTCATTTCTTTAAACCAGTTCTTCTACTTTCACAAAGTATAGGCTTTTCTATAGGAGAAGTTGGACTTTCAGCTACATTTCCCACTATATCTATTCATTATACAGTCTTGGTAACTTTTAAAGCAACATTTCCAAAATTGATATCCTCCACATGACTTAACATTAAAAATCCTGACATTCCAAGCCAGCCAATAATGTTGGCTTGGGAATTCAGGCAGTCCCAACAAATCTAAAGTTTATCAAATTGAGAAAGGATCTATGAAAGATGTTATGGAATCTATAGTGCAACCTAATTGGATTCATGATTACTGTCTCTAAATCTAGTGTAGCCATTGGAATAAGATATGATATTCATTTCAGATTTTTTAAAGATATATAGCACTTCTAAAACTTGCAAAGATAGCATAGACATATATTCTCTATTTGTGAAAACTCATGTTCTACTACAACAGTCTAAGACCAGTTCCATATGTGCATTGGGTAGCAAAGCAAAGTCTAAATCTCAAAACATAAATGTATTATTTAGGTGACTTGATTCCTAGTTTGGGGCTGGGAACATGCCACTTTCCTGTTGTCAATAATTCATGACAATCCACATCTTCCAGCCCTACATTCTCTCCCAGCCAGGCTGGATGTTTCTTGGTCTTTGTTCTTTCTTTCTCTCAAATGCAAGGATAAGGAACAACACTGCCAAAAATGCAATCTCTCCCATTCTTCATTGGTCAGGTGATGGGAGTGCAAGTCATCTATACAATAGCTACAGCTGGAGTGCTAGCCAGAGAGCTCTTGAGGAGTGGCAATAGTGCTCTCAATCAGCTTTCCCTAAGTTTTATGTAGCCCATATACATATCAATGGGTACAATCAGAAAGAGTGCTCTTAATAGGATGTTTCAAATAACCTTTTACATTGGAAAGAATAGGAAGGAGTTAATTTTACAGTGATCTAAGGAATCTTCTTTACTTTCCTTTTGAAAAGAATGGTATTAGGAATATTGTGATCTCAGAACCAGAGCAACTATTCTACTTATAATTCACAAGCTTCACAAATAGCTTTCTACAGATAATACCACTGAACATTTAATTCACTGCCCACAGCTCATTGGCTTGGCTTATGCAGCATAAAAAGGACTCCTCTGCATGTTCTGCTAATCTGTGGTGCAAAGATTCTTCATTGTTTTTCAGGACATGTCCTCATCACTTACCCTCCATCTCAGTAGCAGCCTGAAAATTGGTATAAGATATTCTAGCATGAAAGTAGTATTTTACCTCTAATGTCCACATGAGATGCAGAAGGCATCTCATGTGGACATTCTAGGATGAATGGAATATGATCCTTGTATCGGTGATAGCTAGATTCCAGTTGGCATAAAAGATCTGAATGAAACTTGTCTGGCTTCTGGGCTCTGTGCCTCTAACGCTATTTGTTCTGTGGTTGAAAGAGATTGTTAGATTACCATCCAGTTGGCATGTTCTGAAATGAGACATTTTAGCTGAGTTCACAATATTGTAAAGTACTACTACAGTAAGATCCATATAAAAGGTCAGTTGAATTCAACTTGGGAAGTGTGCTTTAAATTTCTTTATTTCTTTTTTGTGCTGTGAAGAAAATCTAGTTGCCTTCAATTATTAGGATGCTAAATTTTTATAATGTGATCTGCTAATTATGCCTATTGATCAGAAGCAGAATTTAGTAACCCTCTTTGATAATTGAAAGAAGCTGTTTGAATAGCAGCAATGCTTGTAACATTAGGTCATTGACCTATATTGCACTAAGCAAGATATGGGGCACTTCTAGACAAAGGTACAGTCCCAGTTTTGGAATAAAATTATCTTCATAGCAATCCAATTATAGTTTGACTGGAGGCTAGCCATTACAAGAAATGTCAATATATCTTTGTTGTTTTTTTCAATAGGAAATGGCTATAAAGGCAGCAAAAATAGGGACACCTGTAATATTCATAAAATAGCCTGCAGAATAGAGGAAAGCATATCTAAAGGTACTGGGTCATGAATGTAGAGGAGGCATTTAGTGAAGATCCAGCTATTTCTCTTGCTTTCCCCCTTTTGATTATCTTGGCTTTTATTCTCTTCTCAATGGCGAAGAAAAACAAGATAAAAGGGTAGCCCATCCCTCTGGGAGGGATCTAGATTCATCTCCCATTCTAGATCAGAAAGCCAAAACACCACTGATCAACTCCAAATATAAAATGGATGCTGAAGGGCTGAGGATGGGGTCAGCTAGAAGTAAGCTCCTGCAGCAGCCATTTTCTTTGTCTCTGGCATGCTGTCAAAATGTCAAATGTTCCCATTGGCTCAAAAAGGTAGCACTTAAGATCTGGCACACACATTAGAATTATGAGTAATTACACTCAGCTATTAATCACTGTTCCAGTATAGAAAGCAGACATGTATGAAAGACTCCTCTGATCTTACCTTTAACACAAAAAACAGCTGGCTTTCTCTTTGTAAGCAAGTTGTAGAAGAAGCCTTCTAGAACTTATAGTCTCCATAATTGCTTTAAAATATTGAAATATTACTACAGCTTCCTACTAAGGCAAGGTCAATAATGTTTGACATGACCAGGTGGTTTCCATTACTCCTGCCTTTTCCCATTGGGAAATTTTCCAGTTTATGTGTTTATGAGCTGAGTCATGCTTCTACTTTGTGCCAGCAAGCAGTTCTAGAAAAGATGCATTTCTCCTTTACATCAGCCAAATAAAAGCATGAAACCTCAGAATTTGATCTTTCTCAAGCTTAACTCTTTGGTCCTGATTGCACAGAGGCAAGAGGTTTTCTGGAACATTGATTATTCTTTTCTAACCAACATTTTCCAAGGTTCCCCCACCTCTCTTGCTTATTTCCTGCTTCCCTTTTTCAAGGCTGCTGCCTGGTTAGAAGATGGAAACAAAGAAGCTGGGATGTAACTATCCAGCCATATTTGAACCTAACCCTTTTGACTCTGTATGCACCATCCCCAACGAAACAGAGAAAGTCAGGCCAGAATAAAACCTGAGCTGGAGCCAAAAGCCTGGGTGTCATGCTGACATTATTGGGCATTGCAAATAGACTGGGATGCCAAACTGAGTAATTACTGTATGTTATCATTGGAGCATTTCTTGATGCAGTACAGCCAGGATTGTGGGACTGGGCCTCAAATCAGTTGGAAAGATTGCTCATAGCATCAAAGGAAATAGTCTTACTGTCCATTTCCTGGATGTCTGACATCAGTTATTATTTGATTAAATGGCAGAACTGTAAATAATTTTATATCATTGTCCAATGTGATTATGATAAGACATGATGTAGGGCAGAGCTTAAACCAGTGTTTTAAAAACTTGGCAACTTTAACATGTATAGACTTTAACTAACTAGGGAATTCTGTGGGTTATTTCTTTTATTTTTTTAACATCTATCGTTGCATGCTTTTTTTCTTCAAAGGTGTTCACCTCATGATAAATTACATGTTTAAGAGAAGCACTGTTGTGACTGATTGGATAACACTGTTACAAAGTTGCTTGTAATGAGTATAGAGTTAGCATTGCAAGATAATTGCCCTTATATCCCTGTCATTTAATAGCTATAGGAGACACCACATGGATAAACCATATCATTCAGCAGAAAAGATTTGGATATGCAGTTGTATCAGTTACTCCAAGAAATATATTTCCATTCAATAGCATAAAAAAGGGAAGAAAACAATCTTCACTCTTTCTGAGCACATATTGGAAAGACAGTAAACCACCATTAGCAATGGTAAAGGTGTCTGGGTCTATATACCTATAAATGCACTTTTTTTCCTCTGAATCACTAAAAATATGGCATTTTTATGCCATATTTTATAAATAATAGGAATATAAAATATAACTATTTTTTCCAACCAAAATTTTATATCTAGAGAAATAATTGTACACAGTAGATAGGAATTGGAATTTGGAAAACAAGAAACAAGTGATTTTCTAGAATAAAAGAATTATGTGCTGCAGATAAGAGTGTATTTAACAGGAAATACTGTTGCTCCAAGCTATTCATTTTCAGATGAATAAATTCTGTACCAAGTATAGTTCTTAAGAGTTATTGTTTGAATCATTTTTTTTCTTACTGTACTGATCTCTGTTGGATAGTTTAAACAGCAAAATGTTTCATCATGTATATAGTGTAAGACTTTAGTGTACTGAAGCTTTATAGGTATCATGACCAGCTTTTCTGTAAGATATTTTAGTCGGTAAAATAAATATTTTGCTGGCATAGAAGACACTAATTTGCAATTACAATTTGTGTTATGATTACATTTAGAAATAGTTTATACATAATTATTGGATAATTAGTAAATCAAAAAGATGATACAGGAACATGAAAGTTATATGTGTGTATTTGTAATTATAATGGAAGTTGTTGAAGGTTTCAGTATAGTCAAGCTATACTTATCTCATCCTTATTATTCAGAGAATAAGCCTCAGTGAACTAATCTGAGTAGCTGTATACAGTTTTACACCATCAGTCAGTAAATTGAAACAACTCATTTATCACTTACTAGAGCTGTTGCTCACAGTTTTAAATCAATAGTATAAGAGATATCAAATCTCTGAATATTCAATTGGGCTGGTTAAAAAGGTAGGTCTTTTTCCCCAAACGGTGTAACAACTGTTATAGGCCAGCTAAGGGCCTTTCTACATCCACTTCATGTCCAGTACAGTAGTCACTTGTTGCAGACTTCCAGACAGTCTTATCTCTAAGAAAGGGTTACTTTGCAGAGACGCTGCGTTTTCCCAGCCTGCCAAATTTTGTTGCTGAGAAAATGCAATTAATTCCCACAAGGATGCATTCATTTCTCTTACAATTGCCATGTGGAATGTGATCACAGAAATCACCATAAACTGCATGAGATTATTGTAATTTTCAGACTAGTTCCATTTAGATTCTCCTTCATATATGAGATCCAACAGTTTTAAAAGAATGAGTGAGAGATTCTGGCAAGATGGGTGAAGAGTCATATTCAGTCAAGGAAGTTAAATACACCTATTTTAAAAAACAGAGGAATTATTTATTTTCTTTTCAACCATTTCACAACAGTGAAAAAGTCATAACTAGAATATGCTCTGATACTAAACTAAATTTCACCAGATATGCCCCCAGAAGAGATAAAAAAGGCAAGATGGCAGTCATAATCATGTGCCTAAAGCTCCACCCCCTTTTTACATCCAAATATGTAAAAAAGGGAGTCTCTTAATTGTGACCACAACCTTTCCCTTTTTGACTTTCCCTTTTGTAGATGCCTCCATCTTTCTCTCAGGTTCACATGCTAAATCAAGGGGAGAAAAATGAAAATTACCTTTCCTCTTTGAAATGCAACCACAATGGCATTGCCTTTGTGTTTGTTTTTCATCAGGTATCCGGGTGCTGCCTTTCTGCCTGTTCCAGAGATATGATGACTGGATATTTTTATATAGGTGCATGTTATGAATCACAATGTGATTTTAACAGAATGATTGTTAGCTGCTTAGACAGAGAGCAGGAAGTGGATATAAACAATAAAGTTTGGGAGTCCAAGTAGTATTTCTATAATTTCACTTCTCACTCTTGAGAGCAACCTCTAAAAATAATAATTCCATTCCTTCAAAAGAATACACACAAAAGAAAGCATTTGATTATTGTTATTGCTGCAGGTTTAAAAAATAGTTTTGAAGCAGTATAATCGAACAAATATTCAGCATGCAGCAAGTCTATGCTGTTTCTGAAAGTCTGAGACTTTTCGAAACGCTTCTGCTGCTGCTCTTGCTGCTTTCTTTGGAAAAGATTACCTGAACCGAACATCCAATTTCTGCACCATTTCTATCAAAAATCTAGATGACAAAATGGCTGACTGTCAGCCATTTTGTAAGAATGCAGGCAGCGAAATTAATCCTGGGCTTTTGTTTCAGGTTAATTGTTTCCAAGTTTGGCTATCACACCAAAGGACTGAAAAGATTTTAAGAGAGACTGGCACCACTTTTCTATCTGGGAACTGCCTCCAATAATTTTGGCAGTCCTGCTCTTGACTGTGCTTGTACAAAAGCTGAAAGCACCATCTACTTATAAAGCAGCTATTTTGTTTCTTGTTTTTATAATCTGCGAGACTCTTTTGATAAGACAGAGCAGCACCTGAAGCTATAAATGCTTCTGTAAAAATATTTGGGTTTTGAGGCAAGCTTAGCATTTGCAATTGCTTGTTTGTTTGCATACAAAATGCTGTTTTGGCCACATTTGGAATGTGTTGGCTTTGCCAGTGCTAGAATTTTAAGACAGCCAGCGATGTCATGGATAGTTGCACTTTGATATACTGTAAAGCCACAGGAAAACACACCTGTGACATCTCTTTTCCTAGAAATGTGCATGAAATAAGGATTTAGAACACTTGATGCTTGCCACAAGGGGGAATTTTTTTATTATTATTATTACTTACTTACGATGACTTGGGAACCTTCCAGTCATTAAAAACTGTAAGTGTTCGCTCTCCACAATATATCATAGCATTTGCACTGTTTACTGTGACCAAATAAACTAAGTCTCAGTTCCGTATTTTTCATCATCACTCGTTCTGAAGATGTGAATAGATCTTTCATCTAAAATTTATGTAAAAACATTGCTGCTTCCTTTTGTGAAGTTTCAGGCTGTGTGGTGACATAACTATCTTTTTAGGGGGTTAAAGTTTGCCAAGTAAATGTATTATTTGAAGAGGGGGGTGAGGATTAAAGATCTACTTTCGTGTTAGATATATGTCATTTTCCTCTGCTTTAATTAGATACTTATATTTGTTTGTGGAAGCCCTTCCCCTTGCAATCAGTACCTCCCCCTCACCAGCAACTAAACAATCAAAAAGAATAATTTAAAAAGAACACTAAGGGACCTACTTTTGTTTCTTGTTTGAGGACAATAAAACAAAACAAATAGCTTTTTCTGTAGCCTCTAAGCTAGACACGTTTTTCTGCTCAGTTACACCCACTGAGAACATTTTATGTTCCAATATTCCATAACTGTTGATAATCTTTAATTGCTTGTTTAAATTAAATCTATAAAGCAAGCTCTTCTAGCCATCAATGAAATGTTGGGTACAGTTTAAAATGAGTGAACAAGCTTTTGATTTCTACTGCTGTGTCCAAGGAATGTGAATGCAGAGGAACAGAACTATTTTATTTAACCTTTGCAAACCTTCCTGTTCCCCTATTTCATGTTGAGTTATTTATACTGCATATATATGTCTTGTGAAGTAATGGGAGCTCCATTATTATGAAAGAACTAGTTGTGAAATTTAATCTATACCCATTGGTGGGATTCAGCCAGTTTGCACCACTTCAGCAGAACTGGTAGCTAATTTTTTTGTTGCCCAGGCCCAGAATGGACTTCCAGAAGCGGCATCCATGTTCACATATTTGAATCCCACCACTATCTATACCACTGAAAAATGGGATTTGATAACTGCTCCTCTGTGACTTCCGTGTTCTCTTAGGTGTTCTGCTCTCAACAGCAGCTATTTTCCATTGTGCTTACACATTCTCTATTGAAGCAGGGGCCTGATCACATGTTGACCCTTATTGTTATAATAAAAATAGAAACAGGGTTTCCTGATTCAAATTAGGAGTATTGTAAGTCACTGTGGTGCTTTAATTCCACATCTGCTACTTATTATATCCAGCACTGCCCATGTGAACTGTGGAGTTTTGTGTGTGTGTGTGTGTGTGTGTATTTAGTAATCTCTCACCTGAAAATAATGGAATTAGAATGGGTAACTTGTTGCTAACCTAGGTAAATATTGCTAATATTTAAAATCAAGGTGGAGTATGACCTTTAAAATGAAAATGTGTGCATCAAATGGCAGATGCGAAAGAGCACTTATGATGCCATTACTGAAAGCAGACTTACATTGAAACTGGATTATGAAACTCTTGTTGACTCTCATATGGTACACATTTTTTCCATCAATACAATACTTTGAACTTCTTTATTTGTGCTTTCCTGCACCATCAGAAAATATAGGAGCACGGCACTTACCCTTCTTTTATTTTCTTTGGAATGACATCACTGAGAACTTCAAATATTTAGAAATCTGAATTTTTGTACAGATATAAGTGCTCATCACGGAGACAAATAATAGAAATATTCTTCCAAAACAGTTTTGCTTCCCCACATCAGATCTCCAATTAGGCACTACTTAAATCCTGTTAGCTTATACTGCTCCAAAATTTTGACTTGACCTTATCATAGAATTAATGCAGAGGTCTGTTGTACTATATTCTTTTAAATCTAAAAAAAATCTTTCTGTTGGTGAGGGGTGTGTGTTGTATACTTCGTTCGTGTGCGAATGATGAAGACACATGGCGATGCTGAACAAACACTTTATTCTCCTTCTACAACAACCAAGCGAAAGCAAAAGGCTCGCAGGCCTTTTTATATGGCCAGAAACCCAGACAGTGACAACCAATAGGAACAAAGCGTTTTCGCGTATGCGCACAGGCCGGCGCCGCTCTGTCTGGTCCCGGGCAGCTTTTGGAATGCCCGGGACCAATGCAACGTCCCGAGCCTGCTTTTGCAGGCTCAGGACACAACAGTGTGTGTGTGTGTGTGTGTGTGTGCATAGACAGATTATATGATAGGAAATTATATACATACATACAGTGTGTGTGTGTGTGTGTGTGTGTGTGTGTGTGTGTGGAGAGAGAGAGAGACAGACAGACAGACAAACACAGACACACAGACACACATATATGTATATATTTTTGTTGGGAAGCACTCTTTAACAGTTTTTATTGAGAAACATTAACATTCACATTCTAAACATTCATTTGACAAATTCTGTCCACCTCTTCTCTTCCAACAAGTAGATGTTCTTCAGATGTTTTAGACCTCTTATAAGCTTCAAGTAGAATAGTAGCATTAAAATTTTAGCTAAAGGGTAAGTTAAGAGCCCAATTCTACAATTTTTAAAAAATGCATGGAGTAAGTTAGTTTTTCTGATCAGGTTTGATGCAAATTCTGACATAAGGTTAAGTGTTTTCTATTGATTGATATGGGTTATCCACAGATACTTACAACATTTATTCCATGTTCCATACATAGATTTATATTCTGCATTTCTTCCAAAAGCTCATGATAGCTGGGGAATCTTGCAGCATTTTTCTGTGAAGTAGGTTAGCTGAGGAAAAAGTCACATGGTGAGTTTTTATGGCTGAGGCTGGATTTGAACTTGGTTCTTCCAAGCTCCAATATTACACTACACAAATATACTTTTTAATGGAATGGGATAATCTTTGCCAGGATAATAAATGATTCCAACTTCAGAGAAATAAGTGCAAAGATTTTGGAGCTAGGCTTGTTAAATCACAGAGAAGAACAGAAAGGAAAAAGAAAGTGTTTATAATGTTATGGTTTGGCCAGATCTAAATTGTACTCTAACATACTTGCCCAGTTTGTGAGGATTTTGTGAAAAAGGATTGTGTAGTAAAAATGAGTATGTAGATCATCTAGGTAAACAAATTTTAAAGAAATTCAGTCTGGTAAGAACCCTTCAGAATTGCTTCAGATTATGAAAAGGGACTTAGAGCTCAACTTTTAAAAATATACATAATGAATTGTATATATAATTAAATATACATACATATATACCTGCAAACAAAAAGTTATAGGCTTGGTTCATGCCTGTAACGGTGGGGGGGGATGTTTATAGAATCAGATGACATTTGCAGGCACAGGACAGTATCAATATTTCCCTCCTAGATACTGTTGATGAAATCTGAATATGTAATAAAATACACAGTCAACTAGACTGAAATACCACTATCTGATTCTGACATGATTGTTTGAAAGATTTATGTTGTTTTAAAAATTTGTGCTACAGCTTTTGATTGCTATAAAAATTGTATCTGATTAGATAAAGTTGTCTAGAAAAATAGAAAAAAGTTATGTATAATTTTTAAAAACCTATATGGAGGTTGTGTTACATCTTTTAAAAAACTTGGTATACAGATTGTATACAGCTTCAAATTTTTAGAATGCTTTTATGATTTTAATTAGATAAAATAAGAGCCTCAGCTGAAAGCCCTGACTGTGAAGTTTGGTTTTCTTTGGGGTTTGAAGGGTAGTCTTTTTTTTCAACTTCCTACTGAAAACTGTCAGGAAGTTGCTACTTTTCAACGGTTTATCAGTGAACCTAGGAACACAAGTTTGATTAAGCTGTAATAACAATACTTTTAAAAAGAAATCTGGAGGCAAGTGCCAAATGCCTGTAGTGAATCACTGCTTCATGGCCGTAGAAACTAACTTTAGTCCTGGTGGCACACTGATTAAAGTGCAGTATTGCAGGCAAACTCTGCCCACAGCCAGAAATTCGATCCTGAATGGCTCAAGGTTGATTCAGCCTTCCATCTTTCTGAGGTTGGTAAAATGAGGACCCAGATTGTTAGGGGCAATATGTTGACTCTGTAAACCACTTAGAGAGAGCTGTAAGCATTATGGAGCGGTATGTATTAGCAACAAGTGCTATTCCTATTTAAATGTGCTCATCAGAAATCATTCTCTATCTCCCACTCTCTCGTTAGGATTGTTTTACTATTTTGTTTTGACATTTTGAGCTGCAATAGGAATCCACTTGAATGAAAGTATTTTCATAAAAAAAAATAAGCAAAGATGAGAGTGAGAGTGGACAAATACAATTTTTAATTCCTCTCAGTTTCTTATGAGTCCAATTTTAAATTTATTCCATCCTGGCTGTCACATTGTAGGAACTTTTAACAAACAATATAAATATTTGTTCTCATTTTTTTCCCATATGTTTCTAAAGTGTTCATTATTTTAGAAAGGAGAAAAATTATCTTCAGTTCTCCAATAAACTCCATAAACTCACTAAACAAATCATTCTTGCATATAATAATAATACATTTTTAACTAATTTATGTGTTTCTGTTAACTGTTTGCCCAATATACAGAAAGAGAGAGAGAATGGATTCTACTGGATGCAGAAATGGTGGCAGAAGGTAAGCCAATAAAGTTGCTTTCCCTCTAGTTCTACTCCTTCCCCCACTTCAAAGGTTGTTCTTAAAGAGTAAGACCCCATGCACTCTTCTGAGGTAAGACGGCATCTTTACCACAGCTAGTATTTGGATCTAGACCTGAGAATGCTCTCTAATCTATACACTATATTACATTTACTATTAATTTTATTTATGTGTCCCATGTAATGGCAATTATACGGTAGGTACTGTTGCAGATGAGATAATGGACTTTGTAATCATCTAAAATCTGTATATTATTCAAACTAATTTATAATTCAGCTTTTAAAAATGGATAATCTAAACTATTAAACATAATATATTGAGAAATTATTCATTTTTTTCCTCCCTTAACAGATAACTTAAGTAAGGCAGATGAAGGGGAGGGGGGCAAATAAGGAATTGTAGAGAGAAGATTATGCTCACTAGATACTTTGTGCAATGTAGCTTTTAGCTACTTGTCTTCCATGTGTGAACTGACTGGAATGGAAGCCAGCTTAAGAAGTTCTTATCTAAATCTCATCTCCTTCCTCCATATTAGCAACAATAACAGACAGATGTCCAACCTGGTCAGAATTACCAAAGTTCACAATTGGTGGATTCCCCTGCTTGGGGGAAAAGCAAGCATAAATTGCTTTCCTTTTTATGGCCCTTGCTTTTGAGTTCTTGTGGGGAAAAAAATAAGTTTTATAGTTTTTCCTGTCACTTAGACTAGAAGTGGAAAATTGCTGGAAGAAAGGAAGAAAGCAAGACAAGTCAGCATTTCATTACCCCACAGAAGAAAAACTACATTTCATTGTTCTACTACTTAATCTGAAAAACAAAAACAAAACAAAGTCTAATATCATGAAGTCCAACAGTACAGTATAAAATGACTGTTGGAGAACAAAGATTGAGGGGTACATTGCATACTAGCCATTTGTGTAAAATGGAATGAAGTGCAGAAGGTGGACAAAGCTACCTGACTACTTGCTTCCACCAGAAGAGGGCAAGATGAGTACTTTTTATGCAAATCAATAAAAGATCATCTTCCCAGCAGCCTAGGTGCGAGATGAGGAGGAAATGATCCATTCCTACCCTCTCAGAATCTGAATTCTGGTCTCCACTCTGTATATACTTTCATGTGAGAAAGAGGGAAATTAAACAATGAAAATTGTGGAACTGGAAAAAAATCATAGCGGGTCTCTTTTATCAAGTGCTTAACCGATTTCTTGTGGATGTCTTAAAAAAAAACAACGAAAACTTGCTTCAATACAACTTCAAAAGTCCAATGCTTTATATTTGCTGATATTTTCTCATTTTCTGTTTTTGTAGATTGCATTTGATCAGCCACCTTTATCTGAACCTCAAGACCATAAATGTTCTTCTTAGCCATCATTGAAGTTTGCCACTCCTAACCATCAAAACAATGCTGTCCTTGAGGCTGAGGTAGTAGATTGAATAGTTGTGGAGCCATCTTCTCCCTTTGAGCTAACTATACAATCTACTGTCTTTCCTAAGGAGACAGTCAAATCAACTGCTCCAATGAGATTACCTATTCCTACATGCAAATTTTTGTCATGAACAAGGACCATTTTGGGGCCCTTGGGTGTCAGGCATGCAGTTCTACAAATATGCAAATGTGTGAGTCCTTTGTGTTGCTTTGTGGAGGTGAGGTAGTAGGTTGTATAGTTTGTGGGAGGGATTATATCCCATTTCAGGTGATAACTATACAGTCTATTGCCTTCCTTAAGGAGCAGCAAATCTGCTTTAAGAGATGAATGATACAGCAATTATATGCCACACTGAGCAACCCAACAAAACCCTGGTTCCTTATTGATTCTGAGTTGGAGGAAAAGCTTCTACCTGTACTCTGGATTAAATACAACAATCATGCACTCCTTTTTCTTTGCTAGATTTCTTCATATGGTATGTTCCTTTCCTCTTTATCCACCTTAGATTTCTCTTTCTCTTCCTTCCAGCACACCCACATTACAACTCTGCCCCTTCTCCCACATAGGTGGAAAATCTAGTCATCAAAGATTCATGTTGAACACTTGATAGTCTAATGAAAAGCCTTCCTATATTTGATCTTATCTCTCATGGCAAAGATGATCTTATATACCTAGCTAGCCAATGCAATGATACTCATTCAAAAAGATATTAGCATGCTAAAATATATACTTGCTAATAGGAGTTTAGATACAATTTAGGCTGGGAACTAGCATATATCAGCTTTCCAAACACCACTCATGTGTCCAGGTGGCTGTGTGATCCCACAGTCTTTTTCTCTCTCTGAAAGATGTTAAAGAAGGTTGTTGTAATCTGTCCCTTATGCAAATGTAACATAATGCAAATATTTGCGTAAGTCTGCTTCCAAGTGTGAAATTGGGATAATGCTACTAGGAAGTGGCAGCACACAAGAAACGATTGCTTAGTTTATTTGGCTTGTTATCATTATTGCAAAAGCTTTTGTTGCTCATGTCATTGTAGATTTGCTGAAATCATATTCATTTCGCTTCTCCCTTCCCCCCTTCCTGCAATGGCAGGAGCAGCACAGCTGGTTTCTCTCATTATTGAGACATGTCTCCATGGAAGTCTGCCCCATTTGTTTCCTAGATTGGCATCCCCTGGATAGGACAGCCTATTTTCTTCTGGTCTGGCTGCCCAGACGTCCGATCTTTGGGGGGGTTTTTGGGGGGGGAGATTTGAAATGGTTGAATTTTGAGGGGTTGGGAAACACAGCTTTCTCATTGGTGGAAACTCTCACCAATGTCTGATCCTGGTCCTCCCCTTCCCTAGCACCAATAGGCCAGCTACTTCTCCATGACACTTCAATGCTCTCACACAGGGCTTCAGGGAAGTTTAGCAAGCACTTTTCTTATATTCACCACTATTGTGAAGAAGTGCTACAGCAGAACAAGGAGAGGGAGGGAGGCATCTTGGCTGGCAGCCATTTTTTGTGCTCATCAGAGGAAGGGGCTGCTGGTAACTCAAGCTGAGTTTTCAGGATAATTGTCTAAGAATGAGTGTGGGAGAAGACTGGATGGTACTTTTTGCTGTTGCTTTTTTAAAAAAGATTGGTGGTGTGAAAAAATCCTTATCTGCCAGAATTCCCTAAATGTTACATTATTTCAGGATATTTGTTGTGCATATATGTATTTAGCATATCATACATGGACTAGCAAAATATAATAACATTTCACCTAGACTAGTAAAACACAGTAAGATATAAATGTTAAAAAGATCTATGTTCAAATACTAATGTCTAGGCCAGGACTTTTCAACCTTTTCACCCATTGTATTCACTTTTAGGATATGGCAGTATCCGAGTACCACCAGTCACCTAGCAAGGTGTCAAAAACTTGATCCAAAAAAAAAGGATTTTGGTCACTTCACATGACCCTGGGACACTGTGACCATCATAAATATTAATCAGTTGCCAAGCATCTGAATATAAATCACAAGACCCTGGAGATGCTGCAACATTCCAGCTGATCGGTGCTTCTTCTGGGGCCTGGCGCTGATCCTGGCGCTTCCACTGAGCCCTGACAGCCCCGAAGAAGTGCTGATCCTGGCGCTTCCGCTGAGCCCTGACAGCCCTGCAGCTCCAGCTATCTCTCGCTCAGGCTTGTGCGGTGCTGCCACCAGTTCAGTTCATTCCCCTCCCCCGCTACCACTTTTCTAGGATGGTCGCGTACCACCTGCAAGGTGCCAATGTACCACAGGTGGTACCCGTACCACTGGTTGAAAAGCCCTGCCCTAAGGTACTTTGGATGGGGATTATAAAGGAGTAAGTTGTTTAAGTAGACATTGCAGCTGAAATTTTCAAAAACAATGTTCATGTAATCATGAAGAAATGTAATGCTTGAAATATTAAGGGAAAATAAAATAGCAATCCCCAAAATCAGCATTAACATAGCATTACTAGCCTAAATGAATGAATCCATCTATGTTAGAATTGAACACCCCTCTCTAAACAGAGGGGGAGGAATAAGACATCACCTATCTCCAGTTTACAACACAGCCCTTGCAGCAGTTCCAAGAAGATTCCATAGCCAATTGCACCCTGATTCAGGTGACCCTGAAGGCACAGATAACCCTCCAAGTGGCCTCAACAGCTCTCAGAGAGAGTTCTAGCGAAGAAATAGAATCCTTCCATCCCCCCCCCCACCATCCTATCAGAATCTATCCTTCCATCCCCCCCACCATCAAAATTGATGAAGCTTCTTAGATGAGAAGTGAAACATTTTCTTCTTCTTCCTCAAGGAAAAGACTGTCCAGTTGCCTTTTGAAGAAAAAACCCACCCTTGAGACAACTATGATCTGGATGACTAAGAATCTCCACAGATATGCTTCCCAGTTTATTTTTTCAGCTCAGTGGGGTTAATATCATTACATGTCTATATTTGTGGCAAGTTTAAATCTTTGGAAGATATCAGCCAATTCAGTGGGCAGTGTTACATATTGCTTCTGCTGCCTAATTCTTAAAATAGTCTGAAGCTGTCCTGTAATGATCTCCAGAATGCAGAAAGCAAAATTATAGCAGCTGAAGAAAGAAACTGAAAGGTAAATTTCCCCCAACCAAAGCAAGAACCGTCAAGTGCTGCCAATCTATGGTGCTTTGGGGCAAAAAAATAAATAAATCAGTTTATTATTATTTCAGATGCACCACAGTTGAATTATCAATTAATAGATGTGGTTCCTGGATGTAGCTGATGATAAAAGATTAGATGGTACTAGAGTTCTGAGCTACTGCAAAAATGTAGTATGGAAGCATATTTTTGCTTTTTCTAACTTTATCTATAACACAGTTTGTCTTGACCTTGCTCGTGGCTTCATCCCATTCGTCAGTTATGAATTAAGAAATTCAGCATTTCTAAGTGTTGAAGGTTAGGGATGAAAGATGACAGTGCCTATAACATACAAAGCAAGCACCGGGGAGGTTGACTATGCTTGTATTTGCCTTGATTCCAGGCAAATTTGAAATTCTGAAGCCTGCATAGGTGAAAAGAAAAAAAAGAAAGAAATCTCTTCAATGGAAAACAGAAAACAATTCCCAATGGAGTGTTTCCTTAGGCTGTAGAAGTGTGATAGAGTATTGTGATGAAATAACAATATCATTGCAAATTTTAAAATATAGTTGGCTTTTCCTCATTTGCTGATAGAGGCAGCTTTATATGAGGAGGCTTCTGTGCTGTAGAAACTGCCATTATGCTGGTAGAATAGAACATTTAAAATGCTTGAATATTATCTTCCATTTTAACCCTTTTATGCTTCATCACTTCATCCAGCTCTTTTCTTTCCAGAAAAAGTCCGTCAAGGAGGAAAACACACAATGCCTTTTAATCAATTGCACTAGCCATTTGTTGGATGGGGGGGGGGGGAAATCCCAAGAATCTTGGCTTACATGTCCTCCTGTAAAAACAGGATGCTTCAAGCTTGATGCTTGCCAAAGAAAATTTTAAAATGTGCTTACAAGGAGCACACATAGTTGAGCAAGTGACATGACTTGGCATGAATTCTAGGCGGACATCACTGTTAACACGCTTGCTCTTCTTTTACAGCTTTTATACTGTGTCTGCACTATCATGGTTTTATCATACTTAGTATGATTTATTAGTTTATAAAGATAAACTAGATTTTTCTGTCACTTTGAGTATTTCAATAAGTATTACTAGTGGGCAATTCATTTGAAGGGCTTAGGGATTTTCACATAATGGGGGGGGGTATACCATTACTCTGCACCATTCAACAATTTTTGCAGGAGTACCCATTAATGGCAATCTTATGTTTTTCTTACCAGAGTGGAGATATATTGACCAAAAAATTAGAATACCTGCAGTTTGCCTTTTGAATTATAGCAATTACTATCTTCCTCTTTCTACATCAATTCCCAATAAGTGACATCTCTTTTCCTTTTTACTCCTGTGCTGTTTCATCTTCAGACCTGTAAGATATAACATTGCAATAGAATTACATGCAGTAAGAATTCTGGGTACTAGGTTATTTGTTATAAGACAATTCAAAAATTGTATTTAAAAAAATACATTTTTTTAAAAAAAGAAATTGCATTTAGTTCCTTGCCAGGAGTAGTTCAAGAACATAACTCAGCATCTCAGAGTTTGTATAAATTTTTATTTAAGCAAAAGCAGATGTGGAACACTACTTTCATGTCCAATAGTCCTGCACAATTTTTGACAATGCTTAATGGTGAGCACAAAAGTGGAGGCAAAAATGAACTTTTACAATAGTGCTAGCATCACTTCTATGGAAGAAAGTTTTGGATTTTCACAACCACATCACTGAACCCAATTTGCCAATGATGGGGTTTTTTTTCCCTCTCACCTTTGTTCTGAAAGAAGAACAAAGCAAAGCAGCTCTCTTTTGCTCAATGAAAATACAGAAGCCACTGTTAGCAGAGAGGAATGAAACACCACGATTGCTTATCTTGGTTTTCTCTATTTTTGTAGGTGGATGTTGTTTTCTTTAGTTTTGTAGGTGGATATTGTTCAGTCTCACAATGCCATGGAACTATAGCAATTGTCCATAGTGCCAAAGATTGCCAGTTGCTACTTGCCCCTCTTCCCACCTTCAAAATGAATATCGTCATCCACGCAAATGGATTAGAAATTAGTTTTCCATTAGGTCATCTTGCTTTCCACATATGCAAAATGTTCTTCCTGCCCTGAACATGAACAATAAAAGGACAGAGATAAGGCATTTTACTAATCCCCAAAAGTTGAAAGTGTTGTATTTTGAAATTCCAGAAATTCCAGTAAATTATAAATATCTTTTTAAACATTCCATATATAATTTTATGAAACACCTATTTGCTTGCTTACATTAGCTGATTTCAACAAATTGACTGCTTCTCAATTAAAACTGAAATTAAAAGGACGATTTAAAGAGACCATAATAAAGCAACAATGAAGTCAATTAAATAACACTTGAGAACGGGGAAAAATAAACTCCCTACAAATGCAGTTTGATTTCTAGTGACCTCACAGTACATCTTTGTAGTATTGTTGGCCACAGTATGCAAGCAGCTTGCCACTGCCATCTTCCAAGATAGACTTCAGGTTTCCCCTCCAGTGTACAGTACTGTACAGCTAAATGAAGAACTGAAGATAATCAGAAATGTAAGCTTGAGAGAATAAAAAGCTTTCCACCTGATGCCTATAATTAATATAACTGCTAGATAAGCTTCCACAAAATGACACTGATTTCTCATACAGGAACATTTTCCTAAAAGCCTACAGCAGAGGAAAATTGGCTAACTGAACCCTGTAGATATTAAAAATTACAGACCAGTTAATGTTTGCTACTGCAAACAAACAAATTTGTCATATTCTCAGTATTCTTAAGCACTTTTGAGTTATATACAGTCTGGATTCATGTATTACAGTAAAGAATCCATCTACATTAACAAGCACCAGACATTAGACCGATGCTTGTTAACTTGCTAGTAACTTGTCTGCCATTAGGAAAAGTGAGTAGTTTGATGAATTTTCTCATATTCTAAAATCGTTTTAGTAATTAAAAGGGGAGTATGAAAAGCTCCCAAAAAAATCAGTCCAGACTGGAGGAATGGATGTTAGACTGATAAATGGGGCTTAATAGAAGTAAATATAAATTGAATTTAAAAATTATAATCTCACATGCACGCTAATAGAGTCTTGGCTGCCAGTAATTGACTAGCAAAAGGATCTTGGGTTTACACACAAATATATAACTCATTCAACTGAATGAGTGCTAGGACAACTATGTAGAACTATTTTCTGCAAATATCAAAAATTTAGAGAAAATATAAAGAAATTTAGCCATCACTTAACATAAATCTTAGGTGCAAATTCCAAACTACAATCAAAAGCCATAAACTCCCCACCGCCCACTAGATTTTTGAGGGATTCTCTGTTGCCACAATGTAATCAGATACTTATTAGAAACTAAAGTAAAGCTTAAGCTACCAGAATGAAAGGAAACTGCTATCTGAATTAGAATGTTGAATCTGTTGAATAATAAAGATAAATTCAATTCAATGAAACAAATACTACACAAATACCAATATTAGAAACTGATGTCTAAAAGAAAGTAAATATATATTTAACACAGGAATATATAACTATTGTAATTTCTGTCCTCAGCATTTCTGTCTCAAATTCAATTTGTCCTATGTGCGTATCTATTTTTTCTAATATATGTAATTCTGCATGCAAATTTGCCAAATGCATGCATTTGTACAATTTAATACAGGTAATACATCTTTTGTGCATTCTCCTTAGGTTTTGTAAAATTGTAGTTTTTATACATAGCGAGTTTAGAGAAGATTAACTTCAAACAACAATTTGTATTTGGTTTCACATAGTGGTTCAAAAGTGAAATAAAGTAATTTAGCCTTTAAATATGAATTTCCCATTTATCCCAATTTGATAGATAATGCAGAGGAGGGCATTTGAAAGTCTGCAATCCATTTCCAGTCACTAACAATCTCATTTCTGCAAAGGCAGAATCCTGAAGCCTTAGAAGAAACCAGCACAATTGCATGAAAACAAATGAGAGCAAATTGAGACCGACATGTGAATTTTGTCTGAACAAAAAGTTATAGCCAGTGAAAAGGCTTCCACTGTATGCTTACATTCCTAAATAACATTTCCCAATTTGGCTGTCATGTTCTGCAGTATTTGAAATTGCAAAATGTGTTCTTTCATGACAGCCTCATATTTCATCTATTGCAGTAATCCTGATTAAATTTTGTTCCCCAAAATGGATAACAAAATGGATACTGATGAGATCAGGTAGCTATTGCTGACTTCTGCTCATCTAAAGTTACCAGTCTGGCTAAGATCACAGCTAGGACTATCATGGTGCATGTTGTCACCATGTGATTCAATGCATTTCCACAAGTAAATGTAAATACAATCCACTCTTACAATCTGGAATGCGAGTGGGAGAGTAGGGAGTGAAATCAGACATTTGCAACTGCATGTTGATTTTTTACAATTGTAGCATTAAGCTGCCACTGGAGGGCCTCTAGCACAATCATTCAATGTGCATCTATTCCATCTCATCCTTCTTTCTTTTCTTAATGGAACTTCTCCAGAGAAAAATGTCTCTTTCTTTTCTCCAGAGAAAAATGTAAGATTGGAGGGGGCATTTTCTGAATCCTGATCTCTGCGTAACAGAGGGCAACTATGCCATCATAGTCTCCACTTGAAGTGCCAAATCAATCAATCTGAAGCTTAGACAAGCTTAGACAATCAATCTGAAGCTTAGATCAGCAGACTGGTTCTTCTCACAATTTTAAGGAGCCATAGAAACTGCCCTGTGAGTCAAGGAATCCATGGCACAGCTCTGAACTCCAGCAGCAAGAACCTTGGAAGGGAGTTGCCTTTTGTGCCCATTGCATGCAAATAGCTTTGTCGATGCTAGGGTGCATAGGACTGCCTCACCATTGGTGGTCGTCATAGTGAGAGCTGAAACCTCAGCCTGGCACAATCAGGCCCTCCAGAGCTTCGCTCTTCTCTCCTGCAGGCAGAATGTGTAATTCAGAGACTTGTGAAACCTCTGACGAAGGGGAGGGGTAACTTGGAGCCGGTCCATGAATTTTAACAAAAAAGCTTGTGTTCAGCAGCTTTAGCTGCTATAGCAACATGGCTGCAGATAAAGAGTGTTGGCTTTTCCACCTTGCAACTCTCTTATAGGGCAGGCAAAGAGAAGTAATTAATGCCCATGGCCAGCGTGGCAAGGGAGGGTACTCCATCAGGCTGCCTCTCATCAGCTTTCTTTGGCAGCAAGAGAGATTTATGGCTGCCGTGGATCTTAGTCTTGCTCTTTAAACCTGACAGCAGGTTTTTTTAAAAATCTTGGTTAATGTCAAGCAGGGCTGATACTTTCACAAAACTATTATAACATGTAAGGGGAAGGGAAGTCATCTGAAGCAAACTGATGTACAGTTTTAACATTCCCATCTATGATAAATATTATTCACATTCTTTTACCCATTTTGGGTTGTATTTTTGTAGCTTCTAATGTTTTTAATAAAGATAATAGTTGCTATTTGTGTATTATTGCCTTTTAACTTTCTTGCATGCTGCCAAAAGTCATTTGTTTTGCAAGATAGGTGGCAATATAAATTTGAAAAATAAATTTAAAATATACATTTTCATCCGAAAATTCAGCCAATAGTCCCCCTTTGATGTCCTCTGTACTTGACAGCTAATTGTTTTTCTTTAGGAACCAATGCACAACAAAAACTGATGCAACCCCTAGTGTCATGGTGTCTGTGGGATGTGGTCAAAAAAGTCAAGCTGGTAGCTACCATGTTGTGATCAAAACACCACTTTTATTTATGCATGTTTGCCACTAAAAGAGAATAGAATAGAGCTGAAAGGGACTTTGGAGGTCTTCTAGTCCAGCCCCTTGCTCAAGCAGGAGGACCTATACCATCTCAGACAAGTGACTGTCTAGCCTCTTCTTAAAAATCTCCAGTGATGGAGCACCCACGATTTCTGGAGGCAAGCTATTCCACTGGTTAATTAAGGCTTGGGACCCAAACAAGTTTTCAAAGATTGCCTGAAGGTAGGCACTGTAGGAGCCATGTGGATATCCAGGATAGATGCTATAACAGAGAAGGCCAACTTTCTGGATTCTATTAACCAGCACTATTTAACTGATGAAACCTCTTAGAACCAACCTGTTAGAGCAAATAGGATAGGCAGACAGGCAGTCCCTCAAGTAACAAAGCCATACAGGGTTTTTATAGGTGACAACCAGCACTTTGACTTCACCAGAAACCAGCTGATGATTAATGCATCTCATATATTAGGAATGGGTATAGTGAGGCTTGCTCATTATTGCTGGTTCTGCAATCTTTTAGACCAGGCATAACTTCCTAATGGTCTTTAAGGGTGACCAAAGCATGGATGATTGTGAGAATGGCCTCTCAGTCCAGAATGTATACACCAGATGCACAAGATGAGTCAGTGCAAAGGCCTGCTTTTCTATAGTTGCTTTCTACTTCTCAAACAAGAGCTGAGACTCCAATTGAAGATCCCCCAATTGCACACAAATCCTAAACAGGGCAGTGCAACCTCATCTTACAAATGAAAATGGAAAATCAAATACTTCAACAATATCACTGAGTCAGCCAGAAGTCCAGATGTACTGATGATATTTGATATCAAACCAATAAATAATGTCCTCCAAAAACTCCATCTACATATTCAAAGAATGTCTCACATTCTCAGGCTTGATCTCTCTCACCTCTTATCAACACAGAGTACTTTAGGCTTGTGGCCAATGTCCATCTTCTATAGGAGCCATACCTACCTCCAGAGGAGTTTGAATATGACTGCCATCATTCTCAGTCAGTATTATCACTAAAAATCTGCAATTTTTAACATTAAATTTAACATTTAAACATTCAGTTTACAATTCCACCTGATCAGAAGAGTTTGTATGTTCATTCATTTATACTCATGTCTCAAGGTTAAATTGCTTGCTTTTGATGTGAATATAGTCCATAAAACAATAAATCCGTCACTGTTTAAAGTGCTACAAAAAGCTGTTGTTTTGAATGGACGCTGTTGTGTGATCATTTCACCATATTCCAAATTCATGGCACAGTTAACAAGAGATGATGTCTGCCTACATTGTTTAATAATTACTTCAAGAAAAAAGACATCAAAAGACCTCATATCCTTACATCCCAAGTTTAGGATTTAGTCCTCAGAAAGATTAAAAGTTTGTCAGAATTTCAACTCTTTGGTTTTGATACTTTCACACAAGAGAGTTTTTGAATTAAGTAGTTGAACAGCATTTTCAGGCATATTTTTAAGTCCTCCAAACATGTTTCCACCTACTTATAGTTTTATGATACAAAAGCCTTCTTATATCCAAACTGACTTATACACCACATATAAGGCAGACATTTTTTCTTTAAAGTCCTCAATATGACCAGCACTATGATAACATTAAACTTTGACAGAAAGAGATTTCATGACATTCCTTCCACTCCCTGTTCCCAGGGCTACTGTACATTGTGATTGGGGGGGAGGCGTTGACACTTTTGCATTTATAGATTCTCCCTCCATAAAAGTGTTATTACAATTATATTAATATAATTATCAATATTTTCTTCATATTCTTCAGAGAAATATTGCATGTATGTGTATAATTTTGTAATCATTGCCAATTAATTGTGATGTATATCACACATCATCATAGTTACTACATTTCAATAATCACCCTATGTCTATAGGTTACAAATAATCCCATTGGTTTGATCTTTAAATTTTATGCATTTCTTCCTGTTTCAATGAAATGTATTGTTTTTGTGTTGTCTTTAATCATTATTATAGTAATTTCATTGGCCTTGTGCCTACTAATGGATAAGTCAGTCCAAACAATTCCCTCTACTCTTCATCTTCAGCATGCCATTTTCCTGTGAAAATGAAACCAAATGGATCAAATCATAATACATGATCATTCTTCCTGCCAGAAAGTTTTATGTTTTGCTTATAAGTTGATCTTCTTTAACTCTTCCTAGAATCTCTGGGCAAAAAAAACTTTTTCCAGATTTAACATTCTGCCACAATAGTTGCAAATTTGAACACAGATCTGCAGGTTACTGACATGCATTAATTTACATTTTTTTTACAATTGATTTTTCCTCAGCATAATCTTTCAGCCTCTCAGGATTAGGAGGTTTTTGTTTTGTTTTGTTTTTGTTATCTAGAGAGCCACCAAACAGTGCATGCAAGGAGGGGGCAGAGGTGGGAGCAAGAAGCAGAGAATTACAGGGGTACAGTGTATGTGTGGAATATTTGTTAGACCCACCCAAAGAAAGCAGGACTTATGGGTAGGCACAAAGGATAATCAGCCATTGGCCAACTTGGGGATAGCTCAAGTGAATTCTGATTAGTAGGCTGGGCAGCCTGCTCTCTTCAGACATGAAAATGCAGTAGTATTGAAGGCATTGCTTGATCACATCAGTACTAGTCATCAAAAACATTTTTCAGGCTTTTTTCATGAACCTTTGGGGGCTACTGAAGAGCCACTGCCTTAATGATTGCATCAGCTTTAATGCACAAACCCCTGAAATGAATTGCAGAAAGGTGCTGTGTTTGCCCTTAGTCTCAAGTACGTCTTCTAAATTATTTCCAAAGTGTACCCTACATATTGACTAATGTTCTTGATGCAAGGTGTAGATTCACAAAAATCAGATCTACTCATAGATATAGCAATATAAATGTTGGCATGTAGTTTTGAAAAAAGATGGAGATTACCAAGAAGTATAGGCAGTCCCTGGGTTACGAACGAGATTCATTCCCAAGTGTATCTTTAATCTGAATTTGTACATAAATCAGAACTTGTACTTATAAATGGGCTGCCTGTTACTAAAAATGGTGGATGACATGCTCCTTCCTTGAGCCACCAAACCATTGAAGCTATATAATGTTTTCATAAACCACTGAAAACAGGCTGTATATTAAAAACATGTGATTTCAGCGGTTCATGAAAACATTGCATGTCTGCCATTTGAATAATAGGTAGCCTATTTGTAAGTACATGTTCCCCATAACTCAGACGTTGTTAACCCAGGAAATGCCTGTATTCTAATTTAAACATGCATTGTAAACAATTGGGGAATAGAAATAGGGCTAACTTATAAGGCTGACTCTCTGTCCCAGGAGCATACCTGCTTTCTATTCAGCATTGTCTTCCTCTGTATTATTCAGTTCCTAGAAGGAGGAAGAGCTACTGAAAATATTTAACCTTAAACACCTTTTATCTTGCAATTATACAAGTGCTCCATTATCTATTCAGATATTAGCAAATGAAGCACTCTTTTAATGCAAAAGACATCACATCTGTAAGATATTCTTGCTGAAATCTCAGCTCTCCAAAAGGCTTTAAAAGTTATATTACCTTTTAAAACAATAAGAACAAGTTGATGGTGTTATAAGCAAGAGTGTACTGTATTAATTAATGTAAACATGACTTAAACACTATGGTTGCTCAGACCTATATATAGTACCAAATTCAAATTGATTTACCTCTAAGTGATAGAGCAGTGCAGAACTTCGAAGAGTCTGTGACAGAATGGAAAATCTAAAAGATGTTATGTGACTGACCAAACATACAAACTAATTTTGGCTAATAATCTGAAGGTGGGAAAATGCTGAGAGAGGAAAAGATATGGGATATCACACCAAATGTCTTCCTCATTGTAAAAATTGAAATGGCTAAGAGCTATCAAGAAGGAGTTGAACGAAAATTGGAGAAAGAGAGAAGAGAAGAAGAATGGCAGGCAAGCAAAGGCTTTCTTGGCTGCTGAAGAAAAGCAAATTCCAGCAGGATTCAAGACGACCAAATTGGATTTAGTGCAACAATCCCTTGTAAGAAAAATGACACAATACGCAATAATTTCTGTACTAAACACAGATATCCAGAGAGAGAAAAGGAACTGGAGATTCCAGAAAAAAGAACCCATCAGAAGCTGCCAACTAAGGTTAACTGAGCCCTTGATTAACTCTTTGTGAAATTCATTAGCAGCAGCTTATTAGAAACTGTGCTATTGCCAGCAGAGTGATAGTTAATTTTTGAATTGTAGAATAGTTAAGTCATAGGGAATTTGTTACATTCCAACTTCCAACAGAGGAGGGAGGGGAGAACTGTTTGAACATATTAGCTGAATTCTGTTTGTTCAGCTGACCTCCTTTATCTCTGTTATGCTGAGAATACAGGAAAAAAAATCTGAATGGTTCTGAAAGATCTTGTATATGATATTGTGTTTGGTCAATGCAAGTCATGGCAGACTCACTTTGCTTAAAGGTGCCTCTTAAAAACTGCCTTGCTTGGCAACACAGCCTGCCCTGGCTTTTAAATAATGAAATAAAGATGCCACATGCTCTGTGCTGAAGCCTCTTCCAGCTATTGGCATGAGAAAGAAGCTTCCAGAAGCAACATGTGAAAGCACATTGTGTTCCTTGTAGCACAAAGCATTTGACTGAGGCAAAGCACAGCTGTCTCAAATAAGCCCATTAAGTAACTGGACAGAGGGCCATCAGAGTTGCTATTGGTTTTTCCTAGTGTTCAGGATAGGATCAAGTCCTCACCTATTAGTAAGAATGTATATTTTTTTTAACTAAGGCATCATCAAGTTCATACATTGACATGTATAATTCCCTTTCTCTGGATATGACCTGCATAATTCTCTTCCTCCTCAAGATGACCTCACAAGGTCATAACTCTAACTGTATTTGGTGTGTTGAATCTAATCCCATAAAGAAAAGGATGACAGTCAACCCAGGGGTACATGATTAGCTTAACTCTAAACCTAATTCTATGGACATTCAAACCAAAATAAAGTGAATAATTAACAGAACCCTAGGCAGCATTGTGTTTGGGAGACAAACCCTATTTTGTGCATTGTAAAATAAATAACCTAATATGCTTTTAATTTTTGTGGAGTTTTCAAAAAAAAAATGCTTTGAATACAGGAAAATAAGTCCCCAAAATGCAGCCACAGCCTGCATTTGTCCCCTTTTTCTAAAAGGTTTCATTCTCAAGAGATTTTAAAATCATTCCCTCATATGCACAAAGTACTTTTTCAGCCACAACAATCCGGAGTGATTAACTTAACCTTGATCCCAACTCCAAATCTATATGGGTCCAAATAAGCCTCAAATGAAATGAAATCTACAGACACCTTTACCTGTTGTGAAAGTTAACAAAAATTGCTTGAAAATTTTAATCTGAAAATACACATGTATGCACACCCCAAAAAATGGGTACGGTACATATATTTGCAAACAGGTACATATACATGAGAATGCAGGTATCATATAGACTGCAGGTAAAGGGGGAATTTCAGAAAAAAATATTTAAAACTCCACAAAAATTAAAAGCCTCATTTGGTCATTATTTATTTCACAAACACAGTGGGATAGGTCACTTGTTGATTGGCCAATGGCCTTAATAAAATGTGTTGTTCTTGTATGGGCTGTTTGATATGAACCAAGAAAAGCTTCTCAGACATTCCACTTCAACTCTTCCTTTAATAAATTGTCCTAAAGATCAGCTAGCCAATAAATAATGCATTTTATAGGCAAAATATTTTTGAAATAACATTTATTTCAGAAGTATTAAAAATCATGCCTTGCAATGCTACTTTATTGTACCATTTAAAATGTTATACCCATTTAAGAAGATGCTGTACCTTTCCCAAAGTTCTGTTAACAAAAATACAGTATTTGCAGAATTTTGCTTCAAGTAGCACCTTCAACTGGATCTTAGCTAGCCCAGCTGAGGTTTGTCAAGAAGTGAACTCATTACTCTGGAAACTGTAAAAGATATGGATCAAATCGGCATTTGTCTAGCTGTTATGTGTAAGAGATCCAGCTGCAACACTTTGGCCTCCATTCTTCATAATTTAAAGCTACATTTATCTGGGTATGCCTTTGAAAACATGTCTCATCTTTTCATTAATCACACATTCCTGCTGTTTAATTGGAGTTAATAAGGAGCAGACATTACTCCTGATTTATTTTAGATACAATTGAATGAATTTACACTGCAATACATCAAACATCTCTACATTGGGAGTGAGTTTCATTCTGATAGAACAGGCTAGTTATAGCTAAACATAAACAATGCAGACATGATTTTTTTTTCAAGATAGATCACTGTCTGTGGAATCATGGGACACCTGTTAACTCTGATATGCTGCAACAGAGAACATCTGTCTGTCACAATAGCTAAGATCCATATACTGTTAGTTTTGAAAACAACTTTTCTATATGCTATTCAGCTGGACTAGAGTAAAGTTTCATATATCATACTGGATAATAATTCCTTGGGGTACTTCAAATTGAAAGATGCTACACCACAAAACTGACTTGCTATTCATATCTTTAGAGGAGACATAGTGTCGCAGTTGTAAACCCAGTCACTTGAAAGTATAGTAAGTACCATTGAAACTAACAAAACAAAGGTCTATGTAAATGACTGAAACATTTCAAGATAGTCAAGTAGGTTCAGGTTGAACTTAAATGCAGCCTGTTCACAGAGATACTTATGTGATTACCAATAATCAAGTATCATGTCTGTACAGGTAGTCCTCAACTTATGATCACAATTGAACTTAAAATTTCTGTTGCTAAGCAGGACAGTTATTAATGTGTTTTGCCCCATTTTATGACCTTTCTTGCCATAGATATTAAGTAAATTACTGCAGTTGTTAAGTTATAACATGGCTGTTAAGTGAATCTGGTTTCCCATTGACTTTGCTTGTCAGAATGTCACAAAAGGTAATCACGTGACCCCCAGGACACTGCAACTGTCATAAATACATGCCTGTTGCCAAACATCTGAATTTTAATCACATGAGCATGGGAATGCTGCAATGGTCATACAAGCATAAAAACGTTCATAAGTACTTTTTTCAGTGCTGTTGTAACTTTGAACTGTCACTAAACAAATGATTGTAAATCAAGGATTACCTGCATCCAATGACTATAATGTTTTTTTTAAATAAACAACACTGTATGATAGCTAAGAAAGAACCATTTCAATCAAGTATCATTTAATAATACCGTAGCAACTGCTAAAAATGGCTGTATGAATCAGGCTCATTTACACATGCAGACACAAAAGCAGCTTTTCCAACTTTATTATTGTTCATTAATACGTAATATTGCCTGATCAAAATATTTTAGCAGTGAAGAGTCCTGGAAGTAAAAAAAAATATACATGTAACATTTGGATGAGGACACTCCATTCACTTCACACTCAATATTTTAGCTCCATGGGCATTGCTTATTTAGTCTAAGATTAAATTGTTATGTACTATGTTTCTCTGGAAACTCCTTAGCCAAGTTTTCCTAGTCAATCATTTACTATATCCAATTCTACAAATAGGACATGCAGTACAGTATCAGCGTGCCTTACATTTCCAGAGGATATGATAAACCCACACGTTTGTTTGGGTTTTGTTTGGTTTTTGTTTTTCTAGGTCACAAAGCTTCAGCATCTATACCAAGAAAGCACAAATGAATTCTTATTTTGAAATAAGCTAAAGAAGTCAGTAAAGGTATATATGCCTTTGCTTTGCTTTGCTTGTGTAATTTATTCTATTTTCAAGTTCCAGATTTCTTTTAATAGTCTGGCATTTTTTAGCAGAGATCAGATCAATAAAGAAGAACTTACTGGGGACATTCTAACCTAACTCAAACGCAGGAGAGGAGGTATGAGAATGGCATGCAGGCACAATCCTATAAATAAACATGCCACAAGTAAGGTGATGCAGAAAACTGAGTCAGGGCTTCAGATCAGATACACAAGCCGAGGGTCTGTTATTACTGGACTTTGACTCAGGCCAAAATCACGAGAAAAGGAAAGAAGAAATGAGATGTTTTTCCACACCTGGACTGAGGAAAATGTAGAAGTTGCAGAAACAGAGAACAATTCCCAACAAACCCCTCACATTGCTGAAAATTCTGTTCTTTGGATCAATTCGAGCCCCATTTGATGGAATGTTTGCTCAGCTATGAGAAAAGAGAAAAGGATGCAGGTGGGCACATGGACACCCAAATACAGGCATGCACAAAGGGAAAAAAAGGGAGGAGTTTACATATTAAAGTAGTCTTTGACTTACAACCTCAGTTGAGCCCAAAATTTCTGTTGCTAAACAAAACATTTGTTAAGTGAATTTTTCCCCATTTTATGATCTTTCTTGCCATAGTTGTTAAGTGAATCATGCAAGTTAAGTTAGTAACACAGCTGTTTAGTGAATCTGGTTTTCCCATCGACTTTGCTTGTCAGAAATTTGCAAAAGGTGATCACATGACCCCGGGAGCCTGCAACCATCATAATTATGAGTCAGTTGGCAAGCATCCAAATTTTGATCATGTGACCCTGGTGATGCTCTAACGGTCGTTAAGTGTGAAAAACGGTCCTAAGTCACTTGTTTCAATGCTGTTGTAACTTTGAATGGTTACTGTTCAACTGTTGTAAGTCGAGGACTACCTGTAAATAAGTCAGATTACGTATTACTATGAAGTGTGGAGCCAGTAAGGCCTGGTGTTTCTAAGAGCATTGCTTCGAGTGTGCCCACACCAACTGCACTTGCTATGTCTTTGCCATCGGGGAAGAGAGCCAAAGCAAGGTGCATAGGGATATCTGAAGGTCAGCTCCTTAAGGGCAGTCTTTATGTCCTCAGGTTGGCTGATCTGTTTACACCCAAGGCAGGGCAGGCAGACAGACATTGAGGCTGCTTTACCTGCAGAAGACTGGAAAGAATTGCTGCTGCTCTGTATGGCTTTGGAATAGGCCATCAAACGATGGCGTGCTGGTTTTTTAGAGATGGGACGTTGTATAGTGATGGGGGGTGGCTTAGGAAAAAACTGAGGCTTATCAATATGAGTGGGCTTATGGACAGAGGGGGGCTTAGGGACATAGGGGGGTTTGGGCACAGAGGGGGGCTTGGGCACAGAGGGGGGCTTGGGCACAGAGGGGGACTTGGGCACAGAGGGGGACTTGGGCACAGATGGCTGTGTGGGAGTGGAGGGGGTCTTTGTGGTAGTTGTGAGAATCATTACAGGTTGCTCAGTTTTGACCAAGGGTGTTTGGGTTGTGATTAAGACATCAGCAGAAGACGGATGCTCTGTGCCAGTAGTTGTTTTAGTTCCTGTTTCAGGAGAAATAGAAGAAAGAGATGGGGTTAAGTGTACAAAAGATGTAGCACTGGTTGTGGTCATCAAGGATTCATCAATCCTGTCTGTGCCAGTAGTTGTTTTAGTTCCTGTTTCAGGAGAAATAGAAGAAAGAGATGGGGTTAAGTGTACAAAAGATGTAGCACTGGTTGTGGTCATCAAGGATTCATCAATCCCGTCTGTGCCAGTAGTTGTTTTAGTTCCTGTTTCAGGAGAAATAGAAGAAAGAGATGGGATTAAGTGTAGAAAAGATGTAGCACTGGTTGTGGTCATCAAGGATTCATCAATCCCGTCTGTGCCTGAGTGTAAGTCAGGTACGTTAAGGTCCACATCTGGTTCTTCTGTCACAGTGGGTTCAGATTGTGCTTCTGTGCTAATTTGGGAGTCTTCAGGTGTGTATGCTACTGAAACTATTGTGGTGGACTGCAGATCTGGGCTTGCAGTTGAAATGGCATCTTGATCTTCTGTAACGGGAGGTTCTGATCCTGTTTCGGTGCCAGTTTCGGGACTTTCTGGTATATGGGTTGCTGAAACTGTTATGATGGACTGCAAATCTAGGCTTGTAGTTGATTTCAACTCAGGGGTTGTGGGTGCTGCAGTGGTTTCTTCTACATCAGCAGTGGAATCTGGTTGAAAATACATAGATTGACAGCAAGTCAGCAATTTACGGAGCAGGAAAATTGCACTTTGACACACATTTTTATGCTGCTGGAAAAGTTTACTGTGTTATGAGTCTGTGGTGGCTATCCCAACTTGAAGTTCTTGGATGCCTTTAAAAAGCTGCACACAGGCATTTGCTTTTAAATTAAATATAGATGTCATCTGGATTTTAGCAGATGCCAATGTTGCTTAGTTGGGCCCTGGAAGCTCCATTGCAATCCATTATAAGGAATTCCGACTTCAAACATTTATTTCATAAAAGATGAAATAAGCATTTGTGCCTCCCAGAGGCATGCAACCATTTAGAGCAGTGGTTCTCAACCTTGGGGTCGTGACCCCATTTGGGGTCGCGCGACCATTTCGCAGGGGTCGCCGGGCACCACCGGCCGCCATTTTGTTTTTTTTTATTTTTTTATTTTTTTAAATTTTTTTTAATTTTTTTTGGCACGCACGTGTCGTGCACGCTCAGATCCGCCCGTCGCGCCGGAAAAAAAATAAAAAAAATAAAAAAAATAAAAAAATAAAAAAACAAAATAAAAAAACAAAATAAAAAAACAAAATGGCGGACCGCAACGGGTGGATCTGCGCATGCGCGGCGCGTGCGATGGGCCGATCCATGCAGGCGCAGATCCGCCCATCGCGGCCGCCATATTTTTTTTTGATTTTTTTAAAAAAATTTTTAAAAAAAATAAAAAAACACAAAATGGCAGCCCGCGACGGGCGGATGTGCACATGCGTGGCGCGTGCGACGGGCCGATCCGCGCATGCGCAGATCCGCCCGTCGCGGCTGCCATTTTGTTTTTTTGGGTTTTTTTGGATTTTTTTTATTTTTTTTTAAAAAAACAAATAATAAAAACAAAATGGCAGCCCGCGACGGGTGAATGCGCGCATGCGTGGCGCGTGCGACGGGCCGATCCGCGCAAGCGCAGATCCGCCCATCGTGGCCGCCATTTTGTTCTGTGTTTTTTTTTATTTTTTATTTTTTTTTTTAATTTTTGGTGCGTGCGCGCCCGCGCCCGCGCGCCCTGGTCGGGGTCGCGGCGCGCATGGGCGGGGCAAGTGGGGTCTCAACTTGAGAAAGGTTGAGAACCACTGATTTAGAGCATCATTTAAATGGGATTCCATTAGGATGGAATAAAAGTTAATTATTTAGTTTGGCCTTCACCAACCTAGGTACCAGATTAGGAAAAGATTATTTAATTCTTATATTTTTAAACAATATCAAGAAGAGGATACCACTGGGATTTTCTATCTCAGACAACAGATTTATTCTCATATTTAGCATAGATTGACATAAATTACTGTGAAGAGATTAAGCATGTGTATACATATCCTTTAGCATTGGTTACCTCATAGCTCATGCATAATTTACTTGGCTGCTTATCTCATACAATGATCCTAGGCAGCTCGCAACAACCCATAAAAACAACATAACAATAGATCATATCCTTTCCTACCCTCTCCATACCCACTAGAGCAGTGGTTCTCAACCTTTCTCAGGTTGAGACCCCACTTGCCCCGCCCATGCACGCCGCGACCCCGACCCGGGCGCGCGCGCGTGTGCGCACGCGCACGAAAAAAAAATTTTTAAAAAAAAATTTAAAAAACACAAAACAAAACAAAATGGCGGCCGCGACGGGCGGATCTGCGCTTGCGCGGATCGGCCCGTCGCACGCGCCACGCATGCGCGCATCCGCCCGTCGCGGGCCGCCATTTTGTTTTTTTATTTTTTTAAAAAAATTTAAAAAAAAAAATAAAAAAAATGGCGGCCGCAACAGGCGGATCTGCGCCTGCACGGATCGACCCGTTGCACGCGCCGCGCATGTGCGGATCCGCCCGTTGCGGTCCGCCATTTGGTTTTTTTATTTTGTTTTTTTTATTTTTTTTATTTTTTTTTATTTTTTTTTATTTTTTTTTATTTTTTTTTATTTTTTTTCCGGCGCGACGGGCGTATCTGAGCGTGCGCGGCACGCGCGTGCCCAAAAAAATAAAAAAATTTTAAAAAAAATTTAAAAAAATTTAAAAAAAATTTAAAAAAATAAAAATAAAAAAAAAACAAAATGGCGGCCGGCAGTGCCCGGCGACCCCCGCGAAATGGTCGCGTGACCCCCAAATGGGGTTGCGACCCCAAGGTTGAGAACCACTGCACTAGAACCTTGGTGGCATAGTGGTTAGAATGCTTATTGCAGGCTAATTCTGCCCACAGACTGAAGTTCGATCCTGATGGGGCTCAAGGTTGACTCAGCCTTCCATCTTTCTAAAGTTAGTAAAATGGGGGCCCAGATTGTTGGGGGCAATATTTATTTATTTATTTATTCATTCATTCATTCATTCATTTATTTATTTATTTATTTATTTATTTATTTATTTATTTATTTATTTATTTGTTCAGATTTGTATGCCGCCCTTCTCCTAGGACTCAGGGTGGCTTACAACAACAACACAACTAAAATTTTAAAATTAGTCACATTCATACAGCATGCAAACACAATCCACTCACAATCGCTGATGGATTGTTTACAAATATGCTGATATTTGTAAACCACACAGAGAGTGCTGTAAATCACCATAGAGCAGTATATAAGTCTAAGTGCTATTGCTATTCCCAGAACATTTATCTTCTGATCCAACCTCAACCTAGCCCAATTTTGGGGGGAAAGAGACAATATTTCACAACCTTCTGGAAGGCTAAAGGGAGGGAGGACAAATCTTAGAAGGAAAGCTATTCTAAAGGACAGGGTGCTATAGAGAAGAGGTCCTTGTGAGGTCCCATAAGATGACAATGTTTAAGGAAAAGGGCTTGGACCACACTTATGATATCTGACTGGGGATGTCATATTTGCCAATCACCATGAACTAGACATGTAGCATAGCAATCAGATGTCATCAAGAAGCCAACTCATGATTTTAATTAATTAATTAAATACATATGGCTGTCTACTCAATTCCAGGTGACTAACAGGGTTTTAAAAACATTGCAACAAAAAGCAACCACAAAGACATAAAATACATAGCAAATCTAGAAGTAAGCACAAGAAATGTTTTCACATTTCCAGCAGAAATATTTGATTTGTGGTTACATGAGACAGCTTAGTCTGAAATGTTTGATCTGTTCTCTTATGTGCCCACCCAGCCTAGTGCCTAAGGGAAAATCCAGATTTTCCAAACTTTCTTAATGGTAGGGTTGGTGTTAGCCATCTCTTTTGAGAGATACTGTTCCATGAGGCAGGCACTGTGACCAAAAAGGAGTGCCTGTTTACTTGATAGAATCCAGAGCGTGCCAATCCTATTGGATCTTGTAGAATTGGCAGTGATAATTAGGGACAGACTTTCCTTCAGATCTTCTGCCATATCCAGATCCTATATAGATAAACACCAATACCTTGTATTGTACTAGTAATCCCACAGTGCAATCAGTGCATCTCATGCAGTAGAAGTTTACATGGGAATATTAATTAATTAATTATTATTAATTTTATTTCTATGCCGCCCTATTCCTGGAACTCAGGGTGGCTCACAGCATAAATAGAAATGTAACATAAAATACATATATAAAAAGAACCCCTAAGTTAAAAAAAACAATCATCCAACAAACATGCACACAAACATACACTGGCTAGGGGGAAGATGCTAACTGCCCCAGGCCTGTCGGCAAAGATGTGTTTTGAGCAGTTTACGAAAGGCGGAGAGGGTGGGCGCGATACGGATCTCCGGGGGGAGTTGATTCCAGAGGGCCGGGGCCGCAACAGAGAAAGCTCTTCCCCTAGGCCCTGCCAGGCGACACTGTCTGGCTGACAGGACCTGGAGAAGGCCAACTCTGTGGGCCCTAACCGGTCGCTGGGTTTCATGGGGCAGCAGACGGTCCCGTAAGTAACCTGGTCCAATGCCATGTAGGGCTTTATAGGTCATAACCAACACTTTGAATTGCGTTCGGAGACCAATTGGCAGCCAATGCAGCTCGCGGAGTGATGCCGAAATGTGGGCATTTCTGGGCAGGCCCAACACTGCTCACGCGGCTGCATTCTGCATTACCTGAAGTCTCCGAACATTTTTCAAAGGTAGCCCCATGTAGAGAGCATTGCAGTAGTCGAACCTCGAGGTGATAAGGGCATGAGTGACTGTGAGAAGAGACTCCCGGTCCAAATAGGGCCGCAACTGGTGCACCAGGCGAACCTGGGCAAATATTAAGGTGTACCCATAACTATTCTTGCTACTACCCGCTGTAGCTCCTGAGTTGTCTTCAAGGACCACATCATGGAGAGTGCATTGCAATAGTCCAAGTGAAAAAACTCTAAGGCATAAATGATTGTGAGTCTAAAAATGAATGCAAATAGCACACAAAATGAACTGTGCAAAGTTTCACCTAGCCACAGCTGCCAACTGCTTTATGAGCAGGAGCGAAGAGTCTAGAAGTTGGTTTGTAGGCAAGGATTCTGATAATCGGAGCATTCTGGAACAGAGTGGCTCCAATATTTACAAGCACCACTCTGTGTTGCCAGGGTTGAGCGTACGTCATCTCCATCAGCCTCAGGCATGGCGACAAAACCTTAATAGCATCACTTGGTCAGAAAGGGATTGAGAAAAATAACTAGGTATCATCAGATACTGGGCCTAACCCAATGCCTTTGGATGACCTCCCTTAGCATCTTCATGTTGAAGACCTGGAGAGAATTTTGAGCTATAAAGAACTTCATCATGAGAGAAAAATAGTCATTTAAATTGTTCTTTCCCAGTATAAACCTCAGTTGGAACTCTTAAGTAATTTGTCAGCAATAAATATCCATATTTTAATCTCCTCATTATTCAGAATAACATAGCTATGAGAGAAGATGAAGTAATCCCCTCATTACTTTTGTTCGTGATGGATTTCAATTCAATATGTCACTGTCTCCATAGAAATATGTTTGATTTGTGGTCACATGAGACAGAAAGCTTAGTCTGAAATGTTTGATCTATTTTATACATGCACTTTATCATAGTAATCGCAGTTACTGAATTATAAAAAAGTAAATCAGCTTTCCTCTTGAGACAGTAGAAGTCAAACACATCTACTGGTCATCAGTTTTTAAATGGTGTATTTGCAGAGTAGCTACCAGCACCAGAATTAATTAAATTTAAATTCAATAGATAATCTTGGAGGAAAGAATTAATCTAGGACATAAACAAGGTGCCTTTTTTCAGACCTGCAGTCACATGGAAATATGACTTACCACAGAGATTGTCCTTGCAGGAGTAGCCCTCTGGGCACATGGAACATGAAGCTCCCATGATATATGGCTTATGTCCCCTTATATTTCCCCTAGGAATTAAAAAGTGACATGTCATGTAAAAGAGCAAAGCAGAGCAGCTTATTCCTCTCCTACAGAAGTTAGCAATCACTAAATTATAGAAGATGGTCATCTTTGGTACCCATAAGTGATTATTTAATATCAGGAATTCCATAAGGAGAAAGAGCTAAGAAAAAGATGCTATGTCATTCTGGAAAAATTTACATTAAAAGCTCATTTGCCCACATGTTTATGTATTCTTGGCGTTTACATGTTTGTAATAAAATTTCTAAGTATTTGTGTTTTTATTTGGAACTTTAGATGTTTTGATTCAGAGATATCTGTGAGGGAGAGAAGTTAAAATAAAGTCAAGATGACAACCACATCTGTTTAATAAAAATCCCACCCCATTTTTACATGTACCATATTGACAACACACTTCAAAGCGGTCATGATGTCTTTTGTGTGGTCACAGCCAACATCTATACTTTCTAACACTTTCCCCTAGTATATTCCTGCTTTAAATGATGAAAAAAAGAGTATAATTGTATTAATGTTAATTATATATTTGTGTAAGTATTTACATTCAAAAAATTAATTAAATATCATCCAGTGAATCCTTTATTCCAGAATTTAGGCTGACACTGATTTAATAACAATTATTCTTTAATTTTAAGATTGATACCAAGAATAATTGCAATTTAGGTAAGATGGACTCCTGAAGTAGGTTTATATGAAATCTCTAGGGCTTTTAACACATTCTGGAACTAGAAACATACACACAAATCTAGACAAATATTAATAGTAGATGTTGTACTGTGATAAAATGTCAGTTACACTTTAATTAGAAATGGACTAGCGCTTCTTTTGTACAAAGTAACATTATCTGATTAACAGTTACAGTAATTATGTATATTTAATTCTATAAAACATATTTATATTTTCTGCAGCTGATTTGCCTTGAAAGAGGGAAATATTACTAGGGCTACTCTATTTAATGGAATATGTACGGTTATTTTAACAATTCACTTTCAAAATAGGTTAACACTTAGTAAGATAATTCATTTGTATATTCATTATTTATATTAGTTCATATTCAGTGGTGTTATTGGGATAGGTAATCATGATGATATGATTGACGTTCTGCCCACTTTTTTATGTGTGTCAGGATTTGCTATATCCTACGTACACCCCTCTTCATATTTCACAGGTTTCTCACACAAGGGAGAGAAATGCCAGGAAACAACCAAACCATCCCATCTTGCAAACTGCTGATACAACAGTTATACAACTATGTCATGTACTCACATAGTAAATGAGGCGGTTTTGTGGTACACTCACAATGTTTGTGTCTACATTTCATGGGGAGCAATGCTGACTTTTTCTGTGTCTCCTTTTTTCTTGTTAGCAAATCCCTTTGATTATGGAATGGCTTACCCCACTACAAAACTGTTTGAAGCAACTGCCAGTGCAACAGCTGAGGAATTTCAGTCAGCACAACAAAACAATATATTCTCATGGATTGGTGGAGTCTTTTAACTCTTGCGTTGCGTTCAGTAGAATCATGTTTGTGCTATTGATTTAGAAGAATATGGTTCATGCACCTGGTTGTTGCAGTTACTATCAATCTAATGTTTTTCATATGTCACTGAATCTGGTTCATTAGTTTTTCATTATTTATTGGGCAGTGGTCAGTTCAGAAATTGTATTCACTTGTGGGGGAGAGTGGAGGGGAAGGGGGAGAATTCCTGAATCCCATAAGAGGGACCAACATGTGTTTTCTATGCAAAAGACCCAAAACTGAAGCCTGGGCTTAAGGATACAGTATTGAATTAAATTCACCACTAGGGTAAAACCACACTTTCTGTGGCCCCTCCATCCACACTGGTCACCCAGCACTTCTTGAGTGCTCTTTTCCAGTTTAAGTCATTTTAAGCAGATGATTTGCTTTACTTCCTTCCAATCTACTGACAGCAACATATCTAATCAGTTACAATACCATTCTCTCCATCTTTCCAGAGGGCTGGTTACTGCTCTATGCTGCCATCTTATCTTTGGCTTCCAGGTTCCCATGAGTCAGTATCTGCTTTTTTTTTTTTACAGTCTTTGATTGATTCAATGATTGTTCTTTCTAGAAATTCATCACTCCATTCAAACCTCAATTTCCTAGTGGGCACTTTTTCTTTTTCTGCCTACCCCTTATCTACAAAACTTCCCTGTTCTTTTTATTTGTTTCTTTAAGCAGAAGTATTGATTCTTCCCTGCTACAAAGTTTACATGGACCTATAATGGAACACAAGAATGAAAGAACAAGCTGTTCTTTTTTCTTTAATCTCTAAACCATCAGAACAATGATGACACAATAAGCTGGGGAAGAAAGAAACTTACGGGGGTTGATAGTTGCAGACAAACAAATGCATGTAAGTATCATTTATCAGTTCCAGGGTTTCGCAGAATGTTGTCCCACATCCAACACGCTCACTGGTGGCCCAAACTACCTATAGAAGAAAGCAATAGCCCATTTATTCATTATATCAGACCAAAAAGAAGTCTGTGGGTGATGTCTGCCTAACCTTTATTTAGCAACTGAAACCATCCATCCACATGTTTATTTCAGAATCTTTCAGATAAGTTTACAAATTGTGCATTCATTTCATACACATTGGCCAATATTTTTACTTAGATTTTCTAAAAGCTCATTCTTGACCTTCTATTACAATTACAGTGTGTTTTTTTCTAGTGTGAAGTAATACATTAATGTCAGTTTCATCTTCTTTAGAAGCATAGATCTGACCTTGTTAGAGATGGTATTTAATCAAATATCTCTCCATGAGTGGATTGGCATGCAAGAATTCCTCTCTCTCCATCCTCAGTTCATTATTTTCATCACAAGATGTGCATGTGCCTTGAACTTAAATCCAATTTGTTTTATTACAAGGATAGGGATACTCATTGCTCATTCACATTAGGCCAGGTTACAGATATTAAGCGTCCTAGAGAATTAGAGGATCAGAAATTTTCAAGTCCTAATTTATTATTATGTTCCTTTAAAAAATATAAATTGACATTATGCAGTGTCCTGTGCACATAAATTGTTTTTGAAAGGAGATGCAACTGCATGCCTTCCATTGAGCAACAATCTCACAGTTAGATTAGGGAAGTTCTGGGTTCAACTACTCAGTCAGCCTTGAAGTATGATGGGTTTGAGTCACCCTTCTCAGCTGCCTACTTATACAACATTGTGAAGATAGACTATAGAGGAGAATGGCACGAGTCTTGTGCAAGCCTTACATCCCTATGAAATATTAGCATTTTAATGAATTGTTCCCAACAAATGTAAGAGCAATATAAAATGAAAATAATCCATCATAACTGGGGATTCTAATCTGCAGGCAGGCAGGCTGATAATTTCATGGCTATCCCACAAAGGGACATGAAAATGAGCTTTCCTCAACAGCAACAACTGGTTGGAGTTATTCAGCTGAATTCAGACCATGTTATCAATTTCAGCACCACTGAAAATCAACAGGACCCTTATTCATGAATGTGTGTCCCATTGGTTTCAATCTTAGCTGGGAATTAACATGGAAGTCAGAATCTAAGATGATTGAAGTTAAGAAATCCCCTCAATTTGAATCACTGTCTATTCTGCGCTCTACAGAATAACTTTTATCTTACTATCACTTATGAGCTCTCTATCACTGTGGGGCCTTTTCATTTCAGTAGGTAGCACAATGATACACCATTTCCTAGGCATTGACTCTAAGCCTCCACCAAGATACAACTAGATACCTGGGTGTAATGACCGCACATTTTCCCCTCTTCACATGCCAATGTGCTGTAATTATAATCCTGGTACTCGATATACCAGTCTTCCACCGCTCTCTCCAGATCCAGGTATCCAGTCATGGCAAAAAGGTTCTCGCCTCGGTAGCCACGTTCCTTATTATGTTCCCAAGTGCATCGTGTTGAGTAATTTTGGGCAAAGGTTTCCAGTTCTGAATCCCAGCGCTGAAATCACAATAATCCAAAACATCATCAACATCATCATCTCCCAGAAGGGCAAAGTACAGCAATGAGTACCCAGAAAAATGGCCAGAGACCCAATAACAATAGACAGGCTTAATGCCAGCATGGAGGACTAGAAAAATGGGGTCAAGAATCTAAATAGTTGTTCCCAATTTCAACTGGAAATCATTTGCACTTTGTATGCAGAATATCAGCCATCCAGATTAGCTCATATATTCCACATTCCAGGTTGCTCATGGACTTTTGGAAAGCTGAAGCTTCTTGAGGTTACAATCTTAATAATTTCTGCTATTGAACCCAATGAGTGCTGTTCCTGAATTCCTCTAAGGAACATTTACAAACTCCAACCAAAGGTAAGTATGTCATCAGAATGCAAGATTATTAAATTATCACATAATTGCTCCTTTCTCCATGTTATTGCTGAAATAAGGAAGCTGAGATGATGTAAAGAAAAGATGAGTTTTCAGATATAAATGCCATATAGAAATATGTGCAATGAGAGCTATAGTACAGAAATTCCACAGGTTTTTATCTTCCTTACTTGATAAGCATATTTGTTTCTACGTCATGTCATGTAACACAGTGTCTACATCTAAATAGGTCTATGTTTAATACATGACTATAACAGTTGTACAACATTTTAAAAATATTTCAGTATCTTTCCTTACGTCCTATGGCGCATAATGCAAACTTACATACATCATATGGTACATAATGCCAAATCTAACAAGCAGGTTTACTGAAAACTTGCTGAATAAGGTAGTAATATTTTGGACTATAGCTATAAAATATTTTTAAAGTCTCCATGGCACCTTCTTCATATGAAGTAAAGTAGCATATATCCTCCCTCCTTTCCCCCCTCAAAAAAAAAAAGGAAAGGAAAAGGAAAAGTTGAAGGAAGAGGCGAAGGAAAAGGCGAAGGAAAAGGAGAAGGAGTGAGGCTAACTCTTGTGCTGAACTAGGCCACTAAACCAAGTTAGGGTTTTATGCAATAGAGGTGCATCTAAAAGTGTTCTCCTCAGTGCAATAATCTTGCCCACCCATCAGTAAGGGCTTCAGTCCAAAACCTCACAGGCGCCCACCTCATTTGACATAATATGGAGAAAGATTCTCCGGTCAGTAGCTGATATGAATCTTCTTTTCCCATGAAGAGGAAAGGATAGTAAACATGCAAACACTCCCTGCCGCAACATGCCTTCTTGAACAGCTGTGCTAGACTAGAGCCAATGTAAACATCTGGCATACTTGTTACTTAAAACAGCTGTTTGTCAACTGATCCCTCCAGTGTAGTGATAGACAGGCCCTTCTTATCCAGCTGTGCTCCTTAGGCTACTTTAGAAGCAGTTGTCAAGCAGGAAGAACTTTTATGTATGGAGAATGACTGGGGAATACTATGGTACACAACTCAAGTTAGTACTCAGTTTTGGACCATATTCTGTTATACAGTTCCAAGTGTCTCTACGTTCTGATGCAAATTAGTCGAGCAAAGGCATAGATCCAGTTGCAGAAGGGCTCAGAAGACTTCCTGAAAGGACTCATTTGCAATGCAGAATGCGCAGGACTTTACTTAAGAAAGGAATGAAATTCGTTTTAATTTCCAAGTATGTAACATAGCACTGGGTTAAGATTTGATATTGAACATAGGATTTGCATCCCTGTGATAAATGTGGCTTCTCGTACAGACCATATCATTCTGTAGAACTTGGTCAGTTATATATATTAGGCAAGATTCAAACTGTCAAACAGATAGACATATGTTAAGTGGTGGAATCTTGCCAGTTTGTACTAGATTTCTATGAACTATGGATTTTTTTCTTGAAGGGATTTTGTCTCCGTCTTCATGAATATGGTAAGTTCAGAATATCTGATGCTTAACCAATTTTGTAAAGGAAAGAAATCCAAAGAGAAATAACGAAAAGCAATGGAACTTATACTTCAGGAAGTCTTCTATCTCTACAGAAGCCTGCTGTTGACTTGCCATTTTCACAATTTCCCTCTGGCCTAAACACAGGATTAGCATATTTGTGCTATATAAATCCAAGTCACCAGTAAATAGCAACAAGCAACTGAAAAATCCAACTCTTAATAAAATTTAATAGAAGAATGGAAGGGAAAAGAAGGTAAGGGTATATACAATAATAATGAAATGCAACTATTTCTATGCAATACAGGACACTAAGTTACATCTTTATATAAAATACAACTCCCTTTTTAAATTACTTCAACATAGAGCACCTATGATGTATTGCCTGCTTTCCTTTCCACCAGTATAGACCCAATTCAAAGTATGAATGTAAGCCAATTCTGGAATTAGAGAGATCTGAACACTGCAGTTCTATCTAATCCCATCACAAAAAGATTGTCCCTGCTACTCTAGAACAGTCTTTTTCAATATGGACCCCTCCATGAATCCCATGAATCCTGCTAGTGAGCAAGAACAAGAGATACTATAAGAAAACCTGCAGGGACCCAAACTGGGCAAAACAGATGTACAGTAGAAAACTTTTCTCATTTCAAAGTATCCTGTTTTTATATGGCAAATGAACACAGACAATGTGTTTACTCAAGTATTGGGCAGGGCTGAGAGGGAAAAAGACATGATACCAGAGTCAAAAGGCTGGTTTTGGGTTGGATGTTTAAGAGAGAGAAAAGCGTCCCACACTTACTCTAGTACAGTATAAAACTAGTAGTCCTCAAGCTTATTCTGGCTTTAAAAAGAAAGGAAAGTACGGTAACTCGTTAAAATAAACATTTATAAAAGTGCTTTGGATCATTGAACCACATTTAGAATTTCAAACATTTCAGATTGGGAATCAACAGCAAGTGAGACCATTTCTTCAAGACTTTGTGTTTAAAGTAAGCCACATTTTTACCCCCGTTTTATTCATCTTATTGAAGTTGCAAATTCCTGGAGAAAAAGGAATGTTTACAATTCTGCATTGTTAAAACCTCTAAGGAAAAAAACCCAGAGCTATAATATACATCAGAACAAGATGACAGAATCTTGACCACTTCAGATAGCTCTCAAGTAATATCATTTTTAAATATTGAACTATTTCTGCTTGCACAGACTATACACAAATACACACACATACACATGTATCCATGGACATGCATCTTTTTCTGCCACAAATAAAGAATTGACTCACAGCAAATGAACACTTCGAGCTTAGTCTACTCCTACACATAAGCTAGGGTATGTATGAGGATGAGGATGGTATCAAAAGAGCCCAAAATGGCAACCACAGTCATACAGTTAAAGCCCTGGCCCTTTCTTACATGCACCACACATGCAACACATAGGGAAACGTGCCAGTAATTGCTGCTATTTTGAATTTTTTTTACCTCATTCCCTACAGAAACCACTATTGTAGGCCTTGAGATGAGATAATGGAATGACAGAACAGCAGAGCTGGAAGGGACCTTTGGGGTCTTCTAGTGCAACCCCCTGCTTAAGCAGGAGACCCTGTACCAGTTGCCCAATCTCTTCTTAAAAACCTCCAATGATGGAGAATCCACAACTTCTGAAGGCAAGCCATTCCACTTATTAATTGCTCTACGAAATTGTTCTAAGATACAAGATTAGCATCTTAGATGTTTAGTTGCTATCTTAGATGCTATCTGAGGAAGCAACAACAGTAGGAAACAGAGGCACATTAACACTTATTGTAAGTAGCCACATATCCATAGCCGGTCCATCTTTTTTTCTTATTTTCATAATACTTACTTGGGCATATACAGTGTGCAGAAAACTATGTGATTACACAGCATGCTAGCCTATTTAAAAATATATAAAAAGGAAAAGATTAACTTTTTTGGTAAGACCTGGCAAACTGGACTCAAGAAGAAAATTAATGAATCGGTCGTAAACTAGGAAATGCATTGATGGTGATGTATGCTGGTAAAGCTATAAATCAGGTATAGTTTTTCATCTGAGTCACGAAAGATCAGATTGTGCTTGTGTTAGACCGAGATGCAAAATGTCCAGTCCAAGTGTAATGGTCAAATACCACAGTTAGTTCCCAAGAGGGAGTCAATCAGAGTTGTTCAAACTAATTCAAGAATACACATAAATCATAGCTATAGGTTATCACTATATTTCCTTTCTGGGGAGCCCTTAAATGCCTAAAGCTCTTATTCCCCACCCATGCTCAGTTGAAGATAAACAACCCTAATTTATGAGGTCAGACTTGCAAGGCAGCTGCCTTCCATTGCCTTCCCCTGAAATTGGCCAAAATCCTTTGCCTGATTCTCCCCACACTATCATTGCCATTCCCATAGGTTGGAAGCTTAATTTCCAATTCCAGGTCAAAATCCTCTACTGTATACCATGGTTGAGAGCTGGAGGAGCAGCATCTGTGTTTTCTCTGATGGTCCTGGCCTTGGTCTTTTTGTTTCTGAGTTAAAAGGCTGATCAACCTGTTCATCTTGAGAGAAAGATGAGCATCCTGCTGAGACTTGATATTTGGGAGGTTAGAAAGAAGAGCAAACAGTACACTATTGAATGGACAGCAAACCCAGAAGATTGAGGAAGGAGCAGGTTGGCTAGTGAAGACCGAACAAGACTTTTACTGGACCCAGGATGGGGAGGGGGAATTGGAAGATGCCCCCTCCAAGGAATATGCAAACATATGGGAGAGCAAAGGAAAGAATGGGGATTAATAAGGAGGGAACAATACTGAAAATGAAAAGATAGGCATTGATAAATCATCCACAGAGGTTCCAGCATGTAAGACTTGCTTTCCCTACATGGATGAGAATGGCAAGCAGCAGGGGAACCACCAGTCAAGGACAGCAAGAGCCGGAATGCAATCTGAGCATCAATCTAGCCCAGTTGCCAACCCACCAACCCCATGCAATCCAGACTGAAGTTTTTAATGCTGATTTCAGATATAGCTGAGACAAGCAGCTTAAGTCTTTGTGTGGAGTTGTCAAAAGTTCCTTCATCTTGCTTAGAGACCTAGGTGAATCCCTTTTCTTTTTTAAGACATTCATGGTCATTGCAAAGTTGTCTGCACCATAACACTCAGAAAAAGTATCTTCATATTTCCCACCTATCAAACATATTAAACAAGTGTGTGATTGTTCCATGACAATAGAAAGGCATTCCCCCTGAATGTCATCTTCCTAAACAAGCAGAAATAATATGCCCAACAGACCTCTTAAACAAAATTCTGATCTAGGAATTGTCTTCTGCTTTAGCGGCAGCAAAAAACAGTTGCACTGGAATCTTAGTGGGGAGGAAGGTTCAAGATCCAACTGGTATATTTAATTATGAGAATGAAGGATCGTAACTGGGACTTCTCAGAAAAATCCATCCTTATATTAACATTTGTAGTCTTGTGTCCCAACAAAAGACATATAGGTAGTCCTCGTGTTATGACCGCAATTTTACAAACTTGTTGCCATAGTTGTTAAGTGAATCAGTGCAGTTAAGTGAATTATGTGGTTGTTAAATGAATCTGGCTTCTCCCCGTTGACTTCGCTTGTCAGAAGCCAGCTGGGAATGTCGCAAAGGGCAATCACATGATTCCATGATGCTGTAATCATCATAAATATATGCAGGCTGCCAACTGCCCAAATTGTGGTCACATGATTGTGTGGATGCTGTGACAGTCATAAATGCAAGGAGTAGTTGTAATTCTTTTTTTTTGAGTGCCATTATATAACTTTGGTCACTAAACAAATGGTTGTAAGCTGAGAACTATCTGTAATCAACTAAATCATATTTTTATAGAAATGAGAATCCAAGCAAAATGTATTATCATTTAGACAGAATTATCATAGAAGAAACCAGAAAGTAAGTGAACTACCTCAAAGATTTCCAAATTCAATAAAGCCATTTTCACATCTTTAAACATATCTAATTTAATCTTTTACATATACATTCAAATATAAATGAATAAAAACATAGCAGAAGAACTGAAGATGAAGAATAATAGCGTGACACTGTTCTTAAATGTTCTGACTGTTTTGTTATTTTTTTATTTTAAAAATAATATTTTACAGTATCATCCCACTAGAGTTCATCCACAGAGTCACTGCCACTTCCCAAAGATGGTTGATGAAGGTCTTGATCCAAGACCCTTTTGGCTTTCCATCAATGTCTTGTTTTGTTTCTTCTCTACCCTGCAGCACATACAGGGCTGGGTGTGGTCAAAAAAGTCCAAAGGAGCAGCTGCAACCCATTTTTATGAGCCTTGTGCATGCAAGATGTTAAAAAAAGGTGAGGAGTTTATTTCAGCGATCATGACTACGATCTTGAAATTTTTTGGCTTCCTTCCCCTCATTGAAGTCTCTGTTTCCTGACTGGGGCAACAGAATTATTATGGGCTACATGCATTCTGTTATACTCTACTGTCTATTCCAATCAACTGGATAAATAATGAGATTTTCATATCAAACAGATTAAACAATTACTGGATAATCTGGCTCCAGTTCTAGCACAAAATGTGCAATGCAAGTAGTCATCAACTTACAGCCAATTCATTTAACAACCATTCCAAGTTATGGCACACTCAAAAAAGTTACTTACAACCTGTCTTCAAAGTTACAACTGCCACATCACTCCGGCAGTCGTGTAATCACATTTCAAAGCACTTGGCAACTGTCTTGCATGTTGGACCAGTTGCAGCACTCCATGGTCAAATGATCGCATTTCCAGCAAAAAATGGCAAAAAGTGTCCAATAAATAAGCTGGATCCAACTTATGCCTACATGATTCATTGAACAACTGCGTAATTTACTTAATCATGATGGTGACTTGCTTAATAACCATAGTAAAAACAATATCACATGGTGACTCAACTTACGCAGTGACTTACAAACAAAATTCTAGCTCAGCTGGGGTTGTAAGTCAAGGACTAGCAGTATTTCAGGCTGGAATATTGATGACTGCAAATGAAACTGTTTTAAACTCATGTGAACATAGATGTCATCACTGAGATGATTACAGAGAAAACATATTTAATTATTCATATAATTACGGCAGCCAGGATTGTGTTTGCACAAAATTGGAAAGCACTGAAAGCCCCCCCCCCCAGAGAGAGAGGTGATTGGGAAAATACTGGAATGTGCAGAAATGAATAGACTAACAATGACAATTAAAGATAAGACAAAGTCAGACTATTATGAAATCTGGGGAACTTTTTATGATTGGCTGAAAAAAGAATACGGTTAAAAGATAGTTAACATCAATTTAGATGGAAGAAGAAGGAGCAGATAAGGAGGGAGACCCAGGCGACACAGTATTGAATACCTGGAGGTTGTATAAATATTTATAGAAGTATATACCGAGAAGGTTAGATAAATAGAAGTATTAATGTGAGAGAAAATTAATCTTATTGTGTATAATACAGATAGGGAAATTTGGAGAGAGGAGTTGTTCGGACATTACCCCTGAATTGTATTTGAAGAGGGATGAGAGGGAAGAAAGGAGAGGAGAGAGAAAAGAGTAAAGGAGGAGAGAAGGAAGCAGGAAGGTTGGAGTAGAAGAGGAGAAATGGGGATCAGAGGTCAGGGGGTCAGAGGTCGACCCCTAGCTTCCTCCCTTGTGGGGTCCCTCAGGGATCGGTCCTCTCCTCTCTGCTGTTTAATATTTACATGAAACCGCTGGGTGAGATCATCCGCCGACATGGGGTGAGATATCATCAATATGCTGATGATACCCAGCTTTACATCTCCACCCCGTGTTATTTCAGTGAAGCAGTGGAAGTGATGTGCCGATGTCTGGAGGCTGTTAGGGTTTGGATGGGTGCTAACAAGCTTAAACTCAACCCTGACAAGACAGAGTGGCTGTGGGTTTTGCCTCCCAAAGACAATTCAATCCATCCGTCCATCAGCCTGGGGGGGGGTTTGACCCCCTCGGAGAAGGTCCGCAACTTGGGTGTCCTCCTCGATCCACAGCTAAATTTGGAACATCATCTTTCGGCTGTGGCGAGGAGGACATTTGCCCAGGTTCGTCTGGTGCACCAGCTGCGGCCCTATTTGGACCGGGAGTCTCTTCTCACAGTCACTCATGCCCTTATCACCTCGAGGCTCGACTACTGCAATGCTCTCTACATGGGGCTACCTTTGAAAAACGTTCGGAGACTTCAGGTAATGCAGAATGCAGCCGCGCGAGCAGTGTTGGGCCTGCCCAGAAATGCCCACATATCAGCATCAGTCCGCGAGCTGCATTGGCTGCCAATTGGTCTCCGAACGCAATTCAAAGTGTTGGTTATGACCTATAAAGCCCTACATGGCATCGGACCAGGTTACTTACGGGACCGTCTGCTGCCTCATGAAACCCAGCGACCGGTTAGGGCCCACAGAGTCGGCCTTCTCCAGGTCCCGTCAGCCAGACAGTGTCGCCTGGCGGGGCCTAGGGGAAGAGCCTTCTCTGTTGCGGCCCTGGCCCTCTGGAATCAACTCCCCCCGGAGATCCGTATTGCCCCCACCCTCTCCACCTTTCGTAAACTGCTCAAGACACATCTTTGCCAACAGGCCTGGGGCAGTTAACATCTTGCCCCTAGCCAATGTATGTTTGTGTGCATGTTTGTTGGATGATTGGTTTTTTAATTCAGGGGTTCTTTTTTATATGTATTTTAATGTTGATTTCTATTTATGCTGTGAGCCGCCCTGAGTTCCCGGAATAGGGGGGCATAGAAATCCAATAAATGAAATGAAATGAAATGAGAAAGGGGAGGAGAGTGGTGAAGGAAAGAGAAGAGGAGAGGAAGAAGAGGGAAGAAGGGAAGAGAAGAAAGGGAGAAAGAAGGTAGAGAAGAAGGAGTGTAGATACAGTGAAAGGAGAAATGGGCGAGCAACACCAAAGTCATGTGTATGTATTTATTTCATTTTATTTTATTAAAAGTATCTTATATATGAATGTAAAAAGAATGTATGTTAACATTTGATAAATGGTATATGTATGGGGGAGAGTTTGGAAAAATAAAAAATTATTTAAAAAAAAGAAAAAAGAAACTGTTTTAAACTCATATGAACATAGATGTAATCACTGAGATGCTGATGTAGATCCAGGCTGGGTGCATTATCCCCTTTTTGTGATTCACAGCCAAATGGCGGGCTCTGACAGCTGCATTTCTCATTCCATTAAATATGGCTTGGCAAGCATAGCTCAATGTATGTAAATATTTCCATGACAACCAGCCCTTATTGACCCAAGCAAAATAAAAAGCGTGACTTTGGACAGGAATTCATAACAGGAAAAGGCACTAATCATGGGACCCAAAGGCCAGCCCTAAAAAATAAATAACTCTGATCCAGATTGTCGAGATAATCGTCTCACGAGCACATTTAGAATTGAGGGAAGCAGCATTAGCAAAAAGCGCAGTCCCAAAAATTTGCACTGAATGCAATACAATACAGCAGTATACCTCCCATTCACAAAACCCTTGAGCAAAAAGTAGCACCCTTATAGGTCTTTCTCATGCCTTAGTGCAGAAAGGGAACAAAAGGGAGCTAGCAGCTCCTGTGGTCAACAAAGTCAAGACGATGGCAGGATCACACCATCAAAGCCCCACCCCTTTTTAGGTGTGGGCAAATGTCCTTGTCAGCCAGACTTATCACATTTAGTTCTAATAAGAGAAAAGGATTGATCCAGAGTAATAGTTTTTCTCATGTTCACAAAATATGAAGATCAGATTGATACCTGGACTAATCTGGGAAAATACTGTCCTACTAATATGCCGTTTGTGCCTTCACACCCTCTTTTTATAACCCGTGCAATTCTGACTACATTGCTGACTTTCAATGGTGAAGTATAAGACCTAAAATAGGTTTCGGACAATTAAGAACAGTCTCAACACATTTTTTGTTTCTCAGAACTTTGTTTTGGTTGGAGGGAAGGTGTCTTACCATGTAATAATTTGGATTTTATGTTGCATTAATTGCCTCTACTATGATGGGCCCTCGTTTTTATTTAGTCTATTGCACTGTTCTCTGTCCTTGCCTTCATATGGTGTTTACATTATGCTGAAAAGGTTTATTTCTCTTATAATAACTCACAGATATATTATTTTAGAAAAAGCAAAGTCCCAATTTTCTCCCCAAAACAAGAGGAAAAAATGGGGGGGGGAGAATCCAGCACCACCTACGTTGTGATGTGATTTATCCCCCTACTGCATCTTTCCTTTCCATCACAAAGATAGTAAAATGCAGCCTTCTATCACCAAAAATACATGCTTCCATGGATGAACCCTTACAGAAAATTCATATATTTTTCTCCTTTCAGGGCTAGTAAAAGGAATAAGAAGACAGCCTCCCTCTCCCAAAGAAAATCTGCCACTGCCCTTTAATCTTCGGCTACATGTCTACTTGTATTTGTCATCAAAAAGAGTCAGTTCTCAAGATTCCACTGCTGCAAGTTCACTTGGACTCCTGGGAACAACCTGCTGAAAACCACACAGACTGCAAGGCAGAGATGTGGTCTGAGCCACAGCCATTAGCAAACAGCAATCATTGCCCTTTCAATTTACTCCAGCCTAATTTATTACTCAAATCCCCTATACAAATCATTTCTACTTGAATTAATTTTCTGGCAAAGGACCGATTTCTCTTCTAGCAAGCCTCCCCCTCCATATTTTTCTTGCCTCACTCATATCTGCTCAAAGCTTTCTGTGGATGCAGCTCTCCACCAGCTGAAAGAAAATGGATTTAGGGCCTGTCTGCACTTAAGTGTTTAACTGCTTCGGTCCTGTGCTCATGCCACCTTAATTCTAGAAAGGCTTGAGAAAATTGGGTCCAGACTGAGACATTTTCCAAAATGCAGGGTACCACATTCTCCTATCAGACAGTTTCCTTGCTGTTGTGCAGCCCAGTGCTAAGCTGAATTAACAGAGGGATAGAATCAAGATCACATGAAGTGTTAATACCACTTTACAATGCCTTGGTAAGGCCACACTTGGAATACTGCATCCAGTTTTGGTCACCACGATATAAAAAAGATGTTGAGACTCTAGAAAGAGTACAGAGAAGAGCAACAAAGATTATTAGGGGACTGAATACTAAAACATATAAAGAAAGGTTGCTGGAATTGGATATGTCTAGTTTAATGAAGAGAAGGACGAGGGGTGACATGATAGCAGTGTTCCAATATCTCAGCGGTTGCCTGAGGGAGAAGGAAGAGAGAGTCAAGCTATTTTCCAAAGCATCTGAAGGCAGGACAAGAAGTAATGGATGGAAACTAAAGAGAGAAGCAACCTAGAATTAAGGAGAAACTTCCTGACAGTTAGAACAATTAACCAGGAACAACCTGCCTCCAGAAGCAGTGAATGCTCCCACACTGGAAGTTTTTAAGAAGAGACTGGACAGCCATTTGTCTGAAATGATATAGGGTTTCCTGCCTGAGCAGGGGGTTGGACTAAATGACCTCTAAGGTCCCTACCAACTTTATTATTATTCCAGGGAAGCAATGACCAGTCACCTTCTTTTCTGTCTTCCTAGACATACACACTTTTTACAGGTGTGCAATTAAAAAAAAATTAAAAACAAAGCACTGGAATGCACGTGCAAATAGGCGTAACCTATTTTAAATATCATGTCCTACTGCCCTATTGCTTTTTTGTCTTTCAGAGCCTTCTTTATTATCAATGCTGTAATAGCACAATGACTATAATTCTTGCAAATAAAAGGCTGATTATTTGAAACCACGCAGATTTTTAAAAAAATATTTTCATTTTCCTGAACTTGCTACTTTTCTCTGTGTTTTTTTTTAAGTCATAGAGAAATGTCATATTTTTTGGGTTACTCAAGGTAGCCTTCACTTCAGCATCCAAGTAATTTAAATAACTATGGGCTTTTTGGGGATCTAGAAGTGCATCCTTTTATCTCAGGTGTAGTTTTTTTTTAAAAAAAAATCTGCTGCATTTCAAACCAGCAACTTTTTTAAAATAAGAAAATGGTATACAGGTAGTCCTCGACTTACAACAGTTCTTTTAGTGACCGTTCAAAGTTACAAGGGCACTGAAAAAAGTGACTTATGACTGTTTTTCACAGTTGCGACCTTTGCAGCATCCCCATGATCATGTGATCAAAATTCAGAGGCATGGCCACTGATTCACATTTATGACCACTGCTGTGCCCCAGGGTCATGTGATCACTTTTTGTGACCTTCTGACAAGCAAAGTCAATGGGGAAGCCAGATTCACGTAACAACCGAGTTACTAACTTATCAACTTCAGTGATTCACTTAACAACTGTGGCAAGAAAGGTCATAAAATGAGGCAAAATTCACTTAACAAATGTCTTAACAACAGAAATTTTGGACTCAAAATTGCGGCCACAAGTCGAGGACTACCTGTAGTCATTGTGCTATCCTAGAATTCAAAGTAAAATGAAGCTCTAAAAGTTTTGAAATAGCATGGTAGGCACTGGGTCAGCTGAAACAGTGTTTCTGTTTTATCACAGGAGCCAATTCATGCTGGAGTTAACTTGAATGAACTGAAGCATACTAACCCAAATGGGCAGGAACTCAAGGTGACATAACATAGAAAAGTGTATTTTGGAAGTGAATCAGGAAAATGTCTCCTGAAGTTGCTTTAGGAGTGAGTGAGGGATTAATAGAGGGTGACATCATCCCTTACTGCCCTCCAGAAACAATTGTCATCCCATTCTGGTGACAGGGAAACCTGGCCATAATCTCAAAATGCACTGCTGGTTTTCAATCAATGGCTACTTGAAATCTCAACAGAACAGTTTGTCTTCATTTACAAATATCTTTGGGACATGTCCAGCCTTTGATTTCCACCAAGCAAATCAAATCCTGAGATTCTTTTTTGCTAACACTATTTTTTTAAAAAATCTGAATCTGCATCTAGTACCCTCCCCAACCCCCAAAAAACAGCAGGAGGGGGAGAAATGAGTCTGAACAGCAAAAGCAGTGGTGGGATTCAAATATGTGAACAACTGGTTCTCTGTGTGGATGCCATTTCCAGAAGTCCATTCTGGGCCTGGACAACAAACAATTAGCTACCGGTTCTGCCGAAGTGGTGTGAACTGGCTGAATCCCACCACTGAGCAAAAGGGTAACATTTATAAGAATGCAAAAAAAAAAAAAATGTGCGTGTGTAGTGGGAAATGGGTCAATATATTTACCTTGGCATCAGTAACATTACTATTATCCTACTTGTTACAAACAGAACCTTAATGAAGTTGGAGCTGGTTGACAGGCAGACATGGAGAAGGGGAAATAATGTAATCAGTGATAACAAATTCCTGTTTGATTATTGTGTTTCCTAGAACAGTAGCAGAGCTGGGATATTAAAAAAAATCTGTTTTGTATCCCATGCAACTAATGAGGTTCACGTGCTGAAACCATATTTTCTAAAAGGAAAAAACACACATACATAGACGACCATTACCACCACCTGTAAAAGCCCAGAGGATGTTTTTTGAATAGAAATGTAATCCAATAGCTATGGGCTCTTCATACAGAAAATGAAAGCCTTTTTAGGCTTTTATAGCCCTGGTGTTATAACTTGATACAGAACTCCTGTAACAATGGCCCACATTGGCTTCCTTACCTTAGATTCACAGAATACTTTATGACAACTCTAATTCATAGCAGGAAATTGATAAGAATCAGAGGATTGTTCCATTCAAAAGTTCCAGAAGAAAAGTTAGTTTTCAGTAGATTACAGGTGAGCAGATTGACTTATGAACAGAAAAACTGCAAACCCTCCTCCCCCCACCACACAAACACATTCACCCTTGCACAAAAATAGGTCACAGTTGTTTTAAAAAGTAGTTAACTTGTAAAATACACCAGGAAACACAAGGCATGTCCAGGAAGGTCATTTAACTGGTCACTGAATTCAAATTTCTCACCTTTCTTTTCTTCATCAACTGAACACACAGGGACACTAAAGGGTTGGTTTTTTTAAGTTCATTTTTATAACACTCAAGCAAAGTTGCCATATATTCATGATAAAAGATAGAAATCTCTGAATCCCCCAACTCCACCAAAGCCCATCACCACAAACTTACCATTTTCAGCATATTTGCAGCTGAAGGGGAAACCATGGAACGATACAGGTTATGCTTGTCCACAATCTGCTGCTTTTCCTCATCTGTAAAGGACCAGCTCAGCTCCATCGCTGAGAGCAGCAGGAGGAGGAGGGAAAGGAGGGGAATCCGCAGGCCTGAGCTCAGCATTGTGGCACTGTCTTGTTGTAACAGCCCACGGGTCTGGCAGACAGCTTTAAATCCTTTCCCAGAGTAAGGAACACCCAAAGCCCAAGAATTGCAAGGAGGATATTTATCTTTTTACTAGAAATGCCTTTCAGAGCCATAGAGGGAACACACCCATCTCATATAGGATCACTGATGGAAGATGAATGGTCCTTCAGGGACAGTCAGAGAAACCATGGCTGTTTGATCAAATTGGTAAAGGGCAGGTTGTTTGGCAGACCAGGCTGCTCTAGCCTTGCCTGACACATTATTAGCTCTAAAATTTAGCCCACTGGAGCGAGCATGCATATTCCACACACTCCGCACATTCTTCTCCAAACAATTTAACACTAAACTGCCCACCAGCATTTCTTGACTCATTGGAAAAAATCTCTTTGGACACAAGGATTTCATGTAGTGATGCAATCAGCAATACTGACTTCTTAAAGAAAAAAAAAATGGGATCAAAGCCATTGTTAAACTGACTCAGCCCTGTGGTCCTTTCAGACCATTGATGATCCTTCTAATCTCAAGCTCAGGAAATGTGGCACGGCTAACAGATAAGCCAGAGCAATCCTTTTCAAGTATGGGGATCCTATGGAATGCAAATTACATATAGGTAGCAGTTTGCCATACATGTGGAAAAATATTAGTGACAGTTTTGCATTCACAACACCAATCCTGGTTGAACTGAAAAAGGTGGCTAGTGTATATTATTCTGACATTTTCTGGAAACAGAGAACAAAAAGATAGATTCGCTGCAACAATTCAATAAGAAACCATCCTTTTGCCCATCCTACGTTGGGTAAACATGGTTAATAGATATTTGCTTAGATTTCCAGATGATTTTTTTAAAAATCTAAAATAGATAAATTGCAACTAGAACTAGATATTTTGCAACTCACATGAATTCAGACAGAGTTCATAGTTTGTTCACTCATGGCTTGTTTGTTTGTTTGCTTGCTTGTTTGATTCAGTTTTAAAGACTTCCTAGTTTCCATCCTTGGACAAAGAAATTTATACGGATACCATTTCAGGCTTTTCAATGCTGCATAAGGGTGGAAAAAGGCTTACTAAATCAGACGTTTTCAATGACTAACACTTAGTATTGTATACAGGTGCCATGATGATTGCTGCACAATATGTTTTTATGTCCAATGTTGATTGTTTTAATAAAAGAATTTTATATTTTAAAAAAAAAAAAAGAACAAATCCTGCTACCCAGGATTACTTGGAAGAACCTTAGCATGTGTATATTTAAATAAAGGTTGGTTGATCGGTTGTTCTTTCTTGCTTAAGTGAATCACTATAGTTAAGGACAGATAAATAAAATAATTACAGAGGAAGGAGCCCTAATTTTGAAATTAGGTTGCCGTAACCAGTGCTGTCTAATTATAATTTCTAATTGCATTCTGCATATCAACCAAACAATTGGGTATAGCCAGACTCAGCTACGAATTTTTGGATCATTGAAATTAATGAAGAATTAAGTTGCAAATCCATAAAGTTCAGACAATTTCAAGTTTGTCAGCTTCTCATAATATGTAGTAACAATTACTTGTGAAATCTGGGAAATACTAATGAGCTGGATCATGATTAGTTTACATGTAAAATAAAACCATTAAAATTAATGTTATTCATAAACTGCTTGTACAATATCAGTTTGTTTTATAGACCCCTTAGACATATAAAAATAAATAAACTAGCAGATGTATGATTTTAAAAAAGCAATTTGTACTAGGAGTGATGAATAAGCTCCAAGTTTTTATTCAAAAAATAAGGTCATTAACTAATTGTATTCAATTTCTAATTCCATTAGAAAATCCTTTCAGTTTGATCACAACCTAAAAAATAAAGCAGCATTATTTTAATAGGTTTATTTTTTAGAACACATTCGTTTCAGGAGAAAGCCAGATCTTCATAATATATTTGTCTTTGTCTAAAAATAAGCTTCTCTTATTGGTCTCCTTCGCCATCATCTAGGTAAACTCACCTATCTATCAATATTTAAGGCAACACTTGATATAAGACTGAAGAAATTGGAATCTAGGCAAGAACCAGCTAGTTGGATAAATCAGGAACTGGGAAGTTTGTTGTAGTATCTAAAATTTGGTTCATCAATAAGACTGAAATCATATATATTGAACATAGTAGTCAATGTAGTGGCCACATTTTGACCATAGGATCAAAAAGGCAGATGCAAAGGTGGATGAATTCACACAGCTAATTTAAGGCCCAACTATGCCATTTCCTACAGTGGAAATAAAACTTAACCAGGAGTTCTTTACCATGCAAAAAAAAAAAAAAAGTCCATGCAATATTTACTCTTACAGCTCATACTTTGTTGACATATCTTGAATTGCACAAAGATTTATACATTAAGGAGTTCTAATCATTCCTCAAATCAACTGCCATGAATGTGAGAATAACTCAAAGAAAGTCCCAGATTTCTTGAAGATTATACAGCAGTATAGTTGTATGTAGTGGTTAAAGGGCCTGGCGAGAAACTAGGAGACTGTGAGTTCTAGTCCCACTTTCGGCATGAAAGCTGGCTGGATGACTTTGGGCCAATCATTCTCTCTCAGCCCAATCAAACTCACAGGGTTGTTGCTATGGGGAAAATAAGAAGGAAGTAGTATTAGGTATTTTTCCAATCTTAAGTTACTTATAAAAATAATAAAGGCAGGATAAAAATACATAAATATAAGTAAATAAATTTATTTTGTGTTGAGCTCTAACTCCATGAGCATATTGTAGATATGAATGGAGTAATCCCCTTTATAATTCACTCACCTCCCCCAAAACACATTTTAAACACCAGATGATTAAGATGTTTTAATGTGTGTACTGTTAGGAATTTCTGTATTTTTCCTGCGTTTGCCAATATAGTGTTTTTGCTATAATTTTGAATTGCTTTATGACTTTGATGAAGTCTGAAACATGAAGCTGCATTTTGTAATGAGAGACAGGATTGTTGTTCTTTTTCTCTTTCTGGCCTTGCTTATGTTTGTATTAAGTTCTAGTGAGCATAAAAGTCAGAACGCAGATAAGTGGCTGAGGAGACACAGAGTCTGCAGAACTGCCAATAAGAATACAGCCAGGGTCATAAAACACACAAGACATTGGGAGGGGACTAAGCTGGGGACTGTGATGTGACCTCTATCTCAGTTCTCCAACCTCAACTATGCGATCCAGCAAACCAGACCAGACCCATGGCAATACTAAGGTATTTGATGGTCACCCTGGATTATCCATCCAAACAAAAGACAGATCTGCTCTTTTGGCTTGTCCCATGCCCAGAATGGGCCACCCACCACTTGTCAACTGCTAGAATGGAGGCCACACTCCACTGACTCCTAGCTGACCACAAGTGCTCCACTTCAAAATTGCTGTTTTCCATCTTAAACCATTTTAAACCTTGTAAGTTGATGGTTTATAGCTGCTACAGTGCCCAGCACATCGCTTCCTCTTATGGACTGGTCACTGTCCTCTGCAATATTTTATCCTGGATTGATGATCGGTTATGTTCTCCACTAATCAGCAGCTGCTTTTTTTTTTAATCTTGAAGTTGATCCAGCAATGGCCTGTTAAGTAAATAGACTTTCTTTGCCACAAGTTTTCCTGTCTGCTCTAGGAGCGCCTTGCTCCGTTAAACCCTTACATCTCCCAGTGGGCACCATTTCTGCCCAGATATGGTGAAGCACATTCCTCTTACATTCCCACCCCCTCCCCCATCATCAAAGTTGCCAGATTTTGTTATCTAATTTTTTTACTTTTTTTCCATATATTTTATTGATTTTTTTAAACATAAATCACTTAATAGTTGGTAAACAGTGTGTTTGCTGGGTTTACATTTGTAAAGAAAAATCATTAACAATTGGTTTCTATAATCCATAATCCACATAGTACATTTAGTTGATTTCCCCTTTTCCCCAAAATGTCTTCTTTGCAAACCTTGAATTAATACAGTTCTTATTATTTTGATAAATAACAGTTACATATATGATTTTCCCCCAATATTCCTAGAAATAATGATCACATCAATATAATATTTCTTTTCTATCTAATCATTCTGGTTGCCTCATCTTATATCCTGTTACAGTCCTTATTTAGATTTGTTTCTCCCATAAAGTTCAAAGTATTCTTGATGGTTAAGATTTTCTCAACAGATAATTAAATTTAAAGATTTAAATCCATTTTTCCCATGTAAACCATCTCAACACTTTTACATTTCTTAAAGAATAGGTAAAAACAGTAAAGAAAGGAAAAAAGAGCAAGAGTAAAGAAACATAAAAAGTAAAATACTACTTAAAATATATTCCTCCTATTCATTCCCAAAATTTCTTATTCTATTTAACCTAAATTAAAAATATATTTAATCTTTAAATATTCCATTTAATGTGTCTAGTCATCTAATCCTTTAACTCCTATTTAAAACATTTTTTTCTTTTTTATACATTATAATTTCCCTAAATTCAAACACATTTAATTATCTAAAATATTTCCTTCATTTAGGCCATTTCAGCAGTATTATATTACTTATATCAAGAAATAAAATAAAAAAGGGGGGAAGCATACAGTATCATTTAAGGAATTCATCTCTCTTAGAAAGACATACGTATTCAAAATCTTTTCTATTTCTTTAACCATAGTCTAACAAATGTTTCTTTTTTAAATATTCTCTCTGGTAGAGCCCATCATCTATTTTCTTAATTTTCACTTTGATCTTTTTCTTTGACCAGTATCTTTCTTGATCAATGTGTTTTGCTGAATCAAAAAGTTTTTCCATATATGCATAACTGTTGCAGTAGGTATAAGAAGTAAATTGAATAAAGTGCCTTTATGTGAGGCTTTTGCCTTTCCATGTTTCTTGAAAATCATTTTCTCTTTCTCCTTCTTTGCTTCTCTTATATTTCCTTTCTCTCTAATGTTTTCAACATCTCTACATTCCATTTTATCCAACCTGTTTTTTTCTCCTCAGATTTATTTTGTAGTCTTAAGGAAGAGTTGGTTTTTTTCCATTTCTTGTAAATGTTTTCCCACTAGGGTAAAATCATGTTTTCTTGCTTTGTTAAGTTCCATCTTTGAGTCTCTATTTTCAATTTTATGTCCACTTATTTGTTTTGTCTGCTCCTTCTCTGTTGTTGTTTCCTGGAAGTTTTTTTGTTGTAAAGTTAACTTAGACATAGATTGATTTGTATTTTCAAAGTTATTTTGATTTCTTTGTTATTTGAACTCAGTGTTATTTGAATTAATTGCAGTATACTATATAACTCCTCCTGAGAGGTATTTATGTTTTCTTGGTGTGTTCTGTCTACATGTCTCTGATCCATGATGGCCAAAAGTTGAAGTTTTCCTTCTTATCTGCAAATAGCTTTAGAGTCCCGGTTAAATAGATATTTGTAATCCAATGAATTCAAAAAAGATTTTTTTTCTAAAGTTTGTAATTCTCTCTTTGTCCGCAGCCCAGATTGTTATCTTTTTTTTGGTCACAGCTGTTCTTTATTATTAAAACTTTGAAGGTCACAAACACAGATTAGCTTTTCCCAAGTTTTGGCAAGTTATCTAGGGAAATCATAGCTATCATAATCTTCATCCACCACTAGGTGTCAGCATCTATTTAGTTTTCAATATGAACAATGGTCTTTAAAATGAGAGTCTTAACCATTCAACAATCTTAAACTTGTCCAAAGTTAAATTTTAGCTTTGAAGTTTATAAATTTAATTTCACTACCATATATTTTGATCCTCCATAGAAATTTTAATTTGCCGCTTCCGTTAGTATAAGGATGGGGCGGAGGTCCCCCTCCTTCACTTTCAGAAGTATTTTGCTTCTTGGGGATCTTTTCCAGGAAATTAAGTGTAGGATAGAAAAGGGAAAATCAGATTCCTCACCCAGTTTCAAGCACGCTGTTTACTGTTGTGATGGTTAGTTCTTTTGAACTCCAGTTGCAAGTAGCTTGGGCTGATCGGTGAAATACAGCCTTTCTCCTATCAGGTTAGAAGGCTTTCCCCAAGATGAACGGAACGACTGCAGTCATTCCAGAGTCTCCGGGGCCCCCCTCTTTCTTCGCCGCCTCTCTGGGGCGGCTTGGACCCATTAGGGTCTCCAGGCAGGACAAAAGTTAGCCGCGGGGGTGCGGCAGTCCCCAAGCCCGCGACCAGTCGCTACAACGCAGGACCGGAAGTCTCCTAAATTTTTTAAGTTACGGTGAAGGAAGGCACTTTGGGATAAAGCTATACAATTCCAATGAATGCTATTTTTGCATTTGTGAAACTCAGTCAGCTTGATACAAAATTTCTACAGCGGAAAGAGATACAAAGGAACAATCTGTTTCTTGTTTGATCCTTGTGGCATCAGAGCAACAATGAGACAATAAAAGGGGGGAGGGGAAAGAAATGGTCTATATTAGCATCAGAGAATGTGGGAAAGCAATGTGAAGACCTCTGTGTGTGCAAACATCTGGGAATGCAAAAAAAGTAAAAATGAAGGGGAGCTAGTGAAGAAGATACAATCCCAAAAGGAAAAGGCAATCACACAGGGGTCAGTCAGGGAGGCTTATCTTACCCATATGAAGAGCAAGAAGTAGGGGAATGGCCAGAAAGATCCTGCTGCGGCAACTCCCAGCCTGGAGGACTAAGCACCGAGCCACGCAAACTCTGAAACCCCTGTAATCTGTCAACTTGGCCTGGGCTGGTGATAGTGGTATGTATATGGGTCCTAGCAGTGGTGAACTCTTCTCTAAATGAGGGGTTTGTTTCTTTATCATAAAAGCCCTTGGTTTGCTCCCAGCTGAAGAAGCTATCAGTGGATCCCATTATACTGGACATTTTTTTATCCATTATCTAACTGCCCCTTTCTGGGGAAGGTAGTGGAGAAGGCGGTTACACAGAAGCTTCAGAGGATCTTGGATGAAGTGGATTTTCCAGATCCCTTTCAGTCAGGATGGGATGGAAGCAGTATTGGTCATGCTTTTAAATAATCTCCGATGACGGTGGAATGGAATTTGTGCATCCACCTTTGCCCTACTTGACTTCTCTGTTACTTTCAATACCCATCAACCGTAGTATCCTTCTAGATTGGTTCAAGGCACTGGGAATGGGTGGCACTGTGTTGTCGTGGTTCACCTCCTTTCTCCAGGGTCAATTCCAGTCAGTGGTGATTGGGGGGAAGAAATCCCACCCCTGGCCTGTATAATGTGGGGTGCCACAGGGTTCAAAATCTAAATGAGGCTGCTGGAATGAGGTATATTGATAATACTCAATTATACACCTCTGCCACTGTTGAATTAAGCAATGCCAGGAACATCCTGGTGCCTGAAGGCTGTGAGAGACTGGATGGGGAGCAATAGGCATCAGTGAACCCTAGCAAAGTTGAATGGCTTTGGGTTTGGGGGTTTGTCAGTTCTAGGATTATGCCATCTTGAGTTGTACAGCTCCAGACAGCCCGAGAGTGCAATCTGAGGATCCTTCTGGATCCAAAGAGCAAGTGGCTGTCATGGCTAAGGGAGCATTTGCATACCTTCATGTAGTGTGCCAGTTATGCCATTCCTTAATTGGGAAGCTCTATTCACAATTACTCATGCCTCAGTCATCTCCCAATTGGATTGTTCTAAGGCGCTCTACTCTTGAGTTTGCTACCGGATTTACTTCAATGTGCTGCCTTTGTCCTTTAAAGCCCTTTGTGGCATGGAGCCAAATTATTTGAGAGACCCCTTCTACCCAATTACATTTGTCAATACTGAAGTGATTTGAAGTGCCTGCACTGGTATAATCCAACCTCACAAATTCTTATCAGTTTTGAGACTTCATCAGGATGGGTTTAAACTTTCCACCATCCTTACGCCTAGTCCTTCTTTCATCCCTTACCTCAAACCTTGAAAAGCATGTCCCAATGTCAAACTGTGATTTAATGCACCATATGTAACTTGCATGTTAAGCTGCTTTCTCTACATAAGCTTCAAACTACAGATTTACATAGAGTTTGATATTTCTATAGGAAAATCTTGTTTATTAAGCACAATTCAAATTCCTAATCTTTGGTAGACAGGCTTGTTCATTCATCTAGATCAGAGGTCCCCAACCTATGGGCTGTGGCCCAGTACCGGGCTGTGGCCTCTTGGCCGCCAGGTCGCCTGAGTAGCTGGGCAGTGAACATGTGTTGCCGTTGCCGCAAGTGTTGTGCAGGCGGTGGCAGCGCTGCTAGTATTGCGCAGGCAGCAGTGTTGCCACAAACCTTGCATGGGGGGTGGCGGCATGATCCTCGTGCCAGGGCGGCATCACTGCAGCCTCATGCTGGTGGTAGCATCACCGCCAGCCTGGCAGTGGTGCCACAAGCCTCACACAGGCGCCGCCGTCACTGAGAGCCTTGCACACATGTTCACAGCCCCATTTGTGTGGTGTGCATGCTCACAGCCTGTTTGTATGCACGTGCACGTGTGGCCACATTCATGTTTGCGCATGTGCATGTAAGGCGCCTGCCCCTCCATCTCCCACCGGGCCGCCAATCCAAAAAGGGTGGAGACCCCTGATTTAATCTCCAAACAATCCCCTGCTCTAATCTCCAAACAATAAGACAGGAACAATGGCATCTCTTGCCTGGCCCAAGGTTTTCATCAGGATATTGAGGATACCTCCACCAATGCCTTCACAGAGGCAGAATAAAAGGAAGGACCAATACAGTATACCATGACGGAGCACCCAACAACTTGATATTTCTTCCCACTCTAAATGACTGAAACTGGCCACATGTCAAACCTGACTCAACTCCATAGTTGCATCTGTTGTCGCTCACAGTTCATCAAAGAGCAAGGGAAGGGGGGTGGGCAAATTCCTAAGTAGGGAGGAAGGGAAGTTCTGGGAAAGCAAGAGTGCCTTCTATTGCCAGCGAGATGTTAGCCACCAAGGTCAAGTTGTGAAATGTTTGAGCGGCACAGTCTTTCACAAAACAAAAGAACTGTGAGCCGCCCTGAGTTCCTGGAATAGGGCGGCATAGAAATCCAATAAATAAATAAATAAATAATAAACTGAATCCAATTGGTGAACTATAAACTGTAGGTGGCCCGGAGGGGCAAAAGGGGTTTTACCTATGTGGGTTTTCACAGGTAAATCCCAGAACTGACTTTGTTTCTGCTGTGCCTCTTTCAATAAAGCTACACTCTTGGTCAATCTGAAGAGCTGAGAGTTTCTTTTGTTGAATGTGCCAAATGGGACAGTTGACACCACACATAAAGAAGACTCATTGCAATACTATAGCAATAGGCCCTAACTAGCCCAGAACTCCAAAGAGAACTCTATAGCCCAGAACAATACCAAGATGGATGGTCTTGAAGGCACCCAAATCTCCACTTAACACCAGAGTTTCCCTTCTTTCTTGGGCCTACCACAGTTATCCACAAAAGTGACCAATGTGGCTTCCATCCCAATTTCAGACCTGAATCTGAGCTGAAATGAGTTTAGATAATCCTTACTGGCTCTATAGTTGTCAAATTCTCTTCAAGTGGAGTGCTGTCATGTCTCCTACTTGTTCTGACTTTCTAACAATGTCTTAGGACCTCAAAGTATTTGTGAAATACTTTTGTTGGCTCTTGTTTATTTTCTGATCTTTCATTAAAGTTCTGTTTTCAAAACTTTCAACTATTTAACATTTATCTTTGTGAGCAAAATAAAGGCAAAATATAAATAATAAAACCATACATATATTAGATAACTACTAACACGTCAAAGAAAATAGTCCTAGCAACAATAATCACCTATAGCAGGGAGGGGATCCACCTTACTATCTATTCCCAAAGCCTTTCTGGATCATCCACATCTTAGCAGCTTTTTACATGCACAGACCATGTCCATCAAGGCATCTAAACCAGGGCTTTTCAACCTTTTCACCCACTGTACCACTTTTAGGATATGGCAATATCCGAGTACCACCAGTCACCTAGCAAGGCGTCAAAAACTTGATGACCCAAAAAAAAAAAGGAAAAAAGTGATAAAGTACAGGTAGTCTTTGACTTACAACAGTTCGCTTAGTGACTGTTCGAAGTTACAATAGCACTGGAAAAAAGTGCCCCCCAAGCCACAGCCGAGCAAGACACCTGCCTGCCCCCCCCCAGCGGCGCTCTTCCTCCTGTCCAAGATTTTCATTGTTGTGAGCATTTCTGTCGAGGATTGGCAGCAGGGGTGGGATGGGAGGGTGTTTGGTTTTTATTCCCCCCATCTGCTGGGTGGTTGCAGCAGGTTTTGGTCACTTCACATGACCCTGGGACACTGTGACCGTCATAAATATGAATCAGTTGCCAAGCACCTGAATGTAAATCAAAAGACCCTGGAGATGCTGTAACATTCCAGCTGATTGGTGCTTCTTCTGGGCTCAGCGGAAGCACCAGGATCAGCGCCGAGCTCCAGCTAGAGCCTGTTGCTAATCCTAGTGCTTCCACTGAGCCCTGACAGCCCTGCAGCTCCAGCCATCTCTCACTCAGGCTTGTGTGGTGCTGCCACCGGTTCAGCTCATTCCCCTCCCCCGCTACCACTTTTCTAGGATGCTCGCGTACCACCTGCCAGGCGCCAATGTACCACAGGTGGTACCCGTACCACTGGTTGAAAAGCCCTGCTTTATAGGGCCTGAAAACAAATCTTAAAATGAATGCATAAAGAATTTGTCTCTCATTATTAAATGCTTTAACCCTGAACATACCATCTGACAGACCAGAATACACTTATTACATCTGCATAAAGTATATCTACATAATAGCCACATGTGCTTTTAGTTTTGATCCAAGATGGCAGACTTTCAATGAAGCCCTTGTTCCTATACATAAAAAAATATTAGGAACTGTTCTGCTGGCTCAGAGTAGTAATGCAATTGTTTCAGAATATCCTAGAAAATGACAACTCAAGCCAGGTATTTTAAAAGAGTGCCAAGAACCACAACAGGCAGCTGTGGCCTCATCACGCGCATGGCAATTTTATCCAACATATCACTTGACCTTTCTGTATAGTTTTTAGATTAACATGGCCAAGTGATAAAATTATTCACTTGACTAAAGATTAATATTCTTTGAACTCTGTTGTAAAATATTATTCCACATATATAAAAACAGATCTTACTAAAGTATCAAAATTGCAGTGTTTCTACACATGATGTAGAAGCATGAAATGTAATACAGGCGTAGTTCTACACACCCTATTCATTAGAAAACCTTCCCATCTCTCTTTCAATCAGGGAATATCCCAAATATCGTCATTAGATTGCTTCCAAATAAATGAGATAGAATTTCATGCACACCTGGCTTAGTATTCTGGTTACCAAAACATAGTGTCTCCAGAAAAGTGTGGAAAGGGTAAACAATATTGGCTTTATCTCTCCATGAATTTTTCTCATACCCCAAGTCCTACACATATTTTATCTGAAACCTGGAAAGCAGGACATTTCATATTGAACTATACTTCTAATGAAGATCAACATTTTAGTACTGTACATAGTGACAGATGTTTCTTCAGATTTGGAAGCAGGGCAGAATTTAATCTCATTGATTAGGAAGTGAATGCACACCAATGTTTCCATGTATTTAGCCTTACCCATTTTAGTGATGCTTACAAAATAGGTTAGTCCATCTTCATAACATGAATTTAATCGTGTGCACTGAAAATTCAGGTTACAATGAAGTTCACTTGTTCCATGTGGGAGAAGGTTGTACAGTATTCATGTGTGCTCAGTTCATATCTAGTGATAATAATGCATAACTTTTTTGTTTAGATTAATCACTATCACAAGAGATCACTTTGATGATTAGAAATCTTAGTTGAAACTAAATGTAATAATGTACTCTTTTGCCTTGCGGCACATCAACAAAAGGATACACTATGGTTTCAAAATTTGCATTGAATCCTCATAGTTTCTCAGGTAAAAGCTCAATGTGACTTTAAATTTATAAAGACTTATAAAATTAGGGCCTCATTTTTCAGTAGCATCTGAAAACATTATATTTTATATTTTAAAATTTGCTGGGAGTCCAATACTATTAATACCTTATACTGTATATTTCAAGAGGTGAGCAAAATAAATAGCTTAGTTGATATACATTGATTTCTTCTCATTATCTCTAAGTCTTGCATAAAAATGTCAGTGATGCCAAGATGGATGGTATCTGGCTTCTATTTCTAAAATATCTTCCCCAAAGACACCCATGTTTTGGAAACCACATTTTTCCAGGAAATCTTCTTCACATCCAGAGGTCCGTAATAGGTGCTCTTCCTCCTTTTTCTAACCTCCTCTTTATTCAAAAAATCCCAGAGTCACACATGTTGTAGTCAAAATTAGCAACCAAATAACCTATATATAAGTTGTGACTGTCTGGGAGTATACTGTAAGCATATATCTTTGGCAATTAAGTTGTTTTTTCCCTTCTTGGCAGATGGCATATTGCTAAAACATACTTCCCCATGCCAGTTAAAATACTTCATGATACAGAATACATACACAGAGGCTTTTGATAGAACATTATTTATTTAACAAAGGAAATGGGGCAAAGTGCATCAACAATTATATTTAATTGCAAAAAGTAAAAATTGACCTCTACTTTCAACATATAAATCTGATTTATTTACACTCTTTACAACTATTTCCCAATATTTACAAAAAGTTGCAATATATTACTATAACTGGTCATAAAACTCTGCATGTATTGCATATTTACATTCATTTATATGAAAAGTTCCATAATTTGGACTATATGGGTATTCAATATACACACACAATTAACTACTTCCCAGGCACCCCTTAGCCTTTATAATATACTATATAGCAATGAGACACATTATCGCTATTCTGTGCATGGACAAATAATATTAAAACACACTTTAAAACAAGAAATTTAAGTATTTCCCTTAGTCAGTAAAAGAACAGATAATTTTGTTTCTTTAAAAAGTCATCCCTTCCAGGCTTTGTCAAGCTATACATTTCCCTAATAAATGAAACAAAGAAAAACAGAGAAATATTCTAACATATAAATGCCTTCCATTAAAAGGTAGCTGAATTTTCAGTGAAGATTTTCTTTGTAGGCAAACAGTGGCTCCAGAAAGGCCCACTATGCACCCCTAACTTATACCATAAGCTTTGCCAAAGTTATAGATCTAAAAATGGCCATTATTTTCAAACACCCAACTCTCCTATAAATGTGAATAATTACAGATAGTCCTCAACTTAAGAGTATAATTAAGCCTGGAATTATGGATGTAAGTCATTGAGATCATAAATCAAAGCATGAATATGACTGGATCAATTTTTTTGACATTTTTGTGGCACTCATTAAGCAAACGCAGCAGTTGTTAAGTGAATCAATTTTGCCATAAACTGGAAATAAAAGCCAAAAACCAGCAAAAAACAAACAAAAAACTTATAGCAAATTGTGGTCACATGACCATGGGATCCTGCAAGTGGCTGTAAAGGTAACTCGGCTGCCAAGTGCTCAACAGGCAATCATGTGATCGCAGAGTGTCTATGTATGCAACTATTGTGACTTCAAAAATGGGTCGTACATAGCTTTGGGGGGGGGAGACTAGTCAAGATTTAAGGACCATCTGGAATTTCTACTGTGTGCAACAGAAACCCTCTTACAATTTCCCTGAAATTGTTTACAAAATTTTACGAAGGTTGTTTGCATTCGTTATACTTCAATCCTGGGGTTTAAAAACTGAAATCTAGGAGGAAAACTGCAGTGATCTGAACACCAACTATCCACAGATGTGAGTGGGTTTAGACAACAGGGCAAGCTTCAATGAACACTGCTCATTATATCACTTCAGTTCATCAATTCAATGCAGTTTGCCCAAAGACAAATATTTTGCTCATTGCTATGTATCTAGCAAACAAAGTCTGCATCTTGGCCACTGACCCTAACTGAGAGACAAACTACCAATGCTAGTTTAGGACTGTGCCTACAGGATGTAATGTAAGCTTTATATGCGCCACAGCACAACAGAGCAGCTAGGCTGTTTCTCCAAAACAAGCAAAGAACAGATTGACCAACATATATAGTGAATATTGGACAGGAAATCTAAAGCATTTTCTGCAAAAAAAAAACCAAAAACACAAAAAACTATCAGTGTCATGCAACAGGGTGGCAAAAGTGCTGAAAATATAGCAACAATGAATATATATATTCATTCATTGCCATATGTTCTGAAACAGTCTTCGCCTGCCTGGTACCTTCTAATAGTAGTATGCATTCCAAATGAAACAACTGAGGATCTTATTGAAGTAAATGCTCTTAATCAGCTAAAAAGCAGAGAACTTGGATCTTGGATTCCTCTTGAGCAATTACTTCTGCTTTTAATTCCTTGCAGCTTGTAGAAAAGGAGGAGAAAATGTACTGGAAGTTTGAAAACAAATGATGTAAACTCCAGAGGGAATAAGACTTGGACATATGCACAGCACCTCCTAAACCCAGACCTCGAAGCCAACTCAAAGACAAAAGTACACATGGAAAACCAGAGTCCAAAAGTAGGATAGATACATTATTCCCTGTCCAACATGCTAACAATATCCCAGTTTGTATTTGAGAAAGAAAAAAAAAAGAAGCCATCCTATGGAAATATTTGTACTTTTAAAAAATTGTTATCCAGAGATCCTTAGCCTGACATCAATTCCCTGCCTTCCAGCATATTATTAAACAGTGAGTATCACTGACATAAATCTTTTAAATATACATATTTCACTACCAACTTTCCATAACTTTGTAGATTTAAGTGGTCTTTGTCATCTGAAATGCTTTGGATTTTTTTTCTTTTAAATTATTTTTATAAAAATTAAAAATATGGCCAACATGCAGTTCAAAGTGAGTAGTATTCTCTGGAGAGATGGATCTATGTTTAACCTTGGTAAAAGAATGAATGAAAAAGAATTTAGAAACCTTCTAGCTTTTTCATTAAAAAAAAAGATTATAAAGATATCAAATAAGAAATTCCACTTAGGATATTTATATACAGTGAGGTTTTTCATCTAATAAGAAATTCCACTTAGGATATTTATATACAGTGAGGTTTTTCATCTATTACCTATACATGCCTTCTGAGAAACAAGTGCCATAAACTTAATGGGGTTTCTTCTCATATAAAATGATATAGAAAATATTAATGAAAAAACAAACAACATATTTGCCACTTCTCTAGCTATCATCGTATACACGCACACGCACACGCACACACACACACCTTTACTAAAATACTTAGCCGAGATTACAAGTTTCCTTTTTCTATACAAACCTAAAGTGACATTATGTGTGAAATTTGTTTTAAAAAAAGGTGAAAACACTTAGCATGCAGTTAAACTTCAGTGATGAAGATTTAGTTCCCACCTTCTAAATTTCATAGTCCTATCATTTATTTATTCACAAATCCTTTAAACATCTATAAGACTAATTTCATTGTCATAATTTAGTCCCTCAATACCCCAATTAGTTATGCATGTTTCCAGTCAGAAACAGAAGGAAATAAACAAATTCGTCTATTTGCACTCTGCCATGAGAATGGGATTGTGATTCCGACAGACTCCTTTAACTGTTACTCTGCTGAACAATTAATAATTAACCAAAATATTTTAAAAACAAAGATATTATTCTAGTCCACTCTTTAAAACTGTTTTCTTTATGAATTAATGCAATGCTGCTGCTTCTTTTATTACATTTTAATAAAATATTCCCCCAAAGCATATAAACTTGTACAAATATGTGCATTAGCCTCACTGCTGGCCTGGGTTCAGCCTGACACATCTGCAAATTGTCTTAGCACAACAAGAACCTAAAGATTCGCTCAAGGGAAACACCTCTACAATTTCAGTGCTGGAAAATAATCCCTTCTAAAGATATTAGATAGATGAGCTCATAAGAACCATGAGGAAATGCAAAAACCTGGGAAGGCAATCAAGAATCAAACACAGACAATGCTAATGAAAGAGAAAACACAATTAAAGCTTGTAGAGAATGGCAAGCATATTCATGGCACACATTAAACACTGCACACTGCAACTCTCCCCACAAATATCCACCTCGATTTAAAAAGATCTGGAGACATTCAAATCAAAATTTTAGAAAATGTTTTCAAGATATGCTTTCCCAAGATCAATTCAACCATGATAACAAATTAAAATGATGACTAATTTGGAATGTCCAACTCAGAGCCTCTCCAAAGGCTTAATTTTCAGAAAAGGATGCTCACCATTTTCACCAAGTCATTGCTCTAACCAATTTGGTTCTTATTACTCATTTTGGGGGGGAAATGGATTTGGCATTCTACTGACTTAGTCCAGAGAAAGGTATTCATGAAAAGAGAAAGAAAAATATATTTGCAGGATGCTTTTCTCTGTCAAGTGTACAAACCCCACCTCAGCCACACAGTTTTGGTGATGACTACATAAAGTCACGCTGTGTTCTTAGGTGGAAAGATGATTTTTTTTTTTTACTGGAAAGAATATTCTGAAGATGCGTCATCATAATACAGTGAAAGAAAGAAAAATGCGGCTGTGGACCAAATTCCTGCATTCAAATTATAACATAGGATAAGAACCTGAGCAAATGCTTTTCTCAAGAGACATTTTTAATTTCTCAATCTACCCAATATTTCAGTAGTTTGCTCTTTTAAAGCAATGATCCAGAGACAGATTCATCAGCAGCTCTGACGTTACCTCTTCCAGCATGTCTGGAAAGAAGTATTTTGAGACGACTCCTTCTACAGTGTCAAAAAGAACAATATTCACAAAGAGTATCCCCCCACAAAATCCATCAGTCAGCTTTCAAGAATAATTCTACAAAAAGCTAGAGAAAAGAGGTCTTCCAGTTTCTACCAAAACATCTGAAAGGCAAGCCAGTGACCTTGAATAAAATGTTATTTTAAAAGTGCACAGCTTTCTTCATCGCAGATCAGAAGGGAAAACTTATCTCTGGAAACTGTAGTGGTATCATCCCCATATCTTTTGTGATATTGAGGTCTTACATATTGAGTTTTCAATTGGCAGATCCATCACAAACAACAACGGGTTCAGATCCTCTGGAGTTAAAATTTGTTGTCCAATAATCTACATTTGTAAAACCTTTGGAAGAAAAACAATAACACTAGTTTATTATGATTTATTATTGTATGCTATTGGAGGTGATGATGCCCTGAAACATCCCTTCACTCTATTTCTATGGTATGCAAGTATTTCAATAAGCTTTCTTGCCAGTATCCATGGGACAACTCATCATGGCCAGTTCAGCGTGGTGACAACTCGCTGCAGGCAGCTGAAGGGAGAGCTGGGCAGGTAAGCAAGTGACTGTGCAGAGTGGAGACCGCTGGCGACAGCAGGGAGCTCCCGACCAGAGGGAGAGCCAGGCGGCTGGGCAAGCGAGCAGGTGGGTAGACCACAGAGCAGTGATGGCTGGGAGCTTCCCATTTACACATACATCCTGTTGCCGCTGAGTCAAGATCCAGGCCATTCAGAGTTTGGGGTGTTTGGCAGCGGCAGCAGTGTTCTGGCCATTTGGTGATGGGGGGTAGCTGGGAGGTGATGGAGGCCAGGCACATCCCATTTTCACGCACCCCACTGCCACAGGCTGTTCAGCAGCAGTGGCAGTGGGGGATGTGAAAATGGGACATTACCCGGCCTCCAACGCCTCTCCACCACTCACCCCGCCCACCATCACTAACGACCTGAACACCGCTGCCACTGCCAAACACCCCAAACTCTAAAAGGCCCGTAACTCATGGCAGCAGCAGAGGGTGTGAAAATGGGAAGCCTCCAGCCATTGCCACTGCCATTCTGCACTCTGTCCCCTGCTCACTTACCCTCCCAGCTCTCCTTCTGGTGGGAAGCTCCTGGCCACTGCTCCTCTGATCTCCACCCACCCACTCAGCTCTCCCTTTAGCTGCCTGCCAGTTGTCCCCATGGCGAATTCGCTGAGTTGTCCTGCAATGAGTTGGCGGAGGCAACTGGTGGTGGTGAGCTGGCCATGCTTAGTGGTCCTAAACCCACCAATATTTTATATAACAGTAAATTATCCATATATATATGTTCTGGTCTTAACAATAGGACACAGCTAAGAGATAATCAGTTTGTTAAGGCTTCAGCAAGATTTCTTTGGAAGTATAAAAAAATTACTTCAGCATATGCTTTTGTAGGAACAATTTCATTAAGTGGCTTTGGTAAAACAGACCTAATAATCTCAACAGTCCACTTCAAAATTCTACAAACACCAGTACATTCATGACACCTCTAGAGAGCATGAGTTTACCCCAACTCAGCCCCAAATGGCCCAAAACCTGTGAGACCCCAACATTCTTGTATGAGATTTTGAGGATAAAAGTTCATGTAATTTTTAAAAAATAGCCGTTGCCTGAAAAGATTGCCTACCCTTTGCCTACCTGACTTTTGCTATATTTCAATATAATGTTTATACATAAGCAGTTATGCATTCTCTTCTTTGAACTGCAGTGATCAATCGAGTTTAGTCTGGCCCAGCCTTGTACAGCAATGAAGCAATATTATTTACTATATTGTAGCTTTCCCATAAACAGCACTTTGACTTTTGGCTGCTGCAACAGACTCAACACAAACTTCCTATAATGCCAAATGCAGTTTTCTAGGGTAGAAAGCCAATTTAGAAGACCACATAGTGTATACGGAGGTCATTGTTTTTCCCAACAGATAGGGTGTGGAATACATTTTCTCTGTTACTGCATTATAAAGTTTAAAGCATTTAGCAGGGCAAAATGTCATGAGTTACAAGCCATCGTTTGCTTTTTTTTCCCCAGCTGTAACAGTTACAACAGTTACAGCTACATTTGCCATTTGTAGGATAAGCTCCTATTGTTGTATCAATTCTCACCAATATCTCCAGCTTCTAGCTCTACCATCAATGTCTTGCAGTGTTCTCTGCACAAGAGAGACGGAATAACATATAAGTTGAGCTGACCACTTGCTACCACAAAGGTGTTCTGCAGTCTGTACGTCTGAAAAATAATAAAAAAAAGGACTGTTCATTTTATTATCTCCCAGAACCTTTCATAGTTTTACTGGAAAGAAAGAAAACATAAAATTGAATTCAGAGAAATTGAAGGCATAGATAATGGTTTCTAGTGTAGATCTCCTCTGCAACATCAAACCAGAGCCAAAAAAAAAAAAAAAGTAGATCCCCATAACCATCTCTCAGGGATCTTGTCAACCAAGCAGATCTAAAACTTGATGCTACCCAGTGATGTTGGCACAGCAAAATCTGCAAGATGGAAGGCACAATATTGCAATCAGAACACCATCCCTTTTCTATATGCATGTGGCAATACACACCCAAATTTGTCACACCATTACTTATAGATTTGAATAGCAGCAACAAATGGTCAGCAACATTCCACCTGTCTCGAAGAGCTGGCTATTTATTGGGTTTCAGTTACGTTTGTTTGTTTTAACCATTTGCCTTTATAAGAAAAAAGAGCAGCCCAGCATTGGAATCTCCTTCTTCCTATTGCTATAACCAACTGGACTAAAGACTTTTCTTCTCTCCTCACAGAAAACAGGATAAATAACAGTTCTGTGAGAAAAAAGAACAGAACTATCTGCCCTGAAGGTGACAATGTCTTCTGCCCCTCTCTGGGCAGCCATTTCCTTCCCCATCAACCCTTTTAGAATAATGTTAGCACTGAGGATGTATCTCCCTTTTCTCTCCTTATCTTTCTACCTCATATCTTTTTTTTATTCTTAATCTGAGGGCATGAGACTTTCTAGTTTTGCTACTGTGTAAAGCATCATCAGAGCCTTTTAAACATAAATACAGAATACAAATGCTTTTTAAAAACCATTATTTTTTAGCCTAAGGGTCCTGATGTGAAACTAAGCATAAAAAGAAGTGCAGAAATATTTTAACATTAAACACACCAACCTTATCTTGAAGCCGTGGATGGTGGATTAAGAAACAGCTTTTTAGAGAAATGTCCTTTGGAAACAGCAGCGAAGAAAAGATGGGAAAAATTTCTTGCAGAATCTCAGATTTATTCTGAGGGTTTTGCCTATGGAACATTTTAGAGAATAAGAAAGAAAGCAGGTACCTCGCAATGGCATTGCTACTGAGCCCTAAAGCACTTCAAAACAGTCATTGTTTGCCATCCTAAATGGCTGTATCTGACTTAATGTAATATATATATGACACGAAAAACACACATAAGTCACACATAAATCAGATATCAATGTGTGGGTATGAGCATTTGGATTAGAAAGTGGACCTTGTTTAGCTAACTTTAGATAATGCATATAATATAGGCAGGGAATCAAGAGACTGGTATTATCTAAGATCAGATATAATCTTAAAGTTTCTGTCTGGGGGGGGGAAACCTTAGGCTTATTATAAAATTAAATGCTGAAGAAGTAAAACAAAGAAAGGCGTCACCTAGTCCAGCATTAACTAAAGCCACATGGGAAAGGCTTTGGGAATCCTAACTTAGTCATCATTCTAGGAAAATGGAGGGCAGGGAAACATGAGAAATCCCAGTGTGGAGACTTGTCATGATTCATACTGAGATACTGTGCACCCAAACTGTCCATCGTAAGTTCATTAAAAATACAGCACTGGATGATAGGGAACACCGTATTTCATAAATAGGGAATGCCCAAATATGACTCAAAGCATCAGCCACTGTGGTCATGCGATATTTATGCAAAACATCACGTTCTTCCAACCGATTGCCAGAGAACGCGTTAACTGGAAGACTCCAAAATATGAAGGGAAAAACCTGGTGTGCAAGGTAACGAGGAATTTAACATTGAATTGAACTTCCAAACAAACAACAGATTTGCAAAAGGCTTTTCAACTGTGTTCAGTGGAACTTAGGATCCTGCAAGAACTTGATGGGACTCCAGGAGAAATTAAGAGGGAAAAAAGGTCATTTGAATGCAATCTATCTTTTATCAGTAGAGCTTTGATTTTTGATTGGGGTTCTACAACTTTTTAAAAAAAAAAATTAAGAGTTTCCACAACCAGAAAAAAAAAAAATGAAAATTCCATCTTCGGGTCAATAAACTAGATAAAGGGACACTTGATAGAATGGAAACAATAAAATAAATTCACTCAAGAGCAGATTAAAGATGTAAAAACCTAGGGCGGGAAATAGAAATTCAGAGAAGGAAAAATCTTTTTACTTTTTCAAGATTTTTTTGTTTTCTGAAGAATTGGGGGTGAGCGACCACATAGGCTTAGTATAGCCTCTAAGTATGACATTTTCCAGAATAAGAGGAAACAATCATTCTGTTGAGTTTCATAGCCTACTACTGTGTTTCCCGAAAATAAGACCTACCCCCAAAAATAAGACCTAGCTTGATTTTGGGGGTTGGGCCTAATATAAGCCCTATCCCAAAAATAAGCCCTACTTAAGACCCCACCCACTCCGTCCCACCATCGTTTTTTTTGGCAGGTTGGATTGCATGCCTCTCCCCCCCACCTTGCCTGCTGCCGGTGCTGCCACTGCAAGGTGGCCTGAAAGTTAAGAGAGCCAGGGCTGGAGGAAGCAGAGGCTGCCCCTTTTCTATCCCTGCCCTGGACTGGGGAATCCAGTGGGCAGGAGGGGTGGGGACTGGCTGGGGCTCAACCATCAGCTTCTCTTTCACCCTCACCCCGAAGCAGCCTCCGGAGGCGGCCTTGCTCTGCCCCGCAGGCTTTGCCGGCTTTCTCTTCCTCTGCGGAAGGATGGGAAAGAAAGCTGGGCATCCCGAGATGTCCCATTCTGGGAGGTGACTCAGGTTTCCCTCGGTGGTGAGAGGAAGGCTTTGGAAACTGCCTTTTCATTTACATTCATCATCACTATTGTAGTCTGTCCCTTTATTTTTCAAAAAAAATGATTTGTATTTACCACAATTAGCCTCCTTGAACGCCAATGGGAAGGCGCGGTGTGAATTCTGTGCATGAGCCGTGGAAATACAGATACTCGTCCCCTCAAAGTTCACACTTCCTCACTTGGGGCACACCATTGTTTTGCAACATGTGTTCAACTTCGCAGCTCAGCTAAACTCTTCAGCTGCGGAGGGGGGCGCCAATTGGGCTGGGCCTTATGATAAAAAAATAAAACATCCCCCTAAAATAACCCCTAATGGATCTTTTGGACCAAAAATAAATTTAAGACCCGAGCTTATTTTTGGGGAAGCACGGGTACTGGTACCCATGTTTCCCCAAAAATAAGACTGGGTCTTATTTTTTTTTGCCTCCAAAAGAATCACCAGGTCTTATTTTCAGGGGATGTCTTTTATACTCACCTTCATATTGACAGCCCTGCCCAGTTTGTCCACTTCTTCTGGCCGAAGCAGCTTCTTTCTACAGCTGCATTCCAGCCTGCATTTTGCAGTCAGGTCTTTCCGAAAGGCATATGCAGCCGAGTACTGAGCTATGGATTCAATGGATTGAATCCATAGCTTGGTTCTCGGCTGCAGAAGCCTTCCAGAAAGCCCTGTGACTGCAAAATGCAGGCCTGGCTACAGAAGACGCCGCAGAAGAAGTGGGCTGGCAAGGAGAGGCCTGGCTGCAAGGTAAGTGGGTGTGGGGCACATGGAGCAGCTCCACACCTCCACCTCCACCCTAGCTTGATTTTTAAGTGTGTGCCTCGCCCCAAAACTAGGGCTTATTTTGGGGGTAGGCCTTACTTTCGGGGAAACAGGGTATGTGATTCAATTCCCTTTTTTAAAAAAAATCAACATATTGACAGGACCACTTCTCCACTTCAATCAAAAAAAATAATTCAAAGAATAAAAAAGAAAATTATGGGGATAGCAACTGTATTTCTTTTCTAGTCCTGCACTTCATCTCTGCTCCTTGCTCTTCAGGACTCCTGAAAGTTACGTCACTGATTGTCAGCTGGGGCTACTGTTGAGATAATTCTAGAGAGGCAGGGGACCTCTAACAGCTCAAACTCACCAGAAAACAGAAAATGGAGGTTGCTGCTTGGAAGGGCTGCTCCATAACTCAGCTGCCTCCTCTTGTATCACAAAATTTGTCAATTCGGGGTAGAGAGACTGAAAATGTTTCATTTCAGCATAAGAACGATGCTGTCTTGTCTGATGAGAAAAGGATGACATTGCTTTTATTAAAAGTCTTTTCATATGTCAAGAGGTTTGCCAACATCTGCCAGGTCCCCCCATACTATTAAGTTACCTTGATCAAGAGAGGCTGCCCTTGCAGGATTTTTTCCGATAGTTGCTTGAGGTCAACTGGAGCAACAAGAGTTTTCATGGAGCAGCAGCAAGAGCACTTAGCAGTTAGAGACATATTCTGTCTGCAGTCCAAGCCCCACCACTCTGGACATTCTTTGGAAAAAAAGGACAGAAGAGATGTATGAATGTCATTCAGAATTTCAATTTTAAGCAAATAGCAGCCAATTCCAAACCTAAACCTGAAAATTCTATACCTGCTGCAGAATATCAAGTGATTAGTGAAAACTTCCAAGGCTAATTCATGAAGGAAGAACTTTTAAACTCAATATGGGCCACATCAGAAATAGCACAAGTGCCATATTTCATAGTCTACTTTCCAGCAACTCTTGTAATTTGGTAACATTTGATAATGTTGGATCCATGATTAAGACAGATAAATACTTACACATTTTTTATAACCAAATGTAAAACTGAAGGTGTAGCTTAACCACATGCAAAATACATTTAGCCTTTATGGTGATTCCTAATCAATTTAATTAGAGCAATAATAATTACACTAGTACAATGAAATTACAACACTTAACAATTCTTTGGGGAAATCCTTTTGTTTGACTAAAGCAGCTTAGCTCAAGTGGCCTTGTTGTGATACTGCACAACAACCCAAGACAAACAAAGTTTTATCTTTTAATGGTCCAATGTTTTGTTAATAACAGAGTACTTAAATAATTCATTCAGCACAGAGCTCTTTGAATATTAGGAAAATTATTTCCTATATGGATCTGTTATCCTTTTGCAACAATATGCTAATAATATCCAGAATTATATTTAAGAAGTGAGAGGAAAGACACATTTTATTCTTTGGGGGGAAATTTCCTCTCACATATCATAACATCACAATAGCTAATTCTTTCCAGCTTATTAATCTGAATTCTTGATGTACTACTACTGGATATATGCTAAAACAATCATAATACGATTTGTTTGGAAAAGATACATTAAAACTATTTCAAAAGGATAGCTGATCATAACCTTGCATTTCTCTGAAAGATAATGTTTTTTTTATTTAAATTTTCCCTTTATTAAAACAATCAGCATTGTACATAAAATCTTTGTATGCATCAAACATCATGGCATCTGATATACAACACTACGTATTATTCTTTGTAGATGTCTGGTTTGGTAAACATTCTTCACTCCTCACTTCAATCCTCTATTATACACCTGTTACATTTTTTTTCTCTATGATCCCTAACAATAGGTCCTGAGGTAGTAGTTAAAAGAGCTTCATTATGCCTTTCTGTAAAAGACGTGTCTTTCCTATTCATCATACATAGCTTTAATAAAAGAGAGATTAGGAAAACTACTTAGCAAAGCTATGGATAGCAAGTGTCTAAAGACTTATCTTCTATGACAAATTTCAGTCTCTGTTGCAATTTCTATTATAGTCTAAGTGCATGCTAGGGCCAAACAATGGAAATTCATGATAAAAGAGACCATTAAATTGTTCCTGATCTGTTAATCTCTAAAAAGTATTTCAAAATTGTTATTCAATTTGTTTGGCTATAATTTAAATTACATATTTCAGTTGGATAATTCAGAGTTATTATTATTGGGATAATAGCCAAGTAGAATTTTAAACAGGCATTTATTTATTTTTAAAAAATGTCTTGAATTTTATTGTTGAGAAGTGGCAAACTTCACAAAAATTGTAGTGGAAAGGGAAGGCCTTGTTAGAATTTGGACAGAGGAGGAAGGGGTAACAGAAAAAAAATGGTCTGGGCAAAGAAAATGTAACTACAGAAATACACAAGGGAAATAAATTGGACTTTTATAAAACTATTCTTCTATTTTTCCAATTACACTCCTGCATTCCTTTTAGATTATCACTCTGCCCAGGCACACTCAAGGGTTATTTCAGTTTTCAGTGTAGCATGCTTTATGTATGATCAGCTCGTAGCTATTTAGAAAAGTACCCACATTGCTTCATTATATAATTAAAATATAGCACTAAAATGTACAGTTGGAAATTAATTATTCTTGGCTAGTGTCATGGGATGATAAAGGACCACCAATGAATAATGTTTCCCTCATTCTATTAATCACGGCTTTGTGTAAAGATCAATCATTCTCAATTGTTGTATTAACTACGGATTTTCATTATTCTGAAATGTTGGTTCTATAACATACACCTGCACAAATATCAGCACATACATATATTTTCCATCCAGCAATTAGAGTTGAAGATCATGGCAGGGCTTTTAGAACTGTGGCTTTTCTCTCCACCATTCTAGATTAAGTGTATGAGTCTCAAACTTTGCCTGGGTGGGGTATCTTTAGCTTCCAGATGTCTAATTTCCAATACACTCAGTCAACTTGGCCAACAGAAGGGAAGCTAAAAGTTGCAGTTCAGCAACATCTGGAGGGTCACAGGTTCCCCACCCTTGTCTAGACTTTGGGGGACAAAAAGTGAGAGAAGAAGCACATTCTGCATAGATAAAGACAGCCTTCCCTCCCCCTTTTCCAGTCTAGACATTACTGACTTTAATATCACTCTAGTGTTTTGAGTAGCACATCCCTCTTTGTGATTAAGGTACAATTTTGATTTGTCATCATAGCATTTTTCATCTTGTACACCTGTAATTGCCAAAGCATCTTCCTTCCTTATCCTCTGTTGTAGCTGATCTTGTTTATATACCCTACAAAGGATGGATAATAAACCTGCTTGATCCCTCAGAGAACCACCTAGATGAAAAATACAAATCTGATAAAATAACAATAGCAATAGTGCTTAGACTTATATACCACTTCATAGTGTTTTACAGCCCTCTCTAAGCGGTATAGAGTCAGCACATTGCCCCCCAAAATCTGGGTCTTCATTTTACGAACCTCAGAAAGATGGAAGACAGAGTCAACATTGAGCCGGTCAGAACTGAACTCCTGGCAGCCAACAGAATTAGCCTGCAATACTGCATTCTAACCACTGTGCCAGCACAGCTGTTTAAGTACCCTCTAGAGCAAGGGTAGACAACCTTGTCTCTTTTATGATTCATGGACTTCAACTCCCAGAATTCCTGAGCCAACTGGCTCAGGAATTCTGGGAATTGAAGTCCACGAGTCATAAAAGAGATAAGGTTGCTTACCCCTGCTCTAGACCAAAGTTCCCCAACCTTTCTGAACCAGTGGGGAGGAAGAGGGTATGGTTCCGCACAAGTGGTGGGCACATGCGCCCACTGCTCGCACAAATGGAGATGCACGCGTGCACCCGCCACTTCTGTGGCCCAGTTCAGAATGGCTCAAAGCCTGGCAGTGAGCCACAGCCCAGGGGTTGGGGATCTCTGTTCTAGAATATTTAAAAATTAAATACTGTATTAATCCTCTAATTAAATACTCTATTCTATATTACCTTGACTGTATTTCTACAAAGCATACAGTTCATTTTTATATACTCCTGAAGTTTACCAAAGTAAAATTTATATCTAACTACTTACCTTCAAACCTGAACTTCACCCTCAATTTCCAGAACATTATTGGTTTTCTCCATGATATTTCAATGCTAGTAAATCTTGTTTTGTTTCAATTTTCCATTTGACACAAATAATTAAAAAATTTCTACTCCCCTGTATTATTTTCTAGCTAGTTCTGTTCATTGGAGACTAGAATAGCGGTAGGGACTGTGCTAATAGGAATTTAAGTTTTTTAATTAATTTTGCTTGAAACATGTTTATGTGTGACCTCAGGACTCCCATTGAACAAGGCAGAAAGGTAGGATATACATATAGCACACATGTCAAACACAAGGCCCGGGGGCTGGATGCGGCCCGCGAAGTGGTTTCGTGGCCCGCGAAGCCATCCTGGAAACAGTGAGGGAACGGCCCCCGCTGCCTTGGCCCTGGCCGGCCGGGAGCCAATGTACAATTTTGTGGTGGCCATCTTGGCACTTGCCCCGGTCCCACCCCCTTCTGTCAGAGACCCTCAGATCTGTCCCACTCCTGCCCAGGCCCCCACAGGCACCCTTGACGCGAATGATGTAGAGCTGGCCACGCCTATCCAGTAGGCCACACCCACTCCATCCACGTCCACCCAGTAGGCGGCACCCACCTGGCCTCCCACTGCAGCCCTCAGTGAAATTGAGTTTGACACCCCTGACATATAGTGATTAATTAAATAACATTTCATATAATTATATCCGAAGCAAGAAAATGGGAAAAATGGAAAGTTTGTGAGAGCAGTTCACTAAGGATAAAAGAGCAAAAAGTGTGTTCCAAGAGACCATGTGCTACAGCATGAAGTGTAATAAGCTCATTTTCTGAAAAGATGCCTATGGCTGATTAGGTGACAGCTTCCTGCTGAAGAATCTGAGAGTGTAAGAGGTATGTAAGGCATTTAGATTCCAGGATGTGAAGAAAGTTAATAGGAGTCTAAGAATACATATGAATTTTTGAGTAGATTTTTTAAATAACTGCTGAATGGCAATGTTTCAAATTTAAATTTTTTTTCCAAGCATCCAGTGTCAACCTGGTACATTAACAACATGCAAATATTCTAAACTCTTAACATGAAATTAACTATGTACTTAGAAAAGATTTGAGGTTTTCCAAAATCACAATTAATTTTTTATGACAACGAAAATGTATGAACAAGATAGAAATAGAAAATGGAAAACTTGCAATGTGTATTGCATAATGAACTGGAATACCATTTTAAAAACTGGATGATTAATTTTAAATAATATTAAATTTGTATCCTGTCATCTTATGGCGCAATTACCTAAACATATTTAAGAAAAATTGGCTTTCACTTCTGAATGTTCAAAGTGTAATATTATGAAGGACATATTGACTCCTATCTTGGGACTTTGATTTACCATCCATAAAATTGTCAACATGGTGCCAGGAGAATTCAGAGGTAAAAATGTGAATATGTTGTTAAATTATATAAACTAAACATATCAAAGAACGAAGAACTGGATTTTGTATAGTCTGGAACTGAAAAAATGAAAGGTTTTTTTTTTTCTGATCCTGCTATACCAGATTTGAACTGGGGCTGAAGATATATGTTCACGTGTTTCTATATATGAATTGTTTTTTTTTAATCAACAATATGCAAAGTTTGATCAAAACTACTCCGCATGTTAAATAGTTTAATCTGCTGAACTGATGTTTTTGTTTCATATTCATCAATTTCATTTTTTACCTATTCATTTTACCATTTACTTTTTCTCTTCTACCCTTTTTAATTTCTATTTTGTTTTATTTTATATATGTAGTTAATGCTTCTCTTCTTTTTGTTCACATAGTAAATATCCAGTATGCCAGACAGAAAAGAATGGATTTAAGCTACAGGATGCAACTTTCAACTGAATACTAAAATTTCTGAATATTAACAACTTAACAATGTAACTAATTATTGTACCAAAGAAGTGATAGACTCCTATCATGTGTTCAAATGGGTAGTAATCAGCCATTCGTTAGGGATATTTTAATTTGGATTCCTGCACTAAGCAGGAAGTTGGACATTGTTTTCAGTAGCCCTGTCCTATTCTACAATTTTATGACTTTATTATATATTAAAAATATTAGCCCTCAATGGATTTTGTTCTGACATTTCTCACATTTTATTGTATCACAATAAAAATTGCTTTCGAAACTGAAGGAAATTCAAAAATAATGTGAGACACTTGTACTTTAACAGGAACTACTGAAAGATCCCACTACTCAGGCCACTGACTGAGGGTGTCTAAATGTGGCTGTTTTTGCCCTAGACCGTGGGTCTCCAAACTTGGCAACTTTTAAGACCTGTGGACTTCATAGTCCAGAATTCCCCAGCCAGCATATCCAGAAGTCCACAAGTCTTAAAGTTGCCAAGTTTGAAGACCTCTGCCCTAGACCAGATAAAAAATATTGCTTAGAATCTTATATACTGGACAAACAAGCCAGAATGGTAATCCTCTACAACTCCTAGACCTAGGCAAATGCTCTTATCACAGAAATAAAATTCATTCTAAACCAATGTAATTCCGTATGGCTTACATGTTGCTACACGTTTGCTCAAGTAACCTCAACTTTAGAATTTTTCTGTACATTAGGAATTGAGTAAGCCCAATAATTCCATGATTACACATATTTTCCAAAGATTGGCTCATAGTTCAATCACCCAAGCAGCAGAAACTGTAATATGTATTCCACCCTGCACAGCTTCGGTAACAGTCCACACTTTTTCTTGGCATGACTAGGTGCAAATGTTATGTTGCAGAGGGCCTTTCCATGCCAAATTGTTTTCTTACTTCCAAAGAAGAAACATTTGCTGCTAGAAAATGGAACCAATATTCCCCATGCATGTTGTTGAACAAATGTAGCACAAGGATACACTAAGACAGTATAAAAAGGAGAGACTCTCTCTAGCTAAGCTCAGCTCCTGGGCAGTGAGGTCCTACCTACCAAGCTTAGCTTTTTGAGAGCAGTCAAGGTCTGCTGGATGCTACAAGGATTATAAACACAGAACCTGCAGAGATTAACAAAAAACATTAATATAGACTGCAACAATCTGAACTGCTCAAAAAGTGCCAAAATTTTTTTGCAAACAAGCTCTATTAGCCATGCTGTGCTTTTAATTGCTGTCTTCAATTCAGTCATTGCTCTGCATTTAATATATATTAATAGATATACTTTGGTCATAAAAATTAAACATTATAACATGTGGAGTAATTATTCTGCCAAAAGAAAGGGTGTGAAGAGTGTTAAAATTATGGTTTATTGGATTAATAAAAAGATAAAAAATTATCTTTCAATTAGAAAAATTAAATGATGATTCAGATTCATCACAAAGTAGAAAACAGTTCTTGCCTTCATTAAACATAACTAATGCAAATTTTGCAAAATCAACACATCACCTCAGTCAAGTCATTTCACTAGTCTATGAAGATATAAATTCTTCAGCTTTGAGAACTACAAAATGACTGCATCACTGAACTAAGAAAGTTCACTTAAGAGAAGAAATGTGAGCTGCTGACTCTTGTTAACTAAGTTGGTGTCAACTCTTAGTGACCACAATATATTTTCTCAATGACAATCTATCCCTAACCCAGTTATTCAGGTTTTCCAACAACATATTCATTGCCACTGTTAAGGGCAGAATGTAAACAAAGATATGCATTAGCACAAAGAGTTGAATCTGATGCTCCTGACATTGCCATCTCAGATGAACAGGGTGTTAAGGTCATTTAGTAGCTATAGCAGAGACTAACCTTTGTGTTATTTAATAACACAATAAAAATACATTATAGGTTTAATAATTTCTACAAACTCTCTCAGGCTCCATTCTTGCTCTAAACTCTTAAAATTTTGGACAAAGGCTAGAAATTCAATACATAAAGCCAGACATGAGGAGTTAATTAAAACCACAACGTTCTTAAACCTCAGTTTCTAAAGTCACACAAGTTTAGTACTGTTAGCCTCAAATCACCTCAGCTGGTAAGAACAACAGTCATGGTTCACTGCAAACTAGATTCAAAATGGCATTTTTTTTGTCACACAGATGTCTATAATATGCTTACGATGCTTACAATTCTGAAGCAATGAAATGAAGGAAAACTTCCTCTTAGGCTAGCAAGCCTGCCAAAATTAGCAACCACACTCCATGAATTCATATCTAAAACATTATTCCTTTTATAGTCAGAATAGTTATTTTAACCCCTAATCTGGAACAGGTAGGTCAGCAAAGGGCAACAAAGAAAATAATAGAGACTATAATCACTTTATAGAGAGCAGATTTGCCTGTATTTTTGGGAAACTATATCTTAGGCTATTTTTCATAGTGATTTAGAAATGTAGCAAATATCTTTTCAAATCTCAACTACAAAATAAAACTTGTATAGCTTGTTTTTTAATAAGTATGTAGTGAAGTGGTTCTTCACAGCTTAATAATAAGCTATTACAGACCGTTCAAATGGTGATTGCAAAACTGCAACAAATTTTAGAGTAAGTCTCATCTCAACTAAACATTGCACAGCAATCCTTATTTTAGAATAAGGTGGACAGTAGTCCAAAGAATCACTCATGTAGAGCCATCTATAAAAACCTGATTAAAAACAGTAAATGATCCTAAATGCAAAAGAAGAGCTTTCAGCTTTCCCAATTCCCACAATAATGTGTCTGCTGTCAAAAATTACAAGCAAACAATTCTCCTGCTGACCAACTGCCAAAATATGTTAAAAAGAACTTGCACCGCCCGTCTTTAAAAGGGCAGGCTGTCCATGAAAAACTGTGTCCCAAAACATGTGTCTGTTATTAGGTTCCAGATTATAATAATAAGGGCTGTTTGCAATAACATTCAGCATGCTTGGCAGCATTTTAAACCCTGATGATAGCTCTGAGGCATCAGGCTATAGTTCACACTATAGTGGTGGAAGGATGCTGCAGCTGGGTTATGCAAGAGGACAACATCCTCTTGGGGCAATATTATTTCTTGGTGGGTCTTAGAAAGAACGTATTCTTTGCAATAGGAATCTGTGCATGCTCTAGAGCAAACCTAATTGAGATCATCCAAATGGATTTAGTAGGAAAAGGCCCTGGAAACTGGCTGAGAGTCAAACACCTAAAACTAAAGGCAGCTGCCAAAGAAAGAGATTATTGCTGCAAACGTTTCCAGCTAAATGGATACTGACCCCACCCTTGCTCATAAATTAGGATTTGTAAGTATTGTTTAAAGGTTCTGAAATGCAAAACAAAAAAAAGCAAAAACAAACAAAAACAAAAACCACTCTTAACTCCTCTCAAACCACAATCCTTTAGATTTCAGTTACAGCTCACTGCCCACAAGGAACTCTGCTCATGAGCCAACCTAAATGCTTCATTGGCACTTTCCCACATCCTCTTAAATCAGATCCCTCTAAAAATATCTGAACCTCTTTTGTTAGGAGCCAAAGTTATTTTTCACCTGACAATTCCTGTTCCGCATTTTCCAAACAATTTCATTGAGGTAAGTGCCTACATGTCAAAATACATAATTAATTCTCAGTTGTATTGCTGTATCAGAGCAATTCAAAGATATTGCTGGCATGTGTTCTTAAGGGACACGTTAAAACTCCAGTGTCAATCTTCATATTTTAAAGTTTAAATTAAACAAATCTACTTCTCTTTGGGATTTATAAAATTATAAAATTTTATAATTATAAAATTAATATGTACATTACTTAAATATATCTGAAATATATTTAAATGTGATGGGAGGATGGGCACTTCCCCCATAAACAAAGAGAGAACTGAAGTACAAGTTGTAATCCTGATTCTGACATCTTGGATGAATTAGACCAACCACACTTTTCATAAGCAATTTTGGATGATGACACACGTTTTTGATTCCAGACCACTAAGCTTTCAACACTTTTGACGGTTGTTCAAAAATAATGAAAATGTAACAAATTAAAATTAGGGCAAAGGGAGCTCCCATTTCAGGCATTATACAAACTTGCCTTTTTTCTAGCTTGATCACAACCAAAGTACTAATGGCAAGAAAACAACAATTTGTGGTAGATGTGAAATGACTTCACACATGCTGTTTCTTTCAAAGATGGTTCCAATATCTCCACATAATGCTAATTTATAAAGAAGTTTCTTCTGAGCTCACAGAATGAAAATGGAGAACAATAATTTAACCTCTAATTCACAGCATAGATAACTGAAGGCAGTAAAAGACCTAGTGATCCATCAAGTCTGCCCTTTGAGTTTTTTGCTTTATTAATTTATTTTTAATTATTTCTATTTTTGTGTCTTTGGTTTTAATGTTTGATTTTAATTTTTTATGTTTTCACTTAGATATAACCGTAAGCCGCACAGAATTACCCTATGGTAAGATGGGTGGCCAATAAATTTTATAAATAAAATGATTTGTGGCAGATAACTGAGAAAACATCTATGAAAAGCTAAGGGAACAGATTTTTCTCTATTACCCTCTTCATTTATTTGTATCACTATGTATTCTATCACACTCTAGATTATTCAGATAACATGTAAGAAAAACAGCTGCTTACACCTATAAGAATGCTATTCAATAAGAAGTGAGTTAACCCTTGAGACAAACTGAAAAATGTCCTTTAATACACAGAATTATGCATCATCCCTGATCTCACTTCTCACATAACAATATGAAGGGGGGAGAAATCATTTCTAATTCTAATTTGAAAGAATAGTCAATTTGGGTTGCAATTCTTCATATGCTACTAATGTTATGTCCCAATGAACAAAAAAGATTGCACCACCATAGAGATGAACTTAATTTTGAACTTGATTACAGCAGCAAGATTGTTGGTGGGACAATATTGGAAGAAGCCAGAATTACCATCTATTAAGAATGGACTTTGAAAGTTATAAATTTGGCAGAAATGGCCAAAATATCTGCATATTTGAAGGATCATTCAAATGAAAAATATATGTTGGACTGGAAAAAATGGATAGAGTATATACAAGGGAAATATCAATTTAAGAAATTGTATTTATTATATAGTTAAATTTTTATATGTTGGATCGAAAATATAGTTAAATTATTATTAGGATTTATATAATAGTTTTGTTTAGTTTAGTGGGTTTTCTTGTGTTTTACCCTGTATTCACTTTGGGAAGTCGGGGGGGTGGGTGGGTAGGGGGGGTGTATTGGTGTATTGGTGTACTCAACTGCAATATTGGTAATATATAAGAACGATATATTTAATAGTTATAAGAGGGGTTGCTCGGGCAGTACCTCTGGACCACATCTGGAGGGGGGTAGATTGAGGAGCGAAGGTGGAGGGAAGTAGGCAGGTAGGAGAGGAGGGAGGAGAGTGAAGGAGGGAGAGAGAGGGTGGGGGGATGGTAGTAGGTAGGGAGGAAGAAAGAGGGGGATGTGGTGAACGGGGTGCTGCCGAGCAACACCCATAGTTATATTAAGTATTTTAAAAGAATGTATGCTTTGTTTTTTATGGGAGAAAGTTGTAAAAGATTGTATTAAGTTGAGTGGTATTCCATTTGTTTTTCTTTCTTGTTTATGATTATAAAAAATTAATAAAAAAATTTCACAAAAAATAATACACAGAATTATGCATCATCCCTGATCTCACTTCTCACATAACAATATGAAGGGGGGAGAAATCATTTCTAATTCTAATTTGAAAGAATAGTCAATTTGGGTTGCAATTCTTCATATGCTACTAATGTTATGTCCCAATGAACAAAAAAGGACTTCCTTTCAAGACATGATAAATATTAGATTTTAGATGGCATATGTTACATATAACATGAGGAACAGAACCTGAGTGTTATATAACCTGAAGCAGAAAAGTAACTTACAATTTTTCCAACTATCCATTTTTTCCCTTCAAAGTTGCTCTTTTACTTCAGTTCAATTCTTTATTACAATCACTGACCACAATACAACAAATCAACAGCAGACAAAACAGAATAAAACATGATATGGCATAGTAATCCTTTTAGCTGCTTCCTTCTGTGAAATTTCAGATACACTCTACCTTTATAAATAGACAGCTGGAACTGTACCGTACAGCCTGAATTCTTCTTTTGTTTTCATGTACCAAATAATCTCCCCTTTAAAGACAGGAGATTTGGACATACTCAATATCTTTAGAGAGTGGCTCCAGAAATAGAAACTATGAAACCATTTAGGATATGTTTTCTGAAGCAAAAGATATAAACCAGAACCTGGAGTTTATTTTTTATTGCTATGAACATCCAACAGTCCATAGAAATGCCACTATAATACATAGAACATAATCCTATTAAATGAATTACTAAGAGCCAGAAGGGGCGTTGTCTTACCTGAACGCCTTTTCTCAGCATGAGGAATGTAGAATCCACGAATGGGTTTTAGAAGTCCTCTAGCCCATTTAGACCAATCAATCAAAGTTGCCATGCCCCTGCACGGTCTGACCATGCCCCAGTTTCGAAAAAGGGCGAAGCCAATGATTGTGTGATGTGATGGCTCCCGAATTGCTGACACTGACCTGACTGCTAATGTGAACAGGGAGGGGGTGGATTCTACATTCCTCATGCTGAGAAAAGGCGTTCAGGTAAGACAACGCCCCTTCTCCAGCATGTAGAATCCACAAATGGGACATACCAAAGCCCCTATGAGCCCACGGGTGGGACGCAGGCCGTTCAAGTGTCAGTGTTGAAATGGACCACCTGCTGTAAGACCCGGCAGCCGAATGCAGCCTCTGCAGAAGCAAATTTGTCGAGCTTGTAATGATGTATGAAAGGTGAAGGGGACGACCACATCGCCGCCCTATAGATATCAGCTATGGAAGCCTGAGTTTGCCATGCCGCTGATGTGGAAGCTCAATGCATAGAGTGCGCCTTTAAGCAGCTTGGAACTGGTAAAGAATAGGCCCGGTAAGATTCAGTGATACAGGCCTTAATCCACTGGGTAATAGTAGAAGAGGAGACCTTCTGCCCTTTGGAACCTGCATGGAAGGAGACAAAGAGTGCCTCCAATTTACGAAAAGGGGCAGTCCTCTTAAGGTAATGACACAGTGCCCTGCGTACGTCCAGGGAATGCCACTGCTGTTCCCGTGCGTGGGAAGGATTGGGACAGAAGTTTGGTAGAACGATATCCTGGGCCCGGTGAAACAGTGTATTCACCTTGGGGATGAACAGGGAATCCAATCGCAATACCACTCTGTTCTGGTGGAAGGCACACAGGTCTTCCCTAACAGAAAGAGCAGTCAGTTCAGAAACCCGCCTTGCCGATGTGATGGCCACCAGGAAGGCCACCTTATGGGACAAATAACGAAGAGAGTAAGATCTGAGAGGTTCAAAGGGGGTTCCTGTAAGAGCCTGTAGAACTCGGGGCAGCTCCCAAGAGGGGTACCGATGTATTACAGAGGGTCTGCTATTGGTGACTCCTTTGATAAAGGATCGAACCCTCGGGTGATGAGACAATGGCGTGGAGTTGGCACAGGTGAATATCGTGAAAAGCACGGCCACCTGCCTACGGACAGTGTTGGGCGCCAAGCCCATATCCATCCATGAGGTATTCAACAATTCTCGGAATAGTAGCAGAAGAGGTAGACAAATCCTTGCGGTTACACCAGTCACAGAAGCTCCTCCAAGTGGCATCGTAAATCCAGTTCATTGCCAGCCACCTTGAAACCTGAATCATAGATATCACTCTGGGGGAGTAAGATCCCCGCATCAGGAACTGGCATTCAGATGCCATACGGCTAACTGGAGCCACTGCGGATCTGGGTGCCATGTGGCCCCTTGTGTTAAAGTTATCCGCTCTGGAGGAATTCTCCACGGAGGAGTTACAGCGAGGTTCACGAGATCCGCGAACCATGGATGCCTCGGCCAGTGTGGGGCCACAAAAATCAGCTCCACCTGTTCCTGCAACAGTTTCCTGATGACGGCCGGAATCAGAGGGAGAGGTTGGAAGGCATATAGTAGGCCCTCCGGCCAAGGACTGCGGAGGGCATCTGCTCCCTCCGAACCCTGAGAGGGATAGCAAGAGAGAAACCGGGGAAGTTGGACGTTCGCTGGGAACGCAAACAGGTCTACCCTGGGCCGACCAAATCAATGAGTGATCTCCTGAAAGAGGCGTGGATGCAGGTGCCACTCTGAATGATCTACCGTGGATCAACTCAGAAAATCCACCTGTCGGTTCTCCACCCCCGATATATGCTCCGCCCTTAGGGACAGAAGATTTTTCTCCGCCCATGGCCCCAGTAGCCAGGCCTTGGACATCAGAGCCCAAGATCGGGTTCCGCCCTGCCTGTTTACATGGGCCTTTGCCACCACATTGTCCGTCAAGACCAGCACGCGGCAACCCGCAACCTTTTTGCGGAAATGACGAAGTGCCAGGTGTATGGCTCTGAGTTCTAACCAATTGATACTCTGTTTGAGATCCCGTTGGGACCACCGCCCCTGGGTCAACTGAAGTTGGAGGTGTGCCCCCATCCGAATAGGCTGGCATCCGTGGTCAAGGTCACCCGAACTGGTTCTGTGAAAAGAGAGCCCTTGGACAAAGCTGGGGATAGTCATCAGAGAAGAGATGTGAGCATTAGTGCAGGGACCCGTACCCACTGGGGAAAGGAGGCTTCGCCCACCTCTGGTAGGGAAGCAGAAACTATTGGAGCTGTCTCGTGAGGAGGCTGGCCCACGGTAGTATGGCAATGCAGGAAATCAGCTTCCCCAACAGTTGTGAGAGCAGAAGTAGGGTCACCCGTTTTTTTCTGTGCATTTTGAGGATTGGTGTACGAATGCTGACCTGACGCTCTTGCGATAAGAAAACTTGGCACAGGTTGGTATCTATTATTGCGCCCAAGTGTAACAGCCGGTTGATTGGAGTCAAGTGACTTTTTTGAAAGTTGATCAGAAAGCCGTGATCTTGAAGCGTCCTGATTGTCAGTGCCAAGTCCGAACAAGCGTTCAGTACCGATGACGACTGGATTAGAATATCATCCAAGTAGCACTGAACACCAACCTGAGCTGTGCGGCAAGAAGCGCCAGGATTTTGGTGAAGACCCTGGGGGCTGATGACACGCCGAATGGTAAGGCCTTGTACTGGTAATGGTTGGAATACCTGAATCAGAGAAACCGTCTGTGACCCGGATGTAAGGGGATGTGAAGGTATGCTTCTGTAAGGTCTATTGATGTCAGGAAATCCCCCTGACGAATACTGCCCAAAATGGAATGAAGGGTCTGCACTGTGAACTTGTGATACACAAGGTATGAATTTAGGGTCTTGAGATCGAGTATCGGTCTCCAATTCCCGAGGCTTTCAGAACCACGAAGAGGATGGAGTAGAACCCCTGTCCCCATTGATCCGATGGTACCTGCTCTATGGCCTCTATGTTTAGCAGATGTTGAATGACCTCCTTCATGAGACCTTGCTTTACAGGATTTTGCAATGGGGACAGGCAATGAAACGCCGAGGAAGGGAGGTCAAGAACTCCAGAGACAGACCGTCTCTGATGGTGGTGAGAACCCAGGTGTCCATGGTGGTGTCTTCCCATTTGTGGAAGTAATATGTCAGTCTGCCGCTGATAGGAGGGGCCCACTCCGAGTCATTTTGACTTATGGAAGGGACGACCTCCCCTGCCACAAAAAGGCCACTTGGCCTGAAATTGTGCTTTTGGCCTGTCTCTGTAGCTGGACCTGTCCGAGGAATGGTCCGGCCCCACTTGAAAGGGCCGAGAATTGCTCTCTGAGACCAGGTCTGAGCCTGTCCGAAATGACGGGCAGCAATTATATGGAGTAAAATGTCTGCCCATCCTTTTGGAGAGGTGAGAGAGAACTCTCTTCTTCTTTCTATTTTCAATCAGGTAAGGAGTGAGGGCCTCACCAAAGAGGCTACCACTCTGGTACGGTGCAGTAGCCACCCTCCATTTGTGTCTGGTGTCGGCCCGCCAATTCTTAAGCCAGAACAACTGACGTGCAGCGATATTGGATGCTATGGCTCAGGCCAAAAACCTGGCCGATTGCAGGGACACATCCGCCATGTATTCTAGTGCAGCTCTCAATTTTGTGACGTTCTGGTGCACCCTTACGTCTGGGGAGATTCTACATTGGAGTTCACGAAGCCACATTAGCGAAATTCTGGCGAAGAAGGAGTTTGATGTTGAGGCTCTTATTGCCCATGCCGAGGCCTGGTGCGTTCTGCAGAAAGAAACCTCAGATTTCTTATCCTCAGCCTTCCGAGCCTCCGACATATCCCCTGGAATCTTGGAGTCTGACAATATGGGAGAAAGAGACTCGTCTACTCCCGGGATCTCCAGTACATCATTGAGGGAAGAGACCGTGTCCAAGAGTTTACAGTCTATTCCTCCAAGGGCCGAGAAGGTACCAGGGGATCCCCATTCATCCTGAATGGATTTCAAAAACATGGGAGGGCAAGGGCTCTGTTGTTTTTTTGTAACCGGTTCCAAGAACAGTGGGACAGAACTCTGACCAGAGTCCTGATCAGCTGTTTGGGGTTTCACTGGTTCAATCTTTCCGGTGACGCAGGCCTTGCACAAGAGATAAGAAAAGGAATTAGGGTTAAACACACAGACCAAGGGAGTGGCTTCCGTGTGAGTGTCCTCATCATCTGACTCATCAACAGGCTCTTCTAAGGCCTGTTCAGAATATTCCGATACCTCGCTCCCCCCAGATTGTGGTGGTGAGGCTGGATCTGGGAGTTCATAATCTCTGGGATATGTAGTCCCCATAGATGTAGTGAGGTTTGACTGTCCTGGAAACGGAAGGGCCCTCACAGAAGAGGCCATGGCCTGAGCCACTGCCTGTGAAATCCTGGCCTGGAGCTGGACGGTGAATGAAGGCTGTTCATGGGGTCGGAGGCCCGCCGCCGTCGGAGTGAAAGACGCCAAAGGGATCTGAGGTTCCACATGCTACTGAGGATGGAACGAGGTCTGTGGCCAGAATTGGATCTTGGACCTGCATCCTCAGATCCTGATCAAAGAGAGACAGATGGTCCCGACTGTATCCAAGTAAGGGACCCTGTTCAAGGATCTGCTCGGGGGGCCAAGCCTGTGCAAAGGGAGAGGGACGTGGCCCTCTAATGTAGATGCTAGGGAAGGGGAAGTGGAGACAGGTTGGACATCCGCTGCCCATTGTTGGGCCTTGGAGAATTGTCGTTCCAACGCCCTATGTCTGCTATCTGCCTGTTTCTCGGCTGCCTTAGAGACCCGTTTGGTCTTGGCCTTGATCTTTGCGGTCGCATCTTGGTTGGGTGACTTGCGTTTCATATTTCCACTGAAAGTGGAAGCCTGTGGAATGGTGTTATCCGCCATGTTGAACAAGAAACAGAAGTTTTCCAGTAGATCCCTGGAGCTGTCCTGGTCTGCAAGAGACGAGGCTATGGCCCACCTAGGTGGTACAGGCCTACACGAGGGTCTGTGAAGTCCGGCCCACCGTTAAGCGCAGAGTTACACTGCGCGATATAAGCCGCGCGTCACCCAGGGAGCTGTCCTCTCCCCTTTCAATCGTTCAGACCCCTGGTTGTGGGTACTGAGAACAATTGAGTTAATATTGTAATTTTTGGCAAATATTATTGACTATTATTAAAATTAATATATTTTTTAAAAAATGGGGGACCCTCGTGTCTCACTTAGTGGCGGCTAGGACAGCAACTGCCAATCCACTAGATGCAGACAGCGGAACAGGCAATGCAAGAACAACCCAATCTATTGTCACTGGATGTTGCAATCCAGCAGGCAGGAATGTGAGGTGCTTAACACTGTATATTTTTAGAAGAGAAAGTAATAATATGCTATAATATAAAATAACGAAGACAAAGTGATAATGAATATAATATAAAATATAATATAATATAAAATAATGAAGCTGCACGCTGTAGATGTTAATTAGAAAGAAATACTGAAGGATTGATTCAAAGAATTTTCCCTTGCCAGCCACGTGGTTGCCTAAGATGACGGCCGCCAGGAGAGGGAGAAGAAAAGCCTGTGAAGAAGTAACCGGCAAAGACAAGGAAAGATATTCTTAAAAGACCACAATCGCGCAGAGAGGCTCAAACGAACAAGTAAAGGAACCCAGGGAAAGTAATTACGGAGCTTCCCTGTGCACGGGGAACCCTGAAGGCGAGTTTGCCGAACTCAAGAGAAAAGAGGCTGGGAAACTGTGACCTAGGGGGGAGGGGGGCGATCGCAGCAACGATCGCCTGGCTGTCAGCAGGAGGCTAGAAAGGCATGCTGAACCAGCCTGAGGCTAGAAAGGCATGCTGAAATCAGGAAAGCTAGAAGGCTTGCCTGGGAAGGAAATTGATGATGAAAATGGAAACACTCCCCCCAAAAGGAACGAAGAATCCACGAATGGATAATTACTACCGGTCCTTCTAAGCTATAATCGGGAGCCAAATTTCCACGTCTCTTCAGGGCTGAGACCAAAAGAAACTGGGGCATGGTCAGACCCTGCAGGGGCGTGGTAACTTTGATTGATTGGTCTAAATGGGCTAGAGGACTTCTAAAACCCATTCGTGGATTCTACATTCCTCTACATCAGTGGTTCTCAACCTTTTTAATGCCGTGACCCCCAACCAGTCGTAAGTCAAGGACTACCCAACCGATCGTAAGTCGAGGACTTCCCAATTGGTCGTAAGTCGAGGACCCCAACCGGTCGTAAGTCGAGGACTTTCCCTGCCCGGGAGCACCGCACATGAGTGGTGCCGCCCCCTGCACCGGCCAAGGCATAGCTGGCAAGGGGCAGCGACAGCGCAAGGCGACCACCGGCTGGGCCACCAGCTGGCCCAGCCCAAGGGAGGTAAGGCACCCACCGGGCCCCATGCGCGCCAGCAACCCTCCCTGCGCCCGCTGGCCTCCCACCTCCCACCCCTGGCCCTCTTTTACTTACATTTTTAGTAGTTGCTCAGCAGGGAGGGGTGGAAACTTCTACACAGCTCACCTTCGCTGCAGACAACTTGCAGCACCGTTTGCAGAATGGGACTTTTGGCAGGCTCAGCAGGGCGGAGACAGCCTGGACAATTCCTATTGGCTTTTGAAAGCCAATAGAATTAGATTCTATTCAAGAGAGTCTATTCTATTGGCTTTCAAAAGCCAATAGAATAAGAGGGAGTCGCACAGCTAAGGAAAAGGGGAAAAAATGGCGGACTGCATTGTTTGGCGATCCCCGTGAAATGGTCGTTCAACCCCAAATGGGGTCGCGACCCACAGGTTGAGAACCGCTGCTCTACATGCTGGAGAATCTTCTATTTATTTTTTTTATTAGCTGTTTATTTTTTTATCATTATTTTATCATTACTTAAGTAGCCAATATTCCTAGGAATATTTTTTTCCCTGATTATGTGTGAATGCAATATTCTAAAATGATAATGTTTCTATTTATCCTAATTGAGAAGGCACTTCAGTGGTAATGACTTTCAACTATGTTCAACTCAGACAGCTTTACTCGTGTATATTACACCTTGATTGCTTATTATATCAGTGTTATGACTTTCTGGTAAGAAAGGAAAACTGTTGACTAATTTATTCCAATTTTTTAAAAAAGTGTTCTTTGTACATTTCAATTAATGAAAAGTAAACAACCTATTCCCCTGTGCAAATAATTGCTTCTTGGACAGATTCTCTTTCTGGATCCTTTGACTTGTCACAGTCCAAGTACAAACAAAATTTTGCCAAGTGGCAAATATCATATCAGCTAAGATTAGCCTGTTTATACGTGTTGGTAAACAGTAGTACAATGAAGTTAAAACAGTGATCATATAATTTAGCCATATGTATAAACAAGAATGGTGAAAAACCAAGTTTTCCAGGACTTGATAAAATTGCTGGAAAAATTAATGTATTTTTCTTCTGTTCCTTAAAGCTATGAGCAGACATGCCAAAGTAATTTTTTTAAGTGTAATGAGTAACACATTTCAGGAAAAGCTGCTATTGCTAGCCTGTCAATCATAGTGACACCCATCAGGGAAAAAAGTAGGAATTGTACTTTGAAGTAGGCTAGAGAGAAGCAGATTACAGGAAAAGTGGGAAATAAAGTACCGTAACTACCAAATCAAGTCTTTCAAGTCTATGAATAAATAAAGGCTGAGTGCAAAATATTAGAAATTTAACTTTTTAAAAATTATTTCTTTTCTAAAACATATTGTACAAACTGGACTAGAAATGGCATAAATGTAATTCTGCATAAGTTTTGAGAGATACAAATTTATTATACAAGATTTCAGTGATAAAAGGTTAGGTTTCACTCTTCAAAAATGCAGAACTGAAGTAATCTAGTTACTGATCAATGAGTCAATGCACTTAAATGTATAAATCTTCAAAATGAGCCTTTTAAGATCAATCAGGAAATAGTTTTAGCTTAAGGAAAAATACCTTATTAGATTGCCACACTATTTAGTGCATAAAGCATCAGAACAGTCATTATAGCTAATTTGCTAAGTTTTGTTACAAAAATAAGTGCGTCGTAGAATCAAGAGATGTTTACTGCAAGCAGATTTGACTTTAATGGTTATTCTTTTTCTTTTCACAAAAAGCAGAATGCAGTGTTATTTTAAAAATAAAGCACTGAATAGTGATTTTTATTTATGTCATCTGCATTTATCATATGTAAAGCATCCAGCTGTTTTAGTTTAATGATGAAATAAATGCTTAAATAATTTCCTTACTCTCCAGCATGTATTTCTTGGTAATGGGTAATGGCAGCAACCGGATATGATGAAAGAGGGAACCCCATGGATGGGCTTTGGTGAGTGTGTTTTCAGATGGTGAAAGCATATATGGCTGGATCATGAAGTATGCCGTTAGTAAAACTACTCCCAGGGTAACCAATCCCTGCAAGAGAAGATAAGAATAAGATTATTAGTATTACTAATTCCATCTAACATTTCTCCAATACAATAAACGTGATAGCATAAATGACTGTCGTTGTAAATTTTTATCTGAGAGAGTCTCAAAGTGTGAGTCAGGAGTCACTAAAGGAACATTATGGAGGGAGGGTCACTTTGGTTTGTTCCCTTGTTTATTTTCAAATCTGATCAGGGGCTTTGCAAGCAAAGTGGGGCCACTGCCAAAAGCTCACTTTGGTTTACTACCCAAATTTGTCCTGGCAAGTTAACTGCAAGCTTCAATGGCAGGAGCACTATCAAAAGACAACTTTGCCTCATTTTACCTGTGAAATCCATAGTAGTTTTGCAACTTTTGAGATACTCTGTGATACTATATATTAACAAGTCACTAATAAAAATAAGTAATAAATATTTATTTCCTATCCAATCCTCACAAGAATGAAATCATTAGTTTTTGTTACAGGAAAAAGAGAGGTTGCACAAATTAACATCAGTATACCCTAAAATCTAAGAACCATGGATCTAATCATATTCACAGGTATTTCATTCTATGTAGATTTCTAATTCCAGTCCAGGTAGTCCTCAACTTACAACAGTTCATTTAGTGACCACTCAGTTACTGAAAAAAGTGACTTATGATCATTTTTTACATTTATAACGGTTATAGCATTGTATGGTCATGTGATTTACATTTGGATGCTTGGCAACTGGCTCATATTTATGACGGTTGCAGTGTCCCGGGATCATGTGATCATCTTTTGCGACCTTCTGACAAGCAAAGTCAATGGGGAAGCGAGATTCACTTAACAACAGTGTTATTAATTTAACAACTGCAGTGATTCGCTTAACAAATATGGCAAGAAAAGTTGTAAAATGGAACAAAACTCGCTTAGCAAATTTCTCACTTAGCAACATAAATTTTGGGCTCAATTGTGGTCGTAAGTCAAGGACTATCTGTACACTTTCTACAAGAACATGGAGAATCCAAAACTGTGTTACCTTATACAGAACCATTAATAGAGGAAAGCGTGGGGGTCCCCTTTGTGGTTCATTTTTTTCTAAGAGTTGTTTGATGAATTTCTCAATGGCCTTTTCAGACATACCACACTGGTAACCGGTCTGTCTCACCAAGTCAATAGTCTCTGAAAGTTTATCATAAATGCTGAGTTCACTGGCCGAAAGCTCCATGTCCTCTGATGAAAAATCCTATTTGGGAAAATTCATCACAATTAAGAAAGAATCTATTCCAGTGCCTTAAGGAAGGTGACAGAATTAGATGGTACGTTCTTTCTAGTAAGCCTGAAAATCTGGCTGTGCAAGTAGCAAGTCTAGTTCATTCAAACATGTAATTAATGGAATCAAGGCATCAGCATTTAGATTCTTGAAATAAAGCCATTTTATTCATCTCAGTAAATGACAAACAGATATTATCAAGCAACAATTGTGTGTTCTTTTTTGTTTATACTAAACACAATTGGCAGATCTAAAGTTTCTGGAGATATACTGCAGCTATTTCTTGCCTATGAATAATAGTTGACAAAGAACAAAAATGGGATGTTATCCTACTTTATCAAACACAATAAAGAAATAGCGAAATGTAGGAGTCCAGAACTTCAGAATGCAAAGTAATTTCACTATTGCAAAAGCAATGGTTTATATGCTTGCAGCTTAACAGACACAGATATGATCCACACTATCTCTAGTCAATGAATACTCAAGCCATGCAAATGAAGAATATTTCTTAATATTATACATAAAATATTTTAAACAAAGTGCTATTTACTAAAACTCAGTCATTTCTTTTACCATGAGATACTGCTCTATTTATGGCACTTAGCAATATAATACCAAGAGCAGCCCACACTTGCAGAACAGAAAATCTGATAACATGTTTTCCGAGAAGAGAAAATATTTAGAACACTGAATCCTTCTTAAAGGAATCTTCAAGGTCCTGGTGTCTGATAACACCATGCAATCATGTACTGGAGTAAAATAACACTATTTCTATGAATGGAAAAAGACCAAAATAGTCTGGATATCAACAAGATGGAATGATATGCTAATATATGCAGCGTTATTTGAAAATAATGTTTTCCTCATTGTTTTAATCTTCTAACTTTCTATTCCCCATATGATGCTGAGAAGATAAGAGACAGGCATCAACCCCCACAAAGCACTAAGCATTTATACAAATCAGCACCAGCATAATTGCCAAAGAAAGGGAAATGCACAGAGGAGTAAAATTCCACATTTTTGTTAAGTTCTATTTACTTTTACAAAATGCATTAATACAATATTTTCTTCATTTAAGAAATATGCTATTTATGGGTATCAAATAACATAGTCATGACTCATGTGACTTCTGCAAATGTGATTGTTCTCTGATGGAAAAACATTACACCAGCAGCAACTGTTTTATGTGGATATATATTCAAGCATCACTTATGCTTATCTTGAACTCCGAAAGGTGTTTCAGATATGGCAGGGGAATGAAAAATAAGTGTACGTATATACCGCTTCGCATGATGTTGGTCCACAAGACTATATACTTCCTCTAATCTTTCCTATGCAAATGTCTAATGAAACAAAATAGTTTTCTAAATACAGTTAATAACAATCATTTCTGCAAAATGCACAATGAGTCATTGTTGTGGAGAAAATAGGAGAGGCTATTATGTATATCTTAAGCTTTTGAATAAAAGATAGGAGATAAATTTAATAAAATAAATAAGTAGACTTTTGTTGCAATGTTCCTTACTTAAAACATTGAAAAATGATGAAAGAAAAAAGAAGAGCTTCACTTTATTCAGCTTCTGTAACAGCTCTGAGCACCACAGCAAGTGCTGGAATAGAAAAATGAAAATACTATGAACTAGGAGGGGACAATTTATTTTGGACTGGGGATACAACTCAGTGTGCTGAGCTATCACAGGTCCCAAAGAGGGCATGGGAATGCTTTTCCTCAGAGGCTTGTGTTTCTATTCTCACACTTAAAGCCCACAGATGAATGAAAGTTGCATGGCTGGAAAATCAGCCACTGTGCAACTGAATTTCAGTGTCATGATAGTCAGATATCCCAGAGCTGAAAACAGAGTGCTGGGGATGGCAGGCACATCTCAGGTTGTTTGTGGGTTACTCAGCCCTGCTGTAATGCATGCACTTATAGATTCTATCCACTATTTGTTGAATTGCCATCTTGTAATTCCAGGCCAAACACCTGTACACACACGTCTACTGTTCCTAAAATTCATCAGTGAGAACTGAAATGCTTTAGATGCCAACTCCCTCTTGCAGATATAGATCTTAGAAAACATACTTAAGAGTGTTTAATATTACGTTATCTGTTTATTTCACAATAAAACTCAGGCACTTGACTGCTTCTTGTGGAAAATAGTGCAGAATAGGTACCGTGTCACCCCGAAAATAAGACCCGGTCTTATTTTCAGGGGATGTTTTACTTTAGGACTGCCGCAGCCAGGCCTCCCATGCCCCGACACCTGTCGCACCACTGTCCAAGTTCTTTTGAGTCTGCATGCCATGTGGTACATTGTGCCGCTGCTGCTGCCACTCGCAGCGTAAGGCTCATCCTGCCGTTCGCGCCACAATTGGTACGACAAGCTGTGCAGTCTCCTGCCATGAGCAAGCAGCCACAGAAGAACTCAGGCAATGGCACATGGGAGGCCTGGCTGCAGCGGTCCAAAGGTAAACGTGTGCAGAGCATGTGGGGCAGCTCCACCCCCCCACCCTAGCTTGATTTTTAGGCATGCACCTACGGCTTATTTTGGGGGTAGGGCTTATATTAGACCCCACAAAAAAATCAAGCTAGGACTTATTTTGGGGGTAGGTCTTACTTTTGGGGACACACACACACACACACACCCATTTTGGGGCTATATTGACCCCTTGCCAAAGTTAGGAATGATGGTAACTAAACGCTAGTGTCATTTGGAAAGCACAAGGGTTGTCACTGCCAGAATTTTTTTTAATGCCAGCTGCTGTTGATGTTCATAAGAGTTTTTGATTATATTAAATACATTCAAAATGTCAACAAGCTATTCAGTGCTATTTCACACATTACAAGACACTGTCAAAAGGACCAACTGGAATACAAAACTTTACAGAACAGAATGACACTGAGATATAATCCATAGATTACAATAAATCCATGTTACGTTCTTTGCTGGAGTCCTGGAACATACTGTGGTACTGTACTATCTGAATGCACTAACTGAATATCAGGATCAAGAATTTAAATTATGGTAGACAGTAAAGGCAGTACTTTATTTTAAAAAAAAACTCTCTGTGCATCTGTCCATCCATCCATCCTGGTGCTAAGTAACATCACCTAAGAGGAAAGCCTTGCAAAATTCAACTGCATGATTTCCACTAGAACTTTAGAACTTTCCTCAATTACATGATTTAGAATTTAGATTTAGAACTTTCCTCAATTACATGGCACTGTTAAGATTTTTTAAAAAAACACCTCAATACAAAAACATCCTCATCCCTCAGAATACACCATGTCAGAAGCCTCTGACATGAATTTAGAGCAGGGGTTCTCAACCTTGGCAACTTTAAGACTTGTGGACTTCAACTCCCAGAATTCCTCAGCCAGCTTTGCTGGCTGAGGAATTCTGGGAGTTGAAGTCCACAAGTCTTAAAGTTGCCAAGGTTGAGAACCCCTGATTTAGAGCCTTCGTTTCTGAGTCTTACAGTCACCCTACTGGCAGTCAATGGTAAAGGGGCTTATGTTTTTCCATTCCACCTGGTTCCCTTTTGCTTTCTAACAGCGCAATCTTGAAACATGTCTCCTCCGAAGTCCACCCCTATAACCTCAAATGGGGCTCATTCCCAGTAAGCGCGTATACGGACTTGCAGGCTGCCCTACATATAATTCATTTGGCCACAAAACAAGTAGCCAGGAGTCCTCGAAAAGCCATTCGAGTTGCTCTCTCAAACACGCCTACCCTCCTGGCCTCGCGCTGGGCCAGCGACTGGATTCTCGCCCCCCCCTTCGGCGCGGATCTCCCACCCGTCCCCTCCCTGGATCCCCCAAGAAATACAGTCTGCCAATATCCTTTCCCGCCCCAGCCACCGCCTCCGTCCAAGCTTGGCGGTGACTCTCCCGCTTGTCGAGCGCCGTCTCACCCCATGAACCGCCCAGGCGGGTCGAGTCGCGTGGATCCAACATGCACCCGAGGGGCGCCTCCGTGCGAGTCCAGCAGCGGCACTCTGGCCTTCCTGCTTCCGGAGTCAGGCGATGCCTGGCATCAAATTCGCAGCAGCACATTCGCCGCAGCAGCAGCTCCTCTTCGGCATTAAGAATCTGCCGTTCAGCCCTTTTTCTCAAAGCGCGACTGGGACTTTTCATTTGCCAGTTTCGCAGACAGCACTCTGGGAATGTCCATCCTTACAATAATGAGCCTCTAAATTGGCAGCCTCTTTCTCCCACCACCCACTGAACCACCATCGACATTTTAGCTTCCTGTCTCCCGAAAATGGGGTTAGGTAAACTATTAAGTCGGTGCGTCGAGAGGTAAATGCTTTTTCAGATTGGGTGGCAGAAGTCAAAATATCCAGAACTCCAGAACTTAACTGCTTCCCAATGCACAGAGAAAAGCTAAGAAAGCCAACTTCATTTAAGATCATGAGTGCAAACACCAATGATTTTTTTTTAATGACATAGAATTGAAGTCTTGGGAGTATCTACAATAGTTCCCACATCTCCTGACTTTTTTTTTTAATGTAGTCTCAAGGTAATGCATCTTTGTTCATCCAATACCAGAAAAGGCTGAATGAACTGGCTTTGCTCTCTCAGTATTTTGAAAGCAACCAAAATAATGAGTGTTAGCTGCTAGCTGCTTTTGAAAGGGTGGGAAATATAAGTGGTGACTGAAAGATTCTAACATCTTTGCTAGACAAGGTGATTAAGGTTGAAGGGATCCCAAATCCTTCCCTCCTGTACTGTATAGGGTTAAAATATAAAAATGCACCATTTTTCTTTCCATTCTTCAGAACATTTTACAAATAATTTTAACATTCCCCAGCATATTTTTTTAAAAAAATAAATTCAAATATACTAATAGACAATATGACAATGCCACCAACTGCTTTATCCTAAATTCTAATTCTGTACACGGCTTTATGGATAATATATTTCCATTTAGCCACTTTCCAGTTTTGTTTCTCCCCTTCTTTTAAAGCCTTAATCTTTCATTTGTTTTCATTCTAGTTTGGTGGTCTTGAATTTCTTCATTGTGAACCTTCCATTGAAAGCCTTAACATAGAATAGCAAGTCAGTGTGGCATGCATGTTAAAGTGGTTGGTTGGATAAGAATTAAATGTTCAACAAAATTCGGCACTCAGAGCCTTCTCTGTGGGCATGCGTGCCGTCGCCCAGTCCTAGGCATTCAGCTGGGTTTTATAAAACCTTTTTGCTTTAGGCCTCCACCACTGTGTGCAAAAAAAAAAAAAAAAAAAAAAGTTCAATCAGTCAATTTCAACTTCTGGCGGGGGGGGGGGAGATCTTGCAAAGTCGGAATTGATTGATTGAACTTTTTAGTCCCACCCAGTCTGCCGTTACCACTACAGCCATGCCCACCCAATTGGCCACACCCAGCCAATGGGCCACATCCACCCGGCAGTAGGTTTTGGGTTGCAGTTTTGGCACTCAGTCTCTAAAAGGTTCGCCAACACTGGCCTAAGTTCATCCTTAGCTACAGAAACCACTAGGTCACTTTGGGTCAGCCACCCACCCTAGTTATAGGAAAAAAATGAGGAAACATTATGTATGCTGCCTGGATTTTCTGAAAGAAATTTGCAACATATAGATACTATAACATGTATATAAATCAGTAATACAATATTTTAGAGACCTGGTACTCAGTATTTTTTCTTAAGGGTTTTTTTTTTTTTGCTGGGTTGCATGAAACTTTAACTTTTGGCCATAGATTCACTTGAAATGAAACTCAAAATGCAACGTATGAGATACAATTTATTGGTTCAATTATCACACTTATCTGAGCTTTGTCACTGTCATTTCACTCATTTGTGAGATGATTCATTATCAGTATACATTTTTCTTATTATTAGTCCAACTTGATTTTAAAATAGCTGTTTTAATTAGGATCTCATTTTATTGTTGATTTTCAAATTACTACCTATAAAGATTTAAATTCTGGAACAAATTCAAATTGGCCCAAACTTAACACAAGTGATGAATTTTAAATTGTGTTGCTGCCATCTGGTGGAGACATTTCAAATAGGGTTGATCATAAAAATGTGTTTTTGTTATAGCGATTTAATATCTGAAGAAAGTACTCAACTGGCAGTTTTCTTGAAATCCTTCTTCCGTGCATTCAGGATTATTTACAGATGGTAGAGAAAACACACAAAGAAATGAGCAAAGAGTATCTTTGTTTAATGGATGACTCACCAAAAATTAAAACAACAGTTTAATGTTCTGCTTGTGTCTCAATAAACATAATTCTATTCAATTATGGCTATTCAATATTATCTAAACAAATTAATTTTAAATCCCTTTTTGTCTGGAAATTGGAGACTTGGCAATATCTATCATATCATCTTGCCTTCAGGCTTCCCCACAGCTACCCATTGGATGTTTTGGCCAACAGCCCTCAAATTGCCTTTTAGCAAGGCCTTGCACAAAGATGTGTAGCCAAACACATCTAGAGGTCAACAGAGCAAGTCTTGTCCAAAATAAGTGGACCATTATGAGGGCAAGCTACCTTTTGAGTGGGGAACCATTCATTTATTTGTTCCCTTTGTGTGTGCCAGTCCAATCCCACAGGCCTGTATGAGCAAAAATATTAATAATACACAAAACAGAATGTTGTAATTAAATGTCAAAATAAATCTGGAACCTAAGGGACACTCAAAAAGCTGATAGCCAAAGGGGTCTACAGGTAGCCCTCAACTTACAACAATTCATTTAGTGACTTTGAAGTTACGTCACTGAAAAAAGTGACTTATGACTGTTTTCCACACTTACAATCCTTGCAACATCCCTATGGTCAAAATTTGGATGCTTGACAACTGGTTCACATTTATGACAGTGATAGTGTCCTGGAATCATGTGATCACCTTTTGTGGCCTTCTGACAAGCAAAGTTAATGGGGAAGCCAGGTTTACTTAACAAACATGTTACTATCTTAACAACTGCAATGATTCACTTAACAAATGTGGCAAGAAATATCATAAAATAGGGGGGGAAACACTTAACAACTATCTCACTTAGCAACAGAAATTTGAGCTCAATTTTGGTCATAAGTTGAGAGCTATCTGTATTTCTGATATCTCTTCTGCCCCCAAAGTTCTACAGAAAAGATATGTTTCAATGGCCCTCTCCTTGAGACTGGACAATGTTCACACCAATATAGTTGTTTTTAATCCCAGGCAAAACTCCGGTAATTTCACCAAGGTGTTTTAATTTATTAAATATCTTTCCAATTGTTATGGTTTTTCAATGAAAAATCTTTCAAGAATGTAAATGATTTGGAATTATTTTAGGTAAATGATTTGGCAGATGTTTCAAATCAATCAAAATGAAACAGAAGTTGAATAATTAGGTCCGATATTGATGAATTTATCTAGGATTATTACCAATGGCCAAGAGCTCATTTCTGATAATGGATCACAGATTACATTCTGCTTTGCTTTTTGCCAATAACAGATGGCCACACTGACCAACTGTGCTACTCTCAAGTCCCAGGTCCCTAGGAACTTCCCTGGTAAGCAGGCTGGAAAGCAAATGTTAAAAATCATAAAGAAAACAAAGCAATCTGCTTCCATACAACTGCAAGAAAAGTACTATACAGATGCCCAAGAATCCCTAGGAAATAAGAGCTTTGAATTCACCATTTGTGGCCACCATGTTAACTGTTCTGGCCATATCCTGAGGACACTAATAGCAGGCAACAAATTAAAACACAACGGCAAGAGTAGAATAAATGTGCATGTTTCTCCCCTCCCCCCCACTCCCCCTCTGCATGTCAGTAAAATTCTATGGAGAGAAGAAACTGAACTGTATATTAATGATAGAGTACTTTATTTAAAGATATATGAACTACAGCGGTACATGGATATCTTACACTTAGAAATGAAATTAGTACAGTGTAAAAGAAATATCATACATTAATGGCAATACAATACTTGCATATTGTATTATTCTTATGCCAATATTTGTCAGCACAAGGATGTCATAAACAGAAAAATACACATTATATGACATGCAGAATAGAATAATAAGCAAGAGAGATGATTGTCCACATTAAAAACTTCTTTACCATCAGTTTGAAATCACAGAAGACCCACCAAATTGTATTAATAATCAGAAGAAACTTTGTATTAGAAAGGAGGGGAGGGAGGGGAGCTTAATTAAAGATAATACATGCTGGTGTTTCTCAGACTTGACAGCTTTAAATGGGTGGACTTCAATTCTCAGCAAGCTGGCTGAAAATTCTGAGAGTTGAAGTCCGCTCATCTTAAAGCTGCCAAGCTTGAAAAGGTTCTGTAAGATGCATATGAGGCTAAGCCTTTCTTATTAAAATTTATACAATTACAAAGGTCATCAAACACATGCAATTATAATCTATATCCTGTTTTTAGGCTGTACTCATTACAGTTGTCATACTCCGACTACATTTTAGTAAGTATATAATTGTGATTTCAGGTATCCTTAATACACAATCGTTCATTGAGACAGATTTTTTTTTCTTTTTCCCTTATCACAAATAGCTCTTCCTCTCTCTCTATTACAACATAAGCTTTTCTATTAGGTAGCATACAGTAACTTCAGGAGGCACTTTGGAATTTCCTCAGTGTGAACAGAAACAGATAGATATAAACGGGGATGGAGTGGGAGGCAACACAGCAAAATATGTGAAATATTGTGGCTATGTGAAGAATTACAAGTGGTTCCCTCATCCAATCTCAAAGTGCAAAATATCTTCCATTATTTCTTTCAGTATTTTTTATTTTTCTGCAGTCCAAAACATGTGCATAGCTCATATGAAATGAACATTTTCCCCCAGCACTGGCACTGAACATGTTAGCCACTACAGCAGAGCACAGATAATTGTCTCTTAACAAATATATATTTAAGGAGCAATGTAAATGACCTGTAGCATTATTATAGAAATCACATATCCTAAGCCACATCTATTGAATTAGATGACTAAAAGCAGGGGAAATAGAGTTAATTTCATAACTACTTGGCAAATTTTCAATGGAGAACACTTTGAGATTCTCTACTGGAAAGAACAGGTCAGGGATCCAGAGTAACTCAAAGTCTGAAATCTGTAAAGTGATGACCATCCTCAATTTTCATCCAAGTGGCTAAACTTCCTAAACTATACAAGTTGGATTCAGTCCAAATTCAAGAGGGCAAACAATATACACAATCACACAGTGGACACAAGGATCAACAGTCATTAGTCTTTTCCACTTTATAAACAACAACTTCTTTTATTTTTAAGTTGCACTGGCAAGTCTAGAGCCTTCTTTTTTAATTGGTCTTCCTGAGTTTTCATCAACCTATTATAAATACAGAAGCAAATAGTCTGTATATTGTTTTGCATACTCCTAAAGATTTTCCAAAACTTCTGAGACCATTTGAAGTAACAGTTCTCTTTCACACAGTCTCTTAAACAAAACTTATACAGTACCAAATTCACACACATTCTCCCCTTAAATAAAAAATAGTCCAGCTTTAGTCACTCTTAAATGTTATGGGTATAATTGACATCCACAATGAATATTCAACAAAGTTTCAGTAGGAGATGATCAGACTGAGCCCGAGGGAGGGGGTCAAGCATGTCATCAGTCTTGAGTCCCTTCACACCCACAAGAGAATGAAGTCCAGCACACCTTGAATTCTGTTGACTCTTATCTGCCACTAATTTGCCTTGACCATTAGTAATTGACGGGTTTTACAAATGTTTTTTATATATTAGATTTCTACATGTAGTATTTATGTTGTGAGCCGCCCTGAGTTCTTGAAATAGGGCGGCATAGAAATCTAAGTAATAATAATAAAAAATAATAAATAAATAAATAAATAAATAAATAAATAAGATTCTGTAGAGAGTGTTAGCATGCAATAAACTTTTATTCATTCATCGTTTCCTGATTTTTTGTGCTTGACAGTTTCATTAATTCATTCACTACTTAGAAAGATCGCTGTTGCTGTAGGTTTCTGTATGAGTTGTATGAGTTTTTCCTGTCACAATCTAAGTAAGAGCTGGCACTGATTACTCACCTGACTAACTGTACTATGGATTCTGTAACATTGTAGCCTGAAGCAGCACTGCATTCATAAAATGGAAGTCCATACACCTGGCACAAAAATGTAAGAGACAATGGTGACAAGGAACACGTTTTTTTTTTATTGACAAATTTTATACTTTAACCCCAAAACTGAATCCAATTTTCAATCTTGCTATTTTATCTGGAAGATGGAATATCACACTGGACATTGTCAAATGTTTCTGTTCTTGTTTTGGATGGATTGACGTAGAGAACTTGGGTCAAAAAAAAAAAAGGCAAATAATTTGATTGAAATGAACCCACCTGCCAATGTCAATGAAATACAGGTACAAATGCCAATGAAGCTTCCCACCTTCCTTTTTAGCTTTTGTAGCCTGTTTTAGTGTGCTATCAACATAAGCTTATACTACTACTTTTTTTCTATTTCTTCCTGCAGAGAGTAAGCCTTGGACAAGTGACTATAAAAGGATTAGGGCCATGTCCAGCATTTGAACTAGTTTCTTATAATTCATTTAACATTTCGTTAAATAATTTATTAAACATTGTATTCATATTTTATTAAATTAATATTTTATTTATATTTTATTAAATTAATGGCAAATGTTTCCAGATTGCATCAGATTATTTTTACTATCAGTGGAAAAATAATTAAAGTGATAAGAGAAAACGAGGAGTGTACCTTAGCCAAGTATGCTCCATTGTGTACAGATACTCTCCTTTCCACACTACAGTCCATTTTGTTACCAAGCAGAAGGACAACGACTCCAGCTCCAGCTCCTTCCTATGAGGAAGCACAGATTTGTTTTCAGTTTTGAAGCGATAAGGATTACTGATTAAGAAGGATTACTGATTAAGAAGGGTGTTTTGATACCCTGCAAAATTCTGTAAGGCAAGGAATAAAAATATAATCCAGAAGCACCCTAACCCATGTCTAAAAATAAAATTACAAATTTCTATGGAGATTCTCAGTCATCCAGGTCATGGTTGTCTCAAAAGTGCTTTTTGAAAAGGCAACTGGATTTGGTTTTTTCCTTGAGGAAAACATTTCACTTCTCACCCAAGAAACTTCTTCAGTTCATTCAAATTCATCATCAAATGAAGTCAGAACTGAAGAAGTTTCTTGAATGAGAAGCGAAATGTTTCCTCAAGGAAAAAAACAAAGTCCAGTTGCCTTTTGAAAAAATACCTTTGAGATACACAAATTTTAAAGTTCTGCTCCATGACTATTTTAATAATACAATCTACCTAAAATAATTTCCAATATTTATGCTTTTAAAAGATTTTGATAGATCTATGCAACAGCAGTGCCATATACGTTTAGCTAAATCTTTAAACTGCATTAGAGTAACATCACAGAGATTGAACTGCAACCCTCAATGTATTTATAAAAGTAGTAAAGACTATCAGAAACAGATTATGTAATCACATACAGCACTAACTAGCATTTTTCCAACTAAAGTGTTTCAAATTTCTGAGAATCATGATCAAAATTAAAAAAAACTGAGATTAAACAATAGTGGAATATAGCTGTTTATTGTTTACCTGGACACAATTCAACCAGTACCGCACATCTGTAAAACTGTATTCTGAGGTGATGTCATACATCAAAACAACTCCATCGGCCTTTCGGAAAAACTGCTTGGTGACACTGTGATATCTGTCAGGAAACATGTGTCATTTTTCACAAATATGTGTGTTCATACTGTACATATTGATTCATGTGTCTGATGTGCATGATAAAAAAAACTTAAAATTTATCATACATTTTCTTTTCAATTTCTTGAAACTTAATTTACTTTAACAATTGAAATCTGTTTTAAACAGAAGGGAAAAGGTCTTTAGAGTTTATATGTTGTTTAATATATTTAATATGTTATTATTGTTAGAAATAGAGCAGCGTGGTGGCCTAGTGGTAAAGATGCTCACCTCCCATTCGGAAGGTTGAGAGTTCAATCCTAGGTAGAGGCAGATATTTCTCTCCTAGGGCGCGAAGAAAAAAATATCTGCTGAGAACTCTATGTGGCATCAGGAAGGGCATCTGATCAGTAAATGCTCAGCTCCATCCAGTCACCCTGATTCTACCCTGAATTAAGGGGTTACAGTGTTGTAAAAAAGGAGCTTTGTTGTTAGGAATACGGTATACATATATGCACATACTATGACTGTGACATACAATGTTCCGCTGCACTGTTCAAGGCCCTCATAAGTATTGTGCATAACAATTTCCTGGAGACCCCACTTTAACAAAGATTCTTAAAAAGCAAAATAGTGACAAATAAGAGTACAAGGATGATCAAGCCCTTGAAACCTATATAGGTAGTCCTCAACTTATGACAATGGAGACTGAAATTTTGGTTGTTAATCAAATCATCACATGACTAGATCCAATTTTATAACCATTTTTACTGTGGTCATTAAGCGAATCACTGTGGTTGTTAGCCAAATCATGTAGTCATTAAGTCAATCACCCAGTCATTAAGTGAACTGACTTTGCTTATTGGAAACCAGCTGAGAAATTTGCAAATCATAATGCTGTGACCACAAGACAAATGTTGTAAATGCATGCCAGTTGCCAAGCACCCGAACTGAGATTGTGTGGACCGCAAGGGTGGTGTAATGGTTGTTACTTCAAGGACGGATTGTTAGTCAGTTTATCCAAGGTCATGGGCACCATTGTTAGACAAGCAGTCCTTAAGCAGAGAACTAGCTGCAAAAAGGGATTGAGGAGTGGGTACATTTATCCTTGAGATAAGGGAGTTATCATTGCACTTTTCAACCTCTATCTCACAATGAAAGACCTAGAATAATGACTTTAAATTACTGAAAGACTGGTGGGATACAATCAGTGGTGGGATTCAAATATGTGAACAACCGGTTCTCTGTGTGGATGCTGCTTCTGGAAGTCCATTCTGGGCCTGGGCAACAAAAAATGAGCTACCGGTTCTGCCGAACTGGTGCAAACTGGCTGAATCCCACCACTGGATACAATGTTAGAATAATCTTCAGAAGGTAATGACAGTTCAATATTGGAACTAATTACCCAGGAAAACAAATATGTTTTAATGACATGTTCATATAAAGGTTAGACAGCCTTTGTCAGAGGTGCTACAATCTGGCTTCTTACATTGATTAAGCAATTGCACTCAGTGGCTGAAATGATGTGAATGGTTGCATGAATGATATGCCAATGGGACTTTCCCTTCAATAACAGAATTTGCAGTTATAAAGCCATGCAGTTCTGGGAACAAACATTGTTCATCAACATTAATCACACCAGTCTTGAGCATAGTCCAAAGTCAGTCCCCCAATATTTTGTCCTTATTTTTGCAGCCTTTATACTACCTTTCTTGCCCGGCTATGTCCCACAGACGTAAAGCAAAGCATCTGCTATCCAAAAACAGGTTTTTGATCCGATAGTCCATTCCTACAGAATACAATGCAATCATTTACAATAAAATTCACGTCACGCCTCAAGTTGGCTCAGACAAAAGAAAACAAAGAATGCAAGCAGGGATTTTACAGATAAGAGTAGAATATTGAAGATCAGTCATTTTGCAAGCATTAATAAAATCAAGGTTTTTACCTAGCATTGCCATTTGCAGGCAGAGAATGACTTTGGATATTCTTTCATGTTAACTATACCAATAAAAAGAAAAAAAACATATAATTTTTAACCTTTTCCCACCGCTTCATCATTGCTACTAATTTACCTTCATTATAATTGTGTGATCTAATTTCCATTATTTGATAGTGAATGTGGTCTACCATATACTTACACCAATTATGTTAAACTTAATAGGCGATGTAAAAATAAAGAACAAAATTCAGTCACTCTATAAAGTATGAATAATGTAATCCAGAGTTGAGAAGTATATATGTAATAGAAATTGAATCTTCCCTATTGGTGGTGGGATTAATGTTTGTATTTTTGTAATTTGTCTGGTGGAGGGCACTATTCACAGTGCACTGTTTTATGTATTAGATTAATAAAAAATAAAAACATTGTTAAAAAAAAAAGGAAAAAAAAAAGGAAGCTTATGCAAAATCCCATCAGGAGAAATGAGGTAATGTAGAGAAGATATATATCCTGCCTATGTTTTCCTTTAAAAGTGTATATAGTTCAACTAAGAGTATGGTTGTGCAGTCCCATTATCAAACCAGGAAGGAACAACATTAGACATACAGTAGAAAAAGTAATGCTTTCCATTATTGATCAGAAGCCCTACTTAAGTAACAGAAGTACCGGGAGAAAAGGAATTTGTCACACTGTCTCTGCATTATTTATACAGCATACTGTAAAAGGCCACACTGGCTGGAAGATACCTCCAGTATACACAAAGCTAGTTATCTCCAAAAGGGACCCTGGCAGAGCCAGTAGGAAGAGGTGGAAATAGAGTAGTAGTAGTTGGCAATATTCAGTACATACCAAAGGCTTCCAACCAAAAAGTTGCCTCTTTGTAAGCACAACCTGAGCCCGTTTTTTTTTTAAAAAAAAATCCCCAAAAATCTGTTTTCCTTCAAGATATTCAAGGAGTTGTTTAGCTCTGTATAGCTAATTTGTATCTTTTCTTTAAAATTTGTATCTTTTTTAAAAAAAATCCTGCTTTGTTATAGAATAGTTCCAACTATTCTATATTCCAATAGTTATTTGCATCCTCTTGGGTTATATTTGAACAACAATAAAAACAACTATTATTATTGCTGTTATTAACGTAATATTACATTAAAATGACACTTGCTGTCATTTACTGGTCATCTGGATTTCTGCAACCCAAATCTGATAGTCCTTTTAACAGAGGCCTAAGTCAAAGCAAAATCAAAGAAACAAATAAACCACTAAAACTAAACTAAAAGAATTTTCAAAAAGAAAAACCTATACATTTATTGCATGATTTTCAAGCACGTGATTCATACCTATAGTTGCTGTCACCTTTGCTTCAAAACAATCATTTTGAAACCTGTTTAAAAAGGAAGTTTTGCCAACATTAGAGTCTCCTACAAATAGCACATTATAAAAGTGATCTGGATGAGAATACAGAATAGCTGTGTCTTTAGAAGTTTCTTTATTCATTTGGCAATCACAAACTTCTGTTCCAACACTGGTTTCTTCATTGAATTCTGCACTGACCTCTTGATTCTTCTTACACTCATATGGACCAATCCATCCTCCTCTCCTATCTTCTAATGAGTGCATCTCTAGCCTTTCAGCAAGTTCTGTGTGCATTCCTGGTCCAAACATATTCTGTAATTGACTGCTTGGATTATGCCCTGCATGTAGTTTGTGCAGAGCCTCATTGGACAGAAAATAGTCTGATGGCATATCTTTCAGTAGAGGAAGTTGAGTCTGTGATACATTTCTATCTAGAATTTTCATTTTGGCATACTGGTTTGCCACACCTTCATCAGTGAATAGCTGTGGGACCTGGATGGTATCATTATATTTTAAAACTTTCTTCTTATGTTCAGGTTGAGTTACCTCTTCTAAAACTAGAGTCCCACTTTCTATTGGGCTTTTCTTGTACCGGTAGTCACTGACCCGGATTGCCAAGTCTGAATAAACAAAAGACTGAATCATGGAAGCAAACCTTTCTCTCAGTGTAGGCTCTGTAGTTATGACTTCCTTTCTGAATTTAGAAAAATTAGCTTCCTTCATCTCCAGATCTTTGACTTCTACATGAACTGGTCCTTCTCTAAAACGATCTCCTGTTTCTGATATAGATTGATCACTTGCCATTTCAGAAATTCTATTTTGTATAGCATTGTTTGTTGAGCATCCTTTTATTGGAGACAGAGGCATTACATTTTTTTGCAAATTTTCATGATGTTTAATACGATCCAAGGACTCTTGTTGTTGAAAACCAAAATCATCTATTTCTTGATAATGGGATCCAGACATTTTGCTCAGTGCTGCAATAGCCTCATTCAACTCTTTAAACAAAGAATTTTGATCTGCAGGCTCCTGTGGAAAGTATTGACCTTCATCTATAAAAGGCTCTATCAAAGCGTCCTCTTCAGTGGAAATCACTCTTCTACTGGCTTCTACATCAGGTTCAGTCATTGATGTCACATCATCAGATGTCCTGTCACATCATTAACAATACAAAGAAAAAGAAATGACTGCTCATAGTGACACAGATCCTAGAGCTCATTGAATTTTAGTGACGCAAAGCTATCTACCAAGAGTATGGGGTTCCTACATGCATGAGAAGGTCCGCAACTTGGCCGTCCTCCTCGATCCACAGCTAAATTTGGAACATCATCTTTCGGCTGTGGCGAGGAGGAAATTTGCCCAGGTTCGCCTGGTGCACCAGTTGCGGCCCTATTTGGACCGGGAGTCTCTTCTCACAGTCATTCATGCCCTTATCACCTCGAGGCTCGACTACTCCAATGCTCTCTACATGGGGCTACCTTTGAAAAATGTTCGGAGACTTCAGGTAATGCAGAATGCAGCCGCGCGAGCAGTGTTGGGCTTGCCTAGAAATGCCCACATTTCAGCATCACTCCGCGAGCTGCATTGGCTGCCAATTGGTCTCCGAACCCAATTCAAAGTGTTGGTTATGACCTATAAAGCCCTACATGGCATCGGACCAGGTTATTTACGGGACCGTCTGCTGCCTCATGAATCCCAGCGGCCGGTTAGGGCCCACAGAGTGGGCCTTCTCCAGGTCCCGTCAGCCAGACAGTGTCGCCTGGCGGGGCCTAGGGGAAGAGCCTTCTCTGTTGCGGCCCCGGCACTCTGGAACCAACTTCCCCCGGAGATCCGTGTCGCCCTCACCCTCTCCACCTTTCGTAAATTGCTTAAAACATACTTTTGCCGGCAGGCCTGGGGCAGCTAACACCTTGCCCCTAGCCAGTGTATGTTTGTGTGTATGTTTGTGGAATGATTGGTTTCTTTTTTAACTAAGGGTTTTTATATTTATGTATTTTATTGTAATTTCTATCATGTTGTGAGCCGCCCTGAGTTCTCCGGAATAGGGCGGCATAGAAATTAAATAAATAATAATAATAATAATAATAATAATAATAATAATAATAATAAATAATAATAAATAATTAAATATATTTTAGCTTGCCCATTATTGAATGAGTCCAGGTTCAACTCCACCTTGCCATAATGGTAAAGGAAGTCCTTGAATTACAACGGCAATTGGGACCAGAATTTCAATTGCCAAATGATGCAGTTGTTCTGTTCAGCTGCAAAGCGCAATGTCACATGGCCCCATCGCTTAGCAATGGCAATGCCTGGCACATTATTAAGTGAAGTTCCTAGGGCATTAAGCAAGCATCGATGGAGATTCTCAGTCATCCAGTTCATGGTTGTCCCAAAGGTGCTTTTTTCATAAAGCCACTGGACTTTGTTTTTCTTGAAAGTTGGTGGGGAATGGGAGGATTTATACTCTTGTCTGCAAGGAGTATAAATCCTGCCATTCCCCACCATCCAGTCAGAGCTGAAGAAGCGTCTTGGATAAGAAGCCAAACATCTTCAAGAAAAACAAGGAAGTCCAGTTGCTTCATGAAAAAAGCACCTTTGGGACATCAGCTCACAACTTTCTGCCTGTTTTCACCAACCAAAATCAGTGGGGAAGCCTGTAGGGAAGCCTTCAAGTCCCAGGCAGCTCAAAAGCAGGCCAGTATGCAGGTAAGTGTCTGCTGTCAGGTGGGAGAAGGAGCAAGGGGGTGTATGAGTAGCAGAGGAGGCATGGCACAAGTGCAGGGATGTTTGGGGTGACTGTTGCTAGGTGGGAGAGGACACACAAGGGTGCACAATTGGCAGAGGAGGCATGAGGCAAGCACAATGCTCAGAAATGACGCCTGAGGGTGCGTGAGTGGCTGGGGAAGCACGATGTGAACATGAGGCTCAGGGACTGTTGTGGGTGGTGTGGGAGTGGCTTGCAAGGCTCAAGAGCAGAAAGGCTGGAAGAAGGTATGTAGGAGAGGGAGATTTCCCCAAGCAACTTGCAGTCATCCCTTCCGGTTTCTCCAATGACTTTGTGGGGAACCAGCAGGAAAAGTCGCAAATGGCAAACACATGACTTTGAGGACCAGCCATAATTACCACTTGTTCAGCACTATAATAACCTCAAAAGGTTGTTGAACAAGTGATTGTTAACCAAGGAATATCTGCATTTACCTTTATTGGTATGGGAGGAAATAGCTTCTACTTTTTACCAGCAGCAGTAGTAGTCAGAAGTTTGGAGCCTAGATCATCAAGCAATAATTTTCTGTACTGAAGGTAGATATCCGCTTTTGCAGAAGATTCATTTGATTAAAATAAGTTTTCTTCAAGGGTTTTTTGGTCTGTTATATAGCACATTCTGAATGGCTTTTTCCTTTGTTCTCTAGCACAAGGTAATGGATAATGGGGGGACAGAACTCAACCTGGATTTTAAGTTCTTAAATACACCTGCCACTTCATTCTTGCCTTAGAAGCTCCTGACCCCACCAATACAGGAAACTATTCCTTTCCCTTCTATCCTATCTTCATATAAAAGCTGTAATAGATGCGTTTTGACCCTTACTGTTGTATAGAGCTATCCATTTTGTCTTCATTCAGAATATATTCCATTTTCACCTCCTGCTGAGAGCAGATCATCTCATTTAAATTCACAGGATCCTTAGAAAAGGAAGAAAGGAAAGAAGAAAAATATTTAAGATTAATTCTGTATTTAGTTTTGAAGGAAATGCTAAATACTATTCAACATGATCTACTACTGTGACTTTCCCAATTTCTAAAGAGACAATTCTGTAGCTTTTTTTTAATTTTTGATGTGGCAGGAAGCAATGGGGAACAAAGGCAAAAAAGCACAGCTCAAGGGCTTATTTTAAGAGCAGAGCAGCAGTATAGTCTTCCACTGAATCAAAGTGTTTCACATACATTCCTTTCCCCAGTAAGTGAATCAAACTTTTCAACACTATTATCATTTATAAGAAAATAGCATAAAAGAAAATTATTTATTTTCCAAGCTCTTCTATTAGAAGCAATTTCTATAAGGAAATACTGTATTTAACATCTTCAGTGGGACATTTCATTTCTCTGCAACATATTTGGATTTGTTGAAGATTATTTATTAAAACTTTTTTAAAAATCACTCATGAAACTAGAAATAAATAGCATACTATCAGGTTAAATTTACTTCCTGATAACTATGTATAGGATTGAAAATCATTTTGGAAATAATAAATGAAACCATGAAGTATCCATGTGAAGAATTTCTAGAATAGCACAGCAATAGAGGAAATCAAGTAAAACGAATACTTCTTGAACTTCATTGTAACTTTAATCTTTAAATTTTATTGATTACAGCTACCAAAGGTAGACATAACGTAAAGTTAGATATGTACTTCAGACAAATTTTTAAACCAGTTTTATTTTTTTAAAAAAAAATAAGCAAAATAGCTAAACAACACTCTGTATACCCAATGAAATAATTGTAGTCCATGAAAGCTTATGCAGAAATAAATGTGTTAATCTTTAAACTTTTAAGAGCTCTTAAAGAGATATTGGTTTGTATGCTCCAATAAGATTGGAGTTGTTTTATATATTTTTTAAAAAAATTGTTAAGTATTAAAAGACTTCAGGAGTCAGCAATATAGAAGTTACATTAATAAAATGTACTTGCTGTTTTTTTTCTATCAAAGCTATAAAGATGACAGATGATAAAAACTGTTATCCATCCATCTACCTGGATCACTGAATAAATCTTATATAGCCATACACAATAATTAACTTACAAGGGAATCTATTCTGCTTCTAATGAAAGGACACAAAGCAAACAGTGATTCATAGAGAAACATGGGAAATGAGGCTTTGCGAAAGAAGTTGTGTCCTATGAAATTCAATGACCAAATAAATCTTAGATTATTATCAGAAAGCCATCTCCAGTATTAATTCAGAGGAAAATATTGGTGTCAGCAATGAGCAAATAGTACCTGTACGGAGTAAGGAACCTTGTTGGTGTCTCCCTCCCTTTGTCTGTCTCTGCAAAGAGAGGAAGGAACATAGCACAGGGTTTTCCATTTCTTCCATGCACCTTTGCAAATTGTTTCAGCAGAGATATAAAACCTGATAGCAGGAATGTAAGTCAAAACTAATAGAATAATGTGTACGGAGGATGGAAATACAAACGATGGTGCAAAGAGAAATGGGTGTTCTCTCAAGAGGTCAAGGAAAAGAGAATACCGCTAGTCTTTGACCACAATTGAGCCTTTTTGTTAAAAGAGAATTTGTTAAGTGAGTTTTGCCTCATTTTACAACCTTTCTTGCCACAGTTAAGTGAGTCACCCGCAGGTGTTAAGTTAGTATCAAGGCTGTTAACTGAATCTGGCTTCTCCGTTGATTTTATTTGTCAGAAGGTTGCAAAAGGTGATCACATGACCCCGGGACATTGAAACTGTCATAAATATGAACCAGTTGCCAAGCATCTGAAGTTTGACCATGTGACCATGGGGATGCCGCAACAGTCATAAGCATGAAAAATGGTCATAAGTCACTTTTCAGTACTGTTGTAACTTCAAACAGTTACTAAATGAACGGTTGTAAGTCAAGGACTACCTGTAATCACACCGCAGCCCTAATAAAGGTTTTTCAAAAACAGAACAGCCTTTGAACATTTATTTCAAGACATATTAAAAGTACTAGTACAATTAAAATGCTCTTCCTCCTGCCAAAACTCCACATACTTATCCCATCTTTTTGTGGAAAATTATTGGGGAATGCAGCTGAGCTGTTCTGTGCTTACCAAGTTACCAGGTCTGGATGTTTGCGGAGCAAATTAATGGATGTTGAGGGGAGTAGATGTTTTAAGGATGCAAGTACTTATCCAGAGAGGAAAAAACACAAGTATTTCCATCAGGTAAGAACTGCTTTATTCAGTCCTGCAAATATTCAGTCTGTTTTCTGTGCACCTTAGCCTTTCTTCCAAAGAGATATGCACTTGTTTTTCACATTATTTGTCTGCAGTACAGAGTCTATGGCCATGCAGATTTTATGGACAAAATAGTGAGAATAGAGATGCTTCTACTTCACTATTGCTTCAGTTCATTTCCTCCAAGAAATTTGAAAATGACCTTTCATTGTCTTCCCTCCTACCCACTAAAAAAAATCCTGAGAACAAAAAAGCAAAAATCACTGCCCTTTTGTTAAAAATCCTGCTGCAGGAGCAGCAAGAGAAAAAAAAAAGCCATCTCAATTCTTCCAAACTTTTGCACACAGTTGATCTCCTGCCAAGTGGTATAGGATGATCGGATACAGAGCCAATCCCGGAGCAGCAGAAAAAAAAAAAAACCACAGAAGCTTCACGTGGAAGTGTCTTAAAACAGCATGAAACAAAAATTAACAGTGAATAAAACATTGTGGAGCTATTAAAATGGTCAAAAGAAAGACTTTCCCTGCAAGGGTATCACATAGGCAATAAACTGACTTCTAGCAGTGTGTTTTTCATAAGAGAGTAGATCCTAAGAAGAAACTTAGATTATCAGTTTATGGTCTAGACCAGGGGTCTTCAAACTTGGTCCTTTTATGACCTGTGGACTTCAACTCCCAGAATTCTCAGCCAGGCATGCTGGCTGAGGAATTCTGGGAGTTGAAGTCCACAAGTCATAAAAGGGCCAAGTTTGAAGACCCCTGGTCTATACTCTAATCCTCTGCAACTTTAAGATGGGTGGATTGCTACTCCTAGAAATCCTTTCCATGTAGTCCACCTATCTTAAGTTGCTGAAATTCAGAAATTGGTCTACCACAACCTTTTCATCCTGTAGGAACCCTCAAGATAATTTCAAGTCTCAAAGAAGTCTTCCATAAACATTGCAAAGCATACAAAAAGTTCCCAACACAATTCATTTCTAACCTATACAATCCATGGATTTTACAACATTTACAAAATCAGCACCAAAATGGCAGGTGGACAGCTGAGTCAAGTAAACATTCCCACCATTGCAAGCATTAGCATTGTGTGGCAAAGTTCAAAACATTTTTTTTTAAAAAAAAATCACAACCTCTCATGGAAGACCAGTTGACAAAAGCTGTTCTAAAAATGAGAGCAAAAGTCCCTCTGTGTCGTTTGGCCTCAAAGTATGTGGTGATCCATATTAGAATCAGCAGGTTTTTATTTAATTTGGAGCTCTTGAACAAAAGCAGACCCAGATGTGCTGCTGGGCCTAGGCAACAAGGACCAGCACTCTGAATCCAGCTTTCCTAGCCCAATGAGGTGCAAAGAAGAGGGGAAAATCACTTAACAGCCATGAAGTAAAAAAAAACAACGGTGGAAGATGCAGGAAGATCATGGTCCCCAAAACTGATGAAGTTCCTCAACAGAGAGAAATGATATAGGCATCATATAGCATGAGTGGCCAGTGCACTATGCATAGAACATAGAACATAGAATAGAGTTATTATGGCAATGGACCAGGATACTTGCGGGACCGTCTTCTGCCTCATGAATCCCAGTGACCAGTTAGGGCTCATAGGGTTGGCCTCCTAACAGAGTCCCGTCTGTTAGACAGTGTCATCTGGCGGGGCCTAGGGCAAGGGCCTTCTCCGTTGCTGCCCCAGCCCTCTAGAACCAGCTTCCCTCAGAGGTTCGTACTGCTCCCTCCCTCCTAGCTTTCCGGAAACTGCTGAAGACACATCTATGCCAACAGGCTTGGGGCGTATGAGCTGTGCTCTGCCCCTGGGCCCTAGGAGTGTCCCTCCATCAGTGTCTGTGAGCTGATTGTGTTTGTGTGTTGTGCGAATGCAATTGATTTTTAAATTTTTATTGTATTGTTGTTGTGAGCTGCCCTGGGTCTTAGGAGAAGAGCGGCATATAAATTTGATAAATAAATAAACAAATAAATAAATAAATAAATAAATAAATAAAAGGGACCTTGGAGGTCTTCTAGTCCAACCCCCTGCTAGAACAGGAGTCCCTACACCATTTCAGACACATGTTTGTCCAGTCTCTTTTTGAAAGCATTTGGGAACAACTGAAACGTGCAGACCTCCTTCCAAGGCAACCACTCATACAATTATTAGGACTCACCTGCCTTCACTGTACAATTGGGATATTCTATCCTTCATGACATCCAGGCAAGTTTCAATCTTTTCAAGCTGATGGAGGGTTTGCTGGAGCTGATTTTCAAGGCTGCTCTTGATTTGTTGCAGCTGCTGGGCTTGGGTGCTGGCCACCAGTTGTTTCTCTTTGAGCCTGAGCAACTGAGTTTCAAGCTGAGAAATAAGAAAAGTCCAGTAGAGCAGTACAACAAGTTCAGTCTGGTGGTTAAGGCAACAGACTAGAGACCAGAAGATTGAAAGTCCTAACCCCGCCATAGCCATAGAAGTCAACTGGGTGACTTTGGGCCAGTCATTCTCTCTCAGCCTGACCACTTCACAAGGTTATTGTTGTGGGGCAAATAAAAGAAGGAAGAAGTAATGTCTGCTGAAAAAAACAATAAAGGAAGGATATAATTCTTTAGCCGGCTCCAGAGGCAGAAGTAGAAGGAAGGCTAGGGATGCTGCCACCTTGGGGTCTTCTTACAAGAGAAACCTGATAGACTTCAGCTACGTGCCCACATAGGGGGCTTAGTTTGCTTAGGCCTTAAGGCTTGGGGAAGGATGACAAGATTAACAAAACAGCTGGCACCTTTCCACGCTCCCCCCAGGAGCCTCATGCCCACCATGAGCTACTGCGATGCTGCCTTTTTCCCACTGCCCTGCCCAACTCAGTTCCTGTTCACAATTGTGTGTGCCAGCCTGAGCTGGGAATAGATAACAAGCGAATGGCAGGGAAATGAGAGGCGTGTGTGTGTGGGGGGAGTTCAGCTGCTATCCCACACTTTTGACTTCTGTGGCTTCTCACGTTCTTCACCTTCTGAGCATCATAAGTGGTTGTGGAGCAGGGGCAGGGAAGAAGCGGGCTTATAATGCCCTACTGGCCTTTGAGCCCCACTTGTCAGGAAGGCTCTTCTGCAACTGTTTTAACTCTCTCGGACCAGAATCTTGGTTGGAAAAAGACAGATGGCGCTCCACCCATTTGAAATAGCATTGATCCCTCCCCACATACACTTTTTTTTAAAGTGAAATCTCCTGTGCATTTAAGAACTGGGAAAAATAAGCAGATTTCATCTTCTCCTGTAAACAAAGAAATGGAGGAAGGGGAGAGGAAATGCAACTGTTGGATTTTGCTGGCTGCGACACAGTTAAAGACAAGAAAAATGATAAAGCAAACTAATTTGAAAAGTATTTGTTTTGTCTGAAAACCATTTTTCAGTCTGTTCAGAAAGTGGGCCTGGAAGTAATCTTCCATTGGAGACCACCTTTGACCTGTCTAAAGCTCCTCCAGGAACCACTAGGGACCAAGGGGCTGGGGTTGGGCAGAGGAAGAGGTAATATTACTAATATCTGAGAATGAGTATTCTTGAACTAAGCTATCCATATATTTATTTTTCTTCTATGTTGCCACCTAGCACAACTCTGTTCCATAGATCAGGGCTTTTCAACCAGTGGCACGGGTACCACCTGTGGTGCATTGGCACCTGGCGGGTGGTACGCGGCCATCCTGGAAAAGTGGTACTGGGGGAGGGGAATGAGTTGAACCGGTGGCAGCACCTCACAAGCCTGAGCGAGAGATGACTGGAGCTGCAGGGCTGCCAGGGCTCAGCGGAAGCACCAGAATCAGCGCTTCTTCGGGACTGTCAGGGCTCCAGCGCCAGGCTCCAGCTAGAGCTTGGCGCTGATCCTGGTGCTTCTGCTGAGCCCAGAAGAAGCATTGATCAGCTGGAATGCATGGCAACTGATTCATATTTATGACGGTCACAGTGTCCCAGGGTCATGTGAAGTGACCAAAACCTGTTGCAACCACCCAGCAGACGGGGGAATAAAAACCAAACACCCCCCACCCCTGCTGCCAATCCTCAACAGAAATGCTCACAACAATGAAAACCTCGGACAGGAGGAAGAGCACTGCCAGGTGGGCAGGCAGGTGTCTTGCTCAGCTGTGACTTGGGGGGCACTTTTTTCAGTGCCATTGTAACTTCGAACAGTCATTACGTGAACTGTTGTAAGTCAAAGACTACCTGTACTTTATCACTTTTTTCCCTTTTTTTTTTTTTTTGGTCATCAAGTTTTTGACACCTTGCTAGGCGACTGGTGGTACTCGGATATTGCCATATCCTAAAAGTGGTACAATGGGTGAAAAGGTTGAAAAGCCCTGGTTTAGATAAACAGATCTCTTAAGTCTTGTGACCTCCCAAAGGATTGCAATTTGCATAATTTCCACCCAATGGGGAATTCTGAGTGTGCAATTTCAGAATTATAAGGTTATGCTCCATCAGTAATTGCAGGCAGCAAATTGGACGCAGGCAACAAAAGCTCAAAAATACCAGCATAGTTTCAAGAGACACCTCCCTATAGTATTTCAGCCTGTCCAAGAGGATCTAGAAGGGAGGTCTCCCTCTGGATTTTCATTCCAATGAAGTGTCATCATCAAGGGCCACCAGGGAGAGGTGGCTCAGTTGCTGCCTCCATTGGAACAACATCTCCCCCAAGCTCAGGTTGTCACCAGCCCTGCTGCTTCATTAAAGCTATTAAGCCCTGAGTGTTCCAGAAGGCATTCAGGGGTAGATGGGATTGGGCCCCTCCTACTGTAGTGTATGTTATGTTCTTGGGTTTGTTTGTTATTCTTGGTGGTTCAAAGGAAGAGTATTGCTTTAATCTTGTTACTGGAAAGTAGGAATGTAATCTGCTTGCTTGGAATCATTAAAAGTTAAAGCAGGTAAGAAGCCTAAGTAAATAAATATTTCATAGCAGGCTTCCCAAGTGATGTCTCCTTCTGCTTGCGCTAAACAACAACCACTGTTTCTGCATAAAGTTGAAAGTATTAGGATGAAAACAGCAGTTTCAGAAGGATGGATTGAAACCAAGGACAAGCTTCCAGGAGATGGCGCTGCTTCTGTTGCAAGAAATAAACTCTCACTAATAAGGATGCCAACCTAAAGTATATTTCAATCTGAAAGTGAAACAATGCCACAGTGCTTTGAAAAATTGAAGAAATGGTTGCAATCATATGCTCTTGCTTACTTCATGCCACACTGATATTTTACCTCTTTTTGAACAATAAGGGAATGCTGAATTTTCTGTTCTCTAACATCCAATTCTTGCTGCATCTCCATGTAATGCAGCTGGCTCCTGGTTTTACTCTGCAACAGTAAATTGTAGTGAAACAATAAGGTTGCAAAAAAACAACAACAACAACCCAACAACCAATAACCCTAATACATTTCTATACATGGAGCTTGTCTTCTATAAGTCAGGCTTTGAAGAGAAAGTTGTCCTGTACCCAGGGCTTTTTTTCTCATAGAATGCCCAGAACGGAGTTCCGGCACCTTTTTTGGATGGAACCTTGTAGGGTAAGCAAGGCGGGTTGTATGACGTGTGGGGGTCCCAGCACCTTTATTTTTTACAAAAAAAGCACTGCCTATACCTTTGGAGAAATTGCCAGAAATTCAGGTTCCTAGACAGATTGGCAGCCACAACTTTTCCATGATCATTTATTCTATACCCATCCACTCTTCTTTTGTGTTCTAGTACCCAATGCTCATGGCCCTCTCTCTGGATTCCACTGTTAGGGCACCCATCCCAAAATATGTTTACAATATTTGGAGTTCCCCACTGGTACTTCCTTATTATGCATGAATGGTGTCATTGTGGCAATATAACAATATACAAAGATTATCTATTCATTAGACAGTAAGCACATAGAAGAATATAAATAAACACTAGAATGGATAAAATGTATATGTGATATTTAATATGGGAGCACAATGGCTCAGAGGTTAAAGATTCTGAGTTGTCAGTTGGCTGCCCAGGTTCAAGTCCTGAGCACCACACAACAGGGTGAGCTTCCATTACTTGCCCCAGCTCCTGTTCACTTAGTAGTTTGAAAGCATGCGAATGCAAGTAGATAAATAGGTACCACTTCTGTGGGAAGATAACAACATTCCTTGCGCCTCGGCATATAGTCACACTGGCTTCTTCAGACAATGCTGGCTCCCTCAGCTAAGAAATGAGGAGGAGCACCACCATCTAGAGTCAGACATGACTGGACATAGAAAACCTTCACCTTTAATATTTAACGTATATATTGTAATATAATGTTTAATTTCAACCTTAATGCACATTCGACATTTTGATTTATTTTTTTTAGGTAAAGTGATAATATAAATTCATCTTGTATTTACTCTAGAACCAACATTGAAAAGTCAGGAGTGGTGGAAGGCCAGAATAGCAAGAGGTGTAGGTCAACCAGATTTTTCAACCAGGTTCATCCCTACATTATAACTTTCAGTCTCTGCACTGGCTGAGGCTTCATTTAAGTAATGAAGTCTAAAATAATGGAAGGTACCACATGGCAAATTCAGGATATATTCCAGAAAATAGACAGAAGAGTGAGGAAAAGCTTACAGCTTCTGATCTGTCCTGCTAATTTCTGTCAGATATTTTAGAGTATAGGTAGTCCTCGACTTAGGACCACAATTGAGCCCAAAATTTCTGTTGTTAAGTGAGACAGTTAAGTGAATTTTTCCCACTGCAGTTGTTGAGTTAGTAACACAGTTGTTAAGTGAATCTGGCTTCCCCATTGACTTTGCATATCAGATGGTCACAAAAGGTGATCATATGACCCCAGGGCACCACAACCATCATAAATATGAATTAGTTGCCAAGTGTTTACATTTTGATCACATGACCATGGGGATGCTGCAACAGTTGTAACTATGAAAAATCGTCATGTCACTTTTTTCAGTGCTGTTATAATTTTGAGCATTCAATAAACAATGTTGTAAGTCGAGGACTATAGTCATATAATGTATGTGGCTCTTTCCTTCTAATTTGGAAGAAAAAATTAAAGAAACTAGTGCACAAATACATATTTAAAAGAACATAGAAAAAGCGGGAAAGGGAGGGACCTTTCAACCACTGGCTTTTTGAACCAGTGGTATGGGTACCACCTGTGGTACATTGCCACCTGGCAGGTGGTACACGACCATCCTAGAAAAGTGGTAGTGGGGGAGGGGAATGAGCTGAACCAGTGGCAGCACCTCACAAGCCTGAGCGAGAGATGACTGGAGCTGCAGGGCTGTCAGGGCTCAGTGGAAGTGCCAGAATCAGCGCCAGGCTCTAGCTGGAGCTCGGCGCTGATCCTGGTGCTTCCGCTGAGCCCAGAAGAAGCGCTGATCAGCTGGAATGTTGCAGCATCACCAGGGTCTTGTGATTTAGATTCAGATGTTTGGCAACTGATTTATATTTATAAAGGTCACAGTGTCCCAGAGTCATGTGAAGTGACCAAAACCTGCTGCAACCACCCAGCAGAGGGGGGGGAATAAAAACCAAACACCCCCCACCCCACCCCCGCTGCCAATCCTCAACAGAAATGCTCACAACAATGAAAACCTTGGACAGGAGGAAGAGCACTGCCGGGTGGGCAGGCAGGTGTCTTGCTCAGCTGTGCCTTGGGGGGCACTTTTTTCAGTGCCATTGTAACTTCAAACAGTCATTACGTGAACTGTTGTAAGTCAAAGACTACCTGTACTTTATCACTTTTTTCCTTTTTTTTTTTTTTTTTGGTCATCAAGTTTTTGACATCTTGCTAGGTGACTGGTGGTACTCGGATATTGCCATATCCTAAAAGTGGTACAATGGGTGAAAAGGTTGAAAAGCCCTGCTATAAGTAACAGAATACAAGTACCTAAGTAAAAAATTTGTGCTCCTCCCAAGGATTATGTCTGCTTTAGCTAGAAGAAAAGAAGCTAGTTCTGGCTTTACAGAGTCCTCGTATTTTCACTGTTTCAAGCTAGGTCAGGGGAAATGCGGAATGACTATTTCAGGGTAAGGGAAAGATTTGTATTTTTGTACTGTATCTTCCTACAGTACAAGAGAGGGAATCCGTAGTCTTGAGATATTACAAATGGCAGTTCCCATCATCTCACTCCCTTACATGTTGAGAATTGCTACTTTTCGGTTGAATATGAAGTTATTAAACATTTATAATACAATACATAAATTCTCTAACATAGAAGGCAACTTAGTAGAGGCAACTTAGTTCTGAATGCCCTTCTGGAGAAAGACACTTATTCCTCTTCCATTTTTTTGGATATTGGGTGCTCTGATTTTCCTGGACCTCTCATATTATACATTTATTTAATTATTATAGCCTGCCCCAATCAAAAGATAACATAATAAAAATATAAAATTGTATACAATTATAAACCAACCCACCAGCTCCAAGGTAGATACTGTTAACAATGAAATAAGGTTGAAGGCTTGAAGGAATAGAACTATGTTAAATCTATTTTCAAAATACCTTGAGAAAGGAACTTTATAAACACTGCTGGAGCTTAAGAATTCCAAAATGGGGGGGGAGGGGGGAGAGGATTGCCATGGAGAAGGCCTGGTATCTCATCAAAGTCCCTTAAATCCTTATAGGCCTTCCTGAGATGTCCTTGCTGGATGGCCAGATTCAATTCTGCTTTTGTAGAAGAGGAAGATAAAACACATCCTTCTCTCCAATTATTATATAGGAAAATCATCCAAGATTAGGATGTTGCAGGTAAATTTGTCCCAAGTTATTGAGAAAGGGCACATTTTTCAAAAAAGAAAGGGAGGGGAAATAAATCATACATTTTGGGAACTGGCATGGTCCAACTGGGCACCTACCTCATTCTGCAGTTTTTGTTTCTCCCTCTCAATTTGCTGCTCCATTTCCTCATATAGCGTCTGCACCTTCTTATTGTGATCAGATATTTGTCTACCAGAGTGCCAATAAAAAGATGTTAAGGGGTATTTATGCACATAAAGAGACTCTTCAACTGTTACTACACTCATTTACGTTCAATCTGCCCAGTAGTTAATTTTACAGGAGAACCGTTCTGTAACAAATACACTAGCACAACCTCACCAGTTCCCATAAGGTAGAGACCAGAGACCATTGGCATACCCACTAGGTCTTCTACTGCTATTTCTTATATTTTCCAAAGCAGCCTTTCCTACTATAGTGATTCTCAGCTATGTTGGGATTATCACTCACAGATGTTGCAACAATTCTGCAGAGCCCCATTTTAGAGAAAAGTATCTTAAGGAAACAAAACCATCCCTGGAGTCTCTATTTAATGTTGTTTACTTTGTTAAAGCTAGAGGTCATCTAGTGCCAATGTGGAAAAACAATAGATCTCATGAAAAATCTGACCCCAAGCATTTGCAGCTATCAATAATTCCCAATTATTAACTTCTTCTCTCCACTTCACCCAATTATATTTTACATGAGGAAAACTTGGCGCACAAAACACTAATGCCTGAACTAAAAGTTCTCTAATCCCAGGTGTATGATTCTGACCTTACGTAACATACTGAGCCAAATCCAAACAAACAATGCCATGCCTCAAAGCAATATGTCAGTTCAGCAATTATGCATCAACTCTCCTAACTATGGCTTCTCTCACAAATCATAGTTCAGCAAAATATGCAGGATTTGTGAACTGAAGCTTTGCCTCTTGATATTTTTGAAGCTAAAATGCCTGCCCTCTTTGCCCTCTTCTGATGTAAGCATGTTTCCTACATTACAAAAAGCAATGGTTTATTTTAAAAGCAACAGCCGTTGTAACATGCTCTGCTGTACGATATGATTTACAAATCTAATGACTATATTTTGCATATCGCACTAGTCATCAACAAATCAACTACCACAGCTTAGTATGTTATGTAATTCAGGTACTGAGGTCTGTTGTTTTTTTTCCCCTTACAGTTCCATAGTTACTTTTCCTGGAATTGTGTTCCTTTCCCCATTTTAAAAATCTGTTTATGAAAACACATCCCATATTTCCATTGCTATACAGTGACCTACATTTTCAGCAGTAACCGTATCTTCTCTTTTTCATGCTCAGCTTCCTTGATGAAGTATGTCATTTTAGCCAAGAACTCCTTCAGATTTCCCAACAGATGTGGTTCTGCCTCCCAGAGCTGCACCCAGATCTTCCATACTTCTGACTTGCTGTACAAGAGGAGAGTTTATTGCTTCCTGGTCAGTATTCTGGTTCAATTACTTTTATTATTTTAGCTTATCCCTGTTCTAGTTGAACATGAATAAATCAGCATGGAAATGTGTGTTAAGGCTGAAATGTTTCTGTTGCCAGCATTGAAATATCTGTATTTCCATATAAATTGTCTTGGAAGTGACTCATTTACAGGTAAATCACAAAAGATCTTGGGTAAATGAGATATAATAATATATATGCTAACTTGATTTCGATCACATCAATTGACAAGTGTTATGCTTGCTGCTGGTACTTGGTGTCCCACACAGCTGGAGATAACAGCATGAAAAATATGCTGTAAAAACACATAGGAGTACCTATGAAGATAAATGGGATATCTAAGGATAGAGGGCAGTAGGAGTTACATAAGGAAAATATTTCTACCTATGCTAAACCAAGCAGGTAAAACAAATTTTGCTGGAAAATAAGAGACAGATTTTGCACCTGATTGATGGAACTTGGGAGTTCTAGTAAACAAACAAACAAGTGCCAAAACTCTTATATTTGTCTATCCTTTCTATAGTGGGTCATTTTCACTTTCCCTAAGCACCTTATTTTTCAGATGCTTAGGGAAATTTAATTTTGCATCTTCTTTAGCCCAAAATTGCATGGCCCAAACCCAAGGCTTTGCTGCTAGATTTGCTACTATAAATCAAGGAATTTATAGAGGTCCTGAAAAATGGATGGAGGTAAGATATTCCTCAGCCACCTTTCCTATAAAGCTTACATGATTACTAACATCACCTTCTACCTTTAAGGCCCTTATATTAATTTAACTTGTTGATTTGTATCAAATGCATTTCTCTTTCACCCATTCCCATTTTGCTTCCATTTATCTGTGAGAGTCAATGTGAAACAGATGTAAAGTTATCATATTGTTCTTACTCTTCAAAGACATTATCAGCTCCCAGCTGGTTAATGAAAGACTCAAAATGTTTTTTCTCCTCACTATTAATTTCCTCCAGGAACAAGGTTGAAGTTGCCTTCATCAAAGCTGTCTTCCTTTTCCTGTATTATCAAGATCTGTGAGGTCAGCAAATGCCCTGCAAATAAACAAATATGAAATCATGCCCCATATTCATGGAGCTACTATATGAAAACTCCTTAGTGCAGTGTTTCTCAACCTTAGCAAGGTTGAGATATGTAGACTTCAACCCCTTCATTTCCATCCCCTCTAAGGCCACCTATAATAAGATAAAATGGGGAAAAAATGGGCAGGTGCCACAAAAGAACTGCCTTTTGAATTTTTATCAAGGTTTGCTCATTCACTATTGAACTCTGGCACCTTAATCCCACCAAAACAGAGTAACTAAACGCTTCACTTTACCTGCATATCAGATTGTGGAATATAAAACTTCTGTGCTTTCATCAATCCCAGTTCTTTTCCATGACTTTAGAATTAAATAATTCTTCTTCTGAGATAGAATATTTTTGTGGGTTTTCACTGGGGCCTCTTCTTGTTTCCAGGGACTAAGTCTAAATGTTCTGCCATTCCCAGGCATTCTCTACTTGTACATGATTGACAGCTTCATTGGATGGGGAGGGTATTTATCCTTAATGTTTACCTCCTCAGTAGCCTTATTATTTTGACATATGAGACAGACATGGCACAGTATTAATATTTAACTGCATTAACATTTCACTCACAAATTTTTGCACAACTAAACCTTAGTTAATTGAATCATAGTTTATGTTAAGTCCTTTGAGCAGGTGCAAATGATGAAGAGTCATTGTTGTTCAAACAGCTCTTTATTGGTTGCAATCACAACTCCAACTGAAGCAGAGGCGCGCAGGCCTCTCTCTTAACTGCTCAGATTCCCCGGACAGAAAAGTAACAAGACAGATGGCTTTCGCGCCTCACGCATGTGCGCGAGGCCAGCGCCACTTAGTCTGGTCCCTGACAACACTCATGTCAGCACGCGTGTAAGCGTGTGATCAGTGGCAGTTTCTGCAGCCACGTCCCTAGCATTGAGGGGAGGCTCTGGTAACTCCTGGATAGACAGAATATGAATGGCTTGAGCAGGATCAGGCTCCAATTGCTGTGGGGGCAATCCACTCAGGCCATCTGCATGACCCATTTCCATTCCAGATTTGTGAATTAGTATGAAGTCATATGCTGACAGGAAAATGGACCATCTCAGCATATGAGGAGAAATGGTGTGTGGAGTCTGCTTGGTGGTAGTAAACAATCCCAGAAGAGGCTTTTGGTCTGTATAGACCGTGAATTAGCAGCCGTATAAGAAATCATGAAATTTCTTAATGCCAGCCACAACGGCCAAAGCCTCTCTGTAAATCTGAGCATAATTCCGCTCTGCAGAAGACAGAGTCCGGGAATAGTATGCCACAGGGACCTGAGTCCCATCAGCCATCAGATGGCTGAGTACTGCTCCAACCCCGTAAGGAGATGCATCACAGGCGATGCAAACAGGCAGTTGCTCATTAAAATGAGCTAAAACAGCATTAGATGTGAGTAAGGCCTTAACCTCATTGAAGCTCTTGTCATGGACTTTAGTCCACTGCCAAGGAGCCTGTTTGTCCAAGAGCCTGTGTAATGGCTCTGCCACAGCAGCCTTGTGAGGCAGGAAAGCATGATAAAAATTTAATAGGCCCAAGAATGCTTGCAGTTCACTCTTGGATTTAGGACTTGGGGCCTTCTGAATGGCTTGTAATTTTGTTTCAGCAGGGTGAATTCCTTGAACATCTATCCTGAATCCTAAGAAGTCAGTGGAATTGACTCCTATCTTGCATTTATTCTTCTTGAGTTTAAGGCCTGCTTTTCAAAAACGAAGCAGAACAGCCCTTAATCTCTCAGCCAAATTTTGGGATGACTCCCCAGCAATGAGGACATCATCAAAGTAGGGGCAGACCCCAGGAATGCCATGTAGTGTGTTTTCCATTATACTTTGGAATATACCAGTGGCTATGTTTACCCCAAATTGCAATCTCTTGACTTTAAATGTCCCTCTGTGAGTCACAATGGTTTGTGCCTCTGCAGCTGTCTCATCAACAGGTGGCTATTGATACCGGTAGGCCTGTGCCAGGTCAAGCTTTGCAAATATGCGGCCCCCTTTGAGGGATGCCAGAATGTGGCCTACCACAGGTACTGGATAAGCGTGCTGTTGTAGGGCCTTGTTTATTGTGCACTTGTAGTCTGCACATATACATATAATCCCAATAGTCTTTAGAGCAGCGGTTCTCAACCTATGGGTCGCGACCCCATTTGGGGTCGAACAACCGTTTTGCGGGGGTCACCGGACACCGCGGTCCGCCATTTTTTTGTTTTGTTTTGTTTTTTTTCGTCGGGTGCGTGCCGCGCATGCGCGGTTCGGGCCGTCGCGGTCCGCCATTTTGTTTTTGTTTTGTTTTTTTGTTGTCGTGCGCGCGCCGTGCATGCGCGGATCGGGCCGTCGCGCGCGCCGCGCATGCGTGGATCGAGCCATCGCGCGTGCCGCGCATGCGCGGATCGGGCCGTTGCGGTCCGCCATTTTGTTTTTTTGTTTGGGGTTTTTTGTTTTTTTTGTCGGGCGCGCGCCGCGCATGCGCGGTTCGGGCCGTCGCACGCGCGCCGCGCATGCGCGGATCGGCTTGTCGCGGTCCGTTATTTTGTTTTTGGGGGTTTTTTTGTCGCGCGCACGCCGCGCATGCACGGATCGGGCTGTTGCGTGCACCACGCATGCGCGGTTCAGGCCGTCGCGGTCCTCCATTTTGTTTTTTTTGTTTGTTTGGGGTTTGTTTGTTTTTTTTTTGTCGGGCGCGCGCCACGCATGCGCGGTTCGGCCCGTCGCGGTCCGCCATTTTGTTTTTTGTTTTTTTTTTTTTTCGTCACGTGTGCGCCGCGCATGCGCGGTTTGGGCCGTCGCGCACACCGCGCATGTGCGGATCGGCCCATCGTGGTCCACCATTTTGTTTTTGTTTTTTGTTGTTGTCGCGCGCGCGCCGTGCATGCACGGATCGAGCCATCGCGCGTGCCGCGCATGCGCGGATCGGGCCGTCGCATGCGCCGCGCATGCGCAGATCGGGCCGTTGCGGTCCGCCATTTTGGTTTTTTTGTTTGGGGTTTTTTGTTTTTTTTGTCGCGTGCACGGATCGGCTTGTCGCGGTCCGCCATTTTGTTTTTGTTTTTTTTGTCACGCGCACGCCACGCATGCACGGATCGGGCTGTTGCGTGCACCACGCATGCGCGGTTCAGGCCGTCGCGGTCCGCCATTTTGTTTTTTTTGTTTGTTTGGGGGTTTTTTGTTTTTTTTTATCACGTGCGCGCCGCGCATACGCGGATTGGCCCGATGTGCGCGCGCGCGCCAGGGTCGCGCCGCGCATGGGCGGGGCAAGTGGGGTCTCAACCTAAAAAAGGTTGAGAACCACTCCTTTAGAGGCATTACTATGGGGGTTTCCCATGGGCTTGAATCTACAGTTTGTAAAATGCCTTGCTGGAGCAATTTGTCTAGCTCAGCATCAATGTTGCCTTTGAAGGTAAAAGGTACCCTCCTAGGCTTAACCCTTATAGGCGTGATGGTTGGGTCTAGCCGTAGTGAAACAGGAGGCCCCTGGTAGGATCCCAGCTTTGAGCTGAACACATCTGCAAACTCCTTGCAGACTTCTGCCAGGCTTAACATTTGCAAATGGTGCAGCCCAGTAATCTGAATTCCCAGAGCCTCGAACCAATCGAGTCCAATAAGATTTGTGCGTTCTCCCCCTACAACCAACACATCTAAGGGACCATCAAAATTCTTGTACTGTACATTAAGGGTATCCTCCCCTTAGAATTCTGAAAATCTGTGAGGACGATATTGGATGGCTTAAGCTTGGCTCGAATGCCACTGCTGCTACAAATCTTTTTAAATATGCTGATGGATATAATGGATAGAGTGGACCCCGTGTCCAACTCCATGGATAAAGGGACCACTTGCACCCTTACTTTAAGGGACAGCTTCTTCTTTAGTGGTTTGTGTGTGTGTGTGTCCTTAATATACTCCTGCATGATGCACAAAAACCCACCCTATTTTGGCTGGGGACCCTGATACCTTTCAGACGCAATTCTTCACGTGGTTGAATCTTCTGGTGGCCCAGACAGACAGCTGCAATGTGGCCTTGCTTCCCACATGCTCTACAAATGGCGGAACGGAACCTGCAGTCAGCTCTTCTATGGCTTCCTCCGCACCCGAAGCATTTAAAGGACAGTGCGGCCTTGTCCTGATGCTCTTTCTGCCTTCTTCCAGCTGGTTGGTAAAGTCTATTCACCTCTTCTTCAGGATCCGCGTCTTCCCCTTCTTGGACGTCCTCCTGATGGATGGTAGCTGTCTCTGGAGGGCTCCTGGTGGGCCGAAGAGTCTTCACAACCCCTCCTGCTGCTGCTTCAGCTGTCACCTCTCTCAGAGCATCTTGGAAAGAGACATCCTCTCTAGCAAAAATCTTTTGCTGCAAGTCTCTGTTCCTTAATCCGCATACAAAACAGTCTCACAGCCTCTCTTCCAGATCCTTGAACTCACACGGTCTGGCTGCTCTCCTTAAGGCTGCAATAAAGTCCTTAGCAGATTCACCTGCCCTCTGGTCCCTTTGCTCAAATGTGTGTCTCCATGCAATCACAGACACTTTGGGCTGGAAATGTTCCTTGAGTAATTTCTTCAAGTCAGTGTATGTTACTGACTCCAAAGGTGCAGGGGCTGCCAGGTTCTCTGCAATCTCGAATGCCTCCTGACCACAGACACACAATAGAGTTGCAGCTTTCAAGCCATCTTCTCTGACCTGATTTACCCTGAAATAATTCTCCACCCTTGCAACGTATGAGTCCCATCTTTCTGGGTGGGAGATATCAAACTCAGAAATACGTTCAATCTTCGCCATTCTACAGTCACAACTTCACCACTCGCTCCAGTTACTCTATTCTTAGGGGAAAGGGTCTTTCAGCCGAACTCACCCTCCAGTGACGCTGTACTGGCAGGCTGGAACGCTGATTTCGACACCGTTCTTCCCTTTAGCAGGACTTCTTGGGGTGATTCTTCAAAGCTTTACTTTCTTCTGCTTGTTAATCATCTCACCTTCATCGCCAGTGTTAAGTCCTTTGAACGGTTGCGAATGATGAAGAGTCATTGTTGTTCAAACAGCTCTTTATTGGTTGCAATCACAACTCCAACTGAAGCAGAGGCGCGCAGGCCTCTCTCTTAACTGCTCAGATTCCCCGGACAGAAAAGTAACAAGACAGATGGCTTTTGCGCCTCGTGCATGTGCGCGAGGCCGGCGCCACTCAGTCTGGTCCCGGGCAGCTTCTGCAAAGCCTGGGATCATTGCAACGTCCCAAGCCTGCCTTTTGCAGGCTCAGGACACAACAGTTTATATAACACACTGAACTGCAAATTAATTTTATCAGCTGGCTGAATTCAGATAATTCAGAACTTCAATCTGAAGGATCCCAGGGTAATTTAGGGCAGCATTTCTCAACCCCAGCAATGTCAAGAAGGGTGCACTTCAAATTCCAAAATTTACCAGCTACCATGCTCGCTATGGAATTCTGGGAGTTGAAGTCCACATAACCTGAAGTTGTTAAGTCATAAAAATACTGGTCTAGGGTATGTATAAATCCAAGCATGGGTAACCGATCAAAGTAGGTGTAGAGTATCAGTGCATCTGCTTGCTAACTGAGACATATTTTAAAATGAAACTCACTCAAAAACTATAGGAATTAGAACCAGGAACATAGATTTACATACTTCAGCATCCAGTCTAGAAAGTTGCAGAAATTTCCTGACCTAGTAAACATTCCTGGATTCTGAAGTGATTGGCTACCTAAAGCTGCCAGTAGATTTCCTGCACCTGGAAGGAAGAAAACATCTTTCATATGGGTGATCTATTTTCTTAAGCAACTACTTTCATAATGTCTGATCTCTGATTTCTAACTTCTGGGTTCTAATTTGGCCGTTACTAAACTCCAAGCTCAGACAATAGATCAACAATATTTATAGCCTGTGGACATTATTTCCTACCCACATATATTTTTGTGGCTTATAGTAAAATATACAGTATTTAAAATGTCCAGCCACCAGGTGCAGAGGAGGCCATAACGTATGTTTAGTTTGCAGAAAGTCCTGTGTTGAGTACCCATCTTTTCTAATTGAAGGATCAAGGAGAACTGCATGCGGAAAAATACTCTCTCCTACCATTTTTAGGGGAAAATCGTAAACACTGTAAACTATGAAACATAATTAACATAGCTTTTGAAAACAGAGAAATTCTCAAGAATCCATGTTGGGCCCCAATCCATGCAACATACTGCCAGCTCATTTCAGTTTCTGTAGCCCACCTTCATCTCTCTCTCTCTTAAAAATGCTGTTATCAGTTGCAGCCTAATGAGCAACTGCCTGCCCAGTATAGAGTTCACATTTACAAATATGTTCTAGATGAGTGTATTAAATGCCCAAAGCAAATACACTTTTTCCTACACTGGCTGCTGAGGATTTTGGATTAACTGTAATCCAAAATCTTGTCCTGGTGCCTCTTTAGGAAAATCTTAGGAGCTAGATACGTTGTCTCTCGTAGGCATTGTATGCTTTTATCCATACTGATGAGATTCAGTATGTGAAAGGAGGCACAATAAGGAAAAGGCAGTGCAATTTGATATGCTGCACTTGGCTTGTTTTTGGAAGCAACTCACTTTCAGAGACTGGATTCACAGATGTTAAGCCATAATTTGTTTAACTACAGGTTCTAAAATAAGTCAAGCACTTAGTTGGGTTTACTCATAGTACAGTCATAAACCAGGAAATCAAATATACTGTAACTGACTTTATGTCACATGCTAAACCAAAACCAGACAAAGCATATTATGGCTTAATGTTATGTATGAACTCAGACCCAGTTTCCACCATTAAAATAAAATCTAATTTAAATTTTTTAAAAAAATAAAAAAGCCTTCTTAGCCAAGTCAGAGATGAAGCATAACTTGAAGTTTAACTCTGGCTAAATTCTTAAGAAAACTTACCAGTCAATAAAAAGACAGAGTGTTAAGTACTTCGTTCGCGTGCGAATGATGAAGACACATGGCGATGTTAAACAGCTCTTTATTCTTCTTCTAACAGCACCCGAACAACAACAAAAGGCACGCAAGCCTTTTTATATGGCCAGAAGACCCGGACAACGTCAGCCAAGGGAACAGAGCATTTTCGCGCCTTGCGCATGCACACAAGGCTGGCACCGCTCTGTCTGGTCCCGGGCAGTTTTTGGAATGCCCGGGACCAATGCAACGTCCCGAGCCTGCTTTTGCAGGCTCAGGACACAACACACAGCATTTAGGGTGCCCTACGGTGCAAGATTCATCCACTTTAAAGAGATGGTTCCCTTTTTTTTTTCCCTTCAAGCGGAAGTTAGTGCAATTGCAGAGTGGCGGGGAGGTTTTATCTGCTGGTTCGTTTCATCAGCTGCTCTGAATCATCAGTTTGTCATTTTCATTCTTGCTCAACCCACCTCTCGTTTAGTTAGAAAAGGACTGTCCCCTTTTTATTTTTTTAGATATAGGCACCATTGGCTTCAAGGCAGTGTTTCTCGTGCTGGGGAATTCTGGGAGTTGAAATCCACATCTTAAAAGTTATTAATGTTGAAAAACACAGCTTTAAGAGCATGTTGGAGACTACATTTCATAAAACAGTGGGACTGAACCCAGGAGAACTCCTAAAACTGATTTTGTTTCTTTTGCATTTAATTCAAATTAAATAACATTGGAATTATTTCTCATTATTTTATGTATGTATATAATCTTACATTACATTAAATATTGCATTTGATAACTTTTAGCATTCCCTGAGGACATTCCTAAGATTCTTAGGGACCATTCATACTACTGGCATATATTGTATTTCTCAACAGATCTTTTGGAGAATTGGGTTTGTTTCCAAATTTAATGCAAGATTAGAAATTTGTTACACAGTTAGAATTTGTTGTGCTGAATGTAAGACAGAAGCTCAAAATGAAATTCCTTTTCAAATCAACTCTACACAGGACATATTTCCGAGCAAATAAAGGATAGCGACAACTTATCACAAATTCATATCAGTCTTAGTTTATGTAACTGTGACGGAGGTAGAAATATATTAATATTTCAATATTGTATAATATAGAAAAATATACAATATGGAACATAAAGTATTTATGCAAAAGTGCACTCATGAATTTCTATGCTAGAGGAGTTTGTCTGCATCAAAGCTAATCTGAGATGGCAGCCAAGAACTTTTTTTTTTTCATTCAGGTTAATTGCTGTTTTTTCTAATAATAACTGTGTAATAACCTGCTTTCCTTTCTGTCACATTGTCGATTGTAAATGCACATTGATTAGCTGTTATTAAAAGGGACATTGTAACAAGCAATGATGCCTTTGAACCAATGTGTGCATTGCTTATCTCATGTGAAGTTAAGGTTTAGGCACAAGATGTCACAATCAAAAAGTTGGCCTGGATAGAAGCTATAAAATGGAATTGCACCCTAATAACTTCCTAGAAAATTCAAAATTCAGCTGTATTATGAGTTGATCATTCTAAAGGATCAACACAATTACAGATCCAAGGTTCTGGTTTTTTAATCTAATTCATAGTTTATGTGAGAAAAGATCTTCAAATATTGTAACTGTGGACTTTTGTATTTTATTCTGTAATCCTTACACTGTCTTATCAAGAACACATTGTGCATTAACTTTTTTCAAAGCAGGATTTGCTAAGTGTTTCTAGATAATGCCATGAAAGATACGGAAATCTCATACAAACCTCTCTCTCTCTCTCTCTCTCTCTCTCTCTCTCCCTCCCTCCCTCCCTCCCCCCCTCTCTAGACTACTTGTATAGGAAGCAATCAATTGTAGTCCAATTTCTTATACTTTCCCCAATATCACTTTTTCCTAGGTTCACACAATGTGCTAATTATAACACATTGCTTTGAGTTAATGTATGTATCTCAGCCACTGTAATTAATGGTTCAGTGTCTTTATGTAAGCTCAGATAATGGTGATTTATTCAATAAACCACAATTAAGCAAACCATACTAATCTATTAAAATACAACAATGGAAGAGGCTATGCTTGATTAATGGCTGTTTCCATACCGCACTTATCCATGATTAACTGAATCATGATTTATTCACTGAAATGTCAGGTTAAAAGAAGATTGGCTGGTCTGTAATTCAGTGGATTGTTCCACTGAATTTTTACCCTGTAATAATCTTCTTTTGTAAAGTCCTTTACCCTGTGTTCTGTTTCAGGAAAAGAGGCATTGAGACGAAGCAACGAGTTCCAGCAGTTCTCCTTTATTACAAACACCATCAGAACAGGTTTTAAAATGGTGCGGCCCCCTTTTATAGCCCCTCTGCACAATACCTTGCTGGCCAATCATTGCAAAGGATCTTTTCCCGCCGTGCGTGTGCACGCAAGGCTGGGAGCAGCCTTTCTTGTCCCAGGCATCCACATGGTCTGCCTGGGCCAATCGCTGCAGCTTGTGCCTGCCGGCCCAGGACATAACACCTCTCCCCCCTTGGCTAAAATAATAAGGCACACTTATTCTTTTAAATACTCCAACACTCCATTGCATTGCTTACGTTCATCTATATATACACAACACTATAGTCTTGCTACCGCCATGCTCCCACTCCCCTTGAGCGGCATTACCTAACCCAGACTACTAGGCCTGCCCATGAACTGACAAGGACTGTATATAGTCTTGTAAGTATTTGGGAGGCCCTCTGGCCCGTCCTGATCGTCTCATGGCCGGTGTGTGTGCCTGGCCTGCCAGCTCACGTGCTAGGCTAGGCAGACCAGGACTTTGTTGTCCCAAAGACCCAGGGGACCCACCCAGCTGCTGACTGGCTGGATCTGCTAAATCCAAGCCAGGGTTCCTTAGGGGAGTGGAATTCCCCAGGTCCAGTGGTGGGGTGGAATTCCCCAAGTCCACAATGGACTCCTCTTGGGAGTACTGTCCCTTGAGCCCTAGGCCAGCAGCTGGAGTGGCGTGAGTGCCAGAGGCCAGAGCTGCCTCCATGGCGAACCCCCTTTCTGCAGACTCCCTGTTTGGAGCAATAGCTGAAGCCTGGGGATGTTGGAGAGACCTTGGTCCCCAATCGTAATTGTGGTCCTCCTCCCCCCTGAGAGCCGAGCCAGGAGTGGAAGAGTTGCTGGGAAGCCTCCAGCGCAGTTAGTCAATGTGACGTCGGATCACACGACCATCGTCCAAGGCCACTTCGTATGACAGCAGCCCAGAGACCTTGCATACCACTGCTGTGACCCAGAGATGTCCTGGTCCATAGTTCCTTGCCCAGACCGGATCGCCCACTTGTAGTCTCCTAGGTGCCCACGGCTGTGACACCTGTGAAGCCACCTAGTCTGGGTGCAATCTGTCCAGTTTCGTGATGAGGCGGCGACCCCAGCGGAGTTCAGTAACTTTCCAGTAACTGTGCAAGGTGTGGTGCGGTGGCAAAGAAGAAAGTCCGCTAACCTGTGATGCCAGGTCCCATGAGTGATCCTCTTTAAGGCATCCTTGGTTGTGCGCACCATTCGTTCAACCTGGCTGTTGGAAGCTGGATGGAACAGTGCAGATGTGGCATGCTGGATCATGTTGGCCTGTAGGAACACCTTGAACTCAAATGATGTGAATTGGGGCCCGTTGTCGGAGACAAGGACATCTGGAAGTCCATGTGTGGTGAAGATCCCTCTCAGCACCTGGATGGTCCTAGCAGTGGTAGTGGAGGAGACAGGCATGACCTCTAGCCACTTGGAATGGCTGTCCACGAGAATTAAGAAGAATTGCCCCTGAAAGGGCCCAGCGTAGTCGATATGGACCCTCGACCATGGGGTCTGAGTCTCCTCCCACCTATGAACTGGGGCCTGGGGCATCTCTGGCCTTGACTCTTGACAAACAGTGCACCCGTGGACCTGGGCCTCGATGCCTTTGTCGAGCCCAGGCCACCAAAGATGGCTGCCGCTAACGCCTTCATCCGGACTATTCCCAGATGTCCCTCATGCAGAGACTGCAGGACTCTAGTCCTCAATGAGGTTAAGAACATAAGAACATAAGAAGAGCCATGCTGAATCAGGCCAAAGCCCATCGAGTCCAGCATTCTGTGCCACACAGTGGCCCACCAATTGTACATGGGGATCTTGAGCAGAAAGAGAAAGCAAAACCCTCCCTTTCCCTTGACCCCCAACAAATGGTACTCAAGGGAATCCTGCCTGCCTCAACCAACATCGAGGTGGCACATGGACATCCGTTTTAATAACCACTGATACACTTGGCATCCATGAATCTATATAACCCTGCCTTGAAGCTGTCAAGGCTGACAGCTGTCACGACCCCTTCTGGAAGTGAATTCCATAAATCAACGACTCTCTGGGTGAAGAAATATTTCCCTTTATTTGTCCTCACTTTCTTAGCTATGAGCTTCAGGGAGTGCCCCCTTGTCCTGGTATTGTGTGATAGAGAAAAGAATTTTTCTCTATCCACCTTTTCTATCCCATGCATGATTTTATACACTTCGATCAAGTCACCCTTTAAACGCCGTCTTTCAAGGCTGAAGAGACCGAGGCGTTGCAATCTGGTTTCATAAGGGAGGCGCTCCATTTCCTTGATCATTCTTGTTGCCCTTTTTTGCACCTTTTCCAGTTCCATTATATCCTTCTTCAGGTGCGGTAACCAGAACTGTACACAGTACTCCAAGTGTGGTCTCACCATCGATTTGTACAGAGGCAATACAACACTTGCTGACTTATTTTCGATTCCTTTCCTAATCATGCCAAGCATGGAATTTGCTTTTTTTACTGCTGCTGCGCATTGGGTTGACATCTTCATCGAGCTGTGCACCAAAACCCCAAGATCCCTTTCTTTGGTTGTCTCAGAAAGTTTGGTCACCATCAGTTGGTAAGTATAATTGGGGTTCTTTGCCCCGATGTGCATAACTTTGCACTTGTTTAGGTTAAAATGCATTTGCCACTTTGTTGCCCACTCACACAATTTTGAGAGATCCTTCTGGAGCTCCCGACAATCAGTTTCACTTTTCACAACCCGGAACAATTTAGTGTCATCAGCAAACTTGGCTACCTCACTATTAACTTCTACATCCAGATCATTGATGAATAAATTAAAAAGTAAAGGTCCCAAAACTGAACCTTGGGGTACACCACTTCTCACTTCTTTCCATCCAGAGGTTGGGATTACTACCCGGCTACCCCATAGGAAACACCTCTTGAAGGTGGAAATCTCGTGCTTCGTCTGCCAGAAGCTCTGGAATTCTGAGCCTGGATATGTGTCAGGCCATCCAGACAAAGCCCAGGTCAGCATGCATGTTAGCATGTGATCGGTGGCTGTTTCTGCAGCCACATCCCTATCACTGAGGGGAGAATCAGGCAAGTCCTGAATAGACAGGATGCAGTTGGCAGGTGCTGGATCTGCCTCTATCTGCTGTAATGGCAACCTGCTGAGACCATCTGCATGACCCATTTCTTTGCCTGGCTTGTGAACCAGTGTATGGTCATATGCAGACAGGAAGATAGACCACCTCAGCATTCATGGGGATATTATGTGTGGGGTTTGTTTGTTGTGAACAACCCCAGCAGTGGCTTATGGTCTATCAAGACCGTGAAGTGGCGGCCATATACGAAGTCATGGAACTTCTTTATGCCAGCCACTATGGCTAAGGCTTCCCTATCTATCTGTGCATAATTGCGTTCAGTTGATGATAGGGTTCTAGAGTAGTATGCTATTGGGACTTGCATTCCATCAGCCTTCAAGTGACTTAACACAGCCCCAATCCCATAAGGGGACGCATCACAGGCGAAGCACACTGGCAAGTTCTCATTGAAGTGCGTGAGGACCGCATTTGAAGAGAGCAAGGCCTTGACCTTTTTGAAGCTCTTTTCATGTGCTTGTGTCCACTGCCAAGGGGCCTGTTTGTCCAAGAGCCAGTGTAACGGCTCAGCCACTGCAGCCTTGTGAGGAAGGAATGAGTGGTAAAAATTTAGCAGTCCCAGAAAGGCCTGAAGTTCGCCCTTGGATTTGGGGCTTGGGGCCTGCTGAATTGCTTGCAGCTTGGATTCAGCAGGGTGGATGCCCTGAGCATCAATGCAGAATCCTAGAAACTCCGTGGAGGTAACTCCGATCTTGCACTTGTCTTGCTTAAGCTTCAGCCCCGCTTGGCGGAAATGTAGCAAAACAGCTCTCAGCCTTTCGGTTAAATTGTCAGCTGAGTCCCCAGCGATAAGGACATCATCAAAGTATGGGCAAATGCCAGGGATATTTCGGAGCATTCGCTCCACTACACTCTGGAAGATGCCAGGGGCCACGTTTACTCCAAATTGCAATCTTTTTACCTTGAATGCCTCCCTGTGAGTCACTATAGTTTGGGCCTCAGCCGTTTCCTCATCAACTGGCAATTGTTGATAGGCCTGAGCCAGGTCAAGCTTAGCAAAGATCTGGCCCCCCTTGAGGGAGGCTAGAATGTGACTGACCACTGGTACTGGATACGAATGCTGCTGCAGCGCTTTAAGCGTGCACTTGTAGTCCGCACAGATTTGGACTTCATCATTGGCCTTCAGTGGCATAACTATGGGCATTTCCCATGGACTATGGTCCACAGGCTCTAAGATACCCTGCTGAATCAGTTTATCCAGCTCTGCATCTATTTTTCCCTTTAAGGCAAAGGGCACCCTGCGTGGCTTGATTCTAATGGGGGCTATGGCTGGGTCTAGCCTCAGAGAAATAGGAGGGCCTTTGTAGGAGCCAAGTTCTGGACTAAACACATCTGCAAACTCCCTGCAGACCCCAGCCAGGCCTGTTGTTTGCACGCTGTGTATTCCAGTCACCTGAATTCCCAGGGCCTCAAACCAGTCGAGTCCAATGACACTTGCATGGTCTCCCCCAACCACAACTACATCCAGTAGCCCCTCAAAATTCCTACGCTGCACCTTGAGTGTGGCCTCCCCCTCACGTTGACTCTGGAATTTTGGAAATCTGTGAGGATGAGGTTTGACAGCCTGAGTTTCACCCGTAGGCCACTTCTGCTGCAGACCTTGTTAAAGGTGTCTAAGGAGATGATCGATAGAGCACTCCCAGTGTCCAGCTCCATCGACAAGGGGACCCCTTGCAACTTCACGTTGATGTGAAGCTTCTTCCTAAGTGGCCTGTGGACCCCCTTTCTAAAAACGCTCCTACGTGACACGCAGAAGCCCATCCTGTTCTGGCTGGGGACCCTGGTACCTTTCTGAGGCAATTCTTCTGGGTAACGTTCCTTCTGGCGACCCAAACAGATGGAGATAATGTGGCTTTGCCTCCCACAGGCCCTGCAGATGGCAGAGCGGAAACGGCAGTCTGCGCAGCGATGGCGGCCTCCACACTTGATGCACCAAGGGGATGATGCTGGCTGGGCCTTCCCTCCATGAGGCCTTCTCCCTGAAGTCTGATGCAGCCAGTCCACTTCCAATTCTGGATCCTGTTCGGATTCTTCCTGAGCAACCTCTTGATGGACGGTGGCTGGAACTTGAGGGGGCTTGGCGAGCCACAAGGCCTTCACAGCTCCGCTTGCTACTTCTTCGGCTGAAACTTCCCTCAGGGCATCTTGGAACATGAGGCCTCCCTTCACGAAGAGCTTCTGCTGCAACTCCCGGCTTCGCAGGCCACAGACCAGCCAATCTCTCAGTCTCTCCTCCAAGTCTTTGAATTTGCAGGGTCTAGCTGCTTGTCGCAAGGCCGCAACAAACTCTGCTGCAGGCCTCACCAGGCCTCTGGTCCCCCTGCTCAAACGTGTGTCACCAGGCAATCACTGAGAACTTGGGTTCAAAATGCTCTCGAAGCATCCTCTTCAATTCTGTGTAGGTGATTGATTCCAGTGGTGCTGGGGCAACCAGATTCTCCCCAATCTCGAAGGTCTCTTGCCCACACACACACAGCAGTGTGGCAGCTTTGAGGTCATTTTCACGAATTTGATTCACCCGGAGGTAGTTCTCCATCCAGGCCACGCACGAGCTCCAGCGTTCTGGGTGAGCTGTGTCAAACTCTGAAAGCCGGCCTATCTTTACCATTGTTTCAGCCCAGGAACTTCATCCATGCCTCTTGCTGCAAGGATTGAGAAGGGGCCCCCTTTTCTGAGCTCACCTCCAGCGTCTCAGTGCTGGCAGGCTAAGTCAATCTCCAGGAGCCACACTTCTCTGAGCTGCAAGCCCCCCTGTGGTGAGTCAGCTTGGCTTCTTAATCTGTTTGCCCTGCAGGCATCCCACCTTCCTCGCCAATGTTCTGTTTCAGGAAAAGAGGCATTGAGATGAAGCAACAAGTTCCAACAGTTTTCCTTTATTGCAAACACCAACAGAACAGGTGCGGCCCCCTTTTATAGCCCCCCTGCACAATACCTTGCTGGCCAATCATTGCAAAGGATCTTTTCCTTCCGTGCCTGTGCACGCAAGGCTGGGAGCAGCCTTTCTTGTCCCGGACATCCACATGGTCTGCCCGGGCCAATTGCTGCAGCCTGTGCCTGCCGGCCCAGGACATAATACCCTATAAAATTATTACTATTTTTAAAGGCCCATCAAATGTCATCACTAGACAAAGCATTTGTATGCTCAATTCTGATGAAGCACGCAAGAAATTCACACCAGGCAAAGTGTTGTTCCATTATGAAGTGGCTTTATTTTACTGTCAGACTTAGTCAGTTCAGCAGCATTATATTCACAACTGGATTAATGCTTAAGAATCCCAGCATAATCCTGAATGTAAAAGTGCAACTGTCAAAGTGGCCAAATGTATCTATAGAAATTCTAACTAAAAACTTCAGAAGATCCTAAGGAAATCTATTATATAAAAAGTGCCTTTTTCTGATAGATTGGCCCTTGTGCAGATGGCATGAACCAACATGAATCTCCAAACTCAATCAAGCAGCTTTTCTGTCATGGTTAAAACTACAGATGACCTGATAAAAGGAGCAATTTCCTTAAAAAAAAAAAAAACATGTTACACTATTGTAACAAAATTTTGAAAAGGGGCTGTTGTCCCTAACCTATTATAACAAGATGGCAATAAAGATTATAATAAGGCCTGCACTTTTGATTATAATAGTACACTGTACCCAGAATTAAGATTTGGATATTTGATATGAAAGTGCAACAGCAAGTATTTATAATAGCCCCAAATTCCAAACAATAAGTAATCTTTAAATTAGATTATCTCATACTAATTTAAGTGATACAATTGCCAGTTTGGCAATGCCTCTTACATAAAGTCTATAGGAATTACAGAAAGCAAGTCTTATATCAGCTTCTATCACAAATTTGCTATAACAGTGAAATAAGGCAACGGAAAGTCAAATATTATATTACATCCACCCTTGCTAGCACATACTATTTCCCCTCACTAATCACTACAGTGCTACATAATTACAAACTGAACAATCTGCCGATTCAATAGCTAATTATGCTGGCAAAGAACATACTATATGGAAGCAGCAAGTAAGACAGTAGTGAGTGAAGTATGCTCAATTTTATGATTATACCTGTCCCTCTCACTAATATTATGTGTTGCATCTTCTGTCTTTTATATTATTGAGAGGCAGTTATATCATATATTTCTGTACAGTTATATAACAAAAGGACATATAAATTACCCAGAAAAATAACTGATAAAGGCTACAATTTTTACAATATTTCCAACCCTACACTCTTCACAGCAGTCAGTGCTATGGTTTGATGTACATTTGTACCCACCATAACCATAGATTCTTCATCTTTAAGAAAATCCCTTACCAGCCTGAAAAAAAAAACCCAATCCTTTCTTTTCCCTCACAATATTTCTTTAAATATAATGGAGTAAAAAGATGTAGGAAGATCACAAATCTAAGATATTATCTTATACTTCTATTGTTTCCTAGATCGGCACCCGCATATAGTGAGATCATATCAAGCTTTTCCTGAGGCCCATAAAAGATGGCAAGTAGATGACACATAAAACAGATCTCTGCAGGTAGCAGAACTTACGTTGGCCCTTTCTTGTGTCCATCAAACTGGTCCCTACCCACTTGGCCCTTTAGATATGATCCCTCGTGCTGCAACTTACCTACAGTATATTTAAAGATAAGATTTTACAATATTTCATTGCACATAAGGCTCCAGTGCTACCAATGATTTAAAAAAACTATATCCTTCTGAAGTGTTATACTAGTCCACTAAAACAGTTTACATAAAATAACAGATCTCTGGATCTTCAGAGAAGGAATTGTAATGCTGATTAGCTGGTCCTTCAAAATAGCCATCCTGCATGAGTTCACTGGGTGTGGTACCCAAGTAGGTCATTCCAGCAAATAATAATAATAAAGACAGGTCAAGATCTTCAGCCAACAGACTACATGGATGCACTTTGCTTGCAGTGTTGTTATCATGGCTTTGACTTATAAGGGATAGTTCTTCGCTTTGAACCATAAAAGTCTAGAAAAGATCAGAAAAACAAATTAATTTTTTTACTAAAGGGATAAGAACAAGTGACCACAGATTTTAGTACAAACAAGGCCTTGCATCTCCAGAACTGTCATAGTTTTGATAAACCGTAACACTGCAGTGTTTGTTGATGCATTAGGGCATACGCTCAGGAAATACATCAGAAGTAATGATTTTATCACCAAATGCCAGCTTTTGTTTCCTTTTCCTTTTCTGTTGTCACAGAAGACATGCAACCTGATGAATATGACTAGGTAGAATAAATACTCCATCTATAATCTTACATATTTTTAAACCAAATAGATAAAATGCTTCAACAGGGTGCCTTTACACACATATTTGCTATGTCTCCAAATTAAAAATGAATTTACTTGCACAGTTTCCAATGATGAATGAACACTAAATTTGTTAAAGATTATACACACGCACACACACAGACACACACTGATATATCACACCATCCTTAACATAATCTGTGACAATTAAGTATCTTCTATAAGTTAAGTCAAGACACAAATGCCCATTAATCTTTTGAACTCAAATTGTGATTTTTTTAAAAAAAATGGGATTTGGGTTTTATAAAAAAATCATTTCAGTTCCAGTTCTGGATATTAATAACTCCTATGTGACTTAATACAAAGAACAAATAGAGCTGCCCCATTCTTACCTTTGATACTTGTCTGCTTTCTTTTCAAACATCTGGGGGAGTCAGCCTTACAAGCTTCAAGGCCCATCTGCACTTGTCTCTCTGTCTTTGTGTGCCTCTTGAAGAGAGCTGGTGAACTCCGGCTCTTTTCTCCTATACAGCTGTTCTCCTTTGTATGGCCCAAGAGATCTGGAGATGGCAGCATATTTAGATGAGAGACCTTTTCCCATTTGTAATTCCCTTCCAGAGGGGTTTCTGTTTCAAAGTCAAAGTTCCACTTTTGCTGGGCTTCCTCCAGCTGGACCTTCATCAAGGACTGAAAGTCCTTCTGGACCTGTTCATGATCAACTGGTCCAAAGAGATTTTTGCATAGTTTCCTACTGCAGGAAGGTTGAAGGATTTTACTCTCAGAAAGAGGCATGTTTCCTACTGGGAGAAAGATAAGGAACATTTTAAAAAAGGAGAGGTCACTTTTTACCTCCAGGCCAGTAACAATTAAAAAAAAATACAGTAACTAAATTTCCTTGAAAAGCCTATCAGGGTAACATTGATCATTCTGATACAGATTACTGGAATTTGACAAAAAATAGCATGATTTAATCTAATTTATTAAAGAACTGCAATATGTCTTAAAAGAGAGATACTAGGCATCATTGTATCTTAGTGACACCAGCTAAGTGTGACAGAGCCCATAATAAAATGTCATTAGAAACCTTAGTTGAAAAGCAAGTTTGGATCAGTGGGACACTTTCATAATCTGGATACAAATCATATCTCTAAAAGAACTGAACTGTATAGAATTGTACTTATGAGATTTTCAGGGACATATTTTACCAAGAGTTCACCCTGAGAAAGAAGCATGTCAGGGAATATTTGAAAAATTAAAGTTTCTTTGGAGTAACTATTACCAGCTCCCAAGTAGATGCTCTTTGCCCTATACATGCCAGTATTGTTCTTCGTAATGTTTAAACAGTTCTGAACACAGAAAAGGGTTGCCCAATAGTTATAAGTAATGAAATGCTTCTAGTCCATGGAGAATTAAAGGATTTGCACAACCCAAATGTTAACATTGTTGTCTCATGTAACCTTTTTCTTACTGGAACAGTACCACTGGGCACCAACAAAGGCAGTCCTACATTTAAGATACAGCATTTTGCCCCATGCAAAGTTTGTGTATGTTAAGATAGCCTATGAAAGTGGAAATTTCCATTGTCAGATGTCTACTGTTTATTAAGGTGACCAACTTTTTTACAATGAAAAGGAGGACACAAATAAATTGAAGAAAAAAATATCGTAAATAAAAGGAACATTTTTTTCATTGCAACAATAGTACAGACAACTTGAATGTGCAAAGTTTGCCAGCCGGGTGTTTTGGCGCACTCAGCAGCAATTCCTATTGGCTTTCGAAAGCCAATAGGGGGAGTAGCACAGCTCAAGCAAAAGTTGAAAAAAAAAACCATCAACGCCGTTGATGAGCGTTCTACGAGGGGGAAAAAAAGCCCTGCAGATTAGTCTTCAAATATCAAAAAGGAGGACATGAAGGAGGACACTTTTTGAGGGAGGACAGAACTTACAAAAAGAGGACTGTCCTCCCTAAAGGAGGACGGTTGGTCACCTTATTGTTTATACGTCCTCACCATTCAGATAGGCCTAATGTTTTGTTTCAGAATTTCTGCTGATTTTTTTGTATTTATTCTCTCCAAAAGGTACTTCATACAGGACTCAAATATTTCACCCACTCATATTCTGAAGTACTGTTAAAATAGAGATTAGAACAGCAGCAAAGTGTGTGTGTGTGTAATCAAATAGGGTGAGACAACAGAAATAGGGTCACAATACAAGCATACAAAAGACTGCATTGTGATCCTGTGTCTACCATTTTGCCTTTTTTATCTTCCTCTTTGGACTGGAATAATAACCTCTGACTTCCCAGATTTAAAAAATAGAAAAGATGTATGAGAGATATAATTTTACATATCCATTCTACATTTGTGATAGCATCGTAATAGCATGAAATGTAATACAACACAATAAAGTTCCTGTTTTAAGAACCAGGTATTTGTAAAGAAAAACCCCGAGTCAAAAATACACTATAACTCTATTAGCAGAATAGTACTTCTCCATCCATATCTTTTTAACATTAACAATGCCAAAGTCCAAGTCTGTGGTTATGCAGCATGGATCATCCAATTTCTGTATATGTTACAATTCTTCTGGCATAATAGAGTTTGCATTAATTACTTCAGTGTATTTGATATCTTTAACCAATAAAGAGTTACAGTTTGGTGTCTTCTCATTACCTCCCCTCCGTTCACAAAACTCATCACAAGGCAAGTAGCTAAGGCTTATATTCTGTATCCATCCAATAAGGCCATCCTGCATTGATGCCATTTTTCAGTTATGAATTCCATTAATGAAGAGCAAATTACTAGAGAACCTCCAAGCACGACTTCTGACTAGTGCAGTGGTTCTCAACCTTTTTCAGGTTGAGACCCCACTTGCCCCGCCCACACGCGGTGCGACCCTGGTATGCGCGTGCACACGCGCTGCGCATCGGGCCAATCTGCACATGCGCGGTGCGCGCGACGAAAAAAAAACAAAATGGCGGATTGCGACGGGCCGATCCGCGCATGCGCGTCGCGCGTGCGTCGGGCCGATCTGCGCATGTGCAGCGTGCACGCGACAAAAAAAACAAAACAAAAAACAAAATGGCGGACCGCAACGGGCTGATCCGCGCATGCGCGGCGCACACGCGACGGCCTGAACCACGCAAGCGCAGCGTGCGCGCGCGATGAAAAAAACAAAACAAAAAAATGGCGGACCGTGGTGTCCGGCGACCCCCGTGAAACGGTCGTTCGACCCCAAATGGGGTCGCGACCCATAGGTTGAGAACCGCTGGACTAGTGTATAAACTGAAGACCCATTTCACTCTTTGGCAAGCCACCTTTATTTGAATACATATACAGTACATCTTTCCACACAGAAGCTCTGGGTCAAAAACACAATTGAACTGCAATGCCCATGTCTCTGTTATTTTTGGTTAGTGCTTCCCCAAATAGTCTGCATTGCTCTGCATACTGATGATGCTAAAGAAGAGGCAAAAAGATGAAAAATAGTAGCAGCCTTCACATACCCATTACACACATCTATGCCACATGACATCACTCAGAGCTTTAGTCACATCAGGACAAGTCCAGGCAGGTTTGTAACTGCCAAGGACAGGCCCCAGCTTGATCAGTTTTTAACTCACACTTCAAGTCACTAAAACAGGACGCTTAGCAGATATTTGCAGTTCTCAGACATTTACCCAACAAATATTAACTCTGAACTGAGTTTCTTTATTCTTATTCTTTCATTGGAACCAGTTTCCAATGAAATGGCAGGTGTGTATGGCTGTGGAATTGTGAAAGTTGAAGTCCACACATTTTAAAATTGTTGAAGTTGAGAAACATTGGCCTACCACACAGACAAGCTTGTGGATTATTGGCATGCTTCAAAAGGAGTGAGGGCACAATCAACTGTAACATCTGTCTTACAACAGTGCCTGCATCTCAGCTGAGTTAAGGCCAATCCACATAGCATATATATGGATTCCAGATCACAAATACTTGTAGATCAAAGTGTGGGGGCAGGGAAGGTATCATTAGAATATACTATACCATCATATGCTTTCAATATATGACCGAAACAACTCTGGCCAAGTTTTTGGATGGTTTCTCCTAGTTCTCCAAAACCCTAACCTCTGAAACTCTCAGCGAAAAAGAGACCAAGCTTGCTCTGTTTTTGATGTCCTTCTACCAGCAAGCAAAGTTATTTTCAAGACAACACATTTCTGGCTTCCAAACCAACATGTTTAGTGAGGTATATTTTAAGTATTTATTTCTCAGAATGTATCCTTATTTTAAGTGTTATTCAGAACTTTTCCTTATCTTTCTTGTTGCCTTCCACTTGACAAAATGACAAAATATAAATTGACTAAAGCAGTTGAATACACATATAGACCGGTTATCAATGAATTTAAGCAACAGGTTTTTAAGTGTTTTCTTATGTCATCCACATCCCCCAAATTCTACAATTAATTAAAAAAAGTAATATTGGTTAATTCTAAGTAACTGGGTTTCATTGTGGACACTTGTATATGGGCTGGTTCCTCGTTAGTGCATCTGACTTGAGAAAAGACACTTGTTTGTAGCTTCATGACCCCAGCCACAATGGGTTATAGTGTAATGTGTCCCTTGAATCCATCTATCTACTGAGTCAGTAAGTAATAACTAAGCATATTATGCAAACACAGCCCACATAATTGTTCTTTGGATTTGTTCACACATTGTCATTCACTATGAATTTTCACCAGTGGTTCCACAATAATGGTTTGGTTCCCATCATACCTCAAGCCATTAACTGTGGTTACAAACCATAATGGTGGAATTCACACAACCTGCTAAAACCACAAAGAAGAAAACCGCATTACAATTTGCACCATGACTCCAGACTTACTGCCTGTCACACAACTGCCAAAACTAATATTTCACTTGGCTACTAGTCCAACTAGCTCAGTACCTATCGAAAGTGATTGCTCTGGAATCTTCCCCAATGCTTTCCAGAAATGTTGGATTACGACTCCCATACTCTCCTACAAGCGTTAACTTTGGCTGCTTATTAAGTTATCAGAAAATTATTTGCCACCTCTATATAAAGGGAGACGGATCCTTTGTAGGTTAACAGATAATAGCGCCTACTGGTGGGAGAAAATACAGCAAACGTTGCCATCTCAATCGCAGCACAAATTTAGTCTCTGTTTACCCTGCAAACTTGAATTTAGTTGTTCTTTGCAAGCGCCAGCCAATCAAAATTTAGGTCACCATTGTTGAAACAGTAGCTATCCTCCCTCCCCCTCCCCTCCCCGCAGTTCAGCGACTCGTCCCGCGGCTGCGAAAGTTTCGGTCGCGCGATTGCCTGCTTTATTTCAACGGTGGAAATCGCCCGTCTCGTCGGATATCTCTCTCAACAGACCCTTCAACTCGGCACTGGAGTAAAAAAAAAACAAAAAACGGGGACTTCCTTATCACAACGGGAGGAGCCGAGGAGTTGTGCGAGACGCTCACGAAGCTCGCCCGAGAGATTACGTCATCTGGTACCACAGCAGCCGCGTCACGTGCCGCGTTGGAAGTTGCGAAATCGCACTTGCCACACAGACCCGACAGGATTGCTGCCAGGAAATGGGAAACGTGCGCCGAATTTACTACGGCTCCGCCTCTCTTTCCTTCCCACAAATATTGCCCCCTTAGCTTTGGGGCTTACGGTTTGGGCTCTTTTGAGGTGCGTCCTTAACTTCGCCCTACCCAGCGCCTCCGTTAACAGCAGCAAAGGAATGAGAAAACTCCAGGCGCAACCCACGCACACGAACGGGTGTCTTCGGGGTTTAGGCTCGGCCTCCTTAAAGCGGGTCTAGGTGCTTCTTTCCCCACCTCACTCCCCGCCCGCCCGCCCGTCCCCTCCTTTAGTAGGGGAGGAGGGAAAGGAAGACGAGAATGCCACAGCTGCTCGAGGACACGAATTAATAATTCGGACTAGTAAACAAAAACCAGCCTCCGTCTAGCCGCTTTCCTGCCACCGCCTCCAGCGCGTGCCCGAGTTTGCGCGCGACTCTTAAAAAAAAAAAAACCCAACAGCGTAAGCGGGCTGATTCTCCAAACAGAGCAAGAACAAAAATAAAACTCCGTTTGGGAACAAGGAGTTCCCAACTGAGACAAGAACATCGGCGGGGCTGGGCGGGGAGTCGGAAGAACTCGTGCGTCTCAATGGTCCACCCCTCCCAGTGACACGGGCTATTTCTGCTCACAGAAGCCGAGGAGACTTTAGGAAGGACGCCCGGGGGCTGTCTCGTTCGCCAGGAAGGTGGTTATATTTCCCTATAAAACGAGGCGTTTCCAAACGCCCCCAAACCGGCAGGGCTGGGCCTTATTCTCTTACATCAGCCCCAGAGAGTGACTGTCACTGAATCACTCACGGCCGCCGCCTGACTCTCCCCACCCCTCTCGCAAGCGGCAGCCGTCGCCGCCGCCGCCGCCTCCACGCCAGGGCATGCCCTGACAGACTCCTTTCCTAGGCAAAACTGGAGTGCAGCTACCCAAGAGCACCCCTTTTGGTCAGGCGTGAGAAGGCTCTTCAGCTCCTCTTGTAGGACTCGGCTATGGCTGTGGGCATCACCACTACCCTATTAGACACGCACGCACCCGGTTCTAGGAAGAGCGCACAAATCAGTTTCGCCTCCGGGAAAGAGAAGGTCTTCCTGGCAGAAGCCTTCATCTCCTGTTTCCGCCACCCCCCCCCACCCCCAAGAACGTCCTCCGATTATCAGCCCAAACCTGCTACTTCTCCTTTTGCTGCGCCGTTTAATTTTGCCGTGTGTATAAAAAGAGAGAGAGAGAGAGAGAGAGAGAGAGAGAGAGAGAGAGAGAACGCGAAAGAATAAATTGTACCCAAAGGCACGAATATCGCAACCCCGTTTCTCCTCCGTATCGCGGTCTTAAAACCAGCCTTTCGGGAATCTTGAGGGCAAATCGACCACATTCAACGACCCCTCATCAAAGAGGCTGAAGAACTTGGGTAAGAAGCCTCCGGTTGACGCTCTCACTTCCAAATGAGTCTAATCTCATTTGGCGACGATCTCCTCCTGGGAGCAAGTAGGAAAAGTGCGAAAAAAACAACCCCACCATCCACCTAATGAGGAGCGAGAGGTGGTGGAAAGAACAGGTGGAAGGACGAGATCGTCTCTACGGGAATTCAGAGTCTAATAAAACCGGGATCAAAAGGGCGGGGAAGGCAGAGAATCACTACAGCTACTCGATTCAGGTTCCATCGGTCCGCTGATCTTCCTTCCCTCGCCAGACAACGTGCCATTTCATATTCAAAAACTGTATACAGTGGATTGGATAATTAGCCATCGTAAGAGGCCGTGATGCTCCATCGAGAGTCTCTTAATCCAAAAGGGAAAAAAATAGCAAATTCCAAAAGAAAGGAACATAATCCCAGCCCGAAACACGTTCCCCCTCCCCCTCCCCCCCCCAAAAAAAACCTGACAGTACCTGCATGCGTCTGGAATTGCCTAAACGGCTCTCCCAGCCCAGGTAGCGAGATAAATAGAACTTAGCTGTTCCTATAAAACGGGGCCGTGTATTCATAAATACATCCGAACAACACGCCCATGCAACACTGATGATAGCCCAGCACCCTCCCTAGAGACAGACGGGGGGGAAATGTAGGTTAGACGCAACGCTCACCTCCCTTAGCCGCCCAAGGAAAAGCGCCCTCTGGTCCGCAATTCTGAGCTCCGCCGCTTCTGCAAGACTACATAAAGCCTGCAGAAGCCCGCCTCGTGAAGAGGCGGGGTTTTGCCGCTTTTCTCCCTCCTAGGAATTTCCGAAGGTCCGCCTTGCTGGTGAGCTATAGCTTGCTTCGCATCGTTCGCGCTCTCACGCAGTGACCCTGGGAAGGAATCGGACTCGTCCACACGAGACGTGAGAGGTAGCTTAATTAACTCGTCCCAGGGTTAATTTAAATCTCAGAAAGAAGTACAGCCTGGACTAATTTTAAATTCAAGTGGCTGCGATTCTGTGGGTGCTTTCAGGTTTTCTGTTCTGTATCAACAATAGTCACAGCTGATTCAAACAGCCCGAGAGGGGAAATTATGACCAAATTTATTTCAAGGGTGAATAAGGAGAATAGCCTTCCACAGTCTAGTGCAGTGATGGCGAACCTTTTAGAGACCGAGTGCCCAAACTGCAACCCAAAACCCACTTCTACCCGGGTGCCGGGTAGGGGTGGCCCATTGGGTGGGCGTGGCTGCGGTGGTAACAGCAGACTGGGTAGGACTAAAAAGTTCGATCAATTCCAACTTTGCAAGATCTTTTTTTTTTTCCGCGAGTGCGGTGGTAACAGCAGACTGGGTAGGACTAAAAAGTTCAATCAATTCCAACTTTGCAAGATCTTTTTTTTTCCCTCCCCGCGAGGTTGAAATTGACGGATTGAACCTCTTTTTTTTGTACACGATGGCGGAGGCCTAAAGCAAAAGGTTTTATAAAACCCAGCTGAAGGCCTAGGACTAAGGCGACAGCACGTGTGCCCACAGAGAGGGTTCTGAGTTCCGCCTCTGGCACCCGTGCCATAGGTTCGCCACCACTGGTCTAGTGCCTTCCTCTTCTACTGGACTAAGTACAATTCCCTGTGAGCATTACCCAAAAGTGCGGTTTGCAAAACTGATTCAGACTGTCTTCATGTGTACTGTGAGAACTGTTTAACAGATAGAAATACAGCAAATGGATCATACAGATGCACCCTGCGGGGAAGAGACTATGCCTGACAAATTTCTGCTTGGCAAGGTACCTCATTCAGAAAAGTAATCCTCATTCAGAAACCTGCCCCTGCTCAAAAAGCAGGAAACAACACACTGAAGGCAGTGCTGGATTTAGAAAAAAAACTAAACAACCTACATTTTAAGGGTTCACAATCCATGGGGCCTCACAAAATTTCAGAATATCAGTTGGCTGGTTTTGCAAACAAATTTGTTATTGCTTATATTGATAAAGTTGTTTGTAATTGTCAGCATTTTATATATATGTTCAATTGTCTTAAAATTGTTTGAAAATGCTAAAAGTACTAAAATTATATTTAAACTGGCCAGAGAATTCTGGGAGTTGAAGTCCAAAAGTCTTAAAGTTTTCAAGGTTGGACATCCCTGCACTATCGTGTTTCCCTGAAAATAACACCGGTCTTATATTTTTTTGGGCACCAAAAAGATGTCAAACTCAATTTCATTGAGGGCCGCATCAGCATTGCGGTTGCCCTCGGGGGGGGGGGCTGGGTGGGTGCGGCCTACTGGGTGGGCATGGATGGAGTAGGTGTGGCCTACTGGGTGGGCATGGCCAGCTCTACATCGTTCGTGTCAAGGGTGCCTGTGGGGGCCTGGGCAGGAGTGGGACAGATCTGAGGGTCTCTGGCAGAAGGGGGTGGGACCGGGGCAAGTGCCAAGGTATGGTCCATTTCTTCATTCCTCACAAAGGGTGACACCTCTCAAGCATGCACCCAGGGGGCGGGACCAACACGGCAGGAGCTGGTTCCTCGCTGTTTCTAGATGGCCTTGTGGAGCTAAGATTGAATGCACTTCAGCATAGATGGCGACCACAAAATTGCATATTGGCTCCTGGCCGGCCTGTTTCCAGGATGGCTTCGTGGGCCACATGAAACCACTTCGCAGGCCACATCCAGCCTCCGGGCCTTGTGTTTGACATGTCTGCATTAGGGCTTATTTTCAGGAAAACATGGTATCAGGATGATCAGCCTGGCCTGGCGCCCAAACCCTGGCACACGCACAAGAGGTGAAGAGCCCACGTTGGCCAATGGTGTCCAGCAGCAGCCGCAGCCCACTGGCCCCTTGGCACAGTGCAGGTAAGTCTGAGAGTGGAGACAGAGGCAGGAGGAGTGGAAAGGCAGGTGATCCAGACATGCTGCACAGCCGCCTGGTTTGCAGGAAGCTTGTGCAGCAGCAGCAGGTGGAGGCAGAGTCATGGGGGGGAGGCAGGCAATCCGGATGTGCTGCCCAGATGCCTGACTCGCGTGCCAGGTGGCCACACAGCACGTCCAGATCACCTGCCTCCCCTCCCCATCTATTCCTGCTTGGACTTACCTGTGCTGGCTGCGGCTGCTGCCAGCTCGTTGCCTCCTGTGCTGGCCACGCCCACCCCCAGGCTTATTTTTGGGGTAGGGTTTTTGTTAGCACCCCAAAAAAAATCAGGCTAGGGCTTATTTTCTGGGTGGGTCTTATTTTCGTGGAAACATAGCAGTATCTCTCCCTTCCCTCTAATACAGAAATAATTTGTGGCCCTTTTCCACTCATCTGAAGTCAGTGGCCTGATGTCTTTTTATAGTGTACTCAGTTTCTGCAAGGATTTAATAAACTATTATGGTTTCCAATATATCCAATCTCTGAACTAATTGTTAAGAGCCTGTGCACTGAAAAAGATATTACTTACTGTACATTCACAATCTGTATTTGGAAAATCAAAATTTTGATTTTTTTTAAATTAAAATACTATTTTGATAAAATAATCTCAAAATTATTACCCTTATTCTCATGTTTTATTTACCTGAGGATTAACTTCAGCTTTTCGCTGTACCTATAAATGCAGACTTGTGTACATGTATCGCATCTGCGGGAGCTGCATTGGTTGCCATTTTGCTTCCAAGTGCAGTTCAATGTGTCACTTTTAAAGCCCTTCATGACTTGGGATCATGGACTTAAAACCAGGAACCGTCTCTTGCCAGTCACATCCACCATACCCACTAGAGCAGACATGTCAAGCTTGTGAAGTCACATGATGTCACGCAACGTATCGGGAGAGTTTTGCCATTGCCGGCAATGGGGTGGGCGCGGCTTCCGCATGACGCGTCCAGCCCATGGGCCGGCATTTTGACACCCCTGCACTAGAGTGAGGAGGCAAGGAATGTTGCAGGTCCTCTCCCCTAAGGCAGGGCTTTTCAACCTTTTCACCCATTGTACCACTTTTAGGATATGGCAATATCCGAGTACCACCAGTCACCTAGCAAGGTGTCAAAAACTTGATCCAAAAAAAGGGGGAAAAAGTGATAAAGTACAGGTAGTCCTCAACTTACAACAGTTCACTTAGTGACTGTTCGAAGTTACAATGGCACTGAAAAAAGTGCCCCCCAAGCCACAGCGGAGCAAGACGCCTGCCCACCCGGCGGCGCTCTTCCTCCTGTTCGAGGTTTTCATTGTTATGAGCATTTCTGTTGAGGATTGGCATTGGGGATGGGGTGGGGGGGTGTTTGGTTTTTATTCCCCCCATCTGCTGGGTAGTTGCAGCAGATTTTGGTCACTTCACATGATCCTGGGACACTGTGACCGTCATAAATATGAATCAGTTGCCAAGCATCTGAATGTAAATCACAAGACCCTGGAGATGCTGCAACATTCCAGCTGATTGGTGCTTCTTCTAGGGCCTGGTGCTGATCCTGGTGCTTCCACTGAGCCCTGACACCTCCGAAGAAGTGCTGATCCTGGCGCTTCCGCTGAGCTCTGACAGCCCTGCAGCTCCAGCCATCTCTCGCTCAGGCTTGTGCGGTGGTGCCACCGGTTCAGCTTATTCCTCTCCCCCGCTACCACTTTTCTAGGATGGTCACGTACCACCTGCCAGGTGCCAATGTACCACAGGTTGAAAAGCCCTGCCCTAAGGAGATACATCTGGCAAGACCCAGAAGAAGGGCCATTCCATGGCAGCTCCCTCCCTCGGCAACCTCATCCCTCCAGAAATTAGACTAGCCGCCACTCTGAACTTATTCAGAAGACGTGATTCTGCCAATGGGCCTAGGGAACCCAGAGTGGGATGGAGCCCATTAAATGGCTGGTATGTGTGTTGTCACGGGATGGGGGGGGGTGGGGGTTATTTTTTTTATTATTTTTTATTTCTTTTATATTGTGTTTTTATTTTCTGTAAGCCACCTTAGTCATCTGGGAGTAAGTAGGCAGCAATATAAATTTTTCAAATAAATAAAATGAATAGCAATAGCACTTAGACTTGTGCTTTACAGCCCTCTCTAAGCAGTTTACAGAGTCAGCATATTACCCCCAACAATCTGGTTCCTCATTTTACCAATCTCAGAAGGATGGAAGGTTGAGTCGACCTTGACCCTTGTCAAGACTGAATTCCTGGCAGTGAGCAGAGTCAGCCAGCAATACTGCATTCTAGTAACTGCACCACTACTGCGCCATCATGGCTCTAAATGAATGATCAGAATAGCCTTCCCCACTCTCTGGTGCTCTCCAAATGTATTGCATTTCAGTTCCCATAACCATTAAACCAGTGGTTCTCAACCTTTTTCAGGTTGAGACCCCACTTGCCCTGCCCATGCGCGCCGCAACCCCGACCCGGGTGCGTGTGCCGGACCGATCCGTGCATGCGCGGGACGCACGCGCCAAAAAATAAATAAAAAATAATAATTTAAAAAAAACAAACAAAATGGCAGACCGCGACGGGCGGATCCGCGCATGCGCAGCGCGCGTGTGACGGGTCGATCCGCGCATGCACGGCGCGCGCGCGCCAAAATTTTTTTTAAAAAAAACAAAAAACAAAATGGTGGACCGCGACGGGCGGATCCGCACATGCACGGCGCACGCACGCGACGGGCCGATCTGCGCATGCGCGGCGTGCGCACACCGAAAAAAAAAATTTAAAAAATTTAAAAAAAACAAAACAAAATGGCGGACCGTGACGGCCGGATCCGCGCATGCGCGGCACGCACGCGCCAAAAAAAATAAAAATAAAATTAAAAAAATTCAAAAAAAACAAAATGGCGGATCGCGACGGGCGGATCCGCGCATGCGTGGCGCACGCACGCGACGGGCTGATCCACGCATGCGCGGCGCGCGCACGCCGAAAAAAAATAAAAAAAATAAAAAAAATTTAAAAAACACAAAATGGCGGACCGCAGTGTCCGGCGACCCCCGCGAAACGGTCGTTCGACCCCAAATGGGGTCGCGACCCATAGGTTGAGAACCACTGCATTAAACCAACATTAAATTAAAATAAACGCCATCTATAATCACTTGATAATGAGATGGATGGTGATTAGAACGTAGCACTGCAGGCTACTTCTGCTGACTACCTGTAAAATGAAGACCCAGATTGTTGGGGGCAATATGCTAACTCTGTAAACCACTTTGAGAGGGCTGTAAAAGCACTGCGAAGCAGCATATAAGCCTAAGTGCTATTGCTACCGGTATATCAAAGGCTAGCTGTTAGCCAACATCATATATCTGTTATATGACAATATTTTAAATACCTTGTCTCTGGCCAAAAGAATTTAGAAAAGACAAGATTCCCTCACTGCAACTATATAGGAGAAAAATTATAACTCTGGAATATTCTCTTCATGTAGAAAATCCAAACTATAAATGGTTGAGTTTAGCAGCTATAGAAATTGAATACATGAGTAAAAATAAATGTATGTGTTGAATCCCCTACAAAAATATAGGGAAGTCGTTGTACTCTGGGTATTGCTGAGTGTCAACTACCAGAATTGCTTACCTGTGGCTGTGATGGTTCAGGTTGCTAGGAGTTGTCACTCAGCAACTTTTAGAGAGTTATTATTATTATTTATAATAATAAATGTCTACTGTATTATGATCTTCAAAAACTAATTACAGTTGGGACAGCATAAAATCCCTTAGGAAAAAAAATCTGCATGGGAAGAGGGAGTAGCAGCAGAATATACCAGTGTCATCAAAAATCAGTGAATGTTTAAAAGACGCAGGCTCCATGAACTTGTAATATTTCAATATAAAACAAAAGTGAAGTAACAGCCAATTGTTTTGAAAATTCACTTCTATATACAAATGGTAAATGCCCTTTTCCGGCATTCACTGAATAAGCTGATTTCAAATTGCTGTATTTTAGCACAGAACACGTTTGGGCATGAAAGACTGAAGAGGCTGCATCCTAACTATGTTTACTATTTCTGAACTAATAAACATTCAGAAGAAGAGTACTTTTTCAAAATTTTTAGTTTATTCAAAAAAGATTAAAATAAACCAAAATATTAAAAAACAAGAAAAAATACAACAAAAAAGACATTTACAAAAAAGTGTCTTTAAAAAACTAACTAAAACTAACACATATATACCTAATGTTCTCCCTAGTTGAATGCTGATTAGTATAATATAACAATATTATTTTCCCACCCTTTGTGAAACTGGCCAAAAAAATTTCAAGCTGTTAAACTACTAAATCTACTTGCAAATTGTTAACCTGTCATCTATAATTTTGAAAAGGAGAAGAAGAATACTGTGTAGTGCATACAGTACTATATGGTGGTCACAATTGTGGTACATGAGCTGTATTTACTGTGTTGTGCTTTCATTCACCCTTTGCAATTGAAAAAGAACTAGATTTGATTCAAACCTGATTGCTACCTTTATTTCTGGAAGTATGCCTGCATATTTACCAGCTGTTCAACTCATGCAGCAGCTTCTTCCCATCATTGCCTTTTTATTTCAATATATTCCATTCCTTCCCGTTATATATTTTGAGTTTTGTCATATTTGTGACATGTCATTCTTCTTTGTGCCAGGCACTGTTGTTGCTTTTTTTTCCTTTAGCTCAGACCCAATTTGGTGACCAACTTCTCCAGTTTGGCTGATGTAAGACCTCCCCCTGGCAAAGGGCCACATGTGAAAGATTCCCTTGTTATATACCCAGTCTCTCTCACTCAGCTAAACAGAGCAGAGAAATTATGTTTACAAAAAAATAGAGTAGAGGGCCTGGGAAGGCATTAATTTAGTGCCAGAAACAGTTGTGACTGCAAGTTAGCAGCTCACTACGGTATGAATTACAAAAACAAAAACAGCATCTCTTTTCCATATGTTTTCAAATGATGCCAAAACAGTGGGAAACTCCTATAAGTGGAACAATAGCAGAAGCTGTTTCCTTTTTTAAATAGGATCACGTGCCTTGTTCCATTGATAGCCATGAGCTAACAACAGAGTGTTCCAAAATGTGGAATTTATGCTACACTGAAAACTAGGCCATATGATAAGAACCAGATCAGTGTTGCTCATATTTCTTCTACATGCTCCATATTTTCTCTGCAGCTTTTATCACTACAGCAATGATTCCTAAACTAAGCCACTTTTCCTTCTCACCCATCCACCCCTCTCTCTGTATTGCACAAGGCAAATCGGAAGAGGGCATAAATGCAAGGAGAGAGAGGATCTTACAGGACCCTATTACTATAATAAGCATGGAATCAGTAGGCACTCCCCAATAATTTATACTTCTCCGAAGAACACAAAATGGTGCTTATAAATGATTCTGCCAACTTTGGTTTATTCTCATGTTAACTTTACTTGATAGTTTAGCTTGAGAAATAGTGGCTGTATTTGCCTTAGTCAACTCCCTGGGATGGCAAGAGAGATATTAAAAAGGAGAAATATGTCCCAGACACTTTCCTTGATCACGCTTCCTGATCCACTTGGCATTTTAAAAACTTGTTAAATTTAAATCTATAGAGCCAAATATTGTATGCCACAAAGCACAATACAGAATAGCAGAGTTGAAAGGGACTTTGCAGGTCTTCTAGTCCAACCTCCTGCTCAAGCAGGAGATCCTATACAATTCCAGACAAATGGCTGTCTAATCTTTTCTTTAAAATATCCAGTGATGGAACACCCACAACTTCTGGAGACAAGCCATTCCTTTGATTAATTGTTCTCACTGTCAGGAAATTTCTCCTTAGATCTAGGTTGCATCAAAATACCAATCATATAGCATATAGCATTATGCTTACTTGCAAAAAATGCCTTTCAACTTCGCAAAGGTCTCACTGCAAGGCAAAAAACATTCAAAGAAGATAGTTTGGTAGTTCATAACTATTTTGGGACTGACCGTGCACATGTGGCAGCCACTATGTATGAGGGCATCTACCACAGCCTCAGTCTAATTGCTGGAAAGTTATTAGTTTTTCATAGCACATAAAACATAAACTAACCAGACAGGCTGGTTTGCAATTGGGTGATTGTGAATGTTGCCAGGGACTGGGCCAAGGGGACAGGGTGAGTGATAAACCTAAACCCAGAATTCCCTTTTTCATACTTTCTTCTTTTAAGAGCAGGTTGTCTTTAGGAGGTATCTCAGAAATGTCTGAAAGGGGTTCTGTTTTGCTGATGTTGGATTAGTCTCCCAGTTTGTAAATGTGTGAATTACAGCAAGTTATACAAGCACCTGTTTCTGAATATGTTCTGATACTGCCAGCCGAAGAAATCATTGTCAGGTGGTTGTAGATGTAAAGATGAAAAATAAAAATAAATGGTCTAAGAAACTCTGCTCCAGATTAAAGGCGAGCGAAATAGTTCTTGGAAGAGAAGAGAGAGAGTACAGAAGGACTCTGTATCAGCATTTCTCTTGCTTACAAGAGGGGCAGGCAACCTTTGATTAGATGCAGGCTGAACTCAACACTGCTAGGAGTGAAACTGAGGCCACAGGCAAAGTGTGTGGTGCTTTTTTATATATAAGTGGTTGTGTTTTGGTGTTGAGGTATAAGTGTATGGGACTTAGTTCATTCAACTTGGTAAAGCTTTTGTGGGAGCTGCACTATACTTTTAAGATGTTTCCTGCCTTAAAATAGTAAGAATAAGTTCCTTATTTTTCAACAGTAGGCACCGGGGATGTCCACAGGATACAGTCAAATGTGTGACGATGGCAATTACGATACACATAAAAAATAGGCAGAGCTTCAATTGCACTGTTGTGGCTGTTATCTTGTAACATGTTTGACTATATCCTATGGACGTCCCTGCTCCAGAGCCTTCAGAAAAGAAACTCAGGGACCACAGACGGTCCTGGGGCCACAATTTGCCCAACAGGACAAAAAATAGGCTTTAGCTTCCCAAGTGAAATTGGCAACAAAATGTTACCATTCAGGTTTCCAACCACTTCCTATTTTGGTTTTTATTTCCCACTCCCAAAAGACAGAAAGACACATGTCAGGGTCACTAAGCAGGTTTGGCCTCATTGAGATACTTTGAATTCGCCTCTCCCTTTTTGTGGGTATTCGCTCTTCTACAAACTTTGAGTTTCCCCAGCATAGACCTTTCATTTGACTATATTGGATAGGCTCCAGCACCGTTTATAAAGCTAAGACTTCTATAACCATAATTTAAGCCATAAATGTCATTTCTCCACCCACCCTATTCAGTTTATAGGTGAAAACAGCAATTGCTCTTTTTTTTATTATTATTCATCGGTCCCTGGTGTTCATTAACCAATTACTGACTGGGTTACAAAAGAGTTCATAAGGGAAGAATATCTGTGTATTCCCTACACTTTTTCCTCCCTGCTGGGAACTCAATCTGAATATAAAAGAACTGTTGTTATCTGTAAGACAGCTAGCAGCCAGCCAGATTTGGGGTTTTGTTCTTGTGACCTAGAACAAAGAAGTTAGAGCATATTGTCACACTCTTATTGTTGCCATGTGTTGAGAGGTCATTGCCCAATCATAAAAGGCTTTGCTTATTTCAGGCAGTACCAAATCCCTTTTTATTCATGTCAACTGAATGAGAGCAATATAGCTTATGTATAGCATTACCTTTAGTCAGCTGAAATTCCATGTATCTAGCCTCCAATGTAGGCCTATCAAATCCAGGCTAAAGTACCGTAATCTGGAATGACTGCAGCTTGGTATAGTAGTAATATGCCTTCATATTGGAAGCAAACCATCTACATAAAGCAACAATTCCTCAAAAAGCAATCCATGTAGCTTCCACAAAGTCAACAGAGTTCCATTTAAAAATCTCATCTTCTTTAGCATTTTGTCTCTTCTAACCTCAAGCTGCAGTTTGTCACATAATCAACCTCCAGGTACCAGTCTCTATTTCTACAAGTTAATGTGACAGTTCAGAGAACAAACCAGTCAATAATAACTGTTATGTGTTTCACATGATTCTAATATAATCTAGCCAAGATAAGTGTATCTGGAATGACAACATATTCTTCTCTTGTTTACTTCTAGTTCTATTTCTCTGCCCTTCTTCTGTTGTTTCCCTACTGTCTATTTTTAGGCTGATCCCTGGGGGAGGAGCCTGTCAAACCTGTATTTTGTAAAACAGTACACACCTGAGTGGTGCTACATGAATAATAATTATTCTTTTACACTTTATACAGTTAAAAGATTTAACCATCCTATTTATACTATATTATACTGAGTCTTTAATTAAATATGAAACTTTGCAGCAGGTTAAACTAGCGTGTTTTTTTTTAAAAAAACATATCAGCATCAGCCTATTTTAATTCTTATACATTTATCATAAGAAAAATGAAAACAAAAGATTTAAAAGACAGCCATCCTGAAAAGTAGAACTGATTTCACCATCAGTAATTATGTCATTCATTTTATTTAGCAAGGAAAAAATTAAAGGGAAGTTCCGAACAACTCGTACCCAAAATGGACAAAGGCACACTCTAGATTATGAATATTTATTTCAAAAAAGTTTTTGTAGATTCATTGTAATCTGCTATACTCCATGAAGATCTTTTATGACTATTAGAAACTGAAATTACATAATTTTACCTATGATCTATCCATCAAAAATATTTAAAGCTCAATCTCTCTGCTCTTACAAGATTTAGCTGGTAAATTATTTAGTAATTTCAGTCTTTCACTGACAATGCAATCTTGTCTTTCAGTTAAATCAGGGATTACAATTCACAGATGTCAAATTCATATGGAATTCTGGAAATATATCCCAATACATCTTGATGATACCAGATTGGAATGATTGATTTATGTTACCTAGAAGACAGTAGGAGCTTAAGTATCCAGGACTGTGTGATGTTGAACATACGTTGGGATAGAGAACTATCATATTGTTACTAGGGAGGGTAACAGCAGATGTTTTGCTTTAAATTGTGTAGGTTCCCCATAAAAATTATTAATGAGTTTCCCTTGAATCATAATCTTGTTTGTTTATCTGTGACACAGCATTCTGTGTGAATCCAGGTAACTATAGTTTATTCAATAAACCATGTATTGTCAGGATATGTAAAGCAGATCATAGACCACCAGATCATACATCACCAGGTGAATAATCTCTTCAGGGAGATTGGTTGTGGAGATTGTGTCTGAAAATGCCAGATCCTATCTTGCTCTCTCCATTTCCTCTACCAGACAGTCCCCAAACTGCAAACAAAAGGATTCTCTCCTCGTGCTGATTGTTCATATCTAATCATGATTTTTGCACTCTTAGGGTTTCATTTACTGCATTAAGATTTTTTTCTCATTTGTGGATAATGGTAACTCTGTGGTAATTTACACTTACTTTGTTGAAGAAATATCTACTATAAAGACTACAATAATGAAAGATGAAATGATGTGCAAAATCTATTTGAAACAGGTGAAAATATGTTGATATATTAAACTGAGAAGAAAGCTATGTTGCATCTAACTGTTGTGCTATCTTCATCAGGGCTGTATCCATAGAATAAAGGAAGAGAGAGAGAGCAAGCTGTGATTTCATCCATGCTGCCCACAGCATTAGTTCCTAATATTGATACTGAGTGTTGCCTTCATTTAACATCAGTTATCTATTTCACATTGTACATTAATGAGACTAGTTGGGATATGTTTGGACATGTCCAGATTTCTCTGCTTAGCTCTGTGGCTGTGATTGCTTTCCCATGAGGGTTTTTACTGAGATTCTTCTTGATGATTGCTTCCAGATTTCTAGCGGGCTTCTGCCGGTATCACATGCAGCTTTTTTTTAAAAATAACTCTGTATTTTTATTATTTAGACCTTTCTAATAGGCAAAAATAAAATAAACAGGGAGGAGTCCTATGAGAAATGCTATGACTTGAGGCATTTCCCACAATTTCAATAACATAATATAGATCAGGAAATTGAAGCCAGGAGAAAAGCTATACAAGCCTTCAGTTCCCATTCAGCACCCCTGGAGATGCTGCCAAGTTTGATTTCTGATTTTTTTTCATGCACCAGGCATTTGTACACAGAACTGTCGTAGACACTCACACATTTTCAAACCTTTATTCTACCTTTATGTCTACCTTTATTCTAATACAGCTACATCTCTAATTCATTTAAAACTGATTTATGAAGACCCTCTTTTCTGCAAGAAAAAAAAAACCAAGATGTTTCACTAGTGGTAAATGTTAAGATTTCCTCTGCTTGACCAGAACTGAAAAGATAGTATAACCAGTGTTTCTCAACCTTGACAATTTTAAGGCATGTGGACTTCAACTCCCAGAATTCCACAGCCAGCATTGCTGGCTGTGGAATTCTGGGAGTTGAAGTCCACATGCCTTAAAATTGTCAAGGTTGAGAAACACTGGTATAGACATTTCCCTACTGCACCTCACACAATCACAAGAGTGTTGTAGGAGAAGTTTGTATATAGCTTTGAATATTGATTGGATTGTTTATTGATGACCGATGGAATGAATTACAACTGGCTGTATTTAAAAAGCATGTTAAGCTGTGTAGACCATGATATATAAGCCATAAAGACTGATTTCACATAATTTACAGCAAAACCACACAGAAAAATTACATTGTGTTTTAACATATTGCATGAAGACTATTGCCTGAACTCATAAATTGCACTAAGCCATGGCTTGATAAATCATGGTTTATTGAATAAACAACAATGAAGTAGAAAAATGTCAGTTCAAATGCCATTGAACATCCTAGGTCCCAGAGACACCAGAAGGATGAATGGTGAATAAAGGGGAAATGTGGAACACTCAAAAATAGTAACCATTTGTGTTATCCAATCCATGGAGCAAAAGAACATAGGACTGAGCTGGAAATTATTGATTGGCCACTGAAAATTACTATAGATGTCTAATAATGGACTGAAGAAAAAGTAGCAATTGGAATGTTACTGCTGTCTAGAATTTGGGAAAATACCAAAGGTCAGTCTGTTTAGTTGGTGGAATCACAAGATTTTAAAAGAGACAAACAGGTAGTGGAATTAGACTGAACAGAATCAGTACAGGTAAGATGGAAAGATGAGAAGATGACAGTTGATGGAACTAGGAAGAAAAATAGAAGAAGTGAGAAGATGACAGAAGTAAGAAAAAATTTAATTGCTAAACTGTTATGGCAGAGATATGTATGGCTGTTGACTGATAAAATAGGTGGCTCACAATCCAGGTGGAAAAATGGTTAGAACAGTGGTTCTCAACCTTTTTCAGGTTGAGATCCCACTTGCGCCGCCCATGCGTGGTGCGACCCCGACCCGCGTGTGCGCGCGTGTGTGCATTGGGCTGATCTGTGTATGCGCAGCGCGTGCACGACGAAAAAAATGGTGGACTGCGATGGGCCGATCCGCGCATGTGTGGCGCCTGCGCGACGGCCCGAATTGTGCATGCGCGGCACGCGTGCGACAAAAAAAACCCAAAATGGCGGACCGCGACGGGCCGATCCGCACATGTGTGGCGTGCGCGCGATGGGCCGATCCGCACATGCGCGGTGCGTGCGTGACAAAAAAACAAAAACAAAAACAAAATGGCGGACCGCGGTGTCCAGCGACCCATAGGTTGAGAACCGCTGGGTTAGAAGAAGAAGAGACCGGAAATCTTTTTCCCATCTTAGTAGCCTCAGCCTGGGCAAATGCCTTGGGAAGAGCAAGTGATCAGGTGGTTGAAAGGCTGGGCTACCAAACAGTCAATAATAAACAAGAGCAGATAGCAGGGCAAGAGGGACCAAGAACAGCCATAGGTTCTGATTCAAGGACCAGGAACACAATCAATTTGTCCCTGGACCAGGCAGGCTAAGAATCAGACTAAAAACGGAGGCCACACGAAGTGAGAAAGTATCAACTGTGGTGGAGGGAATTTTGCTTTTGCAACCTATGATAGGAGGCAGGGATGCAGAGGGGCAAACCAGAAGATTTTAAGTTAAGGAATAGAAGAGGTAGGTGTGAACATGTGAAGTCTAATGTTAACGTGTAGATTGAGAAGCTAGAGGTCATCTGGATTTATGCAAAGTGATGTTCCAATAGAAAGGCAGAAGGAAAGATTTGAATTGAGCATGAGGGCAACTTTGTTGCTGAAAATATACGGTAGGAACAGACAAATTCAGAAGATCTGGTGGTATCGTGAGAAATGATAAGCATAACCAAGTATTGATGTGTAGGGAAAGATATGATCAGAGGTTCTGGATAGTCGCCATGGTTTGATAAACTATTGTGTATTTGAATTTAGTCGTGGTTGTTGTTTTTCTGTTTTTTCCTATTGCCCGCTGGTAATAAACAGTTTCAGGGAACAGTGAGTTCTATATACTGTAGGCTATTTTCTCAAAAATGAGCTTCCAGTTTTGGAAAATCAATTTGCTTGTTTATGGCTTAGTGTACTGGGTGAATCCAGCCAATTGTGATTTATTCAGTTAAGCAAACCATGGATTTAGTATGCAGCATAAACATGGTTTAGGCCATTAGCAAACTTCCAGATTAATGGATCTTTAGGGTTGTGCTTACAGCTGTTAGTCAAATGTATGTAGTCTGGATATTGACAAAGGGAAAAAAAACCTGTTATATTTTGCCATATCCCCATTAGTTTAGAAAGGTGAGAGAGTGCCACTGTCAGTCTTCACAAAAGCCAGCAGAAACAAGATAAACTATTCTGAGTAAATGTTGAAGCTCAATCCATTAAAACAAACAACTAGGAACAGATGTCAAATGGTCATTTGAATAGGAGGCTGGTTCTGTACATTAATGACCTCACTGGATTGTTCAATCATTCTGTAATCAGGGTGGAGACAAGTTGGCAAACCAGTCAACCTGGAACCCCAAGTGAAATGCCAATTTAATTCCTTTTCTTTTTTTATTGCAGGGTGACTGTTTATGATAAGAATAATCCATTCCTCAGCAATAAAATGCCTGAGATGATACGGTAGTTCTGCAATAGAGGAAAGAAGATTCGTTTGAAATGTGCCTGAACATGTTACCCTTTCTTTCAATGCTTTAGATCATCTTTTTTTCTTTCAAGACCATCACTATGTATATATCATTAGACCACTACATATACCCTGGCCAACAGATCTCAATGGAAGGTGATATAATAATAGAAATCGAACAGCAAAAGAGGTACTGTCAGTCTGACATAAAATACAGGTAGTCCTTGACTTACGACCACAATTGAGCTCAACAATTGGGAGACATTTGTTAAGAGAGTTTTGCTCCATTTTACAACCTGTATTGCCACATTTTTTAAGTGAATCACTGCAGTTGCTGAGTTAGTAAGACAACTGTAAAGTGAATCTGGCTTGCCCATTGACATTGCTTGTCAGAAGGTCACAAAAGGTGATCACATGACCCTGGGACACAGAAGTACATTCCAGTTTCCAAGGGTCTGAATTTTGATCACGTGACCATGGGGAGGCAATGGTCATAAATATGAAAAACAGTCGTAAGTCACTTTTTTCAATACTGTTGTAACTTTGAAAGGTCACCGAATGAATGGTTGTAAGTCGAGGACTACCTGTAATGTTCTGGATCTAATATGTAGCTATGTTCATCTTGTTGGGAATTGCACCCCGTGGAGCTAGCTGCAGTCTAATGCATCTGGAAAGCACCAGCTGCAAAAGTCTGATTGGATGATGTAAGTTTCCTTGTGTAAATAATCCTTCAATAGTACAAATGAATGTTGAAAGCATAGTGTGAAAGAGACTGTGCTGGCCTGATTATGTCCACGTGTTAATAAACATGTGACAAAGCAAATAATGAAGTAGATCCTCTCACTCTTGAGCAACCACTTATTTTTAGTGCCAAAGCTTATGACAAATTTCAAATATGCTACATATGGAAATAAAGTTATTCTTACAGTTCTTTCTATTTAAATAAAAACCTTCATGCCAGTGGCCTCACATAGTAGTCCTGAGCCATAAATTAATCATGTGTGTGTGTGTGTGAAAGAGAGAGAGAGAGAGACAGAGACAGAGAGAAAGAGATCCCACCTGAGCACATTTGCAACCTGCCCCAGACTTCCAGGAGAGAAATAGGTCTTGCAAACAGGTAGAAACATCTTCTTTTTCGGAATTAATAACTGAGAATAATATTTTATTCCATAGCCAGTACTTTCGGTTATTTCCCAAACAGGTAGAGCTCTATACGTGAATTATTCTTTCAGGTTCAGATGAATGAGGTGTGTATAGTGGGGATGGAGAGGGTGTTTTATTAAGGTGACCAACTTTTTTACAATGAAAAGGAGGACACAAATAAATTGAAGAAAAAAAAATATCGTAAATAAAAGAAACATTTTATTCATTGCAACAATAATACAGAATACACTATAATATGATAAAAGCATAATAAAAAACATTTGTAACAATAACATTTTATATTATAATTATGCTTACATGCCGCACCCCCGGGGGCAGCCCGCCATCGACATACCCTGCCTGCAGCTGCCCAGCCAGCACCACCACCCACCCTGCACAGCCCCGTGTAGAGCAGGCCTGCTGGCTCCCACAGCACGCCACAGCCGCCCCTCACACCCCTGCCCTCAGCAGCCCCGCCGCCCCTGCCTCTTGCGCCTGCAGCCATTATTGCCCTAGCAGGGCCAAAGATCAAGAGAAAGTTACCATGGCGTCGCCACTCCTGTCTCCTCCAGGTATCTTCGGGACTAACTAGGAGCTGGTGTAGTTGGGTAGCAGGGAGGGGTGCAAAGTTCCTGCCAATTCGCCTTCGCTGCAGACAACTTACATGTGCAAAGTTTGCCAGCCGGGTGTTTTGGCGTGCTCAGCAGCAATTCCCATTGGCTTTCGAAAGCCATTAGGGGGAGTAGCACAGCTCATGCAAAAGTTGAAAAAAAAAACATCAAAAAGATTGAAAAATATAATCAAATTTTTACTAGGATTTATAATAATTTGGTTTAGTTTAGTGGGTTTTCTTGTGTTTTTACCCTGTATTCACTCTGGGAAGTCGGGGTGGGTGGGTTGGGGGGTGTTACAATGTACTCAACTTTAATATTGGTATTACATATACCGGTAGATGGATATACTTTTTGATAAAAGAGGGGTTGCTCGGGCAGTACCTCGGTACCACATCTGGAGGGGGCGGAGATTGAGGAGTGATGGTTTGGAGGGATGTAGGGAGGGTGTAGGAGGAGGGTGGAGAGAGAGGAGGCTGAGAGGGTGGGGGGATAGAAGTAGGAAGGGAGGAAGGAAGAGGGGGATGTGGTGGAGGGGGTGCTGCCGAGCAATACCCATAGTTATTTTAATTATCTTATCTAAGTTTTTATGCTTTGTTTTGTGTTGAAAAAAGTTTTTAACGATTGTACTTAGTTGAGTTGTATTTTACTTGATTTTTTTTGTTTATTTATAATTATAAAATTAATAAAAAAAATTTAAAAAATGGTGCCGGAATGTCGTTCTGAGCATTCTATGAGAAAAAAAAAGCCCTGCAGATTAGTCTTCAAATATCGAAAAGGAGGACATGTAGGAGGACACTTTTTGAGGGAGGACAGAACTCACAAAAGGAGGACTGTCCTCCCTAAAGGAGGACGGTTGGTCACCTTAGTTTTATGATAGATGATTGAAGAGGCTGAAAATAAGACCTATTTATGGTCAAAGCATAATTATTCACAGTTACTGTATGCAATGGATAGACACACGTGTTTATTTTGCAAAATAAGTTGGTAATCAGCTGGTGACTCACCAGTTTAGTCAGAAAAATGAAGCATTAGAAGAGTAAGACATTTACAAATTCAGAAATGCATTAATACGTCTACAAAATCCATATGCTAATAGTGACTATTTTTGGTGGAACCTTATACAGGAAGTCCTCACTTCACGACCACTCGTTCAGCAACAGTTCAAAGTTAACAACGGCACTGAATAAGGAAACTTACACCCAGTCCTCAAAGTTGCAGCCATCACATCATCCCCACCGTCACATAATCAAAGTTCAAGCACTTGACCACTAGCATGCAGTTACGACAGTCAAGCATCCCATGAATACATGATCATCATTTTTCTACCTTCATTGCTGTGGCTTCTGACAAATTCAGTGGGAAAGATAGCAAGTCACAGACACGTGACACCGCACTTAACAACTACAGGTAATTGGCCTAGTGCAGGGATAGGCAACCTTGGCTCTTTTATGACTTGTGGACTTCAACTCCCAGAATGCCTGAGTTAGCTATGCTGACTCAGGAACTCTGGGAGTTGAAGTCCACAAGACATAAAAGAGCCAAAGTTGCCTACCCCTGGCCTAGTGACTGCAGTCGGAAAGTTCCATCCTAAGTCACAATTTGATCACATGACTTTTTGCTTTACAACTGCATTGCTTAGCAACTGAACTGCCAGTCCTAATTACAGCCTGAGGACTACCTATATAAGCAGAGGACATTATCTACAGATTTGAGTAAATCCCTAAATTGGTTGGCTTTTTACCAGGGCTTAGGAGGGGAAGCAGCAATTATTTTTCATAAAATATCACCTTCTAGATATAAACCTAGGCATTGGAGTGGGAATACATCAGAACAGAAATACACCTTAGAAAAACACTCAGTGGCTGAAGAGATATGCTGCATGTGTATTTCATTGCTGCAAATCCCATTGAGTCTTTCAAATACTAACTTAGCTTCTGGGACTAACATATATTTGCTTATCTGAAGGCTATTTTCTGCCACTCTAATACCTTTCTCATGCAAATACAGAAAAATGGCACTTCCAGATATCCAGGGAAGAAAGCCAGCAGAATGCTGTCTTGTACTATGTTCTAGATTTGATTGGAGCACTATTCAGCTCTTGTGTCCCTAATATAAACCCACATTGAAGTTGAATGTGCAGCTCTGTCGCTTGCTAACAGCACAATCTATCTGCAGGAAGCCAACAGCTACTTATTAAGTCCCAACTTGCCATATGGGTATTTTATTACCTGAACCCTCTCTTTATTTCGAAGGTTTCAGTATTCTGACTTAAAATGCCCATGAGAGTGTCTTGTGTCTTTTTCCAAAGAGGGAGACAAAGGCTTCCCACTAGAAAAGTTACTGTTTCACACCTATTGTGCCAAATGCATCTATAAAGAGATATTGTCATCGGTGGAAATTGGTCTTTTAAGGTTGCAATTGTATACATACATATGTATTTGTATTCAGGCCTCATTGTGATCATCAGGGCTTACTTCCAAGTAAACATGCCTTGGATTGTGCCATAATTCTCTGATGGATTTTGTTATCTCTACTGACAAGCATCTTTTCTGAAAGCAGAGAAACGTGAACACCCCTAATGGAGCTCATGCTTCAGTCAGAGCCTAAATGAAACCTGTGTTTGGCTGAATGGTGCTCACAGAGAAAAAAATGTTTCCCCACCAGCTCTTTGAAGTGCCTCTATTAAGTGTTTTTATACTAATAGGATTTTCCCAGGAAAGAAAGACAAAGCACAGAATGCTTCATTAACACTGCCCCTCTACTAATTTGGATCATTTAATTGACTCCCTCCCTGCTATGCCATATTCAGACATTGTTTACTCCATTTAGAAAGCATCTTGATGGGATCCAAAATGCAGCAGTGTGTAAATACAATCTCGCCAAACACAATATGGATGAAACATATTCTGAAACAAATTCTCTTGGCTGTGGGTGACATTGTTGGTCCAGACGGTTTGCTTGACGCACTCCCTGAATTTTCATTCTTTCCCCCATTCATCTTCAGTCATTTCAGAGTTCATTCACTGGCATTAACATAATTGCTCCAGGAATATTTTCTTGTATTTGGCAAGAGTGTAGGCTGATGGAAAGAAATGTCATTGTTTCAAGGCACTGCATTGAAAACACAGCAGGGACTACCCAAGTTTTTCTTCCAACAATTATTTTTCTAAATTACCCACTTGTTGCAGTTGCATTGTAACTAAGCATCCACTCTGTTAAACAGGTAAGAAAGGAAAAGAACCAAAAGCAGTGTATGATGCCATGAAAAGAAACAGAGGAAACAGAGATGGCTTACAAGGATGGAAATCTATGGAAAGGTATAGCATACCGCTGTGAACTAATTTGGATTATGCTTTTGTTTTCTTCTCCCATACCTTGAATTACTACTTCTTTTACATAAATGCATAAATGTTGCTTATCCTGAAAGGGAAAATAAGGGGATGACTATACAGTAATAATACAATTAAAATAATCGTTGGCCTTTCCCCAGTTATATTCTTACCAGACTAATGGTGGTTTTTACCTGATTATCATGCACAATCAAATCCATTTTATTATTGCTTGGTCTGGATATTTCATATAATTGCTGATTGTTCATTAAATCTTAATTTTTCCTACTTAATTACATAATACATTCCCATATAAGCTGCTGTAGGACACCACATGTAGTTTAAGTAGCCTTGAAGTATTTTAAACAGTAAATTTTAGGTTTCCTTCTGAATAAAAGGAACCTAATTCTTGCAGGCATGATCTGTGTATTCATTCCTATTGCCCCATTTGCTTGCTGGACTGTGCATATTCTTTCCAGAAAATATTCGATTAAAACAATGGGATTTATTTAGTTAAGTGAACACCAATTATTTTTAAGGACTCTTACCCTTAATGTAGTTCTATTTTTATGTGGGAGTAAAATAAACCCAAAGATTTTTTTTTCTGTATGAAATAAATGTATTGCATCGTCTAGTTGTCAAAAAAAAGAGGTTTGATCTAATTATTAACAAGAGGTATGAAAGCACAGCACTTTTATAACTGAATTGCTGGTATAATGTTTTAATAGATGAGAACAAATGAAAATCTGCCTGTCCGGTGAATGTGCTCAGAATATGAAGTACTGAACATAGCAAAGTCCAGTTCAAGATCAGCTCAGTTCCTATGACTACACAATGATGTCCAAATATTTATTAATAACAGAAAAATAATAGTTTATCACCACTTTCTTCAAAGATTTTTTTCAACTTCCCAGTCCCAATTACCCAGATATTTCCTGGTGGTCTCCCATCCAAGAACTAGTAAGGTTTAACACTAGTTAGCATTTCAAAATCAACCAAGATTGTAAGCGATGCTGCCATCTAAATGGGTTTAACATTGAAAGCAGCAGCAGTTAATTGAAATATTAATATTATAATTTATATTATATCTACTAATTCTAACATTTTCTCAATCCAATTCAGTTCATAGATCTTAATAGCTATAAAGTATTTTAGTTTTGGCTCCCTTTGTGTGCCAACCAGCTGTTCTCAGTTTTGTGTTATGCCAGAATGCATAATGGTGTTTTTAACATCCTACAACTTTTGTTTTCAAATAAGATTTTATTTAGCACTCAGCCTAATGCTAACTACAAAGCAAATTCAGAATGACAAACTATGTTCCGATAAATTAAAATACTAAAAATAATAGCCTTGAATTTTCCTTATTTGGGAAAGATGCTAGAAAGTCTATCCACCATCTCATAATGCCTCCTGCCCCTAGAAAGCTGAGTGGTTTAACAATTACAGGGCACTTGAAAAAGCAGAAGAATCTTTCACTTTTTTTCCACTCATCCAACTATTAAAAGGATTTGTAGAGACAGAAGGGGGAAGCAGGATTTCCACTCATCCAACTATTAAAAGGATTTGTAGAGACAGAAGGGGGAAGCTGTCCCAAGATCACTTTAATTAAATGTGTGGAGGAAAAAGCTACATTTATTGATCTGATAGCCAATGAGTTATCATGTTTAAATCAGGTACATGCAGTTATCAGTACTCTCATATCTTGTATTGTGGCCTTAGATTATGTCTGGACTAATATACGGAGGGTAGCAAGTCAATTTAAATGTTACTGGCTATGTCAACACCAATATGGCTACTTAATATATATGTTCAGGATTACTTCTAAATTAGTCTTTTCATAAAATGATCGATTTTTAAAAACTGTTAATCCATTGTTAAAAGCAAGCCCAGGGAGCATACAAAAAGTCCTTTCACGTAATGTCTCAATTCTGTAATATTATTGACCATGAAAACTCTCCAAACGGGTTAGCAGATGCATTATTAAAGAAAAGGATTAAAACTAAGCTTACTTCTATAATTATCTTTGTATTTTAAAGGCTTCCAATATAGTGTCAGTGTTATCAATCAGATCAGACATTAACACCAAATAATCTTAGTATATGACCAAAATTTATCAACAGAGCATTCATTAATGGAGAATCTTGATTTTTTTTTCAAAAGCAATATGGTAGATGCAAAAATACCCAATCAGCAATACATTGTATGAACAAATCATAAATGTTTCTGCAATATAACCTAGTAATAGGCAACACATACATTGCAAACAACTACTAATTCATAATAAAAAGGGTTACTAGTAGATACTTATGCATTCTAGATTTAAAAATAGGGGAAAAAATTTCTTGAAAAGTAATGTACAGTATCTGATTCCCTAATTCGCATTCTTCTTATTTTTAATAAAGTAGATTATTTTTTGAATCAGTTATTGGTTTCTAGGATATTGCTGGAAAAGCATAATTAAAATGCATACACTTGCATGCATGAATATTAACCACCATGCTAATTTTCACGCCAGTTCACAGAGAGTATAAAACATTTGTACAATGAGTCTGAATCCTTCCTTCTCACTCTGCTTGATTTTCAGACTTCAAGAAAGGGTATTCAGATTTCTGAACTAAATTAAGTTTTAAAGAGCAATATTCCATAGAGGTATGATTGGGGGAGGGATCTGTCTATGGGTATAACAGTCTTAAATTATAAATTAAATGAATCTACATTTAATTAAATGTCAAGTCACTTTGTGATAACACAAAGTACTTTTGGACTAATTTTACGCAGAAACTCCATCTCACAATTGCCCCGTTTCTTTTTCTTTCTCATCAACATCAAATGTAGAAATCAAAATGCATCCACTACTTTATTTAGCCCTCATAAAGATATACTAACCCTGTTTTTATTGAACCACCAGAGCTGCTACCTATTAAAAAACATCAGAAATATGGTACTCATGTTATAAAAAATGTGGCTGCAATGGCCAGAGTTGCTTTTGTTACTAAGGGATCAACCACACACAGCTCTTCTTTACTCTTGGCTGTCATTTCTTAGTCTCTGACACTTGGAAATCATTACATACTGTATGTGTATAACATGGCAAGGATAAGTCTGATATACAGTATTATTCTATCTAGGTTCATGTTATGCCTAAGGCTAGATTAGCAGCCAAGTTTACCCATCGGGCAATCAGGGAATGTTTTAAATTGTCTTTAGAGAAAGAATTAGACTCTCTGCTGTGCAAGAACAATTCTGAGTGTCTGCCCAGCTGGCAGAGAGAAAAGGACTTTCCTAATTTAGGTATCTCAGTTCAAGATAGTTCTGCAACCAAGTGAACTGCAACATCAACACAGACCTTCTTTTAGCAAATGGGGTAATTTCCCTGATCACCAGACTTCATTATGATATTGATGCTGTTGAATAGGGAAGCAGAAGAGATCTGGTTTTGGGACTCAACGGTCACATTGACCCCTGCTTGTATTGCTGTTGCAGAAAAAAAAAATGGTGGTCAACAAGGAGGCACTAGAACTTTTGGCAAAATTAAGATAAAAATTGCCAGGGATTAAGAATGTGGGGATGGAGATTGTTTTATCCTCAAGCCAGTGGTTAATATTGGATTGAGATCAGGTTCAAGTTTCCATTTCATTATGGAGCTTTTCATCTGTCACTTTCTCTCTGTTTAATTGGACCCATGGGTGATCCGTGCATGGTATCATAAGGTTTAGAAGGAATGTGAGAAATACAGTGGACATGGAAAGCCTATGCACCCGTTAATATGCCAGGTTTTTGAGATGTTAAAAAAAATCAGACTAAGTTAAATCGCTTCAGAATTGTTCCCACCTTTAATATAACATATAAGCTGTGCAATTCAATTGAAAAACAAACAAAACTTTTAGGGGGAAAATAGCAATAAAATTTTTACAGTAAGTTTGCACATCCTTAAACTGATACTTTGTTGGAGCACCTTTTGATTTTATGACAGCATTTAGCCTTTGGGGCAGGAGTCTTTCAGAACTGCACGTCTTGCTGTGGGAATCTTTGCTCACTCTTCCTTGCCAAACTGTTCTAAACCTGTCATATTGTGAAGGAGTCTCCTGTGTTCAGCCCTCTTCAGGTCACCCCCAAATTTTCAATTGGATTCAGGTCCCAGCTCTGGCTGGGTTACTCCAAAACTTTCATCTCCTGGTGAAGCCATTCTGTCATTGATTTGGAGGTATGCTTTGGGTTGTCATGTTGAAAGGTGAAATTGCTTTTCATCTTCAGCATTTTAGCAGAGGCCTGAAGGTTTTGTTCCAAAATTGACTGATAGTTTGGAACTGTTCATAATTCCCCTTCCACCTTGACCAAAGCCTCAGTTCCAGCTGAAGAAAAGCATCCCCAAAGCATAATTCTGCCATCATCACCAATCTACGGTGAGGGTATGGGGTCCTTTTGGTGATGCACTGTGTTGTTTTTGCACCATACTTTTTAGGATTATGGCCGAAAAATTCAACCCTGGGCTCATCAGACCATAACAGGTTTTCCCACATGCTTTTGTCAGACGTGATGTAGGATTTTTATTTTTTTTTGCAAAAAGTAGCCAAGCTTGGATATTTTTCTTTGTGAGAAAAGGCTTCTGTCTTGCCTCTCTAGACCACAGCCCAGACATATAAAAGATACAGGAGATTGTTGTTGCATGTACTTGCCAGAAATTCCTGAAGCTCCTTTAATGTTGCTGTAGGTCTCTTGACAGCCTTTCGGATCAGTTTTCTTCTTCTTTTTTCATCAGTGAAAATTGAAATCCTTATTATCATCTTGGTATTGTCACTGTTGTGCCAGATTTTCTCCGCCTGTTGAACCCTGTCTTTACTATGTCTGCCATAATATATCCAATGCCCTGGACATTTTTGTACACTTCTTCTGACTGATACTTTCCACACTTTAATACTGTTGGTTCTGTTTGTTTTATTGCTTCTCTACTTGGTTATGTTAAATAATTAAGCTCATTCATTTTGAATAAAAAGTGTGGACAGATACTGAGGGACTTCACTTTTATAAAAATTACCCCCCCCCAATAAGGAACACTGTGCTAGCATCTGAGGAATTGATCAAATGACTGAAACATGGAGCTTTCTGGACTACAGTGCTGAACAATTCACAGGATAACCAGCCAATCTGGTTGCCAGCTAATAGGTGCAGATCCCTTGTGTACTTACAGTTTTAGTTCTCATTTTGTCTTGAGATCACCATCCATCAAAACTAGCAGACTTGAAATTCTATCCTTCTGTGAAATGACATATGAATGCAATAGAGAATGTTTGAATAGAATTCTGGCCAGTTCTATTAGGGCTTTCTAATATCTTAAATCTCTTTAAAAAGCTTTTAGTCAGAACTGAAAAGAGAAAAAAAAATCTGGCACTTGTAGCTTCTCTATGAGTATTGCAGCCCTGTGACATGGCAATTTTGAAGCAGGGAATATTAAATGACAGAAAAGACTTTTATTTAGTTCACCAGCTGTTGCAAGTTCACCATAGGTTACAATAAAAACAAGAAAGAGGAAGTGTATTCCAGCCAGCAGGGCCATATAAAGCATCACCAATTGAGTTTCAGCAACTGTAGCCAAATTCTCACCAATGACCTGTTAATAGATTCTACAGCAACATAATTATTTCAGCTAACAGGGACCCAAACTGTGTAGGATTTTAGAGAACCAGTACATTGCATTTTCCCTGGAAAAGGATTGGTAGCCAAGCTTTTACAACTGTTGGCCCTTTGAGTTTGCCAGAGACCACTGTGGTGGCTACATTCTTTGCTGACTGATATTTTTGGATTAGAGATAAGGCAACTCAGTACAGAGCACATTACAACATGATCAATAAATGAATCAGGATGAAGTTGACGTTTACAAAAATGAGGTGACAAATAATCTTACACATTGGTATCTGGGTCTGATGGGAGCACATTTGGATTAGAAGGATAAAAAGACAGGAAGATGTAAAGTGAATGGGTATTGGAGTGAACTAGATTTATATTTCTTTTTCTTAATGTCCTGCCTTTTAATTATTTGCTCACCAGTTCTTACCTCTTTTTTGGACTTTGCATAATGTCGCTTATTCCAGAAAGGAATCAGCTAATGAATATGTATGGATGCGAATAATTTTTGCTACTAAACTTTCAGTATCAGTAAGTCAAAGCTGTAGTTATAATAGATTTCAGAATGGGGATGTGTGAATTGTATCAGCTTCTGTACCCTCACGGAGTTCAGTATCCTTAGATAAACATAGCTTGAACAATCCTGTAAAATGGAATAACCTTCAGGTTTTGTGGAAAAGCTGTTAAATGAAGGAATATGTAAATGCTTATTGTTACTTTAGTCATCTGCTTCAACTTTTATCAGCATAGGATGAAAACAGGTTTTAGATTTCAGTGTTAGTATGTTCTACATTTTTTTTTCTTTACTTGAGTAGAAGGCATTCAGTTGAGAACATACATTATTTAGGAACCTACCAGTTCTCATCTGCTGGCAATGATTCATTGGAGATTCAAAAAGATGCTGCAATTTGTTTGGCATGTCTCCTGCTGTATCTTTCCTAACCAGATACAGTATTGGGCAAGATTCCCGTTTCCATTCCTGCGTGCTTGCTAGAACTCTCACAGACCTCACAGCAGAGAGAAATACAGTGCAACTAGTACCCAACCAATTGCTACAGATGCTGACTGACTTACAGTAAGTCAGTTTTGTTCTCTCCAATACTGCATGCATTCCCTAGAATCAGGGGTTCTCAACCTTGGCAACTTTAAGACTTGTGGACTTCAACTCCCAGAATTCCTCAGCCAGCTGGCTGAGGAATTCTGGGAGTTGAAGTCCACAAGTCTTAAAGTTGCCAAGGTTGAGAACCCCTGTAGGCTAGATCCTGCAGCCAGAACAGGTTCTTTCTCATCTGAAATTCAATTACAAAGACTCCGTCCTACGCTTCCCAGCTTCTGGCAACTAAAAGTCTGCCACCCACTGGACTATGTTTTGCGAATAACAAGGAAATCATGAATTGTGTCAACACACTCCTAGTCTCTCATTTAAATTGCGTTAACTAATTAAATGTGTCTGTTGGAAAACATAGGCCAGGTGCAAAATGTATAGTGGTAGGTGGGCATGTGGTCTGCCAGTCTTCTTTTTGTGGCCCTCAGATTTCATCTTTTTTTTGCAGGAGAGGAGGTAAGAGGCACAGTCTTAAACTCTGCATGGGCTTTATGTGCCCACTTCATACTTTAGGACTCCCCAAACCCTCCTTCAAACGGATTCTGGATCCACTTAGTCTTGGAGTGCAGGCCTTAGCATGCCATACAAAGCCAAAAGTGCCCCTTAAACCACCAAAGGTTATTTAAAAGCAATCGACCCCTGCAATCCAAGTCTTAGTTGCAAAATCAATGTTCCCAAATCTAAAACTACAGAAGAGATGCTAAACCTTAAGACGTTGATACTTTCGCACAGAAAGTGTTATCTTTAAGTCAACTTTATCAGTCTTCTCAGATTTTCAGAATATTTTATTCCTGCCTTACACACTGGATCTGCCTGAACTTGAGCCAGAGAGGGGAAACTGAAATTAAAACAACTGGGAGATGGAAGAAATATATAAAATGTTCTGTGTCTGAACTGTTCTAGGCAGGGAACAGCTGATTTGGGGTGATCTGTGCCTTAACTAAAACATGTGTATTTCAGATTTTTGTTCCACGGACCAAACAGAGGCTATCTCCAGTATGGATTGAAAAACGGATTTTATGCTGGCTGCTGTGTTGATTGTTGCAGTTGAAATACTTCTTTTGCATTCTCCTTCAGAACCAGAACATGGTTGAGTCCATACTGCTGTTGGTTTAAACTGGGTGGCAGATGACCTGTGACATTTCTCTTGTAGCCCTTACCTTATAGAACCTCCCCTGAAGTCTGACAGACCCTCCACCTTTTTAACTGACCAGAAGGCAGGGAAGAACTGGCTTCCACCACCACCCCAAGTGGGATAAGGTGAGCTCAGAGTGGGAGAATGTGTGGGTTGTATTAAGGAAGTGTGGTTGTGGCATCAGCCTTTTCTAGTTATTGGTTTTATTATTTTTGGTTTTTATTGTGTATATGTGGTTTTATTTTTGGTTGTAAGCCACCCAGAGTTTGGTTTAAGATTGGCAGCTATACAAATGTTTTAAATAAATAAAACTGCAATCATTTAAAAAAAAACACCACCAGGCAGAAAGGAAACCATTCTGGATCTGGAAAGACTTCCAAAGGAGAGGAATTTGCTGCAAGGCCGCTGGGTTCAGGACTGTTGTTCCTGGACTTCTAGTGACTGGTAATAACTACCTGGCTAACTGACTGCAACCTCCACAGCCCCAGTTCCATTTTAACTGCTGTTGGTATTGTTTCATTTCAATTTTGATTCAATGTAGTGGAATGTTTGGTTAAAAGGATTTTCCATTTTGTCTCTTTTCTGATCAGATTGTTCTGTCACCCCCAAAACATCTAATTCAAATAAGCCTGCTGTTACATGAGTAAGAATTTTTCCAATCTGATGGAGGCTGATCGCATTAGTGTACTATTTCCTGAATACATGCATGAAGATTCCTTTCTTTTTCTGTTCCAGCAACTTGTTTTTGAATTTTTTAAAACTCCACCATCATGCCAATTTTAGACAAGCCAGGGATCTTTTTCAAACTGTATCCTCTTCACCCACCCCAAACACACTGTAATACCCATTGCTCAGAGAAGTTAGGGGAAAGGGAAGTCAGGGCCAAAGATTGCTCGTCTGCAGAGGAAGAGAGGTACTGTAAGGGGACTTCAGCTGAACCCTATGCCATAGGGTTCTTTGGGGCACCATGGTGGGCGATGCTCAGGAAGAACACGTTGCTGAAGCAATTCTACCCACCACACAAAAACGGACGACCATTATAGATGTGCATCCACTTTTCTCAACAGCCCAAGTGCTGAGAAGTCAGACAAACAACTTCCCTCTCCTGTATCTGAATCCATAGCACGATAGTTAACGGTGCTTCAGACCAGAATGGGACAACTCACTACAGCCAATTCTCCACAGCGAACTCACTGTGGAACAACTTGCCATGGGACAACTTGCTTCAGGACAATTCAACAATTCAATTTAAAATAAACGTATTTTAATTTTGTAACTCTCATCCCTCAGCAAGTTGTCCCATGGCCAACTGGCGAGTTGTCCCGCAGTGAGCTGGCAGTGGAGTTGGCTGCAGCAAATTGGTCAGGGCTGCAGTGAATTGTCGTAGAGTTGCTTCAGACATCCCAGCACACCATCTACCAAGTGGATATGCTGAATGGGCAAGAGCAGAGTCTGATGGAAGCACTTGCCCTTGAAGACTCATGCTTTCGGGTCAGCAATTCCTACAGATCAGCATAGGAAACATATGGGGCATCTTTCAATCTCACAGATACTTCAGTTCTTGTTTAGACATCACTGGGGTCTCCCTCCCACCTCTGGCGGTACTGGGTACCTATTTTGTTGATTAGTTAACGTTTCTGCTGTTAAGCAAAGCAATGTTTGCACAATGGTTGCAGCAGGTGGCTAATGGCAGAGCTGTCCAAGACATCAAATATGAAATATGGCACCCTTTGGATCATAGGCTTTGAATGTTCAGCCATTTAAATGGCATTTCTTCAGTCTAATTTTCTATGACTACCACATACTTATGCCCTTTTCAGCAACTGAATTGTGCCTTCCTCCATGTATTACTAGGACAGGACAGCAGGCCAATACTGGTGTTCATTCCAGCTCAAGACATTTGATTCCATTGAGGTGGAGGGTGCTTTTTACCTCTTCTTCACTATCCACCAGTGGGAGGAAAGTGAGATGTCTGCTGCTGTAGACCCAGCTCTTCCCATGTTGCACAGAACTTAAGGCACAGGTGGGTGCTGCTTCACGCAGAGATGCTAGATGGGGTTCACGTGGAAAACGAGAAGCGGACAGTCATTAATCAGGTTGAGCTGGTTATTTGGGTAACCAGCACAAAATCTCAGCTATGGCTTTATAGCTACAGTGGAGCTAAGTTAAAATCAATTTAGCAACTTATATTGAGATGACCTTGGTCTGCAGAGGTCCAGTTGTAGGATTACAGACTGTTACACGCTTTAATGGGCAAATAGTGTAATATTCCTGTTTATTTGTACCTGAGTGTGAGGAGGTAGATGCTATATGTTCCCATCTGATAAAAATCCAATTTTAATCATTTTACCTGTTGAATGACAGGTAGCCACCTCATGATACTGTCCACTAGTTTCTTCAGAATCTGAGCATGGGAATTCAAGGCACATGTGCACTTTAGCGTTTCTTTGCAATGAACCTCAAGTGCAGAAATAGCCATACTGGGACAGTTTCTACTTTTTCTTGAAAATATGTTTGGGCAAGCTTCAGAAGAACCTTGATTCTGAGGATGACATGGCATTGGCAACCCAATCACACTAGTCCTGCAATGGCCAAAACTTTTGAATTCTTAACATGTCAGTTTAATCTGCTTGCTTGGGGCAATTGATGTAAAGGTCTTACCAGATCCAGCAATAATTGCCCAACTATATGCTTCTTTCTCACCAACTAAGGGTCTTAAGCAAGACAAAGTTCTCTCGGTTAAGTGGTATGGCAATATCACAGTTCACACCTGAAAATGGGTTTGATTACATGACCTCAAGATGAACCCCTTTGCTGGATTTCCCAAAACCAGTGAAGACTGAGGGTTATGTCCTTATCTCAATGTCCACACTATCAACTCACCTTGTCAAGTTCTTAATCTGTTATTAAATCATCAGAATAGGCAAGAGGTCAGTGGGATGGGTCTCTGGCTCACGTCACCTGAGATGCACATTGGATGAGATCCACATGGTTCACTGATGTTAAGATTCAGAATGCCTTTATGTGCAGTTTTCTTCAACTTCAAAGGCATTCTAGAAACTCCAATTAACAAGATGAAAGAGTGTGTATGCATAACTAAATTAACCATGTTCCCCCATCTGCACCGATGGCTTTCTTTGGTTCGGTCAGCAGTTTCAAAGCAAAAGAATATGGCAATGGATTGACTTGACTTAAGTTTGAACATGGATGTTGCTCATTCTTTCTCCTATACCTACAGGGAAAAATGTCTGCTCTGATGCATGCAAATGCTACGATTTTGTGGATTTGGGCTGAATAAATGTAGATGGTTACTAAATGGCAACAAATTACTCTTTATCAGAATACCATGGCCATAACATTGAAAACTTATGTTTTCAAAAACTGGTGTGACTGCTCAAAATGGATCAGCAAAACTTCTGAATGGTAATGTTTAAATTGAAAAGAAAACCATTTTCTATTTCGTAACACACCTAGGACATAAGAATCAACCATCTTAAAAGTATATAGAAAACTACATTAATTGTAGTTTGTAGCATGAAAGACTGTTGCTAACAACAAAAGATTATGTAAGCTGGAAGTCAGAAATACCTAGAGCAGGGGTCAAACTGCCAGTCTGTGGGCCAGACGTTGTCACATGGAAGCCACATCCACCCCAACTCCAGCAAGGGGAAAAAAGTTGCAGTAAGTCATGACACGTCATGTGATGCAGCAAGTTTGACACCCGACCTAGAGGGCCTAGGTGCTTCATGTCCTCTATAGTGGCCAAAATTGTGGAAACCTTTTGGGAAAAGTGTATTTTTGAAGTTTGATGGCTAGTAACACCACTTTTTTTAGTACCATAGAATTATATCAATTGAAAGATAATTTAATCAAGAATGTAATGCAACATTACATTAGTTTGTTCAATTATCTGTACTGTACTCTATGAAAAGTTATAGCCAAATAAGCAGAAAAAAGGAAGCACAACTTGCTTAAGTTGATATCAGGTAGCTTTCCTTCATCTGATTGTAGCCAATGAGCATGAGTGTTTAGAGAGCCAATCAGGTGTCATCTTGTTTTGGCAATGAGCCAATCAGATCACAGTAGGATTCAGTTATTGATGTCATGTATTGAAGCTGAGAAGACGATATTTTTCAGTGTGTTATGTGATCGCTACCAAGTTGGTTGGGGTTTTCTTCTTTCATTGAGCTTATAAAACATAATAAAATTAAAGTAATAGTGCAAAGAGTTGACTGGATGTTCAGAAAGCGATGTAAAATAGTATTATTAAGGCTACAGTTATAAAGAAATTAGAAGAAAAATTGGTGGAAACTTAACCAAAGGTAGCATTTCTACTATACTTTTCCCAAAACGTTTCCACAATTCTGGCCACTACTGTATATGAAACGCAGGTCATTTTCCAAGATTTTGTCAGTTACTATTCTTTTTTACTGAATCTTCAATTATTTATAGAGGATTCCCACAAAATATTTCTGTATGGATACAGTCCAAAGGAAAATGTTTGGCTGTACACCACATTTATTGGTTTTCTTCCCTTTTCTTTAACTAAAATTTAAGATATTTTTCAATTAATGAGCAAAAAAAATTCACTCACCCGAAGTATAAATTGACCTGAACAATATTGAACAAATTAACCTGAACAATGACAATACTGATTCACTTAAATATATATTTAATAATTTCACTGGAATAGTTATTATTTTCTATATACCTACCCACAAACTACAAGCTGATTTAACCTATCAGGAGAAGTAAAAATATGGTTATGTTTATGCTGTTCTCCCACATCAAGTGCTGAAGAGTAGAATCTCCTACTTCCCAGCTGAAACTGACAACTGCAAAGTCAACATCGAATTCTGCTCAATGGTTACTGTGGTACGACTGCTATCAGTACCTCAAGCTGTGACTAGCGTAACGATTTTAAATTTATTTACATTTGGTACAAGTAAAATCAAAAGAAAATTACAAGCCTTGATTATAACACAAGTTAGATGTAATTTTCTAACTATACTGCATTACAGCACTTTGAGAATATTAAATTGTAGAGACCACCTATACTATCAGTCTATTAAAACTGAAGGAACGTTTAGAACTGTAGGCTGGGTGCCATATACCAAGTGATGTATGATGAGCACATATGCAACCCACTATAATATAATCTCTTTTAAGTGCAAACTTTAAAAAAAAATTAATTACTTTATACTTATTTTTCCTATTAAAGGAAATTTAATTTAGCAATTAAAAATCCACCAGTTTTGCTATCCCATACTATGGAGAGGATTCACAGAAAAGAGGTCCAGCACTATAAAAGATAAGATCCTTTCACAGATCACAATGCTAATTAGGACAAGAAAAACAACCAAGTAAACAATTGTAATTACATTGCTTAGGCCAATAACTAAAACTCTATACAGCTAGCCTAAGAATATACCCATTTCTTCCTTGGATCTACTAAACATGTACCTGAATTACTAGGATTTACCCAATCATTTCACAGTGAGGCTCTATAGTATATCCCCTACACAAGTTTCAGAACTTTATGTTTAGGGGAAATTTGCAAACTTAGAAAGGTCAAATTTAACAGATATCCAAAAGAATAAAAGAAGTTTCTTAGTTGTTACTGCTCCTTAAATACACATTACTCCTTAAATAATTATAAAAATGACCGACTGGAATTCAGCAGTTATTTTCTTTTTAAAAAAATACAGCATTTGTGTTTGGGCTACTTTATTACATAAACCTAACTACATGTTAGGTGAATTGACTTCCAACTCCTACTGACTATATGGTCATGTGAAAAAGCAAGTGCTTTTGAGTTCTATGGTTTTACGTATCAGGACATAGTAAAAATCATTTGGTCCTTAGCAGTTTTTAAAAAGTAGGTAAATGCAACCTCAACACATGACATATTACACAATATCATTTATTTTACAAAAAGGAAGTCAAGGGTTGCCTTTTTTTCACATAACTGTAAGGACTGACCATATTGTTCTTGGCAACCACAAAAAAGTGGCTGCCAGTATCTAACCTGAAACCCTAGAATTACCAGCTGGCCTCTCCTCTAAGTACTAACCAGGTTCTGTAGATTTTCTTCAAAAATCAGCCAATGTCAACTAGGTACCAGCCAATTAATCTTAAATAAACAATAATCTCATTAAATATTTTCAACTAGATGTTCAGTGTTTATAAGCTTGAAGTAGACCTATATGAAAAATAAGCAAGATCAAATTTATTCTTCTCAGATGTTCTTAAATGACATGATTTGAATATTAGTTCTGAACTACAGTAATAATTTAAATAGTTTAAACAGCTATTTCCCAATGGGCTACTAAATGGTGAGCAGTGCATGGAATGCTTTATGGCCGATATAACTTGACAGAGTATATTAAATCTTATGAAATTCCTATTTGATGCCCCCCTTTGAAGATCTTGTTTAAGAAAGATTTAAACGTTTAGGATCTTTAAAGTATTTTAAAAAACCATATGAGGAAATTAAAACAGATTTATTTCCACTGGAATGGATTTAATTTAAATGCATGAGACCAATAAATATCTGGGTACAAGATTAATGTATATTTAGGCATTCAAATCACAAACCATCAAAGGCTTATGTGGATAAATATTGCATGCAATATTTAGGGGGAATTTTAAAGCTCTGCAAATGTTAAGAAAAATAATTTTTGTGTATGATTTTTACTTGCAGGGCAAAAAGCCAACTTTTGATGTTAAAGCTTGAATTCTTTATTACTCAAATACAAGAGTAATGGAAGCCAGCATGCTAAGCCAAACAGCACTAGAGTTTACTTGGAAGTTAGTGCCTTCAAACTATCAACAGATTTTAATTAAGCTATACCTAAGTCAACTTACATGTTTTATTTTGCACGAATGGTTGTCAAGATACAAGAGTTAATACTTAGAATGATTTGTAACAAAAACTTTAATCTCCAAGAGTTTACAGTGACAACTTATGCACGAGGAAAATTTCTATCTACAATGTACCCTTATACATATGTACTTATCCAATCAACAGCTAATTTGCATTACAAATCCGTTTTACCAGTAGTGCGCTACACAAAAAGGTGTAATATTTAATTTGCATTTTGCACAAATGTAATTCTAGCATAAGTCAGAACTCAGAGATTTAGAAAAAAGGCTAGCTACAAGTTTTCAGTCTTCTTGTTTGCCATTAGTTTATTCTGGCCAATTAAGCCTCCACATTTCATGCTGCAGAGATTGTCCATTCACAATTATAGCAAATATTCATGATTTACAAGTCCATGTGTTAATTTATCTTTGAGTTTAGCTTCTGCAGATCCTAGAATATGACCCAGACTATGAACATTTGCTGCTGTAGGTGTTTTGAGGATTTATTTGGTAGTCCTCTGCAAGGTAACTGCCTAACATTATACAGTTTATGCTTAAGGGTACAATGTAGAACAGGTTTATTACATTTTGAATGACCTGTACCAAACCATATAAATTTTCACAACTGTTACATGTCACCTGTTACAAAAGAACCAAAATTTGACAGCTAAAACATTTTTAAAACGCACTAAGCTTTATCAGGTCTTAAACAAAACGTTCTGTACATACTGTCTTCAGACCAAAATGTGACTTCCTGTACACCATTCTTCCTGAAGTTCTATTTCCTGTCATTTGACCTGGAACGGCTACAGCATACACAAAAGATTTAGTTAAACAATGATAAATGAACTCCCAAATATATTTCAATATTATAATGTAAATATTGTACCATTTATATTTGAATATTCAATTTAGCTTGTATATGATTAAAGAGATTCTTAAGGACAAAACATATTTTTAATCACTCTAGTATTTGAATGTACCCATATATTCTTACCTACGAGATCTGGAAAATGAACGGGAAGGCTTATGATTTCTCTCCCTTGAGAGTGATCTCTCTCTCCTCCTATCTCTAGAAAGGGACCTGTAAAGAAAACAATATCATAAAATAAGTTGTGTCAAAAATCAGGTTCTAGAAGTGTTTATCAATCTCAAATGGAAATACTGTATTAAATACTTTTCAATTAACACTTGTGACTGATGTATACATATAAACTGTTTTCTAGAGTGATTTAGAGCTGTAATATATATTAAGCTCTATCAATGCTTCAGAGTCATGCTTGGCAATCCCAAATAGATTCCATCTGAAGTTAGTACTAGAAAAAGTCAAGGATGATTTCAGAATAAACTGTGAATAAACTACTCAGCAAAAATTTAACAATTCAATATATATCTTTGGCAAGGTATCTTATTCTGAAGCCATCTAATTCAAAATTAATTTGCCCCTCTTGACAAAATTAGAAAAGGTCATTTTAAAAGTTTCTTTTTATACATAATGTTCAGCTCCGTCCTTCCATTCCGTAGTGTTTCTCAACCTTGGCCACTTCTAAGTGTGTGGACTTCAACTCCCAGAATTCCAGAACCAAGCTGCCTGGGTAATTCTGGGATTTTAAATCCACATATTATGAGGTTGTTGTGTTTGAGAAGTACTGATCTAGTGTATGGACCATTAATGCATTACACTCCCCATTCTCAGTTCAACAAAGTCTGTTTATTTGTGAAACATTTTAATGACACAGGGAATGTTTCTTTAGATCTGTGTGTGAAATAGTTTGGCAATGCATGATCAGCCTCAACAATTTACCTGCTGCGACTACGGGAAAAACTCCTCCTCCGTGGAGATCTACAATCAAAAAAGAAAGGTAAGTATTTTCATCAATTCAACACAACTGAGGTGAGGTAATTCCCAACTTGTCAAGTCACTGTTGGGCCCAGTGAATGTGCCAAGATAAATGGCACCCATCGTCCAGCAAAATGGAAAGATTCAGGCATTAAAAAGACTCAGCGTGATCAGCATGTTTCCAGCCATGAGTTTGTTTTAACTAATACCATGTCATAGCAAACCTGTCTCCAATGCAGCACTTCCATCTCAACAAAATCCACTGCCTAAAAGACTATATCAAAGTCCCACAAGTAGTTCCAAAATTGGTATAACTAGTGTTTTGGAACCCATGCAAGGCAGAGTACTAAGTGAAAGACTAACGCACACAGTGACAATGACATTAGAGCTGCATCTGTGAATGTAAATTTTTAAAAGGTCATAGTGTGTTTAGTCTAAAAAATCTTAGCTTGCCCAGTTTATCCCAAAAAATAATTGTTCTGAAATAGTTAGTAAAACAATTTAAAGGTGAAAGGAGATGGCAGTTTTTTTGCAAGGAAAACCAGTTAGCAATTAAGTTTGCCCAACTCACATGCAAATATACTGCAACTCAGTTATTTATATTAGATTCCTTAACACCCTTAAAAGTTTTGTTCAAGCAACATATGTATGTTACCACGAAATTATGCACAGCCAGCCTTTGATTGAGAAAAATAATTACTTATAAGCCGCTTACTCCTTATTTTAACCAGCAGTAAACTGTATAAGCAGGAAAAACTTACTAGTTTTTGGTTTCAACAAGCTAGAAATGGTGAGGTGAGGCTGCCGGACTGACTGCCAAGAAGAATTTGCTGAAAAGGTTTTGCCAGATGTTGCGTTGTATTTAGTTGGTTGGCGAAGGGGGTGTTGTGGATTTTTCCTGCTTTTTTGTTAGCCGAAGGCTGCTGCTGTAGTTGTTGTGAAGACATTTGGTAAATAAACAGCTGAGCTGATTGGCCGGGAATGTGTGGGCGGTCGAGGTGGCTGCTGCCGATTTGGTTAAGGTTGGAGAGAAGGCTGAGAGAAACAGCATGCTCGGGAACCAAAGGGCGGTGCAACCTGACGACTGGCCATGCCTGGGTCATGTGAAACGACACCAGCCAAGCTGAATGGGGCGCGCTGGTCACATGACGCTGAAAGGGCTAGTTGACTGGCTAATGCAGACCCAGAGGGTGGTGAGAAGAGACATGATGGTGACTCTGTAACGGGTTCATTTTTATTAATAGATGGACCAAAAAGCATAAAAAAATGAAAAACAAGCCATCAGTACAACCATCTAGCAGCTAACAAATACTCCTATTGTGTTCTACAGTGAAAGGGAACAGGTTTCATTATTTTGTATGGACTTCATCTGCAATAGGTTGAGATCAGCCCTTGCAGAAATCAGGTTTTAAGTACTGAAGTGAGTATTTAACACTTCATCAATTGTCCAGGTCAGAAGATGCATTACCAAGTAAAATTCAGCTTTGTTTGGGGAATTCATAACTGCAGAATTCAAGTGAGGCAATAATATTTCAACACTTATTACAGTTGAAATTTAGCTGAGTAACTATTGTTTCAGAATCCATAAAACAGTTGCCTGTTTAGTATCATTTGTGCCAAAGGAAAAAAATCCAAGCTGTGTATGTAATGTTTATCAACAAGAAAAAAAAGGTGTACTGGGACGAAAAAAGAAGTGACTAGATGAATATACCTTGGAAGAAAAGATGATAATCCACGTTACAGGATACTATCAACTGGTACAGGTACCCAAGGACAGAAGCCAGTGCTCAACAAGTGTATCCCTCTAACACCTGCTTAATGCTTTAGAATTCGGTGATTTGATAGATAGTGCAGGTTTTGAAACGTCTATTTTGTAATACTGCCAACATCATTAATAAAGTTATTTCATCCTGGATACCTGCGGCGAGGTGGAGGACTTCTCCTGCGATAGTCATCTCGAGGTCGTCTACCCCATGAGGGAGGTGGGCCACGGTTCCGACTGCGTTTTTCACCATTGGACAGTTCCACCCTGACCCGACATCCACACAATGTTCTGGGAAAGATCATGACTGGTATTAGTAGTTTTAAGTCAAACAACTTAAGGACAATTTAGACAATTCTTATCAATAGTCAGTGGTCAGAATAATCTCAACACAGAATCTTGCAAGACAATCTACTTTGTCCTATTGCTCACAAACTATTTCATTATTGGAGAACACCATCAGTACAAGTACAAGAATTCAAAATGTTATTTTATTTCACTTTTAAATTTTCAATATAAAGACTAACATTTAAAGAAATTAACATGCAAACATAATTGCCAGTAATTTGGTTGGACTGAGTCATTATTCCTAAGTATTAAGAATGCTTAAAATTTTAAATACTAAATCAAAATACCAAGTGATAGAAGTACACAGTATTTCTAAAATCTGGTAACTTATGAAAGAAACTTACATTATTTTGAGTTGCTGTCAAATTAAAATCTTTCCCAATCTAACATTCATACAAATACAGTAGATTTTATTTTAATTTTCAGTAGATCAGTACATAGAACTACCTGCAAGAAGTCCTTCACTTCAAATCGCTTTAAAGGAATATTTTCATGTTTTTTTGTTTTTCACGATTCATTCTATTTTTTTTTTAAATCAGAATGCTCACTTGGAGGTTTCCCCCAAAAAATCATAGAGAAGTTTACCTCCCATCTAGTTCTCTCACTGCATCAGCAGCATCCCGTGGATCTTCAAATTCAACGAAAGCAAAACCGGGGGGATTTCTAGCAACCCAGACGCTGCGCAGCGGTCCATAGTAGCCAAAAGCTCGTTCCAATTCAGTTTTGTTGCCATTGTTCCCAAGGTTTCCTACATAAACCTTGCAGTCCAGTGGACACGAATCACGATGCATCTCTGAAATTCATGCAAAAATGGTAATCAATTACGCCCAAAACCGAGAATCATAGCGGAACGTAATCCTCGTACCGATTATCAAAACAAGAGCATCTTACAAATGGCATACAGGATTATTACCGATAAACGCTAATTTTTTTGAAAAATCGTTGTAAACAATCAACTTCCGAGTTCATAAATGTTCAAATTTATCGAAAGAATATTCTGATGTAAGAAACTTGTTGATGCAAGTCGAATTCCGAAAATGATCTGAATTTGGATAAATTAGCTAACTCAGTATAAAATCAGGAAGGTAACCAGCAGCGACCTTTTCCATTTTGCTACATTTGTGTTTTTTTTTAATTGCTGCTGTGCAAAATACATGTACCACATACTCGGGAAAAGCCTTTCGTAAGCAGAAGAGCATACCAGTTAAATAAACCTCATGCTCATCCACAAGGAAAAACGTAAGTAGAAAATGGCGCGCTCTTCTTTAACCGCTTTTACCGTAAGCTACGAGCCTCCCTCACAACCGCTCCCTTTGACTATTCCCCGTTCGCCTCGGGTGCGAGTATAGTAAAAAAACAACAACAACGAAACAGCCCACATCAGTCATCTTCTCTCCCACGGTATGCGATCAATCCTAGATCGCAGCATCTTTGACGCTATTCAGATCACACAAAATGGCGGCGGCTCTTTGTCCGCTAATGCAACCGCGAGGCCTTTTACGCCGACCCACCCTTTCCCTCACCGGCTTCCTGGCCAGGAATGTAAAAGACTCCCCGAGAGCGGCTGCCAGTCTTTTTCTTCTTTGCCTCTTCTACTTCGTCTTGCAGCTCCCTATGCGCGGTCGGCGTCGCTTGCTTTCCCGCCAAGACTCTATTATACTACCTCTTTTACCTCTCCCCACTGGACAAAATGGCGGACGGCACCTCCACGCCCTGACTTTATATACTGCCTGCTCAACGAGCACGTGATCAAAACATTCGCCAATAACAAGACACCTCTCTGATGATTGACGTTCTTCAGCACCCTACCCTCTTCCTAGTGCATAGCTCAGACTGAGAGAGCTGGTCGGAGGGCAAAGTCGGTTCGCCATAGCAACCGTTATTATGGTTGGTGAGGGAAGGAAAGGAAGGGATAGGTGGGCCCAACAGTGGAGCCATGGAGGCCAGGGAAGGGGAAGTGATTAAGTCGGTGTTCTTTTGCGCTCAGCGTTTTCTTTCTCTGCATAAAGGCTAGACGGGCTTCTTTTTTTTCATGCACTCTGTTCTTTCTGTGGAATAGTTATGTCCCAGTTGATGAATGTTTTTGAATATCAGGACTCTGTAGTATTGTCTTAACTACAAACCGCATTGTGTTGCAGAAAAGGGAGGGGGAAAAGGGGACGTTTAAGCAGACCTGACTTTCCAAACCTTGTAATGTTGCAGCTCTGTTTCGGATACTACTGGTTCAGCGCTGAATGAAAGTGACTTCATTCTATACTTCTTTAAAATTATATCTTGCAACCGAAAACTTTTTTTAGATAAGGAAAACAATGTTTAATACATAATTTCCCGTTTCTTGGCTATATTGCTAACTGACCAAGTATCTTGCTCCTATGTATATTTAATTCGAATGTTTTAGTGTTTTTATTGGTTTTACTGTTTTCATTATTTTAAAATGTTTTGATTATGTTTAATATTTTTTTAATTGTAAGCTGCTCAGAGTCATTGAGAAGGGCGACTACAGAAATTGAACAAAAAAATAAAAATATTGTGTGCTAATGATTTAACATATTTGAGATCTTTAATCAGAATATGAAAATGATTTCAAGGGTCAGAAGCCCGGAATAAAGTGAAGCGTTCATGCAATTTTCAGTAGTTATCTTTAGACTAAGATGACATGAAAGGGGGCTAAAAACAATAATTTAAAAATCTTAATAATTTACTTTTGTGCCAACAGAATCTTAGCAGAAAAGAAGCAACAAATGTTCCCAAATGGAAGCTTTGATGATTTGTAAACAAATGGGCTCTGGGACCATGCTAAGTGCATTTGGGTGGACTAGTGGAGAAGGAACCACAAGCTGGGAGAAATGGCAAAAGTGGGGAAAGTTGATAGTCTAATAATAATTGAGGAGGAGGAGTTGGGAGTTTGGACTATTGCATCAATAGGGTATTTCAACCTTTCAATGGTGAACTCTGCCTTGGATTCTGTAAAACGTAACTATTTCACCCCACACAAAAGTTTTTCCTGCAGTACACAACTTAATGTTGAAGTTTGAAATGAGGGAGAAGACTAATGCCCAGATATTTTTACATCTGCAAAGTTTATATGTGGATTTACAACCCCACCCCAGTCCTTTCACTTTTTGCATGATGTATTTGTTAAAGGCCAAACATGCAACAGGTGAATGAAGTATACTGCTTTGTTTCTGATCAGATACAAACTCCTGTCTCCAATTCCCAAACCCCACACAGACATTACAGGTAGTCCTCAACTTACAATAATTCATTTAGTGACCATTCAAAGTTACAGCACCACTGAAAAATGTGACATGACCATTTTTCACACAACTCTTGCAGCATCCTCATGATCACATACTCAAAATTCAGAAGCTTGGGAACTGATTCATGACAGTTGCAGTGTCTCAGAGTCATGTAATCACCTCTTGCAACCTTCGGACAAGTAAAGTCAATGGGGAAGCCAGATTCATTTAACAACTGTTACTAATTTAAAAACTGCAGTGATTCGCTTAATAACTGGCAAAGGTAAAATAGGGCAAAATTCATTTAAATGTTTCATTTAGCAACAGAAATTTTGGGCTCAATTTTGATTCAAAGTTGAGGACTACCTGTATTGTCATTACCTATACTTACGCAACTTGCAAAATTATCACTCATTTAAAATGAGTGAGCTGACAATAAGCTAAATGTATTGCATTTTTGAACTATTAATGCACCATGTAGTTTCCTTTGAACATATGAATGCAACAACTGAGGATTATTATTAATCATAATTTATGATTTAGAATAATGCACAAATAGATCATTATGACTTTTTGGATCCTGTAGTTTGCGCTCTAGACCCTACCTTTATTGTTTGAAAAATCATTTCTTTTGGTTGCTCTTGAACCATTGTTCCAAACAAGGCTATGTAACTTGTAAATATCCTATCAAGGAACCCTACGTGGCTGATGTCTTCTACTTTTTATGTATTTTGCTTTAAAATGGTAAGTTGCAGCAAAATATATTCCTCTGAAGGAAAATTCAGAAATGATATAAATGTGCTATTGTAAGTGTGTGGTGTTTTCTGAGAAGTACCTTGGTGCTTCTTTTGGAATCAATATAAGGGCCCAATTTAGCATCTTTTCTATGAGGATGTGTTTTTCATTTTTATGCTTTTTTTGCGATTTCAAACTTGTTTGAGTTTTTTGACCCCTTCCTGGTCTAGGCAGATACACTGTACTGTAGCTATTGCACTGATATATTATCACTATTATCTCCATCTTTCTCCAATTGCTGATTTTCTCATGGCAACCACATTTTGGAGAGGTCTTATCATCCCTGTTATCAAAAATACTGATAATATTTTTTGGTGTGAGGTGAAATGATGGGCAAAAATCTGGATTACCAGTAGCAAATAGTCTTTTGCATCGTTTTCTGTGATTGAAGTCCAACCTAGTAACTTTTGCCGCCGAACCTTAGTATGGAGTGGAATACTGTATGCAAGTGAATTGCCCAAGTATAGAATACAGTATATATTTTGGCCTAGTGTCATATAGATGTGAACTTGTTGCACTTTGCCATCTAGCGGTGAGTTAAATACATCTGTTTGCCTTTCTGATAATGATACCAGTAATAGTTTCATTTTTTGCTTTCACAGTTTTCTGTGTTCAACAATTTGACATAGCTGCCCCACTTTGGACATAGCTGTCCCACTATGTTTTATCATCTCCACCATAGTAGTTTCATAGTATTTGTTTTATGATGCAGAGAATTTCAAGCAATGTCTAATTATCAGGAAGATATACAAATTGTTTTAGCAGTGGGGCATTCCGAATCACATTGTATTCATCCCAAGGTTATTCAACCCTATCATGTCACTCTTTAACAATCCCATTTTCTTTCTTGCTTACTTGGTCAATTGGGACTGTAAATATAAAATTCTTCTCTCCTGCAGTTTTCTTTTGTGGGATGTATTCTTTCAGTTTTATCCCCTCTTATCAGTTGTCAAAATAATTTACAATTTTTATTATAGGTAGTCCTTGACTTGCAACCATTCATTTAGTGACTGTTCAAAGTTACAATGGCACTGAAAAAAGTGACTTATGAATGGTCTCACATTCAGGTGATCAAAATGTGGATATTTGGCAACCAGAATGTATTTACAACACTTGCAATATCCCAGGGTCATGTGATTACCATTTGCAACCTTCCCAGCCAGCTTTTGACAAGCAAAGTCAATGGGAGAAACTGGATTCACTTAATAACTGCAGTGAGTTGCTTAACAATCATGGCAAAAAAGGTGATAAAATTGATCATGGCTCACTTAACAACCAGCTTTGTTAGCAACAGAAATTCTAGGCCCAATTATGATTGTAAATCGAGGACTGTAATCATATTATGCTACTTTTTTTTCTGTTCTGGATCCCATGAGCATTATCCATATCTTTATCATTCTAGTCTTCTTTGCTTGGCCACTCACATCTTGATGCCTCCCTGCCTCTTTGCTGTTCTGGAATCATTTCTTTTAATATCTAAAGGTTTACTATGTAATTGTTCTTTACTACTGTAACTATATTTAGATATCCGTAATTAAAGTAATTGACTTCTTCCTCACATTATCTCTGCTTCCATTTCTTTGATGTCTGGTAAATAGATGTTTTTGTCTGTTCAACTACTGCAGTACTTTTATAAATAAGCAAACCCCTCCCCCATGACAGACTTTTTTTGAGAGTACTCATGACACAATCTTAAAAATCCAAACATATTTATCAGCCCCAGAAGATTACCTTCTCTTTCTGAGATGTATAACATATCAAAAACATGTATCTTTTCTGATTATAAGAAGTACTTTCCTTGGATTGATGACTGGGTAACTTCATTAGGAAAGGTTTGCCTTATTTAAGAAGTATATTATTAAACTGAAACATGTTAAGAAGAGCATGAAAAAAGATAATGAAAGGTCTAAAAGTTAATAGCTATGGAAAGATCGAAAAAATTGCATAAGTTTAGCTAAGAAAAAAATATCTTCAGATTTTTGAAGGATTTTCATATTAAAGATGGAACAAATTTGAGTTTTCAGATTAGAAAAATAGGATTTGAACTAATGGGTGTAAATTATTAAACAGTGAATTTTATTTAAACTATAAAGTGTTTGCCAATAAAAGACATTGCCTCAAATAGTGGACCCCTACCAGGGATGATGCAGCAGTTGGTTTTCTGTTTCATTAAGAAAGTGGACTTGATGATTTCGAGGTCACTATCTAGAACTCTATTATTTCTGACTCTAATTAATTGCAAGAAGTTAGTGATAGTTTCCTAATTCAAATTTCCCTATTACAAAATAGAAATTTAATGCAAGCTTAACCTATGCAAGCTTGTGAATTTTGTTTTTTACTTTTCAGTATTCAGTGGCAATCAATGACCAAGTATGCGTATGTATAAATAGAAGACTTATAGAACAGTAAACTTTCCCTCCATAATTTTTTCCTGCTGTGCCAACTAGCTTTCTTAGTGCCATCTTGTGTAGATGGAATTTACATTTATTTTTGGTGAATCCAGCCTAAACAAAGACACATCAAAAATTCTTGTTAGCAAATAACACACGCTCCAAATTACATACACACATGTAATGCTTTGCCACTAATATTTCATGACACAAGTTTTAAGAATCACAAGTTGCCTTCTTACCCTAAAATTTCCAATCACATTAAAGCTGAGAAATTAATTTTTGAAGTTCAGAATGGAGATTTTGGGATGGATTATGAGTGTTAATGCTAGCTTTAAAGAAATCTAGTCTGTGTTGTTGTCAATTCTAACAGAAAGGTTACATATGAACTGTTTCACAGTATTGCCAGTTACTACAACCAACTGAACCTCAGATAATACAATTTGGACTAACCTAATAGGGTTTAGGAACCGTATTATATTAAATTGTATATTTAAAAAATCAAGTTTAAATCCATTTTATTGTCTATCCATTTAATACTTTTTCTGATGGCAATTTCCTATGTTTTCATTTGAGCCACTACAATTATTCAGAAATGAACAGCAAATACTTTTCTGAGAAGAGAAGTATTTTTTGCCCCGAACATTTTTTTAATTCAGCATAGGAAAATAAAACTGAGAATCATTAGGCTTTCATTTTTGCCTGGCTGTTCTTGGTCTAATAGGAATATCACCACATCGTGATAATTGGTCTAATAGGATAATCACTACATAATTTCTTTAGTGCAGAAATTAAAAATACTGGACAGACCCAGTCTCTGAATTTGGAACCATCTTGATCTTTCCTTGAATGCACCTTCTCAAATATAACAAAGGAGTTGCCATGGTAGTGCATTTGGGCCATGATAGAATGTATGACGTCGTCATTCGGTCAACATCTTCCAGTTTCTCCAGTTGACATTCAGTTGCTCAGATGAATGTAAACACAATTCTTAAAATAATTGCTGTTTCCTTTCAATTCATGTCCATTGTATGAAGGCAATTATAAAGCTGAACATCAAATTTGATCAGATGTTTTAGACTTGACTTTGTCTAATGCTGATTAGTCTGTGATCATGGAACTAGGAAGTTCTTCTTTCACAAAGAAAGAATTTATCTTTATGGGTACCCTGGAAACTAAAGAGATATCACAAAAGTACCAATTTAGCAATCTTTATATAAAGGCTTAATTGGTTACAGGTTTTTACCTTTTCATTAATGGCTCTTACGCTAACAACTGAAAATCAAGCTACAATACTAGAACCCTTAAGTAAAGTTAAGAAACATGACGTCAATAAATATAAAAAAATTCTAGACTAGGCTACCAGACCTGGGTTGCAAAATTAAGTTTATCACAAGATATCAAGAAGTTACGTATCTTATATCCCTTTGCTGTCATCTATAGGTTGTCTGAGATTTGGCAAGCCAGGTCTGATAGCCCTATCTAGACAAAGGAAGATGAAATTGTACACATATTAATATTTATTTATTTTGTTTCTTTTTTGCCTCTCATTAAACAATCTCAATTTTAAATTTTGCCATAAAGAGAGAAGACTTTACTGTGTGAAGTTAATTTGCTTTAAACATGGTTTGTTATGTAAACAATAAATGGCTAGGTTCACACAACAAATTAAGCTATAAACTATAATTATAATTACGATATAATAGCTCTCATTTTCTCTTGCTGTCTCACACCTATTTATTGGTACCTTAAAAGGAACCTACCCAACTGATCAATATGCAGTGAGCAAGCCTTTGGTTCGCTGGAGTCTACATATTATAAGGCTGAGAGGAAGGGGGCTTTCTATGCTCTAATGAGATAGAGAGTGCCTTCTCCTTGTCTCTTGATCTTGGAAGGATAGTGCATGTCATTTAAGTAATTTAAGTTTCATTGTGGGGCTTACAGTATAACCACTCTATTTGTTCATCTCTAAATCATACCATTGATTTTCAGCTATTATGACAGGGATTTCCAACCTCTGGGCCGTGGCCCACTAATGGGCCATGGCCTATTTGCTCACGTGGCCCAGTTCCCCTCTCCCCCTCTTTCCCCCTGCCTGGGCGCCAAGTCACAAAGGTTGGGGACTGCTGTATTATGACACACCAAATTTTAGTAGCACAAACAATGAGAATGCAAGAAGTATGCAACTCTGAGATTGTGGACTGCCTTTCCCTACTCTTAATGCATGTCTTATAGCATCCATTGTTATTGATTTTGAAATACATATCAAAAGGTGTCTAATATTTTTTTCAGTTTATTTTATTTATTAATTAAATTTTTATCCTGCCTATCTCCCCTGGAAGATAACTCTGGAGAGCTTACACATTATACAACAAATAAAGAAGTGAACTGAGAAACGTAATGCGGCTGAAAGGCAGATTAGCACAGTAAAAAAAATGGTTGGGGAGGCAAGGGCATCTGGGCGGGGATGGGCGTAGCAACCTTACCCTGCAGGGCTTCGGCAGGTGTCTGGCAGGGGGAGGGAAGCAATCCCACCCCCCTCCACCGTCTGCATTGCTTCCTCAGCTCAAGCCAGCAGCAGCAGCCATCCAGGTGGAAGGTGATCCAGCATGAGCAGCCCGTAGAAGCGAAAAGCACCCAGCCAGCATGAGAGCTGCACCACCTGCCAGGGCCCAAAGAGCGCCAAGTTCAGCCCTTAGCCCAGCACCTGCAACACCAAGTAGGTGTGCAGTCTGGTGCTCAAGCAGCCCAAAGATAGAGGCATGGCCAACATCTTTCTACTGACGGCCGCTGGCGAAGGGCCCTGGCAGGCCAGTGGCGGGGTGGTACTTCGGATCATCCCACGCCAGGCAGGAGCAGCCCAGCTGGGCAGCCCAGAGCAGCACGGCCAGGAGAGCAAAGAATCCCATGAGGCAGAAGCAGCAGGAGCAGCCATTTGGCTTCCACAGGGCACCTGACATAGCCAAGCAATGTCCCAGCAGCAGTAGGCAGGACGGGCGGAGTCCGGGGCTCATTGAGGGCTTGGTTCAATGCAGCTGTAAGCAAGCAGACAGTGGAACGGAGAAGGCGGGGCCAGCGGTAGCCAGTTCCACTGGTAGCTGCTGGTGAAGGGCCCCGGCAGGCTGGCGACAGGCGGGCGCTCCGGCTGTCGCATGGAAGATCTAGGACCAACTCGTTCCGCCCTATGCTAGGGTTTACTTTCGGGGTATATATATTTTTACTATTAGCCCCCCCCCCTGAAAATCAGCTGGGGCTTACTTTTGGAGTAGGATTTACTTTCAGGGAAACATGGTACACATACATACATACATATACACTCACATATATATACACATACACATTTGTAAAAGGGGAGGAGAATTTATTGCTTTTTTCTTTCTTTCAGCACTCAGCCTGGATGGATCCTACATGATAAATGCTAAATTTAAATGACCACCTTTTCCTCCTTTTTTGTACACTATTGTTTTTCTTTTTTTGTTGTTATGGTTGAATGTATGCTTTTGTTTTGTTACAGTTTGTTTATATGTTTTACCATTCTGTATTTTAGTCTCTATGATAAAACAATAAACTTATAAAAAAAGAATATTTAATATATCAAAACATTAAAAACTACACAGATTAACATATTGTTAAAAACTGTACTAAAACCGAAATTATGTGAGCTAAGAGGTGGACGAGATGGGCATGAGGTCTTCTTTTTTTTTTTTTTCAAGTTTTTCATAGAAGTTTAATAACAGTACAAAATACAAGAAAAGCCATTTGTTCCATATGTACTATAGGGAGTCATTACTATGCTAACGTTTGTCAGCTGTGTGCATGAGTACAAGGAGCAAATTCTCTACTTTGGCTGAGGTGAATAGGCTAGATAATTAGTCAAAATATGTCAATCTGCAATCCACTTATTCAGATCCACACGATCCAAAATAAAAGACTGTTCACAACATGGCTACTCTTTAAATAAGAAATGGCAAAGATTGCTCTGCCATATGTTACAGTATACTTTTTTTTGTACAAAACAGAACATACAACATTTATTTCTGTTTGGAGAAATACTCTTTACTCTGCTTGACATCTGGCTTGATAGTGTCACTTCCAGGTTGCCAGCCAGCTGGGCACACTTCTCCATTTTTGTCTGTAAACTGAAACGCCTGAACTAGTCGGAGTGTCTCATCAACTGAACGACCAACGGGCAGATCATTGATTGTGATCTGGCGCAAGATCCCCTTATCATCAATAATAAAGAGGCCCCTGTAAGAAATGCCTTCATCTTCCTTTAGTATACCATAATCCTTAGCAATTAGACGTTTTGTGTCAGAAACCAGAGGAATGCGCATACTGCCTAGTCCACCCTGTTTTTTTGGAGTGTTGATCCAGGCTAGATGGCAAAAATGAGAATCAACGGAAGCACCAATCACCTCACAATTTATTTTCTTAAATTCATCAGAGCGGTCACTGAATGAAATAATTTCAGTTGGGCAGACAAAGGTGAAATCAAGTGGATAGAAGAAGAGTACAATGTATTTCCCTCTATAGTCAGAAAGTGTAATATCTTTGAATTGCCCATCTGGCATTACTGCTGTGGCCTTGAAGTCTGGGGCTGGTTTCCCAATGAAAGCATTTCCTGAAGACATTCTGATTGAAGCTAAAGCGAATCAAGACGAGACTCTCAGTAACACCCGACCAGTACAAACTAGCCATGAGGTCTTCTTATCCCCATTTGATTGAATTCTGCACCACATGATTAAAACAAAAAATCGCCCATGACTTATTATTGACTCACTTATTATACTGTTTTATGATCCTATAAAGAAACAATATTGTAATATCAGATATTTGGTAATATTTCAAACCAATGACATCCCAATGGCTCAATCACTGTAATAAGACAGTAGACTTTTTTCTTCAGGATTGACTGACTTCAGACAGAACACGTATTTCACTGACAGGGGGGAAGGTTTTATGAAGTATGATGCACAGCTCATATCTATTGTTCATGAGGCACAGAGTAAGTATAAAAGCAGCTCTGAAGAATCATTATGCAGTGTAGAACAAGTTCACTGGAGTTCCAGAGGCATCAACAGACTCCAGCAGGTCAGCCTGAATATACTTCAGTAGGAAGACATATAATAGTGAGTATTCAATATAAATCCTTTACCAAATTCATCAACAAATGGTTAGTATTCTTTAAAAATCGAACTATGAACTTGTATTATTCACCAAACCTTTTGGGGGAGAAAAATCATTGCATTTATGATTTTCGAAGCATATTGTTTTATAGACATATGTTCTTCATTTTCCTCTATGATATAATCCTTCCCAAATATGACTGCCAGTTCGCAACAGTACTAAATTTGAAAAAATCTGGAGAGTATTTGGATGTGGAAGTCTGTAACCAAGTAAATACAGCACATTTTTAATGAAATTAATAATAGGAATATAATTACTGCTTTTTTGCCTTAAATATGAATAACAAGTAAATAAAATGTGATGGTTTTTTAATATTAAACTCATATTGTCATTCTCATGGTACTTGTGTTACTTGATTTACATATATATAAGACAATATGAAAGATCAATTATCTCTTTTTGATTGAGATATATTTATTTTTACAGAAGTTATTTGAAGATGGTATGTTATAATTGCATTTCAATGATTATCATTTCATCTCATTGAAAAGTTTACAGGACTGAAAAAAGATTTCCTTGTCCGAAAAGCACCTACAAATGGCAAAAATTATATCAATCTTTTTTCTTGCTTGCTTTGCAACATGTCAAGAAACGGAAAAGTAAGAATTTCATATAGAATTATGTAATGTATTTTCTTTTCTTTTGCCTCTTGGATGTGAAATTAATTGATAAAATGTAACAATATTTTACGAGTTTAATTTGTTTGAAAATTTTGAACAGGAATTTAATGTTATCTTTTTCAAAATTATTTTTCATTTAAAAATGGTGGCATTTTCTTTTTAAGGCAAAGTTATCCTGTAGCCAGAAAATAGCAAAATTAGATGTAAGAATGTATTTTGTTAGTTCAAAAGAGGATTTGGAGAGCCACAAAGTGAATCAGAGAGACTGAACAATTTGACTCAAAGCTTACATTTTAATCTTCCTGAATTCAGAACCCAGCTAGACTTGAGGCACAAAGAGGCTGGGATTTCTAATTCTTCCAGCCATGCTTTCTCAACTCAGCCCAGCTCACTTCAAAGGGTTGCAGTTGTGGGGAAGATAGCAGGAGGGAGCATAATATATACCACCTTATATAGAAGCAAGGCAGGATAGCAACCTAAATTAAACAGTCAACAATGAACAGTATTTCCATTTGAAATTCTTGGAATACCATTACCGGTAAATGCTTGAGCAAGGAGTTGGATGTAATATGACAACAGAATGCAATGCTGTGTTTTCCTGTATTCAGAGTACTCATCTTTTCATCTTTCTTTATTAAGAAGTCTGTAGCAGAAAGTGAGTGAGACTGGGAATGTTTTATTTTTCCATTCTGAATATGCTTCTTCATATTTCAGTAGAAGATCTGTGACAGAACACCAGCTGCTGAATGACAGAGGAAGAACCCTTCAAGATTTAAAGCGACTCATGTGGCTCCATAATGCCATGGGGGGAGTGCATACAGCTAGTGGCAGAGACCTCTCCCAAGCACGTGTCCTGCTGACCTCGAAGGAGCAAGACCTCTCGGATCTCTCTGACACCCTGGATAGAGAAGAGATGTCTGATATGTTGGAGTCTCTAATGCTAGAGCTCCTGGGGAGGGACACAGATTTTACCAAAGTACTAAAAGCAAATGTGCTGCACTATCTTAAGAATGGGAAAGGCCACCAGCGCCTGCAAGAGCTTTCTGATTTATTTCAAATGGGAGGCCAAGACGGCAAAAGAAATCTTAGTGCTCAGATGTAGATTCTAACCCCAGCTGCTTTCTCTTTGTCTGTGTCTATTGCACCACTTGAGTTATGTACTGATGTCTTTAGGACAGAAATAAAGCTATGCTATAACTAGACATAAATGTTTCTGCCATTTATTACTTCTTCTCAGTTTTTACAGAAAGTAAGGACCAGAATACTTCACATTTCTGATTAAAGCAATGGGGAAATGGGAATATACCCTCCTTGCCAGGTCCAACAAAAACATTCAATGATTGTTTGCAATATGGCTACAAGCTAGCAAGTTACATCCACTACTGTCAACAGATTGCTTCTCCCCTCCTTTATAGTAGCATTCTTCAGTCTGCTCTGTAAGAGTAAGTTTAAGAGGCAAATAGTGGAGAAGAAAGGAGATAAAAGCAAAGTGGAAGTTTGTTCGTGGACACACTAGATGTAAACCACAATAATTATTATTGCTGCTTTCTCTTTTGTCAGCCTTACTAGATAGCCCAGACAGGAAACATGACCAAATGTACTAATTCTACTTTATTGTAAAACTACATTAATAAAACCTAGCAAGTCTGAAAGTACAATTCTCCTGCTATCTTCTTTACAGTCTGAGAAACTAGGGAGGGTCCCTTCTGGGCTTCTTGCTCTGTCTACTATAGAACTGTGGGTTATGTTGTCTTTTCTCTGATTATTCCCTAAATAGCATCTCTTTGTCCCGTCTCCCAATATCTTTCCAACATACCATTACATCTTCTTTACAGATGCCAAATTTTAGATTATATATATTGTATGATCATTTATATGTTACCAATTCTGTATAAAAACAAATATAAAAAGATTCTCATCCTCTGGTGTTAATTTTCTTTTTTCTCCCTCTGGTTCAGCACTATTATATTGAGTCCTTTGTTGTTACTTTCTCCTAATATCCTTCACAATGCTAAAGACTTAAAAAATGAAATGTGTAGCTCATCATGGAACAGTATCTATGTTAATATTATGAAAATTAAAATAGTCACTCCTATGTTAAACTTCATCTAACAGGCAGGGAAGGAACCTATTAAGCAAGCTCATAAGAATCCAAATTCAAAGACTTCTGATAAGTAATCCTTACTGGGGAAAAATTAGGAAGCCATAATGAAAGTATTCTTGAAACTATTGTTTCAAGAACAAACCCAAATATTCAAATCTTCCCTGTTCTCTGTAATGAGTCACACAGCCTCCTTAGTTGCACAGAAGGGCCAATTTCCATGCGTTACATCTTATTTGCAATAGCCAGATTGGCTATTGTCAACACTGACTGTACAAGAACTTTCATATGTTTAGTCGAACCTAACTCTTAGTGATCGTATGAACATATCCATATTTTTTCTTGGCAGAAATATGGAAATGATTAGCCACTGTTTTCTTCCAGATTTTTTTTCTCAGTGTAGCCTATAGCTTTGGGATTTCCTGATGATCTGCCTTCCAAGCATTAACCAGATCTGCCCATACATAGCTTTTAGAAGATAAGTCCAGATTGATGAGATGCAGCCACCTGTTGTGACTTTAACAACAGTAGGCTAATTTATCATGGCTTATTTTAAATTAAGTATTACAAGTGCTTGATAACAGGCCTTGTACTATTTTTAAAATCCTATTGGCTTGAATAAACTAGGAAGTCTTTTTTGGGTATTTTCCTTCTTCCTATTTTCAGTTTGGCAGAACAGTTTTAGAATTACTGCTTCTTTGTATCTCAGTCCCATTATAAATACTAATTTTTACTCCAGTTCATCTCTGCCCAGGAACACATATTTGGGATTTGACTGCTGATAAATACTGTTAAGATATAGCTGTGCTTTGTATATGTAAATTGGGCCTACTATGAGAGTTTGATTCTACCAGTTGCACTCAGGAAAAAGTGAATAGATTTTAAATAAAATTACTGGAATAATCAATTGAATTAGAAATAATTGGAATTACTTCCATATAAATAACCCGTTCAGATACATATATGGAAGAATTACTTTGAATTAATTGGCTGTAATTTTTCAATTTGTTAAAAGTGAAAAATTTTATATCCATGAGTTCTTGAGTCTTTCAAGACTAGTTCCAAGAAAGAAGGCATGATTTTACATGTTCCAACGATAAAAATATTGAATGGAATGTGAAATGACAGGAGAAACAGAACGTGTTATTTTCAGGCACCGTTCAAATAAAAATGCAAGATAATATTCAGTTTCCTGGCCCATCACTCAAATAGGAATTTAGGCTTGTTTTCTCATCTAGGATAAGAGTAAGTTATACTTAATGGGAGAGTTAATCAATTTAGCTTGATTATCAGCCAAGAATATCGGTGGTGCTTTGCTAATGTTAATGCTGCAGGTGCTGCATAAACATCATAACATTTATAACACATAACCTAATTCTGATTAATGTAATGGACATATATGTGACCAAACTGCTTTCTAGGTGCGGGTGCATATTAATGTCCATTGTGCAGGGCAATATTTTTCAGGAGTCTAGCTGAATGCCTATTAGATGGTGTTAAGCATAAATCTGTTTCTTACTTTTGGGACATTGTATATATTTTTGGTACATTTTCAGAGAATCTTGACATCAAAATTAAACATCTGTGTTTCTTTTTGCTAATAATAAAGATGGTGGTTTCTCAGTTTCTAGTTTATTTGGAAGTAGACTAATAATGTGCTCCATGGTACAAGGCCACTTTCATACATTCTGAAAAGTAATAAAAGGCACAAGCAATAAGCTAATATGTCTGAGTAAAGCACACTCTACAATTGCTAAAATATATACAAAATGTAAAAATGTAGTATTGGTATAATTCAGTTTTTAGGGACAACAAAAATAACACAAAATGTGTACCTTCATTATACCTTGCCAAACATGTCACAAAAGAGTGTGCAAACATTTGACATCTTCAATTTTTAAAAAATCAAGAGATGATACAAAAACAGTAAAGTGAAAAATGAAGTCTAGATATAATTGCTGTGACAGTTCACACTCAGTGAGCTAGTATCAGGTGATACTACTATTCTGAATTTTTTTTTAAAAAATCAGATGTTAACCCCATCATTTTATGGCTTTTCAACTTTTGCTTAAGACAGAGCGTAATGTGTAATACTTCATTTCCAGAAATAAAAAGGCCAGGTGTACTATTCAGATGCACATTTTTTAAAAGTTTTGTTTAGTCTCTAATAATGAACTGCCCCTCTATCAAGCTTAGATTTATTTTCCTTTATGGACCATGCCTTTTAGTATGTAACCAAAAATTGTTACATATTACATAGTATGTAACCAAATATTATTACTATACATGCAATAGATAAACTCTGTTCAAAACACATTTTTGTCATAAGAAAGCGTCGATAAATATTTTAAGTGGTATCATGAAATATGTTAATTTACTTACTCTTTATGCAGAATATATCGCAAAGACTTCTTCTGTAAATATGTAAATTGAAAAAATAAAGCAAATTTTAAAGATGTTAATAAGTGGAATTCCAGATTCCTGTCAAAATGCTCTAGAAAGAAAATGTCTCTTGATAAAAAGGATGAAAGGATGGCTACCCAAGCAACATGTGTGTCTTTTCTTACAATTATTACAAGAATATTGAACTTTAGGTAGATTTATCCAAAGAATTTTTCACCTATGTGTCACATTCTATTCAGGGTGTCAGCAACTTTGTGGTACCACAAAGAAACAGAAGTAGCAGGCATACTTTTATCAGACAAGTTAGTAGTAAAACTTTTAAAAAGCATTTTCAAAAAATTGTATTACAATTACATCCTATTTTTTAAATTGAGTTTAATGGCTACCTGATCAATAAATAATATAGCTGTACCCAGTTTAAAAATGACACAGGAGGGCTTTGGATTTCCTATAAGCACATGTGCAGCATCTCGTTACCATTAAGGAAGCCCAACATTTGTGTGAGCTAGAAAGAAAACATGCATCATGGATTTTGTTGCATTGTGCAAAGTCCAAAGTACTTAATAATTTTTGAACTGCACACAACCTAATAATAAATCAGTTTATTATTTATAAATATTTGCTCTGATTGAACAGTTATTTTAATACGTCCAATATATGATGTATGATTATGTCTTACATGTTATTTATAGTTGGGTTATACAGAGAGGTTACACTAATATGACTTAACAGCTTAATAACCTGGGACCTGTTATGTCTGGCCCTTCTCAGCTTAGTAAAATCCACAGTAGTATGTCTTTAAGAGTTTTATTTAACACGTTTCAAGAGATTCATTGCAAAGCAAGCTGCTGGCATTTTGTTGGCCGGAACGGCCAATTCTGATTTATTTACATTCCGCTTAAACATGCTCTCCCTCCCTTCCAATTAACTCACTCTTTATCTGTAAAGTTGTCCAAGAGCTCATTAATCTTCCGTAGAGTCCAAAAACACCAGAAAACTAAGTTCAAGCGAACTGGGCAAGGCATCAAGCTACTCCTTGATAGTAACGTTGCTCGTGACAAAGAATCAGTCCCTCCTTTATCTTCTAATATAGTTTCCGATACGTCACTTCCCCCATTACTTCCTTTTTCCACGTAACTGACACCTCCGCCTATCAAACCTTCGGAATCTCGGATCAAGCCATCTCTCTTCCTGTTCCAAATCTGACTCATCATTTTGAGAGTCTGAGTCAGACTGCATACAAATCTCCTCATTATCTAGCTCGGCTGCCGGGAGGGGAAAACACCCAGAGGGGCCTGGTTGTTCTTCATCATCTGACATTTCCCCAGCTGGTCTAGAGACACTCACAACAGGACCAGAATTTCTTTTCTTGACTGATGAGATCCTTGGACTGGATTGAATCATCTACAGACTGGAGAAGTCTACTGTTGTTCATTTTCTTAAATGTCTGTCTTGGAAAGAAAATTACCACATGAAGAAATTATTATTCTCTGTTCTTCCAAAGATATTAATCTGTGTTTTAATGAGCTGTGATATTTTTAAATTCTAAGTAATAGTCATATTCATCCATTGCAAGAAAACCAACTAGATGTTGTAGCATGTTTAAAACTATAGCTGCTCTATCTGGGCATATTTCCTCAGGATTCACTGCATATGATATCCATCAATCACTCTTACTAATGTGTGGTGATGCTAGGAGGTAATTGGAGTTTTGACAGCTTGTGGTAGATTGAGCCATCTGTCAGAATTTAATCCACAGTAAGGGTGGGAGTTTTCCACTCCTACTTTATTGGATTTAATCCTGTGGACCAGAAACTGCAGATTATCTATTCGATAGGTAGATATTGTCTGTTAAAGATGTATAGAATTTGATTTGCTTATTAATTTGTGTAGATAAAAATGCCCCAACTGAGAGGTTGTACAAAGCCATGTGAGTTGAATCTTAATCCATGGATTAGATGCTAAGGCTTCCCATTAAAAAAATAATAGGGTCTTCCTTCCTGCTTTTCTAAGTCCTTTTGCCATGCAGGATACAATCTACAGATTCATTCATTGATACAGGTTATTCCTTGCTGAAAACTGACATAAACTGATGTAATAACAAAGTGCATTATGCACTATAACACGCCATATTATAGTTATCATATTATAGTGATACCACTCCATCCTAAACAGGTAGTTCTATTTGGGGAAGAAAGATTGGCTTAGCATTAGAGTAGTTGGAATATCACAGGGCTTATATCTCCCAAGATTTTCCATTCTCATATTTTCATAAAGCTAGGGAGAAAGGTTATCAGTTTGTGGTATCATCAGTATATTGAGGATAAAGCGGTATATATCTTCATCCTAGCCCTGTGCTGAGATGTGTGGAAATCTCATACCTACGAAAGTCCAGATAACAGCATGTATGTTGGTATATTATTGTGCATAATCCAGTTCTATTTTGTTTTGTTTTACCTGAAGAAAGTTCTACACTGCTCAACTTGTTCTTGAGGACTAGAACAAACTGTTATATATCAAGGCTGAAAACAATACATAGTGTTAGTGTGCTTCGTGGCTCACTGATTGCTAGAAAGGCACTTTCCCATCACCAACCAGATGAGAGCAGACTGTAGTAAGTGAACTTTGCTGTACCTGTTGCAGCAGTGACTGGCTCTCCAGCACAAGTGCACTGGAGATGATTCCTATGGTTTATGGCCATGGCAAGAATTTTGTGCAGTCCACGAGACAGATTTTAATATACCTTCCTTCTTCAATGGCTACTCCTCAACCCCTGGGGATACTAGGCCCCTTGGAGGCTGGCCTGTTTGTGCAGGACTAATTTTTGGAACCAAATCCCTGCTGGCCACCAGGCACTCTCTACATTTGAGTGGGGGTGAGACATTGAAGTGCCTGCATGCTGCAATGAATTAGTTATGGAAGACTTTTGATAGGGTTCGTTGACAGTGTCATGCATCTTGATTTCCTGGGAACACTGATACCTTCTGCAAATTGCTTCCTGGTCAGGCTGTGTGGGATCCTGTCCATGGATGGCAAGATAAGACAAATAATGATCTAAGGAGGCCATTCATAAAATGGCTGGTTGCCATGCAGCAGGTGCCTGCATGGGCTATAATCCATTTTGCAGTACACCAAGCACTTTTAAGCTTAGGGGTACTAGCGACACAACTCATCCATGCATTACAATCCTACTATGATAGATCCAAAGATCTACACCATGTATCCTGTTGAACTGCCCTCATTTCACCATTAGGTTATACTTAATCTGGCTGTCCATGTTGACCCTTTTTCATAGGCGATTCCTCATTTGTCTTTGAATGATAATAAGTTTCATATATACTGTATGATGAAGTTACTCAGTAATATATCAATTCGAACATCAGAGTTATAACTACCATTGCTTAAGAAGGATAGAACTCAGCATTAGCAGGTTCCCTGGCTCAGCGTACCCAACATCCACTTCTTACTTTGACATACAGTACTGTGACTGGTTGTCTCCCAACATTTCCTGCAACTAGGAGCTGCTATCTAGGTCTCACAGCAGGGGAAAGAAAAGCGTTGCAGTCATTGCTATACGTTAACCTCATTTGGTTAAACCATTTCGTAAATATATAATATATAATATATGATGTTTATGAAGCACATGATTAGTCAGAGAACACCTGGCTATATGAAAACTGGTCAAACTCAAGTTGCATTTCTGGTCTTTCAATCATCTTCAAAAAATACGTTTGGGGAAGAGAGCTGTACAACTGCCCCAAATACTCTGTAATGCTGTGTTCCCACACACACCAGTGGTTGAAAGCAGCCCAGTAGATGGTTTCCTGTAGAAATCAGGTGCCTTCTCAATCCAACGGTAAAAACCACAATGGCTCTGCAGGCAATCTGCCCAGCAACCAGATAAGATGCAAGTCAATAAGCTTGCAGTAACTACTGTAAGGTTTTCCACAGTCTCACAATTGCCCCAGTGTTACTCAGGAATGTAAAAGAGCCAAAGAAACTCCTCAGCCAAGGTTTCAACAAAAATTACAACTTTATTTTGATCAAAACAGAGAGAGGCTGCCTGATTCCTCTTCGTGGCTGGTAGAGGAATGAAGGCAACAACCAGAAAAGATGTCTTCCACCTTTTATACCTTTCCAGAACAAAAAGATCAGGTCTTGGTACCAGGCATAAGATGGCACAAAAAAATAATTCTTAGATGATGACTCATACACATTAACCCAGGCTCCCTCCGTAACTCCTTTCCCCCCTCCCCTTACTGTACTCTTTTCATATAAGCAATCACCTGTACCTAAAGTATGAAGCCCTTACTTTTCCAATATATATATAAAGCATCTGATCAGGCGATTAACTACAAAATAATTATTACAAAATAAAACAATGATTACATAACACTATAAGTATCAATATAAAATGGTTACTATATATAAAATAGATGCTAATGTCAAACTTAAACATGCTAAAATCATAAGCACATTAAAATCCCTTCACTACCTTAAGAGCAGCTACTCAGATTCCACCCAATCTTTCTATATAAATAAAAATGTAAATGTTCGTTTGTTCAAAATCTTAAATCTCCGAACGTTCTTCACCGATTGCTTTGAAATTTTGACACAATGTTGCATTCGAATACGCGTGTGTTTTTATATACCTATATTATATAGATGTCACACCTGTGACAGGTAAAAACATGCTTTTGAAAAACAGCGCCATCTGTTGAACGTAATCTCTATATCTGCACACACAATGGAACAACAAAAAATATTGTATACCCACAAGCACTGTGAAATTAAACACATTACAAACATGCACTTTCTCTTTTCTTTCTTTTCCATTTAACCACACTGAGCCACAGCAACATGTGGCTGGGTACAGCTAGTAGAGAATAAAGAAGATGAGTTATTGAAGATAAGCAGGCCCTTTGCCTAGGCAACAGAGCCTGCATATATCCCTTAAGGCCATCTTCCTTACCCTCTACATACCGCCTGGCCATAACATTAACATGAAAGCCTTTGAAATGGCACAAATCATGCAGTTAACAGTACTTATCCCAATTAAACTTGCCACTTCAGCTTCAGTTTAAAACTTAGGAAGTTGGTTGGCCTTCTCTGGGATGAAAGGAAGACTGTCATGCAGAATTAGGGAGATGTGTGGATACACTCAAAGGTTAACATGGCTTCTTCTCTGGACAGTTCTTTGTATTTCCCTCAAGTTTCACCTTTTTTATTATGGTAGTTTTCACCAAATGCGTATCAGGGGAAATCTCTTGATGAGGCTTTCTTGTGGAATTGCCCAGCTTTCGTTTACCAGACATCATTTTATGCTTTTCCACCATTTCAACCTTCTGCTTTCTTTCTACAAAATAAACCAGGGGAGAGGATGTCTTGTGAGAGTAAAAAAAAGTCAAAATGGCACCCAACCATGAAATTGAAGCCTGCTCCTTTCTTAACTGCATTACACTTTTTGGACACTACAGAAATTTTTAGGGGAAAAAATGATAAACCAATGTTTTACAAATGAAAACATGTGATGTCTCTGGATTTTTAGATGTCCATTTGCAAGTACCCTGGGGGGAAAGAGAAAATAGTTGTGTTACTTGTTCTGAATTTGTGCTGCTCAATTTGCAAACCTAACTGGGTAAAGTAAGATTGTACTCCTTGGAGATTGCTTTTGATAAGAGACACACAGAACTGCTAATTTCCATAACTATTGTCCTGGGAATTAGGACAATAATCCCTTGTTGTCTGGTCTTCAGATAAAAACTTCGCTTCATTCCTATATCCGTTTTCATATACTGTATTCTGCTCTGTTTCTGGAAATGGAGTGACCTATACACTGTAGCAATGATAAATACCTAATTGCTTTCCCGTTCCGTGTTCTGCATTCAGATTCATTCACTTGATCAGGTTTTTAGAATACTTCTGAACTGATAGTAGAGGCTAGAGCTGTCTCCTTACAGTAAGCGACGTACAACTTTGAATAACTGCATCCAGGAACAGACAGATGTCCAAAAGTTTTCAGCATCGCCATCCTATGTAGAGTTGGGAATCACACTCTTAATCTGCAAGTTAATATCACTATTGAGTTTCATTGCTAAAGCTGCAAACTGGAAATATATTCATATTTATTCGGGAGCAAGTATTGCCCTGGAATATATTTCCGTATGAATACGCTTGGTGATAAAACGCACAACGCGCGTGGCACAAGAAAAGAACTCACCAAAGTCTTTATACGGCGAAAAACTAATTTAATCGCAACTTCGCAATAGCCGAAGAGTCAACCAGCGCACGCGCGCCTCTGCACTCATCTAAACAAACTGAACGACCCCGCCTCCGCGAAGACCCTGGCCAGCCAGCCAGCCAGCCAGCCGCGCCTCCTAAAGAGGGCGGAACCTGGAGAGCTTTTGCGCATGCGGATGAGGCCAGGCTTTTTTGCTGGCGCTTGTCCCGTCGCAGGCTCCGGCTTTCTTCCGAGGGGGAGGCGGGGTTAGGCCTCCCGTGCGGCTTTCTCTCTCTCGTGTCCGGGGCCTGAGCGGGAATTCATCGGCGAAGCTTCTTCCTTCCATTCCCAGGCTGCCCCATTGGAAGAGGGCGCTGGTAAGTTACTCTCCTCCCCGCGGCTCCTTGTCCTTTCTCTGTCTTCAGGATCCACCTTTCTACTTCCCTCGAAAAGTTATGCCCGGCGGGCGAAGACCTCTCCTCCGGTGCCCATCGTGCTGGGCTCAGCTCTTCCCTCTTTGGTGGCGTGGCCGTATTCCGCGGAAAGGGGGGGGGGCTCTGCTTCCTCGCCCCCTTTTCTAGACTCGCTCTGTCGATCTTTGGCGGGTCGCGCACCTGGCATCTTCCTCCTCTGCTTTCTTTGTCCACACCTGCAGTCTTTTGTTTCCTTTCCGCGGAACTTTTTTTTTAAGGAGGAAAGCGTGCCCGATTCATTTCGTAAAGGGTATATTTCCAAGTATGGTTGACACGCGCGCTTGGTTGAAGGAAAGCCTTTGATCTGGGGGGATTTAAATGATCAGGGATGATTTTTAAGATTCCTATGGTATATGAACAATGGCTGAGTAGCAGCTGCAATCGTTCAGGAAACTTTTTCGGATGTGAAATCAAGAAAAAAAAAGATGTTAGTGATCTTTGAACATCTCTTCGAAGACTCGGGTCGAACTAAGGAGAAATTTCAACTGGGATACCATTCTAAGCAACTGCATATCATTTCTTGTAAAGAGTACTGAAGGTGGTTCTAGATTGGCTAATTATGTTGGCGGCATGAAAATAGGCACAGGAACTTCATTAAAACTGCTTTAAGCATCATAAATATTGGCAGCTTTGCAACCAATTCTGCTGCCTTTGCTATCTTTAACGTCCAGTAATTTAAGTAATCTTTTACATGTTGTTTTAAAGGAATGAGGGTGTCAAACATTATTCAGTGACTTAAATACTGCACTTCTTTCTGTCTTGTTTATAACTCCAGTTAAAAAAAAAGAGGAAGTCCAGTGTGTGAAATTATTTTGTAACAATATAGTCTTCTAATGTGCTTCCAGTTTGGATTACTACTTGTTTTTGTATTGAATTTCCGTGTAGTCAGTATGAATATTTCCTTCAATTAAAACATGCAGTGTATAAAGAACCTAGCTTTCTTTCAAAATCTGTTTTTTTATTTTTCTTCCCTTCTCAAGTAATTATGGCAATGACGGGTCCGGCACCTTGTTCATCTATGAGTAACCATACTAAGGAGCGAGTTACAATGACAAAAGTGACATTAGAAAACTTCTACAGTAATCTGATTGCCCAGCATGAAGAAAGAGAAATGAGGTAAAATCTTTGTTATATGAATATGGGATAGCTTCTTAATTGCAAGATTAAAAACTTGAATGCCTCAAGTGCACTGATCTTTTATTATAATGAACAGTTTTTGTAACATTTCTTTAAAGTGCCCTAACAGTAAATATTTCTTGATTACCCTACTAGTCTCTACTTTATGAAAATAAGTGGAAAGTTTTTCCTGAATTAAAAGTTGTTTTTCTTCCCCTAGCTTAATGCTTTCTTTCTTTTGATTTCAGGGTGTCCAGTATAAACATAACTTGTGTTGCGAAATATGCTTGGCTTGATTGAGCATGATAATCAAAACCAGGCTTTCTAAATACACTTTTTGTTTTTCTTGCAAATCATTCCCTTTAAATCATATATTTTTATTTTAAAAACTTCTTTGTGCTCCGAGAAGGTCCTTAGCAGTTTTGTGTATTTCTTTAGATAGCTGTCAGAAAATACTTTTTTGTAAATGCATTCCAGTATATACACATTTTATTTCATTTGTGGTATTTAATACATATCTCAATTTTCAGTTTAGAAGTTATTGCATAAACCAGAGGTCCCCAACCTTTTGGGCACCAGGGACCAACTCCATGGAGAGAGGTTTTTCTGTGGACTGGAGGGGGCATGGTTTTGTGTGCTACCTGCATCCTGTAGATGGGGCTTTCCTTGTTTGTGCGGCCCAGTTGCTGGCATGCCGCGGTCCAGTACTGGTCCATGGACTGGGGGTTGGGGACCCCTGGCATAAAGTAAACAAGATAAAACAATTTTAAAAGAGCACTAGGCACAGTAGAAAAGCACGATATTAAATATAGTAGTTGGGGAAGTAAATATAGACATTGAAAAGCTTTTTGTGGTGTCAGTATGACAATGGCCCCCAATCTTTTGAGCTCCAGGGACTGGATCCATGGAAGGCAGTTTTTTGTGGACCAGGGGATGTGGTTTTCCACACTGCTTGGGTCCTGTGTATGCATGGATGGGGCTTCACTTGCTTGCATGGCCTGGTTTCTGGTGGATCACAGGCCCATATTAGTCCACAGCCTGGAGGTTGGGGTTCCCAGCAGCATGATATTGGATCTTTAAAGATTGGGAGGAAGGCCCATAAAGTAGAGTTCCTAGTGAGGGGGAAATTCTTAAGGTACATGTGTGTTGAGCTACTTAAATTAGATGTGATTTTTGATTTTAATTAGTGGAGAAATAATAGACTAAATTTTCAGATTGTGGGGCAGTGTAAGAGTAATACGGTAGTAATCAAGATGCAATGGATGTTGTTGGCTTATCTTATAAATGGTAATTTAGCCCAGGTGAAAAGAAACCACGAAGCACTATTTCTGATTATTCAGAGACACTCTGATTTAATTAATCCTCTTGAACTGAGGCTGGGAATTTATAAATTACACTGGATTCTAGAATTCATTTATAAATTTGATTAACATCAAAAAAACTTGATAGAAACTTAAGGTTCTATGTTTTAAAAACATTTGCTATCTTTTTTATATAGTAACTTTTGGAGGCAGAGCTCAGAATCCCATTGGACTAATATGAATGCTTTTGAAAGACATTCTGCATGAATACAGAGTGTGCTATACATAATGTACACAGTAATTGAATACTCTCATTGGTTGTAGGTTATATTGCTAATTCCTTTACTCTTTCTAGATTGTTGCTCAGTATATTTGAAGACAATCTTGTATGAACACATTGCATTATAACTCCATATGTTATGTTGGCTAGACTTTTGGGGAAATGCAGTCCCACACAAAACACATGTCAGCATCTTAAAACAACGATAACTTTCCAAATACTATCTCACTAGCTATATATCATGTGTATCAATCAATAGAAAAAAACATTTTAGTATGCAGTAAGCAACGACTTACACCCCTCCCTCCAGTCAGTCTTCATCAGTAGCAAAGGTTGCACAAAATAATTACTTTGTCATCATCCATATTCCTGATACACTTTCTGCACTATGAGTTTTCCAATTTCTTCAATTTTCTTGTGAGAAAATATTTTATTATTTCACCCCCACCTTGTTATCCTCAATGCTAAAAGGCTGACAGATGTTAGAAAGACAGTGGGTTAAAGATATGTATTTGAAGTTGAGGTAGTAAAGCCTTTTTGATATAGGAAGTAGAGGTGATCAGATTCTGCCAACCTTTTGGAGTAATCTAGACAAGAAGCACAAACCATGAGTCCTAACGCTATCTTTATTGTAAGGTGTTACAATGATGGAATCTTGCATGTCTGAATGCATTTTTGCCTCTTTTACTTTCCAGGAAACTTAAAGAGCCCCTTCTGACACTTCCCATGCCCCTTTCTCCTGTGGACCGAGATACCTTTTGCATAATGGTTATTTAGACTACAGCTCTTCTTCTTGTCTTCCAATGACATTTTAACATACAGGTTCTGAATTCTGGTACAGGTTCTGGTTATTTTCACTCAGTTCTCCTCTTGGAGCTTAAAAGTGGTACAATGGTTAAGATATTGGAGTGGAGATTTTATTCTAGTCCACATTCAGCTGAAGCTCAGTGGATAACTTTGGACTGGCCAGTTTCTCCTAATCCCACCTATGTGTTGGGAAAAATAAGTGGATAATTTATTGTGTACATTAACTTGAAATCTTGAAAGGAAGCTGGAATAGAAACCTAATAAAATGTTCCCGTTATGGAAATATTAAAGTTTTATAGCTATGTCTTAAACCACAAGAACCTTTCAGTTGTTTTTGTAATAACTTTTGAGTGTGTACCTCCCTTCCTTCCCCTTCCAGTTCAAATTGGGTAGGTTGACTCTTTTAAAAAGCAAGTTTACCTGTAAACAATACAAACAACTTAGTTTAACTTGAAAATAAGTTACCTAGTTTACATGAAAAGTAGCATTCATCTTGTATTGCTAATAGTCTGCAGTGAATGAAATCTTTAACAATACAGTATTTTCTATCTCTTCTTTTTCTGTTTTGGAGGCAGTAATGAATGAAGTAGCCATCAATCAGGTAGTCTAATAATAACTAACCTTTGTAGATTTACCTGGAATGCAGCATTAAAAATTTAAGATGCTCTTCCACTCCCTTAGTATATGGAAAGTGGATAAGCTTTTTTGAATAGGAGACTAAAAGTAACAACCTAAATTGAAAAGGAGGGTAGTGCAAACCTAAATAAGGGAAACATTTATAAGCCAATGGTTATGCTTAACTTTCAATTTAGTTACTATAGATTCAGTTTTATTCTTTATTATTCACCCAAATAAGTTTATTAATGAGGTGAATAAATCAGGATAATGGATCTTTCATTACCTTTTACTAATTTCACTTTTCAAGAGTCACCGGGTTGAACTGAGTGATGTAAAAACTAAATAAGTAAATGAAAAAATAAAAATAAAAACAATCTGTGCATACATATACGTTGTGAAGTTTGTTTTTCTAGGGCCGAGAGCAAAATTATTGGCCCTACGTCACCTAGCTGATATTTTGCCTAAGGCAGGACTAGAACTCACAATCTCCTAATTTCTAGCTGAGTGCCTTAACCGTTATACCAACTAGCTCAAGTTATGAATATATTGTTTTAAAAACATTTTTTCTCCCATTAATCCATTCTGTTGAGTCTTCATAATTCTAAAAACAATTTTAAAGCTGATCTTCAGACAGTCCAATCCTAATGGTAGATGGCGGAGTAACATCCATCCAATTAATTCTGACTGAAATATGATGCAATCAACAGTGGAGGCTGTGCAGCTTACATCTGCTTTCCTTCCACAACATATCAGCTCACATGGGGCACATTACAGTACATAGGATAGATCTAAAGCAAAATGTAAACGTTGAAGCCTTTGGAAACCCATTTCCATGATGCTACCATCTTTTTTTCCTTAGATATGGGGAGTGGGCATTAATATGTGTAATAGTTTTCAATATATACAAGTACAGAACGGTCCTTCACAAAGAAGATCCTAAATTTACATGAATGCTGAGGTGTTCTATCTACATTACCAGTAAATAACCAGGAAAAAGATCTTGGGATTCTGAAGAATAACTTAATGAAACACAATGTAGTGTTCTGTTGCCATGAAGGACATAAAACTATGCAGAATTCCGAGCTTTTTAATAAATTTTGGATTGGAAAATAACTCATTCCTGAGGGAGATTCTCTATTTCTGAAAAACTGTTTAGTTCATTCATTCTAGTCAGAAATTGAAATAATTACAGCTTTCCCTTTAACAACAGTTATCTGTTTACCCACCCTTTCCTTCCTTTTGCTGCTTATTGCTGTGAGGTGTTTCCTTGATAAGAAATTTTATTGGGGCACATAATGGAACAGACTACAAAGCTGTGTTTCTACTAAAGGCCGCCTCCTACAGGAGAAGAAAATGTGAGGATCCTCTACTGGTTTTACTAGTTTTGGACCATGTTAGATCATATTAGTTTTGCATACTGTATAGGCTTTTGGAATTATTTGGCTGTTTGAGTTGGCTGTTCCTTGTCTTTGAAGATAAACATGGTATCACAGATGTAGTTGTGATGGTCTCTGACCACTTAAAGGGGAGAAGGACTTTCAGTAATCTTTTCAATTGGAAGATCAGTTATGGGGCAAAACATTTCCTAAAAGAGAGAGAGTGCTGGACAGTCTTCTGTAGTATACAGCCATGTTATTTGTATGTTGTAAATTAAAGACCAGTAAAAATTGTATGAAATAAATTCAAATATATTTAGCAGTTCTATCTTTTAATTATAAAAAATAAGAGTGATTGTTAGTTTAACTTGCCAGAGAGGGCTATAATTTTCTGTTTATTGCTTTTGACCTTCTAGAGTTGTGGAGAGCTGGAGGCACTGTATTACAGTGGCTCTGCTTTTATTTCCATAGCTGTTTCTGAAAATATTTTCTGCCCTTTAGTAGTTATATTGAAGGAACCCGCATAAATTTATCTTTTTTCCCATATAGTTCAGTATTTATATGAAACCACTGAATGGGATCAACAGATGAAAAGAGATAAGGTACAATGATGCTGATGACACCTAGCTCTGTTTCTCTTGTCCATCAAGATCAGGTGAAACTGTACAGATGTTTGAAGGCAATAAGATCAATAAGATAATAAGCTGAAAATCAACAAGAGAGTGGTGTTATGGATTATTTCTTCCTAGATCTAGAGATTAGGGAAGTAAGACTGTTCTGGTTAAAATCACACTCTGAAGGTATATTCATTGTCATTGGAGGCTAGTGCTAGTAACTAGCAGAATAGAATCTCTTATTACCTCTTTTGTCTGGTTTATTAGGTCTGGCCATCCTCAATATAAATAGCCTGATCACAGCAGACTTTGCTTTTGTAACCTGCTAATTAGATCATTTTAAAGGGCACTAAATGGGATAAAATATTGTAGCACAGCATGCAGATGTGAAATGACTATGGCATGATTCACATAATTTTAGCCCTTAAAGAACAGACTTGAACAGAACTTATTACCAATCTCAGTTCAAAATATTAATTTTAACACATATAACTCTGATTACTTAAATGAGTACCTTTACCTGTATTGTTCGCTAGTGCCAGTGCAAATGTGTTCATGTTATCATCAAATGAAGCCAAGATTTTTGGTATTTATAACAATACATTTCTGGGGTAGCATTTTGGCTCTGGAATGTATTTTCACTGGAAATTAGCTTGGCTAATTTCAGTACCAGATGAAAATTTTATACCAGCTGTTTTGTTTTATAATCTCTACATACTGGGAAATGATGGAAGAAGTCCCCCTCTCCTTTTTTGCACCAATCAGTGTTTATTTTACTGAGTTTTTAAATAGTTTACAATTATATTGAGACCATTTTTATGGTAAGGATAGAATTACCCTGCTTTTTATTGAAAGGAAGGTAATAATATAATATGAGAAGTTTAAAGGTCTTTCAAAATTACATTGCTATTTCTCTTTTGTTTTGTCATACTTATGTTTACTTTTAAAAAATGAGAATTAATGTGAAAGTATAGGACATCTGCTTTTCATATTTACTCTGCAGCATGGTAAAATTGTTTTGTGCACAGAGGATCAGATATTAGATAGGGTTTAATACGAAGCCTTTACATTTTCCCTATTATTTCAATTACTTGTTTGTTTTTATCATAAATCTGTATTGCTCAAAATAGTAAGATGTTCCATGATTGACTTATATTGTTGCATAATGTTTAAAACTTGTTTTGGCTGTAATCACATCATTTTTCATACTTTGGTGTGATCTTCTTTAACAAATAAAAAGATAAATGACTTAAAGTTATTGATCATATCCCATATACTAAGCAGGATATTGGCAAATAACGTATTCTGAATTTAATTTTTAGTTCTAGTTTTAGTTCTAATCAAGAAATGTAGTGATTGTATGCATCTAGACAAAGAGGAATTTCCTAATCCATGGTATTTTTAATTTTTTTTTTTTAGACAAAAGAAGCTAGAAAAAGTGATGGAAGAAGAAGGCTTAAAAGATGAAGAGGTATTATTGCATGTGCTAAAACTTGTTGGTGATTATGTACCAAAGCTGTCGCTGTGAATGACTAGACTCTAATTTTTGTTGTTTCTTCCTTTGAAAATGTATTAGAAAAGAATAAGAAGATCCGCACACGCCCGAAAGGAGACAGAGTTTCTGCGACTGAAAAGAACAAGACTTGGATTAGAGGATTTTGAGTCTTTAAAAGTAATAGGCAGAGGAGCGTTTGGGGAGGTATGCTCTTGAGACTAATAATGTTAGAACAGCGGTTCTCAACCTTTTCCGGGGCTCGACCCCGTGCCGCGCAAGCGCGGCGCGACCCCGGGGTGCATCGTGCATGCGCGGTGTGATGGGGCACATCGCGCATGCGCAGCGCGACGGCCCGCATCGCAAAGGGGGAAAAATGGCCGACCAAAAAAATGGCCGACCAAAACAAAAAAAAATGGCGGGCCCGCATCGTGCATGCGCAGCGCGATGGCCCGCATCGCAAAGGGAAAAAAATGGCCGGCCAAAAAAAAAATAGCGGGCACGCATGCGCTGCGCGACGGCCCGCATTGCAAAGGGGAAAAAAATGGCCAACCAAAAAAAATGGCCGACCAAAAAAAAATGGCGGACTGCGGTGTTTGGCGACCCCCGTGAAATGGTCGTTCGACCCCAAATGGGGTCATGACCCACAGGTTGAGAACCGCTGTATTAGAAGGACTAAGGATTTGAAGTTTTAGCAAATGGCAGAGCCTGTTCAGTGTGCTCTGGCCTTGGAAAATAAACAGGGTCATTCCTGGTTAGTACTTTGATGGGTCTCTACCAGATCTAAAAGCTAGATTGAGAAGCTGGAAGTATATCCTGGAAGAAAGCAATGGTAATTTCTTGTCCAGAAATCATGCTGATTTACCTAAAAAGATACACAGTTCTGGGTAGTCTATTTTTAGTGCATGTGTTCTGATTACCAGTCCTTTTTATATGACTATAATAAAGATGTCAATAATTCAGTATGTCCTCTAAAACAAATGAATAACTAGGCAGTAGTTGTTTTTTAACATTATTATATTTTGCCAAATGATGTGGAGTTTCATGTTGACCTCCATAATAATCTTCTAATTTCTGCATCCTAAATTATATTTATTTTTTAAAAAAAACTTGAATATTTGATTAATTAGAAGACAGTATTTTATTGGCTAATCTGAAAATCAGCTAACATCAGTTAACTTCATTTTTTCAACTGTTTAAAAGTTTTAATTTATCCACTAGGGAAACCAGCATACTGTTTGCATTGGATTCATATATGTTTCAGTTTGGTTTTAACTTAGACCAATGAATTCATTAGTCATTGTGATTTATAAACCATATTTTATAACTTTGCATTATGTTGATTTATTAAAACATACTATGGTTTAGCATAATGAGTGAATGTAGCCACTTTTCGTTTTGTTTGAAGTTTCATCATGGTGCTGTTACAAATTATTCAAAATCTTTGCTTATCTTTTGGTAATCATGTCCCCAATATTACTTTTTGGAGTTAATTTTGAAGCCACCTCTGTGATTGCATCTGTCCTATGGTGTGAACATTGCATTGCAGGGATAACGGGTTTTTAAAGGAATTGTTTTAAAGTTATAATCATTTTTTAAATGTTGTAATCTGCTTCAGGATTTTTACATTGAGAAGTGATATATAAATATTTAAAATAATATCACCATATTGGCTAGTGTTCATTTAGATAGCATTTTTTTTCTGGGGCCGTTGAAGTTGTTTGTTACACTAATAAGGAAGCAGAAAATGTTATCATTCATCTTTACTGCAATGAAACAGAAGTAGGTATTTTATTTATTTTTATTTTTATTTATTTTAATTAAATTTTTATGCCGCTCCTCTCCAAAGGACTCGGAGCGGCTAACAACATAAACAAAAGAACATCACAGAGTTTAAAATCAAAAAGCAATCTACAAAACATTTAAAAAACCCCCCAAACACATTCATAATTCACACGCAATCACAGTCATCCCCAGGCCTGCCGGCATAGATAAGTTTTTAGATTCTTCCAGAAGGCCGGGAGAGTGGGGGAAACGCGGATTTCAGAGGGCAGTTGGTTCCAGAGGGTGGGCGCCACAACAGAGAAGGCCCTCCCCCTAGGACCCGCCAGACGGCATTGTTTCGCTGACGGGACCCGGAGGAGGCCGACCCTGTGCGCTCTCACCGGTCGAAGGGAAGTATGTGGCAGAAGACGGTCCCGTAAGTATCCTGGTCCCATGCCAGTGTCCCAGATTATATTTTGGACATCAAGTCTTTCAGGTCATGAAAGTGTTGATTGGGACTTATGGAAATAGTAGCTGAAAACATGTGGAGGGCACAAGATTTATTCCCACTGATCCTCATGTATATGCAGTTATAAAGAGAGAGGTCAATTTCTGTCACTGTTAACCTTAGCAGAGAAAACCTGAAATATCTGAACTATATTAACACAAAAACAATTGGTGTCTTTCTAGGTGCGGCTTGTTCAGAAGAAAGATACAGGGCATGTATATGCAATGAAAATCCTACGAAAAGCTGACATGCTGGAAAAAGAGCAGGTAAATGTAGTTTCCAAATGGTTATGCCACCTAATTCTTACTATTGACGTTTGGGGGGAAAAAACATATTTTTTGATCAAGCTTTTAAACTGGTAATTGGATTCTTGAATTACCACTCTGAAAATAACTGGAATTTCTGGAAGGTAAACAATACTTTTCTTGAGGAAACAAAAACAGTCAATTTAGTCACTAAGTTGACTGAATAATAATTCTGATATTTTTGGAACTTTAGCAAAAAAAAATGTATGCTTGTAGATGAGCTCCTTTTGAATTTGTGTCCTTTCCATCTTCATTTAAATACTGTTGAATTGTTAACATTCATTTTACAAAAACTATTGACATGGACGTAACTCTCATTGAAATAAACATTTGCAGAAAGCCTAAAGAAATTGTTCTGAATGGCATTGTAATTGTGAATATTGAACAAAGGATATGTTAGGAACCAGAGTTGAATGAATGGTGGTTATTTCAGCATGTAACTAGAAGGCAAATTGACCGATTAAAAACAAATTAAGTTTATTTCTACGTGTTTATTTCTACGTGTTTCCGGCTAATTATTTCAGCTTTTGATTTTTAATAGATATGCCTTTAATGGAAACTACAGTGGGTCTCAAATGCAGTAGACAGGCTTCTGTTGGGTATCCCTCACTGGAGGCACATCAGAGCTCAGCTCCACTAATTACCCATTGTGTTCCAAACCAAATTCAAAAGTGTCTAACATATAAATGCCTTTCCTTTATGTGGGCAGGTCCCTAGCTATAATGACTCATCATTCTTTAACCCGGAGCTCTGTTTATCTACTAAGGATCTGCTGAAGATGTTGCCCGTGAAGGAGACCCAGCTAGAAGGATATTCTGATCACTTTTAAAATGTAATTTGAAAATCTCCCCTCCCCCGAAAGGACTTACTAATATAGATTTTCCAACTGCATGTTATTTAAAATATTCTTTGGCTACATCATTAATATTAATTTTGCAATTTATAAACTACCCTTTGCACAGTGGAAATGCAAGTGATTAACAAAATAAATACTGAATTAACAATGAAAGGAACATTTGCCAGAAATTATGATTCACAAGTTAAAAAGACTAATGATAAAGCAGTATGGCCCTGTATATATTTCTCTTAATAACCCATTCAGTATAGCAAATGTTAGATAATTGTTTTTGCTGTAAATCAGCAATATGTGAAGGACCACATGCTTCCTATCTAGTTACTGAAGACTTTAATGAGTATATTGTACAGAAAAGTATCTGTATTAGATCATGGTTTGTTATTTTCATGATGGTTTATGTGTCCCAAATGGCAGTCGTGCTACTGGGTATTCATAAAAAATATGATAGAGGTAGACTGCCTGAATGCCTTTTACAAATATCTGAAAATGTACCTCCAGCTAAACATTCATTTATATATCCATCTCCAGGTTGGTCATATTCGAGCAGAACGAGACATTCTAGTGGAGGCAGATAGCTTGTGGGTTGTAAAAATGTTTTATAGCTTTCAAGATAAGCTAAACCTCTACCTTATCATGGAATTTCTGCCTGGAGGTAATTATTTATTATTGTTTGTTTTTGAATTGCTTACTTGTAAGCTGTTTATTTGAATCAGTTGGAGATATACAGTCTGATTCTGAATTTATTTCTTATTAATAGGTGAAAACTTGCTTGTAAAATGAAGTAGTATGTGAGAGTTTAGCATATCAAAAACTTGCTGCTTGTGCTGGCATTCCAATGATTGTGCTCTATTTTATATATTTATTGTGGGAGAAGGGAGTATAATCAAAGCCAGTCAGCTTATTGAAGTAATGATTGTGCTCTATTTTATACCATATTTTCTGTGTGAAAAGGGAGTGTAATCAAAGCCTGTCAGCTTATTGCTCAATATCTTTTTAGAGTCATAGCTAAACTTGTAGTTACTAGTTTTCTTAGCTACAAAATAATCTGAAACTTTTAAAAAGAAAAAAAATAGGTCTGAGGGAATTAAGAGTATATTCAAAAGTTTCTCCCTCTCCCTTCCTCTCCTCTCCTCTCCTCTCCTCTCAAAATAATAAAATCAAGATACAAATAAAAAGGAGTAGATGAAATTGTTTTACAGGAATAAAGATTTTGTAAAGAATACAGTACCTTTCATAGTGTAGGCTCCGTTAAATGACATGCTGATACTGTGTTTATAAAAGAGGTGAATTAACTTATCTTTTTTTCCCTTTGTGAATACAGGTGATATGATGACGTTATTAATGAAAAAAGATACCCTTACAGAAGAAGAGACTCAATTTTACATAGCAGAGACTGTGTTAGCTATAGATTCAATTCATCAACTGGGTTTTATTCATCGTGATATCAAGCCAGATAATCTTCTCTTGGACAGTAAAGTATGAGTGCTGTTTATTAGCTAGCTTTTTTTTAGCATTTCTTAGTAGAATGCTAGGCTTTATTATTTTTTAATTATTTAGAATAATTCTAAATAACGTTATCTAGAATAAAACTATCACTATTCTAGGTTTGAGCTCTATATACTATTAAAACTCTCATGTCTGTTTGATTGTTTGTAACCTTCAGTTGAGCAAAATGGTGCATCATAAAGCAACAATTATTGAATTAATTTATTTCAAATGGACTAACTTAAAGAATGGGTCCAAAATGTGGGACCCATTAGTCCCCGGGTGTTGACATTTGGCAATGTTGTGGCCACTTCAATTCTACTGCAGCTGTGGCACATGATCAATGTTTCCAACGCTCCCTGCCAGCTTCCTACAGGGAAAGTCAATGGGGAAATGGCAGGAAGTTGGAAATTGCTCCTCTAACTTTTTTTTTTTTTTTTGCCTGCCCATGGTCATTCTGTTTCTCTGTTTAGGTAAGGAAATATCTCTAAAACGATGATTCAGTGAGTCATGGGTTGTCTAGTAGAAGTCTATTGTTAGCACCTGTGACTTAGCTCTTAGTTGAAATATTGTCATGGCAGTTGAAATATTGTGCAGTGGGCATAATAAATAAGGAAAATATGCAATTTTGTTAGCTAATAGCCTTTCTTTAGGACATTTCCTTATACTTTTCGCTTGCCTTCAAGAAAGAACATATTCAAATGGGGCTGCTTCTTAGCAGCTTTATGTGTAGAAGTGGACTCATGAAAATTAAATGATTTTGACTGAAAGCAAACTATTGTTTTAAAATACTTTTTAAACATACTTCCACAATATCTTAAGTAAATATCTGCATTTATAGAACATGTAACATGCATGTTTGCATTCTGTCATTATGGCCCAAGGTGCAAGCCAGTTAAAAGGGATTCTGCAGCCTGGGCAAACCTAATCTAGCTTTGCTGAAAATGAAAATATATATGGTTTTTCTCAGGGAAGATCCCTGAACAATAATTGGCAGGCATCTAATGGAGCTGTCCTTTTTATTTTTTTAAGTGTTCCATCTATTGCACAGTTCACTCTTCTGTTCACTGTTACAAGAAAAGTATGGATGCCTACCACTGAATGACACAGATGTGATTGAATCCTTGTATGATATTATTGATTTGATTAAGAATTCCTGGGGTTCTTAGATTATCTTTTGTTTTCTTAATTTATTTAAAGAACCCACCTGATTCTGCATATCTGATTGTGAGATTAATATGCAAAGAGTATGCATACAGAAACTTCCTTTTTTATTTTATTTTAAAACGCAAAAGTTATTGTGTGCTGTTACTTAATTCTCCTGTTTTCACATTCTTGTTTACTTTCAGGGCCATGTGAAGCTGTCAGACTTTGGTCTTTGCACAGGACTGAAGAAAGCACATAGAACAGAATTCTATAGGAATTTGAGCTATAATCTTCCAAGTGATTTCAGTAAGCCTTTTTATATCAAACAAACTTGTAATCACCCAAATAATTAGTGCCCTCAAATATTCTTTTGTTTTCATCAACTCTGAGTCTTCCTGGTGGTCTGTATGTTTAGAAGAGCTTGTTTCCTTTGTGGGTGGCTCTCATATACATTTAATTTAAAGGATTTCTATCTTGCTATTTAGCAGAAAAGTAGCTTATATAAAGTAAGTAACAAACAAAACTTTCTCTACTTTCAGGCAGGCTATGTTCAGGCACAATATACACAAAAAAATAAAGGTACTGACTAGAAAAGAGTAAAACAAGCAAACCTGGGCATTACTTCATAAAACTCTTATAAACAGGCACATTGTCACTCTTGCCTGTCATGATATACAGATAGTCCTTGGTTAATAATCAGTCATTCAATGACTGTTTAAACTTACAACCCCTCCCCAAACTTTTCTCTCTCTCTCTCTCTCTCTCTCTCTCTCTCTCTCTCTCTCTCTCTCTCTCTCTCTCTCTCTCTCTCTCTCTCTCTCTCTCTCTCTCTCTCTCTCTCTCTCTCACTCACTCTCTCACACACTCTCTCTCTCTCACACACACACAAATTCACATAATTGCATTTTGGGTACTTGATTGGTTGCAACATCCCACAGACATGTGGCCCAGATTTACAATGGTTTTGCCTGCTTCTGGCAAAAAAATGCCCCTATGAGAGAATGGATTTTGCTTAACAGCCACACGGTGGCGTGCTTTATGACTGTCATAAAAACAGTTATCAAAACAAATTCATAAATGACTCAGATGAGGGAATAGGAGGGGAACTCATCAAATTTGTAGATGACACTAAACTGGCAGGAATAGCCAACATCCCAGAAGACAAGCTCAGGATCCCAAAAGATCTTGATAAACTTGAACAATGGGCACTATCCAACAAAATGAATTTTAATGTAGAGAAAAGCAAAGTTTTACATTTATTCAGGAAAAATCAAGTATAAGTACAGATTAGGTGAGACCTGGCTCACAAACAGTAACTGTGAGAGGAACCTTGGAGTCCTAGTTGATGATCACTTGACTATGAGCCAGCAATGTGCTGCAGCAGCAGCCAAAAAGCTAATACAATCCTGGATTGTATAAACAGGTATAGAATCAAGATCACACGAAGTATTAGTACCACTTTATAAAACCCTAATACGACGACACCTGGAATACTGCAACCAATTTTGGTCACCATGCTACAAAAAAGATGTTGAGACTTTGAAAAAAAAAAGTTCAGAGAAGAAAAACTAAAATGATCAGAGGCATGGAGACTAAAACATATGAAGAACAGCTGCAGGACTTGGGTTTGACTAGTCTAAAGAAAAGAAGAAACAGGTGACATGATAGCCATATTCCAGTATTTGAGGGCCTGCCACAAAGGAGAGGGCATCAAACTATTCTCCAAAGCACCAGAGGGTAGGACAAGAAACAATGGTTGGAAACTGACCAAAGAGAGAAACAACCTGGAATTAAGGAGAAACTTCCTAACAGTGAGGACAATTAACCAGTGGAACAGCTCAACTCCTGGTAGCATCATGAATTTTGCCACATTTTCTGGCAATAACATGAAAGTGGTTTGCCCGGCCTTATAGGATTAGTTTTACTTCCCAGTCTATTCTTCAGCCCTGTTATTTCTGGTGGTTTCCCATCCATCTACTAAGCAAGTCCATGCCTCTTTAAAGACAAGCTAAGTGCAGCTATCTAGAATGTATGGTCTTCAGATGAAAAATTAAATACATGTTTGATTAAATATATATTTTAGAAATATTTGTTAGTGATATTCATACAAATACAGCCACTTTCCTCTTGCACTAGTTTATTCTTGTCATTTCATTTTTTTGGGAAGGAGAGGGGAGAGAATGTGCGCCATTAGAATTGAGACCAAATATGTAAAAAGACATTAATCATTTTATAAATATTCTCTTCAGCGTATCGTTAGATTAAAACATGGAAAATACCAGTGTCATTTATCTTTGGTTATTTATCTTCAGCTTTTCAGAATATGAATTCCAAAAGAAAAGCAGAAACTTGGAAAAGAAACAGAAGACAATTGGTAGGTAGCGCTCTCTGGATAATGTATCTTGTATTGGTTCATTTGAAGCAATACTCTGCTGTTCAACCAAGAAAGAAATAAATTCCTTTAGTGGCTCACATAGGATTAGTTACAAACAGGACAGTCCTTGCAAATAAGTATGTGATCATAAATAACAACAAAACAAAAAAGATAAGGGAAGAAAAACAAACTTGGGTTCTAGTTCTTAAAGCAAATGGAAATAGTTGTGAAGGGAAGTGAAAAATGAGTGGAACTGGGGTCTCAGCAAAACAGGTGAAGGAGATACCCTTTCCTGGGAAGGACTCCTTTTGTAATTAATATTTCTCTGTTCTGTTAGTGCAGGTTAGATAAGGCTGCTCTGTACAGGAAGAGTACAGGTGGTAAGCATTGCTACTGCTCGAGGCAAGGAGGGACTTTCATCCAAACTGTATTCCTCTTGTGTAGGGGAACCTTTTACATATGTAGATGGTACAATGCCTGAATTCACATAAGAGCAGTGTTGTGACTAGTCTATAAGATCCTACAAACCCCTTGAGGGCATTGGATGATGGAGTAAAATAACCTGCATTATAAATTAGGTTGATAATTGATAGAGGACATGGCCTAGCTAGCAACATATTAGATTTCCTCCATTGGTAAATCATACTTTTCCTGTGTCACAGATATTCAGGTTGAGCAGTGCTTCAGATGTGATTTTTGAAAGATCTGACAGACCATGCACAAGTGAAACTGTATCATCGATTTTTAGTGCTGTGAAGCAAATTATCTTTTCTCAGGATTATAAAATCCTGGAGAAAAACAGCTGCTTTAAGGCATTGCAGACAGACGCCAGGTATATGTATTTGGGAAAAGCTTTGGAGGATAGAATCCAAACAACGGCACAATCTTAACACTTGTTGACATTAGACTTGATATTAAATATTGCAACTGTTAGCCAAACCCACTTAGCAAATAGAAATGATATCTTATAATATTTGCATTAATAAATAACTCACTCTGAAGTAAACTGCTCACCAGAAGTATAACATTTTTGTTAAATATTGACTTAGAAAATACCATCCAGACTACCCGATCTCCAGGTTTCACATCCCAAGAATGTTTCAGGGAATTATTACAAAAGCAATATGTCTTGCATAATTTTCTTTGGCTACTCCAGTCCTTTGTTCACAGATGGAATATTTCTAAAATCGTTGAATAGATACCATTTCATTTCAGGCTTTCTCCACCGTGGGAACTCCAGATTATATTGCTCCAGAGGTCTTCATGCAGACAGGGTACAATAAGCTTTGTGACTGGTGGTCACTTGGAGTCATAATGTATGAGATGCTAATTGGTAAGGGACAACATAGTAGATCCAAATTAGAGCTATAATATGGTCACAGATCTTAATCTGTTCCTTAATTTCTAAATAGAATATGACTTGAGGTATAATATTATCTTGATTTTTATTTGAAGTTGTAATGTTTAACTTTGAAATGAAATGTATATAGATAGGAATTGATAACCAGTATAGGCTTCATTAATCCCTGATCTAACTTTTATAATATTTTTCTCAGGTTACCCTCCTTTCTGTTCAGAGACTCCTCAAGAAACTTACAAGAAAGTAATGAATTGGAAAGAGACTTTAATATTCCCCCCAGAAGTTCCTATTTCTGAGAGAGCCAAAGATCTCATTTTAAGGTACCTAACTCTATAATTGCTAACCTTGAGAGTGATGAAACTGATATTTTGGTTTTCATTGCACAACCTTTAATATTCAGTCTTCAATGATTTGGCTTGTCATTTTCTGAAATTATAAAATTGTGTTTTTATAAACGATCCAACTGATATTCAAGAATATAAGTAGAATGTTCAAGAAATGAAAAAATAGTTCTGTTTTGAGCTAGGAACGAACCATCACGTTCTAGACATTTTCCTGAACTGTTGGGTAAGCCTTGATTTGGCAGAAATAGAATTCAAAATATTTAGGTTGATTTTCAGAAGAACAAAATCTGGACTGGAGAGCAAAACTAGCAAGGTTGGTGCGCATTGTCCTCTACCTTGCTTCCAACAGTAATTTGTTGGCCCATCTGCCTTCTTATCTTCCCAGCTTCACCATTCCCTCCTTTCTCTCAGCCAGTACTTTCAGCCCCCCTCCTCCCATCTGGTTCACCCAGCACTTTCCCTATACTTAGTGTTACAAACAAACTGGAGACTGTTGGGTGTATTCCAGATCATGAAACATGTTTGTTTCCTTCAAACAAACACACAAACAAACAAGAGATTTGTCAGGCTTGGTCCATATTCTGCATAAACTGAATATACTATATTCAAAAGAGCTAAATAGCTTTTTAAACTGGCACTTTGTCTTTTCTTTGTTTTTTGACTATTTTCTTTTGTATTTAAGTTTGTTCCAAATGGTGCATAGATTTGGTTGTACTTATTTAACTAACATTTCATGAATAAATTAATGGAATGTATAGCTAACATGGCTGCTGCAATCATGATTATATGTAATGTTTGGTCCAGGAGGTGGTCTGATTCTGAATACTATTACTGAGGAACATGAGTGGGTGGATGCTATTGCACTTGTGTCTCTACTGTGGGATTCCCTTAAATATGTGACTGATTATTAAGAAGTAGAATACTGGAGCTCTTAATACTTTAGCATAGAATTGTGCTGGGCCAAGTCCACCTTCACCATCCAGTGGAGGCTTAAATTGTTTTCTATTTTCTTGAAAAGCCAATATTACAGTGAGAAAATATTTATCCTGATTACATTGTAGAAAGTGGGGAGGGATCGTATTCCTTTACATTTTACTTTCTAGAAACTGAAAGTTATGTATCTGAAAGTCCAACAGAAAAGTTCTTATAAGACATTCAAGGCTTGTGGAAAACAGTGTTTTTCATACAAAAACAGTATTTCATTAGTATGTTGATTTCATTCATTTAGCATTTTGATATATCAAAAACAGTATTTTTTCAGTATGTTCTCTAGTTCCCTGGAAAGTTGTAAGGCCCTGCACTTTTTTCCAGTTTGTTTATAGCAGTAGTAACAGAATAACAGAGTTGGAAGTGACCTTGGAGATCATCTAGTCCAACCCCCTGCTCAGGCAGGAAACCCTATACCATTTCAGACAAATGGTTGTCCAATCTCTTCTTTAAAAGCTCCAGTGTTGGATCAGCACTTATACTCTTTATTTTTTTTTAGGTTATTAAGGCTTGCCTTAAGAAGCAGTTGTGCTGTCTTGGAATGAATATATTTGTCTACTGCAGATACTTTCTTTTCTAGTTAGTAGTTCATATTTACCTACTTCTGAATTCTCCATGATGTCTTTTGTCTTCAGATTTTGCTGTGAATGGGAACATCGAATCGGTGCCCCAGGTGTTGAAGAAATTAAAACAAATCCCTTTTTTGAAGGGGTTGACTGGGAGCATATCAGGTGCAGTATTTTCTTCTCAGCTTTTGTTCAGTTTTCTAACCGAATCGCACAGTAGGGAAAGGCTGCAATAGCTGTGAGCGTGGTCCAGACTGAGTTTCAAAAGCACTTGTGAGGTAAATTTGGTTTTGAACATATTATTTTCCCTTGCAAGACCAATTATTTAACACTGATTCTCTTTTACAGGGAGAGACCTGCGGCAATTTCCATAGAAATCAAAAGTATTGATGACACATCAAACTTTGATGAATTTCCAGAATCTGATATCCTTAAATCTGCAGGTATATTATTAATCTTTTTGTTTTATTTTATTCTTAGGGTGGGGCCTTAGCTTTCACTGGTTCTCTCAAGAAATAGCCTTTTCAAAGGAAAAAAATCACTTAGGATCAGGGTAGATCTGTAGTAGAGAGTCAGTCTCTACTTTGGGGATGTCATATCTACTTTTAAGTTGTATGCAAAAATTTCTCCTCCAGACACAGAGGATTCTGGGAACATTAAAATGTTCCGTTTTTCTTTTGACAAAACACTAGCTTCATAATAAACTATTTCTCATTATAGAAGTTTTATTTCCAAAAAATTAGCAGACCAGTTCTGAAATGTCCAGATTGACATTATCAGAAAGAAAATCAGAATGTTGTAGGGTTTCCTAGAATGGTATGTTTTGCATATCCCTGCTGTTAATTTTGCCTTAGCTGATGGCAATACTTAGCTGGCCTTGACTGATCTAAGAAGCAAAGCTGAGATAATCCTTATTAGTGCCTGGATATAGTAGATAAAATCCAGAACTGGGAGCTTTTAAAAAAAAAAAAGAACCCCAGTTTAGAGTTGGCTATAGTCCAGTTTTAAGATCACATCTAAAAGAAGGCTGGCCAGGGCTATAGGGTAAGAATGATATAAAGCAGCTGGCATCTTTGTGATCTTAAAAGTTTTTTTTCCCCTTTTTGATATTTTTGGTATAAAATGCATTGTCATGAATTCCTTTTAATTTCATACATGATTAAATGCTTGAAAAAATTACTTGAGAGACTAGTTTTCTGAGTTTAGCAACCGATCTAATTTGCTGCCTCGTTCTGTGGTAGGGTTGATGTCATGCTCTTTAATGGCTTTCTTTCTCTTTCTTTTTTCCTTCCTTCCTTCCTTCCTCCCCCCCCTCTCTTTCTTTTTTTCAACTTCAATAATACACACTCAGGCTGAATGACAATATTCTTCCATCTTGCAACTCTCTAATATTTGCAACAAATTTCTGTCCTGTATTAAATGGTCTAATATTCCTTCTGAATTTTGTTTTTCATCAGTGACCACAGGTAACCATCCAGAAACAGACTACAAGAACAAAGACTGGGTCTTTATCAATTATACATACAAGCGGTTTGAAGGCCTGACTGCTCGAGGGGCAATACCATCCTACATGAAATCAGGAAAATAACAGCTCTTTGCTACATGGTTTACTTTTGTCTCAAAACTTTTACCCCGGGGCTGTGAATGTTTGAAGAGTGCAAAATAACATCTTATGCTCTGTTTACATTACAAGTGATGGAAGGGGGAAATTCCACAAATCGCACTTATAGATGCATTTGCAGATTTTATTAATTAATCTTTGGGCTTTAGATAACTTTTTAAAGACTGTTACTTCATCAACAAAGGAAAGAGAGCAGGCTTTTAATTATGAATATGACATGTTCTGTCTTACAAGTGCTGTCTGAAAATACAGCTCAATTCTAAGGGCTAAGGCATTACAGAAGAAGCAGAGCAGTAATTACTATGGTGAGAGAGCTGATTCTCAGTAGTTTATCCCATAGGATGGCAAAATCTCTTTTGCCTTAAATATAGGGCTATTCGCGGTTTTTTTTTTTTTCTTGATAGCATCTTTTCGGTCCAATAATGGCTTCAAAACTTGCTGCACTTTACTGCTGGTACTAAAGTAGTCATCTGGAAGTATTATGCCTTTTAATAAATTTCTGGTATGTATAATATTATGTATTCTATAAGCAATGTTATGAGCAATGGGGGCAATTTCTAGTAAAACCTGTTTAAAGAGCATTTTTTCTATTTGGTAAAAAAAGCATCACTAGTAACAATATTAACACTTTGTAGGCAATACTGTAAGGAAATAGGAAACAATATGTCATCCTTCCCTTCATACTTTCAGATCTTTTACATATCAAAGCCAATAAATTGTGATAAAAAGAGAATGATTCTAAGATTTTAGAATTCGGAATTTTATCTTTAAAATGTTTGGTACCACTGAGTGGAGAGCTTCTATAGTTTTGTAATGCAAATTACATGAATTGATATCACTTAATCAAAGTTTCTATTTGGTTACTGTGGTTGCATACACTGGACTCTTTGACACTATTATGATATTCAGGTTATCTACGCAAATCCCTAGTCCCTACACAATGTATCATTTACTATTCTCATTTACTGATATGTGCCTGTGATTTAATTTTTAAGTACGTAGGATGATTGATTTTCAGTCGCGGCACAATGATTATAAAGAAACGTACACCTAATGCATTTGGAAACAAAAAAAAAAAGGAAAATCAGGATTGACCTGAAAATTATGTTGCAGAATACTTTTAGGTCCATTAAATTTTTTAATAAAATAATTGACTAAAACTATGAAGCTTTAATATATTCTGGCTCTTATATATTAATAGGCAAAGAGCAGCTCAAGTATTTTGCTCAAATAGATCAAATTCAGGAAGAATATGTCAGTTCTGGTTTAGGAGGATTATTCAAAAGCCTTTGTTCTTTTCTTTTTGAAAGATCTGAAGCAGCTTGCAATAATATCACAATGAACATTGCTTCAACCATTCACATTGACCATAAATTGTTTCATTCTGTTTCATCTGTTCTTACCCACTGGACTTTTAAAAAACAAAAACTTTTTTTTAATGTAGCTACATCCATGCCATAGTGACATACATGTTCTCTGAGAACGTGCCATGTGCCTTTCTATCATATAAAGCAGTAATATAAACTCTCCTCATCCTTATTTTCAATGCTACAAGTTTTGCTTTCTATCTCCCAAGAGTCTGAGAAACCCTGCTACTCCAAGTAGCTTTCTAGATGTGAATATACACAGAAACGTCAGTGAGGAAGAAGCAAATGAAATATTTGCATTTAACTTGGAGAAGCCTAAAGCAGGGGTTCTCAACCTTGGCAACTTTAAGACTTGTGGACTTCAACTCCCAGAATTCCTCAGCCAGCAAAGCTGGCTGAGGAATTCTGGGAATTGAAGTCCACAAGTCTTAAAGTTGCCAAGGTTGAGAACCCCTGGGCCCTAAAGGGAAGCAAGACTTGCTCCTGCTTTTAAGTATCTATGTGCCTAGTTTTACAATTACCATATTTGGACGTGTCTCATCCATAATGAGGCTAAGGTTTTGCTTACTTGTAGATAATGATGGATTTGAAGTTAAATTCTGGTGCTTGCTAAATATTGAAAACATGTAGCATATATAACTGGTGCTTAATAAGCCTTAAATAAAAAAAAAAGCTGTAGAAAACTCTCAGGGTAACCAGATAGCTTAAGAGAGTTGACCAGCCAATAACTTTTCAAAGGGAAAAACATTGTGTTACATTCTATCTCCATTACAGTAATGTATTTCTTTTTCATTATGACATTATGCCACAGTGTGATAGATTATGAATGCAAGGATAGTATGCATGTCGGTAAAATGAATTTACAGTACAAGGTGTAATTCTACTTGTCTTTTGTAATTAGGAAATATCTAGAGGGATTTTTTTTTATTTCAGTGAAGTTGAATAAAGCATGTTGCTATAAGCAAAAGACTAACTTGGAGTTCTGCAACTGGACAGTGGCCAAGATCTCAGTAGACTATCTTGATACCCTGTAGTGTGCTTGTTTGCCATTATGACTGTGGCTAAATTAAGGACACTCACAAACAAGGATAGTATATTAATAAGCTTATGAAAATTAGATCTATTTCATTCTTTTAAAAAAAAACAAAAAACCTGCCATTTCCCCTTCCATGGAAGTATTAGAATTTGGATTCCAGTGGTTTGGGAACACTTAAAGTTCTCACAAAATGGGTCGTGTATTTTAATGCATAATGTTGGCACCTAACCCAGTTTAGTGAGTGGTCCATATGAACTTGACTCCTTATTCCTTCTCATCTTAACCCCAGCTATGTTGGTATTGATCTCAAAGTGAATTAAAAGTCCCAGCTAAGTAAATTTAAAAGTATTAAGTTCGAACTTAAAGGGAACCCTGTTAAACCTTAATTGCCCTTATTGTCAATGTTATTGGGAACTCATAACCATAATTTGGCTGCACCGAAGTACACAATTCCCATAGGCTTGCCACTTCCATATTGTTGGCTCTTGACATCTTGCACAAGCTCATAGTACTTTTTGAAAGTCACTTTTCTAGGATGACACTTCCTTGTTCTAAAGCAATTTTAGATCTAATTGGCCAAGCAATTCTATCATACTAGTAAATGCAAGTTGCTATATTTTGCTGAGCTGAATTATTAAGTAATCACTGGTATATCTCACACATACCTCCAAAACTGCAAAAGTTTTGGATTTTGGCCTGCTGGGATATGGCAAAAAAATAAAAATCCTGGCTAAGCTAAATATAAGCAACACACTCCTGGTTGTGTATGATTCCTAGCAGGTTATACTACACTTAGGTACTGACTAACCGCTGTGCCTGGGTTCTGCCTTATTTTGGTAGATGACAATTATTTTGTTATCTGCATATGGCTGTTCCGAAATGCAATGTACAATTTAGTACACTTTGTATGTGATTTGTTGGTTTTATTTAGAGACCAATTCTATATGGAACAATCTTTGCATTCTGAAATGTTTAAAATTCATTTTCAATAAATGTAGTTTTGCTATTTCTTGTTGTGATTTTCTGAATTTGAAAATGTACTAAAAGTTGCTTCATTATAATTTATAAACAGTATGTGATTAGATGCATTTGTTCAGCATATTTTTCAAATGCAGTTGATGCAAAATTTTATTCCAGTTACTAAATTTATGTACTTGCAAAAAATCAACAAGTAATTTAGGAAAGGGAGGCAGGAAGAAAAGGATACATGGCATTAGGATGTTGATTAAAGGAAAACTAGAATTGTCCATATAAACCTTTTTTGTTAACAATGATAGGGAAATTTACAAGCATATCATGCAAACCACCTTGGTTATAACCAAATCTGGTTCACATGTGATAGAAATTATACGTCAGCATTTAGACTTTGTAACATCAATTGTAGATTTATACTGTATCTTGTTTCTATGTGCACATCTACGGTAGGTGGAGCCTATTAAGTGAATATAGATACACATGTATGTAATTTCTACTAATGATACATGGCTGAAAAGGCATCAAAAGAAAAGTCACAGGAAAATAGATTAAAAAGTACTTTAATAAAGTCTATGAAGAAGTATATAAAATAACCTTTACAAAAAATACTGAAACCACATGATCTTCTAAATCAGGGCTTTTCAACCAGTGGTATGGGTACCACCTGTGGTACATTGGCACCTGGCAGGTGGTATGCAACCATCCTAGAAAGGTAGCGGGGGAGGGGAATGAGCTGAACCGGTGGCAGCAACGCACAAGCCTGAGCGAGAGACGGCTGGAGCTGCAGGGCTGTCAGGGCTCAGCGGAAGCGCCAGGATCAGTGCCGCTTTCCAGCTGATCGGCGCTTCGGGGCTGTCAGGGCTCAGTGGAAGCACCAGAATCAGCAACAGGCTCTAGCTGGAGCTTGGCGCTAATCCTGGTGCTTCCGCTGAGCCCAGAAGCGCTGATCAGTTGGAATGTTGCAGCATCTCCAGGGTCTTGTGATTTACATTCAGATGCGTGGCCACTGATTCATATTTATGACGGTCACAGTGTCCCAGGATCATGTGAAGTGACCAAAACCTGCTGCAACCACCCAGAAGATGGGGGGGAATAAAAACCAAACACCCCCCACCCCACCTCCACTGCCAATCCCCAACAGAAATGCTCACAACAATGAAAACCTCGGACAGGAGGAAGAGCGCCGCTGGGTGGGCAGGCAGGTGTCTTGCTTGGCTGTGGCTTGGGGGGCACTTTTTTTCAGTGCCACTGTAACTTCGAACAGTCACTAAGCAAACTGTTGTAAGTCGAGGACTACCTGTACTTTATCACTTTTTTCCTTTTGGGGGGGGGTCATCAAGTTTTTTTGACACCTTGCTAGGCGACTGGTGGTACTCAGATATTGTCATATCCTAAAAGTGGTACAATGGGTAAAAAGGTTGAAGAGCCCTGTTCTAAATGCTAAGCATTGAATTAACTTATAAAGTAAATCACAATAATAAAAGAATAAGGTTGTAATTACTCCTGAATTGAAATTTTCCATTTGCCGAAATGCAATGGGATGGGAAAATAAAAACTTGCATCAGTTAAGAAATATATTTTTAGAATAAATCTGTGTGAATAACTTCTGAATTGTATTGCCTCTAAAGCTCACTCTACAGATCAGAGTGATTCTACAAGAAGTGCTGCTGGCCTTTGTATGTGAGATAGGTAATATTCAGTTCACGGGAATACAATGAGCCTAAACTTCACAGACCTGAATTTGTCATCATTTTGATTTAAAAGTTGCTTTTTATTTTATCTATCTAGTGAGTTAGATTCAGGTTTGGTCTGTACCAACTGAAATAATCATTTTCCTAAAATTGTGACTTGGATCTGGGTCCAATGGCATAATCATTGCCTTATATCTGCTACAGCAAATTTTTCTAGGTGCAAGAAAGCTATGGCCTCCAGATGTTGCTGAACTAGGGTGCCCTGCACCCTTCACCATCAATCATGATTTTTGGGATTGTTAAACAATGTAGTCCAGCAACATGTAAATGCCATGGAGTACATTAGATATCTTAATCAAATGTGCATTATTCACATTTCAACAATGGAAAAAAATTGTCAACCAATTTAGAAATGGCCAAATTTAAAACAAATTTGTCTCTAGAAGATTATTGGCCTCCAAGGAAATATTTAATTTGTATGAGAATGAGCTAATTGTACTGCTTCTTCAAACTTAGTTTACAATGTGGCTTGCGTAAGATTTTGCATTCACTGGTCCCCATATTGACTACAGCATATAGTTCTAGGTACCCAGTTTTAAAAAGATTTAGATAAACAGATTCAGAAAGGGAAATAAGAATTAGCAGGGGGTTAGAAACCAAGTCTTATTACAAAGGTTTAGGAATTAGGAATGCTTAGCTTTGAAAAATAAAAGGGCAGGGTGATATCAATATTCTTGTACTTGAAGGAATACTGTACCTGAATGAAAAGGACAAGACAGGTTCTCCATCATTCCAAAGTGCAAGATGCTCTATAAATCATTTCAAATTATAAGAAGGCAGATTGTAATTGAACAGAAAGGGAAAAAAACTCCCCCCCCTTAATATTAAGAGAACATAAGAACATAAGAAGAGCCATGCTGAATCAGGCCAAAGCCCATCGAGTCCAGCATTCTGTGTCACACAGTGGCCCACCAATTGTACATGGGGATCTTGAGCAGAAAGAGAAGGCAAAACCCTCCCTTTCCCTTGACCCCCAACAAATGGTACTCAAGGGGAATCCTGCCTGCCTCAACCAACAAGAGAACTTTGGCATTTATCAAATGGGGAATGCCCTCACGGGATATATTCAAACAGGAAGTACAAGGTCACTCCAAATTCAGCAATACTTTGATTGCCATCCCTGCCCTGAAAACACGGTTAGGCAGTATCAAAATACAATCTTCCAATTCTATTCTGAATTTTACTAAAGTTTGAGATAACTGTATTAGCCAATGTAATGTTGTCTTTGAATACGACCAGCTTTTAAGATTACAGTAGATACATTTTTTAATACTTAAATTATTCTTTGGATAATTTATTGGTCATTATCTTTAAAAGATGCAAAATGACTTGTTTCCCTGACAGTAAAGGGGAGAATCCTTTCAGAAGAATATGTAGATTTTTTTAAACATCCCTGATTGTAGCTTTATAGTTTGGCTATTGACTTCCGATACAAAAATGTATGTCTTTTTCTGAAATTCCCATTATTGTAAATATGTTTTTGTGTGTGTGTTTTTCCTGCTGCCTTCAAGTCCGTGTTTACTCCTGATGACTGCCTGGAAAAGTCCCTGAAATTTTCTTGGTAAGATTTCAGAGCTGGTTTACCATTACCTGCTAGGGCTGAGAAAGAACAACTTGCTGAATGACTCATAGTTGGCTTTGTACCTAAGGCAGGACTAGAATTCAGTCTTCCAGTTTACAACCTGATGCCTTAACCCAGTGTTTCTCAACCTTGACAATTTTAAGGCATGTGGACTTCAACTCCCAGAATTCCACAGCCAGCATTGAGAAACACTGCACAACCACTATATCAAACTGGCTCTTGACTAAATGTGTACAGAAATTAAATTAAGTCTGCTTTATCCTAATGATTCTGCAATGAAATACCAAAATGCGTTAATCTATTTTGGAAGTGAAGATGACAGATTGATTGAAAGCTTTAATCTAAAAGCGGTCTGGAGTTAATGTTGGACAATTCCTTTTTTTGTAGGAAGTTATCTTTTTGCCTCAAAATGACATTTATCAATGTCTAGTGACTAAAGAAGCTTGAATTTTCCACTCAATTATACACTGATTGCTCAGTACATTGGAACTATATATATATTATAAAGATCCTACTTATCTAGCTCAGTGCTGGATGCATCTGTTTAAAAAAAAACACATTTCAATTGTAAGCTCCATATGTTGTGAAACAACACAGGATTGAAAAGTTTGCCCTAAAGAAACAGCAAAATTCTAATCAAGTCCAGCAGGACTTACACTAGTTCTAGCAAGCCCTTCTGGGAACAAACAGCCTGATATTCAAGCCAATAAAATTCAGCAGTATTCCAGCTGTGTTTCCACTGATCTATGAGGTTTCTCTAACTGATCTATAAATCTGTATTTATAAGTCTACATTAAAGTGCTCATTATCTTCCCTGGCTGAAACTATTCATCCATTAATAGGTCAAAGAGAATACTAACCCAATTCATTTTATACACATCTTAAAGACATTAATTGTATAAGGCAGCCTCCAATTACCCGTCTTGCCTTTTTACTCAGTTTCTGGCTTTTCTCCACTTAGATCTGATTGTAGCTAATAAACCCTGATGACATTTTTTTTCCTCCTGTGCCCCGTGATATGACCTTTATATCAACCACAGTCCACGAGCAAGATAGACCTAAGTCATCCTTAGATGTATAAGTGTGAAAATAGCTTCTCTCTTTCTGACGCAGCCCAAGTGCAGTCTTTATCTGATACGCTTTGTCACCTGGGAGTAAAGTTAGATGACTGAATTCAAGGCAATAGAGATAGGGATAGAGGACACACTAACAGTTTTCTACTGATTCAAGGGTGGAACTTCAACCCAGAAATAAGGAAATATATGATAAGCTGCCTCCTAGTTTGATCAGTTGCAGGAGATTGATATCTTTGTAGTTTCAGGGATTCTGTAGGTCCAGTTCTATACTCACTCCAGTATATGCTGTGGACAAAGGAAGCATCCACAAACTTCTGCAACATTTTCTCACCTGCATTAAAAGCTCGTTTTCCATTCCAAAATTGAGCGTATCTCCAAAACTATACCATTCCTTGCAATACCAGATGGAACCCAACCATCTGGACTGTGGCTATCTGTTCTTTATTCTCACAATGATGCATCTTAAATGGATGGAGAAATCCACAATTGCTGTTGTATCAGGGAAAGTAGCTGCTCTTCTACTATCAATGAAGCTCTATATTTTGTTCCATGCTGAATCACTAGTAAATGCCTTCACTAAACCCAGCCATTCCTAGCATTAATCAAAGTGTGGGTCACAATCCTTAATGGGGTCATGAAATAATAGAGTTGTCTGGAATGTTTCCTTGTCTTTCTGAGTAGGCTTTCCTGTCTGATGCAAAAGTATCCTGAAAGTTCCAAAGCCTTAAATAATGTTCTTTTTGCTTTGACAAACTGCCTTTCTCTTTCAATGGAGGAGCAATCATGCCTGTAGGGCACAAAGCTTCCATGCAAAGCATCTAATGCCACCTCACCTGCTGAGAGTTACAAAAAAGGGAAGGGGGGAAATGAAGTGAAAGAATATGTGCTGTGACTATTCTGTCAAGGGGCAGTGCAGGGAGAATGCCAATGCCAAAAGCAACTGACAGACTGCCAGCGTTTTGTAAACCGCAGCACTTTAGACTTGCTTTTCTCCCCTCTTCCCACTCCCAACTTTAGAATGAAAAAAGCTGTCTTTAAAATGAAACCCAGATTTTCGGAATTGCACAAAACTAAAAAATCCTTCTCACTAAAAATTTTAGTTTTTCATTTTACTGTTTTTCGTTTGGAGTATAAATGTAAAGTTCTATCATGGCTTGATTTGATACATCAATTCAATGTTAATTATTAAAAAGGTACAATATTTATCGCCCAACCATAATCCCAATGAAATTAATGGGGGGAAAGGATCATACAAATTCATTTTACCATTTGGTGAATTGCGGTATATGAGTTTGAGAAGCCCTGCTATATATGACTTTCTACAGGTCCTGCTGATTATGTTTCCTAATTGATTAAGGTCCAGCCTTAAGTATCCTGATTGTCCCAAGGTGCTGAGACAGCTAGGAAACTTACTCCTCCAAACAACTTCTCTTAGCCAAAATGTTGAGAGGTGATGGCACGAAACCTGACATCCTTGCTAGTATCAAAGTTCAAAGATTAATATTCTTAGCCAAGAGGATGGATTATATGAAACAAAGCCTTTTCCATATTCAAGACTCAAATGATAGCTACCGTAATGCAGGTTTTCCTGAAAAGTCACTTTCTTAAAAATGCTGTGGAATCCTTCCACAAGTTCTTTGCCTTCAAGAGATGCTGCTTTGCAGCCTTTGCTTGGGGGGGGGGCATATTCATTTATCCAATGTTACTGCTTGAATGTTTGAGCCCAAGATGACACATTGTTTTCTCCAAGTGGTATTTTCCTTTCTATTCCAGTAGTTTTATTTCCAGTAAACACTACTTAGTCATGCGTGTAAAGTAGAATGGGTTCTTTCCTTGTAACTAATTTGAGTGGTCCATTGGGCATTCAGAGATTCCAATTTCTCTCTGTAGGTGCTTACCTTGTGTCTGATCTTCCTTTTTGAGTTCTTGTATCAGTGTTAGGATAGGAAATTGAAAAGAAAGATGACAGAAGTGCATGCATCGTAGGTGTGATGTTTCTGTATAAGTATCTGTTTCAGCCAGATAGAGGAGGATGAAGGGTATCAAACTCACTGCTATGATAATGTCAATGGTTGTAATACCACAATGGAATCCTTCATGATATCGTACCTTTTAAAACTGAGTCAGTGTACATATTTTTATGTATTCCTTGCAATTCAATAGAACATCAGACAGATCAATGTAGAATTATCACTCGAGGCACAAATGACCAGAGTCAAATTATCTCACTTCTAATATTTTACACAAAGTCTTTAGAGAAAAGGCTCTAATACTGGGAAAGCAGGAAGGAAAGAGAAGAGGACAACTACCGTAGCAGCAAGATGGGATGGATAGTTGCAGGGGCATTGGGACTGCACTGTTGGGAGACTTGAACAAATAAATTAGGGATAGATCATCATGGAGAAAATCTTAAGTGGTAGGAATAAAAAAACGACTTGATGTCACATAATCAATCAATCCTTTCAATTCAAGTGAGTTGAAAATATGTTTCCATTGTTTTAGTTCCAATTCAATTACTTCGCCACAGGCATGTTAACTCAATCCTCAGATTTCCAGTTCTCCTAAGAGAATGCTTGCCTCCACCCCAGAAGCAAATTTGATAAAAATAGTCCCCTGGGATTGAAGACTATATTTAGAAACTATAGCAACCATGGCAAGAAATTTCTGCTCTGAGGTGGGCATTAAGTCCCCATCCAAAAGCCAAATCAAGTTCATTTAAGAGCCATTTGTGCTGCTTAGTTAATCTGCCACTTCATTAGCTTCCATTTGAGAGGATGGTGCATTTAATCGATCAAGCTCGTCTACCTGGGGAGGGTGATGCAACACAATCTCTTGATCTTCTGCTATGTCTTCACCCGCCATTACAAGATTTGTTAGAGATTTGCTTCTAACACACTGGAAATCAACATGCCGACTTTTTCCTTCTTCCTTTTCCCAAGACATCTGGATGAATGGACGTTGAACATAGTTATAGATAACTTCAGAACGTCCTCCAGGCCTCTTTTTCACTTTCTCTTTACAAGTGGGATAACCTGAAACACAGTTATTCTGGTATAATTATCCTCCCAAACCAACTCCAGTCCCTACGTGTAGCTTTATTACTTCTTCAAGGAAGCCATTTGGTCTGGGAGGTCTGATCCCAAGACATCTTGAGGCAGACACTAGATTGAAAAAGACTGTGACACAAAGAAAATACTTTCTCTGCACTGAAAATATAAATGGAACTGACTAGTGTGTTCAGTACACAAAGCTAAACTGTTATGTCTAGTTTGGCCTTGAGTCAGGTTGCTGTTGCTAATTTCAGAAGGGAGGACCAGACTTTAAATAACATCCACCCACCCCACCCCAAAATAGGCAAAGCTCAAGGAATGTTAAGATTAACAGTTTCTCAGGAACTGACTGGGCAGGTCACTCCAAAGACCTCAATAAAGTTTATCATTAAGGAATCAGCAAAACTACATAGCGCTAACTAATAAAATCAATAAATTGATGTTTCAAAAAGGAAAGCGTAGCTACTTTCCTTTTTATCACTTTGTATTACTTAGGAAACACTGTACATACCTTCAATGCCAATTCTTATATTTTTCAGGCCACGTTCTTTCAAAACAGTTTTTGCAACATCCCGATTCTCAATATACTTGAAGAATCTGTAGAGCTTAGAACTATATAGAACTTTGAGGTGAGAGGGGAAAAAACCACATTAATTAATGAATATGAGTACAACAACTATTCTTAAATTTGCTGAGACAAACAATAATTGGACAACTTTTTTTCAAAAATAACAGTTGAAAATAGAGGCAATTTCCAATGACCATATTACTATCCTATAAGAAAGACTTGCAGTTTCATAATGTCAAAAGTCTTCCCTTTCAGATACAATTTCTATTTCTTTCCTTGCTCTTATTTCTGCAAAAGCAGAAATGTTTACTTCTTTTACTTAAATTAGGAAGTTCCTGCTTTTCTCAGAAAAATCTTGCTGTGGTTCAGCAGCCACAATGTGATCTATTTTCCCTGTAGCAAATTCTTGCCTCAACCTCTTTCTGCTCTGCCAAGCAATACTACAGTCCTGATGTCGCTTCTCTCTCGTTCCCTTCCCATTCCATTGATTCTGCATCTTGCTCATGGAGCTTGTAATAGCCTTTTGTTTGTGAATGTTTTACTTAGAACATATCTTTTTAATTTCTTAAAGAGGTTTAGCATCTTGTTTGTCATCTTGTTTTTCAAGCTGCCAGTGTTCTTCAGAAACTCTCGCCCTTAACTCAGCAGCCACCTTTCAATGGGTTAGTACCTTTCTGCCAAGGTCACATCTGGAAAGGCATCTGAAGAGAGAAATGCTGTCTTGGCACCACCATGTCTTTGCTACCCTACATTGAAATGCAATATAGACATGGCACCATAGCCACTAAAAGCTAGTGAAGCTTTTCAGTGTATTGATTTATATATTCATATTTCTTCATTACCCCACTGAGATATGGCTCTTTTTTACATTTATTTATTTGTATTCTGTTTTTATCCATTACGCCTTCCTCCTATTTTCTCCACAACCTGTAAGGTGGGCTGGACTGAGAGAGAGTGACTGACCCAAAGACACCCAGGTGGCTTTCATGGATAAGTCAGAACTTGAACTTACAATCTTCTGCTTTCTAGCCTGGTGCTTTAACTACTAGACCAAAATGGCACTTAAAAATGTTAAGAATGTTTTTGGTAGAAGGAGAAGGGTTCTTTGCTAATTCATGATGAACAGAAGCTCTGATGGGGGAACAGTCAGCTACTGGCCTACTTTTAGGAAGCAAAGAATAAAGGTAGATCAGTGAGTGACTATATTTTTCAGCAGAAGTTTTAGACTTGAGATGTCTCTATATCAACAACAACTAAGAAATGTAGTAGAAAACTCACTTCATTTACACTGGGTTATAAAAGCTTGAAAAATCAAAGGCTGATGCTCTGGAAGGACCCAGAAAAATACATTGAATACTTTGGACATTGATCAAGAAAACTTGTTCTTTCAAAGGCCAGAAGTTCCTTTGATAATGGCATATCCCAGAAAAATATAACAGCGCATAAAAAGGCTGATTAGATAACAATTCAGAATCAGCTTTTTGTCTATTGCAGCAGTGGTCTCAATCAAACCTTTATAAATTTTGGAAAAGGGGGGACTCCAAGAGCCACTTCTTTATGCCTTGGCAACAGAAATAGATTCACACACCTAGACTGGGTAAGATGAAGAAGTCTATTAGATTGTCTAGCTCAATCCAATCACAAGATCCTACTGTGTGACACGAGGAGGGAATAAATAGTATGACTTATCATTAGTAATGTAATACTGATTTGTTTGGTTGATGTATTTGCTTGTTTGGCTTATATGCCACCCATTCCCTGTCTGATTGTAAAGCATTTCATATCCGTATCACTTTCACAATCATATTTTTAAAAATACAAAATATTTTGCATTCAATACTTCAGGAAGCACTGCATTTTTCCCATGGAAAAATACTGCTTTTAAAAGAAACAATGTTCAATGCTGATTGTATGAATGTAGATAGACCATATACAAGAGATGTATTTTCGGGTCTTATGAAGACAGCTTATTAATATGAACCCAGACTTAATGTTGATTGCTTTAATATTGGGAAAGCTTACTGAATATATACCTCAGGATACTGAATTTCTACCTTAGGATTATTGGTTAGGGATCATAAAAGATTGTACTAATACTGAGATGAATAAAATGTGATAGACTAGGAACTGTTGATAGACTATAGAAAAGAGAAACACCAAGCAAATAAATTGTAACAGGCGTTTAGTTGAGGCTTGAAGTGCAGAGTGGAAAATGTTTACCAAACCAGACGATTATAAAGATTAATACTTAGTGATGTATATCAGGTGCTATGATGATTGATGCATACTATGATTTTATGTTCAATGCTGAATGTTTTAATAAAAGAATTTTTTCATCTTAAAAAAAAAAAAAGGAAACAATGTTATATTCCTGTAACAAGGAAATTATCTCTCACCCAAGCAATTAACAAACTAAAAATGTACATCTATTGCAAGGATTATATTTTGTAATTTATAATGATATATGGCCTTAAGCATATAATTTTACAGTCAGCAATGTAGTGTATCACAATCAATATGACTTTTATATTCTTAATTGTATACTGGAATGCAAAGACCCTTGGAAATTAATATTTGCATAAGACACTAACAGAGAATTTCTTTATAAAAGTGCAATGTTATTTTAGGTTTAAAAAGTATTTTATGTAACATTTAAAAATACTTACTTTGTGAATATTCTTCCCCCATTGGGGGTGGATAGTCTTCATCCCAGTCCACTATGTCTTCATCCGTTAATACGACAATATGACATTCACGCTCTCCTTTCTTAGCACTACTAACCATTATTGGCAGGATTAACTCTTCCAGATAGCTATCAAACTGCTTATGAGCCCCATCATTAGACAGTTCATGCAATAATGCACCTAAGGAAATAAATATATGGTTTTCCTGAATATGGCTGAATGTTATAGGTCTAACTCATGGGTAGGCAACCGTGGCTTTTATAACTCGTGGACTTCAACTCCCAGAATTCCTGAGCCAGCATGGCTCACCTTGGAAACCTCTCCCCTCAGCATGGCTGGCTCAGGAATTCTGGGAGTTGAAGTCCACAAGTTATAAAAGAGCCAAAGTTGCCTACCTCTGGTCTAACTCTATCAGTCCAATTTCATCTCCACAGAAAGATCTAGCGCAAAACATAAAACACATAAACATATATAGAATTGATACATTTCTCCTTTAAGTGAGTGTCCTCACTTACTTTAAATTTCTCCAAAATGTTAGCCAGCATGATCAATGGACCCATGATGGCTAGAAGATTCTGGAACTAAAGACAGCGTGTCTGGAGAGCACTTCTTTGGGAAGGCTATTATAAATGCTTTAATACTTACTTAAATCTTGACACCTGATTGTGTTAAAATCAAAATTGATGCAAAGATAGTCACAAGTATCTCTGAGATCAGGAATAGAAATTCCATCGGGACAGTGAATGATTCCAGTTTTGTAATAATCCTGAAAAGTCAAGGGATAAAATATTATTAAATTTCTCCACCAAAAACATTCAAAACAGCATGCACAGGCAATCTGTCGTCTACTGATAGTTTAAGCATATTGTTAAGTTTTATATATAGTTGGCACATAATTTTTTCCTAGAATATTTTTAAAAGCTGACCATTAATAGTGTTATATTCTTCCTTTCTCCCTAAATAAGGAATACAGAATAAATCATATGATAAAAATGTTGATATATATCAACCATGTTCACTTTGTTTTTGCTAGATGAGTTGAATTCAACTCCAAGAATTCCAAGTCTTTTCCCATGTGGATTTGGGATTCAAACTCCAATATGGGCTTTGAGCAATATATTTAATGGAGAGCAATACATTTAATGTATTAGGAGCAGAGAGATCCAGGTTCAGCTCTGCTCTTAACCACTGTAACTCACTGGGTGATTTTAGATCGATCACTCTATCTCAGGCTAACCTACCTAACAGGTTTGATGTTGTGGGAATAAAATGCACCAAGATCCCTAAATAACTGTGTGAGCTCTTAGAGGGAAGATGAAATATACATCTAACAAATCAAATGATATGGACTCCCTTAAAAGAACAAAATCGGGGGAAATGAGAGAGAGAAATCTGGAGTCTAAACAGAATAGAAAATACTTATCAAGAAATTCAGAATTCCCTTGAAGTTGAAAGCAAGAATAGGAACTTTATAAATAGGAAGAATAGCTCTGCTTTTGAAACATCATGGAATTCCTCACCAGCACAATCCGAAAAACAGCAGCACTGATGCCTTCTGCAATTTCATATTCGCCCTTCTCATTTGGACGAGTGAAGTTATATTCTCGTCCTGGTCCAAACATTCTGGAAAGCAGAGAGAAATTAAGGCAGGTAGATCAGATTAAGACCACTTAAGCAAAGAATAATTTCTATATGAGCAAGTTGTCTTTTGGGACTATCATGAAAACTATTTAGGATTTACAAAGTTTTCTACTTTTTGAAACCTAGAAATTGTGATAGAATTGCTAATGCTGAATAGGAAAACTGAATCTAAGCACTTGTTATAACTTTACACATACCATTCAGACTCCTGCTTAGCCTGGTCATATCTTAAGATAGGAAAACATGCAAAACGGCTTCTGGAAGTCTTTACACTCAGAGTCACTTACCTTCCCAGCATCGTATCAGGATGGGCTATGAAAATTTGTGGGTTTACAACAAATCTTGTTCCATCTACAACAAGAGTCACTTTCTCTGGGGCTTGGACTTGTGGACTATTGCTCAAGTTGTTAGTACTGCTCCCAGTCTGTTCTTGTGTACTATAGTAGCCTTGATTTCGTTTACTCCCTCCTGGGAAGAAAATAATATTGGCATATTCAAAGCCATTAGAACTTAGAGCACTTGCTGGGTGAAAAGCAGATCTGAGCTGTTCTCCTAAAGACATCAGATATGAGGAGCATCTGAATATTTGCCATCAATAATTAGATTTAAAAAGTTCATCTATAACTCAGAATGAGTACTGCTTCCTCCCTCCTAGCTTTCCGAAAACTGTTGAAGACACATTTATGCAGACAGGTTTGGGGCGTGTGAGCTGCACTCTGCCCCTGGGCCTTTGACTGTGATTGTGTGTTGTGTGAGTGAAATAAATTACTTAGTTTTTATACTGTAAATTAGTAATTTTAATTGATTTTATATTATGTTTTTTATACTTGTATTGTTGTTGTGAGCCGCCCTGAGTCTTGGGAGAAGGGCGGTATATAAGTTTAATAAATAATAATAATAATAATAATAATAATAATAATAATAATAATAATAATAATAATAATAATTTATTTGTATTTTGCCTTTATTTTATAAATAATTCAAAGAGGCGAACATTTATTTATTTATTTATTTATTTATTTATTTATTGCTTAGATTTCTATGCCGCCCTATTTCAAAAACTCAACACACCTTCCTCCTTCTATTTCCCCCCAACAACAACCCTGTGAGGTGGGTTAGGCTGAGAGAGAGTAACTGGCCCAAGGTCACCCAGCTGACTTTCATGGCTAAGGCGGAATTAGAACTCACAATCTCTGACTTTCTAGCCTGGTGCCTTAACTACTAGACCAAACTGATTAATGTGATTAATACATTATACATTATTAATTTATATTTAATACATTAATTATGGTTACCACATAAATGTCCTAATGTCATAAGAAAAAACATCACTGATTTAGAATACATATAGACAGACCCTTCTAGCCGAATTATAAATTCGAATTATAAAACAATGCAGAATTGTTCCACGCTTCCTTCTTGTGATATAAAGAAGATGGAAGAAAAAGAGTCGAGATGGAAATTGTGAATGGCTTGACCTGTCCTAGGCAGGTTGATTACATAATAAAAGTATTATGTTTAAGGATCTGTAGTAGTTTGATCACACAGAAGACTGGTTCACACTGTCCACACTTGGCTCATTTCACTTGATTACAATTGATTTATTTAGGTTTTGCACTATCAAGAAGAGACAAATATAACTTAATGGGCTAAACACATTACAGTACATCTTATTCACAGTATGGTAACAATTGGCTTACAGATTGCATGGAAATGCGGCTATTAATAATTTGATCCCAAAGAGGTACACAAGATCATGTTTTGTGGTACATTTTAAATGTTAAAAAACCTGACTTTGTCCTTACCGTGATTTCTGCACAAAGGAAACATGTTAATGTGGTGACTGCCCTGTTTCACACTGCCTTTGTCCTGATCATGGGTTGAAGAAGCTAAATTCTCAAGTTCTTGATTACTCAATTTCTCCATTCCACTGGCATAATTAATATTCAACTGGAAAAGTAGTCCTACAGGAAAGAAAAAAAGAATTTACACCAAGACAAAATCTCTCTGTCTATTCTTTCCTCCAGCAACATAGGCCATAGGTAGCCCTTGAAGGCCCCTCCGCATGCTTTGCTAACACGAAAAAGATAGAAAATATATGGAAAAGCAGTATAAGCTCTGGAATATTATATCACCCATAAAAACAAAGGCCAGGTGCCAAAGTCTCTTAACGATATGTGTGAAAGGTTTCTATTCACTTTCTATCTTTTAATTCCACTATCCAAATTTTAACAGCTGCTCAAGGCTTTCACAGAACATGGCCAAATCATAAACCAATAAAACCTGAATGGAAATTTAGACTGTGGTCTCAGCAGCATATTCTTACCTCAGCTTAACTCAGTTTGGTGCCCATGAGAAATGTTTAGCCTGCACAAGGTATGTCACTAATCACTTCACCATGTGGACTGTGACTTCATATGATGTTTTTTTTTTCTCTTAGAATTTAAATGTTTTTCTTTCTTACTTGGGCTTTACATTTATCAAAACATTTTACAAAGATCTATCTTGCTGGAGAAAGCTCAAATGCAGTTCAAGAGGATGGAAAGAAAAGGATGACCAGCAATTAGGTGGACAGTCTGAGTTACAGTGATAATGAGTGCATCATTTGAAGATCTGAAAGATCATCGTGGAGAAAAATCAATGTGGTTGCTAGGGATCAACAATGACGTGATGGCATCTAATCAATCAAATAGGCAGGTAAATATGAATATAGATTTCGTACAAGATCTTGTTCTTGAATGGGGAGAAGAATATCAATGCAGTGCATCACATGTTCAGATAGTAAAAATATATATTCTGCTACATGTATTCTTATTGGAAAGCTTAACAGCAGATTCTCAACAGTTTACACACAGCAAACAAAACAAGAGACATGGACACTATTATTGAGATTTGCACATCATCCCCCAAAAAATGCCTTTTGTGGAGCAGCCTCATTAGCCAAACTGCCATACTGGAAGTTTGAAGAAACAGCACATGGGAGTAATAAATATCAAAATTAAATAAAAGCAAATTAATTTCCTTTTTTGTGATGAATTCACTTTTCTGTTACATTTTCAATATAATGCTGCCTATTCCTTCTTAGCTCAAGTCTTTGGCTGTAAGAAAGCAAAACAGAAAACAGGATCTTTTGGGAGGGGAGGTGCTTTGAGTTAGTCTTGACTCTTAACAAGAAGATTTCAGAAGTGACTTGCCATTGCCTACTTCCTAGGGCTGAGAGTAGGTGACTGGCCCAAGGTCACCCAACTGGCTTTGTGCCTAAAGGAGGACTATAACTCAGAGTCAGCCAGTTTCTAGCCTGGTGCCTTAACCGTCACACTAAACTGGCTCTTTTAACTACAACACCAAATAACAATCTAAGTTTCTAAGTTAGCAGCTAATAACAATGTGAAATACTGTTGAACAATATTTAAGATCATACTGTAAATCTAATGAAATATCTATTTGTTTTTCCAGTCCTCCAGTTAGCCATTTTTATTAGCAACCCAAAACTGTCCTATTGATATACTCCCATTTAAAAATAAATCCAGTTCTGTAAATAGTATCACGAGACTGACATATCAATATGTTAAATTTCTTTTCTCAACACAGCACATTTCACTGCATGTCTCAAAAACAACATGCAACTTACATACATTTTGTTCCAGGGATTTGCTTTTGTGACTCTTCATCTTCCTACTTAAAATCATCATCAAATTACAGTATGGTTTAGCCAGCTACAGGAATTGAGAGATATTATTGGTCAATCAAACCCTCGTCTTGCTTGATGAAGTTCCAACAAACTTAACATTTTCAATTTTTTTTTTAAACTGACTTAAGGAAGATATGTGCTTAATGTATTTTTGAATTCTTCTTATGATTAACATATTACATCCAGTCTTTGTATGTATACTGTATATAATAGTGCCTGGTTTCACGCATAATACCAAGCCTTAATCAACTATGGTTTATTGAACTAACCACAATTGCTATATTTGAACAACAAGCTAAACCAAAATCAAAACAAAGCATGGGGCAACTTAGTTTGGACTATGAATACAGGGGAATGGTTACTAGATCTGTGCATGTTTCCAAAAATGATGTGAAGGAACTGCATTGGAACATGCAGAAGTCTGAAAAACATGCAGATATTTCAAGATATCTACTATTAAAGTTAATGCAGCTCTTTAAGCAATGGCATATTGAGGGGGGGGGCTGTATAGAGCCCAGAAAAAAATCATTCTACTTTATTTCTGAAGCACATACAGTTCCAAGTACTACCATAAAAACCTAATGTGATTTACTTACCCTCTCACATTACACTTTCCCCCAGTAGGGAAATATTAAAAGGTATGCTTATGTTTCATTATGAAATATTAAATTTCTATCAGGATATATTTATAAACACTACAGAACTGGTTCTAGAGCTCAGTGCTTCCGAACTGATTAGTTTCCAGATTGACAAGAATTCAGAAGACAATTTTTTAAAAGAATCACCTTCCAGCTTTCCAGACAGGGACCAGCAAGAAAAAACAAACAAGGGAACATTCCACCATAACATACTATAGGGATATGTTGGCTGCAGATGGGATATAATTCAGCTGCTGGAATTCTTGTACCCCATCCCTTTCTTCTCAAGAAATCTTGCTGAAGACTGTCCTAAAGATGCTTTTTCAAAAGGCAATTGGGCTTTCTGAAGAAGTTTCTTGGATGAGAAGCGAAACAAGTATTTTGTACTTGTATTATTTGCTGTGAGCCACCCTGAGTCTGAGGAGAAGGGCGGCATATAAGTCAAAATAAAGTAAAGTAAGTAAAGTAAAGTAAAGAAACGTCTTCAAGGAAAAATAAAGAAAGCCCAGTTGCCTTTTGAAAAAGCACCTTTGGGACAACCATGATCTGGATGGCTGAGAATTTCCATAGACATTTCCTAAAGACTATGCAAACTATGCTTGGAAAAGAACTAAGGCCAAGAAACTAAAGTTTCCATAAATGTTTGTAGAGCAGGATTTCCTTCATGTTCCTCTCATAGTCAAGCTATCTCCACCCCAATTTCTTTATGGTCTGTGCCCTGCAACTTTATCAGCTTTGGACTATTTCAGGGCATTCTGTCAACTGTAAAGGAAACTTTGAGGCAATATTGCCAATAAAAGACACTGTGCAACAATTCTGTTTTTCCTTTTACTGGATCTTCTCCCAGAGAAAAGGGTGGGGACCAATTCCATTTTTATGTTAACCAAGGCAGTTATTATGTTTACACAAAGTACGACTTTGGTTTTGCTTTTTCTTATTAGGGCCGATTAGAGAAAATTGGAAAGGGTGACAAATTGGCGATGAATTTCCATATCCTTAGATATAATCACTGCAGTTGGGACCTATTGTTGGTAAAGACACCTGGCAGAGAGAGACCACTTTCCAGGGAAGACCTCTGTATCATACCAGAAAGACTTGAAGGCTGGTGGGGTACTCTGATAATTGACTTTATAAAATATATTCTAAGTAATGCTAGCAATAGCATTTAGAATTACATATTGCGTCATAGTGCTTTACAGCCCTCTCTAACTGGTTTACAGAGTCAACATAATGCCCCCAACAATCTGAGTCCTCATTTTACCGACCTCAGGAAGATAGAAGGCTGAGTCAACTTTGAACCTGTCAAGACTGAACTCCTGGCAGTGGGCAGAGTTAGCCTGCAATACTGCATTCTAACCACTTGCCACCACTGCAAGTATCTGCAGAAAAAAAGAAAAGATAAAAATGGAGAAGAAAAAAGTAAAGCCCACAAAAAATACATTTCTTGTGTGTTAAAGATGGCCCTAGATATATGGATGTCAAATTATATAAATTATTAACATATAAGGACAAGTAAGGAGAAAAATAAAGCATTAACTGTCCACTCTGAAAGGTCTTGCCACTACAGAACCTCTGGAATTGGGTCTTCTTTGTGCTGCGCTTCCCCTGTATCATTGCATCTGCCACCCATTCTAGGACTAGGGAGGCTCCAATCTTTTGCAATCCAAGAAAGCCATCTAGAGCTGGTTTTTCCAAGGCGATCCCTCTAGCGCACGGATGTCAAACTCGCCACATCACATGACGTGTTGTGACGTATCATGACTTTTTTTGCATTGCCGGAGCTGGGGTGGGCGCGGCCTCTGTATGATGCAACCGGCCCACAGGCTGGCAGTTTGAGACACCTGCTCTAGAGACTGGGACTGTTTATATTAGAAAAAAGCTTTTCTCGGTGCACTAAGACTTTTTATAATAATTTTATTAAACATCACAATTAAAAAGATTAAAAACTAACACAAAGTAAAAGAAACCCTCCAAGAATAAAAAGGAATAAAAATAGAAATGCAAGGCTCATCTAAATATAGAAAGAGAAGTAAACAATTCAGACCAATGTATAATTGATGGACAATGGCTGCTCTTCTAGCCTACTAGCATTACTCACTCTGCAACCACAGAAGCAATGAAGATGATTCCCTTCATTCTCCGGCTATTTTCCATACTGTTGATATATAATTAAAAGGAAGAGACCTACAAAACCAGCAGCTCTTTCCGAACAACATTTAATATTTAAATAGCAACAGATATGGACAGGTGAGCCATCCATAAAAAAACATCTGGAGAAAAATTACTTTGGTTCAAACAACTTGTAGTATACATGACAAGCATATTTCCAGACATTTAATGCTCCCCCCCCTATTTATTTGGAAAAGAAGGTTTGAGGAACAGTCATTTTTCAGTTAGGAAGTTTTAACTGTCAGAAGCAGAAATTATTAACTTCTTTTTCAGAAGAATAGATGGAAAAATTTGACCATTGGAAATAACTTGTAAAGCACCCCGTTTCCCCTTCTGCCATGTTAATTTATTAGAGAGGTGTGGCATGCAAGCTCCCACTTGATCCTCAAAGATTACCTACAGCAGCGGTTCTCAACCTATGGGTCGCGACCCCATTTGGGGTCGAACGACCGTTTCACGGGGGTCGCCGGACACCGCGGCCCGCCATTTTTTTGTTTTGTTTTTTTCATCGCGCGCGCACGCCGCGCATGCGTGGTTCAGACCGTCGCGTGTGCGCCGCGCATGCGCGGATCAGCCCGTCGCGGTCCGCCATTTTGTTTTTTATTTTGTTTTTTTTGTCGCGTGCGCGCTGCACATGCGCAGATCGGCCCGACGCACGCGCGACGCGCATGCGCGGATCGGCCCGTCGCAATCCGCCATTTTGTTTTTGTTTTTTTTCATTGCGTGCACCGCGCATGCGCAGATTGGCCCGATGCGCAGCGCGTGTGCGCGCGCATACCAGGGTCGCGCCGCGTATGGGTGGGGCAAGTGGGGTCTCAACCCGAAAAAGGTTGAGAACCACTGACCTACAGGGAATCCAAACCACAAAACAGCAAGAAAACGCTTTAATTCAAGAAATGGAATGGGCTATTAAGTTGAAGATTTCTCTCTAGTACAGTACTAGAAGATCCTTTACAGATGTTATTTACAAATGTAATAACAGCAATTTATAAATTATTTTTAGATGCAAAATCAGATGCTCAAAAATCTAAGGAGTCATGGGAAAAAATTAGGAATGGCTACTACATGAACATGAAGACTATCTTGACACTTATTTATCATTCATGATTTACACAGACACGGGGGGTTTAAAACTACAACTAATTCAATAAAAAATACCACTGTATTTCATATGCATTCCGCCATGTGTCTTTTTCTGGAAGCAACTAATGGGTCCAGCTGATGATTAGAGACATGGTGCTCTAGATGCCAATTCATATGTTACAGTGATGTATGATACTGCATTCCCTTTTGGACAGAAAATATTTTACTTAATAGTGGGACTAGATCAGCTTCAAATCTATTTCAACCACTTAATTTTATGATTCTATAAAACAGATGGCTCTCTGGCCTCTGCTTGAGCACATCTAATAAAAGAAAAGCCATCTTTGTATTTTAACAAAAAAAGAGAACCCTACAACACTGATTTCCGATTCCAGTTCTATTAAAGTATCATATGACAATGTTCTGTCATTTTGTGGAGTAAAAACTTGATTCACCAAGTATGATGTTGTGTCTGGCCTGTTCAAATTTTTAATTAATGACCTGGATGAAAAAATGGGGGTAAGACTTTTTTAGGAAAAAGTGCAACATTCTTGACCTCATCAATACAGAAGACACTGAGGCAGGGATAGGCAATTATGGCAGCTTTATGACCTGTGGACTTCAACTCCCAGAATTCCAGAGCCAGCCATGGTGAGACAGGAATTCTGGGAATTGTAGCCCTCAGGTTGTAAAGTTGTCCACCCCTGCATTAAGGACTAAGGTCCTTCAATTTACCTATTAATCAGGACGTGACAGAAAGCTCAGGTGACAGAAAGCAGCATAATATGCCAGGCATAACATTTTTAGTGTTTCCTTTCAAATTTCCTGAATTTGGTCTCTAAAACCCAATTTATCATTTTGCTTCTCTGATTTATTTCTGAAATTTCACAGCTTCAAGCTATTTGGGAATATGTTATACTTAGTTTATCACAACACGCAGATTTTGCTACTATTCCTTGGTCTGCATTGACAATTTAAAAAAAGAATAAATTATTTTAGATTTTTAAAATGCTTTTACCTATCTTACTTCACATAACAGAAAAGGCACATATGTTAAAATATTCCCACATTATAATTTGCATTATAATGTTCATTAATTATTAAAACAGTGTCCAGAAGCCCCCAGTCTCAAATTATATTTGTTCATTGCTAGGGGAAAAAAATCTAACATCCAAAGCAATTTATCTGAAGATCGGCTGAATAACACCGCCAAAATTGTCAGATAATTTGCCTTAGAAAAATGAATCAATCCCTTGGATCCGAATATAGTGTTTTTTTAAACTGCATCTCGGAATGACGTGGGAGTAAATCTGCGCATTTATGTAGACAACAATTAAATGAAAAACGATGCCAGTAAAACTGCAACGTACGATACCATTAACCTTGGGAAGGGCTTTCTTTCTTCATGGAGGAGCATCGCCCTGGAAGAAGGTAGGCCATTGCTGAATCCAACCTCTGCCCAACCCCGGGTCTTTGTAAGAAGAGACAGCAAGGAAAACGAACTCAAGGTCCCTGCTCGCTTTGCGCCCTGCACGAAACCTGCAAGAGAATCCTTCCAACACAAAAACCCTGGGCATTTTTTCAACCCTAGAGTTTTTCTCTCTTTCTCATGGCTGGTTTCAACCGTCCTGGGGAGATTTCCACATTCTGATGTTTAGCCTTTCCGACAATACTTTTCCCATGTCTCAATTACGTAATATAATCTAGCTTTAAATGGCCAGAAATCTCAGAACGATTGAAATACACTTTCTGTTTCTCTCAGGCCGCAGTCAAATATATGCGTGGAAAACTTTGGTCTGATCGACATTAATTTCTATTCTGAACTCAAGTTCCTCCAGAAAAATGTAGAGAGGCAATTATTACGTAGCATCTACTTACCGGCATTCACTAAAGGATCCCAGCTAATGAATCAGCTCCGCAGCCTGGAAACCTACTTTTAATAACGATGTGGATAAATCCAAGCGGCAGAGGAGCTGATATTAACAATCCCCACCCCTTCTAAAGCCAAATGATTATTCATGAGCATTATTTCAAATTAAGAGTCCCTGCCCAGCAAAGGAAAACAAGAGGCAACATGCGTATACTGTACAGCAAGCGCCTTTGCTCTGGGAATACTGCCCTGCTGAGGATGTGTTCAAACTGCATGCCTTAAAAATGGCAATCACCACCGTTTTGTTTGTTATTTTTATTTATTAATTTATTAAATTTTTATGCCGCCCATCTCCCCTACAAGGAGACTTTTTTCTAATTTAACAAGTATAAAATAATATATATATTTATTCCCTCATCTTATATTGCTCTATTAATCCATTATTGCCCCCTTCTAACTGAGGGGTTCCCAGTTTTTCTCAATCTTGACAAGTTAAAGATCAGTGGACTTCAACTCCCACAATTCCCCAGCCAACATGACATTGGCAAGGAGTGGATTCACTAATTAAGTCACCACTTCTAATTCTCATTCTGTGGCACATCCCTGTAAGCCATATATATGGTGAAATAGGTATTTCAAATGGAGAACAACAGTATTTACATAACTTCCATGGGACCAACTGGAGAATTCTGGGAGTTGAAGTCCATGCATCTTAAGGTTGCCAAGTTTGAAAAACACTACTTTGGAATGTTCTCAAGAACCAATGCCAATTAATTTATATTTCCTGGACCCTTTTCTGAAAACAAAAATATTTGCTGTATAGGATCTGTTCCTGCCCACAATGTCCCCAGGCAGCTAGTAAAATCATAATACAAACTCTTCCTTTTATGCTTGCATTACAATAGAACAGCACAAATTTTGTCACTCTCTTTCCCGCCCCGTGGAGGCCTACGGTATAACTCCAGTGAACTGATATTTTCCTCTATTCTCCAGTCTTTCTCAGAGATAATGGAGAGATATTTGCCACTAGAAATAGGCAGAGGTCTGGATTCAAAGAACACAATATGGTTTCAAGAATTTATTGGACCAGGGATGTCTGCAGAAAAGGGACAAATATTTAAAAAGCAAAGATGAAGACTGGGATTGGATGATCAAGGTCCTACCCTTTTCTACTGCTTTGTAATAGCAAGGGACAGAGCTATTGGGAGCTTCTTACAAGAGCAGCTGCTTTCTTTCCTGGCTTTGGATAATTGCTCTCTATCCACTTGTTGGTAGTTTGTCTAAAATCTATATACTGTTGATGAATGTCACTGAGTCTTTGGGGCATACTTCTTTCCACATTTAAACTGTTCTAATATATTCCATGTCAGTTATTACTACCTTAATATCCACATTATAAAAGTTTAATAATTTAATTAAAAGTAAGCTTTATTAAAATGTATCTATACGATACCAAACACATACCATCAAACAACAGTGATTGTTTGGTTTTTATGTTAAGGCAATCCACCTCTAATGGTCTGTAAACTAAAATTTGTTTAAGATGGTGTGAACCCATTTGTGGTTTATTAATAAACCATGCTTAAACGGTGGCCTAGCACAATGTGGCTATCTACTAAGGAAGGAAATCTGAAAGTGCTGATTGATTGACTTGTCTTATTATCTAAAATATTTCTAACATGATAAAAGCAAAACCTAAGAATGAAAACAAGGGAATTAAACAACAAAAAATAGCAACAACATTAAAACACAGAACATATACTAATAGTTGGAAGTGGCCTTGGATGCCTTCTAGTCCAACCCCCTGCTCAAGCAGGAGACCCTATATCAGCGGTTCTCAACCTGTGGATCGCGACCCCTTTGGGGGTCGAACGACCCTTTCACAGGGGTCGCCTAAGACCATCGGAAAACACATATTTTCGATGGTCTTAGGAACCCAGACACTGCTCCGCATCCGTCTCCGCATGACCTCCTCCGCCATTTGCAGAGAGAGAGAGGCACTTTCACTTCCCTTCTCTCTCTCTCTCTCTCAGGAGGACTTACCTCTTGCAGGGCTCCTGATTGGCCCTGCACCTGGGTGCCCCACCCTCTGGGAGAAGCGCGGCCAGGGCCTCATGGCCTTGGAGCCTCCCGGGGAAGCCCCGGGATCCCTGCTGGGAGCGGCCCGCTGGAGGCTCCGCTGAGCGGCCAGCCCTCCCGCAAGCTGCAGCCCAAGGGAGACCAGCCCCTGCGATCCCCAGCCAGCCTGACCATTGGCCCTGCTGGCCAGGAAGGTGCGCTGGAGTCCAGGCTGCCAGGAAGAAGGAGGTGCAGCAATGGTAGGAGAGGAGAGCCTCCTCCTGGGGCCCGGTGCTAGCGGCAGCTTCCTTGCCCTCCTCTTCCTCCTCCCCTTCTTCCTCCTGCTGCCCCCCCCAGGCAGCTCGGGCGGGCACCGGGACAAGAGGGGTGCCTGGGGGGAGCAGCCAGGCTGGCGGAGGGGCTGGCAGGGGCCGTACGGCACCCGCCCCCACCGTGGCTCCATCGATGGGCAGAGGGCGAGGCCGGGCAGCGTGGAGTCCCGGCTGGGATGGCTGCTTCCTCGCCCTCCTCCTCTCCTTCTTCCTCCTGTTGCCCCCCAGGTGGCTCAGGCGGGCACTGTCCCCATTGTGGCTCCATCGATGGGTGGAGGGTGAGGCAGCTGTGCCGCCACCACCACCAGAGCCTCTGCCTCCCATCCTGCTCCCCCTCCCTGCCCGTTTGGCTGAGGACACAGTGGAGGCCGAACCAGGGGCGGCGGGAACCCCCGACAATGCTGCCATGAGAGAGAGGAAAGAGAGAGAGAAAGAGAGAGGAAAGAGAGAGAAAGAGGGAGGAAACAGAGAAAGAGAGAGAGAGAGGAAAGAGAAAGAGAAAGAGGAAAGAGAGAGAAAGAGAGAAAGAGGGGGAAAGGAAAGAGAAAAAGAGAGGAAAGAGGGAAAGAGAAAAGGGAGAGAGAGAAGAGAGAGAGGAAAGAAAGAAAGAGAGAAGAGAGAGAAGAGAGAGAGGGGAAAGAAAGAAAGAGAAGAGAGAGAGGAAAGAGAAAGAGAGAAAGAGAGAGGAAAAAGAGGAAAGAGAAAGAGAGAGGAAAGAGAGAGCAGGAAAAGAGAGAGGAAAGAGAAAGAGGAAAGAGAGAGAAGAGAGAGGAAAGAGAAAGAGAAAGAGAGGAAAGAGAGAAAGAGAGAGAGAAAGAGAGAAAGAGGGAGAGGAATGGTGCTTCTCCAACCAGGCTGGGCAGAGCGGCCTTCCTACCCCGCCCCCCCCCCGGCCAGCTGGATGGAGGGTTGGTGGTCAGCACAACATGAGTAACTGTATTAAAGTGTCGCGGCATTAGGAAGGTTGAGAACCACTGTCCTATATCATTTCAGGCAAATGGCTGACCAGTTTCTTTTTGAAAGCCTCCTTTGATGGAGCACCCACAACTTCTGAAGGCAAGCTATTCCATTTCTGTAACAGTTCTTCCTATGTTTTAGGCTCCAGCCCCCTCATCATTCTTGTTGCTCTTCTCTGCACTCTTTCCAGAGTCTCAACATCTTTTTTATATTGTGGTGACTAGAACTGGATGCAGTATTCCAAGTGTGGTCTTACTAAGGCTTTGTAAAGTGGTACTAGAACTTCACATGATCTTGATTCTATCCCTCTATTAATGCAGCCTAGCTATTACCATGAACACATTAAAAAGTTTGAGAGAAGACTGTGTAATGTTTTCAGTTCCCAGTTTCATCCCAGTTTGTAAGTTGAGGACTGCATGTATTGAGGACTCATCAGACCCTACTAGGGTTTGAGCCCCATAGAATAACCTCACTAACTACCGTATATCTAATGTCTCCTCAGTAGGAGAAAACCAATCACATAGTGCCTGCCTCCTGGTGGTTCATAAATCTGAAAACTCTTCATGGAATATGCACTGTGTACAAAAGCGACACACCCCCTCCTCCTTGGTGGTAAGATCTAAGAGCTTGAAGGATATAGGGTATATTTAGGAAGCAAAAGGTATTTAATATAGAGATCTGAAGCTGTAAAGGTGAATAGCATGTGAAAGAAAATAAGAAAGAGATCACAAAGTCTTTGAAATGCAAAAAACCTATACTGGTCATCTCTTGTCTACCATCTTATAAATGTTGGCATACTGTATCCCTGTGAACATTATTCCCCACCCCTTGACATTTTTGGGATTGGTGGGTACATTTGAAATTTATTTTAGTTTTTATTTTATTTATTAAATTATATGTTGCCTATCTCACTATCAAGGAACCCTTGTTGAGAAAATGTCGTAAAACACATCGTCTTGGACACATCAACCCCACTCATTAGATTGTTTCTTTCATGGCTCAGAATAGAAGTGGTCTGGTTTCCTATTTTCCATCTTTATTCTGCTACTGTTATGTACATAAAAAGATTAAAGCTGCAATAAGTAAAGGCTGTTCCCTTTGAGATTTCTCCTGCTAACATGCACAGCATTATTTTCAGTGGTGCTGGAAAATTCTGTGCTTTTTGATAGATATAGATACTGTACATAGATACCGTAATGTAAATTATTGCCTGTGGTTTGTTGTTCTTGTTGTCTATTTTTCTTGCTTTTTATCCTGGATTTGCCAGTTAACTCTGTTTGACAGAGTGTTTGCTGGTGTTTAATAAATAAAGATCAAGCTAGATGCTTTGCTATCCAAACTGAGTGGCTTCTGTGCTTGCTCTGATCTGGATAGAGAGAATGACTGAGAATGTGCTGGATATCTGGAAATTCCCCTCAGTAATTTCCAGCAATAAGCATGAACACCAGTGGTTGGTCACAAGCTGGTGAAATTACTTCCTGCTACCCATTCTTCCTCCCAAGATTAGCTCAATTAATTTTTATTTTCCAAAGAAAACCTGAACTTTAGTCACCTGCAATATTTATCTTCTGTTTCTGAGAACTGGGCTGCATGTAGAATCTACTGGCCTTTGTGGAAATCAAGATGGTGGTTGAGGCTAATGCTCTGCTTTCCTATGAGCCGGCTTCCCATTTGTTTGTTTGTTTGTTTAAAATGATCAAACATGAAATGCGAATTGCTGCTTTGAGCTTGGAAAAAACAATTTCACCCAAAATATCTCATCAAAAAGTCTGAAGTATATATTAACAGAACTTAAAGCAATTCTATAAATCCAAAACATTTCAACCATAGAAAACAATGGAAACACACAGTTTTATGTTCCCCAAAACCGTGGCATGCTAATTACTGCCTATGCTGCCACATTCTAGTTCAAAATTGTTTTCAAAGGCAAACCCTTACAGAACCCAACACGATAGTTCATTCATGAAGTGGTTAGGGTATGAATGACCATCTGGAGGGCCTCCGAAACCAGGAACAGGTACAATAAGCATATTAGATGGGTCTATGTCAGATATGTCAAACTCGCGACATCATGTGACGTTGCGCGACGTATCGGAGCTTTTTCCCCATTGCCGGCAATGGGGTGGGCGTGGTTTTGTCGTGACGCAGCCAGCCTGTGGGCTGGCAGTTTGACACCCCTGGTCTATGTGAAGTCTCTCTTGGCAATAGCTGCTATATCCTCCTCAAGCAGGAGTTTGAATCCAGAGCAACCCCCAGATTGCCCATTCATCTCAAAGAATAATGCTGTCTTATCAAAGACTAGAAATGGAAGCTTCCCAGGATCAAATCTTCACAGCCTCTAGACACTGGGACAGAACATTGACAGCAAATCAAGGATGGTCCGAGGTCAAGATGCACAATAGAATAGTATACTGATGATAGCAAACCCCAAATCAATGCATGAACTCAAGCATTGGTTTCATGTAGATGTTGAAGAGGAGAGAGAAAGAATCAAGCCCCTACATCAGTGGTGGCGAACCTATGGCACGCATGCCAGAGGTGGCACTCGGAGCCCTCTCTCTGGGCACAAGCACCATCACCCCAGCCCCACCTCCTCCCATGGCTCCCTCCTCAACAGCAGCCCTCCGGAGGAGAGTCTCCCCCCTGGGCATGGCCCACGCAATGCTGCGCAGCCAAGGACATGGTAGCCGGGCAGTGGGGACAAGACTCCGCCCTTGCACCCCATCATGATGATGCTGCAGGGCGCAGGCGGAGGGCATGGCCACCATGGAGCTGCTGGGCTGCCTGAGTGATCTGTGGTGGGCTGTGGAGGTGGTGGGTGGTCCAGTGGGCACAGCGGAGCAGTGACAGGGCTGGGGGGGTGGTTTTTGGGCATTCGGTCTGTAAAAGGTTCACCATCACTGCCCTACATCATGCCACAAAGATTGCATGTGGATTTGACCATTCTCCTAACATTGGCAGCAATTGAAACGGACCATAAAAGGAGGAGAACCATTAATATGGCATCCTCCATTCTTAGTCCCTACAGCTGGTTCAGAAGGATACTGAGATTGATGACATCAAAAGTCACTAAGAAATGGAGCATAAGGATAGATGCACCTATCAGTACAATTAACTTTTATGAAGGTCACCAGACCTGGGCTACAAAAATCTGGACACTCACTAGAAGGCAGAAAAGATATTAAAGATATTCAGACAATGTTAACCCTTTGCTGCATCTAGAGATCATCCAGATTTTAGCCTTCTAGATCTGGTAATTTTACAATTCAATAATGGTGTGTTCTCAATGTATTGTAAACTGGTGGTAGTAGGCAGTCACTTGATTTCCTACATTCGCTGATGCCCAGAAAACTAATCAGTATTGACTGATCTAGGCTGAGATTAATAATGAGATTTGGGCAGCAAAGTTCCTGGAACCTTACCCTTTCATTCAAGTAGTTTGTGGGTTGGTTATTTATTTATTACATGAATCTGTATATCACCCAAGGCTGCCAGACAGTTTACAGCAAGAAAAAGCAAATTAGTAGTTCAAAACTTATCACATTTAACTATCAGGATAATCTCTACTAGTAGCACAGATAAGAAGTAACTCAAGGATTCTATCCTTGTGTATGAGCATGATTGCCTTAATGTATCAGAAGAATTGCCCTCTAACAAGTATCACTTGAAGTAACAGTTGATCCCCAAAAGTTGCCAGCCATTTCACATTTTAAAATGGGTCAGAAAACCACTTTGGAAACTTAAATATTAATTATAGTGAGTTTAACTAGGTTTAGTTTTGTCCTGGCTTCATCCTCTTTTGTCCTAGCTTCATTACTTTTTGACAGGTGAAAAAGATTTGACACACCCTCAGCCAGAAAAAGTTGTGCAGGCCTTATTTTGTTTACATAGTTTCCAGGAGAAAGTAAAACACCACTTTCCCTTCTATTTAGAATACATTTCGGTATTATACTGAACTGTGATGCATGATTTGTGTACAAGCTATTTAAATTAAATTAACCATTTTGCATGTATGACTCTGAACCTAAAGTGCACCTGCAGCCACGCTTCGTCGAGAGGCACCAGTTGACATCGGCATTAAACGTAACAAATATAAGCACGCTGGCCTGGTTTGACTCCGCACCACAAGCCAACATTGGTGGGAGGTGAGCTCAGCTGCGGAGATCAGCTTTCCCTCAGAAAGCGCCCTTTCCTCCCTCAAGGTTTCGCTTCGGCTTTCCTGCCTCGGGGCAAATGGCCCTAGTTTTCGGGTGCGGAATTCCAATCTGGGTCTATCTAGCCGGCACAACGGATCCACCCAGCCCGTCTGGGCGTCGGGCGAGGGGCAAAGGCATCGTGAGAGCGCAGCGCGGGTCTTTGGGAACGCCACCAGTCCCGCGGGCGGTTTGCCAAGGGGCGGAATAAGGCAGCTACAGGGGAGAGAAAGACTCAGGGCCAAACTCCAGTAGCTTTCGGAGCGGTGCCTTTCGTTTTCGTTTTCCGGAAGGACAACTAGCACCGCCTGGGCTGAAGGGAGGCTGGTGGGGAATTGGCTAGGATTCTGCGCGCACCCGGACGATCCCGGCTCTGCCGTCCCCCCTCTCGCCTCCCTTTGTAATGCAGGTAAGAACTTGGGGAGAGCAGCAGGCGCTCCGACTCCTCGATCTTCCCGGACTTTCCCTGCCTTGGCCCAGCGCCCTAGATTTCCCCCATGTGTCCTCGCCTAATGCTCAGTCATCCCAAAGTCCGACCAGGACAGTTGCTGCGGCGTTTTCGCCAGGCGGCTTCCCCGATTCTTTATATTGCTCTCCTTCCTACGGGCTGGAAACACGGGATGGTAAACTGAGGCGTCTCGGCTAGGGTGCTTCCCCCGCTGCTTCAGAAAGCATTGGGGTTCTCTTGACTAGGTTGAATCCCCCACTGAAATCATTTCTCTGGTGGTTCAAAATAAAAGCGTTTTTCAACATGGACAAAGTCTGGAATTCCCCAGACTTTTCACAAGAAAAAGGAGACATTAAGCAGCTGTTTTCTGTGAGAAACAGTGTTTTGTTGGGCAAAAATAATGTGATGTGAGTTCGTGAAGCTGTTTCAAACAGGAAAATAGCGGATCCCTTGTTCTAAGGCAGTGTTTCTCAACCTTGACAATTTTAAGGCATGTGGACTTCAAGTCCACATGCCTTAAAATTGTCAAGGTTGAGAAACACTGTTCTAAGGCTTGATTCATGCAAGCAAAGCTTAAACGCTTTTTTAAAATCTGGGTTGTATCCTTCCCTCTATTTTAAACTTTGGGATAGAAAATTTTAAGGCATGTGGACTTCAAGTCCACATGCCTTAAAATTGTCAAGGTTGAGAAACACTGTTCTAAGGCTTGATTCATGCAAGCAAAGCTTAAAGGCTTTTTAAAAATCTGGGTTGTATCCTTCCCTCTATTTTAAACTTTGGGATAGAAAATGGAAGGGAACTATTTTAAATGTACATTTTCAAACTATTTTAAATGTACATTTTCAACCAGCTTTCCTCAACCTGCAGTGATTCCCAATCAACATTGCTTTAGGGCATGTTTATTTATTCATTTAGTCCAGGGGTAGGCAACCTTGGCTCTTTTCTGACTCGTGGACTTCATCTCCCAGAATTCCAGAGCCAGCCATCTGAGGGGAAAAGGAGAAGTTTCCAAGTTGAGCCATGTTGGCTAAGGAATTCTGGGAGTTGAAGTCCACGAATCATAAAAGAGCCAAGGTTGCCTACCTCTGATTTAGTCAATCAATCAATTTCCATAGCTGCCCATCTCAAATAAGTCTTCCAAATCTTTTCTAAAGGCCAACAGAGTCTGGATCATCCTCAGCTCTGAAAGAAGAATGATCCAGAGGGCAGGAACTATGGCAGAAAGCATGCATCTTAGTCCCTGCAAGCCAGCATTCCTTAACTGATGGGACTCATAGCATACCATTGTTGGGAATTATGCGTAATGCACTTTAACACAAATGATAGTGCCTGATTGGGAAAATTTACTTCAGATCAGGGGTGGAGGGGAACCTTGTACCCTCCCTTTCTTTTCCAATTAGCCCTCTGCTTTAAACCAGGTTTTTTTTTCCACACTTGGCAACTTTAAGATGTGTAGAGGTCAACTCCTACAATTCCCCAGTCAGCAAGTTGAGTTGAACTCCACACATCTTAAAGTTGCCATGTCTGAAAAATGCTGGTGTAGACCATGTGGGTTATGCATTCCTGTATGAGAAGCTGTACAAGCCTTATCAAAGTATATTTCTCTACAGAGAAGGAGAATAACACCATCTATGGGAACATTTATTTAAACCAGGCATTATTGTTGTGTACATTGAGATGATATGCTACCATGGTATTCTTTTAAAACAAAGATCTTTGGAAATCATTTACTTATTTTAAAACAAAGATCTTTGGAAATCATTTACTTATTTATATGCATGAATTAATATACTGCTTGGCAGGACAGAGCAATTTACAGTCAAATTATAAGTATGAACACGTATAAATACAGATATATAAAATATCAGATGAGTAAAAATGACACCCCTATACTCTATAGCATTATAATTATTTTTTTTAAACAAGCTACCAGAACAAAACTGAAATGAAAACATGTAGGCATCTTTCACTTTCATTTTCTTTATTGCCTGGTGTTTAAGAATGAATCTGAAACTTTTTAAAAGTAAATCTGCATAAGACATTTATGCAATGGTAAAGCAATTGCAGCTGCAAAATCAACAATGGTTCTTGTGAAGAGTAATTTGTTTATTATGGCATCTACATTCATGAATTAGAGTTTACTTCATCAAATATTTGGTGAACTCTACTCTTAGGTAGAGTATCTAAACTTACGTAGGTATTTCTTGATTTGTGAGTTTTAATAATCTGCAGCTGCTTTCTTTCCAGATTTCAGGAGTGTCTGCAGAGTGAGGCCAAAGAAATTAATATTCATAATTAATATAGATTAGATGATTTCAAACAAAGCTTTTTATAGTGTCTTATCTGTGTCTCAGTCTTCTGCTGCTCCTTTCTGTACTTTCCCTTTTAGACTTCCTTCTATCTGACAGAAGATAAACTCTTTTTTGGACTTCTTGGATTCAAAACACATTTACCAATCTGCTCTGTTTTCCAAAAGTCTTTTCCACCAGCCAGTTTGTTCAGCAAATCTCTCTTTGATAAACAAATGTATCTTTCCCTTGTCTTGCTTGCCATTGTTGTCACCCCAATTGCATATCTCTCTTTGATAAACAGAGTTTCACCGGTCCACAGTCTTCAAAAATGGTTCTAGGACTGTCCAGCAACTTTTGCTTGATTACTTAATGCTTCTACCCTTTTATATGTCTACAACTTTTATCCCATCCTTTCTCTGTGTAATTAATCCATTTTATCTGCCTAGCAATTCTGGGGTATAGTTTAGCTTTGAAAGCAATTGTCATCCCACAAAGATTTTTGACCTGGATCTCTCTCCTGCCTATACAGCAGAATTTCTGCTGAAACGGTTTTCCTTCATAGATTCTCATTTATCCAACTTCTAGGCAGTGCAAAGTACCAGAAGAGGCACTGCGGAAATACAGCTGATTTCTTGTAGGGAATCTATACAGCTTCAATATCTTTCTCCTCCCTTAAGGTTGAAGTGGCAGCTGGCTCTTTGACCCCTGTGGCCACATCAGCTTTGCCCTTACCATTGCACCCCACTTCGAAGACATCAGTAAAGTCGCTCTATGATGGACAAATCTGCACATTGCCAGGCCGACTCAGTGAGTACAAGAGGTATTATTTAAGGCAGCTTTTCAAAGGTGGGTCCTTAAAGCCTTGGATATGTGCTCTACAGGCTTCTCCAAGCAGGGCTACCAAACAGAAGGATTACATATATTTTTTTCTTATTATCTGTATTAAATAAGTTTATTTATTTTGATTTTGATTACATTTAAATTAAATCTAATTTAAATTTTGGCGCGGTTCTCCTACTTTTTGGAGTGCGGTTCCACTACCATTTGTAGTTAAGCAGCCTTGGCTTAGAAAGTGTTATCTGTCCCTAATGTAAAGACAACACTATACAAATTAGTTGTGTTTCGACTACAATTCCAGTTTCCCCAGCTATAGTTATAGTCCAGCATATCATAAATTGGAGTCTACCAGATCAGATAAATGATTGCCTGCAGTTGGTGGGATTCTAGGCTGATACATCTTGAAGACATCTGGTTGAGGAAATAAGGAGTAGATGATCAGTTAGTCGGACTCGGTATAAAGTTGCTTCCTATCACAGAGATTTTTTTTAAAAAAAATCTTTTGAAAATGTATTGATCTATCTTTACAACTTATGGGGCGTGATATTAGTGGGAGGGAATGAGTTCTAATAATAATTGCTGAGATGTCCTTTACTTACTTTTTGAGACATTTTATGCTCTTTCCAAAAGAAGGGCAAAAAACTGACTGGGCAAGTATGTTAATTTATCTGCAACCTGATTTGATTTCAGGAATCCAACCCTTTCTATGGAGCAAAGATGATGTGATTCACTGGCTAAGATGGGCTGAAAAAGAATATTCACTCAGGAAATCCGTCGATAGTAACTTTGAAATGAATGGAAAAGCCCTTTGTATTCTAACCAAGGAAGATTTCAAATTTCGGGCTCCTAATTCAGGTTAGAGGTGTTGCCCTCCTTGGTCAAGGCTTTGTGTGTTTGCATTCTTATCTTAAAATTATCCCATATAGCAAGTATAAATGAGGAATAACTCAAAGACTATGAGATGAATGAAGTCTCTAATGTCCTTTGAAATAGATTTGCCTTCCAAATTGTCTTTTCTTGACAAGGACTTATTGGTTGAACCAAAGCCCTATGGATCGAGCAGCTTTACAATGTGATAGATGTCTAATGGAAAGAACCAGGCTACTCTAGTGGCTGTTTGATCATCTTTATATTAATACATTTTTCAAAAATGTGCTTCCTTGGGGCAGGAGGTAACAAATTAATTCAAACTGAATGCATTGAATGCATTGCGAGTTTTAACAGAAAATTTCAGATCCCCACAAATGTGTGCATTGAAACTATATTTCTGGTTTGCAAAAGTTCCCCAAGTTGAAATAGTCCTTTTGAAATAAACAGCAAATGGAGGGGTGGAGGTGCTCCAAAATTGCTTTGTTTTTGTCACCAGTTGGTATTGATACAAATGAAGTAGGATAGGTATTTATGGGTTTTTTCCTCTCTCACAGGAGATGTATTATATGAATTACTCCAATACATAAAGACCCAGAGAAGAGCCCTTGTGTGTAGTCCTCTCTTTAACACTCCCTTTTGGGATACAGACCATAACCTGACCCAGAGCATGGCAGAGGGTGAGTGTTATGGAACAGTGGTTATATGCATCATGCTAGATAATCTTTGGCTCACATTTTGAGCCATGTTGTATAGGAAGATACATAGGCAAAATCCATACTGATCTCTCCAGATGGTTCCATATACAATCTTGAGCACCTCATTTCCTAAATTAGGAATTACCTCTTCCTGAGATCTTGCATTGTTAATGCTCATCAGCTTATTGGTTACCATGCTGACAACAGGTTCAATCGATTAGGTGCCATCAAGTTTGTGTTGACCCTTAGTGACCATATACATTGTCCCCAAACTGGCCCTTAGTGTACCCATTGCTACTGAAATTGAGTCTGTCCAATTTACTTCTGGTCATCTCTTCATTTATTTTCTTCTACCCTTTCCAACATTAGAAATTTCATAAGGGAAATGATACTTTGCATAATGTATTCAAAATATGATTATCTAAGCCTGGTTGTGCCTCAGTTGGGAACTCTGGATTGATTGATTTATTGAGCCATTTGTTTGTATTCTTTATCTGTGGTATTCTCAGGAGTTTTCTCCAACACCACTACAGCTGAAACTATAGTTCTGTAGGCAAAACATTCCTTCACACAACTTTCTAAATTAAAGATATGACTCAAAAGGAAAAAAAAAACAGGTGGAGAGTTGAGATGAAAATAAACTAAGTGGTCTTTATAGCAGAGCCACAGTCTTTTCTACTGATACATCAGTTCAGATGGCATTGGCTTAAGCAAACCAGTATTCTGAGCAGTCAGTTGAATCTGTCCATCTCTGCTGCCTGTCAGCCTACCTACTCATTTAGGTAAATGAATAATGAATTTGTATGGATCTTTATCATAAACATTTGTAAAATGTCCAAGAATTGGTCTAGGCTTGGATAGCCTGAGACAAATCTGGTAAGAGTTTTCTTTATGTAAAAAGAAATATACATATAACCAAACAGACTTCAGAGATGAGTATGTTCATAGCAAAACAACCACAGCTAACTGCAGTACCTTCTGTTACATCAATTTCCAGTTGATTAGAGGTAGATCTGCCTTTCCCAACCTGATATTTTTCAGATCGCTATAATATACTTAGTGAGTTCCAGAGTGAAGAGGGCTGGCTTAGAAAATGTCAAAAGCTCTGTTTTGAATCTGGTCTCTTCTCATAGGTACCAAGTGCAACTTAGACGATTTCCCAGCTAAGATCCCTGCATTGCCTTCAGAATATCCAACGATCTTCACTAGTCATACAGGCTATTTGGACTCATCTCAGTTTGCCACCAAGACAATCTGTACTCCTGGGGTGACACCTCTAGCTTATAGCAACCCAGAGATCAACCATGGTGGAAACATTTGCTCTTTCCCTGTAAAATCTGCTGCTTCAGTCAGTGGTAAAATAGCAGGTAAGGGCAAGGCTATCAAGATCTGTTACTCTTTTGCTATGTGGTTGTCAGGAATGCTTACCTGTTTTTGCACATCAAGAGCATTTGCTCCACTCCCCCCCCCACTGGTTAACAGCAGAGAATTGGAAACATGTGACTCCAATTTTTCATTGCTCAGCTATGGTCACTTGCAAATTTATTTATTAATTTAATTTATTTATTAATTTAATTTCTATGCCGCCCTATTCCGGAGAACTCAGGGCGGCTCACAACATGATAGAAATTACATTATATACATAAATATAAAAACCCTTAATTAAAAAAATAAACCAATCATTTCACAAACATACACTGGCTAGGGGCAAGGTGTTAGCTGCCCCAGGCCTGCCGGCAAAAGTGTGTTTTAAGCAATTTACGAAAGGCGGAGAGGGTGGGGGCGACACGGATCTCCGGGGGAAGTTGGTTCCAGAGGGCCGGGGCCGCAACAGAGAAGGCTCTTCCCCTAGGCCCCGCCAGGCGACACTGTCTGGCTGACGGGACCTGGAGAAGGCCCACTCTGTGGGCCCTAACCGGCTGCTGGGATTCATGGGGCAGCAGACGGTCCCGTAAATAACCTGGTCCGATGCCATGTAGGGCTTTATAGGTCATAACCAACACTTTGAATTGGGTTCGGAGACCAATTGGCAGCCAATGCAGCTCGCGGAGTGATGCCGAAATGTGGGCATTTCTAGGCAAGCCCAACACTATACATCCTATAGCTATACATCCTATAGCTGTCTTTAATAGTAATGCAGTGGTGTAGGAGTTAATCTGTTACTCTGTTATTCTTACTTGAACAACATCTCTCTCAATGTAACTAATTCTTAGACTGTAGGTTACTTTTGGATTACATCTACCAGCTCCTCTCTGACAGCCAGTATGAATCATTTATCAAGTGGGAAGACAAAGAAACGAAGATCTTTCGGGTTGTAGATCCCAATGGCCTTGCTGGACTCTGGGGTAATCAAAAGGTACTAAATAAGGCAATCCTTCTAAATTCCATAAGTAGAGATACATTTCTGTTCAGATGTGCTTATTAGGAGTAGCACTCTCAGCCTGCCTGGAGGGCACCAATTTGTACATCCCCTATAATCCCCCAATGTTCTTTTGAGATAATTTAACAAAGTTATATTCTCAAAGGGTGGGTAAATGCGCCTGCTCATTTGCCATAACCTTGGTCAGTCTTGCTAAAAGTAGAGCTGGGAATATTCTGAACCTGACTTCATAATGAACTATGGTCAGTTGAAATACTCCAACAGCAGTCGGTCCAGCCTTTCCCAGCCTGGCTCTGTAACATTAAAGTATAATCTCCATCCTGAGATGTTCAGCTTCTAAGACATTTAGAAGGACAGATTAAAGGAGAGCACACAAGATGATTTGATACAGTCTGGGACAAAGGGAGTATTTGCATGTATTTATTATATGTCTGCCTTGACTTTCCTGTAAAAATTCAAGGTAGCATGCACTGGCATTCGTGTAATCAGAACAATTTGGCATGATACCTTGGGCTGAAATATTACAACTGAATCAGCTAGAGAGTGAATGGGGACTTAAATCTGGGTTTCCTAGGTCTTAGTTTGCTATCTTATAATTGTACCAGAGTGGTTCCCTTTTAATTCTTTTAATTCCAAATAAATTTATAAAGCCAGTATGTAAAACAAGATATTTATGTTTGGTTATGTAATTCGCATCCTACCTCCACTGAAAGAGGCTATGCATGCATGCAGTTTCTTACAACTCTTTTCTATTTCAAATTAGTAATTAGGCAAGATAAACACAATTTTTAAACCATTTTCAGAACCGAAGGAATATGACATATGAGAAGATGTCAAGAGCTTTGAGGCATTATTATAAACTCAACATCATCAAAAAGGAAACTGGACAGAAATTGTTATTCAGGTGAGGTCAAGATGCATCCCTGAGCCTTCTCCGCACATTTCCCCTCTCACCATCCTTGTTTAGGAGATGCTCTCTGCAACTTTATTTAGGAGGAACAGAGTAAAAATTCTTCTCTCAAATTGTTTGTTCTATCAAATGGCTGAGATGTGTGAAAGGCTAAGTTTCCTGTTTGAATGACCCTACTGATAACCAGAAACAAGAAGATGATACAAATCTTTTATTATATATATTAAGCTTATGAAACTTATTCAGAATTAAAAACAGTGGAAAAAGGGTAAAAAAAAAGGGGGGGGGAGGTAATTCCTGGATGCTTTAACTCAAGAGGAATCTTTCAGGAACAGCCACACATCCAAAACAGAGCACAACAAAAAGCACAGCACAAATCAGCCCATAAAATAAATGTTAGAAAGGATTCTAAACTGTATCTAGTTCCACATTTCAAAAGATGGCTATTTTCTTTTGATTCTCCAACCCTTCTCTGCGTTGAGGTGCTTTTCCTTTCTTGATAAGAAGCCAGTCTGAAGAGATGCCTCTTCTTTGTAAAGCAAAAGAACAAAGAAAATGGAATTCTCCCATCGTATTTCTAAAACTGTTCTGGTGGAGAGAACATTCCTGCCCCTGCTTGGTTGCTGAGAGTTCATGTTTTCCAGACCTTGCTGATTTTTGCCCATGTGGTTGAGTCAGAGGATTAACAATATCTGTTATCTTGATAGGAAAGGTGTGATATGTTTTTATGTTGATATTTTTCCTGGTTGCCATGAGCCACCTAGGATCACCAGGAGAGATGGGTGGCTATATAAATTTCATAATTAAATCTTGATTGGTTTAAGTGCAATGACTTTTATGTACTTCTTGGGATGCTTTTTTCCTAAAAATTACAACTTTTATTCTTTGAATCTTGGAAATTCTGGAGCATAATCCCTTGTCAACAAAATGAATTACAATTGTATTTTAATGCTTGACTAATGTGTTTTGAAGTTCTATATGAATAAGATTAGAAGCACATTTTTCATTTTAAAGCATCTTTTCATATAACAAAGCAGGGATATTATCATATCCAGTGCAACACTGTTTGACTTGAGGAATTAACTATTTTAAAAGATACAGATCGATTCCTTTTTATCCCTGGATCATTTGCTTTTGTGTGTATCTCTGTGTATTGCTGAAAGGAGTGGGGAGAGATAGAATGGGTATTGGATCATCAGGGGAAAAAAAGTTGATTTTTTTTTATGCTTAATTCCAGATTCCTAAAAGTTCCTGGAGAAATAAAACAGTACACAGCCAGCAAATTGGAGTAGCTGAACAATGAAGAGCAGAAAGAAGAGGACTCAAATTTTTTACCAGAAATCTCACTGTAGACATTTGCCATGTCATAGTGGCATCAAGAGCTTATATTAATCAGTACAAAAATATTTGCCGTCTCTATGAAGACAGAAAACAAAAAGGGCCTTGGGGAATTGTGCATCCTGTAAATGAAATTGCAAAGAAGTAATCCATTGGACTTCTGCTATCAAACATAATAGAAGCACTTGTACAAAACAAAAAGTTTAAAAACAATCTGCAAATCAGTTCTAGTTCCTCTGTCAGTCATGTTACTGTAGAATTTCTTAGCTATTCTCAAAGATACCCTCCCACCTCTATAAAAATATTTCATGGGAAATTAAGCAGTTTATTTAAGTCCTCCTCATTTGGTGGTGGTGTACTTTTAATCTATTGCTGAATTAGTGGTGAACTATTTGTATTGTGAATGAAGTCACTGTGTGTGCTTCAACAATTAGACTGGCTGTAATCTCTCAGATGTAGGGCATGACATGGGTATATAAGAGTCTACTATGAGTGAAAATGAAGGCATTCTGATTATGCACCAAAAGCATGAGTGAATGAAGCCACTGTGTGCTTCAACAATTACCGGTATATTAAAATAAATCATGGCTTATGTAAATCCAGACAAAGACTTGCTTGGCAATATTTAATCGCTATCCAAGTCAGCAATGGGATTAATTTGACTCTGCTTACTTTTAAAAATAGAAATAATTTTCTCCTTAGAATTAAAATGACCTGAAGCTTACAAACCTAAGTGTTAATTGTGTCCAGTAAGTTTTACTTGATTCTTCCAGCAACCATTTCCTGATTGCTGGCTTTTCATTTCTGTTTGTACCCTTGCTAGTAAAGGGAAGGAAAACCTGCAGCAAAAAACTTGATTTGTAAAGGAGTAAACTTGATTTGGAAAGTGTTAACATCTCATTTCTCAGGCAGTCCTCTCAAGGTCACTGAAACAAGGTAAATGAATTCATCGCTTATAACAAGTTATCATTTGGTACTGCTTTCCACAGGTAAAAGTTTGCCCAGTTTTCTTACAGATAATGTAGGCTGTTTTATAATCTCACTGAATTGCTAAGTGCTTTTATAGATAAAAATCAAAGTAATTAATTATATTTAATAGTTTTTATCTTGTACTATGTAGTTTCTATTTTGTTTTATGTTTTATTAGAGATAAATGGAATCTGCAGTAAAATATTTTTATTTATATGCTATGCTGCTGGGTTGTTGCCGCAGTCATAATTCCTTGACAATTTCCCAGCCAGTCTTGCAATCCCTCACTCCCTTCCCCACCAGCAGCCACTTACCTGCCTCTGGGAAGTGAAGGGGGAAGAAAAGAAATCCTCTGTGCCCCTCTCCACTTGCCTTCCCTAACCCAGGCAGCACCCGTTGCATACCCCATGCATCTTCCATGACTCTGTGTGCCTTCTCAATCCATGCTGTCCCCCAAATGTCTTCCCTCACTCGGTAGCACCTTTTACATACGCCTACACACCCACCCCAACCCACTCCCTCTTGCACCTTCCCTGACCCATGCAGTACCTCTTGGGCACCTCCATGATCCTTCCTGATCCATACCATCCTCCATGTCTTCCCTCACCCTATAGCACCCCATGTACCCACCCCAACTCACTCCCGACCATGTGGCACCTCTTGGGTACCTGCATGTATTTCACAACCTGTGCTGTCCCCATGCAGTCTCTTTTGAGTTGCACAGAATCTCTTGCTCACCCTCAAGCACGCTTCTCAAGCACTTCTCCCACAGGCCATCCCCAACTGGCACAGTATCCCTCTCACACACTCTTACCTTCATGCACTCACCTTGACATATTTTTCCTCCATGTAGCTGACATGACACACAGAGGACCTCTCACACCTCCCCCAGCACCCTTTCCGACCTATGCTACTCGCCTATCTGCTCTCTCCAACTTGCATGACATCTCTGGGCCACATTTCTGACCTGCATTTCTGCACATACTCCCTCGCTTCTTCCCCCACCTGGCAGCAGCTGGGAATAAACTGGTAAATTTAACAGTTTTTTTTTTTTTTAAAGCTGGGCTGCTGTGCAGGACATTTGCAGCCCATGGGCCATACATTGTGCAGACTTAATTTAGATCTCCCTTGATGTGGAATCATACTGCTCATATACAGACAATTGTTTGGTACTAGGCTTAGAATGGGTTGAAATCTCTGATACAAATTGTAAGTGAAAGTATATTCTGATTATCCACCAAAAGCATGAGAAAATAAAATTTTATTTTATTTGAGGCACTTTTATTTCATTTTATTTGAGGCACTTTATGGCACAGCAGGTGTTGGATGTTGACATGAACTGCCAGTTGAATCTTAGCTCAGTATTGATAAAAGAACATTGCCTTCCATTATATTTGAACTGATGTCACTAGCATTAATTTTATTTATAGTGATTGAGAGGCATATCTTCTGCTGGTTCATAATCTTAGTAAAAGTTGGAGACGACCCACATTTTTAAATGGCATTATTTCAGAAAAAAAATGCTAGATTTGAGTGGCATTATCAGCATTTGGGGAGGCAAGGGAGCAAATAACATGTACATCATAACCTCCATTTGCATCGTAACATATGTGCATCATTATGACATTGCTATAAGTTGTTAGATACTGAATGCCAAGCTGAACCATGAGCAAACCCTTCCCTTTAAACCAAACCTTTTAAAATGCTGAAATCCAACAACTTTTACATTTTTTTTTAAAAAAAGCATTATCTTGGTTTTTGAGATACATTAGGTTGCAAAAGTTTATAAAATCCTTATACCCGCATAATTGTAGCATTTTTCAAGCAGAGACGTAAATAAATACAAGTTCCGTAATAATAATAGGTTGCTGAAAGTAGCAGAAACGATATTAATAGATGAACTACAGTATTAACAATTCCTCAAAAATATAAGTTTTGATATACTGTACTTGTGCTTTAAAAAGAGCAGCTTTAGTTCTGAGTAGATATTGCAGATCAACAGAAGTGGCGGAGGCCCAGAGAACCTGGCCATTTTGTTACTTAATATCTACTTAATTATCTAATAACTATGTAATACATTTCTGGAATGCTGTACAGTATAAATGTCCTAATTTGTCATTTTTCTATGTAAAAGTATTCCATAAACTATTAAGTACTCAGATGTTATCATCTTAATTGTAGCTGTGATTAAGATTAAGAAATGTCCCAAAAATGATGATTCCAGATTAATGTATGCAAATTTCCATGAATTCAATTCAAAATGGGGGGGGGAATTGTAAGCTATCTTTAAAGCCAAAGCAAATTGTAGTTTAAATTTCAGTATAGAAAGTTTATGGAACAAAGGACTGAATCAGCAGAGTTCTAGTAAAATGCAAGACAGTTCTTTAATCAGGTAAGACGGTAACTACTGGACACATTAATTTGCATCAAACTTAAATGTAGTGAAAATGCATAGATTTTATAACCTGCTTCTGAGAAAATGTTTCTCCAACTTCAAACTTTTAAAGGATACTTCTAGCTGTTCAGAACTGCTGAGTATCTCTGTTATTCCAGATAAAAGTGTGAGTGCAATGAAAGTAATCAACATATTTTATAAACATTTTATTGGTTTAATAGTGTACACAGTACTTACAGTTGTATCTATTAAAGACAAAATACACTTCAAAATGCAGAATAAAAAATTATAAACTTTTGAACTATATACAAACTTTGCATTACAATTTCACAAATATCAATGCCCCAGCTCCATTCACAACCCAAAAGAAAAGAAAAAAAAGTTTTTTTACATGCAAAAATTTGGAAAAAGCATCACTTGGGGGTTACCTATTCCCTCCCTACACTTCAAGCCACTTTATATAGGCTCAACATTCCAGTGCTTTCTAATTCAAAATAAGATTTCACACTTTCCTTAAACCCACTACATCTTTATCCTTAAATCTACTTCCAATTAAGCATTTCATGGTCTGTCTTTTCACTTCTAATTAAGAGTTTACATTTGGTATATTACTTTTTGCTTGAAAACAAAACATTTTGCATCATCTTGTAGTTTGAGATTCCCTAGATTAAAAAATAGTTTGAAATAAATTTGTCTTACACACATGAAATCTAAGCCATTGGAATAATAGATTCTATCAGGTAATTTGCACAATTACAGAAAAAAACTAAGTAGAAATTTTGTAAAGACTAAAAATTAAATAGTTTTCTGCATCATCTACATACAGATATCACAAAGACCATTTTCATTTCTTTTTTTAATAAATGTAAAGGTTGCAATGGCTAGATAGTTTTAAGTTGAAAATGTATTGTTATGTTTTAAATATACATAAGAATTAGGAGAACCTTGATCCTCTTAATACCCAATATGCAGTATTAAAATGACAGCTGAAAAGAGGAATTTATGGGAGGAAAAATCCCTAACCCAAACAATAGAGTATCTTCCCCTCGCTCAGCATTATTTCAAAATGCATCAGTGCTTTTAATATTTACAGCAACCTCCCAATCTGATGTTCTACGATATTTTGGGATCAATCCCAAGAATTCCCAGATAGCATAGCCTTTGGGAATTGTCAATGGGAATTGTAGGAGCGATAGACCTAATACATCTGAAAGATACAAGATGTGAGAAGGCCAATATACAGCAATAGTAGAAAAGAAAATCTACTCCCTACCCACAAAGCATTTATTGTTCCTTTACTAATACCATTACTTAAATACCAATCAGATATTTGTTATTTAAAACAGTGAAGAGAAATGCTACATGCTGAAGCATCCAGCTGAAAAACAGGACAATAATCAAATACTCAGTATACTGAAAATATAAAGGAAAGATCAGAAAGACAGAAGGAAACACATTTATAAATATACAAGCTATAATGCAGACTTAAATAGGACTTTGCAGATACCAAATGAAACCAATCTCTTTGCTGCCAAGAGCTTAAGTTAGAGCACTGAACTGCATGTAATCAGCAACTGCTTAAAATTTGGTCCACACCCAACTTCAAGTTGAAATTTTTAAAAACTAATTCCAAAGGTTTACCAACCTATTAAATACCAGTTGTTTGATTTTTTTTTCACTTTTGAACTCTCTATTTCAAGTAAAAAAGGAATTTTGTGAAGGCAGACTTCTCCAAGCTACAACAAAATTAAGTGAGGACCAATGTCTACTTTTTTTTTTAGTAAGGAATCACTTCTTCTAAAATCACAAGACCCCTTTAAAAATGTATTGGTCAATTACCAGGCCACTTTTTTTTTTTTTTGTATGCAGCATTGTGTCTAACTCACTGTTTTCCATAACAGACCTACTCCAGTATTCCTCCACTCTCAGATTTGCAAAAGCAGACCTCTCGGCATTTACCAAAATAAGTAATGGAAGATACACAAATGAAATAAAGTTGTATGTGCCAGTATGAATCTCAGATCTGATGTCAAAATCTGAATGATCAGGTGAGACTGCAAAAAACAATTATGGTTTTGCAGTTTTGTGTAACAATAAAACATAAAACTGTTATAGACAGGACCAAGGGGAAGAAAGAGTTCTTCACAACAGGAAATAGATTTTGAATTGTTAGATTTACAAAGTGCATTATATGTAAAATTTGAAAAACGAGTTTATATTTTCATATCCAAAGCAGTCTGAACTTTGACAGGATACACAGTTATTATAGTTTGGTTAGATGAGTGATATGGTCCTTACATACTGTCTGATGTTCATAATTCAGTAATGCATCTTATCCTTTGATCACAAAAAATCAATGGGTCCAGGCAAAGGAGTAGTTTGCATAACTGCAGACATTCACAACCTGCACAATCAGTTTCTAGGGGAGCAGGTTAGTGAACTTTAACTGTCAAAAGCACAATTCAGCTACGAAACACTTTACTAGCCATAAAATCAGATACCCCCCCAATGGCCATTCCCTGAGATGAAATTAATTTTGTCCCAGATAGATATATGATGGACAGTATTTCAAGGACAACTTTCAGCACCTTGGCAAGGTTTTATGAGAGATTATGCTTCAACAATAGAAAGTTATGCTGCTAGAAAGTAATAACAATCGTAATAAAAAGTTGACTCTGTGAGAGACCAAAAAAATCACACTGAGAAAATAAACAAGTCAGCTCTGGCTGTTCCAAATATTAGTATTTCTGTGTGGTTCAAACCCCATGGTTTCCAAATGGTATAGTTTTCCTTTAACAAGTCAGTTATTGCTATTGCTATCAAGCTGAGCCATTGTCCTGCCAAGAATGTTAAAGGCCTCTTGAGCCAGATTTTCAATACCCGGTCTGAGAAGGGAGAATGGACACTCCATTAGTACCTCAGTTGATTCAATTCACTGCATTGAAAAGCCTAAAACAAATCACTCACTGCGAGTGTATTATTTGTTCTGAAAAAGAACAAGGTTGTGCATGTAGCAAATTTTCCCATTCAGAAGTTGATCTGATAGAAAGGTGAGGGAACAATTGCAGAGACACAAGATATTTGTCCAGATGTTTTGTTATTTAGTTGGTTGTTAGGATACTCTAATCATCTGTGTCATAGCTTCTTCGTTTGCCTGGCCAGGATCCTGTATATATATATAAAAAAGTTTTTGTAATAGCTACATCTACTTCATAATATCTAAACACAAGCAAGAGCCACATGTTATTTAAAGGTAGACATGTTGCTATAGCAGCGGTTCTCAACCTTTTCCGGGGCTCGACCCCGGCGCGCACCGCGCAAGCGCGGCACAACCCCGGCCCGCATCGCGCAAGGAAAAAAAAAATGGCCGACCAAAAAAAAAATATGGCGGGCCTGCATCGCGATAGGAAAAAAAAATGGCCGACCAAAAAAAATAAAAAAAATGGCAGACTGCAGTGCTTGGCGACCCCCGTGAAATGGTCGTTCGACCCCAAATGGGGTCACGACCCACAGGTTGAGAACCGCTGTGCTATAGTATAAATCAGGAATGACAGAAATTTGCTTCAAGGAGAGGAGACTTATCTGGAGATGGATTTATTAATTTCTACTTGGAATGTGGTACTCATACTAATGCAGATAGTTCTTAGTTTACTATTTGGATAGTATATATTTCAATATCTAGCAAGGTAGGATAAAGTATTGAATGTTTAAGGATGGCTATTTGGCAGAATGTAGGCAGCATTTATCTCCAACTGCCCAGGATAGATTCTGCTCCTCTTAGATTCTCCCTTAGGGTACTATGATGTTTATTTAAATAATATTATATACAGAGATGACACTATGCTGCAATACATTTGTTTAGTCAGCTGCAATGTCTCCAGCCTTGTCATTCTAATTAACTAGAAGGGCAGGCTTGTTTTTTTTAGATTCCTGCACATAAGGCAGCATTCTTCAATGGATAATTCTAATTTGCTTCTGAATTATGAAATATGGGAAAGAAGGCAGTATCAGTGTTTTGCAGAAAATTCGCTAAGTAGGTTATGGTGTCAGACTGAAGAATGGCTTATTATGAAGGTATATATTTAAACTAAGGGTTTTATTTCTCAAAAAAGAAGGCATTACTTGTTTGCTATTCTGAAAATATCATGAAAAACAGCTTTTCAAGCAAAATAGGAAATGCAATAATTTGCTTCAGTATGAAATCCAAAGTAACTAGAACTGGGTCTTTGGTACCTGTAATCTCTCTTATAAATGAGTATGATCAGAAATACTACAATCTTCCTAGATCATAAGATACAATATGAACAGTTATTTCAGAGAGTGACTGCTGACATCCTCCATCATTCCTAAGTCTACTCAACTCAGTTAAACTCAATGAGCAGGGGGCACAATGTCCTGTGGATGGAACAGTCACTTTCGAACTTGTCACTCTTGAAATTGAAGGCTAAGGGGAGGGGAGGAACTGAAGGTCCTGGAAAGGTCAATGGGAGAACATGTAAGTCATACAAAGGAGAAAGAGAGACAGGGATGAGATGCCCTGCCTTGCTCACCTTTTAAGATCTCTCTAGATTTGTTATGGGATTGCCCAGATTGTAACCTACCAAAAATGGTTCAGCCAAACTCCTGATGGAGTTTGGCTTCAGATGTGGAAAAACCCTATTTGTTTATGCCTGTCCCTGAGGCTTTAAGACCATCCAAACTCTCAAAGTTCACAAACAAATAGTGTTTATGATTTCTAATGTAAATTTTAAAATATGTAAATAAAAATTAGCAGAATTATACTGTGAATAACTAATTTTTTTACTCTATAAAACAAAGCAAATCAGATTACCCCCACAATTAAGTAAGATTTCTGTCAAAAGCAGTTGCTAAATAAATACCACTGGCATTTCTTTTGAAACTACATATACTAAAATGTACTAACAATATAAACTTTATTTTTATTTAAGAATTTAAACATGTATAAGAAATTAAAGTGTGCTCCCCCACTCACCTGGAGATGACTGTTTTCTGAGATGTATTACTTAAGTGTTCCATAGTTTTTTTAATAACTGAGCTAGGTGAAAATGTCAAAGTGAACCAAGTTTGCATACTTTGTAAAATGAAAAATAAGTAACAAGAATTCAGAATTTATTTCTGGTAAATGCTAAAATGGTAAATTGGAAGCACCAACCCATGAAAATCAATTTAAATAAATATTTCATTTACCTGCATATCTTTTTCTTTTGGAGAAAAGAAGCGTCCCCCTTCTCCTCGTTTCCTTGCCATCGCGTGTCGATGTCGGGATTCATGAAGATATTTCTGTATATACAATTACAAAATTGTAGAGATGAAAGCACACTTTATGTAATGCTAGAACACATATCCATCCGTCCATTTTCATTAAGTAAAGGCTAGGGGCAGAAAAGGCTGAAATAATGCTAAGGCTAAAAGGAAGGGAAGGGAAAAATCCTCAGTACTATCTAGCTTGAAAGAAGAAATTTCCCCAAAATGTAATATTGAAGCCCCACAGACCTAAAGAACGTGAGTTGCAATTAACTTATTCTAGTCATTTTAACTAGCATTTTTTACAACTAGGTTGGACTGATATCAAGAGGTAAAAACAAAAGCCCATTTGGCCTTTATAATGTATATACCACGGGTCAGCAATCCACAGCTCCGGAGCTGCATGCAGCTCTTTGACCCTTTTCCTGAGGCTCCCAGCCTTCTCTATCATTTGCAGAGAGAGAGACAGGGACAGAGAGAGGTACTTGCACTTCCCGCCCCCTCCTCTCTCTCTCTCTCTCTCTCTCTCTCTCTCTCTCTCTCTCTCTCTCTCTCTCTCTCTCTCTCTCTCTCTCTCTCTCTCTCTCTCTCTCTCTCTCTCTCTCTCTCTCTCTCTCTCTCTCTCTCTCGTGTGTGTGTGTGTGTGTGTGTGTGTGTGTGTGTGTGTGTGTAAAAAAGAGAGTGGCCTCATGCAATTCTCTGACAAGCTGACAAGCTTAATGGGCAGGGCTCTTGCCTTGGCTGCATCTCTGCAGGAAGCAGGAAGGGCAGGAGAGAGCCAGCCCAATAAGAATGTGTGTCAGCTTGTTGTAGAACAGTCTGAAGCCAGCTTGCCAGGTAAGCAGAAGATCAGAGAGAGAGGGAGAGAGAGAGAGGGAGAGAAAAAGAGAGGGAGGGAGAGGAAAGAGAGGAAAGAGAAAGAGAGGAAGAGAAAGGGAGGGAGAGGAAAGAGAAAGAGAGAAGGAGAAGAAAGAGGGAGAGGAAAAGAGAGAGAGGGAACAGAGAGAAAGGGGGAGAGGAAAAAGAGAGGGAGAGGAAAGAGAAAGGGGAGGAGAGGAGAGAGAGAGAGAGAGAGAGAGAGAGAGAGAGAGAGAGAGAGAGAGAGAGAGAGGAAAGAGAGAGAAAGAGAGAACTCATGCACAGCAGCCTCTATTTCTTTTTAATTAAACTCTTCAATCAAGCTCTATTCCCCTCTTGCGCGCAAGTTTTGCGGCTCCCAGTGTTTTCTTTTCTCTGGGAAACGGGTCCAAGTGGCTCTTTGAGTGTTTAAGGTTGCAGACCCCTGGTATATACTATCTGACATTGCCTTTTCAGTAATGGAACCATCTGATGCTTCATAAAGAAAAACACAATGTTTAGGGATCAAATGTATATCAAGCCATCCAAATATATCAACATTCAAATTTTTTTGATCAAACTGAATTCCACTTTAAAATAAAGGTAACTGTTACATATTTCTTATGGCTGCCGTTTTTTTTCTTCCAGCTCTCAAGATAAAAAAGAAGGAATATCTGGGAACTGCCATCTTTCTAACAAATGTGCACTTATTTCCCACATAAATCATCAAACAGAAAAGTTGGGGCCTGAAGATTTATATAGGCTGCCTTTATAAGTAGATACCCAGAGATCTAGGGCCTGGAATCTAACTGGAGTAACTGCTAAATATTACTTCAACTAAAACTGTATTTGGAATGACATGTAAGTTAACCCAGAGGGCGTAAAAGTGAAAAAGTAAGTATGGGCTTTTCTGTAGAGCTTCTTCCCTTCTTTTAGTATTTGATTACTGAGGCATTTTATGTAATTCTAATCCCTGGGGGCCCCCTTGGAGAAAGAATAAAAGAGAGAAAACTGCTCGAAGATCTGAGAAAAAGAATGACGATCTTTGGGGGTAAGTTATTTGTTTGGCTAGAAAGATTACAGGAGACACAAAAAAGAGTGGAAGGAATGCAAATCATATGGGAACTGTTATATGGCTAATAATTTTGAGCTTTATCCTTTTAATGTTCAGAACCCATCTCTCTTTGTTTATGGAGTCACTTTGTATTATGTAACTATCCCTTATATAATAACCAAGCCTCCACAATTAAAGTTGCAAAGACTGCTTACTTCTTTATCCAGGATAACTGATTCATTTCTATATCTTGCTCATTTATTGAGTTGTCATTATTTATTAACAAGAGGTAACCAAAATTTGTACTGCTGTCCTAAACAAATGTTATCACTGTCCTAAACAAGGCATAAGTATTAACGTGTTGAACTCCTTCTGAAAGTGCAATGTATTCCACATGTACAATTATATGCATCTTCTCTCATCCTTCTATGATCGGCTAAGAACTTTTTCTGTAATTTTCAGCTGAAATTTATTTTAACTCATTAAAATGTATGAAACATCTATGCCTAAAAACATAGGCAATCTACTTCTAGTGACTTGCCAAGAAAGACTTTGAAAACCAATAATCTATTTCTATTCATTAAACCAAAAAAAAAAAAAACAACACAACAGTTTATACTGTAAATATGGTATCCTTTTGAGTCCCATGTGGTTCATTATGATGATTGGGAAAAGACTTCTAAAGATGGATGTTACTGAGCAATTGTAATGATACAATTACAATTAATCTTCTGCATCTCATGAATTATAATAGCAATAAATAAATAAACTGATAATCTCACCCGCCTCTCTTTAGGTATTTTTCCTTCTGCTTCTAACTTGGCTCTTGCTTGTCTTCTCTTCAGAATCCGGTGATACTGTTTTGCATTCACGTACAGAGGCTCTTCCTCCAACATCTCAGCCCCAGGCAAAGGTATCCTTTGGATAGCTGGCACTGATCCAGCACCTGGCACCATCTACATCAAAGCAGGGAAATGCACTGATTAAACTATATCTCACCAAGAGGCACAGAAAGACAAAGTAGGAGTGGGAAATGAACACAACCGACTCCTAGAATTCAAGTCACTTCCTGAAAAATATTCTCAAAATTCTGCAGTAAATCTCATAGAAATTAATATAAAAGCATTTGTAGTTCAAATATTTCTATTACATCAACTATATTCTAAATATGCAAAATCAAAGCAAATTTCTTTAAAATAAAGTAAAGCAAATGGATATCAAATTAAAAAGTAATGGTCTAATTTATAAATCAAGCTGGCAACCTTTTTGGTCCTGTGGCTCATGAATGTTTCTGAGAAGGGACTTTGCAATCATTCAAAAGTTCTCATTCACATATATCATACATACTAATAAAACATCCCATCATTAGGGTGGAGGGAAATTTCATTATTCTATATACTCATGGATAATTTGAGGTGTCAAAATGGATGGATTTAGCCAACTATCTACCATACTACTTTTTCACAGTACTGCATTTCTCATATATATTCACATGTAAGTTCATACACTGATAAGCCAAGCTTCAAATTTCCAACCAAAATATAATGAAAAATATGGGTTGGTATTATCTGTGGACTGCACAATTTTCATGATATTTTGGTTAAAAATTTGAAGGTCAGCATATGTGTGGATGGGATTTTATGGTACATTCCTGTCCAATGATGGTACTATACATTTTATTTATTTGTTTCTCCTGCTGGCAAGGTTGAGGGAAATTAGTGATTATAAGCAACTTTGCTGTAAGAAAAGCCATGAGAAAAAATAGGCAATGTTCCTGGAGGCCCCAAAGTTTGCCCATTTGTAGTATACAATAATACACAATAATAGAAGGGGGAGTATAGAATGCAATACACACCATGACCATTCCACCAGAGTTAACCACATTTCCAGCAACAGGCAGAGTCACTGTTACTGTCCCTTGTCCACTGCTAGTTGTATTGGTGTTGGCTCCAGTCTGAACAATCTGTGCTCCAGCCAAACTGGCTGCTGGGATGGTGATCATGCCTGTAACAGGGACTGTAACTTTAAACAGAATAGAACCCATAAAAAATAAGGAACAATTTCAAATGTTATTCCCTCATTTTGAATCATGCTTGTGGATGTTTTTTAAATAAGATTTTTTTTACTGAGATCTGAAATGAGAGTTATGCATGTATTTCCAAACAGAGCTGAATCAGCATGAAATTCAAGATTTTTGCTAAATACCTTGTTGTTAAGGCAATAAATACAAGAGATACCTTACTTTTCACTTGTTGCTAATTGAACTGTATAATTCCACAAAGGTATAATAATTTCCATTAGGTTTTATATAGGCTTAAATAAATTCACAGAGCAGAGTGCAACAGATAGGAAATGCTAAAGGGCTTTCCAGTTCTATGGGAATGTATTTCTGAATATTAGTTATTGGGAACAGGGATGTCTGTTATTTAATATCTTTCACATAAGTTAGCAGAAAATTTATACTACATGTTAGCTTCTAGTATAATTAAGGCTGCATGATATTTTAGATTAGGCTTTTTGAGGTGCATGCAAATGCAACATCTGTTGATCTGTTAAAACAGAAGCATCTTTATCTTGCATATGCTACTGACAAATGCTGCATTTCATTCCTGCATATTTTAAAGCAATTTTACAGAACTGAATCTGAAGAACAATTTCAATCCAAAAATCATAAAGGAAGTCTGAGTTAGATCTAATTCAGTGAAACAAAGCAGATGTAAAGGACTTCTCAAAATTTGAACAAGTGGTGCAGTTTGCAAAATATTACATGTGGAACATTTTGCATGCCTCCTTTATCAGAAAAAAATGGGCAGCTACCTTCTCACATCATCCACAAGCCATTAGTGAGAGGATCAAGGAATCCTACATTAAAGTCAGAGCTAAACAGATGCTGAAGTAAACGTATCCAGTTGTCCAGATTAATATCAAGCCCCTAAATAGCCACTTACAACCAAGTCAGCTGGATTCATAGTTTATAAACCAAATTTATAGAAAGTGGAGAAAAGGGGGAACTATATTACAGAAATCTTGGCAAATGGATACATTTACTTTAGCATAGCAGAAAGTTTCTCCTCAGAAATTAAAGTTGCTCCACTGCTTATCATTTTCTAGAAGCTAATAAAAAACTTTTGATGTTCATTACAAGATACTATTTCTTCAGCTGTGGCATAAAGGCTCCAGTTATATTTTTAAGAATAATGTTAATAAACTGGTTTGTGTGCTGCTGTGGAGGTTTTAATTTAATTTTACTTGGTATATGGTGAATGGCTCATTGTGTACTTCTGTTGTGTTGTCAGGAACATCAGTGAAACATGGTGGCACACAAGAGCACTCAGTAAAAATAAAATAAACCATGCCACATGACATTTGGAAATTATGGGAAAGAGAAGTGCTAAGCAGCACCTCCTAATGGTCAATGAGGAGTCTTCAACATTATAACACCTTATAAAATATGGATGGATCTTGCATTTACTTGCTACAAATGTAATTTAATTAATTTTAATACATTTGTACATTTACAACGTACATGTACATGTATTTTAATACATTTGATGCATTTTAAATATTTTACTTTAGGTAAACACCAATCAAAATAAAATGTAACAGGAGTATAGTTGAGGCTAGACACGGGGAGTGGGGGGAAAAAGGCTTACTAACCCAGACGTTTTCAAGGACTAATACTTAGTATTGTATACCAGGAGTCATGATGATTACTGCATAATATGTTTTTATGTTCAATGTTAATGGTTTTAATAAAAGAATTTAAAAAAAAAAATATTTTACTTTAGGTATTAAACTGCATATATAATAGTGCCCAAGGTTTCTACTGTATATTTATCCTTGCTGAGTACAACTTAGTCTCCAACCTCTATAACAAATAATTTTAAACAATACAGTAGGTACTCCTAAATTGTATTTTAAAAAACAGAAACAAAAACCAACACTTTTACCCCTATAGTCCATGAAAATACATCCATAAATGCCTCAGTCATTTGGATAGTGAGATGGGTGGTGTTCAAATTTGATAAACAAATAAAATATTTTAATACATATTTCATGTTTAGAAAGTGAAATGTAATTTCCAAGTTGCATATACATGGATTCGTTGAACCTAGTATTCTTGCTGGAATTCTAGAATGATCAGTTGACATTTCAAAAAAGAAATGTACTTTTCAGGAAACCAACAGTTTCATGCCTGAAATCCAAGCACCATAGCAAATAGCATATCACCATTAGTAATGGCCATCTAGAGTCCATCACTCTAGAAAGCTCATAACTGCTAATATTATACCAATATCCTACAATTCTACTAAGTGAGATTAAAAATAATCACATGCATGCATATCTACGTTAGACTGGCAGGTTTCTGGGAATGTATATATACATACCTCTAAGAAAGTATGTCTGGTAAAACATGAAAGTGAAGGAAAGAGAACAGTATAGCTCTGAGGTGATCAGGAAATAATATGTAAATCAGATGTCAGTATGAAAACACTGGTGCTCTGGGGATGGGAGCACTCTATAGTACAGTGTTTCTCAACCTTGACAATTTTAAGGCATGTGGACTTCAACTCCCAGAATTCCACAGCCAGCAAAGTTGAAGTCCACATGCCTTAAAATTGTCAAGGTTGAGAAACACTGCTCTAGTATGTCTCTAGCAGGAGACTGGAAAACTACCAGAACAGCTCTTGTTAAAGGGCACATTGTAGAGAGCACAAGAGGCTGTCAAGGACTATATGGAACTTATTAGCCACCTACTCATGTTCCAGAAATTTTTTAAAAATGAATGTAATTCTGAAACAGTTGATATTTCTCAGAAAATGGTTGTAGCACATAGAATTCCTACCTTGTTGAAGAATTGTTCCATCAGCATTAACTGGTTGATAGACAATTGTCTGACCTTCTGCTGTCTGAGCTACCTGTTGTCCTTGGACTGCAATCTGTGGCTGGGTCTGCAGAAGCAAGCACCACACAAAATTAAAACAGGGAGCAATATAAACCTATTATACCTTGGGATTTCCCATGGTTTCATATAAAACACTAAGTCAAAATCAATTTCCCTGCATGTTCCATTGCCCTTCCTCCCTTTAGTTGAACCCCTCTCCAACTTCTTCCCCTTTTTAATATGCTACCTGTGTTTGGCCTGCTGTTACTGCTGTCTGTGGCTGCTGGATGATGATTTGCTGTGTCTGGCCCTGCTGGCCCTGAACTTGTACCGCTTGTCCACCTTGAATCTGAATCTGACTAGGCTGGACCAACTGAATCTGTGGACATATAAAATAGAGTAAGATGCTGTTAACTACTATTCCTAATCATGGCTTAAATTGATTATTCTGATGTGATTTGTTAACCAAACAAAAAACAAGAGGAAAATTATTCATATTACATAACATAAGCAAGGATAAAACAATGCTGCACCACTATACCTATTTTCTACAGTATTAAAAAATAAGGACAGGGGAAAAAAAACCTTTGGAACTCCTTCTTTACAAATTCAAAAGAATATGAAGTCTTAAGCAAGAAGTGTTCAAAAATATAGTATTAGCTCTTCTTCATCAAGTAGGGGAGCATTCTTGTACAATGTTCAATATGACTTCAAGTAATAACAACATTACACTGATTTTGTAACGAGGGTTACAAAATGAGGTTGGAATTTCATCATTCTCAAGCAGCACATTATATTTATTTTTCAAAGAGGAAGGCTAGGCAAATAACACAAGTGATACAACCAAGCAGTCCAGCAACATCTGGAGAATCACAGATCAGCCATCAGTACTAATTATTTTGGGAAGCACCAATTGGATTACGGTAAGTTGAGAGGCCCTATAAGTAGTCCTTTACTTACAACTGTAACGGAGCCTGGATTGTCCATCATAAGTCATTACAGTCATAAGTTAAGGCATCCACTTGACCAAGCAAATTTTATGACCTTTTTTGTGGTGGTCATTAACAAATACGGCATGACCGAGGAACACTGCAACTGGCTGTAAAAGTGTAGTGGGTTGCCAAGGGCCTGAAATGCAATCACGTATATGCTGCCATGAGAACTGTGGAACTAGGTTACAAATACTTTTGAGGGGATTATCAAAACTTTGAAGGGTCTGTAAACAACTGGTTGTTAAGCAAGGCCTACCTTCGTTGCAATAAAAATGGTAAATGTTTCTTCCTCTGAAATCGATGTTCTTCTTGTTTGACACAATTTTTTTTATTTCACAGAGTAAAAATGCAAGAAATTTCTTCACAGAAATGTAATACTTTAAAAAAAGTATTAAACTAATTTACTGAAATAATTTACATTTATCAGCAAAAAGAACATAGACAAGTTCCTGTCTATTCAAACATATTGCATCTTTAAATTCCAGTTGATGAGGGCAAGCAACAAGTTATGGTTGCCTCCCTTTATATTTCAGTTTGAGCTTCCTTGTATTTTCCTAGACAGAGGAATATTTTCTGGTATTTTCCTAGTCAGAGCTGGTTTATCTAGAAATGTATAGATTCATTTGAACCGATTTAAATTAATTTGATCCTTCAAATTAATTAGTGAAAATGCTAGCACAGAGCCTTTTCCAAATTACTGAGTCAATCTGAAGCTAGTAATTTGATGATTTAGTCTTTAAATTGATTTTGAAAAACTGATTTGATTGATAAACATTTTAATAGAATCACTGCATCACATAACACTAATTTGTATATCATTTGGGCATGCTGACCTGCTGAAGTCCTTGTGAACCTGAAACCGGAACTTGCATAATAGTTTGACCTTGGCTTCCAGGTACAGCCTGTACCATAATTGGTTGACCAGTTGATGTGATTAGCTGGCCTCCACTCACTTGTACCATCAGTGGCTGACCCTGGACCTAAAGAATGGGGGAAAAAAAGAACCACAATGAAACACAAGCTCAGATAAGCAACTAGCTTCAGGCACCAAACTTTTCCTATACAGAAATTCTGCAGAAAATGATCATCATAATATACCATCAAAAATAACATCTGCCTATTCCAGGTCCTTGAAAAGGACTGGATAGGTGAATACAAATGTCAATTCAAGTCTAAATATCTGATGACTATGTGACCAAGCATAATAATATAAAAGTATGAAGGAATAATAGGAAATGTAAATACATAAAAATATGAAGGAATGGTATTATTAAGAAATAAAAAAATGTAAAATGTGACTGGAATTAAAGATAAAGAAATTTGCATAGATTTGAGCAATTTGAAGAATTCGAGACAAGGAAACTTGAAAAATAAGAAAATCGAAGCAAATCTGTGAAGCACAATCAGGAAAACCACAGAGGCTACAGAGCAACTGAAACAAAGAGTCATGCTCCTATAGAGAAGATCAAGCAACAGGACAATAAAATAATTTAATTTCAACAGAACTTGCAGTTTAGAGCAAATCAATATTAATTCTACAAAACTCTTGAAAGTAGGAAAGGACTGACTACAAATAATGAAAAGCCTGACAAAGAGAGCTTAACATCTGGGACAAGTTTTGGGACAACAATAAGAGTCACAACAAGAAAGTACATGGGTCAAGCAAATTGCGCTCCATGGATTCTGACTAAAATCATTGACAAATCCATGCTTGAGGTTAGTAGACCAAGGTTTTGGAAGCATCAGAAAGTGAAAAATGGCTAACAACTAGAAGGCCATTCTTAATTGAGGAGAAAGAGAAGGGAAACGACCTTGAAAATCACAGAGTATAGCTCCATAACCTGTTTCTCAACAACACATAGCTAGTCCTGAACATGTAACAATTTCGATCATTTCAAGTTACAACGGCACTGAAAAATCTGACTTATGACCGTCACTGTGATTGCCATTTGTGATCTTCCCAGCAGACTTCCGATAAGCAAAGTCAATGGAGGAAATCAAATTTGCTTAATGACCCCGTGATTCAGTTAACAACTGCAATAATTCACTTAGCAGCCAAGGCAAAAAAGGTCACAAATTTGAGCACAACTTACTTAGCAACAGAAATTGTGATCCCAGAGTGTTTGTGTCATGATGTGCATTAGAACAGAGGTGCTAGACATTTGCTAGTTACACACATAGACTTCCAAATATTTCACACAGATTGAGACTTCGTTCAGGTAGCATTAATTTTAAAACAGATGCTTAAAATTATGAGATCGGAATAAGAATCAAAACAATGTCCTTCATGTCTTTTAGATGTAAATTACATAAAATTGGCATATGTGCTATAAGGGTATGTTTCTGAAACAAGTTTCCATTCTCAAGATTCTTAAAAAAGTGTGAGATAAGAATATAATGTATATTGCCTATTATGTCTGTTCAACTCTCAAGAACATGCCTTGGAGTGCACAGTATACAAACAGATCACCTGTTTGCAAAGCAGCCAGATGTTTTTCTAAGACTGACCCCAAAGTATTGCGTTCTATATGATCTATTAATACAAGGAACCAAGAAGTAGCAGCATCTTTCAAAGAGAGGCTCCTGAATTTCATGAAACGCAAATATTTTATGAATACAGGTAGTGCTTGACTTACAACCATTTGTTTAGTAACTGTTCGAAGTTACAACGGCACTGAAAAGAGTGATTTATGATGATTTTTTCACACAACCAGCAGCATCCCCCATGGTCGTGTTCAAAATTTGGATGCTTGGCAACTGGGATGTATTTATGACAGTTGCAGTGTCCCAGGGTCCTGTGCTCGCCTTTTGCAACCTTCTGACAAGCAACGTCAATGGGAAGCCAGATTCAGTTAACAATCATATTATTAGCTTAACAACTGCAGTGATTCACTTAATATCTGTTGCAAGAAAGATCATAAAATGGGGCAAAATTCACTTAATATCTATCTTGCTTAGCAACACAAATTTTGGGCTCAATTGTGGTCATAAGTCAAGGTCTACCTATATGTGCACTTGTAACTAACTCAGACATATTTGGGAACTGAAAGGGAAGTCCAAGAAGAACATAAAATATAAATGTCTTCTGATGGTTTTCTATGGAGCTTAGGTCAAGCTAAATAAAAACTCTTTCAGAATACTGGGTTTTAATTTTCATGATTACCAAAGTGATTATGGATTTGAAATTGAACACATATGGATAATTCTAGGCTGGAAAAGGCTAACAAAACAAGAAATAGAAGAACTAAAAAGGAACAGTGTAAAATTCAGGATAAGTCAATATAATGCAAATACACTTTTATCAACTTTATTTTATTATTTCTTAGATGTAATAAAATATTGAATATTTTGAAAACAAAACAAAAAAAATCTAAATAAGAAAAAATATACCTTTGATATTATAAGATGGATGTTAATGTGCTTTATAACACTAATCCTTAAAAAGGGCAGAGGAAACGGAAATAGTAGTCTTGTTTTATTTAATAAATGATTAAGAGTCTTCACATGACATTTACTATTTCACAAGAACACAAATCAGGATTTGAAATCTTTCTTCTCCAGTATTTTAATATTTTAAGCTAACATATATTATTGATTTTTGTCCTAAACATAACCTATTAACTACATCTCTCAAACAAAATTTCCTTTTTTGCAAATCTCACTGGTAAAAGGGAAAACAACCCTTCAAATAGATAATTTTAAGTGTTCTTTATTTAAAAAGACTTTTTGAAGAGTGGCAAGCCCACAGTCCTCCCCCAGCATATTATCCCTATTTTTTCAATCTATAGTAATAGAAGTTTCAGATAAGTCAGTTTGCGGCATGCATTTTTAACTGGATAATCCATTCCAACCTTTTTGTTAATTGGACTGTTATCTGCTACAGTTAGAATGAACTATCATCCATACATTGAACTGTAACTCCTTTGATTCACAGCCAGCATGAGAATTGGTTGAGAAGCTTATTCCATCCTGTTTAGGGACATGAGATGTTACTTATAATTAAAACTGCCACCATTTTTCTGTTTCCATTTCAAGCCCCAGTGAAACACAGCATTGAACATGCAGTGATGGTGTGATTCATGCAATGCTCACACAAAAACAACAGATAGATCACCACTACCTGGAGGGTCTGAACTTGCTGGCCTGAGGCAGATGCCACCTGAGCCTCAGTCTGCAACTGGACAGCAGTCACACCACCCTGCTGCTGGGAACAGGAACAGGAAGAGCTTGAAATTTGGCAGAGGAAAGGAAATGCTCAACACAAGATTAAAAAAAAACAAAAACTGCCAGAAGAGACAACAGGCCCTACAAGGAGGAATGCGTGAATCCATTTCAAATGTGGTGGCCTACCAATGTTTCATCTGCATATTATTCTCTGGTCAAAAAGGAGCAAAGTACACCCTTTCTCAGTGCAAAGTTTGGAAATTCTAAATAAGGACAGAAAAGAAGCAGATGGCTGACTTGTGGCTTCTGAAGGGAAGAAATATGAACACATTGATATTGCATTGTGCCTAAATCAGTGTAGGCCTTACATTGTGATTTCTCTCATAAAAAAGCATTGAAATTTAAAAAACATAGCCAAGATATCAAAGAAAAACATACAATAAGCATAACCTTATTTAGATTAATCAAAGAGATCTCTAACTTTGTAGGTAGTATTGTAATGAAGTATTAAATTATTTTATATTGACATCACCCACAAATAAAACAAATCATTATGTTAGTGTTAGAGCTGGCCAAGATAAGATTTATTTTTCATAATTATGCTTTAATGTATAAAGATTAAATGTGCCCTTGTAGAGCTATGCAAACCATTCTGGCAAAAATTCTGGTAGAAGTACTCTTTGTGCACATATATGGGCAAAGACATTGGGGAGGGAGCATGATTGTTTTTATACTGTGATGCTTCTTTTGCAGCAAAAAAGGGTAATCCAATATTTTGCACAGCTCTACCAATCAGTATGGAAGTACCTATTTTTCTGGGCACTTAAAACTGTTAAGAACCAACATACTGAAATCTGAATTACAAGTAACTGTCATACCTGTTGCTGTATTTGTCCAGCCTGTACAACTATCTGTTCTGTTGAGCTACTGCTGTTTGTGGTGTACTGCTCCATAGTTTTCTGTATTAATTCTTTATCCAATCTTCAATCAGAAACCTAAAAGAAAACATAGAACATTATTGTCAGTGTGTATTGAGTACAAGTTATCTGGGAACCCTAAAATAATGAAGTGGGCCCAACTGCAATATAGTAAAATGATACAAATTGGGAAACAAAGGAAAAATTTCCAGGTGAAGCAGTTTCAAAAGGCAAATGTACTGGTGGCATTAGGTACATATGACTGGATTAAAGTTCTGGATCTCTAGAAGTCCTGGGAGGGAGGATTCTCTCCTCCCATTTACCAAGCATTTTTTTTACTATAAAAATTACTGCATTTATTATTCAATTAATACCTTGCTGATCCTCTTGAGAATTTAAGAGTGACAGGGTTTTTACTCATTTTATCCTCCATCAACAATAGGCAAGGTAATAGTGGGAAATTTACATCCTCTTGGATAGGAATTTATAACTGTCAAAAACAAACACCTAATAGTGCAATCTCCTACTCAATAGCTCTAAATATATTGGCCTGTCTTTTCCAACTATCATAGGTGAAGGTAGGATGGCTATAAATTAGGTGATTATCTGCAAGGAATTAGGATTGGAGAAGATTGAAGTAGTGCAAGTACCTCCACCAGATCCAAGTATGAAATAGGTTGAAACCAAGAGTGGGGCTACAATGGTTTAGGTAAACATTCAAATACTCATATCTTCTGATTAATTCTACAGGACACTGCCAATGTTAATTTAGTCAAGAAACTGAAATTGTTTTTCATCAAATGTATTTGTACAGGACACAGGGTTTCAGCAAATCCTACCGATAAGCTTAAATCAGAAGTAATGGGTCTGACTTCCTTCTAAATTCAGTTGTGAGGCCAAGGAGGAAGCAAGCAGGCTATATGATTGTGAGATTTTGTATTAAACAGTGGAACAATTTGCCTCCAAAAGTTGTGGGTGCTCCAATACTGGAGGTTTTTTAAAAAAAGGTTGGACTACCATTTGTCTGAAATGGTATAGGGTTTCCTGCTTGAGCAGGGGGTTGGACTGGAAGACCTCCTTCCAACTATTATTCTGTCATTACTAAATTCTACACTTTTTGTTTTCAGCAGAAAAATGATGCACATTTGTCAAATTACAGAGATAGCCAATTGAAAACTAATATACTTTAGCCTTACATTTGAAATATCACCTTTCTTTTTCTATTTTAACTACATTTAAAGCTTATTTGCATATAAACAGTAGTTATTTTAATATGCTTTTTAAAAGAAAACAGCCAGTAATACAACCGATTCCTTTTCTGCAAATTCTAGACTGGGCCATAAAGCATGGTCTCTATTAAGATTTTATGTTCAATGATATAATATATAAACACAGAATATAATGAAACCAAAAAACCAAACCAATGTTATTCCCCAACACTGAATTTAAGAATTCCTATATAGTATCTCTGTCATAAGCCACTAAATCATTTTGTATAGGAAGTACATTAAAATTTCACACACAAAAGAATATATCACCATATGGTTATTCTAACATGACAGAAGAAAACATGCCTTAACTCCACCATTTATTGAAAGGCTCCTCTTTCGGGTTACCGGTCAGCCTATGTAATGTACATTTGTACGACGTGAGCAGCCTATACCGGGAATAAGCAGCAGTGGCTTTCATCTGAAGCAGATTATTTTTGCATAATTGTAACATGATATGTAAGGGGAAACCCTTTTGTCTTTTGTCATGGGAAAAAGCAGCTATGAAGAAGCCTTCTCGGCTACAATATCGACCTTGATCAAAGGCTCGTTTTTTAGAGGCAAAAATTTGGCAGAGTGGCTGACGGAGAAACGCAGCGCTCTGAGCCCCGCGGCGTTCGGTTACAGTCCGTGCTCTGAAAGGCGTGCGAGCGAAACTGACCTCCAGGGCCAGCGGCCGCCAAACACAGGATGGCGAGCCCCTTACACAGGCCACTGAAAGCCGCCCTGTGAAGCAACTGGAGGAAACGCCCCATGGGCTTTCTCTCGTTTCCCTCATCCAGCGAAGGCCACAGAAAGGCATCTCCGAAGGTCCTCCGGCGGTCCCGCGGGGACCGGGCCGAGCAAGACGGGACTAGCTAACCCTATTCGCATTTGCCCCAAACACTGACATCCCCGTTCCCACGTCAGTCACCCATCCCATTTCGATGTGGGTTCCGGGCGCCAACGGGCCACAGCCACTCGCTGCCCCAGCGCTCGCCCAGCCCTAGCCCGCGCGCGGCCTTCTGACTGGCCACTCGGCCCCGCCAATCCCGGCTCTTGGGCCGGCGCTCGGGGGCTCCATATTGGCTGCTCGAACTCACCGTGCCTTGCTCCCCCGGTTCGGGTCCCGTTCTGATTGGCTCCGCCACCGGTCCCCGAAACCCAATCAGCGCCTCCACTCAGCCGCCGCGCAAAATGGCGCCCAACCCCCGAAGTCCAACAAAGAGAAGACGAGGTACCCTCGCGCAGGCGCGGTAGAAAAGTTCCTCCCGCGGATGCTTGCGCGAGTTTAAAAACTGCACGCATGCGTTGGCTTCTTTCGAACTGACGGGTGCGTTTAGGCCGTTTTTATTCTCTCAACAATTCGTCTCGAGATGGCTTTTCTACGCATGCGCGGGATAATATATATTTTTTTTTCCAGAAGTTTTTTTTCAATTGCACTTCACTGACCTGCTTCTTTTAACGCATGCTCTCGGCCGGGGCCATAGAGTCCTCTTCCTAGGGAGGCCCACGTAAAGGCTGACATTTTGTGTTTTTTGTTTAAGGGGCTCCCGAAGAGGGTTGCCATAACAGAACTTAGAACTTAGTGGGAGGCGAAACCGAATGCTGCCGTTGTATGTCTAGGCTGGTGGCCGGTGTGGTCCTTTTTTCCCCCGCCATTGCTGCCTTAGAGAGTTGGCGGGCGGGGGCGGGCTAAGGAAAACACGTCATGTCTTGGAGGCCGCCTCAAAGGGCGGCCACTCGCCCTTTGGGGGAGCTTTTTCCGGTTTCAAAAGCAGAGTTTTTGTGGCCCTGTATAGGTTTTTACACACGAGAGGGCGAAGGATGTGTTAAAAAGTCTCAGAATTATTGTTTTTCATGGAGGGGGGGAAGGGAAGGTTATCGCTGTGTAACTGGTGCCCTGATTCGTATTTGATAATTTGAGTTTACAGCAATTTTAAATTTTTTTGTAGTCATTTCTCTTTGCTTGCTTTTCCTGCCATGAATATGAAAATTATTATTTTCTAATCTTTGTAGCTGAAAAAAATCCCTGTGATCCACCCAGTTATGGCTAGTACCCGGGTTTCTGGAAATGAAGAAAGGGTTTGTAGTGAAGTTTTGTTTTTTTTAAATTTGAAATTCAGTTTTGAATTCTAAAGATAGTTTTATTTCTCAACAGAAATTAGCTGGTCTGTTTTTAAAAAATACCATCTGGTATGGAGGATTGGTTGTAGGGTTTTGTTTGTGCAGGAAAAAATAATTCTAACTCATATTTGTAAAACTTTATTGGAATTAATTTTTGCATAGGTTTCACTTCATCTTAGTATGCTAGCCATATAGTTCTGCCAAGTAGGTTATAATACAATCCATTTTCAGTACTATTCATATTTTATCCATCCTTTAATAATACATTCTGCAGTGGCTGTAAGTCAGTGCTGTTGGTAGTTCTGCCTTTTCCTCATCTTTGACAGGCTGATTGCTCAGGTGTAAAACATTGTCTTAAAAAAATTAACTCACAGATAGAATGGCTGACTCTTTGTTTTCTTCCCCTTTAATGGATTCATAAGAAAATTGATCCCTTATCATTTGGCAATTTCCCAAAGCAGTAGTTAGAATGCTATAAAGTATAATATAAAGCAGTAGCTCTTCCTGTTCTGTTTAAAAATTTAAAGTTACTCTATACCAATAATGTTCATAAATGAGGAATAGCCAGCCTTTTTACAGTAAGAATGCATTTGGCATTTCAAGAGTAATTTTGTGATTGATCCACTCACAGAATGGCTAACATACTAAACTTTCCTTTTAACAAAGTGGCTACAATGTAGTAGAAACTTTGTGGGGCCAAGAGGAACAGTTCCAAATAAATATGATGCTAAAAGAAAGGTGAGGTTTGGAGTCTAATGGTGCGAGTGCATATGTCTGGATATACATTTGCTTCCATGCATATTGCATTGTCTTGCAGGCTATAGACCTTGTGCAGAGACTGTGCTTGCTATTCTAAGTCATAAATCATGCTTGAAAACCACAATGACATGAGATTCCAAATTATGTGAAATTTAATGTGATCTGATTGAACTTCACTTAAGAATATTTTGTGAACAACATCACTTTTGTATGATATATTATTCATCATATATATGATAAGATATAAACATGATCTTTTATATGTTATATAAATTAAATTAGAATATTAATGAAATTAGAATAAATCATCTAAGGGCAAAAACTCTAGCAAAGTGTTCCTCCTTTGCAGATTGCAAAGAGGAAATAATTATACAAGCTGAGGCTCACTTGCATTTTTACCTTCTGCAGTGTTACTGATTTATATTATAAAACAAACTATAATATAAGCTAATCCAACTTAAATTGTGTATACTTACTTGAAAGTAATTGGAGCTTGCATACAGTTCATTGAATCTGTTGAAATTTTTGTATGACTATTTAGTATAGATACAGAAAACGAAGGTTTAAGAATTGTTAAGTGTTAATCACAGATAATATGCCCTTAATCCAGTACTACAGGTCATTAAGGCAAAAATTGTCCTAAAGTTTTCTACCATCTACTGTTTACAGCATAAATGATCTATTGATCGTTAGCATGGAATACTTAAATAGATTTTACGTTACAGCATGAGTAACCGGAATAGATTGCAGTATGAGTCTATATAAGAAGTTTCCCATTATCTCGAAATCTATTTTTGTATGACATGAAGCCTTAGATTTCTGTGGCATGAGATAAATTAATTACTCCCCTAAAGATGTATAATTATGACTTTCCTGACCTGTTTGCAGTGAAATATGTTTTCTTACCAGATTCTGCTATGTAGAAAAGAATAGTAAAATATTCAGTGGCACTCTATAAAGTACTGGCATAATCTATTTTATAAATTCCCCAAATGCCATTCACAGAGTCCACAAATACTCTAACTCAGCAACTGTAGAACTTTATTTCTAAAACAAGTTAACCAGTTGTGCCTGCTTTAACTGTAGTCAGTGTAATAATTCCATTGAAGACTTTAAGAAAATGATTGCTTAGCTTAATGGAAGTTCCCTTTGAAGAGAATTATGATCATGATTCAAAACAAAAATTAAAAATTTCATTTTCCTAATACAAATTTAAAAATAAGAAAGGCAGTTGAAAAAATTTAACAGTATTGAGATAACAGACATTAAAATAAAACAAATCAGTAATCCAGAACGTATAGAGTTGTTAACAGATGAACAGCCAGGTAAGAAGCAGACATTAAAATAAAGCCAACATAGTATCAAATTTCCACGAAGAGGAGGATCCTGAATCTAGGTGTTAGACTTTAGAAGAGTCTCTCCTGTTTCTTTGCACAATGTACAGCTGTGAAAGAAGAGAAAGAGACTTTAATATTTATGTGGATATATACTAGGAGGAGTGATCCTTTGGATATTAGAGAAAACAACATTGAACTGATTATTGGAAAGGAGGATGCCAAGAAATTCTATGGTTGTAGGAAATCAAAAAAAATGAGAACGTGGCAGTGGCAAAGTAATGTAGTGCTGTTGCCCAGAAAACTAAATGAAACCACCAGGAGTTAAAACTCAATTTATGGATGTTGGCCACCTATGTTACTGAATGCATAATACATATTTTTCTTGGAAATAAATTCTATTTTATTGTTTTATTTTGTGTATATCTCAAAAGAAGCCCTATTTTATACAGTGGGAAATTTAGTAAATACTTTTACAGTAGGTTCATTGTGTTAAGAGTCTCTTATGTATAGCAGTCAACAGCTTAAACTGTGATATTATCTTTATATATTGCCTTACATTTTCTAGTTCTGAAATTTTATCTCATATATTGAGTTTTCTCTTTCCTTTTTACTCAGATTAAATATGTACAGGGAGATCTTTTTACTTGTTCAGAAACAGATTCCTTGGCTCACTGTATTAGTGAGGATTGTCACATGAGTGCTGGCATAGCTGCTATTTTTAAGAAGAAGTTTGGTGGCGTTCAGGAACTTTTGAACCAACGTAAGTAAAGGGCCAAGGTAGAGCAGTTTATAAAACCACAGAATCTAGGTATTTATTATACTTACTATACAGTAAAAGTGAGTGTTATGCAAATAGATTTCTTCAAGTGGCAGAAACACATAATGTGTTCCAGATGGGGTTTTTTGAGTGTGGTGGGGGCTTCTAAACTAGCTTTTGAGGGCATTTAGTGGTCAGGGACAATTGTCCCTTCCATAGAAACAAAACAAGTATAAACATAGTTAACTAACAAAAATAATACAATTATTAAGTAATATTCAGGATATAATCAGTAGGTAAGCTTGCCGCAGAAGAGGTTTAACTTGCTGTAGTTAAATGCCTGTTTCAAATGGAACTACTAATTTTCATCATATTGTATGCTCCTGCGTTGGAGACAAGCAGTCAGAAGTTCATTACTTTTGTTTAAAAGTATATAAACAAGGCTTGTGTTAACAACAAACAACAGATGAATAGAACCACTAGGTGATCGAAGAGCTTACTTTGTATGTTAGCTCTACAAAATCTGGGACTTTGAGACTATTGATGGGGCGGGAATTTTAACAGTATATTATAGTTTTTAAATGCACCCTATATGTTATTATACACTTGTTACCAGCTTATTCAGTTGTATTGTCTACTATAATATGGAATTGTAACTTAGAAATGTTAGAAATAGGACAGTAACCATATTACTATTTTAGAATTAATCTTATACAAGCACTCATCTAATTCTTACCTACACTTGATTAAGTTACTCATTGAATCCTGTGCTGTAAATTTTTCACATATAATCAATTTATATATTATTTGGTGTCTGTCTAAAAATATATGAGAATAAGGGATGGCCATAGAGGTCTATTACATGTTTATTACGATAGTTCTGAAAAACAATAAACATATTTTCAGTACTTGGAGATTAGGAATTAACTGATATTTTAAAAAAAATTCTAACAGACAAGAAGACTGGAGATGTGGCTGTTCTGAAGAGGGAAACTAGATACGTGTACTACTTGGTATGTCTTTGGGCACATTATTGATTCTAGCACAAGAATATATATTCTAGAGATAAATATAGGATTTATGCATTAAGTATTATGATTGGCGAAGTTAAGCATCCTCTTCATTGACAAATATTGCTGAAATTTTTAATAATGGTTTCTCTGAAGGAATGGCTATACAGATGCAATGTTTGCTGTGCAGTGGTTAGAATGCAGTATTGCAGGCTAATTCTGCTGACTGCCAGCAATTCGATTCTCACCAGCTCAAGGTTGACTCAGCCTTCCATCCTTCCAAGGTCGGTAAAATGAGGACCCAGATTGTTGCAGGCAATATGCTGACTCTGTAAACTGCCTGGAGACGGCTGTAAAGCACTATGAAACAGTATATAAGTCTAACTGCTATTGCTATTTCTATCTAATAAATTCTCAATTGACATCAGACAATCACGGTTTTACTGTGATAAGTATTGTTTCAATTGTAATAAAAAAAATTTCAATGATTCTTGAAGTTATACTTCAATCTTTATAAATTAAACCAAATCATTTAGAAGTAACATTCTAAATCAGTTAGATTTCTTCTAAATAAAATGTGTTTATTATTTGAGTATATTCTTATTATGTCTATGTAAAAGCAAGTAATGAATGGGTCTGAAGGATTTTAATTACATTTCATTTATCATCCTCTAAATTGTCATTTAAAAAGACATTTTAGAATTCTATTTCTGCTTTTTTATCACAGCACAGATTAAAACCCCTTAGGAATTCCTTTGACTGATAAGTTAGGGTGCCCTTTTATATTTATCATATACTTTAAAATAATCTTGAGATGAAAAATCTGTTATGTTCTTTTTGAATGGAATTAAAATCAAATACATGAGAATAATATATTAATGTAATCCTTTGTATGTCTATCCAGAAGCAAAGCACCTTGAGCTTAGTAGGATTTGTTTCTGGATTAATGCTGCAATTTGGAACATATTTATGAAAGATTTCCCACTGAATTTACTGAAATGTCTCAATAGACATATAACATGCAACACAGAAAGAATCAGATCTAAAATGTGTCTCATCTACATTTTACCACTTTTTAGATCTCAAAGAACAAATATTTTCATAAACCTACATATGACAATTTACGGAAGAGTTTAGAAGCTATGAAAATCCATTGTCTGAAAAATGCAGTAATTCACGTTTCTATGCCAAAGTAAGCTCATTTTATACTGTAATGTTACTATACTGTACTATATTTGCACATTGACAAATAAAAAAAAGTTTTTCATTAATTGAAAATCTTTTACTTTTTTATTTATATTGAAATATTTTGTCTTTGTAAAAGGTCTAAAGCAGGGCTCCATAATAAGTCCAAAAGAACTGGAAGAGCTACTGACTTTTTATATTAAGTACATTCAGAACATATTTTTGTATATTTAAAGCAAAAGACCTGTTTTCATTAATTTGAATTTTAAATGTTACTAAATGGAAGATATGTTCTGATATGTGATTGTATAACGGAGAAAATGTAGTTTGAGAGCACCACACTTCTATAGCTTAAAAAATGTGACAGAAAATGGTCATAATTATAGATGAGTTTCTAAAAAAATCTAGATTTTAGCTTAGTGATATACCTAATGAACTAGTGAATGAATTTTAGTTTCTTAGTGTAATAAGAGTATTACACACTCTTATATTTTTGTGAGCCACAAGACTTCTTTTCCACTTGAGGGCTAATAATAATAGGGATGTTTCTTTAGGATAAATCAATAATTGTGACTATATTGAGATATTTGGCATGCAATTAGTATTGTATCATATTTGCACCTAATATGTTGGTTTGAACTAATCCTTGTTTTGGCATTGCTTATATGCTTCCTATAAATTGTGGTGAAATAAATGTTTCAAAGAAAATGTCCAGTAAAGACACCTGTATCCTCTATGTTTCAGGATTGGTTGTGGACTTGACCGTCTGGACTGGAAGAAAGTTTCAACAATGCTTGAAGAAGTATTTGAAGATACCAATATTCATATTACAGTTTATACTCTTTAATTTCTAATATAATTGTCTTTTCGGTTTGATGTTATATGGTTGTATCTTAGCTGGCATGTGCTGATAATATTCATATTACTAATTCTAGTTTCCACTAATTCTAGTTTCCACAATTCTTTAAGTCATCTGCTTACTCAAATTAAAAAAGTCAAAATGTACATTCTAATGTTTGGATAGTTTGTACATCTATCTCTTATTTAGCAATTGGAAGATGTTATTTTTGATCTAGATTGGCAATCATGGAAAAGATTGGAATAAGGTGTTATGTTTCAGTTATAGATTTAAATGTTTACAAAAAAAATCAGATGTTCACATATGTAAATAAAAGACCTTTTCCAAATATGAGTTTTATGTATTTATGCCTTTGAAATCATTATCATTTATCATTATCATTTATTGGATTTCTATGCTGCCCTATTCCAGGAACTCAGAAATACTGCAGTATATCAATTGCACATGAATAGTTATTCCTGTCCACCCAGGTCCATTGTTGAAATGTATGGGGGTGCTGTTTAAGCATTCCATGAATAAGTTCATACACATCGTAGAATGCTGGATCAGATTTGCTTAGATGGTTTCTTTTACAGAGTACATATTGCTAAAATAGCAAATGAGTGCTAGATAAAATAATTAGTGTGAATATGAGGGCATTTTTGACTCATCTCTAGGCCAAATTTTTAATAAAAATGGATAATGGAATAAAAATCATATTTTAAATCTGAAAGAGATCTTTTCAAATTAGAAGTGTAATTGGGGACAACTTACTGAAAATTAGATGTGTTTAGTGAGATTGTATTCTTGCTTTTCATTTGTTTAATTTTAAAAAAATATATAATATGCTTTAAATTATAAGCAGCTGAGTCAGCAGGAAAATATTTCTCATTGATTAACAGAAACCATTTTTTAAAAAAAATATGCTAATCAGTTCACAAGTGCAAAAATATTTCTACCTCCCTCAGCCATTGCTTTGTGAATGGTCACTGCCAATAAAATAATTAGTAATTTCTCTCCCTATTACATTTCCCTTTGATTTCTCTCACTATTCACTGCATATTAATTAGTTTTAAAAATTATTAAAAATACACAATTATTAAATTTAATTTTTGAGGTTTCTTGGGATGAGACTTTTCTAAACTTAAAAGTGATAGAATTTTGCTTTGATTCTGTTCTTTGTCATTCATAATGTTTTTTTTTCTATGTGAACAATAGCACTGCAGGTTTATCTATTTAAAAAAATCAAATCCCTGCATGCATCATAATAAATTTATTTTTAGTCTATCAGCTTAGCAGTGTGTCAGCTGGAGACATCTGGTGTTTCCTGTTTCAAAGCAGCTCTGGAAAACTGAGTTGAGAGTCCCAAATATCAGAATATATCATGCTTGTTGCTCCATTGGGTTGGCACATTTTTTTTCCTGGAGAGACAGAAAAAGAAGCACAAAATGATTTTGTCAGCAATATGTTTTATTTCTTGCAAAATAGGAGAACTAATACAAATGTTCCTTATTTTGCAGGGGGTTTGATTTCTTCGCTTGTCTAAATTCATAAAATCCATTTGACACCCTTATGTAGTCAGAGACACTTTATTAATAGCTTCTTCAAATCTCTCTTGATAATTTTATAGAGATTGATATGAGATTTTTGCCATGTAGAATATGAGATAGGTGGCAGATAAATTTCCTAAATAAACAAACAAAAATAATTTTAATGTTATACCTTAAGATTCCAGTTGAATTTTATTGTAATTATGTATTTAGTTCAGTGGTTCTCAACCTTTTTCAGGTTGAGACCCACTTGCCCCGCCCATGCGCGGCGCGTCGATCCGCGCATGCATGGCGCACACGTCAGACCGATCTGCGCATGTGCAGCGCGCGCGCATCGGGCCGGTCCGCGCATGCGCGGTGCATGCGATGGGAAAAAATGGCGGACCGCGACGGGCCGATCTGCGCATGTGCGGCGCGCGCGTCGGGCCGATCCGCGCATGCGCGGCGCGCGCGACAAAAAAAACAAAAAAAACAAAATGGTGGACTGCGATGGGCCGATCCACGCATGCGCGGCGCGCGCAGGTCGGGCCGATCTGTGCATGCGTGGCGCACGCGTGGCGGGCCAATTCATGTATGCGCAGCGCACGCGTGCCGGGCCGATCCACGCATGTGCATGTGCAGCGCACGCGCGCCGGGGCGATCCATGCATGCGCAGCGCAAGCGTGGCGAAAAACAAAAAAAATGGCGGACCGCGGTGTCCGGCGACCCCCGCGAAACAGTCGTTCGACCCCAAATGGGGTCGCAACCCATAGGTTGAGAACCGCTGTTTTAGTTGATTAAAATACTCTAAAATATTATTTCTGATCTTTTTTATATTCTGATTCAAATATGAGATTTGTAGTATGGAATTTGTATTGCAGAAAATGCAACAGCACTTGAAAAATGCGTCACTATAATATATTTCTGTTTAAATAGTAGCAGATGGATTAGGGAGAGAGACCTAGTTTAATGTTAGAGCATTCCTTTGCATTAAGAAATACTGTGTTTCAATTCCACAAAAGTATCACTCCCCCTGAAACTTTAGTAGCTGTTACTTTTGAATTAGATAAATATTTTTCAAAATTGACAACTTTATGATGGGTGGACTTTTACTCCCAAAATTCCACAGCGATCACACTGTGGAGTTCTGGGAGTTGAAGTCTACACATTTTAAGAGTGCAGAGTTTGAAAAATACTGAATTACAATAGATAGATCATATGTTTGGCTTTTAGAAAGACTGATTCTTATATTTATTTGCTATTTCCACCTACCAGTTTTTGTAACTGACCTAATGTAGATACATGGAGTCATTTCCATATGGAAGTGTGGTGAGTGAAGAAGGAATGGATTCCATGGGATCCAGACTCTGAAAGCACTATGGAAAAACAAGCTGATCTGTGAGTCCAGGTTAGAGCAGAAATAGTCTCGTAAAAAGGCAATAAAGAGATGGGGTTTTCTTTTAAAAAAGAGGGGTAACTCGATTTTGCCTGTCTTTCATCAGAGAAGTAGGATCACCTCTCTTCCATGGTTGACTGAAAGCCAGGAAAGAAAGATTGCAGTCATGTAGAAATCTGAGTTAAAGATTGGGGAATTACAATACATAGCTAGAGATTAGTGAAATATACAGTATGCAGATTAGAATTCTAACCTAGAGGCTAATTTGAACTATGGAATTTTTGTGCATAATCCTGTCAGAAGGAATACTATAGGAGCTGAAAGCAACTGTGGAAATCGCTGTCAATTTCTTTTTTACTTTTGTGCCTTTTCAGCTTCTAGCATTTGATATGCATAAAAAAGACTTGAATTCTTGATACTTATTCTGGGGTCAGCCTTTAGTTAAAAGTTTCTCCTTGATTAACCTACTGCCGAGACATTATTTCCCCTGCTGCCTCCTGGGTAAATCTTAGAGGGGTTCTGAAATGTGCCAGTGGTTGATAAAATAGGACTCAGTATGCCTCTGAAGTGAAATGCAGAGATGTGTGTTCTAATCTGGCCAAAGTTGTCACATTAAAAACCAAAATAAACTTTTGTTTCTTATGATGGTCTGAAAAACTATCCTAAACAGGGAGATTTCAAAATCATACTTAAACTAACCTCAGTGCAAAAGTTCAGCAAGTTTTTCTTCATAAAATTGGAAGTTCTCTTGAATGTCTTCCCAGGGTGTGAATGCCTTTGCTTCTTCTTCCTCCTGCTCTACAAAGTTTTGCCAGACATACTCAAAATCTTGAGGTTTCATGATCCTCAATTTACAACCAGCTGTTTTCATTTTCTTCAAGGCAGCTTGTATGTCAGGTTCCTCCCACATGAATAGACGACCTACTGAAATGGAGAGATGTAGATTCTTGTTCTTCTGAAGTGCTTTAGCTATGCGATCAGCACATCCTACACAGGGGCTACAACTGGCGTACCAGGTGACATTGTAGCGCAAGCCAGACTCACACTTGGGCAAGATAGTGTTGAAGAAGGCATCTTCTGCATGGGCTGCTGCATGTTCATCTTCCAGGTAGCCCCGTATGATTTTGGACTCCTTGCCCTGAATCTCTATGATGTAGCACAAGAAAGTCTTGTTTCTTCCTGAACTGTATTCGACATTCTTGAACTGGAAATTGAAAAAGCAGGCTGGAAGCCGTTCTCTGGAGAGAAGAGTGAAAGTATCAGTGTGCATACCGAGTTTATAATGTAACCACCTGTACGGTTTTGATTTCGTTAAGATAATTTTATGACAACTCTATTGTTCCCCAAAGTATACTAGAGGGAAGCAACCTCATAATAGCTATTTCCTACTTAACAGTTTATGCAGAAGCAACCTCATCAATAAAGGAGGTATGGAATAGGAATTGCTAGGAGTTTGCTTTGAATTGGGAAAAAGTAAACAGATGAATCACACAATATTACAACTATCACCAGCTTTTTGTTATAGTTTTCACAGCAATTTTTTCCATGCTGTCTAAATGTAATAGGCAACATTTCTCACAGAATTTCAATTCAGTAGTTTAATTTATTGGGATTTAAACTGGAAAGTTGTGCAAAGGGTAGGCTGTGTGCTATATACTGTTTTTGTAATCTATTGGAGAAATATCCAATTAAAAGCACAATTTATATTTTCATTTTCTTATTTTCTAGTGGTGATGCAGTCTACTAGAGAAGTATATAATTATTCTATATTTTTGTTATCTAAAGCCATTTGTAAGTGCTTTACCAACATTTTCTTTTCCATCAATTTTCATTTTCTTATTTTCTAGTGGTGATGCAGTCTACTAGAGAAGTATATAATTATTCTATATTTTTGTTATCTAAAGCCATTTGTAAGTGCTTTACCAACATTTTCTTTTCCATCAGTTTTGCTCTCAGAATACATTTGTTTTACCTCATATACATTACACAATATTATTTAAGATAAAAAATAAAATCAATAAAGCACAAATAGTTCTTATTTTACTGAAAATGAGTGAAATAATTCTTGAGTTTTTGAAAATAAACCTTAAAAACATTTAGTATTTTTCTTAATTGCAACGTACTTTAAATAACTTGTACACCAGAAACCTTGTGGAAAATAAATTTAAATCATCTAATGTCTTCCTTTCTTTATTGTTCTTTTAAAGCAGGGGTGTCAAATTCAATTTTACTGAGGGCCGCATCAGCATTATGGTTGCCCTCAGGGGACTGGGTGGATGTGGCCAGGGTGGGTGCGGCCTACTGGGTGGGCGTGGATGGAGTGGGTGTAGACTACTGGGTGGGCGTGGCCAGATCTACATCATTCGCATCAAGGGTGCCTGTGGTGGCCTGGGCAGGAGTAGGACAGATCTGAGGGTCTCTGGCAGAAGGGGGTGGGACCAGGGCAAGTGCCAAGGCATGGTCCACTGGAGGAGCCTCACTGTTCCTCTCAGGACATGCGGGGGGGCTCGATGGTGGTGTGGACTGCCCTGAGCCCTGGGCAGCAGAGGTCAAATGCCCAGTCTGGCCCTCGAGCACTCACAGCACCAAGCCCAGCCCCACTTCCCCAAGGGGGCGCCCAGCTGCAATTACCTCCTCCTCAAGGCTACTGCTGCTGTGCTTGCTCTCCTTAGCCAGGTTGCTCATGATGGGTACAAGGGCAAAGTCAGAGGGAGGCCCATTCCCTCTCCATGGGAGGAGACCCGGCTTTGTATCCAAAGCTTCCTTAGCAATAGGATGGGAGACCCCCAGGATAGGCCAGGTGGAGGGGGCAAAGGGATGGTGAAAGGGCAGTAGGGCAGGACTAAGGTAGGACTTCCCTCAGACCCTCCCTCTCCTTTCCTTCTTTCCTTCCTTCTTTCTTGAGTACAGAGTGGTGGGAAAATATTTGAGATGAGGGAGGGAGAAAAACAGGCAAGAAACGCAGCTGGAGAGGTGTCACCTCCCCAGCATGCACCCAGGGGGCGGGGCCGACGCAGCAGGGGCTGGTTCCTCGCTGTTTCCAGACGGCCATGTGGAGCTAAGACTGAATGCGTTTCAGCACATATGGTCACCACAAAATTGTACATTGGCTCCCGGCCAGCCTGGGCCAGGGCTGAGGCAGCGGGGGCCGTTCCCTTACTGTTTTTCAGGATGGCTTCGCGAGCCACATGAAACCACTTTGCGCGCTGCATCCGGCCCTCAGGCCTTGTGTTTGACATGTCTGTTTTAAAGATTCCCAAATGCGTGTTCAGTGAGATGTGGATGTGTGAGAATACTACAGAATATTTTCAATGGTAAATTAATAGGAAAGGAAAAACACTTAATTTTCCTGTCCTGTTTTTTCTCCCAGTGTCCCCAGCAATAACGTTAACAATACTAAGTAGACTAGATGTTGCAGTGTAAGATGATGGTATAGATCAGGGGTGTCAAACTGCCGGCCCGCGGGCCGGATGTATCATAGCAAAACCACGCCTACCCCATTGCCGGCAATGGGAAAAAAGTTGTAATATATCACGACACGTCACGTGATGTTGCGAGTGTGACACCCCTGATATAGATAGAAACAGTATGATTGTACCTCCAAAACATTTAAAAGTCTTTTTCTGCAGGTCTGAAGCAATAGCAATGGGTTATATCTATATTATATATAGCAATGGGTTATATATATGTTATATATATGTTGCAGTGTACAGGAATCATGTCACTTTTTGTGACTTTCTGAGAAACAAAGTCAATGGGGAAGTCAGATTCACTTAACAACTGTGTTACTAAATTAACTGTGGTAATTCAGTTAACAACTGTGGCAAGAAAGGTCATAAAATTGGGCAAAATTCACTTAACAAATGTCTCAGTAACAGAAATTTTGGGCTCAATTGTGGTCGTTAAGTCAAGAACTACCTGTATATCCATATATTATTAGAGGAATGTTTTCAATCATTTCAATATGATTATATGAAGGGTGTGTCCTGCAAATAATTGAGTCTTCCACTCCATAAATCTGATTTAAAAAAAAAAATAAAAGATAGATTTTGTGTTTGGCTAATTAATTTTTTTTAAAAAAAACTGTTACTCTATTACTGACAGACCAAACAGAAAATCTTGTGATATCTTTAAGATTAAAAAAAATGATTATCTCACAAGATTTTCTGAACTACAATACAATGTTAGTTTCATTTCCACATTAAAATAAAATATAGAAGCCCAAAAAGTGATGGTGGCTGTGCACAAGGGAGTTATTAGGTGTGATATTAGCATTTTTGTACTAGTGAATGGATTGGTCTGTATAATCTGTATTAAAGAATTTTGAACCTCTTAATTGTAGATTAGTTCTTTTATGAAAAGTTACATTTTTAATGTACCCTCCGGTACGCTCCCAAAGAGTGGGTCTCCTCAGGGTGCCGTCGGCCAGACAATGTCGTCTGGCGACCCCCAGGGGGAGAGCCTTCTCTGTGGGAGCTCCAACGCTTTGGAACGAGCTCCCCCCCGAACTCCGTACGATGACGGAATTGCGTTCCTTCCGTCGAGAATTAAAAACATATTTATTTCGACAAGCCGGCCTGGGATAGTAGCTCCGGTTCCAACAAGGCCATAATTGTTTTTAGGGGATTGAGTTTTTAAGATTATGTATTGGGTTCTTAAATGATTGGGCCAAATTATTTAATTTATTTTTAATAATTTTACTTTTTGTATGTTGATGTTTTTTAATTGGGCTGTACACCGCCCCGAGTCCTTCGGGTGGGGGGCGGTATAAAAATCGTAAAATAAATAAATCAATAAATAAATAATATTCTTCTGCCTGAGGACAGCCCTCTACCCTGAGGCCAGTGATAGTATGGTATTTCTGCTAAGTTGCTTATGTCTTAAAACTGGTTGTAAAGGAAGCTGGCTTTAAAAAGCATTATGGATTTCAGGTTTTGGCAACTATGCTGACCAGAATTATGTCTGGGTAGCAGTTTCCATCATCCCTAATTGGTGGATTTCCCTGCTTCTTTACCCCTCCCATTCATGCTGGAAATCAAGTACCAATTACTTTCTTTTTAGTGGAAATCTTTGGAAACTATTGTGGACTGGTAAAGAAACCAAAACGCATATCATTTGGGCTAGAAGGGCAAACTGCTAGAACGCTTGTTAGTTTCACCTGGTTAAAAATAAATGAATAAAAGTTCACCCTTTTACCATTCCGTCAATGAACTTCTTAAAATAATCGCAATACAGATAGTTCTCAACTTACGAGCAACATTAGTCCTGGAACGTCTGTTGCTAAGTGATATAGTTAAGTGACTTGCATCCAATTTTATGAACATTTTTGCTGCAGTTGATAAATGAATCCTGCTTTTCCCATTGACTTTGGATGTAGATAACTCCTGGGAAAGTTGTAAATGGCGATCACATGACCCTTTGACACTGCAACCATCGTAAATACATGCCAGTTGCCAAATGCTTAAATTTTGATCATGTGACAGTCATAGGTATGAGGATGAGTTGTAAGTGACTTTTTTCAGCTCTGTCATAACTTTGAACAGTTATTAAATGAATGTTCATAGGTTGAGGACTATCTGTAACAACAACACAGCTTTTCATTGGAACAGCAGCTCAGGATGAAAAGGCTGTGGAGGACAGTGATGAGAGGAAAAGGGAGTGTTTCCCTACAATACAATACAATAACTGGCTAAAAGCATTTTCCTACAAATTGCCAAAGTGTATCAGGTAGACAATACACTATTTATGCACCAGAAGATAGGAAACACTATTTTTTGATGTAGTGTAAGAATAGATAGCAGGTGCTTGCTTGCATTGGTGATGCGATGGAGACAGATTGAGGGTAACATCATATTTACCTGACAGGGAGATAACAATTTCATGAATTGGTTCTAACTGCTTAATTTTGCCTGCAGAACAATGTAGTGTAAATGAATGCTCCATATATCTCAAGAAATGTACTTGGCTATCTATAAAATAAATTATCACACTGAAAAATGGGGCAAGGAATAATCTTAATTCTAAAAACTGATCAGGTCATAGGACAGTTCTACAGTTACATCCATTTGGGGTGGGGGTCAAAGATACTTTGGCAAAAAAGCAAACTTGTAATCTAGTGATTGTAGCCGAAATTTATTATTATTAATTTAATTTCTATGCCGCCCTATTCCGGAGAACTCAGGGCAGCTCACAACATGATAGAAATTACATTATATACATAAATATAAAAACCCTTAATTAAAAAAAGAAAGCAATCATTCCACAAACATACACTGGCTAGGGGCAAGGTGTTAGCTGCCCCTGTTTCAACTGCCAGGGATAATTAGGCAGAACTGTTGTTATTCTTAAGGTTTTTAATTCCTCATTAGCTAAATGTCTTTTTTCATCAGGCTAATATGTAAATAATTGAAACCATAACTTAATTTTGTGGCCACAGAGGGTGATGTAAATCTTAGAATAATACTATTTTATGGATAAAACATATTTAAATTAAACCTGATGAAGAAAACTGTTCCTTTTTAAAAAAAAATAAGACTCAATCTATTAATTTTAAATAATTTGATACAGAGTCCTTAACTGAAAATTTTAGGTCAGGACTAAAATTGCAATACATAATCATTCTAATCTAATCCATGATGACATTGTTTCGATGACATGAGGCTGATGGTGAGACCACACCATGTGTATGACCTTTGACTCCTTGGAGATAACATGAAATATAAATATCAACACATTAAAACATTACACTTTCCTAGTTCCCCAGGGTACATATTTTCTAATTTGCTTTTCTAGCAGTGTAAACAGAATTAAAGACTCTGCCTTCCATGATCCTATTTAATTTTGGGCCTGTCACTCTCTCTCAGTCCAACTCACCTCACAGGCTTGTTGTTGTGAGGAAAATAGGAGGAGGAAGGAGTAAATAAATAAATGATCCTTCATAGGGTACCCTTAAATTTAAGTCACATCTGCTTTCAGGTGAAGGAGCGCACTTGGACTTGAATGACATGCTGGGGAGTCACACACCAAAGAGACTTATTGAGGTTAAACCAAAGATTAAATATGATTTATTCCACTCACAGGTAAGCTTAACATTACATATTTAAGTAATACTATATCTTTTAATAAATATTAATATGAGTATCCTCCAGTCACAATTTTGATAACTTTTGTTATGATTAAAATTACAGTTTAACAACTTTTGACAGTTCCTGGGTGCCATTGCCTATTGAGGGGGGAGGACACACATAGCCTTGGTCTTTCAATCAGTACTACTTTTCTTTGCATTGGAAACTACTATTACTTAGGCAGCAGTTCCTGTAGGACAAAATACCTCCAAAGTGTTAGAAGAGGGAGCTGTGAGGATTGTATAGCAGTCCTAGTCTTATTGATTTTGTATGCTGCCAAAACACCATTACCTCATAATGAGCAAGTTCATTATGAATCATGAACTGAGATTATTTTATGAGGACTCTAGTGCAAGAGTGTCCAACACTGGTAACTTTGAGACTTGTGAACTTCAACTATGGCTGGCTGGGGAATTCTGGGAGATGAAATCCATAAATCTTAAAGTTGCCAAGATTGGACACTCCTGTTCTAGTTCATAATCTTACTAGGGAGTTCAATGGGATTTATTGCCTGAAGGATGGTGCACTTGCTTACATTCTTACAGCAGTTTCAAATAATATAATACTCTTTGCAGTAACACTGACATTTACAAATTGGCCCAAATTGCCTTGTTGCTATTTTTGCCATCAGACAAAGGAATGAATAAAATTTAGCCATTGCTCCACCCTGGCATGGCTTAATGGGCTAGGCTAGAAAAAATAATGTCTATCATAAGAACTGAATCTTAGAGAGCTTTTATCTAGAGATTTGTCTATAGATTTGGATAATAGCAAATTATACTGTAGTTTCAGGATTTCACTGCAAGATTCACTTATTAACACTTATTTTTCATAGGTCACATATTACTAAAAAACAAATGGCAAATAAAGACAATGATTCCAACTGACAATGACTTGAATATATACTACTGTAGCTAGATCCTTCACTGATGTTTATGGTAATTCTGTTTTTTTTAATGTACAAAATGAAAGCTGAACTGCCCCAGCTGAGGTTCCAAGGTGCCATTTAGAAGATTATAGAATCTGAAATCCAACAAATATGAGTGGTACTTAGTTGACAAAATGTCTGATAAACCAGTTAATTGATTTTTGATTAAATGTGTGCCATCAAGTCAGTTTTGAGTCTTAGCAACTACACAGATTGAGTTTCTCCAGGAAATATAGTTACAGTAGTGAGTTGTAAAAAACCATGAAGATAATGCTACATGTTTGATTCTGAAATCATATCAATATTTAATTCAATTATAATTTTAATTCAATTATATTTAATGATTGATACTAAATATTACAAATGCTTAGCAAATTTTATTTTCTCATTTTTCCCTCTATAAATGATTACAATAATAATTCCTGATACAGAATAATCAGGCTAGGTCTGTTTGTTTTAAATGTAGTTCTCTTATCTTAATCCTTTCAGAGTTATCCAGTGAATTTACCACTCACTGCTGCAATTAGGCCTTTCTGATTATCTGATTTTAAATACCCCCAAATAAACTAGCAGTTCTTATTTTTCCAGGATATGAATTTAGGCTTAAGTTTCTCCAGTTCTAACCTTTCCCTTTACCTATCATTGCTTTTTAACAGAATTTTTGATGTGGAAAAAATGCATGCTTTTAAGCAGTCTTATGAGCTTTGCAAAGCAATATTGCACAGCCAAGCCATAGATAAGATTTATTTTCTTTTTTTCATTTGCAAAGGGAGAATAATCATTTCAGTGCCACACATGATCATGCTAAAATAAGTGGCTTTGCTTCAGATATATCTCAGCTCAGCCTGGCTGGATATAATTTAAGTCTCTCCCCATTTTATTGCAGGTCTCAAGATACAATCTCCTTTCATTATTAACAGCAAAATCCTCACACGTGGAGACTGGCATTTCTTTTTAAAGAAATTTGCAGACATGATCCCGGTTAGCTTACGCAGATTCCTAAGCAAGGAGTTGCTCCTGTCAACTTGGCGATGAAATAGGGCTCTTACCCTGTGACAATTTCAAAGGGTGGCAATTCCTCCAGTTCCTTTGGCTTTTCTGCCTCCGTGGATTCCTCTGCATTTTCAGCCGTTTCAGCCTTTTCACCATTCTGTGCTTCTGGAGGTTGTTCCTGCTTCTCAGCCATCCTGTTGTACTCTGGTGGGTACCCAAAGACCACAGCGGTGGCAAAAAACTGGGCCCAGGCTTCAGAAGCAGAAATGGAGCAGGGAGGGAGACAGAAAGCTGTCTGGCAGTTCTCAGGAGCTATATATGGAATGGGAGCAGTAGCAGAGATGGGAATAGGCTAGGATGACCCCCCCAGCACTCTCAGATATCACCTCCTTCACTTTTAACTCTGGCCTGAGACATTCTTTTGCTCCTTTTTTATTTTAAATATGAAGTGATGAGTGGAGCGTGGGTGGATTAGGTAATGGAGGGATGCAAATGTAATCTATTTATCCACAGCCATGACAGAGAAATCTGACATGGTGCAGGAAAGCTGGCCACTCTCCTAGGCTCTTGGACTTACCAAAATGCCTTCTTCCTGCCCCTGAGGGACCACCTTCCAGAGTGCCAAAAAGAGGCAAGTAGCTTTGCTAAAAAAAAAAAAAAAAAAGTTCCATATATTATTAGGTGGAGCTGAAATAAAATGTTGTCAGAGGGTTGGGATTTTTTTTTTTTTTTGCTCAAACCTGAATTTTGTTCCTGACGTGAAAGTGCCAGCTTTAAAATGCCTTACTTCCAAGGCAAATGTATTGAAAATATTTCAGGTTAAAGTAATGCATTATTATCTGAACTTAATTGAATTCAGTTTTCCTCACCTCCTTAGGCAGCTGACAGAAAATCTGTTGGATACAGTTTGACTTTCATTGAAGATTTAAGGATGCTATTATCAAAGCTTTCTAATGCTCAGCTGATTTTTTCTCTTGTGTCTTACAGTCAGCCTCGGTAATGTGACTATTGTGCTCAGCTGGATTTCCATGTTAAGGAACTAGCACCAACTGCTATTATCTTGAGGCAAGAGATTAAAATAAGAAAAAGAATGTGCAGATGAATGTGGAAATGTGTAAAATCTAACCAGATGAGGTATGAAATTGATTCTGCTTGAGATACGGGATGGTATATGCCATGGATTCTGCAGCTGGTTTGTAAGAAGTAAAAACTATAGATGCCTCCTCTGAATTGCAATTGGTGCTGGTGCAAGGAAACAGAAGTGCACTCATTTTGCTTGTTAGAGCATATAAGGAATATACTCATTCATTATTCATATTCATATCAATTCAACCATATTATTTTGCAGAAAATTATATTACTGAGACATACAAGGTAGAAGCTAAAATGCTTACACATGGATGTGGTATGACAGATAATCTTGTACTTTGTACTCACTTTTACAACCTTTTTTTAAAAAAATGCATTATCAAAACTGCTTAGAATTAGATGGTTGGCATATTGTTATACATTGATACATCCCATGATTCTCAATTCTTGCTGATAAATACCTAGTCTATAGAAAGGTAATTTGAAAAAATAAGCACACAACAAAGCACTCAACAAGCATATTTGTAAAATATATACATTTGCAAATATATATTAGCTATATTTACAATTGGGTAATTTACAAATATATGTAGTGTGAATTTTAAAATAGTGGCATTTTTTGCACTTGTGGAAAGTCCTTTGGCTTATGAAAGGTGAGGCACTTTTTTGCAGATTCATTTACCTTCTGCAACTTTTTCAGAATTGAATGTTTGAAAACAGTATTCAGAATGGTTTGGAATATTGCACAAATGGCTGTGTTAGAGAAAAGAGAAACAGTGAAATATTTTTGACACAAAGTTGTATTGTTTTCCCCCGAGTGTTAACTATGTTCAAATTCCAGCATCTCAAACCTATGACTGTCACATCTGACATTTTACAGAGGAATTATAGAGATGGGAATCCTGAGTTGATGAGTGATACTCTCTCCCTCCTCTTCTTGTGTCCCTCTGGCCCACTTTATTTTTGGAAACTCTTGACTGCTGGATTAATCAGGGTCCCATCATTCTTGCTGCTTTAACTTTCCCTAGAGCCAGCCAAGCTTTACAGATCAATGTTCAGCTTTAATCTAATCTCTGGAATGTTGATCTGGGCTAGAAGTTTTCTCTCCTCAGCTGCTGCTGAACTCCTTCTAGGGCAGAACTTGGCATTCGTGCAGAGACCACCAAGGGCTCTGTGTAGACCAGCCACAGATGTTACGCGGTGGTGCTATGCTTTACAGATCAAATGGTTTGTTTGATTCTATACATACAGAAATGTATGTGTATTTGCAGACATACAAGGGTGCATGTGCACACATATCCCCCCCCCATCCAAATCTATTAGAAATGTAAAGAAAGAATTGCAAAACAAAAGGATGGCGACCGGAAACTTAAACTACTCTACTGAAATAAAAACAGTCCATGTTACAGATTTACATTTCATCTGTTTTTGCCCATGGAGGGCTTCAAACGAGGTTCTTCATGTTATGCCTGATAAAGAAGAGACCATACCCATTATGTGAGAAAACACATTCTCTTCTCCCAAGCCAGAATATATCTAGGGAAAGTATAAGAAGTAGAATCTTGGATTCGCTCTAGTCCAGGTATCATTCAGGAAGTCTCCTGACTGAAGATGTGGTAAACTGTCACATGTTATTGTTAACAATAGTTTGATCCAATGTGAGGCAACTGCCTATGAAAAACTTAGGGAAATTGATATTCTCAGTATGGCTTTACAAGCCATCTGTTAAAGTAATGTGATCCTTATGCAGAACTGTCTTCTGTAACCTGGCTTTCTCCAGATGTATTGGACTTTAATTCCCAAAATCCCTTGCAAGTCATTGTTTATGCTAGGTAGGGGTTATGAGGGCTAAAGTCTAGATATCTAGAGCTAGAGGACGTAGAAACAGTTTTATGGTTTTTTTTAGCAAATACATTTGGAACAATATATGTAGATGTTCCATTTTCTGAATATGAAGTAACATCCAGATTGGATAACTTATCAGTTTTGTATAGTAAATTTATTTTATGTTAAGTTACTTTGTCATATAAGTAAATAGGGTTTAAAAAGAATGGTTGCATTGATTTTCTACAACATACCTTTGATGTTCCCATTTTTTTATTTCATTGTTTTTATAAATTCAATCTGACACGAGTCACTTTTGCTATGACAGTTCAAATATCATCCTGATACTATGTTTGATACTGTTATGTCCAATATTATTTGGTACTTTTATATTGCCCTGCCAAAATTGTCCTGTAATCTGCCAATTTATAAAAAAAATGCAGGGAGTCTTGTTCTTTTTAATGTTTAAACATATTAAAATAGTAACTATCTTAATTTCTACTACTTATAAGGCTGGTCAATCACAATTTGTGATCTAGTTTCAACTGAACCCACTGTGATTAAAGCTACCTTTTATCTCACTGTCTTATAAATATTGAGCAGCAGTCAAAATTGCCTTGGCTGTATCCATTGACAGCTCTCCTTAAAATTATGTGTTTAGGGTCATTAAACCATCAATTGTTTAAGGGATGCTTTGTTGGATTGCACGTCTGTATTAGCTTTGCTGGATGTCCAGCAAACTATCTAGGTTATTTTCTAATTATAAAGAACTCTGAAGAGCAATAGTCTAACTGGTACATGATCAGAAAATATTTAGCTGGCCAAAGGCAAAAGTGAAATAAGACACTGTATCATGCAGAGATGAGGTGTGCTCTTTAGAATAAAAAGGACAGCTGGTTATCAAAATAAAACATATCCCTGGATATATTGTCCGGCAGTAATTCCCAAGCTTCACTGTTCCTTCCTGTGTAACTATTGCAAAGCAAAAAACAATGAATTAATAAATAGTAAAGTGTAGCACGGTGTCCTTTGCCTTCCCAGCTCTGTGGGCTATAGCATCTCTCTATCCCACTCTTAATTCTTGAGAATTTTTCCAGGGATGTCAAGGATAGATTGGTAAGATTTCATAACTATCTCTACATTTGTTCCCTATTGTAGAATGATGCTCAGCATGGAGTAGCAGTAGCATGGGAAAAAAATCAAAGGGAGAAATGTTCATACCATATGATAGCTTGCATTGTCTTTCTAGAATTAGTTGGAATTTTTCCTCTACTTATCAACATCCTTAATAAGATTTTCAGAATCAAGCACATGTGTAGGAGATGACAACATGAGTTAATTTAGTAGAGTCTATTGCAATACATATGCCTGAATAATCTGATGACTAGGTATATTTTGTAAATGGGTGGAAACTTATACAACCCATTTACTTTATGGAAATCAAAGAATTATGAGACATAAGTCTTCACTAGGCAATTCTGTGGAACATGAGAATGGGAAGTAGCAATTTACTACTCATCATACTTCTCATTCCTGCTTGATTTGAGATTCCTACAACATAAGTCTCAGAAGGTAAATGCTATTGCAAAGAACAAAAAATTACAAATAAATATTACAAGTACAGAAGTTTCAGTTTAAAGATGTTTAAAATATTTCATTTATATCTCTGTACATGTTAACAGTGTGTTTGGTTTGTGCAATAAAAGTGTTTTCCATTCTGTATATGATGTAGGTATGGCTGTACTTCCAAGAATGCTTTTGTTCTAGACATGCTCATTTTCTTCTAGTTCTAAACAAACTTTTTTACAAACTTTCTTTTTCATCTACCTCGTAGCATAGCAGCTTTGCCAAAAAAGGTTCCAAATTCTATTCCTGTAATATCCAAGCCATGTTGGGAAAGGTTTATGCCTGAAATTCTAGTGAGCAAGAAGTGCCTGTCTGTTTAGACCAATGTTTTTCAATCTTGGCCACTTTAGGATATTTATTTATTTATTATTTATTTTTTAAACTTTTATACCGCCCCTCTCCCGTAGGACTCGGGGCGGTTTACAGCCCAATTTAAAACAGATAATAATAATAAATATTTAAAAATGAATTAAATTAATACATGGCTGTTACTAAAACCTGTTAAAATCCCAATTCTAAAACCCAAACAACCTTGTTTAAAAAATTTACATAAAAATTTACATAAAACCCGAGGAGTTCTAGGCCAGGCCGGCTTGATTGAACAGATGAGTCTTCAATTCTCTTCTGAAGGTGCGGAGATCATGACACGTCCGGAGTTCTGGGGGGAGCTCCTTCCACATCGTTCCACATATGTGGACTTCAACTCCCAGAATTCCCCATGGAGTTAAAGTTCACTCATTTTAAAGTGGTCAAGATTGAAAAGCACTGCTTTAAGTGTTTGCAAAAGTGTTACCAAAAGTAATGTTTTCTGTCATGAGGAATAGTTGTGTTTTCTTAATGTCACTAGATGGTGCTATAAGTTTTTAAATCATAGGCTCATGAAGCAAGACAGATACAAAAATGGTCCACTGAAGGATGATCATATAACCTATCTGCAACTCCTCATCTCAGCCATTTCTTTTTCTGGGTCAATGTGGTGGTTGCCATCTGCAGCTCCCCACCATTATGGGAAAAGATATGTCTGGTTTCATGAAGAGCAAACTGGTGTTAGATGCGCTTCCTACAACCGACAAAGCAGATTTTTTCTTCTGATTCAAAGCCCACAGTGCATATGTCCACATATAGCTCCCTTATTCTTTGTTAGCAATTTAAATAAAAACATATATATATATACTTGTTCCTGCGGATGGCTCTGGGTTGAGCTGAAACAGGTAAAAGAAAGAAAGATTTCTTTCTCCCATATTTGGGTTTACAGGGTGCAATTTAAAAAGAAACACTCGATATCTATCTATCTATCTATCTATCTATCTATCTATCTATCTATCTATCTATCTATCTATCTATCTATCTATCTATCTATATGAGTGTTTTTTTTTGATGCACCCTGTCGGCCCAAATATGGGAGAAAGAAATCTTTTGCCTGTATCAGCTCAATCTAGAGCCATCCACAGGCAGCAGTCGCAACTGCGACATCATCAAATCCCTGACACAGCTGACAAAGTGAGAAAGAGCCTGTGGCCTGGAGGTTAACACAGCTGATGAGGGTTAATTAGCTTGAAATAGCTATTCCATTCTCCCTTAATTCTTTGTTAGCAATCCAAATTTATATAAGAAGCACGAAGCCGAAAGCACCAGCCTGAAGATGACGAATGGGACTTCGTCGAAACATCGCCAAGACACTTCAAAACGTCGCCAAGACACTTCAAATTCTACGTGGGAGAAAACCCGAAGAACCAAAGACCTACATACAAACACCCGCGAAAACCTCAGAAAACATATATATATATATAATATATATATATATATAATATATTTCCCACAGTTCTACATGCACACATGCACTGCAACTCAGAGACATCCACAATAATGAATAACAATCATAAAAACAGTAAAGCAACACAACCAAAACAGCACGCTACAAACAATAAAAGGAGAAAATGAAGATGGGAATAATAAAATCAGGAGAACAACTGTTTTTAAAAGCTTCCAAAATATCAAAAAGGAATGGGCTAGTAGTCTGATCTCAATCAAGAGTTTGTTCCACAAAATCAGTATTGCTATGGGAAACCAGTGCCTGTTTGTTTCAGACTCCTGGAACTTTTAAAAATGTGAGATTAGTAAGTTTCTCTATTTGAGCTAATTAATTGGCTGGTCCTGATCCTGCAGTTAGCCAGGTGCCAAGCCATAAAGGGCTTTATAAGTTAACATCCGCTCCTTAAATTGTACCCAGAAACCATTGTAAGGTTTGTTATATGCTCCCAGTGAGAGATGCCAGAAAACATGTTAATGCACACTTTTATTCAGCAGTCCCATGAATCCATGCAATGGTGAAAAATAGCTAAGTTAGAAAACAAAACAAAACAAAAGTCTGGGAAGGTAAATGCCTCTATTAGAACAAGGCACAATCTTTAGCTAGCTTTTGAGTTATTCAACTCCTTGCCAGGCTGGCATGAAATAAAATATAAGGAAGGGAGGGGAGCAGAGCATGGTATTTAAACCCCCAAATCCACAGTTTATAATGAAAATGCAGAAACAACTATGTAAATGTAGGCTTATGCTGCAATCTTATGTTACCTTGGAACAAAGCTCATGGAATTCAGAGGGATTATTCTAAATACGCTTAAAGATTCCCTTGGATGCTGAAAAGATTTCAGGGTATATCAAGGGCTTCTGGAATAAAGAAGAGATAATGAATCTTCTCTTGCCTTTTCAAAATATAACATCTACAGACTCTAACTCCAGCACTGAACTGAACTTCTTTAGTTTAAACACCAGTATCTCTGTACTGGGAATTTCTTTCTTTCTCTCTCCTTCTCTTTCTTTCACCTTGCAGAAGCAAAAACTACTGAAATTCTAATGAGCCAAGTGCCTGTCTGTTAGACCAGTGTTTTTCAACCTTGGCCACTTCAATTCCCAGAATTTCCTATGGAGTTGAAGTTCACCCATTTTGAAGTGGTCAAGGTTGAAAAACACTTTCACAAAAACGATTTGACTGAAAATTACTCCTGCTCCATTCCAAACATTTGACTCTTTGCATGCATTTTATGAGATGGAAAACCCAGCTACAGTTTAGTGGCTTACAGCACCACCCAGTTACTGCTTTAGCAAAATCACAGCTGTCAGAGTGACTGACTCCATCCTGGGTTTGTAGTCCCTTTCAGAACTCAGGGCCAAGTTGTGCTATGCTTGGTGCATGTCCCAATTTTTTCCCCTCTCTGGAATTGTCTCCCTTCTGCTTTGCCAAGATAACTGAGGCGGGAACATGAGGAAATCAGGGTGCTGATATTCGGAAGAACAGAATTGCTCTGGATATTGTATCTGTGCTAAAACCTTTTCACCTTTATGATAACCTGGGAGTTAGGGAGTGGAGCTGAGAATGTATAACAGCTTGCCAGGTTTTCTTATGTATGTCATCACTCCCATGATTTACAACAATTGCTAAATTACAGCCTGGATACACAATAATCAAGCCCTAAGATTTGCCCTTCTAGGAAGGATATGTCCCCTTTTCAGAATTTTCTTTTTTCTTCTTAAATACTAGATCATCTGCAGTGATTGCAATTAGAAGATGTTTGTTTAGGTGGACCCACTAAACCTGATAACAATACTTTAAAGAGGGTGATCCTTTTCCTGGAATTTCAGACTTGTAAAAAATACTTTTAACCCTTAAGAGTTACAAGATGGGCATTCATGCATACTCCAAATTACCTTTCCTCTTTTGAGTCTTTATCAATGCATAATCTCATAGGAAGTGTATACATCCAACAGTCTGGCAGGTGGATAAACCACACTGAGGTGACAATATTTTTTTTAAAAAACCCTAGTTCCCAGTTTAGTGTATTTATTAATTAACCCAACAGAGAAGAGTCTGAACTGATCAGTTAAAATAAAAAAAAACAGATATTTTGTACAGAGGAATTGATTAAATATACCATGACTGTCAATCAGTATGAATCAATTTTGGATTACCTTTACCCATTGATATCCCAAGACTTCTGGCTTTTATACTTTTTGAAGGCAAAGCAATTTTATACTACATGAAAGGAGTTTTTTATAACTTCCAAGAAGAGAAAGCAAACTTGGATGATCTGATTTGGTGCCTTCCAAGTGTTTCCTACCACACCAAGGATAAGTCTGAGTCAAAGAACATTCAGTCTGGAATGAGGATTTAGATGGATTTTGATCTGGACATGCCTGAGCATAGAATAGTTCAACAAGTGGGTAGGGGAACCTTGATCTGTCATATTCTTTGCCCAAGTTCAACCTGTAAAAATCCATTTTTATTCCCAATGTAATTCAGTCCAGAGATTGCTTTTTAAAATTATTTTATAGGATCTTGTTGTTGTTTAGCATGTTTTTAGTATGTCACCTTTGAGTTGAGCTCACTCTTGATAAGTTACAGTTTCCTTGGCATAATATAAATGTGGGTGCTATATTTTCTGGGTTTTCTTTTTACTTCCAAGTCAAGCTTACAGCACTGGACTTCCCAGCTGGTCCTTCAGCTAAGTTCTAACCAAGTACTTGCTTAACTTTGTAGAACTAGCTAAATGATACTTTATGTGAGCAAACAACATGAACATTCAGTTGGATAAATGAAGTCCACTTGCTTGTACTTAGATGTTGAAAATGGATAAAGTATTTCATTATTTGGATATATTTTTCTTTCAGTCTTCCTGGGTTCCTTTATACCTCACCATTTTACTAAACCATTCTTGTTTGTAGATTGTTTCTATGGGATGTTGTGCAGTAGGTGGGTAGCTGAAGCGATCAAGAGGACATGGTTTGAAAAAGAAATGTTTTTAGCTATAGCTAATTATGTGATACACCCCCCCCTCCACAAGCATACACCCAATTTGGTTCAAGGTTTTGTGCAAAGGTAATACTCCAGTCAAATCAAAAGTCAAAAACACTTGCAGGAAACAATTCCCTAGTTCAGTTGGAAATTATACTTTTATGTCAGACTCTGGCAAGCATATCTAGGTTTGAAGAAAAATGGGGTGCCTTTGAAAATTCTTCCAGTGGCACCCTGTGTGTACAGCAATTCTAATAGCTAGAGGAATAAAAATGATATTTAAAAAGAAGCAAATGTGACTTTTCCATACTAAGATTGTGATTACATCAACTCTTCCGATTTATACTGCTGTTTAATGGGTCTTGGTATAACAATGGCAGAGGATATTTGTCCAAAGAAAATAATGTTATCAAAGCCATCATCTCTTCCTAGAGACTATTCCCTTGGTTAAACTGAGCCTTAAGCTTCTCAATGACTCCTCTGCTCCTCTACATTTAAACAACAACAGTTAGATTTGTTTTTTTTTCCTCTGAAAAAGTCTCCACATTCCAGAGCAGATCGAAAGCTAGCAGATGTCTAGCTAAAGGTTTATAATGCAGGCATCAATATTTGCTACAAATTAAAAAAGATTCTTACTGGCTTCAGTTTATGAGCTCTAAATATTGGAGTCTGTTTAGTTTAGGAAAAATGGAATTGTTGGATGTGCAGTGAAATAACTGCTCAATTGCTGAAGTCCTTCCACACCAAATATGAAGAATTGCTGCAAGTCAGAACTTTGTGGCTAATTTTCCCTTTAAGTCCAACTTCCAAAATAAGCTTTATTCTAGTTAAGTTAAAGATAATGATGCTACAGTATGGCAGTGCTGAAATTTTATCTGTAGATATTTCAAACAGACAGAATAGAAAACAGTGGAAGAAATTTAAGGATTTACTTACTTTAATACCTTGCTACTCATTTCTTCATATTTGTTTTATATCCCAAAGCTTATTACTCTTAGCCTTGAACAATCATTGAGTGATTTAGTAAACTTTCTAAACAACCCAAGGCATCTACAATAAACAGTATCCATCATTCTGATATTTACAGTAACTAACTCTGTCTTTCAAGACATAGATAACTGGAGATGGTATCCACATTAAGTGAAAATATTAATTGCACTATTGAATCTACCAATGGCAACTTCTCTCAGTCTGACCCTAAATAGGTTTTGCTAAACATGAGTCCTGCTGCATATTCTGTTTAAAAAAATTGTCTTAGATGAAGACAAGAAATGTACAGACCACTTCATCCCATGCTTGCTTACAGTATAGTCAAGCAATGGGAATACTAAGGAGCAATATTGCATTGACTGGATCCAGGAAGCTTGCTTTTTCCTTGCAAAGACAGAGTAGAGTTATCCTTTCTATTTTTAAAGATGATTATTGAACTGAGGCATTGTAATATCATGTTCCTAACTGGCTTATGTGCTTTTATAAAGAAACCTGCCCCAGTTGCCTAGTCCTGATGTTTGTTGCTTGGACAGCTGAATCTAGGAAGGTGGCATTGGATTGGAAACAGCAACTAAGCTGGTCTCTGTGGTTACTAAGATTGTGCCCATTTGAAAAACAATTTGGAAAAAGTGATCTGGACCTTTAGGGCCATCTGTTAGTTGACTTCTAGGATAACCTGTTGCTTATTTCTACAAACTGCGGCTTAGCAGTGGCTAAGTAACCATATACAGAATTATACTCCTGTTTATAGCAGTATCAGCCCTGAATATACATTTCAAGCAGGGCCTGTGCAGTAACACACTTAGATGCATAAACATCTGAGCAATTGGATTTGCAGTTTAATTACTGATGTTCTTTCTTCATAGCCTCCATTAACCATATGCACTTGGGAACACCTCTTCACCAAAGTGAGCACAAGCTATTTGAATACACAACAACATTACAGATGTAGGTTAAATGCAAATAAAAGCTAGCTATCCATTTCTATTAGGGATTTGCCAGCAATGTAGGGAGTATTAAAACTTCTTCACTTTGCCTATAGATAGTTATTTCATTTTTTATGGCCTTAAAGCAGAGCTGATGTGTCCAGATGGAATTTAGCACTATTGCGATCCAAAGAATTAGTGTGATGTTTTATAATGCTCAAACAGCACTGAATAAAATTATTTGGTGGAAGTCATTTGTTTTAAGGAGCAGATGCTCAGCTCACGGGATTACCCAGAATTTTCTGGAAGTGCTATTAACTAACTGCTTTCAGCTGTCTCTCCAAATAGTAAAGCACATGAATTAAGGCAAGGATTGGAGTTGGGATACTATGTGCCTGATGCAAGAGAGACTTTCAGCAAACATTTTCTTAAAAAATTTATTTACCTATTAGATCTGTATGTTGTCTATATAACTCACAAGTCCCACTGTCTGGCAGCAACAGTAAAAAAAATTACAGACATCAATGCAAAGAAATAAAATGTCCAAAGTAAAAAAATATAAATATAAAATAGAGCAGTGAATTAGACACAGATGGCAACATTTCATTAATCTCCCATGCTCTCCAGAAGAGCTCAGTTTTAGCTAACTACCATAAAGGGTTAATCTAGTTCTGGAAGAGGTTGTTCCAAATTACAGGGGTATTACCAAAAAGCAGCCCCTTTTCACTTCAAGGAAATGAGGCACCACCAACAGTTTTATGGGAAGGAATCTCAGAAGAATGGACTCTGCTTGAAGAAGGAAATCCAGCACGTGCCAAGACATCAAGCAATAAATGGCTTTATGGGTAATAACCAGCACTTTGGATTGTATAGGTGTAAACTATTGGCTGCCAATGCAGTGTTAGCACTACAGATATGCTTCCAGCAATAAATGTCCATTGAGAGAGCTGCTGCATTCTGAACCAATTGCACTTCCTGGGTGATCTTCAAAGGCAGCCCCCTGAGAGAGCATCTAAACTTCAGGGATAAAAGGCAGCGTATGGATGGATGTGTGGAGAGATGGAAGTGGAATGGTTCGTTAAGGACAGAAATCTATGGAGAGGCACTAGCGAATGGGGTTAGTACTGACTCAATTGAGTTTATTTATTTATTTATTTATTTTATTTATTAGACTTATAAGCCGCTCTTCTCCAGGGGACCCAGAGCGGCTTACAACATAGATAATAACAATCGCATTAAAGTCTAATATAAATTAAATTAAAATGATCATAAAATAAAACAATACCCCAAATTTTTAATAAAAAAACAAAAACATTCATCCAACATTCAGCACCAATCATTCCCAGATCTGCCGACACAAATAAGTTTTTAATTCTTTTCGGAAGGCCAGAAGAGTGGGAGCGGTCCGAATCCCCGGAGGGAGCTGATTCCAGAGGGTAGGGGCCGCAACAGAGAAGGCCCTTCTCCTGGGGCCCGCCAGCCTACATTGACTGGTCGACGGGACCCGGAGAAGACCAACTCTGTGCTCTCTGACCGGTCGTGATGAGGTATGAGGCAAAAGACGGTCCTGCAAGTAACCTGGTCCTAGGCCATGTAGGGCTTTATAGGTAATAACCAACACTTTGAATTGCGAGCGGAGACTAATAGGTAGCCAGTGCAGCTCGCGGAGCGTTGGTGAAATGTGGGCATACCGAGGTAAGCCCACGATTGCTCGCGCGGCTGCATTCTGGACTAATTGAAGTCTCCGAACACTCTTCAAGGGTAGCCCCATGTAGAGAGCATTGCAGTAGTCGATCCTCGAGGTGATAAGGGCATGAGCGACTGTGAGCAAGGCCTCCCTGTCCAGATAAGGTCGCAACTGGTGCACCAGGCGAACCTGGGCAAATGCTCCCCTCGTCACAGCCGCCAAATGTTGGTCTAAGTGCAGCTGTGGATCGAGGAGAACACCCAAGTTACGAACCTTCTCCGAGGGGTTCAAAGTTCCCCCCCCCAGAGTAATGGACGGACAGTTGGTCTTGTCCTTGGGAGGGAGAACCCACAGCCACTCCGTCTTGTCGGGATTAAGCTTTAGTCTGTTCTCACCCATCCAGGCCCTCACAGCCTCCAAACACCGGCACATCACTTCTGCTGCGCTGACTTGGCACGGGGTGGAAACGTACAACTGGGTATCATCAGCGTACTGATGGTAACTCACCCCGTGTCTATGGATGATCTCACCCAGCGGCCTCATGTAAATATTAAACAGCAGGGGCGAAAGAACCGACCCCTGCGGCACCCCACAAGGGAGGAGCCTAGAGGTCGATCTTTGATCCCCTACCAACACCGACTGCGACCGGCCAGAAAGGTAGGAGGAGAACCACTGGAGAACAGTGCCTCCCACCCCCAACCCCTCCAGTCGGCGCAGAAGGATACCATGGTCAATGGTATCGAAAGCCGCTGAGAGGTCAAGAAGCACCAGGATAGAAGATAAACCCCTATCCCGGGCCCGCCAGAGATCATCCATCAGCGCGACCAAAGCAGTTTCCGTAGAGTAACCGGGTCTGAATCCCGACTGCAAGGGACCCAGATAATCGGTTTCCTCCAAGGCCCGTTGGAGTTGAAGTGCCACCACCTTCTCAACAACCTTCCCCACATAGGGAAGGTTGGAGACAGGACGATAGTTCGAAAGAATGGCTGAATCTAGGGAAGGCTTCTTGAGGAGTGGGCGCACAAGTGCCTCCTTTAAAGGAGCCGGAAAGGACCCATCCCTCAAAGAAGCGATGACTATCTCCTGGATCCAGCTCCGTGATACCTCCCTGCTGGCCAAAACCAGCCAGGAGGGACACGGGTCCAACAAGCAGGTGGCATTACTAACAGCTCCAATGGCCTTGTCCACTTCATCAGGTGTAACAGCTTCAAACTCATCCCAAATAAACTGACTAAGACGAGCCCCAGTCACCTCGACTGAATCATTATCAGTCGCCACTGCTACAATGTTGGAGTCAAGGTCCGCCCGGATCTGAGCGACTTTGTCTGCGAAAAAGTTGTTAAAATCCTCGGCACTTCCCTGCAAGGGTCCCCCGGACCTCCCCGTACCAAGGAGAGACCGAGTCACCCTAAACAGGGCAGCCGGGCGCGATTCCGCAGACGCGATTAAAGCGGAAAAATACCGAGTTTGCTTTACTTTTTCTTTTTCTTTCCTACCTTTATTTTCTTTTGTTCATGATTTCTTACCACTTTTCTGCATTTTGCATAATGTTGCTTTCTTCAAAGGGGCATAGATAGGGTGATGGAGATATATGTACATACACATATATACTAGTGGGGAGTCTAGCCAATCAGTAACAAGATGTTTCCATGGCACAGAATGAGGCATCCTTTGCCTTCCCAGCCACCATCTCACTGCTAAAAGATTAAAAAAGCCCACTTTCTCTTTGGCCCTTCTGCTAATGGATCTGCTAGAAAGTGGCTTCACCAATCAGCACTGCCACATTACCAGTATTTTCCTTGGAGTTTTCTTGATGGTGATTTTTTTTTGTAAATATTTTTTTGTGCAGTACCTTTAGCACTTTTATGGTCCTAATTAGCTTGGAATGTGGCTTTTTATTTTTAATCCCCAGGTGTCTAATTGAGATTGGAGCCACAAATGGAATAGCTGGATCAGCCTCCTTTTGTAGGGGATGCTCTATAGTAGTGTTTCTCCAGCTCAGCAATGTTAAAGTGTGGATTTCAACTCCCAGAATTCCACAGTCAGCATGGGGGATTCTGGGAGCTGAAGTCCAGACATCTTAAAAGTTGCTGAACTTGAGGAACACTGCTCTAGACTTTCAACTTGGTGTCAAAAGCTAGAAGGGAGGCCCTAGCCTGAAGAGGCTGGTGCAGGTTAAAATATATTGTAAATAAAAGGAAATAATAAACATTTTGAATTAATCCTGGTGGTCCAGAGCTCGTATGGGTGCTGGAGTGGAAGATTTGTTGCACTTGTTTCAGCTGAGGACTTGAAGGAAATGAAACAGATTGCAGATTGCAGGCAATAAGACACAGCTTCTTCTAGCCACATCTTGTATTTTATTTGGGTTTAGGTGTTTAGTAAAAAAGTGATAAATGCCAGTATAGGCTCTGCAGGATGGAGTCTGAGGGCCTTTCGGATTGTTGATTCTCTTCTCTCTGGCCATTCTCCCTTTTATAGCCTCCCTTTCAGCCCATCTCTTTCTTTCACCCAGGACAGATAATTGTGTTGCTTATGAAGCAGAAAATCAGTAGCAAAGATGGTTCTGGACTGAAATGTCCCTGCTCCAATGTTGCCTTCATTGACAAGACCGCGTGTGAGAACTTTTCATTTATCATATCATCCCCCTGACAATATGGAGAGGCAATATTCACATTAGGAGCCTCAGCAGGGTAGACAGCTGCACTTTTTATGAGGGCTGTTTGTCTTTCATTACAATTTAACCTTTCTCTGAACAAAAGGAGAAAGAGCCTGTGGCAGCAGGTGCAGTTGCAAGCATTCTTTCTGAGTCTCTTTCTGTAGGCCACTGGCCAATCTGCCAACAGGCAGGGCATTAAGAATAAATGATGATCTCATAATTCAAGGACTAGGTATAAAGTAAGAGAGTGCTAGAAGAATCACACTGCTCCACTTATCCTTGAGGTTAGGAGATTGCAAGGCGAAAGACCGAAGGGCTTCTTGCTAAGAGTTGTATGATGGGAACATTACTCAGCAAAAGGAACATTTTAGAGCACCCTTTGGTAACAATACTCTTGTTCAGCATTGTCAGTAGAAAGTGTATCTATTGACTGTCCTCTTTCATTTATTCATTAGTTATTTGAACTATTTTCATTCCACATTAGTGGTTTTCCCATGATGTCAAATCTACACATTTTTATGGGCGTCTTAAACCTGGGGACAACTCTTGCCCCATTAGCGAAGGATTGCTGCCCTCTTTGCTTATAATTGGGATATCCAAAATGATGCCTGGCAACAACCAGCCTCTGTCCAGTACAATTCCCCCCCAGCTCCCCCACCCATAATTTCAAAATGGAGGCCAATCAAACATCAGTTTCCAACTACAGCTTTATTTTTTAAGAAACCTTTTAAAGAAACCTCTGAATTCCACATGTCTCTAGAGGCAGTGAGGCTTAAAACAAGCACTTTGATACAGCTGATTTGCTCCACATGTTGTTGAATTACAGTAAAATGCTTGTTTCAAGCCCCCTAAAACTACATACACCGCCTGCCACATTTGAAGCACTGGAGCAGATGATCTTTTCCACCAGCATGAAGCCCTCAGTGTGGAGAAACTTGAGTTTTTGACTGAAGGAGCTACTTCAAATTGGATTGTTGCAGCAATTGACACCGCGAGGTGTCTCTTTGATATGGAGCTGTGCAGCTTTCCATGGCCACAGCAGTTAGGCAGGGGGCAAATCATTACAAGAGTACACAAAATTATCTGAAACAAACATTGTGTGGCCAGTCACTTCCAATTGTACGAGCTCTAAAGAAAACATGTTTTAAAATCTGTGTGTTTTCCAAATTATTCTAGAGATAATTTTTTTTAAAAAAAATTGTTCCCTTGGTCAATTCTTTGATGAACTTATTGGCAGACTTGTTATTTAGATCCATTGCTCTATATATTGATTGGAATTTGCAATCTATGCAAAATGTTCCAAGGAAAAAGAATATTCCAAGGAGTTGGTTTTATTCCAAACTGAGTTTTGATGTTTTTTTTTCTTATTGCGATATTCTTAAAATATATTTGCTTTCTAGAAATTTTTGTGACTGGTCATGCCTGCTAGCATGCAGTATGTTCTCAAAATATCCAAATTTTGGTTCAAATCCAAAATATTTTGAGTCTTCTGTTTTAAAGGAATGCATAAAGTTTCCTTTCCTGGCTGAAAATAGGACAGGTATACTTTACATATCTGGAAAAATTAAACAATTTCCAAATGTTTAATACTGCGCAGAGCAGAAACCCAAAACTCAGGGGGGAAGAAATGAAGTTCCTGAGATTCAAAAGGTGGGTATCTCTAGTAAATACGGTAGCTGCAATGTCACTGAGACGTGTTCAGACTGCAAAATCCCCAAGAGTTCTTTGAACAGCTGCAAACACAGAGCCAAATAGCTTCCCTAGGAATTGCTATAATAAGCCAACAGTCAAAACCAGTGACTTTTTAATTTTAAGATATTTAATACTCTTTATTTTTATATGTTTAAATAGATTGCAACCCAAGATAATAATAAAATATTGTAACAAATGTATCTATAGTTTTTCTGCAACAGAGTTGAGCAATGAGTGTAGCTGTGGGAAGTCCAATTTCTATTACTCCCATTATCTTTGGAGAATAATGATGGAACCTCATGCTATGCAAAATTGAGCACAACATAACTCGCTTTTTAAGGAATGGATCCCTTACATAACAAATGACAGTCTTATCTTACAATAATAAATAGCTATACACTTGCCTGAAGCTAAGCTAATTTTTGTTGGCATGCAATGAATGCTCACCATGATGACAAGCTCCATTTTTTGAAAATTCTACACTTGTGCAATTCCTTACATGTCTGACAAATAAGCCTATTAGAATTCAACAGGCCAATTAATCATTGGCAAGAGTGAACATGGGAGGTGCCCAATTTGCCACCCTTCCCACTTTGGATAATGCTTCCAGAGCCTTTCCAAAAGTCCTTATGAATTGTAATTTTCAAACAAACCTACAAATATTTGCTGTTTTAATTAGGCTTAATCACAGCTATGCAAAACAATTTTGCTTTGATCCATCCTAAAGATGTATGTGTATATATCAAACGGCCCACCCTGAGCAGAACATTCAGCCAGCTGCTGTTGGTGCTGACAAGAGAGCTTTTTCGGCATGGGCTGCAGTTTGTACTCAAAATTGAAATAATAAAGAAAACTGCTTAAAAGATCTTTGATTTTAAATTGAATGAAACTGAAATCAATTGAAATACAGTTCTGTGTCTTTGTCTCGCTGCTTTTTGAAATATGGGCCACTGGCATGCCATTTAAAGGCCAGGAATGGCCCTCAGCTCTGAAAGGGAGGCACCCCCTCCACACTATATCAGATTGCAATCTAAGGCCTCCTTTCTATTTTCCATGTCGAACATTATGGCTATATAAGTTAACTGACTTTTTCCTTCATTAACCTCTGGTTATTTCCAATTCTCTTTAATTGTCTATGCTCATCAGACTGTTAACACGGAAAATATAATCTTATACTTTAGAAACAGAAAAGCATATTCAAGCTGCTACATCCAATCCTGGACATAGCATTACCAATACCCTTTATGGCATACACACTCCAGGGTGATGACTGTAAGTCACAGGTACCTTTCAAAGCACCTACATTTTTCAATGATTTTCTTAATAACAAGAGAACATTCAAATATACATTTGGAGTTTTCTGCTCAAAGAATAGAAAAGCCTATCAGTAAACACATTTTATTTTAATGTGTGTGTGTATGTATGATATATATTTTACAGACCCTGCTGTATAGCATTTATTTTCCATCAACAAATAGTGTGCTAGGCACTTCACAATTTGAGGATTTGTTTAAAAAAAAATACATAAAAGATTCAGCTTTTTTGGTAAAAACCCAATACATTTCCTCATGGATATGGCATACAATGAAACACTTGTAGATTTATGCTATATGATAAGGCACATTTTCTGTATCTCAAGAAATAATAGCACGCTCCCCATGAAGGTTTACTTTCTTTTTTTCTATGATGGAGGTAGAATGGAACCCACCTGTGGTTCTCTTTTGCTTAAGACATGATTGATTTGATTATCTTCTTTATCCAACAACAACAGAAATGTTTCTCCTCCTTGATACATTGAGGCCAGATGAAACATCTTTACCAGCTTCTATCCTGTATTTAACCACATTTCCAAACCTCAACTTCCAGTGCAAGTTGAAAGGATAGTTAAGATCTCAACTAAATCCTTCAAAAACTGAATTTATTTCAAAGCCTGTCTATCTATGGTTGGGTTTGATGGTACCTACCTACAGTGACTTGAAAACTGCAGCTCTTCCAGAGATATTTTCTGAGTGGAGAGCTCTTGCTTTCTCTGGCAATTCAAATTTCTAAATAAAATAATGGAAAAAGGTGATTCTAGCTGCTTGGCAGAAAGGCTAGTACCTATTAAACAGTTTCCCAGCCAGCATGGGAATTTTGGGAGTTGAAGTCCATGGATCCTAAAAGTTGACAAGTTGCACTATTGTGTTTACTTAATTCCCTTTAAACTCCTGAGGAAAGTGGGTTCTAAAACAGGGTATGATGCATGGAAACAAAAAGTAGCAAAGTAGCAAAAAAGAAGCAAAGCCATTCATTACTATATTCCCCTCAAGTATTTAATTTTAAAAAACAAAACTATAGCTAAAGGGAAAAAACAATGTATTTCTTCATTGACTGGACAGTTCTTATTTAGTTAAACCATTGTTTTTAACCTTCATAAATGTAAATTCAGAGTTGCCATAAATGTCATCAGGAATGCATACAATGGTTTAGCGAGGCACATATTCCATGGTTCAGATGGAGAATTTAAATCAAATGGTGGTATCTAGTTCTCAAAAACCACTTAATGTCAAGTCCTTTATGTGCTGAAGCTAATACATCTTAAATCAACAGGGTGACAAAGATCAGGCTTTGTGTTACATGTTTATGGGTTAAAATGCTCAGGTTACTCACATTTTAAACCAGCAGACAACTTTCTCTTAAAGAGAACTTTCTATCACCACCATGGTTTTTCCTAGCAGGTCAGGCAGACCGGGAGATGATGTAAGGCAGCCCTTCAGTTCAGACTGGGTAGCAGAGCCAATAAGCCTGGCTAGAGCATTTTGTCTACCTTGCAATCTGCAGCAGGATTTTCAGACGGGTCCTGGGATTCCATGACAGTTATACCTATAATGAAATGTTTAAAAAGCCACATGCTATCTTTTCCTGGGGGACATCTGACAAAGCAATGTCCCAAGCATCCACAGCTAGGTAGTAAAGGTAGAAGAAAGCACCATGCTATATAGTAAGAGGCAATTGGACCATCACAGGTATTTATTAAACCTCTGGAATAATACCCATGAAGACAGTAGAAATGAGACCCAAATTTTCTCCAACTTGCAGGGGAGGATAAAAGATGGACACAAGAACAGTTCATGCAGCAAGGCAAATGATGTTCTTTTAAGCCTATCTGCAGCTAGGCATTTATTCTATGTAATTATTTGCCTGCATTAGTCAACTAGAGTTCCTCAAGCTTCTGAAAAATGTCCTTGGAAGTCATGTCCAGCTTTGCTTTGCAAATCTCATTGGGCATCCTCTTTTTATTTATTTATGCATTTGTGGGCTCACTTTCTCATTCATATAAAGCATTAGCCCAAAACCTTTTGTCACCTGAGGCAGAAGAGCAAAATCTCCTGTTGCTTTTCTTGCTTGCAAAGTTAAAGATTATCATATCAAAATTAGCCAAATTATTTTGATACCCCAGGCAGACAAGTCCACAAATTCCAGTCTCCCCTGCTGTAAAAACAATCAGTTCTAGGGCCTCTAGGTGACACCTAAGATAGCCTCAATGCTGCATATAGACAAAGTTAGCCTAAAGCAAAAGAATTGTGTGGGAATGATGAAGGCCTTCACATAAACCTGTCAAAGATAGCAGAATAATGGCAGCAGAGAGAGAGGAAAACTTTGGTATAAATGAATCAACTGGAGGACTAGAAACCTAGATCTCAACAAACTCTGCATCTGGCTAAAAGATGCTCCCCTCTTGACTATGGTCAGTTTCAGTGATGGGGGTCTTGATTTCCCTTGGACCCGAACCTGAGAATCTGAGGTAGATTCAAGGGGATAGACAAACTTGGGATAGGACCTCAAAAGAAGTTATTGAGAAAAAATACCCAATTCATTTGCAGCATTGAGGAAGCAAAATTAACTACAATAGATGCTTCAAGTACTTAGCAGATCCCAATGTTGATCCTAATATTAAGAAAGGTTTTTTTTTTCCAATGCTCTCCCAAGTATCTCTGCTCTGGACTGTTATATATCAGTAGCTGCTTTAGTGGTTTTGTGGACTACAGAAAAAAAAAACCTACTCACTGCACTGGTGAAAAACTGAGCAAGCTTCAGATCAACCAGTGACATTAACTGCACAATCTATTTGCTCTGGTTATAATTATGACCATAGTACAAGTCTTACTTACACGAAACATTTGCCTGAACCCCTAATTATAAGTCATCTTATCTTAAGTTACTATGCTGAACCATTCAAACATGAAGGGCTTTAGAAGGTATTCTTTTAGAAAGAATGTCTGGAAATAGATTTATTCTAAAGATTATGTTCCAGAATGGAAAGATTGTCAGTATGCTCCAGCCAAAAAAAGGGGACATCCTTTGAAGTAAGCAGGAATAAGATAAACATGGCACAGTGCCATGCTTAGGAATAAGAGAGAAATTTGTTCAATTAGTATAGGAACTTATCAGGCTCACTATTATAAATCTACATACGGCAATCTGCACTTTTCATAGTTTTGAGATACAATTTGCAATTCAAAAATAATCATATAAAAAGGATATATTAAGGAGATGTGCACACAAAAATGTCTATATTAGGATAAGATATGAATATAGTTTTTAAGGAAAACTCAAGAAGAAAAGTGCATTAAAATGAGTATATTAGGTTACTCTTCTGCCACAAGAAGTTCAAAGATTGCTGAAATCCTCAAACACTGATTCATGTAAAAAGAAATAGATATATTTATCTATCCTTTGTTATGACCATTCTTTTAAGACTATGACCAGGTTCAGACTGATACTCTCTTTAAACTGAAAACCGCTAATTTTTTTCAGTATTAAAAATAAATTGACACATGCATTCAGGAAACCTCAGAGTATCTTTTTTTTTAAATCAGAAATATAAAAAATATTATTATATTCAAGTCATCTGCTTAAGAATTTTTGGTAACTGAATGGCAGGAAAAACTACTCCAGTTTCACTATTGAGTTATGGCTTTATAAAGCATGGAAAGAGAACAGAGTTATAACCAAAATGTCAGTTTTTCCTGACATAGTAGTAATTTTATCTTAGACATCAAAATGAGACTCAGCATCAGAAAAAAGCTATATAAAGTAAACATTTGGGAGAGTATTGGAAGAGAAATAGTAGAATTAGCGTTGGATTTAAAAAAAATAAAATAAAAAACCCCGCAAGATTAAAAAAAAAACCAATTATTTTGAACAGAAAATTTCAGCTTTGCACATTTGCCTGCTTCTGGTACAAAGAATTCTGTGTTCCCATTGAGAAGGGGGAATTTAGTTAAGCGCAATCCAAACAATGTTAAGCATTTGTATATATTCCACCAATTTTAAATGGAAGTTTTAGCACATATTCAATTTCTCACTGAAATCAATACAAGTTTGCAGCCTGATTAGATGCATATTTACTTAGAAGCAAGCCTCACTAACGTCATAGGAAATGGCCTTAAAATTTGCTCAACCTGACTGGATTTTTGCCTGTTTTCCAGTAAGGAAAGCAGAGATTCCAACTCCTATGATAGCAGGAAATCACATTTTGTCCCTCCTTTGTGCGATTGTCACCCACTCCCAAATGCACATGCACCATTGAGGTGAACCACAATCATACTTAATCAAAAGGGAAATAGAGAACCATCCTTTGAACAGAAACAGGCCTCATTTCTTAATCTTTACAAGCAGCTGACTCTCTTCACCTCAGAAGTCTCATTGCAATATTATTTCAAAGCAAGAGGAGCTACTCTGCCCATTATTACAACTAACTTAGGACAGTAATTATCAAGTGAATGAAAAAGTGCCAATAAAATAATGTAGTTACCACTTTTTTCTCTTCTCCTCTGGAATATCTAGATATATATTCATATCTAGCATATCTAATCCTGCATGTGATTCTCAGATAAATCCAGAGAGCTCTAAAATTACTCAATTATTTCAGCCCTGCTCTAGCTCGTAGAAGCAGAACTGCTCAAAACAGATCTGCACAGATCAAGGAACATTCCAATGTGGTTCTGCTCTTTCTATGGTGATGAAGTTCAGTTGATTGAGAATTCAATTAGTCCTGAGAATGATGTCTAAAAGGTTGTGTTCTTCTTAAAAAGACTTTGCAGAGGAAAGTGCATCTATTTTTCTCATCTGCAATACCATGAGTACCTGCCTGAAGTTTCCCGTGAAGAACTGCTGGTCAATGGCCGCTTGATGCAGTAAATTCTGCCTCATGGTTGGTTCCACTCTTCTTTTAACTAAACTACAGGCTCTTTTGCTTTGGAATCACCACACAGAGGATAAATAAACAGATGTCCCTGTAGAATAGAAGCTGGTAACATGCACCACTTTCCCTGGTTGTTGTTTCTTGGATCTTTCTTTCTTATGCAATAAACCAGCAGCATTTTCTTTTCCTGTCATTGATTGAAGAAACGGCGTAGAATGAATTGGCCCAGCACAAGCACTGTGATTATCATAAAGTATTTCCAATAAATATTGCTCAAGTCCAGTGCTGCCACCTAGAGACAGAAGAGTACTGTTATAAATCCAATTCTGAATTAGCCTTCTCCAACCTGGTGCTATCTAGAAGTGTCGGTTTTAAACACAGAGCATTGCCATCAGCCTGCTCACTGGGAATGGTGGGAATTATAATCCCAAAGAGAGGAAGCATCAAGTTGGGGAAGGCTGTTTTAAGATCTTCTCTCAGCATATTCTTTCAAAAGAGTAATTCTGAAGAACTAAAAAGTATACCCTTGGGTTTTAGAAGAAAGATAACCATCCACAGTGCCTTTCTTCACTATTATTCATCAAGGTCCATATATTATTTTACTGTCTACTTAGCTGTTTTGCAACCTGGTTCAGAGGCAGAATGCATCTTTAGAAACAGAAAATATTTGGCTCAATATCCCCAGATAGATTTAGGAATGCCCTTCCTGGAAACCACTTTGAGCATTTTTGAACTGAGTGGCGTATAAATTATAACAAAGCAATCAACCGATCTGCCAATCAATCAATCAATCAATCTTGGACAGCCTCCATCAAACAACGCCGTTGAAAAGATTGCTTTATAGGTTCCAAAGGTCTCTGGCTCAAATTCCTGCTAAGAGCAGCTATGAATTTTCTTTGGCCTCTTCAGCTGAAAGAAGCAAGCAGGATGTTAGGCTTCCACATTGCGTCTGGAAGCCACAGATTGTTACTGCCCATCAGAATAGATTCTAGTTGCCTAAATGGAGAAGGAGACTTTATACAAACTACAGGCTCATATAATTTATATATTTCAAAGTATACTCAGGTAAGATGGTTCTTCAGTTCACTTACCCATCCTCCTTGCTGCGCAATCCATTGTGCAATGCGATTGTGTAGCACAAATTCAGTCATGTAATGTGCAATTCTTCTCAGGAAACCAGTTATCCCATGCTGGTATACGTGGATTGCCATCCTGTAGCCGAAGCCCAGCAGGGCTATCACACGACCCCAATTGATGCCACTTTCAAACAAACTGAGGAAGAGAAGGTTAGTTCCAATTACAGATTTTCAGTTCTTTTGCTGCTTCAGGAAAGGCATTACACAGATGCCTTGATCACAGCAACTAATATCTTGTTCATGCTAATATTCTAACGGGAAGAAGAACTGTAGCTTGACCCTGGGAAAAGACTTGTGCAGTTTAAGGAAACTGCTGACAGGTGTTATATGTGTACCTGTGCACTTTCTAAAGAAGTGTATCTCAACCTTAGCAACTTTACGATGACTGGACTTCAGCTCCCAGAATTCCTCAGACAGCCAAGTCCCACTCATCGTCAAGCTGTGAAACACTGTGTAAAGTACCTTTCTTCCTCTGAATCTGATGGGCTTCCCAGACTAATGATAATCATGATGATGATTAGATTCTGATTCCATCTTTTTACATATAAAACTCAAGGCAATGAACATTAATACTCCTGCCCCGTTTCCTATTACTTGCTCTTACAATAAATCTAGGGAAAGGCTGAGATGCCACATGTTTCAATCTCTAGGCTTTTTCAAATGGTTTTGAAAAATTTAAACACAAAGACCTGTTTCAGACTGGACAACCTGCCACCCACAATCCCTTTGTTTGACAACTCTGGAACGTTACAGAATCCCAACACCAAAATTTGGCAACAAATCACTGAATATAAGCAGTGCAAGTTCTTACCAATTTCTAAGGGGAAAAAGAAATGACAAGATAATTTTTTGGAAAAGCTCAGCACCCTAAGCAAGGAAGTGTGGGGGGGGGGAACCCTATAAAATGATGGAAAAATGTGAAATATTTGCCATTACATCTTTGCTTTGCCTTTCTGGTCACTGGTTGCTGAACATAATAGCAAAATGAAACTGCCTCCCCCCCCCTTTTGATGTTTTGCCTGTCCACTGGAAAAACAAAGTCCAGTTCCCTTTTGAAAAATCATCTTTGGGGCAACCATGATCTGGATGACTGAGAATCTCCATAAATGTCCACATACTTAAATCTACAGGATCAGTTCTGATCTGGCTATCCCACTCTGGGGGCGGGGGGAGAAGCTGGCCTTTCTTTCTGCTCCATAAAGGCTTTTTCTGCCACCATGAAGCTGGGCAGCATCCTTTTTAAAATCTGTGCTTGCATGTGGCTATAGATATTTCATTTTTAACTTGGTGTATGGTTGCTTGGAAATAATCTTTAGCTATCTGATGGGATAAGATGATTCTGATAGTCCAATTTTTAAAAATCAGCTTTATAAGGCAACATTAGCATTTGAGTGCAGCTGGAAACTTAGCAGACATAGCACAGAGAATATTCCCATACATAGCAACTGAAAAAAAGGAAAGAGAAAGCACAGTAGATGCTGGTTTACCTGGTACCTAGTTTACCTGAAGGCAGCAAAATGGTGAAACTTGGCTTCCCAAGGAGGGGAGAGCAAGAAAAGAGAAGAGAAAGTTAAATGATCTTTAGATGGAACAGGAAAACAATGTTTGTGAATGTAAAGATGCATGTGTATACATTGTCACTGTTTTCTCTCAGTTGGTGATTTTTACTCTTTGTCATTTTGTTTCTTTAATAAAAATCAAAGGGGGAAAAAAGGAAAGAAACAAAGGAGAAAACTGTGACTTTTCTAAGTGGAACACCATAAACCACCTTGGAATTCCATACAGTCTCTTGTCTGGATAGCCCTGCCATTATAATCTCCAGGTTCATAATGGTTTTTGTTGCCTTCATGATACTTCTGATGGCCTAAGACAGTGATGGCGAACCTTTTAGAGACCGAGTGCCCCAAAACTGGCCCCGCCCCTGCTCCACCCCCTGCCCCGCCTCTGCTCTGCCCCCACCCCACCTGCCTGCAGGGCTACTTACCGCCTCCAGGGCCTGCCGCAGATCGCTCAGCAGCGCCATGGCAGCCACGCCCTCTACCCGTGCCCTGCAGCATCAACTGTGCGCGATGGGGCGTGAGGGCAGAGTCTTGTCTACGCTGCCTGGCTGCCATGTCCTTGACTGCACTGCTCCGCGTGGGCCATGCTCGGGGGCGACCCTTCTCCAGGAGGGCTGCTGGTGATGAGGGTGTCATGGGGGAAGCAAGGCTGGGGCAACGGCACGTGTGCCCACAGAGAGGGCTCCGAGTGCCATAGGTTCGCCACCACTGGCCTAAGAACCTGAAGAGAAAGAGGAGTCCAGCATCCTCTTTCCCATGCTAAGATAACACATCTGGCAAGCTTATAGGCAGGCAAGCTATAGGCAAGCTTACAGTCTACTCCTGCTGCTGTACCCCAGCCACCAGCCCTGAATCAAGATGGTGGCCACTACTCTGTGTGATTGAAGATCCCATCCTCTTTTTCCAATCTGGTTTGGATCCCATTGTCAACGCTGCAAATATTGTATATTCTTGCTTTGACAATGTGCAGAACTGTCTGGTATTCTTGGGGTTAATACAGAGCAAAAGAGGGTGGGGGCAAAACGCACGGAAAGAAAGAGGAAGGAAAACTTTGACCTTCACACTAATTGGATAATGTGACATATGACAGCTAATTTAGGGAGGGAACATGCTGATAATTGAACTGCTCAGAGAAAGAGAACTTAGGTCTTATCATAAACTTCGTTTTGACTGTGCTGACATTTTGAAGCAATAAAAGACTTTTAGGGAAATCAATGCCTGCAAGTTCTTTGAAGTGTTTCATTAGCCGGAACCATAACACCCATCCTGCAAGGAGCTCCAGATGACAGATATATCCTGGATCTGATTCTGGAGATGAACTGGCCTCATTTAGCTTCAGTGAGGCTGGGAAACAGCTTGCCCAAAGTCGATCCTTTCTCTTCACCTTCATAGGGGAAGGGGAAGATCTGACATAGCCTTTGCTCTGTGGGAACCTTTTCCAGAGGCCACAGAATTGCAGGTTCCAGTAAACATGAATGCAAACATTCAAACATGAATGTTTTTATAAGATGCCACAAGGCTGGCCTTATATTCAGAAGATTTTTTTAAAAAAAACTTTAATTGAAGATCCAATTGCCTTTACACTTAACACAGTACCGTAGTAAATCCAATAAAGGATTCCTGTATCAAGAGATGCTCTGAGGGACAGAGAAGATCCCTCCAATTCTCCTGAAGGCTCAAAAGTCATTTACAGAGAACATGTGTTACCCGAGTGACAGCAGCATATGATTGAATTAGGGGCTGGATTTTGGCACCAAGGTAGTAATTAGCATATTTTTTTTAAAAAAAAAAAATTGATATATCAGATTGTGAGAACAGCTTAAGCCAGATGGAAATAAAAAAACACAATATTTGTTATTTTGGTCTGCTCCATCTTTGTTATTTGTCTGGTTTGCATTACCACCAGAAATTCTTCTCATTGCACAAGCAGTATAGAGGTTAACATCAACCATAACCTTAAAAAAAAAACGCATCAAACTCTGGTTGAGGGCCCTGGTCTCACTTACCTGGAGGCTATTCTGGTGAAGTACTCATATGCATTGTCCCTAGAAGGCTGCAAGGACTTCAGCATCTCAGAAAACTCCTTGTCATACCGTGCATTGATGTCATCAGCAATGATAGCCAAGCGTCGACCCACCTGATTGTTGATGCTGCACAATGAAAAAAAAATAAACTGGTTAAATTGGAACATGGAGGCTGACTAAGTAAATATTTAAGAGCCTTTGGTACTTACCTATTTGGCTCCTGCTGAATTGCGGCGATTTCTGGGTCAACTGGCACATCCCCCTCAGTTTGCTCCTGCTCCTGCTGGTATCGATGGAAAGCATAGCTCTGGAACACCTCCTCAGTCTGTTGAGCTACCAAGTCTTCTGCAGAAGAGATAACAGGCTCCTTCAGCTATCAGCAGCTTCATTTTGAGCAGAGGTAGGTCACAGTTGTTGAAGCCCAAGGCCCTCTTCTCTCAGATCAGGCTGCTGAACGTCACGAGCAAAAACACCAACTTTCAGCTGGACAGGTTTTGCCCCTTTCCCCAAAATACTGAAAATAAGTCTCTTAAGCCTTTAAAGGAATTAACACATTTATTTTTCTTCCAACTTCCCCAAATCCACTTTTTCCCAAGTAGTTCAAGTCACATAGATATGCTTTTCTCTTCTTTATTTGCTTATATCATCATCATCATCATCATCATCATCATCATCATCATCATCATCATCACCATCATCATCAAACTCTGTGAAGCAGGATAGACATTTTTTGTGCTGGTAAGTACAGAAAACTTCCTCACTGGAATTAACAATATGTTTTCCCAGCTAAAAGTTGCTAAGCCTGCTTATGGACAAAAATCACCTAATAGGAATGTGCCAAGATCATCATTGACCTTGATAGTCAAGTCAGAACTTGAATGTGATTTTCCTGGTCCAAGTATTTTCCAATTAATTATCTCCAAATGTGTTCAGCCACATTGCCTATTATCCCTTAGATCAGCGGTTCTCAACCTGTGGGTCGCGACCCTTTTGGGGGTTGAACGACTCTTTCACAGGGGTCGCCTAAGACCATCAGAAAACACATATTTCCGTTCGTCTTAGGAACCGAGACACCGCTTTCTCTGTTGCAGCATCACTCTCTTCCATCTTCTTTTCCTTCCCACCCCCCTGCGAGCTTGCAATATCCCTCATGGCCTCACATTGCTTCGCAGAGGACTCAGCTGTTTGGCGGCCGGAAGTTGGAGCCGCTCAGCTATTGGTCGGGACGCCCGCGGAGCCGACCCGCACGTTGTCCTAGACCCCTCCCCTGCCCGTTCATGTCGAGCCCACGGGGGCTTGACAGGGAGAGGGAGGGGAGGAGGAAGGGACTCCTCCTCCTCTCCTAAGCTTCAGAGCATGATCGGCTTCCCAAGAGCAATCCCAATTCATGTGTTTCTGCTGTACCTCCTCGGTGTGGGGCGGGCGGAAGAAAGCTTGGCTAGGCTAGGCAAAGAAAAGCCACGGAGCCATGAGCTAAGATCACAGGCAGGCTGGGGAAGGGGGTAAAGAAGAGGAAGGGGATTGGGAGAGAGGAAATGCCAAGCTTGTCCTCGCCTCTCCCAAGAACCTCCTGCGCCAACTCACAGAAACACCTGGTTTCAAATTTACAATGCAAAAGTTTTTCTCGTGCAGAGGAGAGAGGAAAAACAATTGCAGAACACTCAAGAATCCCTTGCAAGGCACCATGTACCTTGGTGCTTATTTCCTAACACCTTCCCCACCTCCGTGTTTTCTGCTCCACCCCGAATTCGTCTCCCTTCCACTCTCCCATCTATGGTCTTAATACAGCCCTCGGTCTGTCTCCCTTTCAACACCCCCTAAAATTCTTCACTCAGGCAGGCTTCCAGAATTTGGCTGGCAGGATGCAGGTAACCCCTCCCCCCTGTCCTGCCACCTCCCACAGCACTGCGCCTCCGTGTCTCAAGCCTCCGTGGCACAGAACTGCTGGCGTTATGCTTGGGCGGAAGATATTTTCTTTTACAGATGGGGCGGGTGTGCCCGACATTCGCAGGCAGGCAGGACCCCGCCCGCCGAGCCACCGCCTCCCCATCACCTCCACACCAGCCAGCTCCATCGCCAGACCTCCCAGCTGATGGGCGCAGGTCCGGAGGTCGCCAGCTGATGGGCGCATGAGTTCGGCGCTCCGCCGCCTCCCCTTCGCCCTCCGCACCGGCCAAAGCGTTGCCAGACGTTCCAGCTGACGGGCGCAGGTCCGGAGGTCGCCAGCTGATGGGCGCAGGTGTTTGGCCCGCGGTGGCGGCCTCCCAGCCGCCTGCTTTTTCGGCTGGAGCAGTTGACAGGGCTTGCATGGCCCCCAAGGGCCACTGACGCGCTCCCCGCAGCCGGTGACCCTGGTAACTGCTCCAGCCAAAGAAGCAGGCGGTTGGAAGGCTGCCGTGGTGCCGACCTCCTGCACCCGTCAGCTGGCGACCTTCGGACCTGCGCCCATCAGCTGGAATGTCCGGCAACGTTTTGGTCGGTGTGGAGGGCAAAGGGGAGGCGGCGGAGAGCCGACCTCCTGCGCCCGTCAGCTGGCGACCTCCGGACCTGTGCCCGTCAGCTGGAACATCCAGCAACGCTTTGGCCAGTGCGGAGGGCGAAGGGGAGGCGGCGGAGCGCCGACCTACTGCACCCGTCAGCTGGTGACCTCCGGACCTGCACCCGTCAGCTGGAATGCCAGGCAACGCTTTGGCCAGTGCGGAGGGCGAAGGGGAGGCGGCGGAGCGCCAAGCTCTGCGCCTGTCAGCTGGCGACCCTCAAATTTGCGCTTATCAGCTGGGAGGTTTGGCAAGGGAGCCGGCTGGCATGGAGGGTGATGGGAAGGCGGTGGCCTGGCAGGTGGGGTCCTGCCTGCCCGCGAATGTCAGGCCCACCCGCCCCATCTGTAAAAGAAAAAGTCTTCCACCCAAGCATAACTTTTAAGGATTTTAAGGATCTTTGAGAGGGAGAGAGAAATAGAGAGAGGGAGAAAAAGAGGGAAAGATAACTAGAAAGAGGGAGAGAGAGAAAGAGGGAGAGAGAAGAGAGGGAGACAGAGGGGGAGAGAGAGAGAGAAAGAGAGGAAGAGAGAAAGGGAGACAGAGAGAGAGAAAGAAAGGGAGAAAGAGGGAGAGAAAGGGGGAGAGAAAGAGAGACAGGGAGAGAGAAAGGGAGAGAGGGAGAGATAGAGAAAGAAAGGGAGAGAGGGAAAGAGAAAGGGAGAGACAGAGAAAGAGGGAGAGAGAGAAAGAAAAAGGGAGAGAGATTAAATTAGTAACATGGTTGTTCAGTGAATCTGGTTTCCCCACTAACTTTGCTTGTCACAAGGTTGCAAACGATGATCACATGACCCTGGAATAATTTTATGGTTGGGGGTCACCACAACATGAGGAACTGTATTAAAGGGTCACGGTATTAGGAAGGTTGAGAACCACTGCCTTAGATGCTGATGGAAAAGGGCAGCTTCTGCTTAACGATATTGACAGAGTTTGACCCACAATTCATCTTTAAGAAATTCGAATTCTAGGCCTTAGCTAATCTGCACTTGGAATCAGCTTGTTTCTTTATCCCAAAGGTGCTTTTCAAAAAGGCAACTGAACTTTCTTGGTTTTTTTCCTTGAAAACATTTCACTTCTCATCTAAGAAGCTTCTTCAGTTCAAGAAGCTTCTTGGATGAGAAGTGAAACATTTTCAAGGAAGAAGACCAAGAAAATCCAGTTGCCATTTAAAAGCACCTTTGGGACAACCATGATCTGGATGATTAAGAATCTCCATAGACTTGTTTCTTTATGTTGTTAATCTCCCAAAGGGGAGTCTCACTCAATGAGGTGAGAACTTTTCCACTGCTTATCTGGTGCTGGCCTTTCTTAACCAGTTTTATTTTTTAATCTCAGCAAATACATACAACAGGTAAGGCATGGCATTCTGAACTACTGTCTTTACCAAGGAGAGGGAGAACTACTCTTACTAAACAGCAAAATAACTAACTTTTGCATTATAAAGAGCAAAGAAACTTCTTAAATATAACTGTGGCTTATGAATTTAGAGAAATTAATATCCGACACCTAGGAAGAGTGGGAAAGAGCACTGATGCAGCAGTAAAAACTGAGTGGCTTACAATCTTCCTCATGGTAATTTGGTTACAGATATACTAAATAACAGGAAAAAACCCTAAATCATATTAAGCACAATATGATTAATCTTAACCTTCCACCACATACTAAGCACCACTTTATCAGCAGCAATTCAATCTATCGCATTACCCCACAGCTAGGTCTTCATAGCTTTTCTGAATGAAACAATTGTAGGAAAATGGCCATGCTCATTTCTGGGAGCACCTTTTTCCAGAGAAAGGGGCAGCACTGCAGAGAATTCTCACCTAAGAGTCCATAATAATGAAATTCTGCAGCAAGCCTTCTTTTTTATCTCATCAGATGATCAAGTTTCACTCAAGGAAGGCGGTCTTGAAGAGATCCAGATTTTGAATCATAAAAGGGACTTTAATGATCAGTACCTTGAGTTCTACCCGGAAATCCATTGGTAGTAAAGCTACAATTGGCACACCAGATGGAACCATGCAAAGGCCCTTCAGGCCACAGTTTCCATCTGTACTTCCAATTGAAGCTATGTGTAGAAGAAGACCTGCTGTGCAAAGAGATGAGCTGCACCAAAGGTCCCCAACCTTGGCTACTTTATGACTTGTGGACTTCAATTCCCAGAATTCCTCAACCAGCCATGCTGGCTGAGGAATTCTGGCAGTTGAAGTCCACAAGTCATAAAGTGGCCAAGGTTGGGGACCCCTGAGCTACACTATCCAGGATCAAAAATGAAATTTTACTAGAATCACTTGATTTTCACACCCTTACCATTCTATTGTGCTGGGACTGATTTTAAGTTTCTCCCCATCCAAACTCTAACAACCTCTAGACATCAGGAGAGAACCATACCTGCATCTCCAGTTTGGGCCAAGTTTTTGGAAACAGTCAAGTATCAACATCATCCAACCTCTTCTCAGGTTATCTAGGGATTCAGTCCACAGGTGATAAGTGATGTTGCAGAGAACTCTATCCATTTTCTTTAGATTGATAGTCTTATTAAGATTTCAATATATTGCCTGCCATCTCTTAGGACTTTGCCTAGCGACTGTCCACATCTGAATCAATGAGAATTATTTATTCTCCAAATGTTCTGCAAATTCATCACATTCAACAACTGTTTTATTTTCCACCCAGTCCTCCCCCAAATTGGTCTGAGTTACTTTAAACGAGTCCATAACATGCTAAGTCCTGAGAAATATTAATACTTTGCTGTTCCTATTGTCATGTAAATTTCTACCTGTGTTCAGTCACATTAGCTCTTTATCATTCGCCAGCATTTTTCCAGAAGTCTCCTGTCCCATTTCATCTCCCAGACTTCCTCAGTACTGAGAAACCCCTTTGGACTGGCACATAGGGAGAAGCCACTTAGATGAAATCTTGCCAAGAACTATGTTAACTCCATATTCAACTAAAATTTGCCCGGAATTGCCTCAGTTAATTCCCCAAATGTCATTTGGAAACCATTGGATCCATAACTTAGGCAGACCCTCCTTAAAGACATTGGTAACACCAGCCAGTTCCATGGAAATCAGAAAGTGTTTGAACTATATAGGATTTAGGGTGATCTTCCCTCTCCTCAAATCATGTCTCACATACTCTAATATGTGGCCTGTTATATGTTAGGCTTGTGGTAACCTTGGTTCCAACAAAGGCAAACCAAAATCCCCCAGAACAAGAAGCCTTGGGTAAATCTATGACTAACTTGGTAGTGAGATCCAACAGCTTTGGCTTGCATACTGCAAAGCAATATTGAGGGCAGCCCCACCTTACATCTTGATCTCAAGCTCACACACATCACTTCCAGTTACCTGTAGAACAGTATCTTTATTGTCCTACAGAAAAAAACTGAATGACAGTGACTACACCTCTGCCATGTGACCAAGCTGATAACTACTCAGTATCTAGTTGGACTCATATCTTAAGGAAAAACATACTTCCTTCCATGCCAGTCAAACGCCACAATCCCAAAGCCTTAATCGCTATCCACACAACACCAAAACAACACCAGTTTGATTGGAGCAACACTAAAATCATTGGCCACACTATCACCCGCCACGCTCGTGAGTTCATCAAAGCCTGGCACTCCATAAGCAACTCCATCAACAGACATATTGATCTACAATCAGCCTATGAACCCCTCAGAATCCAATTCAATCGCACAGCCAACAAGAGCCACAGCACCAACCCACAACCAACCTACATAAGCCCCCTCTCCCCCCCTCAGCAGTTCACCTTCCAATGACCATGACCTGAAGTAATCTCCCCATCACAAGACTCTCTCTGATGACTCACACCTGGACCAGTACTAGGCCGTGGCATGCCAGCAACCAGTCTGCACAAACAAGGAAAGTCCCATCCGTGGGACACAAAAGTCCCATCTGTGGGACACAAAACCATGCACTTTCCGGTCCACAGAAAAAACTTTCTCCACAGAACCGGTCCCTGGTGCCCAAAAAGTTGGGGACCTCTGGTCTATAATACTCATTGTCCATGCAAGCTGGACTCTAACTATGCAAAACTAAGAACTCACCAAACAGAACAACAACACAGATGAAAACAATGCAATCTATAAAAAAACAGCTGGTACTAGGATTATTTTTTCCCCGTTTGCTCTTTCCTCTACATTTCTCTCTCCCATAACTTTTTTTTTTTTTACCCATTAACACTCAGATTTTGCTGGGAAATTTTACTCTGGCCTTGAGCAGGAAGTGGATGAGATGAAATGACTCAGCTGTGACAAATTGTATGAGAAAACATGAGAAAGAGAGTCAAGATAGCTCTGCTTGGTTGTGTTGTCCTTAAAAAGAGGATAATACAGTTTTCAGACAGACTTTCAAGATTCTGTTAATATTCTCTGCAATAAAAAAAATGCATTCCTAGAATCCCTGTAGTGCCTATTCTTGATCTGATTTATCTTGGAGGGCTGACAGATTTTTAATATTTCATATGCTGGATGAGAAGAAAGGCAGAAGAGCTTAACCCTTTGTCATTGGTTACGTCTTCTAAACCCTGCCTGACCGCCCACCTCCCAAAGCTATTTTTAGCTGTTCTGATAAGAGACCTAGAGGCCTATTGCCAGATTATGGCCTCTCTACTCCTGAAGTGCAAAAGACAAAGCCACAGTAGAGAGGGCTGCATGTACTTTCCCCTCTGTTCCCCTATATTTCAACTGAGAATATGGTTATGTGTGCTTAATGGACATTATTTTATATATCATGCTACGTTATCTTTCTTTTCAGCTAGCAAGTAAAGCCAAAAAATACAAACTTTGGTTCATCTCATTTCCCAACAGAAAAGCAAGACATTTTCTATTGCACTAAACCAGGGGTAGGCAACCTTGGCTCTTTTATGACTCGTGGACTTCAACTCCCAGAATTCCTGAGCCAGCTTGCCTAGCCAAGGTTGTCTACCCCTGCACTAAACTATTTTAAAGGTAATATCCAAAGCAACAAAAATGACATTAAAGGTTATCTTATCTTTTTTTTCTAGCTCTAGGATCATTATCCTAGGCTAAAGTGAGAGCCAGCACAATGCTAGTAAATGCTGGATTGTGGAAATCCAGGGTAAAACTGAATCTAGTCCTAAAACGTCTTGAACGTCTAGAACAATTCAGCATAAACTACCTTCCAGGACTATTATGAAGGTATTGGGGGAGTGGCTTCGTATCCTGAGATTCCAAGAGAACAGACAGCATAAAACCAGAATGTAGTAATACAAATGTATCGACACTGATGCTTATCATATATATACACACTTCCTTGGAGTAAGCCTCAGTAAAGTTCAATTCCTTATGACTTTAGGTACATGTCCATGCTATTTTTCTTAATCACAGTAAGAGGCACTTACACACAGTAATGTGTGTACATTATCACAATGCATAAGGGATGGATCTTGTATCACAGTGGCACAGTGCCTTTTGTCATCTGTCCTCTTGTCCTATCTGCTCTGGGATGTCTTATGATCTCCCGTCCAAGAGCTAACCAAGACTGACTCTGCTTAGTTCTTGAGCCCAAACAAGGTCAGCTAACTGATGATTCTAAACCTGAAGCCCCCAACCTTTTGGGCACCAGGGACCGGTTCCATGGAGAGAGGTTTTTCCGCAGACCGGAGGGTGCATGGTTTTGCTGCCTTCATCCTGCGGATGGAGCTTTGCTTGTTTGTACGGACCGGTTGCTGGCATGCTATGGCCCGGTACTGGTCCATGGACCGGGATTGGGGACCCGTTCTAAACCACAAGTCTGATGGCAAGAGATTGGAGTGTTCAGAATGCTCTTGAAAATTCCCTCTTCTACTGGACATTATGAATCATTATAAGACGCCGTGTACTTTTATTTGGATTATGTTATGTTCATCATTTATGTATTATATCTAAAAAAAAATTTAAATCCCCAAAGTTTCATGTAAGTCCTGTACGCTCCTGCCACTTGCTATATACTTCACCGTGTACTTACTGTCATTCCCAAAATCATTTAAAGTCAGAAGCAAGTTTATGCTGTAATTCTGCACATATTGTTTGTGTCACTAATACCGCTGAACTGTGGCCAGGGTGGAGTATTGTCTACAATGTTTGGGCTGCACATTTTATATTCAGCTTCTAGGTGGGTTTAGGATTAGTATCTTTTTACTAAATGCAGTTAAGACTTTTCATCAAATGTTTGTGTCATATATAGCCACTACAGCTTAAAATAAAAGCATTATTTTTCAGAGGGTTGCAAAGGATGATAGTTATAACCTGCAACCTTAAATGAGATTTTGTGGTCAGTGCAGTGCTGTTATTTTTACTTTCCAGTTAGGCATGAGGTTTTTTAACCACCCAATCCACAATCTTATTAGATATTCTGTCCCCCTCACCAAAGCCTTCTCCCAATTAGATTCTTCTCTTCTTTTCCCTCCAATCAGACCGCACCACAGGTAGTCCTCAACTTACGATCACAATTGAGCCCAAAATTTCTGTTGCTAAGTGAAACATGTGCTAAATGAGTTTTGCTCCAGTTTATGATTTTTCTTGCCACAGTTGTTAAGTGAATCACTGCAGGTGGTAAATTTGTAACACGGTTTTTAAGTGAATCTGACTTCCTCATTCACTTTGCTTGTCAGAAGGTCCCAAAAGATGATCACATGATTCCTGGGACACTGCAATCATCATAAATATGAGTTGGTTGCTGAGCATCTGAATTTTGATCATGTGACCATGGGGATGCTGCAATGATCATAAGGGTGAAAAATGGTCATTTTTCAGTGATGTTGTAACTTTGAACGGTAACTAAATGAACTGTTGTAAGTCGAGGACTACCTGTATTACCAACAGCCATTAGGAAAAAAAATCCCCAATGCTATTTTTGTCTTTACAAAAACTTTATTTCCTGTGTTGTTATCTAAGATTTTTCATTTTTTAAATAAATCTTCTTGGTAGGATTTGTTTTATGAAAGGCAAAATAAAACTAGTATAGTAAATAAGAAATTATACCCAAGAAAGTTGTAATGTGGTTAACATTTTTTGCTGGCTTTCCAAGCTATTGACCTTTCCAAGCTATTTGCAGCCCTTCCTCCAAGTAATCATATATTTATATAGTATCTATATTATAGCACGAAGATTGGAAATATATGGAAATGTTTTTCATCTTTCATTTAAAGAAGTGACTTAAATTATTTTCAAGAGCTGAACTTTCATTGGAAGGCTAATTAAGACGTGGTACAATGGAGGGACCTGACATGGTGGAAAAATCAGAAGAAATCAGTGGCTTGCACAAGATCAGCAGAGGCTGGGAAAGGAGAACAGCTGCACGAAGTAAAACCAAGTAATTGACTCATATTCTCATATTCTCATTGAAGCATTGCAAAATCACCCACAAATTACAAGCAAACAATTAACTGAAACCTTTTTCCCCTGCAACCTAGCTTACTAAGAACATAGTCTCTATTTCTATAATTTCTTAGTAAAGTACTGTAAACGAATCCTGAAAAATAAGCAAATAGGAAAATAAGCAAAAGGACATTCTTGAAAATTATACCAGTTTCCTTTTTTAGTTTGCTTAAAAAATATTTCAGGACATTTAAAATGTAAAGTGAACTGTCTCTTAAAAAAACAGCTATAAAATTCCATTTGGGTCAGGTATTATTAGACATGTCAACAGAACTTCTGTTACAGAAAAATCAGGCAGTCTATTACTGTCCTCACTATTTTCTGTTACCTGAAGACCCCCGCCCCCAGAACTGAAAGAGAAACCTCACAACATAGATTTTGTTATTTTACTAAATCTGCCTGAAAAGCTAAACATTTCCTCCTCCTCCTCCTCCTCCTCCTCCTCCTCCTCCTCCAGTGACATCATTCTACTAGCATCATGCCACCTGCAGCCCTAAAGTGAGTAAAAAACACAGCTACTTGCAATTTTGAACTACACTATGTTTGTGGCATTATATAATAATCTTTTTCAACATGCTTTTAAATAGGCTTTCAAGTTTGGATGTTAATAGCCCATTCTTCTTGTCTCATAGGGCCATTTAAAATTGTTCTACTGAAATTCACTAACAGATTTCAAATAAAACTTGTTGGAATATTCATGAGCAGGAAGAGTCATGTGGTAACTCAGTCAGCCAATGTGAGTAAAGTGCTACTGAGTCTGTGCAAAAAAAGGTATTGAGTTAGGAGCTGGATTTTTTCTATCTAGTCTCAGGTCTGTCTCTGTATCTCTCTGTAAGAAGTCTTCATTGTGCTATGTTGCTATAAAGAAGAATGTATGGTATTGTAAATATTTTGATATAAATATAAAGAAGTTACTTGAATCAGCTAAATGCAGTCAACTGTGAGAGCTTCTGATTTATTTTTCACCAATAGAGAAATTAAAATTCTCTAACAAAACTGGTTGTTTCCTCCTTGCTAGTTGTTCTTGCATTAATCTCCTTGAACTACGGTATAAATTGTTGCCTCCTAGGCAAACTCTGATGAATAATAAGAGGAGTGATAAATAAGTATCTCACGTGCAGGAAGTCAGTGTTAGCTCATACAGCAGGATTTAAAGGAAGATGGTTATTGTACAACAAACAGGAAATATGCTTGCTTGAATATAATGAAATGATTCCTAATTTATACAAAAACCCGAATTCTTTAGTTTTGTAAAATATCGCACATTGCTAGCAAAACTTTAGTATGTTTACATTTTATAATTAGTCTCATCATTTGTTTCCCCCCCTGTAAAACTTAAAAAGATAAAAATAATAATTGAAGTAGAGTGCTAGAGCAAATTATGTAACATTATCTAAAAATCCTGGTTATGCAATATATTTTGCTCCATATCATATAATTAAGTCTGTTTTGGAACAAGCATATGTAAGTTAAGTATGCTAGATATTCATTCAATTTCTAAAGCTGCCCAACCCAACAAAGTGACTCTGGCTGGAGTCCAGGATATTTAGAGATGCAACAACACTATTGTTTATACAAAGATTGAAGTATAAACCAATATATTGATATTAGGTGCACTGGAATGTGTAAATAATAGGGAGCAATCTTTGAAGGAAAATTATTTTCCAACAGATTAAATGGAGTCATCCAAGTTGTTTAAACAAAGTTAATTATTCAAAATTTTCAAAGTAAAAAAGGGCACATTCATATACATAAGAACAATAATAATAGTTGGAAGGGACCTTAGAGATCATCTAGTCCAACCTCCTGCTCAGGCAGGAAACCGTATACCATTTCGGACAAATGGCTGTCCAGTCTCTTCTTAAAAACTTCCAGTGTTGGAGCATTCAGAGCTTCTGGAGGCAGGCTGTTCCACTGGTTAATTGTTCTAACTGTCAGAAAATTTCTCCTTAGTTCTAGATTGTTTCTCTCTTTGGTTAGTTTCCATCCATTGCTTCTTGTCCTGCCTTCAAGTGCTTTGGAGAATAGCTTGATCTTGATCTCAAAGCTCCAACATCTCAATAATGATTTTAATTTTGCATTAATTCTATGTATTTACTTTAAAAAATCCAGTAAATAAGCCAACATCATCCTAATGTCACTGAAAACACCACTATCATTCATTGATTAGGAATTATTCATAATTGTACATTGGCCAAGTGTGGGTTTTTGGTATCGTCAGTTCTACAGGGATATTTACTGCCAGGTTATTTTTTTTCTTTTTTTATCTATATTTCTGGGGCACTCTGATAATTTTTATTTGCAATGTCTGTTGGACATCCAGGATAAATCTCTCTAAAAGTAGTAAAATTTCGCTCCATTATGTGTAAGCTTTGCTCACAAATGTCTATGCAGATTCTCAGCCATCCAGGTCATGGTTGTTTCAAAGGTGCTTTTTCAAAAGGTAACTGGACTTTGTTTTTTCCTTGAAGATGTTTTGCTTTTCATCCAAAAGTTTCTTTAGTTCTTGAAGAATTTTTGAAAAAGCACCTTTGAGACAACCATGACCTGGACGACTGAGAATCTCCACAGACATTTGGGAGCAAAGCTTACACATATTGGAGCAAAATTATGGAAATTTAAGGAAAAACAGAAAGTCCAGTTGCCTTTTGAAAAAGCACCTTTGGGACTTCGCTCACAAATCGTTGCTAGTAGTCATTGATATTAAGGTTTAAGTTTGCCTTGTTTTGACGAACATATTTTTATTGGTCAATAACTAAAATAAAATGTCTGTCTATCATATATTGTGCAGATTCAGAGGATGCAAATGAAGCCATGACAATGAAAACATAGTCTATGCATTAATGCATACAAAATGATACTGCAGAACTCATTATCTCAAAGCTACGCGGTGGCATAAGAGTCAAGTACCCTAATAACTAACATTTTATCTCAGCTAATCTATACAGGAGGTATCCTCTTAAGATTATTATCCCGTATGGCTGAGGCTAATAGCAAGCACTCTACCTATAACTTCTTAAAAATTCAGGGTTTTAAGAGATTTGCATTGAGAATATAGCAATTTTTTTCTGTTAAACCTGCATACAAGATATATGGATGGAGAAGTTGAACCAAATAGCCTATAAACTACCACAAAATTTAAGAAGCTGCCTATATGTGGGATGAATGCAAATGCCAGTCCTAACTGGTTTAGTGTATTAATGAATATATAACAGTAACACACTAAGCTTTCTTCTAAGACAGAAATCTGTAAAATTATAATACAAAGTAATCATGGACTTGATTCTGAAAAATATATTGTCCCATGTGTTATTTGCATGTTAGGGACAAGGCTATGCAGTCTTAGGCAACTGCATCCCACAAGTTTTACCTCTAATGAGTTGTTAACACTCTCCTAGCAAAATATTTGATAATTATTTTGGGAAACAACTTGAGTGTCTAATGCAGCAGAACCCTAGCCCTAATCTTAAAGTTTTCATACCCTGGTAATTCACAAATAAAATCCCCTATGTCTGAAAATAAATTTACCTGCTGCAACATATTTTAAGATGGAGCTTACACATTGATTATTTTTTTCTAATGACTATTGCACATATGGGTGGATGATGTTGAAATATGACTGCCAAGCTGAAGGAATTATTCAAAATTGTAGCTGAGCTACCAATAGTCTACTACACAATGCACACACTCCAATAATGATTTTGTAACCCTCTCCTTTGGAAGCAAGCTTGTCAAATGAATAAATTACACCAGATACTTATTTATTTCTGCTTCATATCAGAATAAAGAAAAAACATTTTTTTTCTGGGAAAGAAAGAGGTTCCAATAAATTCTTGGGCACAGTCATAAAATACTGCACATAGATTATGCCTACCATGACATCAACAACCCCATATTATCAAGAGCTGATGCAGATATCATTTTATGGTTCCCATATATCAAATGCTGGTAACTGAATGAAACCTGAGTGGAATTTTTTTTCTTTACAGCTGCTTATCATGTCCAGCAAAAATTGCTCTAAAGTGACAGCCCCCAATAAAACACAAAGATTTATTTAGTAGTCCCCATTATCTCCTTGATACAAAAGCAATACTGATTATATATACGGTTAGTCACTTTGCAATGGCTTGATTATATTTTTTGGTCCCTTCCAAATAATAGGGGAGTTTGTTATTGGTCACCTGCAGGCAGAAGACATACGTGAGACTTTTCTGAGACCAAGGCTTTCAAAGAATGATGTAACAGTAATAGGGGATGGGGGTATATCAATTATCCTGGTATATGCTGTCAATCCAACTCTACCAGGAGTCAGAGATGCAACAAATTCTTGGCCTCCATTACTGACGTTACTTGTTGGAGTAGGAAAAAAGAAGCTAAGAGAGGAAAGTGCTTTTTCCACTTAAATAAAAGGTTTGGATGTAGCTTTTTTAAATTTGAGAATTAAATAATAAGAAAGGCAGTCACTGCACACTTATAAATTCAAAAAAAGAAAGACAGAAAGTCCTAAACATGCCTGTTCCAAATCTGAATCCAAAAGAAAGTCCTAAACATGCTTGCTTCATATTTGATCTCCCAAAATCTAGGGGTATTACAAATATTAGGGTTTTAGTTTTGGGATGGGGAACACTGGGCAGCAGGAGGTGAGGACTGTAACTCTTAGTATATTCAGACATAATTTACGGCCGGAAATGAGGGGGTGCTCTCTTCCTGGTCTATGCGAAAATCCACCTTCCGCTTAAATCCTGGTGCTTCTGAGCTGGCATTGGCAGGCATGTTTGATGTACCTATGCCATGATCCATTTGTTTTTCTAAGCACACTGCCTGCCAAAGCCCATCAACAGCCAAGCACAGAGGCATCTCAGCCTAAAACAATTAGTCCTCCTGATATGAACTGACCTCACTACATAAATTCCTACAAAAAGCATTAGAATGTGGTAGAACTATATTTCTAGCAAAAGCCATTGCTACTGTCATGTTTAAAAAAAACTGACAGGTGAAGCTTGCCAACTGGTTATTCATCATCAGAGTCAAATGAAGAGCTGCAGCCATGTTTACCTGATGCTATTTCCTGGGATGATCTGCGTCTTTCTCCTGTTCTTCTCCTGTCTGCTGGATTGCTGCCATTCCATGAGGCCATGTTGATGTGTCCTTTGGTAGAACTGAATTAACCTGAAAAGGTTATGGGACAGATAAAACAATGTTTAATTGTTCCAAGATCACCAGCCCAACTCTTGTTTTTATCACTCAAAAGTCTGCCTAGCTTTCTTGAAAAAGCAATGCTCCTTCATCACGTCCTCCCCCCAAACATTGATCTCTAACTTAACTTAATTTTTGACACAATTATTCCCATTGTTCTCACAGATACACAACTAAACAGCTCCTGAAAAGCATATTGGAAATGAGAATGTTTTAGAAAAATTTGCAATGGCTTGAATTGCTGAGACAGATTTGAATATCTACAAACAGATAACGTATACCTATATATGCAATACCTATACCTGCAATTCTGAGATTGATATTTATATCATAAATAAATATGTCTATATCTGATGAAATTGCACAGCAATAATAGAGACTGTTTAACAGAAATGTTTATAAATAAAATATAAGTATAAAGTAATGATTCAGTCACATATCTTACATATATTAGGATTTATATAAAATATAAGACTTATTATTAAGGCTTAATACTTCAAGTCTTAACCAAGAACCTTAGAATTATTATAGTGTCTGAAAATAGACTCAATTCCAAGCAGGGTGTTGTTTTTTTAAAATTAGGGTGCTGAGGTCTGATAAACCTAATAATTCCAGATACTGAGGAAGTCCTTTATATATATCTTCGAGGGCTCCAATTATGATTTGTGTAAAATAGATTTCTTTTTCTATAAGTGCTTATTATTAAGTTAAATATAGTGCAATTCTTGACTTTCTTGGCCTCTAAAGAATAGACGAGGCTTGGTCCCAATTCTGATACCCGTTTTCTCTCAATTCTAGCTTAAATTAGAAATATTTACATTTGAGATGGCACTGATTTTCAGTTTTTCTTCCAGCAACTCCAGCCTGCTTTTTAAAAGTGGCCATTAAATGGCCATTTTGATCTCTTAGCACAAAGGGAAGTTTGGGAATGATTTGCTTATATGCCCAAACCCATGTAGATCTATTCAAAGTAATATGCAGCCGAAGTAATGCTTATATGACTGACGAAATAGAGAACCTGGTGTCTGGTCTGAAGGGCTGGCTGACAGGCTGGTAAACTGCTATTGTTGAAGCAGGAGGGGAACAAAAGGAAGATATTCTGGAAGAATATAATAAACCCACAATTCAGTGGATATACTGAACAATGCAGTGCTTGGCAGGATGTCCTGCTTATTTATTTCTGATTAATGTAGCCCAACAATTCTAATCACCTTTACAATCCCATAAATTTGCTCTGAAAAAAAGAACCCTTTATAATCTATAATCTAAAGAGATTCAAGGCCCCTTTTCTGACTCTTTCAGTTGAATACAGATGTTGTTAATTGTTTGGAGACCCCTTCTTTGCTTATGTAGGGAATTATGTGAATTAGATTTATCAGCTTCTGTGTCTTCCTGGGTCTACTTCTGTTTTCACTATTGTTTGTCGTCTGCAATAATCACCTTAGGCATAATTTTGATAAAGAAAGATTTTCATGACAGAAGGAAGTGGTTGCTGTTTATATGCAATTACTGTAGGAACTGGAAAGAGAGAGGAGGCAAAGGTCTGTTTTATAGTTAGCACTAAGGACCTGTATGACTTGGACAAACTGATAAGCAGCTGCTTATTCCTGGCTTTGCTTACTGATGCATCTATTTACTTGGGACTAGTTCTGGTTCCTCTTTCATTTGTTCTGCAAAAGAAAGCCACCATCATTGTACTGAATTAACTCTTTTCTAGTCGGAAAGAAAGAGAAGAGGTTGACCAGCAGTAAGGTGGATGAACTTAGTTAACAAAGGCAATGACTGCACCCTTTGGAGACTTGAAAGAACAAGTTAGGGATAAATTGTCATGGAAAACATCTCATCTATGTGGTGCCTAGGACTCAAAATGATTTGATGATACATCAGTCAGTCAGTTGATGTAGGCCCTAAACTTGCTTGTACTTTCATATCGTTTATTTTTACATTTCTAACATGCATGATGAAAATAATTTTTAAACTTTTTCTATTTTAAATAGAGACTGAACCAAAAGAAAGTTAGAAAAAATACAACCCCAGACAAACTAAAAAAAGAGAAAAAAGAAAAACACTCCTTACAAATATTTGTAATAGCCATTGGACTTCTAATAAATATACCACTATTATATATTAAATAGCTCTATCATAATAACAAACATTGCAGCATCTTCTGATTAGAAAAAAATACTGCTTTTTTCAATCAGATAGATTATGTATTTCTGACAAACATTGCTTAATATTTTAAATAATATCACTTTTCCAATTTCTCAATGTGATTCTTCTAGCTCCTCCATTTGATATACCCACGATTCCAGATGTACAAATTCCAATATTTTGGTAAATAGTTCAACTTCATATTAACATCCTTAACATTTAGAGATGTTCCTATAAATTTGCTTATACATATTAACACATTATTTCAAAAAGATATCAATTTATCCCATGACCATATCATATGGGTTGGTGAACCCGCAAACATTTTATACTGCACTTCCAAAATAGAAAATCTGAGGTCCATTTTTAAAAATATACTCTTTGGAGACTCCAGTTTACCTTAAATACATTTTAATGATCTGTACGTACCACTTTAGCAATCAATTTATTGATGGAATAATTTGAGACTTGGAGGAATAGAAGATTTTAATATCTCCTATTGTTTAATACAATGTTAAGTCCCCAAGGATACTTTATAGTAAAAGGCAGGTTAATGTTAAGGCTCTCTGTGCTGCATAATCACCTAAATAATCTTGTGGTTGCTAGAAGTCATGGGGTAGTAAGTCTATTGTTAGTTATTTGCACCCCCAGATACTTAATACTGTTGACCACCTCTATAGTTGCATCCTTGATACAGAGTGCAGTATGACTATGCCGGCTCTTTCTAAAATCTACAATGATCTCCTTTGTTTTATCAACATTGAGAACCAGGTTACTTTTATTGCACCAGTCCAACAGAGCTTTCACTTCTTACCTATAAGCATCTTCATTGTCATCCTGAATAAGACCCACCACTGCTGTGTCGTCTGCATACTTCACAATATGATTCGTAGCAGATTTGGCACAGCAGTCGTCGGTCATCAAGGTGAACAGTAGCAGATTCAGGACACAGCCCTGTGGAGAACCTATACTCAAGGAGATGGAATTAGAAACTTTCTTTCCAACTTGCACAACGTGGCGCCTATCAATAAGGAACTCAAATATCCAATTACATAAAGGAGTATTAAAACCTAATAGGCCCAGTTTGTTCACCAGATGCTGAGGGATGATTGTGTTGAATGCTGAACTAAAATCCACAAACAGCATTCACGCATGAGTATTCTTCCCCTCCAGGTGCACCAAGCTAAGTTGAAGCACACAGGAAAGTGCATCTTCTACAGAGCGGTTCTTCCGATAGGCAAACTGTAATGAGTCAAATGTAGGGGGAAGGCATGAAACCATGTAGTCCTTTACCAATCTCTCAAAACACTTCATCATAATGGAAATGAGTGCAACTGGACAGTAATCATTAAGGCATGTGATTTTAGTTTTTTGGGGCACTGGTACAATGATTGCAGCCTGAAGCAATGAGAGATTGAAGATGTCCATGAGAACAGTGGCCAGCTGGTCAGCAAACTCCCTAAGTATTCACCCAGGGATATTATCAGGGCCCGCAACTTTCTGACTGTTGACTTTCCACAGGATCTTCTGAACAGCAGTTGTAAAAACAGTAATAGAACAGTACAATTTTATAAAGGAAAATAAAGGAGAACACTGACTCTTATTAACATGTATATGTCTGCGGATATTCCAAAAACAACAGATATACTACAACATTAACATGTTCACAGAGATGCTGGAGCCATGTACTTAGTTTTAAGACATCTACTGGATTGCCAGTATGTGGCAATAGTTTGCCACATGATCAGCAGAAATCAAGTATTACAGTATGCAGAAATGAGACTCTGGTCCATTTTAATGGGGTCAATCCATTCCCATCCACAAATGCATTAGGTTTCAATAAAATCAAATTACAAAAACTTTACCAACTTTTTTTTAACAGAACAGATTTCAATGCTTAAATGTAAACATTTTCTAAACTAAATAAACATACAGTATACAAATATTCCTTTCAGATTTACCTGCTGTAATTTAAGGATCTCAACACACAGAAGCCTTGCACCTCTACTAAGAAATGCAAGCAGGTGGACAACTGATTTGTAAGCTTAGTACTACTCACAATTCAAACCTGAATCTTATGCCTGAAGTAAAATTTTAAAAGATATTGCAGCTTGAGTCTCTAGTCAATGCTTACAGTTTGAGAACTCTGTGTAAAGAAATAACTAATCACTGCAGGGGAGTCTTAAATTCTAAATAAATAAGGGTTTGATCTTAAGCTAGAACATTTTCTTTCCCTTACTTGAATAAATTTCGGAGTCCTTGCAATGTCATAATAATCCGTATTTTTGTTCAGAATAATTCACAGATGGATAAAGGAGGCAAGACATATCATCTTCTATGATGGCAGTCAGTAATAAATTACTGGCAGTACTGAAATAATCTGCTGAGTCTAATTTATATTTATTGACCCAATTCTTTGCCACATCTACAAAAGAATGGGAAACACCATGAGAATTAGCCCACTTAGTAGATTGTATAGCACTGTGTGTGAGTATATGTGAGCATGTTTGTGTGTCTGTAAAAACATTTTTTCAAATGTTATTTCTATGTCATTGTTTAGTTTGGTGGAAAGATGTTATTGCATGTTGGCAACTAATTTTTTATAATGATACAATTGTACAAAATCACCATGGAGACTACTATGAGCCCTCCATAAATCACTGAAATGAAAAACTAAACCCACTAATACTGGCAACTGATAAATTACCACTACATTAAGTCAGTGAGACCAATGTTGCCAAAGAATGTCACAGAATTCTGGATCTTTAAGTTTCCTGAAAGGTTTTATTCCAAATAATATTAGGTTGCACTAGGAAGATAATTTGTGTAGCATGATTTACTACATTATGCCAGAGGCAATTATTTTTCCTTTACTGACTGTTTACTTGATAATTCATTTACAGATACATAGCTCACTTGCACAGAATTTCTGTTGGGGGGGAAACTGTCAACCCTGGATAATATAGCTTGCTGACTGCAATGGCAAGTGAATGTAATATCATCAAAGAACATTGCTTAATGGATGGGACATAAAATATGTTTGCTCTATCAGACTTTGAGAGAGAGATAGAAATGAGGTGAGAGAAATGATCCTCAGAACATCTCTCTCCCCTCATTTAATGATAAGCAGCCATCAAACTTCCTACCAATAGCCTAATCCTCTATGAACCTCACTAGCCCTCTTTGAAAACCATCCAAATTGGCTATTGTTACCACCAGCCTCACTGCCAACTATTCTTGCCAGACAAGCTCATAACTCAGACACTCATTTTTGGACATGGAATTTACCCTTGCAAGAGAGGCAAATAATTTCCAATTAAAGTTATAATTTGCAGGAGAAAGGCAACAAAATGGCATAGAGGTAACATTGGTTCCAAGTGTGGTCTATTCTCTAGAACAGTAAAAATTAGCTAAAAGCTGCACTAAGTTTAATATCGTTTTGTGCGTTTCTATTTGATCCTTTTTCTCTGGCAATGAAGGGATGAGCTGGATTAAGAACAATTAGCAAATTAATATAACAACAGAAAATCACTGAAGTACTGCTGCAGTTCCTCCAGGCAAGCAACTGACAACTTCGGGCAATAAAGGTTCCTCATATGCAATTGCCAACGTGAACACTGTTCACTTATTTTTACAGCTCTCAGTAGTTACTGGCAGTGATAACCTAATGCCAGAATCCTCTTGCTTTCTTAAACAATTCATTGGGCCTGCCCCACACAAAAGAATTTAGAGTCTTCCATGTTAACTTGTTGTACCGCACTCCTCTCATCTTTTATCACAATAAATCATTTACCACACATTCTAGTCTTGGTTTGCCTGTAGCAAGGCTACAGAGAACATAAGCCTGATCTAACACTGAACCAGATTCTTAAGAAGCCTTATTTGAACTTTGTTGTATTAAACATAATGGCTATTTTGTTTAACAAATTATTCCAATTGTTTCTGGCCCAAATGCCACCATGTACTTGGTAAATGTGTCTCTAAACAGCTTAATATGTTTGTTTAACCATGGCTAATTAAATAGGCAACAGCTGACTGAGTTTATATTGCCCATTCTTTTTACCACATGGTTTAATTTTGGTAAATTTAGCGTGCTCTCAAGTCGTGAAATATACAGGAGCTAAAGAGTATATTGAACAGGTAAATCATTTTGATAATTCATTCAACTGGCATCTAAATTAGTGTGGGGGCCAGTTCTATTTGTGTCTTTATTCTCTTTGGCAGTAAATAGCAAAAGCAGGCTAGGATTGGTTCTCACTTTGATGTAAGACCATTAAGGAATACCAAGGCACAAAATTGGCCTTAGAAGCACCCCACCCCCCCTAAATCTCAGAAGGTACTAAGGGCCAACCACTTCCTTACTGCTGCCAATAAAACTACCTGGATAACAAAACACAAAGAATAAATCTCAACTGAAGACTATACTTCTGGAAACAAAACAACGTTAATTTACAACTGCATGGAGTATTTATACTGCTTCATTCTTGTCACTTTGCAGTTATCTGTTCTTTTGCATTGTTGTTTAGAGCAGGGGTCTCCAACCGGTACAGGGCCCAGGGCTGCAGCATGCCAGCAACCAGTCCGCACAAACAAACAAAGCCCCATCCATGGGATGTAGGCAGCACACAAAACTATGCCCTCTCCAGTCCGTGGAAAAGCCTTTCTCCATGGAACCAGTCCCTGGTGCCCAAAGGATTTGGGATCTCTGGTTTAGAGGGAAAACAACTATGAAACTAATTTCTTGCTTCTTTCTCCTTTATTCCTCCTTCCTGTTCCTCAGCTATCTCCAAATTAAATTTACAATTGAAAATGAAGAGTTGTGACTGATAGACTGACCTGGTAAAGGAGTTTCTGGTAATTACGAAAGTGAAACTCAAATATCTCTGGGCATATCCAAATCTGGGTAGAAGCCATCTAAAGCCAATCCTATGCTTTGTACTTTTTTCCAGGATAACAGATTGTATTCATATTTGCATAAAAGAAACAGTACAAATGATTGTTAGGTAAAGGAGGTTCAGAAAAGCCTCGTTTTCTGATATCTAAGCTAAATCAGTGCTTTATATTTATACTAGTATATTCAGATGTAATATAAAACTTGTCCATTTTCCTAAAAAATCCACCTTATACTACCATTCTTAAACTAATGCAAATATTGCTGTAAAATACCTTAATAACTTCCAGATAGTGGACTTCAACTCCCAGAATTCCCCAACTAGCATGTTTACTGCTGACAATTTTGAGAGTTGAAGTACACATATCTGGAAGTTGTTGAAGTTGGAAAACACTGTTCTAAAGCTATATCATGTTAGGTTTTGACAAAGCATATAATGTGAATCCAAATGTAAACCATAATTAAACTATCTACTAGTGAACTGCATGCAAATGCATGAATTGGGAAAAACACAATGGATCTTAAAACTAAATCGGCTAGGTTCATGCAATCCAATGAGGTCCCATCCACTTGTGATGCTATGGTCGGTTAAGGCTGAAGATTTCAGTTAGGATACCATTAGCAACGTTATCAGAGCAAGCATTACACTTTCCGGTGTTAGTTTTAAATTGGGTTTTGTTACTCCTAAGAAATGTCAGTAATACTTTGTGTAGCCCTACATTATAAAGCACAAGAAAAAGGACCTAGTCAAAACCACCACAAAGGAACATTTATAACGCACCTCAAACATTTGCCACTGTATTATCGCTAAGACGAAAAAAAAATATGACTGTAGGTACCTTAGGAAAACACTTCTGAATTTCATGCCCCAGGTCATATGCTAATTAATCCGGAATAACTGACGCCCTGTAGTTACCAATTTACAATATCTACCTTTAAACGACGAGAGCAAGATTTTATCCCCAACGTTGCACTGCAAAGCTCTAAGGTGGATTATTGGGTTCTGGATTTCGGCAATCTCGCGTCTGGAAAGCTGAGGCTCGTCCTTCTCCCCGGTTCCCCCCTGCTGACCCTCCGGCTCCTCGGAGCACCTCTAGGCCTGCGGTGCACTTTTGCTCAGCCGAGCAGGCGGCGCTTCAGAGCGCAAAGCGTCGCCAGCAGCCTCGCATCCTCGCTCCGCATCCAGCCAAAGGCCCGAAGAAGACCCGCCGAGCTGACGGCGCCCCGTCCCCAAAGAAATAGATGAAATATTTCTTCCGGCTTCCTTGGGGCCGGGAAGAGCCAGAAGATCGTGGCTACTGCACGGCTCGTGCATCCCACCGCGTCAAGACCCGCCTTCGCGTGGATTCCCCGCCTCACCCGGCCACGGCACTCACCCCGCTTCTAGGGAACGGTGGCGACGGTCGCGCCCTTTCCACCCAGCCAGTTTTTCCACGGACTGTTCAGAAGAAAGTGGACCTGGCCTCGCCCACCTCTTGCATCGCTTTGGTTCTCCCCCGCCCGTGGCTCTTGGGCTGCCGGGCAGGCGAAAGCCAGAGACCCGCACTCCGAAAGGAAGGATGAAGTCAAAAAATCATAGACGCAAACCAGGTGAAAGCTACGGGTCTTCTTGCAGCGCCCTCTAGAGGTCGTGTTCTTCGTAGCCGCTGTATGTTGTGCAGGAAAATGGGGCGGCCGGGGGGGGGGGAACTGCTTCCTTTTCCCTTGCGCAAATGGGGCTCGAAAACGTACGTTCCTACATGTAGATCACAGTACTACTGGTATATCCCCTGGCAGGAGAAATTTGGGGTTGGACTATGACCTATAAGATCCCTTTCAATTCTGTTGTTATGTTAAAGTTATGCAAAGCGTAGAAAAAGGGTTTAAAAATTCAAAAGGAAAACTTGCTAATTCTATACACCAATACCATTCGCTCTTTTTTGGGGGGGGTAGGGGTGCCTTCGGGTCAGTGTTGACTCCTGGAGTAGTCTCTGTACTTTGGAAGTGGTTTGCCATTGCCTCTCTCCTAGGGCTAAGAAAGGGTTTCCTGGTTTCTAGCCTGATGCCTTACCCGTTACAGTACTTCAAGCACCACATTTCCCTATCTCTCTGAAAACCATTTTTGTTTCTACCACCTCCTATATTGCCTAGTTTCTCACCTTTCTCATTAACTCCATTCAGCTGCGCACTTTTACAGTCTTTCCCCTTTTCTCCACTCATCCAGTCTTCCTTCATATATTGCTTTTGAGACGTGATTCTTAATTCATTATTTAAAATGTATTCAGTGTTGCCGGAATTCAGCTGAAGCCTGTTATTCCCCATAATCTCCAGGCATTGGGATAGGATATCAAGAGCATCAATTAATTTATCAGGGCATAAAGATGTATTGATACTTATGTCACCAAGACATATTGTGGTGGCAGATGATCTTATCCAATAGTTCATGTCGTTGTTACGTAGAGAGAGTACTAGAGCTTCCGGTTAAGGAATGGTGAGGTAAGATGTCTCTGTAATGGGTAGAGATGATGATTATAGATAAGACCAAAGGACTGGCATGTAGAGTGGTAGCATAGAATATTTCTGGACAAGGAGAAGATGGGAGATTGCCTACTTGCACTCTGGCTGTTCCTTGCAAGGACAGGGCAACAGTTTCCTATGGGTTTGAGTGTCAGGAGATAAAGGGAATAATCATGCTCTCAACCATGGTGGAGACTTTTAAGGACACTGAGTTTATTAATTCATTTTCTAAATACTTTTGAAAATTACCTATTCAAGTATCTTAAGGATATTAGAGATCTTCTAAACAAGTTTGAAAATGACTACCTTCATTTTGAATAAAAGAAAAATTAACTATAATTAGGAGCATAGCATAAAGAATTAGAAATAAATGGAAAAGAGTAAACAAAAATCTGATTTAAGAAGGTTATAAATGAATTAAAAGATCGGACAAACTTGGAATAAAAGAATATTAGGACTTTTGCTGTAAGATTTTGGAAATAATTATATAAACAAACAGCACATTCATAGGAACTAACTTGTTGAGTATATCCTAAATCAAAACAGAAATTTGAATCTTTATGGTGTTAGAAATTGAATCTATTATAGGGGGCCTAGAAATTTCAGGCAAAAAGAAAAAAAGAGAAAATAATGAAAAGCCTGTCTCATCTTTGGTCAGCAGTGGATCTTACAAATGACAGAAAATGTTATGACATTTGAAATACTTCAGGAGATATTTGAAGTATGGGGTTAAAACTAGCAGCAATGCTTTTAGGAAGAGACTATGTTATATTAAAGAAGACATTACTGATGTGAAAGAGAACATCTTGGAAGATTTACAACATTAAAGAGATTGCACTCTGATTCAGGTAAGTCTGAGGATACAGATAACCCCCCAGTGGCTTTAACATTCTCAGAGAACTAACGACAGATCAGAGTGCAAAGATCGGCTCACTGCGAAGAATATAAATCCTTCCACTTCCTACCAGAACTGAAGAAGCTTCTTGAATGAGAAATGAAATGTTTTCAAAGAAAAAAACCAAGAAAGTCCAGTTGCCTTTTGGAAAAAAGCATTTTGGGGACCCTGATGCAGAAATATCAGGATATAAAAAATTTGCAAACATACTAGAAAATATAAAAAATATGAACTATAAGACAGAAAACCCTAAAGTGGAATTACAAATAACAAGCCAAGAGATTGACCTGGATAACGACATTTTACCGGACTTACAAAAGAAATTGGATAAAGTCTTGTAGAAATCTTTAAGGTGAGATAAAGAAAAATTGAAAAGAGATCAAATCCTATGACAGTATCTGAATGAACTAAAGATTAAGATTGTTAGAAGCAAAAAGAAATAGGTGGCTTGTTTGAATTAAGATTAAAATAAGACATGTATGTATAAATCTGGGATAACTTTATGGATTTTTTGCTGACACCAAGACTGAAATATTAATGGATTTGCTTATGAATAAGGGATGGGTTATGAGGAGACATATTTCCATGTAATGTTATGGGGAGGTGATAAATTATTAAGTTTGTTCATGCCTGTTATGCTAAGATCGGAAGCTACTTTAAATATTTCTTCTTTTTTCATTTTTCAGTAGATCTTTTCTTCTTTTATTTACTTTCACCTATTTTTTGAGTTTAGTTTATTGATTGCCTATTTATTGTATTTTATTTTCTTACTGAATTTCAATAAAAATAGTTTTTTAAAAAAAGGGTGGGGAGGGTATTTGACCTCTGTGAAACCCCATAGAGCAGGGGTCAAGCTATATGGCTGTATATATTGCGAAGGCAAATCTGGGCAGCAAATGCAGTTAAGAATATCAGTAGAATAATAATAAAAGATAGAAATAGAAACATATCATAAACAAGCAATAATTAAAAAAAAGAATGGTAACCATTAGGAAACACCTAAACAGGTAGTCCTTGATTTATGACCATTCATTTAGCAACCACTCAAAGTTACGATGGTGCTGAAAAAACTCCGCTCTTTGCCCTTACAAGGAGTACTTTTTTTTGCCATTTTACAGTAAAATAGGCCCATTCGAAATGGTGGGTTTGCACTTACAGCTATGATGTTAGCTCAATGATTGCAGATTAACTTAATGCAGCGGTTCTCAACCTATGGGTCGCGACCCCATTTGGGGTCGAACGACCGTTTCGCGGGGGTCGCCGGACACCGTGGTCCGCCATTTTTTTCCCCGTCGCACGCGCGCTGCGCGTGCGTGGATCGGCCCATCGTGCCGCACATGCATGGTTTGGCCCATCGTGCGCACGCTGCGCATGCGGTTCGGCCCATTGCGCTGCGCATGCACGGTTTGGCCCATTGTGCGCGCGCCACGCATGCGCGGTTTGGCCCGTCGCATGCGCATGCGTGGATTGGCCCGTTGCACGCACACACGAGCGCCGCGCATGGGCGGCGCAAGTGGGGTCTCAACCTGAAAAAGGTTGAGAACCACTGGCTTAATGACTGCAGTGATTTGCTTAAAAAGTTGGAAGTCCACACATCTTAAAGTTGCCAAGATTGAAAAACATTGTAACCACTCCACGATGCTGAAACCTTGAATGGGATGTAAAACTGTTCCAGGAGGAGAAAAGCAATAGAATATACCAATTAGCTTCTCCATACCCATCTTTAATGCTAATAATAAAGTCTTGCAAGTGACTAGATCAGGGGTAGGCAACCTTGGCTCTTTTATGACTTGTGGACTTCAACTCCCAGAATTCCTGAGCCAACTATTCCACGAGTCATTAAAGAGCCAAAGTTGCCTACCCCTGGACTAGATAATGCTTGGTGTAGTGATTAAGATGTTGGTCTAGAAACCAGGAGACTGAGAGTTCTAGCCCCACCTTAGGTATGAAAGCTGACTTGTATTACTTTGGGCCAGTCACTCTTTGGGTTGTTGTGGGGAAAATAGGAGGAGTGACGTGTATTATGTATGTTAACTACTCTGAGTTAGGTGGGCTAGAAATGTAATAAATTAAATAAAATTGTATAAAATGGGATATAATACTTACCTGTAAGCAGCTGGAAAAAAACATTTAAAAATCATGCATAATTGCCTGAATTTGGTAGCTGACATTGCACACTTTTTTGACTATATCTGACAGTTTGCATTTGACAGCTCTGCAACGCCTCTTCTCAAAAAAAAAAGAACAGTAAAGCACTGTAGATGGTAGATCTTAATTCTGTGACAAACAATTTCTATAAACGAACAAAACATCTACAGCATACAATAATAAAAAGAAATGGACATCTTATATCGGAATGGGTCTCCTTGGAAGATAATTTGACTACAATTTGATGGAACGCTATTTTTTCTTTCAGTTAATGTACCCAAATAATCATAGGGAAGTGGTTGAAGATAATTATCACTAATGATATTGGAATCTGGGTATAAACCTCTTAGTATTTCTATGGAGCTTTTTTTGTTCTGAAAAATGAATGAGTGTGATACAGTTAGCGTTTGACATATTCTGTATTTTCTATCTAATAAAAGTTGTGCCAATTCAAAGGTAGAAAGAAGCTTCAAATCATGCAGGGGCCTGGACAGAGCATCCATCAGGATCAAACACATCTTTGTTATGTGCCATCTGACAGCAGAAATGTTTCTTCAGATATGCTGGCTGCCATATAATTCTTCTGACACTATGCTGACTGCATACATAAACCTTTTTGGAATACAGAAGTCTATGACAAAAGATTCTTGTGGCACGCTGGAGCTAACATGGCTTAAAGTTTAATTAAAGTCATAATTTAAAATGTCATGGGCTCCTCTGCCCATGATGCAGATACATGAGAATTTTGTAACCAAATAAAAGTAACAAAAACTTATTCGAGTTGAGTTGCACTCAACTCAATGATATCATGGACTCATTCATGCAATTTTTGTGGTGAAAGGATGGAAGTTACTGCTTTCTTTGGGGAGGTGCCTGTAGCCATGGAATTCTGTGGTCATCTCCTATCTATGTACTTATTAGGCTCATCAGTGCTTAGCTTCTAAGTCCAAGCAAAGGTTCTTCCCATTGCCATTATGATAGTAGCAATGATGGCTGCAAGAGAACCAGAGAATTTCAGAGTTCTGGACTTGCAGTTGTAATTGCTAGTATAATTGCGCAATGATATAGATATTCCTCGACTTACGACCACAATTGACCCCAAAATTTCTGTTGCTATGACGGTTGAGTTTTGCTTCATTTTATGACCTTTCTTGCCACAGTTGTTAAGTCAACCATTGCAGTTTTAATAACATTAAGTGAATCTGACTTTCCCTTGACTTTGCTTGTCTGAAGTCGCAAAAGTGGATCACATGACTCCGGGACACTGCAAGTGTCATAAATATAAGGCAGTTGCCAAGTGTCTGAATTTTGATCACATGGCCATGGGGATCCTGCAGCGGTCATAAGTGTGGACAATGGTCATAAGCCACTTTTTGCAGTGCCACTGTAACTTCAAACAGTCATTAAATGAATTGTAAGTTGAGGACTACCTGCACTGCAAATGGCAGACTCTTTGGATTCAAAAGCTAAGCAATGAACCTAATACATAACTAGCACTATCCTACATCTTCTAGTGAGAATTCCTATATTATTTAAGATAAATAGCCTGTGGTTGATGTTACAGTGGCCTGTTAAAATCTAAGTGCAAAGTGCCTGAATATTTAATTTTGCTGTTGATTGTATTTGCAATGTAGGTGCTAAAAGAAAGGAGTATTTAGAGTGCTTTAGGTTTAAGTACACTGAGGTAATATATCCTGTTCACTAAGAGCTCTCAAATATTAGTCTGAAAATTTAAGGTCTTGCTACTCTGAGGATCTATTTTGTTCACAACAATATTAGCTTTGGTGCAATTACCAAAAAAAAACAGCTAATGAAAATAATATTGAGTGGACCTGGATAGGATTTGTTAAAAAAAATCATTGCCGCAGATTGAAACTAATTAATTTGGAGAGAAAGTAGGGGGTCAAAAGTATTTGTGGAGACTTCCGGTGGCTCCGCCGGCGTCGCTAGAGTCTCCTCTGTGAGGCTCCGTTCCCTGGGTATGTAAAGCCGCAAAAAATAGCGAACATCAGCTGTTTTTTGCGGTGAAAAATCCCCTCTTCGGGCGAAGAAGCGGTGCAGAGCATCGGGAGTAGGGTTGAGCTCCTCTAATATCCCTGAAAAAAGCTTTCAGGGATTAAGAGTGTGAGCTCCCCATAACTCCTGAAGACGCTCCTGCTCAGAGACGCTTCTGTCATCAGACAGAAAAAGACGCCGCGACCGCCTCTGCTTTTAAAAATAGAACACAAGAGAGACTGTTTGCAGACTGAGTGAATACAGGAGTTTTTATTGGATTGCAAGTATTTTTTATTGTTTTTCTGGCTATGTATTTCTAACTGTTACATTTAACATAATGCATTCAAGATGGCGTATAGCTTTCACTACTTTCACTGCTAAAGGAAAGTGCTTGAAAGTGAAAGTGAATTCTCCATTTTTTTTCTTCTTTGTTCTCGTAAGCGAAGCTAGAGACACGGTTGTAGAAATTGGATTAAAGCCAGAGCGATTGTTTTAAAATTTAAAATGGAGTGGAATTTACGTTTTAATGTCAAAAACCTATTTTGGACTGCATTGATGAATTTAAAGAAGAAAGGATTGCAATATTGAAAGAGACTAATACAGAAATATTAAAATTAATTAGATTCTTTTTTCCAAATGAAACTGATTTGCAACCGACTATTGAACATTCTATACAACAATCCAAACAAGAAGAAGACAGTATTGAGAATAAAGAGAATAATGGGAAATGGATCTTGCTTGATAAACAGTTCATTTACGGAGTGGAGGAAGAGGATTTGTTTCAAGACAGGAGGGGATGGCTATTCCTCTCAGACAAGCAGCAAGAAGAAGATTTAATTGAGAAAAAAGAGAAATTGATCCAGTTTAAGAAGCAATCTATCTATGCTGCTGAGGACCAGGAAAAGCAAAGACAGAGATTTGAAATGTTACTTCAACGAAAGTTTATGGTTAAGAGACAAATGATATTGCAAGTAAAAAAGAGAGACTTATTATTTGGAAGGGAGGCCTCATTATGGAGATTTACCTGGCAGAAGAAAAAACCAAGAGTACGATTGAAGAAGTGAAATTTAAAATTGTATGCAAGGAATTATGGGTAATTCAAAATTATGGATTGACTTAAGGACTAAGATTATGAGTAAGATGTAAGAGAAGATGATTAACGGAAGATATAATATTAAGATTATGAGTAAGACGTAAAAGAAGATGATTAATGGAAGATATAATTAAATTGAAGAAGAATGTACCTGCTTTGAAATGATCTAGGTTTGACATTAGATTGATTGATTGATGGGATAGATAAGCATTATGTGATTTGATAAGGTTGAAGGAATCTAAGTTAGAAATGGATTAAATAGATTGTATTTGTTATTTAGGGTTATTTGACATATGAGAAAGCCCAGAAGTCGATTGAAGAAGTGAAATTTAAAATTAAGTGTAAGGAATTAAGGCTAATCTAAGATTATGGGCTGAATTAAGGATTAAGTTTATGAGTAAGATGTAAGAGAGGTTGTTTAATGGAAGATACACTAAATTGATTAAGAATATATTTTTTTTGAATTGAGGGGCTTATTGATACTATTTGTTTAAAAGAAACTGATTATTGGAAGATATATACTAAACTTGATTGTTTGGGTGACTTTACATAACCTCTCAATGAATTGAAGTGATGGATTGATTGTTAGATTGATGGTTTAGATATGTAAATGAAAATTAATACTCTTAACAAGACGATGTGTTGGTTTGGTTTAGTGGATTGAAATGATTTAAGGTTTGATATTAGATGGACTGATTGAGGGATTAGATATGTATTAGAATTGATAAGGTTGAATAAATGTTAAGTAGAGATTGTATTTAGTATATAGTTTAAAATTCTTGTTAGGATTATATAATAACTTTGTTTGAAGTAGTGGGTTTTCTTTTGTTTTACCCTGTACTCACTCTGGGAAGTCAGGGGAGGGCTAGGGAGGGTTTATAATTTTATATACTATGTTTTCTCAACTGTAATTGGGGTTGATGCAAGAATATGTAATTATTGTTATTAAGGGGTTGCTCGGGGGGCCTCTGGGCACCACATCCGATGGAAAGAGGAAGGAGGAGTGAAGGCTGATGTAAGTAGAAAGTTGATAAGAAGGGGGAAGAGTAGGGATAGTTGGGTGGAGTAGAAGGAGGGAGAAAGAGAAGGAGGGAGGAGAGTAGGTAGATAGTTGGTAAGTGAGGGGGGAAGGTTAGGGTTAGGGGGATGTGGTGGTGGGGGTACTGGGCAGTAATGTTAATTGTTTGGTAAATGTGGTCTATGATTATTTTCAGTTGAGTTATTATTATTAAATGTATTGAAATATGTACTAATGTTTTGTTAATGGATGATTTTGAAATATGTATTTATGTTGTGATTATGTTTATTGTTTATTTTAACACTATGATTTGATTTGAGCATTTTTCTTTTTCTGTTAAAAATTAAAAAACCAATAAAAAAAAGTATTTGTGGAGCTGAATTATACTTGAAATTTTTAAAAAACTTAATCCAGATAAAATGGACATATTCATGGAGAGAGAAGTGAACTTGATAGGGCTGCATACCCACAAAATGTGAGTTTGCACCTCCAGAATTCAGCACTCTTTTGGCATATTGAGATTTAATGTGCCTGTCTAAATGGCACGAAGACTGCCATTTATGGCACGAAGACTGCCAGTATAAATTTGCTCTGTCCTATAGATCAGAGGTCCCCAACTTTTGAGCACCAGGGACTGGTTCTGTGGAGAGACGGTTTTCCACAGACTGGAGGGTACATGGTTTGTGTGCTGCCTCCATCCCATGGATGGAACTTTGCTTGTTTGTGTGCACCGGTTGCTGGCATGCTGTGGCCCGGTGCTGATCTATGGACCAGAGATTGGGGACCCCTGCTATAGATGGTCTCTTCTGCGCTGTGGGAATAAAGAAAGCAAAAGCTGCTGTTCTAATTGTTTACTGGAATGGGGCACTCAGAATGCAGCTATTGTTGTCTGCCTTGCCCCTCCCAACAACTGTGCACTCCCACCAGCCAGCCATGCAAGAAAAACCAGTCAGTTGCTATCCTTCACAAAGTGTGTGGGGCAGGGCTATGTTAACACTCCATACTGCTTTGTGTTCTCACTTGGTTTTTTGTTTTTTTTTGTCACTGCTTGTATTGATTGCACTTTGATGTTACAGTCTGATAGTATTGTGAGCTGCCTTAAGAGAACATTCCTTGAAAAGTGCCACACATTCATACAAGTATGCATATGCTCATGTGTACACAAACAAAGACACACTATCCCAGAAGATATTGACATTTTGCTAGTAGAGCACATGCCATACATCTGAAGATTCTTGGTTCAGTCTGTAGTACTTCTACTTAAAAGAGTCAAATAATGTAAGACATGACATTTCTCTTTAAGATTCTGGACAAGTTGCTAGTGTTTTAGGTTTCATTATTAGCGTTTTAAAAGGTGGCATTAATACTTTTAACATGGCAGTCTAGTCTTTTTTTTTAATCTTCAAGAGAGCAGGTTTTTTTTATTTCTTAGCCAATGCAAGAACTTGCTATGCAAGAACTTGTCTTTTCAGCACTAAACAATAGAAAGTGTATTTTGAAAGTCCTTGAATACACTTGCAAGTTTAAAGAAGATATAAACTCAGCTGGGAAAGAGTAATGTAACCCATAATTTTGCCCCTTGCCACATTTTCTATTGTTCAAGTCTCACACCTATTCAATGTCTTTCTTTGTTTGATTCACTTGTTTTCTAATGTATCACATAAACTGAATATATGAATCATTTATTTCTGTGCCCTATAAAAAGAATTGACTCCCCTAATAAATGCTCTTTGCTTTGCCTGAATTGCTGCACTTGGTGACTCCTATTTTTAGGTGGACAGAGAAGCCCCCTTTTCAAAAGTAAAATTATCTTTCTCAAATTCAGGGATCAAGTTCTTATTAGCATAATGCCAAACTCGGGGTGCCTGATCTTCTTGGTAACAATGGTAGACAATAAACAGTAATATTGGGATATTTGGATGAACGATGCACCTCACTGTTGAGCTGCATTGTAGGTATCCTGTTATTTCCTACATAAGTTCATTATTCAAATGTTACTAAATTACCAAGAGATTGATAATTTATGTCCAAGATACAGCTATTTATGTGGAAGCCTTCCTTATAGAATTTCTATAATCTCTCAACAGTATTGTTTTCAGGGAAATTGAGGTTATGAGAAACACTAACTAGACTAAAGAAGTGTAATGGGAGGGACAGACATCTGATCCAAGATGCTGAAATCCAGGAAGTCCCTATTCTTAGACCCACCCCTTAGAGAACTTCAGAATTCCCAGAGGATTCTGAGCCGTTGGGTTTTCAGTTTGAAGGCCAGCTTCTAATCCATTGAGTGGAGCAGCCATCTTGCCCCATAAGTGGCTCACAATGGAAACTCTTACAGCCTCCTCTGTTTCTAACAGGGCCTGGGTGCTTCAGTTCTTCCGAAACTTATTTGGAGGCAGCAGGCATGTGACACAAGAAGGGGAGAAACCTATGGCAGGTGTGAAAGAGAAAGATGACATCAAAAGTGAGCTTTTGGACTGTGCCCTGTCTGACACTGAAGTAGCCAACCCAAGCCAAGAGCCTTGCATTCCCAAGACGACTTCTAGTGAGATCTGCCCAGAGCTCCCCCTGATGAAGGAAGTAACACTTGGAGACACTGCCCTTAAGGATGAGAACAAACTCTCTGCTTTATTTAACTCAACCAGGATGGACCTAGGAAACACAGACCCCTTTGCTGAATCTGTGCTAAGTAACAATGAAATAGTTTCTGTTGCAGGAGAGAAGGACCATAATTCTAGTGACAGAGGAACACTAGAAAAGTAAGTATTGTACCACCAATGTTGTGGCTACACAGCACAATGTGAATCAATATTTCTGACTGGAGTCATGTTAAGAAGACTACTTCTTTTCATGGTGTACAATCTGAGACTGGCTCTTTCCCATGTTATCAGGGACAAATAAAAGTGATTCTCTTTTTGGACTGACTGGCAGAATGCGAACAGAGAATTAGATAATAATCCAACAAGGATTTCTATTAATTAGCTTTTAGTTGTATTACATTAGGAACTAATTAGAGGTCAAGATGTTCTTATGATTATATGGCTACAATTGGCTAAGACAATAGGTTTCCTTATTAACTGTCCTTTACATAGAATACCATACACTGAATTGATGGCATGAGGGACTTTAGCTAATTAAAGCTCATCACATGAAGCTCTGTACTACCCAGAAAGACATGCAGGGAAGGAAGAGCAGAGTTGGCAGCCTGCCAATGTTTCACAGTACCCACTTGTTATCATTTCGACTTGCTGCTAGGAGTGAAGGATGCATAATCAGAGAAAAATCCAGCAGAACTAGAATTAACACAGGGGGACACATGTAGGCTCTAAAATAGGATATAAATCTAATGAATACATGTTAATAACAACTTTGTTCGTGGGAGAGCTGCCCTTACTGAGAAATGTGGAGAAGTGAGTGTTGGCATTTATTAGAGTTCATGAGGCAACAATGCATAAATTTGCTTGTCTCTGAGCTGCTGCTCTTAGATGAGCTTTTTCAGAGAAAGGCCCACAGTCTTTTTCATCCTATGGTGCCTCAGTTCATGGAAGACTGGTAAAGCCCAGGAGCGTTTGGGGCAAAAACAGAGAATGTTCCTTTCACAGAAGAAAAGCACTTACTCCGAAGTATATTACACTACTCTAAAGAGTGTGTGTGTGTGTGTGGGGGGGAAATCCTAAGAATTTTTCTAAAATCATATGTGGCAATGTTAATTTGACTTCCACAAACTAAATCTTTTGTGAGGCTTTTGTGTGAGAATTAGTAGTAATTAGGAATTAGTAGAATTAGTTATCCTGTGAAGGTAGCTTTGAGTATTATAGTTTACATAAACAATGACACCAGGACTAATGCTTTATTTAAGCTTTTCTGAGTGAAGAGTTTTCCACACCCTATAATTATAATCATGGGGACTGAGTCACTGGGCTGATTAGCAAAAAAGATTAATAGTGTAATTTATACAGTCAAACAAGGGGTATAGCTTCTGGATATGTGTGATCCCAGCAAATCCAATTCATTCTCCTTCTCCACTCCAAGTAACACTGCTATCAATAGTGCTGGTTTTATTCACTCTGGCAATATATCTGTCTATGTTTATGCAATATACTAAATAAAGGATTTGGGCATAGGTATTGAGGTGGGAATGATAGGTAAAGAATCAGTGCAGGGAACTTATTCTTCAGAAGAATGCTTATAAAAATCATGTTTTGGATTTAGGCATGAAATCACCCCAGTTATATATGCAGATGATGGAGTCTCAACGGCTGCTGGATCCATGGCAGATATTAAGGACTGTAATGTTGAAGATGAAATGGAGCATCTGCTGAAAGGTGAAAAATAAAGGCGGGTTCTTCTGGTCTATTTTTCAAATAGCCATTGTTAATCCTATTGCTTGCATCTTCTTTGATAAATGAATACTGAAAGTTTAAAGTTGTATTTAAAGAAACCAGGAAACATGTTATATTATATTGTGCTAGAAGGGCCATTAGAATGAGTAAAACAATGAACTATTGGGAGCACTACATTCCATTTGACTATTGGCTGGTTCTCTTAGGAAGAAGAGAATCCTATTCTTATATAATTTGAAGAAGGATATACTATATTTTCCTACAATTGGAAAGAATCTTGTAGCACTTTTTCTCATCGATACATTTAATTAAAAAGTATATGTTTTTAGATCCTCACCAAAGTTTGTGCCTTTTAATAAAATGTGTTAGTCGGAACAGGTGCTACCAACTTGTGATTTTTGGTTACTGTGGACCAACATGGCTGTTCTATAATGTCTATTTTACTTCATAGATAATATTCCCAACCGGGGCCCTTTCCCCCCACTTCTTAATTGAATGGAGCTGGAGTGAAGGGAATGCAGTGTCGGCTGACAATGAGTCAGTCGAGATGACAAGGACTCGTCTTGATCCTGTTGTGTGGGAGGAGTTTGACCTGGTAGCACCCGATGAAGTGGACAAGGCCATGGGAGCTGTGAGTTCCGCCACCTGTTTATTGGACCCGTGCCCCTCCTGGCTGGTTTCGGCCAACAGGGAGGTGACGCAGGGCTGGGTTCAGGAGATTGTCAACGCTTCTTTGAGGGAGGGGTCCTTCCCGGCTCCCTGCAAGGAGGCAATTGTGTGCCCCCTCCTCAAGAAGCCTTCCCTGAACCCAGCTGTGTTAAACAATTATCGTCCTGTCTCCAACCTTCCCTTCATAGGGAAGGTTGTTGAGAAGGTGGTGTCATTCCAGCTCCAACGGTCCTTGGATGAGGCCGATTATCTGGGCCCTCAGCAGTCAGGATTCAGGCCCGGCTACTCCACGAAAACTGCTTTGGTCGCACTGACGGATGATCTCTGGCGGGTCCGGGATAGGGGACATTCCACTATCCTGGTGCTACTTGACCTCTCAGCGGCTTTCGATACCATTGACCATGGTATCCTTCTGCGCCGGCTGGAGGGGTTGGGAGTTGGGGGCACTGTTTTGCAGTGGTTCACCTCCTACCTCACTGGTCGGTCGCAGTCGGTGTTGGCAGGGGGTCAGAAGTCGACCCCTAGGTTCCTCCCTTGTGGGGTCCCTCAGGGATTGGTCATCTCCCCTCTGCTGTTTAATATTTACATGAAACCGCTGGGTGAGATCATCCGACGACACGGGGTGAGTTATCATCAGTATGCTGATGATACTCAGCTTTACATCTCCACCCCGTGTCATTTCAGTGAAGCAGCGGAGGTGATGTGCCGGTGTCTGGAGACTGTTAGGGTTTGGATGGGTGCTAACAAGCTCAAGCTCAACCCCGACAAGACGGAGTGGCTGTGGGTTTTGCCTCCCAAAGACAATGCAATCTGTCCGTCCATTACCCTGGGGGGGGAGTTTCTGACCCCCTCAGAGAGGGTCCACAACTTGGGTGTCATCCTCGATCCACAGCTAAATCTGGAACATCATCTTTTGGCTGTGGCGAGGAGGACATTTGCCCAGGTTCACCTGGTGCACCAGCTGCGGCCCTATTTGGACCGGGAGTCTCTTCTCACAGTCGCTCATGCCCTCATCACCTTGAGGCTTGACTACTGCAATGCTCTCTACATGGGGCTACCTTTGAAAAACGCTCGGAGACTTCAGGTAATCCAAAATGCAGCCGCACGAGCAGTATTGGGCCTGCCTAGAAATGCCCATAACTCGGCATCACTCCGCGAGCTGCATTGGCTGCCAATTGGTCTCCAAACGCAATTCAAAATGTTGGTTATGACCTATAAAGCCCTACATGGCATCGGACCAGGTTACTTACGGGACAGTCTGCTGCCCCATGAAACCCAGCGACCAGTTAGGGTCCACAGAGTCAGCCTTCTTCAGGTCCCGTCAGCCAGACAGTGTCGCCTGGCGGGGCCTAGGGGAAGAGCCTTCTCTGTTGCGGCCCCGGCCCTCTGGAATCAACTCCCCCTGGAGATCCATATCGCCCCCACCCTCTCCGCCTTTCACAAATTACTGAAGACTCATCTTTGCCGACAGGCCTGGGGCAGTTAACACCTGGCCCCAGCCAGTGTATGTATGTTTGTATGTCTGTTTTGGATGATTGGTCTTTTAATTGATGGGTTTTACAATGTTTTTTATATATTAGATTTCTACATGTAGTATTTATGTTGTGAGCCGCCCTGAGTTCTTGAAATAGGGCGGCATAGAAATCTAAGTAATAAATAAATAAATAAATAAATAAATAAATAAATAAATAAATAAATAAATAAATAAATAAATAAAGAAAGGGTGAGGGAGTGGCCAGGGGGTTTGGTCAATTGTTGGAGAATAGAAAGACATTCCCACTTCACGTGCAAATGTCCTGCTGCTCTGGGCAAGTGAGCCGTTTGTTACTTTAAATTGCTTCTGATTTTTTGCCTGTTTATTTTGCACCACACAAGTAAGTAGAGACAAATACTGTACTTTTTACTTTTGTGATCTGGGGTAAGCGAAAAGGCAGAACCCAGGAAAACATTGGCTGTTGAAAGCTGTTGTGATGTGATTTTTCTTTTCTGTAGAAGATGTACAAAAACAACCTCCAAAATCGGAGCTTTCTCCCTGGAACAGACTCATTAATATGTACAAGCAGCGCCGGAGGCTTCCTGCTTCTAAAGTGGTAATTATGAGATAGTAAGAAGCTTTTAGAAAGGCCTTTTCTTTTTCTTTCTTTCTTTCTTTCTTTCTTTCTTTCTTTCTTTCTTTCTTTCTTTCTTTCTTTCTTTCTTTCTTTCTTTCTTTCTTCGCTTGTCTTTCTGCTGCTGTTGCAAGAGGCATTTTTTTAATGTTAGCAATATAATTCCATTCAGGAAGGTAAGAAAGCCATAGCAAAAGCAAAACCCTGGAGGCTTGCACACATTCCATGATTCCAAGAAAATAGTTTGAGAATGTAAGAGATGTATTCCATTAGATCAAAGAGGTAGAATTTTAGACTTGGAAAGTATTTTAGAGATCATCTGGTTTGACTGTTCTCAGTGCGGAGTCTTCTATTGCCTGAAACATGGTACTTGACATCCAGCCTCCGTTTGAAGACCTCCTTAAAGAAATAATATTTTTTCTTAGGTTCTCCAAGAAATATACAGATTTAAGGAGATGCTGATAGATCATCTTACCCTGTCATCACCACCTTTACTCAAAGTATTTTCCTGGAATCAGAAACACTATGTTGTTGTATTATTATTACCAGTAGTAGCAATTCTATTACTCCCACTAGAACTCATACTGTTAGTAGTTCTATTATTTCTACTCTGATGTACAGTAAAAGGAAAGATCTTCAGGAAGAGCACAGTGAGGAGTATGAGTCTGTGTGTCTGTGCTCTTGAATGCAAAAATGTATGCATTTATTTTGGCATATGTATATGAATATGTTAGAATTTGACAGAGAAGACCCAGGTTCAAGTCCTCAGTCAACCACAGAGCTCACTGCATGATTTAAGCTCAAGTGCTCTCTCTCTCTCAACATTATATAGGTTGGTGATTGGAGGGGGGGAAATGAGGGAGCCCCTCCTTCCCACTGCTTTGAGCTCTAGAGAAATGGCAGGATATAAATGCAGTAATAATCTAAACATTTTTGAAGGGGTACATTAGTCTTCTCCAGAATGTCTTTTGCTTAAGAAAGTCCATTGGGGGTGATCTGAGATTATATAAAAATTCATCCCAGAGAAAGAGCAGTTATAGTTGTAATACTTTTGTGCTTAGTTAGTAACATGGTAAAGCAGAATTCTTTGAGGTATTTAGATTCTTAAAATATAGAAAGGCTAAGCAAATGATGAAGGATTTGCATTCTATATTCCCAGCTCCATAGCTACTGCTATGCTTCAGCTCTCATTCTTTCTACAAATTGCTCAAAGAAAAAAAACGACCACCTCAAAACTCTATGAGGTGTGTGAGACATTTTTAATGAAAAAAATAACATAATGGAACCATCCAGAAATTTAACCTTCAGGGATTTGTTTTCTGATGGCAACCTTTATAGTTGTGGTTTTTTGACAAAGAGGATGGCACTCAATACTTTGGAAAGAGCAAATCTTCTTTTAACATGCATTTGCAATACATTCACAGCTGAATCATGCCTTCAAACGTTCCCTAATTGTCCTACAAAGCTGAATGAGATGAAATGGTTTTTTGGCATAGTTAAGAGTACCTGTTTCTGTCAGCAAAAAAATATATATCTGTAGTAGAAAGGCAGACGTACTGGTTTTTAAAAGTCTGTCAAGCTGCACGATATATCCAAGGCAGGAAAAGTATTCTCCTAAACATCTATTTCTAACTAAACGCTGCTGGTAAAGTTATTGTTTAAGTTTTACTTTTGTCTTCAGGGTTGTTTTTTTGCATTGATTCTTCACTTCCTTTACTTTTTAGAAGTTTCCCATTAAGTCTTTGTGTGGTTGATTAGATATAACCTGATTTACAAACTGTCAGCGTACAACACTATCAGCATGCAACACAGTGGGAAAAACAAAAAGGCCATAATGAAAAACATCATGGCTGCCATGTTTTATAGCATAACCATTTTGTAATGTTTTGGGCTGATACAATTTTGGAACACTATGAGAAAAACAAAATAGTCAACTTTAGGAGGGTGCCCATGCTATTTTTGTCAGAGCTTTTGCATTGCTTTGCATTCACTGCTCAGGTGCAATTGGCTGAGACATGGAAAAAAACCCTCTATGGTGATGGTCATTCAGGAACTGGATTGGTCTGTTCAAATTACTTTCTCCCCTGCCATTTCTCCTGAATTCCTTGGCTAGTTCCTTCTATGGGCTGTGTATTACCCACAGCGCTCTTAAAATAATTTGCTGCCCATAAGACAAATTCCCCCAGCCAGGTTTAACCTCTGGTAACAATAGGGGCTTATTATGGCATTTTCTTACTCTGATGCAAAAGCAGTTTGCCATTGTCTTCTTCTGGGATGCATTAATTTCCTAATCCAACCTATAGCTCTGGGATTTCAAGAGAGTTTTCCACCCAAATACAAAATCTGAGCTTTGGCACTTCATACATTTAGGTGCCACCACTTGTTGTGACCTGCTACCCATAGTTTTATTAAAGGAATCTACCAGCTCCAGTTAATTTCTGTATGTAGAATGTAGACAGGGGAGGAGTTATTTGTTTTAACCAACATGCTATAGTATAAATGTTCAGATTTTATTCATGCTTAACTCTATTTGCCACACAGTGTGTTACTGGATAGAATATATGAGTAGTAAAATATGAAAAGTGAACATTCACAAAAAGACCTGAAGTATCTTTTGAAGCTTCCAGAGCTCTATACTGTAGCTATCCCTGGTTGTACAGTACCTCCTTTCAGATGTAGACTGGTATTGTTTAAAGCAGGGATAGTCAACCTTGGCTCTTTTATGACTCGTGGACTTCATAAAAGAGCCAAGGTTGACTACCCCTGGTTTAAAGTATGAAATTGCAAGCTGTAAATCAGCGGTTCTCAACCTGTGGGTCGCGACCCTTTTGGGGGATCAAACGACTCTTTCACAGGGGTCACCTAAGACTATCGGAAAACACATATTTCCGATGGTCTTAGGAACCGAGACACTGCTCTCTCTGTTGCAGCCTCACTCTCTTCCATCTTCTTTTCCTTCCCACGCCCTGTGAGCTTGCAATACCCCTCAGGGCCTCACGTTGCCTCCTGGAGGACTCAGCTGCTCGGCGGCTGGAAGTTGGAGCCGCTCAGATGTTGGTCAGGATGCCCGCGGAGCCGACCGGCACATTGTCCTAGACCCCTTCCCTGCCCGTTCATGTCGAGCCTGCGGGGGCTTGATGGGAGAGAGGGAGGGAAGGAGGAAGGGACTCCTCCTCCTCTCCTAAAGTTCAAAGCAGGATCAGCTTCCCAAGGGCAATCCCAATTCATGTGTTTCTGCTGTACCTCCTCGGCGCTCCCGGGAATGGGGCGGGCGGATGAAAGCTTGGCTAGGCTAGGCAAAGAAAAGCCACGGAGCCGTGAGGTAAGATCGCAGGCAGGCTGGGGAAGGGGGTAAAGAAGAGGAAGGGGATTGGGAGAGAGGAAACGCCAAGCTTGTCCTCGCCCCTCCCAAGAACCTCCTGCACCACCTCACAGGAACCTCACCTGGTTTCAGATTTACACCGCAAAAGTTTTTCTCGCGCAGAGGAGAGAGGAAAAACAATTGCAGAACACTCGGGAATCCCTTACAAGGCGCCATGTACCTTGGTGCTTATTTCCTAACACCTTCCCCACCCCTGTGCTTTCTGCTCCACCCCGAATTTCCCTCCCTTCCACTCTCCCATCTATGGTCTTAATACAGCCCTCAGTCTGTCTCCCTTTCAACACCCCATAAAATTCTTCACGCAGGCAGGCTTCCAGAATTCGGCTGACAGGATGCAGGTAACCCCTCCCCCCTGTCCTGCCGCCTCCCATGGCACCGCGCCTCCGTGTCTCAAGCCTCCGTGGCACAGAACTGCTGGTTTTATGCTTGGGCGGAAGATTTTTTCTTTTACAGATGGGGCGGGTGGGCCCGACATTTGCGGGCAGGCAGGACCCCACCCGCCGAGCTGCCACCTCCCCATCGCCCTCCACGCCAGCCGGCTCCGTCGCCAGACCTCCCAGCTGACCGGCGCAGGTCCGGAGGTCGCCAGCTGACGGGCGCAGGAGGTCGGCGCTCCGCTGCCTCCCCTTCACCCTCCGCACCGGCCAAAGCATTGCCGGATGTTCCAGCTGACGGGCGCATGTCCGGAGGTCGCTAGTTGACGGGCGCAGGAGTTCGGCACCGCAGCGGCCTCCCAGCCACCTGCTTCTTCGGCTGGAGCAGTTGCCAGGGATTGCATGGCCTGCAAGGGCCGCTGACGTGCTCCCAGCAGCCGGCAACCCTGGTAACTGCTCCAGCCGAAGAAGCAGGCGGCTGGGAGGCTGCCGCGGCGCCAACCTCCTGCGCCCGTCAGTTGGCGACCTCCGGAACTGCGCCCGTCAGCTGGAACGTCCGGCAACGCTTTGGCCGGTGAGGAAGGCAAAGGGGAGGCCGCCACAGCGCCGAACTCTGTGCCCATCAGCTGGTGACCCTCAAATTTGCGCTTGTCAGCTGGGAGGTTTGGCAAGGGAGCCGGCTGGCGTGGAGGGTGATGGGGAGGCGGCGGCCTGGTAGGCGGGGTCCTGCCTGCCCGTGAATGTCGGGCCCACCCGCCCCATCTGTAAAAGAAAAAGTCTTCCACCCAAGCATAACTTTTAAGGATTTTAAGGATCTTTGAGAGGGAGAGAGAAATAGAGAGAGGGAGAGAAAGAGGGAAAGAGAACTAGAAAGAGGGAGAGAGAAGAGAGGGAGAGAGATAGAGAGGAAGAGAAAGAGAGAGAAAGGGAGACAGAGAGAAAGAAAGGGAGAAAGAGGGAGAGAGAAAGAGACAGGGAGAGAGAAAGGGAGAGAGAAAGGGAGAGAGGGAAAGAGAAAGGGAGAGATAGAGAGAGAAAGGGAGAAAGGGAAAGAGAAAGGGAGAGACAGAGAAAGAGAGGGAGAGAGAGAAAGAAAGAGGGAGAGAGATTAAATTAGTAACATGGTTGTTCAGTGAATCTGGTTTCCCCACTAACTTTGCTTGTCACAAGGTTGCAAAAGGTGATCACATGACCCTGGAATAATTTTATGGTTGGGGGTCACCACAACACGAGGAACTGTATTAAAGGGTCACGGCATTAGGAAGGTTGAGAACCACTGCTGTAAATGGAAGAGACTTTTAAGAATATGACAATAACCTTCCATTGTGAGCCTTTTGTGTACCCAAAATAAAGCACACTTTAAAATTTACTTTGTAAGAGTATTAATAGTAGTTATTATTTTGACTAAATATTTGATTTATTATCCTACTTCTGCTTTTTTTCTAACAAAAGTAAATGAAAGTCTTGTTGTACTATGAAGGACCGAAGTCTCTTCGTCTTTCTAGATAGATCTATCCTTTTGTCTTGTGGGATATAATAATTCTGCTGTAAATTATGAATGTTCTGCTGGATTTATAGCCTCTGTTGATTTTGATATAAATTTACATAAGGTACACCTGAAAACTCTATTTCAGTGTTTCTCAACCTTGACAATTTTAAGGCATGTGGACTTCAACTCCCAGAATTCCACAGCCAGCGTTGCTGGCTGTGGAATTCTGGGAGTTGAAGTCCACATGCCTTAAAATTGTCAAGGTTGAGAAACACTGCTCTATTTTTGCTCTGTGAAAGAAAAGCAGTAAATGTGGGTTGTTAAAGGAGCTCTAAAAGATTATAAGCTACTTGACAGGGACCCTACTGCAACACCTACTTGTACCATCAAATGATCCAGTAGTAGAACTATTCTGTTGGTAAATCAGTAGACGTTCTCAAAAATCACTGCAGTTGTTACGTTAGTAACACTGTTGTTAACTGAATCTGGCTTCCCTGTTGACTTTGCTTGTCAGAAAGTTGCAAACTGTGATCACATGATCACGGTACACTGCAACCATCATAAATACATGCCAGGTGTCAAGCATATGAATTTTGATCACCTGACCACGGGATGCTGCAATGGTTATATGTATGAAAAATGGTCATAAGTCACTCTTTTCAGTGCTGTTGTAACTTTGAATGGCTACTGAATGAATGGTTGTAAGTTGAGAACTACCTATGCCAGCTTGGACCTGGCACAAAGCTATCCTTTCCATTGCCTTCAGTATGAAGAAAATATATTTAAAATGCCTTCTGTTTCATTGAGAACACTTATGGCAAATTGCCATATCAGTGCGATGTTAAGCACGTTTAGTTTTAGTTGTTTATCTATTTATTGGCTTTATTTCTTCAATTTATATGACCACCCACCAGACAAATAACTCTTATTTACAGATTCCACTCTGCTTACCCATCCAGGTAAGTCTGCAAGGTGCTGTAAGGGGCATGATTTTCACATAATGCATGTACATGCAATATGTATGCTCTTAGGTCTTTTTGATAATATGATTTCTGGTAACATCAAATAACAAAATGTAGTGCAGTCATATAATCCTATATAAAACCAAAATTATATGAAATGAAAAATGGATTCTTAGGTAGTTATGAATATTAATTGAATATAATTAAACATTTTTTATTAATAGAAAATAACTTGGACCATATAGAGCCAAAAACATTAGTTTATTGATTCAGTTAACATAGTGAGCAATTTCAAATAATTCCTTATCTGGGTTTTGCCTGTACTGTTTTGTAGTCCAATATTCCAACACAGCCAGTAACTGAAGACGAAGCCACACTGGATCTTATGATATATGGAATTGCAAATCCCAATGCTGCAACATCAAGTTCCCCTAAGGCCTTTTGCATCCTAGAGTAAGTATATTTTGAGGGATACCTCTCATTCTTTTGAGACTTGGAGAGGTGGACAGGCCCTGAAAGTCAAACCATTTGCAATGTTACACCCCTTAAGCTAAAATACAGAATGTAATAATAAGGATGTATAAACAAAAGTTATGCATTGTGCTCATTATAGATAATGAGAATCTAATGATTCTGAAAGGAACCATGTTAAGAAAGGTGACCCTGACAAACAATTTAGAGATTCCAGTTAGAGTGGTATAAAAATCTGACAGATCTGTGGGGGTAGATTTAGGAAAAAGAAGGACAAAGGTCACATTTTCTTTCTCACTGTTTTCCTGTTGTACTATACACAGTATATAAAGAGTTTAGACTAAGAACTGACTGACAGATACAAATCTTTGTTTTTAATTACTATACTGTGCAGAGAAAAAGATCTTTAACACCATGTATCCATGTCCTTTTCTCCACCCTTAATCCTTACCTCTATTATAACTCTTCAGGGTCAAAAAACACACTTCTGTTTCATCATCTGTGGTGCACAGTGTTTAGAATGCAGTATTGCAGGCTAACTCTGCCCACTGACAGGAGTTTGATCCTGACTGGATCAAAGTTGACTCAGCCTTCCATCCTTCCAAGGATGGTAAAATGAGGACTCAGATTGTTGGGGGCAATATGCTGGCATTGTAAGCTGCTCAGGGAGTGCTGTAAAGCACTATGGAGCGGTATATAAGTCTAAGTGCTATTGTGATTGCTATCATCTCTCTGTCTCCTTCACTGGGCACCCAACATCTTGGAGGCCACTGATTAAGCTTAGCAATTTATTTTGTTTTCAATTCACAGAGTAGTATATTTCAAAGTCTATGCTCATTCCAGAGAAATTGGTATCTCAGTTTACTACTAGTTTAATAGGAAAAGAGCTGAAGGCAGAGTGAACGTTTCTAAACAAATTCAGCCAGCGCAGCTACTTCAGTATCTATTGGATAAAAGTAATTGAATAAAGTCAATATCATTTGTTAGGCAAAAGCAAAAACAATGTTAATTCTATGAATAATCGGCATTTTAATTACATAAATATTAGGTGCAGTAGAAATTGGAAGAGGCAAATTTGTTTCTCTGCCTGACATGATTCTGATAAGTATGTCCTGTCAGAAGCCATACTTGTATTTCTAAGACATTTTTTAGAAATTTATATTGTGTGTATGTGTGTGTGTGTGTGTGTGTGTGTGTGAGAGAGAGAGAGAGAGAGAGAGAGAGAGAGAGAGAGAGAGAGAGAGAGAGAGAGAGAGAGAGAGAGAGAGAGAGAGAGAGAGAGAGAGAGAGTAAAAGAGTGACAACTTGATAGACCTATTCCCCAAAGAGAGCTTTTAAACTTTTACTAAGTGGATTGAAGATAAAAAGCATATTTAAATTTGGAGCACAGGTAGCATCTGGGGATAATACTAGGTATGACCACTTGGTGTCAGTGTCGAATTTAAAATAATTTTATTGAAGTTTATTTTCAATAATACTAATCACAAACGTTAGTAAATGGAGCAAAATAATCATAACACTGTAATAATCTTTAAAGGGCAGGGGAAAGATGGAAAGACAATCGTTTTAAAAAAAGTTGCGAGGCAGAAACAAATGGTCTGGAATATTATGTTTCAAGCAAAACAACTTTGAAAATCCTTGCTTGAAAATTTTCTTCATCCTTGGGATTGGAAACCTCCCAGATTTAAATATTGACAAACAACACATTTAAAAAATCTGTTCCTACAAATTAAGTATGGATGTATCTTCTCTTTGTTACATGATAATTATTTAGCCAAATACAATGGATATGGTCAAGAACAGTTTGGTCAAACTCTGGGAGACAGGGGAGGACAGGGGAGCCTGGCAGGCCATGGTCCATGGGGTGGCATAGAGTTGGACACGACTTAGTGACTGAACAACAAACAATACGGGGATTGATCCAACGTCATGTTCACATCTTCGGATTGTTTTATACCTACATATATATTTATACAATATTGATAACATGCCAGCTGCAAATGTGATAATAATAGAAAACCAAACCATATGAGTTAATATTCTAACTCCTGAGTCTCCTTTTCGGAAATTAGGGATCATAAGCAACCTTTATTAAACATTCTCAGGACCATGGTGCAAAATTTGTGCTGCATTATCCTAATGTTAAGATTATAGGAAACTTACTTCATGGTGTTTAAATTGATCCTTATCTGCTTAATTGGCCAAACCTAGTGTGCATACATCCCTTTATTCCCTGTTTGTTTAGATTCCACCTGCAGCTGCCTAGTTTCTCCTTGGTGTTATAGATTAGAAATACAGCCACCGAAACACGGAAACAAATAATGTGAGATGTGATGAGCTATCTTAAGCTCTCATTACTCTTCTGTTTTAGTGATTTTTATGTGGGCATTGAGGACCTGCTAATAAGATACAATACGGGAAAATCTGTATAGAACTCTGATTGTTGACCTTTAGGAAGCAGTTTGATAGATTCTTCCAAAAGTTGTCTAATGTTTTTTCAGCTGGTTTAAAATGACATACTTTTATGCTAAGTCTATAGGACAGAAGTCTTGAAAGCAGAAAATGACATTTGTTCAAAACAAGTCAAACAGTTGCTTTGAGGTAAGATGGGTGGCAAATAAATGTAATAAATAATAATTTTGTAGAAGCTGTTTGCAGCATTTAGATTTAGAGACAAAATTGAAAGTGGATTGAAAGTGCTGGAACTCACAGTAATCCTAAGAAAGAACCTTCTATTTCCAATTTTTTTAAAAAACAAGAATTTGCTAGGTTGTGGCAATTCTAAATTTGCTTCTAATATGTCTAATATTCCTTCTTTTTGTCTTTCCTTGCTTCATTTCCAATCAAGGCTGCCTGAAAATGAAATCAGGGAAATGGCTGGTGACTGTGAGATAGCATGTCAAGATACAGGATCAAATGGTAGTAGTAGCCCGGAGCATTTTCAGGTGCAGTACTACAGTCAAGTACTGTAGATTTTTATTTGAGAAACCAACAAAATAGCTGCAATATTCCACACATTGGTGTGCTCATCTTTTCCCCAGAGAACATCTGAGCTTTGGAATCAAGAGCTGTCAAGATCTCATTGGTTGCACACAACATCCTGCCTAATGTGAGATGCTGAAAACTAATTTAAATAGAAACACATGATATGTCTGCATATGGGTTGCAGACACATACTGATTCAGCAATTCTAAAATTAGAATTGTGTGATATTCTCTAACTGAATTTCCTTCCTTTTTTCCCTGTATTTTGAGCTATCATTTGAAACTGATGAGAAAACGGAATTAACATTTCATCTTAATGAACATCTACCTTTGGAGACACTGGCCCTATTCATACAGCATGCTAAGCCAAAAACAAACTAGCCCTATTAAATTTAGCACACTACAATAAAAAAATTCACCATGGTTTAGTATAATGCAGAGAAAAATCCATTGACTTGTTCAACAAAGCATGTTCTCATATACAGTATCCTGGCTGAGTGTCATCTGAGAAGGCAGCTTTATTTCCAATCCAGACTTCATATCTTGGTTATGGTATGATTTTTTCCACCTTTATATCTGATGAGATTATGTATTTTAGAATATTACTTATGCATATATGACTGTTAAGTTCCTAATCAATTCTCCAGTATTTCTTGAGAGCACCAGGCTGTCTTCTGGTTTTGACTAAACAAAGTCCAAATATCTACAGTGAACAAAGGGCAGCAGAAAACACAAAGATAGCAACTGCCTCTTCCATATGCAGGAAAAAAAATGTTTGGAATGTAATAGCATACAATAATGCCTGCTACTCAGCATGCGTATGTATTTATAATTTACCACCCTATACAAGCACATCCTTGTTATTATTCTTTTTCTTTTTTCTTTTCTTTTATCCCATTTTCTGTTTTTCCTCTTTTCAAAGGATAATTGTTCAAGAATAGTGGTGCATTTTATGCCCAACTCAAGAACAATCTAACCGTGAAGCTCTATGAGGTTTTTGCCTGAAATTAAAGGATTAGAAGGGCTGGAACAAAGAGCATAAATATTACCATCTCAATGAATTCTTAGATCTGGAGTTTATTGGAATTGCGGAGGAGGATAAATTTAAACAAACAACCATAATCCAGATTGGAAACAAACTCCATTTCTTTTTTTTTTAATGAAAAATTCTTTTATTAAAACAATCAGCATTGAACATAAAATCATAGTATGCATCAATCATCATAGCACCTGATATACATCACTAAGTATTAATCTTTATAATCGTCTGGTTTGGTAAACATTTTTCACTCCGCACATCAAGCCTCAACTAAACGCCTGTTACAATTTATTTGCTTGGTGTTTCTCTTTTCTATAGTCTATCCACAGTTCCTAGTCTATCACATATTATTCATCTCAGTATTAGTACAATCTTTTATGATCCCTAACCAATAATCCTGAGGTAGAAATTCAGTATCCTGAGGTAGAAATTCAGTACGCTTTCCCAATATTAAAGCAATCAACATTAATTCTGGGTTCATATTAATAAGCTCTCTTCATAAGACCCGAAAATACATCTCTTGTATATGGTCTATCTACCTTCATACAATCAGCATTGAACATAAAATCATAGTATGCATCAATCATCATAGCACCTGATATACATCACTAAGTATTAATCTTTATAAACGTCTGGTTTGGTAAACATTTTTCGCTCCTCACATCAAGCCTCAACTAGACGCCTGTTACAATTTATTTGATTGGTGTTTTTCTTTTCTATAGTCTATCCACAGTTTCTAGTCTATCACATATTATTCATCTCAGTATTAGTACAATCTTTTATGGTCCCTAACCAAAAATCCTGAGGTAAAAGTTTAATAACCTGAGGTAAATCTTGTATATGGTTTATCTACTATATCTAGTCTATCCTTGATCGTCATAAAAGGCAGCTTGCCTTTTGAAATCCTTCAAAATGCAATGGGTGGAGGCAGTTACCGGTAGCTAGAGCCAGTGAAGGCAATGAGGCCTGTTCATGAGGCATTCTTTCCTTGTGCCCCCCAGGTGGCAGTATAGCCTGGGCCAGCTGCAGCTCTGTAGGGTGCAGGGTGTTTTCTTTAAATGCTATTATTTAGTAATAGCACTAGAAATTGGAGACTGAGCAAGCAACATTTTGTGTCATATAGTTGTCAGAAACATAGATTCTGTATCTCCTTTGATTATGAGATAAGCTAATTTTTACCTGACTAGTATACTGTCTAGATTTGGGTCTGTAGCTTCTAAAATTCCCAGCCACCATGGTCAGTGTCTGGAATTGTAGATCAATATACCCTATGACCACTAAATTGGAGAAAATTATGAAAATCTTAGATAAACAACCAGTAGCTAATTGGTAGGAAACTTTAAACTTGCTTTTAAACTGTACAATTTTTTTTGCCAGCATTGGATGATGGGATGTGGTGGCCCTCATTTAAATTAAGACGCTTAAAGCAAGGCATATTGGGCACACTGTGGAATATCAAAACATTGGCTTTTAGTCGCCCAGCACTGTCTTTTCACATGATACCAAGCCAGGATATTTAAGAACATGTGTTGTTGAACAAATCAGTTGGATTGCTCCTAGTATTTTCTGCCAGAAGTACTATTGCAAAGGTTCATTCACATAAGAGAAGGAGCATTTAGAAGTCCCAGCTCAAAACAGTAGCTGGCCTTATTCTTGGCAAGGCCCTACAGCAGGGTTCCCAACCCCCGGTCCATGAACTGGTACTGGACCGCTGCATGCCAGCAACTGGTCCGCACAAATAAGCAAAGCCCCATTCACAGGATGCAAGCAGCGCCCTCCAGTCCGTGGAAAAACTCTCTCCACAGAACCGGTCCCTGGTGCCCCAAAGGTTGGGACCTCTGCTCTGCAGTACCTCTTAGCCTTAACTGTTTCTCAACTTTTTCTCAAGAGGGGTTAGACACCAAGGAGAAAATTGTAACAAATATTAGAATGAGACAACAGAAAGTTGATTACTTCTGCCACATTTTTTCTGTCTTCTCTTATTATTTTTAGAGCATGTTGTGAAATGACACTGCTGGATTCAACTTGAGTCTGACAGCTTTACCCGTCTCAACTTTACACAGGGAAGATCTATTAGAAAAAAAGTATTTTCTATCCACCAGGACATTTCAAATTTTTGTGTATTTTTCTTTCTTTACTTCATGGAACAAATAGCTGCTCATTATCTATGTTCTCTTATTTTCTGTGGAATAAGTCTGTTAAAATTAGCAGATGTATTTCAGCATATGTTTCAGACAGATAAATTGTTCTATTGCTTCTCTTTCTTTCTCCTCCTAGAATACAGTTTTACAATGAATTTATATTTCTGTGTTGAGCATTTATCCTGACACTGTGAGACTTAGCTCATTCATAAGGCACATGATGCACTTCCCCAACTGTCTATTTTCCTATCAATATTCTGAGCTTTGGTTGGGGTTTTTCTTTTGCCTGTGTTTATAGCAGTTGTATGGGATAATCACTATTACTAAGTGAAATGTTTTACACTGGGTATTATGATTCATCCTATAAAGAGTGGTTTTAAAGTCCAGCTGTATGGAATCAGTAGAGAAGCAAAATTACCTGGCTTGTCTATTTAGGAATGAAGCTCGGAAAGTTATACCTTATTGGAACATCGTAAGGAGTATGGTGCTGATAAGGGGGTGGGGAATAAAAAGGGACACTAAGCAATCCTTTTACCTGGTGTATCATGGCTTGAAAAGTTCAGTTTGATAGGAAACAGTACACCATGGTCTTAGTTATTTGGAGGAGAAAGAACTAATGGGCAGGAAATTACTATATTTTTTTAAAGCTACAGTATTCCCTGTTAACAGGAATGAAATCTGAGTCTGTGCATAGCAGCCAGGTTTTTTAATCTGTTAAATATAGTTTTTGCATAAACGTCTCTGCTCACAAATAAATTGAAACAAACTTGGCAGAACCTTGCAAGGTTCTACACTGACAGAATACAAATCTCATATTTTATGCACTTACATTGCTAGAAATTGGCAAGTGCCTTAAAGTCCTACATTAAACACAATGGATACTCCATTGTATTCAGTAGAAATGTCTCCTGAATAGCCATTGTGCTTTGATAAAATATCCTCACTGAAATAACACACACAGGAAATGGGTTTCAGTGGACATTTTATCACAGCTGAGGCGACATTTGTCACAAAGATTCATCACAAGGGGCAAATTGTTATAACTCTTCCTCTGAAAAACATGGCTGAAGAAGATGTAGTATGGTTTCCTATTTTTTAAACCATTGTCCACTTGGATCAGAGGAAAAATACCCTACCATGTCCTTAAAGGTATTACTCCAATTCCTTTCTTCTTATTATTTCTTATAAATTAAGGAAGGCATATACTGCTTGATGCGGAGACATAGATTTCGTTCATACAGATATTAAAAACCATGTACATACTATTTCAATTTTTGAATTTCAACTTTAAAATTTTCATTATAATCTTTATTTTTAAAGGTAAATTTCAAACACTGAACAAGTCTACAACTCTAAGCATTGTACCGTTTCTTGTTGGTTCTTTCCTGTATGAAGTGCCTCAAGGTGTTTTTCAGTATCAGTAATAGTTATTAGAAAACAATATTGAAATAAATAATTGAAAACAAAATTGAAATAATATATTGGAAGAATATTGGAAGATAGAAAATTTTGACTTCAGGTTTTAAATATTCCACAAATATATATTAAAATGTACAGGGAAGAATTTATTTTTTCTGTTAGTATTAATAACTTTGATCAGGCATTTGGGACTATTGAGAGCAGACAGCCCTTTTCAATATTATATATTACAAATAGCTGCTGTCAAGATTTATGTGCAGAAAGTTTTTTTATTCTTCAAATTTCAGATTCTTTGATACTCTCTTTTCAATCACACAGCAGACTTAGGTCACAAAATGAATCTTTCAACTTTTCTGTACCTGGATCTCTGGCTTTTTAATCACTAGTTGTGAAACTTGGACCAAAACTGTTCTACCAGCTTAAGCCCCTAATGAATATTGAAAGTTCAAGAAAGGAAACACCCTGTCATTCTGTGTTAAGATCAAGTTTTCAGCTCATATGCTCCCTCCTAGAGATTCCTGGATATAAGTTAATTATTATTGTGCAAGTTCTATTGATTTATGTTTTAGGAGGATAAGTAGCTCTATTCATAATTTTAAAATTTAAATGTCTGAAAGCAATTGTGTGGCCAAACTTAAGATTTTAGTCATCTTTTCATATGTTATAGATACTGTAGTACTGGGTTCTTACACTTGTTAGGGGATTGGGCTAGATACTATCCAAGGTCCCTTTTAATGTTTACATTTCCTGATTCTATGATCGTAAATGTAATATGATAGAGGTTAGGAAGTATTGGATTTTAATGTATAAGCATTTTCTGAAGCGATCCTTGACTTGATGGAGCATGCCAAGGTAAAACCAACATTTTATAGCATTTCTTCTTTTTCTGTTTTCTTCTCAAAAATGTTCACTAATGACACATTATGAAGGGAATTGTAACCAGATAATTACAGATTCAGATTCAGGCATGATCTGTCCAAGAATTCATCTGGAGTCAAGCTCACCTGAAGACTGCTTTTTTACATGAGTAAATGGGAATTAAGTCCTGTAACCTCAGTGGGGCACACTTCTGAATAGATATATACAGTATTGTCCTGTCAGAAGTGAATTTAACCTTAAAACACAAAAAACTGAAAAAGCTTTTTGGATGTGAAACGAAACATTTCTGAAGGAAACCGCCCCCACCCTGCCCCCCAAAGTCCAGTTGCCTTTTGGAAAAAGCACCTTTGGGAGAACCATGATATGGATGATTGAGAATTTCCATAGACATGTGGAACACAAAGAAGTCTTTAGCCATTGTCTACATTTCTCAATCTTAAACCTGCTCTTTGTAAAATTAATAATTTCTGTTCCTCTTAATGTGTTAATGTGAGAACTTTACATTGCTTTATCATATTTGATGACCATTAGAAGATTTTTCCTCTGAAATTTCATAAGCAATTTTATCTTGATGTGTTTGTGTATGTATATGCATATGCATCCATACACAGCCACAGAGAATATTCTGTCATCACAAAATATAGCCATTTATGTTCTCTCTTTATATAAACTAAGTGAAGGTGAATCAAAGATACATTTACCAAGGTAAGCATTGGTCTTAATTTTTTCCATAGATACCATAACTTGTGTGTGTTTTAGTGTGGCAAAACTTACTGCCTGGATATTAAAATGTGTGATTCCAGATACAGAAAAGGAAAACAGGGTTTGTTTTTTTTGGCATATTACACAATGCTTTTGAGGTTCCTATACTTATCACGGAATTTGTGAAGTGGCTGAGTTCTTGATAATTTCTCAAGCGTGAATCATTATTCACTGAATCAGTATTACCATGTAATGTCTACACCAAGCAAAGGAATACTGCAATTTGTGGTCATGTAGGAGCAAGCAGAAGCATGCTTCACCACAAAGTCAGTTTTCTAAGAGTATGGCATTCTGCTCTGGAATAAAGTCACACAATCCTAAAGTACACCATGCTAACCAGCCAAATCTGTTCAGGCAATCACAGCGTCCCTCTGTCTTTCTTCCTGAATTAATGGACAGCAAACTGGCTTCTCACATTGATTATGGACATCATATCATAACTGCATATTTTATGGCCCTTTTTGCATGGTGTGTACATTCCTTTTGCATGTGTTTTATAGCTGGGAACTATTAACCCATAAAATGGAAGTTTTGCTAAGCTAAATCTTTTACAGACAGAGAACTCAGTTCTTTATTTACTAGACATTCCTTTGTTCTAGGAGAGTTTAATCATAATCTAACATTTTCAGTCTTGCTTTTTATCATAATCCTTGTTGCTCCACACACTGATATTAGTAATATTTATTTTAAATCACAATACAGAATATTTTTTAAAAAAACATTTGAAGAACAAATATGAGATTAATTGGTTCGGGTTTAATTGAAGTGGTAATCCATATTTCCACTGGATAAAAACCTAACTGCTTTACATAACCATATCCACAATAAGCGTGGTTCAAGAATAGTTTAATTTTAGTTGAATTATAGTGATAATAGAAAAGCTGCAATTTTTTAAGTCATTGTGAGGAAATAATATTTATGGCAGCTTGCTACTGTGAGATGAACTGAAGTGGCAAACTTTTTTCCTGTCTGCTCAAAGAGATCACAGATATGAAGCCAAACAACTTTAGAAGAACATGCTGATATACTTTAGAAGTCAGGTCAATGAAGCCACTGTAATGCATATGTGATCACAGACTCAAGCAAGAAAGTGCAAATAACAGAGCAATCAGTTCAAGGTTTGTATTTCCAAGTAGACATATTGTATGTCTATATTCAGATGGCAGCTGCTCTGTCAGCTACTTTCGCAAACACCATGGTTTTGAAGCACCTACATTCTCAGTGTTGCCTGTCACATAAACTCTCACTTCAGATTTTCTGTGGCCTTAGATTCCTTCTCAGCAGCAAGAAATGTTTGTGCACATGACCTACCTTTTGCAGAATAATGAATTTGCATGGATTTTTCTTTAATTTTAAGAAGTGTATGGTCAACTATGTGTTGAATTTTAGCAACAGCTGTAATAATGAAAAGCATTCCAAAAAGATACTTTATTAATCTGACATATTCAACATAGGTGAATTTCAAAGGCACAATCTCCTCAAAATTTTACTATGCTGCCCATTACATGAGTAATCAAGTAGGTGTTTTTTTTCTTACATTCATCTGACAATTATGATATAATAATAATCTGACAATAAACAGATGTCTTATTCATCAGGTAATTGTCTCCCTTAGATCACAACATCCTCCCTACAGCAACAGGACATTTGCAAATGTCTCTGAGTAGCCATTTTCCTACTGCTTGATTCTTTTTTCTGGGCTGCTTCTCCATCTTTTACCTCTGTAGACCTTGATCAGTCTCCAGCTGATTCACTGTGCTATTTCCTCAAAGAAGAAACTAGACAGCCTCTCTTGTTCTGCCATTTCAATTGAACTATTGATCAAGTTTCTGAATCCTTTGCATGTCCAGCTGCCCTCTCCTTTTGCTATCCGTAGGGCATGAAATCCCCACTGGGCAAAGTGCTGAAGGAGAAAAATCTCATGTTCTCACTTTTTTTTTTATTTCTTGCTCACATGTGAATAGCCTTTTGGTCTTTCTTGACTTAAAGCTTTGGTTTTTTTTTATTCTATTAGGATAGGATACTTCTTTCTAGGCTAGATTCTCTTTTGCCTCTGTCTTCCATTCCTAGCCATTGTTGCTTTGGTAGCAATAGTTACAAAAAAAAAAAAAAATCAACCGATGCAGATTGCTTTCTGTTACAGAAAAAGACAAACTTTCCGTCTCCTCCTTTAGGCATGATAAAAATGCACCAAACTGTCCCCCCCCCAATAGTTGACTTATATTGAGGTTTCTCATTTGAAAGCAGACTATATGCTGGGATTTTTGGGTTGTATCATTAAGTCCATTCGAATAAAATATTATTAATCAGAGCTTTGAGAAATGTGTTTGGATTAACTATTTGCATCCAAATTGTTATGAAGAAATATAATTCCTAATTTATGTAATTTTCATATTCTTGATTATCTTTGGGAGAGACTTCTTCCCTTCTAAAATCCTCAATTCTAATTTCCTTAGTAACTCCTAGTTGTCTAATAAGAAGCATTTTATCTCTCCACTAATCCTGATCTCTGTTTACCTTGCCATTTCTGATTATTTGCTCTCAATTTATATTCTAGTGCAGTGGTTCTCAACCTTGGGGTCGCGACCCCATTTGGGGTCGCGAGACCATTTCGCGGGGGTCGCCGGGCACCGCCGGCCGCCATTTTTTTTATTTTATTTTTTTAATTTTTTTTAATTTTTTTTTAATTTTTTTTTAATTTTTTTATTGTTTTTGGTGCACGCGCACCGCGCATGCTCAGATCCGCCCGTCGCGCCGGAAATTTTTTTTAAAAAAAAATTAAAAAAAATTAAAAAAAAAAAAAATAAAAACAAAATGGCGGACCGCAACGGGCGGATCCACGCATGCGCGGCGTGTGCGACGGGCCGATCCGCACAGGTGCAGATCCGCCCGTCACGGCCGCCATTTTGTTTTTTTTTATTTTTTTAAAAACAAATAAAAAAAACAAAATGGCGGCCCGCGACGGGCAGATGCGCGCATGCGTGGCGCGTGCGACAGGCCGATCCGCACATGCGCAGATCTGCCCATCCGGCCGCCATTTTGTTTTTGTTTGTTTTTTTTATTTTTTAAAAAAAAATTTTAAATTTTTTTTTGCGCGCGCGCGCACACGCGCGCACCCCCGGGTCGGGGTCGCGGCGCGCATGGGCGGGGCAAGTGGGGTCTCAACCTCAGAAAGGTTGAGAACCACTGATCTACATAGTGTGCAAAAAAGACAATCAACAAGACGGAAAAGAAATAAAAAGACCAAAATACCTTCTCACCAGTAATGAACACCCAGATGAGCATAGATTAATACCAAGATTAATATCAGATCAACAATCAAGAAGTAAATAATACCCCAAACAAGCCAACAGTAAACGGCCCAATCCAAAAAACCACCAAGACCACTCACACCAACACTGACTGGGCAAGCCACTAGAACAGTGGTTCTCAACCTTTTTCAGGTTGAGACCCCACTTGCACCGCCCATGCGCGGCGCGACCCCGACCCGTGCCGCACACGCATGCATGATGGGCCGGGCCACGCATGCGCGTGCGATGGACTGATCTGTGCATGCGTGCGCGAGCGTGATGGGCCGATCCGTGCATACGCGCGCAACGGGCCAATCCGCGCATGCGTGGCGCGCGCGCGACGGGCCGAACCACACATGCATGGCGTGACGGGCCAATGTGTGCATGCGCAACGCGCGCGCGACGGCCCGAACTGCGCATGTGCGGCGCGACGGGCCGATCTGCGCATGTGCGGCGTGCGCGCGACAGGCAAAAAATAAAATAAAAATGGCGGACTGCGCTGTCCGGCGACCCCCGTGAAATGGTCGTTCGACCCCAAATGGGGTCGTGACCCATAGGTTGAGAACCGCTGGTCTAGGATGATCATGGTTTCCCAGTCGATTAGGTCTGTCCATGTGTAGTGAAAAGAATATAAATTAAGAGCAAAACCCATTTCCTACTAGCACTGATGATGTTACCTAATTTGGGTAAGGAAACATCTGCAAGAAAACAACCAAGCTCAGAGAGCACCAAACACCCCTCACTTTACAAAGGGCTGGCCCTGAAGATGGATTTGGGAATTATAGTATGTAAGACACAGTTGTCAACCTACTAATAGGTGAGTGCCATTATTGTTAATGCTGCCTAGTACTGTGTTGGCTATTTTGGCAGCTGCAGCACACTGCTGGCTCATATTTAAGTGATTGGTCAGTCACATTCTTCCAGCCCATTTTGCTCACAGCTATTGTGGTAAGGATAGAATTAGGGGAGACCTTCACCAAGCTCTCAGAGAAAAGATTGAGTCCAAGTGCTGTGATGATGATGATGATGAAGATGATTAAAATAATTCCAGCCAAACTACAACCTGACTATAATTGAATAGCATCGTGTTTCTTAAAAAGTATATCTTTTGTATCAACTGAACTGAAAGGTGGTGAATGGAATTTTATATTACCTTCAATCATTTTTTTTTGCTAAAAAGTCTTTTGATTCTGTAAATAATATAATATTTCCAATTTTACAGACTGACTGCAAACAGAGGGTCATTTTTTCTGTTGAGAGTATTTGTTTATGGTTTATAACTCCATCAGAACTTCTTGATCAACTCACAGAGAACAGTTTGAAAGGCTTTGCTGTAATCTCTAATGCTACAATGGCAATTATAATGCTCAGTAAAACTGAGTAAGTCAATGGGTGTGAGGATGTAACATTGTCTAGTTGCTGTTTATGGCTACAATAGGCCTTGTTAATAATAGTTTCTTACAGTAAGGTCAGACATCAGACCACGCTTAGTTGATTTACTAGAGGATATACTCCTAGAAATTAAACAAAAGCTGGGTGGGTTCACAATCATATTTTTCCCTTCCCCCAAAAAAACTCAAAACAAAAACCAATTTATTATAATCCAGATTTCATGAATAGGTTTCTTTTGGTTAATACATGAGGTATGTCATAAATAGTAACTTTATTTTTGATTCAAAACTAGAAGATACCCATTGTTGGAGAGCAAAACCTGACAGAATAGAATAGAGCTGGAAGGGAGTGTGAAGGTCTTCTTGTCCAGCCCCCTGTTATATGGCATCTATTAAGAGATAGATAGAAAAGGGGTAGTTGTATCAAAATACAAAACTGGAATGTAGTCTGATGCTGAAGGTGCAATATATTCAAAAAGACAATTCATTTTCATTCATTTTAGAAGAAAAACTTTTATGCATGTAAGAAAAGAGATAATCTCTCCCTTCTCTGTGTTTTGGGGTTATTCATAGATGGTTTGCGTTATATTATTCTATTCTTACACGGAAAGTTCTTTTCTATAGGAAAATATCTGAAGGTCTCTTATACAAGACATTACTGCTGCTGTTATTGTATAGTACAATGCTACATACAAGTTAGAAAACAGTCTTCAATAATGATATCTCAGCACATGAATGTCAAATAAGAGAACAATTATTACTTGCTACTTTCACCTTATAGGTTTTATTTCAGTTTGTATATTTTAGTATCTTACATGCTGAAATGCTATAAAATGTAAAGCAGATTTGAGGCAATAATAAAAAGAAATGGTATGTTCATTACCTGTATAATCTCTCTCCTTTGGTCTAGAAATGTTAAAGAGTAAAATGGAAAGATACTGTGATGATTCCAAGTGATAAAGAAATAGCATTTCCCCAGTTTAATGCTTTTAACACAAATTCCAATGTTTTATGCCTGAAGGGAAGGAAATTGATTTCTTGCGGAAGCCAGTAGAAACACTGTTTCCTCACTTATTAATAGTGAGACATATTGCATTTTGGAGATGCTTGTCCAGCTAATAGTTACAACAGAGAAAAAAAATCAACATGGTTACTCTTAATTGTTACTGCAAAAAGGCTAATGTGGTTTCTGGCTGCATTAAGAGAATCAACATTTGCAAACCTCAGGAAATAATAGTTCCAGTTCACTCTGCACTTTGAAATAATTGTGTTTTCTTCCAGGCATAGCAGAAACTGGAATAGGCTTAGGGGTGGCCGTAATTGGCATATAGAAGATAATTCTTATGAGAATCATATATTAAAGGAATTGGACTTGTTTAGCTTGGAGGGGGATAAAAGTGAAATATGGTAACTTCTGGAGACTCTAACACAGAAGACTGCAATACTGGGGATCTAATTTATACAGGAATTATGGTGTCCCCATTGGTGGATTAACACAAGCTCCAATTCATCCTTCCAGTGTAATTTTGCCTGCAGAAAATGGCCTGAATTGATTTAATAATGATTGTTTTAGATAATCACAAGGCTTCCAAGTGCTGCTGAATAACAAGCATTGTTCATATAACATGTTTTATTTGGCTACTGAGAGTCCAGGCTCAAAAATGTTTTAGACCATAAACCAACCCAAAGGTCAGAGTTCACACAATCCACTAAGCCAGAAAAAAAGACACCAAAGATGAAACTAAACAAATGTGGCATCTTATGCAAATGCAGACCTTAAGATACAAGTAGTCCTTGAATTATGACCACATTTGAGCCCAAAATTTCTGTTGCTAAGTGAAACATTTGTTACCTGAGTTTGCCCCATTTTATAACTTTTCTTGCCACAGTTGTTAAGTGAATCACTGTAGTTGTTAAATTAGTCAAACTGTTGTTAAGTGAATCTGGATTCCCCACTGACTTTGCTTGTCAGAAGTTCACAAAAGGAGAACATCATAAATATGAGTCAATTACCAAGCGTAATTGGATGGGGATGCTCCAACAGGGAATGTGAAAAACCGGTCATAAGTCACTTTTTTCCGTGCTGTTGTAACTTTGAACGGTCACTAAATGAACTGTTGTAAGTCAAGGACTACCTGTATATGCGGCAGCAATTGGAGCCTGCAACTGCATTATATATAGCTCATCAAAAACCCATTGGCTTTTCTAGACCTCACCCCTAGTCTTTGCATAGTTATAATCAGGCTTCATGTACAAGTCCATAATTTGTTGCATTGTTTGATATATTGAACAGAAATGATCATACACATAGAACGATTCTAGCACAGAACATTCCTTGTTCAATACAATAGCACTCTCTATGTAGAGTTCTGTTTATACAATTTTTTTTGAGTGTGGGATGATGTCCTAGAAGGACTTTCTGCCCTCATTTATCTAATTTCAGATGCATTTACATGTGAAAAGGAGACATTTTGATATATAATCTTCTATAATGGAAATACAATTTTCCTGTGCTTACTGATATATGTATGTGCATGTTTATGTATATTTATATGCACATATCTCAGTATTTTTAATAGCTGCAAGAAATTAATGAAATATTTCATATTCTTCTGCTGAGGTGATCAGTGATCAGAACACCTGCATGCTTCCCCTATTTTTCAGTATCTACTTTACCATCTAGGTGGAGAACAAGATATTCTGGCTTTTCAGCAGAAGAGAAAGTATTTAATGGCTACAATCTGAACATTTCCATTTTTTAAAAGACACTGTTTAACCTACTAACATTACCCCCCCTCCCTTCAGTTGTTGGTGGAGCCACACAGAAACTAACTCTGCAATTTATTGCATAGGCTGGTAATAATTGTCACGAATTAGCTCTGGAAGGATTTGTAGAAAACTTGTTTTCTTTTGACACTAAAATATATTTTCATTGACTCTTTTGTGTTGTGAACATTTAGATAAGAAACACCATGCGTGCTCAGCAGGGGGGCAGAAGGATTCTGAATGCTGAGATAATTGCAATTGCAATTATGTGCATATTATTTTAGAAAGTTGGTTTAACATGTTTATAATGAAACAGAGGATAGAAGTCTTTGGAAGGGAGAAATAAAACTGGATGTCAATCTTACATAGTTGTGCTTTTCTAATTCCCAAGAATTCTGGAGGTCCCAAATAGTTTACCTCTTAAAAATTGTTTGGGATAAGTATATCTATCATACTGCAGCAGATGAAAACGATTTCCATGCAACTGTTACTTTATGGGCAACTGTGGCCATTCCATTTGGACACAAAGATAAAACTGATCAGAATTTTGATTGACTCACCATCAGTAAAATCATTTAACCACTCCCGTTTGCAGGAAGAGTTAAGAGTTAAACAACATGCATCGATACTGTCATAATGTTATATTGGAATAAAAACAGAAAAAATAATTGGAGAAAAGTTTCATTTCTACCCAAACCAGGGATTGAAAATGGATAATGAGGACTCCTAGCAGTACACAGACCAGGATTTGCTGAGCAGAGCAATAAAACATGAGCAAAGAGGTTGATGCAATAAGAGATGCTTTATTTATTTATTTGTTTATTTATTTATAAATAAAACCCATATTTTCAGGGTTGTTAAAACTATACTTCAAATAGAAACAGAAATCAGAGCTATTTGAAGGTGCTTCCATATTTCTTTTTTTAAATTTGGACTACTGGCACAATAAACTGATTGCCATTTTTAACAAGAGTTAAAAGATTAACTGAAGCAATCAAACTGATTACAGTGGGCCGTGACTGAACTGACTTCAAATGAGATCTACAACAGGGGTCCCCAACCCTCGGTCCATGGATTGGCACTGGGCTGCAGCATGCCAGAAACCGGGCCGTGCAAACAAGCAAAGCCCCATCCGCAGTATCCAGGGAGCATGTGAAACCACGCCCCCTCCAGTCCCTGGAAAAACATCTCTCCATGGAACTGGTCACTGGTGCCCAAAAGGTTGGGGGCCGCTTTTCTACAATAGCAAATACGGCACTGAGCTCTGGAAGGAGGTTAGCTTTACTAATCCATGGTAGACACAGAGTTAAATTGTTTCAGAAATATGTTTGATTAGTCCCTTAATATTGGTGGCATTTAGCCATTCTAAATAGCTGGGAACTTTCCAACAATCGGTTAATATATTTCTTACAAAGAAGCTACAGGTAAAAAAAAAGTAGCTTTACACAGCATTCTAAACTGTAATGTAATTGTTTGGAGCTTACTGCAATGGGTGAAATCAGCCACTGTAGCTTGCTGTTACGTATAAACCAGATCTCTATGGCGCATTCAGCATGCAATGCTTAAAAAAATCCTGCCTTAGCTGGTTATGCAAACTATGTCTCTGTGAGCACTTTTTGTAAAATGTAAGCAATTATCTCTGCATGCTTTCTATAATTCTTGCTGCCAATGGAGTTCCTAAGGAGTCTGACTAAGTACTCTCAAGCCGGGTGCAGTTTAACCCAGAAAGGTTGAATTTTCCATCCCCATGCCAAGAAGTAGGCTATGGTTTCTGGTAGCTGCTGGTTAAAGCCTATCAGCTTCACCTGGCCTTGATCCTTTTCCATCAAGCCAAGATCTCTGTCTCACTGCCAGTTTGTCCAGGTTCTGGAATAGCAGCTGTTAATTGTTCTACTATTCTTTGCTATAACTGAGTCATCACTCATTCTTACTCTCATATTAAAAGCCTGAATTTCCCAAGGGAAACTTGTCACCTCATCTAGGGAAAAGTACTTGCAAAACATCCAGAGATATGCCAATGGGGAAAGAAAGTGTATTTTTAAAAACAGAATACACTGACTTCATTTCTGAATTAATTTATTTTTCTTGACAATCGAAAACAAGCATTGGGCTTCATTATTATTTTATTAATGTACGTGCCACTTAAAACAAAAATAAATATATAATAAGGACAAAATCAAAAGCCTACAGAGTAACCTCAGTCATATGGTTACAAAAATGCTTTTCAAATTAAAATTGAATTGATTGGAAAAATAAAAGGCATCTAGCACCAAAAAAGGCTGTTAACAGATTCACCAGGTGATCCATTCTAGAAAGAGTGTTCCCCCCCATTTTAACAATCATCTTATTATGTCATTTAAGAATGTTCAGTTTTAACTTTTTTGGGTATACCAAGGTTGAAAGGCAAGAGATTAATACAGTAACATAGATCAACTTATATATACAATAACCTAATAAACAAATAAATGGAGTACTAATCAAGAAAATCCACACTTCAAAACTCATTTCAAAAAAGTACCCCCAGATGTATTTCAGAAGATGATCTTATGATATGGGTAAGTATATACAGCTTAATAACAGCTCTTCAAATTTCAATTGCTTCGCAGATGGCAAAGCATTGTTGTAATCTTGCTGTTTATGTTGGAATAATTATAAATTTGGGTTTATTTTCAAGGCAGTTCCATGTATAATGATATTTCAATGTTCCAAAAGAGAAATTTCCAGATAACCATAGATAGTTATCAATTATACTTCATCAATAGAGTTGTAATACATATTTCAGTCTAATTCGGCATTTCTTAACCTCAACAACCTTAAGATACGTGGACTTCAACTTCCAGAATTCCCCAGCCAGCATGCCATGAAATGATATAAAGATGAATAATAAGTCTTCTAAAACTGGATTGTTCATCCTCCTCCTATTTTCAAGATTTGGCTATTTCTTCAATAAAATGTTATAACGTGATTTATCCAAAAGCATTATTTAATATCGTATGTACATAGCTAGGATTTCTTTTTTCTTTTTACTTCACAGGGCCCCAAAGGTATTCACAGACCCCAATAGTTTCATATCATGGTGATGCCACACAAAACCTGTCCTTTTCTAAACTACATACAGCATCAAAACACATCCACAAAATGGGCAGGGCATGAACATTGTTTCATCATTTCTCTCCCCCCTCCCATCCTGTGCAGATACCACTGCTTAATTATGGAACTGTGTCTGAGCCCCCAGGTTTTTTTTTAATATTTAGATTTACTGTATATATTGCAATGCTACCTTTTCTTGGGCTTTTTATATGGTTATTGTTTCTAGGCTGATTTTAGTTTTTGCAGTTTTTAACTCCCTCCCCTTTTTTTCTATCCAAATAAGCTCACAATCATTTATCTAACCTATTTGTGTCTATCAAAACAGCAGGCAGGTGCCCTTGCATGGATACTACTGTATGTTTGTAATAGCATGCACATTTTATGTTATCTCTGACACAATAGATTGCCTTTACGATCATCAGATTACAGTAGCTTAGGCTGTCAACTTCTGATAAAGATTCTTAAATACTGTGGAATGGGCAGGAACTTGTACAAATATAAATGCATCCCAGCGAATGCGAAGGGCTGGGGCAGGAAAGCTGGTTGGAATGGGAGGTTCCTGCATAACATCCTTTCACCTATAGTAACCTACTCATAAACTGTCCTGTTTCCTAAAGATTAGCAACTGAGTGACAAACACAGCCTTCCCGAATAGAGACTGGCTTTATTGCAACTGTTCAGATGGCTCAGAAGGAAGAATGTCAGGTTAAAGCATACTAGGTCTTCTCTATAGCTTAATGCCATTCCAGATAATCTCATCCAGACCTGTGGTTCTCTGGATTTTGCTCCCGATTCTCTCATCACAAGCCCTCTTTGCCTTAGGTTGAAATATTGAGCCAATGGGGTCAGTTGCTCTTCTCTCTGACAGTAGGCATATGAATTCCTGATGTCCTTGTCACTTCCTTCCTCACTGCATACTAACCACAAGGTTTCCCAGTCATATAAAGCTTGTGCATTCCAATGAATAATGGAAAGGACGTATTCTAAGTCTGTGGTCACTTTAAGGTTAATCTCTAGCTTCATAGGAAGGGAAGCAAGACTTGTTTTCCCCTTCCCAAAAGTTGGCAGTGACCTGAAGTCTGTTTTGGATTGTGATCTAGCTTCAAAGCTGATGTATCCATTGCATACAATACATAAGCCACACAGAGATGTGGCAAATTGAACTCTAATTTGTTACTACCTACCTTTGTGATTCCCTGTCTGGAACTGCCACTCTAATCAATCTAAGGCACGGGTATCAAACTCGCCACGTCATGTGACATGTCGTGATGTAGCATGACTTTTTTTGCATTGCCAGAGCTGGGGTGGGCACGGCCTCTGTATGAAGCAACTGGCAGTTTGACACCCCTGATTAAAGGCTTGCAAGAGGTTTATTGCCTCAACCAGCTGCCTCATTAAGAGCCACAAAAATACATCATGAAGTTGCTCTACAGCCAGCTGCTGTGGCCATTACAAGTAAACTGTCCTGTTTAGCGACTGCTCTTAGTTACAACAGTGATAAAAAAGTAACTTTGTGACCAATTGTCACGATTACAACCTTCACAGGACTGTAATGCAAAGGAAAGCTGAAGTAAGATTTAAAAAAGCATAGTTGCAGTTTTACTTAGTGACCACTTCATTTATAAATTGAGTTGCTGGTCATAATTGTAGTTGCTAAACAAGGACTACCTATACACAACACCAGACTTTTTTCCAAATAGGGGCACTGCCATTATTATGTATCATGCATAGTGCTCTCTAAAAAACTGTTTTGCTCCTGCTGCTAGCACCCAATCTGTCTCCTGAGCACTAAGGGGTTAGATCCCACAAAATAACACCACTGTAGCTGAAACTGTCTTTGCCTTTCTGGAGGGAGTCTTCTCTAAGCCCAAATGATCATGGTTTTTTTTCAATTAATATAACTTTTTTTGGGGTGGACTTAGACCAGTGGTTCTCAACCTTTTTCAGGTTGAGACCCCACTTGCCCCGCCCATGCGCGCCGCGACCCCGACCCGGGTGCGCGCACCGGGCCTATCCACGCATGCGCGGGGCGCACGCGTCAAAAAAATAATAATAATTAAAAAAACCAAACAAAATGGCGGACCGCGACGGGCGGATCCGCGCATGCACCGTGCGCGCATGACGGGCCGATCCGCGCATGCACGGCGCGCGCGTGCCAAAAAAAATAATTCAAAAAAAAAATTCAAAAAAATTTAAAAAAAAACAAAAAACAAAATGGTGGACCGCGACGGGCGGATCCGCGCATGCGTGGCACGTGCACGGGATGGGCCGATCCACGCATGCGCGGTGCGTGCACGCTGAAAAAAATAAAAAAATTTAAAAAATTTTAAAAAATTTTAAAAAAAATGGCGGACCGTGATGGGCGGATCCGTGCATGCGCGGCACGCGCATGACGGGCCAATCCGTGCATGCTTGGCACGTGCGTGCCAAAAAAAAATTTTTTTAAAAAAAAATGGCGGACCGCGACAGGCAGATCCATGCATGCGCGGTGCACGCACGCGACGGGCCGATCCGCGCATGCGCGGCACGCGCACGCCAAAAAAAATTAAAAAAAAATAAAAAAAATAAAAAAAACAAAATGGCGGACCGCGGTGTCCGGCGACCCCCGCGAAATGGTCGTTCGACCCCAAATGGGGTCGCGACCCATAGGTTGAGAACCACTGACTTAGACTCTCTTTTCCAATGCAGTGGACCAGGTCACCTTCTGTTTTGTATAGCAATAGCAATAGCACTTAAAAATTATATAGCACTTCACTGTGCTTTACAGCCCTCTCTAAACGGTTTACAGAATCCGCATATTGCCCCCAACAATCTGGGTCCTCATTTTACTGACTTTGGAAGGACAGAAGGCTGAGTCAACCTTGAGTTGGACAGGATCGAACTGCTGGCAGTCAGCAGAATTAGCCTCCAGTACTGTGCTACCGCTGTGCCTACAGTGGACCAGGTTACTTGCTGTTTTGTATGTGCCTACACAGTTTCTTAACACTGTGGAAAACATTTTGCCAATTGGTTTTAACAAAACTGTCATTCATAGCAAATGGCAAATTGTGTTGCAGTAAAATAAAACCTGTCATAAAGTTAGTGGCTGCCTCTGTTATTGTATATAATCTATTGTTCATTGTACTGTATGTTTTGCCAAGTAACAGGGCAATGATCTGGTACCCAGGCAACTGGATATTTTGGAACCAGAGACAATGAATACTCCAATAATAAAGTAATTTTGAACTTTATTACCGGTATTAGCTCAAGCATTGAAAAGCATCACACATACATACTTGATGTGACTAAAGATTAAGCTTTAGAATGTATTTTTGACCAGAATTGTATGAAATATAAACAAATATTTGTTTATAAGGGAGGAGAGATTTCTTCTGCATTATGTGTTAGAGAAAATGTTACTTTAATTATAAAACTGAAATTTTAAATTAAGCTTGAAATATATGTGTTAATATTTCTAGTAGCTCTCAAGAGACTTTGGTTGATCAGGACTGAATGATGTGTTTTTGTAATGTGACTGTTGGCAAGGGATGAGATATGGGAAGAAGAGATTTTTTTTAATTGAGGTACCAGAGAAGGTGTCAAGTTAGCTAAATTGTTTATATTTGTCTGGAGGGAGGAGGGAATCATCTTGAGTATATATATATATCTTTTCTTTCTCTTCTTTTTTCACTTTTCTTCTTTTCTTTACTTTTTATAATTGTCTTAGTTTGTATTACTGTAGCTTTTTTATTTTTGTATTAGTAAACTTTAATAAATTTATTTTAAAAAATAATGATGGGGCTACAATGATGCAACTTAAGTTTATATGTGGTGTGGCTGAGCCTTGGTGGTTATAATGCAGTGTTGCGGGCTAACACTGCAGGCTAACTCAGCATTCCCACTTCCAGCAGTTCGATTCTGACCGCTCAAGGTTGACTCAGTCTTCCATCCTTTTGAGGTCAGTAAAATGAGGCCCCAGATTGTTGGGGGTAATATGCTGACTCTATAAACCACTTAGAGAAGGCTGTAAAGCTCTGAAAAAGCAGTATATAACTCTAAGTGCTATTGCTATTGCTATATGTGTGTTGCATATATAAAAGGCAGAGCTTCAATCACAAAACTATGGTGACGATCTTGACATTTTTGATGGCATGCTGCAGATAATAGCTAAACATGAACATGAGCTTGTTACCACCAAAGGGCATTTTAAACTTTGTTTATTGATCCTATGCTTGATACGTCCCTTTACATCACAAATCCCCACCATAGCACATTGAGAAATTACAGGCATATGTTTGCATTTTAGTATGGTCCTATAAATCCACTGTTCTCTACAAAGTCTAAGGAACCAATTATAATTTCATAATGCTTTGCTTGGATTTCCCAATGATTTGCTTGAGTGTAGTGGAAAAATAAGATTGTTGAAAATGAAGTCCTGTTCTACATAAGCAAATTAGGGCCTTTTCACACAGTAGCAGAAAACTAAACCAGTATAATGTTTGCTGTCCCCATTGCTGAACCCAATCCTGCCTCAAATGCCTGTGTTTTTTTTTGAAAAAGTTTTATTAATTTTATAATAAACAAGAAAGAAAAATAAATGAAATACCACTCAACTAATACAGTCTTTTACAACTTTCTCCCATAAAAAAAACAAAGCATACATTCTATTATAATACTTAATGTAACTATGGGTGTTGCTCGGGAGCACCCCCTTCACCACATCCCCTCTTTCTTCCTCCCTACCTACTACCATCCCCCCACCCTCTCTCTCCCTCCTTCACTCTCCTCCCTCCTCTGCTCCTACCTACTTCCCTCCACCTTCCCTCCTCCATCTACCCCCTCCAGATGTGGTCCAGAGGTACTACCCGAGCATCCCCTCATATATCTATTAAATATATCATTTATATATTACCAATAATGCAGTTGAGTATAGCAATACACCCCCCCTACCCACCCACCCCCCGACTTCCCAAAGTGAATACAGGGTAAAAACACAAGAAAACCCACTAAACTAAACAAAACTATTATGTAATACCTAATAATATTTTAACTACGGTATATTTTTGTTCCAACATATAAAAATTTAACTATGTAGTAAATACAATTTCTTAAATTGGTATTTCCCTTGTATATACTCTATCCATTTTTTCCAGTCCAACATATATTTTTCATTTGAATGATCCTTCAAATATGCAGATATTTTGGCCATTTCTGCTAAATTTATAACTTTCAAAGTCCATTCTTCAATAGATGGTAATTCTGGCTTCTTCCAATATTGTCCCACCAACAATCTTGCTGCTGTAATCAAGTTCAAAATTAAATTCGTCTCTATGGTGGTGCAGTCTTTTATAATACCTAATAAAAACAACTGTGGTGAAAATTCAATACGTTTTTTCAAAATATTTTGAAGTATCCACCATATTTTTATCCAAAAAGCCTTAATTTTTCTACAAGTCCACCATACATGAAAATAAGTAGCATCCGTACATTCCCATCTCCAGCACTTAGGTTGTAAATTAGGGTACATATATGATAATTTTTTCGGATCCATGTGCCATCTATAAAACATTTTATAAAAATTTTCTCTTAAGTGTGTTTTGATTCACTGTTAAAAGGTGCTGTCCCGATCATGTGTGCCAGGGCATCATATGGAATATAATTGCTTGAGTCCTTAGTTTTGCTGATCTTCTTCTTCAGCATGTCATCAGAACGTGAAGAAACAGCTATCAATCCTGGCATTGCAAGGGAAGTAAGACTACAGATTTAACTGTAGGGCTTTTCTCATCACCTCATCTTCCTGGGCATTTTTGCTATGTACTGTCTGTTACAACCTGAGCTGAAGTTTGTTAGGTTTTTTTAAAAGAATATCAGGGTCATTGAGCTGAGTCACACACAACATTTTTACTTAGAATTTCTCCTCCCTTCCGTTTCTTTCTTGATTGAAGCAACACATGCAGACTTCTGTTTTCTGTTGTATTTGGAAGGCAATGGGGTGCTTCAAAGTTCAGCTGGAAGGTCTAGACTAGGAATAAAATCCAAAGTTTCTCCTTTGTGTCTTTTCCTGCATAGCACTTTTTTGTAGAGGAAGTCTCTACAAGTACAAATACAGCAATATAAAGAACTATTGATGAATCTCTTTGTTTTGTTTCTTTCTCTCTCTTTTTTAGGTTACATTTTATTACCCTAAACATCTTCTCTAGGGGGAGGGTAAATATAGCATGAAGAATTCTATAGAAAGCCCATCTTTCTAAGACTATATTGTACTTTGGAGTCAATGCTGAATTCATTGGAGTGGGAGAAATTTTTCCCCAGAAGCCAAGAATTCCTTCTTTTATATATTTTTTCCTCCCTAGAGAATTCTTTCTCTCTCAGATTTGGCTAGGAAGACAAAAGAGCTCAGTGTTTCGTCTGTTCCTTTAAATACAGAGTTGTTTTCACTTTCACATTGTTGGCTGTTTTATCTCCAAATGTTTTTTTGGCATTGATTAGTTTAATACCAGATGATATGTAATGCAAAAAGTTATTGTTAATTGTTACATGCAGATTAGTGCCCTGATATTTCATTCAGTGAAAGTTATTATATTTTGTCTCACTAAAGTTTAACAAAATCATACATGAATTTCAAAAGGGCATGGTGGTTGGGAAGAAAAAGCTGGGATGGTACCGGTAATTCAGCTACATATTTACTATGAGCAACAAACAGGGTTCAGATCTTTTAAAATTTTCTCCCATTTCAGGGTGATATAAAGAAAAGGAAAGAATCCACAACATTACAACTATCTTTGGTCCAGTTTATAGTAGATGGTTGGTCTAAACCAGTGGTAGGCAACCTTGCCTCTTTTATGACTCATGGACTTCAACTCAGAATTCCTGAGCCAGCCATGCTGGCCCAGGAATTCTGGGAGTTGAAGTCCACGAGTCATAAAAGAGCCAAGTTTGCCTTTCCCTGGTCTAAACTATGATGGGCAAACTTTGGATGATTTGAGAATGTGATGGTCACAGTAGAAAGATAATAGTGCAAACTAGGCAGGGAGTTGGGCTGTGATTTGTCTATTTTGGGGGGGATTTTCTGGAAGAAAGAATGGAGTTGGAGTTATCTTCTTTCTTTGTGGTCATCTTATTTTAGAATGCAAGCTACAGATTTTCAACTTCATAGATCAGAAAATATATTGTTGACTATATCAGCAGCTGTAGCACCAAAACCTGGATTTGGAGTAATGTAACCCCAGGACTAGTGAGAGTCAGTTTGGCATAGTGGTTAAGTTACTAGGCTAGAAACCAGAAGACTGTGAGTTCCAGTTCTGCCTTAGGGATGAAGCCAGTTTTATGACCTTGGGCCAGTCACTCTCTCTCAGTCCCAAGAAAGAAGCAATGGCAAACCACTTCTGAAAAACTTACCAAAAAACCTGCAGGGACCAGTCCAGGTAATTACCAGGAGTCAACACTGATTCAAAGGTACCACCCCCCACAATCAGGATCACGTTTCCACTCAAGGTCCTTAAGAAGCCACTGGAGTTGGGGAAATTAGATATTAATAGTAATATTTTCTTCAAAAAGTTGGCTTCCTTTTTACAGAGCATGCCTTTCAAGACACATAGTCTCATTTATGTTTTCTTGCCCTCTCTTCTTGCCTTTTTCCAAACATGTCCTCCAATGTTGTGACAATAGTGACTTTAAAAAAGGGTAGATGAATTCAACTCAAGTGGTTGGTGTAGAATAATTTACACCATGTTATTCCCCCTACAACTATTAACACACTAAACTGAGGTTTTTTTATTTTTATTCTTTTTTCCTCCAACATTTTACATTAGTTGTTTCCAATCTAGCCCATTTTTATTAATACCCAGCTCTTTAATGTGGCAGCATATGCCAGCCAAGATGGGCATCATTCTTTCCTATGTGACTTTAGACTAGAGCTAAGATAGTTGTGCCTAAGTCTAGTAGAGTGATCTGTGTAATCTTGAAAGGATACCTAGTTAAATGCAACTACGGACAGAGTGGCACAATCTAAGTGATTCAGGAAAGGCTGTTTGCACAAAGTGGTGGACTTTGCAGCCAGGGGAAAGGCCAGCCCTCTGAGGATTCACATCTTGAAAAGCTTCCTTGTGAGGGATTTGCACATGGAAAAAGAATGTGGCAGAGCTAACAAAAGAGACAGTGTCTTGGAGACCAATGACTCTGCTGCCATAACCACCCTGAGTCACTCTGAGATGCTTTTGAAGCTACTCCCTTTCCTGAGACACTCCTGTTTTAATGTAGTGTATTCTGTAGTCTACATGGACTGAGGAAGGAAATACATTTATAGATCCTCTCTTTTTTTCTCTTTGAATTATAGGGCTGGAAATATCAAAGAGTGCATTACTTTTGGGTCTGACAGTTCAGCTTTTTGATCAATCTGGTTCATATGTCTTTCAAAATGATAAATACATGTAATCAACATGTGATCATGGAGAAAAATCTATCCATTTTTGCTATGATACAATTGACACATAATCAGTGTGTGAGTTTTCCTTGTCTGTCATCAGCATGTTTTTCCTCAGTGATCCCTACATTCTTCTTTGTAAAGTCTGGCTCTGCAAACAGATCCTTTGGTTTTGATTCTTAATAAGCTTCTTCATACTTCCCCCAAGAGCAGATATTTTTTCTCATAAATACAGGTAGACCTCAACTTACAACAGTTTGTTTAGTGACCGTTCAAAGTTATAATGGCACTGAAAAAAGTGACTTATGACTATTTTCCACATTTACGACCATTGCAGCATCACGTGATCAAAATTTGGATGCTTGGCAACTGGCTCATATTTATGACGGTTGCAATGTCCCAAAGTCATGTGATCATCTTTTGCGATCTTCTGACAAGCAGTCAATGGGGAAGCTAGCTTCATTTAACAATTATCTTACTACTTTAACAACTGCAGTGATTCACTTAACATCTGTAGCAAGAAAGATCATTAAACTCATTTAACAAATGTCTCACTTAGCAACAGACATTTTGGGCTCATTGTGGTCGTAGGTTGAGGACTATCTGTATGTTATTAAACTATGATGCCACAAAGCATGAAATCTTTGAGAGATGGATCTTTTTTTATTGAAATATTCAATGACTTCATCAGAGATGATGGGGATCTATAGCAAATAAAACATGTGCTTCATATTAGAACTGCATACACAAATTTGTATCGTATTCTGCACAGAGCCCTTGGTAAACAATGATTTGTGTCAGGTTACATGCATACAGATATGGGCAGATTTCCAAATTCATTGCAAAATTAGAATAAATGACAAAAGGCAGTAAGAGGTGGAAAAATACCTTTAAACTTTTTTTTTTTACAGAAACAACAGGTGTTAATTTAATATTATGATGTGAATCAACAAACTCTGAAACTAGCTAAGGTGTCAGATTCTACTCAAATAGCTATCTCAGTCTGTTGCAATCGTTTTTCCCAGTTTTCTATTCAAATTTAATACTTGGATTGAGACAGGTACTGCTGCTTAGCCATACAACAAAAGACCTTTGTGTTAATTTTTATCTCTCCAAACCAAGAAGCTTCTTTAATCTCAGCCATGACCTTTCAACTAGAATTTCATAGCTGCATCTACAAAGTACTCTAGTTGGTTGATTGATTATGTGCCATTTGACAGGGTCAAATCTTGGCAACCACATACATTTTCTCCATGACAATATGTCTCTAACTTAGTCTTTCAGGTCTTCCAATGGTGCACCCTTACCCCTGTACCTGAGTCCATTCACCTTATTGCTGGTCATCTCCTTCTCTTTCTTTCCATCTTTCCCAGCACTGCAGCCTTCTCCAGAGAGCTACAGTAGGCCAATGACATTTAATGAGTTTCTATGGCTGAGGATGAACTTGAAACTGGTTGTTCCTAGTGTAGTGCCTTAATCATAATACATGAGTGTACATTAATCATCATAAATGATAAAATATCCCTCAAATAGCTTTCCTTCATATTAACTTTTCAAAATTATTTTACAAACTATCATACCAATACATACAGAATTACAAATTCTTTTTGTTTACAAATTACATACAGTATTACAAAACCAGATGAGAGGGCCACTAGGTTTTTTATTATTATTATTACTATTATTACTATTATTACTATTATTACTATTATTACTATTACTATTACTATTACTATTACTATTATTATTATTATTATTATTATTTATGGATCATCGCACAGTCAGCCAGATGTTCAGACTGGATTTGGCATTTTGTCTACCTATCGAGTCCTTATCAAGGACCTGGGATAGGCAGATGTGGATGTTTGATGGTATTACAAATATTGTCGCAGAATGGAAGCAGTTCCTAGTAAGGCCACCTTTTGCAATTGACTAATAGCGAATTTGTCAATGCCAATGGTGTTCAAGTAGTGTAGGTCTTTGTATTTTGTTATCTTCTCCAGTTTTTTCTTGTCTATTCTGCTGTCTCCAGGCACTGCCAAGACTTTTTTGTCTTTCTTATCGACAATTGTTAAGTCCGGGGTGTTATGTTGCAGGTGCTTGTCTGTTTGAATTCTGAAGTCCCAGAGCAGTTTAATTTTATCATTTTCTATGACTTTCTCTATTTTATGATCCCACCATTTTTGCTTACAGGCAAATGATATTTCTTGCAGATCTTCCAATGCACCATTGTTACCGGTACTACTTTGTCATGCCGCTACTTGTAGTCAGTCTGTGCGATCTTCTTGCAGCAGCTTACCACGTGGTCCACTGTTGTTGTTGTTGTTATTATTATTATTATTGTTGTTGTTGTTGTTTGGTGGAGGGCAATGGGATTTTTGTTACAGAAGGAGCAATGGCAAGTCAGAGGCCAGGGAAATGGATTTTTTTTCTTATTCGTCAGAAAGCAAGCAAGAACTGATTGGCTTATAGTGTTCCTGCAACTTCTTTGTGGGGGTAGGAGGTAAAAATCCTGAGATTCCTTCCAGATGATGGGAAATGAAAGACAATCCCAGAATAGGACAAGAGCCTCGCAAGCTGTACTATTTTTATGTAATCTAATCAAGCAGGACAAGGTGAGAAACACAATGCTTGATTTGTGCATGAATTGCTTTAATGGAATCTCAGTGGAGAACAAGAGAAGCCAATGAACATAATAGTAATCAAGAATCTGAAATAGGTCTCATAGAAGAAAGCACCTTATCACCACAGAATGCAGAATAGAGAAAAACAGGAAGACAGATTTTGATTGATTTTTATAATAATAAGAACAGGTTGACCTTGAAACTAATTAATTAAATGGGGCGAGTTCCCTCTGCTTGGATATGTTCTACAGAGGCTGGATGACCATCTGCTGGGGATGGTTTAATTTGAATTTTTGGACAGCACAGAAGAATGGATTCAGTGGTCAAACGGTTCTATTATTTAAAATTAATTAAACAAGAAAGTAAAGTTCCAAAGGCGTTTTCAGGGAATGACTGCTGTTATTGAAGTTTAGGGTTCTATAAGGGAAGCTCACATTGTACTTGCTCATGAAGTAGCCTTTGTGACCTTGACTGAGGGTTGTAACAAAAAAAAATAATAGATGGGGTACATGTGGAAGGAAGTCATGCTTGGTGGCCTCACTCCTTAAGAATAGCATAAAATGTAACAGGGATTGTGTGTATTGTACTGTACTGTACTGTAGTGTACTGTACAACTGTTGAAATGTTCAGTATAGTTCATAAAAGTGAGATCCAGTTTCAAGAACAGCAGTGCAACTAAAGCCTACCTTAATTCTGACTATTTTCTGGGATAAATGTTTCTAAATTTGCCTTGATCTAAAAAAAAAACAACCCAGCAATCTTTCTTGACAGACCTGAATTTTCAGTTTCCCTAGAGAAACAGCCTCACGTGATTTCCCAGGTCTGCCATATCTAGGAAGGGAGAAAAAATAGAACAGCGAATAATTGTGAAGTCCAACATCAGTTTCTTTGTTCTCGAAAAGAATGGAATCTATTTTTAAATATGTTTGTTATTACAACAGTGACAAGGTAAATGGAAAACCAGCATATAAAAATGTAGATCAGAGGAGGATCCTATCTGTTATGGAAGTTGCTAAGGCTTCTCCAGTGAAGTGCTTCATGGGCACTGTCACTAAAGGATTGCTATGTCAGTATAGCTACTCAAAAATAGTATCCAGAAGGTAAACAAAGCATTTGGCTATAGCTGTTTCCCTCTTCACTTTCTAAAAATGCTTTTAGGTTCTACATAGCAGGGCTTTTCAACCTTTTCACAGATTGTACTGCTTCTAGGTTATGGCAATATTCAAGTACCACCAGTCGCCTAGCAAGGTGATAAAAAAAAAAAAGAAAGAAAAAAAAGTGAGAAAGTAGAGGTAGTCCTTGACTTACGAGTTTGCTTAGTGACTGTTCAAAGTTACAACGGCACTGAAAAAAGTGACTTATGACCATTTTTCACACTTATGACCATTGCAGCATCCCCAGGGTCATGTGATTTACATTCAGCTGCTTGGCAACTGATTCATATTTATGATGGCCACATTGTCATGTGATTCCCTTTTACAACCTTCTGACAAGCAAAGTCAATGGGGAAACCAGATTCACTTAACAAGCATGTTACTAATTTAACAACTGCAGTGATTCACTTAACAAATGTGGCAAGAAAAGTTGTAAAATGGAGCAAAACTCATTTAACAAATTTCTCCCCCCCTCTTCCTTTTAAATCCTCCTCTCTCCCCCTCCTTTTACTGTATATCCCCTCTTCTTTCCTCCTCCTCCTCCTTTTATATCCTTTCCTCTCTCCCTCCCCTCCTTTTCTCTTCAGTGCAGGTCCAGCTAACTTCTCTTCCAAAGGCTGTATCTTTTTTTTCTCTTCCTCTCCCACCAAAACCTCCTCCTTTTATATCCTCTCCTCTCTCTCCCCTCCTCCTCTTCTCTTCTGGGTATACCAGAAGCGCCGATCAGCATATAGCTACGTGCGCTAATCCTGGGGCTTCTGCCGAGCCCTGTAGCTGCAGCTGACTCTCCCTCAGGCTTGTGTTGCACTGCTGCTGCTTCAGCTCATTTCCCCTCCCTCGCTACACTTTTCTAGGATGGTTGCATATCACCTGCCAGGTGCCAAAGTACCACCAGTGGTATGCGTACCACCAGTGGTTGAAAAGCCATGCTATATAGAACTCAAGAAGTTAAACTTGAGACTGATGGTTTGTTCTAGTTTAGAGCATGGTAGTTTATGGTGTTTTCTTTTTTGAAAGATAAGGCAAGGATTGGCAGTTATAAAAGCAATGAAATCCACATAGCTTCAAGATGTGTAAAACCTGTAATGCTTTGTTTCTCATTAGTTTGGACATGAGGACAGATAATCTATTGTGGGTGTGATTAAAGGGGTATTTTAGAACTGCTGGGAGGTGCAGGCATGTTCTTTCCTATTGGGTCTCTAGCCAACTATTATTGCTGTAGTTATTTCTTTTCCAGCGTTATCCTCCGATAGTCACTTTGTTCATACCAACTAACTCTCCTTCTCCCTATGTTTTAATTCTAATTTCTCTCTAAGCTTCCAGCAAGGTGGGGAAGATCTCCATTATTTTATTTGGGGAAGAAGAGCTGTATTATTACTATTAGGATTTTACAGGAATTGGACATTTCCTGATGTTTAATAATCTACTTGGAACAAAAGGACATTCTGCTTTAGCATTGGTGCACCAAATTCCTCTTAATGTTCCAAAAATAATGTTGTGAAATGGAAACTTAAGTTCTTTCCTTAGTTTCCCCCCCACCCTTGTATTTGTCAGTTTCAATCACTTCATCTCCTCCTCCTCAGTAACAAGCTATTTAATTTCAATTCTCATTTGCTTCATGACCTACAATAATGACACGGTTTGCTTTTCTCCTCCCTGGGGTTATTTCTGCCTGGTCCCTTCCCCCATTTCTTTATTTTATGCTATTTTCAGCTGGGAGAAGACCAAAAGGGCTACAGGTGGAGGAGCTGTCAAACCAGTCCGAAGAAGCTCCCCGGGGTCTACCTTGATCACAGATGCAGGAAATATTATGCCAGCATTGTTTGTATTTCTCAGGAATGGGTGGAGACGATTTAAGCTGATTGTGGGGCAAGGAGTTAGAAAGAACAAAAGTCTAAGATAAATGTGATTGTTTATTCTGAATGTTTATAATCCAGCAATATAGGTAGTCTTCAACTTACAGCAGTTCATTTAATGAACGGCATTGAAAAAAGTGACTTATGACCATTTTCACACTTATGACCACTGCAGCACTCCCAGGGTCATGTGATGTATATTCGGATGCTTGCCAACCGACTCACATTTATGGCTGTTGCAGCATCCTGGGGTCATCCTTCTGACAAGCAAAGTCAATGAGGGAACCAGATTCACTTTGTTGTTGTTACCAATTTAACAACTGCAGTGATTCACTTAACAACTGTGGCAAGAAAAGTCGTAAAACTCACTTAACAAATGTCTCACTTAGCAACAGAAATTTGGGCTCAATTGTGGTCGTACGTTGAGGATTACTTATATATGGTTACTATTCAGACAACATTACAGCTGTTCTCCTTTCCTTTGTGTGTGTGTGTTTGCACGTGTGCGGAAAGGAGATGAAGGAAGCGATAGGAAGACTTGGGAGGCTACACTTGTAAAATAGAAGATTCCTGTGTTGGGCTAATGATGCAGAACTCACGACCTCTACATTAAGTATTTAGCACCTTTACTTTTCCCTCTTCCTTTCCATGTGCTCTTTGGGGATTCTCAGTCATCCAGGTCAGTTTTTTCAAAGATGCTTTTTTTTTCTTCTTCAAAAGGCAATTGGACTGATTTTTTTCCTTGAGGAAAAAGATGTTTTGCTTCTCATCTAAGAAGCTTCATCAGTTCTGATGGTGAAGGGATGGAAGGATAGGTATTGGCAGTTGAGGCTGGATGGTGGAGGGGGATGGCAGGATTGTATTTCTTTGCAGTCATCTGGTCGTTAGCCCTTTCTGAGAGCTGCTGAGGCCACTTGGGGGAGGGGGAAACAGTTCAGTTGCCTTTTGAAGAAAAAAAAGCACTTTTGAGACTATCATATGCTCTCTTTATCTAACACTTTCATTTATTTAGAGAAGAATTCTCCCTCTGGACCAGCAGTTCTCAACCTTTTCTGGGGCTCGACCCCGGTCCGCATCGCACCAAAAAAAATAAAAAAAATGGCAGGCCCGACCCAAAAAAAATAAATGGCGGACTGCGGTGCTTGGCGACCCCCGTGAAATGGTCATTCGACCCCAAATGGGGTCGCGACCCACAGGTTGAGAACCACTGCTCTGGACAAAAGCAGGGAAAGGGGAAAAGAAAACAAGCAGAGGGACCTGGGAAAGTGTTGGGAAGGGAGAAGAGCACAGTCAATTTTGGCAGTGCCAATTTCAGTAGATAAGCCAGAGTTTAGCATTGGGGTTCTCAACCTTGGCAACTTTAAGACTTGTGGACTTCAACTCCCAGAATTCCTCAGCCAGCATAGCTGGCTGAGGAATTCTGGGAATTGAAGTCCACAAGTCTTAAAGTTGCCAAGGTTGAGAACCCCTGGAATTTTAGCAGGAAGCATCATGACTGGAAGACTTAAGGGCCTTCCCATCTTGCATCTAATATTTGGGGGACCCATTTCCAGTTATCTCTCAAAAGACATGAGCCAACCCTCAGCCATACTTACCAGATGGTAGACAGGGTTGGGAGATGCCTGGGTGCTTCTTTAAAATAAAACTGGCTAACAGCTAACTGACAAGTTGGAGGGGCTACAGAGTGAAGCAGACAGAACTGGATTCTACTGTTCTGCTTCTTAGCCATGTTTGTTTTGAAAAGTACCAGCACAGAACGTGCCAAGGCAGGAGTAAGTTTCATCAAAGGGCTAAACCTACTGGTCTAGAGACATTTGACAAAACTCACTTCCTTCCTAAATCCCATTTCCATACCTCTTACAATACCTCTATTAATGGTTATTTTCACACTGAATATTGAAATTTGGTGGGAAGGAAGAGAAATGAAGCAAGAGAAATCCATTAATCAGTTGCCTTAGCATTTTTTTGTAGAAGCAGATTGAAGACATTTCCATTAAGTAGCAAACAACTGGGAAGGTCAGTATGAAGAGGAACACTTAAGATGGTTTACTTTTTAGCCCAGAAGTTAGGAAGCCAATATTTTACCTGAGTCTTGGATATATGCCTTTAGAGTTATATGAATGTTGCCTTATACTTCCTGGGGAAAGGGGAGGAAAAGATGTAGTAAATTCACCTGTCCAGATCCCACATACATTTATCATTCTAATATTCTGCTAGGCTTAAAATTCCTTCATGCATGCAGGAGATATAGAGGTGTCTGCAGGAAATGATTAAAAAAAGTCAAGATGATTACTAGGGCAATGCTACTGAATCTCCATCTGCTTTTTATGTGCAAACCTCATTTAAAAAAAACGTGGAGCTTCAATGGCACCATCATAGCCACCATCTTGCTTCTCTTTTCTTTTTTAACTACACCCTGCAGACACTACAGAAGACAGAAATTAAAAGCATGCTCCATGGAAGATGGGCATTAAAGCATAAAGTTAGAGAACTGTTTTGAAGAGAGCCTGTTTCACTTTGGAAACAAATTAGTGCAAGAAAACAGAGCTGCTTTGGATAACAAAGTTGTAGTTCCTTTCCTGGCTGTAATGCGGACCAAAACTCTCAGGAGGTGACATTCCCCTCATCACTGCATATCTACTTCTCATCACCGCACTTTCCTATCTTCAAAAAAAGCTGAACAGGTCAATTACTGCTTATTAACACACAACAGTCTTATCAGTAAAAGGCAATCTTAACATCCCTGTTAGGTAATAATTCCTATTCTTGCTTGTTTTTAATCAGAATATAAGCAAAATCTGGCTGGATCAGGCAACAGCCCTTCTTTATCCAGCATTTTCTCGGTGCTTGGTGCTCATGAGCAGGAGATGGAAACATCCTCTTCTTCTGTTCTTATTCCCAGCATTCTACCTGCAATAAGGAGGTAGCCTTGAATCTTCAAAACCAATGGTCGCTAAGAGATTATTTCATGAATTTACCCAATCTTTCTAATCAGGGAAGTGCTGCGTGAAAAACTGCAATCTTTAGCCCTGCTCTAAATCTGCTTTGAATCAGCTTCATTGGCAGACCAGAGGTTGCAGTATTCTGACACAGGAAAAAAAACTTTCCTGTTCACTTTAAGTTTATGCCATGCAGGATTTGATCATACCCTGCCTCAATTACAGTTTTTCCATGCTAAAGATTTTCAAAATTCTACCTTTTTCTAGTAAGTGCTCTGATCAATTCACTTGCTCTCTGATGCACTTTCTCTCACTTCTACTGTATACTTTTCAAATGAACCAGACGTTCATTCATTATTCCAACTGTATCATTGATGTACAGGGGATTGCGATGACGGCAGTTGTGTTTTTTTTCCTGGTTCCTGATATGGGTATTTCCCTTTCTTCAGCTGCCACCCGATGAAACCCCTTCTTTGATATAGCTGAGATATTGTAATACGTTTTCATTTCAGTCGTCCAATAGAAGAATGCCCGTGATTTTTTTTTTAAATTTACTTTTTGGATTTTCTTTCTTTCCCCCTCGGACAATCCGCAAAAAACACCGTGCCGTTCTGGCTTGAATTGTGTATATAAACAGAGTTCCAGTCCCTTTAAAAAACTTCCTTGCCGCTAATTTCCTAGCGAAGAAAAAGGGAGAGTCAGCTACAGCAACTCATGCGTGTCTTTCCGCCTTAACTGAGTCGCCGGAGGGCGAGTTGCAGTGCCTGCCTCCACAGGAAGGCAGGCGCTGCAACACCCAGTAAGGGAGACTAGACAAAAAAATAAAAAAGGGGGGGGGAAGGTGCAAAAAATAAAAGTTCATTGCTCTTCCGATTTCTACGCTACGCGAAAGGCATGGATCAAAAGAAACGTGCGTCTTTCCCTCCTATCCTCCCTCTGAATAAAAGCTGGGCATAAAATAACTGGTGTCGTGCGCGCGGCGCAAATGAAAGCGTGTTTCAGTCGGGATGCTGGGCAGAAGGCAGATGGCGGAGCAAAAGAAATCCAGGCATACAGATCAGATATTGGCCCAAGTAAGAGAAGCCAAAGGAGCGCGTGTTTTCTGCTCGGTGCGGGGAAAAACCAGCGCCGTTGCCTTGCCTGCGTATTCATGTGCAGTTCCGGGAAGGGCTAACATATATTTAGTTTGGGACTTTACCAATGGTTTGGGCGAAGGGAAGGAAGGAGAAGAACGACAGAATAAATGAATCCTCCTTTTCTCGTTCCCGCCTCAAGAGAGAAACACTCTCGCCCTCTTGGCTTTCCTCCGGGCTCTTTTCGAGGCTGGAAAAGTTTCTACGGTGGGCAGGGGGCGGGGCTAGCAGGGGTGTGGCTTCCATCGTGCGTTCTTTGCCATCCCAATTTGCATTGAATATTTCATCCGGACTTCCTGATCGGTTTCTATTGGCTGCAGGTAGAAAGCTGTACGCACCAGAGTGTCAGGGGGAACTCATGCAAATCTCTGGTCCATCCGTCAACTCCCCCCTCCCTCCCTCCCCCCAAGTGCCCAGCGCTCGCTCTATCCCAATCCCGCCTCTTCGCTCCTGTTGAGCGAGCGTAAGCGCGACCTGGCTAAGCGCAACCACGTGTAAACTGGCGGGACAGATCTTGCCGATGCCTGGAGTGGAGGGAGCCTGTGGATTTAGTAGTTCCTGGTACCCCGCCGGGCACATGGTGAAACACTTCAGTGGGAAGTGAAGGAAAAACAAGGAGAAAAAGCGTCGGGACAAGCCGCCGGGACCATGAATGAAATGTCCAGCTTTCTGCACATTGGGGACATCGTCTCCTTGTACGCCGAAGGGTCGGTCAATGGCTTCATCAGCACTTTGGGGTGAGTCAGGAGCAGCAGCCTCTCGGAGGCAGAAGGGAGAGGGGTGGGGGGTGGGGAAACGATTTGGGGGGCTCTGTGGCAAAGGAAACGGGCCCCCCTCCCCCTTAACAGAAGTGGTCCACTCTTAGGTGCATAGCTGAGGACAAACTGCCAGCCACATTGCAAACCGGAGTAGTTTCGATCTGAAGTTTTGAAGGGGAATCCCTACCTACCTTCCCAATCCAGTGAAGCCAGCCTCTTCTTTCTTTTAGAGTTTTTTTTTTTTTTTTTTTTTTTGCGCTTCGGGGGCGGTTGGCATCTCGCCTCGCTGCCTTTTAGATGAAGCGAGGAGTTTGTTGGTAAGAGAGGCTGAGGGGGTGGGGGAGTTTCCTGGGCTTGTCCAAACGAGTCTGCGGCCGGTTGCAGTCGATTTCTCAACCAGCAGGGGGGGTCTAGGCTTCCGGACCACAGTGCCCCAATCGTTTCGGTGGGTGACTTGAGCCTGCACCGCGGAGGTTTGGAAGAGTGTTAGGCAGCTGGTCTGGGCTGTAAGAACTGCTACTATTGAAGCAGGAATATAAAAACACTTTAGAAAAAAACAAAGCTACGCCTGGTTAGAACTTATTCAAACAATGTATGTTTTAAAAATCGGAGAATCTACCCTGGTATTTCTGAACTTGGCTGCTTATCGGAATAATCGTGGAATTGTTGGTCACCTTACACAGGAGTTAGCCCGAAAAGCACCTTTTGCCTACAGCAAAACAGCCAACCACATAATTGCACGAAGAAACCCAGGTGGCATATTAATATAGGATATGCTTGTAAGGGTAACAGTCTCTCCATCAGAAAAAAAAGTACTCCAGTCACTCATTTCATTTCAGTGACAGCCCCAAACTGTTGATTCCCATGCTGCTGCCTGCAGTACAAAATAAAAGGCCGTGGTTTTGTTTTGGTTAAAATAGAAAAAGAAAATGGTTGTGAAACAGACAATTTTCCCAAATCAACATGGCCTGGTGTATTTTATGCTTTCTGTTTCCAATTAATCTTCCCACTTTTGTTCTTCCTCCCCCCCCAAATCTCTTTCGTCACATTTGTCCCTGTCATCTTCAGTTTGTAATGCTTCTGGGCAGGGACTTTGTCACTTCTGGGTTCTTTACTATAGAATCTGGTTTATAGCTGGTGCTCACTAAATGCTAATTAGCAGTGATGAATAAGTGCTTGTAAACTGTGACATAAACTGCCCAGTAACTTGTCAGTACTTGGAAACTGCCAGTGGCTGCCAACCACTTCTGTTATTTTATTCTTTGTTTGGGGATCCATGTGTTCCATAAGTGTTCTTGAGAAAAGTAGTAAAGCAATCTGTTTGGATCTAGGTAACTTCTCTTAGTCCAGTATCTTACTTAAAATTAATCCCATAGGTAAGTGATCTGTATTAGAATGGTTCCATTTATCTCCTTCTGCAGGACAAACTATTCCTTTTTAAACTCAACCCTTAGCAGCCAGTTTCTGGCTAGATAGCTAAATCTCATACTGATTATTCTAAGTGATGTTGATGGGATACTTGCTATATTCCTGCAATGACTTTATGAGATCCAAGTAAGTTGTTAGCAGAATTAAGTGAGGTAGATTCATGTCAGAAAAAAATCTAGTGATCTATTAGATGAACTTGGACTGAGCAAGCAGAGCTTAAGTAACAAAAAGCAAATCATGCTAGCTTTCTCTGAAAACATGGTTATTTACTGTTATTTTTCACATAATGATATATCATCATCATCATCATCTTTAGGTCCTGTGCAGAGTATATTGGTAGCAAGTATTTTCTAGGGCTGGCTGAGGAATTCTGGGAGTTGAAGTCCATAAGTTTTAAAGTTACCAAGTTTAAAGACCACTGGACTAGTCCATGTAGTTGCCAGGAGTTAAAGACTGACTCAAAAGTACCAAACAAGCATAAAAAACTAGACTCTAGAAAGAATACAGAGAAGAGCAACAAAGATGATTAGGGGACTGGAGGCTAAAACATACAAGGAACGGTTGCTGGAATTGGGTATGTCTAGAGAAAGAGAAAGACAAGGGGGACATGATAGCAGTGTTCCAATATCTCAGGGGTTGTCACAAAGAAGAGGGAATCAAGCTATTTTCCAAAGCATCTGAAGGCAGGACAAGAAGCAATGGATGGAAACTAATCAAGGCGAGAAGCAACCTAGAACTAAGGAGAAACTTCCTGACAGTTAGAACAATTAACCAGTGGAACAACCTGCCTCCAGAAGTGGTGAATGCTCCAACACTGGAAGTTTTTAAGAAGAGACTGGTAGCCATTTGTCTGAAATGGTATAGGGTTTCCTGCCTGAGCAGGGAGTTGGACTAGATGACCTCCAAGGTACCTTCCAACTTTATTATTATTATTATTATTATCATTATCATCATCATCATCATCATCATCATTATTATTATTAGCATCCATTCTTAGATTGGGAATCCCTGCTTGTGGTCATATATACCTTGGTTGCTTCCTACTTGGAGTATTGTATTACCGTTAATGTCCTCAGAGACCATTCAGAAGCTACAATTGATGCAGAACACAGTAACACCTGTATTGCAACATAACTTTGAAAACTGCTTTATAGGCAATTCAAGGTGCTGGTTATCAGCCCTTCATGACACAGGATCAGGTTATTTGGAGGATCACCAATCTCTGATTATGTTGCCCCTCTTATGAGATTCAAAACAGTGGTCCCCTTCAGGTCCCCTATATGAAACACTGTCTTCCAATGGGACCCAAGAGGCATGCCGTCTGTATCATGATACCTTCCTTTTACAACAAGATTTGGATATTCCCAGTTCTGCTGGCCTTCCATAAAACTCTGAAATCTTAGCTATTCCTCAAGCACCAGCTTGGAACACTGGATGAGTGCATCTGAAAAATGGGTGTAGGATTTTGAATATATTTTGCTTTTGACCTTTATTTGTGCTATTTTGTTTTTATTGTTTATCATGTTTGGTTACTAATCCTATGTTGACTATCCAAAGTCACATTTTGAGAGTTGGGCAGCCACATAAATCACTGAAGTAAATAAATAACTACATGTCAAAAATTAGTTTAGCCATGAAATATTCTCTTGGACAACAAGCATTGACTGCTAGGATGGAATGTACAATTATCTATCTGGGCCAATGTAGAAGCAAAGCCAATCTCAATAAAAAGAGTGATAGAGTTATAGGCAAGAGGAAGTTAGAAGTAAGGGGTGATTGGGTAGGAGCATCTATTTCATCCAAAGTCTACTAATCAGCAGTCACAGGTTCATGAGACTGTTTATGGTCATTGCTTAAAACAAAAGTGAAGTTTGTGTTAGTTTTTGAAATCCATGTAATTTACAATCCAAATTAAATGATGTAAACTCAAAAATAAGTCCATCTGGGTTCAATTATGCTTACCCTAGATAATAATAATGATTCTTCATTGATGGGCCATTGGGCCATATCAAAATACAAAATACGGAACAGCAGTAAGACCATATATTAGAAAATAGTGTAAAAATGTAAGTAAAAAAAATGTAAACCAAATCTCTGTGACCTCTACAATTTACTCCAGTGAGATTCACATACGTAGTTCTCAATTTTACATTTTTGTTTAGATAACGGGCCTTATTATATGTAATTTTTCAATTCCAATAGGCCATTCATCTAATGTGTGATCAAAGATATTGATCAATCTCTTTCTTACAAAGTTGACAAATGATATATGTGCTATGACCTCTATCTCTGGAGTGATCTACCCCCAGTCGTAGATAAGAGCCAGCTTGGGGTAGGGTTAGTTCACCAGGCAAGAAAGTGGAGACCATGAGTTCTAGTTCTGCCTTAAGCATAAAGCCAGCTGTGTGATCTTGGGCCACTTACTTTTAGGCCTAGGAAGAAGGCAATGGCAAAACACTTCTGAAATCTTGCCAAGAAACCTTCTTGTTCAGACAGTCTCCAGGAATCAACACTAACACAAACAGGCAAAGGAAAGAAAGAAAGAAAGAGAGAGAGAGAGAAAGAAAGAGAGAAAGAGAGAAAGAAAGAAAAAGATTGCAGGCTCTTCTTTTAGAAGTTGTTTGTGTTGTCGATTCAAATTTGTGCCAAATTTATCCAGGTCATTAAGTGTTGGCAACATGAAAGAATCTCTTTCTTTGCCCTGGAATACAGAAAGGAGAAATATATCCATACCAGAAAGCTAGTCACAGTCATTACTGGAACTAAGTAATGGGATTTTAGTCTGGAGTTCTTGATTTGCCTACATGTCTAAAAAAAATCCTGAACCCTATCTTTACATATATTATGGGGATTATATAATTCTATTTTCATGATATAGAAGCTGATTGAAATAAATAGATGAACAAAAATAGAATTAAATAGTAAATGTACAGTAACCAATGTTAATATAGTTTATGCTACTTTTTGAAAGGATGCCTGTGCAAAATAATTGTAAAATAAAAAAAAGATAAATTAAAATGCAATCAATGGCTTTATCTCCTTTACAATAATAATATATTGTCTTTGCTTCATACTTTGTAGACTACCCGTGTTTCTTTCTCTTTATCTCACTTGTATGTAAACAGTAGGTGACTTACTGTTGAGCTTTGGGGCTTGCTGATGATCCTAACTCATGGTAGAACATAGCTGTGGAACATTTTAGATATTCCTATGCAACAAAATCATGTGTCTTCAAATTTGTTATTTATTTAACTACTGTACATCTCACCTAGGGTGATTACAATAAATAAAAAAACAAGATAAGACATTAAAACATTAAAACAATAGATATTAACACCAAACTGATTTAGATTTTGTATAAAATTACAATGTTATGGAACTTCCTAGTTATGAAGAAAAGGACTTTGCAGGAATGGATGAAGTAAAACAAGTCAGTTGAAGAAATGACACTCAGATTTGTAGAACTTTTGAAATAGCCTATTTCTTAGGCCATCCTTCAATCATTACTTGGGCATTGCCATAAATATGCCGGTCAGCATATCTAGTCATTGCCATTTATGAGAAGATTTCAAGCCTGATTTTACAACCAGTTTCACTGTGGTTATTAAAATAAGTCCCTTGTGTGTATCTTGTTCCCTTCCTTTCCCATCTTTGCCAATTTTTAGATCAGTTTTGGTGTTATTTTTTACTGTTTTACTGTTTTAATGTCTTATCTTGTTTTTATAGATTGTAATAACCCTAGGTGGCATAGTAGTTAAATAAATAAATAAATAAATATGCCCAGGATAAAATTATAAATAAGATTTTTTATCAGGATACCCATCTATATTTGACTGAAAGTCTCCTGTGTATTCAATTTGGTTGTGAAAATGTTTTTACATTTATCAGTTATAGTCAACTTAGCCATGTTGGAGTGACACAGCAAGTCACAATTCACCTTAGTAGTGAATGAATAGCAAACTAACTCTGATCCATCTTGCCTATCAGCACAGGCCACAGGTCAGCAACCTGTGGCTCCAGAGCCGCATGCAGCTCTTTGAGCCTTCTGCTGCGGCTCCCAGCCTCCTCTGCCATTTTCAGAGAGAGACAGAGCGCTCTCTCTCTCTCTCTCTCTCTCTCTCTCTCTCTCTCTCTCTCTCTCTCTCTCTCTCTCTCTCTATCTCTCTCTCTCTCTCTCTCTCTCTCTCTCTGTGTGTGTGTGTGTGAAAAAGACAGTAGCCTCACCCTCTTCTGACAAGCTGACAAGCTTATTGGGTGGGACTCCTCCCTTTGCTGTGTTTCTGCAGGAAGTAGGAAGGGCAGGAGAGAGCTAGCTAGCCCTCTGACTCAGGAATTCTGGGAGTTGAATTCCATGAGTCATAAAAGAGCCGAGGTTGCCTACCTGAGCTAGCCCAATAAGAATGTGTGTCAGCTTGTTGGAGAACAGCTTGAAGCCAGCCAGGTGAGCAGAAGATCGGAGAGAGGAAGGGGGAGAGAGAAAGAGAGAGAAAGAGGGAGAGAAAGAGAGAGAGGAAGAGAAAGAGAGAGAGAGAGAGGAAAGAGAGGGGGAGAGGAGAGAGGGAAAAAGAGAGAGGAGGAAGGAAAGAGAGAGAGGGAGAGGGAAGAGAGAAACAGAGAGAAAAGAGAAAAAGAGAGAAAGAGGGAGAGGAAAGAGAGAGAGAAAAGAGAGAAAGAGAGAGGAGAGAGGAGGAGAGGAAAGAGAGAGAGAGGGAGAGGAAAGAGAGAAAGAGAGAGAAAGAGAAAGAGAGAGAGGGAGGGGGGAGAGAGGAAAGAGACAGAGAGACTCTTTTGACATCTAAAATGAAGATAACACTGCATATATCCTTTTTTACCTTTATGATACACACACACAGACACACACACACCTATAATAAAGGTAAAAAAGGATATATGCAGTGTTATCTTCATTTTAGATATCAAAAGGGTTTTGCGGCTCCCAGTGTTTTGTTTTCGGTGGGAAACGGGTCCAAGTGGCTCTTTCAGTGTTTTGAGTTGCCTACCCCTGGCATAGGCAATGCCTATATCTATGTTTTGAATAGCACATTGTCTGAAATCATGCCTGAGAAATAAGTCAGAAATGAAGTCAAGAACAGTCTGTAGCTTCTTGAGCTGGCAAGTGCTAGATGATTTGGTAGCCCAATAGGAAGAAAACTGAATACTCTCACTGGCCCTTCCAGTCTCTCTATTGCTGTCAGCCAATGAGAGGAACAAGCAGAAATGGAAAAGCCTGCCACATTAAGCTGTTCATTTTGGAAATATCAGATCTCTTTAACTGAACCCAGCGTTTAATGGTTAGATCAGGTCCTTTGTGCTTGAATTTCAATCCTAGATCATGTCCTTTGCAAAGAGTGGCATTGAAAGCTGGCCAAAATGCTAAAATTACATGAAATGACAAGGTTGGAATGAATGTAGGACACAATTAGAGGCTCTGTTGAAAAAAATGAAAGGTTGTTCCCTTGCAACACACGAACTCGTTGGTTACCAAATACTGTATGTCAAATCAGAATTACCTCAAGGCTAAATAAAGCTGCCAGTTGCAGCCTTTACTTAACCTCAGATTTAGTTTTGAAGGCTTTACATTACTCTCAGAAAAGAACAGGTAAGGGAAAAGGCAAGAAAAATACTATACAAATAAAAAAATGAATGCAAAAATAATTTTGATGGTATGCACACAATTCTTAATGGTTGTTCTTATTTTAGTATAATTAATATGATTTTTTAAATTAATTCTTCTAGTGCATTTTTGTCCAGGACACACATTTCTAGGTAATCATTATTGCAGAATTCTGTGATTCTGTCTTGCTTTGGACAGATCTTGGATGGTTTCTAGCTACCAAAGATATAGCACTGCATGCCATATACTAGGAATGGAAAACTTGTATCTCTTTAGCTCTTACTGAATCTTAGTAATGTAATCAATATCCCTGACCACATGATGAGTTGAAAGGAGTGATTCAAGTTGTACTTCCAAGTTGAAGAATCATAGGAAGTTTGGTATTTAAAATCCTCATAGTCATTGGTTCAAGACATCTGCAACATCTCTTGTCTGGGTTGATCTTAATTGAGTGTCATGACCATGCTAATGACATTTCAACCCTGCAGCTTCATATAGATGTTACATAACATGGGAGAGAGGGCTGATCTTTGTGATATCCTACACTGGAGCAACCATCTCCCATGACTACAAGTTGAAATCGCCCCTTTCAGGTAGAGCTGACCCATCATAAATTGGTGCCTCCCATTCCTACCCTTCAAAGGCGCTCCTGAAGAATATTATTTTTGATAGCATTGAATGTTCCAGAGAAGTCCAAAAGAACCAAAAATACATTTATATCCAGATTCTGTTGAATAGTCTCTACTAAAGAAATCAGTAATATTTCTCTGCCAACGTTTGATTTCAAATGTGTGTGTGTGTGTGTGTGTGTGTGTGTGTGTGTGTGTGTATTTGCATTATTGCCCTGGCACAATAACATACCAACAAAATAAACAGAATAAATTCTTACTTACAAACATCATATCATATCAGCTAACTGGATTTTCAGAAACATAGTTTTCCCTTCAGATTAGATCCATACATTCATTCCACATGACATTTTTTAGTATTTTTTTTTTAAATCCTAATAAGAAATATTTAGTGGCTTCAAAATCTAAGGGACTGGTTTGGACAAAACTTAGCAGCATTTTTTCGTGTGGCTGCTGATAAAAACAGGATCACCAACATGATCGCCAATGTCCGATAACGGATATGGCACAAGAAGAAGAAGAAGAAAAAGAAATATGTATGGAAACATCAGAGTATACTAGCCTTGCCATTTGGGCAGTTGCTCATAGCAATTTAACATGAATCTAATTGCACCTATTGTCAGCTAATCTGAATATATGAAATTATCAAATTGTGGTGAGTGATGATGGTTTGTTTTTATTGTTATACAATTACTCAATGGTATCCTTTTTTGTCATAGCATTATCTGTATTGACTGAATGGTTGGGTAGAGGAAATGAGAGGGCTCTTTTTATTCTGTCTCTGCATTTAATTTGTGCGGCTAGAACTTTCGTATAATCTAATAATACTTCCAAGCTGTGTATGTTTGCTGCATAGACCTTGCTTTTTACACATTCCTACTTGGACTCAAATACTATATATGGAATATTTTCTCTTAATTTATGTGTGCATTTATAAATTTTCATAACACATTAATCTTTAACTGAACATAAGAATTGCCTTTTGTACTGCTTATCATACAGTATTTTCTTTCCAGCAATAGCCAGATGATTCTGGCTGCTGATGAGCAGTATCATCTGCCAACTGTAGTATCTTCTTAATTCCTTGTTCAAGTCACTGACAGAATTGTTGAATAACCCAGAGCCCAGAATTGTGTGGCTCTTCACTTGATACTTCCCTATGGAGCTATTAGAAGCACTCTGCCAGTTATGAGTCCATCTTAAAGTAGCATAATCTGGCAATATTTTACTATTTTATTAAGGAGAATACTATATCAAGAGGGCTTGTTGAAAGCTTTGCTGAGATCTAGGTATACAACATCTTGGCGTTTCTCAGTCTGTTAAGCTAGTAATTGTTTTAAGGAGATCAGATATATCTGCCTAGTTTGTTTGCAATAAACCCATGCTGGTTTCTTTTAACTAGCATGTTTGTCCAAGTGCTCACAAACATGATCCTTAATAATCTATTCAAAGACATTGCTCACTATATTATAAGCTGATGGACCTGTAGTTTTGCAGATCCTTATTCCCCCCCCTTCCTTTTTAAGATGGAATGACATTGGCTCTCTCCAAATTTTTTAGGACCATGCTAGTCCTCCAGGAATTCTCAAAGTTTATTAAAAGTGGTTCTGCTATTATCTCCACTAATATCTTCAGTATTCTAGAATGTAATCTGGCCCCAGAGACCTGCATTCATTTAAATTCTTTCTTACTCTTTCCTTGTCTATCCTAAGCTGTATTTCCTCCTTCTCTCACTGGTATTTTCATGATTGGCTAAGACTCCTTTTTGTCTGCATCTGATTGATGACCCCATTTTCTCTATGTCTGTACCTTTGTAGAGTGGAATGATAAGAGCCAACCTTTATGAATCTTCTATTAAACAACAATTAGTCTGGGCATACTAGATTGATAAAGGCCAGGTTACAAAAAATAAGGGGTAGATAAGTATAACATGGGCGGTTGAAGAGGATATTTGCATATGCAGATGTATTATTTGAGCAATGCAGTGTAGAAACTTGATTTGAATGGAAGTTAAGCAGAATGTTTTTTTCTTTTTTCCAAGTGTTATAGGCTTAATATATCTGGATTGTAATAATCAAGACAGCAACAAGTCCCTCAACAGCCTCTCAGGGATCCTCAAAATCAGAATTCAGCCTAAACAGTTTTACAGAGTCAGCATATTGCCCTCAACAATCTTACTGACTGGAAGGCTGAGTCAACCTTCAGCTGGTCAGGATCTGCAATACTACATTCTAACCCAGGGGTTCTCAACCTTGGCAGCTTTAAGACTTGTGGACTTCAACTCCCAGAATTCCTCAGCCAGCTTTGCTGGCTGAGGAATTCTGGGAATTGAAGTCCACAAGTCTTAAAGCTGCCAAGGTTGAGAACCCCTGTTCTAACCACTCCGCCACCATGGCTCTTCTCCACCATGGATCAAACAATAGCGATATGTGATAGCTTTAGCAGATGTGGCAATTTTAATTTTTGATACGATAACTTTTGATAAATATAGCCCATACAAAAAAGCTCTTTGGAGATACTCTGTAATTTTAAAAGTGGAAAGGGGTCCTGAAAGAAAGAAAAAATTAAGAAATGCTGATCTATACGAATGCTTTCATAGGTTTAATGCGTACATTGATGGAAGAATGGTCAGTTTCTTACTTCTGTAATACGTCCAGTGGATTCTCAGCAAAACTTTTCTGCATCTATATTCAAGTGAAAATCTCATACATTTAAAGAGAGACCTGAAACTGGAATCACTGTCCATATGTCAAAATGTACTTAGAGAACTCTTTCATATACTGGGAATAAAAATGCTAATTTCATATCTCTTCTTGATGGTGTCTTGGGAACTTTTGCAGCAGGACATATAATGAATTGCCCTGTTTATTTACCAAACTTTGTCTATTCTAACTAGAAGAGATACTCCAAGATCTGAAGCTGTCAACTTCCTCACCACCTGTTTCCTGAATCTTTAACCAAACTAGGGACTGTATCTGTTTTCTGTTTGCAAAACTTATACTGTACAACCCCACTCCACCCCTGTGTGGTATCTTGGAGATTTATACTTTAAATAGTTGATCTACCTTACATGATTTTGACTGAAATGTCATGACTGTGTTAGTGTGTTCAGCAAAATATTTTGAGTTTCTGACCTAGTTTGTCTTCCTCACACATCCATCTCATGCTTGCTCTATAAGTATCTCCAGTTAGACAGTCAGATTAAAGAAATCCTTTGAATGTTAGCAGTATCATTTGGATGCCACAGACTTTTAAAGCACACACTGTTTCCCTGTCTTGTTAAGAATTAATGCAATATCTTTTTGACCCTGAAACAATATGTTTCATGTTGAATGAACAAGAAAGTGGGATCCCCTATTCAATAGTACGATATTCCAATGCCTTCTGATGTATATGGATCACATGCTGCTGCTTCCTATCACAGGAGTTTCCACCTTTAAAGTATAACTGGATAAGACAAACGTAGGATAATTTACATTCTAGGGTAATTTAACATGACATTGGTTATGTCTAGTTTAATGAAAAGGACGACTAAGTATGACATAATAGCAGTGTTCCAACATCTCAGGGATTGCCACAAAGAAGAGGCAGGATGACAAGCAATGGATGGAAACTAATCAAGGAGAGAAGCAACCTGGAACTAAGGAGAAATTTCCTGACAGTGGGAACAATTATTCAGTGGAACAACCTGCCTCCAGAAGTTGTAGGTGCTCCAACACTGAAGGTTTTTAAGAAGAGGTTGGACACCTATTTGTCTGAATGGTATAGGGCTTCCTGCCTGAGCAGGAGGTTGGACTAGAAGACCTCCAAGGTCCCTTCCAACTCTCTTATTCTAACATGGATGATAACCTCTGTCTATTCTGACATATATGCTAGTTAAGAAATGAAGAAAAACTGCTGAGCCAAGTAAAATATCTGGTTAGTTTAGCTTTATGGAGTCACCTAATGGGAAGTCTGTAATTGATCAGAAGGATCCACTAATATAAATTATTCCTTTTCAGTGACAAAATAAAATGGAGGACCAAAGAGGGAATGTTGGCAGATTTAAATTTGAGAAAAAGCTTCATTTGATGACTTTTTAAAAATCTTGGTGCATGCATGAATCCTTTCCTCCTTTGCATTGCACTTTATATAAGGGGTGAGTGTTTTACTATGTTTATGTGAGTAAGGATAAAAAGTATGTTATGCTTACATTAGAGTATTTGCTGCTAGTTTGGTGTGTTATTTACTTCAACATGAGGGGAGCTACACCCCTAATTTTAGACATTTGTGGTTTGCTGAGTTTCTGGTAATTGCAGAAAGGTGTTCAGGAAGCCACAGAGGATCTGGTGGCTCAGGTTGCTAGCTCTGCAATCTTAGCCATCATGTTTTGTGGATCATATGTATTTTCCCCCCCTTGCTTTATGTTATGTTCTGAGTCCTAAGCAACATTCTCTGATATTTGAACTGTCCCATTTTAGCATTCTGCAAAATCAACTCTGCTGCTTTGTGACTACTAAAATGCAGAATTTCTATTTTGGTGAACTCCCTTTTGGGACAATGTAGTGATTAGCTAGGACTGGTGCTAATTAGCTCTAGTGACACTTTCTCAGAGATGGTGTACTAATTGTTTGATTGCAGGCATCTTGATAAGGAATCCTATATGGCCTATTAGCTTCTGAGTGACTTACTGTGTGGCTAAATGTACTTCTGTAAACCATATTGTTTCCTATTCATAGTATTATAGGCATAGTTTGGGTAAAATTGAAAACGCATCTGTTACCTGAAGCAATGCTTTTCTATCTCAGAAGAATGTTTTCTTTTATTTTCTCATCCTCTTGTATTTCTGCTTCTGACCTACTGGTATATTCCACAGATTTTATTGATTGTAGCATTGATCTAAAGAATGGTATGCAGGCAATGTTCTTTGTCTCTAACACAGAATCAGGGGTTAGCAGAATACAAACAATTGCCTGTCTGAAAAGTAACTTGGCCATTGTTAACAGACTATCAGAGTTGGAAGGGACCTTGGAGGTCTTCTGGTCCAATCCCCTTCTCAGGAAGGAAACCCTATACCATGTCAGACAAATGGTTGTCCAATCTTTTCTTAATAACTTCCAGTGTTGGAGCATTCATAACTTCTGGAGGCAAGTTGATTAGTTTCCATCCATTGCTTCTTGTCCTGCCCTCAGGTGTTTTGGAAAATAGCTTGATGCCGCCTTCTTTGTGGAAACCCCTGAGATATTGGAACACTGTTATCATGTCACCCCTAGTCTTTCTTTTCATTAAACTAGACCAAGGGTAGGCAACGCTGACTTAGGAATTCTGGAAGTTGAAGTCCATGAGTCATAAAAGAGCCGAGGTTGCCTATCCCTGAACTAGACATACCCAATTCCAGCAACTATTCTTCATACATTTTAGCGTCCAGTCCCCTAATCATCTTTGTTGTTCTTCTCTGCACTCTTTCTAGAGTCTCAACATCTTTTTTACAGCATGGCGACCTAAACTGGATGCAGTTTTCCAAGTGTGGTCTTACCAAGGCATTATAAAGTGGTATTAATATTTCACATAATCTTGATTCTATCCCTCTGTTAATGCAGCCTAGAACTGTGTTGGCTTCTTTGGCAGCTACAGCACACTGCTGGCTCATATTTAAGTGATTGTCCACTAGGAGTGCAAGATCCCTCTCACAGTTACTACTATTGAGCCAGGTACCACCTATACTATATGTACCTGTGCATTTGGTTTTTCTTGCCTAAATATGATTTTTATTTTGTTAGATAAATAAAAATAGACATTTTTAAAAACTCCCTCTCCCCCAACTCCAGACCAGTCTCCCAGATCAACTAGCAGCTTAACCCAATGCTTGAGCCAATCATACATTTGGAATTTTGAGACTGTCCTACTAGCGTTCTCATCAAATGGCTAACACTATTTGAAGCCCCAAAATGAAAGTGACTGGAAAGTTGACTTAATCTATTTTATACTATAGTGCATCTCCTGATACTGGTAACCATCTTAGCTCTGCTGGCAGTTGTAAAGATGTAGATTCCACCTGATTCAGAGAGACAACATCCTGCTGTTGAACCACTTGTGATCACAGACAATCTGATCTTCTGGAAAAGCAGAAAACAGAATGACTCCATTTTCTCTGTGGCAGCCCATTAAATACTATCATGTCAGTTCTTATTCTTTTTCTGGATTTCTTTAATAATAGCTTCTTTGACTCATTCCTGCAAAAGGTTTGTTCAAGTAAAAACTTGTAATGTTGCTCATGGTGTGGATGAATTTCTTTATCCTAATCGGCAAAGCAGCACACTATTCAATTAAGAAAATTACACTAGCAAATGAATACAGGTCTCTGAAGGCTCAGATTTGGAATCAGTCCATTTGTTTATATCTAAAATAAAGCTCGAGTCTGCCAAATTTGCCTTGGGATTTCCACAATGTTTTCTTCTCCTTTGAAATAAGCTTCTGTTTTTATATCTTGTGTCTGATGCGTTCTTTCAAATCTCTCTTTTGGGTATTTTTGAGTCTGTTTCTACCACCCTGCAGCCATCCCACACCTTTTAGCTTTCCACACCTGCTAGCTGGAAAAGATTCAGGGCAACAGTTCTTTCATGATGACTTCCCTTAAGGCAGGATTTTCAAACTATTGGCCTCCCTCTCTGCTTAGAAAGCAGGAACAAAAATGCATTCCTGTTGCAGCTTTAACCCTGGCCTTTCAATGGCTGCTTCCAAGTTCTACCTCAGTATCTGGAGGATGAGAGGGATACGGGCTCAGACTCAGCCTTCCTAAGACTGAGTGGCTGTGGATCTTGGGACCAATTGGATCTGGAGGCTTTTCATGTTTGGTTCTAAAAAGAGTCCCACTGCTTCAAATAAATCTGGGGAATAATTTGGGGCCATAGATTCCTGAAGATTCAAGAGCTGTGGCTTGTGCACTAACTGTGCCCATTTCTTGCTTGCTTCTTGATTGGATTACTGCAATATGGTCTTCATGGGGCTGTTCTTGATGATCACTTGGAAGCTACAGATGATTCAGAATGCAGTGGGAGCAGATAGTTATGGCCATACTTCAATATGCCCATGTAATATCTCTATTTTACAAACTGCGTTAGTTACTAGTGAACTTCCAGGTACAGTTCAAACTACTGCTTCTCTCCTACAAAGTCCTTCATCCTGTACAGTTGGGTTACTTGCAGAACTGTCTACCTCCAGTTATTTTAGTCCAATACTATCTGAATGAAAGGGCATAGTCCAAGTTCAACTGAGCAGGCAATGTCATCTGGTGGGACCCAAGAGATCTGTCTTCTCTGTCACTTGTCCCCCAGAATGGAGGTCCTGAGATAGGATAGCCCTGACCTTCTAGCCTTTCAAAAAGCATTAAATACATGATTCTTTCTCCAGGGGATGGCATGATCCTATAGGTCAGGGGTTCTCAACCTTGGCAACTTCAAGACTTGTGGACTTCAACTCCCAGAATTCCTCAGCCAGCAAAGCTGGCTGAGGAATTCTGGGAGTTGAAGTCCACAAGTCTTGAAGTTGCCAAGGTTGAGAACCCCTGCTATAGGTGAATTTTTCCTGGGCCTTTATGTCTTTTTGTTTTCATGCTTTGTTTGTATTGTTTGTTGGTTGTGTTGTTTACATGGATTTATTGTTTATTAATAATGTTTGCCACCCTGAGTTGTGTACAAAGTACAGGTAATCCTCGATTTACAACAGTTTATTTAGTGACTGTTCAGAGCTGCAATGGCATTGAAAAAAATGACTTACGACCGTTTTTCACACTTATGACCATTGCAGCATCCCCATGGTCAGGTGATCAAAATTTGGATGCTTGGCAACTGCTCATGTATATGATGGTTGCAGCGTTCTAGGGTCATGGGATCACCTTTTGCAACCTTGTGACAAGCAAAGTCAATGGGAAAATCAGATTTGCCGAACAACTGTGTTACTAACTTAAAAACCGTGGCAAGAAAGGTTGTAAAGTGGGACAAAATTCACTTAACAAATGTCTCTCTTAGCAACAGAAATTGTGGGCTCAATTGTCATTGTAAGTCGAGGATTAACTGTAGCAGCTATATAAAGAGAAATAAATAACATAAAAAGGCAAACTGTAATATATATCTATATTAATTATATTGTATTAATATAAATTTTGAACATTTTAATTGTGGGGGGATTGGTGGATAAATAGTTTTCCCCATCTATTTTTAGAGATGTCCAGTTCAGATTTTGTGTGATAAGTGTATATAATGCTGATAGATCATGATAGGTTATCATTATTCATATGTGTAGAACAGACATATCAAACACAAGACCCAGGGGCCGGATGCGGCCCGCAAAGTGGTTTCATGTGGCCCGCGAAGCCATCTGGAAATAGTGAGGGAATGGCTCCCGTTGCCTTGGCCCTGGCCCAGGCCGGCCGGGGGCGAATATACAATTTGTGATGGCCATCTATGCTGAAACGCATTCAGTCTTAGCTCCACAAGGCCGTCTAGAAACAGTGAGGAACCAGCCCCTGCCTTGTTCGCCCCGCCCCCTGGGTGCATGCTGGGGAGGTATCACCCTTTATGAGGAATGAAGAAATGGACCATGCATTGGCGCTTGCCCCGGTTCTACCCCCTTCTGCCAGAGACCCTCAGATCTGTCCCACTCATGCCCAGGCACCCACAGGCACCCTTAACGCGAACGATGTAGAGCTGGCCACGCCCACCCAGTAGGCCACACCCACCCTGGCCACACCCACCTGCCCCCCAAGGCCAACTGCAGTGCCGATGCGGCCCTCAATGAAATTGAGTTTGACACCCCTGGTGTAGAGGATAGCATTACACCAAATGATCTTTGGGGAACTGTAAAATTGGGGAGGAAATGACAAGTGATAAATGTGCATCAAATATCCTTTAGTCACTGCTGAGATCATCTTTATAAGATGAATATTAATGACATGTTAGTGAGATTGGATATGCCTATGTTTCATTGAAGATTATTCCATTTTGTTAACGTAATAAAAAAGCAAATAAAACCAATCATGTGTCTCCTGTGTATGTAAAATATTGATTATATTTCTGAGAGGAAAATATCTGGTGCTGCCATGCAATCTTTAAATAATTCTGCCAAGTTCAAGGACAAAGGATATATTTTTTATTCCTGACATTACTATGCATGTGTCTTAAATTTGGTAATAATTCTTGGCATTTGCACAGCACATCAAAGGGGAGGGTGGGACTTCTCCAGATGTTGGGCTGTAAATACCATATTGGGGAGAGGCAGATTGATGGGAGTTGAAATCAAAACATTTTGGAAGACCACATCTTCCTCAATTTTCATTTTTTACCTTTATTCTTTAAGGAAGGCCTTCATTATTCCTTTAATTTGCCAGATACATATCTTGCCTTTTGTCCAGAAGCTCAAGGCAGTATACAAACCATTTCCTCCCTTAATTATTCCCATAACAGCAACTGGCCTCAATTCACCCAGTGTGTTGAATCTGGGTCTTCTTAGTTTTAATTGAGCACTTTAATCCCAATGCTATATTAGTTTTATGTCAGCCAAGTTGGGTAGATCTATATATCTTTGCCATTTTGTACATTAAATGGAGTAGAAGCAGCTTTTAAGATCACTCGAGGCAAATACAGTGTGGCTGGATTCCAAATGAATGTCTGCAATTCATGATAGGACTTTTCTGATTTTACTAGAATGGAGTCAGATAACTAAGAGATATCTGAGAATGGGAGATATTTGCAACAGAAGAATGCAATAATGAGAATAATTGCCAATCATAGTTGAAAGGTAATATGTTTCCCTAGCATTCTGCTTCCTATAATTCAGTGGTGGCGAACCTATGGCACGCGTGCCAGAGGCGGCACTTAGAGCCCTCTCTGTGGGCACGCGCACTATGCCCTGGAGATGGCAACCATTCCTCTTCAACCAGCTGCCTGCTAACTCACCGAGATCCCATGTGGCTGGATGCATCCCAGCATGGCTGGTTTCCCTCCCCCCGTCCCATCCCTCTTGGCCTCGCATGCTCTCCTTTTCTCATGCATGACCCACTGCATTGCCTCCTCAGCTGTCAGCCAGCCATCCAGCTCAGAGGCGGCTTCTCTGAACTGCTGGCGGCGGGCTGCGGAGCCCCAGAGTGCGCCGGTCGAGAGGCTGGCAGGCTGTGGCTGCTGACAGACACTGTTTGCCCCCATATGCTTGCTGGCCTCTGTGTGCAGGGGTCAATGATGTCAGGCTGCAGCCGCCCCGGCCCCTGCCTCGCCTTGTCCTGCAACAATGGCACCCCCACCCTACCTCACCTTGCCTCACCTCACCCCGCAGGATGAGCCTTCTGCCCACCGCCCCACCTGCCAGAGACCCCCTGGATCTCCCCCAATTCTGCCCAGCCCCCACAGGCATTCCTCCCCACGAGCAACATTGAGGTGACCATGCCCACCTTGGCCACACCCACCCAGTCTGCCATGACCACAGCCACGGCCACCCAGTGGGCCACACCCACCTGGCACCCGGAGATAAATAAGTGGATTTTGGGTTGCAGTTTGGGCACTCAGTCTCTAAAAGGTTCGCCATCACTGCTATAATTTGTCTGGGAACAGGAAAAGGACACTGGTTGAGTGATTGCATTAAATTATAATATGATTTAATGATGGTGTGTTAAGCCTAATTCACACATAGTTCTCTCACTTTACTATAGTTTAGGCACAAACATCTCTGCCTCACAAACCAATCAGTCTGGATGTATCTATCAAGTTACCACAAAATTAAGTGAGTTACACTGTGGCTTCGCATGATTTGTGAACCCAGTCAGTATTCCAGGAGGATGTGCTAAGTGGGACTGACAGTTTCTTGACAGGAATATGGAAATGGTTTGCTACTAGGAAGAGTGTGCTCTGGGTATAGGTAGTGATGGCTAGCGAGGTCCAGAAGGGTAGCCTTTTCTGTGATGGCATCTGCCCTTTGCAACACATTCCCTCTGAGATTAGATTGCCACGATCCCTGCTAGCCTTTCGTAGGCCTTGAAAACTTGGCTCTGTGCTTGAGGCTGAATGAAGGTGTTTTCAGGCATTTATTTGATTTATACGGCTCTCCCCTTGCAGAATAATTCTGGGCAGCTATCAGGTTAAAGAAACTGTAGTACAAAAGTAACAATAGAAAAACATAATACACACTACATTGGGAACAAAACACAGCACTCATATATTTACATCTATAATTTCATCTGTTTTGGTTGTCTTCCAGCTGTGTGAACTTAAACTTAGAGAATTCCTAACCAGAATGTCCAGTTTTGGGTGCTTAGGCAAGGATCATCTTGTCATGGCTCTCTGGTAATAAGTGTTTCTTAGGGAACATTAGTAAAAATGGAGTTGTCTAAACCAGTATTTCTCAACCCATTTTAAAATTGCTGAGGTTGAGAAATATTGGTCTAGACAGACTCTTTTCAGAGTTACTAATCTTTTTTCAGAGATGGATCATTGTTGAATCTGGGTTGCCTTTGTCCCCACTTGCTCACCCCTTATTCTTTTTAGAATAAGTCTGTTTGAATATTCATGCACGCGCGTACACACACACACACACACACACACACACACACTTGTACTTTCATTATAGATCTTCTTCCTAATTCTTGAATGTCAATTTGTCCCATCTCACAGAAAGTAGATATGATATGGCTAATGGGATAAGATTTGGGCAGAGGCCAGGACTACAACTACCCAAAAACATTGTGTTTTTGCATTGTAAACTCTATCCCTGTTATCGTTGCATACAGGACATATGTACAAAATAGGTGAAGCCAATGTCCCAATGATGTTTTCATCATTCTTTCCCCCCTCTTTTCCCCATGTCATTGCCTGGGCCCTACATTGCAGAATAATGAAGGGAAGGTTTAGGCCATGTCCTCTAATAAACTGATTGCAGCATTTCTCTCAACATTTCTTGCAGAGACCCAAGTCTTCCTTAGGTATATGAAAATATTGATTTACTGATTCCGAGCACTAAAATTTATTCAGGTTATGAATTTTACCTTTTGGGACCTTGATCACCAAGACAAATACATTCCATGGAATATGTTTTTCAACAGCAGCAACAACAAAACAATTCAGGATCTGAAAAGGAGCATAAATGTGCTATTTGGTTTGTATCTTTCAGACAAAAGTTCCTACTTCGATCTTTCTATTCTTCCCCCCCTGGTGCACCTGCTTCAAGTCACAACCTGAATTTCATCCTCAACTGTCTTCTGTCTTTAAAATCTAGCATATTAACACATAACCACATCTTTCAATAGCAGCTTTCTAATTTGGCTGATAGCTTTTATTTATCTGAACTTAAGCTACTCTTCCCCAAATCTGGTCTAACTCATCAGATGTATCACAGCCGTAGAAATCTGCTGGATGATTTTAGCCCAGTCCCACTCAATCCAACCCATCTCATATGATAATTATCAGGGTTACAAGGAGGGGAGGACCCTAATGTTAGCTGCCTTGAGCTCCTGGAGAAAAAACAGGACATCAATCTAACATATACATCAGGTGTGCAAAAATAAAACTAAAAAAGGAAGGAATATGCAGAAGGAGATCAATGTTTTAACAGAATGCAATAGTTTATGTATTACTTCAAAAGCAAAGGGAAAGTGATGGCAGCAGATGACAAGCAAATTAGCATGAGTTAAATATCTAGAAAAGTCAGGAGGAAGATGCAGAAAGATTGAATCTATTGGAAGAACTAGTTAACATAGCAGTTCCTGTGAATCTTGGTGGCATAAGAAAAGTCATCTCATTTTTCTTTATAAAGAATTATGAAATAATTCTTTAGAAGGTAGTTGTGCAATTAAGTGTCTGCAGCATGCTTCGATAAATCTGGGGTAAGCAAGTCAAATATTCTTCTCTTTATGCTACGAAGACACCATACACACTACATTATACATTTGGTACTAAGCCTGGGCCACATTCTGACTTTGGTGACTTGATTGTTATTTTGAAATTTGTCTGCTTCATAGGGTTGCACCAGATCCTAGAAATAAGTGCTATTCAATTGAGTATGAGTTATGGTGGGTACAGTGATTAAGTGCAGTATTGCAGGCTAACTCTGTCCACAGCCAGGAGTTCAAGCCAAAAGATTCAAGGTTGACTCAGTCTCCCATCCTTCCGAAGTCAGTAAAATGAGGACCCAGATTATTGCGGGCAATATGCTGACACTGTAAACCACTCAGAAAGTTCTGTAAAGCACTATGGAGTGGTATATAAGTCTAAGTACCATTGCTATTGCTATTGCTAATTTTAGTTGCATGCCAACTGATGTCTCTTTTCATGTACGTGTGGTGGTCTAAGATCACAGAAATTACAGATACTATTCATCCTCTTTCCATGTATTTCTGTTTTCACTGTTATTACATCAGTCATACTGGGCTCTTGGATGTTTGTGTGTATGGGAGGAGGCATTCCAAGTGAATTAGAAAGAACAATTCTAAGTTCCATCTGGCAAGACATTAGAGGGAGTGGCCTACAGATTATAACAGCAGTTAATGGAGAAAAGAAAGGGTGTTACATGATCTTCGTAATTTGAAATAGCTCCAAAATGTTGAAATGAGAATCTTTAGCCAGTATTTATTTCTCTAGAGCTGAGGCAAACAATGTGTATTTTTTTGAGTTTGTTCCAAACTACTTAAGTGGCCAAGGCTGTTAAATGTCTGCATCTATTTCCCATCTCTTAAGAAGGTGATTTCCCTTGCTCCTTTGACACAGGAAGTTATCAGCTCTTGTGAAAATTAAATTTAGGCTCTTTGTGTATCAGAGAGGTGAGCAATATTTTCCTTAGATAAGAACTGATAACTGTTTTGTTCCAAAAACTAGTTCAAAATATGGTTGGGTCCATGTGTATTTTAAATGATGATACAGTATATGTTTACGTATACGGTCTGCGTTTAATTCTTGCCTGCAAGTCCCCATCAATATATTGTAATGTTAAAAGCAGGGGTGGGAGTCTGAAATACTATAAATACTTGCAACTGCCTCTTCCAAACTGCTGTTCTTAGGCAAACTGGTTGAGAGGTCATGAGAGTTTGTAATTCCAAGATACCCAAGAGGCATCAAGTGACAAAAAGTTGGACTCCATGATCTAGAATCGGAGTAGACAATATTGCAACAATATACCTATGAACACCTTTTTTTGCTGTTTGCCACGCTTTGTGCTTCATTTAATTTTTTTTCTAAAAGGTTTTAAAAATAAGAACAGTAAAGAAAAACTGACAAGTGACAAGATAATCTCTAGTATCATCTTTATTTCTGAGACTGCTTTTTGTCTCCATGTTCATCTCAAGGATAACTTTAAAAAAATAAAAATGGTGGGTGGCCATTTTATTTGGAAATGTGGTCACTTGTCCAGCAAAAAAAAAAAAAAAAAAGAACCCTGAGATATTAAAGTGCCTATCAGAGCATAACATCATGAAATTTGCCTTTAGTAGTGCCTACAATGTTCTCTCAGAATTTCAGATGATTCTAGTAACCAGAAAGCCATACTCAGTCAAGATTAAGAAGTAGTCTTTCATATAATAGATACCACATTTTTATATTGGAGACTTTTGATTCAACTGGGTTTTGATATTGGTACCTTTGGGTTGCTTCATAACCCTTCTACACTGCCACAAAAATGTTTTCCATGTGTTTGGGTTATACTGTCTAATATGGGTGTTTGTATCCCTTAAATGTTTTCACAATTGACTAGTACTGGTTTTACATTTTTATCCTGAGATTAATAGCTCCTCTCATTCTTTTCCATCCAAAACTACAGTTTACCAGTTTGTTTTTGGTTAAAAAAGATAATTAATAACCAAATGCTTCATCGGCCTTCTATTGATCATTCAGCAAGTTGATACAGAGGTGTCAAGAGATGAATGAATTGGCAGACTTCCTCCAGATGTGCATCACACATAATTCCCACAAACATTTTTTTCCCCACAAAGCAGTAAGTTTTATGTATTTGATGAAAGCTAGATAAATGGGAAGAAAAGGACAAAGGAAAAGATCCCCTTCATTTGTGCAAGCTGGAAGAATATATAAATTGAGAACAATAGGTACATCTAGATATGTTGACCTGATAACATTGCCAGCAGTTTAGGAATCTTCAACAATCCAACCATGGGTTTGGATAAAGACTGTCTCTGATAGTCACCAAAGAAACACTATAAGTTTCAATCTCCATTTTGACTCCTCCCACTAAGGCTGCTCTAAACTATTCTAAAATACATAAATCAGCAGTTCTTTTAAATCTTTATGACTTCATCAGTGCCAATAATGGCCATTTCATTGTTCCCCAACCTACACTCCTATTTTAACCATGCTGATGAAAATAATGTGATTTATAGTCCATCCCAGGTTAGGTATTAGATTGGGAAACACCAGGTTAGCTCTTCTTTTTTTGACCTAAAAAAGAATTGCACCAAAGACAGATGGAACAAAGTGGTCTAGCAGGTGGAACCTGATTTACTAAGAGATCTTGGCTGCCTAATGCACAAACAATTTGTTGCTCAATACTTGGCAGGGGGCTCTGATAATGGGCCAAATGAAGTCACTATTACATTTTTAAAAACAGAATTATCCAGTATACTGTATTATGTCTATGGAGGCAATTTGTGGGGAGGATTATGCTTTTTGCTGTTAGGGGAAACTAAAGTGAAATTGTACATGCTAATTCACATAGAGCCTACCTCTTTAACGCAATCCGTTTTCATTGATATGCATAGATGAACCATAATTATACCCACCAATGATACTTTTCTATTGAGGAATCAATATAGCGTATAGGTTGGGGTGCTAGATTTGGACCAGGCAGACCTCCCAGATGCCATCATATGATTTTGGGCCAGTTACTCTTTCAGCTCAATCTGTCACCCAAGGTGATTATTGTATGGAACACTCTTGAGCTGTCAGAGAAAGGTAGGATATAACTTCAATAACTAAATAAGGAAGGAGGATAATTATTTGGAAGCTTTTGTTTATCTTGTGTGTCAGGGTTAAAACAGCAGGTTATTGTTAATTGATAGCCATAAACTGTAGCAAACCTGTAATAAAGGATCTTCCAGAAACAATACCATAATACTGAATGCTATGTATTTAAGAAGAGATGGCTTCGATAGAAAGAATAAACAATTCATTTTCTATAAATCTTGCAATATGTAGTCTTTTGATTGTGATTAAATTATGACTATCAGTTGACAATTGATAATTGGTGGGTTATTTATGGATATTTCTTTTTATTTACCACTAAAAAAGTTAGTCATAATGCAGGGGACTTGAAATTTTCCAGATGTCATTGCATAAGACAAGCAAAAGAAAAGTCAGGTTCTCTCATTTGATTCCAGACATCTCTTAATGCTGTACTCATTTGAATTTCTCCAAGATTTTAATAATTTTAAAATATTGCTTTATTTGGGGGAAGTTAGAAATTCTTCATGGGAAATTGGCAGATATGTGAAACAATAACAAGAAAGAACCTATGGAGGATTTAGCATGGTCAAGGAATGACATAGGGTGTACTGGATGTGGTTTTGGCTGTCTAGAACAAGAATCTTTTCCCCAGACTGTAATTTGCTACAGGTTGTTTCTTTCTTTTTTTTAATTTTAATTTATTATTATTAGATATCCATTTGTACATGCAAACAAAGAAAAAATTCAAGGTAAAGTCATTCAGCTTAATACAATCATTTCAAATTTGTAGACCTTCTTCGCTCCGTATATCAATTTAATTCCTTGCATAAAATATTAAGTTTCTCTTCATTTCAGACGAATTCTAGGTTTCTTCCTCTGCCAGGTGGCTTTCCATAGCACAGCTTCCCTTCCACGTAATAAGTCTCTCTTTATTGCTTGCAATGTCCCTTGGTTCCATATAAGCCATGCTCTATGGATTCTGTCAGTTTGCCAAGAGAAATTTTTAGCCTCCTCTCCTAGATATTTTCCCCATGCGTTTATAACAATTCTTTTCAAATCTTCTTGTCTCTCCACCTCTTCCATCTTTTCTTCAACTCCTTCCCAGACTCTCCTCGAATTTCTCCCAGTATCTTCTCTCATTTCCCCACTGTACGTTCCTCCGGTTTGGTCCAAGTCCTCAATAACTGCTTTGCTGTGATTTTCCACCATTTTCTCCATTTGTCCGTTTTGTTCCACTGCATCCAGCACCTCCATCCTTCCCTCCCATGTTTTTGCACACATGTCTATTATCATGTCCATCTTTCTCTTTATTTTTTCAATAATTGTTGATATGTCATCTTTTAATTCCTTCATCGTCATCTCTGGGGAGCTGGCATACATCCTTAGGTTTATTTTGCACAGGTTTTAAGTTATGCCTCTCTGCTGCCCTCTAGAGGTCTCTTTCGCATTACAGTTTCTCTTCCGCCTTTCTCTTCCGTTGCCTATCCCTTTAAATTAAGAGCGGTCACCATCTTGGGTGCCTTCTGTTCAACGTGAATGTATTTGATCCGAGGTAAAATATAAGAAATACTTGCTTTTTAAGCTCCTGGGTTCAGTCTGTCAATCTCTGTGCTTCTTCGAGATGTGTTCCTCGGGTGGTGGCTGGTCTCAGCGTCTTGATGCTGCGCCGGGCTGGAGCGATTGTGAGCTTACAGGGAGTCTTCTTTCTCCCCCCCAAGCGTTTTTTCGGGGGGCTTTCAGAAGATCTCAACCCTCACTCACAGCTCTTCGCCCCTACTCCTACCGAGGAGGGGTTTTTTCGCCGCGAAAAACAGCTGGTTTACGCTGCTTTGGCGGCTTTACAGGTCCCGTGTCGCAGAGCCTCTTAGCAAGGCTATTTCGACCCTGAGGCAGCCACGCCCCCTCTCCTACAGGTTGTTTCTTATACAGAATATAATGCAACTGCTCACCTAAAACCCTTCAGTTTTTATTGGGATTCTGGAAATTATTGAATTTTAAAATACATTGATACTTTTTTATTGAACAATCTTAGAACGAAATAAAATTAACATTGTTGGAACTACTTTGGATTACTACAAGGAACATCTTACACATCCAATAGGAGAGGGGGAAATTTTGTTTTACAGTTTTTGACCACATTTTACAGCTGGCATGTCATTATGCTTTCTGCCTTAGTGTCATTGATTACTCAGGAATCAAGGTGGAAAGATTAAAATTTATTGTATCCATTATAGCGATTACAACTGCAGCCCAAAAGTTATGATATCAAAGCAGGTGAATATATATTACTGATGCCTGTGGTCTGGTACAGGTAGCCCTCAACTTACAACTGCAATTGATTCCAATGTTGCTAAGTGAGGCAGTTGTTAAGTGAGCTGCTCTCCATTTTACAACCATTATTTATTTATTTTTCAATGATTTTTTTGCCATAGTTAAGCAAATCACTGCAGTTTTTAAGTGAATTGTACGGTTGTTAAGCAAATCTAGCTTCCCTCCCATTGACTTAGCTTGTTGGAAACCATCTGGGAAGGTCACAAATGACGATCACATGACCCCAGGACCATCATGCAACCGTCATAAATACATGCCAGCTGTGAAGTGCCTGGATTTTGATCATATGACCATGGTGATGTTACAGTGGTCATAAGTGTGAAAAGCAGTCATAAGTCACTTTTTCCAGTGTTGCTGTAACTTTGAATGGTCATTAAATGAACAGTTGTAAGCCAAAGGCTACCAGTTATTGGAGGCATCTTATAATTGGAAGCTTTCAGTTTAAAATACATTAAAGAGTTCTGTTTTCTGGACTCTTTGAGAAAGCCACTTATCAAAGTATCCTATCATTATTCAGCAAAGTGATTCTCTTGACATACCGAAAATAACTTTTTAATGGGACATAATAATTATGCATTAGGAAGTGCTGCCCAAATGAGCTACTTCTAATGTTTTGCTTATGCAGGCAAGTACATTTTTACTGAAAGCTTTTATAGATACCATAGAAGCAAGTTATTTCTAAATGCTTTTCAGCTAGCTATGCTTGATATATTTGAAACAATATTAAAAATACAACTTTTAAAATCAGTTAATGTGCTTATTTACAGGCGTAGTTCATTGGAAGAATGTGGTAGGATACAAGGATGCTTGTAAAGCAAATTACATTGCAAATAATGTAGCCTTGATTGTGATATTAAGAACATATATAGGATTAAATTATTATTACATTATCTTCCCCTGCCCCATGGATCAGTGGTGCTTATGAACCATAGGTTGGGGACTATTGGCCTAGATAAATTATAGGCTGGATTCATATTGTGATCTAAGGTATAAGGTGATTTATTTATGATTAATGTAAAATGTAAACCCAGATATTGTAGCTGTGTGTTGTAAGTGTTGTAAGAATGTTAAGTCATTCTTTTTAAAAAAAGGAACCTAAGGACTATACACTTGGTTTAAAAAAGAATGACTTAATATGAAGTGTGAATCCAAACATATGAGAGGGATCATAACACAACATCAGAATTCATTGATTGCATGAAAAAGTTTCCAGAATCAACTCCTGATTTCTCCAGTGAAATAGATTTTGGGTTGTGGGCTGTGTCTCCCTGACTGAGTATGAAGCAACTCAAAATATTTACATCCAGAGTCTTCTTGAGTTCTTTTATGAGAAATCTCTGAAGTGAGGAGAAAGAACATATAGAGCACGGGTGTCAAACTCGATCATGTCACATGACATATTATGATGTATAGCGATGTTTTTTGCCTTAGTGTAGCCGGGATGGGCGTGGCCTGTGCATGACGCATCTGGCCCACGGGGCACCAGTTTGACACCCCTGATATAGAGAATTCAAGATATGCTTTGACTAGGATTATCATTAAGGAACTTATCATATTTGAAATCTGTCATATAGTGTTAATACAGTAATATGTACATTTTTTAAAAAAATTGACAAGCAGTGCATACTATGCAATTAAAATAAAATCATGTTCATCTGTGGTCCAAGTCACACATTTCAGAGGAAACATCTGTTTTCACACACAAGTTGTGTGCTCTATGTCTTGATTTCCCAGCCTTTGAGTTTCTTCAGTCTGTTCTCTCAAACTACTTTTTAACTCCCCAGAGTTTATATAGTGGTTGATGTATGTAGCAATGCAAAGCTGCAAATGACAATGGAAATAAGGGGTTGTGTATGTGAATCTGTTAGGTTTCATTTGATTGATTGATTATTCTCCTTTACATCTTGCTTTTCAAGATACAGATCTAACCAAAGCAATTTACAAGCAACATTATTAATTTTAAATAAACACGCCTACACACCCCCTTAAAAAAAAAGAGCCCTCAAAATTCTGGGATCCTTCTTGTAAAGCAAAGTGTAGAAATGATATGAAGTGGGATGAGAGAATTTCAGAGAGATTTTTACCTGCTTTCTTTTCTCTGTAAGAATGGTTTCCACAAGGTAACTAGTGGGATTGTAGCCTTTTAAAACACTTGTCTTTTTATTTAGTTCATAGACACACATATACCACATTTTGTTTTTTTATTAATTCATGTTCTTTACCTTTTACTTGTACGTTTAAAGTCACAATCTTTCTTTTGTGTGTCAGTTACTTCCTGACCTCCATAATAACTTCAATCAGTCAGGGCTTTCATATTATGGTTTTTATTTTTAGTAAGAGAAAGAAAGACTAGACTAAAGTTTTAGCTGAATCATGACTTATATAGAACTGAAAACAATAAGCAGAGTGTTGGTGTTTTAATTATTACATATTTTAAATGATGGAAAAAAGACAGTTTGAACATTGCCTATTGAGTCCAGATCACCCATATCCAGCTTTCAAAGAAGCTGACCATTAGATTCTGGCAAATAGATATACGAATTTGGTCCTAATCTAGTATCTGTATTATTTTTCTCTGATGCTCGGTGTGGCATCAGAGCAGATAAATAAGGTTATCCTGGAAAACCTAGAAGTAAGGTATACTTGCCTAAGAATGGAGGAGAGAATGTATAAGCATGCTGTTTTTTCTTACTCTACTAAACAATAGAAGAAATATTATATGAAAATACAGCTAAGGGTCACATAGGCATACAAAGTTACAATTTAAGTGTGCTTCATATAGTAAAACATATTTGAGTGTCTTTGCATAGCAAAGGGAGGGAGATGGGTGGTTCTTAAATATGATAAATAAATAAATAAATATAAGAACAAGCCATGTTGTGGTTTGTGAAATGTATGAACCAAGCTGTAGATGGGAATGATAAATTTTAAAGCCTGCGTAGCCCACCTGTATGGACCTGCCCTTATTCAGTAGGTGTCAGTGATTAATTGTTAATTAATTTACAGTATGAAACAAATAAACAAAACAGTTGTGATTCTTAGAACATTTTAGAAATGTTTGTTAACAGTAAGAATGACTTTCCTTTAATGTACTCAGTGCCAGAAAGATGGTGTACTCAATATGTGTTGCTATGATTGATGGCCTGTGCCCTAGGATCTGTAAGAACTGGACGGAGCATAGGTGGGACAAGAAATCATGAAGCCTGGGACAAAGACTGCCATGTTGCTTGGAACAAAGAAGACAAAGGAACAAAGACCCATGAGGCTTGACCATGCGGCCTGGAACAAAAGGCTATGAGATTTTGGAATAACAGGAAATGAGGGAGGGGCCAACAGGTGGAGGGACGTTGTACCAAGATTTGAATCTACCGGCCACAGGTATAAGCTTTGCCATTGGCCACAGGTGTAGCTTTGCAGTGTAACCTTGCTATTGGCCACAACTATAATATTGTCATTGGCTGCTTGTAACCATGTGATGCCTTATGTAACTGCCCACTGTAACATGCAATAAATAGGGAAAGCAGCCTTCTATCTGGGTTCGCTTCACCCCAAGGAAACCTGCATCCATGCTGTCTCCTTCAATCTGGCTATCGTGAAGAACCCGCCATTGGGGCACAATTAAGTGCCACAAAAGCCACAAATATGCAATCTTTAAGTGACTTAAGAATGTGGAATGGTTAAATTCCAGATGTTTAAAATTACAAGTCAGCTTATTCAGAATCTTAACATTACCCCCCAAATCATTTTAAATTTCAGCACAAAATATCTTTGCATTAGTTATCTATTTTAGAATCCCATGCTAAATAACAATTAATTATTTGGATTTAGTTCTAGAATTCATTGTTCATAAAGTATTATAAGAAGGAATTATTTTAAAGCATGGGGACCAAAGTTTGAAAAAATCATATTGACTACAATTTAGTTTAAACAAACATTTGTCCTGAATGATTCTTTTTTTTTTATTATAAAAATTCTTTTATTAAAACAATCAACATTGAACATAAAAACCTATTATGCAGCAATCATCATGACACCTGGTATACAATACTAAGTATCAGTCTTTGAAAATGTCTGAGTTAGTAAGCCTTTTTCCCCCACTCCTCGCGTCTAGCCTCAACTATACTCCTGTTACATTTTATTTTGATTGGTGTTTCCCCTATCTGTTTCAATATTAATGTGATCAACATTAAACATAAGATCCTATTGCTAAGCAATCATCCTAGAACATAGCATACAACATTAGGTATTAATCTTTGTAAACATCTGTTTTAGTAAACGTTCTCCCCTCCTCCCTTACATCTTCAAGTATACTCCGAATACATTTTGTTTGATTGGTGTTTCTCTTATATATGGTCTATCTACTGTATCTAGTCTATCGCATATTGTGCGTTTGCGCTTCTGAATTGACTTCATCCCATTACTAGTGCAATCTTTTATGGTCCCCAACTCGAGATCCTGAGGTAAAAGTTTCATATCCTGAGGTAGAGATTCAGTCTACTTTAACAATATTAAAGCAAACAACATTAGTCATAAGGTTATGTTAAGAGGCATTAGTTATAGAACATATACATTCAACGTTGGGTGTTAGTTTTTGTAAACATTTGATTTGTTAGCCCTTCATCCCTCCTCCCATCGATCCTTAGCTGAACGCCAGCTGCATTCTGTTTGATTTGTGTCTCTCTTGGATATAGTCTATCCACTGTTTCCAGTCTGTCACAAATTGTTCATTGGAGCGGTTTTTCAAGTATGCTGATATTTTTGCCATTTCCGCCAAATTTGTTACTTTCACAGTCCATTCTTCAATAGGCGGTATTTCCGGATTCTTCCAGTACTGTCCCACCAACAGTCTTGCTGCTGTAATTAAGTTCAAAAATAAATTTGTCTCTGAGGTAGTGATATCCTTTGTGATCCCTAACAGAAAAGCCTGAGGTAGAAATTCTATACGCTTTTTGAAAATAGTTTGGAGTGTCCACCATATCTTCCTCCAGAATGCTTTGATTTTTCTGCATGTCCACCATATATGAAAGTAAGTAGCCTCCCCGTCCCCGCACCTCCAGCATTTGGGCTGGGAGTCCGGGTAGATGAGTGATATTTTTTTCGGGTCTAGGTGCCATCTATAGAACATCTTGTAGAAGTTTTCCCTTAAGTGTTGCGATTTCGTGAATTCTACATTCCTCACCCAGATTTTCTCCCACGTGTCCATGGTGATAGGGTGTCCGAAGTCTTGTGCCCACTTTATCATACAGTTCTTGACTAGCTCGGTTTCAGAGTCCATTTCTATCAGAATGCTGTACACTCGTTTGATGTGCCTAATCCCCTGTTCTCTAATCTGTTTAATTAGATTCTCGTCGGTCTGGGAGAAGCCCTTCTTCTTGTCTTTACGCCACCTTGATTGTAGTTGTATATATGATAGCCAATTACTTCCTATTCCTCTGTTTGCTAGCGTTGCTTGAGATTTCAAGAGGAACCTGTTTTCTTCTCCCAGTACAAGTTCATTGTAGGGCACCACTTCTTGCCCTTGGGATGTGTTCATATCCCCTGTTGCGTGTCCAGGGATCGTCCAGATGGGAATCTTGTCGTGTAGGAGGTGCTTATATTTCTTCCAGACCCATAGCAATGGGATTTGTAGTGGGTTCTCCTTGAAGTTCCTATCTGCCTTTTTGTCGTATACTAGGTATGCGTGCCAGCCGAATCGTAGACCATGCCCCTCAACATTCAGAATTCTATCATTTGTCATGTTGATCCAGTCACTAACCGCCACCAACGTTGCTGCATAGTAATATAGCTTTAGATTAGGCATTTTGAGTCCCCCTCTCTCCCTTGCGTCTTGGATGATTTTTAGTTTCACCCTCGGTCTCTTGTCGTTCCAAATAAATCTGTTGATGCCCTTCTGCCAATTGTCTAAGTCCGCATCCTTCTTGAGTATGGGTAGCATTTGGAAGAGAAATAAAAATCTGGGTAATACATTCATCTTTACTGTCGCTATCCTGCCGAGCAGGGACAGACGTAGTGATTTCCACCTTTCCAGGTCTGCTTGTATCTTATTCCACAGGACCTCGTAGTTATTCTTGTATAATTTCGCATTTGTTGATTCTATCTCCACTCCTAAGTATTTGACTTTCTTGACTATTTCACAACCCGTTATTCTTTCCAAGTTCCGTCTTGCTTTGTTGTCTAGGTTTTTGACTAACATCTTTGTTTTTGGTATATTTACTTTGAAGCCTGACACCCTACCATAGTCCTCCATTATCTCCATCAATTTCCTTGCTGATTGTGCTGGTTGCGACATTGTCACCAGCAGGTCATCCGCAAAGGCACATAGTTTGTATTCTTGCTGTTTAATCTGTATGCCCTGTACATCCTCTGCCGCTCTTATTCTGTTCAGTAAAATTTCCAGTGTTAGGACAAATAGCAGGGGGGACAGCGGGCAGCCCTGTCTTGTGCCTCTCTCTATATTAAATGAGTCCGTTAAGTCCCCATTGACAATGATCTGACCTGTTTGTTTCTGGTAAATTGCCGTTATGGAGTTGAGAAACTGTACTCCCATTTTCATCTTCCGGACCAAGTTCGTCAGGAACGGCCAGTGCAGTCTGTCGAAAGCTTTTTCTGCATCCACAAACATAAGAGCGGCAGGTATCTGGTTGTGCTTTTGCAGGTATTCTATTATGTTCAGCAGCTGTCTCACGTTGGTTTTCATCTGGCGTCCTTGTATAAATCCCCTTTGGTCCGGGTGTATTGTTTTTTGTAGTACAGTCATTAGTCTATTGGCCAAAATTTTTGTGAAGATTTTGTAGTCTGTGTTTAGTAGTGAGATGGGCCTGTAGTTTGCGGGCTGTGTGTTGTCTTTCCCCTCCTTTGGGATTAATGAGATGTAGGCTGTTTTCCAGGATGGTGGGACCTGGCCTCCTTCTTGAATGTTGGCAAATAGTTTTCTGAGGGGTTCTAGCATCTCCTCTTGGAGGTGTTTGTAGTAGGTCGCTGTTATCCCATCCGTCCCGGGCGATTTTCCTGCTTTCAGTTGTGTGATCGCTGAGTGTATTTCCTCTTTTGTGATTAAGGCATTCAGGGCTTCTCTTTGTGTGTCGGTAATCGCCTGTATCTCTTCGTTTTGTAGGAACTCATCTATCTCTTTGTCTTGTATCTTATCCTCGGCATATAGTTTCGAGTAGAACTCCGTGAAGGCTTTCTTGATGGTTTTTTGTCAGAATTCTTCCTTGCCTTTGTATTCTATCTTTTCAATTATGCGGGATTTCTGTTTCTTTCTTATAGTGTAGGCTAGCCAGCGGCCCGGTTTGTTGGCCTTGCAGAATGTCTTATGTTTTGCATATTGTATATTCCTTGCAACTTGGTCAGCCATCAACATGTCAAATTGCTTTCTTAAGATCTTGAGTCCTTCTTTGGTGACTTTGTCCTCTGGCCTTTTTATTAGTAGCCGCTCCCTTTTACTTATCTCATTTTCTAACTCTTTTCTTTTTTGTTCTTGTTTGCGACGGTGCCTGCTATTCATGGCTATGAGGATCCCGCACATGTACACCTTGCTGCCTTCCCAGATCGTTTCTATCGGTGTTTCGTTGTTCATATTTGTGTCGAAGAATTCCTTCATAGCTTTTTTGCATTCCGCCACATTGTCTTCGTGTCTAAACAAGCTTTCATTGATTCTCCAGGACCTCCTCTGTTTCGGGCCATGTCTTAATTCCATCCTCACAGGGTTGTGGTCTGTCAGTGTCTTGGGTAGGATTTTCACCGCGTTTAGACAAGTTAGCAAGTCACTAGAAGTTAATATAAAGTCGATTCTGGAGAATGATTGATGTCTGCCAGAGAAGAAGGTGAATTCTTTTTCTTTGCCGTGCCTTTTCCTCCATACGTCTGTCAGTTCGAGGTCCTCCTTCATGTCGAAGAAGGATTTAGGCAACTTGGAGTGTTTTTGCGGGTTCGGTGCAGTTCTTTTTTTGTCTAGAGCAGTCTCTATGACCCCGTTCCAGTCGCCCATGATGATGTAAGATCTGTAGTTAAGTTGTGTTATTTTCTTGTGTAGCTTTTTGTAGAATTTGCCTTGTTGCTGATGTGGTGCATATACGCCCATTACTAGAATCTTCTTGTCTTCTTGTGTTATTTCAATTGCCAGGTATCTACCTTGGGGGTCGGACTCTATTAGCTTAGCCATTACATGTTTCTTTACGTATATAACAATCCCATTCTTTTTTCTTGGCGCCGCTGCCACAAAGTGCGCGCCTAGTTTGTAGTTGATCAGATATTTCTGGTCTGCTGCTCTGATGTGTGTTTCTTGTAGGCAGATTATATCGCTTTTACCTTGGTTTAGGTAGTGGAGAATTTTTCTTCTTTTCTGGGGGGAGTTCAGTCCGTTCACATTCCAAGTCAAATAATTAGTAGCCATCATCTGTTGCAGGATATTTTCGCGAGACCATTTCTGTTGTTTCTCCTGTTGTCTTCTCTGGTCTCGTTCCCACGATATCCGGATTGGTGCTCATATTGGTTTGTGTGGTCTTGCCTTGCTGGTCTGTACGTTTGGTAGTGAAGCCTGGTAGCCTGCCCTCTGTAGACTGTCCTGCCTCCTTGTTTTTGTTGCTCTCTGCTCTCTGCGCCCTCGCCCCTAGAGGTAGTCCATTCATTTCCTCTGCCACTGCCCCGATCTGTGCTTCTGCGCGGCTTGCTCGTTGGCCTCGATCCCTCCCGCTTTCCCTTGGTCTATCTGCATCTTCTCCCACGGTGGGTTGAGGGCCTCCCGACTTCAGTTCCATTTCGAGGAAGTCTTTGGCTTTCTGGACCGAGGTCAAGTAATGTCTCTTGTTTTTATAAGAAAGTGACACTCCTGTTGGGGTTTCCCACCGGTATTGCAGTGCACGCGATCTCAGTTCTGTGGTCAGGAATTTGTAGTTCTTTCTGTCTCTCAGCATCGCCTGGGGGATCTCTTTCAGAACCTTCACCTCCTGCTCCTCTATGTAGAATGCCTTGTTATAGGAAGTGGCAGAGACGTGGTTCCGGAACCTCTGTGTTGTGAAGTGGATGACCACATCCCTTGGTTGGTGTTTGTTCACTTCCCTCCAGGCGCCCACTCCCTGGATTTTTTCGACATGCCACTAAATCTCATTGGCGCTCGTGCCCAGGAATGTTGCCAGGGCCTCTACAAAGGTCCTGCGCAGTCTTCCCTGGGGTTCGTATGTTGTCTCGTTCCACCCTCTGATCCTGATTGCAAATGCCATTTGCCAGAATTGTATCATGGTGGACTGGTCTTGAACCTCTCTTTTCACCTCTGCAATCTGTCCCTCTACGCGGTTTTCCACTTCCTTCATCATCTTTTCCGTATTCTCCCTTGTTTCTTGGAGGTTTTTGTAATGTGTTTGCAATGCCTCCTTCATCTGT